>OY037014.1:9443375-12059717 GCA_955831195.1 Pilophorus perplexus | reverse complement strand
TTACGCGTTTAAAATGTATGTACCTCACTAAGTCTTGTCCTATCAATCAAATGGGCGAGCAATGCTTTCCTGGGGCCTTTACACTTGCAAGGCCCAAACCCCTTACCCCCGACCAAATGACCTCCACACTAGTAACTAGTAACGTAGTGTCAACTGTTGAGTTTTGTTGCTTGATCTTAGTCAAATCATGCCTTGGTGGAGTCGCCTTAGTGTTTACGCCAAATATCGCCCGGAATTTTTCGACGATATTGAATTCAATGCTGAGGTCAAATTTAGGAAATGCTGTTGAGCGCAGAGATGTAAAGGGGGTAAATACCCAGTGGGTAGGGTATTTACAAACTGGGTATTTACCCGGTATTTACCCAATCGCCGAATAAATACCTTCCCAATAAATACCCAACCAAAAAATACGGGAAATTTTTTTTTTTTTTTCATTTTTTGTTAGTTTTGCAACAAAAAAAATCAAGTAAAAGGTCAGTTTTTCGACCATTTCTGCACACCTTACTACCCTTTCCTAGCTCACGACGCGATTGTTATGTACCTACACTGTAGGTCCTACAGTGTGTCCTCCATGACTGTAACAAGGAGTCCAACTTGATAGGAAGAAAAAGGATACTTAACGTAACCTACAAATGTAGCCAAGAAGCGAGTCCAGCTCGGATGAGGATGAAGACTCAGATTCATCTACAAGCGAACTTTCATTCGATGAGACCGATGAGATGAAGGAATGATTGCTAGGTATTTAAATGCAAAAAAGAGTTTGAGCAATTTTTTTTATTTTATGTATGTACATGTTTTTTAAAGCTGGAAATAAATAATTTCCAACATTATCATCTTGAATTGACGATTATTTTTACCACAAAACATGGTTGATGATGTTTGATGGCCTATCTGAAAAAAATGCAGGGTTGTTCTGGAAGGACCTAGACACAATAAAAAAAATGCGATTTTGAGTATTTGGTATCACTGGATTCGTTGTTTTACACCGGATAGGATGATAACACTGGTTCTTGAGTTACCGCCAGCGTTTATTCGTAACTAAGGGAAACGCAATCAAGGCCTAACTCATTTTGCTCTGTGGGCCTATCTGAAACTTCTCAGATCATGGCCTATCATCTCCAAATCATGGCCTAACTCATCTCCAAATTAAGCTATCATGGCCTATGTTATGGGTGTCCCGTAAGGCAATTTGTTTAAAAAAATTATTTTATCAATTAGTGCGAGTGCTTTACATTTGTAATTAAGAATAGATGAATAATTATGAGAGAATGTTCAATTTGCATGAAAACTGTAGTTACAAAACAGTTTTTTGCTTCTCCTGAAAAGTTGCATTTTTTGAGATAGGCCATGATAGAACTTAAGCGACGAATTGCATCTTGGTTTTTGGGCACTTAATGACCATGAAAGCAGTCAATTTTACAGCTGTTTAAGTACAGTGGGAAGTAGCATATGATTTTATAGCAGTTTGTTTGTGTGATTTCCATCGAACATGAGAATTTCTTTCATTTAGAGGATGATCCTGAACTCGAAAATTGTTGAAACTTTGGTAGAGGCTGGCTCTCGAGTAGTAAGAACGTTTTACGTGGTTTTTTTTGCGATCCCGATTCATTGAAGATAAAATACCCTATTAAATACCCAAAATGGGTATTTACCCGGGTATATACCCTGGGTATTTACCCTTAAAAAAGAATACCCGGGTATTTTACATCTCTGGTTGAGCGTCTGTTCCTTATTTCGAAGGTAGTTATATATTTTGAACGTGTTTTAGCTGTTCAAGTCGACAGATACATGCAAAAACTATATTCTTCAAATCAATTTAACAAATTAGAATCTCTACTCTGTGAATCTAATGGTACCACCCAGCCATGTCTACCTTATAATGGTAGAACGCAGTGTTGGTAACTAGAAACTAACCTATATTTTTATATCAATGCACTCTCTTGTGCATTTTCTCCTCGAAGACTTGAAAAATGTAGTAGGGACATCAACTGTGTCCTTTTTAAGTCGGTCATAATTTATTAATCGGTAGTACTTATTTATGTATTAATTGGAAAGGGTTGTGGTTTTTTTTTCTATGGTAGACGTAAATGTTTGGGTTGTGAAATTTACGTTGGGTGATCGTGACATTAAACGATTTTTTTTTGTAAATTGATACAAACTAACGTTCTGACGTTTAAATTGTTTCATTTACCTTCCTAAATTATTTTCATACCATTCCATGTTGAGTTGTGTATTTCTTGGCTGTACATTTTACCATCTCCTAACTTTGTCTGAGGGTGTTTGGTGATGCATTCAGTAGTCATAGGAAGTTATAGCTAATAAACGAATCGTATGAAGCAGTGATAATATCATTAAGGTATGGTGGGGCAAGTGCGTTGTATGGTTTGTAAAATTCAACTTCAACAAAACCTCCAAAATCAGCTGTTGGAGGTTACGTTATTTTTGCCCTGGGCACCATTGAATCCCTCGGTTTTTTATGTAGGATTGCTATTTCGTAGCCTTGTCAATTGTGAGCATGATGACCAACTGCAGTTGCCCCATCGAAGTGGGGGCATAGTCAGGCTTATGAAATATTTTTCTGGTTTCACCAGGACTAGTACAAAAAAGGAAATTTCTCAACAATCCTTTAACGATTTAATTTGAAAATTTAAAATCGGACCAAAACTCACAGAGTTACCAACTTTTCAGATCATCAAGCCAATATCTGGACTGCAATATTTTAAATACTTACCAAAACATCATGGTTTACATGGAAAATAAGGTGTTTATTGACACAAGAAGGTAACCAGTTTGGTCGAAAACCAACAGGGAGTAAGTGCGTGATATGACATAGGTACTTAGGGAGGGAAGTGCATGGAATCACACACTTTCCCAAATTATCACCACGCACATGCCCCTTGTTGAAAAACCAATGGGGTAAGTGCATGGTTAGGCCAAACTCACTGATAGACAAACATAAGATTGAATTTCAGTTATAGGAGTGAAGTACTGTACTTCACTCCTACTTCAAGTACACCTACTGAACGTTTAAACACTTGATGCAATATAAGCAGAGAACTGAACTTGGCAGCTCAGCGAATTGGCACTATGTGACTTTACAAGCTTCCAGCCAGGTTACCATTTACGTTGACAACATCTGGCATAATATGCCATAATATGGAATATTGTTTCCAACGTAGCCACTAGATGGCATCCAGTTTAAATTGTTCTATAGCATTTTTGCACTTCCCACCTTACCTTATGTTATGTTGTATATTATGTTATGTGCATATTATGTTGCATACTCGTGTAACTTTGAGCTTTGCTTCCATTTATTTTGGTGATTCATCCGCGAAATATCCCCCCCCCCCCCGATTCTTAGTTTTTCGATTAACCTGCTCCTCCAACTGTCTTTTTTTTTCGATGTGAGTTTGTCGAAACTGACCCACTAAATCTATACCGTCGTGTTCATCGAGGTTTCTGTGGGTTTATCCGTTGGTGGTGGTTCTCTTTGTCGGAATGATCCTCAGTCCTCGTTCCGATAGATGAAGGTGGCAAGCCGACACCCGCGCAGAGCGACGGCGACCTGGAGAAGATAATCGACCCTATTCTTATTGTAGCGGACTTGAACCGAGACGGCTTCATCAGCTACCCTGAGTTCAAATTATTGGAAATTAAATGACAGTATTTTTAAGATTGGGTATATTGTCAGGCAGCCAAGAAAAACTGATTTTAAATGAGGTGTTGGATTGAATTCTTTCCATGTCTGTTCCAACTCTTACTAATGGCAATGACGAGTGACCATAGTTTTAATATCAATTGAAAAATAATGTTATGATGGTATTGTTAGCTTAGAACTGGAGTACTTATGACTCTTCTGTTGGGTGCCCTGATTTTGACAATGTTTCCCCAACTTTTACTACCAGCTTGACTTTACGCGCCATATTTATCTACACCGTTGTTTCGAAATTGTTTTCCAAGGTCATTGAACGGTTGTGTGACGTCTGGTTCTGTCGGTGGATTCGTAGCCTGCTCCGGGTTTTGTCTGCCACGGTGGATGGTATGGATTCCCTTGTCCGTTGTCATTGGTCTGGCTTTGCGAAACCCGCCATTTCAAGCAACCAAAAGTCTCGCTGACTTTCACGCCAACTGCTGAATTCGATGGTCTCTCGCATGTTTGTAACGTCTTGACACTTTTCTCATCCTGGAAAAGATAGCAATTTTCGCTGCTAGCTTGGTGAATGGAGTTTCATAATTTGACCGCATGTTGAATGAAGTTGGCGTCTTTTCTAGTTCTCACGATTAGTTTAATTCCATTGTTGACAATTTGTGAATTTCCAGATAAATAATCTGAACAGTCTATTTGTGTTGAGGATTTTCACTATTACTCAATATTTTATCTTCATCTTAAGAGATGTATTAAATACATAAATATTATGATCATGGGGTTTGTTTAGTAGGTATTATACGAGTAATAATATTATGTTCAACTGGGTAGATAAAAGAGTTACTTCTTTTTTTAATTTTATTGTATCAATGATCGTCAATGGGATTTCCACCGAAATCCGTCTTCTTAAAACCGATATTTCGGCGTTCTTTATTACCCCTCGATCAGGTTCAGAGGAACTAGGCGGTAAGCGAATCATACCAAAAGGTAAAAATCGTAAAGCGAAAATTTTTCAAATCTGGACTGGGGCCAACGCATCACTCCACTGCTATAATTCACGCGACACTGCTTCGACATGAGTGAAAGTCATTGTCAAAAAGGGGAGAAATTACCTCGTTTGGAACATGGATCATGTCCATGTTAGAAGAAAATGGCAATACCTCCTCGAAACGGACTTAAATGAACGAGTGTACATCTACATCAGTATGGTGGTTATGACCCAGTCACTCGTACTTCACTGAAACACCGAAAGGTTGTAGGGGCACGAGAGGTGCCCTCTAGGAACACCTGGGTTAACAGCTAGCAGCACTGACCCCTTCCCTGGACAACGGGTTTGGGGGTCCCCTCGTTCATCCCTAGCACCAATTTTTAATATTTGATTTGCTGTTTGCTACACACACACCTGTGATGAACCAGCAACTCCTGGGATCTGGGAACTCACATTTTCTGGCGATAGCCAGATTGGTGGAGGGGAACTAAGCACAGTCACTCGAATCCATGACGGCTCTCGCCATTGCTGTACGTCTCACGTGACACTGTCCTAAAAGTAATACCCAGTACTGCGGGCAAGGGGGAGCCCGCGGTCTTTGATCGTCCCCCTTGGACTGGTGTCGGACTCGAGGGGGTCGTGGTTGCTGGGAGGTGGGCCAGGCGGTAAGTTAACTCCCCGCTTGGTGGAGCTCCTTCGGGGGCCTGCTGATAGCCTAACGGCTCTATAGCAGTTTCCACAGCACTAACCTGTCCTAAAAGTATCCTCAGCCTCCAACTCCACTGATACCGTAGACCCAGGAAGTAACTCGGTCAGATAACCAGGGAATCCCTTCTCGGTGTCAAATGTAATCTCCTTCAACACATCTGGTGGCAAAAATCAGAACTGCAGGCGCCATTTTCCCCCATTCCACAAACACAAACCAATTTGGCAAACCTTCCCCCACACACTTTCATTGGGTCAGATTCCCCTAGCTTGGTACCTACATTCTCAATCAACATACTCTCCGATTATGACAGGGAACATCTCTAGCAGTGAAGTGATGTTCCTGTACCATTTACTCCTTATTTACCATGAAGGAGTGGTAAAGACTTGAAAGTGGAAGGAGTCTTGGAGAGTGGGCAGTAGAAGATGCATCGCTTACGGAATTCAAGGCCTTCCAAACAAGAATATCCACGTCTCTCCTTTGAAAATTTAAGAAACTACTCATATCCTCGTGTTGGCAGACTGCTCCTTCATCGCCTTAATAAAGGTGTTGTCGCTCAGACCGAGGGGGACCTGGAAAAAATGGAGGACAGTGGTGCCCTTCCATGGCTCAGAAATTGAGGGAAGTTCAGAACAAACCCCACTTGTTTGTTCATTAAAAAAAAAAAAAACCGCTGGTTTTAGAAGATGAATTTCTATGTTGACCTAATTTCCGATCATTGACAAAAATTGAACGTCAAGGATCGATACAAAGTATAACCATAATAACATATAATATATGTTATATATATATTATATTGCTTCTAATACATTAGATTATAGTATATAATATATACTATACTATGTCTGGGTGTAATAAAAAATATATTGACGGGAAAAAAATGTTGCCAATTTCTGTTGATTCTGTTTATCGTGTAGGTGAAGAAAACAAGGGGCCAGACACTCCCGTCCATAGCGATAGCGATATCGAGTCGATAATCGATTCCGTTCTTAAGACTGCCGACAAGGACAACGACGGTTTCATCTCGTACAGCGAATACAAAATTTTCGAGACACATACCGGCTAAGGGAGACATCCCGTGATCCCTGAGACATTCCAGTCTGAAGTACCTGCGTCCTTACCTTTTCCCCCGTCAATTACATGAAGTGAAAAATCTATTTTGTACCTCTTAATATTCTGTCTTGACTTGAGTCCGTTTCTGACCATTTGGGAATAGGGTAATTTTATAACTCAAGTGAACATTTTGAGAACCAATATCAAACGATTTTAAATTCGAGGACCCAAGCTGTGTAATTTTACTTGCAGTACATTTCCCACTAAGCAAAACGAGTGCATTTTCGGCGTGTAATTTCATAGCCCATTTTTCAGTATTTTCATTTTGTTGGTCATACACCGAAGAACATCTTTTCATCATTTTTTAGTCAGCGAGCACACTTATGTCCCTCTTCTCAGCGTTTTTCCTCACTTGACTTTCAACTTTCTTTCAATTTCCTCGATGTATCTATCTGGTACATTATGTCCCCTGAAAAGAATTGAATTGTTTAACGCTGAGTCACACGCTCGAATAATTCCTAATTCCGTTTTACTGCGCGATTACAAAATCCACCTCGGTCATATTTAAAAGCCATGAAAACCAACCTGATGTTATTTATCTTTTTCTTTATTGTATTTTTCAAGCCTTCTTCTCTGGATCGCGTTTCCAAAACTGACGTTATTCCCTCCCTGAACATGTTCTTCCTCATTTCTATCCTTTCTTGTTCTTTCTCGTTTATTTGTTTCAACAAAGCCGCTTTATAGAGGAGATTATCCTTGAAAATGCCGACAATGTGATGATCATTTATAAATATGTGAGTTAATCAGAACTTTTGAAATACCTATAACGACTTACTTGTTTTCGTTTTTCCTGTTCTTCCTGGATCCGACGGTCAACCTCTGCGGTGATTTTGTCGATTTTCAGAGATTCCTGTTGTTCCCTTTCCATTTCTCTGGCTTGAGTGTATTTCTTATCTTCAATTTGCTTTGCTCTTTCTTGAAGCAGCATTAAGTTTTTCTTCTTTTTTTCCAGAATCACTGCCTTCTCTTTCGCCCGCCATTGTCTTTCGTACTGGAACAGAAATAGGTTGAGTTCCCCTTGTTAGTCTTCTGGTCATCATTACCTTAAACATACTTCATCTTGAATCCTCTTGGCAAGATATTCGTCTTTGCTCGACTGTTCATCCTGCGCTTTTTGCTGTTTAGCTCTCAACTTCGCCAACTCTTTTTCTCTTTCTGCTTTAATTCTAATTTTCTCAGCCTCCCTTTTCTCTTCTTCTTCCGCTTTCCTTTTCATGAATTCTTGAATCTTGAATAACAAAATCTCCTGTAAAACTTGGTCACTTGTATCCTGAATTAACGTTGTTTTCGCCAATTCTTAGCTTACTCTCAAATCTGCCAACTTGGCCTCTTTTCTTTCAAGCTCCAACTGTTCCAACATTTGCTGGTTTATTCGGTTCATCTCTTCACACATCCTGGTCCTCTCTGCTTCTTTCTTCTGAATCGATCTTAGCTCATCAATTCTGGCTTGCATGGCTGCTTCGTTTAGTATTTTACTTTCCTAAAATGTACCACATAATTAGATTTGAACTGGGAAGCAATATTAAGCCTTAATTCTTTTCTAGTTCACCTCTACTAGTCTTTCAGCTTCCACTTCGCGTTCCACCTCTCTGTGTTGGACTTGTTCCGTTATTGCTATTCTGTAAGTCTTTTTTCTTTCTTCTTCTTTGAGTTTTTGCAACATGTCGCGAGCGACGGCTTTTTTCCTTTCAAGCTCCATCATTTCGTCCAGTCGCTTTTCTTCTTCCAACAGCTCTTTCCTGTAGCATAATATTATTCTGGTGAGATATTCCATTAGGCGGGTTATTTGTTTAATGAGTTTTTGCGTTCGTCTTACTCTATAGTTTGTTTTTCAGCGACCTGAGCGTCTCTTATAGCTTGGCATTTCGTTCCTAGTATTAATTTGTTACATAATTTGACGTCGTCATCGTCTTCTTGCCTGACCTCTTTGGCTCTGTTCAACAAAAAGTTAGACTTTGCCTCTGCCTCGGTCTCAAGCTGGAAATTATTGGCGTGTTAACGACCAACAACTACAAAATTTTGGGGGAACGTTTAGCAGTTGAAACCTTACTTTGTCCAAACGTGGCGGGTAAGATCGCAGTGTTGGGTAGCTTTGAAGATTCTTTTTCCTCATCGCGCTCTGTTCGGCGAGTTCGTCCCTCTTCTGTTTGAACGCATGACCATCATTGCCTGGGACTGCTGTTTCCTGGTTTTGAAATTTATGATTAATTCGAAAATTAATTCCAGTAAGACAATTGGGTTCTTGGGGAGGGCGGAAATTGTACATAATCAACTGTAATTGATTATAAACAACAGTTATTTATAGCTACTGTAAAGTGCTACCGTGACGTTACACTAGGGTATTTCAAAGAGTGTCTTTTCAAAGGAAAAAACACCTGGAGAACCCCATTACAATTGAAATTCGCCAGTCAAAGAGCATCGTTCCAAATTATAGCTCGAAATCCAACTTTTTCAAAAAGCTGCTACATCAGGGGCCTCTGAGTTATTCAGAAGTTCATTCAACTACGTCACTGGATAAATTGGTCATTGAAATTTCCTCTAATTACCGGCAACTCCGTCAGCTTCTTCAAATCGTCTGGACATATGAAAGTCTCGTTGACGTTCGGTTCCTTGCTCGGGATGATCAAGTCCCTCACATGGTCGTGCCCGACTATCCTCACATAACGCTTCCCATTCTTTATGAATTCACCCTGCGCCGCGAAATTGGCTTTAGTTCTGTTCTTCCCTGACACTTCTCGTTTCACCGTTTTTTGAACAACCATTTTTCAAACCATATACCCAGTAGAATAATTTATAGCGCAACAACAATTACAACCCCACCCGAAATGATTTCTCCGGCTCTCAACAATGCCAATTCAAACCCATGGAAACTGATCAACAACGATCGATATTGAGTCGAATGGAGCAGTTAGAAAGAAATAAAGCCTTGTTGTCAAAGCATAAGGTTTTTATTAGTGAACTAGATACTAAAATTCTTCACATAAGGCCCACAAAAAATTAAAGACAAAATAATATTGATGAATACATGTAAAGCTCTTTTAGTGTACAAATGGTCTGTCAAAGGCTTCAATTAGCCGTTTTAAAAAAATGTACGATTATAATACAGTAATTAAACACAGAAAATAATGCACGAGTTGCATAGCTCTTGACTGACCTCATTTCGGTAGATTAAAAAGTAGACAGATTCTGTCGACAACAACGAAGATGATATTACAGAGCACCATAAAATACTGGATTTTCCACGAATGCAATACATATTTATTTACACAAATGTAATTATTTGACAAATATATCATTCTCTGGATAAAACTACAACAATCAATCAACTATGTGTTTTTTTGGTGCAATAAAATATACATTTGATTTTTTTCAAGATTATGATAAACCACGTGATTCAATCTAAAAGAATGTATAGTACACACTCTATGTTGTCATTCCAATTTTGGTAACTTGGTGTTAACGGTCCTTATACAAGAATATAAAAATTTGAAAACCGATAAAAATGTCTCCGTTGAAAAAAGGAGAGAAGACGAGGAAAAATTTACGATATGCCTAAAAAAAGGTTGAACACATTTTAAGAGAGGTATGAAAATAAATGTATGTAAATTTAGAGGTGTGTAGGAAAATATTTGTGTTGGTCGAAAATTAACGTTACAAATGGATTTGATTGGGTACCTAGATAAGCTGTTTCAAAAATCGCTGATTTCTTCAAAAGTGTCGAAGCTAGATGAGCGAGGGTCAAACTAATACCGCTATTTTCTTGAAGATTGTAGAAATGTGCGTTCATAAGGAAGTTGGACCTCTTCCCCCGCCTGTAATCTTGGAGCGCCCCTGGTGGCTTTCAAAATAACCAGGAAGTATGGAAGTACAAAATTCATGGTTGTGCTTAGAAAAAGTTCTCTGAGATCTTCCATGTTGTCACATGGCGAAGTGGTGTTTCGTTGCGTAATGGCACAAAATTGCATTTTTTTAAGAAAACAAAAATTGAACTTGTTTGCAAAAGTATGCACAATCAAAAGTGAAATCATGAGTGACTTTTTTTTGTAAAAAAAAAAAAAAAAAAAAAAAAACAAACGATAGCAGTTGAAACTCTTTGGTCCCTCAAACTTAGCAGTTATACAAAATTCAAATGTAAAAAAAGTTCCAATATCATTTCAGATGGTCTGGAAGATCTGGAAACAGTTCAGTTTACTTAGGAATTGTTATACACAAGATACATTTACTGCCTACTGAGAGAATCAGTTACACACTAAAGGAATTCGATTAACAAATTTGTGCATGAAAAATTCACCCAGTGCTGTTTACTAATAAATGGCACAATATCCGTTACTTGTATGAAACGTACCTGATTTCCTCGATACACAAAGGGATATGGTACAAAGACTGTTTTGGTGACTGAGTTTTGTTTCTGTCGGTAATTGTGTGCTATTTGTCATTCACCTGCGATCTCCTTGAAATTGAGGCGGGCACACAAATCGAGAATTAAAAAAAAACCTTAGAATTCGTCATCTGAAGTATCGGGTTGTTGAGGACTGAAGTTAAGAACACTGGGGTTTGTTGGGTAGTTTAGGTCGTAAAACTGGCCAATTGCAACGAAAAGGTTGTTTTTTGACCCGCACAGGAGGTCGCCTTAAAACTGGCAGCTGGTCTGAGTGGCCTCATCAGCAAACTTTGATTGTGAGAAACCGATGTTTATCTTCACTATTCTGTTTCTTGTTTCCATGTTATTGTTATTGTAACTACCTTCACAAGCAGGTGCTCGAAAGTTAAAAATACTATGATTTTACAACAAACAAACTATGAGAAATATTCGTGCATTGTCGCAGGACAGATGCCTTATTACAATGTCCCTTTCCGACTTTTTATTTAATCTATTTTATCATTCCAACTACCGTCAGAGTAACATATTTCAATGAAATGAAAATCGCAGGTGAATGACAAATAGCACACAATTACTTTTCTGTCATTTTCGCTCATGAATTTAGATCAGCTTTGCAGAATCCTTAGTATAAAGAAAAAGTATTTGTGGCTTTGGGCGCTCAGCATAATAACCATCCAATATCAACAGTCAGATTCGAAAAATCCAAGAAATGACTGTCATTGACGGGAATATAAATTAGACATTTAAAAAAATAATAATTTAGTTCTTAGTTCTTTCACGGCATTAATAAGTCAAGTTCAATTCGAATAAAAACTTTTACGACACTAATTGAATAGTTATTCACAATTAAACATACATTAAAGCGTATTAGTAATTTGTTATGAATGATAAAAAGAGCCAGATGGTGAAATGAGAGGATCTCATGATGATTTTCATAGAATTCCCTAGCTAGATTAAACCTTTTCCAGTTAACTTTATCATCAAATTAAGAGTAACTGTTGTGGTGTTCGGTACATTTTAAGGTACATTGAAGGTACACCCGATGACCTCAAGCGCTGCCAAAATTCTTCCATCACTATTTTATCGAGATTTAAAACTTTTTTCTCACAAAACCAACAGTAAAAACGGTTCAAATGGTAAAAGTTTAAAAGTAGGTAGGTATTCGAAGTGTGTTTTTTGGAAGGTTCAATTCAACCTGGAATTACTATACCTCTGCGTCGTCTCTTGTTTTGTTTATAGAATGATACATTTTTTCTTTTGATTGTTGTGCGTCGGTTTGACTGGTGGGCGTTCGGTGGCTTGGAATTTTCGGACGATCCGGACGAGCTCGTGGAACGATTGGTCGACGTTCATTCGATGTTTGGCACTGCATTCGATGTAGGGGATCCTGAGTTCCCGGGAAAGTTTTTGAGCTTCCGCAGTGGAGATCTGAAAGAGCAGGTTGGTTGATAAATTATGTACAAGGTAGAGATAGTATCTTTTGCATATAAAAGCGCAAATCGTCTATTTGGAGTAGGGGAGCACGGGGTGAAAGTGGCCACTGGCTGTTTTTGCGGCTGTATTCATCATTGCAAGTGCCAGATGGAGGAGATTGTGGTCACTCTGACCACTTACTCATCACTTACTGGCCACTTGATCGCTTTGGGAAGTTGACAGGGTTTGAAGTATACCAAAAATGCTGAAGAAAACCTGAAGGGGCCCAAGCAATTTCAATGCCTACGAGTAAAAAGTGACGACTTACACCCCGTGCTCCCCTATAGACGGCTACTAACTAACATGGAACGCTCGTAACTTTAAGGTACCTTTTTTTTTGTCATATTGAAACGAGCTTGCGGCTCAAGCCGAAATCAGCTAACACAACTTACTATTCTTTGGTGCTCGAGATCAGCCTTGTTGCCGACCATCAACATTGGAAACTCGTCGCGGTCTTTGACGCGGAGTATTTGACGATGGAATTTGTAAATTTCATCGAAACTGGCACGATCCGTTATGGCGAACACGAGCAGGAAACCTTCGCCGGATCTCATGTATTGTTCTCGCATAGCGCTGAACTCTTCTTGGCCGGCTGTGTCCAAAACTGTGGAGTAATTGTCGAAAATTAGACCACGGAATAGTTTGATTATCTTCATATGCGATTGGACATGGTAGTAGTGTAACTGCGTCTCGGCTGGAATGCTTTGCTTGAACAAAATTCATATAGAAAAGAAACCTTGCAAAGGAGAAAAAGTGACATCTTCATCTGATTAACAACGTATAAGTACTAACTACGGTTGTTATGACCTCTATGCTGGTTGTTGTACTCTAGATTAAGTGCTGCATGAAGTAAATGGAAAATTTACTTTTACGATTGGTAGTTAACATGATAAAGGTAACCATAGGTAGGGGTACAGGGGAAAAACCATCAGGGTCGATTAGGGTTAGTTTTGAGAAAACCCGTTTTGAAAGTGTGGACCCTGATGATTCTTCCCCAGTACGGGATATCTTTTTCCTTGTTTTTTGAGTGGACCCTGCTGGTTTTTCCCCACAATGAATACTGCAGACGTTAGTACTCCTGAAACGCTACCAGATGGCATCATTATCTAAAAACCGACAAAAAGTGGACCCTGATGGTTTTTCCCCTGGACCCTTCGGTTGTAATCTATCTAACACTCCAAAACTGTTGGTCTCTTGTCTGTGTTCCCTTTTCACGTCCGAACGGTAGCGTCTAGAGCAGGGGTTCCCAAAAGGTGGTCCGCGGACCCCCAGGGGTCCGCAAGCGTTGGTGTGGGGGTCCGCGAGCTGCATCCAAAAATTAATATTTTAAGCTATTCTACCAGGAACTCAAATAATAAAAATGACTGTTTGTAGCCGGAGTGTCCTGTAAAGCGTGAGAGGCCGTACTTGCGACGCGACGCTAGTGACACCTAGCCTATTTATTAGTGACTAGTTCGCCCAGTTTCTACCAGAATGTAGGGATGTCCGATTCTCAAAAATAATCGCGATTATTTTTTCAAAAAGAATCGATACATCTGAGGATCGATTCTTTTTCCAAATTATTTATTAAATTTCAAATTTATCAGAAGAAGAAGCATTACCTACCTATTACGTTACGAAACCTGAATTCCAATTACTAATAAAATTTATTAGTAATCCAACTGCAAGCCAGCACTATTACGTAGTAAAAGTTATGTAGGAATGCTTCAGCTGTGTCAGTGGTTGTTGGGCAACTGTTTCCAAATGTAAAATAAATGTAAAAATAAATAATTATTTGCAACAATCAATTGATTTTTCCCTTGTGATATATACTTACACCTAGGTATAAGCAAACGGGGAAAAACTTTTTTTACAACAAAATTATATATATAATTTACATATATAGGGGGTCCTCAATACATTTGTGGTTTGTTAAGGGGTCCGTGACAAAATTGTATTGGGAACCCCTGGTCTAGAGGGACGCCGTTTTTCCCCTCGGTCCCTCGGGTTCTGGGAACGGACATAGGCTAGGTTTATGTTTTCGGACGCCCCGTCATCTTTGCGCTTCGGGCGTTCCTTGACGACGTGTGAATTAGCTTACATTTCCTTCATTTAATAAGGAAATTCGCCGTTGCGCGGAAAACGCGTCCCGACTTTTCACGCGAATCCGAGCTTCTCGGGATTCACCGAAAAATAGATTTCGCCGAGATCCCAACGCTACCAAAACGATTTTCGTGGGACTAGCGGTTCCCCACGAACGGGAAACTGCGCCCCGCACGTTTTTTTAGTGTGGGTAAATCCTGCTTCATTGCTTCAGGGCCGGTTTTTGAAACCATAGTCAAATCAGTAAAAGTAGCCCGTAATGTAAAATCCTGCGTCATTGAGTGTAAAAGTAGCCCGGTAATTCGGGTCATCCTCAGCAACGTGGAAGAAGTTGGTTGTTAGGTCGGTTTGTTGACGCAGCCATTGATTTCTTAAAAAATCCGATCCAAAATTCCAAGAGGTTTTTCCATCCACTTTACCCACAGTTAGTGATCTACCGTTTCCAATTAATCTACCGATGACGAATTTATGTATATGCGTATATATATACACAATGTGTCATATATGTATTATACATCCCACCCCGAGCGAGCGAAGCGAGAGAGAAAACTAGGCTAGTAAATACAACTCATCTCATCGTGTCTGTCTGTTTCTGATTCACGCCTAAACGGTAGCTCGAAAAGATACGGCGTTTTTTCTGGACGGTTTCGCGTTTTCCGGTGGGGTAATCGGAAAACAACTCCCCAGAAAAAAATCCTGCAGGGCGGAAAAAATCCTATAGGAATATTTAAAGTTGAAAAAAAGTCTAGTTTTCAGCACAATACGGTAGGTAGCAAATATTATTAAATTATTTATAAAATTTAGGGAAAGGGCAGTTTGAATTTGCGGCAGGACGAAAAATCAGCCGTTTCAGTCATAACTCATTATTCTTCCCTGTTGGTTAACACAGCCCCTCCCCAGTCAACTCGATTCCTCATTGGTTGGACCCCTCATGAGTGGTCATGACGTCAAGGCCAGCAATTCAAATCGTTCTGAGCATCCTTTGATAAATATCCACATCATGAAACACTTTTTATCTCAAAAATGATCGTTTTTTCCCATTTTCGTGACCCAGGATGATTAAATCCAAAATTCAGACGAACGTGCTGGCATAATGTGGACGTAAGGCATAGAAGTGAAAGTAAGATCGAGGGTTTTATGCACACAGTTTTTGTAGTCGAATTCCAACGTACTCTTCAAAAGCCAACGGCCTACAAGTAATAGGAGTAGGTATGGTCTTAGCTGGCAAATTTATTCCTGAAGCCTACTTCACCCTGAAACTCGTCTTCAAGATACACTTTGCCCAATCCCAGTTGAAAAAGTTAACACTTAAATCATACAAATATTTCTAAAATACTCATATTTCATACTCATATCATACAAATATTTCTAAAATACTGTACAGTCCATTGATCCCATAAACATCCTACAATGACTAAAATACGTTTCATTCCAACTACATACTGTCCAGTTTCGCTGGGATGTCATCAATGACGCACTGTTTGGTGTACGAGTCCTCAATAGTCGGGTCATAATCCGTTACAAAATAGCTCTGCAAAGAACAAAAATAGGGTGTCACGGCAAATAAGAAAGGTGCGTCAAAACCCTTAGGTTGTCTACTTGGGCAGCACATTTTATTAACAGAAATAGTACAAAATAAGAAACTACGTGAAACAAGCGTTAGCTTTCATGCATTCTAGCTAATAGGCAGTTGATTTCTATTGAGCGAGCCCATAAGGCGTTTCCAGGACATGGCACAACGATGGCCAAGTTGTTTCTACAACTGGTGCTCACTGATGTAAATGGTTGTTATCATGAGTTTTTCGCACCCTTTACAATTAACCTCTCTTTTCAAAGTTATATCGATGACTAAAAAAAAAAAAAATCCACGACTTCGCATAGAAAATCTGGCGTGTGGATATGAGGAGTGGGTGGCCAAGGTTTGTATGGACACTTCAATTCACCATATATGGTAACAAGGCTTGGACCAACGGATTAATAAGCTTCAAACGGATGTAGCTGCCCTGAACTCTAAATAAGTGCTGCGATTCAGTACAAGTCTATCACATTTGAGAAAGTTATACGTCGGCGAAGGATAAAATTAGTCACATAGCGGGGATGACTAATAATAAAAAAACCCAACGATTAGAAACGGCCGAGTTGTAGTCTCATGCAGGAAGGTGCCCAATTTCCAAGAGGGTCCTTGTTAAATGCAAGTCTTGTTTTGAGCTAATTGGGTTAGAATTGATAATTTTTTATTTTATAATTACTTGGATGAATTGAATAGTTATAGCTGATTTTCCGACACCGCCTCCTCCCACAACGACGAGTTTATAAGTGGGAGAATAGTTTTGCCTCTCGTACGACTTGGACATGGCGATAAGAGTTTTCTAACAAACGTATAACATCATCCGAACACCACTAGCTGAACATCTGGCTCGGCCGAGTTCTCCGAGTTTACCGTTTTCGCTCACTTTTAACCGACCGAACTAGAAAGATGGGCGACAAATCGACGTGAACGTCCCTCCTACAGCAAATCACTGGCAAAAAAAGGGCGATACGGCCTCGAACCGGACGGGTTTGGGCGGCACTGGTTCAAATCCTCAGTCTGCTCGTATCCCAAACTCTAAATGTGTCTTGGGGGTCGTTTTTTTTCCCACAGAACTATTTTGCCCCTCGTTTTCTTTCAAGTACAGGTTTCTCTGATAACAATTTTCGATCTCGACGTCGGGAATGATTTTGAAGAAACACCAACGACGCTCTCCAGTTTAATTTTACCTGCAGAACGGGAGTGTTAAACAAATTGAGGTAGTCGAAAATTATTGGGAATGGTCTTCATCAGAATCTTCGATTTCCACATCGACATTTGGGATAATTTATTCCCTTCATCGGTGCTTGAAACACGAAGTCAAACAATAACTAGAAATTCCATAGGTAATAATTTTAACTTTTTTGCAGTCATAGTTAACAGAGTCTCGATTCTCTCTAGATCCAGAAGTGGAAGAAGAAAATCAAACGCATTCAGCTCCAAGGAAAAACCACACTATCAACAGAATCTGTTATAGAATCTGTAAATTTATCTGATAAATTTACTCATTGGTGCATTTTGCTTTCTGTGTAGTTCTGATGATTGGACTGTCTACCCACAAGGATGGCGCTACCGTATTAAATAGGTACCTTATTAAACCTTCAAATTTCGAAGGTACAATGGTAGGTAACAGTCCGGAGCAGTGTAATTTTTTTAAAAATTCCTTACAAGAGAGCACTTCGACTGGAACGCCAAAGGTCCGTGCAACATCGGCAGGGTCATTCCTAAAGAAAGTGGTTTTGACTGAATTGACCAAGACATCGTTAATAAAAACGCAGTGCTGCTCAAATTTAATTTTAAATTCCTTTAAAAGAGCTGAAATTTTGAAAATGGGGTTTATTATAATATAATATAAATTATATTAGGTATTAAACAAAAATAAATAAGAGTAGGTATGTCTGCAGGGCATTTGGAACGATAAAAGACCCCTAAAACTGGATTTTATGCCCAAGATTAATCCGAAAACAATACCCCATTCAACCTCCTGGCCGCCAAAATTCTAGGAGTAGTCTAGGATGGATCTGATCCCCGAAATAATGGATTCTCCGTGCAAAATGTAAGTCCTTCAAAAGCCCCATAGATCCTCCCAAGTCTGATCCGTAATAAAATACAGGAAAATTACTCCCCACTCGACCCACTTTTTCTTCCTAAACCTCTCATGCAAACCCGCAAAAAAAAGGGTTTGTTCCAGGTCTGACTGCGTCTGTCGACAGAACCCGACCGCACATACTCGAGCTATCGGTTTCCGTCCAACTTACGATCGACCTGGAACAGCAGTTTCTAAACTGTGCATGTCTCCGGCGATTTCTGTTAACATTCCGTCAAACCTGGAACAAACCTAAAGTTTTTTAAAACCCTCATTTATTTTTTCAAAAATATTTTCTCAAAAATATTTTCTCAATGACCCAGAAATTTTTTAAATTATTATTGCACAATTAACCTATAACAAAGAATAATAAACCCTTGTGTAAAATGTGTTTTTTTATATTTTTTAACCCCAATAGTGATTTTTAGAACAAAATTGTGAAAAATTGCCATAAATTAAGTGTTGAGGGATGTTATTTGCCAATAAATCTCTTTCACGGCTGTGAATATGGGTTTCTACGGTGAAACTTTGTCGAAGATGGCAAAAATTTGGCAATTAAGGTTTTTTTGTTTTCCAAAATCGGGCATTTCACTCCACTGTGCGCCGTCCGAGCCGTTTTTGGCAGTAGGATTTTTTTAAAGCTGAAATTTTTACAAAATACTCGGTTCAACATCTAGTTGTGCCCGCAAGGTTTTCAGCCAGATCGCCCAATCTCGTGGGGCTAAAAAGAAGTTACGGGAGGTTTTAAAAAAAATGGTTTTCTGGTCCCAGAACCATCGGATTTCACCGAGAGGATCTACATACGGGGCTTTCATGGGGCTAGAACTTTTGAAGGATGCCAGGAAGTCGAATTGGGTGTCGTTTTCCGAGTAATTATGGACGCATAATCCCTTTTTTGAAACCCATAATCCAAACTTTACAAGATAAAAATCTTAAATAGGTACCTAGGTAATTTATACCTATATAAATTACCTTTCTTTACACGTTTTTGAAGGTTGAGAACAATAATTGTTGACCCCTGAGGTATGTTCCGTATTTAATTATTAAATTCGGAACATACCTCAGGGGTCAACATAACATACCTCAGGTATAAATTACCTTTGATATATCAAAGAATAATTAACCTGCGCCGAATCCAAATCTAGTACCTAACAAATTGCTCCATCACCTTATTTTACTACATTGGGTTATAACCCAATGTAGCGTAAGGATAAATCCTTAGTTAACAGGTTAAAAATAAGGTTCATTTCGCTGTGGTAATAACCAGAAAATTTTCATTTCAAAATTAAGTGAATGGAAAAAAGATAAGAAATTGACCAACACAGGAGTGCTTAGGTCAATGAATCTCCTGGTGTGGGTTCCCTGAATACTTCTCTAGGAGCGTTAATTGGTGAATACCTACTGGATATACCCCCCTCACTCTTCGTCATGTTATACATAGTATGTATAAGTCTTATAATAATAAGTTATAACAAGACAAAACCTCCTAAAATACCACGAGGGAGTATTTCTAGTTAGTCAACCGTTGCAAACTGCAAGAACTTAGGAAACTTAGGGGAACTTACACAATGTGTCATGTTTATGTCATAAAATGGGTAAGAAATCAAATTTGCAAGAAAACGTGACGTGATGTAATATTTGGGCTATCTTTCCTGGATTGAGCACCCCAAAATTTAAAGGAATCAGTTGCAAATCTGGAGGCAGTTCTTTTGGTCGTGAACCTTTTGTTCCTTATAAATAATTTAAGTTATGGATGTTTGTAGCATGTTGTAGCATAATATGCTACACTACAAACATAATATTATTACGCTATATTAAAAACATACATGTATTCATGAAAACGTTTGCCTAACCCAAAATTTTGATGCCTTCAATGATGTATGTTGTGAAAGCTTCCACCTAATTCCACTTAATATCTATCCTATTTAATAGCTATCAGGTATTTTCAGTAAGTAAATTTCTTTTCAAACAGCGATCTATATTTTTCATTTATAATTGGATAAACGTAATGATTTCATTTTAATAGCTTTTCCTGATATTGCACATAATCGACGGGTACCTGCCAAGTATCGTCAACGTTTTGAGGGCTATTCAGTTTTCTGAGGTTCTTCCACGGTGTGGTTGGTCGCAGTTCTGGCGTGGTTCATAAGCGAAGATGCAGTTTCCCGAAGCGTTTCGGATATTTCCGGTAAATCCGGCAGGTCGAGGGTGATGTGAGCCGAAAGACGTTTGTAGACGGAGTTTTGGGATTTCCGGCTCTCCCTGTATTTGAGCTGCTGTTTGAAAAACAGAGCGTTCCTGAGGAGCTCTTGGGTCCTTTCGAAACAGGCTTCGGACTTGCCTAGGGGAAAAAGAACAATATCGGTTTAGTGATGAATTAGATTTGTTGACTGAGTTCCAAACGATCACAACTTAATTATCCCGAGAATCATGGAGGAATAGATTCCTATTCCTCCATGCCCGAGAATTTTACCTATGCCTTTGATAGCACCGACGGCATACTCCACGTCGTAGCACCGGCCTTGCAGGTCTCCATGGAGCCTGCCCACCTCCACCCTTTTCTCCACCATAGGGGGCAAAGCTTTGCGGACGTGCTCCTGAAGACGGTAAAACGCCAGCGATGGCTCGTTAGCGATTATGTGGATGTTCTCCGATATCCTCTCCGTCGCTTTTTTCACTTTGGATTCCAACTGAGGGTCGTGTTCGTCAGACATGGCCTCGACAGAGTAATACGTTGTAAAATATTACCCTAAGCTGTTCACGCATTCCCCATACCCCATGAAGAAAGCTTCATGCCCTTTCGCCAGTTAGATGTGCTCTTCTCCAAACTCTTGAACTTCTAACAACGGCTCATACGCCAACCCCATTTTTACCTTACTGCGTCAAAACATAACACAATTTATTCACTATAATTTTCTCACGTATGAAATGAATGTCTTAAAATCTGTTGCAATAATTGTTGAAAGTATGAAACGAGAAAGTTACGACTGCCATAAACAATAAACTGATTCTGATATCTTATCACGGGACGAAGCAGTTTGCCGGGTAGACTGTCTAAAGTTCCCGATTTCCCCTCAAACGTTCCCGCACTTCAGGTAAGAGGCATCCTGCTGCCATCATGATGATGTCCATAATATGGATGTACTAATATTATGACATAATAATTATTATAACTACTTATAATAATATTATATTATAATCAAATATTATATTATTATAATATTATTATTAGATGGATCATGGATGTGGATAACATGTAGGTACATTATACAGGTGGTTAATGATTGGATAGGTCTATCCGATATTTTAAATTAATATTTTAATATTATCGTTTCAGTAGGTGATTCTCGTTTCCTAATGCCATAACTACTCGGTGCACAATCTAGTTGTGCCTGCAAGGTTTTCAGCCCGATCGCCCAAACCTAATAAAATAATACGGAATAAAAATAATTTTAAGGGGCTCTGGGAGGGGGGTTTGAAGGGTTTTGGCTATGGGGTCGCGTTCGGTGTTGTTTTCGAAGTATTTTTGGACGTAGAACCATTCAATTTTACCATGTGGATCTATGGGGCTTTCGTGGGAGTACAAACTGATCTTTTGAAAGATGTCAGAATGTCGAATGAGGTGTAGTTTTCCGAGTAATAATTACTCGAATTATTTACTCAAATTATTTGAACATTGTACCTACAGGGTGGCCGCCAAGCTGGGAAAAATTAATTCCCTGACTTTTCCCTGCAAAAATACCTAATTTCCAGACCCGAAATTATTCAAAATCTGAGATTTTAATAATTTAATTATTAATAATTTTCAATAATAATTTTAATCGCTTGAATTTTTTGTTTGTTTGTTTGTTTTTGTTTTTGTTATTGAAAGTTGATTAGAAAATACATAAATTTTTACACCAAACAATTAAAACCCAGGGAAAGTAGATAAGTAAACTGCGTTTTAAAAACTATCTATTTGACAAAAATAGATTTCCCGATAATTTCTCCCTACATTTTTTCTAGCTAAAAATAATTTTCGAGAAGCCAGATTCTGCGAATAAAAGCAGGGTTCGGGTACGTACCTACCCGAACAGAAAAAAATCTTTTTAATTAACTAGTAATGATTACAAGGACAGAGATCTCGAACCAAAATACCAAGTGAAAGATTGATAGGTTACTTCGTGGGTGAAGTGGAACATTCCATTATGAAGAGAGGGATATTGGTGCATGAAGTGGGACTTTTCATCGTGTGAATGGGGATATTATATCCGTAACAGGAATTCCGCCAACTCATTGAACTTGTGCGGGCAACATGGATGAAGAGTGAGGCAAAGTCGCTCCCACCAAAATTCAAAAATTATCATCATTTTCGGGACGGAAGAGAGGGAAAAACTTGTCACCAAACAAAATTCGCATTTTAATACAATTTTTGATTTTTTTTTTAATCAAAAATTTTTCCCTGACTTGTGACCGATTTCCCTGACTTTTCCCTGACTTTTCCTGAAATTTTTCACTCCCTGACTTTTCCAGGTTTTCCCTGACTTTTCCAGATGGCGGCCACCCTGTACCTACCTACGGGAAAATTTCTTCTTTTTTTTTCTATTTTTTCTTAAATAATTTTTCACTGACTGAATTAATTTTTGCACAGTGTACCTACCAAAATCAAGATGACTATTGGTTTTAACTTGAATCGAAGGTGACGGCGAATCGAATGGTGAAGTTTTTTTCTTTCTAACCCCACTGTGTCCCTCTCAAGTTCAGAGTCTCAACATACCTACCCCTAAAGAGCCGTGTTGCGTTCCTAAACCCTTTATGTCCATAGGGGCTGGACCATAGAGAAATATTATTTCTCCTGTGTCAAAACCCACTAAGTCCAACCTTTCAAGTGGATTTTCTATTTAAAAAAAAGTATAGGTAGGTACTATACTTTTTTTTAATCCACCTGAAAGTTTGGACCTATTAGGTCAGAGATTTTCAAAATACATTCTAAATAAAAAATAATTTTATGAGGGGAAAAAAAATTGGCTGAAAACTCCATTCTGAAATAATATTTCATACAATACATATCATGTATTATAACAGTTTTTCACGAAAACGCATCTAAAAAGTGGGTTGTGAGGATAATATTATGGAGGCTTTCGAAACTGGACGATTCACTTGCCTGCTTACCTACCTCCCAACAGAAAAAAGCGGGATAAAACAGCCCTTTCTCACAGAAAGCAGGACAAAAGCAGGAGGTACAGCAGGAGGACGCCTGGAAGGATGGAGGTCAATAAAACAGGACTGTCCTGCCAAAAACAGCACGGTTCTGTTCATGCAAGACCGGCTATGGGGCCCATACCCACACCGTGTGCCCATAGTATGGGCACACGGTGTGGCTATCGGAAGACGGGGATCTTCTGCTCAATAGTGTGTGGGGATTGCAATGGTTCTTGCACAAATAGCCCTCCCTTCGACGAAGACTTGATGGATGGTGACAATGACCCCTTGAACGAACTTGTGTGAGATAAAAGTCAAATACTTACTCATGAAAACAAGAGAATTAATACCGAGCCATTTACTTAACAAAAATGAATTTCACTAGTATAATAATTAGACGAATAAAGCTCAATTTTGTTAAGTGGTTACTTTTTTGAACTGTACTTACCTCAGTACTTAACGATTAGTCCTACAGAACCCCCCCCCCCCCCCCCCCCCAAAAAAAACAAAACATACGGAACCAATTTTGTGGGCAATAAATACATTTGAACGGATTATGGCGTCCGCACACGCAGGAGAGTGCCATCATTATGGGACCCACCGCATTATGGCTTCCACATACGGGTGTCACAAGCACCTTCAACGTTAACAGTGCCGTGATTAATTATAAAATCGATTAGGAGCAACATTGAGGATGCAGTAATGTACCAAAATGAACTCAAGTATATTGCACGTAGTTCCAGAAAATTCCGCAACTAGCGTGACCTACGGAGGCAAATCAGTATATTCTGAAACGAAAAGTGGTTCAAATCCAAGTGCAGGTAGGTTCAAAGAAAAATGCAACTCTTCACATTACTCCCAGGATTTATAACGGACGAGGCACCTGGTGAAGGGGTTTGCAACCCTTTAGTGGACCATGGGTATTTAAATGAAACATTTTTTTTTGTTTCATTGTGGGCGGAGAGGAATAATCACTAAGTAATTAAATTGCGCGGGCTACCAATTTGATTTGCAAGGCACGCCAACACCTTAAAATCCTTGAGGGTACGTTGCGGTTGAGGGAGTGTCATTTCGGTACTTGCACCTGGCTAATCAATTCCTTCGCCTCAATGACGAATGATTAAATTTATTAAAAAAAAAAAAAAAAAAAAAAAAAAAAATTAAAATTAAGGGTGACTGTCATCCGCAAATATTGTCGGACTGTTAATTTTTCACTTTTTTTTAAAGGAGGGAAACCATGAGGAATGTTGGCGATTTCTTGTGTTGCTTACCATTGATTTAATGAATGTAACCAATGGTGGCCAATGGTTAGGGTGGTGGACAGAGGGTTAGGGACAGTGACAGATGGTTAAGGATTGTTAGAGATGGTTAGGTATGGTTAGGGATGGTTACCGATGGTTAGGGATGGTTATCAATGGTTAAGGATTGTTAGAGATGGTTAGGTATGGTTAGGTATGGTTAGGGATTGTTAGAGATGGTTAGGTATGGTTAGGTATGGTTATGGATGAGGACCAATGGTTTGCGATGGTTATAAATGGTTAGGGATGGTTTAATCCGCAGTTTTCTTACAGATAACACATCAAGGAGGACAGTAGGTACGGTAAAGGTTGTCATGGACCACATATGCCATTTTCACACAATTGGTGATTTGGTGACAACAATTGTGGAATTTTGTCGTGTTTTTCACCTTAGCTGAAGTCCTCCCTTGTGTTGTGAATATGGTACCATTGAATACAAATTATTTATTTTGCAACGTCCACATTTGGGGAAAATTGGGTTTTTGTGGCCAACATTCAACCCACGTTAATGGGGGTTTCTGGACCCAAAAAACCTCAGTACCACGCTATTTTGAACTTTAAAACCCGTTTTTTCGTCGAGTTCCCGTCTTCGGTTTCAAACGAACCCGGTCCCATCTTGTTCGGCGTGGTCCAAACCCTGGGGAAACGCCTTCCGTCGTTTTTCCACATTCGATATCCTTAACGCCGTGTTGTGCGCCCAAAAAGGCGTCGTTACGAGGGAATTTAGATTTTTATAACCATTTTTCGAGGCGTTCCCGTCCTCGGATGCGATCGAAACCAGTCCCATTGTGTTGAGGAGGTCGAAATCTATGGTAAAACGACTTTATTATTACCGAAAATGCCCCCCACATAAGGGTTATTAGGGGTGCAGCAGGTATGCAGCCCCGTTTTGCAACTTTGAACCGGCTTTCGACCACGTTCCCGTTCTTGGATCGTCTTGAAATTGGTCCCATTCGATTCGGCGTGGCCGAAACCATGGGAAAAAACTTTCCTTTTTTCCAATGACGACCCCCTATAAGGTGTTTTTACACAAAAACACCTTCGTAGGACGCAATTTTAAAATTTAAATCCATTTTTCAAGGGGTTCCCGTTCTCGGATCGTCTTGAAATTGGTCTCATTGTGTTCACGGGGTCGAAATACATGAGAAAAATGCTTTACTTTTCTCAAAAACGACCTCCTATAGGGGGGTAGCAGGTGGTAGCACCCTTGGTAGCAGGTGTTTTGGACTTTAAAGCCCTTTTTCGAAGGGTTCCCGTTCTCGGATCGTCTTGAAATTGGTCTCATTCGATTCGGCGTGGTCGAAACCTTCGGAAAACGAGGTTAGTTGCTTCAAAAACGGGCCCTTTAAGGGCTTTTTTGGTGAAGTAGCAGAAGTAGCAGGTCTGGTCAGAAAGTCTTCTAAGGTTATACACTACACTCGTTTATTATGTCATACGTATATATATTAAACGTCTTATATACATATATCTTACTCTCTCTCTAGCATCTCTCTATTTCTTTCTAAGCAAATTTATATATATATAAAGATATATATATATATATATATATATATATATATATATATAAGACGTTTAATATATATACGTATGACATAATAAACGAGTGTAGTGTATAACCTTAGAAGACTTTCTGACCAGACCTGCTACTTCTGCTACTTCCACTAAAAAACCCTTAAAGGGGTCGTTTTTGATAAAACTAAACTCGTTTTCCGAAGGTTTCGACCACGCCGAATCGAATGGGACCAATTTCAAGACGATCCGAGAACGGGAACCCTTCGAAAAAGGGCTTTAAAGTTCAAAACACCTGCTACCAAGGGTGCTACCACCTTACATCAGGTGCTACTTCCCCCTTCACCCTTATAGGGGGTCGTCTTTGAACAAAAGGAAGGTGTTTTCCCATGGTTTGGACTCCGCCGAATCGAATGAGACCAATTTCAAGACGATCCGAGAACGGGAACCCCTCGAAAAATGGATTTAAATTTTGAAATTGCGTCCTACGATGGTGTTTTTGCCTAAAAACACCTTATAGGGGGTGGGTTATTGGAAAAAAGGAAGGCGTTTTCCCAAGGTTTGGACGACGCCGATTCCAATGAGACCAATTTCAAGACGATCCGAGAACGGGGACCTCGTGAAAAATGCTTTTTAAAATTAAAATTGCGTCCTACGAAGGTGTTTTTGCGTAAAACCACCTTATAGGGGGTCGTCATTGGAAAACAGGGAACGTGTTTTCCCATAGTTTGGACTCCGCCGAATCCAATGGCACCAATTTCAAGAGGATACGAGAACGGGGACCTCATCAAAAATGGTTTTTAATTTTTAAATTGCGTCCTACGACGGTGGTTTTGCCCTAAAACACCTTATAGGGGGTGGGTGTTTGGAAAAAAGGAAGGCGTTTTCCCATAGTTTGAAGGTCGCCGAATGCAATGGGACCAATTTCAAGACGATCCGAGAACGGGGACCTCATGACAAATGGTTTCAAATTCTAAATTGCATCCTGCTAATGCCGTTTTACCGCCGAACACCCTTATAGGGGGTCGATTCTGGAAAAATGGAAGGCGTTTTCCCCAAGGTTTGAATCACGCCGAACAAGATGAGACCAATTTCAACAGGATCCGAGAACGGGGACCTCATAAAAAATGGCGTTTAATTTAAAAATTGCGTCCTAGGAAGGTGGTGTTACACTAAACACCTTATAGGGGGTGGGTTTTTGGAAAAAAGGAAGGCGTTTTCCCATAGTTTGAAGGTCGCCGAATCCAATGGGACCAATTTCAAGACGATCCGAGAACGGGGAGCTCATGAAAAATGGGCTTTAAAGTGCAAAAACGCTGGTGCAGAGGTGATTCAGCCCTAAAAACCCTTATACGGGGGTCTGTTTAAGGACAACTAAACACGTTTTCCCATAGATTTCGACATTCTGAACACAATAGGGCCCATATCAAGACGATCCGACCACGTGGAAGGGCATGAAAAATGGGTTCAAAGATCGACATTGCGTCCTGGTAATGCCTTTTTGTTCCAAAAAAAAAAGCCCGTCAGGTGGTCGAAACAGGAAATAATAAACACGTTGTTTTCGGCGTGGTTCAGACCACGCCGAATCCGTATTCGGACCGGTTTCGATCGAATCCGAGGACGGGAACGGCCTGAAAAAGGGAACCGTCAACAACAAAAGCACTTACCAACATTTTGAGTTCCCCCCCCCCCCCCCCCCCCCCAACTCACCACCTTTGTTGTACTGTCTTCACTCGCAACGTTAAATGTAATTGGTTTGAAATATTTCATTTTACAATATTTCTGTTTTTTTTTTTTTTTGTTTGGTTTCCTCGTCTTCGTTTTTCCACTGTCTTTGACTTGACACCCAGTCCTGGAACGGGTTCCCTTAAATTGTGCCAATCACATAACTGTTCCTAGAATGAGAGGAAATATTGGACAGACTGTAGGATTCGTGGTCATTCAGCCTTACGGTTCAACGTATAGCCCCAAAAGTAGGTAAGTACCTATATGTCTCCCCACGTAACGGGGGGGGGGGGGGGTTTTGAGTCAAGTTCATCTGAGTCCATCACATGAAGACTAGGTAGGTGGCGTAGGTAGAATACGACCCCTGTGGAAAGTTCCAATTTTTTGCCGTGGTTATTGATGACACTCTCTATGAGTGTCGTGTCAAAGAGGAAAAACTGGTAAGTACCTACCGGTTTTGACAAGAGTTTGTATTTATTTTATTTTATTTGTAGTTTAATTTTTAATTTTTTTTTTTTTTTTTTTTTTTTTTGGTGTGTGACGATACACCGTAGGTACACCTACTCGAGAGTGTTCTTGGGAACAATAATTGAGGAACAGTAGTAACGTCAACACGAACTCGAAAATTACTAGTCCGAACACCCAGAGATTAAGTGAAGGCTTCCAGAAGCCGCGCCAAACTGATTGTAGAGGAAGGGGCAACACCCCAAAAACGTAAACATGATTTTCCGGGCAACAATTAGTATGCAGGAATTAATTCAATAAATTTGTGCAAAGCGGGGAGAAAAAAAAAACCAAAGAACTTCCCAAATGACAAGCGTGAGTTTGGAGCGTCTATTTTAATCACGACAAATGGGGTTTAGTGTTTATTTTCTATCGTCAAATCACTTATGCGTTGATGTGGCGGATCATTTTGGGTCGTAGAACAACGCCCGTCGTCCTCCACTTGTTGTGGACAACCTTTTATTTTTTTTTTATGTTTAAATTATTTTTTTCGTTTTTTTCCCAATATATACCCTCATCAATACATTTCGTAATTCTTTCATTTTTGAACCCTACCTACTTGTTTCCCATTGACCCCTTGAACTCGCGTTTGGCTGGCCTTGGATAGGCCAGCCAGGGATTCAATCATGTCACCCTACTTGATTTTATGTATTTATTATGTTTTTTTGTTTTTTTTACTTTTTGGTCATTGATTAATTTTTGGTTTTTTTTTTTTTTTTTTTTTTTTTTTTGCATTTTAATCTGTTCTCCTTCCCCGTAAAGCTTTTTTAAAACTCCTTCACCTGTTATTTCTGATAACGTGGAGGAAAAAACTCACCCCTTAGAAGCTCCAAATCCTCGAAATGGTTGTTGACAACCAACTCAAAGTTTACCCTGACGTTGGGAGTGAACAAAATTACGTCGGCAAGTGAAATCAACATGCATTTATTTGTACTTGTACACTTTTTTTTTTTGTTTTTTTTTTTTTTTTTCTTTTACATAATTAACCAATGTTTAGGGACCAACAATGGAACACGCGTCTTGACGTTCATTACTCCTACTAGATACCTGTTATGTCAAGTCCGAGGAAGTTTTAACAATGTACCTACTTTTGAAAGGACAGTTCATCACGGACTGGCAATAACATTTTGTACCTCCTCATGTTAATTAAACTCCAATTTAGTACAAGTGCCAAACGCGATTGGTATTTTTAAATTTGTCATGGACTGTGAATGTTATCAATTCCTTTGTGGTCACTATAACTGCAGTTTCGTGAGGTTGGCGAGACTGAGTATGGCAATAATCAAAATGGTGGTCGCATCCCTACAACGAACACGGTTTTGTTGTTAAACTTTTGTTATCTGAATGCATCCGAAGATATTCTGCGTTACAAGGGGTGTTGTTATGGTGAAGTGTATCTTTACCCAAAAGTCCATTCAATTATGAAAAAAGTGGTTGTCTGTGACTGAAAGTGACATCCCACGGCGATCCTGGATCAGTGAGTGGTAAGTAATGCTGTTTCCTTTCATTAATCTGAGTTTTTACAAGTTCTTCACACCAGAATATGTTGCTGAAGTGTATCGGGAAACCCAACAGGTATGCCTCATTCCGGGAAATGTGAGTTATTAAATATTCCACATTTCATAGACCTTGTGACCCAATGTAATAACGTTGGAAACGTTAATAAACCACTTACCTACCATGAGGAGGGCTTTGATATGTACACAAGTATTTACATGTGTCCCAACATCATAGGTTTGAGTTTGGAAACATTAGTGGTTGTGTTAATGGGCATTTGAAATGGACGACATAAAATATTCACATCAGCGCCGTGGTGTCCAGTACAAAGCAGGGATAGGGTACAGACGCCAGAAGGGGGTTAATTGCCAGTACCCTAAGTAATGGTGTAAGAATTTGGTACTAACATAGATGGTTCTGATGATTGTTAGAACGGGGAAGGGGCTGAGTGTGTCTGAGTGACATTTATCTCTACTTCTCCCCCTACATCTCACTCGTGAGGTACTTCATGTATGATTTACATTGTTTTTTTAATCTGTTACTATCTTTGTAGGCATTTGGATGTAACAACAGTACCTGCAGAAAATAAAGTTCTTGTCATCGTGAGGCGGATGGAATTTAAAACAAAGACGATACAGAGACCCGGCTGAACGAAAATGATGTGGATTTGGACAATTTGGAAGACACATGCCGCATGATCCCCCACTGTATACCTACTGGATTTCGCCTTGGTAAGTTGAGTTGTGCAATTACCTAAAATCAACACCTACGAATAGTGTCAATAAGTACACGCCCCACTGATACTATCGGGCCCATGTGAATGAAGTACATGGCATTCAGTTAGCAATGAAAATTGTGTTACGTCACCCTGTACACATGTCAATCAACATTTTCATTGTCACTAACGATATTCACATGTTGTTGTGTTTTTTTCAGGAAAACCACCACATCATGGAGACCAAAGGGGTTATCGTCCTTTCTTCCACCTCGTCGGAATCAGAGACTGACAACCTTCAGGATCTGTCAGACCCAGACTTCACATTGTCCGGGTCTGAACTGTACGTTAGTGACACTTCAGTGGAAATGTCAGATGTCACGTCAGTGGATTCTTCGCCACATACACCAAAGTTACCAAGAATTCAGAACAATGACTACGTCGAAGCGGAACCACAGTTGGAGAACCCTAGCGGAACACGCGAATTTGTCGTCAGTCCGTCAGTTGCGGATTCGAGTTCATCCTTAGACACCCAGCAACGGTTCCTGGAATATTTCGAACAACGTCGAGATGAAGGTGTGTTGCTACAATCCTGCGAAGAACCAGCTCCAAGAGAAGATCCCAACGTTGCTCTCTCACCATTTGAACCTGCTTTGGAACCTGGAGAGGCGAGTACGTCTCGGGCAAATGACAGCTCTCTCGTGAGTAACCTTAGAAATAATAACCAGCGATCGGATAATAATGAATATGGTTTGGACAGTTCAGGGGAGGAGGGTAACCCTTCATTACAACCTAGGGCAAGGAGAAGTAAAGTTTACTGTTTCTACTGTGAAACGGAGGTAGGCCAGTTTGCCCGTCACATATACAGGAATCATGGTGCAGAATTTGAAGTTCAAAAAATACTCTCATACAACCGGAAATCAGTACAGAGAAAAAGACTTTTGTCTATAATTAGAAACAAAGGGAACTTCTTATTGTACAGGCAAACCCACGAAGTGAGGGCAGTCCGCAAGGAAGCCATTTCTAGCAGTACTGCCGCAAGGTTGCCATGCCCATCATGCTATGGTTTTTTCGTCAAGAAGCAGCTTTGGAGACATACGAAAATTTGCCCGGCTCGCGCTGACAATCCGAACAGTGTAAAACATTATCAAAATTTGGCTCACAATCTATTGTTGGGATCAGTTAAAGGTAATGAATACCTACACCAGGAGGTGTTCCCTAGAATGAGGTCGGATGACGTGAGCGGGTTAGTCAAAACTGACCCTCTCATATGCGCATTTGGCCAACGATACGCTAAAACGCACAGAGAATCTCATCAAGTTAATGTCATATCACGAAAAATGCGGGAGCTCGGTAAATTGGTTTATGAGATGAAAAAACAAGATGCTAGTGTCAAATCCCTTCTAGACGTTTTACGACCACATCAATATCCACTCATTGTAAAGTGTGTCAAGCAGATAGCCAAATACAATTCAACGACAGATAGGTACGTTTCTCCCACGTTCGCAATGAACATACAGAGCTCTTTAAAAGACTGTGCTCTGATAGCTTGCAATCAACTGTATGGAAGAGGCACAGGTCAAAGTAAAACATCCTACGATGAGGCAGCTTTCCCTTTCAAACAGTTAATATCTCTAATTTCCAGTGAATGGCGGGTAGATGTGTCTCACAAGGCAGGCAAAGATCTTCATTCGTCGAAAATGAATAAAACGACTATAGTACCACTGGCTAAAGACCTCCATAAATTCAGATTTTACTTGGTAGATTTGGCAGCAAACTCGTGTGCAGCATTAACGTATGATAACACAGATGGGGTTGCTTATGTCAATTTATTGGAAAGTGTGTACTGCAGAGTTATGTTGTTATGTCGGAAGCGGGCTGGGGAGTTGAGTAGAATGCCTCTAGCACTTTATCAAGAATCCACTGAACGCCACAGCTACGAAGAGTTTGCTGAAACCATCACCCCTTCTGAAATGTGTCTTGTCCGTAAATTTAAGAGAGTAGTCATTCAAGGGAAGAGCAAAAATACCCCCGTGATATTTGCTGATGACGTTCAACAACATATAGCCATTCTTCTCAAATATCGCTCTAATTTCGTCTCATCAAAGAATCCATTCCTTTTTGCCAAACCAAACACAAACCTTCCGATCGCTGGTTATAAAACTTTGGTTGCTCACGCTCGGCGAGCTTCCCTACAACAACCAGACGCAATCACGAGCAGAAGTCTACGCAAACATTTAGCGACTGTTTGTCAAGTATTCCATATGACCGACGAAGATTTGGAACAAATTAGTTCCTTCTTAGGCCATACTTCAGCTACGCATCGCACTCATTACCGGCTTCCAGACGACGTTTTTCAAACTGCAAAAGTCAGCAAGCTTTTGATGGCCCTAGAACGCGGCGAGGCCTCGAAATACAAAGGTAACCAAACACAACGACTTTTCACAATTGAAATAATTGTTTTTTTTTTTTTTTTTTTTTCTTTGGACCGATTAATGAGTTGTGTCTATATCCGCTCCATATGTCTTGATGAACTCAACCACGCGTGTCAAGTTTGAAAGTTAATCTTGCTGACTAGGTGGAATCTGTTAGTCAATACAGTCACAAAAGGAAAAATTAAAAAAAAAAAAAACCAATGAATGATGCTCCTTCGAAATTGACTTTAACACTGATGCAAATGGATGCAGTAGTCACGAACTCAGTCAACGGTATCATGAAAATGTTTAACATAATCTTTCATTCGACGAGAGTGGTTGGTTTCTCTCCATGTTTTGACAAACCTCGTAATGATCAAATTGCCTAAACTCGGTGTAATGGTTTCAGGGAAATCCTTAGACGAAATAGACATCGATATGGACGAAACCTTGGCGGACTTGAACAACGACGACTCAATGAATGTGAGTGAGGAAGTTGAAGACGATCTCTCACGCAGCCTCCTTGTCAATGAAACTGGATCCAGCGGCGACGATGTCATACAGAATACTCCCCAGGCTGGCACAACGCCATCAACTTCAACCAAACAATTTCAACAAACTCATCGGCCAGTGAATGACAGTGGGAGGAAAGTAAAAACATTTGAAAGAGTGAAATGGACTGATGAAGACAAAAAATTAGTTTTGCATTATTTTCACGAACACGTGGTACATAGGACTACCCCTACACGACGGGAATGTACTGCCTTTTTGTCCAATTTCCCGAAACGCTTCAACGGACGGACTTGGCAAAAAGTAAAAGTTTTTATCTACAACCATAATAAGCTGCAAAAGAAACGCCATGTTTGATTTTCCTTGCCTCATTTTGCCAGTCCGTGATGAACTGTCCTTTCAAAAGTAGGTACATTGTTAAAACTTCCTCGGACTTGACATAACAGGTATCTAGTAGGAGTAATGAACGTCAAGACGCGTGTTCCATTGTTGGTCCCTAAACATTGGTTAATTATGTAAAAGAAAAAAAAAAAAAAAAACAAAAAAAAAAAGTGTACAAGTACAAATAAATGCATGTTGATTTCACTTGCCGACGTAATTTTGTTCACTCCCAACGTCAGGGTAAACTTTGAGTTGGTTGTCAACAACCATTTCGAGGATTTGGAGCTTCTAAGGGGTGAGTTTTTTCCTCCACGTTATCAGAAATAACAGGTGAAGGAGTTTTAAAAAAGCTTTACGGGGAAGGAGAACAGATTAAAATGCAAAAAAAAAAAAAAAAAAAAAAAAAAAACCAAAAATTAATCAATGACCAAAAAGTAAAAAAAACAAAAAAACATAATAAATACATAAAATCAAGTAGGGTGACATGATTGAATCCCTGGCTGGCCTATCCAAGGCCAGCCAAACGCGAGTTCAAGGGGTCAATGGGAAACAAGTAGGTAGGGTTCAAAAATGAAAGAATTACGAAATGTATTGATGAGGGTATATATTGGGAAAAAAACGAAAAAAATAATTTAAACATAAAAAAAAAATAAAAGGTTGTCCACAACAAGTGGAGGACGACGGGCGTTGTTCTACGACCCAAAATGATCCGCCACATCAACGCATAAGTGATTTGACGATAGAAAATAAACACTAAACCCCATTTGTCGTGATTAAAATAGACGCTCCAAACTCACGCTTGTCATTTGGGAAGTTCTTTGGTTTTTTTTTTCTCCCCGCTTTGCACAAATTTATTGAATTAATTCCTGCATACTAATTGTTGCCCGGAAAATCATGTTTACGTTTTTGGGGTGTTGCCCCTTCCTCTACAATCAGTTTGGCGCGGCTTCTGGAAGCCTTCACTTAATCTCTGGGTGTTCGGACTAGTAATTTTCGAGTTCGTGTTGACGTTACTACTGTTCCTCAATTATTGTTCCCAAGAACACTCTCGAGTAGGTGTACCTACGGTGTATCGTCACACACCAAAAAAAAAAAAAAAAAAAAAAAAAATTAAAAATTAAACTACAAATAAAATAAAATAAATACAAACTCTTGTCAAAACCGGTAGGTACTTACCAGTTTTTCCTCTTTGACACGACACTCATAGAGAGTGTCATCAATAACCACGGCAAAAAATTGGAACTTTCCACAGGGGTCGTATTCTACCTACGCCACCTACCTAGTCTTCATGTGATGGACTCAGATGAACTTGACTCAAAACCCCCCCCCCCCCCCGTTACGTGGGGAGACATATAGGTACTTACCTACTTTTGGGGCTATACGTTGAACCGTAAGGCTGAATGACCACGAATCCTACAGTCTGTCCAATATTTCCTCTCATTCTAGGAACAGTTATGTGATTGGCACAATTTAAGGGAACCCGTTCCAGGACTGGGTGTCAAGTCAAAGACAGTGGAAAAACGAAGACGAGGAAACCAAACAAAAAAAAAAAAAAACAGAAATATTGTAAAATGAAATATTTCAAACCAATTACATTTAACGTTGCGAGTGAAGACAGTACAACAAAGGTGGTGAGTTGGGGGGGGGGGGGGGGGGGGGGAACTCAAAATGTTGGTAAGTGCTTTTGTTGTTGACGGTTCCCTTTTTCAGGCCGTTCCCGTCCTCGGATTCGATCGAAACCGGTCCGAATACGGATTCGGCGTGGTCTGAACCACGCCGAAAACAACGTGTTTATTATTTCCTGTTTCGACCACCTGACGGGCTTTTTTTTTTGGAACAAAAAGGCATTACCAGGACGCAATGTCGATCTTTGAACCCATTTTTCATGCCCTTCCACGTGGTCGGATCGTCTTGATATGGGCCCTATTGTGTTCAGAATGTCGAAATCTATGGGAAAACGTGTTTAGTTGTCCTTAAACAGACCCCCGTATAAGGGTTTTTAGGGCTGAATCACCTCTGCACCAGCGTTTTTGCACTTTAAAGCCCATTTTTCATGAGCTCCCCGTTCTCGGATCGTCTTGAAATTGGTCCCATTGGATTCGGCGACCTTCAAACTATGGGAAAACGCCTTCCTTTTTTCCAAAAACCCACCCCCTATAAGGTGTTTAGTGTAACACCACCTTCCTAGGACGCAATTTTTAAATTAAACGCCATTTTTTATGAGGTCCCCGTTCTCGGATCCTGTTGAAATTGGTCTCATCTTGTTCGGCGTGATTCAAACCTTGGGGAAAACGCCTTCCATTTTTCCAGAATCGACCCCCTATAAGGGTGTTCGGCGGTAAAACGGCATTAGCAGGATGCAATTTAGAATTTGAAACCATTTGTCATGAGGTCCCCGTTCTCGGATCGTCTTGAAATTGGTCCCATTGCATTCGGCGACCTTCAAACTATGGGAAAACGCCTTCCTTTTTTCCAAACACCCACCCCCTATAAGGTGTTTTAGGGCAAAACCACCGTCGTAGGACGCAATTTAAAAATTAAAAACCATTTTTGATGAGGTCCCCGTTCTCGTATCCTCTTGAAATTGGTGCCATTGGATTCGGCGGAGTCCAAACTATGGGAAAACACGTTCCCTGTTTTCCAATGACGACCCCCTATAAGGTGGTTTTACGCAAAAACACCTTCGTAGGACGCAATTTTAATTTTAAAAAGCATTTTTCACGAGGTCCCCGTTCTCGGATCGTCTTGAAATTGGTCTCATTGGAATCGGCGTCGTCCAAACCTTGGGAAAACGCCTTCCTTTTTTCCAATAACCCACCCCCTATAAGGTGTTTTTAGGCAAAAACACCATCGTAGGACGCAATTTCAAAATTTAAAACCATTTTTCGAGGGGTTCCCGTTCTCGGATCGTCTTGAAATTGGTCTCATTCGATTCGGCGGAGTCCAAACCATGGGAAAACACCTTCCTTTTGTTCAAAGACGACCCCCTATAAGGGTGAAGGGGGAAGTAGCACCTGATGTAAGGTGGTAGCACCCTTGGTAGCAGGTGTTTTGAACTTTAAAGCCCTTTTTCGAAGGGTTCCCGTTCTCGGATCGTCTTGAAATTGGTCCCATTCGATTCGGCGTGGTCGAAACCTTCGGAAAACGAGTTTAGTTTTATCAAAAACGACCCCTTTAAGGGTTTTTTAGTGGAAGTAGCAGAAGTAGCAGGTCTGGTCAGAAAGTCTTCTAAGGTTATACACTACACTCGTTTATTATGTCATACGTATATATATTAAACGTCTTATATATATATATATATATATATATATATATATATATATATATATATATATATATATATATATATATATATATATATATATATATATATATATATATATATATATATATATATATATATATATATATATCTTTATATATATATAAATTTGCTTAGAAAGAAATAGAGAGATGCTAGAGAGAGAGTAAGATATATGTATATAAGACGTTTAATATATATACGTATGACATAATAAACGAGTGTAGTGTATAACCTTAGAAGACTTTCTGACCAGACCTGCTACTTCTGCTACTTCACCAAAAAAGCCCTTAAAGGGCCCGTTTTTGAAGCAACTAACCTCGTTTTCCGAAGGTTTCGACCACGCCGAATCGAATGAGACCAATTTCAAGACGATCCGAGAACGGGAACCCTTCGAAAAAGGGCTTTAAAGTCCAAAACACCTGCTACCAAGGGTGCTACCACCTGCTACCCCCCTATAGGAGGTCGTTTTTGAGAAAAGTAAAGCATTTTTCTCATGTATTTCGACCCCGTGAACACAATGAGACCAATTTCAAGACGATCCGAGAACGGGAACCCCTTGAAAAATGGATTTAAATTTTAAAATTGCGTCCTACGAAGGTGTTTTTGTGTAAAAACACCTTATAGGGGGTCGTCATTGGAAAAAAGGAAAGTTTTTTCCCATGGTTTCGGCCACGCCGAATCGAATGGGACCAATTTCAAGACGATCCAAGAACGGGAACGTGGTCGAAAGCCGGTTCAAAGTTGCAAAACGGGGCTGCATACCTGCTGCACCCCTAATAACCCTTATGTGGGGGGCATTTTCGGTAATAATAAAGTCGTTTTACCATAGATTTCGACCTCCTCAACACAATGGGACTGGTTTCGATCGCATCCGAGGACGGGAACGCCTCGAAAAATGGTTATAAAAATCTAAATTCCCTCGTAACGACGCCTTTTTGGGCGCACAACACGGCGTTAAGGATATCGAATGTGGAAAAACGACGGAAGGCGTTTCCCCAGGGTTTGGACCACGCCGAACAAGATGGGACCGGGTTCGTTTGAAACCGAAGACGGGAACTCGACGAAAAAACGGGTTTTAAAGTTCAAAATAGCGTGGTACTGAGGTTTTTTGGGTCCAGAAACCCCCATTAACGTGGGTTGAATGTTGGCCACAAAAACCCAATTTTCCCCAAATGTGGACGTTGCAAAATAAATAATTTGTATTCAATGGTACCATATTCACAACACAAGGGAGGACTTCAGCTAAGGTGAAAAACACGACAAAATTCCACAATTGTTGTCACCAAATCACCAATTGTGTGAAAATGGCATATGTGGTCCATGACAACCTTTACCGTACCTACTGTCCTCCTTGATGTGTTATCTGTAAGAAAACTGCGGATTAAACCATCCCTAACCATTTATAACCATCGCAAACCATTGGTCCTCATCCATAACCATACCTAACCATACCTAACCATCTCTAACAATCCCTAACCATACCTAACCATACCTAACCATCTCTAACAATCCTTAACCATTGATAACCATCCCTAACCATCGGTAACCATCCCTAACCATACCTAACCATCTCTAACAATCCTTAACCATCTGTCACTGTCCCTAACCCTCTGTCCACCACCCTAACCATTGGCCACCATTGGTTACATTCATTAAATCAATGGTAAGCAACACAAGAAATCGCCAACATTCCTCATGGTTTCCCTCCTTTAAAAAAAAGTGAAAAATTAACAGTCCGACAATATTTGCGGATGACAGTCACCCTTAATTTTAATTTTTTTTTTTTTTTTTTTTTTTTTTTTTAATAAATTTAATCATTCGTCATTGAGGCGAAGGAATTGATTAGCCAGGTGCAAGTACCGAAATGACACTCCCTCAACCGCAACGTACCCTCAAGGATTTTAAGGTGTTGGCGTGCCTTGCAAATCAAATTGGTAGCCCGCGCAATTTAATTACTTAGTGATTATTCCTCTCCGCCCACAATGAAACAAAAAAAAATGTTTCATTTAAATACCCATGGTCCACTAAAGGGTTGCAAACCCCTTCACCAGGTGCCTCGTCCGTTATAAATCCTGGGAGTAATGTGAAGAGTTGCATTTTTCTTTGAACCTACCTGCACTTGGATTTGAACCACTTTTCGTTTCAGAATATACTGATTTGCCTCCGTAGGTCACGCTAGTTGCGGAATTTTCTGGAACTACGTGCAATATACTTGAGTTCATTTTGGTACATTACTGCATCCTCAATGTTGCTCCTAATCGATTTTATAATTAATCACGGCACTGTTAACGTTGAAGGTGCTTGTGACACCCGTATGTGGAAGCCATAATGCGGTGGGTCCCATAATGATGGCACTCTCCTGCGTGTGCGGACGCCATAATCCGTTCAAATGTATTTAATAACATCCAAGGGTTGTTTTTCGTCCGGAGGTATGTACGGCCGGACTCGAGAATCATAAAGTCTGAAAGAAACGCAAACATACGAATTCTGCCATCTTTCGTCCTGGAGCCTAAAGAAGTTGTCGTCGAATGGGTCTGGCACCCTCAAAACTGGGTCTTTCGTCTGAAATAACTAGGGAAACGACACCTCACACATCCTTGTCAAAGCCCTTAAAAATCCCCTTTTGACGCCCTTTATAAGCCCCGAAGACAGTGTCGTTGAAAGGTCCTGGCACCTCCAAAACAGGATTCTTCGTTCAAAATACTTCGAAAACGACACCTCCCACATCCTTGTCCCAAAAACCCCACCTGTAGCCCGCTAGAGCCTCACAAGCGGGCTGCACAGATCTGGGACCCCCATAAATCGATTCTACGTACAAAATTACTTCGAAAACGACTCCTCCCTCGACTCGCCCACCAAAACCCTTCAAACACCTCACCCGTAGCCCCTTAGTAGCTCGATTGAGCCTCACAAGCGGGCTGTATAATATTCAGACATATTATGTCTGAGACCCCCATAAATTGATTCTACGCCCAAAACTACTTCGGTAACGACATTTCACTCGGCCCCCACGCCGAATCCTTAAAAATCCCACTTGACGCCCTTCATGTGCCCTGAAGACTGTGTCGTTGAATGGGTTTGGCACCCCCAAAACTAGATTCTTCGTCCAAAATTACTTCGAAAACGACTCCTCACGTTTCCCGGCGTCTTTTACCTACTCGGAACCGATTTCGATCAAATCGTGAAATGTCCTCCTGCCATCTTCAGTTTGAAATCCGCTTCGCAGACGCTTTCGCCCTTTTTGGGGAAAACCTCAAAACTGGAAGAAGCCGTTAACGTCAATCTTTCGACCTGACAGGACGCCTAGTTTGGGTCTTCGAGCCCGAATCAGCCCTTTTGCATCTCTGCTCCAAACCCCCTTCAAAACACTTCGGACGTTCACTCGTCCAATATGCGATATCGGTCAGCCGTCAACGATTTAAGTGTTCAAATGTTGAATACGAAACCGAGGTTGAATCATTAACTTTTTTTACAAGTGAGCCGCCTACATTGTTAAGTATACATTTTGAAGCTTGCTGGACAGCCCGAAGGACGCCCGCTTTATCCTACAATATAATATATTGAATATATTCGTCGATTTGAAGCACATGAATTGAAACAATGAAGTCAACCTCTCATTGACAACCTTCCATTGTGAAGACCTCAATTTAAACCATTTTAACATAAAACAAACCCGATATCGCGAACGATCGTGAGCGTATGCGTCGATCGCTGACCTGAGATCGCATTGGAGTACCCGTTCATCACCTCCGAATGAAAAATACCGATCATGTCATGTAACTCCGGCACGGATGAAGACGTTCCCACACTACAACAGGTTCTATTCGTAGGAAAATAAGAGAAAAGAAAGAGGAAGAAAAAAAAAAACCTTCGACCACGCGGCTCTTTATCACGAACTCTCTTCAAAAACCCGCACGACTCCGAGTTTGATGACTTTGATCGAACGCAAACGGCCCGATCATGCAAAGCCGACAAGCGGACCACACGCCTCACGTACGTTCGGGAAAAACGATTCCAACGAGAAAAAAACGGGATTTTACTAGCCTCGTTAAGTTTCATTGTCAAATTTACTCAGGTACTCAAAGTGGTTCCAAGGTGACTGACCTACCTGGAAATACGACAAATCCTTTCAGTTCCTCTCTAATTGACGTTATTCCCAAAATATAAAAGCGTGTGTATAACAATTATGGCTTCCCCTGAGTGAAATGTCTACCGATTGTGAGGATAACGGTATAATAGAGCTTAAGCTGTATTTTACTGGGCAAATTGCATTCTGTCAAATATCTCGTCAATTGACACAATGCAATTTGCCCAGTAGGTCGCCGAAGTGGGAAATTTTGGGTCACTATTGACACCAGAGATGCTAATGTTCTTGTCCACAGAGCGTTTTGAAGTGATAAATTAGTTCATGTAGGCATTTTCTAATAAAGATTTTCATTCTTATATATGAATCTTAAATTCATTGCACTATTCTGCCATATTAGAATTTATTAATAATAGGTAATTCAGAATATGAATGTTCAGCACTGCAGAATATCGGCAAACAGGATGGTGAGGTTAACTGACCGTCGGAGGAAGATAATTTATAGAAATAAGGAATTAGGTGGGCCCCAGTATCATACTAAATACCATAATGGTGGTCAAGGCTTTTAGGTCAGTCGCCAGAGGGTTTGACTCGTGCAAGAAATGGTGTGGAAGCTTTTGGTTTATTATTCTTGGAGTAATACACCTATGTAATAGCGACGGCGATCGAAAATTCTGATCGGCCTCAAATTTGACATTGACGTTTCAAGATGTCTAGATTCGAAAAACGAAATATCCGTCCGCCGTCCAATAATGCCGGAAGTAGGCTGAAATATGGACAAAATGTTCGGTTTACCATCTAGTTATGCCCGCAAGGTTTTCAGCCCGATCTCCCCAACCCGTGGGGCGCTATGGGCTAAAATGGGGCTATGGGAGGGTTTTTAATGGTTTTAAGCTATAACCTTTTTAGCTTTTTAGCTATAGATAGGGTCGAGTTAGGTGTCGTTTTCGAAGTATTTGTCGACGTAGACTCCATTTTTGGGGGTCCCAGAACGATTCGATTTCACCGTGGGGATCTATGGGCCTTTCATGGGGCTACAAATTGGATTTTTGAAGGATCCCAGGAGGACAGATAAGGTGTCGTTTTCCAAGTAATTTTGAACGCAAAATCCGTTTTTTCGAGTTCCCACATGAGTCCAAAACACTGTACATTTTTTTTAAAATTTTTTTTCAAAAATGACAATTAATTTCTGCACAGTTAACCTACATCAGAGAATTCTGCGTCGAATTACCTCCTTATACAATGTATAAGAGTACATGTACAATGTATAATGTCCTTAGAATCGGTTCAGCCGTTTAGCCACAATCAAGCTTCAAAAATAGGCAATTTTTTCCAACTTCGCTGAAAAATAGGATTCGCTCATGTTTCAACTTATGAACGGCTAATCCAAATGAAATGGCTCACAATTCATGTTGTAGAGAATCAAATTACATTTTTACAAGTGTCATTAAATGAAAGTGACATAAAAGTGAAATTTTCATCTTTTTTTATAATTTTTTTTTAATTTCATTTTTTTAATTCCTCAATTTTTCATTTAAAAATCATTAAAGAACCTTATGGTGTTATCGGACACGTTTCGATTTGGTACGTCCATTGATCGATATGTCGACAAAAATAACTTCGAAAACGACACACCACTCAGCTCCTTGGTCAAAGCCCTTCAAAAACCCCACCAGTAGATCAATTGAGGTGTCATTTTCGAAGATATTTCGCCCGAAGAATCGAAAAATCATCAAAACATTATTTTCAAATAATTATGTATCTCCAATAATAATTGAAAATCAAGCTTTTGCGTCAATACAAACTGACCTCCACAAGACAAGCCTCAAGTGAACTTAGAAGCCTCCATCAGAAAAAAAAAAACCTGCAAGGTAAAACCAGATTTTTGACCCACATCAGAGAGCAGGTAGAGGGATGAAGAGACCCCACTTAATTTTTCGTGGTAACCTTGCCAAGTGACATAACTCCACCTCGGGTTCCAGCTGGGCGAAAGCTGAAGAACTTCGGTCTAACTTACAAACCCGTGTGATAATTAATTGCCGTTGGTTTAAAAAATTGGCAGAAATTTGATGTTGCTGGTAGAAGGACGGTTGGTATTAAATAACTAATTTCGTTTAACTACTTTTCCGAGGAGAACACGATTGGCGAAGTAGGATGCAAGTCCCTGTGAAACATTAATGTTTCTTGAGCACATCAGAACAATCACAATTGGGGAAGTAATGAAAGACACAATTTGGGAAACGATAAAAGACAAGAAAGAGTCAATGAAGTTATGATTTGGGAAGCGATAAAAATCACAAAAGATAAAAAGACCGGAAAATCAATGAAAGCAATGAAAGACACAATTTGCGAAGCGTTAAAAGGCACAAAAGCGAAAAAGACGAATAATCGATAAACCACATCAAAGCACTTCCTCTGCCTGCTCTCTGATGTGGGTCAAAATCTCGGATTGAAATGTTTAAGACTAAGTGTTAAGTGGAAGTCTTCCAAGTGGCATATTTGGGAGGTTCTTTAAAGAATCAAAATTATAAAATAAAATAAATCAAAACTAAATAAATAATTTAAAAAAATTAAAAACCCTAAATAAGCTTAAAAAGTAAAAAAAACGCTGCAAATTTTACACAAGGTTTTATTATTCTTTGATATAGTTTACTTGTGCAGAAATTAAATTCTGTCAATGAAAAAATTTAAAAAAAAAATTTTTTTTTGGATTTTTATTTCAAAAAATTTTTTTTTTGGATTTTTTTGTTCAAAAATGTGTTTTTTCAAAAATTCTTTATTTTTAACTCAAAAAATATTTAACATCCTGGGATCCTTCAAAAATCCCATTTTTAGCCCCATGAAAGCCCTAAAGATCGCCCCAGTGAAATCGGATCGTTCCGGGACCCCAAAAAATGGATTCTACGTCCAAAAATATTTCGAAAACGACACCTAACTCGATCCCATAGCTAAAAGCCTTCAAAAAAACCCCTCCCGTAGCCCCATTATAGCCCCAGAGCGCCCCACGGGTTTGGGCGATCGGACTGAAAACCTTGCGGGCACAACTAGATGGTAAACCAAGTATTTTGTCAAAATTTCAGATTTTTAAAAAAATTCCTACTGCCCAAAACGGCCCGGACGGCGGACCCGTACGGCGGACGGACATTTCGGATTTTGAATGTAGACCTCTTGAAACGGATAATGTCAAATTTTGAGGCCGATCGGAGTCGTCGACCCGCGTCGCGAAAACATAGGTGTATTATTCCAAGAATAATAAACCAAAATATAAAAAAATTCTAAAAATAAAAAATGAAAAAAAAAATTATTTAAAAAAAATCAGTTTTATTACTAAATAAAATGTTTATTATTTCCTTCTTTTTAATTTTTTAAAATAATTTTTACGATTTTTTCTTAAATAAAAAATTGTTAAAATCATTTAAAAAATTAAAAAGAAGAAATTCTCATGGATTACCGGAAAGCTCCAAGCAAGTGATTCTTCGGGCGAAATGTCTTCGAAAATGACACTTCAATCGATCAACGTGCGGGGTTTTTGAAGGGCGTGAACAAAGAGTTGAGTGGGTTATCGATTTCGAAGTCATTTTGGACGAGGTATCGATTTATGGACGTACCAAACTTGTCCGACACCACCGTGATTCTGGGCCACCAAGGGTGGGGTTTTTGAAGGGCTTTGATCAGAGTGTCGAGTGGGGCGTCGTTTTTGGTCGTAGTTTTGGAAGATAAATCGATTTTTTTGTAAAGTTCCAAACGTGTCCAACCCAACCGCGGAACTCTTCGGGGCTTTGAAGGATTTCGGCCACTGGGTCGTGCGAGGCGTCGTCTTCGAACTAATTTCGCTCGAATCCGTTTACAGCTGTAAACCTAGGTGTCCCAAGCCTGTAGAGACAATTCGCAGCGGTTTTTTTTTCCAATTCCCATATCAAATCCTCGACGCGTTAAATTTAAATATCTCCTCCCAGACGGATCTCTTCGGATAAAACCCTTAACGTTCCGTCGGCGAAGGTTTTTGCTTTTAATGGGCGAAGAAGACGAAAGTGGTTCGTTCCCGATGTTGGCGGAGGGAACTCCGGCGAGAACTAAACCGGTCCTTTCGGCAAATAAAAGACTCCTTTTTTCTTCTTTTTTTTTTCTTTTCGAAGCACCAACGCACGAGGAGAAGGCGGCAACTTTACTTGGGGAAGAAGGACCTTGAAATAATGGCGGGATCCGAGCTTGGGCCAGGCGGACCTCTAGTGCCCGCTGTCCAGGAGAATAAATACTCATTTAGGTTGAATAAATCGCCAAAAACTCTCTTTCACCCCGTGAAATATTTGAAATGGCTTTTTTACAAAAGAGAGAGTTCGAGACATTGAAGAAAAAAAATCGCTGTAAATTTAACACTTGGGATATTATTCTTTAGTGAAAATTATCCAAAAATTCGTTCAGTTAATAAAAAATTATTTTTTAAATACCAATAAAAAATTTAAAATTTAAAATTTAAAATTTTAAAAAAGTTTAAAAACTAAAAAAAAAATCGAACAGAAAAAATTCTCATCGTGCCTTGTTTATTGTATGACATTCATTGTATAGTTCGCAAATGCAAAAATTTCAAACCGACTACTAAACACATTTTATTGAACATAGGTAATCAAAGAATCGATTCAAGAGTTGGAGAGGTTGGTAGCACTAAACAGTAAGACTATTAAAATTGTCCGAGTCAAACAGTCGGAGTCATAATTGTCAGTCAAAATGTCAAAATTGTCCGGAATTTTCAAAATCTTAAATGTCAAGATTATCAGAGTCGAAATGTTAAAAACTGTCAGGAAATTCTCAGGAATTGTCAAAATCGCCAGAGGCATAATTTAAAATTCAAAATGTACCGTTGTTACTATTGTTATTTACGTTATATATAACTTATAATGTATTATATATAATTGCGATGCCAATACTATATTCTGTGGGGTGCTTGTTGTCAGCCTGGACCACAGAGTAACAGAGAACAAACGAGGACCCAACGCCAGGGGACACGCCTGGTGACGAACACTAATGTTTGACCAAAAGTCAATCACGTGTTGAAATACCTGTCTTATCGGCAGACAATTCACCTCTGAACGCAAGTTTATGTGAATCCTTCTGTGGAGCAAGAATTTCTCATGATTTTTCAAGTACAGTGCGGGGTCGGCCCCTGCCCCAATGTGAAAACATGTTGGCTAACACAAAAAACCCCACTTTACTTTTTTTTACTTTTCTAATGTGTTATATTATAATACATTAGAAAAGGAAAAAATAATAATAGTGGTTTTTTTTTGTTTTTTTTTTTTTGTTTTTTGTTTTTTGTGTTAGCCAACTGGTTTCACAAAAAATTATACATTTATATAAATTTGCATTAACGAGAAGAATCCCCAATAACGAGACATTAATATATCTAGTATATTATTGTATTATAATGTATAAATATATACTTTTTTTTAAATTTGTAGGTCAGGTCGCACAAGAACAAGAAAACTAAAATTCCGCTTCTTGCTTGAAACGAAAAATTCGCCTTACATCTTCTAGTAACTTCAACTGTTGAAGTATTGCCAGGAGGACTCCAAACCTGCAAGAATCCAAGCAAAATTCACCTTCAGGGTGTGGTCGACATGGAACACGTTATTGACTCCATCTTCTTGTGTTGCCCTATTCGCTAACGACCGATGGCTACCACGGTGGCAGTGAAACTTTCGTCCTGAGCTTTATCAAACAATATTTCAGGTGTTCCATGTAAGGTTTCTTTATAGTAATAATTGGTAGTATTAATTATCAATACTTGTACTTCTTAATTTGATCTTTTTAGAACCTCTACATTAGTGGTCTTATCTATTTGATCTCTAATATTCTTCTGAATGTCCACATCAAAAGCTTCAATTTTCTTCATTATAAGTTAGTCCTTAACTTTCCAAACCATACAAAAGAACTGAAAACACAGTAGGCTTCCTTAGTTTTAGAGCAAGGTTGGACTTCATGGCCACAGATGTTGAATTTGAGAAAACAATATCTAGCTTTTTCAATAATTGAAACGAAAAGAATTATTCTTAATTTAAAAAAATTTCTTTTCATAGTGTTTTCTTTTTTTTTATCTATTCATAATACGTTAATTTCTTTCATATCCCATTCATCATAAATGTAGCTTCTTAGATAATTGACGTTTAAAGTTCTTCCTGCAATTTGCATCATTTTCAGGAATATTTTCACGTGAAAGACCTTGTTCTAACAAGAACAATTGGGGAATTCCCACGTTTTTCCGTTCAGTAGATCATTTTATATGCATTTTTACGTTTTCCGTTACGTTACTTAATCTTTTCTTACCTCCCGCTTTCCAGTTAAAAAATGCGGAATTTCGAGCTGAACAGTGTCGTACCTATTGACATTTCAATCAATGCAGAGGACGAAGAGACGGGTTTCCGCAAAAAATGATTCCGATGCAAATTGCCTAATAGAGGAGTCAATGTAAAGAGGGAAAAGGTGGTTGGAATTGGTTGCTGAATTCGAATCTGAAAAGATCCAACGAATTCGGCTTAAACGCCGCATAAATGCCTAAAACCCTAAGTTATGGCACTTTTTTCATTATTTTGTTTATAACTCAGAAACCACGTGTTCTACGGCAAATGTTGCCATGATCAAAGCGGAAGAGCATTAAATTTCCTACAAAATGCACTAGTCGAGTTAGAGTTTTGACCCACACAGCTTTGATCCAGTAACACAGGGGATACAAATTACCGAATTTGATGGCGAGTATTGTCCTCGAGGACTTGAAATTGGGAGAAATATGACTCCACTGCTTTAGCAAAATTTAGAAATTTAGTAATAAGATATAAACAAATCTAAATTGGGGGCCGGTTCCGAGACGCTCATTAGCCCAGAGAGACTTGAAATTGAGAGGTTTCGAAAATCTGTCCCACCACCAGCAGGAGAGTCATCTTTCTCTCGCCCTATTGGATCGGACATGGCTGTTGAAGTTCGGTCAAATAAGACGACGACGTTTCCGAAGATTTTCTTACACCATCAGGGCCTTAACAGAAAGTGACTTTTGGTACAAATTCAAATTCCATCCTTCAGTTAGGTTTGAAAACAAGTATCCTGGGTTTGTACCATCCCAGGATGTCCGAGTTTTTAAGGCAGTGAATAAACCTTGAAATTGTCGCATCTTTTCATTAATAACTCCTAAACTAATCACTTTTTCGCATTACTTCTACTTCGTCGATGGAAGAGCATTAAATTTCGCGTCGATTGATCTCCCGTAACCTTAAAATATGACCAATTTAAGGTGGTAATCGATGGTTGAAAACCGAATTTTTTTCTTTCATTTTCGCCCTTTTTCAGATTATCTGTTATAACTCCTAAAATAAGAATTTATTCATAAATTATTCTATTTAACAGACGAAAGAGCATTAAATTTCGCATCGATTGACCTCCCTTAATTTTAAAGTATGACCAATTTTAAGGTGGCAATCGTCAGATGAAAACCGACGATTTTTTTTTTTCATTAGATTCTGTAGTTTTTGAATTGTTTTTTTTTTTTTTTTTTTTTAGAATACTTGTATTCTGTAGTTTTTTGTAGGCTCAGTTCGGAAGCTACTGATGAGGGTATGTTTGAGCGAAAATTGGGAAAAAAGTACGGTTTTCAGCCGACGATTACCACTTAAGTGGTATTTGCAATAGTCATATTTCAGGGGAGGCCAATCGACGCGAAATTTAATGCTCTTTCGTCGACTCGGTCGGATGTCAAGAGAGTGAATTGAGACAAAACGGCAGATTTTTTTTTTCTTAAATTCACTCGCTCAATAATCTACCGATTTCGATGAGATCGGAGGCCGTTAATGTGACGTCGCCAAGAAGCGAACATAAATATTTGCCCTTTTCCACGTGAAAACGCCCTCTAAATGCGACTTCCGTCACCAAATCCAATTAAGGCTGTTCGTACGCACCCCAATTCGCAACCAAAAAAAAAAAAACACCAAAAATCAAAATCGGCCTGGTGCTGATCCCATATCGATTTTGGTTACAAAACAAAAAATGAGCAATTTCGCTTCAATATTTCTAATTTTATTGATTAAAATTTTACTCATTTTCCCTTATTAAGCTTGAACAAAAAATCATCAAAAAATTGCCTCCTTTGCGTTTTCAACCTCATAAAAATACCATAATCCTTTCAACTTCTTTCCAACTTTCACCCGGAACTTGTCACCTGTTGAATTCGTTCCCTCCCAAAAAAAAAGGATAGTGAATAAACGAACGCAGGTTTTCTACCTTTGTACAAATATGAGGTAAGATTTTATTAATATTTTGTCAATTTTTTTTTACTTCACTTAATGCATTTTCAAGTATTTTATAGTCAATTCAGCTATACAATTAACAAAACAACTACAATACGAAGGTACTCGACACGAGAATCGCTGTCATTTTGTTTTGCAATTTTTGTTCATAGTTTAATATTTTTTATTTACACCAAAAACTTAATCGCTAAAAACTTCGAAGGAACAAAATACCAAATAAAAAACGAAAATGACAAATTAAAAAGGAACAAAAAAGTAGTTTTTTTTTTTTTGCTTGTCAGTCTTGGCTGAGGTAGAGGGGATCGTATCACAGTTCTATGGGGGATATGTGAAAAAGGGGAAGAGAAAAAATTGTCAAATACATAGAAGAAATGAGAAGTTATGTACAGTTTACGGAGCCGGAAGGGGAAAAATTGGTGGTGGGTGGGGAAAAAAAGGGGAAATTTTGCGTTTATAGCCGGAAATCGTTTTTGTAGATTTGTTTCTTCTTGTGGGTTTCAGCGTGCTTGAGCATGTGGTCTTTGCGGATGAAGCCTTTGCCGCAGTAAGCACAAGCGTAGGGTTTGTCGCCGGAATGCAAGCACATGTGGCGGCGCAGGTCGGTCTTGTGGTTGAATTGCTTGGGGCATATTTCGCATTTGTAGGGCTTGTCGCCGGCGTGTTTCTGCAAGTGTTCGAGATGTAGATACTCCTGAGTGAACCGTTTGCCGCATCTGGAGCACTTGAAGGGTTTGTCGCCTGAATGGAACGACTTGTTGTGTTGAGTCAGGTAGCAGGCTTTGTTGAAGGTTTTGTCGCAGTCGACGCACTTGTGGACCGTTTTGGGCAATTCGTCGGTCGACGTGACCATCTGCACGGTGATTTCCGGCGCCATCCTTTCGGGAGCCGGGGCCATCCTGTCGGGGACCTCCTTATCCTGGTAAACCCCCCCCACGGGTTCGTAGTTGACTCCGGTCAACGACGAAAAGCTCGGGAGGTTCGTTCCGTGGGGGGGATTACCATTTGGGTGATACCCGTAGTGATAGTAGTCTTGCTGCGGCGGTTGCGGCATCGGCGGCATTGGCGGCGGCAGCGGCAAAGGTTGCGGCGGTTGCGACGGTTGGTGGTACTCTTCAACCGGCGGGTGATGATGGCTGGAGACGGGCATCGTCGCCGGGTCGACGCCGCCGGATTGTTTTACGGCGTTCTTGTGCAAAGTTGTGTTGTAATGCCGTTTCAAGTGACCTGAAGACGTAAACCACTTGTTACATGCTGTACAATTGTAAGTTTTGGGTCGTCGGGCCTCGTTGGACTTCCAGGCGGCTTTGGGAAGCGACAACGGAGCCTGCGGCTCTAAGTATACTTCAGACGAACTCACCGCACCTAAATCATTCGGGCTTGGTGAATTTCCGTTTTCTTCTTTAAAGTACTTCCAGTGAGGTTGATGCGGCGACGGCGGTACTTCATCAGGCGGCTGGTACACGTGCACCTTGTGAGAGTCCAAGTCCAAAATTTCGGCCTGCGGCTCCTCCCATATAGGATGCATTTGGACGACATGGTCCGCCAACATGCTCGCGTCCATGTTCATGCCGCACTTGTCGCAAGCCACTTGGCTCGACGACACTTGCCTGTCGTAACTGTAAGGGTGGTACCTGTATGTACCCTGGTTCCGGGGTAGCCTCTGGAAGGCGCCGGGCTCTTGGAAGTCGAAGAGGAAATCGCTCGAGTCGGCAGGCGCCGGTCTCGCTTTCTTCACGTTGTTGTTGTCTTCGCTCCCGGACGCAGACGATCCCCATTTTGACATCAACGTCTCTTTGTGGTAACTCAAATGCACGTCGAGACTCTTCGACGAGTCGAACACCATACCGCAGTCGGTGCAACTGTTGACATTTTCCATCATGATAAAAAACTTTTGTTTACCATTCAGAAAAAATACGAAATCACTTTTTTCTGAATTGCGCGAACGTCACAAAAAAAAAACCGTAAAATTTCTTTGTGTCCTTTTTTTTATAAACTAAAAAAAAATAAAAAAAACCGACACCCCAGTGGGTGATCACATTTTTTGACTCGCTAGACCATCCTTGTGAGAGAAGGAACAGCACTCAACGGAAGACTAAACGCGACTGGTTGGCCGGCAAGTAGGAAGAGAATGGTCCATGCTGGGCCCGTCCCCTCCCCCTTCCCCCTCCCAAACCACGGAACAACCCCTTTCCAATCCCCCCCTTTATCCCCCTCTTTTCGGCCATCCCTCCCCCCCCGGTGGAGGAGGAGGTTTCCCGTCTTCGAACTTCGAAAAGGGGGGAGAGCCTTTCCTCCCCCTTCAACTGGACAACCCCCTCCGCCCCCGCAACCCCTTTGAAATTTTCCACTTCCAAGGAGAGAAACCACCCCCGTCAAGGACGTCGTGAAGATGAACCCCAAGAATGAATATAACACCATCAGCCAGCTGCTGAGTTGAATCCCACAACTGTTCGAACAATGTACAGTAGGTACATATAATTTCTTCTGAAAGTTTATTTTAGTTTTAATATTTTATTATATTTATTTTAATTTTAGCCTACAGACCAGTCGACAGTGGATGGAGGGGGGGGGGGGGGGGGGTCGTGCAAGAAATGGTGTAAAAGCTTGTTTTTTTGTTATTGTTGTTATATGGGTCTGAAGAATAAAATATCAAACATGGTAGCAACATTTTCGCGGGGAGAACTTTTGGCGGCCGAAAAACCTCGATTTTATCGGACATTTTCCAGTCTTCACCTAACTCGAAAACTAAGCATCGCAAAGAATTTTTACTCGATGCCAATAAAAGTTGAAGAGCATCAAATTCTACGTCGAATGACCACCGTACACATCAGAATCGGTTCAGCCGTTTGGCCAGAGTCAAGCGTCAAAAATGATGATCGGCTACCTAATGTAAATTTCCTTATCTACCTACAAAATTTTGAGCCAATTCATTTGCGTTAGCCGTTCATAAGTTACAGGTGTTGAAACATGAGCAAATCCTATTTTTCAGCCAAGTTGGAAAAAATTGCCCATTTTCGACGCTTGTGGCTAAGTGGCTGAACGGACTCAAATGACGATACATTGTGTTAGGACGCAGAATTTTATGCTCATCAACTTGAAAAGCTTTCTTTGCGATGCCTAGTTTTCGAGTTATAGGTGGAAAACTGGATGTCCGAAAAAATCGAGGTTTTTTGGCCGCCAAAAGTTCTCCCAGCAAAAATGTTGTTGGTTAACATGCTGCCAAATCTTTGAGGACACACTACTTAAAAACCAGTGGAGTGTTTGGCACCAAATTGTGTGAGAATGTTTGTGAAGCGTTGTAGATGGTTTTAAAGAAGTTTCTACAAAATCGGTTGAGCCGTTAATGAGATAATGAATTTTCAAAATCTGTCGGTGTGTTTTCGCAGTTTAACCGTACTGAGTTCCATTTCATTGAGTTGGTGATGAGTCGTAGCGCTGGTGATAAATAAATAAAACAACTTGACAGGTAGTTGCGAAGTGCATTATTTATAAAATCCAATACCTATTGGTGGCGGGCGGGTGGACTGGTATTTATGTGACGGATTTTGACGGGAGTGGGCGCAAATTGATTGACTTTTTTAACTTGCGGATTTTCGGAAGTTATCTCGTTAACTTGAAGTTACGTTGTTGTTGTTGCAACATTATTACCCTAACTTGAGCTTTAACCTCAAAAGGGCTAACTTGAACTTTAACATTAGGTTGGTAAAACCGGGCCTAAGCAGGACAATTCAACAGTCAATACAAAAGTTATACATTGAAACATTGTGTGCTCATTGGCCTAGTTCCATCAAGGGATTTTGAGGAGGACCTGGGGAATGGGTAAAAGGAGGATCGGCAGCTCATAAGAAAGATCCTCCCAGTCGCAACTCAATACAATTTAGCTGCCAAATTTAACATTGTCGCAAGATTGACTAAATCGAATCTTGACGAAACAAGACCGTCAAACCGGCTACCTCACATGTTGAATCGTCAGAAAAGAGGAAAACTTGGTTCAGGGAAATCATTAATAAATATCGTAAATAGGATTGGTCCCATTACTGACCCTTGTGCTACCCCAAACGGCATGGATAAGAAGCCCGAGCCCTGTTATGCCGGACCGTTTGTGTACGGTCAGTCAGAAACGACCTCACAAGACCAAGGGCCTCACAAGAAAATTCATACTTTGCCAGCTTTTGGTTTATTATTCTTGGAATAATACACCTATGTTTTCGCGACGGGGGTCGACGACTCCGATCGGGCTCAAAATTTGACATTATCCGTTTCAAGTGGTCTACATTCTAAATCCGAAATGTCCGCCCGCCGTACGCCGTCCGCCGTCCAGGCCGTTTTGGGCAGTAGGAATTTTTTTAAAAATCTGAAATTTCGACAAAATACTTGGTTTACCATCTAGTTGTGCCCGCAAGGTTTTCAGTCCGATCGCCCAAACCCGTCGGGCGCTCTGGGGCTATAATGGGGCTACGGGAGGGGTTTTTTGAAGGCTTTTAGCTATGGTATCGAGTTAGGTGTCGTTTTCGAAGTATTTTTGGACGTAGAATCCATTTTTGGGGGTCCCGGAACGATCCGATTTCACTGTGCCGATCTATAGGGCTCTCATGGGGCTAAAAATGGGATTTTTGAAGGATCCCAGGATGTTAAATATTTTTCGAGTAAAAAATACGGAATTTTTGAAAAAAATACGGAATTTTTGAACAAAAAAATCCCAAAAAAAATTTTTTTGAGATGAAAATCCAAAAAAAAAATTTTTTTTTAATTTTTTCATTGACAGAATTAAATTTCTGCACAAGTAATGTATATCAAAGAATAATAAACCCTTGTGTAAAATTTGCAGCGTTTTAATAAGAAGATCATGAGGCACGCAATCCAACGCCTTTGCCACGTCAATGAGGATGCCCGACGCGTACTGCCCAGACTCGAAAGCGTCGATTACATGGTCGGAACATGTAAGTATTACTCGTTGAGAGACCGCTGCTGAACCCAAATTGCTGCTCAGTGAAGAAGTGATTCCTTTCGAAATATAGTGTCATCTGGTGTATTCAGGCTGTAGTTAAATTGTATTTTGACGCTTGTCAATTTTAAGACGCAGTTATTCATGTTTATCGCAGATAGTCACGTCATCCAAGCATACTTAAGTATATTAAAAGCCTTTCTTGTTTATAAGTTTCTAAGGGTTCGAGTTAAAATTTAATTTAATAGCGATATTCAGCGATTAGTCTGCTCGGGCTTCAATCGAGGCAACAAAATTTCAAAATGCCACCCTAAATCCGCTCCAAGTGTATTCCTCGGGCGCCGTTTTTTTTTTTTTTTTTTTTTTTCGCCTCCTCGTCTAAAACGTCCCTGAATAACCTCCCCCGTTCTCGAAAGCCCGTATGCTGAACACCTCTGACGATACATATAACATTTCATCCTCCTCCGCCCCCAAGAAAACCATTTCCCGGACCTTGAAGCACATTTTCGTCCCAACTACACGACAACGCGAGAGCTCCAAATGGACGTCGGAATATTTCTATTTCCGACCCGCGTACGGCTTCGAGGAAAACCGCCAAACAAAACCAAATACGTGTAAATCTCATTTTATTAAAATACAACTTTTCAATGATCCTGTAAATCACAGTGAAAACATACTTCAGCAATAATGAAACAGCTTTTGAAATGATTTTAAAAAAACGGCGCCAACAGGTAGAAAACAGAAGTATAAAAGAAAAGGAACGTTTGGAAATACTCGTGAGAAAGTAAAAAACAATCGGTAATCATCGTACAAACCACACAGCGTTGCCAATCGTGAACGTCGGCTGCACTGTTACAGTACAGTACTCCACGAAGGTTCACAATTTTTTCGTTTTGAAGGACTTGGCCAGTTTGTGACACCGCTTGAAGTGGCGGGCGCCGACGGATCTCGAGGTGAATTTCCGGTTGCAGGCGGTGCAGGCGTAACTGTAACAGAAGAGTGAAAAAGTGTTGAAAAAAAAAAAACGGTCCTTTTGGGACTCGCGGATGCTTTTTGCTTGGAGTCTACGGCTAAAATTCAAGAGACTTGGAACATGCTTTATTAACCGAATATATGTACATATTTATGTTTTCAGCAAGTGGGATTGAAACCCATCTGGCGTGTTGGAAAAGTAAATATCCGGCACTGAACTAGTGGCCTGCAGGCGCGGATTCAAGGGGGGGGGGGGTCACGGGGGTCATGACCCCCCCCCAAACCAGGTAGAATTTTGAAAATTTTTGAAATTTTGAGATGAACTAAATTTTTCCAAACCAAAAATCTAACAAAATGAAGAAATTGACTAGAGCAACCTTTTTGACAAAAGCGAAAAGACCAATTTTGTCATGTAAAAAGGTCGTTTGGTACCTACAGTAGGTAGTACCTACAGTAACTTCTCTGACGTCATTCGAAATTGCTGTGCTCTGTTGCAAATCAAATGTTGACTACCGGTTAGGGATGTCCATACCGTAAAAAGTATCGATTTATTGAACATCGTTTCAGTAGTTCGATATATTTTGAGTTATATATATGAGTTATATATATTTTGATTTTACCCTGTGACCCCCCCCCCCCCCCCCCCCCGAAAAAAAGTTCTAGATCCGCGCCTGGTGGCCTGACGGTAAGACAAGAGAGGACGCCGAACTAGTGGCCTGACATTAAGACAAGAGAGGACGTCGAACTAGTGTTATAACGGTAATAATAACGGCTATATATAACACATTGTAGGATATAGGTTCTTAGGTTCTTATCCTAGATCCTATATTTATGGATATAGGATAATATCCTATATTATTAGGATATATTATTATCCTATATTCATTACAAGGGACCCTATATCTTATATATAGGATCCCACATCCTACGTACTATATTTACATAATATATAAACACGAAACTCCCGCGTCTCCCTTCCCGCCTAACGTTTTTTGACAGTTAGATCACGGCTAAAGCATGTTCCAGACGAGGAATTATAAATTATAATAATAAAAAAAAAACCATTCAAATCCGTTCAGCCGTTTAGGCGCCTATAAGGCACGACGGTTTCCGGGCGGTGTACTCACATTCCAATCCAGAGAACGCCCGTAAAAACATGTACCATGTTAAAAATAAGTAATAACTACGGGGCCAATCCCCTGCTGGCGGGCTGCTCTCTTCATCAGTACAGTATGAAACGTGGTGAAAGTGGAAGGATTTATGTGGAAGGTTCTCTTTTTCACCCCCCCCCCCCCCCCCCCCCGCCTTCCCGACATCCTTTCAACTGGTCTTGCCCCTATTTTGTGCCCACTTTCCCGGTCAAAATTTGCCACATTGAACTCATTTTTAGCGCAACCTTTTCCCAAAAAAGGAAAGGTGCGCTCACCTCTTCGACATGTTTATTGCTTCCGAGTCTGCGAACCAGCGGAAGCCTTGTGTTCACTTTCGGGAGCCAACAAAATTTGTTTTTTGTTGTCCGAATTCAAAATTTCTACTCGCATTTTGCGTTTCATAGCCTACTGAACAAATTTGGTTCCGTGTCTGTCGGTCTGTCCGCATTTCCTTGTTACAGCCATAATTTCCACAATTTTGAATGAATTTAGCTCAAATTTTGAGGGATTATGCGGATCAGGCTCCTTGAGGTCTCATACGAATTTCATCACAATAGAATCAGCGGTACGCTCTGCGCATGCGCTAACGTGAAATTCTTGAAACAGGCATAACTTTCTCAATTTTGATCGGATTTCAATCAAATTTTCAGGAATTGTGTGCGTATAGCTCTAGATGGTACCCTGTCAGTTTCATCACGATTGAATCAGCGGTACGCTCAGCGCATGCGCGAACGTAATTTCCTTGCCACAGCCATAACTCCTACAATTTTGATCGGATTTCAATCAAATTTTCAGGAATTGTGTGGGTATAGCCCTAGATGGTTCACTATCAGTTTCATCATGATTGAATCAGTGGTACTCCCTGCGCATGCGCGAACGTAATTTTCTTGTTACAGTTGTTACGTTCATTTTGAACTTGGCACGCGGAAGCTCATGTGCCATTGCCTTGGCAGTGTATTTTTGTTTGTTTGTTTGTTATTCACAGCATCACGCCCGAGCGGCTCAACAGAATTTCATGAGGGTGGTCTCATTGAGATCAGCGAGTTCGGGGGGTGGTTCCTTCACGACGAAAGTTGTTTATCTCTGATGTGTAACTAAGGAGGCCTCAAAAGGGGGACGAAAGTTTTTGTCCGATTTCGTTGGTACAAGGGTCTATGGAATGAGCTTTTTAGGCTGATTCCAACGACTCCAAAAGGATTTTTGCAGCCTGAGCCGTTCGTTACCTCTGATCGGCATAAGGTTTTCTTACGCATCGGTCGTTAGGGTGCAGTTGTTTACGTAATGAGCATCACGTGGATATTTTTGATGTGTTGTGTGGCATAGTTTGGTCGCTAGATAGGTACCTACTGTTTCTTAGTTTCTCTCGCTCATTAAATATATCGTAATAACAGAAAGGTTGCGCTCATCTATTAAATTCAATTGATGGCTTGTATTTTTAGGTTTCAGACTTTTCTGGTTTTACGCTCGCCAAAACGTAATTGTTCGGACAGCCGGGCTCAGTCCTGATCAGCTGAGTAAGCTTAAATCTCTCCTGTTCACCCTTGGACGTCGAATTTTGAGGTGGAGCATTCACTCTCATAGCACAAAATACCTCGTAAACGCCACCTAACTCGAACCCAGAGCCGAAACCCTTTAAAAAAAAAAAAACCTTCCGCAGCCCCATTTTAGCTCCATAGCGCCCCACGGGTTTGGGCGATCAGACTGAAAACTTTGCGGGAACAATTAGATGGTAAACCGAGTATTTTGTCAAAATTTCAGATTCTTAAAAAACTATCACTCTGACAGGGGGGCGAGCGATGCGAAAATTTCGTTTTTGGAATCTAGACATCATAAAACGGATCATTTAAAGGCCGATCAGAATTTTCGACCTCTGTCGGGACTGCATAGGTGTATCATTCCAAGAATAATAAACCAAAAGTTCGGATAAATCGTCCAACCAGCAGAGTCGACTCGAAAAGTCAAAAAAAATCAAGTTCGGACGTTGTTGGTCGGCAGAGTAAAACGTAAGTGGGAAACGTCCAAATGCATCACCTTCCGTCAATGGCGGTGGTTTCATTGTAGTGTGCCGTTCGGGCGTGGTACTCGGCCATCCGCAAAGTTTCAAACTTCCGTGTGCAAGAAAAACACGAGTACACGTGTTTGGTTTTGACTTCGTGCTCTTCGAATTTGACGGGGCAACCCAACGAGATGTCGCAGCAATCGCATCGGTATCTGAAAAAGGAAAAAAATTGTTCAGATGGTTGTAGCTTATCAGTTAAATCAATGAAATGGCGATCGACCCACGAAATGATGATGTCCGATGATTGGGAGCGGAGTGCAACAGAAACTCCAATGCTTCCGCCAAGCTTTCGGCATTATATTATGCGTTCCTTGGGATTGGCAAAGGTCACCGTGTGACTCTTGTTGCGTACCACCTGGCAAGTGGGTTGGGTGTGTACCTTTGTGTAATGTTTCTCCAAATAAATTATTAAGTACGTTGTGTGGGTGGCTGAATGCGTCAGACGCAGCGTCTGTGGTTACGCAACCAGTGTTTTTGGAGGATGCAAGAGTGAGTACAGGTGGAGATTCATCAGAGGCATGATGATCACAATTTGTTGTGATCTGCTGGCACTGAGAATACACCAGCTGCAGAATTCCTTCGCACTTCGCACCCGAGGTGTTTTTACCAGCAGACGTCCCCCAAGGCGTCCACGAATGGCTCGAACGCCTGAAAATCTTGATGCGGTCCGCCAAGCTTTCTTGCGCAGCCCAAGTCGTTCTGCACGAAACCACCGAACAGAGTCGCCACATGCCTGAAGACGTTTTCCAAACTTAAGATTCTGAAATGCTTTGACCTAAGGATTCTGAAAATGCCAATAATTTCTTTTTAATGATTCGATTGTGTGCGAGGGCACACTTTGGTTCCGATGAATATTGAATTCGGAATTCCCGCTGAACGCCTATACTTTTGTGGGGAATCTTGACAGATTTCCCCACTCTCTTCTCTCGGATCGCCAGCCCAACAGAGTTGGTACAGGCGGGAGTGGCGGGGCGCGCTACAGTCGCGACGCGATTGTACGGAACCCCCCTCTTCCGCTAGCTGATATAGCTAAGTTGAATTTAGGAACTCAATTTGTGCACGTAAGTAACACCCGTTAAATTTGGCGAACCTACAACTTTCAAAAGCAAAAACCCGGTGTTCCAACCAGCAGCAGCTGGAAAAAAAAAAGAAAAAAATGCTAGGACCAGACACGTTTATGATTTTTTTAAAAACTTCTGTCCTTTTTGCCTCACCCTGTAAAAGAAATGAGAGTTGGAAAATAACATGGCTCTACTTGTAGAGCTTGTAGCCTGAACTACTTACTAGAATTTCTTTTTATTATTTTAAAATTCGTACTAATTCAGGCTACAAGTTGTAGAGCCAGTGTTATATTCCAACAATCATTTCTTTTATAAACCATAACACTGCAGAAGTTTTAAACTTCGTTGATATTTTCGGTTCCATTTGGTTTGACGGAGTGATGACGCAAGTCTCACGGTAACCTTTGCTGAGCCCTGAGGAAGGCATAATATAATGCCGAAAGCTGTTTGACCCCGCTCCCAATCGTCGGACTTATCAGTTTAAGGGCACTTGGTACCCCCAACATTTTTTTCCCCGACTTTTTTGTTTTTTCTTCTTAAAAAAAACTACATTAAATACTGAAAAAAATGGTATATTGCAAAATGCTTGAACTTCAATTAAAATTATTAAAAAATAGCTCGGAAGGTGCCTGCATCAACTCTGGCACTTCTTCTTTCTCCGTCTAATCAATGGAAAAACAAAACACGCTCAGACAGTCACCTTTCAGTTTTTTGGCTCTCCTGAAAAGTTGCATTTTTTTACGGATATGACCCATTTTCTCGGGAACCACTCAACCGATTTACATTTTGTTTTTTTTATTTGAAAGGCCATGTAAAGATCTAAAAACGTGCTGAAACACATTTTTGAAATCGTGCAGTATTTTTCGTGTACAGGTCAAGCAAGGGGCTCCAGAACGCCGTTGAAAATTGTCAAGTTTGCTCCTCTGTTGTAAATCTCCAGATCAATATTTTCAAAATCTGTTTCAGCACGATTTTAGATCTTTGCAAGGCCTTTCATACAAAAAAAAAAGCAACAAAATCGGACCAGGGAGTGCCGAGATTTTGGGGCACGAATTTCGCTGTTTTAAGGGGGGGTACCAAGTGCCCTTAAATTGTTCAGGTTTTGACTCACGGCGAGCCTCTGAAGTGCTGGGTGATAGTTCTCTTGGAGCTGAATTCCTTGTCGCAATAAAAGCATTTTCCAACCCTCTCGTGAGTGCCAGCGTGTTGTTTGAGGAGGGCGGTCGTTTTGAAACATTTATCTACAAGAAAATAAAAACGAAGGAGCACAAATGGGACGGCTGATGGAATTTGCGAACGAACGAGTACTTACCACAGTCCTTGCAAGCATGGGGTAAATCTTTAGTGTGTATCAACTCGTGTTCTTTCAGTCTGCAGGGCGTGGCGAAGCTTTGGCCGCATTTTTTACACGTAGGGCTACAAAAAGTTGAGAATGAGCTTCTTGAATGATTTTTTCAATTTTTTTTCTTTTCCCCTCGAAAGGTCATGCTTTAGAAGTTACGAAAATGGGTCAACATTACAGAAAACCCCTCTATTATTAATAGGGCCTTAGGAAAAATATAATATTTGAATTCCGAGGACTGGAAGAGGTACATGACGTGGGCTGCTTCATCTTTTGATTGGCCGGGAGATGCAATTCAACTTTGCTACGCGAAAAGCCGACCTCGAAAATCAAGAATCGGAGTAGTCATCACAGAAGGTCATTCAAAAATCGAGCATCGAGGTTATCGTCGATTTTACCCACAATTAACTTGTAATATCGCCATCCCGCCAGAGGTAGTTCCAGCGAGTGGAGCGTGACCAGCTGCAGACGCAACGTAACCGCATTACTTTTCCCACAAGCGGCTTCATCGCCCCTTTCGAAGACCCACGGGAACGCCGCTATTAAATTGCCATACACTGTTCATACATTCAGAACATTATTAATAAGTCTGAACGCAATTATTATTATGGGATCAAACCCGCCGACCAGGCACCCGCTGGTGGCAATTCAACTGAGGAAGCTGAATCAACAGGAATGATCCCGACGCATGGGTCCATTGACCAGGCACCTTTTAACGACACTTCGTTTGAAGAAGCCAGGAGATCGGCCTCATGTAAGACTGGGTCAGCTGACCAGGCCACCTTTGATGAAATTTCATCTGAGGTAGCCAAAGATGCAGTTCCCGGTAAAACTGCGAGTTCAGGGCAAAACAAAATGGCCACAACTTCTCGTGTTTTGTATCAACTTCCCCTCAGCTCCCATCCAAAGATTATGAGTCTCCACAGTATCCTGACACATGCTTGAAGCACTCGAATCTTCCATCACTGTGGCTGCATCTCCTACCAGGTCTGCAGATCGTGACACTTTGCGTTACGCCCTGAACAGGAATGATCCCACACTCCCTTCACATTCCTTTAAAACATCTGGCGGCGAGACTACACAAATCAATTAATTAACCTAAATCAAATTTAGGTACACGAACTCATGAAGGAACACGCCCAACACCCTCTGTATGGGGTGTCCCACACTCACCATTCGACGTCCAGGTGAGTCGTCCTAATATGGTTCCTGAGCGCCCTTTCGTGGCTGTACCCCCGATAGTTGTTGTCGAAACAGTCCTCGTCAGGGCAGTGGAACCGGCCGTCGACCTTTAGGCACCTTTCGTAACTGGAACAAAACGAGTCCGAACAATCCAACGACAGGTAATAAGCGCAGTGGTGCCAAACCTAAAACCAACCTGAAATCCACTCCGAATTTCTTCCTAAGTTGTTTTATATTTTTGATTGCGTATGTCCTGTCTCTCCTCTTCTTGGCGGGTGGTTTTGTATCAACTTGTGAGCTTAATGGTTGGACGACAGGGCTCGCAGGTTTCAGCGCCGGCCGAAGATTCTCAGGAGCTTTCAAACTCGTCTGCAAAGCCCACAATAATTATAATTATAATTATTGTACAAATTATTATGAATTATTCCAACGTTGGTAAAATAACAAATACAATTAAGAAATACAGTGTAAATACAGTACTTACAGGTACGCAGATCCCATCGCTGGAAAAGAAAACAGGTCATTAGGAAAATCCTTCTTGAACTAATATCACATTATGTCATAATGCACAATCAAAGCACATACATTTTAACAACGTCCTTGGATTCATCTGGTTCCGCCTCTTCTACGACAACAGCTCGACAACGTCTTCGAGACTTCTTTTTGGCGACCTTTTTTCTGAAACAAGATGGGAGTAAAGATAGTGTGACTTTGACTATGTATTATAATAGCAGAAAGGACAGGCTAACTCCCAAAAGATTCTCAGGAGAATTCAAACTCCCACACCCAACAATTTCACAACAGACACTTGTTTGGGGGAGCAGAAACCGGTTTTGAGGGAGCAGACACTTGTCTGAACAGGAAGAAAGCTGTTTTGAATGGGCAGAAACCTGTTTTGAGCGAGCAGACACTAAGTCTTGTTTTAACGAACAGAACCCTGTTTGGAAGGGCAGTAACATGTTTCGTACAATATTGTACTGATGCACCGAAACGCCCGGCTGATGCGCCGGTTGCCCTGTCTAATCAACCGAAACGCGTCTACAAGTTATATTTATATTTTTATCGTGGAAATAGACTACTTCGTCTTAAATGGTCTTTTTTAGAGCAGACACTTGTTTAAACGGACAGAAACCTGTTTTGAGGGAGCAGACAACTGTTTGAACGGATAGAAACCTCTTTTGAGGGTGAAGACACAAGTTTGATTTGGGTTGAAAGACCAGTCCAGTCGTCCCAACGACTGGACTGGTCTTTCAACCCAAATCAATTGAAAATATTCACCTACCTAGTCAACTGTAACACTTATTACACAAGTTTGATGGAGCAGAATCCGGGTATGACGAAGCAGAAACTGGTTTTGAGGGAGCAGACACTTGTTTAAACAGACAAACACATGTTTTGAAGGATTAGACAGTTGTTTGAAGGGGCTGAAACCCGTTTTGAGGGCGCAGATACATGTTAGGTGGAGCAGAATCCGGTTTTGAAGGAGCAGACGCTTGTAAGAAGGAGCACAAAGCTGTTTTGAATAAGCCGAAACCTGTTTTGAAGGTACAGACGCAAGCTTGTAAGAAAGAGCAGAAACAATTTTGAAGGAGCATTCTAGGTCAGTTTCTGCACATGGCCACCCCCAGACATGCTGCCAGTATGCTGTCAGTAGTACAATTACATGACAAATACATTTGGCTAACCTGAGCGGCTAAACCCATACTAACCTCCTAGATTTGGGAGCGGGTTTCAACAGTGGGACTTCCCCTCGGATGTCGTAGCAGATGTCCCGCCAGGATTTCTCTTTGAGTATCGGGTTCCAACATTCGATTTTCTCGTTGAACGATATCCGCCTTCGCTTCGCAGAGACGAGAGACCTGGGTGGAGTGGGGTTGTAGTTGCTGGGCAAACATTCGTCAACGAACTGAAAGGATATGATTATATAAGTGAAGAAACGGAGGCGGTGTAGGTGTTGGGAATGTGATTGGGCTTACCGCTGGAGGAAGCAGGATGTCGTCGTTGGACCTGAAACCCAGGAGACACATCGTAGTCAGATAGCTGCATAGAGAAATTAAGGCAGGTTTGGCCTCGATCCTAAGTCTACAATTTCTTCGAAGCACCGGAGTGCAAGGGTCTGTGACCTCCACAAATCCAATCCGTATTAAGGTGAGAACAGCCCAGGGGGGTGAATGGAGTACAATACTGGGAAGATTAATTTCCTTGTAACTATTTAAACATGCCATATTATTATATAAAGAGTATGAGGTGTTATACACCAATCCACGTCAAGACCATTACATGATGTATTTTGTATTCTTCAGGAAATAGGGATTTAAAAAATAAAAAATAAAAAATAAAAACACCCCGCGCCGCAAGCGGTAGGTATTTATTGCAAAATAGCGTGTTCCTCTGGGTTGCTACATGTAGCGACGTAGTTGGTTAGGTTGACCCTTGACTGTTATCCCTCTTGAAGGTTTGGTTTACGTCTCACAGTTAGCTTCATGTTTTCGCATGATCACCTGATCCGTGAAAACCTCCAGAACCATTAAAAGTAAAAGTGGATGCCACGTGAGTAGTTGATGTTGTACCCATATTATCTGATGGCGAAGGTACGACCGTTTTTATGGAAGTTATGAGCTAAAAACTGCAAAATGACACTTCAAGGGGCGAATGCAGCCCATTGTCAATTTTTCCTTTCCATGTAGTTTTTGGTTATTATTCAATTTTCTTATCACAGAATATTTTCTGGTACTTATTCCCTAGACGAATGCAATCTCGCATTGCCTCGATGGGGCAGCATGACTACTAATGGGAGGAAGGGGGCTAGCAACGGGAAAACAGCTGATCTCCAAAGTTGGTCAAAAAAGTGGTAAAAATAGTGTTCAAGTTCCAAATGAATGAATGAATTCTTTCACTTTCCTACTGTATTTCTTGAACAAAATAAAATTTAATTATTGTAGAAGGGGTCTGAGGCCAGGTGGGGGAGGTCTGGGGTTGGCTGGCTTTAGCCGACGAAGATTTGAAAAGCTCCATACGTCTAAGGGATATGGGGGGTCAGGGTACAGAATGGCAAGCGGCCTTGCATACGACTATGGGATAGAATCTATGGTATCTGGTATCTGATACCAGTTTTCTATTCTATTTGTTTCTTTTTTCTATTCTATTCTATTCTGTTCTGTTCTTTTCTTTGTTTGTTTTCCCCATATTTTTCCATCATTTGTCTCACATTTTTTCTTTGATCCCCCCCCCCCCCCCAAATTTTTAACTGTTTATTCGCTATTTTCACTATTTTCCCCCCTTTTTCACCGTCCAGATAGCCAACAAAAAATCTCTTTCGGCAACGCAGACAAGCTCTATTCAACGAATTGAGGTTTGCAAGTAGCCCAGGAGATATTCCCATACTATTGCCTAAGTGAAAAAACGTGGGTGGTCTACTCTCACCCCCGGGGTGAATATGATACACACTAAAAAACATTACAATCCCCCCCCTCCCTAACGAAATAAAAATTATAATTATTTTGAGAATTATTCTCAACGGGAATGGAAAGCTGAGTTATGCAGCAGCGTTGTGTAAACATTTCGGCTTTATCCTTCAAGGAACAAGAAAAATTAGGGAGAAAATTCATCAAAAACTGTACCAATCTCACCTCATCTTCCGGTTCTACATCCTTAATCACTTCGAAGTTGACACCTCACTCGACTACCTGGTCAAAGCCCCCACCTTCAGCCCCTTAAAGCCCCACAGTACGGATTTTTCACTATTGATGCGGTAACTCACTTTTCAAGAAGGCAGCTGCTGTCGACCCTTTCCGTGAGACGTCGCTTTCTCAGCGACCAACGGGTGTTGTCGGCAATCGATAAGGTGCTCATTCTAAAGGGTAAAAATTAATGCAATTAAAAAGAAAAAAAGTTTACTATGCTTTTCCAGGTTGCTACGAATTCCATCCCTACCTTCCAACATCTTTACGAAGCTTCGAGGTCCTGAGCCAGTTGTAAATTGTACAGTGGAAAATGGCGGAGCTCGTGTCGTCAAAACTTGACTTATAGCTCAGTAAAAGCGTAGCGAAAAAGAGGCCGACGAGAAAAAATAAAATAAATGGTAAGAGTTTCAAGTCTTGTTTTTCTTCTTTTTTTTTTTCTTTGCGGTGCTGATCTGAATTTGAAGAGATCCAACAAATGTCGGCCTTCGTATACGCAAAACAAGCCATCAATAATTGATTTCAAGCCATCAATAATTCAATTATTGAATTGAATAGATGAGCGCAACCTTTTTGTTATTACGATATATTTAATGAGCGAGAGAAACTAAGAAACAGTAGGTATCTAGCGACCAAACTATGCCACACAACACATCATCCACGTGATGCTCATTACGTAAACAACTGCACCCTAACGACCGATGCGTAATAAAACCTTATGCCGATCAGAGGTAACGAACGGCTCAGGCTGCAAAAATCGTTTTGGAGTCGTTGGAATCAGCCTGAAAAGCTCATTCCATAGACCCTTGTACCAACGAAATCGGACAAAAACTTTCGTCCCCCTTTTGAGGCCTCCTTAGTTACACATCAGAGATAAACAACTTTCGTCGTGAAGGACCTCCCGAAAACCGATGAAGGGGATGAGGGAGGAAAAATCAAGGTAGCCTATAACCACCCCCCGAATTCGCTGATGACAATGAGACCACCCTCATGAAAATCTGTTGAGCCGCTCGAGCGTGATGCTCTGTACACAAACAAAAAACAAACACATGTCGAAGAGGTGAGCGCACCTTTCCATTTTTTGGAAAAAGGTTGCGCTAAAAATCCAACACTTTGACACTTGTTTCAGTCTTTTGATTATAACTCCCAAACTATGCGTTCTACAGCAATTGTTGCCATTAATGCAATCTCTTATCTCCGGCCTGCCTTACTGCAGGAGATTGCCAGAGAGCCGGAGATCCAGAGGAGGCAAGGAAGGTCCAAACAGGGGCAACTCGTGAAGTGTAGCATCTGTCGAGTATCTGTAGCGTCGTGTCGAGCAGCATCTGAACTGTCATTTACCACAAGAGATTGACTGAATGCAACTGAGGAAAGCGTAAGAAGAGTAGATTAGCGAAGGCTGCTGCGTGGCCAGACACTTGACTGTGATACGGAAACTTCTTCCAGTAGATTGAAGACCCTGGATAACGAGAAAGGGTGATGATGGAGGGCGTCCCAACAGTACCACGGTGTCAGTACAGTACATTCGAAATCGAAGATGAAGTTCAGCGACCACGCTTCACAAAGAAAAAATAAAGCCACAATCTTGTGAAGGAAAGGAAAAGGAAAAGGACATTTCTATCTAGGTCTTGAGACCACCGATATTATCGTAAGGACAAAATATAGTTCCGACGGAGAAGATGGTGTATTCAGTTTTTTGAACACCGGCCCAGATGGATGATACTGGGCACGCCATGAACAAACTTTATGGTTAGGCTCATTTTTGTCCCAGTAGTACAGGAGCTAGAGCGCGTCATTCAGCCATCCTCATACAGCTCTGCCATGTATGGCAGGAGCCTTCGCAACGTAGAGACATGAGATACCATCTAAAACCACCAGACTTGCATAAGAAAATTTTCTCATCTTACAATTAAATTTTAATGATAAAAAAAGGAAATTGCTTAAGAATGCATAAGAAAATTTTCTTATCTTACCATTAAGTATTAATGGTAAGAAAAGGAAAATCACTAAAGATGAGTTCTGACGAAAGTGGGGAAATTCGATAAGTTTTCAACGCGCACTAGCACCAGTGCTAAAGAGTAAAAAATCAGAGATGACCAGTGCATTTTGTAGGAAATTTAATGCTCTTTCATTTTGATCATTGCAGCATTTGCCGTAGAAATTGAAAAAATTGACAAAATTTTCGAGTTTTCGCGAATATTTCAAAACGCATAAGCCGAATTTGTTTGATTTCCTCCGATTCTGATTCAGCACCCCAAAAAACGTAGTGTAAAACTTGTAACTCCAACCACCTATTTTTTCCCAACTACGAATTGACAATTTGATTCGTTGAAACTACCGAACCATGAAGACTCTAACTGAATGAAATGTATACTCACGAAATCTCTTCCGTTGACATCTGGACATCCTCGGATATTGTCGTCAACCTTTGGGGTTTTCGCCCTCGACGCTTCGGCGGTTGATCTGACGTCTTCTTGCCATTTGGTGATGCTTCGTCCGGGCCAGAAGGCGGTGAGTCTGGCAGCAAAGGGGCCACGAAGGCATCCGGATTAGCGCCAACCGCTTCAACATCGGACAACCCAGGGCTGACTGATTGATAAGCATCCGTAGCTAAAGGGTCTTTGTCATGAGTATTTCGCAAGTCGGTGTGACCGTTAGAGGCCAGATCCGGGAGAGATTCACTTTTGGCCATCGCTCGGGTTTTTCTTCGTTGACGACCACCGTTGGGCGATTCGCCGACTGCATTATGGGATTCAGGCAGCACCTGAAGATTAGAACCATCAACGCCAAGTTCCGGCTCTTCACGTCTGTCAGTGTCGCGGTTCAGCAGAGTCAGAAAATAACCCTTGCGCTCCCCGTCAGGTGAACCATCACATTGACCAAAAATATCACACTCAACCGAACCAACATCCTCATTTTTCGCACACCTTTCAGTTTCAGATTCTTCACTCTGGTTGTTCACCACTGGGACACACGACTCAGTTGCTTCACCTTCTAATACGTCCGGGTGAAAACCGTTGGAATCGCTGGCGTCCGGATCTGGTGGCGACACTTCTAGACCAGCTGTTTCCATTTTGATTGTCCCTGTCGAGCTGTTCGGCGCCTCACAAGGAGTCGTTTCAGCTAAACTGCAACCCAAATGAATCAGTGAGTGAAGGATAATCATTTGAATGAACCCCACACCCTAAATATAAAACTGAATTTACCGGTGGGGGTCATCATCATGGTAGGCTTTGATCTCGTTGACGACCGTCGCTTCTGAATAGGTGTAATAGCCTCCTCGAGTAAATGGCATGGAAAGCGCTGTCAAATCAGACAACATGAATAGCAACGTAGTCATAATCATCACTAACTTTTCAATAATTTTTGTTTGTAGGTCATCAACAGTAACACGAATAAGAATTTCTGGGGAAATAATAAAATCCGAAGAAAAGAAAACAATTAAAGCTCTTAAGAGTGCGCAAGAGGGGTCCTCGTTTCGGAAGAAGGACGCCGCATTCACGCAGTTATTGGAGGTCCAGCCCGAGGAGGAAGAGGAGGAGGAGGGAACGAGGAGGATGACCTAGGAGGACCACCTTTATTCTAGGCCACTTCCAGCGGTCGGAACAATCTGAAATTGGACTTAAAAATCCAGCTCGGCGAGCATAGCACGAGAAAAGTCTGAAACCACCAAAAAGGTGCTCCACGTGGAGCATGTAAGCTCCAAACGAGGCTCCCCCCCCCCCGGTGGCGCATGTATGCTCCAAAAGCAGAGAAAAACAGGATTTTAAATACCTCATAGGAGCCAGCCCCTTCGCGGTCTATCAGGTGTGTGCAGTTGCTCTTGGACGAGCGCCTGGCCAGAGCCCCCGACCCGAGAGTTTGGGTGTTTCCGACCTTCTCCGTCCACCCCCACCGCTCGACCCTTCACCCTGGTCAGCGAGTGTTTCCGTTTGCGGTTTAAAATTTATACAACCTATCACTTGACCCATTATTCCAACGGGCAAGCGAAGCTAGCCCCCCTGACGGAGAAAATGGTCAGCTGAGCGAAGCGAGCCCCCTCTGTTAGAGTGCTAGTTATTAATAAATTTGTCCACCGGCTCCATTTCAAAGCCCTCCATTGGCGGGCATTCGTGCGAAACTTGGAACAGAACGAACGTTTACACTATTAAGTAAATTTTATTCCATTGTTTTTACGGGAAGAACCCACGGTTTTGCGCTGGTTTTTACAATGAAAATTTCATTACTAGCACGCTGACAGGGGGCCTCGCTCCACTCAGCCGACCACTTCCTCGTCGAGTGTTGATTTATATAAGTGCTAAATGCTTAAAAACCTCCCGACTCTTGGAATTCTAATCCGACTCTGTTGAAAATTGGTATCTAAAATCTGATCGTTGGAAAATGTCTCGCCCGAGTTGGTCGACTTTCACACACCTTACCCACCCCAAGCGCGGCCAGCTCTGGTGTGTCTATGATTCAAGAGCAGATGCGCGGCAACAGACGATCCCTAAAATTCGTTTTCGTAGGCTTTCGGAGAAGGCTTGTGACATACATAAACACATACAGAGACGGTCTGAATTAGTGGTTTAGATTTCTGATGAACTGATTTCTGTGTGACTTACTCAACAGCACACGGCTCATGCAGCCCGCATTTTCATAACTCAAATTTCTCCCCCATCCACAATCATGACCCGAAAATCACGATATTTTTTTATACCTACGTCATAATATGCGTCTTAACCGTTGAAATCATACCTTGTGGAGTGGGAGCCAGTTCAGAACTGACCGTCTTGATCTCCGTCGAAATGTCAATACTCTCAGCGGTCGCGTTGTCCGCTGGCTCCATTTTGATGTCCTCCAACGGCCGGCATTCGTGCGAAACGAGCCACAACTTGGAACAGAACGTCCGTTTACATTTGGGGCAGAGAAACGTGTGGAGCTCCGGATGGGTCTGAAGGTGTTGCGAGAGAGACTCGACGGATTCGAAGGGGGCGAGGCAGACGCAGCAGAAGACGTCGTTCGAATCGGCGTGCGAATCGAGGAGGAGATGATTCGCGAGGGTGGCTACGTCCAGGAACGGATGTCCGCAGAACATACATTTGACCTGTAAACAAACTTAGAGTTATTGGGCAGTATTGGAATTATTCCAATTTGTATTAGTATAATACAAAAATGTTCAATAAGTACGCACTAGCATGAGATAACGATTACTAATACATACAAACGATATAGAAAAAAACATTAGCGACATTATCAGAAGATGAATATGAATATAAAACAACAAAACAGGGGGGGAAAATGAATTTGTTTCAATGGAGGGCCAAAAAACGAAAGCAAACCCACGGCATATTTTGGCTGTTGGTGTTCTCAAAATGTATTCACTCTAGCGGAGAAACTAAAACTTATCTTGGGAGTGGAGACAATTTTGTTTTATTATTCATGGAATAGGGACAGGCGGGTAAATGTAAACAAGGGGTAAATGGAAACAAGAGCCATTATCGCCCCTGTAGTAGATTTTGGAACTAAATTTCAAGTAAACCTTTTCAATGCAACCTCGATGAGAGATGCAAGGGGACTTCCACGTTTTCTGAACTGCTGATCATCACATATCAGGCGAGTGTTCTTGTGCCTTGTGATAGGTAAGCATTGAAAAAAAGAAGTGGACATTGACGACCAAGTTGAAGACCCTGTGACTGCTTTTGAAAAGCAATCTGGTTCAACAATAATGGGTTTCGTCCATTTATGATGATAGCTAACTGATGTGAGTTGAATTTCGTCAAAGCTTTCACTACTAATGAGCAAATGGATGATTACAATTACCCCATACATTTTGCCCTATGGGGATAAATTTCAAATGGTTTTTACGCGTTTCCATTGGTTTTGAGCTATCAAAGTAAACGTTTTTCGTAAATGGACACATCGTATTGAACATAGGATTGAACCTACTACATTTCAGATGCCTGGCAAACTAAATTTGATTCTAAATAGGATGAAAAACAGCTTGGGTAAAGTAGGGTGAAAAACAGTCAGCCGTTGAGATAAAAACATGCTTTTATCATGAGAATAATTTAAAGTGATTCACGGCTGTCCAGATAAATGCTAGATAATCATCTGACTGCGACTAATAAATACCTGTTTACAATTACCCCATAGTTTCTAGGGTAAATGTAAACGCTATGGGGTAATTGTAAACAGGCTCTCTATCACTCCCAAATGCAGTCAGAGCAAAAATTTTGAGTTTAGTTAATCTAGAGATAATCAATGATTGACACGCAACTTTGCCCCTCTTGAGTTAACCCAAGAAGTAGAGGAGTTGAAACATCGCAATTTTGTTTACAATTACCCCGCCAGAACATAGTACACCTATGTATTCGTGTCGGAGGTCAAACATTTTGATCGGCCTCAAAATTATTTCATTATACGTTTCAAGATGTGTAGATTCCAAAAGTGAGATGCCATTTTGGGCAGTAGGCATTTCTTTTCCTATCTGAAATTTTGAATTTGAAAATTTGGCCGCTACTGCGGCCTACAGGCGATTTCATAGTGTATGGGGCCGTTTAGTGATAGTATGACCTTGATATGAACCTTTCATGCCACACTACAACCCTCACAACACAACTCAAAATGACAATAAAATAAAATTAAACGAAATTAATTTCTTTTAAACCTCTTGGTTGTCGCCATGAAAAACCGTCCTGTGAATTTTCACTGAGCTAAACTTGACTTCACACAGTTCGCACAGAGAAGGTTCTCCCGGATTGTACGGTCGACGCCCCGCCGACATTTGACAGTTCAAGGAGGGAAATGATCAAACGGGAAATCTAGAATATGCAGAAAACATAAAATAATTGACCAAAAATTGGAGGGTGTACGGTACCCAGTACACAACTGTAGAGTACGAGTACCGACCCAACAGAGCATTAAATGAGCACTCACGAGATCATATTAACACACACCAAGTCCAACATCGAGTGAAGTTTCATAATAGATAGAAAAATCGTTGAGAAACGACAAAAATTTAAAAAAAGTTGAACAGAAACAACAGTTACTCTATAATCAGCCCTTTCAATAGTTTGGGAAACGCTGTTGTTTGATTATTTTATGCGCGCCGTACAATGCAGTTTGAGACACAGTAACGCTCAGTGGTGCAAAATGTTGGAAATTGTGTATTAAATACCCACCAATTACAAACTTTATAAAACACATCAACTTCTACATAATATTCCTAAACTGAAGGAAGAATTTTCCGCTCATTTTGATTTTTACCCATTTTTTGGAGGTATCAAATTCGGTTTAATTTCTACGTCAAGCCCTTTTGTAGCAACACTGTTTTCCGTTGTTCGGCTTCGGCGGATTCCCGTCGACCTTTTTCTCGCAACGACCAAGTCAATGATATGTCAGGGCCGCCAAGTCAAGCGGTAAATAGCCTGAGGACGGATTGGGCGGAAAGTATTCAACAGGTGCTCCCAGGGTTCAGAGCATTTTCACAGCTTCTCTACTGAAGCGGGACTTGAACTTGGCACAGGATGATTTAAAACTTTATAATAAGCATAATAAAGCAGATTATGCATTTTAATTTCTTACTTTTGCAAATGCGCCACATTGCATCTAAAATGCTGAAACAATCAACGGAAATGTTTCAAATAAATAGGTAATATGATTTTAAAAAACAGACAATTAAAAAGCCATAAAAAAGAAAGAAAAATAAACCTACAATAATTAATAATTGTTAAAAACAATGTATATTAATTATTAATATACAATTAACTAAAATGGTAAAAACAGCTAAAATAAATTTAAAAAGACAATATACAGGAAATTAAAAACGCAAAAAAAAAAACAAAAAAAATTTGCAGAATAGGACCGGGATCAGTTGAGTGGCTCCTGAAGCTAATTTCTAGGCTATTTACCCTTTGAAGCCGAACTTTGGCAGTAGTCTCCTTAGGACCTACATCCTTTATCATCATAATATGAATCCTCATCATCACAAATATTATTTATCATGGATTTTCAATCATACAATTATTTACCAAAGACATATCAGATGTTTTTCCCTGAAGGGGAAAATTTTTCTTATCTTATCGGCGTGTGGGTTTTTTTTCTTGAAGTTAAGGCAGCAATCATAATTTGACTGAGTGAAGCCAAGTTTGATCATCTCCTCACAGAATGTATCAGCCCATACTTTTAGTGATATGCGTAGTCCACAAAGTGCTTTATTCAACTTCAGAGCACTACTTGGATATTATCCATGCATGGAGGTTCCATCCCCATGGGGAACCTTGATGTATACGTCAGATTCCAGATTTCCATCTAAAGAAGCACTTGGCACATCATCTTGACGTTGTGGCCAATTACTCTGCAAAGCCACGGACAGTATACGACAAACAGGGGTGTAGCAGAACTCCATTTCCTCTTTTGGCAACCCTCTCGCGAAAAGATGGGCCTTCTTGGTTCCATCTTCTTTTATCCTGAACACCCAAGGAGTTTCAATGGCTTTTGCATCTGCTGGAAGAAGTACGGGAGTCCAAGTTTTGAGCTTATCCAAAGACTCAAGTTCCCGCGAAATAAATAAATCGAAAAATATTCAGCAACGGTAGTGGGTAATTTGAATCGGCGATTGCCATGTGAGCCACTGGCGGTTTTTCGAGCGGTTTCGTCCCCTCCACCACCTGGCACCCCTACGTCGGCGGTGGGGGTAGATTACATTCTCCGCGTTGTTTTTTATTTTGTCAAGGAAGTTCGCCTTTCTCCTGTCGTCAGCTCAGTGTTTCTCAGTTTGTCCTCTCCGAACGTGCTCGAGTGAATCATACTTGTGCTTCGTTATTTCTTTTTTCCGGCCGTCGAGTGATGTCCGCGAGCAATGTTCAATGTCAGATAGGGCCGATGAGCCCTAAAAAGCCGATTAGCGACACGATGCCTAAAAGAGGAAAAGTAACAGAAAGTGAGTTGACAGACCAAACAGTAGATTTGTACAGTTGCTAGCTAAGATAATAATATTATCTAGCTAGTTATGTACCTGTACCTGGTTTCATTGAAGGCCAACATGAGGGCAACAACGAAATAGACAAAATGAGTCATTTCTTGTAACACACGCTCCTCGACACTGTCATGTCATATTTACCTACCTCCTTGTCCACATTGTAGGTATTTTGATCGTGTGACTTTTTCAACCCAACACACTTGAAACTTTTGGCAGAGACAGGAAGAGGTGCAGCTTCAACACTCAGGACAGGAAACATTAACATTCCCTCACACCTGAGCTTGTCGTTTCCTGTGAACTGTACAACAATGGGTTACTTTAGTCAAGTTTCTTTTTGTCCAAATGAGCGAGATGCTATCGAAGAAGGAATTTGAGGGGTTCTCGATGAAGTGGCCACAAACTGAATGCTAATCAGGCTGAGCCCCGTAAGGTTTTGCATTCGATTAGCCATACTTCGGTTTATTACTCTTGGAATGATACGCCTATGTAATTGCGACGGAGGTCGAAAATTCTGATCGGCCTCAAAATTTGACGTACATACGTTACAAGATGTCTGGACAAGAGCCGTTTTGGGCCGTAGATTTCTTTTTTTAAATCTGAAATTTTGACAAAATGACCTATAGGTACATACTCGGTTTACTGCCTAGTTGTGACCACAAGGTTTTCAGCTCGATCGCCCAAACCCTCTGTGCTGCTGCTTGATAGCCCCATTGGGCTACGGAAGGGGTTTTAAGCGTTTCAACTAGGTAGGTATGTCGAGTTAGATGTCGTTTTCGAAGTAATTTTGGGCGTAGAATACATTTCAGGGGGTCCAAGAACGATCCGATTTTACCGTGAGGATCTATGGGGCTTTCATGAGCTACAAATGGGATTTTTGAAGGATAGGTACCAGGAGGTCGAATAAAGTGTCGTTTTTCGGGTCATTTCGGACGCTCAATCCTTTTTGTCGAGGTCCCCCATTTGTACAAACATAGTACCTACGGAAAAATTTATTATTATTTTTACAAAAAAAAATAAAGAAAATTCTGTACGTTGTTCGGACAGATGTGGGACCTCGAAAAAATTGATTCTACGTCAGCAAATACTTCGAAAACGACTCCTAACTCGACCCCATAGCCGAAACCCTTTAAAAAACCCTCCCGTAGCCCCATAGCGCCCCACGGGCTTAGGCGGTCGGGCTGAAAACCTTGCAGGCAAAACCAGATGGTAAACCGAGTATTTTGTCAACATTTCAGATTTTCGAAGAATTCCTACTGCGCAAAACAGCTCGGACTGCATACGGCGGACGGACATTTCGGTTTTGGAATCTAGACCTCTTGAAACGGATAATGTCAAATTTTGAGGCCGATCGGAGTCGTCGACCTCCGTCGCGATTACATAGGTGTATTATTCCAAGAATAATTAACCAAAAGGACGCAAACAAATTATTATTAATTATTTCCTGTGCAGATCTAATAAAGTTTGCGATCAGAATTTTCGATCTCCGCCTTGAATACATCTGTGTATTATTCCAATAACAATAAACCATAAAAAGGCACGTTTTCGGGTGGTTGGCCTTAAAAATGCGCACACCCGAGCACTATCTAGAGCTAGAAGGAGAGGTTGGTAAAGTCGAACTTATCGAGGGTGTATCGCCCTCGAGCATCACCGACGAATAACAAGGATAACTCAGATAATGTCTTGATAAGGTACGGTTCACCACCACCTTTCTCCTCCAGCTATTCCGCTCTTCAGAAATTACTTTTAATGGTCACCACAGCTCGACCATGAAGATATTCCGGATCACAGAGGATGGAAGTTAACGGTTTATCCGTTTTCTTTGGCGTGTGCCGCATGCCTTTCCTCATAGTTATACTGAGAATATTTCCTCCGAGCAACCTAAAATGCTCGGTTTTTCATCTACTGGTAGTTGTGCCCTATCACCCGTGGGTTTTCTGCCCAATCACCCGTGGGGCTCAGTGGGGCTAAAATGAGGCTACGGGAGGGGTGTTTTATGGTTTTCAGGTTTGGGGTTGAGTTACTTAGCATTTTTTTAAAGTATTTCTGAAGGTCCCAAAACGACCCGATTCCACTTTGGGGATGTATGCGGCTACAAATGGAGCTTTTTAAGGATGTCAGAAGGTCGAATGAGGTGGCTTTTCCGGGTTATTTTGGACGCATAATCCATTTGTGGGTGATCCACATCTGCCCAACATTGTACAGATTTAAAAAAAAAAAAAAAAATTAAATATTAAAAAAAAAGAAGAAATTTTCTTCATTGACAGAATTAATTTTTGCACAATTTTTCAATATCAAAAGATAATAAACCTTTGTGTAATTTGTTGTTGTAAACGTAACTATTGGTTTATTTTATTATTATTCTTAGAATAATACACGTATGTAGGGAGGGATTTTTGCAGGTTTTCGGGTATGATATCGAGTGGGGTGTCGTTTCTGAAGTATTTTTGGACCTATAATCCATTTTTTGGGGTCCTCCAAAGGAGGGGGAGCTGCAAATGGGGCTTGAATGATTTGTCGTTTTCCGAGGAATTTTGGACCCATAATCCTTTTTTCGGGATCCGGTAACAAACTTTACAAAAAAAATTTTTTTTTAAATAGATAAATTGATTTTTTAAATTATATTGAATTAATTTTTGGATAATTTAATTAATTTGGATCAATGAATAATACACCCTTGTGTAAAATTTGCAGCGTTTTTGGCAAAACGTAACGAAAAGAAGGGAAGGAGTCGGTAACTGACAAAATTACGTGTAGGTACGGAAAAATAAAAATAAAATAAACCCACCAGTGAATAACTTCGTCACATGTGTTGTATAACATGCGCTTTGCATATTAATATATTATACTGTATTGTGTTCAAATAAATCAGCGTGAGAGAACTTATTCCATGCTCCAATAGTCCTCGGGCGCTCTTGCCAAAAATGTTATTGTACCTACGATGCTCCAAAACCACCACCATCCACCATTGTTTGTTTTTGGCTCCATGCTTAATTTTTAAAAATTTTAAATAGGTGCGTTTACTTCTACCTACATACTCTATGCCAGATTTTCTGAATAACCTTGAATTTGTGTTCCTACTCCATGGATAAATTTAACGCTATTCGAGCTTGTACCACTTTTCAATGGTTATTTCACCAGTCTTTGAATTGGTGTATATCGGAAGAAATCGATATCAGTAAATATCGGAAGTATCGAAACGATACTAGACAAAACCGCATTAAAATTTTTCTTTTCATACTCCTTTACGGTCCTGTAAGATAAATAGGGACTATCAGGGCTTTAGTCACTTTATGCAGCTAGCTTTCATGGACCAACAGTTACTGGCAAAATCATTTATAAAGCCCCTTCTCAACCTCTCACCCCGCAAAGAACGCGCTACAATCAATGACAGGAACCACTAGGAACCTTTTTGTGTTTATCTGAACTCGGTCTGGGGTTCTGGAGAACTTTGAGCGTGAAATGTAGGAACTATTCGATGTTGAAATCTTGAAACTATTCACAGAATCGTGTTTCTTCCATAAAATCGAGTCAAACCCCCCAAGTAGGTTTTCCTTTCCAGGACGCCCTTCGTGCCTGTCCCTCATCTGGATGCGTCCACAACGTTTTCTCTGTGGAATCACTTCAAAGCGTTTACTTGCCAGTCGAGCAGCCGCGCATAATGGACGAAATCGTGTTGACGTCAAAGCGTGACAAAACCTTGGATGGTCCTTTTTACCGCCCAGGTGCATCTTGGCGAGCTCAAACGTGGCTCAAAACGTCCCTCGATGCAGTTCTCCCGCAGTTCTCATTTGAGCAACTTTCACATGGTCGTCATCCTCCACCGCTCTCACGTAAAGATGCAAATGTAATGATGAATGATCACAGTTTCTTCGGTCGACTTGTCTTTTGGTGCTGTTGAATAATAATCAACGCCTATTATGTTGGGACACGTCTTTCCGCAAATTTCCCTCGTGCTGTTGCTCTCAAGGTTTCGCTTTCCATGGGAGTCCCTGATAAGAACGGGCACCTAAAAATTTCGTTTTTGCTATCAGCGGCTCACCCACCTCTGATGAAATTGTATGTCAATAGGGCGGAAAAGAGCTGGGTAAATCTGAAAAGCGCCATTTTTTGTCTCCAAAAATTATCTCAGTTTCTTCGTATAATTAATGCCCAATTTTTGGGGACCTTTAAGTCTTAAGCCTGTGTTTGGGATAGTGGGACTTTACTCAGAGAGGGAGGGCCCACTTGAACCTGTTTCGTTCGTAGTTGAAATCTCTAAAATACCGAAATATATCTGAAACTAGGGAGTAAAATGCCTTAGAATTCACTTGCTCCCGAATCATTGGCCCAAACTAGCCACGCGATCTGCGGCCTTCGAGGCCAAAAGCTGAGGGGGACAGTATCAGCAGAAAACAGTAAGCATGGTATCAGCCCAACCTAACCCCCTCTCAGCCAAGTAGTCGTTCCTGGGGAATGAGCAGAAGGGGGGCGTGTCCACCCCTTTTCCCGTAAAGGTTCAATCTGCCTGGTATGTTGCTTGGAATGGTCAGAGGGTCTGTGTCTAACCCATCGATGTTCTCAGGGGGAGGAGAAGGGGGTTGGACCATCGATGTTAGTTTACTCCCTTCTCCTCCCCCTGAGTAGTCGCATTGATAAGATGTGAATTAGGTAATTAGGAATTGGACCTCAACCACATGGAGTCAAATAGAGTCGACAGTCACTCAGGGGGCTACAATAAGTCACTAGGCTTCCGGATTTTGGGGCCCTAATCCGTTTTTACAGGGGACGCAGATTGATTTCACGCACCTCTATAGTCAATTTTTCTTTTTTTTAACCTGTGTAGTCATTCAACAAGGATGTGGGCACAATTGAAGAGTGCCTTGTGCACAAAGCCCCAAGCTCATTTTTTTCGAATTTTGGTTTTCCCAGACAATAGCAGCCATGGCAGGGGTGTCGACAAGTGCTGGAGGTTAGGTGCTAACCTAGACAGACCCCCCTCCAACGTACGTACAGGTTTAGCCGAACAGGTGCAGCTTGTACCCTGACATTTTTGTTCTAGTTGAACTGACATTCAGTAAGGCCGATCAAGAGGGTCAAGCGAGGGGTACTCCTTCTTCACCGAGTTGTTTGCCAATTCATTGCCCTCATCTGAGTTTACAAAAGCCAGTTCCAGTTCTGTTCCGAGTTAATCTTCATTCCAGATGAAATTCACGTGTTGTGAAAGTTCCTCAATGTCCATCAGAACTAAACTATGCGCCATCGTAATCAGTAACTTGAGTGTGGAGTGACAAATCGTCAAAAAATGCGAGTGGGCGACTCCCATCCTTCCAACTTCCGCTGCCGCCGACAACGGCAGACTTCCATCTTTTGAGTCATCAATCAACCAAATTCGTCGCCGTCTTGATAAACTGTTGAAACCACTTTATTCAATAATTTCAAACAGCCAACGACCCCCGCGTCGAGAAAAACGGAACGGTCAGCGTTTTACAAAATCACCGTTGTAAATGAAGATTCACCGGTTTGTAGTCGTAATAATTGCGTAATAATAATTATTATTGTTGGGCTTTAAGGGTAGCCACTCTAGTAGCGATAAGAATGATTTCCGATTTTTTCAAAAAATCGAGTTTGGTTTATTATTCTTGGGATAATACACTTATGTAATCACGACGGAAATCGAAAAATCTGAGCGGCCTCAAAATTTGGCATGATCCGTTTCAAAAGGTCTAGATTCCAAAAACGAAATGTCCTTCCACCGTCCAAGCCGTTTTGGGCAGTAGGAAATTTTGACAAAATAGTCAGGTTTACCATTTAGCCCGCAAGGTTTTCAGCCTGATCGCCCAAACCCGTGGGGCGCTGTGGGGCTAAAATGGGGCTACGGGAGGGTTTTTTTTTTTTTTTTTTTTAAGGCTTTTAGCTATGGGATCGAGTTAGGTGTCGTTCTCGAAGTATTTGTGGACGTACAGTCCATTTTTGTGGGTCCCAGAACGATCCGATTTCACCGTGGGGATCTAAGGAGCTGCAAATGGGATTGATGAAGAATCCAAGGAGGTCAAATAAAGTGTCGTTTTCCGAGTAATTTTGGACGCAAAATCCATTTTTTGAGGTCCCTCATCTGGCCTAACATTTTACAGATTTTTTTTTTTTTCTTAGGCAAACTTAATTTTTACACATTCTTAACCCTTGTGTAAACACATAATATACCCTTGTGTAAAATTTGCAGCTTTTTTAACCCGATATCTAGGTTACTATTCTTTTAGATATATTTTTTAGTATTTGACCATTCAATTCCGACTGGGTTCCATACAGTGAAAAAAAAGGTCTCGAGAATTGTGCCAATAACGTTTTTATGTGGGACAATAGGTGAAAAAACTGTTCAAGTGGCCAAGTACTGGTTCTCTTCCTCTTTGTATGCTGCCACATCATCTTGGCTAAGATGCATTCGGTGTCTTCTTGAGCAACGTCACCAGGAATGCTGCCACATTCTACTGTTAGGCTGCATCCAATGCCTTCTTTGATACATTGCCAACTATTTCTCTTGCTGCATTTTCGTTTTCCTTGTGGTTGTAAGGCTAGTTGGATGGTATGGCTTGCGGATAAGGAGGTTTTTGGGTGGCTGTTCTAAATCTTAAATCATGTTTTTGTCATTTAGTGGGACGTTAAACTTGAACATTCCAGGCCGCTTTATGGGCTTTAAAATATGTCGTTGGAATACCTGAGGCCGAACATAAAAACGAGGCTATTCGTGCCAGGTGGAACAGAGAGGGTACTTTTTTTCTCGTCGGAATGATTATCAGTAATCATTGCGCTGCGTGTCAAGGTCCTTCCCGGTCGGGGACGTTGTTCAGATGGACACGAAGCTTCACAGGTCTTCGTGTGTCCGTCTTTTCAAATCCACATGTGCACAACAGTGTCCATCATTATGAGACAAGGTCTCTTGCGGGTTCCAGGTGGGAACCGGCGGACCGGAAACGCTACAGGTCGGATGTAACTACCAACAGACTGCCTCCCTCCGCGATTCCAGAAAAACTAGTTTCTGCGTTTTACTTACCTAAACTTCGTCGTTATTTTGTGCGCTGAAACCTCTCGAGCCGTTCGCGTGATCCAACTTGGAAACCTCTCGTTGTAGACCAACTCAAACGTGTAGTTGGTGCACCTGAAAATAAAATGATTTTGGGCAAACCTTAAGAAAATTCAATGGTTGTAGAAAAACGCTTCTGAGATAAAGAAGTGGGCTTGGGCAACTGAGTTTAAAATTCGTGAACAGTCATTAGTTAGATAGGTACACCAATTTTAAATGAAGCGTTGAAAAGATACCTACAAGCTGGAGTAGACTTAAAATTAACCCATGGAGTAGTAATATCACCGTAAAATGGTCTTAGTGCAGAAATGTCTTTTATACCTACAAGTATTTATACAAGTTTCGCCCAAAAACAGCTCGCCTTAGCCGTACTTATATATAAGTCATTGTCCCCCTTCAAATTTTTGTACTTTTGTCTTTTCTAGATATATGTTTAAATGATTATCGAGATTTTCGTCCTCAATGGGACATTTGGGGTAATAAACAACACAGTTGACCTTTTGGTTGGCACCTGCGGCGCCACCCCTACTCACTAATTTTCGTTAAAGCCATATCGTAAAAGATACAAGCCTTTCTCTCGTTTGGTTGATGAGGTGGGAAACTTTACAGTGTGGCAATCAAACTCGTTACTTGTTTGAATTGTGAGAACGCTTTTTTCTCTCGAAAAGAAAACGGCGCTTTCCCCTAGTCGTACGTTTGCATCCTTCCATAAAAAAGAGAACTACTACTAAAACTACTAGGTAACGACTAAGGTCTAACGACAGCAACAGTTTTATTGTTTGAGTAAGTAGTTGGGCGTCAATTTTTGGTTTATTACTCTTGGAATCATACGCTTATGTAATCGCAACGGAGGTCGAGAACTCTGATCGGCCTCAAAATTTGACGTTAACCGTTTCATGACACGTAGCTTCCGAAAACGAGTCCGCCGACTTGACTAGTAGGAATTTTTTTCATATCTGAAATTGGACAAAATACTCAGTTTACCATCGAGTTGTGCCCGCAAGGTTTTCAGCCCGATCGTCCCAACCCGTATGGCGCTATGGGGATAAAATGGGGCTACGGGATGGGTTTTTGAAGGGTTTTGGCTATGGGATCGAGTTAGGTGTCGTTTTCGAAGTATTTTTGGACGTATAATCCATTTTGGGGTCTCACAACGATCCGATTTGACAGTGGGGATCTATGGGGCTTTCATGGGGCTACAAATGGGATTTTTTAAGGATCCCGGGAGGTCAAATAAGGTGTTGTTTTCCGAGTAATTTTGGACGCAAAATCCATTTTTTTCGAGGTCCCACACCTGTCCAAACATAGTAAAGAAAAGTTTATTATTTTTCCTTTTTCACAAAACACCTTGCCTAATGACACAGAATTAATTTTTGCAAAATTAACCTACATCAAAGAATAATAAACCCTAGTGTAAAATTTGCAGCGCTTATACAATCAAGACCTCTTGAAACGTATAATGTCAAATTTTGAGGCCGATCAGCATTGTTGACCTCTTGAAACGTATTAAATACGTTTAAACTTATTATATACCTACATTATAATGTCAATTTTTGAGGCCGATCAATATTTTGACCTCCTTCGCGATTACATAGGTTATATTCCAAGAATAATAAACCAAAATCATGTTATTATTTTTTTTAAATAAATAAAGTAAATTTTTCACCAAACCGTTCATCAACCCATCCCTAGTAGAGGGCGTGAAATTCTTGTCTTCACTTAGGTGTAGTTTTCGAAGAATTTTCGAAGAAGCTCCTCGAATCATTGTAAGTCCTGAAAACGTTTGCTAAGTAGGTACATCTAAATTCTATTCAACAAAATTATCAGCCTTGAGTTTTCCAATTTTTTTTTCCAATTTGAATTTTTCATTTCACTCACTCGCAGCATGAATCATAAGCTTTGATCCAGATCTGACGGCGTCTGTCCACAGAAGTTGACAGCTGTCGACAGCTCCCAACCACACTCATACGAGCTGTCGGTTCCTACAGATCGACTTGGAACAGCAGTTATGTCAACTGCGCATGACTCAGTCGATTTCTGTTAACAGGCCGTCAAGCCTGGAACAAACCTATGTTAAACATTTAATGTTTCATGATAAAACAAACATTTAAGGTTATTATTCTTTTATTAAATGTTATTAAATAATGTATTTTATCATTTTACTAAAATGATACGCGGGTGCTTTTTATGAAAAAATGTTAAAGCTTTGCTTTGTATTTTGCAGTGTGCAAAGAGTGGTTGGTACACGAAGATGGAGCTCTCGCCTATCAGTTACAACAAGAAGAAGGTAAGCTAATTTGTTTTCTCGCATTCCTTTTCTGTGACTGCGATTCTGAGAATCACTGAATGGTTTTCGCTTGGTACAACCTTTCAATTCCGAATAAGAAAAGAGTGGATTTCAATAGCGCTAGGCAAAAATGCTCAGTGTGCTTTAATAAAGTGCTGTGTGGTCTGGAAATGTTCATTGTATCAACTCCGCTTGTAACTGAGATGAGGTCGGGTTTTTTAGTCATCTTTTTTTTGGTTAGAGATAGACACTGTTTTTGTAGGGTTTGTGAGGGCGGTTATCGTATCCATTGTTACCGGGGTGATAGCAGTCCGGGTACAGTCAGTGAGTTTTATTCTTTGAAAAGAAATGTTGTGGAAACTAATCCGATGTCTTAGGAAGATTCAAGTAGAATCTTGTTCTTTACGAAAAATCGTTATTATTGTCCTGCTTGTGTTTTATAAAACAGGTTGACTGACTTAAGCACGTATTTTTTCTTGATGTTTGTGGCACCTACATGACCCAAGTCATAAACTAAACCCTTTCTTCCGAGACATTTTCGGCCTGACTGACATTACCTGATTTAGGTTGATCAAACTGTGTTACCTACCTAATATTTTTTTCTTTCACTTGAACTCGAGCTCAGCATAGAAGAAATTCCCAGCTTAGTACAACATTTACAGGTTATTCAGGGGCCATTTTTGTGAGACATTCTCCTCATGGTTTATAGGGGAGAACAAGATTTAAACTAATTTAAATCGGGCAAGAGCTATTGAGAACAAGGGGGGGGGTTCACCGCTACTTGAGCGTAAAGGGAACTCTGGGCAAAACTGAACAAGAAACAAGATATTGTTATAGGTTTATTAGCCGTGGGATGACTCTATCAATTTTTTCGAAACGAGGATCTTGTGCTTACTTGGGGAGGGCTGATATATCTCAAAATTTTTGGACTGTTCCCGGTTTTTTGCTCATAACTTCCAAACTAAGCGGTGTTCGACCAGATTGTTCAATTTCAAAGTTGTATGTAAACTTCTTTTTTAAAACTAATGTTTCTTCAGATAAAGCCGATCATAGTTGGAAGAATTTTCTCATAATGGCAGAAATTGGCAATACTCTTATACCAATAATTGGTATAATAGTTCCAGTATAAAAGCATTAGACCTGTATATATAATTCTTGGATATTTTCAATTTATTTCAACTATCTGGTCTAAGTATGTGTATTGAGTTTCAAAATTATGGATTGACGGGAATTTACAGTTGTGTGGTGACCTGCCACGATAACACTTTACACTTTAATAAATACGCATCACAGAAATAGGCACATGGTCAGTGGACCCCCCTCCCCTGGGTTCCAATCTGCCGATATAGATGAGTGATTACCATAATTACCATACAGCTGATGGTAAATGATACCTACTTACAGGGCCAAAACCTTCACTTTTTGCTCATTTTTGCCATTAAATTTTGTAGAAAATTCCTCTTAACTATGATCGGTCATATCTCGAGTATCATTAGGTTTTGGAAAGAATATTACATAATATTTGTATATTATACAAAATTGTTGCAAATTTAATGCTCTACAACTTTAAAATTGTAAAATTGAGTCGAAACCCGCTTATTTTGGAAGTAATGAGCGAAAACCCGAGAACAGTACAAAATTGTTGAGGTTTTTCAGCCCCCAAGTTAGCACAAGGTCCTCGTTTCGAAAAATTTGACAGAGTCATCCCACAGGCCCCCCCAAACAACCTATTAAAGTTTCATTAAGTTCGGAATTTTTTCCAGGTACAATGTACATATCTACTGGACCACTTAAGCTTACCGTCAGTCTAAACCATTTAGCTGATCCAACTATTATCTTGAACGGTGGATATGCCAATTGCCTCAGGGAGTACTGCAATGTTGTAGCTTATCCACTCAACTGTTGTACCCGACCTATTTACTATGCTCGAAAGGTTTCTCGGCTCCCCCGAGGGTTTCAAATTGGTCGGATCTGCATTGGATCTCTTTTTTTCGAGATGACTTCCTAGGCCAAAGGGTTTCCTGTCCCTCCCGCAGTTCTGTGACGCAACGGAGCGAAGAAAGCTCGCGGTCACATCTCCCTCAACGAAACCAGTTCCCCGGTTGAAAGGAGCCAGGAAGTTCCATGAAATATAAATCGCGTTAGGTAATCAGGGGGGGGGGGGACTGATAGGGGTTGATCGTTGCATCTACCAATTAATTAAACGAATGTCGATATGGTTAAAAAAACTATCGACATGTTTTCCGATCATACAGCCATGCTTAATTTAATTCTTAATTTAGTTCCGATAGAACTGGAACTAATGCGCGTTGAAAACTGGTCAGTTTTCCACTTGTGTCAAATCGCATTCTAGCCTGTTACTACTTATTATTTCAAATTATATGGATACCTTCGAAAAGTGTTACATTTGCATAATATTCTATAAAAAATTGAAAGCAGAGGAAAATAGTCGGTTAGGATTGGTTTTTTAATTTAGCTTAATTACCTTTCACGTAGAAAAAACGAAATTCGAATTGGACCATTAGTTTCCCAGCTTGAGCCAAATATATATCGAAGAACGTGGTTTTTGGTCACATGACATGACATTGTCATGTTAGTACAACTCTGCCCGCCATTCGTAAGGTAGGCACTTTTCGACAAACGTTTTTGTGCCTATACTAGAGGAAATTTAACGCTCTACAACTTTCATTATGTAACATTTCTCGATAGGACCGGCCGTTTGGAAGGTTCAGCTATTTGAAGAGCGAAGAATTGATTTTTCGAAAAACGTGTAAAAATCGCTCCCTTTCAAATCGCTCTAGCTCCGAATTATTGGGTCCGAAATCAACTTTGACTAGTTTATATAACAGGAAATTTAATGCTCTTTCACTTTGATGACTATTGCCGTATAGTAGGACTCGTATAGTTTCGGAGTCATAAGCACAAAACTGAAAAAAGTGCGAAAATGTTGGAGTTCTGTGCGAATATCTCAAAACGCCTAATAGATATAAAAATATCTACATTTTGTTGGATCTCTTCAGATTCAGATTCAGCGCCCCCCCCCCCTCCCCCAAAAAACCGAATAAAACCAAAAAGTCCAACCATATATTTTTTTCCCACGTCCTAAAACGTGCTGATACGCATTGAGTGGACTAATAAGCGAAGTGGAGTATTCGACAATGCCCGGTAGAGGCCGCTGGTACAAGCAGGCACAGAGATGACCCACGAGCGTATACTTGTGGATGGCCAATACCTATTTCTACCTTACGTGCCTCTACTGTCGCCAGCCTATATGAGTATATGACATATACTCATATAGGCTGGCGACAGTAGAGGCACATAAGGTATATGACATATACTCATATAGGCTGGCGACAGTAGAGGCACGTAAGGTATATGACATATACTCATATAGGCTGGCGACAGTAGAGGCACGTAAGGTAGAAATAGGTATAGGTATTTACACATATTCTGTGTAAATAGTTCCAATATTCTGAAACCTGCCCCAACTGTTTCTCGTAAAGTATTGGTCCTATAAAAAACACTACCTATTGTAGGAAAATTAATCTTCTGCACGATTTTTTTTAGTAAAAAAACTTGAAAAAAAATAATAAAGCGGAAAAAAAGTTTAGCGATTGTAGGCGAAACACTGAAATATACTTGTGATTTTTTTAAATTTTGCTTGACTTGTGCTATTCATTTTTTGCCGGTTTGTATGTCCAGCCAGCCCCTCGAAAGGTTCGGGACTGACCACGCCCCTTTTTGGCTGTCCAGCCATCGAACCAGTTCAGGATTTGTAGTCCGCTGTTCACACAGCCAGTTCGGGACTGTCCAGAATGCGTTCAATCAGTCCAGGATTTTTTCAGAATTTCCGGTCTGGCGCTTGCGCATTAAAGTTTTTAACCCCAAATGGACTACGAGGAGTTCTGAATCCCCCCCCCCCCCCCCCCCTTTCATTTCTATCCCAAGTTCAATTCTGAACTGGTCCAGGACCCGCTGTTTAATCAACCCTCAACAGTCAGAGGCAAGGCCCCCCCCCCCCCCCCCCGGTAGCGCAGTGACAGCGTGGGGGACTGTAATCTGTCTGCTGATGTAGGGGTCATGTCTTTGAGTCCCATGGCGGGTGATGGAGCTTCCTTTGACTTAAAGTTAAATATAAACGCTTTCGCTATTCAAACATCACTCCACCCAGGTTATATTGCGATACCAAAAATGGTTATGCAGTTTGTAAATGCGCCTGATAACCGGGAAAAGGGTCAAACACAAATCCACACTTGAACGAATCGAAAAACATCTTATCATTGATACACAAGGTGGGCAAATCAAGCTTCCGATAGACCACCTTAAGTACTACTCTGAATCATAATCAGGCTGCTCCGGCGTAGGGGGGGAAAGGGAAAATCTCCCTACAAAGGGGGGAATGGTAGACGGGATGCGAAATGTATGCAATTACAGTGTTGTGTGAGTCAGGGGCACGGATTTCCAACCCACCTGCACGTGAACAGGAGGGTCTGGCCCTCTTCGCCATCGCCCACTGTTCAGTTCCTTCTTCCTCGTCAGCGAGTGTTTTGTTTGTGAGCGTAATGTGATCCCGTTTTTGTTTATTATTCTTGGAATAAAAAAAAAAAAAAAAAAAAAAAAAAAAAAACAGTAGTCACCTCAAAACTTGTCATTGTACGTTTCAAGATGTGTAGATTTCGAAAATGAAAAGTCCGCTGCTGTCCAGGCCGTTTTGGGCAGGCTTTTTTAAATTTTTTTTTTTTTAATCTGAAATTTAGATACTCGTTTCATCATCTAGTTGTGCCCGCAAGGTTTTCAGCCCAATCGCCCGAAACCGTGTGGCTCATTGAGGCTAAAAAGGGCCTACGGGAGGGGTTTTGGCAGGTTTTCGGGTATGAGGGTGCCTTTTTTGAAATATTATTGGACGTGAAGTCCATTTTGGGGGTCCCAGAACCATCGGATTTCACCGTGAGGACCCATGGGGGCTTTCATACGGCTACAAATATACAGTTTCGGTGTTGCAACGGACAGTCCAGTCCGAGCACCATCAAAATACGGACGAATGGCAACCCTATAAGCCATGAAGTGAAGGCTGTGTCTGGGAATGCGTTAAAACGAATCCTGAATACAAAGAACGCGAACAAAAGGAGTGGAAAGGTACAACTGGAGAAGTTGATAGGAGGACACCCTAATGAAAATACGAGCGGGTTCAGAATGAAGAAAACACTCCGAAAGAAAAGGATTCCTACGGAGGACAATGCAGATGAAATCCGATCAATCAAACCATCCTGACAATACGGGTTCGATGTAGGGACTCGACCTATTCAATCTGAGGGGCCTAATGGTCGTGTTAGAGAACAACAACGAAATCGTCCAGCAGCATCCACCAAAAAAAAAAAAACGTCAAAAAACACGAGTGAAACGGTTTCTATTTGGGGAATCATCACTCTGAAAATTATCTCATCACGCAGTTTATGTACATATACACAGTCCGTGTACCTACGAGTACATTAAATATACACAGCACAAATTTTGTGCTCCATGGCCTCCCGATTTAGAAATTTTTACTTATCAGCAACGATTTCTCCCGCGTGTACCGAACGTTTGTGGATCTACCCGTAAGACCTACACGTTCACACCCACACCAGAACACTAAGACGGGGAGAGATTGACCTAAAGGAGGGAACCAGGTCAGCACCTTTCGCAAGCCAGGCCAACCATCTTTTAGAATCCTTGAGTGCCCAAAACAAACTTAGACGTTTGAGTGATTGATTCCATTTGAAAATGCAATATTCAAGATTTTGGCAAAATTCTGCAATTCACTGAAGTCTGTTAAATGACAGGTATTTGTGTGGAGAACTTCGCTCTTTGATAGCTCAAGATAAAAACATTTTGTCACAGATCGGCAATATTCAGGCGCAATATAAGAGCTCTAATTTGCGAAAATAATATTGGAAAAAATACCGGACCCTTAGGTTACCAGTAATTTTGAAGAACAATTTGGTGTAGTTTAGCTCAACTCTAAAAAGACACTCTGGGATTTGGCGGCAAATCTTTTACCAGAAACCCTTGTAAAATTCGAGCAGTTTTTTCAAAACAGTGTATGAAATACGAAACACAACCTTCCACTTAGGTAGAAAACCCACCTCCATCCCAACAACGTGTCATATTTTCTTCTGCAATTGGTATAGATACCGAAAAATTACCCGATAAAATTTATTTGGTTTGGAATAATCCAAATTGCCCACCTGTAGCCCCTCAATAGCCTCCAAATGGTGTTGTAGTTCCCTCATGTCTGGAATTAGTATAAATTGATTTTATCTCGAAAATTATTCCGAAAACGATACTTCACTGAAATCTTTGCTTGAGGACTGAATAGGCAAAAGTCTTGCCTCCACTAATAGGTAATGACATGACTCTTCATCTTAAACCCCAACTGGAACCCTCAGTGGTATATCCACGTCAAATCAAATACAACCAGGAAGCTGAATGCAAAGATTGACGAAGAAGCCATCGCCAGGGAATGCGACACGAGCGCCAAATAAGCGTTTAATGGAAATTTCTTGATCCAATCATCTGTTTACGAACTCCACGTTACACCACCTTTCCTCACTCGTTTGCCTATCTTCGCATATTTTGATAGCAGTTTTTTTTTTTTTTTTCGTGCATATGCCCAAATTTATATATATTGCGGTTTTATTTTGCATACATTGGCGAGCCCTGATTTTGAGGCTCAAAGTCATATTAGGTATGTACCTTTTTCAAGCCTCTAAGCGAAAATTCAGCGTTAAGTCGTTAGGACTGTTATGTGTATTTGGGCATTGTAATGAGCAGGCCCGGATTAACGGGGGGGCTAAGGGGGCTATAGCCCCGGGGCGCACACCCCAAGGGGGCCACTTCGCCACCGTTGATTTTTTTTTTTTTTTTTTTTGGTTGAAAATTAACAAACCGCTTTCATTATTCCTATGCTGATCTCCAAAAAATTGTTTTTCCGAAAAAGAGGTAGGTTCTTTCTTCAACCTTGTTCTTCAGATCTCCCCTAGGGGGAGTGTACACTGTACAGCGGGCCCTCCTGTCCCCTCCAGCGTTAGCTGCACCATTCTGGTGTGACTGGGTTGGACCAACGTGGAGGCGCCGGGTTTTAAAGGAGGTCTTATCATGGTAAATTGGCTCGAAATTCTTTGGGAAAGGAGTCATCGCAGCGGATCTACCTACTATTCCACCTCTTCTTGTAACTTGTGGTGTTCGGGTCGTTGGTGGCTGCGGAATGCAGCAGACCGTACCTACCTACTCTTCTACCTCTTCTCGTAACTTGCAGTTTTCGGATCATGGGTGGTTGCTCTCTCTACGTTTACTTGTCTGGTGGAGGGCGAGTACTTCTACAAAATTTCCTCCCCTCCCTAAAACTAACACGACCAGCCTAGACAAAAATACAATCTGAACACACATACAATGACACACACTGAAATTGAACACGCATGCAATGACGTCCGCCATCGGCCGTCTGGGCCGTTTTGGGCAGAAGGCATTTTTTTAATCTGAAATTTTGACAAAATACTCGGTTTACTATCTAGTTGTGCCCGCAAGGTTTTCAATCCCGATCGCCCAAACCCGTGGGGCACTATGGGGCTAAAATGGGCTACCGGAGGTTTTTTTTAAGGCTTTAGGCTAAGAGGTCGAGTTAGGTGTCGTTATTGAAGTATTATTGAACGTTCAATCCATTTTTGGGGGTCCCAGAACGATCCAATTTCACTGTTGGGATCTCTAGGGCTTTCATGGGGCTACAAACGGGATTCTTGAAGGTTCCCAGGAGGTCAAATATTTTTCAAGTAAAACAAAATATTTTCGAAAAAAGGTTGTTACAAAAAAAAATTTCTTCTTAACTTTTTCTCATTGACACAGAAATAAATTTCTGCACATGTAACCTATATCAATGAATAACAACCCCTAGTGTTAAATTTGCAGCATTTTTATTTATCGTAAAAAGAACTTTTTTCTTAATTGTAAAAATAGATTGCCCTGCATTCGGAGCGTTTTTTGACTGTTTTTGGTTGTGAAGCGACAGACGCGATTTTCTAGTGGTTTTTACGTGATTCTCCTGGCCAGAGGATCCTCTTTCGTACATAATATATATGTATATGTACATATATAAAGGGGGCCCCTTTTAAGTCCCAGCCCCGGGGCCCACGAGAGGTTAATCCGGCGCTGGTAATGAGCAAATTTGAAAATTTGAGAGCTCTCATTACGCGGAATTTTATGCCCTCTAACTTTCCTTGCATGGCATTTTTTATTAGAGCCGTTTTCTGATCACATTCGTTTGAACTTGAGGACAAGTTGGCAAAGTTGGTAAAGATTTACCATAGTTGCGTTCGCAGAGTAAGTTCAGGCCTTTCTGAATCGAATCAGAACTCGAACGCTTCCAGGAATTAAAACGGACAGAACTTCGGTCCTCGAACGAAAAATTAGTCCCTACGAAGTTAACGCCACGAGATCACAGATGGAAATGAATCGCGCGTGTGTCACACTGTGTGACTCACACAAGGTGTGTGACTTTCCACAATCGAGGAGGCAGTCGGAATCAGTTTGGAGTTCTGAAAAAAAAAAAAAAAAAAAAAAATCAACTGCCTGAGCCAATTCCGAACGAGTTCTGTGTTCGCAGAGCATCAGAACTTGAGTGTTTAATTCCTGGAAGCCGATGTAGCCCCCTCCCTCGGCCCTTGTAAAGGCCCTACTGCGCATGCGCCGAACGGTTCGGATTTTCCAGAATTGTGGTTTTTGGCTTCCACAAGTTATGCCGTACTCGGAACCATCGCAAACTCATATTAATCCTATTTGGTATAATCTCTGCGCTATTTTATTGCAGGCAAAAATTTTATTACAGTAGTAACTACAACTGTTATTCAGTGGTTGAGTTGGCACTTGAAGTAGAGCTTTTCTGGTCTAACAGTTATCTCTTATGACAGAGAAAAATACCCTGCCAAGGACATGGCACAGAAGCTTCCTCGTGGCCCTCACAGTATGTGATCATTATGTATGCCCTGACAGTATGTCATGACTGTATCAAGAAAATTACGTTCGCGCATGCGCTGATTCAATCGTGACGAAACTGATAGGGGACCATCTAGGGCTATTCCCACACAATACCTGAAAATTTGATTGAAATCCGATCAAAATTGTGGAAGTTACGGGTGTGGCAAGGAAATGCGGACAGGCAGAGAGACAGACCGACAGACAGACACGGAACCAAAGTTGTTCAGGAGGCTCTGAAACGAAAAACATGAGTGGAAATTTTGATTTTGGAGAACAATTTTTTTTTTCATTTCGAAAGTGAAAACAATGCTTCCTCTGCCTTGCAGACTCGGAAGCAAAACATAATGTAAGGTGGATGCGGCGAGATAGTGGGAATCCATCTTTAAAAAAGATGATTTAAGACAAAGTAAGACTTAGTATAATAATATAATATAATAATATAATATAATAATATAATATAATATAAGACTTAGTATAATAATATAATATAATATTATACTATAAGTACATAATATGTACTAATAATAATAATAATAATATATTATATTATACTATTTCGTATAAAATATTATTTCGTCTTAAATCGTTTTTTTTTTTTTTTTGAAAGAAAAAACATCAGGCTAATTGGGTGGACGATCTCTGAAATTACCTTGAACATTATTATTATGTAGCAGTAAAAAAATAATACGAGGAGGCTGAGTGGTGAGCATTGAGTGTGTTATTCCTGGTTTCGCCGCGGCAGAGCGCTGCTGTGCCCCCTCGTTCCCGCCTTTATCGTCCCTTTCTCCCCTCTCTCATTCGCACAGAGTAACCTGGCAACACTGCTCGCGTTCTCTTCCCTTCTCTCAACATGGCCGAAGCAACAAGTGGGTTTCTTCCATCCCTCTGTAGAGTTTTCCCCAAGTTCGTTAAATGGTTGTCTCAGTTGGAATTTTAATTTCCTCAACGTTAACTTAGAGTTTTGAAGAGAATGACGTCTTTCGGAAAATGATGCAATGAAAGTCGAGCTCGAAGATGGTTTTGTTTTCGAAGCGTCTCTGCCGACTGGGGGCTTCGCTTCTCTACCTGTAAGTACCTCGTGGCATCGTGTAACCCCTTTCAGGAAAAAATTTTATTATGCAGGAGTTCTGTGTGTGCAAATCTTGTGATTCTTGCCTGTTTTGCAAGAGACCGATGAGATGTTAATATGACCTTGAATTTGATCCACTTTTGGTTTTATATTCTCCGAACTTGTTATCGCGGCGGATGTCGTCAACAATTTTCATCGTCCTCGAAATTTCTCCCTTGGTATTTTACGGCGTGTATATTTTATTAATTTGATAATCATCAAATTAAATTTCGACATAATATTATGTCGTGTTGGGCAGAAACTTAACGGGCTGTGTGATGTCGATTTCCAAGCAGTTTTGCTGGTATATTAAATAAAAATTTTATTTATGGGAGTTTCAGATCTGCCGGAACACCCTGGGGGGCTACAGCTGAGAATTTTAGATGGTTTTGGTCAGAGGGGTTTTACTTATGCGATGTCGTTTTCGATGTCGGATATTTGATTGATAGGGTTTCAGGCCGCTAAGCTCTGCGGTGCCTTTAATTAATAAGGGATCATTCGTGGGGATTTTGACCAGACGGTAATGTTTGATCAATAATTGATTAATGCGAGGTATTGAACTGCTTGAACACCCTGCGGAGCTCTTTAGAATTCTTGGGGGATATAGTCGGGAGTTCTGGAGAATTTTAGTCAGGGAGGTCGTGTGCGATGTCGTTTTTGAAATAATTTTGGTGAGGTATTTGAATTTCGCGGGTTTCAGACGTGCCTGGTCATCCCCCTAATATATATAAGCGCTGTTGGGAATATTCGTGAGGATTTTGACCAGAAGGTTGATTACCATGCGGAGCTCTACGGCTCTTGGGGGATATAACAGGGCGTTTTGAGGGGTCAGAAGGGTTACGCGCAATGTCGTTTTCGAAGTACCTAGTTTATGGGAGTGTCAGACGTTCCTGATTACCTCCAGAGCTCTGTACGGCCTTAAGGGGATTTGATCTGATTTATCGTTTGTGGTGTCGTTTTTGAAGGCAATTTGGCCGTATGTTCGATTTACCAGTAATCGGTTTACGACAGTGAGATAACCCCATTATGGGAGTCAGACCTGGTTGAACACCCTGCATAGCTCTATAGGGACTATATCCGGGAGGTTTTGGTCAGAGAGGTCGTTTTCGAAATAATTTTGGTGGGATATTCAATTTTTGGTAGTGTCAGACCTGCCTGATCACCCCCAGAGCTCTGCAGGGCCTTTAGGGGATGTAATTAACGGATTTTACCACATAGATCATGTGTGGTGTCGTTTTCGAAGTCAATTTGGCTATCTATTCGATTTACGGGAGTGTCAGACCTGCCTGAACAGCCTGCGGAGCTCTATAGGGGCTACATCCGGTAGTTTTGGCCCGATAGGTGGTGTGTGATGTCGTTTTCGAAGTAATTTTGGTGGGATATTCAACTTTTAGGGGTGTCAGATCTGCCTCGTTCCCCCCAGAGCTCAGCAGGGCTGTAGAGGTGAGAGATGGGGATTTTGAACGGTTTTGGCCAGCGATGACGTGTGCGATGTTTTTTTTCTAAGCACTCAGTGTCGTGTATGCGATTTAGGTTGGTTTCAGACCTGCCTAAACAGCCCGCGGAACTCTATAGGGGTTTTAGGGGGCTGTAGGCGGGAGTTTTTAAGGGTTTTGGCCAGAGGCTCGTGTGTGGTGTAACACCACTGGTGTTGTTTTCCATGTAGTTTTTGTCGTATAATTTAATTTAATGACCTACCCTAACCAACAGCTGCGCTGTTACGGACTTTGGGGGGTGTAAGTTTTGAACGGTTTCGGGCAGAGAGAGGTGTCGTGTTTGTAGTAATTTTCCTTATAATCGATTTTTCACAAATTCCAGCGTCCTACAACGGCGTGCTATGGACATTTGGATCGTATCTTATCACTTGAACGACTGTAAAAGTACATAATGTGAAAGTACCAGTTCTCTAATATATTGTGTATTTTGTTACAGTTGAGAAGCACTACAGCGGGAACAAATCGAGGAATGCCATCGTCCGGGAGGACTTCCCGAAGGCTCTCGACGCCCAACGTCTCGCCCAGGAAGAAGCCATCGCGGAATACTACCGGCAAACTCAGCTCATGTGAGTGTGCGATGACGAATGAACGTAAACATATTAAAACTGTTGACGCAAGGGGCTGTTGACTTAGTAGCGGCTCATTTGGTGATATTGGGGAAACCCCCTCGCAATTTAACATTTAATTCAGAGGGAATGGTGGTAAGGTAAGATGAGGGAAGTCTTGGTATGGTTTGTAAACTCCAACTTCAACAAAACCTCAAAAATCAGCCATTGACGTTTCGCCAATTTCTATTTTTGCCCTGGATACCTCGAGTTGAAAATAAGGTTAATTTCACTGCGGTTATAACCATTTATTCTTACTTGCAGTGAAGAGCGAGATGCGAAGGTGGCCAGACAAGTGGCTGAACAGTTGGAGCGGGAGGAAGCTGAAAGACGGAAACGCCTCGAAGTCGAAGATCAACGGATGGCCCGAGTGATTCAGGTGAGTTTTGTTCGGCAACCCTGAAAGATTTCTTGACGAGCTCGCCTGAACGGAGACTTTTTGACTTTTCAGGAGAAGGACAAAAAGAGTAAATTCGTTCCTCAAGGCGACATCAACGCCGTGGGTTTGCCGTTACCTCTAAGCCAAGAAGGAGCCTGCGGGTTGCCCAACCTGTACGAGAACCTGCCCGTCCCTGGACAGCACAGAAGACGCACGATGGTGGAAGTCGAACAGCAATTCAGGTACAGACCTGCCTGTATCCAGTAAGGATTAGTATCATATAATAAAATCGATTTTATGTCATATTTGATAATTGATTCTCAAAGAATTGGTTAACCAAAAATCGATTTTGTTTAAATTTCAAATTTGTTATAGAGATGTTATTCTTAGGGTGACTGGCCCTAAATGGTAAATTGACCATTCTGTTCCTTGTATTCTTGAATGACTTTGATGCGTCCGCTCCATACAACCATTCTGATTGCTGAAGTTTCCCTTTGTTGGCTCTTCATCAGGCTGAAGGCTGAGAAACTCGGTGCGACCGGTATTGGCCATTGGGCCCCGACTCACCGAGTGGGCTGATATGTGCCCCGCCCACACTTGGAAAAACTTCGCCATTTTTTTCAGAATTCCTATTGGACAGAAATGGGTCCCTCAAATAAAAGTGATGAAAGAGTGAAAAGTACTTGCGTCGCGAATTGAGGATCTTCTCTGACGTAAACATCATGCACGCAAAATGCATCTACTTTGTGATTGTCTGGCTTCACTAGCATCAAATCTTCCAACAAACAGTCTGAAACTACCAAAACCTTGCTCCATGTGGCGCATCTGAGCTCTGGTAGCTCCAAATCTCTAAAGGAAAAGATTAATTATAAAAAGGGAGTAGAAGGGGTCTGAGGCCAGTTGGGAGGGGTTGGCTGTCTTTAGCCAGAAGGGATTGGCCCCCTAGACGAATAACTCGAGCCAATCCAGGGCCCATTTCGTCCGCATGTTTCATTCGCGGGGCCCGTTTTGGAAACTCCGGAGAAAAAAAATCGCTCCATTTTCCCACAAATCAGAATTCGATTCTCGATTTTATTGAGTGAATTAAAATATGAGTAAAAATAGATTTTCTTGAAAAATCTGGTATCGTTACCCATTCCTAGTACCCAGAAAAGCCGCTTGATGTTTTAGCAAAATTCATCAAGGGTTTTATCTTTCCAGGCGGTTGCAGATCCAAAAAGACGATGTCGCCGAACCCATCTGGCCCCCTCCACCGGACCCAGATCAAATATCTAAAGCCCACCAAGAAAAATCCGATGAGGTAAATAACGTGTATATTTCCGTGATGTCTACTGATACAGTTTTTACCGTACATTCATAGATATTACAAGAGTTATAAATTCAGCTTAGAGAGTATTAATTCATGAAATTCTGTTGGGATTTCAAGTACGCTTGATGCACTTATGTAATTATTATATAATTATTGAGAAAACTACTTTGATTTGAGCTACAAAAAATGAATAGTAAAATTAGAGAGGTTGATGTTGGTACATAGTGAATACGTTGAAAGCGTTAAAATTGAATTGACAGCTAACAGGTTATAGTTTCATAAAGGTGTAATATTATACAACACAGTTGTATACATACACCTTGTTACATATTATGTACTTCCTCATGACTTTGTAATAAAAGATGAATTATAATTATCTTGGAATTGAATTTTGTTTTAATACATATTCAAGAACTACTTTCGCTTTCTTTAATTAATGTTATGTGTTGTAAGCATGATTTAGTGCCCGGTGTTTTCTCCGATCGTTTTTCCTATAAATTTTATGATCACTTTACTTACGGTTTCTATACAAGTATGCGCATAAGACCGAATTTCGTTTAAAAAAATTTTAAATGCATGAAAACCATATTGTTTATTACTTTGTAATTTAGGCTGAAGACGCTCCATCCAGTTTCCAGTTCAGGATTTTTCTTAGAGGGAACTGTTTGGAACATATTATGGTGTTTTATTTTTTCAATATATCAAGCCAAATTAAATCAAATTTGTTTTATAATAGCATTTAATATCAAGCTTCATTCTATTTTATTGTTATGCATTGTTTTCTTTTTATAATTCTTAGTTTTGCATTATATTGTACACCAGGCGGGCTTGAAAATGCCAACGTGCGCGGTAAATGAATGATTGAAATGTTAATGGATATTCCTGTTGAATATTGTCTTCAATTTTGTAATGCCACGATTGATGCCTTACTGCTGAGTTTATTACCATTTTGTATTCATCCACTGGCGTCGACAAGTCCAAACAAATGGTATCCATAAGTGACGTTTTCGTAAGGAAATTGAGTTGCTGAATCTGAAGTTTGATGCCTCCCAGTGGATTGAAAAATGCTAAACAACCTCGACATTTTGGATGGTGTCCCTGTTTTTCGCTTATATCTTGGAAAAGGAGGATCCTAGAAATAGTCACCATAATCAAAGTTGAAAAGCATAACATTTTGCGTCGAATGAGCCCCCAAACCTCCTACTTCGACCAATTATAAGGAAAGCCGAAATTGGAAACAAGTGTTTAACGTCGATAGTGGCCTTATAATTTACTTCCAATTATTGGTCGAAATTGGAGGGGGGGTCATTCAACGCAAAATTTCATCCTTTGCTTCGGGAGAAAAACATTGAATAGACCGTATTCCCCGGCTATCCATGTTTTCATTTTCGAAATGAGTGATTAGCAAGCTCAGGGAATTGTGTAATAATAGTTTAAATGTCATTCCCTTGGCCTTCCCTTGGTGCACTACTTCTCTACGTAACCACACTCGTTTAGTTTGATATTCTGAAAACAAAGGTCCATAATAAGCGGCAACATGTAATTACTCAATTTTTCCAGAGAGACAAAAAACAGCTGAGTAATCACATGTTCGTTTCCGCTTTGAATTATATCATGTTGGCAGTACTGTTAATATTAGCGCTGCGAGTGGTTTTTTCGAGAAACGGACTTCGCCAATCGATCCGGCGGGAAATTTCTATAAAGATTTATGATAAACTCATTTTGGCCAAAAATTGAGTTATTGCATGTTGCCGCTTAACCGACCATAGCAGATGAGTATCCATCAGTATATTATACTCATCTGCTATGGATACCCCTATAATATAGGGGAATGACCCAAAACACATAAAATTATGATGGCAAAGGTATCCATAGCAGATGAGTATAATATACTGATGGATACTCATCTGCTATGGGCCTATAAAATCTTGCAATTCCAATGAAGGGGAAAGTATTACTGTTGAGGACATTGTGTAAACAAAGGTTGGTAGCTCCTGCTACTACTGAATACCACTCAACTTCGACACCAGGTCGTGGTGTGAAACCGGTGAGAATAGGTCAACGTTCAGATTCTTGGTGATTATTTTGTCCGTAACTTAGTTGTTTCGAAGGTTATAATAATTATAACATTATATAGAAGAGCAATTATTGTTCTTCTAGTGTCATTGTTTAGATCAGTTGCTGAGCCTTCATTAATAATTTTGCTGTATTTTACAGTCACCTAAAATGGGAAACAGTTGGAAAAACAATGTTCTGTCATTCCCCTGGAAGATCTACTTGTATAAATTCCTTTGTGCGAATCAACTGTACTGCTTGTATATAGGTTTCTGCTTATATAGGACACGGTTGTATTTTGATTTCAGCGAACCGCAAACAACGTCACTTCAACAGGCATTACGGTTTGGCGGGTGTACCTCTAGCCTTCACGTTCTTGATCGTGACTAGAGTTACACTCGTCAAGGCTTAATGCTGCACTCGACACTCATCCAGCCATCAACGACTTTGATGACCAGATGTAGAAAATTTCACTCTTGGAGAAAATGTCTGGTGTGAGTTCTTTTTCTCTCTTTCTTTTTTTTAAATCCCGTTTTTGTGTCTTCTAGGAGTTGGCGAAACGGCTCCAGCTTGAGGAACAATCCGTCGAGTTGGACATGGTCGACAGAGACAGGATGTTGGCGATTGAAGTTCAAGATCTCGAGTTGGCCAAAATGCTGCAAGAAAAGGTTAGATTCGTGCTCATTGTGGATTCGGTGAACTGTGAATTCGGTCAACACTCAAACGTGATGTAGTACTGAATTTTTAGTTGTTCGGACCCATTAGGGTAGAATGAATCCAAAAGAGCAACTCTCAGGTGTGGAATTCGCTCCGCACGCGGAAAATCGCCCTGACTCCACTTTTAAAGAGAACCAAATTGGCGACAATTTGAAACCAACCGGAGCTCTGTAAGTCAATTAGGGACCAAGTTCTTTGAAAATTGGTTAGCTTAAAAAAAAAAATTAAAAATGTGGTGCTCCTACATTTATTATAAATAAAAACATTTATAATAATAAAAACATTATTATAAATGAGGATGAATAATCATCATAAGCAATGGAAAGGAGTGAACTGATAGGTACGACGCTCAGAGCGCGTCGAAGCCATGGGGGGCTTCCCCATGGATCCCCCACCTACGAGATCCACCCCTCTCTATGGGTGAGTTCTGTAGAGGGGCTGACTATATCAACGACGGATCCAGGCCAACTCGCTCAGTACAATCTGTGTCTGGTTTTTCCCTTCCAGTCACCTCATGGGAACGTAAATCTTTTTCTCAGATAATCACGTAAGGATCCCAAACTGGGTTCACGCATCCTTACCAACTCAATTTCAGGTCTAAATTCAACACATACGGATCCTCCTTGCGAATTCATGCATCCGTATCAGATTCAGTAGTGGCATATTCTAAATTCTATCTCAAACTCGATCGAATCTTACTGCTTAAGTTCAGCATTCGTTCCAAATCAATTCATGTATCTTCTTCCAAGAACAAGAACAGATACTCACTGTGTGTTCCAGCCTCCGTTCCTAACACTTCAAATATTTCCTTCGCACTAATCTATATTAGGGCTATTATCCTCTTATACAGCCAAAAACATTATCCGTATTTTTGTCAATTTCCTTTCACGCAGTTTCATTGTTATTTGGGCATAACAATGAATAACTGAATTAAAAAAAAAGAAGTCAACTTACCTCCTTTACCGAAAATTTGGCTGTATAGCTTATCTTACGAGGAATTGTCATGGAGTAGAAGTTGTAGGTACCTAATTTAGTTAGCTTTCATTTAAGCGCAATAAGGAGACAGAAGGCCTCATAGTTCGATCATTATCTCCAAAAAATCAAAATGAGGTAAAGCGAACAATTTTACCTAACCATTTATATTTTCAGTTTTGGCTCTATTTCGTCTGAACTATGCATTTTTCGACAATTGGCTCCAAATACACGTTTGAAGGGAACTACATTAAATGTCCAGTTGGTCTCAAAATTTTCGCAAATTTTGCGACAATTTTGAGACCAACTGGAGCTCTGTAAGTTAATTAGGGGCCGAGCTATGGCTCTTTGAAAATTGGTAAATTTTTCGAAAAAACGAAAATGTCAGCTTTTCTCCTTTACACCAAACATTAGGCTATAGGTATAGTTTATCCTACGAAGAATAGTCATGGAGTAGAGGTTGTTGGCTAGGACAGCAGCTCAAAGAAAATGAGCCAAATTTACCGAGCGTTCTCGGGCCATCCAACGAACACCACGCATATCCACTTCCCGAGGTGGTTGAATAGGTAGGAGAAGAAGCATGCTGCAATTGCTCGTATCGAACACTTTTTTTAAAATGAGTGTTTTGGTGCGTTATAGTTCGAAAATGCGATTTTACCTTATTTAGGTTTTTATAGATTGTGATCGAACTAAGTAGCCGATCGACCCGATTTTGCGCTTGAAAGAAAGCTAACTAACTTACCTTCAACTTCTACTCCTTGACTACCCATTCCTCGTAGGATCAGCTATGTAGCAATTTTTTTTAAATGTACCAATTTTCCAAGGGCCACCGGTCGGTCCGTAATTAACTTACATGGCTCCGGTTGGTCTCAAATTGTCACAAATTTAGTTCTCTTTAAAGGTGTAGTTCGAGTCAATTATCAAAAACCCCATGGTTAAGGAGATGCAGAGCCAAAACTGTTTAGTCCGAAAATTTCGCGTTTTTTTTTTTTTTTTTCCCCCAACAACATACTAAAATTTAGTAGTTCTGATTTAATCTGCATCACGTTTTCCGAATTTAATGTCGAAATTGATGAGCCTTTAGTATAGTAACTCGAGTGCGTTTGTTTAGGAAAAAGCTCGGTTGAGGAGGGCGAAGGAAAAAGCTCGAGCCAAAGCGCTGGCCAAGAAGCAAATGGAAGAGAGCAGCCTACCACCCAGGTTGGTATTGTGGCACCCCTTACCCCGAAGAAATGAACAGAGAGGATGAGTTATAAACCGCCTTTGGTTGCAGGGATATCGTCGAAGACCCCGCGCAGTTACCAGAGCAGATAGTCAACATTGCAACGGCGATAGATCCGACTTACGTTCCTCCCAAACCCGCCATCGTGTCGACTCCGCCGCGTTCTACCAACGGCACGATGAGTTCTACCTGTTCGAACGGCGCTGCTCTCCGCCACTCCCCGTGCTACCTTCCAAATGGTAATGATGATTCAAGTATGCGATGTTATGCCAGCTGAAGTTCTTCGTTCCAATAAGGAACGGTTTAGGAACGGTGGTTTTAGTTTCATTCTGAAACTAACTTTGAAAGTAAATTAGTTTTTAGTTTCAAAATTCAAACTAAAACTAAGTTAGTTCGAAATTTAGTTTCAAAAGTGAAACTAAAACTTTGGTTTTTAGTTTCGGAATTAGTTTCTCCCAACATTGGCCTAAAACGACTCAGACGGCGGACGGACATGTCGTTTTTGGAATCTAGACCTCTTAACGGATAATTGCAGAGGTGTTTTGGAAGGAAAAGCCGGAAGGAAACACCTCTGCAAACATGCAAGCCGGTTACCAAGATTCAATTAACGGTTAATGTAAAATTTTGAGGCCGATCTGAACTTTGACCTCCGTCGCGATTACATAAGTGTACCTATTATTTCAAGAATAATAAACCAAAATCACTGAAGAAATGCCCCGGACAATCAGGATGTCCTTAAACGCGTAGATTCAGAATTTTTTTTTTAATTCGGAAATTTTGACGAAATACTCGTTTGTTCTTTCTAGTTGTGCCCGCGAGCTTTTCAGTGCGGTAAACGAAATTCATTGGTTTCCGTGCATCGAAAAACCCCGTCACCACCTTTTTTTGAGGCTCTAACCCACTCCGTGACTATCTCTTGCGGACTCATAATAGAAACTGGTCAACAATCTCGGAGGAGACGGTAATCAGTGATAATCTGCGGGGTGCGTAAGGTCGGTGTCCTTCGGCGACCGACGGCATCCATCAATACGCATTGATGGATGCTCGAGTGGACCTTCTCTTTTTTCCGGTTCGTGAGGTGCGTAAAGACGGACTCCCGATCGCTCAAACCCCCTAGGGCTGAAAAGTAGTTTTTAAAGGTTTTCCGCTATGGTGGTCGAGTTAGGTGTCCTTTTCGAAGTATTTTTGTAAGTATAATCTGTATTTATGGGTCCCGGAACCATTCTAGTAGTGCTTCAATGGGGCTTTTGCCTGATACATGGAGGTCGAATAAGGTGTCGTTTTCCGAGTCATTTTGAACGTTGAATCCTTTTTTGGGGGTCCCTGATCCGTCCAAACACTGTAAATAATAATAAACGCTAGTGTACATTAGGCACAGTTTTCTCATTTGATTCTTCGCTTCAATTCACTGGCAAAACTTTTTGGAGGCCTTGAAAATTGAATGATCGTCACAGTTGATTTTTCATTTATTCTATTTCAACAGATGATATTAAAGTGAAACTTTTATTACATCGTCCCAAAATTTTTGGTCTGTGTGTCGTTTTGTGTAACATCACGCTTAAAGTGTCGTTACTAGGGATTACTAGGAAAATTTTCGAAACGCCGAAACCCGATACCACTTTTGCCGTCGGTTTTGAACGAAACTACGTCTGTTAAAACGAGCTTTTCACGCTTTCAACGAGCACAAAACGATTTCTGTGCGATAACCCGTTCGAAAGTTATTCCAAGATCGTCGGTAGGTGGGTACGAGTATTTTTTGCGAGCCTTCGATTAGTTTGATAGGTAGGTACTAGGTAATCCTTCGCAACGAGAGACGGGTCAAAAAGCGTCGTTGCCACGGGTGCGTTTTCAGGGATTACGCGGGTTGTGCCTCCCCGAATTACAGATTGTACCTCCCCCCCCCCCTCCAATCCTTTTCCCCCATCCAGCTCCCTTTAATATTATATCATATATAATATAATACATAAATGTGGGCATCATTTCCTGAAACTAGTGTGAATAAAAGTTTCACTTTTACCGTGGTTTCATAGAACCACACCCCAATTTTTTTATATTCAAATGGCTGGTTCATTCAGATGGTTGGTTTTAATGCTAAAATGAAAAAGTTGGAAGCAGTGTTAATCGTGGCAGTCGGGTGTTTTATGGCTGCCAAACGATCCCAAAGCACTGATTACTACGGCTTGGAGTTAAAATGCAAATTTAAGAATCAAGAAATGGAACACTTCGCTTGCGCACACAAAGACTTGTCATCCATGACACATGTTGTTACCGTTGAATTGACCAACACGCCGGAATCGAGACGAGATAATATATATTATAATAACATATTATGTTGGCAGCATGGAATGATTTTCGTGGCAGGATTGCCGTGAAAGGATTGAATATTCGGCAGTTAACATGGGACAATGAATTGGAGCATCTAGCCGGCATTGTAGGTACTAATTATAAGCCTGAAACTATAGGGATTGCGGAGGTGTGCGCCAGAACACGAGAACTCGAGATGGTAGTTGCTGCCTACATCCGGAATGGAACGCCTGGAAAAAGTGAAAACTTGTTACAACATTTGACCAAGTTGTACAAATCGATCGATCAAAACGAGACGCAACTGCGATCGTACCTGTCTATTTAGTGCCTTTCACCACGAAGATTGGTTGTGCCGGTTTCACTTAACAAATGACATGCCGAAGTAGAATTGAACTTTCTGCCTTATTGGAGACGTTGGCCTCATGCTTGAATTAAATGTCAACCCAGCCGGACAACCATGAAGCAAATGTCTAGAAGAAACGAAGTGCAAACCGGAATCTTTTTGGCCTCACCTCTGCGCCGGTCCAGATGATCCGACCTCTCCTCAACTCATCGACTGTTCAGCGCCTGGATTGCGTTCCAAGGGATTTCTTCTGGCAGTGGCCCTCACCGTCATTCGGAATTGTTGAGTGGGCCGATGCAAGATATCAACACTGCCACCAAAAATTTGTGCAACTACGCAACGCCAACGCCCATTAGATGCCCCATGACAAAATTTAATAAATTCTGGTCCGGAAAATTTGAGATTTTCATTGGCTGATATCCTACAGTATATAATTGCCAGACCTACTATATAATATAGTATTCTACTACATTTTAGGTCTGAACTGCTATATACTATATAAAAAAAATATAGTAGCAATACTTACTATTAATGAAAATGGATGTCTGTATGTATATTAAATATACATACAGACATCCATTTCCATTTTCCAACAAACAAATTTTGTTTGTTCCAACATCACGCCCAAACGGCTGAACCAATTTTTATGCGGGTGGGCGCATAGTCGATCGAGTTCCGACTTGGATAATAGATTTCGCGAACTCTCTTCCTTCATCCCGAACGGAGCTTTCCTTCGCGACGAGAGCCAAGGTCAAAAAGCGTCGTTACGACGGATTGCTAGGAAAATTTTCCTAAAGCTAAAACCCGGCAATTTTTGCCGTCTTTGAAACTACGTCGGTTAAAACGAGCTTTTCACGCTGATTTGAACGAGTACAAAACGATTTCTGTGCGATAACCCGTTCCGGTAGCTATTCGAAGATCGTCGGTACCACCCACCGTACGAGTATCTTTTGCGAGCCTGCGATTTCGATAGGCACGACGAGAAACGGGTCAACAAGCGTTGTTACCAAGAAAAATTACGTTGACGGGTTGCCATGGGTGAATTATTGATAGAAGATGGAAATTTGATATTTGATATTTCGTGCGAAGCACGGGTGACCCAGCTGGTCTACTATATTCTTAGAAAACGAATAATTTAAGAAAAAAATTACCAACCAGGTACCTTAGGAAACTAATTCCCAAATTCAAGCCTAGATGAAAAATAAATCCCCCCCCCCCAACCGTAAAAACTCTCCCCCCCCCCCCCCCCACACAAAAATTCCCATGCGTGTGGAGCATTCGGCATGTAAGCGCAGAATACCTACACCTACCTAATTTGGCCAGGTCTTTCAACTCTGACGTTTTGTAGATTTTACCATTTTTCAGATTTATAGTTAATTTCGGTAGGGAACATCCCTAGTGATAAGGGATGTGATCTTGGAGATGGCCGAAGACGGAGAAAGTGAAAATATTGTTGTTTATTTCTTGTATTCAACGAACAATTTCTTGTCCTTTTATCTACAGCAACGATGAACACGAAAAACGGCTGTGTAATTAAATTACACAGAGTTTTATTCCCATTAAATAATTTTTAGAAGGGAAGGATTTTTTTTTTTTTTTTTTTTCATACCTGAGCAGGTATTTTGCTGATTTAGTCACAACAAGTGTCAAAGCGGGAGGAATATTTTATATACTTGAATGTTTAAATTACAAACTTTACGTTTTATCTATTTGTTGCCATATTTTACTAGCCTTCCAAAAGTCTTACATAAGTAATTTTGTGTGCCGGTGGGCAACTTTCGTAGTATTGGTGTCCAATTGAATTTGAGAGGTGGTCTAAACTTATAGGATTAGGTACCCCTTAATTGTATCACGGCATTTCAGTCATCAATTTGTGCTTACTACTGAAATAATCATAGCGGATAAAGTTGATATTTTTAACAATAATTGTTACAACAAGTATTGATAAATTAATTGGGGACGCATAATCCATTTTCGGGGGTCCCACATCCTTGACGAAATTAACTTTTGTATTTTTGTGACTATTTGCGTAATCAGCACCTGTCATACATAAAGAATGATACCTTCCGAATTCTGGCCTTTTTTTTCGATTCTGCCCATGGCGGTCCCTTTTGAGTGTTACCTACTGGGAAAATGCACAGGTATCGTTTATCACCACCATCGTAGGCATGCGGTGGAAGGCTAAAAATCATTGTAGCCGACATTTCTTTGTTTTCACACATTCTGAGGAGCCAAAAACCTATCTGTTGGATTCATTCAGTCCGTCGTACGCTCAGGCAAATAAACGTTCTCGAAGCAATGACAGTGGTCAAAGGCTTGGGATTGTGTTCCTGAATGCCTGGATTCACGCCATATTTTCTTGTATCCAAAACCCTATCTACATTGACAATTTTTAAATTTCTGACAATTTCTTTTGACACTGTCAATCTACCCTAACTGGAGCTAATGGTTTACAGTTGACAAATAAGCCCGGTCTCTTGTGTGTTTACTGTATGCGATTTCTACTGTAGTATAAACGTGGAACAACCTGTATTTGACCAATGCTTTCGACTAATCGCACAGGGAGGATGTTAGCAAAGAGGCCGGTATCATGATGTTGCCACTCGCCTCAAGGCTTGGATGCGCCGGGTATAACATGATAATGAACTAAGAAGAGGTACGGGCGTAGTTGAACTCGGCATCGCTAATGACCGTTCATCTTAAGCCCTGAGAGAGGTAAACAAAGTGATTCAAGGACTCGTCACCAGCCTAGGGCAGAGTTTACTCATGACAATATTGAATTCGGCTCTACTGATTCCGATTCTACGCACCGCACCACCAATGGTTGTGAATCATTTCATAGTCACTTCAATTCTTTGTTTTACCATAGCCATCCTGACATTTTTACATTTTTAGACGGACTGAACGACTACTACTATGTAAACTCAGGCACTTATTGAAACCCCCTGCCATGCTATAGGTCGGGAGGTAGTCAAGCTGAACCAACGCTTCGTGGCTTATTTGCCAGACTCTGCCTACGTCCTTGCCATTTGTCAAGAGTTAGCAAAGCTGAACTAGCTCCTAAAAATCCCCAATCAGAGCTTGGTGGCTTTTATCCAGTTCCTGCCAACGTTCTTGGCATGTGGCAGGGGTAGTCAAGCTGATCCAGATGCTAGAAATCCAGAAGTCACGGCTTAGTGGCCATTATCCAGACTCTGCCTACATCCTTGCCATTGGTCAAGAGTTCGCAAAGCTGAACTAGCTCCTGGAAAACCACAATCATAGCTTGGTGGCTGTTAACCAGTTCCTGCCGACATCTTTGCCGTGTAGACGGAGGTGGTGAAGCTGAACCAGAGCTGGAAATCCAGAAATCACAGCTTAGTGGTCACAGTATAGTGGTCATTAGCCAGACTGATGTTCGCTTCAATTTACGACTACTCGTTGGAGTCCGTAAATATTGAATGCTCTTCACACATGATTTTTCATTAATGCTATTTCAACAGATGATATTCTTCCATTCAAATTTCAAACGTAGACCTCCAAAGTTTGTTTTTTTCATTCAATTTTCTTCATTCAAATTTTTTTTTTTCAATTCAAAAATGAACACGTTCGAAGTATTGTTTATCGTTGCAGTGAGGTGTTTCTTGGGCGCTGAGCCAACCCAAAGCGTTGATTACTGCGGTTCCGAGCTCAAATGCGGAGATACGGCGCACTTTGCTTGTGAATACAAAGACGTGAAAAACTCGGAAAACGGTGGCACCTATGAATTGACCAACACGCCGGAAATCCGAAGAGATATGTTGAACGTATTGAATAATTTTCGTAACGAGCGTGAAGGAGCTCGGCAGTTGATATGGGTAAATGAATTGGAGCATTTATCCGGCATTGTGGGTACGAATCATGTTTATGATCCGCCTTATGGGCCGCAGCCGAAGGTGTGCGCTAGAACCGAAGAACTGAAAAAAACAGCTGTTCTCGTAATCCCGGCTGGAACGTCTGAAGAAAGTATTAGCATGGAACAATATTTGGTATATGCTTCGGGAACAAAAGAACAAGCCCACGTTGCAAACGTAGCAACCTTGCGACTGCCGTTCGCCTCAAAAATTGGATGTGCGGGTATAACCGCGACAGATGCTGAGAAAAAGGTTGTGAAAATTACTGTCTGCATTATTGGAGACGTTAGCCTCTCTGGTGACTCAAGTTCCAACTCAGGCTGCAGCAATTGTCCCGATGGTACGAAATGCAATTCGGAATCTAAATGGCCCAATCTCTGCGCCGCTCCAGGTGATCCCACGGAACCTCAACTCATCTACGGTTCAGCCCCTGGATTGCGTTCCAAGGGATTTGTCCTGATAGTGGCTCTCACCGCTCTACGGAACGTTTGAGTGGGCCGATGCCCGAAACTGCCTCGAAAAATTTGACTCCGAAAACGCAGACGCCCTATCAATATTGCCACGATAAAATTTAATAAATTCTGGTCCGGAAGGAAGTTGTCATTCATCGTACTCTTAGTAGGTAATCTACTAATAAGGGGGAAAATGGAAAGCTGGAAGTGGTTTCAAACAGGCCCAAACATGAGTGACTTCAGTTTGCACCGTCGTGGGAGGTGAGCTTAACATTTGGTGGCCCGAAACCCGCGGTTTTTCCCATCTTTCTTTGGGTTTTCCCCATTTTTACCCAATAGGAAATTGACAGAACAGCATACCGTTCTTTTTCAAAGAGGACGAAATTCCTTGTCCAATGACTACCCTATCGACCCGATTCGGTTAAGCCGTCTCACAGTAGGGCGAAAACGCAAAAAACCGCTTATAAGTCGAATTTTTGAAAGTCGAGATTTGGTCCAAGCGATGGTAGAAAGTGGTTTGTTTACTGTCAGAAGGCCAAGTGATGAGTAAACCGATTTTTGTTCACTGATGTGAAAACATGTAGGTAGGTACGTTGTAAAACTTTGATGAAATGTAAAATGGAAAAATACCTATGTATTTTTTTGGTATGGACTGAGGATATTTTTTTCAGCTTACATACTATAGTTGAAGTACATACAAACAACCATTTTGCCGTGTCAGAATAATTAGTTTTGTCAAGATTATAACTTTACAAAAAGAAATGTGCAGTGTGAATTTTTTCATTTCACTATACAGTTTTTGCGCATCCTTGCGCACCTTAATTTCCACAATTAGGAGAAACCTCTACCTATCTTGAAACACCACTATCTTGCTACTCTTGGCTCCAGAGGCGCATTTATCCTGAAAAAAATGAGCCAGGTTATTTCTTGTCGATAAACAAAAGATGTTGAAAGGCACTGCGAAAACAATTACTGCTCAAAGGAAGCTCGTAACTGTTGTTTACATTTAATTTGAACTCAATTTTTATCGTGTAATTAACTTTTTAATGACGGAGAAATCTGCAGCAGATCAGCGTTTCAGAGCCTCCTGAACAAATTTGGTTCCGTGTCTGTCTGTCGGTCTGTCCGCATTTCCTTGCCACAGCCATGACTCCCACAATTTTGATCGGATTTCAATCAAATTTTCAGGAATTGTGTGGGTATAGATGGTCCCCTATCAGTTTCATCACGATTGAATCAGCAGTACGCTCAGCGCATGCGCGTTCGTAATTTTCTTGTTTCAGTCATGACATACTGTGAGGGCCACGAGGAAGCTTCTGTGCCATGTCCTTGGCAGTGTATTTTTACTTCAATTTGAATTGAATTTAATACTGAATTTAATTTTTATCGTAAACAATATTTAAAATTTCAGTAACTTGTAAAAGAAGCAAACTTACAATTTCTGGCAACATGGCTAACAAATAAATAATTTGCAAATATTTCACGATATTGCTCATATTTTTGAATTTTCAACCCAAAGAAGACGTCGAACAGATCCAAAAATGATTCCATTGGATTCAGCATAGAAAAACACTCTTAACACAAAAAGTTGTTTTTTTCAGACATCGATATAAGACAGTTGATTTTGAATTATAAGTGCGTTTTTGCGTTTTCGCCCCACTGTGCGTCTGGCCGAAACCGAACGTCAAAGATGCGCAATTTTTACCCCCCCCCCCCCCCCCCCCCTATGAGTCAGAAGTGAATTTTGAGCCACTTTCAACGTCCTAATCATCACAAATAACATAATCATCAGTAATTTAGGGCATTTTCAAAATGTGTCCACTGACCAGGAACCCAGTGTGTGGGCTGTGTGTGTAGCTATTGCACCTTGCAAACTCTCGCGAGTGGTGAAAAAATTTCAATTTCGGCGACAATCATTATATCAGTGGCCCAAATGGCATTTGGCATTTTTGGCAATAAAAATGATTTTAATTTGGATTTGGATTTTGAATTAATTTTGGATTAATTTGGATTTTTAATTTCGGAGAAATGAATTAATTTGGGATTGGGATTGACTTCAGAGCACCGGTTTTAGTTCAACCCGGCCGGTGGACACGTTCAGGCCCATCATGATATTTTTTAAGAGATCATATATGATAAATATTTTTTTGAAGAGATATTTTCAATTCTCTATCGTTGTAGGTACATGTATATTAATTTTAATTCGATCACCAGTTTAAAGCAATAATCATGTTTTTCTTTCTATTCACAGACAACATACTCCTCGATGACGCTCCCAACGACGCCCCACCATACATGCCGGTTCAGGGCCAGCGACGTACGTCCTCCATGGAGAAGAAAAAGAAGAAATCCAAAGACGGCGACTGTAAACAACAATGACCTTCGACCCCCCTACTCGTTTTTAGTTTTCAAAAAAACTATATTCAAAGGAGAATGACGGTAATAATGTTAAGTTGGCCTCCCTGAATCGGGAAAATGCCCACCATTAACCATTTCCGGTTTATTCTTAATTCAATTTGCTGCCTTAACTTACAGAAAACAACATAATATTACAGTAGATATTATCTACTGTAGGTACGAATTATTTTTCTAGCATGAAATTTTAGATTAAGTCATACTAACCAAAGGAGGTACATAATTTATTTTTCCAAGTGCTTTGTTGGTATCATATTTTTACAGAGCAGGGTTGACAAAAGAAAAATTTGTGATGACATCTAAGTTGAGAAACTTGTGGTAGTCGTAGTTCAGGTGACGAATCTCAATTACCTATTAGCGAATTGTATTTATTGTTCACACCTGAATGTGTTCGATGTTTTGTTCTGAATTGAAATGGGGTTCTTCGGCGGTTTTCTAATCAGTTCAAGTTCGGTAATTTAATTGTTTTTGCCAAAAAACCACAACTCAACTGATAACTCTTGGAGTTCATCGCAGTTGGAGGTCTGTGCTTTTTAAGAGGTTCAATAGCCCTCCTACCAGGTCCTGTTGCGCCAGTATCTCCCCGGTTCACTGATCCAAGAGGAAATTACCTTTTGCGCTCAACTCAGGGAACCACAGTGTCCGCAGAGTCTACGGCTGGGTTCTTTATTTATTGTCCCTATCCTGTTTAAAAGTTTTCTGAAGCTCCCCAGTCCTGAATATAAGCTGACTCTTCCTAATATATATAATATATAAGTGGCTATCGGGGCTCAGTGGTTTGAGCGTCGGACCACTGTGTCAAAGGTTGCTGGAACAATCCCGGCAGCCACAAGATATAATATACTAGCACTCATACATAAGGCCTCGCTTCACTCGGCCTTCAATCGGGCATCACACACCATTAGCATAGAATGAACCCCCCCACCCCCCCCCCACCACCCCACCCCACACACATGTTTCCCCGCCTCCTCCATCTTTCTAAGGTCCCTGGAGCCCTCAGATCCCACCCGTTTTGACGTACGTCTTTCCTACGTCCTTGACACTGTACCTACCACCCTACCACCCGGCGGCCAACACGATTTTCTATTATTGTATGATATGATATGATATGATATGATGATATGATGATGATTATATTCCCATCTTCCTTATACCTGATATCACCTCTTGGAAGGCAATGTCAAACCACTGAGAGTTTCTTGCCGTCATATTTGCCATTTGACGCCGGCGTTGAACAGTAGGCACCTTCTATCCTAGTAAGACAAAGAAGATTCCAGAGAGTTTTCGGAATTCTATATTCCTATTCCCCTGTGTCTCTATTTTGATTTGATGCTCGTGAGGAAAGATAAAGATGTATTCTTGCAGAAATTCTACAAGGTTCTCTAATAGCTTTGGCTGGATGATGCATTTACACCCTTGAGGAGGATGTCCGATTCGCAATATTCGGCGAATAACTGAAGGTTATTTGGGTAAAAATAAAGTTTGAGGCCTGGTTCCCAAAATTGGTCCTGAAATAGTATTAAATACTATTTCAGACGACGTTCGAGATTTTAAGGCATATTACGTAGGTAATACAGTTATAGGTAACGTAACCATCCAAAGTAATGGTCGGGATACTATGAATTGGTCTTTGGTTAGAGCTACTAGTTGGGCCGTAGGGACTGAGTCTGTCCGTAATCGTCGTTGGTAACTTTTTGTCGACTTGGCCTGGCCCAGTACGATCGTGATGAGTGCGTGGTCACTCTGTGTGGCATTTTTGTTGATTTTTGAGTGGTCGATCTTGGTGTCTTACAGTCAACTGTGGTGACATCATGACAATATCTATCGCCGAGGAACCTTGGGTCTTCAGCATTTAGCAGTGTCAGCTCAGCTGCGATAATGAACTGTAATAACTCACTTCCTCGGTGGTCGAGGTTGCGATCGCCCCACGCGGGGTTGTGCGCATTTACGTCCCCTCCGATCATTATCTGGCAGGTGTTTCTGTACTTGTTGACTATTGCCTCAGGGGTGCTCACGTACCCCTCAATGTCGCGTTCTTCGCGGAGGTATATGGAGACTATTACCAGCGGCTCGGCACTGCCGGCTTCTATTTAGCGCATGCTAGGTCTTCGCAATTTTCTTGTTAATCTGGTTCTCCAAGGGGTTTCACACCTCGCCGTTGCCACCTCGTGACGTTCTTTAGGCTTTGAGTTGCCTAATTCTGGTGGTCCTCGTCTCGGCACGATTTACGTTTCGGCAGAACTCAGCCCCCGCAAAATAATGATTCGATTCGGCACAACCCCCAAAAACTGTGAGACCAAACTGTACCCTCTGCTCAGCTCCCCAGAGAAGAAATGAGGAATTTTGTGGGGAGTCCGTCTACATAAATAAATAAAATTTGTTTAATAAATTTTATTGCAATGAATTGTAGCTACCTAATTACAAATATCCTATTTGGACAAAATATCAGTGTCGAAAATGTCAAAAATGAGGATGTAACAGATGAGCTAGACTTGCTACGTTTACTTAGTAAAAATTTGTATCTTCAAACTTCAAATGAAGCTTAACAGGCTTCTTTTGGTTTATTATTTTTGCAATAACACATCTATGTATTATATAGAATAATTTCCGGCTTCCTTGGAAAAGGAAAAGGAAATCTCTACTGATCTGTCTTCTGACAGAGTTCCCTCGAGTTTACATGTAGAGCTATAAGACCTAAGACCAAATTTGTCTTAGGTCTTATAGACATTTAATGGTCTTTTGTTTTGTTCTCCTGTCCTAGTGACATACAATAAATGATTAATTACATTCATGACATAGTGTTGAAGAAACATACAAAGATATTGATATATAAACATAAACTGGCGCCTTGTTCAAAAGTATTGAAATATTGAACGTGATACATAAATATATGCAAATACAATACATAAATGCATCATTGTTATAATGAAAGAATAATAAAGTTTCAATCAACAAGCAAAATAACATTTACCTACATAATCATTGTATTAACTTTTATATTATAAAAGTTAATACAATGATTATGTAAATGTTATGATTATACTACTATATTCATTGGCTAGTATATTATTTATCTAGTCAATATTATTGTCTTATTATTTTCATTATATTCATTTACATAGGCCAGGGATGTATATACATTAATTTAATGATGCTTTGGTTACACATTGACGTTTGAGATACTGTGGGCGGGGATTTTTAATCCCTGGCCTATATAAATGAATATAATGAAAATAATAATACAATAATATTGACTAGATAATGAATATAGTAGTGAAAGAAATAATGAAATAATTCATAGTTGGTAGATAAATGCAATGATTGAAGATACAAGGAGCGAGGGGGAGCCTTGATCCCTCCTCCATGCCATGGATAAATGGTTTAAAGTGGATCGTCCTATTGGAAAAGTCCTTGGTTCGAAAAGTGTTTCCACGCGCTTATCGTCCACACCAAAGTATCTCCTAAGCTGAGGCAGAAGGTTAGCGATAATTGCTGATTCCCTTCCGGTCGATATCGCACTGTTTCCGCAGATGCCGGAGAATTGTCGTAGAGACATAATATGTCTCTATCCGTAATATGGATATTATCCATTGTGCGCCATGCCAGACATCTCCTGGCATAGCAATCCCAGGGCACGGCAGAATGTTGTACGGTATTTAATTATTATATTCTTATTACCGCACTTGGGAGTAGCAGCTCTGGTTTATAAAGAATTGATTAGGTTAGAAGCCTTTATTCATGAAGGCGATACATAAGCTGGGGACCACAAGGTCCGTTAGAGTTTTGCATTTGGATTGGATGAGGAAAGGGGTTGCTGTTTTAGTGTTAACTAACGAATCATGCTAACCGCTTGGGGACCAAGCAGTGACCTCCGGACGAGCGACGGATGGCGGAAGGTTCTTGACGACTGAACAGTGGCTTCCAGAATGGAAGCTCTTTTATAGGACTTTGTTGACGTCATTCTGGTTTCGGGCTGGTTGTAGACATACAATGAGGCCGCGGCCTTGTTCCCATTGCAAGCTGGAGGCAATGGGATCCGTAGGAAGTACATACACAAGTGCTGCCTCTTCTTTGGCGTCTGGACGTTCTCAATTGTAGGTTGAACTCGATGTAAAACGGTTGCATCCAAAACCGGTGCAACACTTGGAACGTTGGTGACTGTGCTGTCACTGTTGGGTTGTCAGTGTTTACATAGCTCTGAAGGGTTCGCAAGTATTCGTATCCGAATACAAAGGACTTAATGTAATTGTTGACACTTATGTTATATATATGCGATCGATTAATGCATGGCACCTTGATTTATAGTCTTGTTTCCACTTCTGGTTCAGTCACTGTTATGGTTGGCACAACCACGGTAGTCTGATTGCCAGTTATGCGAATTTTGATGAATTTCTAGTAGAAGAAAAGGATGATTATGATGACAATTACGGTTGCGGACAATATCCCGCGTGGTGTCTTAATGAAGGTGTTAATGTGATCTAGATAATATCTTATATCTTAGTATATTATACTGTCTCTGAATCGTTACCAAGTTGTAGAGACTTGGGTCCGGTTGGGATTGTAATGTTTTGGCAAATTTCGAGAATGGGTCTGTAGATGAACTCAGTAAAAGGGAGTCTAAAGCTGCTGGTTCGTTATTTTCTCTAATTGAGTGTATAGTGTAATGGTGCGAGTCTTTAGTTTGTACCTATTCATAACTGATTATGACGCCATTCTCGATGGACTCGCGATTGATGGGTTTTATGGTCCGTCCATCCGATTGAATCAAGCAGTCGTCGCAAAACAAGTCGTACGCACATTCTGTGACTATCGACTATATAAGTCGATTACTGCATTGTCTGAAAAATTCTTTATTTCGCCATCCTTTGGTCCGATTAGTAAGTACCTGTTTGGCTGCTCTGTCTCTATTAGGAATGGTGATGTTAATTTAAAACTGTTTTGCCGTGTGGAGCTATTTTCGGCTTCCACAGTTGCCTTTAAGATACAGGTTTCCGAATGTCCCACTCGCAGTTAACCCGTGCTATTGGTTGTATTAGAAGTGGTATTAGAAACCAGTATAACGATGTACACAATGTGTAACTGTAAAGATCAAGGATTCTGTTATCATAATGAGAATATACCAATGAAGATAAAGTTTAACTGATCAAAATCAGAATTATCCACTGACAGATTGTTCTGTAATGTACAAGAAGTGATAAGTAATGCTATTGGTTGTTCCTATGTGAAGTGGAAGAGGTTCTGTCTAGGGACCGTAGTAGGAAAAAGAACATCTCATACATAGGTAGCACAATGTATACATACCTACAATGACGTAAAAACAGGTAGGTACCCATATCGAAGTGATCTCTGTTTGCAGCTAGGTAAACCATTATCAATGTGCCAAAAATCAATGTTTCTTACGGGAGGTAGGCTCTCATAGTATTGAAGCTCACGAAGGAGCCTCTTTCTTTTTTTGTCCAATACAACCAACTCGTGGCGAATGTCGTCAATTGTTGACTGGTCATAGAAGTCCTCCTCCCCTTGGACTTGTCCGTGTATCAACGTAGAAACATCGAGTGGCTGATCTTGAGAGTGAATGTCAAGCCACATGAGGTTTTCACATCATCTCCTTCAGCATTGGCAACGATAGTAGAGTCCCTAGAAAGAACCGCTTCTAGCCTACTGTTATACTTGGTAGGAGAAACATGGGTAACCTGGACAATATCCCCAACTTTCTCCCTCTTGTTTCATCATGCGTCTGGACTGTCTCTTTATCAATCGCCGACTCCTTCCAATCTGTTTTAGTTGACTCATATCCTGGCTAGTACAACCATTCGCAATAAAATGTGTGATAATTTTTTTCCTTTTTGAACAGCTAGATTGGCATTTTGAGACACTGTGCGGTGGTTCTCCCTCTTTTGATGGGTCCACGGGAGTCCAGTCCTCCTTGACTGGTCGGTTCTGAATCGGGACAGATTATTTATCTCCTTGGTTGCTACCCTACGTTGTCTCAGTTGCAGGCGTTCATTACATCATAATCCCCCCATTGCCAATTCGGGTGTCTTCTCCTTGCATTGCGTTTGCCATATTTTGTTTAATTTCCGTTGGAACTTGATCATCAAATAATGCAAATGCCAAAGGTTCCTAGGTTGGACCTAAGGTGATCAGGTCCTTTAGGGCTTTGATCAATCGGGTAAATTGATCTTGGTTCTTCAGGTCGATTAGCCGCCTCGTGGACATTTCCATCTCCTTCCACCATGATTTGGTCGGAACGTGCTGGAGATGGTTCCAGTCCCCTATTTGTAAGTGGACGAAAGTCTGCCGAAGCTTGTCCTCCGATCGCTTCCAAAATGAGCCGTCTAGGCGGCGAACAAACGTATTGAACGATACGTTGGAATTGTCGATTGGTAATTGAGCTGGAAGAGTATTTCTTCCGCCCAACCCGCCCACTGAACCTGAGGCCTGGACATCGAAAGCTCGTTGGCTCTCGTCCCACTTGCATATTATGTGGGCGTGAAACGTGTTCCAGTGGAACGCACATAACCCTTTACCCCATCAATCTGGATGAGATCCGAACTGAGAGGGTCGTCCTTATCCGCTGAGGGAGTTTTGGCCACCGCCTTCGGAGTGAAGTCGGGGTTGGACTGTGGGTGTTTGATCTTGGCCTGTCGAGGTGGGGGTTTCGCCGCAGCGACCAATAAGTTGGACGTAGTGCCCGTCTCTTCCTCAGTCGCAACCGATTCTGATCTGGGCTGTCCTCCAAATGGCTTACCACCTCTATATCGACGGTGAAAGTGTGACAACGCGTATCTCCAAAATTGCAACTTTTCAGGAGAGCAAAAAAACAGTCTGATGCTTCATTTTTTGCGTGTAGGTAACTTCATTCAACATTGTTTAGTCCTCTAGTCTGTTTCAATCAGCTGGCAAAAAGAGTAAAGCTCTAGCTACTATTCTGGTCAAATTGAGGGAGTTACGTGAAGTCACAATGCTAAAAATGGGACATACGCGATGTCACAACTAGATATTCATTACCTTCTACGAAACTAAAAACCAAAAACTCTGCTTATTTTGTGGCTTGAGACTAATTTTTTTTTAACTTTCGAATGGGTAGGTGTACAAATTGATTTTCTCAATTGGTAAACCCTACTCGGAAAAAACCACCAAACAACAAACAGGTGATTGAACTGTGAAGTTTACAAATCTTTATTAAAAATACGCTCTGGTTACCAAACACAGCTTTCACAACCAATTAGGAATCAGCCTTTGAGAAATTATCACAAATAATTTGCAAGTGAACAATTAGGTAACTTTACTTATCACGAAATTCTTAATTATTATTGAAAATCTTTAAACAAATCAGCTTTGAAGAAAAGTCTGGCCTTCTACCAGCCCCAGTTACCAAACATAGCTTTCATAATCAATCACGAATCAGCCTTTGAGAAACTATCACAAATAATTTGTGCTCAGCCTACATTTATGGATAGGCTGAGCGTGATTATAGCTAATGGACGTAGAGGACGTTTTACGAATCCAGGCAACACTGGATCCGCTAGATCGGTTTCATATTCGTCGATCGAAATATACTCCTCCTCACCGCTTACCGGCTGCTTCGACGGTGATCGTGAGGCGGTCGAGGGGACACAGTCGGTTAACGGAGGCGTGAAAGACGTAATATTCGGCGACGGCGAGCGTGGCGTGGCTGCCGGAGTCGCCACGGGAATATAGGATGTACGGGAGAATTCCCGTTCTTCACCACCGACGGAACCTCCCACATGGGATGAGGATGTCGGTGGACCCATATCCCCGCCTGAAGGGTCCTGACGGCGACGTGCAGACGGGACGGAGGACGGCGTGGAGGACGCCGAACGGCCGGACGCCGAATGGCGAGTCAAATCCTGTCGCGAAGAACGCGACTGCACTCCCGACATTGTACAAAACTCCCGGACGTTGAAACGTATGAAACAGGACGGAAAAGTTCACGTAATTTATCCAAAATTATCAAAATTTCACCGAGTGGTAAAATGCTACATGTGGCCATGCGGGTGGCGAGAACGACATTGAGGTTATCGGGAGCTACGCTGGGTAAGCCGGGGGTTCATGGCGGACACACTCAGGGGATCAAGGGAGTCTGAGGCGGTATCCCTTCTTTTCTTCCCTGATAAGTGCGCCATTAGTGGGTAGCTGAGAGCTACTGCAATTCGTAAAACGTCCTCGGAGTCCATGTACTATAATGATTTTGATTGGAGCGTTACGTAGTTTCCGTAAGTCGTCAAGTTTAGGAATGGGTTTCTTGGCTGATGGTCTAGCAAGTGGTTCGCGGTAATCCCCGTCAAATGAGGTCTTCACTAAAATTTTGCCTTTGGGACTGTACATGATTTCCTTGATATCACACACAGTTTCACCTCCAGTTCTATCAGGACGGATAGAAGTGTACTTCATCAGGTTTTTGTCACTGTACTTCTTCGGAAAATCAAAGTAGACCATTGAAGCTTCGTAAGGATTTTCAAGTCTGGTTTCTTGAGAGAGTTTCATGTAGTCGGACGGTAGGTATATTTGTTTGTTCTTCATCTTCCTTTCAATTGCTGCGTGGACGGAGTCAACCTCCATCTGGGTATGACCACGAAGGAGGTACTTTTGACGAATGATCACTTGCTTTTCAACGCTTAAAATGAGCAACGCATTTGAAATAACAGCACTCTTATTCTGATAAGTGCAGTTATCACTCCATAATTATTATATTATAATAATTTCTTTGGAAAAATCACAGTTGTTCAGTAAATAATCGACTAGAAGAGAAGCAAACGTATCTGATGTTAAATCGCATTGCGTTTCGTCGAACCAATAACAGTCACTGTTATATTATAACGTTACCGTGAGAGTAAAAGTAAACAAGCTACATCCAAAATTAGCCAGCGTAACTCTCATGCGAGGCGGGTCAACCTACCACTCACCTTGCTGCCGTAACGCCCCATCTTGCCTTGCAGCATTGGATTTCATTGTGATAAAAGTACAAATGGGAATCCATTTCAGCGTCTCATCAGAGAATAGATTGATAAGGTTTATAAATGTACACGGATAAAAATATCAAAAGGTATTATTTAAAAATTATCATTATAATATGAGTAATTATGGTCCTTGATCAGAAGGGTGTAATAAATAATCAAGTCAGGATGGTTGTAAAATAGTTTTTATTCACTGGACCGAGCCAGAGCTCGACCCGCACTTCTTGAGGGTTGGTTTCATACTGTTCTAGACCAGACCTGATCAGACCCTTTTACAAAAAGATTCACAATGGCGACGCGTCAGCTTGAGTTGGGAGCTACTGCCCTCTCATTGGCGAACATTGGTACTAAGTGTGTACCTACACCTGATTGTCTCCTGACTGCCAGAGCAGGTCAGAAGGAAATGAGGTAGAAAATGGAAATATTCCCGAAACGGCCATACTGACTTTTCACCCACGTGAAATCCCTTATGATCCCTGTTATAGGTGTATGTGTGATCAGGATGGAAGAATCGGGTGCATGAACTATGAAAAGCACATGAGCCGAGTCAAAAGCGGCCTGTGAGAGCGGATGTGGCTTTCATCATGTTTGAACCATGTTTAGAGCAGAAGCAGATTGGATTGGATTTGCTATCATAACAGATTAACTGTCATCTAGTCGTTAGACAGGTTGTAAGTAGATGAGACTGATTAGATTGTCTGATTGGGCAAATTGGATTGGTATCTATGTAGTTCAGATTGTAGGATAGGATAAAATTGATAGGAACGTAAAGACTTCAGTCGTATCCGCAGTGGATCACTGAGCCATGAACGAATCAATGTTTCGAACATGTCATGAAAGTGCATGCAACCCAGATTGTAGTTCAACCAAGTCTGATTGAATCGAATAAGAAAATAATGAACTCTGGTGAAGCAACCAGTTGGTTTAGGTAAATTCTATTAGAGCACAATAGTATCAGTTCAAGTCTTGATAGACTGAATAAGAGTTGCATAAAATTAAAATGAAGCGATCAGATTTATCCGATCCTTATAAGGAATTGACTGGGTAGACCCATGAATGAACTGGGATTCTGTCACATCAACATTGACTGCGATTAAATTGGAAAAAAGCCATATAGCACTCTCGACTTGGCCATGGGACATGCATGCTTAGACTAAATTATTTACAGAAAATTACAAACAATGTTAAATTACAATATAGCGTGTGGTATGTGCTATGTCTTTCCGCATAGCTTTAGGTGTAGGAGCTGGCGGTAACGGTGACCGTCCAGTAAATATGCCCCTGGTGTATTTGCTCAATCCAGGCGGAGCCTGGAGATGAGGATCGTGGGGGAACCTCCTACAAAAGTTTTCTTGGTCTACGATGGACCAGTGCGGGTACCACCCGATATTGTGACACCAGTGGTGACCTTGGCATGGAGTGATCTCCAATACTCTAAAGGCTCGGTGGCACACAGGACAACCATTCCGCGTCCTGTTTCGGCATACAGCGTACGGTCCGGGATGCCGGATCCTGGCCAAACGAGCGTTGGCTTCACTGTATGTTGCAGGCTGTGATGGTGGGGCCGTCTGGGACGTCGATGGTCCCGGAGTTGACTCAGAATTGAGTCGAGGTTCTTGAAGAACCTGTTGGAAACTCCTTTTAGGAGGTGGACTCCTAAGTGGGTTTACAGCCTCATCACCCCAACTCAATGTTTGGGGTCGGCTTGGGGCAGATCCTGATGTACTAGTTGACGGTGCAATAGTCAAAGCAGCAACACCCTTAGTCGAGGTGAGGAGCGTGGTAACTCCTAACCATATCCCAATATCCAAACGGTCTTCGATGAGACTGCGGAAATCCTGGGATAACAAATCGGTACGTATCCTTGAAATGATTTCGTCGGGTAGCCGAAAGTGGTTGTTAGCAAGTTCGACAAGGGTAATGTTGTCTTGGATCAAACTCCAAACTCTCGCTTTCACGAGATTAAAGAGCGTCGATGACGCTGCAAGAGCGCTAAACAGCGCAGCTAGTTCACTGTATGTTGCAGGCTGTGATGGTGGGGCCGTCTGGGACGTCGATGGTCCCGTCTGGGACGTCGATGGTCCCGGAGTTGACTCAGAATTGAGTCGAGGTTCTTGAAGAACCTGTTGGAAACTCCTTTTAGGAGGTGGACTCCTAAGTGGGTTTACAGCCTCATCACCCCAACTCAATGTTTGGGGTCGGCTTGGGGCAGATCCTGATGTACTAGTTGACGGTGCAATAGTCAAAGCAGCAACACCCTTAGTCGAGGTGAGGAGCGTGGTAACTCCTAACCATATCCCAATATCCAAACGGTCTTCGATGAGACTGCGGAAATCCTGGGATAACAAATCAGTACGTATCCTTGAAATGATTTCGTCGGGTAGCCGAAAGTGGTTGTTAGCAAGTTCGACAAGGGTAATGTTGTCTTGGATCAAACTCCAAACTCTCGCTTTCACGAGATTAAAGAGCGTCGATGACGCTGCAAGAGCGCTAAACAGCGCAGCTAGTTCACTGTATGTTGCAGGCTGTGATGGTGGGGCCTTCTGGGACGTCGATGGTCCCGGAGTTGACTCAGAATTGAGTCGAGGTTCTTGAAGAACCTGTTGGAAACTCCTTTTAGGAGGTGGACTCCTAAGTGGGTTTACAGCCTCATCACCCCAACTCAATGTTTGGGGTCGGCTTGGGGCAGATCCTGATGTACTAGTTGACGGTGCAATAGTCAAAGCAGCAACACCCTTAGTCGAGGTGAGGAGCGTGGTAACTCCTAACCATATCCCAATATCCAAACGGTCTTCGATGAGACTGCGGAAATCCTGGGATAACAAATCGGTACGTATCCTTGAAATGATTTCGTCGGGTAGCCGAAAGTGGTTGTTAGCAAGTTCGACAAGGGTAATGTTGTCTTGGATCAAACTCCAAACTCTCGCTTTCACGAGATTAAAGAGCGTCGATGACGCTGCAAGAGCGCTAAACAGCGCAGCTAGTTCACTGTATGTTGCAGGCTGTGATGGTGGGGCCGTCTGGGACGTCGATGGTCCCGTCTGGGACGTCGATGGTCCCGGAGTTGACTCAGAATTGAGTCGAGGTTCTTGAAGAACCTGTTGGAAACTCCTTTTAGGAGGTGGACTCCTAAGTGGGTTTACAGCCTCATCACCCCAACTCAATGTTTGGGGTCGGCTTGGGGCAGATCCTGATGTACTAGTTGACGGTGCAATAGTCAAAGCAGCAACACCCTTAGTCGAGGTGAGGAGCGTGGTAACTCCTAACCATATCCCAATATCCAAACGGTCTTCGATGAGACTGCGGAAATCCTGGGATAACAAATCAGTACGTATCCTTGAAATGATTTCGTCGGGTAGCCGAAAGTGGTTGTTAGCAAGTTCGACAAGGGTAATGTTGTCTTGGATCAAACTCCAAACTCTCGCTTTCACGAGATTAAAGAGCGTCGATGACGCTGCAAGAGCGCTAAACAGCGCAGCTAGTTCACTGTATGTTGCAGGCTGTGATGGTGGGGCCGTCTGGGACGTCGATGGTCCCGGAGTTGACTCAGAATTGAGTCGAGGTTCTTGAAGAACCTGTTGGAAACTCCTTTTAGGAGGTGGACTCCTAAGTGGGTTTACAGCCTCATCACCCCAACTCAATGTTTGGGGTCGGCTTGGGGCAGATCCTGATGTACTAGTTGACGGTGCAATAGTCAAAGCAGCAACACCCTTAGTCGAGGTGAGGAGCGTGGTAACTCCTAACCATATCCCAATATCCAAACGGTCTTCGATGAGACTGCGGAAATCCTGGGATAACAAATCGGTACGTATCCTTGAAATGATTTCGTCGGGTAGCCGAAAGTGGTTGTTAGCAAGTTCGACAAGGGTAATGTTGTCTTGGATCAAACTCCAAACTCTCGCTTTCACGAGATTAAAGAGCGTCGATGACGCTGCAAGAGCGCTAAACAGCGCAGCTAGTTCACTGTATGTTGCAGGCTGTGATGGTGGGGCCGTCTGGGACGTCGATGGTCCCGGAGTTGACTCAGAATTGAGTCGAGGTTCTTGAAGAACCTGTTGGAAACTCCTTTTAGGAGGTGGACTCCTAAGTGGGTTTACAGCCTCATCACCCCAACTCAATGTTTGGGGTCGGCTTGGGGCAGATCCTGATGTACTAGTTGACGGTGCAATAGTCAAAGCAGCAACACCCTTAGTCGAGGTGAGGAGTGTGGTAACTCCTAACCATATCCCAATATCCAAACGGTCTTCGATGAGACTGCGGAAATCCTGGGATAACAAATCGGTACGTATCCTTGAAATGATTTCGTAGGGTAGCCGAAAGTGGTTGTTAGCAAGTTCGACAAGGGTAATGTTGTCTTGGATCAAACTCCAAACTCTCGCTTTCACGAGATTAAAGAGCGTCGATGACGCTGCAAGAGCGCTAAACAGCGCAGCTAGTTCACTGTATGTTGCAGGCTGTGATGGTGGGGCCTTCTGGGACGTCGATGGTCCCGGAGTTGACTCAGAATTGAGTCGAGGTTCTTGAAGAACCTGTTGGAAACTCCTTTTAGGAGGTGGACTCCTAAGTGGGTTTACAGCCTCATCACCCCAACTCAATGTTTGGGGTCGGCTTGGGGCAGATCCTGATGTACTAGTTGACGGTGCAATAGTCAAAGCAGCAACACCCTTAGTCGAGGTGAGGAGCGTGGTAACTCCTAACCATATCCCAATATCCAAACGGTCTTCGATGAGACTGCGGAAATCCTGGGATAACAAATCGGTACGTATCCTTGAAATGATTTCGTCGGGTAGCCGAAAGTGGTTGTTAGCAAGTTCGACAAGGGTAATGTTGTCTTGGATCAAACTCCAAACTCTCGCTTTCACGAGATTAAAGAGCGTCGATGACGCTGCAAGAGCGCTAAACAGCGCAGCTAGTTCACTGTATGTTGCAGGCTGTGATGGTGGGGCCGTCTGGGACGTCGATGGTCCCGTCTGGGACGTCGATGGTCCCGGAGTTGACTCAGAATTGAGTCGAGGTTCTTGAAGAACCTGTTGGAAACTCCTTTTAGGAGGTGGACTCCTAAGTGGGTTTACAGCCTCATCACCCCAACTCAATGTTTGGGGTCGGCTTGGGGCAGATCCTGATGTACTAGTTGACGGTGCAATAGTCAAAGCAGCAACACCCTTAGTCGAGGTGAGGAGCGTGGTAACTCCTAACCATATCCCAATATCCAAACGGTCTTCGATGAGACTGCGGAAATCCTGGGATAACAAATCAGTACGTATCCTTGAAATGATTTCGTCGGGTAGCCGAAAGTGGTTGTTAGCAAGTTCGACAAGGGTAATGTTGTCTTGGATCAAACTCCAAACTCTCGCTTTCACGAGATTAAAGAGCGTCGATGACGCTGCAAGAGCGCTAAACAGCGCAGCTAGTTCACTGTATGTTGCAGGCTGTGATGGTGGGGCCGTCTGGGACGTCGATGGTCCCGGAGTTGACTCAGAATTGAGTCGAGGTTCTTGAAGAACCTGTTGGAAACTCCTTTTAGGAGGTGGACTCCTAAGTGGGTTTACAGCCTCATCACCCCAACTCAATGTTTGGGGTCGGCTTGGGGCAGATCCTGATGTACTAGTTGACGGTGCAATAGTCAAAGCAGCAACACCCTTAGTCGAGGTGAGGAGTGTGGTAACTCCTAACCATATCCCAATATCCAAACGGTCTTCGATGAGACTGCGGAAATCCTGGGATAACAAATCGGTACGTATCCTTGAAATGATTTCGTCGGGTAGCCGAAAGTGGTTGTTAGCAAGTTCGACAAGGGTAATGTTGTCTTGGATCAAACTCCAAACTCTCGCTTTCACGAGATTAAAGAGCGTCGATGACGCTGCAAGAGCGCTAAACAGCGCAGCTAGTTCAGCATCCATCACAGTTTTGTACTCCGTACAATGGGGGTGAACAACCTCGGTGGGTTTCGAGCATTCTTGTTTGTTGAAATTTACTAGGTTGAAAAGGTTAGCACAAGATGTTAACTACAACAGGAAATACTGGGCATTGCCCATTGGGCAACCTGTAGAGAATATTCAGATGAATAGAGAAAGTCAGCTATATCGCCAACAGTGGCGTGCTTGAAATAACCAAGTTGAATACCTAACACTAAGTATTGATAAATTGGGGAGAATCAAATAATTGATTTTCTTAATTATTAATGTCCAAAAATTCTCCTTAATTCTCCAGCACAAGCAGGGTGTAAGTAGTTGTGTATTTTTAACATGTTCAAGTGGTTGCGTATGAATAGTGTTAGTAGTCTTAAAATTGAAGACATTTAATTGAATAAGTAATTGAATGATCTGCAGGGAACTATTTTTGCCTTATCTCTCACTACAGGAAAATTGTAATCTTGGGTAGGTACCTATAAGTAATGGAGAATCTTATACCTAAGTAAATGAAATAGGTTTTTTTTTGTACAAGAATTCCATTAATGAACGTTTCAGCTAGAAGATAATTTTTTTTTTTTTTTAAATTGGTTAGAAGCAGCTTATTTGCGTACCTACTAAGAGGATATATCAAAATTTGATGTGATTTAATGTGACTGGGGTTATTTGGACCAGCGCCTCCACGGCAGGTTCCAGAATTTTCGCCCGCCAACGTTGTCAGATTTACTGGGTTGGTTGTAAACTCACCGAAACGGCAACGCCGGATCGGCAGATGGATCCAGAACTAGCTGGAAGGAGTTACTGCGCATTTACTGCGTCATAGCAGCTATGACAAAGGCTTCCAATAAGTTTCACTGTGGATCGGAGACATTGGGGTGTACTTTTGAAACTCAAGGACGATTGAAATGCGTGAAGATAAACGGGGTGCAATTAGTCGTTTTTTTTTTTTTTTTTTTTTTTTTTTTTAACCTCATTAAAAACTGATGAGATTTGGATAACAGTTCTCTTACATTTTCTGGTCATCGTGACACAAAGAGAATATTGAATATGAAAAACCGAATCGATTTTGGATCGAGTTTGGTGTGAAGATATTAAATATAGCGTTAAGGATTTCGTGTGAGGATGTAAAACCTTCGTAGGATGTAAAACCTATGGCTTTAGAAATCCATCCAACAATCTTTGAATAAACAGACGTATCCACTAAATATCGAAATAAATTGGATAGTTCTTTGAATATTTGAAGTGCTTTGTGTTGGGAACATATTTAATATACTAATTTAGTATGATTGTGCATGAGAGTGATTTTTTTGTTGGTTTAATGATGTTTCGTTGTGGATTGTAGGTGTGCAGATAAATAGAGGATATCTTGTTTTACCTTGAAGATGATGGCAGGGTACATCACAACCTGTGATTCACAGGCAAGCGTCTAGGCCTGTAGTGCAGTGAAAGAGACCAGATTTGTCCATTCCGGCCAGTGGATTTTCCATTCCTTGGATGGCTGGGGTTGTTTGGTCGGGCAGCCTGTTGTCGTCTGAGGTGGATGTCCTTGATCCTTGATTTGAAAGTCTTTGACGAGAAGCCGAAAAGGGTCGAGTTGAGCACGTCCGTTTATTTTGATATTAATTTGATGATCTTATTAAATCACTGCGGCTTTCCCGATTTGAGGATACGATTGATTGAACTGAGTTCACTTTGATTTCAAGCAAGATGCGTAACTCACGGAGGTCGTAAACTGGATGAACACTCCCGAAGTTTTTTTTTAACTTCTTGGAATTTCACAAAAGTTCATAAACATTAACTTCTTGATTATTAAGGCGCGTTGATTATCCATAATCCCACTTCTGATATGAGTAATTATGGTCCTTGATCAGAAGGGTGTAATAAATAATCAAGTCAGGATGGTTGTAAAATAGTTTTTATTCACTGGACCGAGCCAGAGCTCGACCCGCACTTCTTGAGGGTTGGTTTCATACTGTTCTAGACCAGACCTGATCAGACCCTTTTACAAAAAGATTCACAATGGCGACGCGTCAGCTTGAGTTGGGAGCTACTGCCCTCTCATTGGCGAACATTGGTACTAAGTGTGTACCTACACGTGATTGTCTCCTGACTGCCAGAGCAGGTCAGAAGGAAATGAGGTAGAAAATGGAAATATTCCCGAAACATAATACTAATACAAATAACTTTACATTTTGAATAGTTGGGGGATCAGTGCTGAACAGTATTTACAATCAATTAAATTTAAAAAATCAATCAGTGCTGCTGTCTTCGCTCGTGTCGTTCCTCGTGTTTATTATTAATGGCTGCACAAGTTCGTCAATCTTCAGATCCAAATCCCACATCTTCTTTTCTGCACCGTTCCTAACGTGATTTATGCACTTCTGCCAGGACACTCTCCCGACTCTCTGGATTGCCTCATTCATGAGCTGCTTTACGTCCGCAAGTTTGAAGGTTTTGTTGTTAGCCGCGACATAATTTTTCACCTCTGCCCAGATTAATTCTATCGTATTTAATTCGCAGTGGTAAGGAGGTAAACGAAGAACAATCTTTCCATGTTCCTTAGCCATTTCGTCCACAACGTACGAATTTTATTAAAGTGGCGCTACATAAATGCAAATTTTGCATTTATGTAGCGCCACTAACTAAATTCATGAGCTCCACTTTTATACTGTCCTCCTCGAAAGCTATCCCTTTAGAAGAAAGCCATTCTTGTATGTCTTCCTTCCGCCAAGAATAAGTTGGTGCTCGTTCCTTCTTTCTTGAGTGGTATGGGGCATTGTCAAAAACTATTACAGAGCCGGTCTCCATGAGCGGAAGGATTTTCGCAAACCACTTCTCGAAAGATTCCGAGTTCATCTCCTCATGGTAGTCATCTGTCTTTTTCGAGCTGAAGATCCAAGCTGCACCCTCCGGGAAGCCATCGTCACTTCCGACATGAGTTACGATGAGACGTTGGCCCTTGCCACTTGGGTTTTTTAGCCCAGTAGAGAGGCCTTGGGCAAAAGCCTCCCTGTGAGTTCTAATGCTCGTGTCTTTCTAAACTCTTGATTTCGTGTGTCCTGCGTTAATCCACGTTTCGTCCAAATAGGACGAAATAATAGATTTTTCTTCGAACCGACTAGCGTAATATGTCCACCCTTCTTCCTCATCAAACGAATACGAAAGCGACGGAATCAGCCTGGCTCCAGCAAGCCCATATTATGACATTTGTACATTGTACAAACACTCAAGTGACCAGATCAATGTAGCTCGAGGGAAAGTGGAAGTACTGCGCACCTTTCCTGTTTCTGAGAACACTTGAGTGTTTTCAGAATCAAGGAAGTCTTCCTTGATCCTCTTAAGGTGGGGTGGACCCTTACTAACAGATTGTAGGCACAAACATAATATTATTCCGAAAACGATATGCGCTCGACTTAAATTTACAAAGTCCTTGAAAAGTGAGGTGGTTAGGGTGAGAAATGACTCCTCTGCTGAGTACTAAATTGTTTATTGGAATAAACAATTTAGTACTCAGCAGAGGAGTCATTTCTCACCCTAACCACCTCATTGGATTAGACCTCTGCACCGTCGGCAAACACCACACTGTCCTTGAAAAGTTGTCAATGAAAACATTTACCTGTATCCCCACCGAGCCCCATGACAGGTCAGAGACCCACCATGAACTGATTTCCCGCCCACATCATTTTCAGAAATATTTTCACGAAAAAGATCTTGTTCTAATTGAAAAAATGGCGAAATACCCACATTCCGTTCAGTAGATCATTTACTTTAGACTAGACGCTCCGGCTCGCTTCGCTCGCCTTCGCACCCAGGTGGGGGGCTCCGCCCCCCAGACCCCCCGTCGGGCCTCGCTTCGCGAGGCCGACCGCTTAAGCAGACATAACCCATCTAGAATAATATTCGATTAGAATATTTCGAAAACCTTGAACCTCTAAATAAGCAAGACCCAAAATGATGCATTTCTCTCTCCCAATTTCCTCCCGCCAGGGGGGGGGGAGAGGGGGAGTGCTGAATCCGACTTTGAAAACGCAAAAATCCAACGTTCCGAAGAACCCCATCGGGAAATAATCTTATCTAATATCTCTAGATGTCCTTGTGCTCTCTTAAATTGAATATTCAGGCGTTTTAAAGAACCTGAAGTACCGGGTCCCACGAAACTGCCCGACCAGGAAACTGTCCGAAACGCCCTACCTGGAAATTCGTGGAGATCGGTGCCTCGTCTCAAAACTCTCCTTTTTTCGCCAACTCCCCGAATCGGTTTCTGGGCAGAAATTCGGACAGTTTCCTGGTCTGGCAGTTTCCAAGTTCCCGAAATACCTACTGGTAATAATTATTGTGTTTTTCGATTGGATTCCATTTGCTTATCTGACATGAATCATCTGATGAAACGATTCTGAGATTTGTCTATTTATATTAATCCATTCTGTGTAATGTTTTGTTGTTGTTGTTTGTATTATTTTTATACGGTTGACGAATAAACGAGTTGTGAAAATTGCAGCATTTTAATTTCCCGTTTTTGTACCGTTGGTGGAGAAAATTCACGCAAAATGTCTCTTGGGGGATCAAAGCTGCGCGACGCACAGTGCGTTGTTTTAGCAATTTAGGGGAAGGAAAATCGAAAAATGGAAGTTGCAATAAAAATTTTCGGACCCAATGGATGGACATGGGTGGGTGTACATGGATACCTAAAGTGAAAGAAAATGGATGGGAAAGAAACCTTCAAGGACGACTGAGAAGAACGGTGCACTTGCCCAAACTTGACCTTAGTCCGATTTTTGAACTTCTTCAACTAACGAACGTGTTCGTCTCAGATGCAACCAACTAGATAATTGCCAGGTTCTCTGTATTCTACACGTTCTACGGTAAGTGAGACACATTGTTTGAAATTGTTAAACATTTTCTGTATGCACATTCTCAGATGAGACTTATAAGCGTTATTTTGTTGTTCAAAAATAAGGTTAAAAAAAAAAACACCCAAAAATAAAAACACCTCTCTGATTTTTTGGGAGACATCTCTCCAATAAATAACTTCTGAAGAGGAAACGCATAATCTATATCTATATAAAAGACTGCCAAATCTGTTTGAGGACTCGCTACTTAAAAAACAGTGGAGTGTTTGGCACCAAATTGTGTGAGAATGTTTGTGAAGCATTGTACACGGTTTTAAAGAAGTTTCTACAAAATCGGTCGAGCCGTTAATGAGATCTGTCGGTGTGTTTTCGCAGCTTAACCGTACTGAGTTCCATTTCATTGAGTTTTATTCATAATACAAGTTGACATAGGTAGCAGGTATTTTTATTGAGTGCAGCGAAGCGCGGCGGTTCAGCTCGTATGATATATTTTTGGAATGGTTATATAAATTGTTGCAATGTGTTGGTATGATGGTTCTATCAAGTTTTTAGCAAATATAAACAAAATTTGTTTAAATATTTAATATTTTTGTCCTCAATTTCAAAAGTCTGCAACTACACGAAGGAAGCGTCGGACTTACGCCCTTTCATTGTAAACCGATGCAACGTACGCCACAGACCTAGAAATGAGAAGAAAAAACAATTTCGCAATTTTCGTGACTCATGCCCTTTCTATGTGAAGCATGTACATAATATCATTATATAATATGCTACGTTCCAAAGTAGAAGAAGTAAAAAAGAAAGCTAAAATCAGCGGAGTTTTATGAGTAGACTTGACGATTAAGTTGGTTTATTGTCTGGAAGTGGAAAAGTATAATTCCGAGAACCTGAAAGATTTGGGATTGGTTGATGTGAGAAGCAAGAGCATTTATGCAGGACTGCGAAGCCCATTCAATTTGTTTCCGTCATTGTTGAACGCAACTCTCAACCCTTTCCGCCTTCACACGTCTCAAGGTGCTGAGATATTTCTATTGTACATAATATATTATAGTACTATATCATCCTGATGAGCGTTCATAGGAAGATATTTTCAGGTCAAAATAAAGAAAATCTCTTCCTCTATTAGACCGTGACACTTCACAATAAAATAAATTAATATAAATTTGTGGGAACGGCTACCAACCAGGGGAGAGACCACAATGTTTACCTACCAGGTAATCAACGGAGTTTCACCATGAACTTACGCCCGGACGACACATTGTTCACTGATATGGTACCGATGACTCTATTCAATATTTTTTGCCTTCTGGTGGTCGAGGTCCAATCCCTAATACAAGACTTATCACTACGACTGTAGCTCCGTCAACAAGCTGGGTCAGCGGCCCCCAGCTCTCCCCCCTCAGCCGTAGATTGCTGTGACTAGCTTAACGTTCTCAGCAAACGGAGGCCTGTTTTGACAGGTCCACCAGACATTTTTGCCAAATTTTCCTGCCAGAGGACTCCCATAGAGGTTCATTCGATCCCTCGATCTTGTGTGTTGAAGACAGGTGCCTTAGCCACCTTCACCACGTGAGCCCCTCATACTTCACAATAGAGGAAGAAGAAAAATTCGCAGAAAACCCGAGGCGGCTCATGTTGTAAATTAGAAGGGGGAAAAATTATGAACTTCAACTTGACATTGTTTTTTACTTGTTGTGTAATTTTTTTTTTTTTTGTAAATGAAAACGCCGCCAATTTAGTGACGACTAGAATATGGGAAAGTAATATAGTATGTTCCTCACAATAGAAAATTAATAAAAGGTTGAATAGAAAAATTACCTTGAATCGTTTCTTTGTCTCTGAAGAACTAGGGTAGTTTGAAATGGAAAAACCTCCAATGGTGTAATTTAGATTTATTAAAAGGAAGGAAACAAAAACCTCCTCTTTTGTGGTTATAGACAAAATTCCTACGGAGCTCCGATAGTAGAAAAATAAATGTTACTGTTACAGTCGGTGTCGGGTGTCTCGATGAAACGTGGACAGCTGTAGGTCGTAGTGGAGGTCGGGTTAGGAATTTTCGACTCGCCAAAATAAAGATGCGCCGATTTTCAAGGCACGGAGGGAGCCTCCCGTCTTCTGTAGTGATCCCTTCTTCTGTGGTAGAATCCACGACGAACTGACGTATGGGACGGGTATGGGTATGAGAACGAGGGTAGGATAGGTATAGCTATGCGGATAGGCTGCTCCTGGATACCCTGGTTCTGCGGAAATAAAAAATAAATGCCGACGCTTGAGAATTTCGTCCTGGCCGGACAGATTCAGGCGATGTAGGACCAGGGATCCGGACTTACCAAAATCGACGATGATAGATAGGCGAAGATAAATAGACGCCTAGATTCAATCGACGGGCGATCGGGGTTGCGTGGTCGTGAGTCGGTTTATCACGTGCAAAAATAGATTGAATCGAGCGTCACTCGTTCAGTGTAGGGCATTTGGACGACGACTGACTACGCAGGGCTTTGCCAGGCGGTGAAGAAGGGACCCCCACTTCCGGGTCCTGACGGAGAATCGTTGTCCGATGAACTTATAGTCTTATCAGCTCGCACACACACACACACACACGATCACTTCACTACTTACACACCTACCTACTGTAGATTTAAAAGAAAACATGGCTTCGAAATTAAAATAAACAGTTCCGGCTGGAACACGCCGCCCGCCTAAATTTGGATGAAAATTTATGATTGGGATGGTTCCAAGGATGGGGTTTCCTGGATTGGAAGGAGAGGAATCAGTTTCACCACTGGTCTTTGGTATGTCGCCTTGGCTGTACGGATGGTGGCTACCCTGACGACTCCGTCATCACCAGGCTTCACCTCGATGACTCTGGCAAGGGGCCAGAACAATGGACTGCTGTCTTCTTTTAAGAGGACGATGTCGCCGAGCTGGATATTTGGTGTTCGGCGCATCCATTTTGGTCGCTGCTGCAGGGTAGTCAGGTATTCCGCGCGCCAACGTTTCCAGAATCTTTGTCCCAACGCACTGACTAACTGCCAGCGGTCCAGTAGATTCTCCTTGAGGTCCAGCAGCGATGGCTGAGGAACGGTCACAATTGGGCCGCCCACCAAGAAGTGACCGGGCGACAGGTAGTCATTTTCCGTAGGACTAGATGACAGCGGACAGAGCGGGCGAGAGTTAAGAATAGCCTCAATTTTGTAGAATAGGGTAGAGATTTCTTCGTAGGTGAGCACCTGTGCACCAATCACCTTGCAGAGATGTCCTTTCACCGACTTCACACCCGCCTCCCATATTCCTCCCATGTGAGGAGACAGTGGGGGGTTAAAATGCCAAGTGATGCTGTGCCTTGTGGCATAGTCAGCAAGCTCCGTGGTTGTTTGCTGAGCTCTGAACCACTGATGTAGTTCAGAGAGGTAGTTAGCTGCTCCAATGAAGTTACTTCCTCTGTCGGAGTATATGTCCGAAGGAATACCGCGGCGGGATGTGAATCTCTCCAGAGCAGCCAGGAATGCCTCAGTCGACAACCGGGTAACGGCCTCCAAATGCAGGGCCTTAGTGGCCATGCATACAAAGAGGCAAAGATACACTTTGCCAACGGCTGCCTTTCGTCTGAGCGATTCTCGCATTTGAAAGGGTCCTGCGAAGTCTACTCCGACGTGCAAGAAGGCCCGCCCACCGTTGACTCTATAACTAGGGAGATTCCCCATCAATGGTGTAGCGGCCTTAGCCTTCAAACGGTAACAAGTATTGCACTTGAAACCTCTCTGACGGATCAATCGACGAAGAGAGGGCACCCAGTAGATTTTCTGTATTATGGCTTGCAGGAGATTCGGACCTGGGTGAAGGTATGATTTGTGGTAGTGATCTACCATTAGCATGGTGAGGTGGGCGTCGGCTGGCATGAGAATAGGAAACTTCTGAACGTGACTCAAATTTGAATTTTGTAGACGTCCGCCCACTCGTACCACCACCACCTGATCCAAAAATGGTTGTAATTTGGCAAAGTTCTCGGCAACAAAGCTGAAGTCACGGCCATGGAATAAATGGTGCTTCTGAGTCCATTTGATGCATGTTTCCAAGGCAGAAGCGAGTTCAGCCAGAGCCAACGGGCCTGTCCGCATTGAGCAACAACAACAACCAACGTGTTTCACGTTGTAAATCCATCTCTGGACCCAGGCGACAATCCGTATGATTTTCAGGAAGGAGGAAAATCTTTTCATCCATGTGATCCATGTGGTGTCCTCTTGGAACGCGATGAGGGCTGTCCTAAATGATGTCTTGAGCTCAGGAACAACTGGATCAATGTTGAATGACGGCAAGGGCCACTCTTCTTCCTTTGAAGTGAGCCAGGCTGGTCCCTGCCACCATAGCTCGCATGTGGGTAAGTGTGAAGGCAAGGTCCCTCGAGATGCAGTGTCGCTAGGGTTTTCCTCAGAGTCAATGTGTCTCCAGGAACCCGCTTTCAACTCCTGGACCTTAGCCACCCTGTTGGCTACAAATGTCTGTAGCTTGAAGGTCGGAGTATTGAGCCACGATAGAACAATCGAGCTATCAGTGGGGTCGAATCGAGTGGGTTGAGTTGCTGGCGTCATATGGTCAAGTTGGAGATACTCATGGATAACCTCGTGATAACCTTCCTTCAATTTATCATTGGATTCCAGTTTTTTCTCAAGGTTCAAGAACCTCTTCCTTGCCACATAGGTGGAATCACCAACTGTCGGAGGATCTACCTTGAATGGAAGTCGGATGACATACTTTCCATCTTCCTGGCGTGAGTGAGTTCTCCTGAAATGGTCTTCACATAACTCATCAGCAGGATTTCTACACGGAGAAGATGTAGCTGGCTCTTCAAGTTCCCAAAATCTTTTCAGCTGGTGGTTGAGATCATCTTCGACACTCATGGTGAAAAGGGAGGATGTTGTTTCCTCCGGCGAGTTATCAACTTTTCCCAAGACAACATATCCAAAGATCGACGAGAAGAGACTTGCTTGAGATCCTTCGATGGGTACAACAGTGCCTGTCATCACCTGAGCAAAGAGATCGGCTCCAACTAAGAATTCAATGGCCGAAGGTTTCCAAAATCCGGGGTCTGCCAACTCAAACCCAGAGCAACGATTGACGAACTCCAGGGACAGAGAGTGAGCTGGGAGATATGAGGTGATGTTGGCGACGACCACTGCATTGGCTTTTAGTTGGAGTGATTGGCGATTTCTTGGCCGCAAAATGCAAGTTGTCTTCCCTTTGGTTCCTTCAAAAGGGGTCTGGCCAATCCCGGAGATCCGCTTTCGGAGGTGTTGCATCGTAAGCCCAAGCCGGTTCAAACATTTCTGTGTGATGAATGAGTCGTGACTTCCGCTGTCGATGACGGCCCGCACAGTTTGGAATGTACCCCTGGCGTCCAAGAATTCCACCAATGCGGTGCCAAGGACGACTTGTCCATCTTCTTGAGCAACGGCAGAGAGTGCATTTGTCTGATTTGCCCCAGATGCAGGATTCGACGACGAAGCAGTCTGAGTACGATGCAAGGATGAATGGTGCCGCTCCGGACAGAACCGGCACTTCCACGTTGAGGAACACTTCTGGACTGGATGATTCGGATTCAGACAGTTTATACAGCCATTCCATCCAGCAATCAGCTTCCACTTGTCTTCGGCCGACGCTAGATGAAACCTCTCACAGCTGAGTAGGTGGTGGTTTAAAGTCTTGCAGATGTGGCAAGGAGGATGCTTGGACGGCGATGTTGTGTGAGATGTCACTGGGGATGAGGCTTGCTGCTGCTTTGGAGAATCAGAGGTCTTCTTGTTCTTGGAGGTCTTCTGGTCTTGAGTCAACAGAGTGGTCTTTGTCGGGGTTTTTGCTTGCGGTGGCTTCTGTTGAGGCTTTGACTGTGTCTTCTGTGATTGAGTAGTGGCGCTTGCTGCCGAACCAGTGCTTGCAAGGAGCAGAGAGGTCGACCTTTCTCTGACGAATTTGATCAGTGAGTCCACGGTCGGGAAAGTCACTCCCTTGTTCTCCACTTCAAAGAGCTCTCTCGTGTTTGGGTCCAAGGCCCTTGCTGCAAGGTAGAACAGAATATATTCGTCCTGGTTCGCAATGTTCAACCGCTTCAATCCAGAGACACTATCTCCAACATTTGATAAGAATGCCTTCAAAGTTTCAGGCGTGGCTTTGCCTGTCATAGGCTTGGCGGCAAGTATAGCATCGAGATAGGTGGATGCTAGGAGTCGCTTATTATTGTAAGCTTCTCGAATGGCCTTCCAAGCTATGGTGTAGTTCGCGTCCGTTATGGCGAGGTGGCTGATGAGGGCTAACGCGGGGCCCGATAGTGAAGCTCGTAAATAATGCAATTTACTCACACCAGCCATAAGGACGTCTGAATCAACCAAGGAAACGAACGTATCATGATAGCTAGGCCACGCCGACTGCGTGCCATCAAATGTTGGTAGCTGCAACTTAGGTAAACTTCTAGCAATTTTTGATTCGTTTAACCCAGCTGAAGCACCCAACACAGTAGTGTCTCTGGCTCGGTTGGCCTCCTCCAAATACATTGTTAATAGTTGCGAATATTTACTAGCCCCATAATAGTAATTTCGAGTGGACTTCCGACCATCAACGTCCGCTGTGGATGGGATACCTTCAGCACCCTCATCTTGAAGTCCTTCAAACTCGCCCCAAAGTTCTTCATATTTAGCCCAATTCGATTCCAAATGCTGTAACATTCCTCGAAAGAATGCAACACTCTCCTTATCTGTATAATCGCCACATGCCTTCTTTCCCCAGTCCTTTATGTGCATAATGTTAGTCGACAGATCGGCAAATTTTCTCCGATACGAAGCCGCAATCCTTTCGTAGTCTTTTGGCATGTTGAACGCTTTAACTCAAGGTAGAGGACAAAGGACTAAGTGGGAATTATGAATTTATGAAATAGGGTTGGGTGGAATTAAGGATGTAGAGGGATCCGATGATTGGGATAGGAACGTGAATGAACCGATGGTCGGGCTCTAACAGAGGTCTTTAGATTTTCACCTTCGTTGGATTCCGACCGATCTCCCAACAATAAAATTCACCCAAATTTAGAAGGAAATTTCACCCTAATGCAAATTCAACAAATCTGTACTAATGAATGAACAGATTTAAATGAGGCAGTACCTGACCGAACTCTAGATTTTACGATTAGGTTAGATACGTTCGGATAAATTCATAAACATGATAGAACAGCCTAAGAAATCATCTCAACAAATATTTAGATTAAAATCGAATGAAATTAGTAGGCAATCATGAAATAGACAATACCCTAATTCTTCAGAGAACCACGCCTCTGCTACCAATGAAAACGCCGCCAATTTAGTGACGACTAGAATATGGGAAAGTAATATAGTATGTTCCTCACAATAGAAAATTAATAAAAGGTTGAATAGAAAAATTACCTTGAATCGTTTCTTTGTCTCTGAAGAACTAGGGTAGTTTGAAATGGAAAAACCTCCAATGGTGTAATTTAGATTTATTAAAAGGAAGGAAACAAAAACCTCCTCTTTTGTGGTTATAGACAAAATTCCTACGGAGCTCCGATAGTAGAAAAATAAATGTTACTGTTACAGTCGGTGTCGGGTGTCTCGATGAAACGTGGACAGCTGTAGGTCGTAGTGGAGGTCGGGTTAGGAATTTTCGACTCGCCAAAATAAAGATGCGCCGATTTTCAAGGCACGGAGGGAGCCTCCCGTCTTCTGTAGTGATCCCTTCTTCTGTGGTAGAATCCACGACGAACTGACGTATGGGACGGGTATGGGTATGAGAACGAGGGTAGGATAGGTATAGCTATGCGGATAGGCTGCTCCTGGATACCCTGGTTCTGCGGAAATAAAAAATAAATGCCGACGCTTGAGAATTTCGTCCTGGCCGGACAGATTCAGGCGATGTAGGACCAGGGATCCGGACTTACCAAAATCGACGATGATAGATAGGCGAAGATAAATAGACGCCTAGATTCAATCGACGGGCGATCGGGGTTGCGTGGTCGTGAGTCGGTTTATCACGTGCAAAAATAGATTGAATCGAGCGTCACTCGTTCAGTGTAGGGCATTTGGACGACGACTGACTACGCAGGGCTTTGCCAGGCGGTGAAGAAGGGACCCCCACTTCCGGGTCCTGACGGAGAATCGTTGTCCGATGAACTTATAGTCTTATCAGCTCGCACACACACACACACACACGATCACTTCACTACTTACACACCTACCTACTGTAGATTTAAAAGAAAACATGGCTTCGAAATTAAAATAAACAGTTCCGGCTGGAACAGTAAATTAAGAACAAAATTAAGAGGAAAAAGACCTGCGTACGCCCTTGAATACACCCACAGGTGGAAAATGTTTTTTCTTTTGTTCACATTTTGGTGGGATCCGGTGGAGGGGCGGGAAGGCTTTCTAATCAAGATGTAAGCGCTCCCAAGCAGTTATGTTAATCAATTAACATAATATGATAAAAAATGACATTATTTTATTGTGTTATCCGCAGACACCTTAAGAACAGCAGAAGCTTAATAGCAGCCTTTCACGCACAATAATAATAATAAGTATAACAATAACAATAATAAGTATAAATTATTTATAACAATAACAATAATAAGTATAAATTATTTATACTGAAAATTATTTCAAGATGTCATCAATTAATATAACAATAACAATTAATATAATATAACAATAACAATATAACAACAACAATTAATATAATTAATATATCAATTAATATAACAATAACAATAATAAGTATAAATTATTTATACTGAAAATTATTTTAAGATGTCATCAATTAATATTAGTATCAATTGAGACAATTGGAGGCGTCCTGGAAAATCCGCTTCGAGCTTGAACGTCAAAAGTTATCAATGAAAGACAATGGAGGGAATTTTTTTTTTATAACCAGCGCGACGTTTTCCCCATTAATTGCATCCTTTTCCGGGATTATCGCACGCAAGATCAGGTTCACAGTTCCGTAGGCTACACAGATAAATTGGTGCTTGAGTAATTATTTCTGGATTTATTTTGAATCGTTGTTTTAACCCCCCCTCGTTGAGTCGCCTTTATTTAAAGAAGAATTGTCGTCCTGTTCGTTACAGTCGATAATTGAGCTTCGCGAAATGAAGATTTTGTTTGTAGGGCTGTTGGCGTGTTGGGTGGTTTTGGGGGATTCGGCGGATTTTTATTCGAGCCGCTTCGACGGGGTCGACATCGACGAAGTGCTCAACAACCAGAGGCTGTACACAAATTATCTCAAGTGCGTCCTCGGAACTGGGAAATGTTCGCCGGACGGGAAAGTCCTGAAAGGTGAGGCCAACTAGTCTGCTGGGGGACGATCGACTCCCGAAAAATGGAACTCCACCTTCGACCCCAGTTGGCGTGCCACTCCCCCCTTACATTATACTAGCTTTGCTCGGCTGACCACTTTCTCCTACAGGGCGGGATCGCTTCGCTCGCCCAGTGGATTAAGTGTTAGAATTTGGATCTCCAAGTAGGATACAGAGGAAACGCCAACTCAATCGGACAGTAAACAGCAAAGATAGGAAGAGTTGTGCACGATTGCAATGGGTGTTTCGGACGTAGAATTTAACGTAGAATCTGAATCCGCGATAAAAAGAAATCGCTGCAAATTTTACTCAAGGGTTTATAATTCTTTGAAATAGGTTACTTTTGCAGAAATTTAATTCTGTATCAAAGACAAAATTTAAAAAATTTTATTTTTGGATTTCATTTTTCAAATAACATTTTTTTGAAGTTTTTTCGAAATTTTTGGTTTTGTTTTTACTTGAAAAATATTTGACCTGGGATCTTTCAAAAATCCCATTTGTAGCCCCATGAAAGTCCTATAGATCGCAACAGTGAAATCGGATCGTTCCAGGACCCCCCCCCCCCCAAAAATGGATTCTACGTCCAAAAATACTTCGAAAACGACACCTGACTCGATCCCATAGCCAAAAGCCTTAAAAAAAAACCTCCCGTAGCCCCATTTTAGCCCCATAGCGCCCCATGGGTTTGGGCGATCGGGCACAACTAAATGGTAAACCGAGTATTTTGTCAAAATTTCAGATTTAAAAAAAATTCCTACTGCCCAAAACGGCCCGGACGTCGGACGGAAATTTCGGAATTTGAATGTAGACCTCTTGAAACGGATAATGTCAAATTTTGAGGCCGATCGGAGTCGTCGACCCCCGTCGCGAAAACAGGTGTATTTATTCCAAGAATAATAAACCAAAAATCCGTTCAGCCGTTTACGCGCCTATAAGGCACGACACACCCGCACAGATAAAATCCGATTTTATAGAAGTACTAGTCTCTCTGGCTCGCTTCGCTCGCTCCCCTAGTGGGGTGAGTAGCATCGATGGACTCGTTCATAACCCTGCATCAAGGCTAACTGCTCCTTCAACATCAACATCAGCAAGGCCCCCCTGTCTAAGTGCTAGTCAAATCAAATTTCAAAAGTCCACCTCAATAATAATATAACTACCTACCTACATGGGTGGCCGAGCCAAGCGAGCCCCCTGGCCGATAAAATGATTAGCTGAGCGAAGTAAGGCCCCCCTGTCAGAGTGCTAGTGAAATCAAATTTGAAAAGTTCACCCTCAATAATAATAGAACTACCTATGTTGGTGGCCAAGCAAAGCGAGCCCCTGGCTGATATAATGATCGGCCGGGAGAATTAAGGCCCCCCCTGTCAAAGTGCTAGTGAAATCAAATTTGAAAAGTTTGAAAAAAGCCTCTCCTGGCCAGTAAAATGATCGGCCGAGCGGGGAAAGCCCCTCCCCCATCCCTGTCAAAGTGCTAGTGAAATCAAATCAAATTTTAAAACTCACAGGAAAAAAGGATCATAGCAAGGAAGCATGGTACATGTTTTTCGGATTGGAATATTTTCAGAATTTGAGGCGGACATTGACATGATCGCTCGTATAGTGTGTCTTCTCATTGTATACTCGGCCGACCAGTTTCCCCGCCTCTCCACATAACAAAAGACCCTGGCATCCTCCGTTTTCTAAGATCCCTGACCCCGAGCGAATTAAAACGATCCAATTGTCTTCTCACCGTGAAATCGCCCCCTCCCCCTCGGTTTTTTTGAAATCCGACTTCGGAATCGGATTGGCCATATTTTGGCGCGCATTTGGCTCGCGGATACCATACCCAAAACGTGGCTGATAAAATTATCGGCCGAGCGAAGCAAGGACCCCACCCCCTGTCAAAGTGCTAGTGAAGTCAAATTTGACCTATACTCGGCCGACCAGTTTCCTCGCCTCTCCACCTATAAAAGGTCCCTGGACCCTTCGTTTTCTAAGATCCCTGGCCCCGCGCGAATTAAAACGATCCAATTGTCTTCTCACCGTGAAATCGCCCCCTCCCCCTCGGTTTTTTTGAAATCCGACTTCGGAATCGGATTGGCCATATTTTGGCGCGCATTTGGCTCGCGGATACCATACCTAAAAAACGCTGCAAATTTTACACAAGGGTTTATTATTCTGTGATATAGGTTACTTGTACAGACATTTAATTCTGTCGATAAAAAAAAATTTAAAAATTTTTTTTTTTGGATTTTTATATTTCAAAAAAATTTTTTGGGGGGATTTTTTTTTTCAAAAATGTGTTTTTTCAAAAATTCTTTAATTTTTACTCGAAAAATATTTAACTTCTTGGGATCCTTCAAAAATCCCATTTTTAGCCCCATGAAAGCCCTATAGAACGCGACAGTGAAATCGGATCGTTCCGGGACCCCCAAAAATGGATTCTACGTCCAAAAATACTTCGAAAACGACACCTAACTCGATCCCATAGCTAAAAGCCTTCAAAACACTCCTCCTGTAGCCCCATTTTAGCCCCATAGCGCCCCACGGGTTTGGGCGATCGGACTGAAAACCTTGCGGGCACAACTAGATGGTAAACCAAGTATTTTGCCAAAATTTCAGATTTTTAAAAAAATTCCTACTGCCCAAAACGGCCCGGACGGCGGACGGCGTACGGCGTACGGCGGACGGCGTACGGCGGACGGCGGACGGCGGACGGACATTTCGGATTTTGAATGTAGACCTCTTGAAACGGATAATGTCAAATTTTGAGGCCGATCGGAGTCGTCGACCCGTGTCGCGAAAACAGGTGTATTATTCCAAGAATAATAAACCAAAACGGCTCCTTACTGGGTATTTTTGAACCCGAAAAAACGTGGGACAAACGCGAGAAAGACGATTTTTCGACGAATTTCCGGCGAATTTCCCGGGCGAATTTCCGAATTACGATTTGACCGACGTCTTCCTCCAGGTCTGATCTATACGGCTGGTATTTTTTCGTAATTTTTTCGACCCCTTAAACGGCCTTTGGCGCGAGTTGAAAGTGGAAAACGTAGGACAAACGGGAGAGAGACGATTTTTCGACGAATTTCCCGGGCGAATTTCGGATTTACGATTTGACCGACGTCTTCCTCCAGGTCTGATCTATACGGCTCGTATTTTTTCGTAATTTTTTCTAAACGGCCAGCGAGCGGAAAGTGAAAAAACTCACTCGGGAACGCGTTACCCCACGGCTACCACACGGCCGTCTACCACCTACCACGTACCGTCGGCCAACACGATTTTATATTATTGTATGATGATTTTATATTAATATATGATGCTGACAAAGTGGAAGATTCTTAATAAGGATATGTTGCATAAGGAAGATTGCTTCCCGAGCTTTCCAGACCTGTCCAAGGCTTGCTACGCTCGCCTCAAGATGACTAACGGTTTTCCTGGGGTGCCAAGAAGTTTCCAAGCTGGCTAGGGAGTTTCCAGACTTTTAACCCTGGCAGATGGCATCCACGCTTTCCAGGCCTGTCAAAGGCTTGCAAAGCTGGTCCTAAGATGGTCCCCAGCATTCCAGAGCTGACTAGTTTCCTAGGTTTGCCTAGATGACCCCAGTTTTCCAGAGCTGGTCCCACGCTGGCTAGGGGATTATCGGCTTTCCAGGATGACCGTCACGCTTTCCAGGCCTGTCTCAAGGCTTGCAAAGCTGGTCACAAGGGTTTTACAGGCTCGCCAAGATGATCACAAGCATTATAGAGCCGTCTAAGGTTTGCTAAGTTGGTCCCAAGCAGGCTGAGGGTTTGAAAGGCTAGCCAAGATGGTCCCAAGTTGTCCTTAGCTCGTCCGTAGCTGCTCCCTCTAAACATGCTGGCAGCAATTTTGTGCTTGAGTAAACCGCCATTTTTTGCTTTGTGGAGTGGATCGACACAACCTAGAATCCGTCGCAAACTCAGATAATATTATACACCAGTTCTTCAGGACCCCCAAAAGGGGTTAACACGATTTCCTACTCTCGAGCAATGTAGGGGCTAGACCACAGAGTAAGGTAGTAAAGACTACCTATAATAATATAAGGCTAGACCTTATAGTATTATATAAGACCTACCTATATAATTAGGGTGACCAGAGGTACTCCGTTTGGGAGGACAGGTACTACTTTTCGAGTTAGGGTCCTCTCATGTTTTTGGATACCCGAAAATAGAGTAATGGTACTCCTTTTGGTTTATTATTCTTGGAATAATACACCTATGTTTTCGCGACGCGGGTCGACGACTCCGATCGGGCTCAAAATTTGACATTATCCGTTTCAAGTGGTCTACATTCAAAATCCGAAATGTCCGTCCGCCGTACGCCGTACGCCGTACGCCGTCCGCCGTCCGCCGTCCGCCGTCCAGGCCGTTTTGGGCAGTAGGAATTTTTTAAAAAATCTGAAATTTTGACAAAATACTCGGTTTACCATCTAGTTGTGCCCGCAAGGTTTTCAGCCCGATCGCCCAAACCCGTGGGGCGCTCTGGGGCTAAAATGGGGCTACAGAAGGTGGTTTTTGAAGGCTTTTGGCTATGGGATCGAGTCAGGTGTCGTTTTCGAAGTATTTTTGGACGTAGAATCCATTTTTTGGGGTCCCGGAACGATCCGATTTCACTGTGGCGATCTATAGGGCTTTCATGGAGCTAAAAATGGGATTTTTGATGGATCCCAAGAAGTTAAATATCTTTCGAGTAAAAATTAAAGAATTTTTGAAAAAACACATTTTTGAAAAAAAATCGCCTCAAAAAATTTTTTTTGAAATATAAAAATCCAAAAAAAAATTTTTTTTAATTTTTTTTATTGACAGAATTAAATTTCTGTACAAGTAACCTATATCAAAGAATAATAAACCCTTGTGTAAAATTTGCAGCGTTTTTTGCAGTGGTACTCCCGAAGTCCTACTATTGGAAGTTACAGTTCTGGAGAAATCCAGATTAGGCATTGAGACATTGAAACAGGTAATCCTAATGCAGATTAACAAAAATTTTGAGAAAAATTGTTTAGAGATGTTTGAGTTTCTGAAAAATCACGAACAGCTGCTCAAAGCCATTCACGGCTCTGCAAAATATGATGGATTTAAAAAATGTAAAAATTGAATTCCTGAAAAATTGAGTTGAAAAACGATTTTTTTAGTTTGCTATGTCCGTTTGTTTAATATCACTTGCTTATTTTAGTTCCTTATCCCATGTCAATTTATTGTTGTTACCAACCATGCTGTGGAACTTCCTATAAGAAAAAAAAGTTTATTTTGAAGATTAGGTATCTACCTAACATGAAACACAATCTATACTTATAATGGTACCTATAATAATGTTAAATATATTATGATATATCATATATATATTAAATATATTAGGATTGATAACGATGATTACATCGAAACGTTTCAAAGGTATTTATTTCCGTCCCATTCTCTGTAAAAACTAGTTTTATTCAAATTTTCGTGATATATTGTTCTTATGATATATCATAATATATTTAACATTAATATATATATATAAAGTAATATAGTTGTTTTCCAAATGGTACTCTTTTTTTGTCTTGAAATTATGGTCACACTATATATAATATTTATATTCAGCTAGACTACATATAATAATACGAGAAAGGTTTCCTAACGTGCGTGGATACCAAACCAGCAAGACAGTTAGGTCGGGCGTTTCGTAGTCTATTTTTAGTGAGTAGTACCTACACACATTTTTATTCAGAAAGAATACCTACATATAACTACTGATATTACCTTCTATCAAAGTCTTCAAGTGGCCAATGGTGAAATTATTGATATTAAAAAAGGCCAAATCAAACAAAAACAAATATTCCTATTGTATTTACGAGCAACAAGCAGCGCTGCGAGCGTAGCAGTTGCCACTTGGAAAAAACAATAATAATTAGGTATTGGTTTATTATTCTTTGAAATAGTTAAATTGCGCTAAAATGAATTTTATGTCAATAAAAATGGCTCTTTTTAGCCGCACAGAGCCCCCACGGGTTTGGGTGATTAGGCTGAAAACCTGGCGGCCACAACTAGATAGTAAACCTAGTAATTTGTCGAAAATTCCGATTTTTAAATTATTTCTATAGGAATAAGTGTATTTACGTCTTAAGTAGGAATTCGACAAATACACGACTCAAAATTTAGTAAATCTAAATTCAGAATTAGGAACACGAATACTTGTACACACCCATCACCCGCAGCATGGGGTGTCCCACGTAATATTAATCATATAATATATGATATTATCATAATATGATCTGGTCAGTTGGGCGGACGGTGGGATATGATATATATTATATATTATATATATAAGGCTTAAGGTGAGTCTGATATTATCTGACTCACCTTACGCCAAAAAGAGCCTTACGCCTAACAACTTCAAACCAAGTAACCTCCGTAAAAACACATTCTGTGTTAAAAGAACGGTATTCTCTTTTTTGTAAGATGCTTCCTTCGCGGTAGAAATGGGTATAAACCAACGACAGATGAAAGATGAAAAATTGTCGCTGTAGAAGCAACACCGCCTAACCCACTTTGGTCAGAAAATGAAACAGTTTTTACAAAACGGTTTTCGCGGTTTGCGGTTTTTAAATGAAACACTTAAACAGAACAGTTACAAAAATCAGCTATGTACACGAAACATTTTTTAAACGTTGCATGTGAAGTTGGGAATTATCTTAAGATGTGGGTTAGGCGGTGTTGCTTCTATAACGACGGTAAATGACATTAATATAGTATATTAAGAGTATTACTCTCAATTGATAAAGAAAGAGATAAATTATTTATATACTATATTAATGACATTTACCGTCGTTATAGAAGCATATTAAGAAGAAGGCGTTATAGAAGTATATTAAGAGTATTAATCTCAATTGATAAAGAAAGAGATAAATAATTGATATACTATATTAATTTTTCTGACATCTAGAAATGCCTTAAAATAAAGTAGGTACCTATCACTACAACTTGGAAGGTAGGTACTGATCACTAAAAACGGTTCTTCGGTTTGCTATGATATCAGCTGTTACAAAGCAAAGCGTCGTGTATCCCGGTCCTGGCATGTACTGCAAAAATTCAAATCGCCCTTAAAAAAAAAACAAAAAAAAAACACGTAAAAATCGCCACACATTTGGCCGTTTGAAAACCGCGTTTTTCCGGACCAGAATTTATTTAATTTCGTCGTGGCATTTGATTGGGCGTTAGGGTTTCGGAGTTGTTCAAATTATTGGTGGCAGTGTTCATCTTGCATCGGCTCACTCAAACGTGGGGCCGAACCGTGGATGAGTTGCGTCATAGGATCAAATGCTGAATCTGCGCACAGCTTTGGCCAACGAGATTCCGGCACGCACAACGTACGTATTTTCCGGACATTCGCTGCAGACTTGCCGGCCTGTCATCATATTTGCATCAATAATGCAGCCAGTACGTTTCAATTGTTCTTCAGACTCGTCACCTGTAAAGGTTAAACTGGCGCATCCAATCCTTGAGGCCTCCGGCCATAGCAAGACAGCTGCCATCTAAGCGGGTAATCTCAAGTACTCTTTCAAGTATTGTCCCATGTTTATGTAAGCGGCGGATTTGGGACTTTTCCTGCTCCCCTGCCCACCGCTGACACCTGGAAGGACGTAAGGTAGATGCGGCGAAATAGTGGGAATCCATCCTATAAAAAGACGATTTCAGACGAAGTAGTCTATTTCCACGATAAATAAAATAACAACTTGTAGACGCGTTTCGGTTTACTAAACCATCATCAGTACAATACAGAATCGTACATACAGAACGCGTCTACAAGTTGTTATTTTATTTATCGTGGAAATAGACTACTTCGTCTGAAATCGTCTTTTTTTTTACCTGGAAGGATCTTACCCCCATCGCCTCACCTGTTCACTCGAGGGGGTGGGGGGATCCCACGTCAGTAACTAGCAACTCCAGCTCTGCCTAGTTGATCTTTTGTACCTACGTGAATGTTCTCATGTGGAGCCATGAGCGCAATCGCCAGACAAGTTCCGATCCTCCTTGAGAGGTCGACTGACGTCGTCCGCGACGGCAGCAGCCAGTCGGACGAAAATTCAGGGTGAAATTCCCTTCGTTTTCGTTTTCGTTTCGTTTTCGTTCGGGTGGCCCCCTAGTATTCTGTTAAAGCTTGACTCCCGCTCATCGGACATGGTACCACGAGTCCTCCTGTTCAGTTTGAAATGTCGCAATTGCACAATGTTAACATGCACTCACGCTCCTGATTTCAATTTCAGAGAACATTCCCGATGCTTTGCAAACGGGTTGCGCCAAATGTTCGCCGGCGCAGAAAGCCCGAGCCAACAAAATCATTCGGCACATAATGAAAAAGAACGACGAAGAATTTGAGAAGATCAAGAAGATGTACGACCCGGAAGGCAAATTCCAACAGCTCTATAAGGACGGATTCAAAGATTGATCGACTGATTTACTGTACGCGTCGACTGGTCAATAAAGAGTTTAAGTTACCGATCTGGTGGTTTTCATTAGTCCTCAGTTGTTCCTGTTGGAGCGGCGGTATTGAATAGTTCACTATTGCTCATTTGTATATTGAATCATTTGTATATCTAACCATGCTCATCACGTTGTGTTTTTGTTACATCCATTCAGTCGTTCCCAGAATTTCACTCCACAGATTTCGTATGTCTTTCTGCAGTTGGATGAATTGTGAGTCGGCCATTTCGCTGCCACCAGTTTGTATTCGGAGGATCTCGTTACCTTCGTAGGGCTTCCAAGTCGGCAGTCCGGAATTTTGAGGAGTTGGGTTGCTGCAAGAAGATGGGAAATGAAAGATGGGACTGCTCGTAAGATCCTGTTGATCGACAGGATTTTGATTTGACAATCAAATTGGCTGAATAGGAACTCCCAGCCTAGTTCTAGTAACTGGATGGAGGTCACTCACTTGTAGTATGCAAAGTTGACGATGTATTTGATGAGCTCTTTGGAAACTCTCGCGTCTTCCGGGTCCTGTTGCGGTTTGGCCGACGCCACAGAGTTTCGCAGGTTGAACAGCAAGAAGATGTCGTCGGCGTGACAAGGGACTGAAACAAGAGTGAGCGACTCAATGTTATTACTAACTAGCTACCTGACGATCGTGCGCTAAAGCAATCTTTCAGTAAACCTTAAGGAAATTCTGACCTGTGCCCTCAAAGTAGGACATGAAGTGCAACATAGTATTTTATACACATAATGCCAAGATATGGTCTGAAAAAAAAAAAAAAAGACGATTTAAGACGAAATAGTCTATTTCCACGATAAAAATATATAAACTTGTAGACGCGTTTCGGTTGATTAGACCATCATCAGTACAATACAGAGTGAGGAAGATGTGAGAAGTTACTTATAAACAAAAGTGAAATGTGCCTTCTAATGGGCGTGGCATTAGAAAGGTGGCATAAAAGGAGAAAGGTGAAAGGTAATGTGAAAGGCAAATAAGTGAAAGGAAGACTCACAAGAAAATGTCAATTAACGGGGAACGCCTAATTACATCCAGGTCATTAACAGATATTCCTAAATTGTGAATTTTCTGAATTTCCAAAGATTCTAAAGCATCTAATTTTGGACCTTTTTTGGCAAACATGAGCTATCCCAATGGCTGGATTATTACTGCCTATCTCATAACTAATTCTATGGTTTTCTTCTGACAAATGTTTTTCAAAAGCTTCCCTACCCCTTCCCAACCTAAGATCATCACTATGTTCTTTCATTCGGAAATTCAGAAAATTCACAATTTAGGAATATCTGTTAATGACCTGGATGTAATTAGGCGTTCCCCGTTAATTGACATTTTCTTGTGAGTCTTCCTTTCACTTATTTGCCTTTCACATTACCTTTCACCTTTCTCCTTTTATGCCACCTTTCTAATGCCACGCCCATTAGAAGGCACATTTCACTTTTGTATATAAGTAACTTCTCACATCTTCCTCACTCTGTATTGTACTGATGATGGTCTAATCAACCGAAACGCGTCTACAAGTTTATATATTTTTATCGTGGAAATAGACTATTTCGTCTTAAATCATCTTTTTTAAGATGGATTCCCACTATCTCGCCGCATCCACCTTACATTATGGTCTGAAATGTTGTACATCAGCGGATCGCTGACACCTACTTGCCACTTGAGCTTGTATTTCAATAATGACAGCCACCGTTTCCTACCCGAGTTATTCTGCTTGAAGAACGTGTCGTACAAAGTGAGTTCTCCTCTGTGGTCCAAATGGTAAACCCATTTGGGGCCTTTGTGGTATTCGGCCGCCGTCATTGCCGGGTAGACGAACACCGCATCTTGGACGACCTGAAATTGATGAGGGACTGCGTGAGAATTTGCATGACCTTGCAAACCTCTCCAACCTGGCCTCAGACCCCTTCTACTTGCTTTCCAATAATTATTTCAATTCCTAAAGAAATTCGGAGCTAACGGATCTCAGATATGCAAACATGGGGCTATGTTTTGGTGGTTTCAGACTTTTCTCGGTATCTGCTCGCCAAAACAAATTATTGGTATTTTGTTTCAAAATTTTTTGATGACTGGAAGTACCTCAGAATAAATATGACTTGAATAAAGTAAGGGGTCACGCCCCAGGATGTTTGCGCCTCCCTCCTCCATTTTTCATTCCCTCAGAGGACTCAGTTGTAGTTTTTGATTATTCTGTGAGCTCCACAGCTAATGTGTCACCGAACCTTAAGAGGGGGTTGCAGTCCTTTAAACTGATCTCGCACCTTTTCGCCCCCCCCCCCTCATTCGCCCCCAGCCCCCTTGATCTGCCCCCTCCCTTCCACCCTCCCACCTCCCTTTCAATCGGTCTTGATCCATTTTTGAACAATTTTTGGTTCAAGTGAACCACATTATAATAAAGATCATTTTCCAAATTCTCCTCCTCCTCGGGCTGCAGGTCCGAGATAGTAGACTAGGGGGTCACTCCCTGCTGGCTTAGCCAGCCAACCCCTGCCCATTCCGCCCCAGCCTCGAACCTTTGAATACAGATGATTCTCCCCCAACGCGAAGGTATAAATAGGGTAAATACACCAAATTAGTTAGATACGGTTGCCTTGCTCACCTCTTAGCCACATTTTCACCCGACCTCGCCATCAGAGCACTGATCGGGAAGCATCTTAAACCTGTAGGTACTAACCTCCCCCGAGATGGCAGTATCTGCCTTCACTAAATGCCCGTTGAAATAGGCTTCAAAACCGTCTATAGAACTCTTACGATCTCGCTTTGAAGTAGAAAGTGTCTGAAATTGGTGCTTTCACTGTATCGTTGTATCTGTAGAGTTAAAATACCTACCATCGCTATATCGTGGTTGGCTTGTACGGGGTCTGCGTGCGTCAAATAGGCGGCCTTCAGCTTATCTACTGCTGCTGACAAATGCTCGTCGTTGACCACTTTCGACTTCAGGAACCTGTCAACAACGAGATTTACAAATAGGCCGGCTTTCATGTTGGAACACACTTCGGCGAATGTGGCGTACCTGGTGGCGAAGCCAGTCAAATCCGCGGCGACTTTCTTCATCGCTTCCTCTCCTAATAATTGACCGGCTGATAACAGAAAGAGCAAAATTTACAGCTAATGCGTTATGATGATAGTGTTGGTGTAATGTTGACGCCGTTAAAATTAATCAATACTGAGTTTTTCAGTCAATCCTTAATGTCCTTATAAGGACATTAATGTCATCAACCTTTCGTGGGAGGAGGCTGTTTAGGAGGGTGATTCCCGTCTGGTCTCCAAAACAATCCATTTCTGTGATAGACAACCTTTCTCGTCTAAGTATTTATTTTATTGGTTCATGATGGTCGCCCGACTCGTCTCTCGTGTCCACAACAAGTACCAGCCTGACTCGTCTCCGTTCCACGAGCAGTTGAATTCAGTCAGACTAGCTGTTCCGTCCACTATGCCCCTCTGTGAAATAATTAGCCAGACTTTGCTAGTTTTGAACAATTTTAAGTACCAGCCCAATTTTACGGTACTAGTCGATATATCCTTTAGAGTTTGCGAAAAATCGGAACTTTCCGCCATTTTGGTGGGTCGTTTGGGACCCAACAGGGACCCTAAATTCAAGAAGCCGAACTGATTAACCCTGTGCTAACGCTTCAGGGGGCCTTAAAAAACCACGATTTTAGGGAACTTTTTTTCCAAAACGAACAACAGGCGATGTCCCTCGTGCCGCCCACCCTCCGTGGTGGAACCATACTGACAGCCTGAATTACAAACTCATCACTTACGGATTTCTGTCAGAAGGTACTCCCCAGCAGTGAATGATATCATCATCGGTTTTGTCGACTCAGTCTTCGTCAGATCCACGGGGGCAAAAGCTCCAGGGATGTCCGGTTCGATCACTGGCCCAACAGGAATGGCCGGTTCCTGCACAGAGTTTTCAAACCAGCGGATCTTTCTATGGACACTAGCATAATCACATACTCACAGTTAGCTTGGCAACTTCGTTGTAGTAAGTGCCGAAGACGGACACGTCCTCAACTGCCTGAAGACACTCGAGGGCTCTGGACGGGTCTGTTTGGGGGCAGCCGATTCTTTCGGCAAGGGCCCGACTGCCGGTCAGCACCTGGTCCACTTTCCTCTGAGACCAAATTTTGGTGACGATCCCTGAAATGGCGACAGCCCTGGACACAATTCCTGAAATCCAACTTTGCAATCAAACTCACAAACTGAAACTTCTAGCGACTATGAAATTTCCCAACCTTTGGTTAGAGGTGACAGCAGCAGCAGGTGACAACTGGCACCGCCAGCCGATTCCCCGAATACAGTGATCGAATTGGGGTCACCACCGAAAGCCTCGATGTTCCGCTTTACCCAGTTCAAAGCCATGGCTTGATCTTTGAGGCCGTAATTCCCGGAGAACGCCGAATGATTCATCGCCATGAAACCTGCGAACCTCATAATATTATGAAATATTTCTCAGTGAGCCACCGTACAACCGCCGACCGATCTAATGTTTTATCCAAGTTTTTGAACTCACCCAAAGCTGCTACGCGATAATCGAGGCTAACCAGAATCACATCTTCGTCCATGATGTACTCAGGAGACTCCAATCTTCCCGATTGGCCCCTCAAGAAGGATCCACCATGCACATACACCAAGACTGGAAGAGATTTCTTGTCAATCTGGTAAAAAGTATGAATGTTCTCGGAGCAGATCAATAAACAGTACAGCAGGTTTCCATGAAACCGTCTCATTGAGGTGAGTGAGTAGGTTTGAATGGGACTGGGTCTATAATGTGGAGTGAAAAAGAGCCAGCCCTTGGGATTGAACCCAGGACACAATACAGAGCAGGATTGGGCAATTTCTGAGCAGTCTCAGGGACTTCCTGGCATTGGTTTCACGTGGAGTTCCAACCGGGAAGGCTCATCATGCTAAGAAGGTGCCGGTCGTCTGCAAGGGACAGTCCTGGAGGAGTGATGGTGGTATGCCTCCACCATCCATGGTCACTGTTGTTGCAGTGCTCTGAAGCAGCAACAATATGCCCATTTGGAAGTGGCACTGGTCCTGGTGGGAGCAAGGAATCCGGCGACGCCCCTGAGAACAGTTCTGTAGGCACTGCAAAGTCTTAGGGCTCCCCTTCTCTGGACAGCCTCCATCCGAGCTCTGTACTTAGCATGCTTCAGAGCAACAGCCCATATCTCTGCGCTGTAGAGCAGGATTGCCTTGGTGGTGCTCATGAGGAGTCCGCCTTTTCATTGGCGTAGGGCCAGCAACATTGCCATCAGCCTGCTTAGATTACCCTTGCAGCTTTGTCTGCCGCCTTGCATATATGGCTCCAGAAGGAGAGCTTGCCATCCAACGTCACTCTCAGTCGCTCTGCAGTGGCATCACCGGTAATGACCAGCAGATCGCAAAACCTCTAGCACTATACCCTACCTGGGAGTGATGTTGGACGGCAAGCTCTCTTTCTGGAATCACATTTGCAAGGCAGCAGACAAAGCAGCAAGGGGTGTCGGGCTTTTTGGCAAGACCCACGTAACATAACAGAATACTCAGCAACCTCGCCCATGTAAAATATCAACTTACTTGAGGCCTGAAAACGTTGAGGTACAGACAGTCTTCCTGGCCACCCAAAACCGCAGGGAGGACGTCGGTGATGATCTGGAAACATCTCGGAGAAATTTCCGTGGCGTTAAAAATGCCGTCCCATCCATCGGCTGGTTCGGGTGCCTTCAAAATGATATCAGAAAACGAGTGCAATGAGATAACTGCAGGGTCGGGTCCAGAAATCTTTCTGGAGCATGAGAAAAGAAAAATAACATTCATTGACGTAAACAATGCAATGTACCGTGCAGAGAAGAATCAATCAATATCATGGTCAGTAGTGGGTGATTCTCCGAAAGTATGGATATTCTTGACCGTGTTTTTGTTTTTTTGTTTTTTAAATCTTCGGTTCCAAATCGACCTTACCATCATTTTTTATCGAAGTCTTAGTATTTTTAAATTTCCCAGACCCTCACATGTCCAAAAATTCAACCTCAAGTTCAACCAACCATAACTTGCACTCTACATTTTATTTATTTATTTTTAAATCGGTAGGTTGTGTAGTAGTAGGTACTAATACCTGGTATAGTAGCCTATATAAACTACTGATAAAAAAAAAAGAGCACGTGAATCCGTTCAATAGGCTCTGAGAAAAATCGCCTCCTGACACAGAAAGTAAATGCTTGGTAAAATAATTTGCCAGTTCTGGAAGAGACATCCTAAATTACAAGTTTTCATCGACGAAAACAGGTCAATGAAGGACCACTTATAAGTGGTATACGAGTGACCTCGTAACACGAAGGTACGAGCAGTTGTACGTGTATAAAAATATCGATATATTTCCCTCGTTTATTTTTCATAAAAATTAATCCCAATTTTTATAGAATTGTTTAGCGCTAATTTCAATAATGTTACTGAAATTGCATCGCTCCCATGACAATTTTGAAAACATTGATGAGCAAAAACTGCATTTCTTTCGTACGTTGCATTCTTCTGCATGACAGACCTTGTTTTGTTTTTTGTTTTTTCAAATTTGTTTAACTCACTGCCAATCTGAGACGACCCACGGGAGGTTTGGCGTAGGGGATTTTCGTCCAGGCCAAATACTCTCGACCGTCCCTCGAGGTCCTCCGGTACCCCGAAATTCGTCCCCCAGACGTTACGACGACGTCGCCGCTCGCCGCTCCAAAAGCTGCCAACCCTATCGAAGCGGGGAGATAAAAACAACGCGCGAATGAATCATAGTGCGATTATTATTACACGCAGAGCGAACCAACACAACGCCAAGTATGAGAAGAATTCTGAAACCACCAAAAAGTTGCTCCATGTGGCGTATTAGCTGCTCCTAAAGTGGACAAAAATTAGGGGGTGTAGCAGTTGATAGGATGTTGGGATTGCAGTGGGCCGAGGGGTGTCCGACGGTGACGCGGCGGCCTCCACCTCCAAATGAAGTGAGGCCAGGAGGGATACGGTCGGGGATAGGCTGGCAAGCAGCAAGCAGGGGGTGGCCCCCTAGTTCCAATTTCAAAGTTGGATACAGCGAGAAAAAATGCATCGGGAAACTATACTGGAGATATAATATATCTATAGTGAAGCCTTCCAGTATTTATACTGTTATAATAGTATTATAATACTATTATAACATGAGCATCACTAATCATTGAAAAAACTATAGGACTCCATACCACCTGCTTAACTTGCGGTCGGAAGGAACGTGTTAAAGTTTGAGTGAAAAGTTTCAATCGATTGGTTGGCAAAACTTTGATACGCTTTTGATGCTTGGCACCAGCCGAAATTCAACCCACCTCGGATTCGGATGGTACACGTCCAGACAACCATCATGGCTGATACAATGACAAACCCCATCGGAAGACCGCACACCGTCATATCGCCCGTCGGAGTGAATGTCGTCGCTAACTCGGTCGACTTTAATTGAAAACCTCCCAGGAAATACGACCACCACTCAAAACCACTACACTTGGTACTTCAATTGAAAGCAGTTTCATAGAAAATTCCCCCCCCCCCCCCCCCCACAAATCATTTGGCAATTCGCCGCGTCCGGCTGGAAATTACTCGCTCAGCGGGAAATTACTCTCGGAATTTGTTCGGTATTATGCAGTCATCGTATGAACCCGATGAGCTCCCAGTCAAAGCAATCAACCTTCCGTCGCCCAAACGTCAAAGTAATCACTGCCAGAGTCGGAGAATTCCACAAATGACTCAGAAACACGCTAATTTTTCGCGGTCGTCTTCCCTTGAAAACAATTGTCATTATTATAATTCCTCGCAAGGAAAGACACTCGAGTAACGATCGTTACTTATCAAGTGATCGGCGGCGAGTCTCCTTAATAAAAACCCGTATTTCATTTGCCCTGTCAAGTTTCGGATTCTGCTGGATGTTTCAATATAAATCGTTGCGTCATGTAGGAACACTCAGAACAATTATTGTGGCACCCCACACCCAAGGGGGTCCAAAATTCTTTCTATTTTTATTTTTTATTCATTTAATTACGGGCAACCCCAATCTGCTGCTCATGAGCCTTCCCAGTAGGTTCCAATATTACATTTTTTATTTTCGTTCGACTCATTTGACAGATTGCTCATTGCACTAGAATGAAGGTCCTTATCTCCTTACCCACTTGTTGAACCCCACAGTCATAAGAAAAATGTACCATGATTTACACAAATCACAAGCGGCAATTCACCCACAGGCGGCAATGTACACCCACAGGCGGCAATACACCCACAGGCGGCAATACACCCACAAGCGGCAATACACCCACTAGCGGGGGGTCTGGGGGGCGGAGCCCCCCAGCTGGGTGCGTAGGCGAGCAAAGCGAGCCGGAGCATCTAGTAATAATTAATTTACTAATATCCTGACTCATGCTCACCGAACGGTGAAACGTAACCACAGAGCACTTAGCCACGTTAAGTCGTAATTTACAGTTTACGACTCGTAAACTGTTCCCAGCGCATGTTCCCAGTGCGCTCAAACGATCCACCGCCCGGTGCAGAACCTCACAGTCAATTGGAGAATTGACACGCCGGAAAAGTTTCAGATCGTCCACGAACAACAAACATTGAACATCAGGTCCCAAACAGTCAACCCCATTGATCCCCAACAAGAAGGCCCAATATGGCTTCCCTGCAGAACTCCAGACGATGCCACGAACGATGAAGAGACGACACCCTTCACTCTGACGTACAATCGTCTTCCGATGAGGCAGGGCTTGATCCATCGCAACAGTGAGCCAAATATTCCAATTTAGTCCAGATGTGAAAGAAACTGTCCATGAGATATTTTGTCAAACGCTTTAGAAAAGTCCGTCGAAATAAGGTCCGTCAGACATCCATCCCGAAAACCATCCATGCAATCCTGAGCTGGATGTTTGTAACTGTCGAACGCCTCAAAAAATGAAATAAAATACATCCTATGTACCTACTGAAAAGATTTTGTTCGTTTCCCTCTGTGGTGCCCCCCACATGAATAATTAGTAATAAATAACTACGAAATAACGCAGACAAGCAAGTAAGAATGAGCATATTGTAAGGATCTCCATTCGTGGGTTTTATGCATCCTTATAAAAATTTATCACACGTCTTGTTATTTTTGCGCATAACACCCACCTTTCCCCAATCATTATTAAAATATCTTACTCATATTTTCGTTTTTTGGCGATATACACAAATTCATCTACGAGCATGTATTGCGGTTTTATTTTGCAAATATTGCCGAGCCCTAATTATTACTAGGGGCTTATTATGACTTGGAAAGCCTTACTCTGGTCAGCATCGCAGTAGTACCTAAGAGGGCCCCAGCAGATTATAGTACCGTAAAGTGGTGCTATTTGAGAAAATGTTTTGATTCTTCTACTTTTTCAACTACCTGGTCCAGTACTCACAAAATTACATATTAATTTGCCAGTAAATTTATCTCATTTTGACAGGAAAGTTCGTCCACCTTGAGCGACCAAATTAGGGGGTGGGCGAACCTGTCAACATGGAACATACAACGAGAAAATAATTATTATTAGTCGTCACAATGCGTTTCGTCGGAATAAAGCACTTCCTGTAAATGACAAGCTGAATGGAAAGAATCCCTTTGACACAATTATTTCTCATGCCCGTTATATTGACACGCAGTCCCATGTGATCTCATTCACTCAAGTGGTCACGTACCTACTTGAAATAATTGGATTTCAGATGTTGAACAAAATCAACAACAACCGACAAATCGATTGAGATTACTGCTTCCAAAAGTTGTCGATACCTATAACCATTATTGAAACAAATTACTATCTAGTGTAATGCAAATTGTGTCCAATTGACACAAACTGTCTCTCGTATTCAACCTGGAGTTCACTGGCCAAGAGTTAAGAAGAAGAAGGAAATGAAAAGTACAATGAATCCGTTCTCCGGACTTTCGAATAAATATTTTCAAAAACTACGTTAGCGCCGTCAAAAAGGTGCGAGATCAGTTAAAAGGACCGCATCCTCATTCCCCTCCTCCCACATGAAGATCGAATTTCTTCAGGAAAAACAATTCATTATCGATAAGCAAATAGAAGGGGTCTGAGGCCAGGTGGGTCGGGGGTTGGGTGGCTTTAGCCAGCAGGGGAAAGCCCGCTAGTCGTAGTTCTAGAACTAGCGCAAATGTAGGGTCAATTTCCAATTTTCCCTGATCTGACTGGCGCAAACGTATGATGATAGTCCTAGTGACTAGAGAACGTCAGAAAAATGCTCAATTCGCGCCACAAGTAGTTTTCATTCTTTCAATATTTTTATTTGAGGGGCCCATATCGGTGCCACTGTCAGCACAAACCCTTTCGTGACGTAGAGCAAGAATTGTAAAAAAATTTTATGCGACATTCTGTCGGCAGTATAAAGCGACACGAACACCGAGCTGATGCACAGTGAAAAGCAACAATAAAGCAACAAACGAATTTGACAAACCTGCACTAACTGATCTGAAACAGTGCTGTAGGCAGAGTTTACAAAATAAATGAATTGGCTATCTATTAATAGTGAATGTTGAATCTATTCATGAGCAGTCATTCGATTGAATCGATTTCGTAGAATTATTATCTTAAGATGGGACAGCGTGAGAATGTCGTGAGTCCGCTAATTGGGTCAGTCGTAAAACAAACTGTGTCAAATTAATGAAGTTTTTTTCTGTTCACTCCCGGGGTTTGTCTGAGTCAAGTCGCCCTAACTGGTGGACACGTGCTTCATCTAGACGGAGTCAGTTGTGGCCATAAGACACTGGCACTGAAAGAAAGAAGAAGGCTCAAGGAAAAAACGCTGCAAATTTTACACAAGGGTTTATTATTCTGTGATATAGGTTACTTGTACAGACATTTAATTCTGTCAATAAAAAAAAATTAAAAATTTTTTTTTTGGATTTTTATATTTAAAAAAAATTTTTTGGGGGGGATTTTTTTTTTTCAAAAATGTGTTTTTTCAAAAATTCTTTAATTTTTAACTATTTAAATATTTAACTTCTTGGGATCCTTCAAAAATCCTATTTTTAGCCCCATGAAAGCCCCATAGAACGCCACAGTGAAATCGGATCGTTCCGGGACCCCCAAAAATGGATTCTACGTCCAAAAATACTTCGAAAACGACACCTAACTCGATCCCATAGCTAAAAGCCTTCAAAACACCCCTCCTGTAGCCCCATTTTAGCCCCATAGCGCCCCACGGGTTTGGGCGATCGGACTGAAAACCTTGCGGGCACAACTAGATGGTAAACCAAGTATTTTGCCAAAATTTCAGATTTAAAAAAAAATTCCTACTGCCCAAAACGGCCCGGACGGCGGACGGCGTACGGCGGACGGCGGACGGCGGACGGCGGACGGCGTACGGCGGACGGACATTTCGGATTTTGAATGTAGACCTCTTGAAACGGATAATGTCAAATTTTGAGGCCGATCGGAGTCGTCGACCCGCGTCGCGAAAACATAGGTGTATTATTCCAAGAATAATAAACCAAAAGGGAGGAAAAGTATGAGACAAAAAGACGACAGAAAAAATGAAGAAAAAGAGGGCAGAAGAAATGAAGAAAAAGATGACGGAAGAAATGAAGAAGAACGTCAAAGAAGAAAAATATAGAAGCTTGAAAAAAAAAAAAAAAAAACGCAGCTAAGTTCATACAAGGGATTATGAATACATTGTATTATTCTTCGATGTAGGTTAATAGTGCAATTCTATTCTATTTTATATTCTGTGTCAATAAAAAAAATGTTCGAAAAAATTAAAAAAACAAAACAATTCTACTCTGTACAATACTCGGACAGATGTGAGACCTCGAAAAATCGAAAAAAAAAAAAAAACCCCCCGTAGCCCCAGAGCGCCTCACGGGTTTGGGCGATCGGGCTGAAAACCGTGCCGGCTCAACTAGATGCTGAAGAGATTGTTTTGTCAAAATTTCAGATTAAAAAAAAAAAAAAAAAAAAAAAAAAAATCTACTGCCCAAAACGGACGGCGCGGGAGGACATTTCGTTTTTTGAATCTAGGCCTCTTGAAACGTACCTATGATGTCATATTTTGAGGCCGGTCAGAATTTTCTATCTCCATCACGATTACATAGGTGTATTATTCCAAGAATAATAAAGCAAAAGAAAGGAGAACTTATTTCTCAAGGGTAATTATTCAGATTTGGGAAATAACTTCTTCTTCCTTTTGCTTTATTATTCTTGGAATAATAAACCTATGTATTCGAGTCGGAGGTCGTAAATAATTTACGACCTCCGAAATTATTTCGATCGGCCTCAAAATTTGTCATTATACGACGAATCAAGATTCCAAAAACGAAATGTCCGTCCGCCGTCGAAGCCGTTTTGGGCAGTAGGATTTTTTTTTTAAATATACCATTTTGACAAAATACTCGGTTTGCATCTAGTTGTGCCCGAAAGGTTTTTCAACCCGTGGGGCTCTGTCGGGCTAAATAGGAGCTACAGGAGGGGTTTTTGATGGTTTTCGACTGTGATATGGTGTCGCTTTCGAAGTAATTTTGGACGTCGAGTCCATTTTTCGGGGTTCCCTGATCATTTAATCTTATCGTAAGGATCTATGGGGCTTTCTTGGGGATGTCAGAACGTCGTAGGAGGTGTCGTTTTCCGAGAAAGTGAAGGTTTAGCTATGGGCGTTGTCCTTTGAGCATCCAGCTAGACATACGTCCATTTCCCCCCAAGACCTAAAGTTAAATTCAATTTTGTTTTTTAAAAGTTTCCTCGAAGGCTGGTCCCAGGTCGTATATTTCAATGGGTCTTGCTCTGAGGAGGTCGTCATTCCGTGTGGAGTAAAGCAGGGTAGTATTCTTGGTCCTATTCTATTCCTTTTGTATATCAATGACTTACCAAGCCAATTCTTGGACTCACTAGCCATTTTTCTTTTTGCCGATGATATAACCAGCCTGGCAAGGGGATCATCTCGTGATGAGCTTGCCCACGACTCATTAAACAAATCCAATACGATAGAGAAGTGGTGTATTGCAAACGGCTTGGTCTTAAACAAAAACAAAACCCAGACTCTTGAATTGGGGCTCAACCGACGTTTTGACCAATCGGTCAACTTCCTGGGCTTGAGAATCGACAACCGTCTTTCGTGGTCTTCTCATATCGAAGCACTCTCCCCTAAATTATCTTCTACGATCTTCATGATCAGAAGGCTGAGAGGTGCCGTTTCTGATGAGGTCTTGCGCTCAGTTTATCATGCTTGTTTTTCTAGCAGAGCTACCTATTGTATCGTTGCTTGGGGCAGCTCCAGTCACGCTATAAAGGTGTTCAAGCTCCAAAAGCGCGCCATCAGAATTCTGGCCAATCTCCCTTGGAATGAGTCTTGTAGGGGTTCTTTCGCTCGCCTAGGTATTCTTACTATACCTAGTGCTTACATCTTGGCTGTTCTCAACCTAATGAAGTCCAATTTGTCGCTCATCCCAGTAGTCTCCGAGGTGCACCATCATAACACCCGCTCACTAGGCAACCTTGTTGTCCCATTTACCCGCCTCAGTACGGCTCAGCGCATCAATCCGTTTCAGGTGGGGACTCGTTTGTTCAATGCGCTGCCCCATAATGTGAGAATGTTGTCCATTAAAGCGTTCTCCAGGGTGATCAAAGCCCACCTACTTGAAGCTGAATTATACACCTTGGAGGATTTTTATAAGATCAAGTGGGGTGTTGCAGCCTGTTGACGGTGTTGTGTTCAGTGCTAGTTTTAAGTGCCCCCCGCTCTAGTGTATGTGTTAGCTTAAATCTAATTTTTTCTTAGATGTGAATAGTACTCTTGTTCATTCTTGTTCTCCCCTGTAAGCTTGAATGTGTTTAGCCTTTTAGATTTTGACATGTGATTGTTTTTCTATGTGAACTACCTATCATTTTATTACTCATGTCTGACGTTTGCCCTGTCAAGTTGGCCTTGGCAAATAAATAAATTCTTGATTCTTGATTCTTGATTCTTAAAACTTTGACAATTAAAAAAATAATCACTTTTGCTTTTTTTATTATTATCAATTACCAACTTCCACCATTTTTGGCATCTGAGACACGCTGATGGACTTCACCTATTTGTCTTCTAACGGGACCAGTTTTACCAGAGAAGAATATAATTCCCGTGAGTTCATGGACCCTCTCGAGCACATGAAACAAGCGAGATTGACGGGTAAATGGCCTCGAAAAAGATTTTCTTTTACCCCGTAAATCGGTATTTTTAGACGATTTCGGAATAGACGGCGCGAAGGGAAGGAGAAAACAAAAGGCGAAAATACCTCATTCACTCAAACCCGGTGCAAACAAACCAAAGAAAACGTGGAAACCGACCTGGCCTTTGCCAAAAGGAGTTTGGAGATGAAAATTAGTTGACGTACGCCGTACTGAAGTACGGTATCAAGTAAACCCTTTACTTTGTCTATTAAATAAATTTTGGGAATTTGGTGTTTATGCCGATTTGGGTTCGCCAAAAATTGGCTATTGCACTTACCGAGGTGCGGTTGGTCGCATTCGACGCAGAAATGTACCAAGTATATGGCGAAATTTTGTTGGTTCGGCTAAGTATTGTAGGTTTTGCAGAAACGTCAGAATAGTGAACCTAATTTTGAAGCGTGAGATCGATTTTTTATTTTTTTATTTTTTTAGAGCAGTGTAATACTTGAACTGGTAGCTTCTAGGGGACACCTTTGTGACCACTTATGAGTCCTATAAGTGGCCCATATGGCAAAATGTCATCAAAATCGGAAAATATTGAGGAAAACGGCAGGATAGTCCGTTTTTCTTAAATTAATCCCCAAATGTGAAGAGATCCGGCTCAAATGGTCGTCAACCAAGAAGCTAAAGCTCCAATAGTTGGCATTTTAAAACTACAACCTACTCAAGAAATCTCTTCAAAATCGTCGGGTTGTGAATGTACTGAAAGTTGGGGATAACAGCATCTTCTTCTCCTTCTAAGCAGATTTCCCTGGTTGGTGGAAAAAAGTGTTGGTATCCAAGGAGCATTACATTGTAATAGGAGAGTCTACATGTTGGCAACTACAAAATTCATAGCACCATTTAATGGGATTTTTGAAGGATCCCAGGAGGTCAAATAAGGTGTTTTGAGAGTAATTTTGGACGCAAATTCAATTTTTCGAGGTCCCACATCTGTCCAAACATTGTTAACGGAAACGGAACTTCACAATTAGGTCTTACCTTACCTAACCAAAGAATTATAAATCCTGGTGTAAAATTTGCAGCGTTTATAATGACTTAATCACTTTCGAAAAATTTGCAAGAGTAGAAATTTTTATTTTTTTAATTTTCTTAATCTTAAAAATATAAACGGACTCAGGTACAAACGAGCGAAAGTGAATGATGATGAGAGGGTAGATAAGTAGCTGGTAGGTCCTTAATAAAGGTCCTTATTAAAGGAAACATGATGTTTTGAAAGGGCCAACTGCGCAACTTCGCCTGTCGAGTATTGGGAATTTCTCTACGTATGAACGACATTGAAAACCGTTCGCACAAGCCATTAGTGGGTGTTATGAGCACTGGACTGCGGGAGGGGATTCGGCGTGGACTCCCTCGCCCGTCCGGATCTCCCATCAGTCCGCCGTACACGATCATGAGCGGTCGGTGGAACCTGGGAGGCTCCGGGAAGCCCAAAGGGGAGCTCCGAGGGTACGACAACCCGACGTTGACCGTCGACGGCCTCTTTTACGCCGGTGCCGACGCCGATGCTAAAAACGACCTGAGGAAATCCCGTCTCTCATTCAGCACTTTGACGCAGGAAGCTCTTCCCCGGATAGACTCCTACGCCGACACCAACGACTTTTTTAGTAAACGGCCGTCAATATCGGATTTTCACAACGAGCCCCGAACACCAACGGTAAGCTATTCTGACGAGTCTAGTTCGCCACCTCTAACGACCTAAAGCTTGGAACAAACTAACACCCAATAGCCTACCAGATCGACTGCCAGGGACTTGAATACGTAATCCTTATTTCGAGAAAAACGTAAAAATGTGATACCTTCTCACAATTTTGAGCATTCAACTTCTTTTGTTTAATTGCCTATTTTCGGAATAATCGACCAATTTATGCGACAGTAAAATTTGTAAAATAAAATAAAAAACGCTGCAAATTTTACACAAGGGTTTATTACTCTTTGACGTAGATAAATTGTGCTAAAATGACTTTTATGTCAATAAAAAATTATTTAAAAAAAAAATTGGGGTGTGGTTTTATGAAACCACGGTAAAAGTGAAACTTTTATTCACACTAGTTTCCGGAAATGATGTCCACATTAAATGTATTATATAATATATAAATTTTATGTATTATATAATATTAAAGGTGGCTGGATGGGTGTAAGGAGTGGAGGGGGGGAGGTACAATCTGTAATTCGGGGAGGCACAACCCGCGTAATCCCTGAAAACGCACCCGTGGCAACGACGCTTTTTGACCCGTCTCTCGTTGCGAAGGATTACCTAGTACCTACCAGAGTTGGGCAAAAAGTAGTTCTGAAACTAAAACTAAAAACTAAAACTAAATTAGTTCCGAAGTGGAACTAAAAACTGAAACTATTAGTTTCAGTTCGATTTTCGAAACTAACTTTTGGAACTACATTAGTTTCATTTTCAACTGTTGAAACTGAAACTAATTTAGTTGCAAAAGTTAGTTTCGAAGTTGCGAATAAAAACTAAAGTAGTTTCATCTTTTATTCGTAGTTTCGGAACTAAAAATGAAACTAATTTTTTTTCCTCGCGTTTTTTACTGATTTGAAGGGGATGTGTGTTCGTGTGTGTGTTTCAACGAAATGTGGGTGATGGGTGCGAACAAGTTCTTTTTTTCAGGGTCGTAGAAGAATAGATTAAAGTTTCCTCCCCTCCCCACCACTTTGAGTGGAACATCAAACGTTTTCAGAAACGTATCGAAGAATTTAGGGTGATGAGTCATTTATTATGTCTGGAGGAAAAAAAATTGCGAGGAAAAAAAATGTCTGCGAGGAAAAAAATTTAGTTTCATTTTTAGTTCCGAAACTACGAATAAAAGATGAAACTACTTTAGTTTTTATTCGCAACTTCGAAACTAACTTGTGGAACTAAATTAGTTTTAGTTTCAACAGTTGAAACTAAAATTAATTTAGTTCCAAAATTAGTTTCGAAAGTCAAACTAAAAACTAAATTAGTTTTTAGTTTCACTTTCGAAACTAAAAACTAATTAGTTTTTAGTTTCAACTTTAGTTCAACTAAATTTTTATTCGAATAATCCCAACTCTGGTACCTACCTATCAAACTAATCGAAGGCTAATGAGTTTGGTTAGGGAGAGAGAACGACTCCTCTGCTGAATATTCAGCAGAGGAGTCGTTCTCTCTCCCTAACCAAACTCATTGGATTAGACCTCTGCACCATCGGCAAACAACCACTTTGTAATCGAAGGCTCGCAAAAAATACTCGTACCCACCTACCGACGATCTTGGAATAACTTTCGAACGGGTTATCGCACAGAAATCGTTTTGTGCTCGTTGAAATCATCGTGAAAAGCTCGTTTTAACAGACGTAGTTTCGTTCAAAACCGACGGCATAAGTTGTATCGGGTTTCGGCGTTTCGAAAATTTTCCTAGTAATCCCTAGTAACGACGCTTTAAGCGTGATGTTACACAAAACGACACACAGACCAAAAATTTTGGGACGATGTAATAAAAGTTTCACTTTAAAAAAAGATGAGACAAGAACTTTTTTCATGCAATGTTTGGACAGATTTGGGACCCTGAAAAATAGATTATGCGTTCAAAACTACACGAAAAACGACACCTCATTAACTTTTGACCTCATCACTTCCTTCGAAAGCCCCATTAGATTAGATTATATTAATACCAGAGAAGGTATGCAAGTGGGTTCCTGGGGGGGCCCCACTTCCCGCACCTAGACCTGTTACAGGTCTACAGTAGACCTGTGCTGCCTCTCGGAGTTACTATGGTAGGAGTACTGGGCCCTTGAAGAGGTTCAATCGTCTTCCTACCAGGTCCTGTTGCGCCAGTATCTCTCTCCGGTCCACTGAGCCCAGAGCAAGATACCTTCTGCGCTCCAAGACCTCATCTTGATGAGGTGATCCGATGTCTCATCCTCTTCTCCACAGAACCTGCAGGCGGGTTCATCAATTCCCTTTCCTGTTCAAATGCTCCCTGATGCTTCCGTGTCCTGTTTACTGTTCGCCGATCAAAAGAATACTCGTGAGGTCTTATAAATAAACTACCCTCGCCAAAAACATTGTTCCCCGACCCCTCCAGCCCACGAGCGGCCCATGCTGACAAACCGTTCATAGGCATAGGAGACTGCTCTATCAAATTTATTAGGGTTTTCACTTTCCGTGAAGGAAACTTCGCTGGGCTTCTTCGCTGGGCCTGAATTCTACTTCTGAGGGTGGATCAACTGGCGGTCGGTTTCTAGTCCAGTCAAATAGTCATCTAAAAATGGGGGTAGTAGATCTTTTTCGGTATGTTGTCTGGGTGGATGTGAACATGAAAGGTAATTCAAGAATAATGAGAATAATCTCATTAGAATCCCCAACTCGCCTGAAGGATTCCTAGCAGTCAAGTAGGATTTCTACCACTTTTGAGTTGGAAGATGTTCCCGCTAGTGATTTCAGAGCAGCTTGGCTATCTGATAATATCGAAAGCCCCATAGATCCTCTCGGTGAAATGCAATGGTCCTGGGACCCTCAAAAATGGATTTTACGTCCAAAAATACTTCGAAAACGACACCTAACTCTACCCCATAGCCGAAACCATTCAAAAACCGCTCCCGAAGCCCCTTTTTAGGCCCGCGGAGCACCATGGGTTTGGGCGATCGGGCTGAAACTGCGGGTACAACTGAATGGTAAACCGAGTATGTTGTCAAATGTCAGATTTTAAAAAAAATTCTACTGCTCATAAACGGCCTGGACGGTGGACGGATATTTTTGCATAGTGCGAATCTGGCGCTGAAGGACCAGAACAGATTGTCAAAGTGGTTGTTTGCCGATGGTGCAGAGGTCTAATCCAATGAGTTTGGTTAGGGAGAGAGAACGACTCCTCTGCTGAATACATTTTTTTTTTCAGTATTCAGCAGAGGAGTCGTTCTCTCTCCCTAACCAAACTCATTAGAACAGATTGTACCTATTGGGCCATACCTGGCCTCAGACACAACCTAATGGCTCGGTACAGCAGGACGGATGTTTCAGGTTTGGAATCTACACCACTTGAAACCTATAACGACAAATTTCGAGGCCGATAAAAAAAACCTCGAGGATCCATCGCGAAAACAAGGGGTTCATTACTCCACGAATAAGCCAAAATCCCCAGCCAGTGGCCCAGATTACTCAATGTCGACTGGATTTGGATTCAGCGCCACTGTTGTAACAAATGTTCTGCTCCACATTTGAAGTTACTTTTCCACTTCTTCAGGTTGTTCCCCTCATATATCACCTTTCAGAGCCCACGCCCCGTTCCGACTTCTGAAACAGTGAAATCAGCCAACGTTAACTTAAATTCATCCCAGGATCACTAAAAAATAAAAATAAAAAACAAATAAAATTTTCCTCCAGCCTGATAATCACACTATAGTGTAGTATACTGGCTGCCTTTTGATGAGTGGCAGATAAGGCGCAACAATTGACGAAACGTAATTTTTAATACGTTTGTTGACAAAGAGTTTTGATGGCAGTGAGACGGGCAGGCGACTATCAGTTGATTCTAGAAATATACACAATAGGTACATTCCTAATGTGATGTTGATTTAACGATACCAATTAGGCAGGTTTGTACAACTGGGAATTCACGTTGACTGTCTATGTGCAATAAGAGGAGGAAGCTTGATCTATCTGAGGATGTCGATAGGGAGTAGTAGGTACGTACTTAGTCTACTCGCCTTAGGTATTACTGTAATACCTAAGGTGAGTAAGGCTTGCCTTGTGCCCGATGCTTTCTTGAAGTAGGTTCTCAACGAAGTTGTTTACGAACAAAATTTACTAAACACATTGTGTGTTTACAGCATTAAATGCTTAAATTAAATTTTACTCACTACAGCGTGTGAACACATGGCGGAATTAGCCTAACTCGACGGGATGGCAAGAAATATCGATATTTTGCTTTCGATAATATTAGATTATCTGATATCATATTATGATATCAGATAATATAGTATATTATCATCGTCGTCGATATTATCGAACCTATCGATATTTTCGTCACGTTATATCGGTAACTATTTTAATTAAATATTCGGAGGTCGCGAGGTTCAGAAAAAAAACTTCAGGGATCTTCAACGCCAAAGTTTCGGTTTATTTATAAACCATCTTCAGGACTACAAAATAGAACCACAGCTCAGAAACAAACTATCTTTGAGTGAGAACAACAAACTAAGTAACGCGAATTAGAATTTTTCGACAAGAAACCAAATACGATAATAATAATTATTATCGCAATAACTATTAGGTAGAGTTATGTATCTTACCTTAGAACGGAAAATCACCACCAGGTGTATGCTGTATGTTATGTTGTATATTTAGAAAGAATGTCTCATCAGAAATTAGGGTTTTATCGACAAAAGAACTAAACAGTATTTTACACGTATTAGCAGTTATTAGCTCCATCACACATAAAACTAATAGAGGACTATGGAAACAACTGGTGACATGAATTACCACATTCTCCCCCTTTTTTAAAACAAGTTAGAATTTTGTTGAACACACTGATCACAAGGGGTCACTTCGGAGCATTGTCGATTAAGTATGCTGGGGGTTTTCTTATGCCTGTCGGTCGAGCATCTCTGGCAGACGGCTGGAAATTCGGTGCGGGGGGTCTCTTCAAGGGTACCTAGTAGGGTAGTAGGAGTCTCCTCTTCCACCAGGTCAACAGGAGGAGGATTCTCAGCTTCCTCATTGCGTTCATTAGGTAGGGAAGGCCTACTTTTGGGTGCTGGTTGCCGCAAAGGAACAGTTAATTCCGATCTATCCTTACGTCGGATAAGAGCATACAGAGGGTTAACTTCCATCAACTCCACTTCCTAGACAGGATCCTCGTATTTGCTGTGCCTTACATTCTTCTTGGCTTAGTACTGGACCTGGAGTCAGCCATGACGGTAGCATGATGCCATTGGCAGTTCGTCGTGGGTGTATGAAGAACCTTTCGAGCGGAGTGCAATTTGAGGCTGTGCACAAGAATGGACGAATTGCGACAAGCGACTCATGGAGCACACATTCCCGATCTCTGGTTGATAAATTTTGTGTTTTCAAGGCAAGCTATAGGGGGTCCACAAAGTCCCGTTCAGACGCTCAACTTGGCCATGACCCGCAGGATTGTATGGGGTGGCCCTGCTTGTGGCCATTCCATTGGACTGCAGGAAGGATTTGACTTCTGTTGACATGAAAGAAGTTTCACGATCTGAATGCTCAAAAGCTGGAGTACCAAACAAGCAGAATAGGTTTTGCAGACAGTCGACCACTGTGGCAGCAGAGAAATGTCTGTCAGAGATGTATCTCGGCATGCGTTAGCGAAAGGAAACCGTGTGTACTTATCAATGATTGTGAGAAGGTGGATGTTTCGAGTTTTCGAAGAGATGGGTCCTTTAAAGTCACAGAGTAACAGAGAGCAACGGTGTTCAAAGTCGACAGAGATCCGTTCGAAAGGTGAGGTTACTTTAACCAGAGTTCCAGTTCTTCTTAGAAATCGTGGCTTCACTTCTGCACCGATAGGACAGTTGGTCGTCATTTTCATGACTTCTTCGAGTGAAAATGGAAGATTATTCTGTTTGAGCCAATGGCACGTACTCCTGGGTGGTACAACGAAGCACCCAGCATTTCTTGCTTCCCACAATTCGCAAGTAAGAAGCAGCAAAAGGTAGTTGAACTTGGAATTGACAGAACGAAAATGAAGTTTCCGGAATTTCAAATGTAGAACAACAAGATTACACAAAAATTCGTCTCACATAATATTATTGAATTGTTGTTCTTATTCAAAGATTGCTTGATTATGAGCTGTCATTCGTTTTGAAGCCCTGAAGATGGTTTATAAATAAACCGAAACTTTGGCGTAGAAGATCCCGGAAGTTTTTTGACTGAACCTCGTGACACCCGAAAATTTAATTTGAGTAGTTGAGACACACACCTTGGTTATATTAATTATTTTATTTTTATTTTATTTATATACTTTTTTTTTGTCCGCGAACTAATATAATAATAATTTTTTTCCTGATTAATTTTAGTTACCTATGTACTTATATTATATGTACATAGGTACTAAAATTAATCAGGGAAAAAAAATCGGGAATTGGCATAAACAAAACAATATGAATCTCTTATATCTATCCAATAACAATGGAAATGAAATACTTAGTACGTCATCGTTAATTTTTATATAAAAGTTGAATTCACAAGGCAGCTCGCATACAATGGAGGTTATTTTGGTCCATTCACATTGTTTGTTGTGCCAGCTCCATCTAGGAAAAATTAATTAAAATTATAGCCTCGCTAATTTCAGATAATATCTGAAGATACTTACTCTGGGATTTACAACATCCACCATCCACTGGGTTGGATTGGAGTTCCAACGAACGGGAGGGTTTATATAAATCGTCACTTGACCTATTATTCAAATGGGCGAGCAAGGCGAGCACCCCACGTGTCCGAGTAAAGTGATAAATATCCATCCATCTATCTATCTATACTTCTAAAGAAGAGGTTGCAGATTCATGAAGATCCCTTCAATCCCCCCTCAGGACAAGACATATTTTGCTTCCCACGATTCGCGAGTAAGTAATTTCTGAAACACGGGAGACGATTTTATACCCCGCTAATTTAAGATATATTTTGGGGTTTTCAACATCCGGATCGGGATCGGATTGGCGTTTTTGTCCGAAAGTTTGTTTCAACCCCAACTCTCCACATGTGCAGGCTGCAGCCTAGCCCCATTGAGTTGCAGATAAAGAGCTGTTTTTTCCATCGTGATCTCTGGTACCTATCCGGCCCCGACAAAAAGTTCGGTTAGTGGCCCTTAAGTCTTAAGTGTCCAACAGTGACCCAAAAGAGTGAAATCCCCAGAAAAAAAAAGGTGTGTTGGAAATGTGTTTTGAGCTATCCCGACTGGGCACTGCAATTCAGTGCATAGATTCTTGGAGACCCCCGGGAATGATTATTGTGAAACTAACTAAATTAATTATTAATTTAGAACTTTCCATCCTGAGATATGACGCAATTTCATCCGACTTTATCAGGTTGGGTGGGGGGGGGGGGGAACCCAAACTGATTGAGCCAGTTGGAATTGGGTCACTCGAGTTGGATTGAACTTGTGTCAAGTGAGTATTAAAGTGGCCTTTCGACATAAAATGTTCACTTTCAAGTCTGGTAGGTGCGATTCGTCAACCTTCTCTGCGGTAATCTGATCACGAAGTTGCGGTCGGTCGCAATTCTGAAAAATTCTGCTGGTTCATGAAAAAAAGATCAAGTTTGAATTCCTCCTTTCAAGGAGATTGTAAATTTTTATCGCACCGCAATTTCGCAAAGTCTGGAAATAAATTACACGGTTCATTCTGTCTATTCATGACACGTCAGGGGAGTCCGTTACTTCAAAACGTATTGATACAGTGTAATACACTGGCGTGTAATACACGGCAAAAAGTATTGATACACTGAGTGTATCAATACTTTTTGCCGTGATATATCAATATTTTTGATAAGTATTGATTCAATTCAATTCACCGCAACAATTTTAATTGTCCAAAACACGCGATTGTATATGCGTGTAACGCAATCAATATATATACATAGCTTCTATATATAGAATGCCTATCATGTCATTATATTATTATATTATAATGACGGGTCGGTTTAGTCATGTCTATATAATGACGGGTCGGTTTAGTCATGTCTATATAATGACGGGTAAATTTTTAGTTAATAATTTCTTAATTTTTCGAACTTCTTGCACATATTGACTAGGCATTGTATGTGTATTTCCCCCCCCCCCCCCCCCCAAATACCCCACTGGGGTTAAAAAGATGCCAAGCATCATAAGCCTTGATATCAAAGTTGTGCCAACCTCTTGTTGGCTGGATACTCTTCACTCCAACTTTCGCGCGTTCTATCTGACCCCTTGGTTGAGCCTACGTAGTTTGTACAATCCATTTCTGCTTAGCCGGGGAGCATAAAATGAAATTAGTGTTTGGATATGTCAGAAAAACAAAGTTATTGCAATAATTCAAAATTATTTTGAATTTTTATCAATTAACTAATTAAATGTTAAAAAAGGTACGAAACTCTCGTGACTTCTGGTTAGCGGTTTGTAAACTCAGGAAAAAGTCTCTCAATATTTCGAAACTAGACATCAAGACGGTGGAAGAGTTTTATGACTCTTTCGTTCCAGCCCACAGGCCACTTGCTGAACCCTACTGGTTCTCTGGGTCATTTGATCAGTTGTTGGATGGAGATATCACTATGGCAGAACTTAATGCAGTCTTAAAGCTGCTCAAAAATAATAAAGCCCCTGGCCCTGACGGCATTTTATACGAATTTTATAAAAATCTTCCCGACTGCTGGCTTCGCTTTGTTTTGGAGTTTTTCAACTTGATGCTCAGAGAGGGGTCTGTGCCTAGCGTTCTAGCCCAGATACGAACCTTCCTGCTTCATAAGAAAGGTGACTCATCCGATCCTAAAAATTACAGAGGAATCTCGCTCCTGAATACCATTCTAAAGGCATTTAACGCCATCCTCCAAAATAGACTTATTAAATTCGTGGATGACAACAACCTACTCCCAGAAAGCCAGTGTGGCTTCCGAAAGGGTCGTGGTTGTATTGATAACATCTTCACTCTTCAAAGCCTGATTTCGATCAACACCCGGCTTCCTAAGCGCAAAGTCTTTGCTGCTTTCATCGACTTTTCTCGCGCTTTTGACAGCGTGGTGCATGAAAGACTATGGTCCAAATTTTATGATCTTAACATCAGTGCAAGATTCATTAATCTTTTGAAATCTATGTATGAAAACGCATCCTTCAAGCTGAGTGTTGGAGGCGAGGATTCAAAACCGTACCAGGTGCTGGAAGGTGTCTTGCAGGGCGACGTTCTGTCCCCGCTCTGCTTTGCCCTGTTCATTGCAGATCTAGAAAACTTCCTGCTGAGAAGAGGTCTTCGTGGTCTTAATGTTGTTGGAACTCACGACATCATCTCCATACAGTACGCAGATGATCTATGCCTTTTGACTTTTAGTTATGTTGAAATGCAGAGGATGCTGGAGGCTCTCCACTCTTACTGCAGGGATAACTTTCTTAACGTTAATCATACGAAGTCAAACATTGTGGTTTTCAGGAGACACGGGTCACTCCCTAGTGGGTACCACTTTAGGTATGGTGATGTGGACCTCCCAATAGCCAACTCCTACTCATATTTGGGTGTTAAATTCTTTAGTTCAGGTCTGTTTGTGCGGCATGCCTCAGATGTAACCAGGAAAGGTGAATCGGCTGCTAGGGCGCTTTTGCCTATGGTCCATAAAGCACGTGGAGGCCCTTTCTCATCATGGCACAGAGTAGTTGGGTCACTGGTCTTTACGGCTTCTCTGTATGCTGCTGAGTCGTGGGGTGTCACTCTGTGTAGTGTCCTGGACAAAATCCAAGTCAGAGCTTATAAGTCTTTACTTTTTCTGCCCAATAACACCCCGGACTACCTTGTGCGTGTAGAGCTTGCTCTTGTCCACTTGGAAGTAAGGATTATGAAGCTTGCTGCGGGCTGGTGGCTCAAGCTGTGTGGCATGGACGACACCAGATACCCTAAGTTGTGTCTTCGTCGTCTCATCGCTCTGAATGAAGTGACGTCCGAGCCTAAGTACAACTGGGCATCCCAAATGTCGGTTACTAAATTTGGTGAAGGTCAAGCCTGGGTGTCTCAGAACCCCACCGACTTCAACCTGACTCGCTTCATTAAAAACATTGACTCGTTTTGGAAAAACAATGACAGGGAGCGGGTAGCAGCATCCTCGTTCAATGAGATCTACAGGATGTACTCGCCTGCAGACGGTGAGCTACCTTTTTATCTGAACTCTGACTTGGGTATTCAGACAAAGAGACTCCTGGCTCAAGCAAGGCTGTCAGGGAATTATTTTGCCAAACTGTGCACCCCAGGCTTTGTTGCCAAATTCAATAACTCCGAAGAGTGCCCGATGTGTAATCTGGAGGCCCAAGATTCAATCCTCCATTTCATGTGTCAATGCCCTGTGATTCGTGGCGAACGGTTCTCATTTTTTCTTCTCAGCGATTTGTCCCACCATGACTTGGCCTCTCTGCTCTCTTTTAATGATTTATTATCTTGTAAAAAAATGTATTGCTTCTTAGTAAACTGCATTTGAACTAGGGCTTTTTTCCTTAATGAAGGTTTTTTTATACTAATTATATTTCAATGACTAATTATATTGAAGTGACTAATTAAGCCGTATTACTGTAGCAATTGTACTTTTGTTGTGACTAATCAAGTTATATCATTGTAGCGATTTACGTTGTGACATTTTAGTTATTGAATTACCTGTACCTATTACTGTTTTGTTTTAACTTTGTATCGCCGGAAGGCATTTACAAATAAACCTTATCATTCATTCATTCATTCATGTTAAAAAAGGTAATCAACTTAATGAACTTATAAAATTATTAAAGCAGGTAGGGGAAGGGTGGTAAGACGGGATACCATAACTTCTTAGGGCGATAGTGACTACAATTTCAATCAAATGTTCCAAAACATTACACCGTTTTATTCGTACGTATGTATTCTAATGAGAAACGTTGGAAATTTGGGGAATTTCAATGCACCCTGGTTACCAGGTGCATTATTAATTAGTGGAAAGATTCAAAATCACATTTTTTGAGGTAGGGGCGGGTAAGATGGGATAGGTACCTCTAGAAAATGATAGAAATCGTTCCCAATCACCAAATTTTTACCCAAATATTTCAATTTAATTTCACTTGAGGTATTATTGTTGAGTGAAAAATGCAGACGAACTGCTCATCTCCTGCAAACCCCTTGGAGACTGTGCATACTAAGAAAACTCAGTCAATGCTGTGCCTACAATTAGGCGATTGGAGTGCACTCAGGCATCGCCATAGTCTTCATCCTCGTCAGTCGATGGCAGCAATTCGCCAAGTGATTCGTCTTCAAAAAAAAAAATCCCATCCCATCTTGACCCACAACTTGGTATCTCGTCTTGCCCCACTTGGCATCTTCCACATTGGCATCAACCACATTGGCTACCATTTTGATTCAGCGTAACATAGAGACTTCTAATTAGAAGCAAATAATAGCTTATTGAGTCCATCAAGCATTCAGCCGCTTGCCATTCAGGATTTGCGTTGAAAATAGGAAGGATTTTAAAAAAGAAAAAAAAAGAAAAGAAATTTATTCCTTGAGAAACGCGCAAAAAAATTATTCCTTGAAAGTTGAAAAACGATTTTTCTAGTTTAGTCGTTTCGTTTTATATCACTTGCTGATCAGTTCCTTGTCCTAATTCAAAGCCTTATCCTGAGTCAATTTATTGTTACAACCATGCTCTGGGACTACATGTCAGTTTTCTGAAGTGGCAAGCTACTTTTTGTGATGCAACCTCCTCAATTCTTCATCTTATGGTATCTCGGCCAAAAATGTATTAGCGTAACGCGAAAATCTATTTTAGTACTGGTGTACAAATAATAATATTACCTATATTATAATAATAATATATAATATTGTATTATATGATGGTTTTTACTGGTATTTGCTAGGAATTTTCAAGTATCTAACAACAAAACGTGCTAAAATGGGTTTTCAAGGCCAATATTTTGAAATTTTCCCCGGATTGCACCTTTTCTCAAGTCGAAAGACCGTGCCCTTTTAGGGGTCCCAGTCCCGACTCGAGTTGCTCGAGGATTTTCTACATCGACGACGGTTTCCATATGACCAGAAGTGATCTATTATTGATAGTAAACCCGAGGAAACAAATGGCGAAATCCTAGCTGATCATTGACCAGTTAAAAGTTACCAAACCAAAAATTAAATATTTTATATACGCGATTAATCTTGAAACCTTATAGAACTAGGGACTTTGTATGATAATGTCTTCCTTGCGTACTTCTTTTGAAAAAAATGTCCTCTATTTTCTCTTGGATTATCCTCCTTTCTCAAAAAAGGAGATGGTAACCCTGTCAAAACGGCTCGGACTGCGTACGGACATTTCGTTTTTGGAATCTAGACAATGTCATCTTGAAACGTATAATGCCCAATTTGGCCGATCAGAATTTTCGACTTCCGCCGCGATAACATTGGTGTTAATAATAAACCAGAATAATAAACCAAAATGCCAACTATTTCACGGACCGAAATTTCAAATTTCCTAAAGTCCATGAAATTTGGCCTTTTTCATATGGGCGCACTTCAGTGCCTATAACATAGACAGACATAATATTATTATGTCTGTCTGAATATGCCCACAATTTTGGAAAGTCAGAAATGAAATAATCATTAAACATTAAAAAGTAAAATTTCAAGTTTCCTGAAATTGAACCTTTGAAAATTCAATATTTCAAATTTAGTCTGCCTGGGTAAAAAACAAAAAAAAAGTAATGTGGGTTTTTCGTGTTAACCAACTGGTTTTCACAATTGGGGCAGGAGCCGACTCCGCACTGTTCTTGCGAAGAAATTCTTGCTCCATAGATAGGATTCACATTAACTTGCGTTCAGAGGTGATTTGTCTGCCGACAAGACAGGTATTACAAGACGTGATTTACTTTTGGTCAAACATTGGTGTTCGTCCCTAGATTCGAACCAGGCTGATCAGTGCCCCGACTGATATTTACTGACGCCTTAGTCCATGGGGCCACCCTGTCCCTCTGGTCTGCCTAGGTATTGCAAGCGTTTTGGGACGGCATAAACAGTAAATATGTCCATTTTGATGCCTATTTTCATGTGTTCACCCTTCGTTCAACCTTCCTAAAGTTTTTGATCCCCCTGAATGACAAATTCTTAAATTGAGTCTGTCGGGGAAAGGCATAATTTCAGAATTGGCTGACTTCAAAAGTTACGCATAATTATAGGAGGAACAACAGTCACGTGGACTCACCAGTTCCACACCACGTACATCTCTGGTGACGTGTGGATTTCTTTTCGAACAAAAGAAAACATCCAGTAATGCGGGAGGATTAGCTAATACTCTCGAACAAACGAGTGTAGTCAGAATAATCCTTTTATGGATTTATAATTCTACGAAAACAAACAAAGGATGTAATTGTGGCTCAAATCGAATAGTTGCCACTTTAATCCGTCGAATATCTTCACATCGATTAGATACGGATACCTACTTATAAGTTTATAAATACTAAATTAAGGGCCAGTTTCACCAAACAGCCAAATCTACACATGTGTACACATTTATGTATAAATTAAATCTGTGCATAGCTCCGATTAAAACTGCCGGTTAAAACGAAACGGGTTTCACCGCATGAAGAGGTGGTTAACTATGTGTATGTGGGCGGGTTCAGCGTTAGATTTCCTGTAAGAATAGCACCTGCTCGTTGATAAATAGCGAAGCAAGCCCCCCCCCCCCCCCCCCCAGAGAAAGTGGTCGGCCGAGCGAAGCGAGGCCTTCTGTCTGAGTCCTAGTTAGTTTTATTTCAATCACAACCCCTGGGTCAGGAGACATAATTTTAAATGCCTAATTTTAAAAGGCGACACAAGGTCAGCGGACCCCCAAAAACAAATTTTTTTTCCATCGGGGTGACTGGCTCAGGAATGTGGAGGGGATCAACTCAGGTGGAGTCGGTGATCACGAGTGGTAGGGGGGGGGGGGTGATCCTCAACTCGTATGGATGGCCGGTGGAGGGCTGAGGGTGTTCACGCATAGAACATCAGATGCTCTGAGTTGATTCGGGAACTTGAAAACTGCCAGATCAGGAAACTGTTCGAATTTCCGCCCAGAAACCGATTCAGGGAGTTCAGGCGGGAGCCAGGAAACTGTCAGAAAACAGAAAACTGGAAACTGTCCAAAAATATTCTGGCAGAATGAAAAACCCCCGGTTAGACTTTGAAAACTGTCCGAATTTCTGCTCGTGGCAATGAACCCTCGAGTGGGTTCGTGATGAGCTTCAGGTAAGAGGGTTGAGAAGGTTCTTACCTACTAGACGGCAGGGGCACCACTATTGGGTCACCTTTGGACCTTTTCAGCTTGGGGTTTTATCCATGAGCGTTGTCGTTTTAACTCACAAGAAGCGTATAGCGGTCGTATTTACCTATGCTCCGTGAAGGAAGCGCTATTGGGATCTATCGTGATGTGGGAGAACCGTAGGCGTGTTGACTCGATAACCGGAATAAAAACTCCCGGGAAAAAAAACTCACGGATAAAACACTCCGGAAAAAACTTCCCGAAAAAAAAAACTCCCGCGATTTGGCAAGGCGGAAAAAACTCCCGGCGTCAAAAAGTCAGAAACCTAATAAAAGTCCCATCAAAAAGTCCCATTTGGAGCCCCATGAACAGGATTCTTCGTTCAAGAATACTTCGAAAACGACACCCCACTCGATATCATAGCCTAAATCTTCAATAAACCCTCCCTTTGTCCCTTTTTGGCCCCAGTGGACTATAGATGGTGCAAATGTTACTGGTCTTCTGTCGTTGGCAGTGAACTTGGGAGTCCCTCATGACCTAATTACTTACGTTCGCATTTCTTTACGTCCTCGGTGGAAGCAGGTACTAGTACATGAAGGGATTTACGACCCTACTTTCGGACAGTTTTCAGTTCGAATGGATTCGAGCAGTTTCCCCTCTTCACATTCTGTATTCAGTTTTCTGGCAGAATCCTCGTTCCACCTTTTCGGGGAGTTTTGAGGATCAGATTTTCGGAGAGTGTTGAGACGAGGCCCCGATCTCCCCGAATTTCCAGGGAGGGAGTTTCGGACAGTTTCCTGGTGGGGCGGTTTCCCCCTATCCGTAGATTCTATCCTCAAACCGAATAACCTCCGTAAAAACACATTGGAAAACGAGCGGTTGGTTTATAGAAACTAGTCGCTCTCGCAAATTTGGATTTAATGCTAACGATCGCCACCAGGTCAGAACCAGCAGCACGCCAGGCTATAGCGTAGGTATACGGCATTGACTGGCTAATCAGGTGTGTCCCCTTAGTCTACTATATTAAAGCCGCAACTTGAGGACGAGGAGGAAAGTGACCCAAGTTAGGTCTTCTTTATTCTAGGGTACTTGTAGCGTTCGGAAAATGTGGGAAGAAACGAAAAAAGGTTTAAAAAAAGTCTACTCGTCAAAACAAATTTTGTGTCAGCGAGTGGATGACGAGAAAAGTCTAAAACCACCAAAATTTGTTGCTAAATGTGGCCTATCAAAGTTCCTTAAAGGGCGTGAAACTAGGCGTAGCCAGCAGGAGTTGGCCCCTGTTTAAGTAATAAAGATGAAAATTTTTTAAATTTAATTACCTACTAGTCCAAGCCAACCATGCAATGCAAGCAGCAAGGAGTGAACCCTCGGACGGATCCCGATTCCTCTCCAATTAGGACCACCCCGGAGATTATCCCCATATTCCGATTCCTCTCGCACTTAACGCCCTGCCCTCATCGCCACAACCTGATTCCTTTCAGTTACTTTCATAAGCTCAAAGTAACAGTTCCCGTGCAGAAATAGGAAAGCAGAGATTCGAAATTTAGACATGGGTTTATTGATTCGTACAAATTAACGAATCAAGTAAACAAATTTAAAAAATAAATTAATTGTGAATATACAAAATGTTTTGTATTGCATATTATAAAGTCGTTAAGCGGGGGCAACCTTATGGCTTTGGTACAGAAACCTGTCAAATTTGCCTTCTTTCAACTTTCGTCATTGTCTTACAAATCACTACTATTGAATTTAATGTAACTGTCATTCTGGCAGTCCAATAAAATACTGAGAAGGCTCCAAAAAACCAATTTCAACTTCCAACTTCCTTATAATCTGACGGCAGACCTAAGTTCTGAATCTTCCTCTACCACGCCTGTGTTGATAAAATATTCAGTGCAATACTTACTCGGATACAACCACTGAGCTAGAGTGAGGTACTCTAGGTTCTTTGGTAACCAAAAATGAGGATGTTGCCGTCCTGGGAGTGAAAACAAGTAACTGCCTCGGAACTGGAACGGAGATGGATACGGCGGTTGAGAGGCGAGAGGAATCATGCCGCCTCTTAACTATTGTCAACAGTACTCGGAGAGGAATCCTGCCCATTTCGAACGGAAGAGAGAAATTATGAGAGGAATCGGGAAAACCCCGAACCCTCACTGCTAACTCAAAACGGATTCCGGTGCTCCCTCATATCCCATATGAGGTCACTGTTGAAATTCAATTTCAACAGAATGCCTTCAAGGTCGCATTGAGATCTCTCAAGTATCGGAAGCTTGCCCTCTTCAGTTTTCCTATTATAACACATGGTACTCTGAAATTGACTGGTTAATTCATTCTGCCGGAAATCTATCGCTCAGTTTTACGTTTTCGAATTATCAAAATTATTTCGTTAAAATTTATCTGATCAATTTGAAAATTGAGCAAGTAGTGGAGATTGGTGTGTGGTTGGAGTATTGTTTGTGGTTTGTTTATGCGATGTCGTGCTCTTTTTGCATAGTTCTCGTCTTGGACGTGTTCATATTGTTGACAGCGATATTCTTGAACGTACATGATGCACTGTTCAACGAGGTTGAAGCGTATGAGTTGATGGAAATTTCGACTGAGGTGATACACCCAGTAACCCCACCACACATTGGTCCTACAATAGCTCCAACAGTTATAATGGCGTCATGTCGTGACAATCCTAATGATTGTTCTAAACTCAGTTGGCGTTTCGGTGAGTTCAAACAAAATTGTGCTAAAGAGGGGGGGTATCTAGACGACAAGCAAGTTAGTCCTTGTGGTATTTTGGGGAGCCATCAATTATTGAGATGTTGTAAGTTTGTGGCTATGCCTGCTCGACTATTTTTAGACGAAGATCCTGCAATCTTGCCGCTAAATGCCTTCTACTACTACTCGGCTGTACGGATCGCCTATTTGTTCGTGTTCATGCTGGGAATCGTCCTAACAATCATCACAATGGGCATTAACCTGAAACAAGACAGGCCCCTTCTAGGACGGGCAAGCCCGTTTTGGATAGCGTACGTCATCCTGCTGGCGATCGTTCTCGGAGTATCATGCGGTAACTTTTATTTCGTCAATTCCAACAACAATGCGTTTAGCAGCGTGATTCTGATGACGGCCATCGGCGGTGTCGTGTTCGTTTGGACCATCCTCATGACCGTACTGTTGATAATTACGTCGAAACGCCCGATCAAGGTAAGGGCACCGCCACCACCTCCGCTGCCGATCCGGAAGAATCTGACTAAATTCAAATCGCAGCCAGAACAGACGAATGAAATAGACGATGAGCCGAGTACATTCAACTTCCGGAAACTGCTCTTTTGGAAGAAGATGGAAGAGGATTTCGACGAGCCGGATGAACAGCCGAAAACGAGTCGATTCAACATCCCGTTTTTTAAGAAGAAAGGCGTCCCCGAACAGCAGCCTGAAGAAAAGCCGACAAAGAATCGATTCAACATCCCATTTTTCATGAAGAAAGGCGTTCCCGAACAGCAACCTGGAACGCAGCAGAATCAAGGTCCACCGAACATGCCACCACCTGGACAAGGACCACCGAACAGGCCACCACCTGGGCAAGGACCACCGAACAGGCCACCACCTGGCCAAGTACCACCGTACAGGCCACCACCTGGGCAAGGACCACCAAACAGGCCACCACCTGGGCAAGTACCACCGTACAGGCCACCACCTGGGCAAGGACCACCGAACAGGCCACCACCTGGGCAAGGACCACCGTACAGGCCACTACCTGGACAAGGACCACCGAACATGCCACCACCTGGACAAGGACCACCGTACAGGCCACCACCTGGGCAAGGACCACCGAACATGCCACCACCTGGACAAGGACCACCGATGAGGCAACCTCCGATGCAGCCTCCAGGCAAACCCTAACCTCCCAGCAAACTAACGATCAATTTGCTCTCTGATTAGACGGTAAAAACAACCACACATTTTCAATAAATCATGATTTGTCTCATCCTTTCATTCTCTACGTAGGTGGTAGGAGCCAAATTTTATTTTCAGATTGAACGGGTGTCAATTTTCTATTCATCTCGAAATTTGCCCAAAAGAGGTTAGCCGGAGGGTCGAATGAGGTGTCGTTTTTGGGCTAATTTTGAAAAGAACTCGATTCGTGGGAATCACAAGAAATTACGTAAGATAGTAATAATTACTATCTTACGTAATTTCTTGTGATTCCCACATTATTATTCTTCTTCTCGCAGTGCCGACTCCGTCATCGAAGGTTGGCGATCACTCCAGCAAATTTTTCTCTATCTTGGGCGAGGTGAAATAATTCTGCTGCTCGGCGTATACCCGTCCAGCTCCTGATATTGGCAAGCCACGAGGCTCTCTTCCTCCCAACTCCTCTCCTGCCACTTATCTTGCCCATCATGATTGTCTGCAGCAGTCCATATTTTTCTCCTCTCATGACGTGTCCCAAGTACGCTACTTTCCTCGTCTTGATAGTTCTCAGTAGCTCTCTGGATAGGGAATTCTGCTCAAGAATGTAGTCGTTCCACAGCCGAGCAGTCCACGGGATTCTAAGCATACGACGAATTAACCACATTTCGAACGCTTCTAGCCGGTTAACGTCTGCTGTTTTCAACGTCCATGTTTCCACTCCATAAAGCAAAATCGACCAAATATAACACTTGACGATACGCCAGCGAAGTGGAAAGTCGAGATCTCGGCGACATAGTAAGGTACGCATACTATTGAATGCACTACGTGCTGTCTCAATGCGACATCTGAGCTCCCCCTCAAGCGACCAAGTCTCTGACAACCATTGTCAGAGACTTGGTCGCTTGAGGGGGAGCTCAGACACATTATTATTAGCCCATATATAATTATAATTATTAGCCCACCTAGTATTCATGGAATAATACACCTATGTATTCATGTCGGAGCTCGAAACTTTTGACCAGCCTCAAAATGTCTCAAAAGTCATGTGTAGATTCCAAAAACGAAATGTCCGTCCGCCGTCCGAGCCTTTTTGAGCAGGGATTTTTTTAAAAATCTGAAAAATCAGCGGTGGGGTAGGGTTTTCGAACTATTTTTGGAGGTAGAATCCATCTTGTGAAATCCCAGAACCATCGGACTTCACCTGAGGATTGATGGGGCTACAGATGGAGCTACAGATGGAGCTTTTGAAGGATGCCAGGAAGTCGAATGAGGTGAATAACATCAAGTTCAGTCAATAGATAATTTGAGCTTACTTTTTAGGATATTTAATATGCTAGAAAGTATTATGTTTCCAATGGGATGCCAATGGGAATAATTTTAAAAAAAAGAGAAATCCAGGGTTTCCTAACAAAATTTGCGATGTGACAACTCAGGGCAGCATAAAAGCCACTATTTTTTCTGACTTTATTCGGGTTTTCTAATATTACTCGAAAACAAGTTATGCTAGCGATATCGTTCACCCAAACGGTTTTAAAGGAGGTGAAATAATTTCACCATTGTTGATAATTATTATCAACAATTTGCTGAAGTTGGTTTTAAACCAAACAGAACCCCTGAAGTTGGTTTTAAACCAAACAGAAAGCAAGATACAGCTCTTTGAAATCATTCATGAATATGAGGAGGTTGAAGATGTCGTCCCACTTGAAAACACCCATTGCTGATGAAGAACCATCGTCCGAAGTGATCGAGGAGGGATCAGTGGTGCTATCGTATTCGATACCAGTGCTGTCAAGTAGGAGCTAAAATTTGTTATGTTCAAACAAATAACACTAACTATCCATGAATTTTCTCATTTTCCTGAAATTTCTGTAATAACAAAACTTTCCTAGAAATGACTGTTTCACCCACTAACTGAAACCTACATGACTTTTTTCTAGAGGGAAATTTTACCCTCTCTTATTATACCGGCCTTGATTCGAGATAGTTTGATACTTCACGACAAGAAACTGTTCAACAAGGTTAGATATCTAACCCATATGGGTTGGACGAGCTCGCGTTACGAGTGAAGGATGGATTCATTATTGAACGGGAATTTCATAAGTATTTGATATTTCGTGCGAAGACCGGGTGTCCCAGCTAGTTTAATATAAAATTAAATCGTTAATTATTTTTTAAATTTTATTATTAATAATTTGAAAAAAGATTTTTTAGAATACCTAGGTACCTATTAAAAAAAAAACAATAAACCCTTGTGTATAATTTGCATCTCTTTTTCCAGTTATCAAGTTTTGTCCACATTATCTTCATAACTCAGCAGGAAACTGGGTACTTTTCCGTTATACCCCCCCCCCCCCCCCCCCCCGATTTTCTCGACTGTTTCACGCCCGCCCGATGTTTCTAGGCATTCCCTCTTACTTAGATTTGATATTTACCTACAATTCCTAACAATTTCAAACTGTGAGAAGAAATTATATTATTTTTAAAAAAGAAGGGGGAAAAAAATTACCGTGTTTTCAGAAGTTGCCGATGTCGGTGAGGATTTGTTGAAACAAATTGTAATTAGCATTTCCGTTACTTATCTCCTGACCTTTGTGAAGAGATTAAAAACCAACCGGTTCATCGAGAAGACATTCGACCCAAGCAAGCGCGCAGCCCCAGTGGTCAATGGAGTTACCCTCTTGTTTTTCCAAGAATTCACCGATGCCTCTTCACTCTTTCTATTTGTGCGTACATTAATGAAACCGGATCATTGCCAGTGCCTAGAAACATCGGGCGGGCGTGAAACAGTCGCGAAAGTCGTGGGGGGGTATAACGGAAGAGTACCGGAAACTGTAGACATTGGCTAGTATTGTTGGATTTGGTTGTTTCGGTATTTGTCATGCTATTGTTGAAGCCAAACCCCACTCTATCGTCTCACTCTTCGTAAAAATTAGTGCTTTGTAAAAAACGCTCATCATCATCGACACGGTCGCGATTATGTAAATTAACCGAGGCGAAGACACAATTCCCAAGACAACTTCGGCAATTTGGAAATTGGCGAGACCGCATTGCCTTTGAAAGATGGTCAGTCTCGTCAATCGATCCAGAAAACCCGGTCGAACTCAAACCGGTGGAAACCGGCGGTTCGGGATCGGCTTGTAAACAGAGTTGTTAGGCCTCATCCCCTATTGGACGTGCAATGCAGCTGGCCCGATTGACCTCATTAATTAAAAAGAAGAGACGGCAAATTTGATTCATTTTTTTTGTCATCGTTCATTTTGGTTGGTCCAAACCGAACATCAGTGAGTGACATCCTCACGGCCACCGTCGTTGGTCTAAAATTGGCTCATGCAGGATTAAAGCACCAGAACTAGGCATTTTAAGCAGGTTTTTTATTCACACATTATTACCCCTTATAAAAACTTTAGTATTGATGCATTTTTTCATACTTGACAAGAACCCCGTCCAAAACGAATGTTGGAAGAATTTTGATCGGGTGTGGGTTCGACCCAAAGCCTATCAAATCAAGCTAATCCGAGTCATTAAAGCGAAATGAAGATTCGACGTACTTACCACGACGTATGGCAACCAACCACAACGTACTTTTCACCGACCAATGTAAAACAGTTCTTTGCGAACTTGACCTCTCCTACGCCCCTTTGAGGCCAGGGAACCAGAGCCAACGATCTTGAAAGAGGGCTCAAGACTTAGTTCGAGCTTTGAACACGAGCCTCCAAACCCCTTTGACGCTGGGGAACCAGGAGGGCTCATGAGCTTCAAACTTGAGCGACTGAACGTCTTTCTCATTTCCATTTCTGGCAATCTTTTTTCTTTGTCTTCATGTCTCAAATCTTCATGTTCATCAAAATGGGCAAAAACGTTGCGCGGTCCCTTCAGGAAATCGGAAAAATAATATGGAAACTTTGAATTAAAATTAAAAATGAAGGAGGTTTTAGAATTTCCAATGAGGAATTCGAATGTTTTGACCATTTACGACAACCCGTCCGAAACATGGCCAAAATGAGGAGAGAATGCGACAAAACATTTTTACAAAAACATGAAACTTGCAGATAAATTCCTAATATGAATTGCGTCAACCTTTTACACTCTTGGACTCGTGTCTATGCAGAAGTCGCCAATTGATGGGGTGCGTTCGGCCTAATTTCAATCTTATAGTTACCCTATGGTTTATATAATTTATAATAATATTTAGGTCTATAATAATAAGCTTACATTACTTTTTGTAATATTATTTATATGTATATTAATTACATGCAGGCTGTAACCTTAGTTATGAAGGAAATAAGTCGGATTGGCCAATTACTGGTGCTCTTTACCTACCCCTGAGGGAAGAAACCTCAAAAAATGGTGTAAGTATATCTCTACTTCACCAGCACCCTTGTCGACTGCTATATCATATTTCAACGAAACAATTATTGTTTCCCACAATTTTGCTCCACTGGTTCCCAGTCAAAGCGACGGCGACTCAGTAATTAGCTTCGGCGACTCAGTCGCGTCTTTGGAATTGGGAGACATCAACTGGTGGCAGACGAGCATGACGAACCCCATTAGAACCCGTCGAATGTGCTAACTATCTGACGGCAACATCAGGCCCTCGGATTCAAGTTTTCACACCTGAACCCGGTTCGGACCGGACCAAACTGGCCGCGGTACCTACGTTTACATGATTGCGCTAAAGTTTAGATAGGTAAGTACGAATGAAAAACAACAACAAAAAAAAAAAAAAAAAAAAAGAATCAGTCCTTTATCCAAGAGGACTTTATCCAGTACGTCACATTACCCACTAATACCTTGAGTGTTCGAGAAGTTTGTTTCTGTACGATAAGCCTTAAACTTTCAATTTACATAAATTATCCTCAACATTCGTATCGCATCCGCTTCGGTTAGCAACAGTAACAATTATTGTTACTTACTGTCAATGATTAGGCGTATAGATACTACTTCTAGTTAAACTGTTCTCATTAACGCTAATCGCCAATAAACGAAGGTCGAACTGTGTACATTTCAAAAGACGCTGCATATTTACTGTGCGTAAATTGTGAATGAAATACTTACTATATTTGACTCGTGAAATAGGTAGGTACTATACCACTCATACTCTTCTTCACTACTCAAATCCATAAAAAATACTCACAACTTGTGAGTCACAAGACTCATCTCTTACACAATACTCATGTGACTCATACTCATATTATTTCATACTGTGACAAAATAGGGGAGACTGTTGTACCTTGATCACGTTGTACCTTGAAAAATTTGAATTAGCTCCGGCTGGTGCTGCTATCCAGCAGATCTTTCTACGCCTAAATAATTTATGCCTCCTCAGAGAAGAATTATTCTTCTCTGAGGAGGCATATCTTATCAGTGTAGTTTCATCAATGCACGAAAACGATTGGGGGTCGAATTGACAAAATTTGTCAATTCGACCCCCAAAAAAATTTCTTATCACATTTAATGTGATAAGAAATTTACTTTTGAGATCTTTGAGTTCAACTCATTTATCCCACGCTTTCGAAGATGAGTGTTCGATTGTTAGCTTTTATGGTTCTATATGCTACCTATAAAGAAACCAAATTGCTTACCTATTTCAATGAGAGAAATGTGAGGTTTGGGTATTTTCCGTTTTTGCAAAATGGGAGACCATGTTGTACCTTGGAACAAAAATTTTTTTTAAGGGTCTTGTACCTTGGAACAGATGTTTGGCTGGAAGGGTTGGTACCTCGTGTACCTTGAAACACTTAATTTGCCATCAAACTCATCCATTTTCTGTCTGAGCTATAACCCAGAGTGATCTTCAATTGTTTCTATAGCATTTTGTTTGTTTCTATAGCATATTATGTAACTTTTCAGGTTTTTTCTTCAGATGCTGATAAAATGATATTTCAGACGATGATGAACAATTATTACTTCTGTTAACGTTTTCAAGGTGTTTTTTTTACTGCTGCCGCTAAGAGAAACAAGCCATCAATTGAATTGAATAGAAGAGCGCAACCTTTCTGTTATACTACGAAACCAAAACCGTAACTAAGAATTCGTAACTAGACACACGGTATCTAACGACCAAACTATGTCGTCGGGATCGGACGAATCGTCGACGACGGAGGTGATTTTGATAGCCTATAACCACCCCCAGAACTCGCTGATCACAATGAGACCACCCTCATGAAAATCTGTTCAGCCGTGATGCTGTGATACACAAAAACACATTCCACATACACACACATTCCATTTTTGAGGGAAAGGTTGCGCTAAAAACGTCGTCGTTCACTATATTCTTCATTTTTTCTCAAAAATACCAAGCGTTCCAAGGTATACGAGCGTTGTTGTACCTTGGAGCAAAAACGTCCTTTCGGATTTGCTTCATAGCTTCGCCTATGCTTCAAGGAATTACAATTTTGGCACACAAAACTATTAGTCAAGACTGCTGTAAGGTATTGAAACCGAAAGCCGAGCAATATTGATGAATTTCCAGGCACTATCTCCAAATAACTGAAAAGTGTTCCAAGGTCTTGTATACAACGGTCTCCCCTACTCATAAGACTCACACTCATGCACAATACTTTTACGACTCATACTCTCCAACTCACATACTCTAAGGACCCAACTTCAAACAAGCGATGGGCGATGCGACTAGGTGCGTTAGACAATGAGAAAACTCGGCGAAGAAACTGTGAAACACAGAAACGGCCTGGAGGGGCCCAGATCGCTTGAATGCAGGTGACAGATCCCATCCGGATGGGATCTGTCGCGCGTCGCTTCTGTCGCTAAGTCGCCTACCTATTCATTGTTAGGCGCATTCGTTTGGCGCAACGCAACATCACAAAGATTCCACCTACATAAAAAACGCTGCAAATTTTACTCACGGGATTATTATTCTTTGATGTTACATTACTTGTACGAAAGTTAAATCTGTTGAAAAAAAAAGTTTTTTCTATATTTTTTGTTTTTTCACTCGGAAAATATTTGGCCTCCTGGGATCCTTCAAAAACCCCATTTGTAGCCCTATAGATCCCCACAGTGAAATCAGATTGAAAATGGATTTAACGTCCAAAAATACTTCGAAACGACACCTAACTCGATACCATAGCCAAAAGCCTTTTAAAAAACCCTCCCGTTGCCCCGTTTTAGCCCCTTAGCGCCCCACGGGTTTGGGCGATCGGGCTGAAAACCTTGCGGGCACAACTAGATGGTAAACCAGGTATTTTGTAAAAATTTCAAATTTAAAAAAAAAATTCTACTGCCCAAACGGCCCGGACGGTGTACACCGTACGACGGACGGACATTTCGGTTTTGGAATCTAGACCTCTTGAAACGGATAATGTCAAATTTTGAGGCCGATCGGAGTCGTCGACCTCCGTCGCGATTGCAAAGGTGTATTATTCCTAGAATAATGAACCAAAAGTTGAACGCACCTCATTTTCTCGGCCAAGACCCCAACCAAAACCGGGTTAAGGGTAACCATAAGAGATTTTTTAGAGGACGCCCACGGTGTCGTCGAAGGTCAGAGATCCAGCCTCTTCGTTCCCAAACGTACGTTCCCAAGGAAATCTGTGAAATATGTTGAAGGTTTTGATTGAATCGTTCATTGAATTTAAAATTAAAATAGAAATAGAATAGGCTAGATTTTTTTTTTTTTTTTTTTTTTTTTTTTCAAATAGGTAGGTACAGAAACTTATTCTGTGGCCATGAATTCAACCTTGCTCTTCAACTAGGACATGTGTTTTCGGTTCTTTAGCATGGTTTGAAAAGCTGGACACTGATAGAATAGGTAATGACGAAAATTAAAGCTTCTGATGTGGACACAGAAGAATAGTAAAGATCACATGGATAGTTAAGATCACTAACGTAGAGGTTCTAAGAATCGTAGGTTCTATGAGTAAATATATTTTCTTTATAAAGAAACGGAAGTTTCTTACTACCTACCGAGAAGAGAAAACTTCGATGGAGTGAGAAATCCCAACAAGTAGGTAGGTATGATATCACCGCATCCGGTATTAAAGAAGAGATTCTTGGAAACCGAAACCTTACGAAGTGGTACAATTTAACACTTGAAAATTTCAATATTTAATATTGTTTGATAAAGCTCAGAACTGACGTTTCAACGCCAACACTACAAACAGAAGGAGATTCCATTTAAATGAATGTGACGTCAACTCTGATGATTTAACCATGCAGATGAGAAAGAATTATTTCATGATTCATTATTTCGTGATTTGATGCGTGTGGTTTTGGAATGTTAGTATTGGACAGTAGTATTAGTTCAATAAAGGTCAAAGGTCATTCAGAATGACATACAAACCTCAAATTTTTCAATTAAAAACCCCGTTTGAGGGGAGAAAAAGAGAAGTACCTACTGCCACTAGGAAGTGAAAAACGAGAGGGACCGAGGAAATTTCGTGCGATGATTAGTTTGATTTCTGTCACCAGAATGCAGTGTCGGAGTGCAATATTCTTGTGGTAGACCTAAGGGTTAAAAATTCCTAACTCACATAATATGCGACATCATTTAAATCACATCCATTTGAACATCATTTAAAATTTAAATCACATCTATATCACATCTACATCAGATATCATTTTCAAGCACTCACGTTTTAACTTGTGAGAGGGGCCCAAATCAGCAAAATGGAGATGAAAAGTTTTTTTTGTACCCTTTTTAACCCTTAGGTATAATAGAGATACGAAGTTCTAACTTGGCTCAAAAGACGAGATCTACATAGCCACGTACCTAACTCAAAAACGCAGGCAATTTTAATTCCTATTCTTTGATATCTACTCCCTAAATTACGCAAATGGCTCAGCGCATTCCTTATACACTATAGTGTACAATGTACACCTATTATATAATATATAATGTACACTGTACATTATATATTATATAATAGGTAGCTACTCTATAGCATCAAAGACTTTTTTGAGCTGAAGCAATGTAATGGTAGTGCTGGCAATGTTTTACTATGGTTGGACATGCATTGTTTTGAAACATTGCTTCAATCTAATTTAGTTGTTGATGTTATGGCAATTTTTTTTTACCCTCTGATAAAAAGCTCTATTGTATCCATGGTATTCCCACGGTGAAATCGGATAGTAGGTAGTGGATCCCAAAAAATACATCGAAAACAACAACCCACTGCCGAAAACGATCAAAAAACCCCTCCTGTTGTCCCTTTTTAACCCCATGCCACGGGTTTGGGAGATCGGGTTGAAAACCTTGCGGGCACAACTAGAGGGAAAGCGAGTATTTTGTCAACATTTCAGATCTAAAATTAAAAAATCCTAATGCCCAAAACGGCTTGGACATTTAATTTTTGGAATCTACACATCTTGAAACGAATAATGACAAATTTTGAGGCCGATCAAAATTTCCAGCCCCCGTCACGTAGGTATAGGTAAGTACACAGATGTATTATTCCAAGATGATAAACCAAAAACACCAAAATGGTCGATTCGACTTAGAAGGGCTTATCTTAGAAGGGCAGAGGAGTTACACTAAAAATATGTATAGGTTCGCCCAATAATGCGGGTGTTGGGTGTACACAGGTGTATTACTGTAGGTCCTACAGTAGGTCTATGTGCACAAATTGAGTTCCTTCCTAAATTCCCAGCGGTTGTAAGTGCACCGAGTTTCCACTAAAAGAATGACCATTTCGCAGACTTTTAACCGTAAAAAGTCAAGCTTTTGCTCAGGTTGATTGTCATTCGTTAGGAGGAACTTTCAAGAACTCTAATTTGAATACCTACTACCTAAAGTATTGAATGAACAATTCTCACCAAGGTTCCCGCTCCTTTTTTGCACACTTTCCAAATCTCATTGAAACTACGGTGGTCATTTGTCCCCAGTCAACAAACAATACATTGCCCGCGCCTCCTAATTGAAAAACATCCTTTAAGGCCAACTTTTTTTGTCTCCAAAGACCCGAATAAGAAGTCAAGAGAACAAAATCAGGAGTGTCAACTTGGACGCCGTGAAAACGAAGTGTAAATACCCAATCAGCCTAAGTGGAAGAGTAATTACCTTGAAAAAGTATCGAGGTTGAAATGTAGCCAGTTCGAACTGGATTTGGTAGATTTTTATGTAATGACGAGCTTTTTTACGATTCAAGGGCTCACATTAAAGTGAAAAACGAGACGAAAACATTTGTTGGAAAATCGAGTTTTGTCTCGTAAAAAAAACGTAACAACTAACATCTTTCTATTGTTATCCATCATTCTCTTCATTGTTTTATGTCAATCAACATCTTGGATATTAAAAGATATCTTACGTAGTACAGACACGTAATGACGCCTTCAACGCCAACATCAGAGAGAAGGATGACTCCTCACTCACCGACCCCATTTGATGAGAAATTTGCCAATGAGATGAGGTGCCAATGAGAACCTCTGATTTCACCGTGAGGATCTATGGGGCTACAAACGGGGCTTTTTAAGGATGCCAGGAACTTGAAAGAGTGAGGTGTCGTTTTCCGAGTAATTTTGGACGCAAAATATGTTCTCTTTTTTTTTCTACAGGTAGCTTGAAATTCTGAGAATCAATATAGGTCTATATTTGGATGTCCCAAACTGAACATCAGTGAGTGACATCCTCACGGCCATCTTCGTTGGTCTAAAATTGGTTCATGTAGGATTAAAGCACCAGAACTTGGCATTTTAAGCAGTTTTTTCATTCATTACCCCTGATAAAAACTTCAGCATTGATGCATTTTTTCATACTAGACAAGAACCCCGTCGGAAACGAATGTTGGAAGAATGAAAGCCTTAAAAAAAACTCTCCCTTAGCTCCACATTATGGCTGAAAACCTAGCGGGCACAACTAGAAGGTAAACAACCATCAACCACAACGGCCCGGACGGAGGAATCTTGACCTCTTGAAACGAATAATGTCAAATTTTGAGGCCGATCAGAATTTTTGACCCCTGTCGCGATTGAATAGGTGTCATTCCAAGAATAATAAACCAAAAATGGGATCCTCTCCCAGAATAACCAGGCTACCTACCAATAATACAGGAATTTCCTTACCCCACATGGGTGTCCTTCATGCAGCGTCCTCATTTATTCATTTTGATCCAACATAGTGTGAGGACGGGTCTCACTCTACTCTGTGGGGTGGTTGGTCATCACTGGAGCCTCCGCATATTGTGTCTTCGTCCAAAATCACTATGAGAAAGATACCCATCTTGACCCCCCCTCCACGGACTCGTTAAAAGGAGTTTTAAAACAAATTATGATGTAAATCTATTAGTACCTATCTCATAATGGGCTAATTTTAATAGGTAGAGCATAAAATTAAATAATTTAATTAATTATTATAAATTTTAAGGTGACACTAAGATTTTAAGAACCAACGAAAACTTTAATTTTTACCGCTAACACTCAAAAAACTCATGGCATGCCAGGCGTGGATATGTCACCAGGTGAATAATTTGTTTATAGGCTAACCTTTTTAAACAATTGTTGCGTTGCTTTTTAACAAATTCACTTAGGTAATTGTGACTAGGTATCAATTTTCATGCTTACGTAGGCCAGCCAATAGACATAATATGGATATTATCCATGTCTAAACTGCTACATTTACTCCGAGTTACCTAGATGTACCTACCTATAACGAAGTTATTACAAACCGACCTTGCTGCGATTAGATCGATTCAAAACGATTGATCGTTAGTTGTAGGTACATAATAATATTATTATGTTGAACGGCAGTTTTTCTGATTTTTTTTTTCTTTCTCTTTTTCAACGTTGACAATTCAACTTGGAAAACCACAAGGATCATTGAAAGAAAACCACAGGTTAAGAACGTACCAGGTCTCCCGTGATGGTCCATCGTGGCTACCTGCCGTGACATTGCTGAAGACGAATTTTTTCCTTCTGTTGACAGGCGGAGGTCGAGGCCGACCAGAAAGTCCCCACGAACGACACGCACGCCGGGCACGGCGTCAAACTCGGATGGATTCAAGGCGTCCTCATCCCCTGCCTCCTCAATATATGGGGCGTCATGTTATTCTTGAGGTAGGACACAAACCTGGAACTGTTGGTGAAGTTTATTCCTAAGGTTTCTAAATGATTATCATGTAGCGGATGGAGGATCCGTTGGAGATGTTGAGGTTCGGTCAAAGAAGCCGTCGTTTCAGAAGATTCTCTCATCATCAGGGCCTGACGGAATGAACAGAAAAAGACTTTTGTTATAGAAACAAAGAATACGTTTAGAATAAGCAGTGGGCACATAAACATTGATGAAAATATTTGGCCAAGCCTTCCTGATAACCAAATTTCATAGAATTCATAAAATTCAATACCCGTGAAGGGTATTGAATTTTATTTAATTAAAGGGTATTGAATTCAATTCTAGGAGGGTTCCTAGGAAGTATAGTGTGTTCTCAATGATGCCAAATGACTTCAACCAAAACCCCCTGCATCGTTGAAAAAGAAAAACCTAAAATCCCCAAAAAATTATGAAGTTCCCCCCAAAAAATACTGAAAATCTGTGAGTGAAAAGGATAAAGTTTTTCCTGTTTACTATAAGGATAAACTTTATCCTATTATTATTATTATTTAAATATAAATATTTAATATAAGTAGGTAATGGGCATACGTAATTGGGACCCCCAAACATGGATTCCACGTCCAAAAATACTTCGAAAATGACACCTAACTGGACCACATAGCCCAAAACCTCCCCCATAGTCCCATAGCGCCACAGGTTTGGGCGATCGGGCTGAAAACCTTGCGTTTATTCCAAGAATAATAAACCAACAAATAATTTACTGGTTGCTTAATTAAATTTTGCAATCCAAACCTACCAGAATATCATCTAGGTATCAATTCTTTCTCCGTTTCCTCCTGTTTCTTGTCAACATGATCGTAAATATGGGACACCACGTTTTCATTAGGGGAAAGTGGTTGCAGGAAATGCCTTCGTTGTGAAGATGGTACCTAATCGTCAGAATGCTTAGCATTAATTCGATGGAGGTACGATTTCTCACTTTAGATTTGATTGTTACGAATTGAGAAGGCTCTCTCGACTACAGCATTAAATGCTTCAAATTTTGAAGTTGGAAGTGATAGTTGTGAGAGAACGAAATTCCCAAAGGTTTTGAACCTATAGTTCCCTCCAGCGACTGATACACGTCAACATCTGAATGGCTCCACTGACGTGGAGCCATAATATGGCGCTCTTTTATTCTTTACGGAACCAATTCTTATTTGTTTTTTCCCATTCCGTTATTATTTGATCCCCCCCCCCCCTCCCCTCAAATTTCCCCCGTGAAATGAAATGCCCCTAAAAAAACCCTCGAAAAAATTCCCCCGAAATTTCTCCCTTCACAAAAAAGCCCCTCAGCGGGAAACCACTGAAGGAGGTTCCCCTTTCCCTATAGTCTTTTGTTATTAACATTTTCTTGTTTTCACTCAAAAATTTTGAGTTTGTTCTTGTTTGATGTTCGATCGTTTGAAAATGTAATGTTCTCGTGGAAAGTACGTGAGTGGTTTTACGGATGGTTGCAGGCTTCGTACATATTTTAAACAATATCCTTGGCAAATTTGCTAAAATTTTGTTGTATTTTGCAGGTTGTCATGGGTGGTAGGAGAGTCAGGCATCCTTCTGTCGACTGTCATTATAGTCACATCGTACATAGTGTGCGTCATCACTACGTTGTCCCTTTCAGCGATAAGCACCAACGGCGAAGTCAAAGGAGGTAATTTTACAGTTTTCACACGTTTTGGGGCGTTGTAAATAACTTCGTTTTTTTGCCTTAATCTGATAAACTTGATAAGTGGCAAGCAACTTGTTGAGAGTGGGTCAAGGTGGTGACGAGGGAAGAGTCTTCTGGACTGGAAGAGGCCAGAAGACAGCGTGTAAGGGTTTGGATTAGCAGAGTGTTTCAGGCCCTGAACTTCAGGGTGCTTGTCACGAGGTACCTACTGCTGATTAGGTCACGGGTTCGAATCCGATTGGAAATCATGTAGGTTTCAGGCGCGACTCGTGAGGGAGGCAGCGTCGCAACTGCACCCCCTCGATGCAGAAGTGCGAGAGGGGGGGCTACGTATTACCTACCTAATTAGTTACCTACCTAAAAATTAATCAAAACTCGGCTCGAAAATCTACGTAAGTTCTTGTAGACCTTACATAGTTCGCGGAACGTCTGAAAAGCCTGTGTTGATAGTGCAATGATAACGGGAGCACTGCCCTTCTTGAGACGATTTTTTTGCATGGACCTTATGTAACAACGAACTAAGTGTGAAGCCAGAAATGTCGAAATGTGGGGCAGTTCTGGGCACTGCGCACACCCTTCCTTCTCACCGTTCACCAGATGTTAAATCACCTCCACAATCAGTGTTGGCAGTCTTCGTTCATGGGCAGGGAATTTTCGTTTGTAATGAGGGACTTTTTCAGGATCTAATCTGTCTCAAATCATAGAAAAAATAGGGCCTTACTTTTGAAATATTTTGAAAACTTTTTGGTGTTGCTATATTACTTTGAACGGTATGAAATCATAAAATTTCGATCGACCAAGGTTTCTGATTTTTTCAGTTTTCCCACAAAGGTATTTTTTACCAGAAGCAGCTTCTGAGGGGATGGCATCAGGGGTTTAGTGTGCTTCCATGTTTTCTGGGAAGTGTTTTCTGAACTCGGTGATCTGCGTTTGTCTCATTTATAAGTTTTTTATTCGTTCGTTTCATTCGATCGTTTCATTGTTCATTTCATAAAGCGTTTGTTGGATAACTCTATTGATTTCATCTTGAGGGAGTTTTCCCATTTAGGCGTGAGTGATAAGTGTGACATTCGCGACATGGGACGGCCAACCTCACCTTTACCAGGTTTGCAGCGTGTACCCAGGAAATGAAAGGAAACTGGTAATAGTTAATTGGAATTTTTAAACAAATAAATAAATAATGAACTATAGCAAATCTTGATAGTAGGTACTTTTTATCTGTGTTGGGTGCAATAATATTTTCATAAAATATTATCACGAATCCGTGACTGCACCCCCTTGTTCTGCCATCACCAGTCGCGCCTGGTAGGTTTCGGTTATATTCTTGGAATATTGCAATATAGTTTTCGGTTATATTCTTGGAATATTGCACCGAGGGATTTTGCAGATTTTTGGGTATGATAGTGAGTAGGATGGCGTTTTCAAAGTATTTTAGGGCGTAGAATTCATTTTTTGGTGTCCCAGAACCATCGGATTCTACCGTGAGGATCTATGGGGCTTTCATGGGGCTTAAAATGGGGCGTTTGATGGATCCCAGGAAGTCGAATGAGGTTACGTTTTCCGAGTAATTTTGGATACATAAATAATAGGTATGTATTTTGGGGTCTCAAATCTGTCCAATTATTGAACGGCTTTTTAACAATACCAGTTGACCCGGTGCGCTTCGCTGCACTCCGACCATCACCTATCAACCATGCACCCGTGGCAACGACGCTTTTTGACCCGTCTCTCGTTGCGAAGGATTACCTAGGACCGGGGGTTGAAAATTTGGATTGGCCTGAAAAAATTGTACATTATTCGTTTTATCACACGTAGTTATCAAAAATCAAAGTGGCCCAGATTACTAGCTCAGCACCTTCGGAGCACTGTATCTCGCAACTATGAAATTGGCCCATTCGCCCTTTTTGCAGCCACCTCCTCAATTTCTTTTGGTATTCCGACTCTGAAATCTGCGCAGGATTAGAGACAATGGTCCGCCAATATCAACTGTAGGTATAGAATTCACGATGACAACCCCAGTTTACCGAAGTCGCTCTCTACCATCTACTGATACTATACCCGGCCCTGAAACATCTCTCCAAGGCTCCTGCTCTTTAGCATCTCAAGTAGCCCGGCGGTATTGGCGGTATACCCTAACATAGGTTAAATCGTCCTGATAGCTGTTTGACCTCGAGCCGGTTTCAGGCCGGATCCCTGAGGCCACTGGACGTCTAAAGCCCGACCTCAAATCCCTCGCAAGGTTGTCCGGGAACCGATAAGGCATAACACGGCTAATGAATTCCTAATGAGACATACCTACTTCACTGTATAAAAAGTGACCTCCCACTACACAAACAAGCAGAACGTACGGGGTTTGGAAGTATCGGTAAACACTCGAATTACTGGAGCAGCCTTGAAGGAGATACTAACAAGACCCGTTCGAGAGCCTATGAGGTTCAATAAGGTCTATCCCTGTATGTAAACAAACGTTTGGAAATAACTACGGACAACCTCAGTGTTTCACACTATTTTTTCCCTCCCCCTGAACAGAAACACCATTGGTTAAGTGCCAGACGCCGCATTTTCATTTGATGACCCTCAAGCACACGACGCAACAATCTTGTGAAAAAAGAAAGAACGAAGAAGAAATACACTGCCAAGGAGATGGCACAGCAGCTTCCTCGTTACAATCAAAGTGACACCATTATAAAATGCGCTGAGCATACCCCTGATTCAATCTTAATGAAACTGATAGGGGATCATCTAGAGCTATACCCACACAATTCCTGAAAATTTGATTGAAATCCGATCAAAATTGTGAAAGTTATGCCTGTTTCAAGAATTTCACGTTAGCGCATGCGCAGAGCGTACCGCTGGTTCAATTTTTTACCCAAAGCCTGGGTAATCATCTACGGCACAACCCGCGTAATCCCTGAAAATTTCATCAAAATCGGATCAATATTGGCTGAAATCCCCACTCCTTCCCTTCTTTAGGGAAGGAGAGGGGGTTGAAGGAGGGGAAAACGGAAAAAATCCTTGAGGGCGCTCAACCTATCTCAGAACGTACATCATTTTTGAATTTCTCGAGATTTTCAAGAATATATATATAAATTACGTTCGCGCATGCGCAGGGAGTACCACTGATTCAATCGTGATGAAACCATCAAGGGCTATACCCACACAATTCCTGAAAATTTGATTGAAATCCGATCAAAATTGTAGGAGTTATGGCTGTGGCAAGGAAATTACGTTCGCGCATGCGCTGAGCGTACCGCTGATTCAATCGTGATGAAACTGACAGGGGACCATCTAGAGCTATACGCACACAATTCCAGAAAATTTGATTGAAATCCGATCAAAATTGAGAAAGTTATGCCTGTTTCAAGAATTTCACGTTAGCGCATGCGCTGAGTGTACCGCTGATTCAATTGTGCTGAAATTCGTATGGGACCTCAAGGAGCCTGATCCACATATTCCCTCAAAATTTGAGCTAAATTCATTCAAAATTGTGGAAATAATGGCTGTAACAAGGAAATGCGGACAGACGGACAGACCGACAGACCCACAGACCCACAGACCGACAGACACGAAACCAAATTTGTTCAGTAGGCTATGAAACGCAAAATGCGAGTGGAAATTTTGAATTCGGACAACAAAAATTTTTTTTCTCCCGAAAGTGAACACAAGGCTTCGCAGACTCGGAAGCAAAAGAAAGGAAAATCTGATCGCTTCGTTCAGCCATTTAACGTGGACAGGGAGGGCTCGCTTCGCAGCAATTGCGCCCAATCCCACCCTACCTGTCACTGTTCTGAAGAGGTATCCCAGGTCCCAAACCCTTAGGGAAGAGTTGGTACCGACGTTGGCATGATAGTCTTCTTGTTTGGCCACCAACGTGACTTATCAGCTAATCTTAACTCATGAGTTGTACCTTTGGTAACAGAGAAGCCACCGTAAGAAGAAGAAACTGATAATCCTCCAGTTCCGAGTGGGCACTCTCAGATTCTGCATCGAATGACATGCAGGCCCTTTCCAGAGTTTCCAAAGTGGGCCCTGGATTCCAGTTACTCAACTAGGGGGATTCACCCCCTGCTGGCTAAAGCCAGCCAACCCCCGACCTCTCCTAACTGGCCTCAGACCCCTTCAGCTTACATTTTGAAAATGTATAGTTTTTTCCCAGTTTCCAGTTATTCAACTAGGGGGCCCCATCCCCTGCTGGCTAAAGCCAGCCAACCCCGACCTCTCTCAATTGGCCTCAGACCCCTTCTACTCACATTCTGATAATGTATAGTTTTCCCTAAAGACATTCGCAGCTACCGGTGCTAAGTGGGCCTCATGGAGCCATGTTTTGGTGGTTTCTGACTGTTTGTTGGAAGATTTCATGCCTGTAAAGCCAGACAACCACTAGGTAGATACATTTTGTAATTACGTGAATGATGCTTACTTCTGAGAAGATGCTCAGTTCGCGCCACAAGACGTGTACTTAGTACTTTTCACCTTTTCATTATTTTTATTTGAGAGGCCTATTTCGGTTAGGAATTATTTTTTTAAAGTCCAAGTTTTTCCAAGTGTGGGCCGGGACCCATTTCAGCCCACTCGGTCGCAATGGCCCTATCTAATTACTGCAGGAGGGCACCACCCTCGCCAGAAAGTTCAGACCATATAATATATGGTCTGAACTTTCTGGCGAGGGTGGTGCCCTTTGGCGAGGAACGTCTATAGACATATTATGTCTATAGACGTTCCTCGCCAAAAGACCCCAGAAACGTGCTGCTAGGATTGCTTGTGTTTAATGATATTTCCTTGTTTCAAAGTCTAACCTCTTCATTCTCTCAGGTGGCGTGTACTACATCATTTCCCGCTCGTTGGGCCCTGAGTTCGGAGCCTCCGTCGGTCTCATTCTCGCCTTCGCCAACGCCGTGGCCGCCTCCCTCAACACCATCGGGTTCTGCGACTCGCTCAACGAACTCCTCAAAGAGCATGACCTCAAAATCGTCGACGGTGGCGTCAATGACACCCGGATCGTCGGCGTCGTCGCCATATTAATCATGATCCTCATCTGTGCCGTCGGGATGGAGTGGGAATCCAAAGTAAGTGCCTGCCAAATGAGCCCTCGGCATTGCCCATCTTTGGCGCTTCTAACTTCTCGACTGCGTTTCAGGCTCAGAACTTCCTCATAGTCATAATTGTAGCCGCCATTGCCAATTTCCTTGCTGGAGCTGCCATGGGGCCTCAGGCGGACGTTGCCAAAGCTCGAGGCTTCGAGGGAATGAGCGGTACGTCCGTTGGGATCACTTCAAGCAATAACGCCTTTTCATCTTCACAAATGTGATTATTGTTTGTTTTATTCTTTCAGGGGAAGTGTTCAGATCAAATTGGTATCCCAGGCCGGGGTTTACCGCCGTTAATTTCTTCGAGGTCTTCTCCATTTTCTTCCCATCGGTCACAGGGATACAAGCCGGCGCCAACATATCAGGCGATTTGAAGGTACCAGCAGTTGCTTGGACCTTTTGATTAAAATTTCATATGAAGTGGTGCCAGTGTGACGTATGCATAAACCTGTCAAAACTTATTGTATGTCATTTTTACCAGCTTCTCTTTTGATCTTTGTACTGACTTTTGGCTTTTAAAATAAATATTCTTGATTCTGCTCCGATTGTATTTCAGGATCCAGCCAAAGCGATCCCCAAAGGGACCCTGCTGGCTCTGGTCATCACAATGATCTCCTACTTCTTGTTCGTCCTGTTCGCCGGATCTGCTTCCCTCAGATACGCCAGCGGCAGTATCGCCGATTACGCGATTGGAAATTTCACAAATTGCGGCTCCGATTGTGATTTCGGCCTCGTGAAAGACTTCACTGTGAGTAGACGGGGCAAGCGTGAAAGTGTGAACTCAAAATCGCATCAATGGGCTTCTTGAAAAGGTCGGAATTTTGCATTTCTAACAACGCAGCACCCTTTCTCCTGACACTAATGTTCAGTTCGAAGGACATAGGTATGCTCTATCCAATGGTACCGTTTCGGGAAGGACAAAATTTGTCCTTCACATTTAATGTGCCCAACCAGTGTGGAGAATTCCACCTTTAATCAACCTACTAGGGGTTGCAGTGGCGCCCATTAACTGTACTGATAAAACAAAGGCCTATAAATAATGGAATCGGGTGTTCTGCGATGCTGACCCGTTTTTATTGAACGATGACTGAGGGGGAGTTTCCCTTCACTTTTCTTGCGTTATCGCCAGCCCGCCAGAGTTAGTACCAGCGGGAGGAGCGGGTCGCACTACAGTCGCGGCACGGCCTTTTGAACCTCTCTTCTCCTGCCAGCTGCCCAGCCTTCCTGTTCGAGGACGGGATTATTTTCCATGATAAAATTTCCATTTACCGTTCATTATCAGCATTTATTTTAATGTCTGAGCGCAGTGATTTTACAGGGATCAAACCCGCTGGTCAGGCATCCCTCGGTTCCCTTCCGAAGACTCCTCAACACCACAGTGTCCTGACATAATATGTCCTGGGCCACCAGGTATTATCTGGTAAGCCTGGTGTGTGCAAGTCTTCCTTTACTGTGGTAGCATCTTCCCACAGAGTAACAGATAGGAAATCTTCCTCTAGGCCTGCAGTAGGGTTATTACATCGAGAGCAAAACATCGATATGTACATCGATGTCAACATCGGACGTTCAACATCGATGTGAGAAAAACATCGGCCCAAAAACATCGATAAAACCGATATAACATCGATGTTCAATAAATGAATTTTTTTCGATCTCCTAAGTATAATTATTTAAATAGCCGGAATTATTTTTATAGTCTCGATTCTTATTGTTTACCCTGAGGACCTAAGGGTAAAATTATTGATCTTAGAAGCACCAAGCTCGTTAACGAGATTTTTTCATAACTTTTGCGGCATTTTATTTCATTATTTTGGTGGCATTTTAAATTGCTCGTATTTCCCGAAGTTTTTACTGAGACGTTACACAAATTGCACTTTGCAGATCCTTTGACAACCGGAATAAAATATTTCCACCACACACTTTTCCTTCCCATGACTCAAGGCAATAGACCTTTTGCCGAATGGATTTTTGCGTCGCGGTGACGCTAACGTTTAGGTTATCGTGTGAGAAGGTTATGCGACTTACGGTTTTTGTTTACTTGGAATTCCTGTTGAATACAGTCTTCCAAATCGTTTACTCCTCATCCAAATACCCTCTTGTCTAGTTTCGTGAATAATTTTTCGAATCAGCCGTTATCACTACCTCAAAAAATGTCTCGGGGAAAAAGTTTTGCTGTTTTGGAATCTGCAACAGCTCCTGGATATGACCCAACAACCAAGTTCTACAGATTCCCTCAACCGTGTTTATTACTGCGGAATTCTCACTTGGACTAATTCGGTAGAGTCCCTACATGTGAGTAAGTGCAATCTTAATGTGAACAGTGCAAAATCGTTCAAAGGTTGGTTCGTTGCAGAAGAAAAGATGACAGGTAGGCTCCTAACTACAATGTTGTTGTGGGTACGCAAATGTAAGCTTAGGTGGGTACCCACTTCCATAAAGAATAATTCTACGTTGTAAAGTAACTATTACGTTGTGTGTTTGTAAAATCGTAAAATCTTCGTTCTTCATTGTCTGATTAGCAGGCCATACACGGGCCGGTTTTTTTTAGAGGCCTTTAGTTTTCTGACAGTCCTGGCGCACGGGTTTCTCGTCCGTCGTCGGACACTAATGGATACTCCCGGCAGTCAGGAAAACCCCTTAGTTTTTCCAGCACGCCAGGGGCGCGGGTTTCCGGACTGTCGTCGGCCACTGAAAAACTCGTTTGTGAGTGTGCAATCTCATGCCAAAGTTGATAGCCAAACTGGCGGCATCCCTGGTCCCACATGCCAGAGACCAAGGCGACGCGCCGCGAGAAGAATACACTTGATCATCACTCATGAGTGGATTGAATCATCGAAAATATTCGTTCTCAAAAATCGATCGATGGAAATCAATCGATCTTCCTTTTAAATTGCACACAAGTTTTGCATGCAAATTTTACACAAGGGTTTATTATTCTTTGATATAGCTTACAAGTCCGAATATTAATTCTGTCAACAAAAATTTTTTAAATTTTTTTGTCAACTTTTTTTTTTCAAAACAATTTTTTTTAATCGGAAAATATTTGACCTCCTGGGATTTTTCAAAAATCCCATTTGTAGCCCCATGAAAGCCCTATAGATCTCCACAGTGAAATTTGATCGTTCCGGGACCCCAAAAAATGGATTCTACATTCAAAAATACTTCGAAAACGACACCTAACTGATTCCATAGTCGGAAGCCTTCAAAAAGCCTGATCCGTAGCCCCTTTTTCGCCCCATAGCGCATTACTGTTTTGGGCGATCGGGCTGAAAACCTTGCGGGCACAACTAGATGGTAAACCAAGTATACTGTCAAAGTTTCAGATTTTAAAAAAATTCCTACTGCCTAATACGGCTCGGACGGACATTTCAGTTTTGGAATCTAGACCTCTTGAAACGGATAATGTCAAATTTTGAGGCCGATCCGGTCATCGACCTCCGTCGCGATTATTCCAAGAATAATAAACCAAAAGGAACTCAATAAAACTATCGGTATAAAATTTTTTACCTATTTATGTTCGTAATAAATAGCAATAATAAACAATATTATAATAAGAGTTTAGCTAAGTGCTAGAATATTATAAACCAATTATAGACCACTGACGCGGGTTTCTACGAAAAAACTGCCAGGTGTATGGTATTGAGTCGGATTTTCCTCTGTATCCTACCCCATCACTTGACCTAGGTATTATTCAAACGGGCGAACGAAGCGACAACCCCCCCTTCTGTCTGAGTGCTAGTCTAAACCACTACCTAATTCCAAACCAGCAGAAACCTTCTCAGCGAGAGCACTGAGTTGTCACTCACCACTCAGTTTGGTAGTCTGGCGCCTGCTACATCACCTTCATCGAGTTTCACTTTTTACAAGGGTATCTGCACAGCCATGACCCTCACCCACCACAGTCACTAAGCAAAAAAGCCGATTGGAGAGTCTGCGCCAAATCAAAAAACTTCCATAAACACCTTGACAATAGTGACGGGTCAAAACAGTCAATCGCATAACCTTGCGCTTGAGGTTATACCAGTCGCGGTTACACCTCCCCGTCCGCCATTCGGCAAAAGGCCTATCGAACACTAAAAATAACAAAAAACATTGACAGCAGAAAGCAGGACGACACACAACAACTTACAAAACAACAACAAAGACATGTATGCGTCATCGATCCTTCCTTCTTGTTCTTTTTCCGTTTTACTTGTCCTGGTCCTGGTCTTGGTGTTTGCCGCATGAAGCGCGACCAGAATTCCATCGTGTGATGTTCTCATTTTGAAAATTCCAAGCGCCTCTATGGGCTCGCACATGTGCTATGTATAGCATTTTTCCTTGTAGTTTTTGTCTTTCAATGAAAACTAAATTTGAAGACAGAAAACCTAACCACGAACTAAAACATCGATGTTGGCTCCAAAACATCGATGTCCGATAATATCGACAAGCTAAACATCGATGGTAAAAACATCGAACATCGGAGCCAAAACATCGATGTTTCGATAACATCGAACATCGATGTTCAACGCTAGCCTGCAGATCGCGACACTTCGCGTTATACCATGGACGGAAAATTTAATGTTCCCATACTCCCTTTATCTTCCGCCAAAACAATCAGCGGCGAAATCGTGGATTCACCCCACAGCCTTCCGCTAAACATACGACACAAAAAATAGGCAATCTAAATTCAACTTTGGAAACACAACAACATGAACAACATCATTCGTTATAATGTATTATGGGGTGTCCCACAATGACCGTTAGAGGAAAATTAATTTAAAAAATTATTCATGGAGCTCATTTACATTTTTGGGGCTTTGAACCGATTCCCCTAGTCTTTAACTTTCACCTTCGCTCTTTGCAGATAATGCAGCTGATGTCAGGCTGGTCACTGCTGATCTACTTCGGTTGTTGGGCCGCCACGTTGTCCACAGCGCTCACCAACCTGCTATCCGTCCCTCGACTGATCCAAGCTTTAGGGATCGACCACGTCTACCCAGGATTGATATATTTCTCCAAAGTACGTTCAAAATCCGCACGATGCTCATCCAATAGTCATACGAGTTTGTCATCGAATGAACTTTTCACAGGGTTACGGCAAAGCCGGCGAGCCCTACAGAGGTTACGTGCTGACTTTCCTCATATCTGCCGCGTTCCTCATCATCGCCAATTTGGACCTGATCGCTCCTCTCATTTCCAATTTCTATTTGGCCTCGTACGCTCTCATCAACTTTTGCACTTTCCATGCCGCCCTCATTCGACCTTTGGGTTGGAGGCCCACTTTCAAGGTAAGTACCTACCTAAATCGTTTTTCCCGAATTTCTTAAAATTTGCATAAAAAAAAAGACTGATTTAAAATTAATTTATAATTTGATTTTAATTGCATTTTTTATGCTTATTGTTTTTTAGTACTACAACATCTGGTTGTCGCTTCTGGGCGCTTTGATGTGCGTCGTTATTATGTTCCTAATCAATTGGATTACTTCCCTAGTCACGATGGTGATTTTCTTCATTCTCTACATTGTCGTCGTTTACAGAAATCCTGGTGAGTCAGTGTTCACTTTCAACCTATCAGTGTGGTTAGGGATTATTATTCTCTGAATCAGCAGCAGTCTAGAGTTTTCCAAGGAAAAATCCAAGGAAGTTTTTTTCTCAAGCGAATGGACATTTCGTTTTTGGAATCTAGACATCTTGAAATAAAATAAAATAAAACGAATAATGTCAAATTTTGATGCCGATCAGAATTTTCGACCTCCCTCGAGATTACATAGGTGTATTATTCCAAGAATAATTAACCAAAATGGCCCTTGATCATCATCAAATTCGTAATCAGGGGGAGCGCAAAACCCTTCCAAGTCATCGACGACGCAGCGGTCTCCATATAAACACTGGTAAAAGCTTTTGGCCTCAGATGGGATTAAGTGCATCAAAGATTTTAAATCTATCGTCTTTGGGGGCTTTGGCACTACCAATGGAGTCTGGACACTATTATAGTGTATACAACATCTTTGAACAGCGCTACCAACAAAACAATTCACTCGAAGGAACCAGTGTACAGTGGGATCTCTTGCTTAATGCCTTTCGTTCCTCTAGGTGGGTTGGTTCTTTTTTGCTGAAACATGATCACCAAGGAGAGTTTCAAGGTTTTTCGATCTTTTGGTTTATTATTCTTGGAATAATACACCTATGTTTTCGCGACGGGGGTCGACGACTCGGATCGGCCTCAAAATTTGAAATTATCCGATTCAAGAGGTCTACATTCAAAATCCGAAATGTCCGTCCGCCGTCCGGGCCGTTTTGGGCAGTAGGAATTTTTTTTTTAAATCTGAAATTTTGACAAAATACTTGGTTTACCATCTAGTTGTGCCCGCAAGGTTTTCAGTCCGATCGCCCAAACCCGTGGGGCGCTATGGGGCTAAAATGGGGCTATGGGAGGGTTTTTTTTTAAGGCTTTTAGCTATGGGATCGAGTTAGGTGTCGTTTTCGAAGTATTTTTGGACGCAGAATCCATTTTTTGGGGTCCCGGTACGATCCGATTTCTCTGTTACGATCTATATGGCTTTCATGGGGCTAAAAATGGGATTTTTGAAGGATCCCAGGAGGTTAAATATTTTTCGAGTAAAACCTAAATAATTCTTGAAATAAACATTTTTGAAAATAAAAAATCCCAAAAAAAATTTTTTTTGGGATACTTATAAAAATCCCAACAAATTTTTTTTTTTAATTTTCTTCAATGACAGAATTAAATTTCCGCACCAGTCCTATATCAAAGAATAATTAACCCTAGTGTAAAATTTGCAGCGCTTTGGTTTATTATTCTTGGAATAATACACCTATGTTTTCGCGACGGAGGTCGACGACTCCGATCGGGCTCAAAATTTGACATTATCCGTTTCAAGAGGTCTACATTCTAAATCCGAAATGTCCGTCCGCCGTCCAGGCCGTTTTGGGCAGTAGGAATTTTTTTAAAAATCTGAAATTTCGGCAAAATACTTGGTTTACCATCTAGTTGTGCCCGCAAGGTTTTCAGTCCGATCGCCCAAACCCGTGGGGCGGTATGGGGCTATAATGGGGCTACGGGAGGGGTTTTTTGAAGGCTTTTAGCTATGGAATCGAGTTAGGTGTCGTTTTCGAAGTATTTGTGGACGTAGAATCCATTTTTTGGGGTCCCGGAACGATCCGATTTCACTGGGGCGATCTTTAGGGCATTCGTGGGGCTAAAAATGGGATTTTTGAAGGATTCCAGGATGTTAAATATTTTTCGAGTAAAAAATACAGAATTTTTGAAAAAACACATTTTTGAACAAAAAAATCCAAAAAAAAAATTTTTTTTGAGATAAAAATCTTAAAAAAGTTTTTTTTTTAAATTTCTTCATTGACAGAATTAAATTTCTGCACAAGTAACGTAGGTATATCAAAGAATAATAAACCCTTGTGTAAAATTTGCAGCTTTTTTTTTTTAAATCTGAACCATCCCGTTTTTTTACTGATTCTTTTTAGCTGAACATAGATTACCGCTCAAATAAGGTGTCGATTGCCGAGTACCTAATTTTGGACCCATAATCCATTTTTGGAAGCCCACATTGTACACTTTTTTTTTTTTTTTTCAAAAATATGTTTTTTATTACACAGAATTAATTTTTGCACAATTAACCTACATCAAAGAAACCCTTAATAAACCCTTGTGTTAAATTTTCAGCGGTTTTTATTTTTATTTGATTTTTCAATTCTTATTACTAAGTCATTTTTTAAAGTGATTTAAGTTTTTATTAAAGTAGGTAATTGCTACAAAATTATCTCAGTTTCGTTTTTCGGTTTTTTAAATTTTGATGAGTTTTAAAAAATTTATTTTTCAAGTTTTTTTTTCAATTTTTATTAATTTAAATGAATTAATTTTAAACAATGTAAGTTTTCACAAGTTTTTTCAAATTTATTTATGTAAAAAAAAATATTTTTTTAATTTTTACCGATTTCTTTCTAAATATTTTTTGCAGGTTTTTTCTGGTGATGTTTATCAATTCATGTCCATCTACTTTTTAGATGCCAATTGGGGTTCGTCGACGCAGGCGCAGACGTACAAAACGGCTCTGATGACCGTCCAGAAGCTTATGGGAAGCAGCGAGCACGTTAAAAACTACCAACCTCAACTGCTTGTGTTGAGCGGACAACCCCAGAACAGGCCGGCCCTCGTCGATTTGGCCAACCTGATCACCAAACATAATTCGCTTCTTATTTGCGCCGAGATTTGTCGGGTAGGTGACGGCTGATGTCGCCGTTTCCGTTTTTTGGGGATCGATAGTGTGATTATCGTTTTTGCCGCAGGATCGAATGTACTATAGATCCAAAGTGGAGCGAGTAAAGAAAGGGTACAATTGGTTGAATCTGAAGAAAATCAAGGGGTTCTTCAACGTGGTTCAGGGACTGGAAATAGAGTCGGCGGCCATTTCCTTGATGCAGGTGGCCGGCGTGGGGAAACTCCGCCCGAACGTGCTCGTCATGGGGTACAAATCCGACTGGCAAAAGTGTCCACATGCTGAGCTGAATACGTATTTCAATATTATGCAGTAAGTTAGCCAATTTACTACAGACTTGAGCTCCGTAACGAATTTTTTATACGAAGGGATTAATTATTTCCAGTGAAGCCTTCGCCAACCGTCTGGCTGTGGCCATTCTGCGGATGCCGAATGGACTGGACTGCTCGACGCCCGAACAAGAAGAGAAAAAGGACCCGGTAGATTTGGCCAACCAACAAGTCATCATGTACGACTTGGGCAACTCCTACCCTGATCTTGCTGGAGCCCACAAAGGCGACCAATTGGAGCCCGTCGTTCTGGCAACCACGTCCTTGACGATAGCGGGTAAATGACGAGGGGAGCTTGTTTACTATGAAGACGACCGTTATCTTCTTTGTTGTTATCTAGCATTCATCTTAGATTAGTTGGATTTAGTGCCTTGATGGAATCCTTTGCGCGAGGATCTCATCCAGGTCCAGTGATCCTTCTGCTCCAGGGCATCACTTGAGAAAATCGGATAAGCAGCTCTCTCCTACCCTTAGCTGGGTTCTTTGGTTATTATCCGGATCTGTTAAGGTATTTCTCGAAGTTTCCTGTGTCCTGATTCCGCCATGAACCGCCATTGCTTCCATTGTACAGGAGCTTCCTGTCAGTGTTGAAGGATGCGGTCCTGCAGGGGCATCCTAAGAAATATTCGTATTTTCAGCGGAAGACTCGTGAAATCAGGCATCTGAAGAAAACCCACGCTGTCGAACAGTGGCCTACTCCTAGGAACTAACAGGGCAATCGGTCGTTCATGGGGATGTGCTCATGCTACATACAATTTGTAAAGTATTTTGCGAAAATCGCCCTACTGGTACGTTCGTTCCTGTTCTTGGTGTGAGTAACGTGCGACCTGTCCCTGAAAATTTAATGTGAAAGGTACGCCGCTTGGGAAGTGGCGGCTCATCCCCTGAGAATGGTGAGGAGGCATTGGTCGTTTCACTTATCCGTCCGAGTAAACGTAAATGTCCGCTCCCGCAGCGTTCCACTCCCAACTTATGTTGACAAAGTGGTGAACATTCTTAGCTTACTTCACACACCTTCCCAGAGCTGTCCAAGGCTTGCTAAGCTCGTCCCATGCTGACTAGTTTCCAAGGCTTGTCAATATGGACCCCAAGCTTTCCAGACCTGTGCAAAGCTTGCAAGGATGGTGCTGGATAAGGGTTTCAAAGACCCTGTTGGGTTTCGCCAAGTGTTGAGTGTTGGGTTGATTGTGTCTTCACACAATCCCATACCACATTTGACGGGATGGGTGGTGCTGTTAGTACCTCGATTGACGCCTGGCTATCTGAGAGTACTTAGACAAGGGCTCTGGTGTTCCCTCGCCTTAAGCCCGTCCTTTCCAATTTGAGCTGCAGGGTGGCTGTACTCAGGGCCGTGGAGAGAAAATCCGGGCCCGGGGTGTAAACTCTTCGGGCCCCCTTAAAAAAAAAATAAAAAAAGTATGAAAATTCATCGGGCCTCCTAAAAAAAAAAAAAAAAAAAAAGTGAAAATGTTTCCTATATTGATCTGTCCCTTTCCCCATTTTGCCTCTCCTACCCCCTTTTTTTACAAAAAAAAAAAAAAAAAAAAAAAAAAAAAATCTCAAGAAAATCCGGGCCCCCCTACGAAGGCCGGGCCCGGGGGCAACGGGTCCAGTGCCCCCCCCCCCTCTCTACGGGGCTGGCTGTACTCCCCTCCTTGGTCTGTACCATCTCCATGTGGACAGACTGTAGTACAGGAGGTCCAGGGTGGATTCCACTTTCCTCTACTTGGTATGATTCATGTTCAATTCAATTCATTAGGGTCTCCATGTTGACATAAGAGGCTGAGATCATGATTTTGGTTGTTCCCTGCGGCGTTCATCGTAAAAATAAATTTCCTCTTCCAGGTTCGAAGGAGCAACTATCTGAACGGCCGACAATTATCAAAATAAATGCCAACGACGAGCCAAAAGACATCCTCTCCGCCAAAGCGAGAAACTGCACAAACCAAATTCTCCACAAGTAAGTTCATTCGGAAGTTTGCTATAATTTAACCCGAGTGCATGTTAGGCGATGGATTTTAATATTTCGCCAACTGCCTGCTTCAACAGATTCCCCAACGGACAAGTTCTGGATAAAGACGTTTTGGAGAAGTTAACCTTTTTTGAAAAGAAACATCAGAAGGGAAGAGTTGACGTTTGGTGGTTATATGACGACGGAGGTAAATAAGATCATATAATCAGAAGTTGGATTAAACAATTGATTACAACAATCAATCTTATTTGTGCTTCAATGCGTCATTGATGACTATTAAGTGGTATTTGCCTCTAGGTTTGACCATCCTCCTGCCGTACATCCTCAGCACGAGGCCAACATTTGCCAATTGTGAAATGAGAGTGTTTGCGCTGGCCAATAAGTATCAAGACTTGAAGACGGAGGAAGAAAAGTGAGCGTCGTGTCGTTGTTGTGGCGCAATTTGTTTCAGTCTGAACTCACGGCAGTTTGTTTTTCAGCATGGCCTGCCTTCTACACAAATTTCGGATACATTATTCGTCTTTGACGATGATCAACGACATCATGGAAGAGCCTCATCAAAAGACGGAGAAACTCTTTGACGAATTGATCGCCGACTTTACCACCGAGTGGGCCAACGGTGAGTGTTAACGTTGGGGGTAAAGGTTTCATCATGTTGCCATGTAGAGGAATGCTCAGGGTTGGGATGCCCCATGCACGGAAGCCAAGAGGAAGGCTTCCAAATAACACCGAAAATGGATTTAAACACAAATTGCAAGTTCATACGAATTTATAGAATTTGTGGAAAAATCGCAATTTGAATTTCCAGGTTCTCCCACTCATTGAGCAGGCGACCCTTAGGGTGGTAATGCAAAAGTTGATTATCCCCCTTAAAAGAATGATGCATTGGCGGGATGTTGATTTCACCCTATAACGATTTTACATCATTCTTTTAACACAAATTTTCATCTCAGGCCACACGTCATGCATTACTGTATGGATGGCTCCTGTGGGAGCTCAGTGCCCCATTCTTGTAGCTGATATCGCCAACCCGCCACTAATGGTCCCGAGAGGGGCCTCAGGAAGCACTGCGGTCGACCGCGAGATTGGGCGGTCCTGCTTCTCCCACAAGAGGCCGCACCGCCCGCGACCTGAACGATCCCTAATTTCGCCGCCGAGTTAATTTTAAATTTTCATTATCCGTAATTTAATTAATTCGTATGCAAGTCTCTTTTTTATTTTCTCGCAAATTTTTGGTTACGCTTTCTACGACTTAAAAAAAGGCGATCTGGTTGGCTTTGTTCCTCATAGAGTGAATGGCAAGTGCAATAAAATGTATTGCATTTAAGGCTTAATTTGTGCTACAAGGTTTCAGCACAATACAACCTCATGGCCTCATCGTATGCAAGTCTGTTTTTGATTTTCGAAAACCTTTTTGGTAACGCTCTCTACAACCCAAGTCGAGTGTTAGAAACTCCACTGAGTTTTTCAAATGGAAAATCATCAAAACAAGGCTGAGGCAAACTCTGAGTGACAACAATCTGCAGATTTTTGTCACTCATGGAGGATCTCATGTTGATGGCTTGCGAGCGGGAGCGTTTGGCCGGAGCACTGAGCCAAGGGGCTTCGATCGTTTTCGGCCTTCCTCGCCGTGACCTACCGCTTGGTCCCTTCTTTCTCGACAGCGAGCGTTTTGTTTAAATATTCTTGGAGTAATACACTTCGGTATTTGCCACGGGGGTCAAAAATTTATATCGTCCTCAAAATTTATCATTATGTCTACCTACGTTTCAAGATGTGTCAACTTCAAAACTGAAATGTCCGTCCGCCGTCCACGACGTTTTGGGCAGTAGGAATTTATTTAAATTGAACCGCCCGGGCAGGTCAAATGATACTTCACTACCAGAAACGGGTCAACAAGGTTTGGCGGGTTGGACGTGCTTGCTTTCCGAGTGAAGGATGGATGAAATATTGAAAGGGACTCAGAAATTTGATATTTCGTACGAAGCACGAATGTCCCAGCTATATACTATTATGTTTGTCGCTGTGATGCTAATGATTACTGTTTCTTGCTAGGGCGGTAGATGAGCTTAGTTGCTCGAAACTGGTCTCCACACTGAAATTGTTCATTAGAATAAACAATTCAGTACAATGTGCTGATGTCAACAGCAGAGGAGTCGTTCGTTCTCCTAACCACCTCTTTGGATTAGACATCTGCACCGCTTCGTATTATTGTTCTTCCATCAAATGGGCATTATTTCATTGTATAAGTTGACAAAACACATTTTTCAGACTCCCACGTGTCAACAGAGGAACTTGCGGTTTTGAAAGAGAAGACCGACCGTCAACTCCGGCTGCGAGAACTCCTTCTCAGGCACTCCAAAGACTCGACCTTTGTTGTCATGTGAGTTTAACTGTTCTGCACCTCTACCTGTATCTGATATCATGCGTTAAAGGGGCTCCTGGTAGCGCAGTGGCAGGCGTGGAGGACTGCTTGTCTGACGATTTAGGAGTCATGGGTTCGAATCCCATAGCAGGTGATGGAGCTCCATTCGACTTGGTTTAATATAAACGCTTTCGCTACCTATTCAAACATCACCCAACCCAGGTTATATTGCGCTACCGAAAATGATTATGTATGCAGTTAAAGTGTTGTTATGCGTGAAACATTTAACAAACACATTTTAGCACAGAATGTGTTTTTACGGAAGTTATTTGGTTTGAAGTTGTCCTGGGCGTATGTCTGCTGGCCCAGGATCTAATAAAAACTGCGATTTAATAAAAACTAATAGATGGGTCCGCTGACCATGTGTCGCCTTTGCAAATTAAGCGTTTTTGGGTCTGCGATTTAAATATACCTAATTGTGTGAGTCCGCTGACCATGTGACGGACTGTTAACAGAAATCGACGGAGACATGCGCAGTTGAGAAAACTGCTGTTCCAGGTCGCTGGGTCGGCGAAAAGTCGCCGTCGCCGGCTGTTCCAGGTCGATTTGTAGGTTGACAGCAGTTCAACTGCTGTCGGACGGAAACCGACAGCTCGAATGAGTTCGGTTGGGTGCTGTCGACTACCCCTACCCAGTTGAAACCTCTCTCACGATCGGGGGGCCGAAGGCCCCTATACCTAGTTAGGTTTATAAATATTCACTTATTGATGTGTATCTCTAGATTAAGGGGCTATACCCCTCAGTGAATTAATATTTATCGTTGATCACCTCTACGATCGTAGATACCCTCAAACACTTTAAATGACTCATTCCCGGCCTTATGATACTCCTCTCTCGAAAAATGTTGATTATTCTGAATACAATAAACCAAAAATTATCACTTGGATTTTTCCATATGAAATTTACTGTCGACAGCTGACAACTTTTGTTAACAGACGCCGTTAGACCTGGAACAAACCTATTATTAGTGGTGAACTGCGTGTGTTGTGTCCCATAGTGGGGTTTGCTGGCGATACAGTTCCTTACAAGTATCTTCAGCAACTTACAAGTATCGTCATAATTCACTGCTGAACACATGACTGAAAAACATAATCCAAAATAAAAAAAGACGATTTAAGACGAAATAGTCTATTTCCACGATAAAAATATATAAACTTGTAGACGCGTTTCGGTTGATTAGACCATCATCAGTACAATACAGAATGAGGAAGATGTGAGAAGTTACTTATATACAAAAGTGAAATGTGCCTTCTAATGGGCGTGGCATTAGAAAGGTGGCATAGAAAGGTGAAAGGTAATGTGAAAGGCAAATAAGTGAAAGGAAGACTCACAAGAAAATGTCAATTAACGGGGAACGCCTAATTACATCCAGGTCATTAACAGATATTCCTAAATTGTGAATTTTCTGAATTTCCAAAGATTCTAAAGCATCTAATTTTGGACCTTTTTGGCAAACATGAGCTATCCCAATGGCTGGATTATTACTGCCTATCTCATAACTAATTCTATGGTTTTCTTCTGACAAATGTTTTTCAAAAGCTTCCCTACCCCTTCCCAACCTAAGATCATCACTATGTTCTTTCATTCTAATTTTAAATTTTCGGCCGGTTTGTCCTACGTATTGAATCCCACAATCACATTTTAATATATACACACCCCCTTTATCCTCTAAGGGAATCTTATCTTTCACACTCCCTAATAATTTCTTCGTAGAATTTTGTGAATAGAAACCTACTCTGAAACCCCTATTTTCTAATATACCTACGACCCACTTTCTGAGTTATATTCCCATAAAATGGTAAACTAACCCATTTCCTATTATCTGGTTCTTTATCCTCCCTTTCCAAATTTGTGACTGCTAACTGAAATTTCTTCCTGCTAATCTTTCCCCAAATTCTATCTATTGTAACCCTAGGATAACCATTACTCTCCGCTATAGAGTAAATTATTTCTTTTTCTTTCCGAAAAGCTAATTGATTCATTGGGACCGATAAAGCCCTATTAATCATACTATAAAAGGCCGCAAATTTATGAGATGCTGGATGGTTGGAACTATTATGAATAACCACGTCCGTATAGGTTGGTTTCCTAAACACTGTAAATTCATGCTTACCCCCCTCTAATTTTATAGTTAAATCCAGAAAATTCAGCTCATTCCCCCCCACTTCCTTAGTAAACTGAATATGCTGATCTACAGAATTGAGTTGATTAAAGAAATTAGCTAGTTGCCTATCAGTCCCATTGAAGAGGACAATAACATCATCAACATATCGATACCAATAAACAACATTATTTCGCCTTTTGCACGTTCCACACGCGTCCACACTTGTTCACATTTTCGGATCCTACAAAGGTGCACATCCTCATTCGGCATTGTGTGGGCGTGCCTTTAAAATTGTTTGTGTTAATTTATTTAAGGCTTAATGACTACCTGGAATACTTCGAGGTATTATTATTTTTTGTTTTCGTGTTTTTTCAGGTCGTTGCCGATGCCCCGTAAAAACCAGGTGCCCCCTCCCGTGTACATGGCGTGGCTGGAAGTGCTCACTCGGGACATGCCGCCCTTCCTACTCATCAGAGGCAACCAGGCCCCTGTCCTCACTTTCTACTCGTAGTTTCCACTTTTGTATAGTATTCACGTTACATCACGTACATACTGCCCGTACAGAGCAAATTTTTGCTAAAAACATCACCGAACATTGTATTCAAATGGGACTCTTCGAAATCAAATATTTTGTATATTTTTTAAATTATTGATTTTTATATGACGTGTATTTGTGGTAGTATTGTGACGTAGAAGCAGTATTTTCAAATTTGCAGTTGTTTTTGTTGTAAAACTTGGACCTTGTTTTGCCAAGATCTGTAATAAAATTATACTCGTAGCTATGGTGTATAGCTACTTGACATTTTTACGCGTGGAACATGTCGTAGTTTGTTCATATAATGTTAATATAATGTTGTTGTTGTTAATGTTACCTATTTTAAAAGTGTTGTTTCATCTTAACTGATCCCAATGTGAGTTCATAATTCTGGCAATAGGTCATCTGCTTCCGGAGAGTGAGGGTAGTAGGCCACAGTTTCATCACTTACCTTTTCAGAGGAAAAGGTTGTTTGTGACATACTCTGCCAGCCAGAAATAGGTCTATTTCTGTCACCATGTCTACATGGTGAGAATGTCTTTTATGATACCTATCAGATTTCTTTTGTGAGCCAGAGTAATAATTCATAGTAGGAGAAAGTTCTAGTTATGTAGTATTGAAAACATGTTTGGGATTAATCCACGGAATAGAAACCAGTTTCTATTCAGAGGTCGAAAATTCAGATCGGGCTCGAAATTTGACATTGTACGTTTCAAGATGGGTAGATTCCAAAAACGAAATGCCGTACGCCGTCTGGGCCGTTTTGGGCAGTAGGATTTCTTTTTTAATCTGAAAATTTGACACAATAGGTACTCGGATACCATCTAGTTGTGCCCGCAAGGTTTTCACCCCGATCGCCCATACCCGTGGGGCTCTGTGGGGCTAAAAAAAAGGGCTACGGGAGGGTTTCGGCTATGGGGTCGAGTTAGGTTTCGTTTTCGAAGTATTTTTGGACGTAGAATCCATTTTCGGGGGTCCCAGAACGGTTCAATTTCCCCGGGAGGATCTATTGGACTTAATGGTGATTTTGAAGGATCCGAGGAGGTCAAATATTTTCTGGGTAGGTAATTCATTTTTCGAGGTCCTACATCTGTTCGAACAATGTACAGCATTTTTTTCTCTTCGAAAATATTTTTTTTATTGACACAGCATTAATTTTCGCACAAGTAGGTAACCTATATCAAAGAATAATAAACCCTTGTGTAACATTCACAGCGTTTATACATATGTAAAATAGCGCTTGTGGGTCCCCCCCCCCCCCTTGGCTAAATCCTGCCTACCCTCATGCGAGAGTCTACTGTATTTTGTTATACCGGTATATAGTGGTTTCAAGATATTTTTAAATCTGAAATTTTGGCAAACTACTCGGTCTACCATCTAGTTGTACCTGCTGGGCTGCGGGAGGGGATTTTGAAGATTTTCGGGTATGGGGTCGAGTTAGGTGTCGTTTTCGAAGTAATTTTGGACGTAGAATACAACGAACTTAAAAACGACGCCAGACACCACCTGGCCATTACTGTCGCAATGTGGGCCAGAATGGACTTTTAGCACGAAAAAATTCAATACATGTTAAGAATCGGATCATACGTAGGTATCTACATTCTTCATGTTTTGGCCAGAGGGTCCCCTATGGTGGGAGGCATTGCACAAAATAGAGCGTAAAAAAATACAAATTGTGACTATTTGATTATTGGAAAAATAATCACATACTATGACCTTGGACTGTTTTATCTAGTCTAGATCCTAAAGTACAGTATCAAAAAAAAAAAAAGTTTCAAGTGTCAACAGGGACTGTAGCTTTACTAGCTTACTCTGTGGACTGTAGGTACATTTCAAATTGAAACGACCAAAGCCTCCCCTACCGCTTAGTCAGCAAACCTTCCTGATCGTCAGTATTCAAAAGTAGGCATCAATAGCCTAATAATGAGATATTGTGGGGGTGGAAATTTAAAAAAAAGGAGGTCAAGTATAAAGTAAAGGAACGAAATAACTGTATTTGTCAATAGCAGAAACGTTGAGATTGTGTCAATTGAGAGCACAAATCTAAAAGAAGTACACAAAAATATATTTCATTGGATCAAGTCGCAGTTTGTTCGTATAGTTCTCCGGAAAGAGATTTCGCCTTATGCTGGCAACGCTACTCCTTCGTAGCAAACCTCTGCCTTATGAACCAGGGCAATTTCGTGAGAGGAGCGTCAAAGTCTTTCACTCTAGTCGGTCCTTCGTAGGTATTTCCCGTTTCCAAGTCCTTCCATACGCCTGTAAACGGAAAACAATTAAAATTTAAGTCAGCTGCGAGGTTTGGTTTTATGAAAAGTGTTCACTCACCGCGGGGGAAGTATATGTCGCGCTTAACGGCCCCTTTCTCGACCACAGGGGCGACGAGGATGGCGTCTCCTACGAGGAACTCTGGAATAGAAGGATCAAAATAACTATCGAACAATTTAGTAACAAAGTAAGCAGTGCGATTAGTGCCTTTCGCCGATCGGAACTACCATCTGCACCGCCCACTCCTTCGTTTACCAAAAAAGCCAACGAGTTCATCGCCCGACTTCCTTGATTCCTCCCAAGCCTCCCTTAAATCTGCGTTGCGGATCTTCTCCTCCTGGCACCGATCCTGAGCTTGCATATTCCATATTGCTGCTTGTTCTCTCCCCTTCCTCATTCCCCCCCCCCCCCCCCTCACGATCACCTGCTCTTTTAGCCAAACCCCTGGTTCGCCTATCCATTGACAATCTTCGGGCAGTGCAGTGTAGTGTTCAGTGCAAACGGGTGAACCTGTGGCAGCCTCGGTTGCATTGTCAATATCACGGTCAGTAAGACAATTTATTTTATTGATTTCTCGGTTACAATGCAGCTGTCAGCTCCTAATTTTTATATCCATAATCGCTTGCCTATCCTTATATATTGGCACCTAGTGCCGTGTTAATAAAAAAATCTAAATTAAATAAATAAAACACCGTCGAAGCCCAAAACTCTCATTTGCTTTACATTGTTAATTTCTTTCCGGGAAGACAGCCCATCAAATGGAACACTTACGGTCATTGCAAGTTAGGGCGTCGTCGGAATACGGGTCGATCCACCAGAGCGGAGCCACAACGGGGGTGATGTCTTCGTTGTAGAAGAGGTCCATCATGTAAGGGCTGTATTCACTGTGCAGAGCGATGTACTTCCTGGTCAACTCCAGAACCTGCAAGGGGACACGTTAGACGCCATTGGTGCCAACTTTGGTTTCATATGCTTCACAAGGCGAGTTTCACTAGTAATTTTGAGTGGGAGCCTCCACTCAAACGCAGTCCACAGACATGGTAAATGACAGACACAAATGAGTCGTCCAGTTTAGAAAGCCTCCATGTCCTCACAACCCAATTTAGAGATATTCGTGAAAAACTGTCGTGATATTTCCATAGCCTTTAAATTGGTGTTGCTTCTCGAAGGAAACATTTACATTACCTACTCGGCGACTAGAGCTGATATCTATTCTATGCCAAATTCCGTAATTTTAAATCAATCCTTTTTGTCAAAGAAGACGTAACTTCATTGTCGATATACACACGTTATTGAATGTATACTGTTAAATACTGACCACGATTACACGTCGAGTTGCATTATGTATTTCGTGGCATTTCGTTTCAAGCATCTTAACTCATCCTTCGCTTATGGAAACCGCTTACAGCGATCAATTTTCCCTGATCTCAATGTGATCATACTAAAAAGTCCTCTCCAAACATAATAATAGACACCCTCCCCACAGAGATACTCGTGAAACACACGAAATTGGATTCCCACCTCATCGTCAAAAGACCACGGAAGTATGGAGAACTGCATGACTGGCATGAAAACGTTGAGTTGCATCCACCGCAGGAACAGCTCTTTGTCGACTTTGTCACCGTAAGCGTTGCCGCCGATCATGTCGGGAATGGTGGCGCCGTAGCCGGAAATGGTCAGTTGGAGCGTGGCCGGTATGACAGCTTCGAGGCCGTGGTTGTAGAGCGTCCAGACGGAGTTGGTGTCTTGCAGCCGCTGTCTGATGTTAGCGTAGGCAGTGCCCGCGCCGACTCGCACCTCTCCAAGCGTTCCTACGACACACATTTGAGCACTAGGCGGTCCCAACGGATCTGATAGGTATATAAAAAAATAATTTTTTTTAACTCACCGAAAGTAGCCGCCATATCGACGTACTTCTTCGTCCAACTGTTCGGCTCTTTGATGGTAAAGTCCGTGTTGACTCCGGGTATGTACGAGACCTCGCCGGCGTCGAATTTGAACCCGTCGATGCCGTAGGTCTCTTGAAGGTTTCGGAGCCTTTGGACGTAAAATTGGACGGCGTTTGGGTTGAGGAAGTCAATCATGCCTCCGTTGGGAGGGTTCCACCACGTAGTCGTAACGACCGTTCCTGTCCGTTTTACGCATAGTCAGCCGATGCGTAATGCAAATCACAAAAAAAAAAAAAAAAAAAAAAACGCAAACAGTTACTGGTGATTTGTATCAGCTCAGTGATGAAGTAAGTGAAAATAATAATAATTAGGTTGTTCGTTGAAGAGTCATGTAGCCAGACTAAATCCCCAGGCTTGAGGTATTTCTACTGAGCACGACGGTCGAAACGTTCTTTCTGTTGCTGCAGCTGGACCCCCATCCTTGTAGCGCACGCTCTAGTTTCGTGCATGTGCTATCGAAGTGAGAACACACAGAACCGAAGGTGGCGTTTCCTTCATGACTGGCCTTACCACGTCTTCTGGTAGCTAGAGCTCACGACCATGCTGGCGAGAAGCTGGTCGTGCACACCTGTAAGCCAGCAGCAAGAGCGGTAGAACCCATTCTGCTTCTGGTTCACAAGCTTTGTCAGAAATTTGGTTATCGTTAGAGTCAGTCGTTCTACTAGCCCACCAGACTTTGGGTGGAGTGGGGTCGACCGAGTGTGTCTGGTTCTGTATACGTACGCATAATTAGGAGCGTAGGAGTGTAGGTTCCGACTTGAGGGAGGGTCAATGGAGTATGCTGTAGACACCTGAGTGATCACTGATCACCTGAGTGAGTTCCAACGCCATTTTCTCTCCACGGCAACGTCACACTAGAAAGGTGAAATCCGATAGGGAGCCTCCCTGAGACCAAACAAGACAAATGACCTGACGGGCTCCAACCTGATCAGCTGAGGAAGCTAAATTTTCTCCTGTTCTCCTTAAAAAGCCCCCCTAAGACAGTACGAGACGAATGACTTTTAATTTGGCTATGATTTTATCGGCCGTCCGTAGTACTGCTCGCCATTTGGCCAGGGATTTTTTTACAATTATGTAAAAGTTTGAAAAAACTGTGTGATGCAAAAACATGTTCCTCCAATGTGACAGCATTCGCGGGTCTGGGGGTGTCCCCCAGTAGTCATAATGCATAATACGTAGGTACCATTATGAGCACACAACACAAGTGGCAGTACCTACACCCACAGGCGGCAATTTTATTATTCTTCTTCTTCTTCTTCTTCTTCTTCTACTTCTTCTAACCTAACCTAAACTACCGTTAAATATGGAATGTATTCAGAGAAATTCAAAATCCATTTCTAACCGTTGTCGAACTTGAGGAGATAATCCTTCAAACGCTCATGCGCTTCGCAGTCTGTGTTAACGAAAGGGTGAACCCACAAAGTGACGACGTGCCCGAGCTTGTGAATTTCGTCAACCTGAAAAACACAAATCAGTAAATGATTGTGGTCATCCCAGGAGCTACTGTGTCGCACAATACTGCCATACCATTGCTTTAGGGTCGGGGAATTTCTTCGTGTCGAAAATCTGACTCCCGTAACAGGTTTCCCAACCGTCGTCTACGCCGATGATACCCACATCAACGTTCTTCGTTTTCAGCCCTCGGACGAAATCCAACACCTTGTTTTGAGTGATGTCCGCCTTGAAGGCGACCCAAGTGGATATCATGGGTTTGGTGACGGATATTTCGGGCGGGCTCGGTTTCTTTTTGCCGCCGTTCATCATCAACCAGGCCTCCTTCACGTTGCTGGTTGATACCATCGTCACTCTGGAACAAGAGAAACGTGAAAGCGTTCCCACAGTATCAAAACAAGTTTGTGGCCAACATAAGCATCCCGGTTAAGTGGCATAGGATACAAAATATCACTGTTTATCAACCCTCACTGGACTTACTGTGATCGGCTGAACGAACTGTGAGGATAATACGGCAATTCATTTTTCACCGTGAGCACCAAAGAGTCGTTGTTCTGAGATACAAACAGAGGCGTGTCTTCGCTCACTTGGATGCCTCGGCCACCGCTGGTGTACCACATCCGTTCAGTGACGGCGTTTGCCAAATTTTTCCCTTTGACTCCACCCTGAGGAGAAACTTCGATAAGATTGTGGACCAACTAGGACCGCAGACGGAAAACGTCAACTGAGTCACTCAGTGACTGTCCCTTCGCCGGTTGTCATTCAATTACTGCAGGCGACGTCACGATAAAAACCACCCAATGAGGGTCAAGTCAAATTCACAAAACATACCTGGCTGGTAACGTAAGGACAATCCACTTTGACGTTGGCATTTGAAGGGTAAACGTCGTCGACGGACCCGCCGTAAAGGTACTCGCCTTTGTGTGAAAACCTGTAGGCGTAAACCAAATCCGGTGCGCTGACTAACTGGATTTTCGTCCTGTCAAAAAAACAAAGAAATGTTCCTGTTGTTCAGCATTGACAATAGGGTTGCCCGATATTTTCGAAAAAAAAAATTTTTAAAAATAATAAAATTTACAATGCAACATTTTTCAATTAATCGATATTTTTCAGCAAACTTTATCAAAATGCAAAATTTTTCGAGGTAACTTTCTCCAGAGCTCCACTGGTTATAAGTTTTATTTTATTTATTTTTATTTTATTTTTTATTTTATTTTATTTTTTTTTTTTACGCCATTCGTACTCGGGCAGCCCAGTAGGTATAGATCCGATTTTTTCTTCCAGATGGTGTCGTCATTCTTAAAACTATCTCTTATGTCCTGTAATGAGGGACAAGTGTCAAGATGTGAAGCCGTCATATCAGCTGGCTGGCAAAGAATGCAGAGTGGAGAGTCGTAAATGCCTATTCTGCAAAGATGCTTCGCTAGGAAATCATACCCAGTTTGTGTCCTGAAACAGGCTACGCTTTGTTTTCTGGGCAGATTTCTTGGTACTGGGTCACTGATGAGTGGTTCCCAGCTTTTACCTGCAGCAGCTCTCTCGTGCTCCTGAAGGACAACGAGTTTCTTCTTGACTTCAATAAGGCGCTTGGCTGAGCTGTAGGGGAGGGCTTGGCTGTGTCATGTTAGAACCTCTTCTTGCAAGGGCATCTGCTTTCTCATTCCCTTCGATTTGGCAATGCGAGGGGACTGCAGCACCAGCTGAGTACCCTTTTAATAAGCTGCTCAATTTTCCTCCGGCACTTCAAGACCACAGCCACTTCGGAAGCTCCATTTTGGGTGAGGGCGAGTATGGCAGCTTAAGAATCCACCAGGATCACAATAAGTTATATAACGGTGGCCACATTTTTTTCCCCCAAAAAGTAGTACATTGAATGTTTGAGTAGTATGTTGAATGTTTCGTTGCGTGCCGAGAAGGAAATTTCCGAATTTATGTAGGTAAAACCATTAAATTAAAAAAAAAAAAAAAACTCAATATCTCTCTGATTATCAAAATCATAACTAACCTTCAGTAATTAATCCGTTTACTCGTCTACTTCATTAAAAGAAATTTATTTATTAGTTGTTGTTTTTTTTATGTACATCAGTAAATCCTCAAACCAACTGCTAAAATTTTAAACTTGTTGCTCAAAATTTGTGGTTCATTCGAAAGAACTGCAATTCAACTGAAATTCAAGCCTGCATTTGCAATGACGCCTACAGTTTCTCACGTCAAGCATCATTTCTTAAAAATTCTTGGAGTTCGACATTACATGCCCGGGCGTACAAAAACTCTACGTTACACTCCTCGAATCGTTTACCTGGTGTTATTTTACACTCCCGACGACGTTATTAAAATTTGAAGAATGGGATTTATCACAAAAAATCCCTTCTCGCGTACAGGCCCTTAGGGCTGACTGCCACCCGTTAAATGACTGCAGGTATTAATTTGCGATTTTTTTTTTTTTTTTTTTTTTTTTTTTAAGCGTGGAGAACAAGTCAAAATAAAAAAAAATAATATGAGGGGGAGATGCGGCGATTTGAAACATAACAAAATGCATCCCCTACTTCGTGTGAATGAAATGAAGCCAAATGTAGGTAAATGAAGCCATTTACCTTCCTCACGTTCATACATCTGGTCTCTTTTACTCTGCGCTTTCATCCTTGTACACTGACAAGCTAAGTCCTCGAATTAGCCCGTACCATACCATGCACCGCGGATGAAAACAACATCCCGCCAAAATCATCTCAGGCCACAAGTCATGCATTGCTATATGGATCGCTCCTGTGGGAGCTCAGGGCCCCATTCTTGTAGCTAAATTCGCCAGCCCGTCACAACATTTAGGACCATTTAATGGGCTCGAGAGGGTCCTCGGGAAGCACTGCAGTCGACAGCAAGATTGAGCGGTCCTACTTCTCCCGCGAGCGGCCTCACCGCCCGCGAGCTGGAGCGTCCCAGATCTCGCTGCCTGTTAGCCTATCATTTCGCTGACCGTTTATGTTTTAATGTATAATCGCAGTGCATTTTTAGTTGGCCCCGAGGACTGGGGCACTTCACCTGAGGAAACCAGGTCAGCGGGACCAATTATTTCGCGTGGGTTCATTGCCCGGGCCACTCTTGGCGCCAATTCGTCTGTAGCAGCCAGGAGATCGGACCATCGTACGACTGGATCAGCTAACCAGGCCTCCTTTTAAGACAAATAACCCATGGAAGCCGGCCAGCTGATTTCCAGTGAAACTGCGGGCTTAGGGCGAACTGATACACACTTCATGTTTGATATCAGATTACTCTTAGCACCCTTCCGATCTACATACTCAAGGCCAACTATACACATCGTGCCAACTTGGAGCTCTCGCGAATCCTCCATACATGCATCGATATCACCTTCTAGGTCAGCAGATCGCGGTACTTTGCGTTAAGCCCTAGGTAGGAATATTAAAAAGAATTTATAAAATTTATGCACTCCCCTCCTCTTCCTCCAAAGAAAATGGCGGCGTAATTCTAGATATGACGCTCGAAGCATTCCGCCACCCACACAACACCCCACATGGGGGGGGGGGGGGTCCCACAGCTCCTTCAAATTCACAATTGCATGCTCGCAAATGCACGTTTTTATTCAATAAAAATTTAACTTTTATTGAATAAAAAAAACCAATGACAAAATCCAAGTTCTCCCTTCACAGCTGTTTCATTCGGATAAGTACCGATTCCAACCTTCCATTACATTACATTGGTAAGTTCAGCATTCAAATGGAGAACAGTTGTTTTGTTCAAAAAGCAGAAGCACTAGGTTCGTTTCATTCGAACTACCATGCTGATGATCATTCGTTTTGCTCATCACTATCAACAGCGCTAAAAGTGTTTTAACTTGAAAGTTGTTTGACGTCCAATGACTGAATTTCCTACGACCCGCTCAATCATTAATTTTTTTTTTTTCTTCTTCTTCTCATGTCTTCAGGTAGAGCAACTTCCAGAAATTAGTACACTTCAGTGTCCTTTCGAGGAAGAAAATAGTTCGCAGGACATAGGCCTAAAAAGTAGTTCAAGTCCTTATAAAAGTAGTTCGTCTGGTCACCGGTTGGCCTGTAACTCATAACGGATTTACGAGTCGTCAACACTTTTTTTTTTTTTTTTTTTTTTTTTTGCGAAAACATTTTCGCTCGAAAATATTGATATATTTTGAGCATCCCTAAGCTACAGTCCCCAAACTCACGTCCACGTTTGCTGTTGAAGATCGCTTTCGACGGAGACGATGAGGTCTGCCATCCAAATCGAGGAGTGAGGCCCGTTTTTGGTCCATCGCCAACAGTATTCGGAAAAATCGCAATCCCCGGGGGTGAATTCTCCGATGTCTTTGCCGAAATCCAGAACGAACGAAGAGTCGCTGTCGTCTGGAAACAGGAACGACGGTGATAATGCCGATAAAATCAGCTATTATGATTATTGCTTGAATGTCGACTCACCTACTTCAAACGAACTCCATGTTTCTTGAAACGATCCACGAAAATATGAAATTGAAGAACAAGAGCAAATTAATAAGTTGGAGATTGTACCAGGCTGAATTAATTCCATAATATGGATGAGATTAGACCAAAGGTATCAACCAGTTGGTATTACTGATGCTCCAAAAGGGTCTGATCCCCATAAAGCCTTGGAAACCCTTAGAACCGAGGGCTTGGAACCGACTTTGCAAGCCTTAGACAGGTATGGACAGCGTGGAGGCCGTCCTGGCAAGCCTTGGACCCCTTAGCCAGCTTCGGACCATCTTAGCTAGCCTTGGGGACCCTTCACAATAGCTTGGGACCTACTTAGCTAGCCTTGGATGGCTCTATACAACTTGTGACCATTTTGGCCACCCTTTGAAACCCTTAGTCAGCTTGGGACCAACTTTGCAAGCCTTTTACGTCCTTGGCCAGCTTGGAACCAGCTTTGCAAGCCAAAATTGAAGATTCAATGGGCCAACCACTCTTGCTTGATGTGTTACCACGGAAACCACAGTGTCCTCAACGTAGTTCAGTTACCTGCTGACAGCTTCAAGAACGAAAAAATGACCGAATCATTTTTGGGTTTGACTTGAATGAAAGCGGTCGAAGACTGTTTGGGAATAGACCAACTTCTCGCCTCAGCCAAATAATGCGACGATACGATCGCAACGAAACCTGCAACCAATACAGTTTTTTAAAGGTCTAATCACACTGAACCAACGAGTAATCCAATACGAAGCATTTGACAGGGAGGGAGTACCCACTGCACCAAACAAACTATCTATCTTTTGATAGGTTTGTAGAGATATTAAGATATCTCAACTATAAACAAAATATTATATATATATTATATTAGGGTACATTATATAATACATTAGGGTACATTTTTAATTTATAAAAATAAATATTTGATTTGTGGCAAATAATCTGTCTTTTTATAGGTTAGTAGAGATTTGTAACCAGATGTTGTTACAAATAGTTGGTTAATTTTTAGTAGGAACCTCTTCAGGAACCTAAACACCCCTCTGAGGAAATTACTGCTAAACCTAATTAGTTTCTTAAGATAACAGTTAATGAGGTGCCCCACATATTTATAAATAACTAAAGCTTGAATAAACCGAATAAGCAAGTGGAAAGGAGCAGACAAATAGGTACGACACTTGGACTCTTAAAATAGGTAGAAGCCGTAGGGGGTTTCCCCATGGATCCTCCACCGACGAGACTCAACCCTCTCTACTGTGAGAACCTAGAGAGGGGTGAGCCCCACAGTGGGGCTGACCGACTACATATATCAAGGCTGGATTCAGGCCAGCTCTCTCAGTACGTTTCTAACCAAGTGCCTAGTCATTCACTCCAACTCTCCTTGGAGGACTTAGCCATTTTTCTACATCAACACGTAAGAATCCCCAACTTGAGTTCACGAATCCTAAATGCAACACGTACGGATCCTCCTTGGGAGTTCACGAATCCGTATAAAATCAAGATTTTACAGATCAGAGGTGAGGGGTTTAGATGTAAATAGTAATGAGAATGTTGTTTAATTCATGTTCATATTACAAAGAAGTGAGCTTCTAATTATTTTAATTTTTTTTCGTGATACTTTCTTTAGAGCCCGTAAAGTTGCCGTTCAAGTTGCAAAAAAACATAAAATGTCAAAAATTCTGTACAATGCTTGAACCCTCGAATATAGGCCGGCGAAAAAGTGGATTTTCCCCCCACAATTACCAGGAAAACTTATTAGACCTCCTGGGATCCTTCAACAAATCCCATCTGTAGCCCCATGAAAGCCCCATGTCTCCCCAAAGTGCAATCGGATCGTTCTGGGATCCCCAAAAAATGGATTCTACGTCCAAAAATACTTCGAAGACGCCACCTAACTCGACCCCATAGCCGAAAACCTTTGAAAACCCCTCCTGTAGCCCCACAGAGCCTCACGGGTCCCATAAAACCGACCCCGATTTCACGGAGAATCACCCATAAAACTCTTTCGAGTAAACAACATTTTGAAATGAGATGTATAATAAAATATTAATATATTATATATTATTCATATTATAAATTTATTGCTTGTAACAAAAATAAGCTTACCGATTAAAACAGTCGAGGTCCTCATATCTGATGACCAATTGCGTTTTGATAGTCTGAAATCTTTTCGAAGCTAGGTATCTGTTATCGTAAGTACTCGTAGTTTCAATTAGGGTACCTAAATTGAGTGGGTGCTAGAAAACTGTTGAGAAAGTGGCCAAGGTCATCAGTCACCACAAATAAATACCGAAAACAACATTTCTTACCTCAACGACAGGTAATTGTTGTACAGATATCGCAATTGTCGTAAGTCAAACACGCTGGGTGGAAAGAGAATAAAGGTTAAACCTTGATGATAGTCGATATAATATATAATATCGATATAATATTGTTGAAATATAGCTACCTACAGATCTGAATAGATCGAAAGGATACGCTAAAAATGAATTTTAGGTTCAGGAACAAAAGCCACGTCATCATCTAAATTCGCCACGTCATCTAAATTCCAAATTGTGATCGGCCATCTTAAATTGTTCATTCTGTTTCCGGACGCCGCTGAGTTCTGACGTGTTCCGTGCTCTTTTTAGTTCGCTTTGCTCAACTGCAATTATATTCGTGTATTTTCTCCTTCTGTGCTCTAAAGCCATTAAATCGTTTCGGGAGATCTTGTGTTTGCTTTCACGAAGACATCTTTCAGGGTGAGTTGTTAAAATGATTTAACTGTGTCAATTTCGATGAGCCGTATCGAGACAAGAGGCTTTGTTCAAACTCGAGTAATCTACGTTTGACTTCAATACGAATTCGTGTTGAGAACGTATTTCTGTTTTCTGTAATGCTTTTAACGTGAACTTGCGTAAATCCTAAAAGCCCTCAAAGTAACTTTTGACTCGAAATATGGTCATCCTGCCGCGTGGTCGGAAAAATCGTTCAGCCAGTTTAGCATAGCCCCCTTGTCGTGTGAACTTCGGCGTTCTCGGATCTCGACGGATTTCTCGTCCGCATTGCCCCCTCCCGGCGTAGGTCTGTTTCAGCGTTCATCGAGAGTCTCTGCGAGTAAATAAAACCTAGAAATAAAATCGAAAATGAAAGTGAAATTCCCAAAAATAAAATCGAAAATGAAAGTGAAACGACTAAAAGGAAAATCGAGTTCAAACTGGAGGAATATGACTTGTTAAATTTAGAAAAGCAGAGTCCTATACGCCAAACCGACGGCTATCTTTGGCACGTTCGTTTGAACCATGAGTCCCGCTTACTTAAACGCAGCCAAGAAGTTCCTTCCTGAGCTGAAAGCGGTGAACTTTGGTCCTGACATCTCGCAGTGCCAGGACTGTCATCTGGCCAACACTACACGGAAATCGCACAATGAGCCTAGACACAGGCCCGACATGCCTTTTGCAATGCTGTATTGCGACCTGGTGGGCCCAATAAGTCCTAGTAACTTTCGCACGGGATAAATACATCTCCGTCTTTGTATGCTCTTTCTCTCGGTATGCCTTTGCCTACATGATGAAGAGTAAAAGGGAAGTCCACATAGCCTTAAGCCGTTGCCTAACCGAAATCGATTCCATTATGCATAAATCCCATAATGTTTTCACCCTGAGATACGACCGTGGCCTTGAATTCCAGACAGCGGAAATGAAAAAACTCCTAAACGACTCGAAAATAGTCTGGGACCCCAGCCAGCCCTAAAGGTTCAATCAAGAGTTAAAACATAAAATCCGTGTTCACCTAGCCTCGGCAAACATGCCTTTCTCATTCTGGGGACATGCGCTTAACTACTCGGTCTGGGTGTATAACCGAATGCCACATTCGGCCAACAACTTTGTAAGCCCATTTGAAAGGGCGAGAGGCATTACTCAGTCGTTAAAACACCTTAAACGTTTTGGTTCGCTTGCTTAAACGGATGCTTAAACGGATGCTTAAACGGATGCTTAAACGGATGTCTCGCAGAAATCGAAATTCGCTCCCAACGCCAAAAGAGGCTATCTGATGGAGATGGCAAACACGGGCTACGTACTTTTCTCTGAACTTCATAAAACCCTGGTCAATTCGTGTGATGTAAATCAATCAGGTTCATAGAATCAATTGTGTACGGAGACAAAATAAAAGACTACCCGCTCCCGCTGGCTGAAATTCTGAGCATAGGCGAAAACTCCGAATCCGTGGACAATAGCATAGCCCTAAAAATTAACCCTAACTCAGAAGATCCCCAATCGTTTCGTGAAGCTATGAATAGTCCTTATCATCATTGTTCTCTGTTACTCTGTGGTCCTTATCGACTTAAGGAATCAGCTGACGAGGGAAGGTTAAAATAGCGATTGTTATCCCAGGCCGCGCACTGCGGCGCGCAGGTTATGAGTGCTCCGATCGCGGATCGCGTTGTTTTTGTCCTGGTTTGTGAGCCTTGTTCCAACTATGATCCTCGTTGTCCGGTCCTATCTTTCGAAAATCTTTTAATCATCATGTCCCGAAGTCGAAAACACTGTTGTTTCGGTGTATGCAATACTAATGGTGCCCCTGGAAGACCAGAATACGATCCGAGCGTCAAATTCTTCAGGTTTCCGCAACCTTGCCTGTTGTTGAGGGACAACGTGTTGACGTGGGATGACTCGGAGGAAAGGAAGCATGTGAAGACGTGCGGGAAGTGTGCGATTGTGAAGGACTGGATGATCCAATGCAAGAGGGACGATGAGAAGTTTAGGAAAGTGAGGCAAATATCGCCGTATCACTACTTGTTGTGTTCCAAACACTTCGTCCACCCACCTGAGAAGATGGACTACGCCAGATTCGTCCCTTGTGAGACAACTTCAGCGGAAGTAAGTATATATTTTTCTTATCTACCTAATAACGTGCCCTAGATTCGAACTGACAAGGTAATAAGCCGCCTTGGAAAAGTCGAGCGAAAGTAGTCGCTGGCAGGTTTTGATGTAGACCTCCAACCTGACATCTAACTTACGTCCGCAGTATACTGAACTTACACTGACAAAAAAATGTGGAGAAAAAGCTTACCTCGTTTGGAAAAAATTAGCTAGAAAGGTACCCCGAAAGCTCGTCCGTAGCAAATATGGGCACCTCAAAGGATGAATGTGAGATCGGATGACCTAAAGAAGTAGTAGTAGTTTTATCGAGTGGTTATGGAGATATGGAGGGAGTAAAAATGACAATTCTCACGTTGACAGTTGGAATCGTATTACAAATTTATGCCTACTTTATGGAAGGGGAGTGGAGACCTGCAATGTCTGGGGGAGGGGAAGATTGGGTGACGAAAAGTGTCCGCAGTTTTTCTAAACCAAACCTATCAAATATCGACGTTAGGGGTTTTTTTTTTTTTTTTTTTTTTTTGGTTGTTTGAGGGGTCGGGTCGTTTTGGTTTATTATTCTTGGAATAGTATGTACACCTATGTAATCCCGAGGGAGGTCGAAAATTCTTACATGACATGTCCGAGCCGTTTTGGGCAGTAAGAAATTTTTTTTTGTTAAATCTAAAATGTTGACAAAATACTCGGTTTACTATCTAGTTGAGCCCGCAAGGTTTCCAGCCCGATCGCCCAAACCCGTGGGGCGCTATGGGGCTAAAATGGGACTAAGGGAGGGGTATTGACGGCTTTCGGATATGGGGTCGAGTTAGGTGTCGTCTTCAAAGTATTTTTGGGCGATGAATCCATTGTTGGGGGCCCCAAAACGATCCAATTCCACCTGTGGATCGATGAGCTTTCATGGGTCTACAATTGGGATTTTTGCAGGATTCTAGGAAGTCAAATAAGGTGTCGTTTTCTGAGTAATTTTGGAGGCATCCTCCGAGGTTCCACATCTGTCCATACATTGTACAGAAATTTTTTTTTTTTTCAAAAATATTTTTTAAATGAAAATCAATTTTTGCACTGTTTTTCTACATCAAAGAATAATAACCCCTTGTGTAAAATTGGCAGTGTTTTTAGCTACTTTTACTATGCTGCCTGACTGACATGGACTACGACGGTCCACCGAGTTCAACCAAGTGCGGATTTGATCTAACATAGGGAAAATATGAAATGAGTGGGCCGGGAGGGGTTGTTGAACTGTCAATCCTAAAGTATACCTCACATGTTATGCAATTTTTTCAATTTTCCAGGCTCGTCGCCGCAGTCATGAGAAATGTCAGAGACCCATGGATAAACGAAACGTTGAAACCAACTGTAGTGTAACCCCTCCTCGCAGTACACCTGGTAAGCAAAACTCTACACTCGGTCTGTGTGTGTGCCATCATCATTATAATTATGAAAGTGATTAATAAAACGATATCCTGGATCTTTTAAGCTGATCCACTAATAATTAGATTAGATAAAAAAGTTGTGATCATAAGTAATTTTTTCTTTTTTTTTTGCAGACATTGAAGAGCCTCATCAAGGAACTTCGCTTGCAGTGGAAATTGTTGACGTAGTTATGGAGGAAGATGAGAGACAGCTTTCTTGCCCTCCTGTCAAAGCTGTATCATACAGTGATGCACAAACCGTGGAACACGTGGTTAGGCGTGTAAAAGAATTTCGAATTCTTCAAAGGGTGCTTCCGCTGAATATGAATCATGATATGATACTATATTATAGTATCTCCATTAGTGTTTGTTTGTGCTTGCTTGGTAAATTTCCAGGAGCCTTTTGTCAAATAAGTGCATGTAATTAAAGTATCATTTGTCTTTTTGAACCTTTTGCCTAATGAATGACACCTTTTGATAAAATAATTGAACCGTTTACTAAAACAATTAAACCAAAAAAATAACGTGACCTAAACCTCGCGTGTTACCATAACTGAAAAATTAGTTGGAGCCTCCCAAACCGTCTAGTTGGTCAAAATTACTTTCGAAGGGCTAGGCAGAACTACTTATAAGTCATTTTATTTGAGCTCACTTGTAAAGAGAGTATCAAATCCATGATTTTTACTATGAATCTCATGTGTTAGGTACCAACTAAATTGCGTTGCAGATTCATTTCACGATTAAATTGAACTACACCATCTGATGTAAAAAAATAAATAAATCTTTAATATCTGATCCTCCATATAATGTTTTTATGGAATGGACACGGTAACACACATGGTAAGTGTCATGGATACATGCTCAAAGGTACTTCCGTGGGAAACAGTAAATTTTACTGAGATGAGCAGAAAACGGTTTGTATTTACCTTCATATATAATAAATCTGTTCAAAATTAGTATAAACTCGAGAACATGAATTACAGAACGGTGCATTTTGTCAAAATACATCAACAAAAATTAACCCGCAACCGTAGAATTGAACATTGCATGACAAAATTAACTCAGATTAATTTTTGACTTAGATTGACCATGACAACGTCCGGACATTTCGTCTTTGGTGCATTGACGGTGCGACATCACTCTTCAGGCAATAAAGCCCATTCTTTGATGAACTGCTCTTCATATTGTTGACGTGACCATCACTAAAGTACCGGGTACCTCGACGCAGGGGCTTTGCAGTGGCAAAGCAGCTGTCTCCAGTTTCTTCATCTGATGTATTGTTTTCCAAGTCACCTGCAAAAAAGAGGCCACATGTATTTACAAGAATACCTTAACAATGGAATTTTCTTAGTCAGGCGTAGGTACCACACTGTTGACCCAATCGAATCAGCGTAAAAAAAGAAGTTAAAACCGATATCACACAAGATATGATCCTATTGAGGTGGTTAGGGTGAGAAATGACTCCTCTGCTGAGTACTAAATTGTTGATTAAAATAAACAATTTAGTACTCAGCAGAGGAGTCATTTCTCACCCTAACCACCTCATTGGATTAGACCTCTGCACCGTCGGCAAACACCACCCTATGATCCTATTGACAATATTTCAAAAATCCCCATGTTTACCCCAAGACCCCCCCTTGTTGAGCGATCGGACAGGCTAGATGTTATTTTTACAGAAATAATAAGCCAAAAATAACATTGATGGGATTCAAGGGAACGTACCCACGTAGCAACCACAGCTAAAAGCCTTTAAAAAAAACCTCCCGTAGCCCCATTTTAGCCCCATAGCGCCCCACGGGTTTGGGCGATCGGGCTGAAAACCTTGCGGGCACAACTGGATGGAAAACCGAGTATTTTGGCAAAATTTCAGATTTTAAAAAAAATTCCTACTGCCCAAAACGGCTTGGACGGCGGGCGGCGTACTCCATACGGCGGACGGACATTTCGGATTTTGAATGTAGACCTCTTGAAACGGATAATGTCTAATTTTGAGGCCGATCGGAGTCGTCGACCTCCGTCGCGAAAACATTGGTGTACCTATCATTCTAAGAATAATAAACCAACAATAATAAACCGAAAGTGGTGTCACAATTATGGTTGGCCATCTCGCTTCCGCCCTCTCAAAACTAGGCTTACCTATCAGCCCACATACTCCTATCCATTCCTTCTACCTTGTATTGGCTCTATAGTTATCTTGGTCAAAAACAGCACCGGCAACCGCTACGAAAGGTGAAGCGGTCGCAATGACATGTCGCTGGACCACAAATACAGCGGAATGTCATTGTGGATGACAGCCACATTGTGAAAAGAGTCCAACGTCAAAATGTTGTGAATTTAGATTCAAAAGTGCGTTTTGCATCGTGGAACAAACACACACGTAGACAGATGGTCGGTAGGTAATACTGTCAAATAATGTCGGCTGTCTCCAAATGAGAGCCTTACTGCACACAGCAAAAAGTTCTGCGGTTGATAGAAAACAAACTAGCCAGACTTCTGATATTATCATGTTTTACCTTTTCAACTGGAGGACGGTACAACGACCAGCAGGACCTGGGAGATTGGCTCCTGGGACGTCGTTGACGTTCAGACAAACTTCCCGAAAGGGGTCGTTGAGGCCATTTCTACATTTCAAAAACATAAAATAGGTAAATAACTACAAATGTATGTTGAAAACTGTATGAATAAATCACCGAACCATTCACTTACCACGGTATGTTCGTCTCCTCGCTTGTATGGTGTCCACTCAACCTGACGCATCCTCACGCCCGGGTAACCTTTTTTCACGTCACTCTAAGATTCAACTGTCTTATGGTAACGCGAGCCTCCTAAGTCGATAAGGTCTATTCCGAACACTCGGAGTTCTGGCAAGAGGCAATTTTAAAAGAACTAGGTTCCCTGGAGGAAATGGAAACCTGGGACTTAGTCAGAAAATCGGAAGTACCACCCGGGACAAAAATAATTAAATCTCGTTGGGTACACAAAATAAAAAGACAGCCTGACGGCGTGGCCACCTATAAAAGCCGACTCGTTATAAAGGGGTTCGCAGACCCGAATCATTATACGATCACGGAAATCTTCGCGCCTGTCGCTCGACTCTCTGACGTTCGACTTTTCCTATCAATCTCCAACAAGTTCAATCTACACTTGTACCAACTCGACGTGACCACGGCATTTTTGCACGGTTACTTGGAAAAGCCCATTTACATGCACATTCCGGAGGGGTTGGTGGAGTTGACTGATGCACCAGTAAGTCTTCCAGAAACCCATGTGTGCCGGCTGAAACGCTCTCTGTATGGCCTTTCTGTATCCCCCAGACTTTGGAACCAAAGGTTTAACGAGGCTCTCCTAAAGATAAATTTCGAAAAATATCAGTTCCAATCGTGTGTGTACAAACTCAAAAGCAAAATAGCCTATGTCATTTTAATCGTATACGTAGACGATTGCTTGCTAGCGTCAGACAATCATGAGGTCGCCATGGAAGTGGTGGAAAACCTCCAGAAGGAAATAAAGATTAATAACATGGGGCCTCCGAAGAAATTTTTGGGGTTCGAAATTATTCGCGACAAAAAGAGAAAAACCCTGTTTATTCACCAGGAAAAAATGATTCGAGACTTAGTAGAAAAATATCTTCCCCCAGATTCAAAAATCAGTAATACCCCATGTCATACAGCTCATGTACCCTGAAAACGCAACTAAAAACTGAGGACCTTCCTGATCGGCCCGATGTCCCCTATCGAGAAGTAATTGGATCGCTTTTGTACATACAAAACTCAACTCGCCCAGATATATCGTTTGCCGTTAACTTTCTGAGCCGAAAACAGTCAAACTATAACTGGGCCGATTGGGAAGACGTTTTGAAAATTTTAAAATACCTGAAAGGGACTATGAGCTATGGTATTCTGTATAGAGGCGATAAGAATGACATCGTGGCATATTCCGACGCATCTCTCGGAACGGGGGCGGTAAATGGAAAGTCGACCTCTGGCTGTGCGGCCCAAAAGCAAACCCACGTGGCCCTGAGCTCGTGCGAAGCGGAGTATATCGCGATGTCAACAGCATGTAAGGAATTGATGAATCTAAAAACAATTAATCGTTTTCTAGCAGGGTCTGAAACAACGCCGATTCTGAAATGCGATTGCTCACCCGCGCTGGCCATAGCGATGACGGATGAGTCAAAAACCTTGAAGCATATAGTAAAACTGTCCTTACACTTCGTGCACGAGCTATACTTCAAGAAGGAGGTGCAGCTCGAATGGGTGTCAACCAAGGAACAGGTGGCAGACGCTCTCACGAAAGCTCTGCCGCTTGAAAGGTTTGTGTACTTCAAAAACATCATGATGTTCGACGCTAATTCCTTGGTATGACTTACAGATGACTCGGCACCCTGGAACTAATCCGTCTGGACGCGGGACGCCGGACGACTCACCCTCGTTCACCCACGACCGATCGCCTGGACTCTGGACGCCGGACGGCTCACCACAATCGCTCATCTACAACCGCTCGTCCAAAATCGCTCGTCCACAACAGCTCGTCCGCAACCGCTCGTCCAGAATCGTTCATCAACGAACTAATTGTGTTTGTGTTAATCGTGTTCATAGTGAAATAGAAGTAATGTTTGTTCCTGTCCCTCAAATTGAAGGGAGTGTTGAAATATAGCTACCTACAGATCTGAATAGATCGAAAGGATACGCTAAAAATGAATTTTAGGTTCAGGAACAAAAGCCACGTCATCATCTAAATTCGCCACGTCATCTAAATTCCAAATTGTGATCGGCCATCTTAAATTGTTCATTCTGTTTCCGGACGCCGCTGAGTTCTGACGTGTTCCGTGCTCTTTTTAGTTCGCTTTGCTCAACTGCAATTATATTCTTGTATTTTCTCCTTCTGTGCTCTAAAGCCATTAAATCGTTTCGGGAGATCTTGTGTTTGCTTTCACGAAGACATCTTTCAGGGTGAGTTGTTAAAATGATTTAACTGTGTCAATTTCGATGAGCCGTATCGAGACAAGAGGCTTTGTTCAAACTCGAGTAATCTACGTTTGACTTCAATAAATATATAAGTCGATATAACTATAATATTATTATAGTTGACGTGTCCATTTGTTACCTTGGCGACGTGCATCTTGACCAGCTGACAGGATTGAATCTTGAAAAATTTTATTGAATCTTGAAAAAGAATAATATTATTTAATATTCTCCGGTGTGCCAACTCTATGAATCACAAATTTGAGAAGGCATACCGGGGCCTGTAATTAAGGATGTCATCTTCAGCTTTTGATAGTAACTATCAAACTGTTGTTTGTCACGTTTCGGCCTTATAGATAAAGCCGAAACGTGACAAATAATTGGTTGGGGATAATTAGTATCAAAAGCTTGGGTTGATGCTTTAAGATAGTAAAATTTTACTATAGTAGATTTTATCTACTATATTAAAGCCCCAACCCGAGGGCGAAATTGCCCGCCAGCCCGCAAAAATTGCTTTCAGCAAGAAAAAAAGCTTTCAAAAAGTGTAAAAAATAAAAATAAGGAGAAGACCAGTTAAAAGGATGATGGGATGGCGAGAGGGCGGTGTCTGAGGCGGGTCCAACGACCGTCTCCGCGGAATTCGAAAGGTGGAAGAGGCGGCGAAAAGGTACAACCGCACCCCCCACCTCATGGAGAACAGGTTGTCACCACTATCTGCAGAGCTCAGTGATCATGAAAAAAAAAAAAAAACCACGAGTCAGAATATGCAAATTTTCTAGATTTGTCTAGGTGATCAATTTTTGACAAGGCTAGTAAGAAAAAACGCTGCAAATTTTACACAAAATTAATTCCATAACAATAATTGTTAAGTTTTAATTATTAAAAGAACTTGATTTAATTGTTCAAAAAGAAAAGTTTCTTTCTTGTAAAGTTTGTGGACGGAAGTGCACATCCAAAATTACGGTAAATCTGAGTTAGGCCTTAGTTAGACCTATTTCGACTTAAGACGAAACTGCTTCAAAGTTGATGGTCATGAAAAAAACTGATTCAGTGTAAATTACCTACCATATTTTGAAGTTTTTTTTTTCGTTAAGTCCAATACCTCCAAGGAGATAACGGAAGACGCTTCCAAGTTGAGCAAGAGCACACATTTATATGTATTTTTACATTTTCTCAAACTTTTTTTTTAATAAAATGAACAAATTTTTTGTAAACAATAAATTTACCTACATATAAGATATGTCCCAAGCCTAATTAATGTAGGTATATAGTTAAAGTACATCGTAAACATCACATTTAAAGCAGTTTCGTCTTACGTCGCACTAACTCAGAATTCCTACCTACTGCCCAAACCGGCCTGGGTGGCGGCGGACGGACATTTCGTTTTTGGAATCAAAACACTTTGACACGTATCAGATACGAATATACGAGTCCCTGAATAGTAAACCAAAACAATAATAATTATTGAAACCATTATTACGATGCTAGGATTATAATAACAAAAGGGGGGTCCATAATACCCTTCTTTCCTTTAAGTGAGCGTTAAAAGTAAGAAATGTTCTTACTTTTAATGCTAATGAATTTGGCGTGATTGAATTGTTTCGACAGTAACAGTAGGGCCGTGCATTCACTTGTTGAGGTGACTCAAATTTGCACAACACTTCTAAGGTGTCAGTGGCTCCTCAGACTAGTGCTCCATCACATCAGCGCCAACACCTATCTGGTAAATTGGTTCTAAGGTCATTCAGCTGAAAACCCTCAAGTTGCACCCAGAAAACAATCACATACACTGACAGGTCAGAAAAACTATCAGCAGGCTGATCCGTACATATCTAAGTTTCTGAAAACTCCATTGGTAAGTTCACATCAGAGCAGGTGCGTTCTATGTTATACTTTTAACCGTATCGAATAAGGTCAACCTGGGTAAGTGGAAATCTGGGGTAAGTGGAATAGCTCCTTCCTATTTCAAGAAGGGGGAAGAACGTCCTGCCACCTACCAAGAGCCCTTAAAAGTGTAGTTGAAGCGGACACCCCTGGTGAAGGTTGCGGGGCTGATATAACCTCATCATTGGTATTTCACTCAAAATCCAATTTGCTTATCTCCCAGTTGCAGCCAGGGGCAGCCAGTGAGTACCCCCCCCCCCCCCCCCCCCCGGGTTTTTGCGTCAAGTTCTCTTTCTCTTACAGTCAATCAAATGATCAAGTGCTTTTGGCTGTCATCAACTGTGAAATTGAAAATTGCAATACATATTACACTTGCCCCGTTTCTAATCAGCCCTGGGGTAAGTGGAAACACGCAGTGTGGAGTAGGGGAATACACTGTGATCCACTTCCCCCATTAAAAAAAAAAGTTTCTTCAGATAATTTGAATCCGCTCTTTCTATTTTAAGACATTTCTGATGGAAATCAAGCCCTGTGCTACACCTGCCCCGATAAACTGGGGTATCAACACAAAAACACACAACAAAACACAAATTGTTGTTTTCAATAGTTTACTTTGAATGAAGTTATCAATCTGAAAATTTGGGAAATATTTTGGCTAGAGTTAATGAACAATGTTCATCAACTATAGCCAAAATATGTCATATGGTATGATTTTAGAAGGAATTCATGAAGGATTCCAGTTGTGAGGAAATTGGAAGTTTAACTATGGAAATTATACATACCTCAAATTTATAAAGCTAGATCATTGATAATTTTTTAATACAGAATCAATTCAACTATACGTACAAATTCTACGCACACATAAACCGTGTCAACTACCGATCAACGTTTTGACTGTCTGTTGAATATTTCTTCAAATATAAAATGCACATTTCAAACTGCCACTGGTACATTTGGATCTTCAAGCAACTGCTGCTGATTTGGGGCTGGCAAGGTAGTCTTTGCATCTTTTGTACGCCAGCTCCAACTTGGACTTTTCATTTGATCGTTCGTCGATGAACGCCTGAAAATGGTTTAGCGTTAAGAACTGGCTGTTGGAAGTTCGGGTAGGTAACACTAAGTGTTTCAATAAGTCTTATTGAAATACAGGCGGGCAGTGGTGATTGGGGTACCTTCACGAAATCGAGCTCCGATCCTCGCTGAAGCTCTGCGGAAACTTTGGCGTCGGGGTGGAGCAAGTTGTAGAGTTGGACGGCCCAAGCGGCGTCTTCGAGTCTTGAAACAGTAGGAGGTGGTTAGTGACGAATTTAAGGTGGTGACACTTGAATGACATGAGTGACATGAGCCATGCGCTGAAGGGAAGCGTGGCGCTATAATCGGCCTGCAGGTGCTCACGCAGAATTGCCGTGACTACCATGATGTATGGATGTATTTCCTGGATTATGAGAAAGCCTTTGACAGCGTCCAGCATGCCACAATGGTTGGCTCGCTCAAACGACATCAGGCTCATTGAGAACTTGTATTTGGTGGTACAAGGAAGCAGGTAAGCAGGTAAGCTGCTCCCTGTTGGATCAATGAATGAGACCTTCGATGTGAGGAGGGGTGTTAACAGGAATGTATCTTGGCTTTAAGGTGAACGATGTGTATGTGAACAACATAGTCCTTATAGCCTAATCTCAAAGCAGTTGTGCATTAGCAGAAGCGGGACTCACCTGTCCGTTTCCAAATTCTCAAGAATCAAGTTGTCCAAATTTTTGCTCAATGCTAAGTAGAACACGAGCGAGCCAAAGTGTCGGGTGGAGCGAAGTTGATCAAAGACCCCGACGGAATCGACGAAATCGTAGGTTTTTCGGGTCACTCTGAAACCAAAAATTAAAATCAGTCCTCGCGTTGAACAGGTTGGCCAACAGACTGCGGCATCTTACCTAATATAATCCGGATCGTCTGGCTCAAATTGTGCGCAGGCCCGGTCCAATATGAACAGGAACTCCTTCTTTTCGAGCAGCTCCTACCAACACAAACGAGAGAAATTAAGCTATTTTTGACGACTACGAGGCTCATTATTGGGAAGTTTTCTCTTTTAAGCAGCACATCACAGAAAGAGCTGCTGCTGTCAAGTCTACAGGAAGGTGTTCTGTCAGCCAGTGGTGCCAAATCACGCCAAGTTTCAGATCTCTAAGGCCTTCATATCAACGGAGTGGCTCGGGCCGTCATGTGCTATGCTGCTCAGGTTACTGGATTCGAGCAGTCAAATTCGCTTGAATGATACTAAGATTGTTTATAAAAATTCTATCTATCTATCTTCTACCTTATCGAAAAGATTTACCAACCTTGAGGGGTTCATCCTGGAACATCATAGGCACCCAGAGTTCGCGGCCAGGCCGAGGAAAATAAATTTGGTTCATTCTGTGCCTCTCCTCCCACGAAGCCACCCTCAACGTCCCTTCTGTATCTCTGACGACGATCGTTCGATTCTGAAATTATTTCAGGTAGTTAATATTGTGAAATGAAAGCGTTGCTGACTATAACATCTCACTCGACCCCACCACGCGAAACCATTAAAAAATCTCACCCGTTGCAGCCCTGCGGAACTTTTACTGTTTGAGATTCACTCACCCTGTCAGTCTTCCCGGGAGAAATGTCAGTGAAAACGAATTTGTTCTTGAACAGTCCGGTGATTCTCGGGTCTTTTTCGATGACGTCGTCGATTTCTTCCCTTTCCGCAACCACTGGCGGCATCTGTAGAAGCTGGTTGGCGCGTTGTTCGGCGTCTTTGATGGCCTGGAAGAATAAAAAGTCATTTAATGACCGTTTGGGTACGGAAAAAATTAAACACTCCCACTTTCCGGTGTAATTTTGAAAGGCCAACTTCGTCAGTCTCTTACTTCTTCCAACTGTTTTGATGTCATGAATTTGTATACGGCAGCTTCCACTTGTTTGCCGTCTTTCCTTTGTTTGAAAACCTTCTCCATGTCGACTCTCGTCAGATTCTTCAGGAGGCGTTGAACTTCGGAGTCGAAGAACTTGGACGTTTTATTGGCATCTGTACAAGGAGAAAACGCTAGATAATATTATTATACTCAAGGATTTATAATTCTTTTAAATAAATAGTGCAATATTATTATACTCAAGGATTTATGCAATATTATTATACTGCAATATACTCAAGGATATTATGCAAGGATTATACTCAAGGATATTATGCAAGGATTATTATGCAAGGATTATACTCAAGGATTATTATGCAAGGATTATACTCAAGGATATTATGCAAGGATTATACTCAAGGATTTATGCAATATTATTATACTCAAGGATTTATAATTCTTTTAAATAAATAGTGCAAAAACTAATTCTAAATAAATATAGGTAATGCATATAACTAATAAAAAATGGGTAATACATAATATGTATTGTATGTAAGTAATACATAATTTATTGTTATTATATTATAATAACAATAAATTATGTATTACATACAATACAATTATATTACAATTATGTAAAAATAAATAAAACGGTGAAATCCGATAGTCCTGGGGCCCTAAAAATGGATTCCACGTACAAAAATAGGTATTTCGAAAAAGATACCCCACTCGACATTGTTCCCCTTAAACCTGCAAAAACCCCTGCAAAAGGGGCCTGCCGTAGCCCCACAGAGCCCCACGGGGTGGGTGATTAGGCTGAAAACTTTGCTGGAACAAATAGATGATAAACCGAGTATTTGAGTCAAAATTTCAGGTTTAAAAAAAGCCTACTGCCCAAAACGGCCCGGACAGCGGATTGACATCAAAAAACAAATTTTATTGTTTGAAATCTACCTATGTCTTGAAAAGAATTAAGTCAAATTTTGAGGCCGATCCAAATTGTCGACCTCTGTCGCGAATAGGTACATTACCTACAAGAGTAACAAACCAAAAGCTGCAAATTTTACACAAGGGTTGATTATTCGGCGCATACAGGATCAATCACCAGCCAGTGTTTGCTAGTACAACTTATAGTTAGGAGTGAGGCCTAATTCAAGTCCACTAATATTACATGAAGGCTCTCACTGATCGTGTTACTCACCAGAACTGCTCAACTGTCGAAAAGCCCCGGCAGAAATCCGAGACAAAATTTGAACTTCGGCCGCCCGAAATTGGCGCACCGTCCGACACAACATGGTCGCCAAACGAAATTTCACACACTCAACAAAATAATATTTTAAATAGCATGAAACTCCGGCGAAAACTCAGATTCCAATGAGAACCTTATCAACTGATATCAGGCTAGGGCTGTTCTCGTTCTTCCTGTTGGCGAGGGATGCAAATCGAAAAACCGATTTTTTGCAATCGATTGATTGTAGTGGGTTTTATCCCGAATCGATTTTATTTCAGAATCGATGTTTTGTGAAATCGATTTACATTTGGGTAGGTACCTATTTATTTATTTTCTGTATTTCTTATAGTACCTAGGCGCTCTTTGTTTTGTACTTACACCGCAGAAGGATGATAATATCTCTATATTATAGAAAACAATGAGAACATCGGATCGTAGATTTTAAGAAGGTGGAACCAACCAAACAATCTAAATAATAATAATATCTCGAGGAGAAAATTTCTATTTCTCTGTAGACACTAAGATTACCACCACCACTACCTAGTTCTGTTGTTTATCACGAGTCTCGTCCTTCATCGCTCCATTTTGGTTTATATTCTTTGAATAAAACACTTATGTAATCGCGACGATGGTCGAAAATGAATCGGCCTCAAAATTTCACATTATCCGTTTCAAGAGGTCTAGATTCCAAATCCGAAATGTCCGTCCACCGTCCGGGCCGTTTTGGGCAGTACGAATGTTGTTTTTTTTAAATCTGAAATTTTGACAAAATACTCGGTTTACCACCTAGTTGTGACCGCTAGGTTTTCAGACCGATCGCCCCAACCCATGGGGTGCTATGGGCTAAAATCGGGCTACAGGAGGGGTTTTCGGCTATGGGGTAGAGTTAGGTGTCGTTTCGAAGTACATATTTTTAGACGTAGAATCCATTTTACAGGGTCCCAGAACGTTAAGTACGATTTCACCGAGAGGATATATGGGGCTTTCGTGGGGCTACAAATGGGATTTTTGATGGATGCCAGGAGGTCAAATAAACTGTGTCGTTTTCAGAGAACCTAATTTTGGACGCCAAATCCGTTTATCGAGGTCTCACATTTGTACAAACATTGTACAGAAAAAAAAAAACAGTTTTTTCTTTTTATTATTTTACATTTATAATAAATAACATAAAATATAATAAATAACATAAAATTAAAAAAAATGTTAATAATTATTATTAACATTTTTTTTCAAAAATATTTTTTAATGAGTTTTGTGCAATTAACCTGAATAATAAAACCCTTGTGTACAATTTGCAGCGTTTTCATGTCAGGGTTTTTTGAACTGACGGAATTTACGGGCCAGAGGCAATATTAAATATTTTATTAAAAAAAACCAGAGGCAATATATAAAATTTTTATAAAACTCTTCACTCTTCACTAAATTTTGTATTAAAAAAAATTTACTATGCAAAAGGTGTTAATATTAAGGTCATAATATATTATACACAGATTAAACTACTGATTTATATAATATTATATTACTTACGGTGAAAGTTGGAAAAAATATGCATAAAGTAAAAATCACCGAATTTCGGTAAGTTAAATACTTAACTGCCCATAAATTCATTTAATTAATTGATGATGATGATTATGTTGACCGTTTCACTAAATTAAGTATTATTACAGTCTGTTTGATTAGTAACTGATTTTTTGATAATTTGGCTGAAAATCGATTTTTCAAGTACGATTAATTAGTGCAATCGATTGTAAGCTTTCGTTTGCCAAACTCGATTGTTGGCTACCGATTTTGCATCCCTATCAGACTACCTTATCGAATACTAAACTTCTTCGGATTCGATTTGTGTCAGCCACTTGTTGATTTCCGACAGTTCCTAAAAAACTATTCAACAACAATTCACCACAAAAAATATTGTTTTTTATTCGCGAGTGTAAATTTTCAAACTTACATCCTCCTAAATTCTAAATTTCTTTAAATTTTTCTTCTTTCAAAAGTTGATTCTTCCTTTGACGGTTTTTGTGGGATGTTGGGGTGCACTGGGTCTGCGTGCGTCTCTCCCGAGTATTGATTTTTCCGCCTGTTGAAGATGAGAGTTGCTGAGTTAGGTGAGTGCCTGGTATTTGGTCGTTTTTGTGATAAGTTCTCGTTTGTGAGATAAATTTCGCAATTGAATCGTAAAAACGTAGTGTGAAGGTTGATTTGGCGTTGGGCGGTTTGTAGCGAAGTTAGGGGAGGAAAATGTACCTACAAGTTGGGTGCTGCAGGGCTGTAAAAATTGGTCAATAATTGAGTGATAAGTACGAAGAATTAACGAACTTGGCCTTATATATTTTGTTGGTATTTTAGCTCTACAGCAGAATAAGGGAATTCCAAAGTCTTCTAAACATATCCGATTTTCAGGATCAGACGTTAATTAACTCTCAACCGTCCACAATGGAAGAAGACAATTGGGGGAGACCCGATTTGAAGCTGCAGTTCCTTCAGGAGTTGCGAGCTCAAAATTTCGACTCGATACGGTTCGCTTCCTACCGAACTGCCTGTAAACTCCGGTTCATACAGAAGAAATTGAATCGTAAGTTCATTCTGGTTTTTGCGTGGCTCAAATGGTGAAGAGTTAGCTATAACGTTTTGTCTTTTTTTTCAGTCCACTTGATTGACATATGGAACGTCATAGAAGCATTCCGAGATCACTCTCTCAACACTTTGGAAATAGAATCTCAACTTAACGTGTCAAGGTATAAAAGTTGTTTGGTTGTTCAAGAAACTTGTCGTTTAGAGCGCGGGAGGGTTCCACATTTCCAAGACGAGAGACCACGTTTTGGTTTATTATTCTTGCGACGGGGTTCGAAAAATGTTAGCGGCCTCAAAATCTGTCATCCGTTTCAAGATGCGTGGATTCCAAAAACGCAATGCCTTACAGTGGGGCGAAACCCGAATCTAGCTGGTCATAAGTCTGTAATGACAACAAAATTAACGGTCGATCAGCATTGGAATGTCTTTTGAATGTTATGTAAATAGGTTTTGACGCATTTCAGTGAAATGTAGCTCACAGCACGAATTAAGTGACCTTGATCAAAAAAAGTAGGAAATCCTCCAAAACAATAGACGGAAAAAATACAATGCAAAAGTTAAAATTAAATTTATATAAAAAAAAGTGAAAATTCCTCGTGATAAGATTGCTCCATAACGTTTATGTGCTGTGTTTCCCCGGGAGTCTATCAGAATGTCCAACCATTTTTTTCCACTGTAGGAAATCCCCTGAACACCATCTTTCAAATTTCGCTTGCCAGTTTTTGTGAAATGGAGGAAATTTTAACTTTTCCGTTTATTTATAGAAGAAATTGTTACTTTTTTAAATGAATTTAATTTTAAATCATTTATTGTATTCCTGCATGCCTCGCGATCATTTCGGAAACACGGAACGGTTGAAATGAGTAGGTTGCTTTTTTTGCGTCCTTTTTTTGAAAGGACACTTAGTCAAAAAAAAAAAAAAAAAGAAAAGGACATTAAAGGACCCTCCGAAAGAAGGACATGTCCTCTTAAAAAAGGACGTATGGCAACCCTAGTTTGGAGCTACATTTCACTGAAATGCGTCAAAACCTATTTACATAGGTAGGTACCATTAAAAAGACATTCCAGGGCCTTGCAGATCGATCATTAATTTTTTGATGTCATTACTTGCTAGATTCGAGTTTCATCCCACTGTGCGCCGTCTAGGCGGCTCAGGGCAGTAGGCTGCATGAGGATTCAACATCCAAACTACTTGAAGACCACTAAAATGTAATACTACCTACTATTTATTAGTACCACCGTGAACCCCCCCCCCTCGCCAATCTCTTTCTGTGTAGCATGTACTTTAATGGAGCAGTGTAAGGATTACCTCTTACGTTGATCATTTGGCGTCCATTTCGTTCCAGGTTGGAGTCCTTGATCAGCAGCCTGTACCAAAATTTGAACAAACGCCTCCCACCGTCTCAACACATTCTCATCGACCTCTGCTCGAGCCTTCTTCTCAATTGGTTACTTTGCGCGTACAACGTCGAAGGTATTTGTTTTGTAAAACTTTAGTGACGTAGAGATTTCTCAAATCCCTTAACGTACCGTATTGTTGCAGGTTTGGGAAGAATCAGAGTGTTTTCCATCAAAGTAGCTCTTGTCACTATGTGCGCTGGAAAATTGGTCGACAAACTCCGCTACATATTTTCACAGGTGAGACTGCCCGTAGTAGTTGTTGGGGCGTACCTCGTTTCGGCACGATCTATTGTCCTGGAAAGGATTAATTACAACTCGTCTCGGCACACCGAGGCCCTCTCCACTGTGGACTCAGTTCGGCACGGTCGAGGCTCACTTTGTGACGAGACTGTACCTTACGTACATGGTTGGTTCCGAAATGGTGGTATCAGAAAAATCAATGGTGGTGGTTCAGAAAAATCAATGGGATGAAAAAACTTCGGGAGGAGTATACCACTTCAAGTGAGAGTGGGTATTGGCTGAGATCATTTTTCGGACTATCGTTTATCCAGCCAACCGACGTCGAACCAGTGTTCACTGAACTTATATGTATCGCTCCGCGAGACGATGAAACTCCAAGAAAACCAGGTGAACCAGATGACTACTTGAAATTTGCAGACTACATTTTTGATAATTACATCTCTGATGATGCACTGAGGCACTGCAATAAAAGTTAAAGTGCAACCTCATCTTAGCTCAGTTTGACCAACACGTTTTTCTGCCCATGGTTTCTCATGGTTTGGACGGTGTACAGTTTTACAACAACTTTGAGGGGGTGAGCAAAATCAGCGATCTCAATTTCATCGACTTTTCAGGGGAGACAGACGGTTTTGTACCTGCTCACGATAGCGTGCGCAATGCATTTTTTGTGATCTCTCAAAAATCCACTGTGATTTGTCAACGAGTCTTCCCCATTTTTTTTTTTTTTTTTTCAACTTAGTTCGGCCCTGGCAGAATTTGTAAATTTTCATTCTCATTTCGTATTCTTCGCTCATTATTTAGCTTTCAGGCGCAAGGTGACCGATTTTTTTCCTTTTAGGTTTGCGACGAGAACGGTCACATGGTGATCTCCAAGTTCAGCCTCTATCTGAAGCAAGTCCTCGCTCTTCCCGCTTCCGTTTACGAGTCACCGTCTTTCGTTTTCAAGGAGGAGCTCGCGGCTCAGGTTTTCGGCGGAGTGAGTAGACAATTTTCTCCTTTGAGTCAACTGTGAGTCAATCGTGACAATGTGACATTCCATTTCAGAACGGGAAGGTTACCATAAACGACTTTCTGGACACTCTCATGTCGGATCCAGGGCCTCCCGTGTTGGTGTGGCTGCCGCTTCTTCATCGGTTGGCTTCCGTAGAAAATGGTTCGTATTAAATACGACAAATTTTGTCGTCTTGTACTATTAACGGCAGGGTTGCCATTCATGATTAAAATCAGTAGGTTGTCCAAGTGGGGGTCAAAGAAGGTCACATTTTTCGGGTTTTCGCCCCTATCTCGAGAACGATCAATCCTACCGAAAAGGTCACCGAAATACTGAAATATAGAAGACAAGATTCTCTACAACTTTGATTCCGTACTTTTTATACAAATTCCCAACCATTTTCGAGATATACCCTCCAGAAGTACGAGGATTCACCAGTAACTGTCAATGAGCGAGTAGAAGGGGTCTATGGCCAGGTGGGAGAGGTCGGGGGTTGGCTGTCGTGGCGGTTATATTTTCTAGAACTATTAGATATCTACTGGGTTATCAGGACTGTTAAATTTTGGGGTTCTTCTTCCCTGACTTAACTGTCTGCTTTCAGTGGTTCACGGGCTCCAGTGCGACTGCTGCAACAAATCCGACTTCACCGGGTTCCGCTACCGGTGTGCCAAATGCCACTCTTACAATCTCTGCCAAGAGTGTTTTTGGCTCGGGAGATCTTCGGGGAACCACAGCCCCGACCATGAAGTTCGGGAGTACGCTTCTTACGTAAGTCAATTGGTAACACCGTTTTTTTATGTAGTAATTGACAATAATTACCAATGTCATTTTCTTCTCGATACAGTCACCGTCCAAACAGATAGGGCACAGCCTGAGGAAAAGTTTCCGATGCATTCCAGACAAACAAAGAAACACTTTACCCAGGTGAGAGTACTTGTCTCATTTATGAAGTTGGTAACACAATTGAGCACAACTCACCAAAAGACGTTTTCAGGTATCCGGATTGTTCAACGAAAAGTTCAGTCAATTTGAGTCACATCGTCCCGCCGAGCCCGCTCCCTTCTCACAACGGCCTGCAATATCGCGACGGATCGCTTGACATGAGCCGAAGGTGAGAATCGTCAAATTGGGTTGGACGTGTCAACGTTTTGGTTCTGAAGTCTTTTGTTTTCCCCATTTCAGTCCTGGGAAGATGCAAACTTTAAAAATTGACGACGAACACAAGCTGATTGCCCGGTACGCGGCTCGACTCGCCCAGGAAGTTCAAGCAGTGAGTTATCGACGCTAAAAGGGCACTAAAAAAAGCTTGAGTAAAGTAAATTAAATTACACCTTTATTCCCAGGGTCGGACGCCTACGGACGGTTCGGCTTTAAATTTGGACACTTCCCGAGCCCAGCGAGAGCTCATATTGCAGTTGGAAGCTAAAAATAGGGAGATAATGAGAGAAATACAAAGGCTGAGGTAAGTTGGAAAAGGATTGTGGCTCGGATTATTGATGGTAGGAAGAAGAAGAAGAGAAGATTTATTTTTTAAGTGATTTCAAATTCGTTACATTCGTAGGTCTGTTAGCCAACGGTACTTGCTGCTTCCTGACCGAATGGCCTAGCGAGGCCTCTTTGTTAAGATCCTGGGCGTTTTTTGGTTTATTATTCTTGGAATAATACTCCTATGTTTTCGCGACGGAGGTCGTCGACTCCGATCGGCCTCAAAATTTGGCATTATCCGTTTCAAGAGGTCTAGATTCCAAAACCGAAATGTCCGTCCGCCGTCCGGACCGTTTCGGGCAGTTTTTTTTTTTTTTTTAATCTGAAATTTTGACAAAATACTCGGTTTATCATCTAGTGGTGCCCGCTAGGTTTTCAGCCCGATCGCCCAAACCCTTGGGGCGCTATGGAGCTAAAATGGAGCTACGGGAGGGGTTTTTTGAAGGCTCTTGGCTATGGGGTCGAGTTAGGTATAGTTTTCGAGGTATTTGTGGACGTAGAATGCATTTTCAGAGCAAAGCGAGCCCCCTCCCCCATCCTAAATATGTGAACATTATTCAAAATGGCAGCCCCTGGGTTCACTTTTCTTAAAATTTATCTTGGACTTTTTTTTTTTTCTCTCTTTCTTCAAGCAGAAGACAACAAGAGTGCGTCGGCATGGATGAAAACCCGGCGTTGATGACGGAACTGCGGGCCCTGCGGAAAAGGAAGGACGAGCTCGAAAGTCACCTGACAACACTGCAGGACTCCAGGCGTCACCTGATGCTCCAACTGGAGGGCCTCATGAAGCTCCTCAAGAACCACCAGGCGTCGCCCAAGTCGACCCCGAATTCGTCGCCGCGCAGTTGCAAAAGTCCTCCGCCATCGTCGCGGTCGGCCCCGCCGACGCCCAATTCGGACCGACTCGGAGGATTCGGTTCTTCAGGTCTGATAGGTTAGTAAGATTTTCAACTTGTTTAGAGATCTTTCTAAAAACAACTCTCTAAACATTCCCACTCTGTGCTGTCGCAGGAGCTTCAAATACATCCCTTAACAATTCCGGACGGGCAGTTTGTACCGAGCTACTCCAAGCAGCAGACTCAGTCACTAACGCCATGTCTTCTCTAGTGTCCCAACTTAATTCAGGTGTGTAATATTTTCCCTCCGAATGTATTCGCTGGGGCATCCACCGAAGAACAGCAACTTCCAATGTGATAAGGTACAAGACTTAACAACCTGCAGACCAGTGTTGGAAGGCATACAACGCCACCTGATGGCGTGCAGTTTAAAATGTGAGGATCAACAGCTGCGACCCACTTCCCTCCCCCGGGGTTGATTCTTGTGGCAAGCAGCAGAGGATGTGGGACCCTCATTATCGTCAGTTGTTAGTCGAATGAGCTCCCGTAGAATGTTAGACCAGTTCTGCTTGTTCACTAACCAGAAAGAGCCCTGAGTTTCTCAACATTTACTTGGAGAAAGCCGCTCATTTTGTTGTCTCCGAATTTCCAACCACTCACATTGTTTGGTGTAATTTTCATTTTCATCAAGCATGGTTTCGTTGGAAGAATAAAAAACTTTTACAAGCCTATCGTGGAGACACTAACGTGGGGAAATGGTTACATTGATGTTTTGGCTTGAGCTTTTTCCCTCCAGAGTCCGTCTTCCCCGCTTTTAATTTTTATTTGATCGCGCTGCCCTCTGCAATTGGGGTTTGCTATTATATAAATACGACCTACGTAGAAGATGGATCCAGCTTCCCCTTTGAGTGCAGCAACTTCTGAAACTAGGCTCACCCCCTGCTGGCTAAAGCCAGCCAATCCCTGACTGTATCCCGCCTGGCCTCTTACCCGTGTAGGTACTCGCTTTCCCTCGTTCGTTATGCTTTTTTCCTTTTCTTTTTTCCTTAATAAAATATGTACAAGATGGAAGTGAAAGGACTCATTTGAAAGTCAAATCCTAATATTGACCTATTTTTTACTTTTGGAGCTCAGGTATTTTTTGGTGGTTTCAAACTTTTCTCGTACGATTTTTCTTGCCATCTACTCGCCAAAACAAATTTTTGTTTTGTTTTTTAAATTGTGTAGTTTGAAGCCTTATTTGGGCAATTTTGGGAGCTCAGATAGGTATGCCACATGGAGCAATCTTTTGGTGGTTTTAGACTTTTCTCGTACTATACTTTCCAGACCGATTTTTTTTTCCCCCAAAATTTTCTGACGACTGGACGTACTATGGAATCATATTTATATGATTCTCGTTCTCCTTCTCGGGTTGGTCCTTTAATATAGTGGAGACTAGGGGGCCACCCCCTGCTGGCTAAAGCCAACCAACCCCCGTCCCTATCCCGCCTGGCCTCAGACCACTTCTACTCGCTTTTCGATATCTTTTCGAGTTCTCATTGCTCCCCCTAGGGGTTGCCCCACTTTACCCTGGCATCATATTGAGACATCAAGGTCACCTGTTTCGGCAAGTTTAGACGATGAGACCCTGTGAAGTTGATAATGGCAAAGAAAGGACTAAGTTCTCTCATGTTACAACTCCCACCTACATGGAGATTCGCCGTTGCTGATAATTTTCTTTACATTTCAGAGTCAGATCCGGAAATAACTCCAACGGAAGAGCGTGTTCAAAGGCCACTGGGTAATATCACTTGCCTACCCATAACAGTATGGTGATAATTGAATATTTTAAGAAAACGTTTCATTTTTAGACTATGAAGACCAAGCGGAAGAGTGGCGCGAAGCTCATTTCAACGCTTACACTCAGGTGAGTTTCAAAATTATTCTCTTTTAAATCGCCCAAATGTTTTTCGAGTTTTGTCATCCATTTGCATCTTTTTTGGTAGTCCCTTGAAACAGCTTTGACCTCGTATCTAAGTTGAACCCGTGATTAGCCGTATCCACGTATCCTAAAGTAGGTGATGATTGTAGGATCATTGAAAACAAAGTCTGGACGAGTTGGTGATTAAGGACTGATTCCACCAGTTGATATATGAAGAGTACAGGGGAAAACTCGCCTAACTCATGATTTTAGCGTTTTGAGAAATCAGGTTAGCTCGGGTTAGCTGGTTTTCCCCCCTGGACGCCGCTCACTCGCTCGCTGTTTTGAGACGTTTGGGCTGGTTTTCCCCCTGTTCTTACCGTCCCCCAAAGTACATTAGGAGCAACTGCCAACTCATTTTCGACCAAAATTCAAGTTATGGTCTGGTTTTCTCCCTGTTTCGCATATGTGAAAAACCAAACACGCCCTGGAGCGACCAGCTATTAATTTAAAAAATCGAGAAAAATAAAATATATCTGTGCTTGTTGGGGAAAGGGGGTTAAGTCAAGCTTATTAAGCCTAACTTAACCCCCTTTCCCCAACAAGCACAGATATATATATTTTAGCGCAAGAATACGCAAAAATATAAATTGAATTTATTTTTCTCATACCCCGATACACCTCACTCACCAACTCAACCCTTTTCATTGCCTATTTCTCTTATTTCTTCTTCTTGAAATTTCATGCTAGTTCCTTCCCATTTCTTTTCAACGAATTCTGAAGGTTTTAAAGCCTTGCAGTGCTTGTTTGAATTCGCCTTTTATCAACTTAATGCTTGGCTTGATTAACCTCGAAATTATACTTGTCTTGGTCATGTTGTTTCTGTAACCCGAACATTCCAAACCTTTGAGCCCTAACGTAGTCCTTTTCTAATCAGTTTTGTTCCATTTTTTAAACTCTGTGCATCTTTTTGAGTTATTCATCTTCATCTTCCATTTTTTGTTTTTTGTTTTTCATTTTGGGCTTTGTAGAAAGAGCAGCAGTTGAACGAGAAGAAGTCTGAGGTACGTACGGATGTGGTTTTGTTGTAGCTTTGTTAGTTGGTACATCTTTTAAATTAGAAGGTAGCATATTTGTAGTGAACTTTATTTTTTTAAATGCCGGGCAAATAGGATTTTCGTAACGTCCTTGCGTAAGCGATTCTTCACTGGAATTTGTGGCACAAATCCCTCATAACACCCATGTGTATCCCCTTATAAGCTCCTCAGAGCCCCACTTTTGTGAGGGGGAGGTCTGGGAGTCCCATTAATCGATTTATCGTCAAAAATTACTTTGAAAACGACATCTTACTCGACTCCAGGTGGTTTACCATAGAAAGGCTCATTTACAGCCCCTTAGAGTCCCCTCGGACAGGTCATAGAACCGAATAAATCCATTTAGCGTCAAAAATTACTTTTTAAAATGGTACCTCACTCGACTTCGAGGTGGGTTCTCATCAAAAGTCTCATTTAGAGCCCCTTAGGAGCCCCACGATGGGGCTGGACCGATCTGGGAACCCCATGAATCGATTTCCCTTCTAAAACTACTTCGATCACGACACCTCACTCGACTCCGCTGGCTAATTCCCGCAAACATCTCATTTTTAGTTTCGTAGAAGCCCTGCAGAACCCCACGGTGGGCCCGGACTGGTCTGTCAACTCCAATAATCGATTCATTGACCGAAATTACTTCGAAAACGACACTTCACTCGGCTTTGTGGCGGGTTCCTTTCAACAGTCTCATTTGCAGCCCCTCAGAGCCCCACGGTGGGCCTGAACAGGTCTGGGAACCCCAAAAATCGATTTCTTGACCAAAGTTATTTCGAAAACGACTTCCTACAGCTTCACAAAGCCCCCCCCCTGCGATTCCTGAAGGAGAAACCGTAATTAATAAAATTTAATATAAAATCAAATAAATCATTTAATGATTCACCTTACGAACCACTGAAGTGCCCATCAGCTAAAAATATAGATTTTTCTATCGTCAGCAGCACTATGAAGCAACATCGATTTCACACATTAAGCCCACTTTTTAGTTTGTTTATAACGAAACGAAAACATTTTGCTCGTAACATTTTTTAACGGCATTTTATTATTTTCAGAGCATGAGGAAGTCTGAAGGGGACATTTGGTTCAACAGGTAAATCTCGCCCGGAACCTGCCTGGAAAGATTTTCGAATTCCACCGACTATTAGGTTTACTACAACGAGAAAGAAAAAAAAAACGCCTTTTTGTTGCATTCCGGAACAGATTCAGGCTTGCGTCGGGAGCACTTACGGCCCATTTTGATTAATACACTGCTTGACGTCACAACAAAAGCGGCAAAGTTTTTCTTTTATAGCCTGCCTGGTGTCGAAGGTTGCAAAAGAGGGCAACCTGGCAGTGAATTCTGTTATCAAACTTATTACACAGTATTTCACGAGTGTTTCGTCTGAGCGAATCTGAATGAAAACCTTGAAATCGCTAAACAACTTCAGCCAACCATGCCAACCAAGTCCCATATTGTGGCTTTGTTTGTCCTCCTTTTGCCACCATCGGATGTTTACTGGAAGATTATTTAGGCCTGTGTCGTCACAACTTGCACCATCAGATTCTGCTACTTCATTCCATTTTCGCATTGTTATAACTTCGTACGCAATTAATACCGGAACGCAACAATTTGGATTTTTTCTCCCCCTGTTATTGTGATACGCGGGATTCTGTAAGGTGTTTGACGATTTAGAAACTACAAAATTAAAAATGTGCCCTTACAGGATCTCATCAATTGTCAGGACTCCCCGCTATTCGCATTGTATATCAAACGCAAAAATATTGTGCTTACCAGTGTGTACATCGGTTGTATGCTAATTCCTTATTCACTCTTGAAACAATTTTGAAACTTTGGAACGCTTCTTTTTTTTGTCATTGCGCGTTGGAATGTCGCGAATAGAAGAAAAAAATTGTCTCGTTCCGAAAATACACTTCTCGATTTTTATACTATGCGTGTTTTATTTGTTTTCTTGTGAGATGCCATCTCAAACCTGCCTCAAACTAGGGATGGGCTTCCAGTCAAATTATGAGAAATAGAAAAAAGTTTTGTTGTAGTTCTGGAACACGAATCTGAGGTTTGCGACTAAACATTTTGTACGGGAAAACGTTTTTTTACAAAAAAACATCAAAACTTTGGGAGTTATCACAGTTTTGTGTGGAACTGCAACATTTACGTGAAAACCTCCCATATACAAAATGGAAGAGCATTAAATTTCCTACATTCTATGTAAGTTAAGATTTTTTTGTACAATCAACCCATTAGTCGTCAGACCGTCCGAAAATACGAAAAACCACCAACTTCCAAATCTGCAATGTTCGTCCGCCTTACTGTATGGCCCATACAGGCAATAAGATGCCTTATACATAAAATCCTTGTGTAAAATTTACATGTAAAGAACACTAAATTTTACACAAGGGTTTGTTATTTTTTATATATGTGATTTCATATAGGTAAATTGTGAAAATATAAATAGGTAGTTAAGGGGGAACCGGAGTGGATTTGCCGAACAAGTGTGCGAGAGAGAGGGTAGATGCTCAAAAGTAGATCCAAATTAACTCGGCATCTAATTGATCAATTTCAATTCTGAAAAATGTTTTGAGCTCAGGACTCCAATCCTGAAGAGGCCAACGTTGAATTTATTTTTTAATTATTGATTTAGTCATTAATTACAAATTAATCAATTTTTATTACTGAATTTTCGGTGATTAATTGATCGAAATATTCAAAAGTTGGCTTATACCGCCCTTGCAGTGAACCTAAGGAATAAGCAGGCATTTTCAAATTCAATTTAAACCTTCAGATAGCGGCGGAATCCGGTTTCCCGCCAAAATCAGTCACTCCGAATAAGAGTTCGGCTGGAATAGGGCGAGGAGGGCTGGGGCGCGCAAGTTCGGAGAAACCTCGGTGGACTTCACCCCTTCATAGATGCAGACTTTTTTTCCTTTCTTTTTTTCTCGGACCGTTTATCCAGCTTGTTTCAATGTTGCTAAATGCTCTACACTGACGATATTGAATTATTTTGACCGCACCAGAGATAACAGAAAACCTGTTTCCAACAAAGTAATAAAAAGTAAAATTCATAAAATTCAACAAAACAGATCCATTTTGAAAAATGCACACATTATAGATAATAATAATAATAATAATAATAATAATAATAATAAAAATAAATAAATAAATAAATAAATATAAATAACATATGAAAAAAAAAGCAAAAAAGATAGAAAGAAACTCGGGACTAATCTGGAATTTTGAAGATTGCAACTATAGAAAACGAATAAAGTAACAGTTACTTACTTAGTTACTTATAAAGTAAACTTATACCTAAGTAACTTATCAATTTCGGGGAGGGTATCAAATTTTTTTGAAGTCCAAATCAATGATGAAAATTATAAAGTCCCTCAGAAATTTTCAGCGTGGATCTCTATCAAAATTGACTAATGCATTTTATAGGAAATTTAATGCTATAGCCCTATAGATCGCCACAGTGAAATCGGATCGTTCCGGGACCCCATAAATGGATTCTACGTCCAAAAATACTTCGAAAACGACACCTAACTCGATCCCATAGCTAAAAGTCTTCAAAAACCCGCTGCCATAGCCCCATAGCGCCGCACGGGTTTGAGCGATCGGGCTGAAAACCTTGCGGGCACAACAGTTGTCTTCTAGTTACTAGATGGTAAACCGAGTATTTTGTCAAAATATCAGTTTTTTAAAAATTTCCTACTGCCCAAAACGGCCTGGACGGTGGACGGCGTACGGCCGACGGACATTTAGAATTTAGAAATTAGATTATAGATTAGGATACACAAAACTGGTGGAGAAGGCCGAAGGTAACATGAATCCATGCATCGCGGCAATAACAGCTCCACCAGGTTTTGCGACAAGACTCAAAAGAAGACATCTCAGACATAATCGTATCACTACTCTCACTCATAACAACCAGGACCATCCCAATCAAACCAACAGAACAACCCATCCAAAAAGCTCATCGAAGCTAGTGGAGAAAATAAAAAACTTTTGACTTTGATAGATTAGGCACAATTATTGTAATACAATAATAATAATTATTATTATTAAGTATTATTTCAATTATTATACACTAAGTTTATAATAAGTCATATTATACAATAGTATATTGTAATAAAAAGCTAAATCATAATATGATATTATGTTGGGTAAAATTCTAAGTTTTGTATTTTTTCCTCTCAAAATAATATTCAACTACATACAAAGACGATATCATCCACCTAATATAATATATCTGTAGCCGCCCGTGAAAATAGAAAACCAAAAATTTAGGGTAGCCTAAAAATTTCGATCGCCATCTGCTTCAAATCCTCTGATAGGCTCAAGCTGAAACACCAGGCGAGAGAGGAATCAAAGAAAGTATGTAAAAATAAAAAACTTGCCGCAGGTACAAAGGGCATCCTGGTGTTTGTTGGTTTGAGTAAGTGGGGTGATTGAGGTGTGGGAAGGGGGGGGGGGTGAGATGAGTCACCAAGCTCTCCCTTCACGGCCCGTTTCAACTCACTCCGCTAATCTAGCATAATTCTGGAAACCGGATTCCGATCGCGTTTTTTGATGAATTGATTAGTTTCGGCGAATAATGTTCATTTCTTGATGTTCTTCAGGGTGGTATAAGCTGAATTTCTTCCTCCACCTCATAATGAGCTAAATTCAAAAATTGGCTAAAATTCAAAATTAAATATTTATTTAAATAGAAGCAATTTCGAAAATGTTGCACGTTGGCCTCTTTTCGATAAGTATAGTAAAGAGATTCCCGTTGGCCGTTTCAAAAAATATTGTTTGGTTGCTCAGCTAATTTGGAACTACTTTTGAGCGAAAATTGGGTTTAATTCGGGGCGACTGGGGCGCCATCTCTTATCTGCGAATCTCACCAAACCCCACTCCGGTTCCCCCTTAATTAAGAAAATATTTTTGAAAAATTAATTTAAAACGGAAAATTTTTTGAAAAAAAAAGAACAAAAAAATCTGTACACTATTTGGACAGTTGGACCCCAAAAAATTGATTATGCGTCCAAAATTACTCGGAAAGCGACACCTATTTGACCTCCAGGCCCTGGGGACTAACAAAATTTGTTAGTCATTTAATGGGATTTGTTAAGGATCTCTGGAGATCCTTAAAAAATCCCATTTGTTAGTCCCCACCGATTTCCACGGTGATCAGATCGTTCTGGGACCCCCACAAATGGATGCGACGTCCAAAAATTGATCACTTTGATTCCAAGCAGTGACTCAACCAATCAGATTGCAGGGTTGAGGTTAGAATCATGGCGGCTAACAAAAAACATGTTTGTTCCCATTCTTTTATCAATTTTTAGTGATTTAATAATCAAAGCTGTAAAAAAAATCGGGTTTTTATTCCTAAGTGATTTAATAATCAAAGCTGTAAAAAAAATTCGGGTTTTTATTCCTAAGTCTCTATCATGGGGTGTTCCTATTGACCCAAGGCCCCAAATATGTGGTTGTTTTTAATGATTTTTCGAGTGTCACACAATTCTGTAGGTATAGTAGTTTGGCGACAGAGGGTGGTTGAGAGTGAGTCGATACACGTTTATTGCTTCCTAGCTTTCGGCCAACTGGGTGCCATGTTCAGAGTTTTATTAACTGATTATAGGTGCCGTTTCTGCTGTTTTATGAAGATGGCACCCTGTTGGCCGAAAGCTAGGAAGCAATAAACGCGTATAGACTCACTCTCAACCACCTTCTGTAGCCCCACTATGCACCCGGCTGAAGCATGCCAAGAAGGTACTCCCAACAAACCGGTATAGTAGTTGAAAGCCAGAAATGGACGTTACTACGAATTGTTTCAACTATGGGGTCGAGCGGGGCGTCGTTTTTGAAGGATTTTTGGGCGTAGAGTCCATTTTTGGGGGGTCCCAGAACGATCCGATTTCACTGTGGGGGGGGGGGGGGGGGGGTCTGTAGGGCTTTCATGGGGTAATTTTCCACTGAATCTCTACTGATTTTTGATCGCTAGTCTACCTACGGAAAAGTGGTTTTCTGAGTTGGCAACCCTGCCCACGCATTCCGGTCCCCCCCAGTGGGGGACCGGAATGAGGAGAACTGCCCCCACAGCGGGGACGGTCCCCTGGGGACCCCACTTCACGCTACATAGGTTGCTGATATCTAATCGGCGATTAGATTACGTTCTTTCTCTTCCATTCGCCTCGAATGTGAGGACAGTTTTGAGCCGTTCAGTGTTGAAAGTAGTCCAGTTTTCCGCTTCCATCGAAATGGTCAATCAATTCGCAGGCTTTCGATACAAGCTGGACTCAAGCGACAAATTTGACGAGTACCTGAAGGCCGTTGGGGTCGGGATGTTTGTCAGGATAATCGTCAACAACCTCAAACCCGTTGTCGATCTTGTGGATAACGGGGACGGTACCATCACCATCAAATCGTCGACGACAGCGAAGAACATCTCCATAACGTTCAGGCTGGGGGAGGAATTCGTTCAGGAGATGCCCGACGGTCGGAAAGTGTCGACAGTCGTCACTCAGGAAGGGGATTGCAAGTTGCTAGAAATTCAAAAAGGCGACAAGCCGACGACGATTGTTCGTGAGTTTACTACAGACACTCTCAAAATGACAATGACGATAGACGATGTCGTCTGCACGAGGATTTACAAAGCAATTTAGCAACTAAATTCTGAGTCCATTGGCGCAAATACCTATTGTCTGCAGAAAATGTTGACGTTTTTTATATAACCCACAGATTTAGTTTTTAAATGAGGATTAAATGATTTAATCCAGGATTTAATTTAAATCCTTATTTTAGGCAGTTTTTTAGGAATGTCAAAAAAGTATCGACCCTTGAAAGAATCGATTTTTGTTAAAGTGTTGAGACTTCAAGATTTTTCCCCGATGTATCGGAGAACCGATTCAAAATTTTCAAAATTAGAAAGTATAAATCATATTATGATTGATACGATTTTCTCACTACGATGACTCATTTCAAAAATCGAAAAGTATCTATCTATACTTTCATAAAAACGCGATACGATTCTTTTTTATTCTTTCTTTTTGAAGAATCCGAAATCCCTTCGAAGGAATACGATATAAATTAAATTTATTTACGAATAAGGAATACGATATAAAAATTTTTTTATACCTACAAGGTGTCTTGTGATTGGACGACCAATTAAATTTCTCATTATTACCTACAATAATTGTAATTATTGTAAAATTGAATTATTCAAATTTGCTCCAACATTCCCCCTTTAATTTGTATAAGTTTTATACAGATATGTAATTTGCAACTCGTTTTAAATAAATTTTCATAATTATTTTCATAATTGAAACGGCGTCATCATCCTGAGCGTTAGTTAACCCTACACTATTGGTAACACGAATAGTGAAAGTTACAGAGTTTATAAACTCTGTAACTTTGCATAGTTGGTAAAAGGGACCATGAACGTTTCCCTTCAACATTTTCACCGACTTCCTAGGAAGAGCTCTTCTTCGTGAAAGGGGCAACAACAACAACAACCAATTTTACACATAGAAACATCGCATATTATATTTTTCTTTCCATCACCTTTTTTTTTTTTGCTTACATTGTGAAAGATACATCTATTTAGATATCTTTGGAGCGTGAAACATACAAATTTGAAAACGTGAATGAGTTTTTGACACGAACGGGCAACTTTTATTTTTCGTTGAAATGCGGATCGTCCTTTGCGTATGAATAAATAATTCGTGAGTAAAATTCCATTTATGAAACATCAATTTTATAGACAACTCTTCTCGAACGTACACATAAATAAACAAATGGCACAATTCAACATTTGAATGGTTGACGCATACCAGGCACCGAGAATTCATGAGAGTGGGACAATTGGTAGGTTTTGTGTATTTTTAATCACAATTTGAGAGCTGAATCGATTCGAGACCAAACGCAGGTCCATCGACTCGGCTAGGTACTCAAAAAGTAGGTACGAGATATCCCAATGGAAAAGTAAAAAGACCAAGTTTAACGGTGTACTTAATGGGGTTCTTCCGGAGATTTTCGGGTTATTGTGAGGGGGGGGGGGGGGGGATATATAGGTTTATAATCGTCATGTTTGGATTCCACTCTTCCTAAACCCCTTACCGAGCAGGTAAGTACTTCACACATGACATTGCGATATTGTCAATAGGTAATGGGAAATACAGAAATTTTCTTCCTGGTGAGTTAATACCTTTTTTATTTGAGTCTATTCTTTATATTCTATTTTTAGTTATTGTCAGAATTTTTACCAGCTGTTTTAAAAAGTACGTGCCTATTTTCAGCATTTTTATTAATTTTTGTCAGTTTTTGACAAAATTCAATACTATTTTATGACAATGAGATGAGAGATAAGACCAGCCAAATAATTTATTGTATGTATATAGTTATATATGTATTATAGTTGTTATTTTCCCCATTAAAACATCCAAATTGGCTTGATGGTTCGCATGGTCAACTGTTCACTACTTTTGATTTCATTTCATTTTTCAACTCAATTTTTTTCTTTTGACAATATTAATATTACGATTCAATAATTACATTGGGAGAAATCGGTATTTCAGAATAACATTTTCGCGCTTGATTTCCCCCCAAAAAAAGGCCGAAGAACCCCATTTCCTTAACGGTCAGGTGTATGTTTGCAGTTAGGTTGCAGACTGGTGCGTACGTTGGTGATGGTGGTGATTGTGTACAAGGTGGTAACTTGTGTTGCAGGCTGTTTGTATGACATACAAACACATTGTGTTTGTTTTGGTACTTTTTTTTTTATACCTGCAAATGACAGGTGGCTGCGAGGTTGTTGGTGTATGTGATGGTAGGCAGTAGGTACTGACATGTGTGTGTGAAGTTATTTTTTGTTTGTTTCTGTAGTTTTCGTTTGTGTCCAAGGTAATTTTTTGTGTGCGAGTAGTTTGTGGATAGGTTGTTTCTCTTTGCGCGTGTTTTATGATGATTTTTAATGTTTGGGTATTTGTTTGTACAGTGCACTGTTGGTTTTTAATTGTATGTTGTTGGTTGGGACCTGGTTATGTGTGTTGTTGGTTTTGACTGTTTGGTTTTATTTTTTGCGGGTTGTTAGTTTTATTTGTAGTTGATGTTGGTTTTTGGGCGTTGCAGGTGTTGGATGTTTGTTTTGTCATTACTATCATTTTGGTTTATTATTCTTGGAATAATACACCTATGTTTTCGCGACGCGGGTCGACGACTCCGATCGGCCTCAAAATTTGACATTATCCGTTTCAAGAGGTCTACATTCAAAATCCGAAATGTCCGTCCGCCGTCCGCCGTCCGCCGTCCGGGCCGTTTTGGGCAGTAGGAATTTTTTTAAAAATCTGAAATTTTGACAAAATACTTGGTTTACCATCTAGTTGTGCCCGCAAGGTTTTCAGTCCGATCGCCCAAACCCGTGGGGCGCTCTGGGGCTAGAATGGGGCTACGGGAGGGGTTTTTTTGAAGGCTTTTAGCTATGGGATCGAGTTAGGTGTCGTTTTCGAAGTATTTTTGGACGTAGAATCCATTTTTTGGGGTCCCGGAACGATCCGATTTCACTGGGGCGATCTTTAGGGCTTTCATGGGGCTAAAAATGGGATTTTTGAAGGATCGCAGGATGTTAAATATTTTTTGAATAAAAAATACAGAATTTTTGAAAAAACACATTTTTGAACAAAAAAATCCAAAAAAAAAATTTTTTTGAAATAAAAACCCAAAAAAAAAATTTTTTTAATTTTTTTGACAGAATTTAATTTCTGCACAAGTAACCTATATCAAAGAATAATAAACCCTTGTGTAAAATTTGCAGCGTTTTTTTTTTTGTTGAGTACGTGAGTTTTTGGTTCTTGCTTGTTTGATGGAACGTTGATTTGTGTATTGTAGGTTTTTGGGTGAGATATTGTTTGTAGTGTTGTTAGTTTTACTTGTTGTAGTTGTTAATTCTTATAATATAAGCAAACAACGTAAAAACCAACGTCCTACCAAACATAATATTATTATGTTTGGTAGGAAGCTGGTTTTTACATGTTGTTAGTAATGTTTATTGTTGTTGGTTGACCATCGTTTTTGTGTGTTTTTGGCTGTTGTTTATTTTGTGGGAAGTTGTTTTTGTGAAATGTTTGATTTTGTTCAGTTTTTTTTTTTTTTTTAATTTAATGATCTTGGTTGACGTTTAATAATGGTTGGAGATGATCTTCTGTTTTTGTGTGTAGTTGGTTATTGTTTCTTTGGTAGGCCTTTTGGTTCTTCTTTGTGTGATCTTGGTTTTTGGTTTGTTTGTGTGAGGACATTATTTTTCTGTCTATTTTCTGTCTGTCTTTTTATGTCGCTATAGGTCAGATTGGCTGGCGACCCGGTGGTAGCGTTGTGGAACCTTTTATTTGTTTGTGTGAGTGTTGTTAGTTTTTATGATTTATTATCTCGTTTTTTTTTTGTTTTTTGTTTTTTGTGCGTGGGAAATTGTTTGCACGCGTATGTTGTGACTTTAAAATTTATAATTTGAAATCGTTCATTTTCTGGTGGTTTCTGGCGAACCCGCACGATGCATATCCCAGAATTGGTAAAATCATTTTCTCGGCACCACAAAATTTTTTTCCTTCGCCTCAAGCTCATAATTCTGACCTTTTCATTTAAAAAAAACCAATCGATGTATGTTGCATGACAATTACATGTACACGATGCATAAATGAACGAACACGGCCGAATCTCGAAAAAATTACATTTACGTCTAATCCAAAAATAAATCAACACGCATATATATTTATATATAATATAATAAATACTCCGATGAAAAATTACACGAAAACGCGAAAAAACCGTGTTTACTCCAAAAGAGAAACACCTAGGAACACTTAGAAAGTTTGAAATTTTTTTTTTTTAGATATTTTTACTTTTTGATAAAAAATTGATTTTCTTTTTTCAAATCCAAGACATGAAGTGAGATATCTATTCAATAGTTTGAACAAAAAAATACAATTCAATCATAATATAATTTAAACACGCAATTCTGTGTGAATTTTGTTTCTCGTGGTGGTAACACTGGAGTGAGTCTAGTACAAACAGCTGTTCGTGTAACAAGTATTTTGAGGGCCTTGTTTGGGTGTGGCATATATTTTTTTCGTCCATTTTTAGTAGCTCCGCCGAGGGCGAGGGCGAATGAAAAGGAGACAACAACAATTGGGTGGACGCGAGTTGCATCGAGTTGCATTGTCGGTGTAGTAGTGAGAGCATGATGTCAGCCATAGAGTTGATAAATGAGTGAAAGCACCCATAGTGATTGGCAACACTGCCATCTTGGATGGGCATTAAATATGAAGCCAGTAGGGGCTAAAAGACTGTTCATGTCATGACGTCATAGGTTGGTGCAAAGTTTTCTATCATAAAGTTCTAGTAACCTATTGAAGGTTACAAGAGAGGGCAAACAAAGCGATAAGGGATTGGGTTGAGAAGCCTCAGGCCTACTGGGGTGTGGACTGGAGCGGGTTTCTAGCTCTTCTTTGCCGCCTTCGTGTCAGCCTCCCTGGGGCCCTGGTGGCAGTAAGAATGTGGCTGCAACCTCTCAGGCCTCTGATTGGAGAGAGGTGTTTCTATCAGCGAGGACTGGAGCAGGTTTCTAGCTCGTCTTAGCTGCTCTGGTGGCTCCCCTAGGGCCTTGAAGGAATGAAAACGTCCCTGTGTATAACTTAAAGGATTGGGCCAAGTGCTGGTAACTCAGGACACAGACATGCTTCTAGCAAGCAGTAGAGAACACAACATCTGTTGTATTAGGCCTCCAACAGTTGGCGTTTAGTTACTAAAGTTGCCTGCAGACGTGTTCTTCCCACCACCGAATCCAGTAATCCTTGTGGGAGGGGGAACCCACAGCCGCCATCAGCCCCTTAATAGGTGTCAGATGGTAGACCAAAACAGGCAAAAAGAACGCTTGAACTGCACTCAGCAACATGTGATTTTGATCTGGAACACCTGGGATTTGAAAAAAAAGAAAAGATCCTTGGCTGGTATTTGACTGCCCCTGCAAGGTACAGCCTGGATGTGGAATAAAGAAACTTCTGGTCTGTATAGGGCCTGCTGTACCTCCCGGAGCAATCCAAGTCAGCAAACTACCAAGCAATAGGCTTTACTACCATGAGAATGAAACGCCCCCCAGAGAGGGTGCGTTTGCGATGACTGACACACACTGAACTCTGGTCGGTGTTTCCAGATGGGTCAGACAAGAGCCCAAAACTCAAGCTCTGACCCAGAGCCAACCAAGCCAGGAGCAGCCTGGAGTAAGCTCATTCTGACTGCAAACATCTCAACACCTTGCTATCAAAGTTCCATCCCCCAAAGAACGGGCATATGCAGTCATTTGACCCTGACAAGTAAGCCGCTGGGGTTGTTCAACGCGTCCAAAAAGCGATGAGCGACTGCCAAGTTCGTGGAGAAGAGACAGAAGGAAGGAAGGAAGGGGGCGGGGGGGACTTATCCAGACAGGAAATGCTGGAGCAGCCCTGCTTGGCCCAACTGCCATGCCATTCTCACGTGAGCTTGTGACAGTTCGCATCCGCTGCCATTAGAATACCCCACATGGCGAACTCCCTGTTCCAGGAATCTTTGACGCCTACATCTGCTTTGGAGTTATCCAGAGTTCAAGAGGGACATGGCCGTCCCGGAGGCGTAGGTTCTCCCTGGTGTGAGGTCCCGTCAAGATACAGGACATTTGCTGTATTTTGCAGCAGCTGCCCTGAGGGACCTGGCGGCAACAAGCAGACAACATTGGACCTAGTTGGAGTTGACAGCTGTTTCAGGTTGGATCCGGCTTGATTCGAGCAAAGGCAAACAACGCAACAACGCTTGCCCAACTGGGCTTACCCACTAAACTCAAGCCGATCGGCATAATGTGACCTTAACAGATGCTCTGGAACTTTTCTGCTGACACTCAATATTCAACCCACCCGTAAACATTTCTAATGAGCGTGAATCCTGATACCTCCATTTAAGCTAACATCATGCTCCACACAACTACAATATGGCAATTCGTGGATAGGGTGGTGCTTGTCTAGGGTGGTCCGCTTCTGTCCGAACTCGTTGCGTTCTTCGAATTTAAGACTGTTGCAGAAGGAGAGACTCGAGCTCGTCGGCGCTCCGGAGCAAGAAAGCTGCAGATTCCCTGTATCCTGTTATCAGTTGTCGTACTGCACTGACTTCAGGCCCAGTCAACTTCTGGGGGAGAATGGGTCGGCTCGGCTTCATACTGAGGTCTTGTGGTCCTGCAAATGGTATTATGTTATTGCCAGTCTTCAGAAGTTATATTGTCTTCAGGTTCTTCGCTTACCATTTGGTAGTGGTGCAGGATGAAAGAGAGGAAGTCCAGGGGACATGAAGGTCTGAGCAGCGTGCGAGGCGGGACTGAAGAGGCCCCCAGCTCCTCGGAACCCAACACCTACGCTGGCACCGGTCGTTAGAGGCCTGTTAAACAGAACGTGCTCAAAAGGTTGCTGCTGGTGATCAAAGTCCGCTTGGTAAAAAAACTTACCCCATCGAAGCACTGACGGTTTTTGTCAGTGTGTCTGCCGGCTTGACGTAACTCGGGCTGTCCGCTTTCGTGACGTTGTTATTGTTGTTGTTGGTGGTCGTCGTGTTTGTCGAACTGTTGATGTGCCCCAGGGTGTTCAGGTGGGAGAGGAGCTTTGGCTCGGCGGATAAGTTAGCCGGAGAAAAATGGTCGACGATGCTTGTCCGGGGTTCAGCCTACAAAAAAAATATACTTGTTTTGGAGTAATTCCTGGGTCGGGGTTGTGGACTGTGGCAAGGCAGTGGACTTACCCCGGCAATGATCGGCATGGGTTGGGAAACGGGTTCCAGCCCAAGTCGCATCCTTTTGGCGTTGTGACTCTCGTTCTCACAAGCAGCAGCCAGGATTTGCTCGGCTTGGACCGACGTCAGGTGAGCTGGTGTGGGTCTCGTCTGAAAACCAAACCAAGAGACTAGTAGTGCCTGTAAATGAGGTGACCCGGTATCAGAAGGTTGTCAGGACACAATCCTAAAAGATGGTCTGAGGTGTACTGTTGCAGTTCCCTGTTGTACTCAGTATTGGTAAAGGACACCGGTAAGATTCATGAGGGACACCTGTACGATTTGTAAGGGACGCCAGTAGGATTTGTAAGGGACACTGGTAAGATTCTTGAGGGACGCCACATGGAAGGAACACATGAAGGATTCATGAGGGACACCGGTAAGATTCGCGAGTGATATCTGATAGATTTATGAGACACCTGAGGGATGTGTGAGAGGCAGCTGGAGAATTTGCTATAGACACTAGTAGAATTCATGATGGGCATCTTACAAATTTGTGAGGGACACCTGCAGCTTTGAAATGATGGCCATGCTTGTCAGTTAGTGGCGAGAGAATTGGGCCGACATGACCACTGTGGGTTGTCCCTGGCCACCTTCTAGCTACTGAGCGGCCTGAAGAGCTCAGCGGGGGTCATGTGCTCTAAAGCTGCCTAGCAGTCCATGTTTGCTGACTTTGTGGCAACCGTGCCTCTTGGTGGCACCAAGATCCAGGCTGGTAACAAGGTGCCCCCCTGGGAACTTGCTGAGAGCCTCAAAAAGCTGAATAGATGTCGCCCCAATCATAGAAAAATAAAAAAATAATAAATAATAAAATAAATTTAAAAAAACTGCCGGTATAACTTACAGGATCCGGCCAGGAGCCGCTATCTCTGGACCGCTTGTTTCTCCGGCAGCTCTTCAGGTACGTCCTGATCCTCTTCCTGGCCCTCTCGCCATACTCTGGGAACTGCCTGGTGCACGAGTCTATGATCGCCTGAACTTTCTCCTTCGGCTGGCGACTTATCGGAACGCACCGGTCCAAATTCTCGTCGACGAACAGACGGACGAACATCTAAAAACACAACGACGTTAAATTGAACGGCTCACTGAGGCAAACAGCAATAACCGAACAGTACGAACATTGAACGCCTTGAGCCTCTCGGAGTCGTGATGAGGCGCCTTCAGGTCGTCCTCTTCGTCGTCATCGTCGTCGTCTTTGTTCCCGGAGGACGACGTCTCGTCGTGAACGCTTCCCGACTCCTGCAGCGGACTCTGCAAACAAACGTGATGAATGAGAGGTGCTCAAACACAACCCCACGGGGCCAACAGCGGGTTCGAACCCCGCTAACTCACCGAAAGGTCTCTCTGCGGTGTGCTCGGTTGTTTCTTCGCCAAATTGTAATTCCAAATCTCGTCTGTGTCCGTCCTCGTGTCGCCATTCCTGCCTGTAATAAGTAGCAAGTCAATAATATATTATATTATATTATATTATATTATAAATATACTATATATTATATTATAATATATTATCCAGTTTTATATTAGCACAAAGAGGGCTCGCTATGCTCGCCTATAAGCTGTCTCATATGGAAGGAATTAATTAATTAGGCTCACCATTAACTTCATCTTCAACTTCGGGATCAGGTGAAACTCGCATTTCCTGTTAAAAAAAAAGATTGAATATATGAACAAAACGATGAAATAGAAATAAATACCTACTTAGTTAAAAAATGAAAATTAATAAGAAAAAAACAGCACAAAATAACACAATGTGTACACGCACAACTAGGTACGAGCGTACATTGTAGAAACAACCGCTACAGTTATGACCGCTTCACAGCTACCGTTGTTTCGTGTGATTTGAATGGACCAAAAATGTTATGAGTATGAAAAGACTTAGAAAAAAATCAGTCAAGAAGCAGAAAACTTGAACAGTATTACACAAAAACTAGCGTGTCAATCAAAGACCTTTTCATGTCAAGGTTCGACTCTCAAGAGGGTCTCTCCCCACTTTTTTTTAAACTCCAAAACGGAAAGAAAATGACCAATTAATTATTAATAAGTCATTTTCTAATAATTATTACTAATTTATTAATAATTACTAAATCAATAAATTTGATACTTTATAGAAAAGATGGCGAGAAATCCAAAAATGCGTTCTCCGGAAAAGGGGGATATCGTACCTCCATACCTCCTTTTTCAGCTACATCCTCAATTACTTAACTTTTTTTTTAAAAATTTCCTTTTAAGTGTAAGGACGGACGAGGGATCCCTAAAAATGGATACTACGTCAGAAACTACATGGAAAACGACACCTCACTCGACCTCCTGTTATCCTTCATGGGCGACATTTGTAGCTGAATAGTCACAATCATCTTCACGGTGAGGTCGGATGAGTTTCGGATCCTTAAAAATAGATTCTAAGTCCAAAAATACTTCGAAAACGACAGGCCACTCGTTATCATAGCTGAAAACCTTCAAAATACCCTCTCGTAGCCCCACAGAGCCCCACGGGTATGGGCGATCGGGCTGAAAGCCTTGCGGGCACAACCAAAGGGGAAACCACGTATTTGGTCAACATTTCAGATTTTTTTTTTTTTTTTTGAATCCTCATCAAAACGGCCTGAACGTTTTTAGGACTTCGAAAACGACACCGCTCTCGACTTCTAGATCGATGCTATATAATATATACCTAATATATTATATCCCACCTGTAGGGCCCCCATTTCAGCCCCGTCGTGAAACAGTCGAGGACTAATTTTGAGGCGGATTGAAATTTTAATGGACCAAAAGGAAAACTTCATGTGCGGCGTCATTTCCAGTGTTTTTTTTTCCACGAACGGAGTGACAGGCCCGAGAAAACCCCATTTGGCCCCCTCACACTCTCCACCTCAAGAAAAAACCCGGCCAGAGATATTAAAGATATATAAGGAAAAAAAAGGGTAAAGAAGGAACCTTTCTGTCCCTCCACCTCCTCTCACAACCCCTTTTTAGAACTTCCTGCTATACCCTGAACCCCCCCAAGACCCTCACTTATCCCTCACTCCACTTATCTCGAAAGAGAGAGAGAAAGAAAAAAAAGGCGGAGAGAAAAAAGAAGAGCCGTCGAGGGAAGAGCGAGAGGGAGAAATTCTCCTTTCACTTTAAAAGTGGCAGACGGAGAGGGGAAAACGGGAGGGATATTTCAGAAGGTAGATAGGGTCTGTGGGAGATAGGGTGTATACAGCGGGTGGGGGGAGGGTTATAGTGAGGGTTGGTAGTAAGTGGGCGGCGAGGGGGGCGGCAAGCTTTATCATAAACATCCCCCACAGTGCCGCCTTCGCAGTACTCATCCCCGTCAGCTCCTCACGGGGGTCTCCCCCAACTCCACGGGAACCAACGGAGGGTGAGACCACGGCAAGACCGCGCAAAGTACTCCCTCAAGTGTGACGTCACATTGTGCCGCGATATCACTGACACGGTATAGAAATGCCAAAATATTACGTAATTATTCAATTCAAACAAAGGTAATGTGATGATGTTGGTAGAATAATTCATTCATTCATTGTTCGTGAATGAATAAATGAATTGAGCTGGAAAAAGCGATCATCTGCAAGATTTGCGTTTTGAGATAACGCCCTTTAGAGTTTTCATTTGATTGCCATTTTAATTTGTTTTATATTTTCTGATGGAATGATCACTCCCTTTCAGGTCTTACTTTAAACGATATGATACCAAAATATAACATTTACAGTCGATATGAACACAAAAAATCGAGTTTAAAAAAATCAAAATAGGCTCCTTTTTCATCCTGATTGCCCAAACCCGTAGGGCTCTGTGGGGCTAAAAAGGGGCTTCTGGAGGGCTTTTGAAGGGTTTCGGCTGTGAGGTCCGGTGGGGTGTCGTTTACGAAGTATTTTTGGAACTAGGGTCCATATTTTGGGACCTCATTGATAAGAAGTAGTGTGCATTCAAGGAGGATGAAACAGCATCGTTCATAAGATCGATATCTCCTATCAGTGCAACGTCGATATCTCATTTTTGACATATCGATCTGATATTTTGGGAGCATATTAATAGAGGAGTTCAAAAGTGCAAAAACAAAAGAAAGGGCATTCGAGCGCCGAAGTCCCTTTTTTCAGCTGGCGCCTCAATTACTTAATTCACACAAATTCATTCAAACGTTCAAAATCACCGACTTTTTTTTTTTTTCAATTGAAAAAAGCGGGGAAAATATAAAACTAAGCGCTTCGTGCCTCTCGTGACGAATTTATCAAACTAATAAGTTCCATGAAAAAATCGATAGGCAGCGCGTAAATCGGCTCTAAATACCCCATGTCGTCAGTAATAGCCCACATCGTCATCTGTGTCAGGTGTTTTCTACTCAAGAAAAGTTGTCCAAATGACGATGTGGGGTATTGCTCTGACGCCCTACTTGTGCAGAAATTTAATTTCGTGCCAATGAAAAAACATTTAGCAAAAAATTTTTTTTTTTTGGGATTTTTTTTTCTTCAAAAATTTTTTGTTTTTTACTGAAAAATATTTGATCTCCTGGGATCCATCAAACATCTCATTTGTAGCCCCATGAAAGCCCAACAGAAAAAAGAAGAAGAAGGTAGATCGCAACAGTGAAATCGGATCGTTGCGGGACCCAAAAAAATGGATGCTACGTCCAAAAATACTTCGAAAACGACATCTAACTCGATCCCATAGCTAAAAGCCTTCAAAAAAAGCCCCATAACTCCCCACGGATTTGGGGGATCGGGCTGAAAACCTTGCGATCACAACTAGATGGTAAACCGAGTATTTTGTCAACATTTCAGATTAAAAAAAACTCCTACTGCCCAAAACGGCCATTTGGTTTTGGAATCTAAACCTCTTGAAACGGATAATGTCAAATTTTGAGGCCGATCGGAGTCGACGACCTCCCTCGCGAAAACATAGCTGTATTATTCCACGAATAATAAACGAAAATGGTGCTGATTTCCTTCTATTATCAAATTGCAGTATACATGTTAGAATGTTTTCTCCATTGTTCGAAGAATTCTTTCCGCAAAATTGCGATTACTTGAGAAGTGGGTTAGGCGGTGTTGCTTCTACAGCGACGATTTGCAAAGCAGTGCGAAGAAATCGGTTTGCGTACTCGCATACTCCATTGCTACCTCTGAAGGATCCTTCCAATTTAAAGTACATATTGACTAACCGATAGGGTGGAGTGGGGCAATTGCGACCAAAATTTTCAACAGTTCAACTTTGATCCTCTTTGAACGCTGTTTTGACTTCTTTTTTTATATGAGTAGCTTGCTTTACGAAGGTCTCGATGCACTCTTCAAGTTATACAAAAAGATTTACTTGTCACGGTTACAAAGTGTTTTAAAAAATCCGCATTTGCCCCAATAATCGGGGCAAATGTGGAAAAGGCTAGCAAAACCCGTGAAAATCTCAAGTTGCAGTAATGGGGTAAATGCACACGAAGCCCACTTCAAGATTAACAGAACGCTTTACTCATTTTTTTCTCCTCCTCTTTTTTATGGGCAAAATTAACTTCGCTGCGCCAGCTGGTAACAACTTTTTTTTTCCCATTCATTTCATTCATTTTTTATTGTGTGTGTTTTTATTTATGTGTGTTGGTTGCCAAGTGTGTTGCGTTTTCACCCCTTGGTGGCCAAACTCCCTTTATCCAAAACGGTTGAACATCAAGAGATACGGCAATACTATTCGTTTTCTTGACTCCAATATGGCTCCAGGTGGTCAAATAAGCCAACAGTAACTTGATTGCTGATGTGTTTCTACAGAGCTTGGATGTGGTAGATCACCAGACGGTCTTGGAGACAGGTCAGACAAAGGGGTCAAAGGCCTTCCGCACCAGTCCGGGGTTTCACCCTTTCCAGCCAAACGAATCTGATTGAAATGACAAATATTTGGCGTTTGAGGAAGGAGCAGTCCTGGAAGCAGCCACAGTCGAGCGGGTGAGCGAGAAAGAACTTCCGTCTTCCGTTCGCCGATGTCTCTCGTTTTGTTCAGTCGTGAAGTTGCTCTGACGTCACAGTTTGTGTGCCAACGCGACCGAACGGGACAACCTTTATTTACTACTACCTTTTGATGCCCCCAACGGCAGCGCCCACCTCTTACTTCCTAACGGCAGAGAGAAACCTTCTAGACCCCCCCCCGCTGTCGCCCCTTCTCTTCTCACGGCTTCCCTTTCTGGTGCTTTTCTTCATCCCGAAGTTTCCACTCTTCAACCCCCCCGCCTCCGCAAGGGCTCCTCACCGGGGGCTCCCCTTTTAACCGCCTCTCAACCCTCCCCGCCGCCTCCAGACCGCCAACAACTTGGTCCCTTTCACGAGAGGATCCCCCCCCCCCCACTCTTATCTGTAGGTACCCTTAGTCCCTTTTCGCAGTAATCAAAGGGGGAGCCGGGAGAGAGGAAATCCCCTTTAGGACTGGGCGGGAGGCCCTTAAGGGACAGCCTTAAGGGGGAGGACAGGGTAACCCTAGGGTTACAGAGGGGAATTTCCAAGGGTAGGGGATTACCCGAGCGTTAGGGCTTCAACCAGGAGATAGGGAACGGAGGTAACAGCAGGGTACTCTTAAGGGAACGGAGGGGGCAAACAGCCCCCCCCCCCCCCCCCCTTTCACACTTTGCCCGTCTTCAACTCAACCAAACAGGACTTCGCGAGGGGGGATACCCTGTTTTGCTCCCTCTTTTGCCATCTCAACTCTACCAAACAGGGTACAGCCCCCCATGGGGGGATCGAACAGGGTGTGTCCCTTTACCCTTAACCCCTATCCCCCCTCATAGTATTTTCTTCTCACCCTGGGCTAAGAAGACAAAACTTTTCCACCACCCAAGTCCCGAACCAAAATGTCAAAAACGTTGCTTTTTCCGCCTGTCAGGTTGACTAGACATTTGAACTTTTTGAAATTTTCCTTCAAAATTGGCCAGTCTTGAAATGCAGCGAAACAAACAAAGAGCGTTGTGAAGATTTGAGCGAATATACCCTGATTGTTCCGAGCGGGAACAATAATCAAGCGAATTGGTGCTGGAAGGGGTTGATTGGGGGTGGGGAGAGTTGACTCCTGGTGGATGACCCTACAAAAAAGGGGGCGACGGGGTTGAAGGGCGGAGGTCGCTACGGAAAGCACCTTTGGCCAGTGGTAGTAGCAAGGAGTGGGGATTAGGGTACAGGGCGTTGGCAACCTGTGCGTTTTCGGAAGAGGAGGGCAGAAGAGGGGGGGGGGGGTGTCCATAATAAATTTAAAAGGGGAACCCACCCACGACTTATGAGAAGAAGGGGGGAGGGGGGAGGTACCCCCGAAAGGTTAGTTGGTTGATGAACCAGTGGGAGGGGTAGCAACAATCGATATCCCCCCCCCCCCCCCCCGTTGCTCTCTCTCCCCCCTTTCCATTATACAACCAGCTATTTCTAGACCGCGATCGTGGGGCACCGGCGACCTCACGAGGGGGTCACCCCCCCCCCCCCCCCCCGGGCTTAATAATGAATTAATGTGTGCCACACTATGAGGTCCGAAGCTCGTTAAAAAATGTTCAAGGCCGAACAAATTTAACTTAAGGCAGTTCGAACAGCAACCTCAAATTGTAATTTTTTTCGAAAATTATTTATCTATAAAAAGAATTTCGGAGGATATTGTTCAATAATTATTCTGAGTGATAAATATTTCATACTGGACCATTTTATTACCTGCATTCTTGTACAATTTTAAATTACACTTTTTTATTGTATTGTGCCAAAAACGCTCTAAATGCAAAAACCACTGAGAACCGAAAAAACCGCTCTAAAACGTTCTAAAAGGCTCTTCTTAACGTGTTCTAAATTTAAAAAATCTCAATCTAATATAAATACATATTAACACTATAAAGCTATAAATAATATTTAAAAATAACTAAGTAAAATATTGAAATAATAAATAGGTAAATCGCTTTAAAGAATAAATCAATAAAAAACAAAACTAGCAAAACGATGCTAAATAAGGGTTTAATAATAATTGATATAGGTGGATAAATTGTGCAAACATTAATTTGATGTCAATCAACATTTTGAAGAAAAAAAAAATTGTAAAAAATGCATCAATTTTTATCAAATTTTTTTTTAATGAAGTGTCATTTTCCGAGTAATTTTGGCTGATTGTGATATGCGGACAGCGAGTTCCCCTCTCTTAAATCGGAAGTGAAACGCGGACTGAGCTGGCTTATCGGCTAATCGCTTGATCTCCCACGCGTGGGATTTGGCATCAGCAGAAATTTGTACCGATTTGGATTATCACAAAATACGCATATTTACTTTACTGTTTTTCTTAAATTTGCCCCCACCCCTGCACATCGATCGTAAATTTTGGTTTGAGAAATGGATTTTAAAGCAAATTAAATTCTCTACAACTTTCATTCGATAAAATTTTCGCTGAGATACAGACATCCCCCTGTTTTTGATGTGGGAAGTGGAAAAAAGTGAAAAAATTTGCGAATAGCCAATTTTTCCTATTTTTCGCCTTCTTGTGGCTCGAATACGCTTGGGCCACAAAAAAACTTGTCTGCATCGAATTGTTGGAAATTTTGTGGTCTCGATTTGTATACACAGACTTAAATCACGAAAAATTCACTGGGAGGGAACTAGAAGTCAAATACTGAAAAAAGTGCCGATTTTTGGAGGTTTCTTTTTCAAAATGGCGGGTTGAGCAATGGGGAGGGAATGACGCACAATCCTCTTTTCGGGCTACAAAACTGTCCAAACATTGTGCACACTTGCTTGTCCATTGTCTGTCCAAAATTACTCGGGAAATGACACCTGTCATGCTTCAAAATCTGGGAGATTTGGGAAATTTTAGTCCATGGGCTCCCACGGATTGTCCTACGAAATGGACAATTTCTTCTCTTTTTTTTCAAATTTGATGCGCCCCCCCTCCCCCCTCCACTCACTAAATTCAAAAACATTTAAAAACTGGTCGAATGTTCACTCCTTCACTTTGTTCGATAGTGAGGATTCACACCTTCAACAGAATGTCAGAACAAGTTAGGGTCGTCTAAGACGACGTCTGCTATTCATATCATACGAACTGTTGTTCGAAAATAACACAACACTATGCCAGAAAAGCGTGCCCTTGCTTTTCACTTTCCCTCCTTCCCACTAAAAGTGAAGCCAGTTTCACGCTCTTGATCAAATTCAAGTTTTAAATGTACATAATTATATCGTCTGGTAGTGTTCTGTTGAGTGCTGTTATGCACTGTGCATGGCGTAACGCTTTTGACGTTCACTCGAACTACGGATTGTGCGTTCAAAATTACTCGGAAAATGACACCATATTTGACCTCCTGGGATCCTTCAAAAATCCCATTAAAAAATTGTGTAGCCCCGTGAAAGCCCGATATATTGTCACGGTGAAACCTGATAGTTCTGGAGCCCCCCAAAGTGGATTCTACGTCCCAAAATACCTACTTCGGTAAACGACACCCACGCAATATACCCGAAACCCTTCATAAAACCCCTCCAGTAGCCCTTCGCCCCACAGAGCCCAGATTTGGGACATTGGGTTGAAAATCTTGCGGGCACAACTAGATGGTAAACCGAGTATTTTGCCAACATTTGAGATTAAAAATAAAAAATCCTACAGCCCAAAACGGCTTGAACGGCGGACGGACATTTTAATTTGGAATCTACACATCTTGAAAGGTATAATGTCAAATTTTGAGGACGATCAGAATTTTCGACACCCGTCGCTATTACATAGGTGTACCATTTCAAGAATAATAAACCAAAACGCTCTAAAACGCAAAAATCCGCTCTGAACGCGTTTAAAAAACTTCAAACACTAAACTCTTGCTGGGACTTGGACGCTAAATTCTTAGGGGAGGATCACGCAGGTTTTTTAAAGAGTTGGCTACGTGGAAAAGCAATATTGAAGAATATCGGTTGAATATTAAGCGAGTAAATTAAGGAGGAAGCAGACTTTTTCGATTTCAAGAATTTGCAGGATTAATTATAATTATTTGAGTAATAATAATTCGAATGCGTTATTAATAATTAAATATAATGATCTCATAATTATGATAAAAATGTTTCCGTTATGCCTGCCGATGTTAAATTGAAGTTGGTGTTTATATCAGTATCGGTCATCAATCAGTATCAATGAGTGTGTTGGCTTGGCCCGATTTGAATGAGGCCTATTGGCGACTTGTGGGAATATCTTTGAGTTTTCTATATCTTGAGTACAAAAAGAAAGTTTTCTTCACTACTTCCAACACAAGGGACCCTCTCCCCATCCCATCAATTGATTTTCCCACCCCCACCTCTCCCTTTCAGGCATTAGGGTATATGGAGGGTCGAGTGAGCACCCCAGAAGCGGGGGTTGAGGGTATACCCTCGTGGGTGGAGTGCACCCCCTTTAGGTGGCCCGGTGGGTGAGTGGGGGGGGGGGGGGGGGGGGTTGAGGTGAAAGAGTGGACCCAGTGGAGCGCGGGGAGGGGAACCTTCCAACCCAACCCCTATATACCCATCTAGGGTATATACCCTGTTCTACCCTCCGGGGGCGGTTCGTGATTAGGGACGGGGAAAGGTTTTACTATCGTGGGCGGGAGCGGGGGAAGGCATTAAGGGTACAGAGAGGGGCTTTCCAGCGATGGTAGAACTACACGGGGTCGGGAATACACTGCTGTGGGGGGGGGGGGGGGGGAATAGGGTACACAAACCCTCTCCTCGTCATCCCCCCCCCCCCCACGGTAACTCCTCACCCCCTTATGTCTGGATCCATACCGGGCCTCATTCCACCTTCCGACACAGCCCCAACAGAGCAACCCCGGGGGTGCCCCTCCCCCCACCATCCTCCTCACCCACACCCACGGGGCCCAAGCCCCACATTTTTATTATAAACATCGAAAACCCTCCGACGGGATATCATCTAAAAATTTCCCACCGCAACGCCTCCAAAACTGAGCCCGCTGAACCGTGAATTTTGAGCAAATTTTAAATCCTCACAACATCAAAATACTATACCTAATATAGGTAAAGTAATATTATTACATCCATGCCTTTACAAAGCCACATTCACAAAGTTCACTTTTCAAATTCAATCGAAATCAATGTTTTCGTAAACTACCACTTTATAAGATGAGCTTGTTTCCAAATAATATATATTATATATCCGTTATGGTCAATGTGAGGAATTATTCAAGGAGCACCATTACCAGTTGAAAACTTGCCCCACGACAAACAACTTTTTTTACATTTTAATATTAAAAATTCCGGAAAAAGAAGTGAGTTATTTAGAAACGTCAATTGAGGGGGCTGAAGTGGGGATGACAGTCACAAAAAGTACCTAAATGAAAAATGAGGAAAAAACTATTATTGTTTTAATAAAATATTAAAATAATAATAATTTTATTGTTAATAATAACATAAAAATATTAAAATACAAACAAAAATATATTTTTAAAAAATATTAAAAAAAACAAAAAACAAAGTGACTAACTGTTGTCCCCAAGATAGGCAATTACAAAGCTAAATAAAAATTAATTAAATAAATAATATTTATCAATAATTAATTTCGGTCGAGCTTTGTAATTGGCTGACCCAACATCTTGAAATAATTTCAAGAAACTTATTTCAAAGCTCAACCTAAATGAGTAATAATAATTATTATTATTGTTGTTAATTTAGGTGAAGCTTTGAAATTTTGTATATAGTACGTTTTGGAATCTAATCTTTCCCTACTGCCAATAATTACCTATCAAAGGACTTGACAAATCTCAGAACCTAATAAATTATCTATTCACATGTATGACCAGCCACAAATGGAAAAAAAAGAGGTGCACGTGAAACTTGCATGCAAGTTTCACGCAAGGGTCTATTATTCTTTGATACAAATCATCCAAAAATTAATTCTACACCAATAAAAAAAATTTAATATAAATAAAATAGTTTTATTTTTATTTTTTTGTAAAGCTTGTGGACGAATGAGGGACCCCGAAAAGTGGATTGTGCGGCCGAAATTACTCGGAAAAAGACACCTCATACGACTTCCTGGCATCCTTCAAAAGCCCCATTTGTAGCCCTATAAATCCTCTCAGTGAAATAGAATGGTTATGGGAGCCCAAAAAATGGAATCTACGTCCAAAAATACTTCGAAAACGAGGCCTCACTCGATATCATAGCCGAACCCCGTCAAGGCGTTAGTCGCACAGAGCCCCGTGGATTTGGGCGAGAGGGCTGCAAACCTTGCGGGTACAACTAGATGGTAAACCAAAACTACTAGATGGTACTTGTCAAAATTTCAGATCCCAAAAGGGGTGTTGATCCACAAAAGGTCGGATTTTATTATGTTTCTAAATTTCAATTGTTGTCTTGGCACCCCAATAGTCGGAAATTGACCGAATCCAACAAACGTTTTATCGGGAAAACTTTTGCTGGCGTAAAAATCTCGAAATTTTCGGACTCGTTTAGGCTTTTCGCTGATATCTTGAAAACTATGCGTCTTACAGAAATGTTCACTCCTTGCATTATTAAAGAACGTAAAATTCTGCGTCGATTGACTACCCCAACGTTGACGTTCGACTGATTGGTAAGCTCGTAATTGGCCGTCAACAAATGCCAACGTTTCCCAACTTATGTGAAAACTGCAATAATTAATTAACCGGCAATAATTAATTATTAAACGACTTTAAGACGCCTGTAAATTGTGAACGGTCATTCCGTGTGAAAAAGCTCATCAATTAAAAGTTGTCGAAGTTGTAAGCAGTATGGAGGAGATGGAAAAGTTATATCAATGCTCAGGCAATCCACAAAACATGGAAACATGGGAAACATAGGAACATGGAGTATAATTTGCATAGTATGCAAATTATACTTTGCACCTGACGAGACGTGCGACGGTTTGGGGCCGAACGGATATTTTGGAGAAAAAAACTCTGTAAACCCCCATACTTATTAGAAATTTGACGCTGATCACGAATATACCTCATGTCGTCTATACCTATTGCTTCTTAGCCTTATTTTTTCCAAAGAACCTCTAAGAACCACATTTTTCAGTGTGGAAGCCAAACAATGATTCACACGAAGTTTGAACACGAAGAAAAGTTGTAGAGCAATACATTTTGCGTCAATTGAACACCCTACAATTGAAAATGGCTACAAAAATAAGAGAGTCCCTGCAGATTATTCTTGTTTTATTCTCTCGCTCGTGTCTGGAGCGAGAAGAAACTATTCCCATCTCGAAGCGAACCAGAGCTTTTATTTATTTTTGCTTTTTTTTTATAGCTCTGCCGATTTGTATGGAAAACTCGTGACTTGCGCCCCTGAAACGCCTAAACCCTTCAAAAACCCTCCTTTTCCGATCTCGCGTCAAACGCTATTCCCAAACAAACTTGGCCTTGTTTTAGATACGTCTGGCCCTTTCGGCGACGGTGAGGGGATGAGGGGAGGGGGCGGATATGAGCCACCTGTTGGAATCGAGAAGATTATTCAAAGCAAAAGTGAGAAATCGCTTTAAATCCCCGCTTTTAACGGAACCGAACTTCCCCCACTTATCGGAAGTTCGGATGGGCGTTTTTACGGGGGGTCGGGGTGTGGCTGGCGAGGGGGGTGGTTGGCGAGGGGGGCTGGCGCGTCTGTCTGTCTGTCGACCTCATCTGCCGTTCCCACCGTACTTCACATTCAATTTAGTAGTAATCAACTGGTTAAATTCTTGGGGTGAACAGCGGCGGGGGACGGGATTGTCTTAAATGAACCGTTACAGTACAGGTAGACACATAGAGATCCCTTCTAAACGGATTCTACGTCCGAAAAGACTTAAAAAATGACGCCCCACTCGACCTTCCAGTGGAACTCCCACGAGAGCCCCACTCATAGCTCCAGAGCCTCACGGGGTCGGACACTTCCCGGAAATGGCCTTCACGTCGGAAAATACTTCGAAAACGACACCTTACGGAAAAACCTCTTTAAAGGAGCGGCTGAAAGTTTTTCTGGTACAACGAGAACATTGTCCAAATTTCAGATTGTTAAATAACTTTCTAATTCACTTCCTATCTTTTGTCGAAATGTTAAAAAACGCAATTTTCGAATTCTCACTAATCAGTCCGCCATTCGCTTTTTTGACCAATACAATTTTTTGTTAAACCTGAAATGTTTACACCATACTCTGTTTTCCATATAGTTGCGTTCGCAAAGTTTTCAGCCGGATCTCTCGAAAGCGGGGCACTGTGGGGCTACAAAGGGGCTACATGTGGGGTATCGTTGAAGTGTTTTAGGGGGTAGAGTCCATTTATGAGGGTCTCAGAGCTGAATGACTCCACCGTGCTTCATGGGGCGTCTCCAGGGCGACAGAACGGGGCTTAGAAAAACTTTGACCCGAAGGTCGAGCTAGGTGTCGTTTTCGAAGTAATTGTGGACGCACATTCTATTTTTGGGAGTCCCTATACAAATATGTAATAGTTTTACATTTAAATTGTTGATTTGTGTCCATTTTTTTCTAAATTTCCACATAAACTTTTTTACTTAATCCATCAAAAATGTGGCCCATTGCATATATTTATGGTTTAAAAAAAAACCTTCCTGTGATTTACGTTCAGCACCCACACACATGAATAACTTTTGTTTCCTTAAATACTAAATGAATATTTCAAAGAATGAAGAATTTAGTAGGTAAGTAAGTGATGAATTGGAGGCTCACCGTTTTCAGTCGTTTCGCAGACATTCCCCGGAGAAATTTCAGAAATTAGAACACGAACCTCATTTTTTTCGGAATTTGTTAATAATTAAACAGGTTGGAACTGCGTTTTTTTTTTTTTATTGTTAGCGCAGTTAAAATGGGATCGAAACGAGAAATTTGAAAAAAGGGAGTTCTGTTCTGTTGGAGCGTTTAAAATTTTGGAAATGAGGTTTCGGTGTTGCTAATTTGGTTGAGACGACGATCGTCGACGACGTGGCGGAGGGAGAGCGTGAGTTGTCGTCGGGGTCGTCGAAGGTGAACTGAATCGCGGGGGTGAGAAGAGGATTTAAGGGGTGAGGCGCACAGTGTGGGCTCCGAAGGGGGAAAATGACGGAGCGAGGGGAAATTTCCCGCGTCTGAAGGGTAAAAGAACTTGTGGCAGAAGTGTGTCCTGTTGGTTTGTCTCATAATATGAGAATATTATGTGGACGATTCCAAATTTTCAATTTCTCCAATGCCATTACCAATTTCTCGTTGGTCCCGTTTGAGGACCATTTTTTCGTAGTTTGTCCTCTTCGAACTGTTTTTCACATCATTTTCTTGTAGTTTGTACCGTTTGCAGACCATTTTCACACAGTTTGTCCCATCTGCAGGCCATTTCTTACAATATGTCCCATGTGCGGATCCTTTTCTCACAGTTTGTCCCATTTGAGGGCCATTTTCTCATAGTGTGCGGACCATTTCTCACAGTTTGTTCGATCGTTTTTCTTGCATTTTGTCCAGATTGAACTGTTTTTTTTTTTGTTTTTTTTTTTTTTGTTTTTTTTAGGTCATTTTCTTCTTGTATGTCCCATCTGCAGACCATTCCTTACAGTTTGTCCCACTCGCGGACAATTTCTCACAGTTTGTCCCATGTGCGGACTCTTTTCTCGTAGTTTGTCCTCTTTGAACTGTTTTTCAGATTATATTGTCATAGCCAGTCCCATTTGCAGACCACCTGATCTTATAAAATTTATTGATAGTATTGGCGGCCCCAAAGTTTTGTGGTAAACATAGGAGGAAGGAGCGAAATTTATCGGCATGAAAGAACATGCAGGAACATACATGGTAGCCAAATAACTGACGAGGTGCCATGATTTGAATAAATTGTTTTTAAACATTGATCAGACGGCCTTTCTTAGTTTTTTATAGGCAATGAACGTTTCTCAGAGCGAGGTGATTTGAAATTTCATTCAAGATTCTCTTGCCTAACCAGTGGGAGTACTTGTGACTGCGATTCCTTGCCATCATTGTTCATTGTGAACATTTGGAAGTATCTATTGATGATCGAAGAAATTGATGCGTCCAACTGGACTTGAAATAAGGACAACAAATTTTGTTGTTGTAACTTATTTTATGTTTGTGTTTGTTGAGTTTGTATTCCTTACGTTTGTCATAGACTTTTAAAGTGAAACTTTTATTACATCGTCCCAAATTTTTTGGTCTGTGTGCCGTTTCTTGTAACGTCACGCTACCGTTGATTTTCGCTTACAACCGATTCGTTGCTACGGAACTTCATCTTCGCCAGTTATAATCGTACAAAAATCGTTCACCATTCGTTGGAAAGCTCTCGATTTATCACGCATTTCTTTCGTACTTGTTCTTTGTCATTATGTCCCCATTTTATATTTATTGATGTTATTAATGGATGCAGTAAACAATGCCGCTTGTTTTGTTGTTATCAGTTGCCACGTTAGAAATCAATTTGAGAAAACGCCAAAATGAAGCCGTGGGTAGAGATACAAGGGTAGGTGAATGAGTAGGAAATGGGGGGGGGGGGGGACTAGACATAAAAACTCCCACTAGGGGAGCGAGCGAAGCGAGCCGGAGAGACTAGTGGGAAAAAAGTTTCACTTTTACCGTGTTATTTATTTTTTCAGAATATTTTTATTACTCTTTTTTGGGAGATTTTGTTGTTGTTGTTGCTGAATGTCCTATCAGTAGGACATTGACAGAAATTTTCTTGAAGGTTGTTCCTTCAAGAAATCCCTTTCTCCTTTTGACACAATCCTTTCTCATTTTTCTCGCAGTTTGTCCCATTTGCACACCAGTTTCTCATAGTTTGTCCCATCTGCAGACCATTTTTCACAGTTTGTCACATTTGCGAACCAGTTTCTCGCAGTTTGTCCCATCTGCAGACCAATTGTCTTGAAGGTTGTTCCTAGGACAAACTCTTTTTCGTGTGTGTGTATTAGCGTAACAACTGCAAGTGGTCATATAACGCATAACATGAAAATAAAACAGTGAACGAGTTAAAGCAACAACGAGCTCTTCTGAAGCACGAACTCTTTTTTACTGTAGGTATGTCCCATTAGTGGACTATTTTCATTTGTCCCATTTTCGCTGTATCCTTCAATTGCGTATACTCTTAATCCCATACATTAAATTAATTATTTACTTTTATTATTGCGGTACTTCTATTTCGCGCTACGATTTTCGTTGTCGTTATTTTGTGTACAGTTCAGACACCTTCCATTCCAGGCTGTGGATTCTGGTTGGGTGAAGGCGGCTCACACAACACTCCTTCAACCCCCGCATGACCCTCGTATGGTGAAAGTGGCGGAGTAAGCGGGGGGGGGGTTGATGTGAAAGTTTGGAATGGCATGAGTGAAGGGATGAAAGGGGGTATGGGGGGAGGGTACTTTCCAAGCCCCTATATCCCCCCGAACTTCCCCTGCAAGGTTCTGACAAAACTCCCAAAAGCCCCCCCTTTACCCCTACCCCGCTCGCCCTCCTCATCTTTCTTGTCCCTCAGACGTACTAAGCTCGATACCCATCCCGTTCTACCCTAAGGGGAGTACCCTACACCCTTCAAAACCCTGACAACCTTCCCCCCCGCTTCCCCTAACGCCACCCCTAACTCGACCCTAGAAAGCGGGATGAACGTGAAAGTGGGGAGGGTTACTGGGGTTAGGGGAGGTACCGGGGGCGGTTTTGGTGTTAAGGGTGAAAACGTAGGGTACGTCAGGAAACGGGGGTTAGAGAGAGAGAGAACTAACCCTCTAATAAATATAGCTCTCTCCCACCCCCTACAGGTTTTACCACCCCCAGAGGGAGGTTGAGTGGGCCGATACGTACACAGGGGGTGGAAAATAGTGACAGGGTGGGAAGGGGTGCTTTCCAGGGAAAACGTTGCGGAGAGGGTTTACCCCCTCCGCCCCTTCTGCCTCATGCCCTTTATACCCTGAAACCCCCCCCCCCCCCCCCTTCCACTCTGTTCTTCTCCCAATCTCTAAAGGGAAAACCCGGCGAGGGGGCGTAGCGGGGGGAGGCGCTATTCCCAACTTGAACTAAAAAGGGAGAACCCTCAGAGGTGGAATGGGTGAGTCGGGTGGAACGGCTCCAAGGGGGCGGTTTGAAATAAAATACCCGGCGGAGGTGGTCCCGGGGGGGGGGGGGGGGGGTTACGAGGGATGGTATAAGACGAGTACGGTAGGTGGGGAGGGGGGAAATGGGAAGTTAAGACGGGAGCGGCAAATCCACCCCCGCAACCCCCGCAACAACAGAGCGCCTCTTCGCTTCACTAAAACATGATACACAATGTATCATGCCATAATGTATTAAAACTCCCACCTAATACACACCCGTGAACCCATACATGGCCCCGGCCTCGCTCCGGGGCCAGTTTTCGCGAACTCACCTGTTTGACGAGATGGGGCACCGAAAGGGAAACGCTGTCGTCGGTGCTGATGGGCGAAATCTCCGAAATTTCTTCCGACGACGACGACAGGCGCATACGCTTCGTCGGCGTCGACGTCCCCCTCCAAACAGGCGCCGGCTCATCTTTGTAACTCGGGACGCTCAACCTGAACAAACATTCTTGTTAAAAAAACGATTCAAAATGACACTTCACGAAGCTCGACTTCAAGAAAATAATCGCTGCAAAGAATCGCTTTTAAAAATCGATTAAAAAAGAATTAAGTTATTTAAATAATTAAAAAATTAAATCAATAAATGAAGAATTAAATTGAAAATTAGGTATAGATTAAATAAATCTGGTCAAAAATCATAAAAAGCCATAAAAATCTGGCCAAAAGATGAAAAGTTAAGTAATTAGAAAAATAAAATAATAATAATTAAAAATTTAAAAAATAAATGAACATGAAAATTTTGTTAATTTATTTTTTAAATTGTTTAAGTATATTTAATATAAAAAATAAATTTAAAAAACCTAAAATCATAAAACCTGGTCAAAAGATCGAATGTTAAGAAGGTTGGTAAAAATAAAAAATAAAAATTATTATTAAAAATCTAAAGCAAACATACAATACAATAATAATTTTTATTTAATAAAACATTTAAAAAATCAAAAGACATTAAAAAAAAGTCTAAAATAATTATCTAACTTCATGTTACGGTAGAGAAATAATATTATAAAATATCATACGATTATCTCATATTTTTTGAGAGAGAAAGAAAAAAATCAGAAAAAATATTATTAGAAAAAACATTATTTTTTAGACAAGAATTGGACATAAATTTATGAATCGATCCCGAAAATTTAATTTCGACCGAGCTCAAAGAGGGGGGGGGGGGGGATCATACTTCATCAAACTCTATTGAATAACGTTGGGAGCAATGTTGCTTTTTCTGAATTAACAGACCATTTTTCACGGTTTTCCTCATTTGCGAACCAGTTTCTCATAGTTTGTCCCATCTGCAGACTGAGGACCATCTCTCACAGTCGGTTCCGTTTGCAGACCACTTCTCACTCTGCTCCATTCACAGCCAATCCCCCCCCCCCCCCCCCAATCCACATATAACTCACCTGATGACGCAATTCTTGGTGGTCAAATTGATGGGCACGTACTCCTGGTATTCCTGATAAGTCGGAAGATATTTCGACGACAACGGCGTCATTTCAGAGTCGACCCGTCGTTGACATTCTGCGCAGCCCAGTAAAAATCGCGTGACCGCCTCTCGCGGTAAAAACGCGTACCTTTCCGTCACCTGCGCAATAATTAAATAGTGATTACAAAATTCAAATGAGTGGGGAAAAGTAAGTAAATAAATATACCAAAAAAAGTAAAAATACAAATTTCTAAAATAAATAAAATTGGTAAAAAATTAGCTTACAGCTCTGTAGGTCTTTTTCTGGCCGGCGTGCGATTCTCTTCGAGTCCCTTCGGCGACGTGAACTTTGTAGATGATGTCGTAGAAATCTTCAACGACCGCCACCCGTTTGCAGCCTCCCTGCAAAGCAAAATCAGACAAATGAAGTGGCTCTATGAGGCGTTTCCGAGAGCGACGACGTAGAAGGAGCACAAAGACGACTGTGAGGAGGACTGTGATTGGAATTTCAGAATCTGCACCTCTAAAAACCTGCGGTTTGATTTCGAATCGAACAGGGCCAGAACTGGGGACTGAAAACAGACGAATAGAAGGATTTAGACTACCAGAGGGCAGAAGACTGCCAGAAGACATGAGACTACCAGAAGACTGAAGACTATCAGAAGACAGAATACTGCCAGAAGACCAAAGACTAACAGAACACTGAAGACTACCAGAAGATTGAAGACTATCAGAAGACAGACGATCACTATGCGCAGAACAAGAGACTGCAGAGAAAAAACGACTGCAAAGGCAGAAACAGGACGTCATCGGTTGGACTCTCCAATTTCCTAATTCAGGATATGGTGAATCTTCAAGCTATAATTCTTTTACCTAGCTGTGTTATCATAACATCCCATATGGGATCCCCGTCGATAACACTTTCAACAAGTCGTTCCAACAGTGACTGAGTCCACAAAAAACTGAAACGGGTATTTTTGTGGAATTTTAAAATCCTAGACATTGAATTGTTAGACCAGAATTATGACCGAATCAGAACATGCCAGATTGAAAAAAAAAAAAAATCAGTTTTCTCAAACGGGTTGGAGGTCCCTGGAAGGATCCGGTTACCCCTTTTCTGGCTCTCACAACCTTTTGATCTCAGTGCGTCGCGTCCATGGGTCCATTCGGAGTCTGGATTGGGGCACTAACTGACCTTTCTCGTACGGGTCAGTCTTCACCCCTTTGAGGGCTCCGGACAGCTTCCAAAGACCGTTTCGGGGTCCAGCTCCAGGTGGACGTTCGGCCTTTTGACCTCTTTTGGTCCAGAGACTGGGAATCCGCGGCCGGTGGACGTCTTCAGAACGAAACCACCATTTTGTCTTGCACGTAACAGTCATAGATTATGTTTTTTTTTTTTTAGTGTTACTCCAAACCTCACCACCTGTACCGTGCGGTGCCTTCAACACAAAAGGCGCCGGCCGAACAAAAGACTGAAAAAAAAGGTTCCCCCTTGAAAGTTGTAGATTCGTCTATCTATGGCCCGCACAGTGTATTTGTACGCTATTCTGACATTTGACGGTTTTTGCAGGGCTTTCAATCCGGACTACAAGAAAGAAAATTCGTTCTTTGTATTTCTAGGTTTGAAGATTCTAAACGCTGCAAATTTTACGTAAGGGGCTTTAAAAAAAATGACATTAAAAAAAATAATAATAATATAAAACCTATGCATAGGCTGGCATGCCAGCCACCCCCCGCTTGTTCCGCCCGTGCGGGCCATCATTCCTCATCTCTTCAGTATGAAACGTTTTGAGATTCAAAGGATATAATTTATCAAAAAATTGAAAAAATACCAACAATTTGAATTCAGCGAGGTGATGACGAGAAAAGTCTGAAATAAGAGTTGCTCCACATGGCGCGCCACGGCGTAAGAGGTAAAACTAGATTATACCTCCCAAATGAATCCTTTTAATTTCAACACGTTTCATTCTGAACACATCAGTAACGGGACGAGCGCGGTGGCTGGAGTAGGGAGTAGGGAAGGGGGCAATACTCGTAGAACCACGTAAGGAAACTCCTCCAAACTGAATTGATCAATTTTCATATTCAGGGCTGGTTTTGCCAAGGAGTAAAACCAACATTAACGTTAGATTTAGTTGTTTCGCCCCTAAAATTAGATACATCAGTAAATCGCCATCTCAGCGTTAAATCTCATTTTTAAATTTAGCTGGAATTTTTGTAAGTTACCGAATGGCAAATAAAGAAAGAAAACTGCTTTCTGAAAACTGCTCAATGAGCATTGACAGTCTCGTCTGAACCTCTGAAGAGATAACATCAGCTCCGCCGAAACGTTTAACAGTAAATTTTCCGCCCGCGGATTCTCACGCGCTATGGAGGCGTCTAGAGGGTTCACTATCCCCGACCTTGTTTCGCAAGTGAATGCTGATCTTGCAAACAAACAAAACCGTCTATCAACAATACCCGACCTCCGGTCGCCCACTGCTCAGGTGATTGGGGAGTTGTTTAAAATTGATCCGGTGTCCGGATCCTCCCCTCCAGAAACGTAGTTCTTGACTGATGAGGAAGAGGTGGCAGAGAAAACCGGGGATTGGGAAAATGTCGTCCAAGGGGAACACAGAAGAAAAAAGAAAATCATTTCTCCACCTCAAAGTAGAAATTCTCATATCAAAGAACAACACAAAAGGGATCCCACCCCCAGTCTACATTGAAAGGGAAACGTCCTTCCCAGCCCTGAAAAACATGGTTGAGGAACAAACTCTCGATGTCAGCTTTACCACCATGTTTAATGACGTGGTTTACCAGTCTTGAATTAATTAACTAATTAATTTTTACAAAAATTAATGCTGCCAATTCTGATAGCTCGAAAGATCTTAAAAGTGAATCGAAAACTCCAGTGGAAATCAAGAGACCAGCTTGACATGTGTGAAGTCGAATTCCAAAATGGTATCGACAGAAAAAAAATCTACCAAATTTCGCAGGTGCTCAAGGGGCGGGTCACTGTACATCCTGTTAAATCATCAAAATTCCCGTCGTAGTGTAAAAGGTGCCAAGAATGGTGCCACACAAAAAATTATTGTTCCAAACCTCCTCGATGTGTCAAGTGTGCCAAAGGACATTCATCTGAGGAATGCAAAAAGTCCAAGGAAGCCCCAGCTAAGTGTGCTAATTGTAGCGGAGACCACAACGCAAATTACCATGATTGTCCAGTAGCTGTTGAGGCTCAGCAAAGGCACAAAAATGCATCGGATAGAAGACGAAGCATTTCGTTCACAAAAGGACAAACGGTTCAGCCAAAATTTGTCCCAAAAAAGCAATTCTTTGCACAAAAAAAGTTGAACAAAACATTACTAAACAGAACCCAAACCTGCTGCCATACTCACAGGTTCTAATGAATCAGAAAGCTTTAATGCAAGGGTCGCCTAGAAGGCAATCAATGACCCAACTAACGAATTGCAAATAAAAATTGATCAGATTTTCGAAATTGTGCCGAACCTGTGAACAGTCTTAAATTAGCGTGTAGGCAAAATCGAAGGCAAGCGCCTAAAAAATCATCATGAATAACGTCAAAATACTTTGTTGGAACGCTAAATTAAGTGGGATCATGTCTCGGAAAGATGAGCTCCAGCTGGCATTAGACCTCAACCATTTTTCTGATATCGGGAACTCATTGTACTAGGGAGTCGTATTGTCGATTAAAAGGCTACAAGTTCAGGCCTCCCACCCATGCATTGCATGCAACAACGCTCGTGGCGGAAGTGCTATCATTATAAAAGATCCAGGCTGACAACTGCAAAAGGGCGCAGACTCTATCAAGCGAAGTACATTCAACAGGGAAGCCAACGTATTGGCCCTTTGACCCAAGCAAAAAAACGGATTTGTTTGACTTTTTCATCTCAAAGAACATCTCAGCAAACTATCTTCTTGTCGAAGAAAACTACGACCTCAGCTCAGATCACTCGCCTATCACTCTAACGCTCAGTGACAGAATTATACAGAGGCCACACAATCCTGTATTGGTCAATCACAAAACAGACTGGGACAGTTTTATGCAGCAAATCTGCAAACGTGTGGACCTGAGCAAGCCGCTGAAAACACCTAATGACGTGGAACGCGAACTGGAACACCTCGTCTGCAGCATTCAAAGTGTTGCACACGAGAACACACCAACTTTGGTGAAAAGACTCAAGAGGTATTAACTATCCACGAGAGATAGGTGCCGTTATAAAACAGAAACGGAAGGCCAGAAAACGCTGGCAAGCAAGCGGAGCCCCTCATCTCAAATCTGAATGGTACAGGAAGGCTACAGGAGAAAACGAGCAGCAGCCTATTTCATCCACACCAGATGAATTGAACACCTTCTTTAGTTCAGTAGCCCTCAAAGCTACACAGAAGTTAACGGCACCAAGTGATGGCGCGATGAAGTACATCAGTAGTCATAGGATGAGGCCACCCCACAGTATCTTCTTAAAGCCGACCGACGAAGTAGAAATCATTAAAATTATAAGAAATCTGAAAAACTCAACCTCTAAAGACGTAAACGATATGAGTGTACAGATACTAAAACTCACAGTCGACCAGGTAGCCAAGCCCCTCGCCAAAATTATAAATCTGATTATGAAAACGGGAGTTTTCCCCGAAAAGCTAAAGATAGGTAAAATAGTGCCTATTTTTAAGGGAGGTGACCCAGACGACCTAGAGCGATATAGGCCAATCGCTGTACTGCCTATATTTTCCAAAGTTGTGGAGAAGGTAATTGCAGACAGAATAACGAAGTATCTGGATAAATACGAAATTCTTATGTCCAATCAACATGGTTTCCGCAAAGGGCGAAACACCACCACCCTAATTCGTGATGTCGTGGGGAAAATCACTGATGCTTTGAACAAGAAAGAGTCAACCATACTGACTCTATGCGACCTTTCCAAGGCTTTTGACGTACTACCGAAGAAATTATTATTAGAAAAAATGAACTTCTATGGAATACGTGGTGTTGCCCTAAACTTAATCAACTCATACCTCTCAGGAAGGCATCAAATCACTCAAATTGGAAATGAGAAGTCACAACTCTGCCAACTGCCTGAAATAGGCTGTCCTCAAGGTGCAATACTGTCCCCATTGATTTTTATAATAGCAGTGGCGGACATCCCATGCTGCACATCAGCCTTTATTGGACAATATGCAGATGACACGAGTCTGGTCGTTGCAGAGAAGTCGAACGAGAGCTTGATGGCAGCCCAAACGCAGGAATTCCGCAAACTTCAGAATTGGTTCGATGCAAACAGACTCTTATTGAACCCTGAAAAGTCACAATATGTCAACATATGCATATCAACACCAATACAGGGTCTACCCGTCTCCTCAGAAGCTAAACTGCTAGGAATCATTATAGATGAAAACCTGAGTTGGAAACCCCACATCGATCTACTCGTGAAAAGATTACATGGGGCAATGTATGCTTTGAGGCAAACTATTAAATTCATTCCAACTCTTTTCGTCAGAGAGGCTTACTTTGGAATTTTCCACGCTCTTGCTACATACGGTTTGCACATATGGGGAAACTCAGTATCAATGATGTCGATACTCAAAATGCAAAAGAAGGCCATCCGAATTGTATGTCACGCAAAGTATGATGAACACTGTAAACCATTATTTAAGGAAATGAATATAATGACAATAGTAAATGAATACATATGGCTATGCTGTTGCTATGTGCAGAAGAGTGAACTCCCCCGAAGAGCGGATGCGCACTCCTACAACACCAGAAACAGAAACGATTTCGATATGCCTAGGCAGCGCCTCACAACCACTCAGCGACAATTTCCTCACACTTCAATAAAGCTGTTCAACCACCTACCAGCGAAATACAAGGACCTGACCGACAGAACTTTCCAGCGCTCACTTAAGGCCTACCTTCTGGAGAACCCATTCTATGACCTATCGGAGTTCTACGCAGTGAACTGGCAAGGGAATAATACATTGAAAATATTGCAGGTTTAATTGTTTTAATTTAACTATATGTAATTTGACGCATCCATACCTTCTGTCAAGGTTCAGGAATAAAGATTTTTTGATTTGATTTGATTTGATTTGAAGGCAAGAGAATTAAAAACCCTGATCCAACAAATAATAATGAAACTAATGAGCAGTTTATCTGTGAGTTGACAAGTCATAGGGACACTGAGTACTCGCTATGGAAGGCAACCAAATACCTCAAAAGACCCATCTCTCATGTCCCATGTGATGCACTCCTAATGGGGGAGGCTTAGGAGTGCTTCATGATGGGACATGGGTAAGAAGCAATCAGGACAAAGCAACTACTTTTGCCGATCATCTCGCGCACGTACTATGACCTTATTGGTTGACAATTATTATTAGTGCCAGGTACTGAAGCATCTGCCACGTAAGGCTATAGCAAAAATAAAAATGATCGTCAACGCAGTTTTCAAACTTCGCTGCGTTCCTCAGTTGTGGAAGATTGCTGAAGTTATCATGATACTCAAACCAGGCAAGCCACCTGATACACCAAGTTCTTATCGACCGATTTCACTACTCCCAGTACTGTCGTAACTGTTTGAGAAGTTGTTACACAGACGTCTGATGCCGATAGTGGAGGAGCGAAAGCTAATCCCGCCGCATCAGTTCGGTTTTCGTCTGAAGCATTCTACAATTCATCAAGTACATATCATTGAAAAAGCCCTTGAAGAAAAGAAGATCTGTTCGGCTGTATTTCTGGATGTGGCTCAGGTATTCGACAAGGTCTGGCATGAGGGACTCAACTTCAAGCTGCGTAAAACCCTGCCATCAAAGTAGCTTGGCTACTTCAATCATATCTGACCAATCGCTTCTTCAGGATCAAGCAGAAGAAGAAGAAGCCTTCTCTGAACCAAAACTTGTCAAAGCAGGCGTCCCTCAAGGGAGCGTTCTTGCTCCACTACTAGTAGTGGAGTACAGTTGTACTTATACAGAGACCTCCCAGAAACAGAAATGAACACCATAGCAACCTTTGCCGATGGACACTGCGGCGTTGGCGATAGGAGAAAACAACATGGAGTCAGTCACCAATCTAAACCGGTCAATCACCAGCATTCAGCAATGGACAGCGAAATGTTGATTTTACCAACCAAAAAATCAACTACATACCGGCTCACCTACCTCAATGGGAAAGTAACCCCATACTCAAATGAAGCAAAGAATCTCGGTATGACGCTTGATGCTCGGCTCCGATGGAAAGCCCACGTCAAGAAGAAGAAGAAAGAAGAACTTTTGCTCAAATTCAGAAAGATGTACTGACTAATTGGGAGACGGCCTAAACTGTATATCCAGAATAAGCTTACCCTGTACAACCGAGTTCTCGAACCGGTGTGGACTTATGGAGCCGAAGCTGTGGGGCTGTACGGCTCAATCAAACGCGAGCTCATCCAGCGATTCCAAAACAAACAGTCAAATTCAAATCGAAACAAATCGAAACAAATCAAACTTCAAAAAAATAATTATTTTTTTTTAAGTTTGATTATAATCAAACTTCAAAAAAATCTTCATCAAAAATCAAGCTTCATAAAAAATCTTCATAAAAAAAAAAAAAATCTTCATCAAAATCTTCATAAAAAAAATCAAACTTCAAAAAATCATCAAAAATCAAGCTAAAAAATGAAAATCAAGCTTCAAATCGAAACAGTCAACGAAACCATTACAGCGACAGGCCGTGCGTCCAACGGCTAAATCTCACGTCAACGAGGAAGCTGTCCGTCTTCTTGACACTCCTTCAAAAATCCCATTTTTAGCCCCATGAAAGTCCTATAGATCGCCACAGTGAAATCGGATCGCTCCGGGACCCCCGAAAATGGATTATACGTCCAAAAATACCTCGAAAACGACACCTAACTCGATCACATAGCTAAAAGCATTCAAAACCCCATAGCGCCCCACGGGTTTGGGCGATCGGACTGAAAACCTTGCGGGCACAACTAGATGGTAAACCGAGTATTTTGTCAAAATTTCAGAATTTTTTTTTTTTTTGAAGCCGATCGGAGTCGTCTACCCCCGTCGCTAAAGCATAGGTGTATTATTCTATTCTTATAAGAATAATAAACCAAAATTATTGAAAGGAGGGTTTTCCGCTCTCCTTGTGATAAACAGTTACCGTTGTTGCTCCAAAAACGATATGTAGACAAGATGTAGTAAGAAAGGAGGGAAGGGTTGTGTTTTAATGGCAACCAGTAGTGAGGTTTGACGGGAGGTCAAAGTTGAGGGTTTGGGACATCCACCTGGTGCTGGACCAAAACTGGACCCTCCCAAGAGCCGGCAACCGTCTTTGGAAGCTGAGCCAGTACCCCGAAAAAATCTCGTATTTTCTCAAACGGGGCTAACAACCCTTCGGGTGGGCCACCCCTTTGGCTCCCACAACCTTTTGATCTTTCCTGATCCGAATCAACGAGGTCCAAAGCGAGAGTCTGGACGGGGAAAGTGGCTTCACCCCTTTTGCCTGACCAGCTTCCAAGACTTGGGGCTCTGGTCCAGGTGGTGGCTGCGATCCCCCCCAATACTGAACTTTGCCCTCCCCCCAACTTTCACACAGATTCGCTGTGGAGGGCTCGAACTGTCCCGTATGAAAATCGCTCGCTTCGCTCCCCACGTTAATCAATCAAACCGAAATAAAAGCTTCACTTACCGACGGCGAGATGGCGAAGAGTTGATCGTTTTCTCCCAAACGAAATCCTTTGCTGCGCATCCAAAACCGGAATTTTGAGTTGTCCGCGGAATTCCGAATTTCACCTGCAAACAATTTAAATAAAGTTGAAAGTTACTAAAAAATAGTATATTAAGAAGAAAACATCCAGTAGTGGATGGTCCAAACACCTAGCCGGTTTGTATGTATCGATGGTTTCGACAAATAAGTAACCCACGGCTAAAACTTCAAAAACGACACTCACTCGACCTTCTTGCTAGAGTCATTTGAAAGCCTCATTTGTAGCCCCACTGAGTTGTCGGATGAGTTGGAAACCCCCATAAATGAATTCTACGTCCAAAAACACTTGAAAATGCTGCAAATTTTACACATGGGACATAGGATCATTGTGAAAAAATTAATTCTGTCATTTAAAAAAAAAAAAATATTTAAAAAAATAAAAAATCCGTAAAATGTTTGGACAGATCTCATAGCCAAATCCTTAAAAAAAAAAAAAACCCTCGCGAAGCCCCTTTTTAGCCCCACAGAGCCCCACGGGTTTGGGAGATCAGGCTGAAAACCTTGTGGGCACAACTAGATGGTAATCCGAGTATTTAGTCAAAATTTCAGATTTAAAAACAAACAAAAAAGCCTCGGCCTTTTGGGCCTCGCCAGGGGGCAAGTCCCCTTGACCACCGGATGCTTTTTGCTTTGAGCCCACGGCTGAAACATGGAACATGCTTTATTCCGTGGGATTGAAACCCATTTTGAGTGTTGGAAAAGTAACTGTCCGACGCCGAATTAGTGGCCTGACGATGAGACAAGTAACTTAGTGACGATCCCGAACTAGTGGCCTAACGGTAAGACAAGTGAGGATGCCGAACTAGTGCCTAACGTATATTTATATATTACGTATTATATAAACGTGACACTCCCGCGCCTCCGTACCGCACTAACGTTTTTGGGCAGTTAGGTCACGGCCAAAACATGTTCCATCCTACAAAATTTAATGTCTACAGCCCAAAACGGCTCTGACGGCGGACGGACATTTCGTATTTGGAACCTGCACATCTTGAAACGTAGGTATAATGTCAAATTTTGAGGGCGATCACAATTTGTGGTGTATTCCGAGGATAATAAACCAAAACGACACCTAACTCTACCTTCTTGCCCAAGTCCTGCAAAAGCCTCATTTGTAGCCCCATAAAAGCCCCGTACATCCCCACAGTGATGTCGGATGAGTCGAATACCCCCCCCCCCCCCCCCCTATTCGGGTTCTGCGTCCAAAAGTACTTCAAAAACGATACCCCACTCGATTCCCTACCCTGAAACTGGAATTTGTGGCCGAGCGAAGCGACAATATTTCGTTGTTTTTTTTTTTTTAAAGAGGAATCCGAATTTTCAATCGGATTGTCAAAGTGTGCCAAAAAACCACGAGAACGTAACTAACTGGGGAAAATCGCTGCAAAATTCCTAGTTTATTGCAAGACTCAAACTTCCTTCCTTATATCTTTCAGTACATACCGTTTTCCCCATACATTTTTATTTTGGATTTTCAAAAAACCGCCAACCTGAATTTCTTCAAGGAAAAACTATAATAAACAGACGAAGAGTTGGGGCACAGGCCAGGGTGGAATGGGCGGGGATTGGCTTCGTAGCCAGCACGGGATGGCCCCCTAGTCTAATATATTGGAGCTGCTACACGAAAAAAAGGTGGAGGTGGACGAGAAGGGTGATCCAAATTTGATCATCTTCATTCTGCATGTTATTCAATACCGCTAACGAGAGGTTTGAACCACGGAGCGGTTCAGCAGAAACCTGTTTTTAGTCTGCAGAAACTCATTTCCAGAAGACAAACCAGTTTTGAATCAACAGAAACTTGTTGCAGGGGAGCCAAAACAGTTTTCAAGGGAAGACAGGCCAAATATTAATTTTACGACTTAAGGAAGAAACTTGACAAACTTTGAGCGAAACGAATGTAAATTTTAAATTCAGCGTTAAAAATGGAGCTCGATCCCAACCAACCGTTTTAAACTTTTCCTTAACGACCTTAAATTTTTTCAGAATTTTTCCTAAAACTTTTCAGCTGTCTGAAGACCCTCCACCGAACCCCCGAAATTTCCACAACATGAACAATTTTTTTACCTTTCAACGTGGAGACGATCCGACGGTATTTCTCGACCGTGATGGTTTTGGTTTTGACCGGCCCCGTGTACGTCCTCAGCACCCAATCCTGAAACTTGGATCTGGCGTCCATCGTGAGTCACAAGCCACAAATACACGAAAAGTACAAATACAAATACTACGTAGTTCAGAAATAAATAGGAGAAAATTTAAAAAAAAAAAAATTGATAGTGTTGCGTGGTCAAATATTTTCAAAAACAATTGAAACGGCTACGAAATGTGTGCATTTCATTCTATTAAGATATTCCAAAGTTTGATTTGATTAATTTAAAATTGAAATACTTTTTTTTTCAAACAACGAGCAAAGATGACTTTACAAAATTTCTTATTCAAGTATTTAAAATAGATAATAATTACATTATTTTATAACTTTAGATGAGTTTGTCTTGAAGTAACTAGTAAAGTTGTGAGGTTAAATGTAGATAAGTATTTTAATTAAAAGATAATTGAAAACAAAACTTAGTGAAATGATAAATTGTTGAGTTCAAAAGTTGGTATTAAAAAATATATAAGTTTCACTTTAAAAAAAAAAACAAAAAAACAAACTAGAAAGTGAGTGTCAAAATGAGGATTTTAAAGGAGAGGATTCTCTCAAGGAGGAAGAGGGTTGTAGGGTGAGGGAATATTTCTGAATGGTTTGTAGGTCCGGTAGATATCTAAGGGAGAATTATTGAAAAATGATAGAAAAAAAAGTAATGATACTTAGGTAAATTGATAGATGGTGATGTAGCCCTTTTAGGTAGATGGGGTAGAAAGGCTGAAATTGTGCCTTGGTACTTGGTTGTGCTGAAATGACCCGCCTTGGTCTGCAGTTGCGCTGGCACCCCTCCTTGGTCCTCAGTTGTGCTAAAACAACCTTCCTTGGTCCTCAGTTGTGCTGAAACAACCCTCCTTGGTCCTCAGTTGTGCTGAAAAAACCTTCCTTGGTCCTCAGTTGTGCTGAAACAACCTTCCTTGGTCCTCAGTTGTGCTGAAACGACCCTCCTTGGTCCTCAGTTGTGCTGAAACAACCTTCCTTGGTCCTCAGCTGTGCTGAAACAATCCTCCTTGGTCCTCAGTTTAGCTGAAACGAACCTCCTTGGTCCTCAGTTGCGCAGTAATTTTTGACACTCAGCTCAGCCGTAATCGCTTTATAAAGCCCGGTTTCCAAGACCAAGCTTCATAAATTGTCACTACACACAAGCGTTGTTTGCCTCGTCAACTCAAAAGTTACTCGCTCCTCGTTTCTTTCGAAACTGCCACCTCACGTCCCGATAGTTTCAAAATTTTCTTTTTTTTTTAGTGGAGGGGGGAGATCTGGAAAGTCCAATCAAAGGATAAATACACCCCACCCATCCCATCTTTTAGATTCGTGATACAAATAGAAAGATCTCCCCTCCATCGTTCACCTGGTCCTTAAAGAAGAAAGTCCTCGTAAAAGGGGAGTGTCCTGGCCGAGGGGAGGAGCCTGCTATGCCCCGTTCGAGAACCTGAAGGGTCAAAGTTCACCTTGAAACCGAAAGGAAGTAAAAAAAAAAGGGGGTGACCCCCTTCAAAAGAAGTGAGGGATGAAAGGGTGAAATTTCGATGTCAAGCTGTACCGAGGGATGAGAGCAGGCTTCAGATCGGACCGTTTTTAACAAGTGCTGCTGACCCAAATACTATCAATACTCAAATAATCTTATTATTGAGTTAAAGTTATAAATCCGTCATCAATAATTGGTCAATTATTGGCTGCAGCCACTTATTGACCACACTTTAAGTGGATCTTTCGTAAAGGTTTGAACATTTTAAATTTTGATTTGAATACAACCTTTCAGAAATATCAATCAGGTCTGATGACCTTTTTTTCCGAGTGATTTATTTTGACCTAATTGATGTGTAGAGGCTTCATTTGGCCTCTCAGGGACCCAAATCTCGAGTGGTGAGACGGGGGCGATCAACTCCGCCAAAGTTCAGCTAATTGCGAGAGAAAAAGTCCCATCACCGCCAGCGATCAGGTCAATGTGGGGACAACAATCTCCGCCAGCTCAGTTTCGGGGGTATCAAAAATTTTGAGAGGAGTGCCATCAGACGTTACCCGACCTGAAAAACACTACATATTTTACGCAAATTTTATTACTCTGTGATATGGGTAAATTGCTCAAAAATTATTTCTGTCAATAGGTACCTACCTAAAATTTTTTTTTTTTAAATAATAAAAACCAAAATTTTTTGAACAATGTTTGGACAGATGTGGAACCACGAAAAGTGGATTATGCGGCCAAAATCAAGTGATTATCGAGTGCTCGGAAAACAACACCTTATTTGACCTCTTGGGATACTTCAAAAGGCCAACTTGAGACTCCAAAAATGGATTCAACGTCCAAAAATACTTGGACGACGACACTTCACTCGACCCCATAGCCGAACCCCTCCAAAAACCCCTACCGGTAGCCCCTTGTTAGCCCCACGGGTTTGGGCGATCGGGCCGAAAGCCTTGCGGGCACAACTAGATGGTAAACCGAGTATTTTTGTCAAAACTAAAGATTTTTACGTAAGGTAAACGCACCAGTAGTGGAAAGCTTAAGGAACAGTTATCACTATTTTCGGCAGTAAAATTTTGCTCTTGGAGTTAGGAGGCTTACTTTGATCTCATGACGTTCAGCAAACCTTCTTTTTCAAGTTTCATATAAAAAATTTGCTTGAGAAGGACCTTTTCTGGCTAAAATTTTGATTTCCCCACAACTTGGTCATGTACCTATAGTGGAAAGCCAAAAATGTGGTGTGTTCCTAAGTTGGAAAATTTTGTACCTGAAGTGGAAAGGCTGGATTTTCAAGTCATATTTAGCTGAAGGATATAGTAAATTCATACAAATAAACTTCAAAATCACTATAAAATTTTAATAACAATCACAAAGTAATAATATATCCATATTATGGAAACAAAACACTTATGGAAAAAATGTATTACACAATTCGAGTTGGTAAGTAGGCAAGATCGGGTGAAGTGGGGCAGGATCGACTTTTGCCTCTATTTATCGCCTTGACTCCTCTAGAACATTATTATTGATCACATGTAAATTTGCCAGATGTCTTCTGTCAGCTGGAAAAATTGGTTTGTCCAAATATAATATATGCAACGACATGCACACCTTGAAACTCATATTATGGTACGATCGAGTGCGTTGAGCGCCAAAAAATGTAGTGTGACTGAACTTCAAATCGAGTTTCAAGGTGTGCATGTCGTTGCATTTTCTTCTTTCTAGAAATCGTTAGGTTTTAAATTCTACCAAGAAACCAGCATTTCTGTCGTTGTAGAAACTTCTGCGATCATGACCGGGGCAAGTTCGCCTTGCATTTTCAGCCAATTAATGAGAAAATTCTTCCCTATCCCAGAGCTATTTTAAATTTTAATTAATGTTTAGGCTTATTGAGCACGCATACCTTTGCTTTAGAAAGCTTTGCGTGCTCTGCAATAAAGATAATCGTGAACGATCCAAAAGACTTCCAGAGGCGAACTTGCCCCGGCCTCTGGGCAAGATCGTCGTCGATTTGGGGCAAGATCGTTCAAGATTTTCTTTATAATAATATTATTTATAAGATATCATATTGGTAGATATATCTTTAATAGAAAGTAAAAGTGTGAAACAGGTTTAAAACAGGCCAAATGCGATCAAGGGTGAGTGGAATCCCAAAAAATCGTGAACGATCTTGTCAAATCGAGGACGGTCTTGCCCCAGAGGCCGGGGCAAGTTCGCCTTTGGAAGTCTTTGTGAAATTCGTGTTTTTCTGAACCTAAGAGAGTACTTAACTGGATAAACTTTATACGAAAATGTCTATAGATAGTTAAAGATGACTAGGAAAGAAAAGTTAATGGCAAAACCCATTTTAGAAATTATTTACGGAATGCCTAAGACAAACTACTGGGTTAGCGGGGCGATCTTGCCCCACTTCACCCTACACTTGGTTTTACAACAAAAATTCTTAAATAAGTAGGTATCGAAAACCTGGAGGCGACATCTTTCTGAAACAAAACCAGAAACAGGTTAAGTATAAGCAGTATGAAATTTAATCAATCAAAGTTGGGAAACAATAAGATAAACGCCTGATTACAAGATACAACAAAATAAAGAGGAGACACTAAAAACTAACGGAACACAGGATATTTTCTGTGGTCCATTCATTCCATCTAATCTTCTTAAGATTTTTACCAGGCCATCACGAGACCCTCCCTAAAGTCTGATAAACATTTCAAGACGATTGGAAATTATTGAAAGACAATAGAAAAGTTAGAGTGAAGGAAAACTTAGCACTGTACCAATAGTGGAAAGCAAATGTTCCAAAAGTGGAAACCTCCTCAACCCCCTTTCCACTATTGGCCATCGTGAAGAGAAGTCGTTTTACACTGTAGTAGAACCATAGCTTCACCATTCAATTGAAATTAGAATACAAAAAACGCCCAACTCTAAAAGAAGGCGTTGCTCCAGTAGTGGAAAGGCCTTTCCACTACTGGCGCATATGTCAAAATTTGTGATCCTATAGTGGAAAGGTTAAAAATACAAACTTAATTTAATGACAAACCCGTTTTCGGCACATAAACATCTAGAACATGTCCTAACAATGAGGTTAAAACGAAAAATTCTCAAAATATGTCAATAATACGTAACACAAACCTTATTCAGAAACTTGCTTACCTTAGTGATTTCAGCAAAAACCTTGTGCCCCAGTAACAACCACTAAACACGTGATCACTTTTTAACACTCACAATCCCACGTGTGACATCTTCTTCTTCTTCTTTTTCCAGTTTGTCAGGGACATCCCCCTGATCAATAATAAACCTCAAGATACCTCGAATCTGACGTCAAAACCTTATTATATTCATTTCTTTCCACAACTTTCCACTACTGGCGCACTTTCCACTACTGGTGCGTTTACCTTAAATGCTTACTAAACCGTATTGGCCATTTTTTCGCCATTCTCCAAAAAGCTAGTTTTCTAGATAGGTGAAAGCAAAAACTGAAAAAAAGTCGAATATTTCGTTTTTTTTTTGTTTTGTTTTTTTTTTTTGTCGGTTATTTGGGGGTGAAGCCGTCCTTTTTTGAGTTGGTCAACTTCATATTAGGATTCAGCCCCCCCCCCCCCAACGTATAAACCCGTTATTAAACCTACTACGTACGCTATTTTTTCTTCGGAAACCCCGAGCCGGTCGGTACCATTAGAAGAGCAATCTTTTACAGTTTTCGCCTACCATGAGAAAACTTAACGGAAACAGCGCATGAAGAGGATGTACTCATATGAGGGGGTGTTTCGGGGGGATGAGGGTCAGAGGTGAGAAGATGGGAGGGCGAGATGGCCACTTGTCTGACCTCTCAGTGTGGGCGATCCAAAGACGAGTCTGACGTGGGAAAACTAGACTGGGCGAGCCAGGGTCGGAGGTCAGTTGTGGGTGAACCGAACCTGTCTGAGTGGGAACGTGAGAACCCTCAACTGATTGGCTCGTTGGTCCACATCTGAAAATGTTGAGCCGAAATTAAAAATAAATAAAAATCGCTGCAAACTTTACAAAACATTTCCTTGAAAAGTTGTAAAAATAAATGTCGGAGTTTATTTTTAGAACATACAAATACGAATAAAATTAAAAAATGAAATCAATGTAAAAGAAGATGAACAACATAAAATCAAATCAGTCAACATAAAAATTTTATTGTTTAAATTTAATTTAAACAAAAAAACAAAAATAAATTTAAAAAAAAAAAAAGAAGCTAAATGGAACAAAGCAAAAGCAACGTTTGGTCAACATCAATCAACACCAAAAATGACCTCCTGGCGTCCTTCAAAAGACCTTTTCTTACCCCCTTAGAAGCCCCATGCATCATGGTTTGGGTGGGATTTTACCTCCAAAGATACGAAAACGACCACCCGCTGGGCACCATGTCAAGAAAACTTCAAAAACCCTCCTATTAGTCCAGTACCTATATAAGAAAATCGGGAAAAATTTATAGAAGACTTCACAACGGTTCTACTGTTTTTTTTTTTTTTTTTTTTTTTTTTTTTTTGTCGCTAAACCCGAATTTGAGGTTTGTCTTCTCGCCAGAAGTGAGCTAACTTCAGGAAACGCAAAAAAACTCGAAAATTGTGAACCGATTTCGGTTTCCTGCATTTATCTTGGAAACGGTACGTTTTTGCGAAAAGATCACTAGGTTTATACAAATTTCAAGCAAACAAAATTTTCTACAAGAATATGCTATCAAGTTTGTTTCTATCTTTAATAAGACAGCCGCTGTAGCGCTCTAAAGGAAGACCATTTAAGGGTTTCAAGTGAAAAAATGCAGGAAACCCGAATTTATCGTTGCTCTATTATTATGCCATTAAGTTAGAATATCCCTATAAAATCATCTTAAATAAATAACTGATGACCCTAGATCATTATAGACGATTTGACGATCGTCAAATTTTGGTTCATTACTCTTGAATTATTACCTATGTATTCGCAACGGAGGTCGAAAATTCTGATCGCCCTCAAAATTTGACGTTATCCGTTCCACGAGACGTAGATTCCAAAAACGAAATGTCCGTCCACCGTCTGGAGCCGTTTTGGGCAGTAGGAATGTTTTTAAAATATGACATTTTGACGAAATACTCTGTTCACCATCTAGTTGTGCCTGCAAGGTTTTCAGCTCGATCGCCCAAACCCTGGGGTTCTGTGGGGCTAAAAAGGGGATTTTTGAAGGATCCCAGGAGGTCAAAAAAGGTGGTTTGTCGAGTAATTTTGGACGCATAAGCCATTTTTCGAGGTCCCATATCTATCCAAACATTGTACAGAAAAATATTCATTTTTTCAAATTTTTTTTTCAGAAATATATTTTTAATGAAATTGAACTAGTTTTTGCACAATTAACCTACTTATATCAAAGAATAATAAACCCTGGTGTAAAATTTGCAACGTTTTTTTCTGACTTTTTTCGGGTTTTCCAATATTACTCGATAACAAGTGATCCTAGCCATATTTTTCGCCGCAACGGTTTTAAAGTTCATGAAATTACCAACAATTTGCACACCCTAAAGTTGTTTTAAACTCAACAGCAAGCAAGGTACCGTTGAAAACGCGAAAATCGACAGTTTCTTCATTTTTCTTTCACTGTGAATCCTCCAAAGTGTTTCCAGCTATGTGCCATATGGCAGTGTATTTTTTGTCCTTAATAATTATTGAAAAAATTGTTTTTTAATAAATAAATGGACCGAGTTGTCAAAATTTCAGTTTTTATAAAAAATTCCTACTGCCCAAAATGGCTCCGAAGGCGGTCGGACATTTCGATCAAAATTTTCGACCGCCGAGACGAATACATTATTCCAAGAATAATTAACCACAAGGAGGATTGCCCTACTTTTTTAAAAATAATAACATTCAACGTACTGCAATAACATGAACAATAACGAACATTTCTCCATCTGACATGGTACTCTTGACAACGAAGGCGTCGGAAGACCCAAAAAATCAAAACGCCCACCAGGAAATGTTGAATGAACAGACAATATTCAAAAAACCTTATAATTTTGGCTCAACTATGAACATCCAATCACAATTGCACAGCGCAATCAAAATACAAACGCGTGATAGGTACATAAAACAAAAATTGCAGAAGAACTCAGCGGAAGACGATTTTTATTTTCCTTAAAAACTCCAGTCGTAACGAAGAACAAAAACACCTGTACTATCTACAGTGTAAACTCTACACACGTTCTAAAACTACTTAAAGCAGTTAATACTACGCATGCAGTTTTTAACACAAGTTAATAATATCGTTCGGAGGAGCAAATGAATCAATTTGGGCAATAACGGTGTTGTGATGGGTAAGGAGGTATATGAGGGGTGTCTGATAGGGCAGAGAAAATCCGCACTTCCTTGTCTTCAGACGTCAAAAGCGGTTCTTTAGTCAACTTAGTTAAGGGGGAAAAACGAAGAACAAATAAATAAATAAAAAGAAGCAGGCAAAAATAAAACAGAAAAAGGGAGAAAGTGAGACTCACGAAGAGGTCATTGTTTTGCAATTTTTGGGCTCCGATAGTTTGCTACATCGAATTTTTCACGGTGAATCGATTGGTGATGTAGCAGTCTGAAACCGGTTGGTCACACTGGGGATGAGCAAAACTGCGGATAAAAAACTGGTGTTTCTTTTTGTACCTATCTTCCTTATTGCCGAGTCGCTCCGAACGATTAATAATACAATAAATAAAAACAAACGGACTATATTCGCCCAGATTATCGTAAAATATCATAAAATATCGCAAAATACATCGTTAATAATTTAAAAAATATATTCCGGGCAAGACCAGTAGACTTAAGCGTCAGTACGTTTTGGTGTGATGAATGACACTCACGATTCGCTTACAAATTTTTCGACTAAACATGGCAGGCAAGGCAAATTTACGTAGTCAATAATAAATAACGTTATTACTTTTGAGATGATTATTGGTACTTTTTCCATACAAATTTGGGGCGTTGATTGAGGAGGTGAAAAGCAAATGCGTTCAAGTACAGCGTAAATCCCCTCCGGCTGGCTAAAGCCAGCCAACCGCGATTGCATCCTACCTGGCCTCAGACCCCTTCTACTCGCTTTTTGATAATGAATAGTTGTTTTTTTTTTTCTTAAAGAATACAAGATGAAGGTGAGAGGATCCATTTGGAAGATGAAATCTATTTCTACCCCATATTTGGCCAACTTTCAGTGATCAGCGGTTTTCTCCTTGCTAGGACCATTATCCCCCCCATTTACACGGAGCACCCCTTTATTGTCATTAGTGAATATTTCATTACATGGGGATTTTTATGACCTTAAATGTGACAAAGTGGAACCGTCCGTGAGTCTCCCCCCCCCCCTCCACAGCATCCTTTAAGGCTGGACTTGTTCCTACTTTTTGAACACTTTTTGGTTCAAATGTACCACATTGAGCCAACTCTTTGGTATTTCAGACTTTTCTAGTTTTACTCGCCAAGCTGAGTTTTTCAAGACAAATTTCAAATCCGACTTTTAGAAGTAACCTAGAATAAAAATGGTCCTCGTTCTCCTCCTCGGGCTTGGGCTTTAATAAAAGGGGCTAGCCAACCCTCGATCGTATCCCACCTGGCCTCAGACCCCTTCTATGATAAGCTTTTCTTCTTAAACAAATGCAGGTAATGGATTTTTGGAAATCCAATTTCAAATTTGGATTCAGCGTGACAAATTTATGGAAAAACGATACCTACTGAAGAATATTCGATATCTTCTTTGAGTGCCATACCCATTAACGGGCGTTGGCAACCTCTCGCTACTATAGTCGCCGTGATGTAAATTCGGTGATGACCTTACCCTCTCCAAACCTCCCTTAGCACCCCCCTACTCCGGTTTTCAGGTGCGCCACCTGTACACAAGAAAATTCCCTTCCGCTTTCACCCGCCTTTCCAGCCTTCATTTCGGGTTCGTGTTTCCTAGAGATCACTACTGATTTAGATTTGACTTCACCCCAAACGTCAATATTGAAAAAAGTCTTCAATTTGAATTTCCGAAACAAAACATTTCAACTTTGGCATGTTTTTACAATTACATTGGGTTGGTTAACCCGACAGAGGTTATCGGCCTCCAACGAGGATTTGTATTGTTATTGACACTTTCTATTTTCACTTAGGTATATTGTAAGTATTTATACCTAGATCGGCCCTGAAGGGTGATTCCTGAGTGCCAAGCTCAGCGACTTCATCGGATTATACGCGGAGCGGAGTGACTCATTTGGGGCACAATGCAGGACAATAGGTACCTATTAAAGAGGGTTTGACGTAGGAGTCCCGTTTTCGAAAATGACCTCAAAATTTAATGAACTCAACAATACTCCGGAGAGAGCTGATATTTAAATGTATAGGTACTGACGAACTATAAAAATCCAGGATTGGGATCTTTGGTGCCTGGAATCGGTTTTGAAAGAGTTTCCGGCCGTTTCTTGCTGGTTGAATTTTCCCTCCTAGTGGCAGCAGTGGGCCACGTAAGGTGGAAAGGGTAGAGCCTATTTTTTATACCATCACCCAAGTTACATCAAGGCGACTATAACTTCTGTTGAGCGTGTTGAACAGTTATTACAGAAGTAATACCTAGGGACCTACTGTTTAATGCCGGCTCAGACCGGCTAATGTGAATATCCTTCATTTGTTGAAGAAGAAAAGCTAATCATAGAAGGGGTCTGAGGTCAGGTGGGATACGGTTGGGGGTTGGCTCTTTGTGCTCAGACACTTGCCTCGGACCAGTACGATTTTCCCCCACACTGATTCCATTAGATCCAGGTCTATGATGTTTAGCTCATCAACGAATGCAAACAGTAAAACAAAAAAACTCCATTTCCCCAGTGACTTGTGCGATTTCTCTCATCACCTCCTCATTTGTTTCGCGCACATTACAAACATCATTGCCTCCGAGTGAGTCACTATTATACTAATTACTTATTGCTGTGCGTACAGATTACAGCAGTTACATAATTCAAGACTACACGTTTTGTACATTAGCGCAGTTGTATATAATACATACTTGAATTTTCGCTATACGAACAAAATACACACTCGACTGTTGAGGGGGAAGGAGATGATGTTTGAATTGGTTGAAAATTATGAACAAAGAGGAAGCGACTAAGTTAGGAAAAATTAAGCCTTATTCTCAAAATTAGGTAATACTAGAGCAATACAACACGTAGGAGTTGCATTTTCTGAACTCAATGCATTTGTTGGATGGTCGAGTTCAGTGGGGTTTATTTTTCTGGGGCTTTGAGATGATTTTCTGGGTGAATTGTAAGGTGGCTGTCCAGTCGAACTTCGGGGTAGTTGAATAACACCGGGGAAAGAAGCACAAGAATTAATACAGGGGGTTTGAACGATGAAAAGTCGAACCAAAACCTCCCAGATATTCGGCAGGGCCGATTAAAACAAAAGGACAATCCCTTAGTCGTATAAGTTATCAAAATAACTTGGAATAGGGATGGACAAGTTCAACAAGAAAACAGTCGACAAAAAGTCCACAACTTCCAAAATCAAATAGAAAACAAACCATCTCCATCTTTAAGTTCCAACTATTCCCATTTGTGATCACATTAAAGAACCACTTCATGCTTTCTGAACGGTTTATGAAAGTAATTTGTGTTCACCGTTTGTGACCCCCGTATCCATTCCCGCCAACCAAAGAGACTCGCCACCGTCAAACGCTGGAGGGCAAGAAGGGTGAAATTTTATGTGGCTCTCAGAGAATAAACCACCTACAAAAACGGAGAATACTGTTTTCGATTAGTGCCGCCTTCTAGTCGTCGAAGTCTTCTCAGACGTACGCGGCAAGCGGATGCTAGATGTCCCTGAAAACAAATTATATTGCTATGAATGCCTCTTAAAGAACGAGCTTGAGAGTCAGAAACGTCTATAACGCACCTGCGGTCGGTGACTCGGTTCGAGATCGTTGCCAGCGTTCTTTGGTGTATTTTGAGGGAAGAAAGTCGAGCTTTGGTGTAGAGGGCCAGTTGCTTTTCGCACAAGAGCCTGAAATCAGAAGAAAATAAGTTGAAATTATCTAAATAAATTGCTAATGCACTTGTTTCAGGGAGCAGAAAATGATGTTGAGATGGCAGAAACTTGTGTGAGAGAGCATAAACCGGTTTTGAGAGGGTAGAGACTGGTTTGAAGGAGCAGAAACTGGTTTTGAGATGTTAGAGACTTGTTTCAGGATTTGGATCGGAAACCAGTTTTGAGAGGGCGGAGACTTGTTTGAGGGAGCAGAAACCGGTTTTATAGGAGCAGAGACTGGTTTGAGGAAGCAGAACTGGTTTTGAGAGGGCAGAGACTTGTTTGATGGAGCAAAAACCAGTCAAGAGGAAGCATAGAGTTGTTTAGAGGGAGCTCTCAAGGGAGATTTGTTTGAGAAGGTAGAAACCAGTTTTAATGGAGAACAAACTAGCGAACGGTCGCTCACGCTTGACTTAAGTATTCTTTTCAATGCCATCAATCCGTCAATGTGTAATTCACGATTCAACCAGTACTCACTTGACACAAACGTATATAATGAGAAATGACACTCCAAGGGCCAGCACTTTGCCAACAGAAGTCGACGCCTGTTTCACTCCAATGGTCCCGGCTATGATGGTTATGGCTGTCAAGCAAACGAGCGGAACCTGGAAAATGATGTTAGTAGTCATTTTGAAGGCGAGAGCGATTGTCTTCCGGGAGATTTTTCGACTTACTGTCTGAGTGCAGGTTTGCGTTGTGAACAGGTTGACGAAATTGAACTTGTTATCAGTCGATAGGGAGTATTCACAGGTGCACACGGGGCAGAGAGTCCCCTTAGACTGAAAACAATAAAATTTATTACAATAACATTTAATGTTGTAATACATGTTGTAAATAGGAGGGTTGTACGACTCCAAGAATCTGCCCATAATGGTCTGTTGTTGTCAGGACCAGATGAAAATATTGGTGAGCAGAAATCCGTTTTAAGAGAGGAGAAACCCATTTTGTGAGAGCAGGAAATGTTTTTGGAGAAGCGTAAACAAATTTAGGGAGCAGAGACGATTGTTGAAGGAGCAGAACCGGTTTCAAGGGAGTACACTCTAATCAAGGATGCTTGAACCGGTTTAGGGAGAGCAGATCTGCTGTTATATCGTTTTTAAGGGAGCAGAGACTTGTTGAGGAAGCATAAACGAATTTAGAAGGTGCAGAAACCAGGTTTAGGGAGTAGAGACGGGTTTGAGGTAACAGAATACGGTTTTGAGGGATAGAGTCAAGTCGTTCCTGTGTGTATAAAGACCTTAAAAGGTATTCATCACAATAAAGGCTTATTATTATTATTGCTATTATCATCATCATCGTCGCCATCATTATTATTATTATTATTATTATTATTCGCGGCGCATAATGGAGTGGATGCAGTCTAGATCCCTCTCCCTTGCAGTACACAAGACTGAGATTGTTATGCTCACAGGGAAACGAATTGATAGATACATACCCATGCTAGTCGACGGACAAACTATTGAATCCTCGGATGCGATTAGATACCTAGGAGTAATGCTCGACCGGAAACTAAACTTCTGGACGCACATATGCAGAGCTGCAGACAAAGCGGCTGTTGTTGTGGGAAGGTTGTCTCGTCTTATGGCTAACATAGGCGGCCCCTCCCCAGCAAAACGCAGATTACTCATGCGAACAGCGGACGCCATTATGCTGTATGGAGCTGAAATCTGGTCGGAATCACTGAGGTTCCAAATGTATAGACAAAGGATGGAATCAGTGCAGAGGAGAGGAGTGCTGCGCATATGCAGCGCATACAGAACAGTATCTGCCGCAGCAAGTGCAAACTATTGCTGGAGCAATCCCAATAGACCTCCTAGCGGACGAAAGGAGAAGAATTCACTCACGCAAAGGAGAAAATGCGCCAGCAACAGTGAAGAAAGAAGAACGGAGAATGACCATGGAGAAGTGGCAGGATAGATGGAGGATGGAGACCCGAGGAAGATGGACTGCACGGCTCATACGCGATGTTCGAGAGTGGTCGGAAAGAAAGCACGGGGAGACGAGCTACTATCTCACCCAGTTCCTAACAGGCCATGGCTATTTCCGAGCATACCTGAAAAAGATAGGAAAGACTATAGAAGCAGAGTGCATGTACTGCCACACTGAGGATGACGACGCCCATCACACCTTCTTTGTGTGCCCCCGCTGGCAAAGGATGCGGAGAGGTCTGATGGAGGAGATCGAAGACTTCGAGCCAGAAACAATTGTAGCAAAGATGCTGGCGGCGAAAGACAATTGGGATGCCGTGAACACTTTCGTCATAGCAATACTGAAGACGAAAGAGAGAGACAGGGAGTGGGAGGGAATTGGTGCTGTACCAACCCTTCCATCACCCCCTCATCTGACGAATGACCACCCCATGAAAAGGAGAAGAAACGGCAGAACAGAAGATCAGGACTGGTGGAGGGAATCTATCCCCCTCAAAAACAGGAGACACGGACTTACACCGGCTACAAGAAGAGGCCATACACGGCCAACCAAAGGAACTGCCCTGAAGTAATACTAACTATGTAGTCCCGGGGCAGCTTCCTGAGAGATATCGAGGTGTTTTTTAGTGGGTAAACTGAGGTAAGCAGGACTCCCACACGAAGGGTGGGGACTTCCCCGCTGACAGTCCATAAAGGATTTTTCATCTCGTAAAAAAAAAATTATTATTATTATAAGACACCACTACCATTGATTTGATGATCTTTTGCCTTTGAAGAAAATTTGTGACCAGCAAAATTTCAAATCAATGGAAATGGTGTCTATCCCTCAAAAACGGTTTCTGCTCCCTAAAAATTGGTTTCTGTTCAATTAAAACGTATTCTGCTCCCTCAAACCCGTCTCTACTCCCTAAAACCGGTTTTATATTATTATTTGCTACGTTGGATGCCTCAATACCACCCTAAAAACACATTACGGTGTCAACAGTATTGATATTCTACGAGAATTAGGCCTAGTAACGCAAGTGGTGAATTTCCCGCTCACCTCGATGAGCCATTTCTTGAGACAGTCGTGATGGACTGTCGTGGCGCAGGCACAAGGCGTGATGGCGTCCTGGGCTCCCGTGTTGTCATAGCAAATCCAACATTCACCACACTCTGAAAGATTCAATCACATAATTCAGTTCAGCGAGGAGAACTTGTTTCATGTTTTAGTCCAAAATTTGGACTAAAGCATTGAAAGCAATTAATGCTTTCAACATACCGGAATCTTCTTGTAAAGGCGATGCCGACGGTTCGAGTTGCTGATCCTTGAGGCGGTTCAGAGGAGTACCGTCGTGACGGGAAACTTCAAGTTCCCTCGACTTGAGGAGCTTTTTGGGGTTCAGAATCCATAACTGCTCCGGTCTAAATCATTCATCGATAATTAAAAACACGGATCAACTAATCTATCCACTCAACCAATCAGGGGGCTCACATCACTGTGAAACTAACCTCATACAATTCCACAGGACACAGGGGAACCACAGAGCGACGCCGATTTCAGCCAAGCGGAAGAGAAGGTCCAACAAGTTACGGCTTGAAATTGGTAACCTGTGAACAATGATAAAAATTCGTCTCAAAATTTAATGTCGAGGCTTCCATCTTGCTCACGAGTGAATTCGAACGACACCTTACTTGTCTTTCCAGATATGTTTGGTGGTTTCGGAAGACAAGAAGAAGCACACAGCAAACAGAAACAACGCCTGAGACAGGAGGCCCAACCGGCTCTGATTCAACTGGGAGACATCCACTGCTTTTGCAACTCGCTCTTTTTTCTGAAAGCAGGAGCGCATTCAGCAACAAGATTGTCGGCACACCAGCAGAAGGGCGTTAACAGTCGAGTTAAGTTAACATGTTGAATGTCGAAAGGAGAAAAACGTTAGGACATGGTATGTTAAAATGTTAAACGTGTTAACTCGAAATAGCAGGGGAAAAGAATAAGAAGAATAAAGGGGCACAGAAGTGAGATACCACAGCCCTACTGGTGTGCCTACTGTGTAACACACATTCAAACTTTGTGAAAGCTTTTTGCACCATTTGACGTGTACTTTATGGGTTTCGGCGCTGAAGCCGAAAATGACCTCCATTTTTCTAAGATCGTCAACACAATAGAAACACACCAGATGGGGAGGCCACGACGAATTCAAAAATAGGCACAATAGGCTTTTTTAACTATAGCCAGTTATGTTTCAAAAAACCCCTACGTATGTAACAGAAAACCAACAGTAGTGGAATATGGGGACAATGTCATGGCGACGGGATTCTCCCAGGGGCCTGTCGACATCATATCTCCTGCTCGAGACCCCTCAGTGCGAGCCCGAGTGGAAGCAACACGATTCCGAGTGTTGAGAGGGAAATCAGAGGATCAGTATCAAATTGAAAAAAGGGGGGATTCAGGTCACCCTCCCAGAAAACAAGACCAAGAAGAGAGAAGAGCAAGACTCGGGCTGAGTCGGCGCACACCAACTAGCACAGCACATACCTTTCAAGACCTTTGTGTGCACAATAACTTACAGTTTCCGACTTGAAGAGCTGAGTCGCTTCTTCTTGAAGAACCTGACCGGGTTGCCCTTCGTCGAGAAGGAATCCACCGCGAACCTGAAAACAAAAGTGAGCGTTACTCGCGGTTATCAACGAAATTGAACTCGTCAACAGTCAAACACCAAGAACGTACCTTAAAGAAGACTTCAACTCCATAAATCAAGAAAAACACCATTACGATGAAGAGGAGCGCGGCGTAGCAGCCGTTGAACACAAGCGAATAGAAGCTCTGGCAAAAAAAGAAATAAAATAAGAATGACAAATAATTAAAAAAAGAAATAATGGGTAGTGCTCCAATGACTTCAAATCGAGCTTTCATTTGGCACTCACTTTAAGTTCCTGGTTGGCGTCAAAAACATGTCTGGTAATGACTTCAGCCAAAAGCAACGAGTAAGAGATGATGTTGAATGTGATGAAAGCCAGGAAGCTCTTCGAAAGGAATTGCCTCCTTTCCCAGCGCAGATCCCTCAAATGGAAAATCTACAAATAAGAAAACAGTTGGAGAAAACCGTCAACATTGAGATTTGTTAGATCTCAGTAAGTAATGACAGTGAACACGAGAAGCATCATAACTTTTTGACTTTTTAGTTTGTGGATGAATAGAAAATTGTTCACCTCGGCCCAAAAGCAGACAACCAGCGACGATCCAGAAAGAAGAAGCGGGTAGTAAGCAGATATCAGACTTCTATACCAGCCTTCTTCAAAAGCGCTCTAAATGGGGGGGAAGGAGTAAAATTTGCCATATTTACAATTTATATAATACAAAAAAATCATCCATAAATTATGAAACATTAGGGGTCATCACAGTCTGTTCTGTTAACTTTTCAAGTGTACAAGAATTGAGGAAATTGGTCGTGAAAACAAAATCAGTTATCAGCTGTGATACCTGTGCTTACCATTGCACAGGTTGAGTTGTGATAACTTTCGACAACCGAGTTATTGTGTTATCTACCAAAAGAAATTGGCTGTTCACCTCCTGCTATTCTCTTTGGTGTCCCTTTTCCAGATAGGTATCGATTCTGAAAAATATCGAGCGATTTTCTTTTCCTTAAAAAAAATGTCTGGAACGGTAAAGTCGGCCCCAGATCCTCTAAAAAAGGTGAAATGGAACTACCTAGTGGCCCCGTCAGATCCAAAGTTTGGGACCTTCACCAATCTGACGCAATCCTACCGAAGGGGCGGGTGTAAGATGGGCCAAAGTTCTCACTACCTGCGCGGGTTATGATCATTAGGAGATAGTCTCATACGTAAACCGAGCCAACGTTTTGAGAAATTTCTTAAGGTAAACAGCCACAAAGGTTAAACTCGGCTAAGCATTGGACGCCAACTTCAGTACGGTGAGTCACACGGTGACCCAGGCAGGTGAGGACAAACTTGGCTCACTTTACAATGTCATAGTGAGTAGGATGCTATCACTACCTAATGGTTGGGCCAGTTTACATACAAGGGGGACTGTCCACGGTCACATTGGCCTACCTTACAATAGCCCTACGGAAGCATCAAGTTTTTTTTTTTTTTTTTGTGTTTGATATGAGTATTTAATACTCATTAAATCCAATTTTTATAAACGCAAGGATCAGAGTGGTCCGTTTACTCATTCAGTGTTCTACCAAGGAGTAAAACTGAGCTTAACGATAAAACAGTTATTTCAAAATTTGAATGTCTCTGACTTCGCTTCACTCATCGCGGCCAACCCGATGGCTTCAAATTATGTGATAATAATTCGCCCACCGAAATAAGGCCACAGCACGGTAGGCACTTTTCAACTCCGAATCGGCTCATGGAACGACAAAACAACCCGAAGCGCACGTCTCAGAGCACGCCGAGAAAATGTTTACTAACTGTAGTAAACACAGATAACATCGACTCAGATTAGCCGGTATGAAATACGAATAACATGCCAACAAACAATTTAAATAATACGAGTAGACATTATACAGTATTATAATTGTTGAAATTCAAAACTTTGTGCACGGTAGGTTTGAGGAGAACATTCATAAACCTAACGCCGTATTGGCTGCTATTAGACGGAAGAACCTTCCTGAACCCGCTAAACCTAAACTATTCACTTTCCTGAAACTGCAGCAGTATGAGAATTTAGGAAAACCATGTATATCTGCTAGTGAAATTCATGCGTGGTGTACTGCAAGGAAAGAAGTCCCTTCAGACGACGATGTCGTCGCTGTAGAAGCAACACTGTCTAACCCACATCTTCCCAACTTCACATGTGACACAAAACACTGTTTCATGTCAGTGGTTGTTTGCCGAGGTGCAGGAGTCTAATCCAAAGATGACATCAGCAGAGGAGTCGTTCTTCTCTGTCTAACCAACTCATTTTCGACTTTTGACGCGGTAAGCTCGACTGTGAAGACCCTTAAAGCTACGAACTCGTCAAATACTTACGGGAGAAGAAAAATAAGCTCCTTTTAGGATAGTCGCGAGGAAGACCACAAAATAAAGGGTTTTCTGCATGGTGACTCGACACGCGCCCTTTATCGAAGGAGATTTCAACCTGAAATAGATTTAAACTTGTACCACAGCAAGTACAACGCTAGTTATCAATGCGATAAAGTGTATTCGTAACCCCTGCAGTTTTACGGCGTTTCTTGCAAGGGTTCAGCTGGTTTAGCTCACCTGTTCCATTCCGCGATGATGCACACTATAAGTTGAACCAAACAGGTGAAAGCGACAGCGAAGAATATTGTAGCGAACGCCGTGAAATAGCTCGTGTTGGTCAAAGTGCACTCGTCACCCTCGAATTGGATCTGCAACATCATGACGATAATTAAGGTCAAGAAAGAAATTTTTTACTCGTTTACAGAGATTGACGCCCTTTTAATTATAATTATTGGTCTTGGAAACAGCATACCTCGCAAAAACAGGTGCCGTTGAGACATTCGCCGTGGCCGGAGCAATTGTGACCGTTGCACGAGGATTTCATCATCCTGTATGTCCCCAAGTATTTGAGAGCCGCCGACGTCATAATCTACAAGAAAGCAGTAAGTTAGGCGGGAAAAAATTCGTAATTGCGAAGACAAAATCAACCGATGCGCCTCAAATCTGAAATTTTTGACTAAACACGCAGTTTCCATCTAGTTGTGCTCGTAAGGTTTCCAGCCCGATCGCTCAACTCTGTGGGGCTAAAAAGGAGCTACGGGAGGGTTTTTGAAGGGTTTCGGGTATGGGGTTGAGTTAGGTGTCGTTTTCCAAGTATTTTTGGACGGAGAGTCAATTTTCGGCGGTCACAGAGCCATCCGATTTCACCTTGGGGTTCTAAGGCGCTTTCATGGGGCAACAAATGGACCTTTGGCAGGATGTGATGAGGTCAAAGGAAAGTCGTTTTTCGTGGAATTTAGGACGCGACATTTTTTGGGGGCCCAAATTTTGTAGCTTTTTTTCATTTATAGTTTCCTGTACTATATTGATAGTTTCCTACTACTGGGGTGCCTAGGCGCCAATTAAAATTTAGAATCATAACATCCGACCTTTTGTAGGCAAACACCACTTTTAATGCCTTGATTGACTGGACTATCATATCAAAGTATAATAAACCCTTATGTAAAATTAGCATCGTTTTGTACCTCTACCCCTGCCGGCACATCGCAGAACTGTACTGCAATAAGGAAGCTTTTGCCCGTGAGAACCTAATCGCAAGCCCAATGATTTGGTTTGTCAATCGTCGAGAGATCTGCTAAAGGTGACTCTTTACAAACACTAGATGGCTCTGATCAAGTGTGTATGAATTCTGCTTCCTTCTGGGTAAAGGTTTCAGCCTTCTCATGGCCATATGGGTCAAAATCAGGATCTAGCGTTTTGAGAATGACCTGGAAGTGCGCACCTGGTTGCGGCATATCTCAACTGTACATAATATGGCGGGGTTTGATGAGGGTGGTAGATGGGTTGTTAATTAAAAGAGTTCGTGTTGGCAGAGCGCTTTCGTTATTAAAATAACATCATCAGTGCCTGTACAGAGAAATCCTTGCATCAGGCACAACATCAATTTTTATGGGGGGGGTTTCTTAAGTCCCGAAGCAGTTTTAAACAAGGTACACCTCATCGCATTTATAGAGCTAAGCCTAGGTAACTTTAAAACTGCTTCGGGACTTAAAAAACCCCCCCATAAAAATTGATGTTGTGCCTGATGCAAGGATTTCTCTGTACAGGCACTGATGATGTTATTTTAATAACGAAAGCGCTCTGCCAACACGAACTCTTTTAATTAACAACCCATCTACCACCCTCATCAAACCCCGCCGGCCAAAAAAGCCAGAGATGGATGACACCCTTTCAAGTACTGTACATAATATGTATACATATTATGTACATACAGTTGGCCACCTGAGCAGCGGTCTCACAAGTCCTCCCTACTGTAGGACCTTGTAACAAGGTCCTCGTAGATTTTCCTCCGACTATGACAATACTCAATTTACCAAATCCACTTGAAGCTACTTAGCAAATTGAAGATTCCTTAGCCCTCGATGAAACGTCGAAATGGGGGATTTAACCTTTCAAATCCACTTCCGCGAACTCCCACGAAAAATGCCCTTTTACCGATCCAAATCCCGCTATAAAAGATATTTCTCTTACACTCGAGGGACAGCCAGATCGAAAATAGTCGTAACAGCCAGCTCGAATCAAACGATCCAAATCCAACGCCCAATATCGACCGACGACAAGACAACCTCCGGACAACAACCGAACGAAGTCACTGCCCGAAATTCAGTTCATGTTCAACACTCACGAACCACGACATAATCCTCTCAGACCAGAAAACCTAAAAATAAATTACGCATCAAATGACACAAGACTTTGTTATGGATTGAAAACAAAAAGGTTTAATGGCTGATCGATTTGTCGACAGTGTTCACCTCCGAACGTCAACAACTTAATAAGAAATAATATTTCCCTCGATGGTTGCTCTCTGTTACTCTGTGTTCAAACCCTTGCCAGATGCTAGTGCCACTAGCATAGATGGTTTCACCAAACGAGCCAAACAAATTAATTTAAGAATACAAATTTGATTGTATACAAAAATTTGTGCTCAACGATTACGAATAAGAGGTAAATTTCTGAAGAAAATTTCCCTCAAACGGCATGTCTGTTGATCAGCTGCGAACGTTACTCATCCACCCCTCACCTCGTTCAACCCCCGCCCCTCCACACCAAAGTAGGTGAGTCACCTACCTAAGGTGACTCACCACCAAAAGAAATGGGATAATCCATTATGGATTCTGCGTCCAGAAATAATTTGAACCCGACACCTAACTCGACCCCATAGCCGAAGCCATTCAAAAAAACCCTCCCGTTTTTAGCCACGTAGCCCCCCCCCCCCCCCCCCCCGGTTTGGGCGATCGGGCTGATAACCATGCGGGCACAACTAGATGATAAACCGAGTATTTTGTCAAAATGTCAGATTTTCAGACAAATTCCTACTGCCCAAAAAGCCTCAGAAGGCGGACGGACATTTCATTTGTGGAATCTAGACTTCATGAAACGCATAAAGAATGATAAACCAAAATCACAATTCGTTACCTACCTAATCATTTCCAGTCATTGCAAGACGATTTTGATTAAACTCGCCTCGAACTTTTGATTAGCATAGTACCTACCTACATTTTGATTGGTACACTTTTAAATATAAGGTTATTATATGCAATATGCCTATTTAGGCATTAAGGATGTATCAGATACATCCTTAATGCCTAAATAGGCATATTGCATATAATAACCTTATATTTAAAAGTGTACCAATATGAGATTCTCACATGATACGACATAATAATACCCTAGAATAATATTCTCATATTATGAGAATATTATTCTGAGAAAACTCCCAGTTGGTGGGCAGCCCATTCCTCACAAACTCTATAGAGAATGTGCACATGGGACAATTTGGCAAGAATACGCTACTTATATGTTTCAAGTACCTATAAATTGTATACTTTTAAGTTTTTAAAACACGAATAATAGGTTGTGTAAGAACCACTATGAAAACAAGACTTGTTTCACACTTAGTGTGAAAAAAGTTTAGCGCAAGAACCCATAAAGTGGAAAAATCGTATTATATTGGAGCTTCAATACGAGGAGGAGAACCATCTTTACTCTAGGGTACCTACCTACTTCTGAAAGGCGGAAAAATTTCAAAAGGTTTGTGGGTATGTTAACAGAAATCGCCGGAGACATGCGCAGTTTAAGAACTGGTGTTCCAGATCGATCATAGGTTGCCAACCTAAGGTTGGACGGAAACCGACAGCTCGGGTAAGTGCGGTCGGGTTTTGTCGACAGCTGTCCAACTTCTGTCGACAGACGCAGTCAGACCTGGAACCAGTAGTTTAATGTGTGCCTGGAACAAACCTAAATTTGACAGGAAAAATTCAGTTGGGGGAGTAGATAACGAGAAAAATTTGAGAACGCCCAAAATGTTGGCTCAATGTACCTAGCGAAGATTAAGTGCCCATAATTTTCATTATAATTAATAATTATTAGCGACACTTCAAATGTCTCCTCTTACCTACCATACATAATAATAATATTATTATTAATATTCTCTTACCATTCATAATATTATTATGTATGGTTAGAAAATATTAAGTAGATAGGTACCTATATTATATTCTTCAGTAGGTATGGGTTTTCCAACCATTTTTTCACGCGAAATTTGATTGGAAATTGATTTCCGAATAAACGTCATCGAGCTACTCATTATCGAAAAGCAAGTAGAAGAGGACTGTGGCAAGGTGAAGGAGGACGGGGGTTGGCTGTCTTTAGCCTGCAGGGGTTGGCCTCCTAGTGTAATTCGTAGAGCTGTAAGATGTAGGAATGTAAGGTTGGTAGGTATCGCGTATTTGATTCGCAGTTGCATTAAGTAGGAAATGAGTCTGGTAGGTAAAGGAAAAACTGTGATGACTAAATCTCACACTGAAGGCCAGTTTCGCCAAAGCGGTCCATTTTAGTTAAATCCAAGATTTGCCTTAAAGACAGTTTCACCGAGTAAACTGAAGATTAATATGTTTACATAAACCAAAGATTTCTTCTAATTCTCAGTCTACAACTTTGAAGCCAACACCGATGCTGTGTCCATCAATCAGAAGCAGCGACTTATGGCGGCAGGTAGCGAATCGATTCCGGCAGTTCTGATTTTTTTTTCCCAGAAGGTTTGTTCCAGGTTTGACGGAATTGACGGAATTAACGGAAATCGCCGGAGACATGCGCAGTGTAGAAACTGCTGTTCCAGGTCGAGCGTCGAGGTTGACAGCAGTTGGACGGAAACCGACAGCTCGAGTATGTGCGATCGGGTTCAGTCGACAGCTATCCAACTTCTGTCGACTGCAGCAGTCAGACCTGGAACAAACCTAGAACATCCCGAACTGATTCCGACTGCATCCTCACCCACGTGTAAAATCACACACGCGCAATTCATTTCCTTGTTCAATTGTCTTGTTGTCTGTCTACTTCGTAGGGACCACTTTTTCGTACGCGGAGGACCAAAGTTCTGTCCGTTTTAATTCCTCGAATTCCAGGAATAAGCGTTAAGCGTTCGCGTTCTGATTCGATTCCGGACGGCCAGAACTTACACTGCGAACGCACCCATATTAAATATAGGTATAAATTTTATCAGAATAATTTTCTCGTGGAACTCTACCTCCTTTTTCCCTCCCCCTGACCCCCCTCCAGTACTGACACGCGCGTGGTTTTTGGGCTACTCCGGCACGCTCAACAAGCGGTTGAGTTCTCGAACTTCTGGCAACACTCCCCCTCAACCCTCCCTCTGGCAACAGGTTCCCTTGTCAATCAATCTGTTATCATAACAATCTTATGATAGTGATTACGCTTTGGTGGCGGGAAACAATACAATCATCGAAATAATATTATTCTGTTGAGATTTTTCTTATATTATTATACTAAAATACCAAGCATTCAACCCCAATCTTTGCTGAGGTGGAAGCAAACTTTGTACTTTGAGGACGCTTTATTATGGAAATCAATGACTCGCCTGTTCTTCGTTCCAGGTGAGAGAACAGTTGTTCGTTCATTAGTAGAGATGATTGTTTACATTGTTTTACATCACGTTGGTTTAACAGGAAGTCCTACCAAACGCCGATGAAGTGGAAGTCTCCGGTCAACCTCCACGAAAGCCCCAGATCCTCCCTGTTGTTCTCCGCGCAAGCTAAAAGTTACGAAAAGAGGCTGAAAAGCGTTAGAAAAGTGAGTTGACGTTTTAATTTGGCTTAACGAGGTGTAGCGCACTGAGAAGACGTTGTTTCAGCTCAAATCACATTTTTGTTGAAGTGTCACACGGTATTGTATTTGTGCCTTCAGATCAAAAACCCTTTCGAGCAGCCTGATCCGATGATTTTGAAAGAACACGTGTGCTCTCCCAACATACTGAAAATCGGCCCTGAGGTGAGTGGGTTTGTTTTCAGTTGTCCTTACTGTAAATCTCCTTGATATCTCTTTTCATCTTTACAGCCGGAGGACTTCTCCTGGTCCATAGAGGACATTTCCCGGATCCAACCAGCTTCTTTCGAGTCGCCGCAAGCCATTGAAGAAGAAGAATTTGATGAGGCCCGAGAATCGATGGCCCAGGAGGCTATAGACAAGTGAGTTGGTACTCCTGTCCAGGGTTACTGTAAAAAGCGTTGCCGCTTGTGACTATTATAATAGGGATTGTCTCCAGGAGCGTAGCGTGGCTCTGGAGTTGAGGGAACTGCACTCAACCCCCCCCCCCCCCCCCCCCCCCATTTTCATCATCCTTTTGGATGCTATTCCAGAATGACTAGCTTAAAATGGACAGAACTTCGTTCCTCTGCCAACGAAAAAGTAGTCCCTACGAAGTTAACTCCACCTCCAGACTCTCCTTCCCTGCATCAGAAGCAGATTCTGCTCCGTCACCTCAAGAATCAAGAATCAAGAATTTATTTATTTGCCAAGGCCAATTTGACAGGGCAAACGTCAGACATGAGTAATAAATGATAGTTCACATATAGAAACAATCACATGTCAAAATCTAAAAGGCTAAACACACTCTGCTTACAGGGGAGAACAAGAATGACCAAGAGTATTCACATCTAAGAAAATTTGATTTAAGCTAACACATGCACTAGTATGGGGGACACTTAAACTAGCACTGAACACAACACCGTCAACAGGCTGCAACACCCCACTTGATCTTATAAAAATCCTCCAAGGTGTATAATTCAGCTTTAAGAAGGTGGGCTTTGATCACCCTGGAGAACGCTTTAATGGATAACATTCTGACATTATGGGGCAGCGCATTGAACAAACGAGTCCCCACTTGAAACGGATTGTTGCGCTGAGCCGTACTGAGGCGGGTAAATGGGACAACAAGGTTGCCTAGTGAGCGGGTGTTATGATGGTGCACCTCGGACACTACTGGGATGAGCGACAAATTGGACTTCATTAGGTTGAGAACAGCCAAGACGTCAGCACTAGGTATAGTAAGAATACCTAGGCGAGCAAAATAACCCCTACAAGACTCATTCCAAGGGAGATTAGCCAGAATTCTGATGGCGCGCTTTTGGAGCTTGAACACCTTTATAGCGTGACTGGAGCTGCCCCAAGCAACGATACAATAATTAGCTCTGCTAGCAAAACAAGCATGATAAACTGAGCGCAAGACCTCATCAGAAACGGCACCTCTCAGCCATGAAGATGGAAGACGATAACTTAGGGAACAGTGGTTCGATATGAGAAGACCACGAAAGACGGTTGTCGATTCTCAAGCCCAGGAGGTTGACCGATTGGTCAAGACGTCGGTTGAGCCCCAATTCAAGAGTCTGGGTTTTGTTTTTGTTTAAGACCAAGCCGTTTGCAATACACCACCTCTCTATAGTATTGGATTTGTTTAATGAGTCTTGGTCAAGTTCATCACGAGATGATCCCCTTGCCAGGCTGGTTATATCATCGGCAAAAAGAAAAATGGCTAGAGAGTCCAAGAATTGGCTTGGCAAGTCATTGATGTACAAAAGGAAGAGAATAGGACCAAGAATACTACCCTGCTTTACTCCACACGGAATGACGACCTCCTCAGAGCAAGACCCATTGAAATACACGACCTGGGACCAGCCTTCGAGGAAACTTTTAAAAAACAAAATTGAACTCTATCGATCGGTTCGAACTATCGATTCAAACAAAGTATTCATCGATCTCTGATTTGATCCTACCACGAAGAATCGATGAATCTGACTGTTATTAATCGAATCCATCAGACAGAATGCGCTCTAATTCAACTTTCCGGATTTTTATTCTTCGTGTACGTTGTTTACCTACACTTTTGTCTTCTTTTCGTCTAGGGTACCGCCGCTACCCGCGGTACCCCTGAATCTACGTCCCTGGTGGCCCCCTATAGTATTATGAATGGAAGTCAAGTTTAGCGCTGTTTAGTGGCGTCCAGCGGATGATTTCACGATTATGAGTTGTAGTTGTGGGTAGGTAAATCGCCATCAAATTCACTTGTTCATCCCCTTTTCATGAGATTTTCGTTAGTTTGAGGATGATTATGAACTCGAAAATACTTGGAACTTGGGCACAGACTGGCATTTGAGCCGTAAGAACGTTTTACATGCATTTTTTGCGATCCTATTTCATTGAGGTTGAAATCCCCATATCGGGAATTTAACTAGAAAACTAAATACACGGGAATGTTACATCTCTGCTCCTATTTCAGATATTTCTCAACCACTCACAACATTGTATCACCTGATGACGCGTACACAGGGACGTGGCAGAGTCTGGCTTATTCCTCCCCGATTGCGCCCACGTCGAAGGCTTCGTCCACGGCGAAAAAAAAATCCCGCTCGCTCAAAACTGACGGTTGGTGGATTTTCCCTCTCTTCAAATTCTGATAACAACGCCTGTTAAATGAATTGTTGTAAATTCCAGTAAGCGTCCAAACCATGTACACATTCCCGCCTGTGCTGCCGCCTGAAATTGAAGAACTACTCAAACCGTACATCTGTGATATCAACGTCGAAGTAAGTATTGAAGGTCTTTGATTCCATCATCAACTATTTAATCGTGATTCACTTTGTTGTGTCTTCCAGAGCAGCACGAGCATCGACATCGAAGACAACTTTTTAAACACCTCTTCGCTCCGGAGGAAACTGTTATTTAACAATGAAGAGGAAGAGTTGAGCCCCGTCAAGTGAGGATATTTTATTTAACAGTCGTACCAACTTCACAAAATGGTATTGGATTCATGAATGAATGAAACTGCTGAATTCAGCAGTTGGGGTTTTTAAACCGGGAGTTGTTGAACTCCCTATCAACCTCATGACTTGGGGCGAGTTCAATAGTTCTACAACCATCGTTGTAGAGTGGCTGGTTCTTGGGCAACCCTAAATTGATATCTTCTTGGACAATTAGCGCAATGTTAATAATATTAATACCTATATTATATTAATCATTACGTTTTCAGGTTCAGCGGACGTCAATTCACGCCCTCCCCGCCTAAGACTGATATCGTATCTCGCTCAGTGAGTCGTTCACCGATCCTTTTCATTCTACCTGTGGGAAAAGTGACGTTGTACAGCCTGCCTAGCAGTGTTGCCTCCGTTGGGCCTCCCCCAGTCTTTTGCGGGCGTCTCTCATTTTGGCACGATCGGTTATCGAGCCAATTAATTTTGCTACTATTCTGCAGAGCCCGGGGGTATGGTACCCTGAGGGGTGAGATGCATAGCGGTTGAGAAGTTGTTGCTCGGACTGTACCTCAAGAAAACTAATAGATGTTAGGGTAATATAAGCGGTTTATATTAGGATCGCTTATCTTGGAATTTTCTTGAGTTCAATAGCACAGTCCCTACGAGGAATCCTGGTAGATCATGAAAATTTTGATCAAGAGCTTATAACTTGATTACGCTAATTTGATAAATTTAGAGGCATCATGACACCTACAATTATATGCATATAATTGGATTACATGCATCTTTAAGCTGCAATCATCCTAGTAAAATGGCTCCATTTTTTTGCTGCCATGAGGCGAACTTTAGAACTATGAGAGGGATATTTAGCCTCAAGATTGTGTTTGGTCTCTGGCTAATGTCCTCCATCGCTTTCTTTTTCCAAGCAGGAGCACATTAGTCTCAAGCAGTTCAGCCGCAACGAAATTACCCCGAAGATGCATGTACCTAATGAAAACAGGGCAAAAAAAGAAGCCTGCAAAGAAGCAAGAAAAAAAACCAGCCTAGTTTTCTCGCTCGCTCGGGTTGGGATGTATACACAATTTTTCCCCTTCAGGGAAAAACATCAGATCATGGATATGTCACACCAATAATTGTTGCTAATCATAATTATTATGATTATGAATACTAGCAATGATTTTGTTTAACCTAGATACTGGGGTGAATATTTCGTGGCGGGTGAAAATTTTTTCCATGACCCCCAGCCAAAAGACATATCCATGTCAAAAAAAAAAATTGTTTTTGACTCGCTAATTTGTGACATCCTCATTTTTGACTCTCATAATATTTTGTTCCCATAGGACATAATTTATTGCAATAAAATTAATTAATTAATTTATTTGTGTAGACGGTATTTCTTATTTCTTGAAGGGGGGGGGGGGGGGGGGGGGGCCTGAGCAGAAGGTAGGTACAGTCAGGTCTCACAGTTTTTGGGGTTATGCCGAATCGTATCATTACTTTGCAGGGTCTGAGCTGTGCCGAATCGAGGACCACCGGTCTTTCGCCATTCTGATTATTGTTCAACAATTTCAGCAATGTGTAGTCACTCGCTATATCGTTATAGAGCGGTGGCCCTTTTTATAAAAAATTTGTGGGTTTCCTAAACTATGTTCGAAGTGTACATAATGTTAGATTTTTTTTGATTTTTTAGAGTTGGATAGAAAGAAAAGTGCGGAAACCCGTGGGAGGAGCTGCATCTATCCCTTCAAGCCCGGACCTCTCCCCAATCAAAAGCCGGTCCGACATGATCCTCGGCTCTACCAACACGTCCATCAACGAAGGTCAGTCTCATCGATTTCTTCTTCTCCTCCTTTCAAAATCCTGTAGGAAAACTTGAAAAAACTACTTGAAAAAACTACTTGAAAAAAAAAAAAAAAAAAAAATCGTTGATTTCTTCTCAGAAGTGTCAATGATGGCCGTCGACGTCAGCGCGAGGGATCACGAAGACATGGCCGTCTCAACGGACGACCGCAACCGAATTTTCTCTTCGACAGTGATGCCGGCCAAAGACCAGTCGGGCGACACGGGGACCGAATCCGGCTATGGGAATTCTTGCGGCTCGTACCCTTCACGGATCACTGACTTTTAAAGATACTTCCCTCCGTTGGTGGAAAAGATGATCAGAACCTGCATGCAAAATCTACTACGAAGAAGTTCTCGGAGGGAAAACCTACTTGCGAGTTGACAGTTATCTCTTTTACACAATAATTATTATAGACTGAAATTGTAAAACATTCAATTTTGCACCTTGTTTTCATCCTGGGGTGCTGATGGAACTGCCAAGTAGAGCAGTCTGTATCTAATACGGATGTCATACCTACTTAACCTTGGATGTGTTCCAAGTCGTCGCGAATTTCTGACTGATCCCCAACCCAAAAAGCAGCGATTGTATAGACGTTTAGTTATGTTAGACACACGGGCTCGTGAAAAATGAGTTTTACTTTGGACACACAAGTTTCTAGAAATGTTGGCACAAATTTCACCCTCGAAAAACGGCGCAGAAACGTGGTCTTTCCTCTCCTCTATACATAGTCATTATACGTTTCAAGATGTGTAAGTACATTCCTAAAAGTGAAATGTCCGACCGCCCCCCAAGCAGTTTTGTTCAGAAGGAATTTTTTTAAATCTAAAATTTGGACAAACTACTCGGTTTTCAGCCCGATCTAACAAGGAATGGGAGGGGTTTTTATGGTTTTCGGCTGAGATCAAGTCAGGTGTCGTTTTCGAAGTATTTTTTTAATGTAAACTCCATTTTTTGGGGGGTCCAAATTCTTTTGACTTCACCGTGGGATTTGTAGGGCTTTCATGGGGCTACAAAAATAGCTTTTGAAGGATGTCATGAGGTGCCGTTTTTCGGTAATTTTGGGCGCATAATCCACTTTTCAGGGTCCCAAATATATTTAGAAGAATTAAATTAAAAAAAAAAAAAAATAGAACAATGTTTGAACAGATAAGGTGAGCTCGCAGCTGAACCGTTTGGCGCATGCGCAGTATGGCCTTTGGTAAGGGCCTTGTGAGTGGGCGAACCTCGGCTTCCAGGAATTTAACACTCACATTCTGACGCTCTGCGAACACAGAACTCGTCTGGCAGTTGTTTTTTTTTTTTTTTTTTTCAGAACTTCCAGAACTGATTCCATCTGCCACCTCAGTGGAAAGTCACGCATGTGTGATTCGTTTCCTCCTTCTGTGATCTCGAGGAGGTAACTTCGTAGGGACTAGGTACTTTTTCATTTGCGGAGGACCAAAGTTCTGACCGTTGTAATTCCTGGAAGCGTTCGAGTTCTGAATTGATTCCGACCGGCCAGAACTTACTCTGCGAACTCAGCTATTATAGCTACCTATAATAGGTAGGTAGTTTAATCTGTGGGTAGGAATATCTGTCCAAACATAGCTCGGGATTTTTGTTTCTTCGGAAAAACGACGGACTAAGTTAGGTAGGTAGGTACATTAAACTAATAAATACATTTTATAGTCACTACTAAAACGAATGACTTTAGTGCAGCCAGATTCAAACCAAATCTGACGCGTTTCATCCGCCAAATCTACTTCAAGCCCATCCCCTTTCATCATCCAAAATTCCTCCTAATAGGTGTATTAAATTAAATTTAAAACTTAAATTGGGTACGGATTTCAAAAACCATTGGCAGTAACTTCGACACTCAAAATTGACACGCACCGATATTGGTGTATGTCAATTTTATCTCCTCCGGCAACTCCTGACAGAAAGTCTGAAATAGGGGGGAAAAGCGAAAGCAGTGTTGCCAAAAAGGGAATTATTTAACTAAAGCGGGAATTTATTGGACTAAACTTGGGAGGCCATACTGTAGAACTCGCTGCCTCCTTGAAGAAACGCCATCTTGGTGTCGGGATTTCCCAAATAAAATATTTTCGGTTTCTCGGAAAAATTCGATCGCTACCTGGTCAAAGTTAGACAGTTCCCGTCGATGTCCGTTTTATCGTTTCGGGCGAGTTTTGAGTTATCGGGAGCGGATTTTTCTGGAATTATTTTTTTGACCAGACGGTAAGTTTATCACGATACGTTGATTTCTGTAGCATTGGCGACGTTGGAGGTGATAGAAATGGCCATGGAAATTTTCTACGGCGAACGGCCACTTTCGAAGGCTTTGCTTGATGTATTATCAAAAGAATCGTTGATAATCTGATGATAAATTTTTTGGTTCGCTTCATCTTAGTAGGATTATTACTTAATTATAATATCATGTTGACCTTGTGGATTATTAATGTTTATCTACTGGAAAGGATAACAAAATAGTGAAATATGCGAAATTGGGCGTTGCTGAATAGAAAGCCGGTCTGTGGGGTGAATCGTCTGGTTGGTTGAGAAAGGCGGTTTTCTTGAGCTGCCGACGAAGTTGCCCCAAATCAGGGCTGTGAAGCAAAAGCCAAGATATGATAGGATAAGTCTACTTTGATATCTGAATGTAGAAGGAAAGGGCTGCATCCTCGTTAAAGGCTTCCTGGAAGTGGGGCCAATGCACACAATGCTCCTCAGTTACGCTGTGAACCAAAGGAGTTCCGCTGAGCAGTCCAAGTTTCTCTGCGGGGACCCTTCGATCGAAAGGGATTTCCTAGGGGCAGACTCTCCTAGTTTACTTGGATGCATTTTGCAAAGACATTTGTGCATAATATGCCCATTATGAACATAGTAGGACTGTCATCTCGGTATTAGCCACAGAGTAACAGGGGACAGCGAATACCTACTAGGCCAGTCGCTCCCCAGATTGAAAGAGTGGGGGGGGGGGGCACTGGTGCAAGATATAATATATATATTATAGTCTTTTAAGCTTACGAACAACAAAATATCATAAATGGTAGCAAACATTTTGCTGGGAGAACTTTTGGAATCCCAAAAACCTCGATTTATTTTGACATTTTCCAGTTTTTCACCTATGAACGTTATGCTCTTCAACTGTGTACTCGAAAAGTTTTCTCTGCCATGCTTCTTATTTTTCGAGTTATGTAGGTTGGCCAGATATACCTACTGCTTTTTGCAGTACATTACTGCTTTAATGTATGTGATACTGCTGTACACAGAGACCCTTGTGTACCCCTGAAATGTACTGCTTTTTGAAACTAGTAGAGTTTTTGGGGAGCTACTTCCTGCCTACTTACTTACGCACTTAACAAGATCTTCCAAAGAACTTAAATTAGATGGGACACCAACACCTCTTATCAGGAGGAAGAAGAAGTAGGTCTTTGAGGCTCAAAGACGGTTTTTGTGGTTTTCAAATTGGTTCACTAGTTTCTAAATCCAAAATAATAGTATTGAGCTTTGAGTATTGATCTCCTTCATGAGATACATATTTTATGAGTCTGCATCGTATAGTCATAATATTTTTGTGGCCAGTGGCAATGATTTAACCTAATGTGATGTTTTATTAGATACATATTAATACTTTGGAGCGGTGACACAGCCGGGTATTAAAACTTTTTTGTCTAGTGTCGTACGACAACCTATTAAATTTTGTTTAATGTACTGCTTCCTCGAAAAAAAAATCTGGCAACCCTACCTATACCTAACTCGAAAAATAAGCATGGCAGAGAAAACTTTTCGAGTACACAGTTGAAGAGCATAAAGTTCTGCGTCGAATGACACTGAAAACTGGAAAATGTCAACAAAAAAAAACGCGATTTTTTGGCCGCCAAAAGTTCACCCAGCAAAACGTTTGCTACCATTTCTGATATTTTGTCGTACAGACCCTTAGTGGGGTTTTGAAGGGTTCCGGCCTGGGTGTCAAATGAGGTGACGTTTTCGCAGTAATTTTGGACGTAGAATCGATTTAGGCCGCCTCATACCTATCAAGATTAAAATTTAATAAAATAAAGATTAATCTTAATAAATTTTGTATGTTGCAGTCTGCACTTTTGCTTTGTTCACGATTTTTGTTTATTTTATATATATTTTTTTTAAATATGCAATTTGACAAAATACTCGGTTACCCGCAAGGTTCTCAGCCCAATCGCCCAAACCCATGGGGCTTTGTGGGGCTACGAGAGGGGGTTTTGAAGGCTTTTAGCTGTGGGATCGAGTTAGGTGTCGTTTTCGAAGTATTTTTTGACGTAGAATCCATTTTTGGGGGTCCCAAAACGATCCGATTTCACCGTGGGGATCTATGGGACTTTCATAGGGCTAAAAATAGGATTTTTGAAGGATCCCTGGAGATCAAATTAGGTTTCGTTTTCCGAGTAATTTTGGACGCATAGTTCATTTCTATTTTCTTCCAACGGAAACTAAAATTTGACAGTTTGCCTAGGCATTTAGTAAAATGACTGATTTGACAGTTTGACTGCGACATAATATGTCGCAGTCAATCTGTCAAATCAGTCATTTTACTAAATGCCTAGGTATATTATGCGCTAAGTATTCCTGGGACCAACTAGCAAAAATTGATGGCAACCTTACTGAAGATGTTGTTTCTTTTGACAAGAGTGTCTCGATTCGAGAAGCAGTGGCATTTTCTCCTACAATTATTGTAGTCTTATTTTACAGTTCGCCTGGCCCCTGCTCGTCATTTAGTCAAATGCCTATAGGCATTTTACTAAATTGCTACTGCCCAAAACGGGGCTCGGATGGCGGAGGGACATTTTGTTTTTGGAATCTACGTGTCTTGAAACGAATAATTTCAAATTTTGAGGCCGATCAGAATTTTCGACCTCCGCCGCGATTACATAGGTGTACCTATTATTCCAAGAATAATAAACCAAAAGTGCCTGCCTGCGTATGCGGGACATGTGAAAATCTGAATGGATGGCCGCCTGGGTTCATAGATACCTATTTCATTCAAATGTGGAGTCATAATTATCCGTCCTAGCGAGCGGTGCTGTTTTCACCTGTTTCCTTGTTGTAGGCGTTGATCTATCGGGAATGATATGAAGCTGGTCGTCAAAAACAACAACGGACAGAAATTCACTCTCCAGATCCGCCCCAACGAGACCTTCCTCGATCTCAAGCGGCGAGTAGAGTTGGAAAGCGGGATTTCCCTCGATCTCAGGTACCAGCGCTGGGAGTGCCATCAGAGATCCAATCGACAAGGTTTAATTATCGACAGAGATATGGAATGAGGTTTCGTGTTAATCAGGGTCAGGCAGTAAACGGTTCCTCTGACCTTGTTGAAGGCGTATCAAAGAAAACTTGGTTTAGATTTCTTCTGTGGCTCATTTCCAATCTCTGCCTCTCTCGAGCTGTCACTACTATCCTACGAGGCGACATGGTTGTTGTTCACATTTTTCACAAACTGGCCCGAATATTGCTTTACTTTCTTAAGGTTTTGATTTTCAGGGACATCACCTCCAACAAAAGAAACATCAATGAAACCCAAAAGGTTATAGATTACTTCCTCACTGAACAGAATCAACAACAATTCCAGCAGATCCCAGTAAGTTACGTCTGAACAATAACATTATGCTAGGGCTTGATGGGTATGAATTTCTGAAGGATGGAGTTTCTGGAAGAAGAAATTTGTGAAGGGAATGGGATTTGGAGGAAGTTCTGGAGAATGGAAATCTGGCATTTGGAATTGGAGAATGTGATGGGGTGGGGGGTTGGAATGAAGATGTACGCATAACACCTCTGAGTGACAACGCTGTACAATCCTACGATGTAATCCAATTTCAAAATTGAATCAGAGTGGGGGAATGGGTCTCTCTGGATGGGCTGTTTCATTGGCCGTTCGTCGGCGGGGACTGACCGAATTCATGTCCACCAACAAAGCAGAACCAAAAAATAATGTTTAACACTCTTTTCTTTTTAATTTTTTTTTTTTTTTTACACCTATGCGAGTGCACTCTGGCTTTAGTGGGGAGCGGGCTGAATTCAAAATGCCAAATTTTCTCTGTTCAGACACGTAATTTGTCATTGCTAACTATCCAACATTTCAACTATGTTTGTCTGAATTTTTCCATGTCTTCGTCCTTATTCCCTAGCCCATTCATAGATATCACAGCATAACACAACCAAACCGTGGAAAATTACAGCGAAAATTGGCATAATATTATGTTGGCATAATAACATATTATGTTGAGGTAAAATTACGACTGGATTGTGTGGGACACACACGATCTAGTGATCAAATGATTAAAATCACCAAGTCACAACTTACGAATCAGTTTATCGGCTCTCACGAAAATTTGGGAAATTTAGATGTGTCCTGTGCCTCAAGCATCAAAATGCAGATTTTACACGGGGAAAAATATAGAGCGATGTATTGATATATTTTGGCGACATCAAATCGGTGACATTCGAAGGATTTATTATTTTTTTTTTTTTAGCCTGAAGTGGTGTGCGCTGTTCCTACGTGCAATAACAAGAAAAGCCAGAAGCCTAACAAGGTACGTGTAATTCACTGACTATATTATATCACATAACTTTATTTCATTCTTTGAACCTAGAGCCGTAGACCCCTGTATGACACAGGTCAAACTTTGAAAAATGCCAATTGAATCATATTATGATTTTTCAAAGGTTGACCTGTATCATACAGGGGTGTACGTATGTATATGTATATATACCCTGTATCATACAGGGGTGTACATATATGTATGTATATATTATGGCTCTGCGTCCAATGTATGAAATAGTTAAAGAGTTAAAATTTTTCTGCGTTCAAGCCCATGAGAGTAGCCCTAACGATGCCTTTCTTTGCTGAACGATGCCTCATCCACCCGTTTAAATTGCAATGTGTCTTTTATTTTGTTATTCTGACTGTAAAGATGAGAAGTCGATAATATCATGTGCTTTAAGTGTTCGATACTGGTTCCTAGGAGTTTATGCGACTGTATACCCTGTGTTTTCGCTCTGTATGACTGGAGAAAACAAGCACTTTCGAAAACATTATTTACAAGTAACCAAATTTCTCAAAAAGTAGAAGAGCAAAAATGTGCCTGTCGGTTCATTCACTGTACAGGGACCGATTACCCCAATTAGGCAGCCAACGATTTGTTGTTCAAACAGTAAAATATTTGGGTTTTTTTGTCGATTGTTTCAGAGCTACTTCGATTTTCCCGTCGAAGAAATTCGATGTCACCAATGGGTGCTGTACTGCCGTCGTATAGCCGCCCGCCTCTCTCCGGACAACCCCAGGGCCAACCTGCCTGTCAACGTTGGCTGCCCTGGAACAGCAATCTGCAGCGATCACTTCAAGTCAGTTCAAGTCCCTCGTTCACTCGCCACTTACGATCAACGGTCTAATTTTGTCTTCTCCGCAGGATCGAACAGTTCGTTAAGAACACGACCACGTTGTTGAAAAGGACGGCCGTTCCTTGTGTGAACCCCGAGCTCCCGTCAGCGCTTGAAGTTCCGAGTAACCATCGGAGTAATGCAGAGTCAAAATATAATATAAAGTGAGTAACCGATTCTTTTTGTGTTATTTACATTGATAAAGGTCAAAAGTCTGTACTCAGGCTGGTTGGTGTAATGACTGGGCTCAATTTTCCAACGATACCTCTCTCAATTCTCTCCTTAAATAGCGCCAGAGCCCGGATGAGGTGAGAGGCGCAGGACCAATATCGTATTGATAGTATAGTATTCTATCAAAACGTTAGATGCAGTCTGTACTTCATTCGGCTTAATATCTCCCAACCTTGGTGATATTTTTAACATAGAATGTGTTTTTATGGAGGTTATTTGGTTTGAAGTTGTTGAGCGTAAGTAAGGTAAGTGGTAAGTCAACAGAATTGTCCCACTGGCTGCCCCGACACCTGGTCCCCCGCTGAGAACTGCAACTCCTTCTAACCCCGCCCCACGCCCCAAGTCAATCCCCTCGGCGGAATTACTGAAAACCACATTCCGTGTTTCATTGGTTTGATCCTCTATCATAACATTAACAATCCGGGGGTCTGGGGGTGTCCCCCAGTACTAAAGTAAAAATATAGTTAACCATACTATGGATCGCAGCACCTACGGGGTCAAATTTACTTGGATGATTACGCCTAAACGGCTGCGAGACATTTAGCTTCAAGTACGATGTGAAACAAGGAGAAGGTGGGAAAGAAAAAGCGAAACTGGCGAAATTTTGAAAAAATCGTTCAAGTAGCTTTGTTTCACCCCGAGATCCTTTTCTTAGTTTCCTTTCATTTTTAATTATTAAAACCCGTTGAAAATGTAACGGGTTTTAATAATTAAAAATGCTTTAAAAAAATTTTCCTTCTCCACCAGCCACCTCCCTCCCAGCTAGTAGTACTCACACCAACTTCAATACTCCGTATTATGATGTAATTGGCCGAGTCCCGTTAAATAAGGAAATAAGAATTGAAAAGAGACCAATTAAATAGTTCGCTAACCATGTGCCTCACTGTCCAACACAGGGTTTTGTTGGGTCTGCTGACCTGGGCCCGCTAATCTTCTTACTATTGGGCCACTATTAGGCTGGCTTAAGCCGTCCCCCGACCTCTCCCACCTAGCCTCAGACCCCTTCCACTCGCTTTTCGATCATGCATTTTTTTCCCGCGAAAGAAATTCGGAGCTACCGGAGCTCAGATGCGCCACATGGAACATCGTTTTGGTGGTTTTAAACTTTCTCGTCATGTGCTCCCCAAAACAAGTTTCTAATGACATACCTCAAAATAAAAATTACCTCAATAAAGTAAGGGGACGGGCCTCAGGATGTTTTCCCTTCGCGTTTTTCATACCCCCCCCCCCCCCCCCAGAGCCCCTCTTTATTGGTGTTTTTGAATATTCTGTGAGCTCCGGAAAAAGGGATGCGGTCGTTATTACTGATCTCACACCTTTTCGCCCCCTCACCCCACTCCGAGAGCAGACGCCTTCCCAACTCCATTTCAATTCGTGTTGATCCTAATTTCGAACACTATTAACACAAACTTTGGTTCAAATGAGCCAAGTTCATTGAGCCAACTTTTATTCAGGCGTATTCAGACTTCTAGTTTGTTACTCGCCCAGCTGAATTTTTCAAGACAAATTTAGGGGGTTTCCGACTTTTAGACGTATCCAGGAATAAAGATGGTTCTCCTCCTCGTGTTGGTGCTTTAATAATAAACCCTAAAACCGAGTCAACTTTTGGGGCTCATTTCAAACTCCGTATTTCTCAAATTGTGATTCACGTTGCAGGAATCGAACTGCACCCAGTCAAAAGTCCAAGATCCAGAACATCCTGCAGGATTCTTTGTCTAGTCAACAATCGCAAACGTCGATATTCGGCTCATCTTCGGTCAACTTGACGTGCCGCCTGTGCGCCAACCCTTCTCGCAACACTGTGTTCATATACTCCAGAGAGGGCAAGGTAGCGTCTTGCACGACTGTTACGTTTAAAAAAATCACAGTCGTGAAAAAGTTTTGTTTTATTTTGTTATTTTCAAGGGGATGATGCTAGCGGAGAAAATATGCGCCACGCTGCCCATCCGAGTGAAAATGACTGACCGGTTACCGAAACAAGTTTGTCGGACGTGCATCGACAAGCTGAACGCGGCTTTTTATTTGGTGGAAATCAGCACCTCGACTGACGACAATTTCCGCGCTTCTGAAAAGAAACGCTTAGAAGGTTGGAGCGTTTTGGATCGTTGACAATAATTGTTGTAAATTATCGTCGTTGACGTGACTAATATTGTGCGTGATCAACAGATAACGAAGAGAAACAAGCTCTTGGAGAGTGTCCTTGTTGTGTTGAGGGGAAGTTCAGCGTGGTTGAAGAAGCCGATTGCCAGGATGGAACCCGCGACGATGAATTGCCCTTTCCGGAATTGTTCCCCGACGAAGAACAACCCGAAGAGGTAAACTACCATAATGTGTCATGAAGGGGTGTGTGGGGGAGACCGGGGCAACATGGCTTTTGGGCCTGATGAATCAGCCGCCATTTTGTGAGTGAACTTTGTTTTTCCCTTCATTGTATTTTTGGCAATAGGAGCTTTCTTCTAATGTTGGTAACCTACCAGCAATTCATTGGACGCCATGAGCATGGCATGCTCACATTGTGAAGTTCTTGGGACCTTGAAGAAAGTAACCAATTTTCTCTTCAACTTTTCTTAATTTTCACACTTGTTGAGTTTCCAAATCAGCACTTTCATTTATGACAGACCATGATTCAAGGTGCTTACAAGCTACAAGTAGCGCATGCAAGTTTTTATATTTTATTTTTGCTGAAACTCCCGCAAGGTGAACCACTAGTTTTGGGGCCAGAACCGAACCAAAACTGGTCCATCTTGCACCACCGAATCCAGAACAATGTATCGTTTGCCCTGGAGTTCTCAATTTTAGACCTGGAATAGAATACCAAGTAGTTAGGTAGTTTGAAAACCCACGAAAATTGTAACGAATTATTTAGGAGGTAGGAATTTTAACGGAAAATTGTAACGAATTATTTTCAGGAGGTAGGAATTTATTAAATAAATTTTATCATAATTCAACTTATTGTTTTATTATCTATCTTACCTTATGTATAAAATAAATATTGTGTACTTTAAGTTGAAGTAAAGTGTAATGACATAGTATAGAATAGAATATTATAATATATTCTTATTGTTGTTGCTGTTCTGATTGTTCTATCGCATCTTATTTATCGTATCTTATTATTGATCTTGATTTATCTCTATTCCAGTTTTGAAAAATTGGAATTACTGTTTTACCATTTTACTTGTTCAAATTCACCAAATGCTACCTAAAGTTGTCTAATCCAGACGAGTATACCTAATCCTATCTAACTTACCTATCTAACTTTTATAATATAAAATATTATCTCCCCTAAGGGAACCTAATGTGATTTAACAAGGCTGTAACGGTAGTTTGTTTAGACGACAATAAAGTATTTTTGTACCAAGCGTTAGGTTGACTCATCTTGCCCCTGAAGTGGTCCACCTTGCAAAAATGAGCCATTTGAAAAAAAAAGTGTAGTAAAAATCAGTACTTCTAAATGGATTTTGAGAAAATTCTGTAAATAGAAAATGTAGGTCGTTGTTTGGAACGCCTTACTTGGGTTTGGTGCCACTTCAAGTTGGATGCTAAAAAATTCAGCTTGAACGAATTTTGATTCTTCTTGCCCTGGTCTCCTCTAAGATGTGTATCGAACAGCATTTTATTGATTTTTATTGATAACATACTGGAAAAATATCGCCCAAAATGAGGAATGGACATGCAGATTATTGGTTAAAGGCTTCCAAATAACGCTGAAAATGGGATCAAAACTCTGTTAGTTCATATGAATTGGTCAGTGATTTGAGCATGGTAAGATGGCCACTATCTCAAAGCCGAGTGGTTCTGGGCGTTAGTCACACCGCGCATTCTCTCCCTAACCAAACTCATTGGTTCGAATCTTGTTGAATAATATAGAACTTTTCAGAATAAATGTGCAGTTGGGTTTATAGTGATTAATCAACAAATTCGAATCCGAAGTTTTTCTCAAATCTCAAAATTGTTGACCTTTTTTCGGTTTTTCGCTTATATCTCGGAAACGGAGCGTTTGTCGTGGAAACCCACTATTTGCAAAATTGAAGTTAACAAAATTCCCTACGAATTTCGTGCATTAAAGTTTAAAATCGGACCAATGGTCAAGGGCGCTAGAGCACGCTGAAAAATTACTTTTTCTCAATCTGAAAATACTGGGAAAACCCCCGTTTTTCACCTGGTGCTGTCGAAATATTAATTTCTTATTCTTAAACCAATTTCGGCAAGTACGCCCGAGATATGCAGGTCACATTAGTCGAGTTGCCGAACTTCGGTGAAACTCAGGCGACGGTAGGATAAATTCTCTGAAAATCGCTATTTCCGGAAAAGTTATGTTTTTCCTCTTATATAATTGAGTAGGCCTTTTCTTTGCTCCTATAACTCTATACATTGAGTTAAGAGGTTGACGTGAACATGGAAAAAATGGTCGGTTTTCAGTCGACAATTACGACGTTATAAATTGGTCATATCTCGAATGTGAGGAGGTCAATCGACGTGGAATTTAATGCTCTACCATTGACTATTTAGAAGCATCTGTGGAAAAGTGCTTAGTTTAGGAGTTATACACGAAAAACTGAAAAAGTGCGAGCATTTCGGTTTAAGGTTGCTTTTGTTTTTTCGGAAACACCTTTACATTTTACTTTTTGTGACAAAAATGACTTTCTAACCACTTGTTGACGTCTGAAGACACGCCCCATCGCCCCAAGATGATTTAATTCAGGTGCATGTCCATTCCTTATTCATCGATAAATCGTTGTATTAATTGATATTTGCGAACCCCTCTTCTCCCGTTGGCCATTCAACCTTTCTGTACAAAGAGGGGAAAACTGTCTCCCCTCAATTAATGCTCATAACGTGTTATGCCCCGGAAAGAAATGTTCCCACACTCCCTTCATCTTCCTTCACAAAAAAAGCAGCGAAATTGTGGATTCACGCCACCGGCCTTCCGCTAAACACAACCCAAAATTTGAGGAATTTAAATTCAAATTTAGGAACTCAAACTCACGTAGGTACACCTTCAACTTCCATTCTACAGGGTGCTCCTACAATATTTTTCCAGTTCTTTCGTTCAAGCTTCACATAAGTAGAGTGTAAGCAGTAAAAACTTCCAACAGGCCCTTGAAGGATAAAATTTATCCTTCAAGTGCCTGTTTGAAGTTTAATGGTGGGTCCATTATTCCTTGTTATTACCGTAATAATTTAGATATACACGTCGGCTGTTATAGGTTTCTGAAACGACGAGAGAAGTTGCTGCTGATGGTGTCAACGAAGGAATCCCAAATCAATTGGAGGCTGCTGGTAAGCAAAAAAAGTCTGATTTGATGTCTGAATCACATGAGGGTTCTGAAGACGACGGTGATTCAATTTCAGGTTCAGAGCAAGGTGAATACATTTTGTCGGATATATTGGATTTGGACGGGTCTATTAACGGTGAAGAGGTAAGTTGGGTTCGCCAAATGTCACCGGAGTTCAAGATATGCGCCAATCCCCTGTAAAAGTAAAAGGATTCTGGCACAGCTTACACTTCATATCGTCAGGTTTCCAGGGATTGGAGCTTTCCTATTACAGCCACTGTTACGCACCTTGCAGCACTTTATAACTTGGCGTATCTGCAGGTCCATCTGTGCCGACTGTGCGGGTCCAGCATGTTGTCTCAAGATGGCGCTGTGGATCACGCTCTGTCCCACGGCTCTGACGGGTTTTTTCCGTGTATCGCTTGCGAGAACTTCTATTCCAATCCGCAAGAGCTTGTCGACCACTTTCTCACTCATGGAACACCCTCTTCGGGCACTGAGCCAGGCGTAAGTTTTTGCTTGTTTCAGTTTTTTGTTTGTGACATAATTGAGTGTTTCAAAATCCAAAAAAATGCATCCATACCGCTAAAAAAAACCATTTTTTTTTTTCATCTAAAGTATGGTAGATTCGTGGATGAACCGTAGAAAGTGAACTTTCGATGGGAGGCAGTGCTCTTTTCAAGAATCGATTTACTGCGAATCTATAAGAAGTAGGGGGTGATCAGAGAGGCATAGCCTCCTTTATTACGTTGATCGCTTTACTCGTGAGTGTTTATTCCTGCTCTGAACATCAAGGGATTGCGGTGTATTTGGTATTCGAGCGTTAACCTGTTCAACCGTCAGAGTTGCTTCCCAAACTCAAGCAGTGCTCAAATAGCCGAGGTCTCTAAATTAACCGTCCATTAGACGCCGGGCTGAAGGGCAATCGAATGCAGGCGGCCTTGTTCCTTGTTAATGTTTTTGCTTTTACATGTTACTCATTTCAAGTGTACTTCTATGCTAAATTGCTACTCACTTGAGAGTGTTCGAAAAACTTGCTTGTGCACTACCATTTACTTTTTAACTACAGCTCAACTCTTTTATAGACTTTTATCCAAAATGCGGATGAAGAGTCGAATCTACTGAAGGCACAGATGGTGCTCTTTGATGGTATTTGAGCGGTTACTACCTTATAAGTAGGTCGAATTTCAAAGCTGAGGGGGTCAATCGACGCGGAATTTAATGCAATAATCTTTCATCGACTAAATAGAAGCATTAAATGTTGTTGAACAAATTTTGTTGAAAAAGTGTTCGGTTTAGGAGTTATAAGGGAAAAACTGAAAAAGTGCGAAAATGTCGGATTTTTTTGTGGCTGCGATAAAAGACGCATAATATGCGGTACATATTATGTACCTCCTGCGATGGTGCAAACTTGGGATAATAGTAACTATTATCCCAAGTTTGCACCATTACGGCAACCAACTGTTGTCAGTCATACCTAACTAAAGGTATTACAACGATTTTCATTTTGCCAGGAATTATATCACAGTCCCTATTTTCAGGACTAATTTGTAATAACTGAAATAACTGGAGTGGCCATTTTGTTTTGGTAGATAACACGCTAATGCCTCAGACTATGCTATGGTAATAAGGGTTTTAGTTCTCGACCAGTGGTGTATAACGTCTGTTAGGGTAAGCACAGGTAGCATGGCTGATAACATACGACCCTGCCACATTTAAAACATCAACAATCAAACATTAACAGCTTCACCTTATGTTTCAGGTATTCTGCGATAAATGCGGTGAAAACTTCACCTCAGTTCTGGAATTCAACGACCACAGGTACAATTGAAGGCTTTTTGCAGTGTTGAAATTATCTTAAATGAGGCATTTAAATGTTTATGTGATTGGTGCCCAGGTGCGACGAAGGAGAGGAGCAGACTGTTCACAAATGCGCTCTTTGCTCGAGAACCTTCTCCACAGATCACAGGCTCCAGTTTCACATGAAATATCACACGGGCGCCCTAAAAGGTACGTCTATACAAAATTCCTGGTCTTGGTTTGTTCTCGTGTTTGTCACGTCTATTGTCGCAGGCGACTGTCCTACTTGCGGCGAGTCGTACCCGTCCGAATGGAAACTCTACCGACACATGATGGAAGAACATGAAGATCCTTCTTCGGGATTTGACGCCGAACAGAACCTCGTCGAGGGAGATGAGGAAATAAGCCAGTGCGTCGAATGCGGGATGATTTTTCCTTCGTACGCTGCCCTGAAAACCCATCTGAAGTGAGCCTTGTGATCCGTTAACTGTTCTTACTATTATTATTGCTATTATAAACACTTTACAATTCCAGGGAGCACTTGAAAGTGGACAGTTCGAAGCCTTTTACGTGTGAGTGGTGCGGAAAGAAATTCTTGAGAAGGTCGATGCTCCGAAATCATGTGAATACGACCCACAAACTAAACCCAGAAGGTGAGCTAAATTTTTGAACCGGCTAGTTACACTTTTATTAGATTTCAAATGGAATTTCAACTAGCCCACAGCCAGCTCTAACCTCAGGGCTCTAACCAGACTCGAGACACAGTTCGCCAGTTGTTTTTTTTATGGCTACGACAGCCAACTCATTCCGCCCGGGGGGGGGGGGGGGGGGGGTTAGGCCGCTCTCCGCGAGTGTTCAGTATTTGGAGAACCACAGTCAACTACCTCCACTCTCCGTTAGACATTTTAGGCACTACAAACATTTTTCTCATTTTGTTTCTTCTGCTTTCAGGTTCCTGTTTCACTTGTAAGATATGTAAAGAGGCGTTCGCGTCTACCAACCAAGGCGTCGCTCACATGGACACTGCCCACAACAATTATGTAGGACATGATGATACCTAACTATCATATCTGGAAGATGTCTGTAAGGTGATACCACATGTCTTAATTCCAGGTGGAATGTGAGCCGGCTTACAGTTTTGAAATGATCACCGTCACGAGGCTGTACCAGTGCGAATATTGTGAAAAGGTAGGGAGAATCTCAGGAGGTACGTGACGTAGTTGAGATACCGTCGAGTTTTGTTATGAAACTTTGGAAGAGCATCAGCCAGCTCTTCCCTGCTTTGTACGTTGCCAGCAAAGTCAATGTTGTAATATTGTCTGTTCTTCAGGTGTTTGCGGAGTCCGGCGTTTTGAACAAACACCGAGAGCTCGACCACCCGCCCAACACGAACGGCCCCTCTTTTGCGTGCAAATTCTGCACGAGTTTGTTCAATTCGTACAGCGACCTGCAGGTGGGTGGTGCTCTTATGAAGAGTTTCAGACGTTACGTAAGCGATTACTGACTTGGGTCACGTTTCAGGAACACAAAACAGCCAATCACAGCCACCTGAGTTTTGTGGACGAGTTCAAAGGGGAAAACCTGAACGTGCCTATCACTTTTCTTTGTGAATTCTGTGAAAGGTAATCACGAGTGTTTGGATATTGTTTTGATTTAAGAGGTGTTCTCTGTGGCGTGACAAGCGAGGTTAGACACAGAAGAGGTGGGATAGTGGTTCGAAAACAACCAGCCCTTGAACAAGTTACTTATAAAGTTTATGATCAGAAAATGTTTGAAATATCCACGCTGTATAATAGTATTTAACGTGGTAGATAGGTTAGCATGCGTTCACGAAATTAGCGGCTACTTCAAAGGTTTTCCACGCTCCATTGAGAATTTTCCAAACCTACTTAATTGAAAATTATCTGTTTCAAAAATCTGAAATTTTCACAAAATACTCGGTTCACCATCTTGTTGTGCCCGCAAGGTTTTCAGCCCGATCGCCCAAACCCGTGTGGCTCTGTGGGGCTAAAAAGGGGCTGCGGAAGGAGTTTTTTTAGGTTTTCGGCTATTGGGGTCGAGTTAGGTGTCGTTTTCGAAGTGTTTTAGGACAACGAATCCATTTTTGGGGGTCCCAGAACGATCCGATTTCACCGTGGGGATCTGTGGGCCTTCCATGGGGCTACAATTGGGATTTTTGAAGGAGTCAAGGAAGTCAAATAAGGTGTCGTTTTCCGAGTAATTTTGGACGCATAATTCATTTTTCAGGTCCTACATCTATCCAAACAGCGTACAGGAATTTTTTATTTTTCAAAAATCTTTTCTTAATGATACTGAATTAATTTTTGCACAATTGTGTAAATTTTGCAGCGTTTTACCTTTCAAATTGGTTGCTGGTCCTTCAAATCACTTGCGACCTCCCAAAAGTGCTTAAATGGCCATCAAACGAGATTTTGACCTCTGGAGACTAGTTATTGGTCAATCGAACCTGTTTTCACTCTCAAACTGGTTGCGTGTCCTTCAAACCACTCCTCGACCTTTTACAACTGGTTCCAGGTCCTTAAAACGAGTTATTGGCCTCTCGAAATTGGTTTTTGGGCATTCAAACCAAATTTGACCCCTTAAAACAAGTGTATGGTCCTCCAAACCTGTTCTTGGCCTTTCGAAATTAGTTGTTGGTCGTCTAACTGGTGTTCCTTCTCTCAAACTAGTTGCTGGTCTTCCAAACCAGTTCTTGACCATTCAAAACTTGTTATTAGTCCTTAAAACCAGTTCTCGACCTCTCCAAAGTGGTTATTGAGCCTTCAAACCAAATGTTGACTTGAACTAGTTATTGGTCTACAAAACAAGTTTTTTAACCTCTAAAACTGGTTGCTAGTCCTTCAAACCAGTCATTGACCTTTCAAAACTGGTTTCTGGTCTTTTAAACGAATTTTTGACCTCTCAAAACTGGTTGTTGGGTCTTTAAACCCGTTGTTGACCTCTCCAAACTGGTTTAAACCCCCCCCCCCCCCCCCCCCCGGTTTTTGGTCATTCAAACCGTTTTTCACCTCTCAAAACTGATTGCTGGTCCCTCGAATTAGTTTTGTCCTCTCAAAAGTGGTTATTGTCCTTTAAACCGGTTCTTGATCTCACGAATCTGGGTTCTATCCCTCAAAAACAGGTGATCAACCCCTCACAGAGTTACCTACCACTCTTTTCGACTTTTTTACCCTCAAACTCTGATCCTAATGCCCCCAAAACTGAGGCTTAATCCCTTTCCTGGTTATGGCTCCGTTAGTCTCGATCGTGCAACTGCGGGCTGGCGCAGAAGAAATGTACCTCATAAGTAGACGGAATGTTCACAGTCCAAAACTCAGTTTTCACTTCCCCGAAATGTGTTCCAAGACAGAGCAGGGATTCCCAATGTGGTCGATATCGGTTTTCCAGAGGTCGACATGAATGAAAACAGATTTTGGGGGTGGTCGAAAACGTCTAAAAATCTACCCTTTAACGAATATGTGTCTCAAGCCGAGACGTTAAAATGAATACAGAACAATATAATATAATATTATTGTTTCGATATTATCACCCAGCTGTTGAAGTAAGTGTTCAAATTTGAACGACTGTTTGTTACTAGTAGTTCTCAACTTCACTGTTGGCTTTCAGGGTTTTTGTAAATTACGTGAAGTACACCGAGCATCAGACAATACACTTTGGAGCGGAGCCGTACGTGTGCCGGATATGCGACCTCCGTTTCGCCTCTTTGGCCCAAGTCAACGACCACCGAACAGTTCACGGTACGTTAAAGTGCATACCTCTTGACTCGGAGAGTAGCGATGCGTTTAACCCAACACCTATTCACAGGGGACGTGGAGCCTTTGGACGACGTCGACTTGAATCGACCTTTCGACTGCCACTACTGCAACAAGACGTTCGCCATCGAGGACGCTCTCGTCAAACACATCCGGATGCACACGGGAGAGAAGCCCTTCACGTGCGACGTTTGCGGCAAAGGGTTTTCTCAAAGCTCGGGCCTCAACACCCACAAGAAAGTCCACTCTGACGACCGACCCTTTTCCTGCCACCTCTGCCCCCGCACGTTCAAGATAAAAGGTGTGTGAGTATCGACTGGTGATGTCAGTGTGAAGAGGAAACGCCACGTTTGGTTCTTCTTACAGGAGATCGAGACGTCCACATACGGAAGCACAGCGGGCAACGCCCTTTCAAATGCGAATTCTGCTTCAAGGCATTCATGACTCAACACGTTTACAGGTTAGTAGGTTGAGGGCACACAGCAAAAGCTACTTGTCAGGGGATCGCAGTTCGAGCTGAAATGTTACGAGTGGACTAAGATGTAGGATTATACCTGCCGCCTGAGAGGCTAGATGTAACCCACAGCTACCTAGTCCATTATCTTCTACGTCAGGGGCTTTCCCCTCGACTCCCGAGCAGCTGACGTGAGTCCAATCGACTCCCGCTTGAGCAGAAAATGGCGGGTTCTACTTCATCCGCGTTCTCACCATCGGTTCCTAAAGCTAAAAACGCAAAATTGTACCTAAAAACCTAAAATTTTACACAAGGGTTTCATGGGGGAATAGAGAGGAGAGCTCACTAAATAGGAATTCATGTGCCATAGTCGACGGTGGCGCTATCCCTACGGGATGTAGTGAACTACACATAGTACCTTCAAATCCAACTAGAGTGAGCTACTAGCTCTTCTTACGAAGGAAAGCCCCAAATTCCTCACCACGGAATAGAATGTTCTATTCCGTGTTCCTCACGAACCGGATTTATCCTCCACTGTTGTGCTACTACAAATAAATTAAAGGAAAAATTGAAGGAACCCTCTCTGAATAACGAAATTGATTGTGTAGTTGTGTACACTGTGAATGGAAACGACATGTCTGGGCGGAATTCGGAATTCGCAGGGCGCCATCTTCTGGTTCAGTTTTGGCAACGTACCACCTTCAACGTTCACTACATCTCGTAGGGGTCGCGCTGCACTCGCGATCCCCCCCCGCCATTCCACCACTGGGTTGGCGTTTTGGGAACTGCGTTTAACACAGAGTGAGCTCTCCTCTCTATTCCTCCATGCAAGGGTTTATTATTCTTGGATATAGGTTACTTGTGCAGAAATTTAATTCTGTCAATCAAAAAAACTTTTTAAAAATTTATTTTTTATTTTATATTTCAAAAAATTTCTTTTTTCTTCATTTTTTTTTTTACTTGAAGAATATTTTACCTCCTGGGATCCATCAAACATCTCATTTGTAGCCCCATGAAAGCCCTATAGATCGCCACAGTGAAATCGGATCGTTCCGGGACCCCAAAAATGGATTCTACGTCCAAAAATACTTCGAAAACGACACCTGACTCGATCCCATAGCCAAAACCTTTCAAAAACCCCTCCCGTAGCGCCCCACGGGTTTGGGCGATCGGGCTGAAGTTGGTTAAAAAAGCAGTTCTGCCAGTAAGTTCAAGGCAAGCCGTGGCATCGTTTTAACTTTAAGGAGCAGATAAGGTGACGTGCCGACGTGGCCGTTGCCATTGTTCCAGTTTGGTACTATATAAGAAAATTGTCGCATTGTGTTGATTTCAGTCAGCACCGTAAAATCCACACCGGCGAAAGGCCATACCGGTGCGACGTGTGTCACGTGGCTTTCCGTCGGTCTCACGTGTTGACGGTTCACAAACGGATCCACACAGGGGAGAAACCGAATGTGTGCGACGTCTGCGGCAAAAGGTGAGCTCGGCGACGACCCCGACGTCGGAAATCGCGCCGTTTCTAATTCGTTTTTTCTTCAATTCAGGTACCGTCAAAAGGGAGACATGCTCAAACACAAGCGGTCTCAACACGGGTACATCCGAGAAGGCGACGCGAAAATCATGGCGGCGGCGTCCGGCGTCGGCGAAACGCATTTCTTATCACTCAAAACCGACGTGCTGGACCCTTCGACCTTCCATTGAGCTTTATCCTCTCGCCCCCAGCAGGATTATGGACTCTTATAACATCCCACCCTCTAGCAGTAAGATAGTAACGGTATTTCCTAAATGTAACCCTACTTTTAATTGTGGTTCTGTGATTACCTCCGAACTGGTAAACTTCATAATTACATTCAATGTAATTGTGTATTTAATAGAACTTCGTCTTCAATCGCTAGGAAAAATATTGAATCTGTACAAATATTTAATATTTCGATTTGTAAACAATAATTGTAATTATTACAATGTACCTATGTAACAAACTGGTTAGGTAGTTTCAATAAATTATTTTTCTTGCACTGTATATAAGCTTCGGAAAATTGTTCTCTTAAAGTGGAGGAATATATCGCTCAAGTCCGTTTGTCTTTTATTTGATTTCCGAGTGTCGTTTATCTCCATCACTTGTAGACTGAAATCCTCTGGTGGTAGGTACACACGCTTCGCCTACACGTGCGCTACCTTGCGAGAGTGGCATCAACTTCGGCCCTGGTTGCCAAGAATTATTCACGAAAACTGGTTCTAACATAAAGCTAGATTCACATGGGGCGGAAAGCGGAAGGGCAAAACCAGTGGAGGGGGGGGGGGGGTGTGGAAGAGCTTTCACATGTGTAAGCTCCTCGATGGGTAGCGTGTAGAAAGAAACCTACAATATTTTGACAGTTCGGCGCTAAAACATACGCAACTGCTGAGGTCTTCTTCAGGTTCCGCTGTACGAGTAAATAAAACTGTCGTAGTTACCTACTGAAAGAAAATATCTCAACTTTGCTTGGCCGCTAGCAATACCATTTGTCTCCTCTGTTTCAACCTTGTACTGCTTCTAAAAGGCAAGGGGACTTGGAAATGTTCATGAGGGCATTATTATGACTAAGCGCGATAAGAACGGTCGTCTTTGCTAGTTCTGACCTACATGAATGCATGTTCTAACCTGGCTTTTTGGTTCCGTCCAAGCCGGTGACATGATTTTGGTCAAGTTAAATTAAAAATATTTTGAATACCGGACCTCTGTGCATCTGCCATCCGTTACTCAGGTCCTTCAAGAGGGATTAAAACGATTAATAATACGTTTAATGATACGATAATAATCACTCTTGAAGGACCTGAATTTGTGCATTCTCAATATTATTTTTTAGAATAAACCAAAATGTTGGTGCGAATGTGAGAAACCACATTGGAAAACTACAATCTTTTTATTAATTAAATTCTAAATACTGTCAGGTAGAAAAGTTAGACACAACACTACATAACAGAAAATACAATTTAGTTTGTACCGATTTGACTTCAACTACCGTTTTAAAGAGTCACACTCCACAAATCCCTACGTGTTGACATTAAATTAGCATTAAATTTTCATTGCATCAAAATTAGCCCCATCTTACAAATGATCCTCCACTAAAAATTGGACCCATTACATGGCGAGCACAATATTCTTTAGAATCGAATTACTAGCCTCAATGTTTCGGTTAGTTAAAATTTGATCGACCATTTCTTCCGAATGGGGTTCTTCGTGTGATGGCTTACAGCCAATTTCGGTAGAATTCCATTTTTAGAAAAGTTGTACATACCTAAAATTTCCAGATGGAAAGAGAGTAGAAGGGGTCTGAGGACAGGTGGGAGGGGTCGGGGGTTGGCTGTCTTTAGCCAACCGGGAGGCCCCACCTAGTCGTTCCTTTAGGACGAACGCCTTAGAGCTTAAACTTTTAACTAATTGAGTGTGTGTTTCACGAAATATGTTTCATGCTGACTAAAGTTGTGCCGGGAAAAATTTTCAGTGCACTCTTCAAATACATATTATGGCCCAAATGGAGCGTTTATAACAAAATATTTTGCACCACCTTTTGCAAGTCAAAAGGCTCAGCATAGTTTTAGAAAATTGCCGAAGAACCCCATTGCATAAACAGTTGACATTTTGGAATTTCCGGATTTTATTTGTAATTCGTAGGATGTAATTATCTAACTCCTATAAATTTACAAACGATTGTACAAAGTATTCAGAGAGGTGGAAACCCGATAGAGAAAAGGTTCCAATGCGAATTTTTAAAACTACAAAATCGTGGAGGGGGGTTAGATTTTCTTTTTATCGAGGTAGGCGAGACGGCGACGGCGGATTTCTTCGACGTCTGGCTGGTTCCCTGAAACCGAATAAAAACGATTTAGCAGTCTGGAAGCGTGTTGTGTCATAATGTTAGATAGATTTTTACCGCTGGAGTTGGAGGAAATGTTGTTTGACACGTCGGCGAGGGCGGTAAGTGAGAGCCGGATGGCTTCTTCCAACGCGTCGTTGTCGTGCGGGGGGTTGTTTTCAAGGCTGACGCTCAAAGCACGGGCGAGCCCTGTGTCGTCCTCGTCGTGCTCCGCTATGCTCAACCTGCAATCAGACAGTCTCGAATAAAATAGAAGTAAAAGTGGAGTGTTTTTCAATGGATAGCGGAGAGCGTAGCGTGAAAGAGCGATTTCATGTGGTTTTTTTATTTTTTTTTTAATGTTATGTGATCACAAATAAAGGGGTCTGTGGCCAGGTGGGAGAGGTCGAAGGTGGCCCCCTCTACTATACTGGAGCTGCAACACGAAGAGGAGGAGGAGAACGAGGGTCATCTAAATTCTAAGGCACTTCTAGATGTCGGAAAAATTTGAAAAAAAAAAAAAAAATCGTGGCGAGTAGGTAGATGACGAGAAATATCTAAAAACACCAAAAAGTTGGCTCCAAATAATGATGACTCAAACTGTTCCAAAAATAGAAACTAAGCCAGTTAAAGAAAGTTGTGGCCGCGAGGGCTCCGCGGAGTGAAGGGGCGAAATTCTCGGGTCAAAGGGGACGACGAGGACGCCGGAAGGTCGAGAAAAAGGTGCCAATTTCCCCCAAAAAAGGGCCGTCATTATTCATCCAAGGCGGAACGACGGGGGTTGGCTGGCGTAGCCAGTAGGAGATGGACCCCGTGTTCTACTTTATTAAAGCCACAAGTAGAGGAGGAGGGTGACACGACTTTGGTCATCTTTATTCTATGGTAGTTCCAGAAGTTGGAAAATTTTGAAATTGGTCTTAAAAAATTTTAGCTCGGCGAGCTTGGTACGAGAAAGTTTGACAACACCAAAAAGTTGCTTCACGTGGTGTATCAGTTGCTCGAAAAGTGGTAAAAAAAAGGAGTTGGAGCAGTTGACAGGATGTTGGGAAGCCTTTGGGCCGAGGGGTGTCCGAAGACGACGCGGCTGCCTCTCTCCCCCCCCCCCCCCCCCCTCAACCACTAAAAACGGTATTTAAGAAAAACTACACAATATGAGAAAACGAGTTGTTGGGTCTGAGGCCAGGTGGGATACGGTCAGGGGTTGGCTGGCATAGCCTAGAGGGTGGCCCCTTAGTATCTCCTAAACTGTTGAATATACGCGAAAAATGAATATCGACACTTTTGTAGCAAATGTTGTCAGCTTTATTTTCCATACAGATGATTTTTCTGTAGGACCTACCGGTTACGAATTAGGAGCAAAAATACGGAAAAATTGACTTTCTTTGGCCTCCCCCACCCCGTAGGGTTGGAAACTTTTAGTATGGGACTAAGCAAGTCTGTGAAGAAATCTCTTCTGCTCTAATCATTTCCACCTAGACCAATATTTAAGAGTTCGTTGCCTAGACTACTTCCCCGTTCTGGCTTTTTGCCTTCAACGAGGGCTAAATCCTATCGGTTGCCGTGGATGTCACGATCAAGCTGGGCTCAAGCAGAAAGTAATGCTCGGCCCAACACTTTCACCAACTGACACCAGACAACCTTCACTATCCCACCAGTCTACTGACACAAACCTTATCGCTTTCTCTATGTCAGGATCCGAAGACGATGGCTTCGTTGAACCGGAGACTTTCGGCCGGGCTACCGCCGGACTGGCCAACAGGGCTTCGTCGGCTGGACAAGGCGGCAGACTCCCTCGAACCACAAATATCGAATACTCTGAAACATTGACAACCAACTCATCAGTGAACAAAAACGAAATATCAATTTAAAAAAGAAAAATCAAATAATCCCCACACTTGAAATACACTGATACCAACTGTCAAGTTTAAGTTGTTCGAGAAATATGGCGAGGTACGTGGTAGATATCAGCTCGGGGCCGGACAAGAGTGAATTTAAATTGAACCACTGCCGCCCCAACTTCCGCACTGTGAACCAGTGTTCCCGATAGTTGCAAATGTAAGCATTTTGGTCTCTGAAAAACCAACAAAAAATGAGTCAAACAATTGGATAAATATTTTTTGCTAAACAGTCCCAAGCACTTTTTTGGTGGTGTTTTGAGATGAAAACATGAGCTTATAGAAATGAATGATATGGTGTGGTCGAATATACACTTTCACGCACAACAGTATTCAGCACAAGGGCAGGATGATCGAATCTCAGGTCTCAGAGGCTCAAACTTATCGATAAATCGATTGTTTCCCTTCCATATCGATATTTTTTCCTTCATTACATCGATATCATTTTTACAATATCAGGAACCTTTTCTTTTTTTTCGTGAAAAGTTGAAAAATAAATATGAGAGCAACCTAGTAGCTAAGAATATATTTGCCTGCAGGCGGACTGTCTGCCAGGAATCAGGACTGCAGACGCCTGACGATTAGCATCAGTTAAACCGACAGTGTATGGTGCTTTTAAGGAGTCTTCCCTCCTCAGACAATAGTTACCCACAAAATTACGGCCAACACTCAAATGGTCGTCACTGCGTTGGAAGTTGTACACCTAGTTGACAGACATTGTTGACAGATTGTTAACTACTGTACCTACTTCTTCTCGTAATGCTTACTCAATTTTCTTCTGGGGGAGCTTGTGCACAGGTTTCCACTCCCTCATTTGCGCCGAATTTTTCCCCTTCTCATTTTGTTTTGCGTCCAATTTTCACCCTGCATTTCTTGTTTTGCGCCTAATTTCCCACTGCACATTCTGTTTCGTGTCCAATTTTCACTTAATCATCTAAATTAAATTCTAAATTATTTAGAACCTAATGTTAGTCATAACACTCACTGAGGACTGTCCCGAGCGGCAACGGCGATCGTTTCAGCGGACGTGAGCGGAACCAATTCGAGCGACCAAACTTCCAAAGCTGAGCTGATGACTTGAACGCTGAAGAACCCACTGTCGTCCATGTTGCCAGACGGTTGCTGATCACACAAAAAAGAACAGTTTAGCCGAACAGTTTATACACGAATTACGGAAGATCTCTGAATACCTGTAAGAAGGTTCTGTATTCTTCAGTGTCGACGCCCGATTCCGCCATGAAGGAGCGCTCCTGCTCGTCCATCCTGTGCGCCAAAGTGGCCAAATCGACGGCGGTGAAATAAGGCCCTTGGAGCAAAGCGTTGAGGCAATGCTGGGCGCAAAGTTGACCTTCTTGCTGAATATCACAACAACAAAAATCTATGAGTTCGTTGTAAAACCGTAATTAGGTCATCTAAAGTAGCGGCAGATCCCTTTGTGTTCAAAATATAACCCCCATTGTTCCATTCCCCCCCCCCCCCCCCTTATATTGACAAAGTGGTGCAGATTCTAATCTAGCATCCCGCACTTTCCTGAGCTGTCCAAGACTTGCAAAGCTGGTCCCAAGCTCGCCAAGGGTTTCCAAGGCTTGACGAGACGGTCCTGAGCTTTCCAGAGCTGTTCAAGGCTTCCTAAGATCATCCCAAGCTGACTAAAGGTTTCCAATGCATGCAAATGTGGTGCCAAGCTAGATGAGGGTTTCCAAGGCTTGCCAATATGATGCCAAGCAGAATAAGAGTGTCCAAGGCTTGCCAATATGGTATCAAGCTCGATAAGAGTTTCCAAGGCTTGCCAAGAATGTAACAAGCTGAATAAAGGCTTGACAAGCTTAATTGAACCATCCAAGGCTTGCCAACTTGGTCCCAAGCTTTTAAGAGCTGTCCAAGGCAATGCTGATCCCTCTGAACATACTTGTAGCAACTTTGCGCACGAGAGCCGACCGCCGTCGGAATAGATAGTATCGGGAATTGAAAGCAACGCCGCGGGGCTCTGTGTGACTAAAAAGGAGCTACGGGAGGGGTTTTTGAAGCGTTTCGGCTATAGAATCGAGTAAGGTGTTGTTTTCGAAGAATTTTTGGACGCAGAACCCATTTTTTGGGTCCCACCAACCATCCGATTTCCCCGTGAGGATCTATGGGGCTTTCATGAGGCAACAAAATTTGTTAATGGGACCATAAATGGTAAATTTACCTAATGGGACTTTTGAAGGATGTCCGGAGGTAGAATGAGCTGTCATTTTCCGAGACATTATGAACGTAGAATCCAGTTTTTGGGTCCCTCATCTGTCCAAACACTGCCCAAGAAAAGGTTTTTTTTTTTTGGTTAATTTTTAATTTTTTTAAATAATGTTTTATCGACAGAATGAGACCTATCAAGTAAGTAAGTAGGTAATTATTATTTTTAGATAGTTTATACCAAAGAATGATAAACCCTTCTGTTAAGTTTGCAGCGTTTTCGGAAAAGTGATCTGGGATTTCTTCTTCAAAAACAAATTCGTATGAACATCTAAATTAAGCCGATTGTTATCAAGGGGAATCATCGTCTGAAGACAGTTTTACGATCACTGACGTTCAAGAGACGCATAACTTATGCGGCATAAGTAAGGTTTTACGATGTATTGCGGTCAGTAACTGACCGTCGGTTATATCGTAATCTGTATAATAGGGGAAGTGCAAAATCTCTCATTGACGACTCCGCAATGGCTGTAGCTCTCTGTGGGCTGTAGCGACTTGGAAGGTGGGAGGAGGGGGGAGTGTGTATCACAATATTATTGTGTGTATCACATTTTCCAGGCCCAAGTTTCCCTGCTAAAATGATAACAGCGTGACCTACAAAAGCTGAATGTGGCCCTCAGAGGCCCTGAGTCAAGACATTCATCAGGAGGGTGAAGTTCAAAAACTACGGATCAAAATCATGATGTTCGGCAAGCCTACCTGAACACCGTCCGACAAACTCACCTTTTCATGGAAAATAAGATCCATCGAGCTGGAAGTTTTTGATCAGTAAAACGTCTGTTAAATTCGCCCAAAATCAACCATCACACAACGAGCGTCCCCATTCAGTCCATTTTTTGACTTACGACCGAAATAAACTTCCCGATAATGAACGACACTAACTCGCTGACTCATCCGCGTTCAAAATGCGCGGTATCACTTTGAAAATAATCCACAAAAAAGAGCAAAATTTATTCGGCAAAGTTATTTTTTCGAATATTCGATATTTTGCCCATCAGAACTACAATTTGGAACGCAAATACGTTCTTATCAAATCTCGGTTTTGTTGTCGGTAATAATTTATGGAGGTAGTGACTCATCGCTGTTGTATTAGTATTTTCGTGCGCCCCAAAAAAGGAGCATGGAGGTGGCAGGAGGCCGCGCCCACCTGTCCAGTGGAATTTGATGACAAGCACATTTTAACATGATGAGCATGAGAATATCTAAAAACGCTGCAAATTTCACATAAGGGTTCTTTGATATAAATCATCCATAAATTAATTCCATATTTAAAAAAATTTATTTATTTAAAAAGTTTAAAAATATTTATAATTATTTCTTCTGAAGCTTGTGGATGGATGTGGGACCCCGAAAAATGGATTATGCGTCCAAAATTACCCGGAAAATGACACCCCATTCGACTTCCTGACATCCTTGAAAAGCCTCATTTGCAGCCCCATGATAGCCCCTTAAAAATTTCAGCTTGGCGAGTAGATGACGATAAAAGTCTGAAAACATCAAAAAGTTGGCTCAATGGTCAAAATGGACAAAACAGGGTTCAAAATTAGGAATAAGGTGAGTTTTCAGAAAGGTGGCAGTCGACGGGAGCACCAAGAGGGGGGAGTCCAACGGGTGTACGATGGGGTGGCCAAGGGGGCAAGGAAGGGGGAAAGGGGTAAAATAAGATTTCACTGAATGGGTACTGTCACTTTAATCTTGCATTACATTACGAAAAAAAAAACTATTCATTATCGAAAAGCGAACAGAAGGGGTCTGAGGCAAGGTCGGAGAGGTCAGGGGCTGGCTGGCTTCAAGGAACCATCTTTATTCCACGTTCTTCTACATGTCTGAAACCATCAAAAAGGTTCTTCCATGAGGCATACCTATCTGTGCTCCAAAAGTTTTCCAAAATAGGGCACCATCGGGGTGTCCACATGCCGCCCAAAAATGCATTTTTACGTAAGTCATGGCCTTGGAGTGCATCATCCTTCATGGAGTCATGGATGTCCTTGACTGCTTCAATAAATTTGAAGATGTGCGGATGACTTTTGTGAAACATTTGATTAAATTTGGAGTGAAAAGCCTCACCTAGTCGTGGAACAGAAATATTCGCTCCAGAGAGTGGGTGGAAATGAGGCAATGTCAGCAATGTAAGTGTAAGAGGTAATCCAAAAATTTATCGAGTTTACTGTGGAGGGGTTTGATGGCCATGACAATGAAGGTGTCGTTTTCCAAGTAATTTTAGACGTATCAGGTAAAATTTTAATTCTTTTAACAAAACTTTATATGGGAAAATACCTTTGCGCTTTTTCTCGTCGTCACCCATACCGACAAACTTGGAAGATGGAGAATCAAAACATCACGAATCATTTAATCTTTATTGTGCAATCTATATTATTTACATTGAGAATTTCCATGTTTTTTTGTTCGACATCTATCGTTTTATATCTAAAAAATAAAAAAGAATCGACACTCTTTTTTTTTACTTCTCAAGCCGAGAAACAACTAAAAACTAGAGGAACTAAAAATAAGCTTTTTTAAAAAGCTGCTTAAACCATCTACTTACAGTATTTTCACAGAATGTTACTTGAATAGTCAATAAAATAAAAAAGTATTTGAAAGGTACGAAACAATTCTTATGGAAAAATTCATGTTAAAAAACCTGGCTGTCATTGGGAACGTTAAGTACATAGATAAATAAGTAAAATACAGTATAACACGTTTTATGGTGTTAGGGTGGTAGCAACACTGAAAATTTAATCACTTGAAAAAGGATTGTAGAATGCCAGCATGGTAGGTAGTTTCAGATGGAAATGAAATAGCTCCAGAGCTGCTAATCTGCGCAGGCTCGACCTTTTACACTTTCACTGCAACAATTGGCAGCCCTGGGTAGTCCTCACGAGTATCGACAGTGTTGTTATGCTGACATAGTCCTGCGTTACAAAGAACAATACAGTTTGGACATTACCAGGGGGTGCGAGAGGGCTCGTTTTGAAGAGGAAGGACAACGTTTGTGGACGAGTTTTTGAAAGTGCAAGAGGTTAAAATTGGAGGTGTAGCTTCTTGAGGATATCAATTTCATCAAAATCGGTTGAATGTTAGGAGAGTGAAATCAGAAAAACGAATAATTGGGCCGTTTTTCTATCATATCTCTTTTATTGTTCAACCGATTTTGTGGAAATTGACACCGAAACAGTCGCCATGATGTCATCAAAAAGTCACACATCCAATATAATATATAAAACCTCTATATATTATCATCTTTTCTACGTATTACGTCGCCAACAGCGAAAAAACCGCGAGAAAACGTGGAGCTTGGAAGGGGAGGTGGCATATTATGCCACTATATTATAGTGACAACACAAAACTGGTTTCTGTGGAAAAAGTGTCTCTAAACCGGTTTGTTCTGACTAGGAACTAGTTTCTCTGATCAAAATCAGGTTTGTTCTCGCCAGAAATGAAGTTTCTCTCACGAAACCTGGTTTCTGTAAATTGAAAACCGATTTGTGCACCCCTGAGACAAGTTTCTCAAATGAAAATCCGATTCCACCTCCGTAGAAACAGATTTCTTTAGAATGAAAAACGGTTTTCGCTCTCCAGAAAGAAGTGTCTCTGATTTAAAACAGGTTTTTTGTTGATTAAAAAAACAGTTTTTGTTTCCTTACAATCAAGTTTGTTAGAATGAAAACCAGTTTGTGCTCCTCAGAGAGAAGTTTCTGCAGGTTAAAAAACCGGTTCCTAAAAACTGGTTTCTGCTCATCCTAAAGAGCCCCCACGGTAGCGCTGCAAAAATCAATCATTACAACATTCTGATTATTTTGGGCAAAAATCGATCATTTTAACTTTTTGAACAGCTTGGGATAAAATACGATGATTTCAACTTTTTAATTATTTTGGGCAAAAATGGACTATATCAACGTTTAGATTATTTTGGGCGACAAAATTTGTATTGATAAATGTAGGTAATGTAATTGTAAATTTGTATCGATTTAATCGATTATTTCAACTTAAAAAAAATTATTTTGGGGAAAAAATCACTTAAAAATCAGAATTAAAAAAATGACCTAATGTAGGTTTCCAAAAATTTGAATCTGAGTAATAAGCGAGACCAATCATGCATGAGTTACAGTTGGCAGATTTGCAATCATGGGGATGATAGCATGATTGGGGATCCACTTTTTTAATCAACAACAACTTCTTACACAGTTACCCTCGGCTTTTTTTTTCTAAGCCACCTTTTTTTTTAAATCAACAATAACAACTCCTTGCACAGATTATTACTGAGCTTGCTGCTGAATTTTTTTTTTTGTCCCTGCCGAATCAGCCTTGCGGAGAGGACTTTCTTTTCAATTTCTTCTCAAAGTGAACCCCCCAGTTATGGTGGGAAGGGGGGGGGGGGCTAATTCTCCAAATCCAGTAGCTGTTAATATTTAGTAAATTTGAAATGTCAGATCATTAAATTGAAAATGTATTATTTAGTCATTAAATTTGTATTTAATACTAATTTCGTTAACTAAATTAGATTTAATTTATATGTTCGCAAACATAATTATTCGACTACCTATTAATACATATAAAACAGATGAATAATTAATCAGCTTATATTTATTCAGAATACTTATTATTTTAGTAGTGACATTTCACTCTTCTCCTTTGCAAGGATTTTTATCTCTGAATTTAACCAATTGTAATGAGAAAACAAAACGATTTTGTGATTTTCTTTTCCAGAAAAATTCGAATAACCGATTACGACTTTTTCGCAGAGTAGGTACTGTCGATTTTTTGCAGCGCTACTAAAATAAGTATCTCCGTTGGTGGTAAATGCCATCGCCCCCTCAAACACCCTCTTACAAAATTAGTAATGTCAACATCAAGCGGCTCGTCGGACTGACTCAGGAGGAGCTCCCATCCCCGGCTATATTCATAACTACCACGTCAGAAGAATCTTCTTATCTCATAACAGTCAGAACGGAAAAAATTTTTTTTTTAACGCAACCGGGACACAAGACCGTAAAAACACTCAACTTCAACAAACAAAAATACTGACAAATTGAAAAACGCGGCATAAAAACATTTGAAATCACTACCTACAAGTTTTGTCCGAAAGAACATTTTACAACTCGCAAAAAAAAAAAAAAAAAATAAAAAATAAAATAAAATAAAATAAAATAAATAAATCATTACATGATCCAACCGCACTTATATCAACGTTGGTAACTACACGTTTATCCTCAATACCCTTTTGGCGATTCTCAAACGGAATCAGCTCGATAATTTGACAGCCTTTTCAAAAACAATCGACAAAAGTTTTCAAAAATAACCGTCACACAACATCCCGTGCTTGTAAAATTTGACGCACAAACAAAAATAAACGTAATATCAACATCGATTCGCTATCTACAAAAATAATCTCTCGAGAGTACTTTTTTTAATCGGCACATTTTTTTGCGCTTTTACAAATCGCAACGTGTTCAAATCACACTCGTGAAAGTCAACCAGTTCGATGGACAATTCAAAATGAGGGTAATTTTGTGAATTACGAAGGAGCTCACGTTTGCAAGGTGTTATTTTGAGTGAATGACGTCATTGAATGAGTCTAGGAGGCTTCACGAAGTTCGCTTTTAAGGTTGAAGGACTTTTCTACTCTGCAAGGAGCGGGCGAACTGGGTTTGCTTCGTCTGTCCACCGATAGATGTTGTTTCTCTCATTTGTGGGCCAAAGCAGGCACAGCGCCTCTTCCCAGCATCGAAGTGCACACTGATTCATCAAACATTTAAACCGCCTCTCGAGGCAACTCCTGATCCAATGCAGGGGTCAGAGGATTCTTGGTACTTTCCGGCTAAATGCCGACTTTGACTCTGGAAAAGCACCGAAGACTGCCAGTGTCTTCAAAATGGTGTAAGCCCATGCTGTACAAGTCATTGCCAGGTCAGGCGGACCTGCTGTGCCTCCTGACAACCCACGCCGCATTACCCCAGCAGAATATGGAGAGATAATACCAAAAGTCAAGTACGTAAAGAAAGAGCATCCGGCGCCAAAGAATCAAAATATATCGTATCGGGTCCTGTCTGGCCACAGAAACAATATTAACGGCTTACTGGAGATTATCAAGCGCATCACAAGATCCAAGCCCTGGTATTTCATGGAAATGGAGCAGGCCATGCACCTGGGAGTCACCCAGAGCGCGCTCACTGCAACACATCATGAGTCTGGCGGGGAAGACTACCAGCAGTCTGCAAGTTGTTGGACCAATCAGAGAAAAGAGTAATGCGAAGCTGTGGTAATCGTCACGATAATCTATGCTGTGGCAGGCTCACTTGTGAAACCTGTCATGTCCTCTTCAGTCTTGTCTCGTGTCTGGTTTGGTTTCAGCCCCCCCGGCTCTTTCGATATACATTGGTAGGGACTGATGGCTGATGGTTGGTTGGGTTGCATAATATGCATAATAGATGCATAATAGGCATATATTATATGCCTCAGCCAGAACTTCTTCCTGCTGGTGCAGCACCAGTCTCTGGTTTATTTCTGAGTTCCCCTGGTTGAGCTCCACTCTCCTGTCACACCTGTCTTATCTCCAGTGTGGCTTTTTAATTTCAGCTCCTGACTATTCCCTTTTACCTCTTGGTTCCCTTGGTGGCATTGCTCTTCTCCAGCTTGCTCTTCTCTTCTCTCTCTTCATCTTCTTCCTCCCTGCCATTACACATTTTGCGAGAAGCCTCCCCAGACCACAAAATGACGTCACCGAACGCTTAAGAATTACCTGAGCTCCCACAATTTGTTAAAAACAAACATCTTATTTCCAACTAAGTATTGCTTTACTTTTTGTAGGTTGTTTCAATACTATCAAAATAAAAGTTTTGATACATTTAGTCCACAGAGGCAGCCTAAATTACATTTTACAAGTGGTACAATTTATCGACAGTGATTTTCAGACTACGAGCTCAGGGCGCAACTTCGCATTTCGACTAAACTAGAAAACAAATCAGAATAGCTTGGTAAAATTTGTCAATGTTTTGTTTCAACAATGAGTCTTATTTCTTATACAACACAGCGCGTACGTTTGCCGTCGTTTCAACATTTATTTAGATTCAGAACAGTTAGAATGGTTTTCGGGGAAGTGCATTTTGGGTGGTAGACGACAAGTAAAGGTGAGGTGATGTCGATTAGTCTGGGATACTGTGAAAATTACTTTGAAAACAACACCTCAGTTGGCTGAAGCCCTTCAAACTTCTCGTCTGCAAAGTGGCTGAAATCCAACTTCTTTCTTGGTTGAGTGTAATGTTTTTCTCTGGTTCATGACGAGCACTGTCAATTACCCCCGTTTGATGGGCGACCATCAAAACCTCCCCGAGTGGGTGAAAGGTGAGTTAGGAAGTAATCAAAACCTCCCGGTCTAGGGTCCGGCGTGCGCTCGCATACGCATCAAAACCTCCCCGGTTATTTGCCGGTTTGAATCGGGTGAACCTGCGCGCAGTTTGGCCAGTGAATTTAAAATCAGTCGTTCAGCGGTTTACGCGATCGTGAAATCGAAAGAACAGGTTGTTAAGCAAACAAAATTCGCAAAAATTCGGAATTTCACGCATCCTGATTTCGACAAGGCACTACTGTCGTGGTTTATTCAACAGCGAGCAAATAACGTCCCAATCAATGGTCCGATGCTTCAAGGAAAAGCAAACCAGTTAGCTGGACTGCTCAAAAAAGAAAATTTCTCGCGTTCCGTTTTATGTTTTATAGTAAGCCTCCTGACAGGACGTTGAAATTGTCTAAAGAAAGGTCACTGTAATGGTTATTTGGAGAGGAACCCAATTTTTGTGAGGGAATAAGGGTTTTTCATCAATTGTACGTACACACTAAGTTGTCTTGTGTACATACTTTATTTTCTCGTTCCCAAAATACATAAATCACTTGTAGGGGACTGTCCACAACAAATGATTCAATCGCCAGTAGTGGACAGTCTACTACAAGTGATATATCACTTTAAGTGGAAATCGTTTGTAGTGGACAAAACTGTTCGGTCCCTTGAAGTCCACTATAAACGATTTCGACTGTAGTTATAAGCAATATAACACTCAACATTATTCATCATTCCTCGGGTTTCTCTAACGGGGAGGTTTTGATACACGGGGAGATTTCGACGGTTTCCTCAACGGGGAGGTTTTGATACACGGGGAGGTTTTGATGGTTTCTTCTACGGGGAGGTTTTGATGGTTTTTCGGCCGCCTGGGGAGGTTTTGATGAATCCCCCGTTTTTTGATACCTGTTTGCCTTGCTGACATCTGCAGATTTCCACCACACTTCACCAGATGCGTAGTCACCACACTTGAACCCTCACTTGTGGCTCTGTGCGCTCCTTCCTTTGTTGAGTGTATAGCACCTCTCCATGACGAGCACCACCAAGACCTCCTGGTTGAGGCCTGTTCAATCTGCTGACATCCGCAGCTTTCAACCACACTTGTTTCCACCAGATGCAGCGTAGTCGCCAGACTTTGCGCTCCTTCCTTTGTTGAGTGTCTAGCACCTCTCCAGCTTATGACGAGCACTAGCAAGTCCTCCAGGTTGAGGCCTGTCACCCTGCTGACATCTGCAGATTTTAACCACACTTGTTTTCATCAGATGCAGCTATGTCGGCCTTAAACACTCGCTTGTTGCTCTTTGCGCTCCTTGCTTTGCTGACTGGTCCCACTCCAACTCATGACGAGCACCACCAAGGCCTCCGAATTGAGGCCTGTTCACCCTGCTGACATCTGCAGATTTCTACTGCACCTTCTTTCACCAGCTCCATGGTAGTTGCTCCTCTTGATCCCCAATTAGCTCCAAACAGTTCGTGGGAGCGTCTCAGACTTCACAGTATGTCTCAATTAATAGTAACTCATCACTGGTGAGATCCTCTTCTTTTTCATCCTAAATATCATCTTCTGCCAGCATCTAGTCTCTTGTCTTCGGCTTGGGGGACCCGGAAAGTGCCCATGGGCCGACATACCGGTATCCAGCATTTGCCTCGTCTTCGGCTCTTCTTACAAGTCTGCTTCAAGTACACAATCTTTGGTGGGAGCAGGAGCCTTCTTCGGCAACTGATTCAGATGTCAGGCTCTGTTATGTCTTCAGTTCTTACCGTTAGCATTTCTTCTGTTACTGCTTTGGCATTCGTTTCATCGCCTGCAGTAGTTTCTCCTCTAGTTTCATCAACTTTTTTATGGTCCATTACACCTGGTGGAGATTCTTCGCAGTTCAATCTCCAGTGACAAGTGCGCCAGTATCTGCATGTATGTCTGTTGCTGACCTCCAGTTGTTTGGGATGCAGGTGCCCCAGCACGAGCTTCACGTTCCCCTGGTTGAGCTCCAAACTGGTGTCACACTTGTAATTTATGCTCTTCTCTTCTTCCTCCATATTGCCTTTGCATGTTTTTGCTCTCATTTCTGTTCGCGGACTGGTCATAGAAATTTTCGAATTTAGATATCAAACTTCACTTCCCAGTCAGCTTGGCTTCCGCCATGGTGAATCTTAAACGCTTCTTCCATGAAAGTTTCTTCCTTGGTAGCGAGTTATGGGCCACCTCTGTAAGTGAACACAGTGGCAGAGGATTTAAAAAGACTCTTTTTCACGGAGTGCTCATTCTGTTCAGACAACGATTCACCTTTGCCACCAGGTTCTTCACGTTAGATCTGTCTTCACTGACACAAATACTACTATGATATGGCAGATGTCGTTTTCGAAATAATTTTACGCGTTAAATCCATTCAGACGACATCGAGAATGATAACCCCTTTGAATAACCCAATTAGCAGTTTTTAAAACACGTTGGCTGCCAAAAGACGAAAAGAAGTCAACTCCCACCGATTCATTCTATTTTGGGCCAAAAAACATCAATCAAAATAGTTTTGCGGTACACCGCCTTATTACAACCCGTAATCGTCACGTTAAATTCGATTTTATCACCAAAAAATTGTTAAAACGACCGAAAACGCACCGATGTTTTTTTTCTTCACATTTTTTGTAATTAAACATCAACACATTTTGACTAAACCTAATTTAATACCTATTTTCTTAATTTTGACACCGGGCCTGCCTACATTAAGTTACTACTAATCACCATTTAATACGCCGATCGTGGTTACACTTACAATGTACATATGTATAAATAAGTAAGTATCCCAGTTTCATAATCGGAAGTGGGATCCTTCCGTCAAAGCCGCTCAGCTCTTCCGAACTAAGAGAAACTAAATGGTTATATATTTCGTTCTCGCAATAATTTTCCTTTTTTGGGCACTTTGAGAAAGTACTGTTACTTATATATTTGAGTATTTGTACACAACACTTAAAGTGTCAACGTCGGTAACATCAGGCGGGATTGCAACCCAATCACGGTCTGTTTTTTTCTTCTTCGCTCCTCAATAGTTGAAGCTTATTAGCGTACATGATTTTTTCACGAATTAATGGAAACCGTAGCGATACACTTAAGTAATCCTGAGTCCTTACAAGCTAAAATCCCTACAATCCTAAATATTGTCTTGTTTCAAAATTTTTTTTTTCTTCAAATATACACACTTTTTATTTTCACCGCTAAAAAATGAGGAATTTTTCATCCGGCTTGCTCGTTGAAGGTGTCTACGTTTTTGAAGCACTTGAAGCGATTTTAATGTCGTCTAGGCCAACCTTATTACAGCGCCTTCACGTTTAGCAGTGATGCCAATGGCGCTCCCAAAACAACGACCAATTAAGTTGAGGAGGAGTTTGATTTCGAAAGGTACACCTCGGTCAGGAATCCAAAATCACTATTTTCAGAGGATCGCTAAGTTTTAAATAATGGCAAATAAGGTTCTAGGTTGATATTGATTTGAATACCAGGGAAGTGAGAGACAGGAGTTGTAGTGTGATTAATTCAACGGAAAAAAATCCTTTGATTTTTCCAAAAAATGGACTTCGATTTTTCAAAAAATTTATTACTTAAATTTATCAAGAAAATCAATTACTTCTATTTTTAAATAATCTATATCTGCCATTTAAACAATTGATTCCTTCCATTTTTCAGAAAATTCATTTCTTCAAATCATTAAAAGAATCATGCGCTTGATTTTTCAAAAATCGATTCCTTTGATTCTCGCATTCAAGGGGACGGGAGTGCTGAAATCGTTCTTCTGAAATAGGTAACTTCCGTAAAACTGAACCGATTTCGAACATCCAAAGCACATTATGTTCGGAACGGGGTCCTTAAGATGGCAATATCTCAAAATTTTCTTTGGTTTCCCCGGAACACGCGATTCGCTCAGGCTACAGTGCTCAGATTTTCATGAAATAGTTTGTTGGTTTTGTTTTTTCATGCTGAAGATGCAATTCCTCAAAAACATCCATGGATTATGTTTATGAATGTTAGAAATGCGAAGTTGTGAGTTTTGGTATCAATCATGGCTTGCGGAGTTTTGCCTATCATGGATGGAGGTTCATTATCCAAGGTCGACTTGTAAATTCCCCCCACCGTCAGCGCCATCTCTGGGCTCAGGTTTTGTCACACCTTTTTTTAAAGATGACTAAGCTGTAACGATAAACTCCCTTTACGACCCGACATTTTAAACTTTATTTCATCCCTATATTTTCAAAATTGACAATTCGAGAAAAGTTCAAAATGGCTGATCCGGATGCGCTTTAGGTACAAGAGGACCAACCAACCGAAGCTCCTTATGAAATCAAAACTCCTTTTGATGGTCGATTCCCTCTCATTCAAGGGTGCCAGATACACCTAACTGCAATCTAACACCACTCAATATCAAGCGTCCACTTCTACCAACCCACCAACATTAACTGTGGTCTTCGTTCTTCTCATTTGGCAAAAAAAAAAAAGGAAAAAAAACGCCATGTTTCCACTTCCAAACGTGTTACTTTTAAAAGGAGGCACTGGAATAAGAATGGACGATCATCTCAGAGTAGAATTAATCTGTGCATCGGAGCTCATAACACCCGAAGCAATCCGGAATGAGACTCTGAAAATATTTCTCGAAATTCCACCATCACTAAAACATCACTTTTCCCATTAAAATATAAGTTATTCCGTTCTTACGGCCGAAAGCTACATCTACGCTCGTCCGAAAAACCACTCGTTTCAGCAGGTAAGCAAAAATACTTGCTTATTCGTTCTTTCGGAAACGGCGGGTTTCCGCCTCGAAAATGGAATTTGTACCTTGAGGAGTAAATAGGATGCGGAAGTTTCAATCGATTATGTGTTCCAACGCAGATTCCAGGGGGTCATGCGCTGAGGTCGTTAAACAAACGTCAAAGTTGATTGGAGTTTTAGTAAATGGAAACGAACAGACAATTTGCGTGCTGAAGTTTTGATAGGTGCTGAATCTGAAGTCAAAATTTGTGACTGCTTGAAGTCACAGAGTCAATCATTGTAAATCAAACGCAAAATAGGACAGTTCATATCAATTTGACGATTTGTTAACATTTTCTCGTTTGATTTGAAGAAAATGGAGACCTCTTACAGCGCTACGGGCCCCCTGGCCCTCTCCTAGAATTCCATCACCTCCATTTTGAACCCCTTTGCCGCTGAAGGAGCCGCCAAACGGTTGGCCGGAGCTGAGAGCCGGTTGCCCATTTCTTCTTCTTCTTCGTCGTCTTCGTTAGAATCGTATTCGTCCAGCTGGAAGAGGAAAAAAGAAAGTAAGTTGGGCTCAAGTTGTGATGAAGAGTGAACGTGAGGTGGCTTACATCAACGTCGGCCATCATTTCCTTCGTGGACACGGTAGTGTCTATCCTTCGAATGGCGCCCTGGTGGATGTCCATGTCGTACTTGAGGATTTGGAACCGTCGGAGGAGGAAGACAACGATGATTGGGAGAATGGAAGCCAGCACGATGCCCAGCGCTACGCCCATCACCCATCCGGGATACTCGAGCGGCACTGTGACGCCCTGAAAACGTCAAACCGTTAAGACAAACGTCGACTTGTTCATCGTGTCATAAATTTATACGTACTTGATCCTTGTCCCACGCCATGTACGTCGGCTTTTCGACGATTTTGGCTATAATCGAGCTGATGAGGATGATAGTCATGATCGTCGGGCCGATCACGCGCCACGTCACTTGCCAATAAATCCCGGGTTTGTAACCGGTCATTTCGTAAATGTCGTTGGTAAACCTGCCAAAAACCGGAACAAATTATTCGACACTTCGAGCAAAACCGAAGCGAAGGGAAACTCGACATGAGTTTTGTGAGCCAAAGCTAGTTGGCGGATCATGAGAGCATCATTACTTTTCATGTCCGTAAATGAAGATGACGGCGACCGTTTCAAGAAGAGCAATCAGGACGAGGCCGATCGTGCCGGCGAAAGAGTCAAACAGCCCCAACCAGTATTGACCAGCTCCGGTGCAAAAGATGAGCCCCATGAAGAAACAGACGGTGCACACGACACCTGCAACGATCCAATGACTTCATTTACCACTAATATTGTTTATTGTTCAACTAGCATGCAGACAAGGGCCTTGCTTCACCCTATCCTCGCACATGATGAATCCATATGGTAGACATCCTCCTTGGATTCCTCACCACGTATTGATGGGCCTTGACTTCTTCCTGTATGATGCGGTATCAATCTCATCCTCCTATCGAATCATTCGATGTCTCTTTGGAGATCTCTAGCAGAGCAAAGATTTCTGGTGGGCCTAACAGAACATGCATTCGTTTGCTAAGAACGTTAAGCAAGCCACGGCAATCTAAGATAGAGGCAGAGCTGGGGACCACCCCAGACTTGTTGACAGACGTATAGCCCAAGTGATGTCTAATATCAGGGCTTGAGCCTCGACTACCAGGAGGCACACAGAGTCATTAGTATCATTTCAGTGAATAATGGGCCAAATGGTACAATTCCTCGCTTCCCCAGAACATTTTATTCCAGCCAAGAATCCAATTCAAACAACAGGGAGCGATATTCTATCCAAGAACCATCGCCCAATCCCAAGCAGCTCACCGCAGGCTTGGAACAGAGCATCCTCGACCCCTCGAGCTCCAGTACCCGTGAAACAACTATTGGGAACTGTTGCTAGACTCTTCAACTGGGCCGACTGCTGCCTGCCACGACCTTCAAGGTGGCAGCTGCAAAGGCAGCACTGTATCTATACTTGCTACAGTCCTCCCTCACACTGTCAGGGAAACCCTCAGCCTTCAGGACGGCAATTCTCTCCTTTGCATGTGCCAGGTAGCTTCGTGTAAAGCTCGTGCTTTGCTGAGCCCTGTGGACCAGGATCGTCGGCCAGCGGCAGTTGGTTTAAGTTAGGCCGCTCAGTAACAGAGAAGTCCCAACAGAACGTGATCCGTGACTACCCACAGCATGGGGGACAGGGTGGCCCTGTGGACTAAGCCGATCAGTCTGCATAAAATCCCGGGGCGAACACCAATGTTAGACCAACAGTCAAACAGGTGCTGTAATACCTGTCTGGTCGGCAGACAATTCACCTCTGAACTCAAGTTCAAGTGAATCTTTGGAGGGGCTCCCGTGGCGCTGCCAAGGTAGATAGATGTCTTCCAAACACAAGATGTGAGGAAGAAAGTTCACATTATTAAAAACCTCTCTTGAGAGCCTTCAGACGGGGATGATAAATTTTCTGGTGGACCCATCAAATTATGCCTTCATTTGCTGAGAACGTTAAACTAGCCACACATTCTGCGGACTGTGCCCCCCCCCCCCCGCACCCCCCCCCCCCCCCACACACACGAGTCCAATAGGCTCAAAGCGGCGGGCTCAACAGGATCCCAGATAGACTCTGATCGTGTCTGATGAGAGCTCTGCGACGTAGAACTGACCCCGGAGATGGCAATGGCACGATAGTGTCTTTTCTCACGGGATGGAATGGTTTCCCCCCACCACCTCACCACCCACCATCCAGGACATCAAGATCACGTCCCTGGTGGTGGGGGGGGGGGAGGTCTCTCTTACTGCTGCACACTTGAGCGACCCTTCTCCACCTCATTTCAGTTGAAGAAAGTATCAAACCTACGTTTAGTAGTTTGCAATTTCAACATACCAGTCAGGTAAGGTTTGGAAATCCTCTTGAAGAAGTCGATGTCGAATATGGTGCAGAGCATCCCCTCCAGGATGCCGATTTGCGAGCCGATCCCGAGACTGAGCAACATGGTGAAGAACAGGAGCGACCAAAACGGTGACATCGGCATCTCGCCAATCGCCTGGGCGAAGACGATGAAAGCCAAACCCGTCCCTTCGGCCGCCTAGCAAAATATTTTAGTTTTCTGCGTGATTCAACAATTATGTTCAATGTTGAACCCTCAAGGACTGTCAACATGGCGTAACAAGTATGAAAGTAAAAGGAGATGCTAGTAATAGTGACAACGGCACTCATCAAAGCAACACTTGCCTGGTCGAGGTTTTTAGAGAGGTCGCACACTTCGAATCCATACTCGGCGGTTGGGACGGGCTGCAAGCTTTTGACGAGCTCCACGATGTTATCCGGGATCTTGCCCACTTGCTCTTGAGCCATCTTGTTTAACAAATCGTTGTTGCTGGAAATTTTGAATAGTTCAAGTCATATAAGGGGATGGAGAGCACCTTACACGGTATTCAAGGTTTCAAGAGCATGGCTTCCCGGCCCCATAAACCCACTCCTGCCCGGAAACATTTTTATAGAACATTAAATTAAATTGGCGCCATTTTGGTGTTTCACTCGGTACGAAGTTTCAAAATTCCTATGGAACTACCTATGTAACATAGTCCATGTTTGTGGCTCAATAACTCTATTCAGGCGCTTTCTGCGCCGCTTTTAGCAGAACACATTCTTGTAGAGCGGTAAATTTCCTTTAATTTTCACTATTTACAATATCTTGTAGCAAGTACAATATATGAGAGCAAGAGGTACGGAACATCAAAGTTGTGACAAATGATCGGAAATCCCCAAAAACTACTCATACAGGCGGTTTTCGCCCGATAGCTCTATTCTGGTGCTTCTGACAACATTCACTCCCAAATATATTCTTACAGAACATTACATTTCCTTCAATTTTCACTATGAAAAACCTCTTGTATGCAGTCAGATCAAGAGATAGGTACAGGGCTTTAAAGATACAGGCGGTTTGTGCTAAATAATTCGGTTTCTGCGCGAATATATTCTTGTGGAGCACCAAATTCCCTTCAGTTTTCACTATTAATAACATCTTGTACTCATTAGATCATGAGGGATTTTCTCGAATATTTTGTACTTACGCTGCGAGACACTTATCGAAGGAAAGCATCGCCTTGAACCCCAAAATGGCGAATACGACAAGGGATGCGTAGATGGCGGTGAGGGCGTTGCAAAATGACACCAACAGGACGTCTCGGACGCAGTTGTTCTTTGGAGGGTTGTACGAGCCGAAGGCTATGAGCGAACCAAAAGCGAGACCGAACGAGTAGAAGACTTGCGTGGCGGCGTCCAACCAAACGTTGGGGTTGTACAGTTTTTCTACCTGTGGGCGAGGAAAATTGGTAAGGTGCGAAATGAAGGGTTCACCTCAAAACTGGGAATGAGAGTTCTTACTTTGGGAGTGTACATGTGGATGAGACCGGCACTGGCCCCTTTGAGTGTCAGTCCTCGAATGAAGAAAATCGTGAGAACGATGTACGGGAACAAGGATGTGAAATAAACAACCTGAGAAAAAAGTAGAAGAGAAACAAACCAATGTAAGAGAAAGGAGTCAAAATTTTGGACATAATATTGTATCGATACATCTAGAAAGTATCGAAAATTATCGATACGATATTTCAAGAAATGTATCGATAGTTTGAAGTATCGATACTTTCCAATATTTTTTCAGAAATGCGTGGAAATGTCGTTTTTGTTTCTCTCCAACTGTTGTAGTCCAACATTACATGTCGTGGTAGGTACATCAACTTTCTTTAATTTGTTGAAGTGGTTGGTCTCCCAAAAATCTAGGTAGAGGTAAGGTGCCTCCCGTCACGTAGGTACCTACCTCGTAGGTGTTGAACTGATGTGAGGGATAAAAAAAACGCTGCAAATTTTACACAAGGGTTTATTATTCTTTGATATAGGTTACTTGTACGAAAATTAAATCAGTTTCAATCAACAAAAGTTTGAAAAAAAAAATCGTTACCTACATTGTTTGGACAAATGTAGATTTTTTTTTTTTACTCGGAAAATATTTGACCTCCTGTGTTCCTTTAAAAGTCTCTTTTGTAACCCCATGAAAGCCCGATAGATCCCCACAGTGAAATATGATCGTTCAGGGACCCTCAAAAATTTATTCTACGTCCAAAAATACTTCGAAAACGACACGTAACTCGACCCCATAGCCGAAAACCTTTAAAAAAACCTCCCGTGGCCCCATTTTAGCCCCGTAGCCGCCCCACGGGTTTGGTCGATCGGGCTGAAACCCTTGAGGGCACAACTAGATGGTAAACTGAGTATTTTGTCAAAATTTCAGATTAAAAAAAAAATTCTACTGTCCAAAACTGTGGAAACTATAGCAGTTTCCACAGCACTAACCTGTCCAAAACGGCTATATACCAAATTATATTTAATATAATTTTAACACTTTTGATAAAATTTGGCGTAGACATAAAAATTATGTCTATGCAAGGTGAATGGAATGGAGGCTATTCGAACTTGTGTATATGCTTGTATATACGCCCAATTTTTTCAATTAGTGTTTTTCGATTAGTGTATCTACCAAACTTATTTCGCACTAAGACGTTTTTACAGTTGGGTTCCTACTCCATGGAAAAATTTGAGCTTGTGGACAGTGCTAAACTGATTTTCAAGTCAAATACGCTCACACTTCGTAAAATAAACAGTATTTTGTCTCTCCTGAAAACCTGCCAAAAGTTTGATAGGTCATGACACGGCTCAACCTCGATATTGCAACAGCGTAGGTAGACATTTACGTGGAGGCTGGTTGAGTGTATAGTAAGTAAGTAGCAACTACAGAGGTAGGTACCTACCCAACTTTGGCCAACAGAGGGAATGAATGGAAGGAGCCAACCTAACAATGATGAGTACGCGGTGTCTATGTCGGCCAAATAAATAAACTTTATTATCGGGAGTAAGTGAAGGGCCACAAGAGAATGCCGATCCAAATTTGGCCAGTTAAATGAGAACTCCCCCACGCCCCAACCTTCACTCTTCTCGTTTTCCATTCTATATTGAGAGTTTCGTACAGAGGGAATAATTCCTCGGGTTATTATTATCCGCTGACCCTGAAGGCTTGTTTTTCAAAAAGACGCTCTCACCTTGCCGGAAGACTGGATGCCTTTCATCGTGATGAAGAAGACGGAAACCCAGGCGATGAACAGGCACAGAACGATCCACCATTTGAGCCCACCGGACTCGTCCATGTTTGGTGAAATGTCCAAAGTAGTACGGTACCTGTCATTCAAAACAAAATTCACTTATCGATCATGGAAAGAACCGCTAAAATTGAGCATTGCTGGATTCCAATCTAAGAACGATACTGTTAATCAATCCATAAGAACTGGATTTTCTCCACCAAGAATTGGATTTTCACCATCAAGAATCAGATTTTCAGGCACCCAAGAATGATTGCCGGATTGAACGAATCCCCTAATCTTGTTATGCACTCAAGCTGCTAAAATGACCTGAACCATCTAATCAGGACAAGTTTCCCACCTGGCCAGTTAGTCAAGTCACCAGGTGATTTTCCAATGCAACGTACGTTTAGAGTAGAATTTTGACATGTCTATGTCTAAGGCGAGGGGGTCAGGAAAAATTTGTGTAATCATGAAATCACGGAAAACATACAACGTTTCATGTCATTCCGCTTTCAGAGAGCACAAAAAATGTCACTTCTGGTCAAACGAAAAAAACACCTCGTGACGGGAGAAGTTTCTAGATACCACACTTAGATTAGTTTCTAGATACCATACAGATAGATAGGTAACACACTTTTTCTCGACTCTAGCACACTAACACGTTAACAAAATGGGAATGCCCGACCTTGAAAACCTTTAACGCCAAGTAACGCTCGATAAAACAATTAAATGATACCTTAAATAGTCCATAAATCTGAAGACCGCTTACCAGAAATAAGCAGTTTCTGAGGCCTTTTCACACTCCAAAATCTCCGATCCGTTATTGAGCTTAGGGCACTCAGCCCAGGGCAAGGGGTACTGAAAACGAGGGTAAATATAAATTCATAGCGAAAGAACATAATTATTTTTAAACTGAAATGATGAGCGGTACTCACACTGAAGGAAGAAAAGAGGTAATATATACACCACGTGATTATGACGTTGTAGTAGAGTGCTACAAAGAAGGTCACCGTGGCCGACGCCACGCCAAGCCCACCGAGCCACGGATGCACGTTGTTCCAAACCCCTGGATTAAAAAAATATAAATTAATAAATAAAAAAAGACTGTTATATTTGTAAATGCAAGCTTGTTGATGGGATCGTTCAAAACGAGTTGGTACTTACCGAGGGCTCCTAGTCGCATTTTCTGGCCCATCCCGAGCTCGATAAGGAACAGCGGTATCCCCTCTAGGATCAGCATCACCCCGAAGGGAATCAAGAACGCCCCTGGAAAAATACAATTTGGAGCATTAAAAGTTGTCGGAGTAGAAGTACGTACAGTACAGGTTAGGAGAGTTCGCAGAGCAATTCTGGCAGTTTGGAGGCATACGCAGTATAATAGGGCCTTTAAAAAAAAGCAAGCCCTCAACACAGAAAACCTACAGAATCGATTCCGGCGGTTGTGCTGGTTTTTTTTTTTTTTTTTTAGAAATTCCGCTATTTCTATACTTCAAGAAGTATAGCCCATACAAGACAACATTCAGGTCAATAGGCTCTAATAATTAAAACAGAAAGTTGTCTTATTGTTGTGCAATGGTGTATCTCGCAGTAATATTCCAAGAGCGTTAATGTGTGGAATCAAAGGGTTGTGTTGAGAACGTCATTCTTGATTTTGACGGGAAAGAAAAGTCACTCATACTTCGTTGACACGCGAAATTGCATGGCTGGGATGATTGCATTGGGGAGATTCCACTGGTCGGTAAAGCAATTGGATTTTGCCACACAATACGCTATTCCTCCAGCGAGCAAAAAATAAAAAATAAAAATGCAAATCGATATAATTATGCTATACACAGAAATGCAAGTGAGAAAGAAAATTTACTACGTAAATACATAGCTATTTATGAATAAACTTGTTCATTTACCTAAGTAATACAATGTACGACAATGACTCAAATTATGGCGGTTTCAGACCTGTTCAATCGGACTGAGAGGTTCCGTGGGGTTTTACGTCTGATTTTGGCCAGGGAATCGAGTGAGATGTTGGGTAGGAAATTCCATTTTGAACGTAGAATCAATTCATGAGGAGTCTCAAACCCATCCGACTACACCTTGGGGATTTACAAAAGGGAGGCTCGTATTTTCCAGATTGCCAACTGGGCCAGCTAACTCGACCTCATATGAGGTCGAGTTAGCTATATAGCCGAAAACCTTCGAAACCCCTTCCCATAGCTCCATAGCGCCCCACGGGTTTGTGCGTTCGGGCACAAATATAATATATTTATTATTTATTGGTTTACCATATTATGGTAAACCTTTTTTTTTAAGTTTTTCAAAAATATTTTTTTAATGACACAAAATTCATTTTTGCATAATAATAGGTTATTATTAACCTACATAATCGTTAATAATTATTATTAACCTACATCAAAGCATAATAAACCCTTGTGTAATATTTGCAGTTTTTTTTTTTTTTTTTTTTTTTTTCATTTGAAAAGCTGGCTCTGTTTTGTAAATTTTCTCACTTCAAGGCGTTGATCGAAGGGATGTCCCTCCCCAATTGACCCGGCCAAGTGAGAAAGGTCAATTTTTTCGGCCTTCTCTTTTAGGAACGTTCCTCGCGCCCCCGAGTACGAAACCGTCGATTGTTTATTGACATCAATAGCCCCCTTCACCGCCCCCACACGGCTAACGAAACAGTTTGATCGACCGATTTGGGACGCGAAAACAAACTTTGACTTTAAACGCGTTGAATTAATTCAACTGGTCGGCAATTCCCATTCGCCGATTCGGCCGATCAAGAACTTGAGCTTCTGACAAAAAAAAAAAAAAAAATCGATACGGAAAAAATTATAATAATTAATAATCATTTAATCATTTGGTAAAGAAGGTAGTACCTTATTAAATGATTCAAACAAGTTTTGAACCTGCTAGAAAATATTCATTGTGACGCCAGGTAACTGTTTGCGCAATAGATGAGGATAAAACTTGACCGGAGGGTTGCGATGGATGTTGCAACCTAATTCCTTCTGAATGTTGGGGGCGGCGTGAGGTGGTTGGGTGGTGGGAGGGTAGGGAGGACGGTCGGAACCAGCCTTCTTCGAGTTGAATGATGTCACTGGGTTTATTTATTGTTCCAGATTGTAAAGCGATAATGGAGCTTGCCAAAAAGATGTGAGTATAAGGAGTCTACCATATTGCGTCGGGGTTTGTGCCCCTAAATATATGTTCTATAGAACCATTTCTGGTAGATGCGGTACCTGTGGAGGGCACGTATGAGGTTCTTGTCTCGAATCTCTTTCGAATCCTACTTGTAATACTTCTCCATGTACAGTATAGTCTATACTGTATAGACGAAGAGGAACAGGAGAACAGAATAAGATGATGCAGTACGAACCCAGAGCTTACCTTCCTTGTTTTCCAGATGAGGGCGATAAGGATAAAGAAACGAGACCGACACCAGTCCAAGGGGGCGGCCAAGGACCGACGGGATGACCCCGCAGATCAGAGACCGAAGGGGAGGAGATGCTCCAAGCGGGTGGTTAATGTGTTATGGGAGCAAACTCCTCCCCATTAAGGCCCCTCCAGTGGGAGGCCCGAAAGGACTAGCCCCTCTACCGCTTTACATGCCCCCAACACGTCAGCGTTACCCGAGGTAACAGCCTGAACATTACAGGCACGTCATGGTCAACCGGAACTTCCCATAATTCAACGACTTCACGGGACCAGGCAGGTCATTGTAAAGGTTCACGTCTAAATGGTCCATGTTGAACCGCTGAGATGTAGCGAGCCGGGGTCTTGACGATTGAAGCTGGTCTCGACTTCTGGTGAAGTGGCAGTAGGTTTTGGCGCCAGTCGTTAAAGTGTCTCGGGTCTAGTGAATGTGCGACAGTAGATTCAGAAGGAAGTGTCCGCGCAGCGTCAGAATCCCAAGCTTCGTGAAAAGCGGTCTACACGACGCCAATCTTTCCACCTTGGCCAAAATGCGCAATGCCTTCTCCTGGAGAAGAATTTCCCCACAGTATTATTCCATATGTCAGTCGACTATGGAAGCATCCAAAAGAGACTGTTCACAATATTTCAGGCGACAGGGAGGATGAAGCTCTGTGGAGCAAGAAAAGGATGGATGAGAGCTGTCCCTGCAAGATCGTGGAATGGGTCTCTCAGTTCAATGCGCTATCCAGCTTGAAACCCAGGTACCTTGCCGAGGTCGATGTGTCGCACTGCAGGTCGTAAACCAATTCTTGAGTTTTTTCACAGGTTTAAAGCAAGGCGGTAGGTGTGACACCATTCTCAGACCAAGTCCAGAATCTCACTGGCCCAGACCCTCAGATGATGATTGTCAGGGGACGCTAGACAAAAGGCTGAGTCATCGGCAAAGAAGAATCCTTGTAATAGTAGGTACTCAGTGAGATCGTAGGGTGTACGAGAGGCCGTTTAAGTAGAGGAGGAAACGAACCAGTCCCAAAATGGATCCTTGCCGAAAACCTAAGAGTGAGTCCTGAAGGTCTTAACAGGAGGCGCCCATTTGGACGAACTGCCTCCAGCCATCCAAGTACGACAAGAAGACGGATGCGTGGCTGCAACCAGTCGAAATTTCGACAAGTCCAGCATCCCAACACCCACCCAAAGATGCTCTTCCAAGTCTCTGAAACACTCCTTTACCAGATACATCGCTGCCTGACAAGCATTGCCCTTGCCCATTTGGAAGCCGAATTGCTCCTTGGCAATGATGTCACAAGTTGTCTAATAGATCTGCAGGCGGGCCAATACTAGCTTCTCTATCCCCTTTGCAAGAAGAGGGATGAGGGCAACTGGACGGAAGTTGTTGCAAGTGTCTGTAGACCCATTCTTATGGTTGTTTAATACTTTCGACAATTTTAAAGGATCAGGGAAGGCACCCTCCTTAAAACACTCATTAATCAACATTTGATTTAAGAGCACAACAGTTCACAGATGAAAGCCGCGCTTTGTTCCAGAATCCTGGCATTAATTCCAATTGGGTCGAAAGACTTGGTGCCATTTAGAGAGAGTATATCACTGCATAAACCTCTTCAACTGTGCATGGAGAGAGAGTGAAAGTAGGTACTCAAAACATGAGGTGCAGACGCCGAGAAATGTGCTGGTTGATGAGTTGGTGTGGGCAACTGGCTCAAGAGACTGGTGGGCTGATTAATAAAGTGGTTGATGAAATCTTCGGGCTTGAGGTGGCCATAAGTTATTTTCTTTAGTTTGCAGGTCCTTGTTTCCAGTCTCAAGGCGGGAAACCTTTGGTTTCTAGATACCTACTCTATTCGGTATGAAAATTACACTTTATAGCGTGTCTGCAAATTTTAGTTTCTTAGCATGTTTCTGCTCAGTGGGGAAAGGTGACTTGTCTGCTAATAAGAAAAAGTCTCTGAAGAGGAGAAGTGAGACATAGAAGACGGATGATAAGGCAAAAAAGGGTGAACAGGTAATTAATTAAGCGACTCGAGCTGAAAATTAACAGGAAATTGGAAGGGTGTTGAGCCTGCCGAAGACCTAAAGACCTAAGAGCAGCAAAGCACAAAGACTTGCTAGCCAGAACTTGAGATCATTTTCGTGGGCAAGGGCAAGTTTAACACGGAACACCGTTATGTATATCGATTCCTTTCCTAGGTCAGGAACTTTGGAGCATATTCTTTAACAACGGAAACTTTGATAAATTGCCGGATTTTCGTTCTTCCTGGCTCATTACAAAGAAAATACGTCAGGTGTCTAGTCGTGAGGGGGTGCTACCCTGGAATAAAAACGAATTGATTCTGGTCGTGAGAAAACTGCGAAATTTCGGTACCAATCGGCAACTCGCGGGGGTTGAGATGAGGGACAGGCGGGGGAGGCGGTTGATCGACCCGCCGCCTCCGCCCGCCGATGACGTCACGCCCGTCACCGCCCTCGCCCCTCCCACCGGTTCCACCTGAGTCTGGGAATCAATGATACCCCAACGTGCCCCCCCCCCCTTACTCCAGAACATGCCCCTCTCCCAACGCCAAATTCAACTGAATTGGCTCAGTAGAACATCGATTGGGCAGGAATTTGTGTAAATATTCAATCACTCAATTAACTAATGAATTTGGGTCTATTTTGGCTTTCACTTTAGGGAGGCATCATTTCCAGAATAGTGTTGGTACTCCTCACAGCTGCTCGTCGGTCAGCATTGCCAACTCCACCGATACATATTTTGTGTAGTGTGTTTAGCGGGAGGCCTCACAGTGGGGCGAAAACGCCGAAAACCCGCGACATTGGCAGAAAAACCAAGATGTTCGGATCGATGAAAAACCAGTTACATCCTATCCCTAATACCCCAAGGAACATGGAACACCAATTGACGAGCCAAAAAAAAAAAATCAAATTTGGGGAACGTACGGTAGAATGAACTTGAGTGGTATGGGGAAATCAGCGTTATTCGGGCAGCTGGTATGGGATTTTTTAAACGGTGTGTTCGGATGCGTTCGTGGAATCAATTTTTCTCCCCGTTCCATTCTGTTGAACAGAATGGAACGGGGAGAAAAATAGATTCCACGAACAGAATCTGTTCATGTATTACCAATGTTTTGTAGTAGCAACTGACCGCAAATAAACTGTTTTGGGGGAATTTGTGGACTTATTTCGTTGAAAAAAGGGAGTTTTTGACCGGTTTCTGACACAAATTGGTCATTTCCGAAAGAGGTTCAAAAAAGTTCAGAAAACGGCTCATATCCCCGTAATCCTGACGTAGGTATTTCTGAAGGGAATCTCGTTAATTTTGCGACCAACTATTTCCAACTCTCCGAGAACGGTGATAATTTGTTAGCTCAACCGCTGTAAGTAAATGTCATGTTTTCTGTTTTGTGTGATACCGACTGTCATAGGCATTCTTTAGGAAATTACGATTGGGACTGGTAGCAATCGATTCAACGACCTCCCCCCCCCCCCCCCCCCTAAAACATGTAAAATGACACCTAACTTTCCTTTTTGTAAAATAAGCTATTTTTTAGATTTGTGAACAACATTATTTGGCCCATTTTGTAATCTGTGTGAGGAAAATCGGGCTGGGACTAGTTGCAATCGATACAGCACTCCAAAATACATATTCGAGGACACCCCAGATGCCAATGTTGGTTTAGGATGATTTTTGGGGATTATATGGAGAACAATTTTGGAAATACATACACTCCTCACATTCCAATTGGGCTGGCTAACGAACTCGTAATTACTCTTAGGGAGAAGGTTTTTTCTGCGAAGGAACGGATTTTTTATCGCGTAAATTAAAAGGGAGTTACGTATATAATATATAATTTCGGAAATTTTAATTTTAATTTTTTTCGGGGAGAGACTCGTGAGATACCCTACATAATATGTAGGGTATCTCACGAGTCTCTCCCCGAAAAAATTTATAATTAAAATTTCCGAAATGGGGGGAAACATACATAGAACGGACTTTGAAGGTGTTTCCGCTATTTTTTTGGGTCATGTGAAATTTCTGAACGAGACAAATAGCTGTATTTTCTTAGAAAATTCGCTTTAAAAAAGTGGGTTATTTGCCCATTTCCATGACATAGGAGTATTTAAGACCCATCATGGGTGGCATATTCGTATTCAGCGTTAAATTTTATGTAAGAAAGGCGCACTTATGTAAGAAAGGAGCGGAATCGAAAGTTGAAAATTTTGCACGTTTACACCATTTTACGGGGCTGTATCTCCAAAACTTGATTCTCTAGCGACAAATTGACTTCAGATTCGGATTCAGCACACCAAAAAACATGAAAGGCCCAGGTTACGTGTCAAAAGAAAATTTTTAAGGGTCTGAAAGTGGGATGTCCGCGGAATCGGGTCACTCGCCCCACTGTGGGCCGGTGGTGTGAATCTACGATTTCGCCGCTCTATTTTGTGGAGGAGAGTGAAGGGAGTATGCAGCCCCGTAGAGAGAGAGGGGGGGGGGGGCACTGGACCCGGCCTTCGTAGGGGGGCCCGGATTTTCTTGAGAATTTTTTTTTTTTTTTTTTTTTTTTTTTTGTAAAAAAAGGGGGGAGGAGAGGCAAAATGGGAAAAGGGACAGATCAATATAGGAGAAATTTTCATATTTTCACTTTTTTTTTTTTTTTTTTTTTTTTTTAGGGGCCCGATGAATTTTGCCCCTGGGCCCGGATTTTCTCTCCACGGCCCTGGGAGTATGGAAACATTTCTGGCTAGGGCATCGTACGTAGTTTACGGACCATGCAGAGGGAGCAGCCACAATCAAGGATTCGCACTCGTCAGGCTTACTGAATAATTCAATACAATTATTGTCAATGTACTGTGACGGTGCGAGATCAACGGAAGAGAACCGAGAAGATTCTGATATCCCACACGAAGTGATGTGGTTGGTATCAGTTCGTCCTGGGTTCGCAGCGGAACTGAGATCAATAGTTGCAGCTGCCTCGAACGAATTGTCGTTAAAGAGGGCCTGACCTATTGATCCAGTCTTTCCGAACTCGCTGTTGCAGCTTCCACAACCGATTTGTCGGCAATGAAGGCCTGTCCAGCGGGCCCGGGAGTCGAGGCGAGATCCGCTGTTGCAGCTTTCACGGCCTCTATTGCCGGCATTGAAGGCCTGGATCCAGACTATTCTCTCACTGCTTATCGACATTGCGTTTAATGTCACGATGTTAATAATCAAAGTACTTAGTAATCAACTTTTTTGGAAAAATGTTTCAATCGAGATATGAATTCGAAATTTCCTCGAATGGATGTTAAAGTAATTATTTTCTTGAGAGTTTCCGTCTAAAAAGTTAAAAATTTGATAAAATTCGTCACCAGAAAACTGAAAAAACAACTAGGGGGTTCGTATTTGCACCCTCTCCTGGTGCATGGATGGTCTTGTCCATATGAATTCACAGGCACCAATTTCTACTCAATTTAAAGTAGAAAAAAAATAATGCCTTGATATGTAACTTTTTTGTAACTTTCAAATATTTGAAACTGAATTAAATTCAGTTTATTTTGCCTTTTGTGCCCTAAAGACTCACTTAGCACAGCAGTTTCTTGGTGGTGTTTTTGTCAAAATGAGAATGAGTTGATTTAGGCATCAATGAGGTTTACACATTGTACCGAACAATTTGTGTGAAGACTTATTTACACTATAGCTATAAGGTTGGGCGAGTCTATTATGCTATTGTGAGCTCTTTACGCCAAATGGCTATTATGGTGCCCCAAGGTGATTCCGAACGGAAGGAAACCCGATGGAGTTGTAAAGCCTTTGATAAATCTCTTGTATTCCCAAACTGGGACCGCTAGGATCTAAATCAGCTCGGCGCAGTGTTTTACTGGATTCATTTTCGTGGTTGTTTGTCTCAACGTCGTTCTTATTGAAAGACTCACCTCCGCCATTTTGCTGACATAAGTAGGGGAACCTCCAGATGTTGCCGAGCCCAACGGAGTAGCCGATGATGGACAACATGAACTGGACTTTGTTGTCCCATGCTGCCCTCGGAGCCTCATCCACGTCGTTTATCACGACCTGCAAATTTATCAAAATAGTTTCACTATAAACAAATGATTTGATGAGGTCTTCTGTATTTTTTTAAAAGTTGAACGTTTACAAAACTTTCGATTTTCAAGCTACCAACTTTCCAGGCCAATTCTACTGGCAGTCAAAGTGTGTCGACTATGCCTAAAACTACTCTGAAAAACGGTGTCTCCTCCTATCTGTCGAAAGCCATTCAAAACCCCCTTTTCAACCTAGCAGCCCCAAACAGCTCTACGGGTTAAGTTGGGAGAAACCCTCGTCGACAATCCGAGAAGAGGAAAGAAATACTTATGTACCTATATTTTTCACCATTTCACACAAAAAACTTACTTAGGTAAAAAAAAAAAAAAAACTGCAAATATTACCTACCTACTAATTTGAAGGGGGTTTACAGTTATGTATTTGGTATAAATGATCAAAAAAATAATTCGGTCAATTACAAATTAATTTTTTTTTAATTTGAAAAAATAAGGTAGAATAAAAATGAAAAATCTGTAACCCCACAGTGTTTGGACAGATGTCGGACTCAAAAAAAAAAAAAAAAAAAAAGAAACTACGTCCAAAATTACTAAGAAAACCAAACCGCCACTCCAAAGTGTGGCTGGCTCAGGAGCTCCAAACCACCGCACAGTGTTTCAGAACAGCGATTTAGCGCGACAAAAATCGGTTTTTGGGAAGGAAATTTAAACAAACAAACTGCAGTGTACTTGATTCATGAATACAGATTAGACAAGAAAGAAAGGTTGAAATCTTTTGATTCGCACACTGAGAGGACTGGCATCTATATAAACATGTCGCTCATCAAATCGCGTTGCAAAATTTAGGTACCTAATCCCTAAAATGCAGATATGTATTAGGTACCTAAATTTAGAGATATAACTTTTAGGTACCTATTTTATACCTAATTTAGCGTAGGTATAACTTTTTCCCCAAAGCGCATTCGCGCGACCGCGCGGTCAGGATTCATTTTTGAGATTTGTCCCTATTTTTCCCCTAAGAGAGATTTTGATTTGATTTGATTTTATTATTATTATTATTATTTTTTTTTTTTTTTTTTTTTTTGTACCTACTGGAATTCAAGCGAAATACAGACCACGTAATGGGTACCTACTTGAAACGCTTGTCTTGATGAGCGACATGTTTTAAACATATGTATAAATTATACAGTTGCCAGTCCTTTCAGTGAGTGAATCAAAAGATTTCAACCTTTGTTTCGTGTCTACATAATATGCAGAGATTTTCTTCGCTGTCAAAACATGCCACAAGTATCACGAAACCCACGCCCTTTATAAATTCGACTTTAATTCAATAACAAATTATATAAAAATAAAGGAATAAATAAATTTTTCCGTACAATGATTAGACCGATTGGGGGCCCAGAAAAATGGATTATGCGTCCAAAATTACTGGAAAACGACACCTCAATCAACCTCCTGACATCCTTCAAAAGCGCCCCCAAGGAAGCGCCATAGATCCCTACGATCCCTAGTTTCCATAGATCCCTACGATCCCTAGTTTCCGTTGGAAGAAAATAGAAATTTGACAGATTGCCTAGGCAAACTGTCAAACTTTAGTTTCGGTTGGAAGAAAATATAAAATTTGACTCGTGGGTGGTCCTTCCTTTCCCCCAGGTCAGATCGTTCTGGACCACTACAAATGGGTTCTACGTCCGAAATACTTCGAAAACTACCCCTAACTCGACCCCATAGCGGAAACCCGTCAAAAACCCCTCCCTTAGCCTCTTTTTATCCCCACAGGGGCCAGGGAGAGAAATCTCTCTCTCTTGTACCCAACTGAACGGCATTTTGCCTCTAATAAGTGTTTGATATCCCCCGCATTTGTTTGCTACTTCATGAAGGTATGTACGGTTGGTTATTGGCACTAAAAAAAAATCATTGTCATTCCATGCTATCGTTTCTAAAATCTACCTAACTTACAGCTAACGAATTTCGAAGTGCTTTTCAGGTATTCACCGGTCGAGCAGATGAATAGTGAGTTTTTTGCCTATCCTGGCAGACAGCCATGTGACGACGCACAGTGGTTCCGACCACGCCAACTTCCAAAACAGAAAGTGCTTCTGTCGTAATATTTTTCCCTTTTTTTAGACCTAAATACCTGATAATGGATCTGTTTTTTTTTTTTTTTTTTGTTGTTGTTTTTTTTTCTGTCAAAAAAGGCCTTTTAAAAATAATCGCTTTTGAGGAGAATCAATAAAATAGGCTGTTTTTTAAGAAACAGAATTATTTTTTCCGCCTTTGTAAAATCGATTTTTGTTTATTATTCAAGGAATAACACCTACGACTCCGATCTGCCTCAAAATTTGACATTATCTGTTTCAAGTCAGTCTAGAAGTCAAGAGTCATTATCAAGAGTCCAAAACCGAAATGTTGCCAGCTGTCCGTCCGGACGTTTTGAGCAGTAGTATTTTTTTTTAATCTGAAATTTTTACAAAATACTCGGTTTACCATCTAGTTGCGCCCGCAAGGTTTTCAGCTCGATCGCCCAAACCCGTGGGGCGCTATGGGGCTATGGGAGGGGTTTTTTGAAGGCTTTTGGCTATGGGATCGAGTTAGTTAGTTTTCGAAGTATTTTTGGACGTAGAATCCATTTTTTGGGGTACCGGAACGATCCGATGTCACTGCTGCGATCGTGGATTCGAGAGATTGTGGACACAGGTCTTGTAACTGTCCAGAGGTCCAAGCGAGCATGTGGCTGGAGGTACAACTGGCCAGAGGCACACGCCTTTCCCCTACAAACCATGGGACATTTTCACGTTTGTAACTCTCTAAGCCTTTAGAAACAACCAAAATTTTGTTTAATTCCTTAATTCCTTTTTGCGTTACCTAGTTTCAGTAGATTCCCAATGTATAATTAGGAACAAGAAAAGCTGAAATAATCGCTAAGCGTGTGCTGGGTTGAAGAATGAAAACTCTCGAATGTTGTATCAACACCCACCCACTTCAAAACTGGACAGTCGATATCAGGAAGAAGCCATTATAACAGTTATATTGTTCTTGGTTGAAAATTTCATCATGGTGTACACAGGTTCTTGTACTGTCCAGAGATCCAAACGAGCATGTGGTTGCAGGTACAACTGGCCAGAGGTACACGACTTGGCGCCATCCTTCTGACCTTGTCATGGATGTGGGATCACCTGAGCCTTGACTGCGCTGCCCTAGGAAGGTCTGCATTCCCCACACACTCTTACGACCAGACAAGGGGTCAGCAGACCCTCCGCTCCCGTTCAGGGTTTCCCCCTTCCCTGTCAGAAGATCGTGATCTCGCATTGTATAAAGCCGGACACGGGGAAATGGGAAAGCGCAGTAACGCTTCCATTTTCCGTTCGCTGATTCTAATAATTATTGAATGATAATAATTGAATGATTGATCACTTTAATTCTAATTCATTAATAATAATTATCAATAACACATAATTATCATGTGTATGAGTGATGGATAATACAGATGGAACGAACTTCATCTGCCACGGTAACATACTTTGACTGCCTGCAAAGTGGCGAATCGGCCTGAAATTTGGGTGGCTTTTTTTTCGTAGGTACCAAAGGTCAATTTTCGAGCATATTTTGACTTCAAAGTGTGGCGTGGAATGTATCTAACCTAGGTACGCTATGAAACTTTGATTCAAATTCAAGCTCACCTGGACGCCTCCGTTGACAGGACCCAGCTCCGTACCTTCTGGCATGGTCGTCACGTCCTCATCTGCCAAACAAACCACAAAACTAGATAAAAGAGTGTTTTGGGGTTATTCTCAAGGTGGTATTCAGGTACAGTGCCTGGCGCCTCGATCCGCCCTGAGGTGCGGTCGTTGAGGCGTATGATATCAAGAAATGTAGGCGTAGTGATATCAAGAAATGTATCCGTACAGCCGTTTTTGTCACTACCCCAACGAAAACTACCTACTTAATCGTTTTTTCAAAATTCTATTTTGCACCTCAAAAAGACAGTTGTTAAGGATATACGATTTCAAATTCGGATTAAACGTGAATATAAATGAATAAATAATTAGGTAATAAAAAACTGAGACGAAAATTTTGTTAAAAGACTTTAATTCCCCAAAAAGTTTTGTTTTTGAAGAACTACCTATGTATCTTTGACCCCAGTTGATTACTGATTTGTATAGTTCAAAAGCAAAACGAAATTTAATTGTAATTTTCCTTCAAAACAATAAAATAATGTTGTCCCTCTACTCAGTACAACAATGGAGTTTCACAAACTTTGAGCTTCAACTGTGAACTTGTAAAAACCAAATTAGAGGAGGTGTTTGCCGAAGGTGCAGAGGTCCAATCCAATACCGGAATTAAAGAGTGATGACTCCTCTGCTGGTGGTCACAAATAATTGAAAATGAACCAATTCAGGATGGGAATCCGGTTTTCAGGTTACAGGAAAAGTGTTTAATTCAATTAGCATTGACTGTTCAGACACTATTAACATAACTTTACAGGCGCGCCTGTACTTTTATGTACATCCGCGGAAGACTTAGTCGTCAATGCTCACTATGTTAATTATTTTACTAGCACTCTGACAGGGGGGCCTCACTTCACCTGGCTGACCACTTTCTCGAACAAGGGGGGCTCTCTTCGCTTGCCCACTTGAATAATAGGTCAAGTGGTGAGAGCATATAAATTTTAAATGCCTAAAAACCTCCCGATCTTAGGAATAGAGAGAGAAATCGTCTTCCCACACAACAGAATATATCCGAAATTAGTGTGGAATGAATTCTTTCTACATTCTACGTTCATGAATTCATTCATTCATTAACCATCTCCCAAATCTTTAAGAAAAAAGTTCTCCAGAATTGCGGGATGTAGTAGGTGAAGGATTTCTCGACCCAAGTCAGGAGTCCCCCAGCAGCAGCCTCTTCTCCCTTCCCGGAAGACCTGACAGGCCGCGAAGGGCCTGGCCCCTATAAGTTCAATAAGACACACACCGTACCCACGCGCGATCGCTAAAAATCGTTCAAATTAAAATCGCCGTCTAAATTTGCCTATCGTCGGAATACGTTCTTTCGGGGTTTAGTATCAAAATTTGGATCGCTTGGTGGAAACGCTGACTGAATCAGACTGTAAACAACGACAGTTGCGCTCATCGAAAATTGCGCTCAATGGGCTTATCAAACGTAAAATTGGCTTGAGAATCCAAATCCGACATAAAAATTAGGGGTTCCCATTTAGAATAAGGAAGAAATGCGCTGATTTGCGCGTATTTTGAGGGGATCTCAACACCCTTATTAGTTGGTAGCTAAACGGGAATCCGAGACGGTAGAAAAAATCGGCGTATTTTTATCGCTTACCGTTTCAGAGGAGAAGGCTTGTGCCATACTCTGCCAGTTAGATAGACAGTTAGATAGTTAGCCACGGACACGTTCTGAATTAGTGGTTTAGATGTAAACTTCGCCCACTTTTAAATTACTTTCATTAAAATTCCTTCGCCATTATTTTTGTAATAATTACAAACTAATTATTAGTTTGTTAAACTTTTCAACATTGTTTCCTAGTTTTCAAATAATGTTTGTCACGTTCGTCCGTTTCAGGATAATTCAATCTCAAGTCACACAACTGGCTTCACACGAAAACCCCGTGGCCAGTTTTTCGCCTGAAGCGACTCGGTTATTTTTCTTGATTAATGTGATTTTTGTGCTTTGTCAACTTGATAACCACGTACTTATAAAGGATCTCCTTTAAAGGAGATTTCGAATTGAAATGTCCCCAAATATGCGTCAGGGCGTGGGTGACGCTGGCAGTGAAGGCCGGACCTTATTCTGTTCCACAAACCCAGAAACGAGACGCTTCTACGAGTTCGATTCAATGTCATACATTGAGGAACGTAAAATACGTTTTTACGTTGAATTTTAACAGTGGAAGTGATAAGAAAAAATGAAATTTAAATTGTTTACGAGTTTAACGTAGCAAATCAGCCGATCAGATTGGTGCCCTTCATGTCAATAGTCTCGTTCTGTCTCAGGGAGGCTCCAGCTTTCTCGGGTGAACAGGAGAAAAATAAATTGATTTGGAAAAAGTTCATTAGCGCAAAGTGACCCACGATGTGAAACAGGGCCGTAGAATAAAATCAGATAGGCAACACTAGGTCGATTGTCAAGGAGGAGTAGATTATCTAACTATCAATTCCGATAACTATCGATATTTAAATTTTTCTGGGAAAAGGAAGAATCCACCCCCCGAATATAGTATTTTGCATACCTACTATAATATAGGACCGCATTTTCTCAAAGTGATAGAAAGTCACTCCACAAATTTCGGTGCATAAAACGCAAATGAAGTGCCGCCCCAAGCTGTAACAGTAAAATAAAATTGTTTAATAAAGGTTTTTAATAGATAAATAAATAAAGGTAATAAATAAATAAACGCAAATGAAGTGCCGCCCCAAGCTGTAACAGTAAAATAATTTTTTTTTAATAAAGGATTTTAATAGATAAATAAATAAAGGTTTTTAATAGATAAATAAATCCGGGAACCGATAATTTTTTTTTTTTTTTTTTTCCTTACAGACCAATCATGTGATTATTTATTGAACTGAGGGTTATTCGATATACGGTAGATCAACAGTAACAGATATCGATATGGAAGTATCTCTCCGGGATTGCTTGACGTCCGAGCGCTCACGCATCAACCGATAAATTGCTATATAAAGCAGAAAAAAAACACTATAAAGTGACCAATTTTACTGTTACAGCTTGGGGCGGCACTTCATTTGCGTTTTATGCACCGAAATTTGTGGAGTGACTTTCTAACACTTTGAGAACTCCAGTGGAGACTATCTCAAAGCGGTGCAAAAAAAAAAATTTTTTTTCGACCCACCCTACTGTACATAGTATGTCTGGCAACTCTAGTCATGACCCCTCCTCTGTGCGCCGCGGCAACACCCCTTTTCCTTAATATTATAGTACCTAGGTACCTACCACAGATAATATCTTATATTATAAGGTTCCATGAGACGGGTTGCGTCCAAAGTTAATTCGAAAAAGACACTTCAGTCGAACACGTGGCCAAAATCAATCAGAAATTCCAAGGATATCAGCCAGTGAAAACCAAAAGTAATTCCAATTTTTCGGGAGCTTCTCGTTTCAGAACACCTTTTGTCATAGAATTTTTTTTTATAGCAGCGTTGATCTTGAAACGGCTCACTCACAGGTTCTTCGCAAGACAGTGAGGATCGTTATCAGGAGAAATCTCTTGGAATGCTCTGCAGCGGCCGAACCGTGGAAGACTTGAGGTTCCGTCGGATCATCCGCACCGGCGCATAGCTTTGAAGAACGAGACAGCGGTTTGCATGACGTATTTTCTGTACATTTGCTGCAGGCTTGCTGGCCTGGCTTGATATAGGTAATGTATCATATTGTGATAATCCTGCGCAATGGTGTTTCCAACAATGCAGGCAGTACCTTTATTCAAAAGAAAGGTTTTCTAGTGATGTCATCAAGTCTGGCCGTACCAAGACAAGTTCTACTTGATCCTATCGGATTTAGTTCCCAGGAACGCTCCCGCCAAGACGTTTACTCTTCAAACCTTTCAAAAAAATGCTCCAAATGATTATCCCACTTTAACTGCCGCATACTTGCTGCAAACTCGTGCAGCCCCGCAAAAGCAACATTAGGCAACATTACTTCTCAAAATCCTTCAGAAACTCCAAGGATATCAGCCAACGAAGACCAGAATTTATTCACATTGTTCGGAAGATTCTCGTTTCGGAACACTTTTTGTCATCGAATTTTTTATAGCAGCGTTGATCTTGAATTGGCTCACTCTCAGGTTCTTTGCAAGACGGCGAGGATCTTTGTTAGAAGAAATCTCTCGAAATGCAATGCATTGGCCGAACCGTCGATGAGTTGAGGTACAGTCGGATCATCCGCACCAGCTCACAGCTTTGGCCGACAAGACGGCGGATTGCATGACGTATTTTCTGTACATTTGCTGCAGGCTTGCTGATGATATTTGATAAATCTACGCAGAGGTCAATGTTTCCAACAATGCAGGCAGTAACCTTAATTCCAAAGAAAGGTTTTCCAGGGATGTAATCAAGAGTAGCGATTCAACTGGAGCAGCCGATCCTTGAGGCTTCTGGCCATATCAAAACAAGTCCAGCCATAGTGTCTCCTTGATCCTATCTTCAAACCTTTCAAAAAAATGAACCAATTGATTATCCCACATTAACTGCCGCATACTTGCTGCAAACTCGTGCAGTACCGCCGAAGCAACATTAGGAAGATCATTCAACGATGTCATCACATCTCGTCGCAAATCTGGCGTTGGTCAATTCAAGCGTACTGGTATTAACGTTTGCCGTGGAATCCACTTTGTTTGCGCAAGCGAAGTGTTCCTCGCCTTAGCATTGAAACTCCGAAGCACAGTTGTCAGTGATTTGCCCTCGTTTTGCGACCATCAAACACCCCACTGTCACAATAAACAATACCTACTTCTACATTCAGTTTTTCATTTTTATTAAAAAAGTGACTTTCCTCGACTATTTGTGAAATTTGAGTAGAAGAATATGTGTTCTGAGTATTCAATTTGAACGGCCTCCAACGAGTTTTAGCAGTGAATTGAAGTGAAGAATCAGAAATAGAAAAGCAGCGACATGTACACATGGTTACTTATAAGTACAAGTTCAATTTGTGAAAAATGAATTGTACTACTATAAATTGTTTTCTTAGCACAGAATGGGTTTTTACGGAGGTTACTTGGTTTGAAGATGTCCTGGGAATAAGTAAGATCCCCCTGCCACCGACAATGCGAGCTGCTGTTTCCCCCAGAGAACCCTGACTCCACCCCACGCTCAGAGTTGATTCCTTCCACATTCCAGATTCAGACACTTTGGAAAAATACGTTAGTGTGGGTCCGCTGACCACATGTCGCCTTTTCAAAGTGTACCTTTTTGGGCCTATTGACCCATTTGGGTCTACTGATCCATCTTTTTTCTTTCCTTGGCGCTACAGTCCCCTGGAGGACCTGGGCCTCCTCAATAGTCCGCCATGCATCCCGGTCCAGAGCTGCAGTCCGCCACCGTTGAATGCCGAGTGATCTGAGATCAGCCTCGACGTCATCAACCCATCTTCTGCGCGGAACCTCCATAACTTTAATATTGACATACTTATTAAGTCATAGATTTAGATATAGATTCCTTGCCCATCGAAATCCAAAGCGACTCATTTTGAGGCTGGTCCAAATTGTTGACGTTAGATTATTCGGAGAACCAAAACGCTCACTGCACTCATTAGACAGAATATCTCCGAGACAAAATAGAAACTTCAAATGTGTGCTGTGTGTTCATATTAGGGTGTTTGATTGTATGTGACTATTGTGAGGCGAGTCGGACAAAACAGAATTGCGCAACACGACGAGTTTTGCGAAGGGGAAGTCGCAACCCCCTTGAAGGGTTCTTCGTCTAGAGGGGTGGAAGTAGCTGAGAAGGTTCGGTGGTGGGGAGTAATTTAATTCAGGCCGTTCAACCCGCCGGTTTCCGCGGATTTCCGCCATTATCCTCGTTGATATATATATTTTTATTCCATTATCTGTTCAAAACGACCATCACGCGTAGCCGATGGGTCGTGCGTTTTTAGTATCCGTTGTATCTCTTTTGCTCCATCCTTAATTTTGTCTCATTCCCCACCCAATTGAACTCATTGTTTCAGCTACGAACGGACCTCTTCGAAGAATACGAATAATCTCTTCTTTTTTTAGCTTGATATCAGATCAGAGTTGGTAAAACGCATGATTTTTATTTGAAAATAAAAAATAAAAAATAAAAACAGTACAGAGGCTACGTGTAGGGCGATGAGGAATTCCAAATTAAATGAAAGCGTCGACTCCTTAAACCCCTTGAATTCCTCGTTTCTAGTTTTTGGCGCTGATCCAATGTGACGCCATCGTTTTGGATCGAAGAATATTGCATCATCTGATTAGTCTAGCAACTCCGTCCGATAGAACCAAAATTGCTCTCTATAGCGCTGCAAACACTCTCACGCGAATGCAGATTGACTCTTATTATAGCCTCACTGCAGTATCGTATTCGAAAATGTTTACTAATTTCCTTCTTCTAAATGTGCGTGGAAAGGGGGAGGGGGGATGTGTGAATCTTCCTATCAATCTATCCACACCACTAACTCAGAACGTGTCTGAAATTCAGACTCTGAATGTGTCACAAGCTTACTCCTCCTAAACCGTAAGTGATGAAACGTTACGGGATTTTTTCCTACCAACTCGGGAAATCCATCTAAAATGCGCGCAAATGGGCCCAGTAAGTAAATTCCTCGCCAATTTCGGATATATTCTGGAGTTTTAGGCATTTCCGATATCAGCGGGTTTTACGGGTTTAAAATTTAAATAGAAACATCACGTGATCTACTACTGTTTTTTGTTTTTTTTTGTAATTTAAGGTACATACACATACTTAGCGGTAATTTGGGTGGGGATTCGCACAAACGTCGAGCAAAGCGAGCTACCTTGGTTGTACACTAATTGTCGATATATTTTAGGATTTTCAACCAATGTTCACTCCTTCCCAACCCACTGGCTGAGTGAAGCGAGGCCCAACTGAATGGATGCTGGGAGGGCGGGGGAAAATACATACACTCAAATAGGCTAGCGAAGCGAGATACCCCCCCCCCCCCCCCCCCCTCAACCACGTTCCGAGAAAGTGGCTGAGCGAAGCGAGGCTCCCCTGTCCATGTGCTAGTTAATTAAAATCGTCTCTGTACCTAGCTGTCTGGATGCGTGTCAGGCTTTTCACGCTATAAAATGACGGCCTTTGCTCTCATCAACTCTTAATCCCTGGGTGTGGTGAAATCAGGCGCAAACGCGCGCAAATGAGCGCACAAGCGCCAAAATTCTTATTTAAAATGGTAAACCCCACATTGTAAGCTGAATTCTGCGCCACAGCACACCTACGTCCAATACACTCTGGAAATGGCGCAAAAAATGGGCGCAACTGTGTTAATTTTCGTGAAATCTATTCGTTATCACAAAGCAAGTAGAAGGCGTCTGAGGCCAGGTGGGTTAAGGTTGGGGTGGGCTGGCTCTAGCCGGCAGTGGGTGGCCCCCTAGTTATAATACAACATTTTGAACAAACAAATTCTGACAATCGGGAGGGTTTTACAAAGAATTAATAATTCGAGTAAAACGTAGACCTAATGACGAGATCCCCTCCTACCAGCTGCCCCTATTTTCACCCCCCCCCCCTTCCTTGTAAGTCTGCTCCTGAACGGATGAATAGGGAGGGGGGGGGGGCTCGCTTTGCTCTTGCTCTTTTTAAAATTCAACCGATCAAATTGCAACATAAAAATAACAATAAGCAAACCAAAAATGTAGAAATAATTATTTAGAATTATAATTAGCTAATTATAATTAGCGTACTTACAGCTGTAATCGTTGCGGGAAAACATCGTGAAGAAGGGACTTTTCAAGGGGGACTACAAAACTACAATAATATTGTAGTATATAATATTGTAATATATATTATATAGTTTTAAAAACTATATACAAACTGGATATTATAAACTCACTATACAACAAACGATGGAGAAAATTGAAAACCCAAGAGTGAACTTAAAAATTTATCCAAATTTTTCTTTTATAAATTTTCAAAAATTCAATTTCATAAATTGTAAAAATATTTCCAAATACCTAACCTAAAAAATTTAATTTTAATATTCGAAAATAATTATTAATACCGCTGAGAACGTTTATGGTTAAATTAAATATTTTTTGGGGGATGGTGCGGTTTTGGGACATTGAGCCCCGCCAAAGCTGCCAACTGCTGAGGAAAACTGAAAAAAATTAAAAATAAATAGAAATAAAAGAAATGATAAGAGCGAAAGAAAAAAAAATTGTAATACAAAAAAGTCAAATAAAACTGTAATAAAGCAATTCAAATTAAAATGTGGAAGAATTCAGAAAATGACGGTGAGGCAACAAATTAGAATTTTATTACATTCTTTTCTTTTGCCCAAATTGTCTCGATATCTGGATTATGTTATCGAGGGAAGGGGAAGGGGAAATTCGGAAAGCAGGTCAGACCCCTCTGTTTTATTGATCTACCCCTAAACCACCCCTACCGCCCTATTGGAGGTTATAAGGCCAAACCTTTGTTTGTATCCTAAACCATGAAGGTTTTTTATCAAGATGGTTCAAATGAACGTGAGCAAATTGAACGTAACGAGCTTACTTTTTTAAAGATGACAATTTTCGTGCGGAACTATTATCAACTGTGCCGATTGACCAAAAAAAAAAAAAAAAAAAAACTACGAACACGATTGCGAAAATATAGCAAAATCGTTGGTAGTAAATTTTACTGATCGTAAATTTCTTATGTTTGATCACCGCTAATTACGTTTTGTTTAAATAGAATTCAAAATTTGCTACTCGTGATTATCGGCAAAATTTAATAACTGACAATTTTAAATTTGAGGTGTGGCAGAATCGAACTTAAATTTCACGCTGTAACGTCTTGTAAAATACGAAACACGATAGATTTTTTTTAAAAATTATTCTTACTGTTTATTGGCTGCAGAATAACACTGAAAAGTCTCCTTACCTCAGCAGAATGAAATTCCGTATATATTTGGTGAATTAGTGGGTTCAAAAAGTACTGCAATATCACTTGTCGATTAGGTTATTTTTTTCTTCAAACTAAAACCATTTTCCGAGGGAAGTTCCGGGCGCCAAATAGGTTCACGTGACGGACGGGTGCGATTTCGAACTTGAAAAATGACGTTTCGGCGAATGTTTTATCGAAATCCCGAACATTATATGCACTGGTTTGTCATATTTGGGTGCCAATTTTTGTTGTTTCTTTTTTTTTCTCCTTCTTTTTTTCGGGTATCGATAATTCCGGCCGCAACGAGAGGGGATGGTTTTTTTTCGGCGGGACGCGGCGGCGGGTCGACGGGACACTGACGGAACTTGAAAGGGTCTGAGGGCGGATTGGCGGAGGCGGGCGCCTAAAAGTCAACGGGGGACGTCGGTTTTCCTCGAGGGAGACATACGTGCGCAGGGACGTGATTTATTGTCTGAAGAATCAACCTGTCGCGACGAGGGTCAACAGTTGATATGCGAAAAGTCTCTTGGAGGGAAATTCAATGTTTGCTGTACGGTGAATATGGATAGGCAACATGACATTGTATTGATGTGGCAAAATGTTGACTTCACACTCCATAACTTGAAAATATTGACCAAGGCTTCAAAGCGGTCAAGTTGATGGAATCGTTTCACACTGAAAGATTCTACACTGTTCGTGTGCTTGCTCATGCTCTGTGGACTCAGCATCCAATTTCGAAGCATCGAAAAGGGAAGCTAGTGCGACGGACTCGCGTTGCAGTGCACGATCTGCGGGCCACAATGCTTCGAGCAGGACGCTGGCTACTCCAGACCTCCCTATCGGAGATGCAAGGGGGATATCCAGGGAGGAGGAGGAGATCCAGGGAGGACATCGAGGAACTGCTGGCAAAGATGGCCTGCCGGGCCTCGAAACAGGCAACCAATGCCTGTCCCCAGCTATGATGGACGGGAATGGAACAGTGAGGATGCTTTGAGGGGAGGTGCCACAGCACTGCCAAGGAGTATGCAAAAGTGCTCGAAGCAAGATTGGACACTATTAACGAGCAGACCAAGAAACGACTCCTAAAGGAGGCTGCAGCAGTCAAGAGGAGGTTCGTCATACGACATGCTCAATGCCCCCAGCATAAGGAAGGCAACAAGGTGTGGTGTATCCAGCCATACTGGAAGGTTGGTGTCTGCCCCAAACTGGCATCGCCTTGGGTGGGACCAAATATTTAAGATCTGGTCACCTCAACGGTTGTAAGCTGTCTCCCAACTAGTAGCAATCCGCCAGGTTGTCAAAAAATGCTTGAGGTCGGCAGCCGTGAATGAGAGTAATTAAGGGAATTCACTTGAGCTCTCTAAGAATCTGAGTAGAATGATTGCGTTTTGTGACCTTCCAAGTAAGTACAACGCCCTTTCGGAACAGTGCTATCGGCCGCAGCAGCCGCCAAAACGCATTGCCCTGAAAACGGTTTTTCGGGGACGATTATCAAGTTTTTCGACCAGCAGAAATCAATGGAAGCACTCTCAGGACTTGCCGCGTCCGCCATCTGACGTTCATCCCGAAAAATTTGTGGATAGTGTCGCATGAAATTTTATTCGCCCTGCTGAGTCCAATAAGAGTTGCTTGAATTGTTTGACCTAATTGGGTTGAAATTACTCACCCAACTTTTGAGTGAGGCCCATTGTCGGCCGACTCGCTAGCTATAACGATTTTGTTGTATGTGATTACGAAATTGTGATCACAACATATATAACGATTTTTAAAGCGTAATTTCGCTTAATGTTTAGCCTACAACTGTACTAGCGGGGTTTTCTTATTTGATGACGTCGACGACCACTTAGTGATGTTATCACAATATCAGCGAAGCCTACTAGGTATATCTGGCCTATCCAAATATCATCTGGACAAGCACAATTGTTCAGCAAAAACGTTTCGTTCATTTTCAGGTATGGGACGAAAATTATCCCGGAAATGGTTCACTGACGTTCGACAACTACAACTATGCGCCCCCGTAGACGCATTGATTTCAAATGGAAATCCACCGGGTGCCCAACGCGGGTGCGCCGCTCGATAAGTTCACTCCCCCTCCTCCCATCACTCCGACCTACCCACAGAATCCTCCCTGACCTGCAGGTCTGAGCCGGCTGTATGTTACGCACACAAGGTAGCAACCGGACCCCAAGCTAAAGCTCCCAAGTCCGCTGACCAGCTGAGATTGACTTGGTGTTTCAATCGTTTGTAGGAAAACGGCGATGGTCGTGTGAGACGAGGGTGCCTCTGCTTACAAAAAATAGCAAGCCACACACCGTCAAAGTGAGTTTTCTTAAAGCGCGTCCATACTATGTCTAACGAGGCTGGGCGGCAAGTAGAATAGGGAAAGTTTGGTACGGCAGCAAGGACCCACCATCTGACCGCTCAGCTGGTCAAGGGAGTTCTCTTGTGGCTCTCATCACCACTTCCCATTTCCTTCCTTTTTGTCCTGTCGTCGTGAAGCTCTCCCTAAATGGTGGCGGGGGGACTGCTGCTTGAGCTTTGCCGAGCTTACGCAGTTGTCACTTTAAAAATGTAAGAAAGACCGATGCGGCAATTGAGCCAGGGTCGACATGGGGTGATGCTCATGGCAGAATACCCTGCATTGTCTCTTGGACAACATTGATGGCTGGCTGCTTGGACGTTTCCTTTTTCTGAACAAAGGGAAAACAAGTTTGCTCTGCGGGTATAGCCTTGTAGCTGGACATTTTACTACTCAGGAAATTTAGCCCCGATTCATAATATCCGTAGAATGCCGTAGAAACTGACTTTGGCGAAGGTTCGAGTAGTATGAAAGGTGTTTTGGCCAGGCGTTTCGTTTATTTTGACTAACGAAATCAACGATCAGTGAAACGGACTGATGATCGAAAATCCGTCGGCTCGATGCCAGCGATGCACGGAGGCGATGGATTGCACTACTTTCAAAGAGTCAACCTTACCACCAAAAGTTCACACGCATTATCATACTCTCTTCTATTGAAAAAAAAAAAAAAAAAAAAACTTCGATTTCAAATGCACTTGAGATGGCCCCGAGATAGTTTTGAACCAAGTGCCAAAAAGTCAATTTTTCAGCGCGATCTAGCGACGGTTCCCTGCGCTCGAAAATTACATGTGACCCGTGAATTTAGAAGGGAATTTTGTTACTTTCATTCGGTAAATAGTGAGGGTTACGCCAGGATGCATACTTCTTAAGTTATAAGCGATTGTGTGGAAAAAGTCCGACATGATTTGGGTGTTTTGCGATTTCTGTTGTGAAGCCGTTTTTTTCCAACTTCAGATTCGGATTCAGCACACCGAAAAACATGCGAATCCGTTGAGAAACTGTCTACCCTAATTTTTCTCTAAACCAGACAGTTTGGAACACTATATGATTGATAATAAACTCGGTTCTCCAGTTTATACAACAGTATCGTGCCCAGGAGTTATACTGTAGACCTACAGTACCTTCACTGCAAGGAATACAAAAACAAGTTTTCAATCATTTCTTTTTTAATCATTCAATATTTACATAGAAAACATTACGAAGTACAACATGTTGCCTACATCACTTTTTAGTTTTTTGTACTCAACTATTCCATCATTACAAATACAATCACATAATACAAAGCCTTACGAGTACGTAATACAAAAAAGATTTGTGACAAAATAACGGTCATTTTTTTCATTTTTCAATTTTTTTACATAATAAAAATTTCAGTCTAAACGTTGATTTTCTTCTTATATTTTATGGAAAAAAGAAACTATGTACATTTTAACGTTAAGACAGAAAGGAATACATATCAAGCTATCACAGCTCAGATGGTAAGAAAATCAAAAATGTTTCATAAAACCAAATTATAATTTAACTTCTTACGCTATTGTGCACTTGTTTACAGGCCTGCAAACGTAATAAGTTGTGAAATAGACGAATAATTGGCGGTAATTGTTTATCTGGAATTACAAGTCAGCTCGACCACTGAGTGCTGAACTTCCAATTTCACGGGTGGGCACTTTTCAAGATTTTGTTGAAATGTTTGATGTGAAAGGAAGTAGTTGAATTAAATAAAGTGAACTCGGGTAAGGCTCTTGGACGCCAACACCCGACGGGTATGGTGATGGGGGCCACACCGTGCTGGCTACAGCCAGCCAATCCCCGGCCGAATCCAACCTGGCCTCAGAGCACTTCTATACACTTTTCGCTATCGCTATTCAAGTTCTCAATGCGCCCACTTCTGGCAGGTGAGAACGAACTGGGCTCGTTTTACATAATGGGGAGGGAGGTGTCATTAAATGGTCACTTTACATACAAGGGTGACTGGCTGGGGTCAATTTTGCCCACCTTACACTGCCAACCTGCTCCCCTGGAATGGCACGAATTCGTACTCCGCAAAACTCAAATCAAGTCACTTTTTCGGTCATTTTTGAAATGGAATAATTTCTGGAATTATATGAAACTGCTGAAAATCCGAAGGGGATAATATAATCTGATAGTTCTGACAAGTGCTGAAGTTTGAACGTTTCGACGGTAAAAACTGGAACCTGGTGGAAGGGGATCATGAATTGCCAGGTTCTTCGGCACTGAAAGGATTGTGATAGTCCTCCCAGTTCACACAACAAGTCAAACTTGTCTGTGCAAATGAACACATCCGTCGGTATTCACAAAGGGACTATAAGAACATAGTCCGATTACAAAGGCAAAACGGCCGCAGTTGAAACGAAAAGGGAGAGCCCACAAGCCAAATTAGCCATTAACGGCCAACTATGGCCCCAAAAAATAAAACGAATTTTAAAAGAGCAGAAATTGTCGTCGACGGATTCCTGGGAATTTAGAGAATTCGTTCGAGGAGAATTTAAGCAAGTTCAATACAGTGGGGCAGATCGAGTCTAGCTGGACAAAATTATTTTAGCGTGCTTTTCTACTAAACACAGTGGACGTTTTTCAAACCAGCGATAACGAGGTTCTTTTTGCCGGCTCAATGGAGCTTATCAGCATCGACGCAAGGAGTGCTGCATGCTAGATTTTCGATATTTGGACTGTAATAACGGGTACCTTGTTTGAATTCACTCCATGCCAGACAGCTCCATAGGGTTCTTAACATCAAAATGGCTGCAGTTGATACGAAAAAGAGACCCCCCCTGACGCAGTTAATTAGTATTTCAAAAAGGAACAGAAATTGTCGTCAAACAATTTCTGGATATTTCGAGAAATCGTTCGAGGAGAATTTAAGCTATTTAAACATGCCGCAAAAGCGAGGCTTGATGTAACTCTGTTGAAAACTGCCTCAACTCAAATTGTTGTTGGTTTTTTTTTTTTTTTTTTTTTTTTATGAGCATATGGAATGGACCGTTTTTTTGTAGAGCGCTCGATTACTAGGGGGCCACCTCCTGCTGGCCAAAGCCAGCCAACCCCTGGCCTCTCCTGCCTGACCTCAGACCCCTTCTACTCGCTTTTCGATAATGAAGAGTTTGATGCTAGAAAAAAATGGAGCTACCGGAGCTCAGATGCTACTTGGAGCAACGTTTTGGTGGTTTCAGACTTTCCTCTATCTGCTCTACTATCCACTAAAGGGACCCACAAAAGCTCGGATGTTAGGTACACACGTTGAGGATTTCCTCAAGAGTTTGCCGGAGCAAGAAGGAGCGTCCACGTGGCACCGGCAAGCGTGTGAGGAAAACTGCACAGCAGTAATAATGTCCCATCCACACGGCACCCGCAAACGTGTGAGGAAAACTGCCCAGTCTTAACGATACCATTTACCGGGTAAATAGGAGTATCGAAACGTCACTGCGGCCTTGAGGCCAAACATGCAACACCCTCCACACGTGAGGAAAGGGGTTCCCTTCCGGCGGACTGATCAGGCGGTCTTTCCAAAATTTGGAACGGTCTGGCGGAAAGAAAAGTCTGGTCCACACGTACGGTGTCGTGGCACCCCTATAGTGGGAGACTATAAATCAGGCGAATCCAACAATATGTTTATCGAGAAAACTTTTGGGGGCCTTAAAACCTCGACATTTGTGGACTTGTGTTGGTTGTTCGATGATATCATCAAAACTACGCGTCATACAGAAAATTGCACTCTTTACATGATTCTCTCAAAATTCTGCGTAAAATGGCTACCCAAACTTAAATATTCGACCAAATATGGTAAGGTCGCTATCGGGCGGTCAGAACCAAAACAAGTCCAAAAATGTCGAGGTTTTAATGTTACCAAACGTTTTCCCACTATTGGGGTGCCAAGACATCGACTGGACTAAGATGCCTGGTATTGCTCGAAGGCCCGATCAAAATGGTGAAAATGAAAGTTCGCACGTTCTCGAGCCCAAAAAATATGTAACAAACATCCAACAATTTTCGTCTACATTTTGGAAGTACATTCAACAAAGGGAAGATGCACGAAATGACATTCAAAATTCTAACACAATTCCTAACATACATCAGCGGGGACAAAAAAGCGTACGAAAATAAACGGCCGGGTTGACTTGAGCCGATTTTAAAATTATTACTTTCTTTCACAACTACCATTAAATATATTGCCACCGGAAGCCACACAACTCCCTTTCATTATGTACAACAAAAACACGCTAAGGCGAATTTTATAGGATTAAAATAGTGAAAACTCAATTTCCGTCTGTAGACACGAAAGGCGTTTTTCACTCTGGTGAGATCGACCTTCCTTTGAAATGATACATATGTACAATGAGTTAAAATTTCACAAAAAAAAGAAAGTTTTTTTCTTTAGAAAATAGCCGGAATTTTCTTTTAATAAATTTACTAAATTAGAGGTTTTTAAATTTATTTAACGTATTAAAAATTAATACTTTCAAGCGTATGGTAGAGATGGGAACCACAGCCTAGCGAATTCCACACGAAGGGGGAATATTAGGCAGTGCAGATCTGAGATCTGCATCAGGACTGGTTTGAACAGCCTTAAATGTAACGTCTTGAAGGTGATAAATTGTGAACTTTTCACTCCGAAAGAATGAGCTAGGGGTGTTCATGGTCGGGTTGGATTGTGACAAGTTTTGACGAGAGTCAATTCGCATGTTCACCCGAAGGCGTCGAATAATTCGCAGCGACTTTTCAATAATTATTATTGGAAAGAGTCACTGCGATAATATTACATTATTGTACATTATGTACAACATTATAACAACCGGAAGCCTCACTCACCTGCCCTACATTATGTACAAAAAACAGGGCAAAATCTCAGAGATAAACCGAGCTGAATTGAGCTCATCGACGATTAAGCTGGTTTCACACGGCGTAAAAAAAGGCGAGGCGCAACACCGTAGAAGATGCGTTATCACTACGTTATCAGGAGTTTTGGAATTCCAAATGGATTTGCAATTCCGTCCGTACGCTTGTAAAACCTACGCTGCTATTGACGACGAAATTGTTTTCACGGTTTGCAGCTTACTACTATCACTTGTTATCCAAATGCTGCGCAGAAGCCTACCGCGCAACTCCAACAAAAATAAAAAAATTGGATATGGACAGTCCGCTTCAAGTCAACCAAGAGGCGATTTTGTTTGGGTGATTGGCCAATCAGCTTTCCGAACGCACTCGCGCCCCGCCTTTGTTTACGCCAGGTGAACCCAGCTTTAGTGTTGTTGGAGCACTACCTGCAGTTGGATCACACTTGTGTGGTTTTCACACTTACACAGGTCTGGCTGTACTAGTACCGCGGTAATTGTAGCAGGTAAAAGAAGTGTATTTCACACTAACTGCACCAAAAGACCTCATTCTCTTCCTTTGCTTGCTACACTTGCCACGGTACCCGAATGGCAAGACCCGTGTAAGTGTGAAAACAGCATCACTTAGTGACACTTTCGATTTAAATCTTCGAGTGAACTTTGAATTGTCAAAAGTTGCAACGAGAGCCAATGCCCGACTGCTTTGATTTACCATGACGTTGTGAGGGCATTGAAGCGTCGAACACGTCAAAAGCAGTGCTATGATCACTGAGGCAGTTTTTCAAACCTCTCAATGATACTGTTGATATGTGTTCTTTTTAACAGCCAAATCGAGCTTATCAACATTGATTTTAGCCGCACAGAGCGCGGCCAACGTTTCGATCTCACTTTTAATGAAACAGACCATGAACACCCCTACAAGGGCGGACCCAAAAATAACAAAAATGGGGCTGTCACCGATGGTTACAGCACCCTGCATCGGTGATTTGCAAAAAATGGTGACATCGGCTTCAACATCGAATTACTCAATGTCATCCTTAAAAAAAACCTATAACTAAATTCCACTTTTTAAGAATCCTCCTCCCCTCCCCCACCTCGTGTAATCTACCCAACTACTCTGGACAATGACAGCTGGACTCATAGCGAAAAATTGAAATGGCGATTTTCAGCTGAAAATCCGTTTTCCAAGTGCTCGTTAATTCCACATTGTTTTGAGCAGTCATTCACGTCTACGCAATGACTTATCACCTACACTGGTGTGCAAAACGTTTAATAAAAAAATAGTCCAAGAGAGAATTTGAACAGCGAAAGGAATGAAACATTACTTTGACAAAACCAAAATAAAAGATTTAAAAAGAAAGCGTGAAATCAAATGAGGTGCCAAGTCCAAAATGAGTAGAAGTGATAAAATGGCTTGAAGACTTGGGAAATGAAAAAAGCTCAAATTTCGTGCATTTTGGCGACATCTTGGAGGAGAGCTATGAAGGGGTCAGTGTCCCTTCGGGTGATTTCCCGCCGCCAAAGGTATTCGTAAAGGTAGTGACCCATGTGGAGGGTGGAGATGCCGGATGTGCGGAGTTTCTGCCTGAAGGGGAACCAGAGGGTGTCCGGGGGGATCCTTTCGGAGTCGTTGAGCACCTTGTGGGGGAACCCGTAGTGGGCAAGACGGGAAAACCCTTTCCAGTCTTCGGTGAGCAGCTCGGTGCCGCTTTCGACGTTTTGGACGATGTGGTTCATCATGGTGTTGTAGTCGAGCTTTTCGAGCACTTCGATCCGGTAGTCACCCGTGCCGGTTTCGATCATGACGAGGATGAAGACGTTGTCTTTGATCCGACGGTGGGAATTGTTGAGCTCGCCGATCTTCATTTTGTCGACGATAACTGTGCACCCGATCCCGCCGATAGGCCCGAGCGACGTCAACTCGTCGTACTCCCTCTCGATAGCGTCTATGCAAACTTCTCTAGTGTTGTACCACCAATTGACGATCACCTCCTGGTCAACGGAGTCTTTGCCCGCCGTCACTTCCGCCAAAGTCTGCTCCAACGTGAACTTCCTCAGGAAACAATAAGTTGACAGGAGGATCTCCCTACACCCTAACGGGGTCCCTTCGAACCACGTACCTTTAATGGCGTTCGCCCTGTGGTTATTCTGACATTTGAACCACCCGTAGAAATTGTTCGTGAAACTCAGCTTCATGTCCACGTTGCACCTCGGGCAGATCTTCGTCTGAGGGAGGAGCCGATAGTCATACAAGAAGGCTCGGGTGCTCTCTTCGTCCCGTAGAATGTAGGCCAGCTCAAACATGTTTATCCTCTTCATGGCTTCTGGGTTTTCCTCGCTGAAACACAAAACACTACCATTTGAGTCATTATATCGACTATATTACAAGGAAAAATGTGGAGGGCTGCAGTGTTGGGCGGTAAGATTGACCTTCCGAAAGTAGTACAACACAACGCCACCATCGACGCTGGCACCGAATGTACAGATTTCATGTCCGAAGGTTGGCTAATCTGAAACTCCCTTCAAGGTGGCTGATTGTTCATGTCCTTCACTGATACAGTCGGTTTCTACGGATATTTGGAGAACTGTAGTCAGGTCTGCTTTTGGGTTCGGGACGGTAAATGACGTCATTTACTGTCCTTTCGGTTTCAAGCCTTCCAACTTCTTTAAGGTCCTGAAGGATAAATCGGGACTTTTTTGCGGTATCAGGGCGTTATTAGTCATTTCATGGAACTAGCTTTCCAATTACAATAAACAGAAACAAGCCATCAATTGAATTGAATAGATGAGCGCAACCTTTTTGGTATTACGATATATTTAATGAGCGAGAGAAACTAAGAAACAGTAGGTATCTAGCGACCAAACTATGCCACACAACACATCATCCACGTGATGCTCATTACGTAAACAACTGCACCCTAACGATCGATGCGTAATAAAACCTTATGCCGATCAGAGGTAACGAACGGCTCAGGCTGCAAAAATCGTTTTGGAGTCGTTGGAATCAGCCTGAAAAGCTCATTCCATAGACCCTTGTACCAACGAAATCGGACAAAAACTTTCGTCCCCCTTAGTTACACATCAGAGATAAACAACTTTCGTCGTGAAGGACCTCCCGAAAACCGATGAAGGGGATGAGGGAGGAAAAATCAAGGTAGCCTATAACCACCCCCCGAACTCGCTGATGACAATGAGACCACCCTCATGAAAATCTGTTGAGCCGCTCGGGCGTGATGCTCTGTACACAAACAAAAAAAAACAAACAAAAACATGTCGAAGAGGTGAGCGCACCTTTCCATTTTTTGGAAAAAGGTTGCGCTAAAAAATGCTTATATAGCCATTACAGGGGTTGAAACATGAGCGAATCCTATTTTTGAGCAAAGTTGGAAAAAGTTGCCAATTTGTGACACTTGATTGTGGCTAAACGGCTGAACCGATTCCAATGTATAAGGAGGTCATTCGACGCAGAATGTCATGCCGTTCAACTTTATAATGGGTGGGTTTTTGTCAACGATGCTTACTTTTCGAGCTATAGGCGAAAAACTGGAAAAAGTTCGAAAAATTCAATATAAAGTACCACCCATCCATCTTAAACCAAACCCTTCGAAGACGACCATTTAGGCATTCTTAGCCAATCTTGAATGCGAGACGAAATTCAACTAACCTCTCTTCTTCTTCGGGGGCTTCATCATCACCGCTGTCCTCTTCGACGGCGTGGGAAATGGATCCAAACTTGATTTCCCCTCTCTCCAGTCTTTCAAGATCTTCTGCAACAACGAAACGCCAACATTTAACTCACAAGCGTGTCATACGGAAATAGGAAAAACAACCCCAACGTACCTGGAACTTTCATCGCCCTACGGATCCCAAGAGGGTCTTTCCTCGACCATTTGGCCACTTCGTCGTCCATCTTGGATATTTTGGTCGGGTTCATGGCCCACAAACAGCCCTTCCGAACGCCCCCGACGAGCCCTCCGGAGCACGTCACTTTCTCTATTTTCTGGAAACACTTGTTGAGGGATAAATTGTGGCGAACGCTGTTCTTCCAACCCGTCGGAGCGTTTCGAAAATAGGGAAAATGTTCGCTGTGAACAGAAGACGGCTTAAATTAGTGGTGGTTAAGTGAGAATAGACGTTGATGCTCAGGGAGTAAAAACAAAAGATGGATAAAACTGTAAAGTCAAAAACAACTAGTTTTGACCCCCCAGAAACTGGTTCTAAAGCAGGGTTCAACAGATATGAGATGACGAGAAAAATCTGAAACCACCCCAAAATGTTGCTAAATTGTAAGCTTCCATCATGAATTTCTTTGAGAAAAAAAAAAGACTATTCATGATCTAAAAGCGAGTAGAAGGGGTCTGAGGTGGGAAAGGTGGGAGGTTGGCAGGCTTTAGGTGGGAGTTTGGCAGCAGGGGATGGCACCCTAGCCGGTTATAAAACAACGTAATAATGGTGTTGAAATAATATTATCATTTCAAACCTCTACGAACACCATTCAAACGGATTTTAGCCACTTCATGAGCAGATTTTCAACACTTCACCGGCTTCGCAAAGCTAAAAATCAGTTTAAATCAATTTCAAACGGGTTTCCCCAGCTACAAGGTCGTTTCAGGCCCTCTTCAAATCAGTTTTAAACCCATCAATCAGGCAATCTGGTTTCACAACCCTGTGACTCAGTTCCAATCCTCTTCAAACTGGCAAACTAGCTACACACCGCCATACAGTGGTCAAAAAACACTCAAAACTTGATTTTTCTCCAAACACGTCGGCCTCAAATATGTGTTAGACACCTCCTGAGCGTACTATTTCTTGAGTTTCCGCCCCACCTAAATTACTGGAAGTGAAGAAACTTTACGACCAGGTTGACGCACGTTTTTTTTTGTTCTAGAGTGACGTTCGAAGGGCCAAAAAAATATTTTTTTTTTTTTTCAAATCGTCATGAAGAACGGAGTAACTGAAAAAGCAAAAACATTTACAAGTATCTGATTTCCATTTATCCTACAGCTTTTGCGTCTCTCTAATATCGAGCTTTAATATTGCCAGACTGAAATCAGCTGCGGCAACCAGCGGCCTTCGTTGCTAGAACAGAACGAACTCGGAATACGACCAAGAGACAAGTCCTGACAGCGAAATTTCAATTTTTTAGCAAAATCGATTTTGTTATAACGTTGTCCATCCCGAATGCACACCAATTTAACACCCCTTAAAACTGGTTTCAAGCCTATAAGAATCTATTTGACCCCTACAAACATGTTTCAAGCCCGTAAAAACCAGTTTTAAACCCGACAAAACTGACAAATTAGCTTCATCAGTATAATGCTGTTGAATCCCCTTTAAATTGGATTTAGGCCGCTGCAAACAGTTCTCAAGCTGGCAGATACCTACCAACAAGTTGCAAACCTGCGTCACTGCTACCATTCGGTTTTCCCTACTATCTAGTTTCAAGCCTGAGGGAGAAACTATGTTCTTAAAATTTAAGAAGGTAATTTAATTACCAAAGATGTTCACCCCCCCCCCCCCCCCTTACCTCCATAAAATACATTAAACCCAATCTTAAGTAAAAAATTAAATTTGAAAACCACGGCTGGGTTCAATAAATCGATTTCAAGCTCTGGTTCCCTATCAACCTTGAAACGCTACAATTTTTTGGTGCTTCCGCCCCCTCTGGGGTGCTCTCGCGGTTTGGGAAACACTGCGATAAGTTAATGTGCGCATACCGTTTCAACAGGTCCGAACTTCAGGAACTGACGAATGAGGAAAGCGACAAATCATTTATGACACACTAAAAGCCTACTGGCCATTTTGTCAGCCAGTATGCGGAACATGTGTCAAAAAAAGGTTTGTTCTTGGTACGTGAGTGTGAGGCGATGTGAGGAACTTACGCATGTGCAGAGCTATGAGTAGTTGGCCACTCCCACCAACTCACATTTTCAGGAGTGAAGTGTGAAGATCGAATTTGGTGTTCCAGGAGCGGCTGTCACGGGTTTGGATCATTAGCGGTGAAGCGGGGCAGAGAAGTTCACGGATTTGGAATCGCCAACGCAGAAGCGTTCCACAGGGATTTCAACAACCAATTCTACACGCCCCACCCCCAACATACATAGTCTCATATCCGTACTTCAAGAAGCTCAAGTGGAAAGCGAGTTGAAAATATCGAGCGTAAAGAAAGGTCAGTTTTTTACACGGAAACTAAGCTCTGATAGGAGAATGATATTTTTGAGTTATTTATTATTATTTCATAGGTTCTGTCAACAAGCCACGAAAAGAGTCAGCAGACATGCTCCGCTGCTTGGAGGATCTGTGGGAGAAGTATGCCACCAACCAGGACATAATGAACTATCTGTCGAGCGTGAGCACCAGGTACGTCGTGCGAAGACGAGGAATGAGGACGACGTGAAACATTTTTGACGACAATGAAAAGATTCATTCGAATGTTCTATGTGACATTATCCACGTATGTACCTACATATCAATAAACGAACGTTTGTCATGATCCCAAACCCGTTGCTACTTAACTATTCAATGATCCCGAAACTGATGCGCTTTGATCCCAAACCCGTGACGAATTCGGCCCCCACAATCCCAAACCCGGACCTCCCCCAGGAGCGTGAATGTGAGGCAATGTAAGGTGCTCACATTTTGGACTGTGAGCACGTAACCTGACTTCAGATATTCGTTCACTTGAGTGTTGGTTGCTGCTATTTTGTTTACCTTGGTGCTGTGGCCGACAGAGTTTCGCGTCACTCCAAGGAAACCTCACTGGTTAACGCATAAGTATGCCTACATCCTTGAAAAATCCGTTCCAGCAGCGTGAGCGCGTTACAAACTTACAACCTCTCATGCTCACACTCACCCTCCAAGAACCAACCTAGACTAGTCGGCCTTGGCAAAGTTGCCTTTTTGTAACCTTCCTGTAACCTACCGAAGGTAGAAAAGTGGAGAAATACGGTATAAAATTTACAGAATTGGCTGTTCAATATTCACAATTAGGGGTCGCAATCCCGCAATCGCGGGGTCCCGAGGAGTTTTTCCAATCTCGCAAATGCGGGATTCTCTACGCGGTATCCCGCGGGATTTTGCGGGATTCCTCTTGTTAAAAAAACGCATTTTCTGTGGTGTGAGTCACAGCCTGCACACTGCAAATCACATTCTCAATGTCTGTGATTCAGTCTTTCTCATGCCTGTTGCGCAGTAGTTCACAATATTTTTTATATTCTTGTGGTACATATCTATGATCCTATCTAAGATCCTGGTACTATCCAACCTATCTTGAGGGGAAAGAGGGGGCGCTATCTCCAGTTTGCATAATATAGATACTGCATATTATGCAGTATCTATATTATACATTTTGTTCCAATTCCATCCACGGCTGTGGAGTCAGAGAAAGCATTCTCTAAAGCTGGGTACCTATTTATGCAACCAGCTCCGATCAAATTAGGGTGAGAGAAACAGTTACTATTAACTTACTGACCTTCTTGGGGGCTTTCTTTCAGCGAGCACACCCACCCAGCTGAAGAGAATGGCTTCATCTCACTCCCTTCGATGCATACGTTTCCCAATATTCGTTCTTCATAAGGGATGTGATTGTAAATAGGGGTCGCAATCCCGCGGGATTTTGTAATTAGTAAAATATATTTGTTTAAAAAATGCAATTTCTTTTCAAAAACGCTGCAAATTTTGCACAAGGGTTTATTATTCTTTGATATACATACGTTAATAGGGCAAAATTAATTCTGTGTCATTCAAAAAATACTTTTGAAAAAAAAAAAAAAAGAAAAAAGTCAGAGATATTAAATCTGTCCAAATTTTGGACAGATGTGGGACCTCGAAAAACGGATTTTGCGTCCAAAATTACTCGGAACCCACACCTTATTTGACCTCCTGCGATCCTTCAAAATCCCATTTTTAACCCCATGAAAGCCCCATAGGTCTGTTCGGATCGTCTTGGGACTCCAAAAATGGATTCTCGCATCCAAAAATACTTCGAAAACAACACCTAACTCGATCCCATAGCCGAAACCCTTCAACAAAAGCTCTTCCGTAGCCCCCTTTTAGCCTCACAGAGCCCCACGGGTTGGGGCGATCGGGCTGAAAAACCTTGCAGACACAACTAAGTAAAGCGAGAATTTTATAAAAATTTCAGATTTTTAAAAACATTTCTACTGCTCAAAACGGCTCGGACGGCGGACGGACATTCTGCTTTTAGAATAAAGACATTCTGAAACGTATAATGTCAAATTTTGAGGCCGATCAGAAATTTCGACTCCGTCACGATTACCTACATAGGTGTATTATTCCAAGAACGAATATTGGGAAATGTATGCACCCTTCAGAGTATTGGAAGATTGGTTCAAAAGGGAAAACTTTACCCTCTCCGCCTGGTTTGTGACGTGAGGACCTGTTTGAACAGTTGGCAGTACTCACCACATGAAGGCGTAGATTTCGGACACCGGGAGGCTCCCGGACACGGAATTCTTCAAAGCCATCGCGATGAGGCAGCTGTACGAGTACGCGGGCTTCGGATACTGCGAAGAGGGAGCTTGCACTTTAGGCAGCGCCATTCGAATGCCGTTCCCGTTCGTCAGCAGTTGTTGTGCCTGCAGCTTGGCTTTGGCCTGAAAAAATATGCAACGGGACCGTCACGATTAACCCAGAAGTGTTGGGCTCAGGGAAACAGTTAGGGCCTCATATCCCTTGAGATAGCGCACACCGTCAGTGTGTCAAAGTTCGAAAGATTCCCCTGATTGGTTTGTATTTAAGGATTAGCAGAAAATCCCAGGCGAGAGGCCCTAATTTTTTCCATTGAGTGTGTACGAGAAAATCAGGGAAACTAGGAAAGATTTCCCACTGAGGGAGACTTTCAAGTGCCTCCCTGGGACTTCGATATCAATGGGGGCAGAGGCGTGTCTCGAGGGTGCAGTCGGAGGAGACCTGATGACATCAGGACAAGTGACGAATGTGTTTCAAGTCCTCGAGCACACATTGTGTGCTCGAGGACTTGAAACACATTCGTCACTTGTTTCTGTTGGCGGCACAAGCATGATCAACCATCACAAGAATCAATGGAAGCAGAAGTATGTACCAAGGTACTTTTTGGTTCAAATTATAGAACAGAAAACAACTGGGAATTCATTTTAGGGTATTTTTTGTTATGCTCAGGTACGAGTGTGGGGAGCAGTCGTGGAAAATAATAACGCTCAGGCACTTTCAAGAGAGGCGACCTGAGCTTACTTTCACTTTCACGCACACTGTCCCTCTGCAATAGTACGGGTTTTACAAACTACCACAACACAAACGAGCACTATCTTTAGGGATACGTCACCGTCACAGAACCGCTGACTGCGACTTCTGGATATAAACGATAGGGGGACAAAATAATATTATAACAATCGCTCACCGTCACGTGGGGGTTCGGTTTCAAAATCTGGACGCCGTTCGAAGTGATGATCGGCGAAGGAGGCGACTTGTGGCCGTTCAACTGCTTCAATTTCTGCACAAACGAGCGAAATCAGTAAATTAAACGCTAATGGGAATGTAATATAAAACACTTTTGAAAAAAAGATTTTTTTTTTTTTTTTTAGGTAGGTACAATGACAGTAAGTACTTCTCGCTATCAGCAGGAAACCAATGAACATCAGCCATGTAATCACCACATTCTAACAGCTGATTGTATCAATCATCTGATTCAAGGGCCACTATCAACCAACTGACGTGCAATTTTTCATTCCCATAGACCACATAGAGTTAGCAGAAACCAGTTTTGAGGGAGCAGACATTTGTTAGAGTTAGCAGAAACCGGTATTGGGGGAGCAGTGTCCACACTAAGTCTTTTTGTCTACAAAAACCAAAGAGTTGCGAGGTTTTGAATTTCTTTCACCGACACTCGTAGCATTTATTATTTAATACTAGTGGGCAAATACCCGGCTTTGCCCGGGTATGATTTTAAAACCTTCCCCATGTCATGTTGAGTACATGTACCAAATGTCATGTTCTTTGCTTGTTTGGATCTTGAGTTATAGGGGAACAGACAGAGAGACAAGAAATGCGTCTTATATATATATATATAGAGAGAGAGAGAGAGATGTGTATACAATTTTACATATTTCTTACTAAATGGTTTTATAAGAGACAGAGTTACATTCATTGAAACCCTTCATATTGGTCACATGAGCGTTTGGAGGAAAAACTGTTGCTATATTAAATATTGGAGGTGCTTGCTGAACGCAGAATTTAATGCTCTACAATTTGGTTGAATGAGTTTTTCATATAGAATTAGTAGGTATTTACGAATCACAGGCTTCTAAAAATCATGTTATGCCAGTGGTCACAAGTTGGAAAAAATCGGCTGTTTTTGAACGTTGATTGTTGCCTTATAAATTTGATAATGGAGGGTCATTCGACGCACAATTCTATGCGTTTCAACTTTGATTGTGGTGACTACGTGAGATCCTTCGTGTTGATTACGTGAGATCCTTCGATTCCAAGATATTAGCGAAAACACGAGACAATGTCCAAAATTTCGAGTTTTTTGCGTTGTTCGACCTGACGCCGACCAGCTAGGAGGAAGCAAACTTCAGATTCGGGTTCAGCAAATAAATAAAAAACATATTCAACAGTTGAAAAACCTACTACCTCAAATGTGTTACGAAAACTCCAATGCTGCTGTACTTAACGGTTTGAAGATTTTTCAAACTTTCAACGCACTTAATAAGTCATTTTCAATAACGCATAATGACGCATAATATGGTAATTTTCAACTTCAAATTCCCGGGTTCGACCCAGTACTCGTAATGAGTGTTATAAGAAAAGGTTTCATACAGGATTATATCCATTGAATCGAATGAAACCAACCAAACGTTGCTTCAATACATCGTTTTGGAGATACAAGCTGTACAAAATTTAATGATTTTAATTTTGAGAGTTAGTGTAGATGGATTTTCAAATTTTTCGACTTTCTGGTTATCATCAATCGATGGAAAATATCTACCTTTTGATGGATTTTGTTCCTTGAAAAGTCCATTTTACCTAAAACTAGTTTTTTAAGGCATATTTTTCTGGATGAATTGAGCTCTAAAAAATGAGAAAATATTTTGAGATTTAGGTGGTACCCCTGTTTTTACTCTAGTAAACCCCTATTACCTATTAGCTAATGAGCAAATGGGGCTTTACTTGGAGAATGAATTTCGAATTGGCAGTTGGTACTCACGGTGGTGTTGGGTTTGATGATTTGGACCCCGTTGGACGTGACGGTCGGCGAAGGAGCTTTGATAATTTCGGAAAAGGGTTTCATCTTGGCAAGAGACGTGGTGGATGCGATTTGAATCCCAGTCGAGTCCATTTGGCTTTTCCTGAGGAGCTGCAAATCCCAATAACTTAAGTGATGATTGAAAAGATGGAGTTTGTTGTGGCAACTAAAGAACGCAAGTGGTAGTCCACCAAAATCTAGATGCTCCTGAAGTCCTCGTTTTCACTTACCCACATCGTTCGAGGTTTGCCGCTCACTGGAGACGACAGTTTGACGGCGGCTGCGTTCAAAGTCATCTTCTTCCGAGGCGGCTCGGCGTTGGATTCTTCCTCTTCCTGGTCGTCATCGTCTTCATCGTCGCTGGCATCCTCTTCACTCCCTTCACTGCCATCTTCGTCGTCCTCGTCATCATCTTTGGGTTCAGTCTTAATCTGAAATCAAAAGAAGCTATGACACTCGACAAAAAGTAAAAGTTTCGAGTGAAAATTGGAAAGAATAATACCTCAACTGTGCTAGAAGGCTCTTCATCCTCTTCACCAGCTGACTCGGGCTCAGTCTTGATAGATTTAATCTAAAACAGGAAGAAACAACGTGCTGATGAGCTACAGGATAACTGTAGGTCCAGTCAAAAGATCTGAGGTTGTTCTGGACCAATGGCATGACAGATGGCTGTTGCGATGTCAATGGTTGCTTGCATTGAAGTTCCTGTGGCTCTTGGAACACTCAAACACACCGCTAAGAGTCGTCCCCAACAGGTATGAGGGGTTTCCTCCTTCTCCTCAGCGCCATACTGACAGTGCGCAGGACATGCACAGAGCAAGTCCCAGATCTCAAGTAATCACCTGATTGGTAGGTGGGACGGGTGACTGCCGCCGGGAAGGAATGATGCTCTTCGGGTTGACCATGAGGCTGCTGTTGGACGAGTCTACAGAGGCGAGGAAGTCAAAAGAGGAATTGCCTCCGTCGTTGTGAAGCCCCCAAGTGGCCCAGTCGTCGGAAGCAGTGCCGGAATTCGTGCCTGCAACCATCAAACGGACGTAAGTATTTTGACAAGGCGTCAAGAAGTTAGATGTTAAACATACTCACCAATGGCACCATATGGATCCTTGACATCAATGCCGAGTTCGAGGGAGTACCGAAGGTCTTGATCAAGCATCTCGTCCATGTCTAACGACAACATGTTGTCGTAGGCCGACTCGAAGTACATGTCCATCATTATCTAGGACTCCGCCGTAATGCCTAGTCCCCACTCTGCAACAAGAATGGAAGCGTTTCTGGATTATTTTTTTTATCGATAGAAGGCGTCCAAATAATACTAAAAATGGGGTTAAAACACAAACTGCAAGCTCGTATGAATTTATAAAATTTATGGAAAAATTGCTATTTGAATTTTGGCGGGAACCCGAGGTCAGCTCCTATTGGTCGACACGTTGGCCACCATTACAAAACTAAAAACTAAAGAATCGGTCATTGGAATAAGTTAATTTATATCACAAATAAGTTGAGTAAATAAGCATGATCACATTCAAAACAAAGCGAACACGGCCATTTTCTCGTTACTCCAGTGTCACTAGAGCCAAACACCAAGAAAAAATCGAAAAAGAAGAAAAAATCGACCTGCACTCTGGTGTCTTTTGATTGGAAACCGGAACACCTGTATGTGACGTCACTCACAGTGGTTTTTGAATCGGCCTAAATTACTTAAGATGATTGTAAACTATGTGAAAGACTTTTTGTCACAAAAATTATGTATTTTTCCCTTTTTGACTTCTAACAACACGGTACAGGATGATTTAACCCGAAATTCGGGAGCACTTCCATTCCTAATCGTAATGAATTGGCTCAAGTCGTGAAATATAGCCGCTTGGGGCCAGTAAAGTGGGTCAGAGCAGTTCTGTCCATTCGGAATGAGAACTCAAAGCTTCCAGGAATCAAGCCCTGCCATTTTCGGACTGATTTGGAGTTCCAGAAATTCAGCTGCTCTGTGAAGGGTCCCGTACACTATGCGTGCCGTCGCCTCAACAGGCGAAAGTAATCAAGCTCGGTCTATCCACATATTTCAGTGATATCACTGACTCCGCGCATACAATAATAATTATTGTATGCACGGAGTCAATTATTGGTCAATTACACAGGTTTACAAAAAAAAGGTCAATCTCAGGCGCCGCAGAAAAAACCATCAAACTCTAGGTTTTTTGGGGTGCTGAATCCGAATCCGACCTCCGTTTTTTCCGGTCACGTCCAAATTTTCGAGATATTGGCGATTTTTCGTTTTTTCGGCTTTTTTCCGTTTTGAAAATCACAGCTAAATGTGCGGATGCCCAAAAATTCCACAAAAACTCTCTTCTTACTGGAAATTTATCGCTGATTCCGAAAATATATATGAATTGGTGTCTAAAACCACGAGAAATGTGTGATTGTGCCAAAAAATGTTGAAAAAACGTGTTTTTTTCAAAACCAAAGACACGTTTTTTGATACTTTTTACCTTCTAGCGTGAAAACTAAGGCCGTTAATAAAATTTTGCCAACGAGGTCTTGTAGGTACATAGATTGTTTCTGCGTCGAATGGGACCAACCGTGATTCTTTACCTTTTATAATAAGGGAGCTATGATTTTTCAAAGTTTCTACCCATTTTGGCCATGTCGTAGAATATGAACTCCTGGAGTCGGCAATGCAACTTGATCACAACAAAACTTTGTTCCGAGGAATATATTGGACTCGGAGGCATCAATTCAGACCGACTCAAAGATGGTTTTATTCATCAAGGACTCATGGAATTGCACTTGAAGCCCTGAAAAACAAGCGCCCAGAAACTTTGAAAAATCATAGCTCCCTTATTATGGAAGGTAAAGAATCACGGTTGGTCCCATTCGACGCAGAAACAATCTACCTACAAGACCTCGTTGGAAAAATTTTATTAACGGCCTTAATTTCCACCCTAGAAGGTAAAAAGTATCAAAAAACGTGACTTTGGTTTTGAAAAAACCACGTTTTTTCAACATTTTTTGGCAAAATCACACATTTCTCGTGGTTTTAGACACCAACTCATATATATTTTCGGAATCAGCGATAAATTTCCAGTAAGAAGAGAGTTTTTGTAGAATTTTTGGGCATCCGCACGTTTAGCAGTGATTTTCAAAACAGAAAAAGGTCGAAAAAACAAAAAATCGCCAATATATCTCGAAAATTTGGACGTGACCGGAAAAAACGGGGGTCGGATTCGGATTCAGCACCCCAAAAAACATAGAGTTTGATGGTTTTTTCTGCGGCGCCTGAGATTGACCTTTTTTTTGTAAACCTGTGTTATTGATTGAAGGGCCATTATTGGAGTTGGGGCCACAAATGAAGTTTTTAAAGGACTTGAGCTAGAATGTCGAATGAGGTTTCTTTTCCAAGCAATTTTGTACGTATAATCAACTTTTGGAAAACTCATCTTCCTGTGTCCTCATTCATTAATTCATTATTATTATCAATTTATTTATTTATTATTATCCATTTATTTATTAATACTAATTAATTAATAAGATTATTTTTTTTTTTTTTCATTTTTCAAGTTTTAGCCGGAGTTATACAAAAGAATAATAAAACCTGCTTTTACCTTCGCAGGGTTCTTAGAAAATGATATCTTCTTTTTTCCATTTTATTTATAATTTTTTTTTTTTTTTTTTTATAGGTAGGTACTTATCGTGATTAATACTTTTGGTTTATTATTCTTACGTCGACGTAATCGCGATGGAGGTCGAAAATTCTTATCGAAATGTCCGTCCGCCGTCCTAGCCTAGTAGGAATGTTTTAGAAAAACTGAAATTTTGAAAAAATACTTGGTTTACCATCTAGTTGTGCCCGCAAGGTTTTCAGCCCGATCGCCCAAACCTGTGGGGCGCCATGGGGCTACGGAATGGGTTTTTGCAGGTTTTCGGATATATCCATATATGGGGTCGAGTTAGTCTTAGGGGGGGTCATTTTTTGGGGGTCCCAGAACGATAGGATTTCACCGAGGGGATCTATGGGGCTACAAATGGGATTTTTGGAGGATCCTAGGAGGTCAAATATGGTGTCGTTTTCCGAGTAATTTTGGACGCAAACTCCATTTTTCGGGGTCCCAAATCGGTCGAAACATTGTACAATTTTTTTTTTTTTTCAAAAATGTTTTCTGAATGAGAACAAATTAATTTTTGTACAATTAACCGAGATTAAAGAATAATAAACCCTTGTATAAAATTTGCAGCGAAATTTTTTTTTAATTTGTATATTTTGAATGGTGTCTTTTTCCAGCCAATTCCGTACGTAGAATCAACTTTTGACAAACTCATCTGCAACTGTGTTTCTTATTCATGAATTCATTATCATTATCCATGTATTCATTATGTGAATGGACTGACATGAATGAATGAATAATTATTATTATTTGCATTATCATTGTTATTGTTATTGCAAGAAAATTGTCACCCAAAATATTGGAATTTCTTTTTCCTTTCATATTCTTCATTAGCGGGCAGTGGTGGGCACATACCTAACAGGAAAGATGCAGTGGGGCGGGCAGCTAACAGGAAAGATCCGTTCTTTCGTATTTATACCCTTCTAACACCCCCACCCCTTGTCTAACCTTCTTTGTTTCTTTTCTTAAACTTGAAAATGAAACCAAAAATATAATTAATATTGATAGGTAATATAATGATGAAACATGAACATGAACAAGGACTGATAGGCCAAGGAAGTCCTTGCACTCGAGCGAAGGCTGGCGGGCAGTGGTGGGCAGGTAACAGGAAAGATGGAGCGTGGCGGGAGGCTAACAGGTAAGGCCCAAAAGAATATTGTAGAATTTTTAGAAAATAATATTTTCCATAAATTGTATTTTATTTTTTTAATTTTTTTTAACGGGTACTAGTGCATTATACGTCCCGTAAACTCGATTGAAAAAAAAAATAGATTCCATTCCATCGAGGCCATTTGATATCCCGCCACGATTTCAGTCACGGGACAGGTAATCGAACGTTCCTTCACATTCAAATTTCCGGGACATAATGCACAAGTACCAATTTACGCCTACCTACTCATTTTTTAATAAAAAATTTATTTTTTTCAATTCATTTTCTTAAATTATTATCACAAAAATCACCTAGCGATGTGAATAGCTAATACCTATTATTAGCTATTTGCATCGTTAGGTAGGCACATAATTTTTATTACCTAATTTATTTATTGCTCAAAGGCTTAAGTAATTAAGATCATGCTGGGACTCCCAGCCTGGGAGGGACACACAAGAGTGGATTGAAGCACTTGAAAACTCCTTGAGGTACTTTAGATTCCTTCCGCCAAAAAAAATAAGAGAACGCAATGAGATCCTACGAGAACGGCCGTGAAGCTCTCGAGGGATTTCATGGATATAGAAACGGGTGGAGGGGTGTTTACAAAGGCGAAGGGTTGACGACGGGAAGGGGGATGAGACGGAAAGGGGGCGGGTGTGAGACGACAACGCCTCCCGGCGGGCCCCCGCCGAACTGACGTCCCTCCAAAAAATCAATAAAGGGGAAACCCTCTCCGAAAATTTTTCCTTTCACCGGAACGAGAAAATTGAAACCGGAACAGAAAAGAAAATTCACGGTTTTGAAAATTTTGAAAATTAATTATGTCGATATTGTGAAGACGGAAGGTGAGGGAAGGCGGCAGGAGTGTCGTCGAAATGCGGCGGAAAAGAGCCACTCGCCGTAAGCACAGGTGGTATAAAAATTTTCTTCGAGGCACACCTCACGATTTTCGTTCGTCCAGCGAATCCTTTCGAGGAATTTCCCCTCCGGCTATTCGAAATAACAACAATTCTTCCCGGCCGGCGAGAGAAATGGGCGGTTTTATAAAGTTTATGAGGTTACCTTAGCAACGATGACCTTGAATGATCCTGGGCCGTTCCCGCCGAACGAAAATCACAACATTAACCTTATCGTTTATCAGGCGGCTATCTATAAGTTATCGTCGAATTTTGAAGAATTTTCCTGGGAAAATTTGGAACATTTTGAGACCGAAACGGTGCAAAACGGTGGGATTGGAGCTGAGAAAGATGGGATTCGGAGGAGAGGCAGTCGTAAAAAGTCAAGGGGGTTACAGAGGCGGATATTTATTCACATTTGGGAAACATCAGAAGGAAATCGACGTATAAAAGGTAATTTTACGTACTTTTATCGTGGTGCGCCTTTCAGGCGGCGGGGTGCAGCAATTCCGGAGGGTTTTTGTCGGCGAAAAACCGGGATGTTTTATCCCGTTGATAACAAAGGAACAGTGACCACGGAACCGTTCACTCGACTGAAGATGGCGGGTATTTTCAGGGTGCAACGCACTCGGTAATCAACGAAATCGTCCCTGTCGGGCTCGTAAGGGGAGCCCCGATTGGGCGAAAGGCTCCCGCTCGATTTCCAACGGGCCTTCTCATTGGCTCTTTCGGGCCGCCAAGATGTCGTCGGGAACACGACTGAGAAAAACAACAACGCCCGTAGGAATTTTCGTCGACACAACGGGGTCATTTTTCCGACCGAATTTAACGAGAAAATTGACCCCACGCGGGAAAATGCCCCGGAAACGTTTCTGACTGAGTAACTCCCCCGTTTTGATGCGTTTTCAACTCTCTCATGTTTGCCGGTATCAACAATCCGACCTCTCCACCCCCCACCAACACAAACCCCCTCTACACCAACAAAAAAATCCACCTTTTTACGCTACCTACCTACCTCTCTACGTTCAAATCGCGATTTTCAGATGCGACGGATAATTAAATTTTTAGGAGCTGGGCATTTGGGATAGTGAATCATATTTTAAATTATCGAGCAAATTTTGCTTTCGAAGCTGGTATCACGAATTCGATGCCGCCATTATTCAATCTGATGAAATTATTCCAATGTACCTAATAAAATGCATGAAAAAGTGTACCTAACCAAAAACCCCTGATACTTGCTACCTAATTTTTTGTTGTAAAATTATAGTAACTATAACTGGAACTGTTCCAAATCTACTGTATTTTTGCAAACAGGATAATGAAAAATACAAAAAGATATTTTCAATGAATACCTTCCTACTTTTCCTCTATAGGTAATTTTAATGATTCTTGGTTTTTCATAATACAATGTTCTTTCCGATTTTAACGTGTTCTTGGTCGCTCTAAATAACAAGTGCGCTTCCTTTAAAATTATTAAATTTGCCAAAGGAAAAAGGAAAGAAAATTAGTTTTATGTCGAAAGATTTTTTGAAAAAAAAAAAAAAAATTATAGATACTCTTATTAAGTGTTAGGCACGATGTAAGGTCCTTAAAAATGGATTCTACGTGAAAATAATGAAAAACGACACCCCACTCGACTCCCCACCCTATCTCCTTCAATAAGCACGATTCAGGATTTCGTTCGGGGGCATCATCAGCCTCAAATTTCGTTTTATTTGCGTCGCATGATGTGATGAAAGATTCTTTCTATCAGAGATAACCATTTTTGTATTTGTATATTTTTTGTAGATAATAATATAGGTAACTCTTGTACAAAATAATAATAATAACTTCTTTTTGCCAAATATTTCCTTTTGGTTTATTATTCTTGGAATAATACACCTATGTTTTCGCGACGCGGGTCGACGACTCCGATCGGCCTCAAAATTTGACATTATCCGTTTCAAGAGGTCTACATTCAAAATGCGAAATGTCCGTCCGCCGTCCGGGCCGTTTTGGGCAGTAGGAATTTTTTTAAAAACCTGAAATTTTGGCAAAATACTTGGTTTACCATCTAGTTGTGCCTGCAAGGTTTTCAGTCCGATCGCCCAAACCCGTGGGGCGCTATGGGGCTAAAATGGGGCTACAGGAGGGGTGTTTTGAAGGCTTTTAGTTATGGGATCGAGTTGGGTGTCGTTTTCGAAGTATTTTTGGACGTAGAATCCATTTTTGGGGGTCCCGGAACGATCCGATTTCACTGTGGCGTTCTATAGGGCTTTCATGGGGCTAAAAATGGGATTTTTGAAGGATCCCAAGAAGTTCCTATTTTTCGAGTAAAAATTAAAGAATTTTTGAAAAAACACATTTTTGAAAAAAAAAATGCCCCCCAAAAAATTTTTTTTTGAAATAGGTAGGTATAAAAATACAAACAAAAAAATTTTTTTAATTTTTTTTATTGACAGAAATAAATGTCTGTACAAGTAACCTATATCACAGAATAATAAACCCTTGTGTAAAATTTGCAGCGTTTTTAATTGCGGTGTTTACCTAACTCGATCGCGACATCCCAGGTGAACAGTTCCATTGAGAAAGAACACTAAGGTTCTGAAAGTCAATGAGGTGGTTAGGGTGAGAAATGACTCCTCTGCTGAGTACTAAATTGTTAATTTAAATAAACAATTCAGTACTCAGCAGAAGAGTCATTTCTCACCCTAACCACCTCATTGGATTAGACCTCTGCACCGTCGGCGAACACCACACAGTTCTGAAAGTCGACCATTTTTTATCTTATTTCGTTTATTTGATTCCAATTTGATTTATTTATTTTCGATTTTGGTCATATTGCGAGAGCGCACAGGCACATTCCGGTCTTTCAGGACGAACTTCAAGCAACGACGTCCAGCTTCACGTCGTGAAGTTCACGACTGCGTTGCCCTTTGATATACATATCACTTATGATATACTTATATGATTGATCAAGGATAAATCGATCAAAGTATATCGATATACTTATATCGATATACTTTGATCGATTTATCCTTGATCAATCATATACTTATATATATGTAAGCGTTTTTGAAGGTTGAGAACAGTGAAATTTAAAACATACCTGAAGGGTCTTATAATATCCTTGATCCTTGATCCTTGATCCTTGATCAATCATATACTTATATATATGTAAGCGTTTTTGAAGGTTGAGAACAGTGAAATTTAAAACATACCTGAAGGGTCTTATAATATAAGTATAACATCATGTATAATACATGTATAATATGTATGTTATTAACATGTATATTATACAATGTATACATGTTAATGTATAATACATGTATAATACATGTATAATACATGTCATGTAAGTAGGTAGGTACCTACTCAACACGCTACCAACGAGAGGGCTCACACAAGGTTTCTCGAAATTTCTTTAAACTTGGCGAAATGTCTTAAAAGGGCCCTGACTATGAAGTCTAGTGCCTACCTCGCACAGATGAAACTACTACCTAGTAGGTAGGTATTACCTAGTACGTTGTTGTTATTATTTCCTCTTTATGTGAAAACGCCCCCTTTCCGCGAATTTGAGTCCCTCCGTTTCTCCCCTTTTTCCGAGACGATTTTTCCCCTTTTGACTTGCCGCGGCCTGGCAACGCTGATTTCGGAAAATTTATCAAAATTCTGTTTACAAGTTGAATTCCCGGTCGGTGTATCAATTATTGTTACGGATCATTGCAACTCCTTTTTTAGCGACATCCCAATTTTCTCCTTAATTCTTGAAGTTCTATGGCTGGCGGCCCGGACAGGATGGCTGTTTTGAAGTTGTACAAGACTTTACTGCGCGAGGCTTCCAAATTCCCGACCTACAATTTCCGGCAAGTGTGCTATTTTGATGTGTACTGGCGAAATTAGTGGGTTTGCCCATGATGAGAGATAATCGTTAAGCGTTGGATTTGTAAGTTATGAAATGTCGAAAAATCGTCACAGCAGTGCGTTTCACTATCAACAGAATTTACTTATCTGATGTTAGTGAACACTGAAGAAAACAATCCTCTTCAGTCAACGAAACTCCTCAAACACTACTTACATGGAACGGATTTGCAAAAATTTCATCTTGCCTGATGTTGGTCTCATTGCTTCTGGTTATTCATGGCTGGCATTGACCCTCACCTGTATAAAACTTGTATTCAAGTGCCCACGTGATTTAAAAACATTTCTCTTCCTTTCGCAGGATGTACTGCTTGAGGCGGACGAGGGACGGGTTCCGGTTGAACAAAAACCTGACGGATCCTCTGAGGGTACAGAAAGTCTTCGACGACGGACAGTCTCTATTAGATGTTATTAAAAGACAAGTAAGTGACAACATGAGTGATTCTCACAGAAATGCCCAGAAGTGATGTCTTGGCGGGTTTGAGAGCTGTGGAAGGGCTTAAATTGGGGCATTATTAGGGTTTCCCGACAAAACTTTCGATGGGACAACTCTGGGCAGCGTAAGACCACGATTTTTTCTAACTTTTCGGTTTTTCCAATATTGGAAAAAGTTGTTCTCAACCCCAACTGCAAGCGAGATACGGCTCGTTGAAATTTGACCATTTTACAACTTTGCCAAAAACTGCAAAAGTCGACAGTTTCTCCATTTTTCTTTCACTGTCGGGTGCAATCTGTTGGTAATTTCATGAACTTTCATACCGTTCGGGTGAACAATATCGCTTGGGTCACTTGTTCTTGAGTAATATTGAAAAACCAAAAAAAGTCAGACAATATCGTGGTTTTTACGCTGCCCAGAATTGTTCCATCGAAAATTCTGTTAGGAAACCTGGATTCCTCTTATAGGCATCCGATTAGAAGCATCAAATCTTCTAGCAAGTTTCATGTAAGCTCCAAAATATGGTAAAAGTATAATACACCCAAGCACTACTGCAGTACACCCGAGAAGAATCGGTCTGTGGCGTGTCATATGACGCGAGTACACCTGAATAATTGGCGACCTTACTTTCACCTCGCTGGATGTACTCACGCTGCAGCTATCCAGGTCCGCGAGCATCCTGTGCCACCCAACTCCCCTTTAGATTAGGGGTGGGGTCCCGCTGGTCAGGAAGAAAGATTCGGAAAAGGCTCAAAAGAGCTTTGTCTGTTGCTTACGAACTAAATACCTGAATTTGGAACCTTCCACACAGCTATTCTTTCATTCACCCACCATACGCTGGGTTGGTACGTGAGTACATCCAATGCTGCTCAAATGGAAGCTCAGGTTGAGTATTAGGGCCAGGTGGTCCTGCTCAGTGTGCAACCTCGGCTGTCCTGCAGTTTTTTTCGAGCCTACCCCATTCTCAGCGAGTTCACGGTTCGGTTCCTTGGCGAGTCCTAAGAGGGCGTCCTAATGAAAAAAATGGCATAGCTGTTGAATACCAGGGGCCATTGGGTGAGTGTGACGCGATTTGGCCACTATGCTTGGCAATATAGAGCTCGGTTGTGGCGCTGTTTAATTGGAAGGAATAATGGAAGTTAAGCATATAAAACTAATAGGAACGAAGCCCAACTTTTGAAATAGATAGGTTGTTTTAGATAAAAAATGTTTTTTGTAGTGCAGACGGACAAGGGGTTTTCCCCATATGTCAAGCTCTGAACTGACTCCTTCTGTGAGAACCATCTGTATAGTAATGCATTCCAGGTGTCAAGAAAAATGTCCTTGAAATACTCAACTCATGATTCTTCGTTTGTTTTCAGGCACTCGTTCACACATTGTACAAAACCAAAAACCTCGTCATCGAAAATGAAAAGAAGTGATAGTCTTCATCACCCCCAAAGAAGTTCAGACCCGTTTCGATCTGCGTAGACGCATTTTTTTTTAATATATGTACACAATAAACTGAAGTAGTCTTCATTTTTGAAGGCCGCTTGAAAATTAAAGACGCAAAGCTGTTCGCATGACTGAAACGATGTAAAATTCAGACTGGAGGCCCCGGACAAACTGTAATTTTGAATTTTAGTCATGTTACATTCAGCTTTGTACCCTTTCCCAAGTCGTCAGTGCGCGCAGCCCCTGAAATTGCTTACGGGCTGGGCGTCTTGAGGGCAGTTACATTGTATACGTTGCACGTCATTTCAACACGGTTTCATTTGCTTCGATAGGCCAGGTATGCCAACCGCTGCGTTTCTGTCACCGGTGGCGGTAAGTTTGTACATAGTTAGGATTGTACAGAGCGGGTGGATTGAGGAGTGTAATGTTTTCCTCGTTTAATTACAGCTCCGCACTACCTTCAGGAATTGGAGAAAATGATTGTCTGTATTATGGTAGGTAGCAACCTACTCTTATGAGTTATTGGTGTGTTTAATTAAATACAACGCTGTTTTTCTTGTTGAATCACTCATTCTTGATCCTGTGTGGGTTTATACCTATTTCCCGCTTTTTTAAGGCTCCAGCTGCAGTGAGAGGAAGGTTATAGATATAGAAGAATGACTGAATGAATACCTAACTTTGTCACATCACATAGTTACACAATCGCTTTAACAAAGAATAATATTCTCTGTTAAACGGAGTATATTATATTATATTAGGTACTTGATAGTAAATACTGATTTAATTAATAGATAGTGCCAATTTTTCCACTAGTTAGTCTCAGTCCGTTTTCTCATTACCACCGCCTTAAAAATTTTTAAACTTACTTTTTTGGTTTGACAGTGTGATTTCAGTTCAATCTTCCGTTTCAAGTACCTACTTTAAAATAGTGACATTGAAAAATGTCTTAATTAAAAAGAAAAATACTTTAGTTACCTACTTGAAAAATGTCTTTTAAGTACCTAACATTCACTAAGTAGGGTAGCTATTTCTAGGGCTAAATTTTCATTGTTTGTTTTCAAGATTTCCGTAGCTTTTATAATATATTGTATTCTAGAATATAATATATTACATTCTTCATTAAATGAAGAATAAATTTTATGATTCTTTATGATGACAGAAGAAGTTACATTTACTTACTTGAAAAATGTCTCTTAAAGTGTTGGAACGTAGGTCCGGTAGGGAAAGAACCCTGAAATCACATAATCGCACAACTAGATGGCAAACCGAGTACCTACCTATTTTGTCAAAATTAAATTTTCAGATTTTTCAAAAGATTCCTACTGCCCAATCCGGAAACCCTGGAAGTTGCATACCTATCTGGAAACGTAGGTATTATGTCAAATTTGAGGCCGATCAGAATTTTTGCCCTTCGTCGCGATTACATAGATGTATTACTTATAAACAAACCATAATGATAAATAAACCAAAATGATATTGGCAAAATCCAATATCCGGGATCGGACCAAAAATCCGTAGTTCTACGGATTTATTCGTAGGGCTTGCCTGCAGTGAATCGCGGCAGCTGTGTTTACCATTATTCACCACCCGTGGTGGTCCACCACAACTGATAGCTTACTGATAAGTTATCAGTGATAACAACTTGGGGCAAAAGAAAACTTGTATTATTGAATAACATAATTTTCTCTATTTTCGCAACTAAATTTTAGCAGTCTCATTTTAAAATTGCATTGACATCTTTCATGTGCTCAACATCTAGTGATATGATTTAAAATAGATACAAGTTGTGATTTGCTAAGTATCTAGTTTTCTAACAAAATGCTCAGATCCATAAGTCGGATTTTGCGGGTTCCGTTGCAACATGGAAGGGTTATTGGGACCACCTGCCGGTAAGAATAGTTACGTAATTTAGCTGCGCGGGAGGAATCCGCACTTTGAAGAGGAATGAACACGTTTTCACGTACCTAATACGTGGAAAAGGAAGTAGATTGTCGGGGAATAATTTCCGAACATTTTAAATCAAGTTCCATCAAAATTGGTCTATTATCGAGAGATATTACACACAATGAATAACTCTGCCGTTAACTTGACTTATCTCGTTTTAAAAATCTACCGATTTTGATGAAATGGGTCTCGCAAGATCTGACATTTTACAAGCAGTAGTTTACGTGGCCATTGTGACTACTGGAGGGCACCACAGCTGTGTAATGTAGCACTGTATTTTGCTACAGAGAGATGTCCATCTACGACCCGCCTTATTTGGATCAAATGAAACCTGAAATCGACCTCTGCGAACCTTTCAACATTCAAATCACCGGGCCGGACTTCGCTCTTGTCGAATCTTATCAAAAAGTCGTAAGTTATTACGCATGAAGAGTCCCGGGGCAAAATGTCGTGCGATCAGGCAAGGATGTTGTCAGAGGCTGGCTAAGAGCCTCCTAGGTCGGATTACGGGATTCCCCAGAGTTGGTTCGCAGCAGACTGGATCATGGCCACCAAGGTTTGTTTGAGGATTTCCAGGAGCTGATTCAGATTGACTATCTCCTGCCACATGGCAAGGATGTTGGCAGAAAGTGGTCTAGAGCCATCTTGCTCTATTTGGCGGTTTCCAGGAGCTGGTTCAGCTTTGCTAGTCATGCATTCGTCATGAGTTAACTCATGACGAATGCATGAAGGGATGTAGGCGGAGACAAGCTAATGGCCGCTAAACTCTGATTTATGGATTTTCAGTATCTGGTTCAGCTTGCCCACCTCCAGACTCGATAAGTGCTAGAGTGCCCACAGCCTCTTCCTGGTATGGAGCTCCTCATGCACAATCCAGCAGAAGGTGTGGGACTGTGCATAGCCCCGATATGGTAAAGGGACCCCTCGTGCATACCCAGAGAAACGGCGCGGAACTCTTCCCAGGGACTCTTCATGCATGCGCCCGTCTTTTATCGCTTTTACAGCGCTAGTGCAGGTTGTGCCAATTTCAAATGCCACAGTGATTTCAACTCTTCCATTTTTTCAGGTTCATCGAATAGCTCGCACTATGGGAGTTGACATCTCAGACGGTTGGGCCATTCCAGCTAAAAAGACCAAAATCGTCAGATTCAAGCCGGTCAGCACTTTGGCGGACGCGGAATACACGCTCAACCATTTCGAAAGGAACATCCAGGCACGTAACAAAGTTTGGATAGATAGATAGACTCGGGACTGGGAAAATGGTTAGCCTTAACCGATGATTCGTGTTAACCGAGGGAGTAGGTACTGTCTTTTCCTCAGGACTGTGAAATCTCTCCCACCCCCTCGACTTTTTTGGCCAAAACCTTCAAAACCCCCATATGGAGCCGCTTGAAAGTCCCACAGACCCACAAGGTGTGCTTCAAACGGGTTTGACATCCTACAAATTGCGTTCAAAATTATTTCGAAAACGACACCTCACTCTACTTGATTGCTAAAATACTTCAAAACCTCCTCATACAGCCAAAAAACACAATTTTCACCATTGTTTTCAGTTTTTCGCTTATAATTCGTGAACCTTGCTTCACTATAACTTAACTAGTACTTCTTTCAGGTGTAGGTATAAAATTATGCGTCGATTGGTAAGGTGGGGGAAGTGCATGTTATAGTTTGTTAATATGTAACAGTTTGTTTGTTGAACTTCAACGAAACTTCAAAAATCATGTATTGACATTAGGCCAATTTTTATTTTTGCCCTGGATAATTCTGAATCCCCTGTTTTTTTATGTTCGATTGAATTTTTCATAGCCTCATCAATTGCGAGCATTTTGACCAAAATAGCTGTCCAAGACCAACTTACACACTTGCCCCATCAAAGGGTAAGTGGATAACTGGCCTGGCGTGTTTGGAACGCTAATTCTGGTTTCACCGGGGCAATTAAAAAAAAGGAAATCTCTCAGTGAACCTTTAGGGATTTGATCATTTAAAATCAGATAAAAACTCACAGATTAACTTTTACAGATCATCAAGTCAGTACCAGGTACTGGTCCTGTACAATGGGGGCTAAAATTGAAAACACCAATAAACCCCAATAAACGTCAATAAATCCGTTCTAAACATTAATAAGTTAAATTCAGTATTTACATGAGGTATCAATCTCAAACTTGATTATCACCTCGCACATGCCCCTTCTTGAAAAACCATTGGGGTGCATGGTAGGGCCTTGCTCACCGATGGTAAAATTTAGCATTAAATCTCAATTATATGAGTGAAGAACACAAACCACCGAACTTATAAGCAAACTTTAAACCCCTTGAAGATACCGACTTGAAGGGTGGAGCACGATAAAAACTGAGCACGGAACTTGGGGACTGAGTGAAATGGCACAATGTAACTTCATGACCTTCTAGCCAGGTTATTTGCGTTGACACCATCTGGCGTTGATGTCAGCCATGTTTCAAACGTACCCACTAAATGGTATAAAGTGGAAATGAGTAGTTTTTACATTCCACTTGCCCCGTTATTGCACTTCCCCCACCGTTATTGCACCTTACCTAAACGTTAATGTCAGTTCAGCCGTTTGTTCGTAGGTGGTCACCAAACATGAAAAACCTTTAACATCTACAAACCAAGTCGTGTGCTTTGGGACGACATGACCTCCAAAATGCTTTTCATGTGTACTTTGATTTATTTTTTCGGGTCAGTTCTGGGAAGTTTTTCATCTTTTAAAATTCAATTCAGCATGCTTGTGAAGTGAAGGTTGAAATTCGGCCTGGAAACCCCCAAAAATGAAAATAATTTTATGTAATTCGGAACTCGCCAAAAAAGTTCGAAAATTCGATCCGCCGGTATCCCACAGTCACTCCCGGTTCCTTTTTTACAACCGTATTTCATTAAAGCTTCCGTCTTGCAGGTGGTAGAACTCCCCAACCATTTGGCGCCTCTTCTCATCGAACTGGTACAAGCGGCTCTTCCGCAAAGCGTCACAATCAACATCAAAACTCACACTGTTGAGGACGAGACTGAAAGGTAAGAAACGTCAAAAACACACTACAAACCAAGAAAAGGTTCTCCTTGTCAAAATCGAATGTTGGTTCTCAGGTACGTGCCTGACATGGAGTTGCAGCAATTGAAAACCGAATTGGAATCAGCCGGAGGACCAGTCAAAAAGCGATAACACTCATTGAAGACGCCCAATCAAAGTTGCACCATGAGCAGCATTGTATGTCATACTTCTAGTTGGATGTTTTCGAATTGACCAGATAATTGAGAGACCTTAAAAATAATGCAGTGTAGTAATGTTCGTGATAGAAAAAAATAAACCACGTTAATCTGTCATATTGAAGCCCCAGCTCGAGGAGGAGGAGGAGAAGGAGGAGAATCATTTTTATTCTAAGATACTTCTGGAAGTCGGAAAAGTTTGAAATTGGTTCTAACATACCCCACCCACCCACCAACATACTCGCCAGGCCTCGCCCCGAGTGATTACCATAATATGGTAATCACTCGGGGCCGGTAAAATGCCGGTAAAATAATGCGGTAAAAAAATGCCGGTAAAATATTATTTTACCGGCATTAACCTTTTTGGGGTGGCCAGCGATTTTCCAACGATGCGAAGTCGGATTGAACAGGAACGACTCCGGGACTAGGTACGTGTAAAAATAATTCAGTTTGTCCTATGTCAATATTTTTGCTTCCAATAAAAAGACCGTAAAGCTGGAAATGATATTGATCCACTTCGGTCATCCCAAATAAGAGTTTGCGACGGTTGTGGAGCCCATCTTGTGCACAAAAGTGCTCCCATGGTAGCCAAAAAAATTTTAACACTTTTTTTTTTCCAGTTTTCGGCTTATATCTCAAAATTGTTCATTCTACGGAAAACTTCACTGTATACCAATTTAAAGAACACTAAATTTTTGAAGAACGTCAAAAATCGCCAATTTTTACCAACTTTGACAAAATGTACTATGTTCAACCGACTGTAATCAGAAAACGGCTTCTCTAATCAAAACATCCCATATAATGAAAGTTGTAAGGCATGTAATCTCTCGTAAGAAGAGCTCTTAAGAGTTTCAAATTCGCTCATTCATACGCACGGGTAAACACAAACGCTTAAAAGTGGTCGTAACACCGAATTTTCGCCAAGATCTATTGAACCTTTATTAGGGATGACCCTCGTGAAAGCCAAACTTCCCGTTTAGCGGTATAGTTCAATATGAACCTCATGTTGGGATCTAAGAGCTCTGAAAGTCAATTCCATTCGGAAAATAACGTGCGTTGGAAGACTCCAGAGGCGAATAGTGAATGAGGAGAATAAACACGCATTTGAGGTTCACTTATTTTATTGGTGGAGGTTGCAGCTCGTTTTTTTTTGCAGGAGGTTTCAGCTGTGGAATTGGTTCAGTTCTACTCTTAGATGACGAGGAAGTTCTGAAACAAACGTAACAACCTGTAGTAGTGACGCTTGACATTTGACGGGGTTTGCATTTTCTTTCGGGCCAACTCACCACTGGATCGGCTTTCTGGAGGCATTTGTTGAAGTTCATCGCAAGATCGCAGGGGTCTGAGCCGGCTGTAAAGAGAAAGAAAGAAATTGAAACGAATTTCGCCAAAAGAGACAGGAAATAACCCATTGGAGTTGAGAATTTTCGAGCATCTTTCCAGCCCCCCAGAAACAGTCTGGATTCCCCAGGGCTGTTCTGGTTGCTCCAAGACGGGTGGATTACGGAAGCGTCGATCCCCTCTGAAATGCATAACGAAAGCGCCAAATGTTTAGGAAAGATTGCGCCAGTTTTTGGAGAAAAATCCTAACGAAAGAGAATGAGAACTATCTTTCTGCAAGTACGAAAGCGGCGAGCACATTTGCTCTGATGTGGATGTATGGTTGTCAATTTTCTACATTCAGGTGGTTTTCAGCTCAGCAAACGGGTCATTAGTTCCTACTTATCCTGAACTCAGTGGATAGCAGTGATGTGAAATCTGTCTATCTTCCACGAAGGGTGCAGTACTCTACTCTACCTCCGAGTTCTCTAACGCCGGAAAAGAGTTTGGCAGGTGTCATTCCTAGTCCATGGTGGCTCCAACGAAGATGACATCCACTCCCCGCCTGGACCCCTTACCAGCGCCATTCAGCCCACCAACATTTTTCACCGGTAGTTCAACCGTGTTGTCTTGGCTCAGCACTCCAACCTATAAACTCCAGTTTGTCGCGAATTAGGTGTCGGAGGCACAAGAAATTACGTCCTGAAGGCATGCCAACTCTGAAGAAAACGGTAGAGATACCACGAGGACTACTATCCCAACTCAGATGAGCTCTGGCAGAATGGTCCAGCTTGAGGGGTGACTGGATCAGGAAACTTGGCCGTCACCACACCCTATAGCGTCATTTCAGAGCTCCCTGAACTCAAAGCAGGTCATGACACTCTCGTTGCCACCTTCAAAGACAACTGGTGAATCTCTTGGATAGGAGAACCACTCAAATTTCTTGAAGATCCTGAGAATAGAAGGCTGGGTCAAGAGGTGGATCCATAACATGAGGCATCTGGGTCGCTACTGTTGCTCCATGCGTACAGGCCCACTCAAACTATTTGAGCTGGATTTAGCCCTGGAGACATGCATCAAATGGACCCAAGATTGGTGGATGTTGGGCCTACAAGGGTTTATTATTCTTTGACATAGGTAAATGTAGTTCCATAGTTAAAAGTACTGCACCCCCATCATGAGGATCAGTTGATGGTCATTACCTGCGGAGCTCACAGAATATTCAAAAACAATATTAACAGGGTGATCTGGCGGGGAGGGAGATGAAAAAAGGGATTAGCGACAGGAAAACATCACCAAAACATTGCTCCATGTGGGTTATCTGAGCTCCGATAACTCAAATTTTCTCTAGGAAGAAACAACTACTTATTATCGAAAAGCGAGTAGAAGGAGTCAGAGGCCAGGTGGAGAGGTCGGGGGCTGGCTTCAGGTGGGCTTCTAGTTGTAGAGCCCATGCTCAAACTTTGGTCACCCGTGTTGTTTCTATCCAAATGACTCACTCGTGCCACCGCAGCTCTTGATGGTGGGAAGAAGGCCGGCCATGTCCTCTGGAAGAATCGCCCCGAAAGCGTCAGCGTCTAACACGCCGTCTTCGATCTGCCAGAAGACAAATTCGTCTTATAATTTTTTTGTTTTGTTCAACAACCCAAATACGAATTGGACATTTTGACTTGAACTTACCACACCGAGGTTTCCAAATATGCATTGGAAGTAGCACTGAAAAAAAGGACGAGCGAATTGAATTGCTATAGTAGTATTATGTGATTACCAATTGACCCAAAGTTTGCTTACCTTCAGTTTTGGGTCATCAGCGAAATTCCCTTTGGCACATGGAGCAATCAAACCTGCACAGTAAAATATGCATGAAATGTTGCTGATCAAATCCGTATATTTAATGCCAGGCTCTCATACATTTAAGAAGTACGAATTGGTAAAATGGACAAGTTGTGGGGACCCAATAATCGATTCAATGTCCGAAATGATTGGGAAAACGACTCCAACTGCTTGGCCCAAAGCCTCATCTATAGGCCCTTAGAATGGTACCAAGATAAGGTCGGGCAGGTCTGAAACTCCCATAAATCGACTCCACGTCCAGAAGTAGGTCTACGTCTGAAACGACACCCCACTCGACCGTCAGCCCTTAACCCTTCCAAACCCCTATTTGTTGCCCGTAGTAGGTACCCACTAGAGTGATTAGGTGGGTCAAACAACACTACAAATCGACCCCTCGGCCAAAAATACTTCGCAAACTACATCATCCCTAAATTCTTCAAAAAACCCATTTGTAGCCCCATGAAAGCCTCAAGGTGTGAAACTCCAATAAATAGACTGCTCGGCCGAAAGTACTTCGAATACGACATCCCGCACGACCATCAGCCCAAACCCCTTAACAAAAAAACATTGTAGCCCCAAAGTGTAGTCGTGCAGGTCTGAAACTCCAAAAAATCGGCTCGTCGTCCGGAAATACTTCGAAAACGACACCATACTCGACCACGTGGCTAAAACCCTTCAAAATCCCATCTGTAGACCCTTACAAGCCCACGTATCGATTCTCCAGCCAAAATCGACACCCCACTCGACCATGTATACATTCGAAATGGTTACCTTCGTCAACGCCGACTTCCGCCACGCATCCGTCATGAAGGCCTTTCGCCATCTCTTGCATTTCTGGTGGCAGCTCACCGCCCTGTGAACAACAACATACTTATAACTGAATGACCTACTCCACCATACTGTAAACCAATACTGAACCTTAACATTCAAATTACTTCCAAAAACGACCCACAACTCTACTCCCAAGCCGAAGCCCTTTAACGTCCTTATAGTCTACTAGGCAATAAAATTTATTTCTAGATGGAAGTGTTGAGAGCAGAAGCGATTTCTTCACCGATGTGTTTAGACCCATGGGTGGATTAAAATACTAAAAGTCCCCGACCCTACGAGGTGAACGGGGTGGGGGGCCGAAGGTCAGTTTCTTCGTATTTTGGCTCCTAACGGTAGGTCCTACAGAAAAATCATCTCTATAAAAAATGAAGCTCTTCATAATATGAAGATTTTTCTGTAAGACTTCTGTAGCAAATATTATTTGCTACAAAAGTGCCCTTATTCATTACTCGCGTACCTACAATAGTTTAGGAGATATTCAAGCTTGAAAGTGGATAAAGTTTCAAAACCCCGCTTTTTCGCACTTTTTGTTTTTTGCTCACAGCGCCGAAACGATGCATCCTGGCGGTATGGGCACTATTAGGTATATATACCTAATAGTGATGTACCTAGATGATATATCATCAAAACTACATTACATTTTCTAAAAGTTGAGCACAAGTAGAAATAGCTCTGTATAGACAAAAACCTGTTTTGACATATGTCTTTACTTTGGCACACAACCGAAAAAAGCGTTACTTTTTACCCGTGGCAATGCCGTAAACTTATTGAATCAATAAGTTTACGGTATTGTCAATGACAATAATATTGATGTTACTTTTTCGCATCTTTTATCACTTCTAGCCAGTTAAAACCTTTTCATAAACATAAGTTCCATGAAAAATTTAGACCTGTTTTTGGTGCGGAAGCTAAACTGACCCATTGGTTGTTACAATTCTATTTGTAACTAAATGTTGATGCATTTGAATTATTTCTTCATTTCAAGAATCAGCACATTCTATTCTGAACCTGAAGAATCGAAAACCGACACATTTCTACTCCTAGCAAGTATTATGGTACATATTCAATTCGATTCGGTAGCTCTGTATACAAGATCTACGTTTAAAAAACCAAAACAACCTGGACACTGTCTAAAAACATTCATAAATTGAGTCTTTACTAAGTGATGTTTCAATACTTTTACAGGTCAACTCCAACAAGATGAGTTAACTGAAGAATTTGAGAAAAATTATGAGATGAGAATCGATTCTTTTCGGAAAAATGACCAAAGTTAATGCTTATGATCAAGAACTTTTGTTAGTTTTTACAGGAGATTGTTCATGATGCTCAGGTAGTCGGTCAACTTCTACAATTTATTATACTTAGGTACCTATGATAATAAACATTATGAAATTTTGAATAACTTTACCGTTCGCTGTTTTGTTTGATACCTACCTACATAAAATAATCAAAAAACAAATCAAAAGCCGAAACAACCTTCTCGATATTTTCCTAGAAACTGATCATTTTGGTGGATTCAGAATCCGAAGGTCCCTGAAGGCCCCCATAAATTAAAACGTACTTAGAAAACGACCCCCCACTCGACTCCATACCTACGCTAAAATTAATTCATTCAATCCTTCGATAATTCAAAACCCCCCTCCTGTAGCCCCTTTGAAGCCTCACGGTGTAGACGAATGGGACTGATACCCCCTCAAATGGATTCTACGTCCAAAAATACTTCGAAAACGACACCCCACTCGCCTCCCTACGACATGTCGTAGACTGTCGCGACAGATCCTTCGAAACCTCTCCTGTAGCCCCACAGAGCCTTATGGCTTGTAGCGATCGGGGTGTAAAACTAGCGGACACAATCGAAGATTTTGTCCAAATTTTAAAAATGCCTATAATTGAGGATCCAGACCAGTTGAGTTCGAGGTGTCGAAGGTTTTCCTAGTCAGTGGGCACGACATGCTTTATTAAATAAAGCACGTCGGGCCCGCTGTGTAAATTTTACACCAAATTGAACTCACTACGACGCTGTGAAGGGCCGCCGCGAGAGCCACAAGAGTCACCCACAGGCTCATCTCACACAAAATATCACAACAACGAGAGAAAAACCAACAAACTCGAAGGGAAAACTTCGCGCACCCCACAAGCAACAAGGCGCGTTCAAATCGTCGACTGGCTCAACGGTGGGCGCTCGAGGATTATATAGTCCGAAGGTGATCCGAGTCGCCGGTAATTACGTGATTATACACCCGAGGTGGTCTATTGTACCGGAATAATACCCAAGCGGATAAATTGGTATGTGCGCAACAGTTTACTCACCGAGTGTGAGCGGGAAACCCATTGAGGGAAATAGGAAAGCCAACCACAGCAGCCAAAATAGCGGAGGAGTAAAAGTGAAGAAAGATCAGTGGAAGGGTTGAAAATGGTACAAATTTTACACAAGGGTTTATTATACTTTGGCTAGGGGGTCATTCCCTGCTGGCTACGCAACCCCCGACCGTATCCCACCTGGCCTCAAACCCAACAACGCGTTTTCCCATATTGTGCAGTTTTTTTTTTTCTCCACATCCTTCAAAAATCCCATTTGTTGCACCATGAAAGCCCCATAGATCTCCACTCCATTAAATCGATCTTGGACCTTCAAAAATGGATTCTACGTCCAAAAATACTTCGAAAAAGGCACCTAACTCGACCCCATTGCCGAAAACTTTCAAAAAACCCCGCCCATAGCGGTGAGGGGATCGGGCTGAAAACCTTGGGGCACAACTAGATGGTAAACCGAGTATTTTGGCAAAATTTCATATTTAAAAAAAAATCCTACTGCCCAAAACGGCTTGGACTTTTGAAACGTGTCAAATTCTGAGGCCGGTTAGAATTTTCGACCTCCGTCGCGATTACATAGGTGTATTATTCCAAGAAAAATGCCCAACCGACTCGTCGAAATTAAAAGGAGAAAAAAATACCCTGCCAAGTGGGACATGGCACATAGCTTTTTTTTTTTAAAAAATGTCAGCTCACTCAGCTGATCAGGGAAAAGCTCGTCCTTTGAATCGTCTCTTGTGCACCCAGAAGGGCTCCATCTCAAATTTCAACGTCGAAGGGTGAACAGGTTAGTGCTGTGGAGACTGCTATGGAGCCGTTGGATCGGTGAACAGGAGAGATTTTAGCAGTGTACGGATTTTGAACATTTTTACATTAGGTACCTACCTACAATATCATATTTTGAACATTTTTACATTAACGGACTAGATAATATTAGACACTTCACCCTCATTCTTTGGATATCGAACCTCTTGGGATTTTTAAAAAATGCTGCGTAAACAAACCGACCTCTTCCACGTTGCTGAGGATAGCCTTATAGCGCCAGCGCACCGCGTTCAGCTGATTCGTAAAATTTATATGGGACCTCAAGTGGCCGAACCCGCACAATCCCTGAAAATTTGACCTAAATCGGATCATAATATTATGATCCGATTATTAACAGTGGAATTTATTGCTGAAACAAGAAACTGCGGACAGACGAACTGACAGACAGAAAAGGAACCAAATTTGCCAGGAGGCTCTGAAACGCAAAATGCAAGTGGAAATTTTAATTTTGGAGGGCAACAATTTTTTCGATCTTGAAAGAGAAAAAATGCTTCCGCTACTTTCGGTAGTCTCGGAAGCAAAAAATAATAATAAAATAATAAATTTGCATATTATGATCGGGTTTTAACGCGCTCTAGCAGCTGTTCTGTTGGGTCTACATTCAAAGTTGGCAGATACATTTTCATACAAGTGACTTCTGCCGCAGAACGTATAACAATACGTTTCGGAGTTATATGCAACAAACTGAAGAAAGTGCTGAAGTGGTACCAGAAACGCACATTTGGTACCAATTCAAACGTCAAGGGTCAAGGCCCTTCAAAGACCTGCCGCCTTTTTGAAGACCTAAAGGTCTGAAATCACCACCAATCGTTTTGTACGTCCAAAATTACCCCGTAAATGTCATCTCACTCGTTCGAACAACCTACTAGCAATTTTTTTCAAGAACCCTCCTCCGTGACCAACAGAGCTGCGCAGCGCGATCTGGTAGGTGTGGGCCATATTAGCAGTTATGGGAGGGTTGGTTGGTTTCCATCGGTTTTGCCAGTTTCAAAGTCGTATCTGAACAGGAAATGTCTCAAAAACAACATACGATTATCGAGTTACGAATTTTGGGGAATTATTACCTACTAGTGAAAAAACACGTATTGATACCTACGGGATCTATTCTTAGGACGGTAGCATATTCCCATAGAGGCTCTCACTTTCCGGATGTTCTTCTGCCGGAATGGCATGAACGTCCTCATTTTCGGAGTTCAGACTTACCGTTATCGCCTACTTCTGGGCTTGCAGGATCATCACGGTATGCTCGTCGGGGATCTCAGCCGCAAAGCGTTTTCTCCTCACGCGGATTCCGAAAGACGAACCAATAGATCGCTCTCATCCGCGTCCAAACCGTCGCCGATGTGGAGCGCCGACGTCCCCGCGGTGAAACCCGACCAGTTCGTTCAAAAGCTGTGCTCACGTTCGGGGGCGGTATCCTCGTAGACGATGGCCTCAACAGCTGTGTTCGTTCAGTTGAAAACGATCCTGAAGACGAGACATGCTCGACGGCGGCATGCGATAGGCGAAGATCGAAGAATAGACGCCCAGAAACCCACCCAAATCAACCAACAGGAGCAGTGAAGCCATCAGCACCACTTAAAGAGGGCTGTAAGGAATTAAAATTCCCGTTTGGATTTACGGAAACAATTTTCCCATTTAGATTCTCCCGTTTTTCGATTAGGTACCATATGATTTTATGGCAGATTTTTCAAAATAACGGTAGTTCTATATCCAAGTGACAGTTTTGATCCCCATTGAAGCCCGATAAATCTTCTATATAAAATCCAACGTTTGTGGCGGTCTGGGTATGTTCCATCATCACGGCCAAACGGCTCGACGGATTTTTTACCAGGTACCCAAGGACAACCTTAGCTGTTAGAAAGAAACGTTTCAATTAGATACCTAGGGTAACTTACATTACCTATTAGGTTTGTTCCAGGTCTGACTGCGTCTGTCGACAGAAGTTGGACAGCTGTCGACAGAACCCGACCGCACCCTACTCGAGCTCTCAACCTACGTCGTAGGTGGATCCTACGATCGACCTGGAACAGCAGTTTCTAAACTGCGCATGTCTCCGGCGATTTCTGTTAACATTCCGTCAAACCTGGAACAAACCTATTGTAAAGTCATCAGGTTCAAATTTGTCATCGGAGGTTTCTGGTAAACGCACTCGTTTCAGAATTAGAAGAAGTATCGATTTCTGAAAGTATCGATGCTTTTATAAAAAAATCGGTTCTTTTCGATTCTTTCCAAAAGGATCGATACAATTAACTTGATTCTTTCGAAGAATCTGACATCCCTAATTGGATTGGCAACAAACCTTGAAGGGAAATCGAAAATAAATTTTCGATTACTTAAAAATCTGAGCTGATTTTTTGTGGAGCTCACATTAAATGTAATTAAATTTGTGTGGAGCTCAAATTTTGATGTTCAGCACGATTGATTGTACAGATTTTTATCCAAAAATCGATGTTTCTTGCGTAATCGATTTAGATTGGGGTGCTTATTAATTTCGCTTAGATAAGCGAATAAATTTGACCTCCTGAGATCAAATCAAATCAAATCAATCAAATAAACTTTATTGTACACGGGATTCGCATCCCATAAATTGTACATCAAATAACTTATTTTTAACATTGGTGTTATACTGAATTAAGAACAGAATCAGAAAACAAAATGAGAAAAGTATCAACAGAATAAGAAAATGAAAAATGAATGAAAATGAATTTAAATGATAGTGGGAGTGAGATCCTTCAAAAATCCCATATCCCACTTTTACCCCCCATGAAAGCCCAATAGGTCTCCACAGTGATCGTTCTGGGCTCCCAAGAAAGGATTCTACGTCCGGAAATACTTCGAAAACGACACCTAACTTTCCATTGCTTCATTGGTGGCATCATCGGTGTCCTCGGGCGTTGGCGGTGCCTGTTGTTGCCTCACGGCTTCTGCGTTTCTCTTGGTTCTTCGTTTTTCTTCCCAGACGGGGGCGTTAAATCATCTCTGTTCAGGCTGCGGTTTGTAATTTGCTGGACTCCTCCAGACCGGCAGCGGAGGCGGAGGCGGTGACAGTAAATGAAGTACCTAATCAAATTGAATTACCTACAAGTACCTACGCGTCAATGAAGATGCGGTCCAGTTGCTCGACGTTGACGAACTGCTCCGACATCTCAAGAGGAAGAAGCCTCATGACCTGTTGGTGTGAGCGTTTTTCAATTAAGTATGTACCTAGCGAAGTTCAATTTAGCGAATTCCAAGAACGGTTTACAAGCGTCACAACTGAATTAGTGAAGTAGGTACCAATCAAAACAAATACGCATCTCAAAAATATGTGCTAGGTAATAAGAATCAACTTGGAGCAACCGTATGGCTGCTACCTGACGCAATTTCTTGAGATCCCCACGAATGAGTTTGTCCAAAATTAGTCCAAAAACGACACCTTCTGACTTTTGGGCCAATTTTGAACGGATGTAGTGAGACCTACTATCTACATAGAGAATGACACAATTCATGAGACAAGGGAGGCTTTATTGAAATTGTGCGGTGGTTTTTACCATCTCATCAGTGGTCCTGGCTTCTGTTGTTGGAACTGTCGCCATGGCCTCATTGGCGGCATCATCGGTCTCCTCGGCTGTTGGAACGTAGGCGGTACCTGTTGTTGCCTCATCGGTGGCTTCTGCGTTTCTCTTGGCTCTTTTTCTTCTTCCCAGACGCGGCGTTGACTCGACTCTGTTCAGGCTGCGATTTGTAATTTTCCGGATTCCTCCAGACTGGCAGCGGAGGCGGAGGCGGTGACCTTTCCCTGTTCGGGCGTTTCGACGTTAGAACAAACAATTTGATCATTATGATGGTTCAAATTTCAACGACCCCGCCGACGACCGTCATGAGGACCGCTCTGATGAACGCGTCGTGTGTCGATTGGATTTAGTAGAAATCTCCGCATGACATGATCGTTAGCAACAATAGAAAAGCCGGAGCCAAAAAAACAAAAAAACGAGGTTTGTCTTCTTTCAAGTTTATGCCCATCGTGATCACGTTCAATACGATTCCCATTATGTACACGAACACGAAGGCGATCTGGACAGCCGAGAAGTATATGAAGGCATTTTGAGGAAGCAGTACATACAGGATCCTTGTCCAAAAATAGCCGCTGAGGCTGAGTGATAGTAATAAGATGACAACATTTTTGCATTCTACTTGCAACTTGCTCAATTTTCAATCGATAAATTGTAACAAAATAATTTTGATGCCTAAGAAACGTTCAGAGCGAAGGATTTACAACAAAATGACTTTTTCAAATCAATATGGGAGTAACATGTGTTATAATAGGAATACTGGAGAGGATAAGTCGGAATACTGGAGAGATCTCATGCGTGGACTTGAGAAGTCAACTTGAAGGTAGTCTGTTGAGATTTCACAGTGAATCGACGAACTTACTCGTTTTGGCTAGATGTGGCGATGGCTAGAGAAACAATGAAAAATGCTGCAAATTTTACGCAAGAGGTTATTATTCTTTGATATAGGTTTACACGTGCAAAAACTAATTCTGTACCTTTCAATAAAAAATATTTTAAAAAAAATCTGTACCTTCATTGTACGGTCTCATGAGGGACCTCGAAAAATGGATTGTGCGTCCAAAATTACTTTGAAAACGTCACCTAACTCAACCCCATAGCCGATACCGGCCACGACAGTTCGTGTTGGGCATTGGCTAACCCAGATATCCCTCCCAGAGGCTAGAGGTGGACAGGGTACCCAGACTATTCAGGCAAGTCTTTCCAAGCCGGGCCTTCCCTTCCTGTAGCTGCATCCACATGTCGTGGTCCAGAGGGAGATGTCGCACATTCACTCCCTCTTCCTCCAAAACAAGGCAACGTAATTGAAGATACGACGGTCCCAACGCACCAAAAAACTCCATGTGAGTATTTTAACGATTTAGTAACACGCCCACTCAAACGTAGGTAGGTACACCTAATACAGCCGCAATTAAGCGTGTCCCTATGGCTTCAAAGGAAAAAAACCACGTTCAACTATTGAAAAACCCAAAATTGCAACGTTTCTATTTTTACAGTTTCACCATTTTTATTTAGCTTGACACTATGGTCATTACGTGAAGCACCTGGTTAGCTGCTACAATGTTTACAATAACACCAAAAGCTTAATTCCACGTTCCACAGCGTTTCCTTCTAGTTGACATTTGCCGAGTTGAGATTTTTTTTTTTCGAAGGATATCGTCTATTTCCGGTGACCTTTCCGCGGAAATAACACTAATCCTGCCGCCTGCCATTAACCCGCCCCGTTTAAGAACGCAAAAGCCCGCCCGTGAGTTGGGGGCGCCGGTTAAATTAATCACCGGAGGACTTTTAACGGACGCGGTTGACGGAGCCCGTCCGGGTCATTTCCTCTTCGTCGAGGACGTAGTCATTCAACGCTTTTTCAAGTAAAACGCCGCGAATTTCACGCAGAGGGGTTACTATTCTATTGTATAACTTGAGTGACGACAATAATAATTATTATCGTAGAGCTTCGATTTTTCCAAATGAATAATTATTATTCATTTGGAAAAATCGAAGCTCTACGAGCTTTACGGATCCAAAAAAAAAAAAAAAAAAAAAAAAATGTTACGAGTTAAAAAAAAGTTTTATTTAATTTTTGATAAATCTGTAAGGTAAGATAGGGTGGAATGGTTAGACATTTTTATTTTTGCCCTGGACACCTCTGAATCCTTTGTTTTTCGATGTGTGGTTGATTTTCATAGCCTCGTCAAGTTTGTGCATGATGACCGAAATAGCTGTCCAAGTCAGACACAGGGTTCACATCCATGCGTCAATAACGCGTGCGTTCGGCGATCTGATTGGCTGATCAGTTTTCCCGCCCGGATTCCCTCCAATGAGATCACCGAGTTACTAATGTGAACCCTGCTTAAAGCCCTTGAAGTGGGGTAAGTGCGTATCCGGCCAGTTCAATTTTCAGAACGCTTATTCTCGTTTCACCGGGGCAATTGCAAAAAAGGAAATCGCTCAATGATCCTTTGGCGGTTTGAAAATTTAAAATCGGACATAAAGACCTCTAGAGTTATCACCTTTTCCAGATCATCAAGTCAGCACCTGGACAATGGGGGCAAAAAATTGAAAAACAGTGGGTTACAACTATTGGGCAATGAAAACTTATGACGTTCAATCATACAGTAAACCAAAAGGGCAATAAACTGCTCGTTTCCTTTAAAAAAAAAATTATGTAATTCTCTTGACAAGCACACAGCGAGATCTCAGCGTACTCTTTGTGAATATTACAAAATTACATCAATGTCCATAAAAAACATACACAATTTTCTTAACTTAAATTAAGGCACTCTACGGTATAAAGGCAGAGTTGGACGGTTCTTTCAAGATTAGCTTCGTGCATGTTGCAATGTCGATGGGGTGAAAAGGAATCGTACAAGGTCCTTCAAGATGCAGCAGGGCGGTCAAGCAGCCCCAGCCTATGCAAATTGAATTCAGGGAAGTCACAATGCATACACAAAATCTGTGTCACCCTGGGTAACAGGCGACACGTCCCCGAAAAAGTGCAATTAGCGCCGCTTGGAAAGTGGCGGCTCATCCCCGGAGAGTGGACAGAAGGCATCGGTAGTTGCATCAATCCTTCCCAGTAAATGTAAATGCATGGATGAATTGAGAAAAAGAGAGACTTCGTACGGCGATGGATTGACTAAACTGGGACGGATCGCCGAAAAGCTAATGGGGGCTCTGAGGGGGTTATAATATATAAACCTCGGATTCGTGTTCAAAGACCCTAAAACCATGAAGAACCGTAGAGACTACGACTACCCCTCAACTGTCCTTCATTTCCCCTCATTTCACTGGACTAGTTCGTGTGTTTCCTCGGGAAATTCCCTACGCTTGCTCCCTGCGGCTGGCGGGAGCGCTAACTGTCACCTGCTCGCTCAGATATATTGCGCAATAGTACATTCTCGAAGAACTTAGCAAGAACCCTCTCCGCATCAACAATGCACATATCAATATTAAATATTGATTAAAATCATTTCAATAATACTAAAGACTAAACATGTACATCGCCTAACAAAGTTAACATAACGAAGGCAAATTGTAGATCTAGGTATGAAAAAAATATCAATTTATCGTTAATTTTGTCATTAGTAAAAAATACTAATAATTACTGTTCATAATTATAATAAAACGTGCTTACGTAGATCAGTCGACCTTGACAGCAAAATCCAACACAGTTGAGGCATCTAGAAGGCTCTGGTACCTGTCGATAACTAGATTACTACTCATTACGTATAAGAGTTACATTTGTTTATTTTTAGAGCGGAATTTTAGGGTTGTGAGTTTTGTCGCAAGTTAGCGAGAGAATATGACAGGTTTTACCACAGCCTTCTAGATTCCGAAGTTTTGTATACTGCTGGCGTATTTTAGAATACATTTAAAACAAAGAACAAGGGTATTTACAGAGCGCCGCCTAAATGAAAAAGGTAAAAAAAATCGTAATTATACATAGGCTAGGAAGCGCACATGAAACTTTGGACGGATTGTCGTGGTATTGAAGCATCGGCTGGACACGTATGTACCTGGACGGATTTGGGGGTACCTGGTGGATCAGGTTCGGAGAGAGGCGAGAAGAGCGAGGGTGGTGAGAAACAACGGAACTATCGTGGGGCGTGTGAAAGATGAGCCACTCTGAAAAAAAAAAAAAAAAAAAAAAAAAAACAGTATTGCAGTAGATCGATAATATCATTATATGTTTTTTATGGTGTAAGCGGGCCCAACGAACATCGAAGAGGAAGAGAGAGGACAGGACAACCCAGCCCGAAAACTCGCCCAGCCCTACAGTTGGACCTAGTGGACTTCCCTTGACACCTGGAAGAGGTCTGGGCACGCCCTCCCCTCCGCCTGCGCCTGCGCCCCACGAACCTCTGGGTCCTGACCGCTCCTTAGTTCATCTTTTGACCGATTGATGTTCCCAGCGCTCTGCCCGCTCAACAGCTGGAGCTCGCATTTCGCTCCATTTTTCAAATCAATGAGGTGTTATTAGTCCCAGCTCCAATAGGACTGTTAGAAGGAACCTTTCATCCAGGACAATTCATCTGATGCTTCTGAAAATTGGTTCATTGTTCCTAGTGGCTTCCGTGAATGCGCTCGTACAAAAATTATCTGCTCATTCTTGCGATTTTCATCCATATTCCTTAACGATTTCTTTATTGGTGAAGTTACTCCTTGAAAGCCACGCCGCACGTCTGGAATTTTCGTGTTTTTCGCGCATTTTCATTTATTAAAATGACCTCCTTGGGGTGCATGAAGTGCACGTGAACCTCAAAGCGGCCGGCTCCGGTTGTGGCTCGCCGTGGTATTTGGCTTGATGCCTTTTGGTTTATTATTCTTGGAATAATACACCTATGTTTTCGCGACGGGGGTCGACGACTCCGATCGGGCTCAAAATTTGACATTATCCGTTTTAAGAGGTCTACATTCTAAATCCGAAATGTCCGTCCGCCGTACGCCGTCCGCCGTCCAGGCCGTTTTGGGCAGTAGGAATTTTTTTTAAAATCTGAAATTTCGGCAAAATACTTGGTTTACCATCTAGTTGTGCCCGCAAGGTTTTCAGTCCGATCGCCCAAACCCGTGGGGCGCTATGGGGCTATAATGGGGCTACGGGAGGGGTTTATTGAAGGCTTTTAGCTATGGGATCGAGTTAGGTGTCGTTTTCGAAGTATTTTTGGACGTAGAATCCATTTTTTGGGGTCCCGGAACGATCCGATTTCACTGGGGCGATGTTTAGGGCATTCGTGGGGCTAAAAATGGGATTTTTGAAGGATCCCAGGATGTTAAATATTTTTCGAGTAAAAAATACAGAGTTTTTGAAAAAACACATTTTTGAACAAAAAATCCAAAAAAAAAATTTTTTTTGAGATAAAAAAAAAAAATTTTTTTTAATTTTTTCATTGACAGAATCAAATTTCTGCACAAGTAACGTATATCAAAGAATAATAAACCCTTGTGTAAAATTTGCAGCGTTTTTAAATTGAAAACGGAAGATAAAATTAAACTAAACTTTGAGCACTGGGGTCTCTTGTGGGACATAATAAACGGACGGAATAAAACTTCACGGGCAGATACGAAATGACGATGACGAAATGACAGAAAACTTGACAAACCGATAGCACTGTTATCATAACAGAATGTGATATCAGCGAGAGCCGCTTGACAGCGATTGCAGCGCCTCCAATGTCAATCTGTCAAAAGATGAACTAAGGAGCGGTCAGGAGTCCTGACGCGCTACCCTAGGTCAGTCCCGGCTTACAATGGCAACAGCCATAATGGTAATACAATCGTTAGTAGATTACAAACATAGAGATTAAAGAAAATTATAACAAAATGAAAATCTTAAGTAGTGATGAGCATGATTACTTTCATAAAAATTCATCGGCAATACAAACCTATTAAGCAATTAGGAACTCATTTTGTGCATTAAGGTACACCTCCAACATCCGTCATGCAGGGTGTCCTACAATTCTAATACCTAGCGGCTTTTTGTAGCTTGAAAATATCTGCGCAAGATGAGCCCTAAAAAATAATCCCATATAATGCGCGAAAAACACGTCCCATAGAACCGGGAAGGAGAAGGTGCCAGCAAGACGAAGGGCGAAGTTCACAGTTGCCAGCCTAGCAACGAGCTTTTCAATGTGGAAATGCCACGAAATCCTGTCGTCAATCCATAGCCCCAGGAAATGTACCGCGTTTCACAGCGAGAAGGAACTGGATGTCTTGGGGTCTTCTCTTCATTGAGCCGGAGCGAATTTGAGGCGCACAGAATTTCACCACCCCATCCGCCGCCAGCATATTACCTGACAATTCCAAGCGCGTTCGACCAGACGTCAAGACGGTCATATCATCGGCGAATAAGTAGATTTGATTCTTTTGAAGGCTGAACTCGCAGGCCAAATCGTTGACGTGAAGGAGGAACAACGTCGAACCCAAAATGGAGCCATACGTAACCCCACAAGATATGAGCGACTCCTCTGAAGCGATGCTCAATTGCTTGTAGAAGACAATTTGACTCCATCCCGCAAAAATTTAAAAAAAATTTTTCAATTCCATTTAATGCACCAAAGAAGGCAACAGATCCCCCATCAAAACCGTAATGCGAAAGCTTTGTCAGCAATCTACCGTGAGGGACCAAATCAAAGGCCTCAGATCGGAGAGGCGGATGGCAGCCTACTCTCTCTCTTCCACGCGCTCCAAACAGGTACTCTTTCCTGCCGGGAACCCAAACTGATGGTCTTGAAGGATGAAGTTCTCCGACAAAATTTGAGTATTCAACTCTCTGAACCGAAGCATGACAAGGTGCTGCACCACCTTCGCAATAGGGCGGTGTTCATCTTAGCGATCACATTTTCCTTCTTTTAGGATAGGACTAATTGCTGTGTACGTTTTGAAGGCAAATAAATGAGACCTAGAGAGCGAGTTTACAGCGTTCACCGCAGAAAGGGCGTTTGGGATCATCCGCCATTTTTGCAGCTACCGCCTCAATTCTGAAGACGTCAGCTGCCGAGGTGACTTCAACTTGTGAATTGCATCAAAGACATTTTTGGCTCCAAGTGAAAAAACGCAGGAAACTCGAATCTACCGTTGCTCTCCTATGATAATAATTTATTTAGGTCGTCCTATTGAAGATAGAAATTAACTTGATAATATATTCAGCAGATAATATATTATTATACAGCAGGACCAGTTGGGTGACTCCCATTTAATAATTTCAGTCCGAGTCGTGAACGATTTTTGAGGGGCAGGATATGAGGAACTTGCATTTTCTTAGAAACGGATGGTTGTAAGTGAAAATCCTGACTGCATGAAAATGGCAAATCACTGATTCGCAAAATCAGACAGTGCTTGTTAAATTCCTCAAGGCGGAACAACTTACAATGATAAAATAGTTGCATCTGTCGCCACCGCAGCACTCTGAACAGCTCCAATCTTCGTACCAGACGTGGGTGCAGTAGGGCATCGTTTTCCGCATTGTTTTCTCGCAAAGGGTCTTGTTAGCACACTTTTTGCTGATGTAAAACTGTTTTTCGGCTCCCGCTTGCCAGTAAGGTGTAGCTAAAAGGAAACAGGAGGTGTTGAGCGAGGGGCAGTTTCAAACAGTATTTTATATTTTTTCAACTCATAAACTTACTTCCCCATCTGATTTCCGTCATGCACTGGTCGTGTTCGGCTTGGCATGTCATGATAGTCTGGAGGCACTTGCCGTTGTTGCCGTCCTGATTTTTACACACGTAGCATTCCAAGCCATCGCCTGAACAAAAATAACAAGTAAATACGATTCTTCCTGGGCCAACAGATTTTCGAAGGACAAAGAAACTCGGCATATAATTTATATAGAAGCTCAAATAGCGTTAAACTCCATAAACCTTTGCATAATATTAAGTACACCAATTTGCAGGGACCAATTTTCGGTACCTACAGGTTCAAAGAGTAGAGATACAAGCTCACATAGGTATGTAGTGCCCAAAGAGTTCAGACAAAGATTCGAATGCTTTTGTGAAATTAACATTAGATAGTGACAATAGCTCAAAAAGTGCCACTGTTTTCATACAGTAGGGAAACAACTTGAGGCAAAATTAGCAAACAGAAGTGGATTCGTAAAAAAAAAAAAAAAAAAAAAAAAAAATTAGCACACAGAAGTGGATTCCTATTATATATATAAAAAAAAAAATTCATTGAGTATGAACACAAATAATTTGTGTGAATTATTCAAAAATGTTCAGGAAATTTGGCATGGAATAGATATAAGCTCAAGTGTAAAATGTTTTCATCGAGAAGGGATACTAATTAGAAGACTTTTGTGAAATTAAGCATTCAGAAGTGATGCAAGCTCGAATAGAAGTTGAATTTTTTCATGAAGTAGGAACCCAACTGTAAAGACTTCTAAGTGTGGAAACAACTAAGGTACAATAATCAAGTAGAAATACAATTTAAAAACTTTTGAAAGAAATTTGGCATAGTGCGCTGAATTTTATGCAACTTTGCATAGAGTAGGAACAAATATTTTCAGGGAATTGTTATATTAACATTAGGGAGGGGAGAGTCGACTATAGTCATAATATGACGGGGTGTCCCCTAATATGGGGAGGTGGCCATTTCTCCTACCATTGCAGGGATCGGGGATGCACATGCGAATATGCTGCGTCGTAATTGCTATAAAAATCCCGCGCCTGGATGACTTTTTGTCATACAGAGCAACAAATTAAACGTCTTATGGCAAAATTAACAAACAAAAGTGATTTGTGTTAAAAAATAAATTGTTCATTGAGTATGAACACAAAAGTGATGCAAGCTCGAATAGCGTTAAATTTTTACATGGAGTAGGAACCCAACAGTTGGGTTACTGTAAAAACTTCTTAGTGAGGAAACAAGTTAGGTCCAATAATTATTGGATTATAATCGATTAGCTACACAATTTATTTACTTTTGATAGAAAATTGGAATATGGTGGCGACACTAGCTCGTGTTGAATTCTATTCACCTTTGCATAGTAGGAACACATATTTTCAGGGAATTGTGATATTGCTTAAAAGAGTAGAGATACATCCTCTCCTCCAGAGAGCGAGCATAAGGCTTAGGTATGCTTACTTAGTAAGGTCACAAATCCGAATGCTTGTGTGAAATTAAGCATTAGGAAGTGACAATAGCTCAAAAAGTGCCACTTTTTTCATATAGGCTACAAATTAGACGACTAATGGAAAATTTAGCATGCAGCACTTATATCCTCAAAGTACATTTTTCATTGAAAAGGAACACAAATTCAAGGATTTTCGAGAAATTTGGCATAGGGTAGGTATCAGCTCAAGTAGGTACCTAATGAATAGGTTTTCATCGTGAAGGGACACGATTTTGAAGACTTTTGTGAAATGAATTATTGAGAACCAATTCAAGCTCAAATAGCGTTAAATTCGTCCTTCGTAGTGCGGAAAAAACAGGTTTTGGCTAAAAACATTGGCAACTTTTGTCCTAACGTATCGCAATTTCGACGAACTCTCACTTCCCAATTTCCCTAAGTTATTGTCCATGATTTGACAGGCTTGAGAAATAACTAGGGGCAGAAAATTTAATGTATCCAAGCCTCCTGCCTCCAAGTTATTATTCTCTCTTCTTGTTCTGATAAGGAAATTTGTGCTTCGACGTAAAACTGTGGTAGAAAACCGTATACTTTAATCGGGCACGCTCATACGCCCCCAGGAAATCATAAAAATGATGGCAATGATTCATCCTTGAGCTTTCCCGTCACCACATTCCAAACAACGATTTAACCGCTCACTCACCTGAATGCACCAAAGTCAAAACTAAAACGCCTAACGAGCCGTAAATCACATTGAAAAACATAATTGAGGAATAAATTCCGGTCGAAATTAGCTAGAAAACAAATAACGGAAAAATGTTAAAACACAGAGACACGCCCCAACAACAAAACCAAATCAACATCAACAATGAGTGACACAAAGTGTAAACAATTTGTACGCGGACGCACAGTTGGAGTTTTAGTACACCTAAAATATAAACAACAACATTCTACGGAATTTTTGACGCCTAACAACAACTACTACAGAAAATGGGAAAAATTGAGTTGAAGAGGCTAGGGAACAAGGTCAGAGAAATGGAAAAATTCGACCGAACTAATAATGAACAAATAATGATATAATGAACTAATAATGTTGAACTAATAATGAACAAAGTACTCAGTTCAGTTAGCAGTGAGAAATGTCTGTGTCTGAGCAGAAGAAATCACTAGTGAATATTTGGCGTATGGAATTTTCCCACGTGATCTTTAACTAATCCGCCAGAGTGCACTCGCACAAAAAGTAGAACGTGTACAAAAATCTTTCTATTTTTGGTTATGTTACGTTGGTGAACATGAATAATATTCATGTTCAGACCATATTATGGTCTGTCCCGTCCTTGCCTCTCTGTTACTCTGTGGTCCCGTCACATTTACTCTGTGCGCTAGCGTCAGAACAAATCCGAACGACTGTTTTCCTTGCGATTTCACCTTTGCTGATCTCGTGAATCTCTCTGAATTCGTGCTTTTAGTTCATTGGCTGACCACCGGAGAGCACTTCTTGGAAGCGCCACTTTTCCCTCCAGATTCAAAGTTGAAATTTTCGAAAGTGCCCTGGAAATTTGTATTACACCATAGGAGCCCAAAACTCACTGCTATGGCTTCAAATTATGAAGTTCATTCAGAACAAAGTATTAGTCGACAATCGGTTCCCTAGCCCAATGGGGCTATATTAATTATTGTAGGAATAATAATTATTCTTAGGTAATTATACCTAGCTCAGTATAGCGGAGCGCATGGAGGAATAGAGCTCTATTCCTCCGTGAGCGGAGCGGTTAATACCGTCAAAAGGTTTTTCGTCGGAGGGTGGTTAGGCTCTGTCGTCCAGGGGTGTCGCCCCAGGGGGGGGGGGGGGGGGGGAAGAAGGTCCAATTTTTCGGTTTTTCATCCATATCTCGAGAACGATCAGTCCTACCGAAAGCGTTACCTACTGAAATAAAGAAGACAGTAGAATCCATTTTTTGGAGTTCCAGAACGATTAGATTTCACCGTGGGGATCGATGGGGCGGTCATGGGGCTACAGAATTTGCGGCTACATTTAATGCGGCTTTTGAAGGATGTCCGAAGGTCAAATATGGTGTCGATTTCCGAGTAGGTAAGACGCATAATCCATTTTTGGGGGTCCCACATCTGTCCAAACATCGTACACGAACTTTTAAAAAAAATTATTTTTTGCAATTGGTACCTCCTTAAGGGGTTTAGTAACTGCTTTAAATTATGCACTAACTATCCTAGGTATAGAATCTATATCAAAGAATAATAAAGCTTTGCTTAAAATTTGCAGCGTTTTTTTAACCTCACTTACCTACTGATACCTATTCATTTTAAAAAAACATCTCCAGTAATGAAATCATGTGGGAGAAAAAATTATGAAAAATTTCAACGTTAAATTTTATTGAGATTGTGCTTAGGTAGGTTGATTCGAGATTTTGGTGGCTATATGTTCATTTTGTTGGAGCTGCTTCGGAGGTGGCCTGCGGTGTCGTCAAATCTTCAGGTGTAGCATCTTTCTTAGTCGAAAACAGCAGACTCACGACGGGGAATCAACTCTCAGGCTCTGCTTTGAAATTGGTAAGAATACTAGGCACTAGTGGCATTGGCCGTTCGAACTTCGCCGACCGTTTCAACAATATGATCATGAGGATGGTCCAAATGTCGACGACCGTCATGAGGATCACGCTGCTGAATATGTTGTGTTGAATGTTGATTCGGTGATTGAAACGCCGAGTGTGATCGTCCGCAGGAATAAATACGCCAAAATGGACCCGACCGCCCCAAAAGGGGTTTGTCTTCTTTCAGGTTTATGCCCATCATGATAACGTTCAATACGATTCCCACCATGAACACGAATATGAAGGCGATCCGGATAGCCGAGAAGTAGATGAAGGCATTTTGAGGAAGCAGTGCAGGATCTTGGTCCAAAAATCGCAAAAAAAAGACGTTACGAAATAGAAGAAAGAAACTGTAGGAAGAAGTGGCACTTCCTGTTCCTGGCTCCAAGGTTAAGGTTGATGTCGCATCTGTTGCCGCCAAACCGGTGCCGACGTCGTCAGCAAGGATGTCCAACAGGCTCAAGGTGACATGTCAATGTGTTATTTTTTTATCCAAAATATACCAGTAAAATAAAACTTAGCCGCCTGAGGTTTTCGCTTGTAATGTGTGTTCATCACGGTACATGTTTGAGTAGGTAGCTGAAAAGGGAGAGTAAGGGGTGATTATAGCTGACCAACTCACTTCACGCAATTCCGACCGTAAGATAAGGAGCGCCAAGACGATGCGAATGAGGTGCTTTCAAAGTAATTTCTTAGAGAACTCATATGAGAACCATATATATGGTGGTCCTACACCTTCCCGACCATACTGTGACTCTGTGGGGCCATCCGAGTGGTATTCGAAGGATTTGACCGAGAAGGTCGAGTGAAAGTGGCATAAGTAAGTTTCTGCGGGGCATTGCAATCCCCAAACGTCGGTCGACTCCCTTTTCTGACAAGCCTTCGAACCCCTAGCAAGGGAACAGCTCTGGAAAACATGGGCCATCTTGGCAAGCCTCGGAGACTCTTAGCTTAGCCAGTTCGGGGCCAACGTAGCAAACCTTGGATGGCTTATAAAGCTTTCGTTCAATTTGGCAAGCCTTTAAAACCCATAGATAGCTTGGCACCAAATTTGCAAGCCTTGGACAGCTCTGGAAAGCTTGGGAACACCTGGGCAAGCCTTTAAACCCCTGAGCCAGCTTGACACCAACGTTGCAAGCCTTGGACAACTCTGGAAAGCTCGGGAAGCAAGATAAGAATTTAACCACCTTGTCAACATAAGCAGTGGAACGCCGCCTCGGGTTGGAGGTGAAGTTCCATTTTTGGGAGCTGATCGCATTGCCTTCAGATTCTGGGCCCCTCACCAGGTCAAAAAGTTATGAAACGTAAGTTTTTCAACGTTAACTTCCGTATAAATCAAGAAGTCGATTTCAATGACGAGCTCAAATGACCAGCTAAGCCCATATTAATTGTACCTATCCTCATAGACATTTTTTGAGAACTTTACCATAACATGGAGGTGACGTCAAGTTGGTTTCCATGCAGTTTCTTGAGTTTTACTGACTTAATAGTTGGACTGAGAGCTTCTATGGGAGGTCTTCCGAACAAAAAAAATTAGCCAGAATTCACTCCCTTATATTCAACCGATTTTGATAAAATGAGCTTTTTAAATGATTTCTTAAAAGTTTTCATGGGAATGACACAACAAAGATTTATATTTACGACCACAAGAACCTCCGCACTGGACGCTGCTTGGAGTGCTCGAGACGTGTCAACAGCCTCAATCTTATGCAAAAATTCGCTGATACGACTGAGACCAACGAATCTCCTTGGTAGGGCCTAGGGGAGAACAACAGTGTTATGTCCTACATGGCTCAGGCTCCTCGCAGGACTACCAACCACACTACACCACTAATTACTTATTTTCAAATGAGGTAGAACAAAAAACTATAATACTTGTGCAAATTTATTTGACCTGAAAAATAAATTTACGTGTTTTTTTTTTCACCGGCAAATACAAAAATAAACTCTATTTCACGATATTTTTTTCAAACTATCGCCTGGAATGACAATAAAAACAGCATCTGAGCATTTGGAAAGTTTCGCGGAATGGTGACGGAGTGTCACGGGAGATAGAAATGACAATTTCATGAACTGGATTGTAGTTGTAACCTTTTCGACGAGGTTATGTAGAGGTTAGACTTGGTAGGTGGAGGCGGAGACGTTCCCTCCATGGCCAGTCCAATTGGTGTGGACGAACATGCCTGGAGCGCCGAGGAGTTCGTACGTGTGGGCTCCGAAATAGTCGCGTTGGGCCTGAAAACAATCGTTAGGTTGGTAATCATGTCGGCGGTGACGACGTTTCGTCGGCGAAAATGAGCCTCACCTGGAGGAGATTGGCTGGAAGGCGAGGGCAACGGTAGCCGTCGTAGAAGGACAAAGCGGCGGAAAGGGCGGGAACCGGAATGCCGGCGAGCGCCGCTTCAGACACCACCTAGAAAACCCGCAGGGGGTTGAGAATGTTGTTTTTTGTTGTTTTTGCACCTGTTTGAATTGGCAGTTTCGTACTCACCTTCCTCCACCCGGTTTGGCATCGGGCAGTTTCCTTCCTGAAGAAGTCGTCCAACAAGAGTGAGCTCAGTTCGGGGTTTTCATCGAATGCCCGCTTGATGTTGCCCAAGAAGGCGCTGAAAACCAGAATACACATAACAAGTAGCCTTAGTGGAGGTGGAGCTGGGGCAACCAAAAGGTGTCACATTATATTGGTACCACAGGCTGAAACTTTACTGTTGCTTGGTATACTTAATTGTTTAAAGCATTATTATCCCCCAGTGTTCTTCTGACATTTGGTGTTAGAAATGGAATAGATGACCCACACGCACCGAGTGAACCCAATCAAGGAATGAAATCAATTCGTCAAAGCGTTCCGTTAGCAGTTCAGCACCATTCTGCAGAACCTGCAGCTGCAAACAACCACTGTCAGGCCAGCGTACGACACGGAGCCAATTTACCAGCATTGAGACAGTGATTACAGGACCCTGAATCGCAAAGTTGATGGAGCAGGGGACAACGGTAGAAGTACCCGGAAATCCCCAGGTTGTGTCAAAGCATGCTTCAAGCTGGAACCAATCAGTGCTGGCTGTTGACAGGGCTGCACACTCACCCGACTTCCTTTCTGTTAGTATTGGACCTCTTGGAGAGAAAAACCCTGGAGGGTAGAAAGAGCGGAATTCAATGGTGCGGAGGGGGCTTGAAGGAGCGAGCGGCTCGAGAGCCTGGACTAAGCAGACGCTGTCACACCGCTTATGTGATGTGAGGTGATGATGACAGGTGACGAGCTCGCTGACCCAGAAGCTGCAGGTGGCCGTCAATCGGTGCCTTAGACAGATCCTGGGTAATTATTCGCCGAAGCGGATCTCTAACGATCAGTTACATGGGAAAACTCAACAAAAGCCTTGCCACCTGGAGGAGAACTTTACCAAGTCCAGTGGAATGGTAAGCTGAAATCAGCGTGCATTTAACAGCTAATGCTGGGTTACGTGCACCACTCGAAGAGAGACGTCGCCTCCAGTCCTGGTTGGGCCAGTTGTATGAGAGGGCAAGTCAGGCACCGAACGACCACAGTCACCAGTTCTCACCAAGTTGCGGCGGTAATCCAAGGCGCTGTTCCTCTCAGAGGACTCCTCCATTCCGCAATGCTTCCATTGGAACGAGTTTTGACGATGAGAGACTCGAAGCAAGAACAACCCGCCCCTTCCTCGTAAAACAGCCTACACGACGGACACTAGAAGTCGCCTGGTCAGCAGAACCAGTCGGATGCGACCTCTAATGTTCTCGTGTGGAGACGACATCACCAATAATGCTCTCACCTTCGAATGATGCAGCCTCCTCGCCACATGAGAGCGATAGAACCATAATTGAGGGCCCATTTGTACTCTTTAGCGGCATCTCTCATCAACATGAACCCCTGAGTGTACGAGACAATTTTGGACGCGTAGAGTGCCTGAAAAAAACAAAATGCGTACTTTAAGTACCATAGGATTAATATTAGCTTTATATTTAGGCCTGATCAAAAAGTTACAGAAGCTAATATGGTCGGGGTGTGAAACTTTGTTGCCTAATTTTCATTTCGCTCTACCATCCCCTCCAGATTTGACTGGGACTTGGGTTCGTTCGTTCAGAAGCGGGTGATAAACGGTACCTTCGGAATAAGCGATAACGCGATGTTTTCTTGGCGGACGGGTGTAAACGATCAAACTCTCTTTTGGCTTCACCTTCAAATTTACGTGGGTTGCGGTTTGCTCCCACGGTTATCAGCCAACACAAAATGATTTAGGTACAGTACCTAATTCACTTTTTTTAATCTGGTTCCGTGTGGCATCTGGCTACTCCTCAAACTCGATTCCCGACGAAAGGGCAGCGTTTTAGGACGATCAGGGAGATGAAGCAAAAAAAGCAAGAGCCGAGGAAGTCGTGATTCTGTTTTGATTGGGACACTAACCTGTTTAATGGCATCCAAAAAGGCTTTTTTGTCTCCGGTGAATTTCGCTTCGGTTGGACCACCCAGTTTTCTCGCCGCCACTTGCCTTTCCTCTACAAGGGACGACAAACACCTGGAAGTGGAAAGTAGGTAAGTAATTTTAAATAGTACGGTGATTGCACTCTTCCCGTTGCAGCTATGGTTTGAACCGCCTTAATGCATTCCATGAAGATGTCACCTGGCGAAGACGCTTTCTCCGATAAGTGTGACTGGGACACCGTGGTCGAGAGCGGTGATGGCGGTCCATTTGCCAGTTCCTTTTTGTCCGGCGCTGTCTAGGATTTTCTCCACCAGATATTCGTCTGGAAGGAGATGTTAAATCGGAATGTATTGCATACAAAATTAAAACACGGCGTTTGCCACCGAATTCAACTCACTGTCGGTATCTTTGAATTTGAGGATGTCTCTGGTGATTTCGATGAGGAAAGAATCCAGCTCTCCCTTATTCCACTCTTCGAACACCTGAAACGAGAAACAAAAATTTTGTAACAAAACATTAATAATTAAATGTAATTATTACATGTAATGTAAAAGGAAAACGCTACAAATTTTACATAAGGGTTTATTATTCTTTGATATAGATACTGTAACTGTGCGAAAATAAAAAACATTTGATGAAGGAAAAAAAACAAACATGGTTTGGACAGATGTGGGAAAATGGGTTATGAGTTCAAAATAATCTATTAGCAAAATAACCTACTCGGAAAATATTTGACCACCCGGGATCCTTAAAAAATCCCATTTGTAGCCCCGTGAGAGCCCAATAGATCCCTACGGTGCAATCGGATCGTTGTGGGACCCCCAAAAATGGATTCTACGTCCAAAAATACTTCGAAACCGACCCCATAGCCGAAACCCTTCTAAAAAGCCCTCCCGTAGCCCCTTTTTAGCCCCGCGGGCACAACTAGATGGTAAACCGAGTATTTTGTCAAATTTTGAGAACGATCTGAATTTTCGACCTCCGTCGCGATTACATAGGTAGGTAGGTGTATTATTCCAAGAATAATAAAACAAAATAATTTTGGGCAAAAATTTAATCTGTCAAAAAAATAATTTTAATTTAAAAAAAAATATTTAATCAAATTTAAGGAAAAAATAAAAATTTAAAAAATTAAATTAAAAATTACAAAATTAATTTAAAAAATAAAAAAATTAACAAAATGATAAAAGAATTTAATTTTATAAATAAAAAATAATACAATGTATTGTCATGCGTAATTCTTATTTTAAAAAAGGGAAAAAAAATTCTGAACAAAGTTTGGACAGATGTGGGACCCGAAAAATGGATTACGCGTCAGAAATAATTCGGAAAACGACACTTCATTCGATCATGTGACATCCTTCAAAAGCGGGGACTGGCGATTCCTTCCCGACCTCCAAAAAGCATGGCTATTTATTCCCCTTATGGGGTAATCACACTGTCGGAAACTCCCGCCGGCCGACGAGTGGCGATTTACATTGAAATCATGGGCATCGACCGGCGGGGGGGAGGGCCGAGCCGCCGGGTAGACGACACCCTCTCCTTCCCTCAGCTATGAACGCCGGACGTCGGGCACCACGTCGTGCAGTACGAACTGCTCTCACGGCCTGACGGATCGCGAGGCGTCCGGCGTTCATAGCTGAGGGAAGGAGAGGGTGATCTCTACCCGGCGGCTCGGCCCTCCCCCCCGCCGGTCTATGCCCATGATTTCAATGTAAATCGCCACTCGTCGGCCGTCGGGGAGTTTCTGACAGTGTGATAACCCCATTAAAGTGATGGCGATTCCTTCGGGTTCAGAAGTTTCATTTGCAGCATCACAAATGCCCCATAGATCCCCACTGTGAGATCGGATCGTTGCGGGACCCCCAAAAATGGATTCTAAGTCCACAAATACTTCGAAAACGACACCTAACTAGACCCCATAGCCGAAACCCATCAAAACTCCCTCCCGTAACCACTTGTAGCCCCATAGCTCCACACGAGGTTGGGCGATCGGGCTGAAAACTATGCTGGCACAACTAGATGGCAAACCGAGTAGATAGGTAGGTATATATCCAAAATTTAAGATTTTTACTCAAATTATCCAACGGCGGACGGACGTTTCATTTTTGGATTCTAGACATCTTGAATATATAACAAATTCTGAAGCCGATAAAAATTGTCGACCCCCGTCACGAATGCATAGGTGTACTATTCCGTGAATAATAAACCAAAGTCAGAGACGTTCTGCAAAACTAGGTAGCGTCAGCCATTGAGTGGCAGCTGGGCAACAAAAAGGCGCCAGTTATCTGAAGTTCAAGGACGTCCCTGATAACCCGAGGCAACAAACCGCTTGTAATAGTAATTATTACTAGAAGAGACCACGAAAACTGCGGCGTTTGCCTTCCGGTAAACGTGATGCGGTAGAATAATTATTGCACAAAATTGTCGTACTTAGTTGAGAGCGTAATGGTGTTGGTGAAATTGTTATTTTTCGCCCACGCTCGAGAGCTGGTCGGGAAATCGGAGGAACAACTCGAAGTGAGTCAAAATATTTTGTACATGTTGGTTTTGTCGTCGTTGTAAACTATTTTTGGCCCATTGAAATGGCTAATCTACCCACGATCGAGGGGCTCCATGAAGGATCTACATCTTAGGAAGGTTTAAGATGGGCATCTGAGCATCCTGTCCGAAGGTCTAATCTTGGTACGCAAACTACTTTAAGCGGAACATCCTTGGCGAAAATTACGACACAAATTTAGAGCATTTATGCATATGCATGGTTATATCCATCCACAAGTAAATTACAATGTTTTGAGAAGGATAGAAGGATCAGTAATGATTTGAAACGTAATACTATGCACTTATTTGACTGTTTCACCGATGATCTCAAGGCTATGAAACCTGCACAATGTGGAAAGGGATCTGTGTTGTGGGATACGGGCGCCATTTGGGAATTTCCAAACTGACGAGAAGTGGGTAACCACTGAACTGCCATCGACATAAGATCGAGGGTCCCTCGACGAGGGATCTTATCTGAATACATCTTGGAAGTCTCAAGGGAAAAACTAGTAGCCCTGGGCATGGACCGATCCCTTGACTTCTTACTAGCAAACGAAACTAGCCGTTTGTTTTCGGGAGAATTCTGGAGGCTACCTCGAACTTGTTGACGGACTGGAACTCGACCACCACGAGAAAAATATCCTCATCAGCTGCTGGATACCGAGAGGAACTTCCATCTGGTTGAAACTAATCCCATCGCTTCCAGAGTCCTGACAAGATGCACGAAAAAACGTGATGCCCTCCTCAAAGTCAAAGGCAAGGATGTCAATATGAGGCATGATTTTTACTGATATCAACTACTAGGGAGACAAATTTTTTCAATTATACAAATCAAAGCATGATGGCTGGGGAGACCTTGAGACAGAGACAACTCCGGCGTGTCGGAGCATAGCGTGTATGGTGTGACTCACAATGCGTGAGGCTTCATCTCATTGCCACTAGGTGTCGCTCCTCAATAAAGGGGTTAACTGCATGAAGCACAGAGGATGCTGCCCCTTCTCTGCACGGTCTGGGATGACCCACATGTCCTCACATGCAAATAATCCAACAGCCAATTTTCCACAGCCCACAATCCAGGAACAAAAACCGACGGAACGATTGCTTTCACTCCAAAAGCTCTGACGGAATACAGCATCACGACGCTTCCACTGAAAATATTCTTAAAGGGTCTTCTGCCTCCAACTCCACAGGGACTGCAGACCCAGGAAGCCAACAACCATGGATGTCTCCAACTAGCAACCTGGTGAACCTTTTCCAGTCTCCACACAAATTCGGCACAGCGGCTTCACTTTTCCGCCAAAAAATAGAGACAATTAAGGAACTTAGCACAAGCTTCACTACATTCACTCGGGTTTAGACAAAATCCCATAGGTGGAAACGAAAGGGCTGATTGTCTGAGGAGCTGCTAAGATTGAAGCACACGAAATTATGAAGGTTGATAGTACCGATCGGCTGTGCAGATATCTGAGGCCAAAGACTACCAACTACAAACTCACACTAGGGGAACAGGCCAACAAGAAAATAATAACAGCTATAGTAGATCCCCCCCAAGCCAAAAACCTTCTAAATTCTTCAAACATGGCAAATCATGATTCACGTATAGTTCCAAAGCTCAGCAGTGACCCAACCAACTAATATCCTCTCATTTCCAGGTGGAAGAGACCGTCGAATACTCAAAACTCCACGAAACCATCGTCACCCGATTTGAGGTGTTGCGGCAAATGAAAAACTCCTTCATGATCGCCCTCAACCAGGACTATTTGGAGCCAACGTCGACGGTACGTCTCCAAAACGACGACGAACTCGCCATCATACCTCCGGTGAGCGGCGGCTGAGCACGAACGTCAACTTTGGGACCACTGAAGGAATTCATCCATATATTAGGAATTATGAGGTCTTGTTTGTCGCAGGGTTGCCAGTGGGGTCACTTTAAAAAACAACAAAAAAACGGATTTTCCGAATACGGCCTCAGGACACCTTGAGCGGGAAATTTCGCTATTGGTTTATTATTCGTGGAATAATACACCTTTGTAATCGCGACGGAGGTCGAAAATTCTGACCTGCCTCAAAATTTGACGTTTCAAGAGGTCTAGATTCCAAAAACTAAATGTCCGTCCGCCGTCCGAGCCGTTTTGGGCAGTAGGAACTTTTTAAAAAATCTGAAATTTTGACAAAATACTCCGTTTAACATAATAATATTATGGTAAACTATATTATAGTTGTGCCCGCAAGGTTTTCAGCCCGATCACCCCAACCCATGGGGCGCTATGAGGCTATGGGAGGGTTTTTTTTTTTTGTGTGGAGGTTTTTGGCTGTGGGGTCGAGTTACACGTCGTTTTCGAAGTATTTTTGGACGTAGAATTCATTTTTTTGGGTCCCAGAAGGATCCGATTTCACCGTGACGATATATGGGGCTTTAATGGCTCTACAAATGGGATTTTTGAAGGATTCCAGGAGGTCAAAATTTGACCAATATTTGACCGTCCAAAATCAGTTTTTCGAGGTCCACATCTGTCCACTTTTTTTTTTGTTTTGTTTCAAATATATTTTCTCAATGACTCAGAATTAATTTTTGCGTAATTAACCTATTTAAAAGAATAATAGTCTTGTGTAAAATTTGCAGCCTTTTTTTCCTCCAAGACATGGCAACTCCGATTGAAAACTTGCGAACAATGATTTTCTAACCAATGTTGGTGACGATTGCACAAAATTGTAGTATTACAAGGTTGTTATTTTTTATTTATGGACACTTGAGAGCATAATATGAACAATGTTATAAACTAAATATAATATACTAAATATAAATATACTAAATATAAATATAATATATATTAAATATAATATAAATATATTTACCGGTGATTAGTAATGAATAAACCTTTTTTTTTACCATGAAAGTAGTTTTGTTTATTAACCCATTAGTGACCAGGTGAAAAATTGCATTAAGCAACCAAAATTGATAGTAATCAGTAGGTCGCCTACAATGGTGACAATTGTTTACGTGAACTTGGGAGTGGAGTGGCCATGACGCAGGTTTTCGGGCTCCATTCCAGTAAAGAATCACATTCATTTAGTGAATGGGATTGAAGATACTAAGCTTGGAACAGCAACTCTATATTACCCTTTTGGCCTACGGCATCACCAAACGGGCTTCCACAAGATAATCTCCAGCCTGGGAAGGAGCAGATCGTACCTCTGGAGATATTTGGCCATCAAGATGGTCGAGGGATCCACCAGTGTGCCAGAGTTGAGGAAGAGGATTGAAGAGTGAAAGGCAAGAAAAATTCCACAAGCAGGCAGAAGCCATGAAACGAAGGTATGACTTAGGGAATTGGATCTGATCCTACAACGAAGGAGAACTGGTCTGGCTGCAAAACAAAGATAATGTGCCCATGGGAATGGTATGAAACCCTGACCTCATTCAACGAAGTTGATCGATTTCAGCAGACTTTGTTAAACAGTAACACGATTGTCAAAGTCCTATCAATAGACTGTTCACAACCCTAAAGAGATTCTGGTGGGCGAAATGCCACTGAGGGCCACTGCGGTGAGACTTAATTCGGGTTCAGATGTGGTTTTGGAACTCGTGAGGTCAGTATTCAGTCTCCAGGTCCTCACCCAAAACTGACTGGACTTCTGTAAAGATGTGTGGCTGTGCTTTCTGGCCTTCGACCGTGTCCAGAATGGTAGAGTCCCTCAAATGGATCGGCTTTGACGAGAAGGACATCCGAACTATTGAGGCCTTGTATTGGAACCAGAGGGCAGCAGTGAAGCTCCCAGATGGTTCAATGAAGGAAGAATTCGACATTCAGAGAGGGATCCGAAAGGGCTGCATCCTATCTCCGTTGCTGTACAATGTTTACTGTAAATATGTAACATGTAGCAAGCGTTTGCTTCCCTCCCTGAAGTGGAGCTTGGCATCAATGGTGTGTTCGTAAACGATATCCGGTATGCGGTTGATTCTGGAAGGGAAGATAGAGGGAAGACGTGGTATTGGCCGCAAACAACTCTCATGGCTTCGTGACATCCGGAGATGGAAGGGAATCCACGACTTCGCCACTCTGGAGACTGGAGCGATTGAGAGAACACAGTAGTGTGTCGGAGAAGAAGGATTGGTCGCCAACGGATGGTTCACGTCTGTGGCACCCACAGAAGAAGGTGGACGAAAAAAAGCCTAATTTGAAACGGCGACACATTGTCAGCGAACCCACACTATTAGTTTTATTTAAATCGCAGCCCCTGAGTAAGCAGACCCGAAAACGATTGGAAGGGCGTCACATAGTTAACAGACCCACGCTATTCGTTTTATTTAAATCGCTATTAATTTAAATGTGGTAGTGGGGGCCACCAGCTCGTATGAGTGGGTGGTGGAGCGACCTTTCACCTAACGCATCAGACAACTTCAAACCAAATAACCTCCGCAAAAACACATGCTGTGTTAAAATGTATTAACCAAAGAGTACACGTGTTTTGATTCTCTTACATCGCTCATTTCAGAGTGGTTGAGTCCGAGCAGGTCTTTCATCATGTGGTAAGCCTCACAGATGAGCTGCATGTCTCCGTACTCGATCCCGTTGTGGACCATTTTGACGAAATGGCCGGAACCTCCGTCGCCGACCCAGTCGCAACAAGATTCACCCTCCACTTTGGCGCTGATGGCCTGAAAAAGGAGAAAACCAAATGTAATATGAGTCTGCCTCGTCGTTGTTGTAGTTTGAGCGAAGACGTACTTGGAAAATGGGAGCGAGATGTGGCCAAGCTTTGGGTTCGCCTCCAGGCATCAACGAGGGACCCCTTCGAGCGCCTTCCTCTCCGCCGCTGACTCCGGAACCCACAAACAGCAAGCCTGTCGCAAACTAAGGATGTCAAATTCTTCAAAAAGAATAGATTTAAATCAAATCGATCTTTTTGGAAAGAATCGTATCGATTTTTTAAATAAAAGTATCAATTTTTTGAGAATCGATACTATTCGAATTTTGAAATAATTTATTGTAGGATGAGAAATCGTATCGATTTTTCAAGAATCGATACCTACTTCTTCGAATTTCGAGACGAGTCAGAGTTCATTAAATGAAAAGTTATTCGTCATTAGAAGTTTTTGGTAAATTTTACCCAAAAATTCTAATGACAAATAACTTTACAAAAATGAACGTAATTAAATCGTATACGAGTTTCTTTCTAATAACCATGAAGGAAGGTTCCTCCATGTCTAATAACTTTCAGGTTATTGGTTGTCTTGATTGTCAAAAATCTTTGCTTCAAAATGAAAAGAATCGAGCCGATTCTCGAAATTTTGAATTGATTCTCCGATACTTCGGGGGGGAAAAAAATCTAAAAGTATCGATAATTACAAAAAAAATCGATTCCCTATAGCAAACAATAAACAGTTCAAAACTATCCCCTACCGAACAACATCTGATTTGATCATTACCAACCTTTCGCAGCGCATTCCTTCATCCGCCTTTCAGAGTCCTTGTACTCTGAGTTGCCGCCGTCGATGAGGATGTCCCCGCGGTCCAACAAGGGCACCAACTGGTTGATCATGTCGTCGACGCCCTGACCGGCTGCAAATCATAAAAGCCGGTCGTCAAACTGAGAAAGTCGTAATTGCTAGTGAAAACATCCCAACTATTGGGTCAATGAGGCGACTACCATCTCCTCCAGCTCAGTTCCAGCGATGCGTTTGCCCTTGATGTCAACCCCACGAACTGGGGTTAGCAAGAGAATACAAGAAGAAGACGAAGAGCGAAATAGGTGACTAGCTTCACTGGACATGTGGCACAGAAATCCCAAAATCCAGAAATGCAGGAACCCAGAAAACCGGAAAATCTAGAGATCCAGAAATCCACATATAAAGAGATTCTTGATTCCAGAGATCTAAGAAATCCGGAAAAAGAGCTCCAAAAAATAAAGGAATTACGAGATCTAGCGATCCAGAAATCACGGAATCCAGGGATCGCACGTCACAAATGTGGGAAACACCTTTCACCCTTTCACAGGTGGAGTTGATGACTGGCAGAGTTGGACCCATTCCTTCTATTGGCGGAGTTGGATGAACTTCTGGCGGAGGTCGAACACCTTTGGTGAGAGATGGGCAATTCAATAAAGAATTTAATTCAGAAATAAATCGATTCAAGGGCTGATTTTTTGTTGTTTTGTTTTGGAAAACGACACCTCGCTTGATGCCTAAGCCGAAGCCCTTCAAAATTCCCATGTAAATAAAGCTTCCATTTAATGAGGCCCATTGTAAAGACGGGACAGGTCACAGACGTCAAAAATAACACCTCACACGACTCCTCGATATGAGCCTTTCAAAATCTCCTATCTGCAGCCCCATGGAGCCCCACACTGTAAACGGAAAGGCCTCAGACGTTCATGAATACATCAAAACTGATACCGTACTCGGCTCCCTGGCCCAAATCCTTCAAAAAACTATCAGAGCCCGACGATATAGACGGACAGGACAGAGACATAAAGGGGAAGAAGATGAAGAATGACCACTTTACCAATAATTGGTACAATTACAATTATTGTAAATTGTCAATCGTTTGTTATTAAACACTGAGGATGGAAGAATAATTTTCTGAAACGTTGGGTTTATCCTCGTGTTTGTTTCTAAATCATTCACACAATCGACTTCAGTTCCAACAACTTTATTCTTTGGGTTAGTAGCAGTCTTTGGAGTGCAAGTAGACCTGAAATGTGTGGTATCGATCAGAGAGCTCAAATCAACAAAGGATCAGCTTCAACTCATCCATCAGCTCAAATCAATGACCCAATGAGCTACATTTGGGGTCATAAAACTCACAGTGCCTACAATCAATTCTACCGGTGTCGGTAGTTACGAGAAGCATTTGGGAGAATTTGCAAGGCGATTGAGACGATTAATGTTGATTAGGTTCTCACGCTCATAATACGAGTAGAAGATTACGGATGACGGACAATGCTGTGACGTCAGCGCGTTTTCTTAAAAGCCTGACAGAAAGTCAATACGGCAAAAAAAAAAAAAAAAAAAAAAAACACGAAATACCACTTTGGATGAGTGAGGTTTGGAGGGTTTGACCTTGGCCGTATGCGTCGAGCGATAAACCACCGAGATAGCTGGATAAAACTAATCTTAAACGCCACCATCGTCTAAATATAAACCCAAAACGTACGATTGCAAAACGACCGTGACCAAACTACCGGTAAAAATCAGCTCGAGAGCCAAAGTGATCCCAGATGGAAATCAGGCAAGTGGAATTGACGCTAGCGATGAGAGATGGTGACTCGACTGAGATTAGACTTGAAAGTTTATCTAAACCTCAGGCTAATCAAGTCGTTTAGGCAACACTGTAAAGTTGATGCTGACGTAACTTCCAACTTTCATCTGCACGGGCCCAATATGTTCAGGCCCTTCAGCGTCTGGACCTCTTTCTGCTTTTTCTTTTTTGACTTGGCTCATCTCTTCTCGTTATTATTCTACTGCAGTGCGGACGGTTGTTTGATGGTTTTCGAACTTCAACACTCCAGGAGGTACAGCGTCTCGGAGGGACCCTGGGCAAGGAGGCCAGATCCAATAGGTCTCAGGTGTGGCAGAACGGGCCCACACAGATTTTGACTTCACTTCCACAGCGAATCCCTCTTTGAAAACACTCACCTTTAACGAGCATCATAATCTTCCTCGGAGACTTCAATTTGGACACAAGCTCTTTAAGGGATTTGGCCCCTACGACTTTCGTTCCCCGAGCCTCGTTCTGCAGAAAGGCGTCGACTTTCTCCACCGTCCTGTTGTACGCACAGACGACGAACCCGTGATCGTTCATGTTCAAAATCAGGTTCTGGCCCATCACGGCCAACCCGATCATTCCAATGTCAGCACTAGAAAAGAAAGTAAACGGAATTAGTAAAAACTTAACTCAACAAATCAACATAACAAATCTACTCTGGTAATCCTGACAGACTTTGTACGTCACACGGTAAGAAATAAAGTTACGTTTTTCCCTACCGATTCCCGACCCCTGCCCCGTCCTGCCCGTGGAGCACAATTTGCGGCATTTTAACTTCGTCTTTGTAATAACAGTTTGATACAGATGGTGATTGGATTTGTGCCTTCCTCTTCAAATAAATGTTAACCCTACATTTTCAGATCAAGAGGGTACACACAGTGACGAGCCAGCTTTGGGAAGGATAACACCCTCTCCTGACCAGAAGCTCCTGGGGTCGTGTGGTACAGAGAGAAGATGAGGCCTGGTTTGCGTTTGGGAAGTTGAGAAGAATAACCTCCAGAGATGTGCTCGTGTCCACCTGCTATGGGCAGATTGTATCAGAGACACATTCTATTCTGGGGAACCGATGCTAATCTCCAGACAATCAGCCCAGAAGAGAGCCCCGAGGATAATCCTGATCTCTTGTCGCTCACATACCTACCTTGCCTGCGAGAGCGTGCTCACAATCCCCACTTGATAGGCGACATGGCGACTTTGGTGGAGTCCTCATCATCATTGCCTCAGTTAAACAAGAGGTTTTTTTATCAGAGCCTTGCCTATAGTTCACGTTGATGTGGTTTAACGCTTTGCTCAATACGCATTAAATACGTAAATTTTACTAACAATCTGGTTTGACAAAATTGGTCATTTAATGGAATAGAATTTTAGAGTATGTATTCTTCGACGATTCACTTCCCCCAAAACGTATTAGCGTCATTCTCTAACAATCATTTAAGGAATTTGGTAATTTTTATCAGGATATTATGTGAACATTTAAATTTTTGAAAATGTCTACTTCGAATTTCACGTTTTTGTGGCCATCTCGGAGATCTCCCCAACGTGTTATTAAAAATTGGTCCCAGTCAGGTGTTGGCAGTCTCAAATTAGAGCAAAAAAAAAAAAAAAAAAAAAAAAAGAGGTATTCGGTAATAAAACAAATTCAAAGCTACCAATTCGGTAATAACGGGGTGAACGTTTTTGATGAGGTATGTTGATTTTTCAATGCTCTCGAGGTTGTGGGAGTGATGATGAGTGAGTGCTCGTCGAAAGAGTGTGGTTGATCCAACCCTGAATAATGAAGAACTGTCGAGGATCAAGGGATACTTGTGATGCAGTCAGTAGTGCCATCATCGGTCGTGTTCGCCTACTTCGGGGCTTGCAGAGCCGTTATGGTGCTCGTAGACGTGACTAAGCAGCAACGCTTAATGCTCACGCGGATTGTGAAGATGAGCAAGATCACTCTCTACGTCCTAGCCGTTGCCGGAGCGATGTGGAGCACCGATTTCATTCTTGTGGCGTCCAACGGCGGAAACTTTCGAAAGCGGGCGGCTCTTGTTCGGGGGCGGTATCCTCGTAGAAGATGGGCTCGTACCTACCTAGCGATGTTCGATCGGCAAATCCTGGAAGAGGAGGGACGCTCGAATGCTCCAAGCTGGCCAATAATTATTATTGAAGAGTAGGAAACATTTCCTTGTTCCACGGCGAAGACTGCCAAAGCCTCATAGACGAAACAGCAGACACAGCATTGTTGCCAACAGCACTCAATAAAGTTTCTCACGATCTCTTGTATTGACATTTTATAATAATTCTTAGAATTGAAATTTCAGGGGATCTTTCGAGCAGGGTCATAACAGTTCTTGGTGTGCTACGAAAACTCGACGACCCCTGTTAACCGAACGCAGTACCAACAGTTTGCCTCAAGCAGCACTTTAGTAACGAAGTTTTTCGAGGGTTTATAAGCCCCGCTGTATGGCATACTGTACATATTATGTAAAGTATGTCATACACATAAAATTTTTATGTATCCATCACCCAGTCGAAATTCACTCGAGGCGGTCAGCATCTTAGTTTTAGCGAATACGGGACACTTCAAGGATAAATTTGGGTCAGGACAGACCCCCTTAAAAATGCCAAATCCCCCCCGCCACCTCCCCGAAATATCGATTTTTCAATCACGTTAGATTTTTTACGAATACCACCGCTGTATCTCCAATCCTATAGACCTATAGACCTACAGCGGTTGGTCTCAAACTGTTGAAAATTGTCTCTAGTTTAAAACGTTATAATGTCATAAGAGTTAGGGACGTTAGTTTATCTTATACGAGTTAGGGTCGAACAACCATTTCTTCATGGTCAAAATGGCCAGTAACTTGAACAAAATTAGAAAAAAATGTCAAAAAAACCACAGGTTACTGCTTAGAGCCTTTGTCTAAAATTCAAGAAACATAGAACATGCTTTGCCTAGTAACGATGCCAAGCAAAATTACGTGACACATCCGCAGCAGCATAAGCAGGATTTACCCACACTAAAAACGTACGGGGCGCATTTTTCCTTTCGTGGGGAACGGCTCAGCCCACGAAAATCGTTTTGGTAGCGTTGGAATCGCGGCGAAATCTCTTTTTCGGCGAAACACGAGAAACTCGGATTCGTGGAAAAAAGTTGGGACACTTTTTCCGCATCGGCGAATTTCCTTATAAATAAATCCTTATAAATTTATAAATTTACCCATGACTCCGTAAATTTACGGAGGAAACGTAAACAAACTCGGTCGGGAAGGAACGTCCGAAGCGATAGGAAGACGGGGCCTCGGGAGAATGAAACCTAGCCTATGTCCGTCCCCGGGAATCGAGCGGAAAAAACGGCGTCTACCTAGGCGCTACCGTTTAGGCGTGATGCCAAGACAAAAAACGTAACCCTCATGAAAATCTGTACAGCCGCTTGGGCGTGATGCTGTGATACACACATAAACACACACACACACAAAAAAAAAAAAAAAAAGTCGAAGAGATGAGCGCATCTTTCCATTTTTTGAGGAAAGGTTGCGCTAAAAAAGAAAAGAAAAGAAAAAAACGGACGGTAGACCTACGGTGCGTAACATTTTATCTTAACTTCAAAATTTGATGAATGATGAATTTAATACAAACAAACCCAAACACCTGGTTTCCCTAACATGCAATATTTACGTATCGGTCGGGAAAAAAAAGAAATGTCCTGTTAATGATTTAAAAAATTAAAAAAATCAATGAAGCGCTACGTCTCACAGCGTATTGAACTTACAGAGCTGCAGTTGGTCTCAAAATGTACATAGTCAATCTTATCTAGTTTAAAACGTTAGGTATACCTAGTGTAGCTACGGTCTAATGTCGAAACACCATTTCTTCATGATCAAAATTACCATCAAACTGGAAAAAGGTTTAAAAATAGCGGTTTTCGGCTTGGGAACTAATGTTCCGGAAGGCCCCGACTTCGAAATCGTCATAAAATACGGCATCCCAAACGTTTTATATAAAAACAAAATAAAAAAAAAATTAAAAAAATCGCAACTAACTGACCTCATGAATGTGGGAATGTCTAATTCCTGGACTTTTTCAACTTGTCACCCAAAAGTAGATTTTCGAGAAAGTAGGTAGGTACCTAATGAGTTGAAAAAATTATGGTTTTCCAATCACAAAAATTATTGCATTTCAACTCGGAATAATTTATTTCATAGATTTTTTACTAAGCAATTTAATATTTCAAATTTACTTTCAAGTGTAGGTATTATTTTTTTCGTTTATTTTCAAAAATTTTAAAATAAGCAAATTAAAATAGAAAATTTTAATTATAATAAATGTAATTTATTATTAAACAGTTTATTGAATTATTCTCAATAATCGATTATTTTAATTTATTATCAATTATTGATGATTTTTAAAAAGGAACTAGCACTCAGTTGTAGATTTGTAAATTAAGTAATGTAGGGAATCCGTTCCTCTTTTACCCTCGTGAAACCAAGTAGGTAAGTATAACAAAATTTGTTATACTTACCTCTAACATTAAACGTTAAAGGTAAGTAACTTAATTAAATTTAAATGTAAGTAACTTAATTAAATTTAAAAATACTTTAAAAATCTGTATCTTAGATAGTACATACAGTGTTTGGACAGATGTGGGACCCACAAAAATGGATTCTGCGTTCAAAATTACTACAAAAACGACACATTAGTCGACCCCATAACCCATTATTTGCCACCACCGGCGCGAATACATAGGTACATAGGAAGTAATCCACGTTTTTTTTTCTTTTAGATGAATCGCTTCAGAGCTGGAGACATGATACAAGTCGTCTAGTGTGATTTATTCAGAGTTGGTAAAAAGAGTCTTTTTTCAACTTCCAATTTCGCCCATACTCATGGATGGAATTTCAACTATTATAATATAATAGTATAATATAGTATATTATACTCATTTGACGCGAAATTTAATGCTCTTTCATTTTGTTGCATGGGCGTTATTTTGATAGGATGCGTCATTGGAAAATTTAATTTTCCAAGTTATAGGCCAAAAACTAAAAAAAGGCAAACATTTCGTGGCTTTTTCGGTCCCACGAAATTTTGCCGAGGATAAGGAGGTCAAAAACTTGGATTCTTTACCTTCTCAACAATATATACAAGAAAAAAAAAAAAAAAAGCTTTTACCCATTTAACACACCTATCACCCCCTTTTGACGACGCCGTTCCTGGAAGCCCAGTCATTAGTCCTAATCCACCAGTAGCTATGGGGTAAAGTTTTCGAGCTTAATTTGGACGTAAAATCCTGAACTGGTCTGATTTCAGTTCCGATGGGTCATACAGCAACAACATGGGTCAGGAGCAACAAGTGGTTTTTGATGGGATTTGGCCAGGTATTTTTCGACGTATTTCAACTTCAGGGGGTCCTAGACGCGGCCGACCACTTCTAAGTAGCTCAAACCGAATTAATTTAACATAATACTCGGCACCTCATAATGATAAAGTAGTACTCATAATGAGTAAAATCTGCAGCGTTTACCTAAATTTTTAGCTGACTGCTTTCAAAATATCCCAGTCATCCTACGTGGGTTATCATCAGCGATAACGCCGTGATAGTGTCACACAGTTCGTCAAGTAAGTACCTACGATTACACAGGTAGTTTTAGTACTTACACGGCGGTCATTTTTTTAAAGTTCCTAAGGCACTTAGTCCAGTTTCGGATGCACTTTCACTTTTAAGCACACCGGTCAAGGCTCGGAGATGAACTGCAGCAGTCGTCCGGGCTCCCACTCTCGATTCCGAATGATAACGCGAGGCCCGACGGCGGATCGAGGTATCGAAGTTGACGAAGAATCGATTGGCTACCCCGGCGGTCGATGGAACAGGTGGGTTTGCATCCCAGCGATTCTCTCATCGAAGAGTGCGGTGTCGTTTTAGAATAAATTTAGGACGTGCTTCTTAGGAGCTACAGGAGGGGTTTTTCAGGGGCGTATAGGCGGTTTTGACCGGCCTGGGCTATTCAATTTGACCGGCCCTCCCCTTTTTTATTTATTTTTTTAAATATAAATTTTAAATATAGTTAATGATTATTAAAAGCTTGTCTTTTAAATTTTCGTGTTAAGTGTTTGGACGGATAAAAGACCCGAAAAGTGAATCAAGATAACTCGGAAAACGAGTCCTCATTCGACTTCCTGGCATCCTTCAAAAGCCCCATAAATCCCCTCGGTGAAATCGGATGCTTTTGGGACCCCCAAAAATGGATTTCTCGTCCAAATATACATCGGACACCTAATCCGATCACATAAATGTAACCCTTCAAAATCGACATTTCTTGAAACGTATATATAAATGACCTATAGGTATCTATTAAATGACAAAACGCACACTGAAGAGGAAGAAGGGACCAAGCGGCACCAAGATGACGGCGAGGAGGGAAGAAATGACGGCATTTTGGAGGATTCCTTAAGAAATGCATTAAAGGAGCACCTCTGCATTCGAAATCAGCCAAAGGAATGATTAAGTGAAGAAGTCGAGGATTCCTAAAGCAAAAGGACCTATTGATTAAGGAAGCTGAAAAGGAAGGTTTCTGCATCGCGAATCGAATAAGAGGACCCGAAAAGGCCAACTTTAGGATTCCTTTTAAATCCTGAACGTCTCTGCATAATATGCATATTATGGCCCTCAATCTGAATGCTCTGACAGCTCTCCTCAGACAGATAAGTGAATAGGTAGGTAGGTAAAGTAATGGGTCGAGCGAGGCGTCATTAATGTAGCAATTTTGATAGGGGACTTAATTTTTGACCGTCAGACTGAGACAACGGTCGATTTCAGATACATCGGATTCCACGACGATTCGATTACTTCATTCGAACAGTCGAGAGGGAGTGGGCCTTATTTCATAATACAACCTTCGTCCGAGTGTTCTCGTGTGGTTTGAGTGGCGACGCGATGGCCCTCTGACGTGCGTTCGTGATCCCAAACTTCACAAGGACAAACCAAATCTCGGTGTAAGAAAAAAAAAAAAAAAAAAACCTACCCGTGGTTGTCAAAGTTTACGTAATGCAACGACTTGAAGATTAGGTGTCTGTCTAATGCGACGGACTACGGTTTTGGAAAGGTGATGATGAACGAGGGGAGCTGGTAGATCATATGTTTCGAGTCAGAGGATATATGAAGATGTGTTTCCAATTTGATACATGTCAGCGGGGTTCAACAATACTTGAAAAACGACTCCACTCTCGTCCCAGATCGGCCTGACCTCACGATGGGGCTGCGTGGGGGTACTTACAAGATGACACGTTGTGCTATTGAAGGGTTTTGGGAAGTGGATCAAGCGAGTTGCCGTTTTTAGCGCAACCTTTTTCCAAAAAATGGAAAGGTGCGCTCACCTCTTCGACATGTTTTTTTTTTTTTTTGTTTGTGTACAGAGCATCACGTCCGAGCGGCTCAACAGATTTTCATGAGGGTGGTCTCATTGTCATCAGCGAGTTCCGGGGGTGGTTATAGGCTACCTTGATTTTTCCTCCCTCATCCCTTTCATCGGTTTTCGGGAGGTACATCACGACGAAAGTTGTTTATCTCTGATGTGTAACTAAGGAGGCCTCAATAGGGGGACGAAAGTTTTTGTCCGATTTCGTTGGTACAAGGGTCTATGGAATGAGCTTTTTAGGCTGATTCCAACGACTCCAAAACGATTTTTGCAGCCTGAGCCGTTCGTTACCTCTGATCGCCATAAGGTTTTATTTCGCATCGGTCGTTAGGGTGCAGTTGTTTACGTAATGAGCACCACGTGGATGATGTGTTGTGTGGCATAGTTTGGTCGCTAGATACCTACTGTTTCTTAGTTTCTCTCGCTCATCAAATATATCGTAATAACAAAAAGGTTGCGCTCATCTATTCAATTCAATTGATGGCTTGTTGAAGCCTGTTTTTGAGGGTCCATGGGGCTCCTCGCCAATTTCCACCATTCAAAAACCAAACAAAGTTGTTGGTTTAAGATGTAATCTTAAATAAAAAGACTTATTCTTGAAAAATATTAAATAGTTACCTATGTTTACAAACATTTTGTAAACATAGGTAATTTAATTTAATTAATTAATATTTTCAAAGGCGAGTAAGTGGCCAGTAAGTGAAGATTAAGAAGCCAGGGGTGTGGGAGAAAGTGGTAAGAATGACCACAATCTCCCCCATACCTACTAATTTTTCCAAAACTGAAAATTCGATCTAAAAAATTCAAGGATTCAGAAGTGTATGTAATGCACATACAGCATCAGTGCGTTCAAGTAAAACACAATGGAACTTACGGCAGACGATTTCAAAAAACGCCCAGCGGGCGATCCAAAGCTATTGCTCTCGACCTTTACAAAAACTTCATATCGTCACAGCTAATTCGAACAACTTTCTGCTTCTTAAGATACACAAGGTACAATAATTGTACCTTGTGTATCTTAAGTGTACAATTATTGTACTTCAGGTTAGATGAATTTTATCTAATCTGGCGTTTGCTAACCAGTGGCCACTTTTTCTCATGACCACTTTCCCCTCCTTGTGGGGAAGTGTTCAACCTACCAACCTCAGTCATGAGAACGATGTAAAGTACCTAGGTAATGAATCAATAGTGATCATTTATTGAGCTTTTGTGGGTTTTGGTTTACACTCGATGTTGGTGTTATGGCGTTATGTTGGTGTTATTTTGTTTATCGCGCTTCGGACCCTTTAGATACTGAAATACTGGCCAACGTTTTCGTGGTGACTCGTCAGCTCTTGTCGTTTCAGGTTGGTCTTCTTTTCCAGGCTTGGGTTTCTTGAAAAACAGTCTCCTCCTGAATTCCATCATCTGCTCTTGTATTTTATCGTCTTCAGGTTTCAAGATTGTTTGCATGATCACTAAAATCCCTACGCAACATATGACCGTTATGGCTCCTTCCGCCACCATGAGCACGACATTGTTGAACGCACCGTGTTCTCGTGGGATGAAGTGGAAAATGCCGCAGGCGATTACTGTTGTGACGGCGATGATACACGTGAGAGCAATCCAGTATTTTTTCAATCCTCGCAATCTTTGAACGTTTCCCGTCAGAGAAGTGTGCACTGTTACTATTATTAAGAGGAGTCCAAATCCGTAGTGGAATATCAGAATGATTCTACAAGCCCAGAAGTAGAAGTAGATGTTCCGTGGGAGCGTACTATCACTTGATCGGCCGAGGTTTATGACGAAGCAACAAAAGTCCTTGAACAATACTTTGCCCTCGCATTCCACCCGGCGATTCTCAATGCGATAAGTCGGCCCTTTTCCTAAACAATATTTTTTGAACTCCTCTGGCTGCGGATCATTTCTACATTTTTGGGGCTCTTTCGGAAAGCAGTGCTCTGGACCCTGCCCGCCTCCAGGAGCTGGCGCAACGATCGCTGGAGCTGGAGCCGTCGCAACTTTTGCTGGAGTTGTCGCCCCTTTTGCTGGAGCTGTCGCCCCTTTTGCTGGCGTTGTCGCCCTTTTTGGTGGAGTTGTCGCCCCTTTTGCTGGCGTTGTCGCCCTTTTTGCTGGAGTTGATGCACGTGTCGAAGTTGGTACCGCACTCGGTGCCTCCCTATTGAATAGCGCCACATCGCGAAACCACATGCAACACTCTACCATCATTACGACGAAGCATGTGCCGAGCAAAATGAAAAAAATTCTGTAAGATCGCAACATTGCACAAGAGAAAACCTCAAACCTTCAATGGAACCGTCCACATCCAGAATTTGCCCTCAATCACGTTAATTTTGATGATATGGAAACGTGTTCAGAAAATAACTCGGAAATAAAAATGTGACAAAACAGCGATTTGAAAAGTTGAATTTTGTAGACGCAATGTGTAGAATTTTCAACTGATTTGACTGAGTGTCATTTACACATGTTCTAGTTGGATTTCTCAAGAGAATACTAGAGAGGCAATTTATGACAACAGTTGGGTGTCTACTACCACGCATGGCCGCCCAGGCTTTTTGGCTGTTTCCGTCTCGTTGTGAAGCAGAGCAGACTAGTGGCCAACGCATGAGGAGCATCCCTCTTAGAGAAAACGATTGATCATCAGGGAGCAGAAGCAATGAGATTCCGAAAATACTGGTAGAAATGGATTTTGCAGTCTCTGCAACAAGAAGTCATTGAGGGGATTGTAGTAGACAGACAGAAGCGCGCCAGAGATGAGGAAGCACAACAAGCCGAGAGGAAAGTAAAAGAGAGGAGATGGCGGGAGAACAGGAGATCTGCCGATGGACAGCTGGGGACATAAACTGAGAGGACGTAGGACAGCAAGGATAATCCAGAATATGAACGATTAGACCAGCAGGGGTTATGGAGAAATTGGATCTTTTGCAATCCCTAACTAGGCGAGGCAATTTTTGAGTATTCTTTGCTAAGACACCGATATCGGTAAGAAGCCCAGTGAGTAGGTACTGCGGAAGAGACGAATGCCGAATACCTACCTTCTTCGCATTGGGATCAACCAGGCCAGGGTGTAATGGGAAAGGAAGTAAAATTTGGGCCAGTCCAAGGATAACTGGAACAGCATTGCCAACGACGTCACTATCCCGAAGAAGAAAGTAGGGACAAGACAAAGAAAAGAAGGATGGCTCTAGAAAAGAAGAAGAAATCCGAAACCAAGAATAATGTAGGAATTTTTAGAGCAAAACCTTGCTCTAAAAATTCCTACATTTCCCTCCACCATCCGCCATTATCCCTTCAGAAAGGAAGTCCCGTTTTTCTTTTGAACCTGTCATGGACTACTATAAAAGTGATTATACATTAAAATTGTTTTGTGATATTGTCTGTCGCAGAGTGATACCTACCTATTCAATGTTCGGGAATAAAGTAGCGTACCTACCTGTATTGTCTTCTGTCTAGGGGGCCATCCCTTGCTGGCTACACCAGCCAACCCCCGACCGTATCCCGCCTGGCCGCAGACCCAACAACTCGTTTTCCCGTATTGTGCAGTTTTTTTTTCTTACAAATTTAGATTTTTGGATTTTTGCTCCACTTTTGAAGCTTAGATGCGCCAAGTGGAGCAACTTTTTGGAGGTTTCATATATTTCTCATCTTCTACTCGCCAAAACGGATTTTTGGTATTTTTTCAAATTTGTTAAAAAAGTTTAATTTTCCGTTTTTTCCACTTTAGGAGCTCAGATACGCCACATGGAGCTACTTTTTGGTGGTTTCAGACTTTTCTCGTACTATGCTCGCCAAAATGGATTTTTTCAGACCAATTTCAGATTTTTCCGACATCTGGAAGTGCCCTAGAATAAAGATGACCAAAATCGTGCCACCCTCCTCCTCCTCGGGCTGCGGCTTTAATATAGTAGATGTGTTCCATTTACAGAAACTAGTTTGTAACATCGCATTGATCCTCAACCCGAAAACCAGTGAAAAGAGTAGGTGCTTGAAAAACGAGCTATCTCAAAATGTGGACAAACGGCATGGGCAGCGAATGGACTATTTTATCCACATACCACCACGAAACGTAAAAGAACAAAAGTTCTTTTAATGTCTCCTCAACATTAAAGGTCCGAGCACACAGAAAGCGCGTCAGAGCGAACTGTTTCCCCTGTGTTGTTGCACCATCCCCGCCAAACAGAAAGCGAACCACCGCGGCGGACAGTTCGCTTTCTGCGTGCTCGGACCTTAAATGAAGAACACTGCTTTATATGGCACATAGAAATGTCTGATATTGTACGGGATTCGTCCTGCACCTCTGGCCATTTTTGAAAAAATAATTCTTTGTCAATTATTGACATTTCAAAAACAAAATATGTAGTCATAATTGTCAAATTTCTCATAATTTTCTCAAAAAGTAACTATTTGGCTACCAAACTGCGAAAACAAATCGTCAAAATATAAACTACTCTCCTCGTAGGAGCAATTTAGGAAAAAAGTGAAATGCGGCCAGAGGTACAACCATAGCACCTACCCCTGGCCCGAGCTGTTTGAACTTACGGGAGTACATTCTGGGAGTGTAAACGAGGAAACCCATTGTTGGGCGATGTTATCAAAACCCAAAAGTGTGAAACTGCTTCGTGGATCAATAAAATTAATTGTTCAGGAGGCCAGAGGTAGGTACGCACATTGCACATTTGAAAAAAAGGAAGTAATTCTGTGATTATTCTCGGGAAACAAAAAACTCCATTGCTTACACAAAAGTTAATCGAGTTCCTTAGTACCAAGTTTTCCATAGAAACAACTATACTGATCGCGGAATCGAAGGAAATGTGGAGCTTCCTTCATGAAACAGCTTTATCAGGAAGAGGGATATAATAGCAACATATGAATTCACGGCGGACACATTTTGCTTGAGCTATGCTACAGCTTGTCATCTGTAGCTATTAATCCATGATGGACAAAAACTGTACTAGAGCCAGAGGCTGTTCTTTCCCTACACATCTTTCGAACACGAACGGACATATTTCAAGACGATCTTAATTTTTACCTTCCGTCGCAATAATTCAGAAAATTGTTTGAATTATTAGTGGACATTTAATGTCTACACCCAAACCTTAATAAACCAAGATTATGGCTGAAGGTCCGCCGAGACTAGTTGGGGTTTCTTTTCAGACAGGCGGATCGATCACCGGGCGAAAGGACGCGAATGTGGGTCACCTAATCACCGAAGAACCTGAGTCATCGACCGAACCCAAACCGCAATTTTTTACCAGGAAAGAGGGAGGTTTGGTCCTTGGAGTGATCCACGAGAGCGAATACGGTGAATGGAAAATAACCCAGTCATATAATTCGTTGACTGTTTGCTTCAGCATGGCATACGTAGGTACCTACTTACTGTAAATACAGTACACCCACAGAAACCTGTTGGTCATTAAAAAACGCTGCAAATTTCACACAAGGGTTTATTATTCTTTGATATAGGAAAATTGTGCGCAAATCAATTCTGTGCATTGAGAATATATTTTTGAAAAAAAAAAAAAAAGTTTTCCTGTATAATGTTTTTCACAAATGTGGCACCTCGAAAAAGGAATTATGCGTCAAAAATTATTCATAAAACGGCACAATGTCATTATTTGACTTCCTGCGATCCTTCAAATTTCCAATTTGTAGCCCCATGACACTCCATAGATCCCCACGGTGAAATCGAATCATTCTGGGACCTCGATAAATGGATTCTACGCCAAAAATACTTCTTGAACGACATCCCAGCTGCCCAAAACGGCCCGGACGGCGGACGGACATTTCGTTTTTGGAATCTAGACATCATGAAACGTATACCTAAGTAATGTCAAATTTTGAAGCCGAACAGAATTTTCGACCTCCGTCGAGATTACATAGGTATATTATCCAAATAATAATAAGTAGGCAATAATCAAAAACTATACTTTAATGTGGTTCATGTTGATTTTGACGTTTTAAACGGCGTTTTCTGATTACCGTGGCTGTCACACTCCTGCCTCGTCCTGCATGAACAGCTGAGAGACCCCGTTTGTTGTTGACAAAATAAACTAAGACCTGCCTGAAAGGGTCCAATAAAAAATACGACGCTCTTTTCAACGTAAATTGTATTTAGTTTGTTACTCATACGGTCTCATACGCCAAAGACCAGAAACAAGTTTATCCAAAAGTAGCGGTACAATTACCGTCAAAACTGTCTAATTCAACAGTAAATGGAGTGACAGTCCTCTAAAGTGTTATTCTAGCGATAGTACTACATGTTAGGACTTTACTAGCTTACTCTGTGGGTTAGGAGCTTTGATGGATAGGTAGTAGTCAATGACATCACCAGATAGCGCTATTGTTTTGCATAAAAGGCGTACAGAGAGGTCTATGAACAGCGTTTTTAATGGCTTTATGAGATTCGTGAATTGAAAAATAGTTTATATGTACAAACACAATTTGGATAACAATAGTAAGGAGTGGCTGCATATTTGAACAGCCCGGGGCTGTAAGAGCAGACCACTATGGCGTTTTGAGGTTGGCGGGAAAAGGTGAAATGTATCAATGAGTCGTTTGAACAAAACCAGTATAAATTCTGCTCAGTATAAACTTGAGTATTTGGTTCAAAACCAGTTTCTGCTATGTACTAACTGAAGTCTGTGGCCCAAAACTGGTTTCTGCTCAGTTTAAACTCGAGGCTGCTGCTCAAAGCCAATTTTTGCTCAGTTTAAACTCGAGGCTGCTGCTCAAAGCCAGTTTCTACTCAGTAAAAACTCGAGTCTGTGGCTCAAAACCAGTTTCTGCTATGTACTAACCACAGAGTAACAGAGAGCAACTGTAGCAGAGAGGTACTAACTGAAGTCTGTGGCTGAAAGTAGGTTTCTGCACAGTATAAACTCGAGTCTGTGGCTCATAACTGGTTTCTGCTCAGTATAAATCCGAGTCTACAGCTCAAAACCGGTTTCTGCTTAGGTAGTATAAACTCGAGGCTGCAGCTCAAAACTGGTTTCTGCTCAGTATAAACTCGAGTCTGCTACTCAAAACCAGTTTCTGCTGAGTATTAATTGGAGTTTGCTGCTCAAACCCAATTTCTGCCCAGTACTAACTGAAGTATGCTGCTCAAAACCGGTTTCTGTGCAGCCTGCATTCGCCAAAGATAATCGCTTCAAAATACCACTATGTATTACAGTGTGGGTCACATGGGTAGGTTGGTTTGTTAGCCATTCGACTTTTTTTCAGAAATTGCCAAAAAAATAAATGAAGAGGAGTACTAACAGGATTAAATGGTACTGTTCTCCTGTTGAAACCCGGAATAGAATTATTCTTTCTTTACGTACAAGCACCTCAAATGCATTCAGTGTTGTCAATAATAGTTCACTCCTGTGTATTTAACTGTATCTTCGACAACACTGGCAAAAGATATTCTAGCTTCACCGATTACCCCTAGAATTCGTTAAAATTACAATAAAATACCGGTAGACAAAGAACACGTTCAATTGACACCAGCTGTCTCCTCCAAATATCACCCTCATGATAGCACAAAGTGGAAAGTGACATTTAACAGTGATATTGACAAAAAGTGGAGACGCAACTAGAAAAGTCAACCTATCCCTTTGACAAGTGCAGGGCGAAGCCGGGGAACCTTCAGGTTGGCAGCCCTTTCGGCTAAGGGTGGAGAAGAGGTTCGTCCACGTTGTCCGCCATGGGGGACGTCCTGGACCACTCGTTCCTCCTCATGTCCCGCCGGTTGCAGTAGTCCTGGGCGGGCAGAACGACTAAGTCAATAGTTAGCGTGACAAAGGACCGTTAATAAGAAGGATGGAATTGGAAGGTAAGGGAAATGATTTAGAACAGCATGAAGTTGAGATATGGTTCGAAGGAAAAAATAAAAATAATAAAAACAACAATCGTGTTTAATTTTGTCCTTGAAACAACGAAACGATAATATCGTTTGAGATATTATTTTGAAAAACAACAAAATGAACTAAAATGATTTCAGGTCAACAATGGTAAAGCTTGTTCTGGGTAACAGGGCAGTCCCTCTCCCTCTCCTATTCTTCCATATTGGCAGTGACTGAGGATCATACTTCATCATATCCTAGACGACTCTGAAAAAGCATGATGTATTATGAGCATGAATTTAATGTAGTGAATGTGATTAGAAATTGAGGTCTAGTTAAAATTGCTGGGAGGGGGGGGGGGGGGATGAAACCTCTATTTGAGAGGACCTTGGCTTTGGGGAAATGGTAAGTGAAAGGTCGTTTGAAAAGCAATGTGTTTGGGTTGGAGGGCAGCATTGCGTTGGGTGATCGATGATTTACCTCAGCTCTGATATATTTATGAGACTAGTATAATTATAGAATCGTCATGCAGAAACGTTAAAATATAAGGGAAGGCACAATTCAAGTCCTGAAATGAAAGAAGCACACGTGGATATTTTGCCACAGCAAGGCCAAGCCTGACATTCCCATTGCTTGCCACGTATTCACCAAGGCCATCAGCTTCAAATGAATACATTGCTCTAACTTTGGCAATAAATGATATCCAATCCAAAAACCTAAAGACCACAAAACCCTTTACATTTAATACCACATAAGGGATCCCCCATGAATGGATTCTACGTCCAAATGTATTCGAAAATGACACCTCATTTGGTTTCTTGTCCGAAGTTTTCAAAAGCTGCTCTATAGAGTCTCACAGGGTATTTCAAAGGGTCTGAGACGCTCTTTAATGAATTCTACGGTCGAAATTACTAAGAAATTCACATTTCATTCGACCTCGTGGCCAAAATATTTCAAAAGCCCCATAGATCCTCACAGTGTCCTAGTCTAAACCCTCCAAAAACCCCTCACATAGCCCGGAGAGTCGTTACACACTTACCCGCGTGTATCCGCAAGGGTCTCTCCAGAAGTCGTAATTGGGAATCTGTTCCATCCCTTTGGCTCCCGTGACAAACCTCCGGTACGCCATGCCGATCACCAGGTAGCAAATGGCGGCTGTGAAGATCCTGTAAAAAAATATATATACAAAAAATAATACCGGTTGGTAACACTGTTCAATCGAAAAACAGGCGAATTGATTGAGTAGACTCACAACATGAAGAAAACGGCCCATCGGCTGGATTTAGGAAGTAAGCAAATGGCGGGTGTCGTGAGGTGGAAAAACGTCGAGCACGCAGCGTTCAACGGATCCATTAGGTGGATAACCTGGACATGACGTCATAAGCACAAAATTTTGAAACTGTACGACTTAATAATGTGACAAACCTCTTCATCCGCGTCACACTCAACGACTATGACAGTGCTGTGCCGGGTGTTGTTGCATCGGTCAGTACTGTTGATGACGTCCCCGCCGGCAAACGTGACCAGAGTCAACTTTCCTGCGAAACAAAACGGAAGAGTTACCATGTCACGGTTACTACCAACAGAACAATGCCAATCATGCTTTGGTTGGTTTTGTTCGACGTGGCCCAGATTTGGGGGCAGCAAATTGACTTTTCCTGTTACACCTGTAACTCTCTCTTGGAAAACAGCTGTAAAAGTTTGTCGTACATGGAGCAACTCGAGCGGGCGTCAATAATACGAATCTGCAACAACCTCGAGGCTGGTTTCGAACACGGATGTGTTTATGTGTCTACCGAGCGGGGCAACAAGTTCAAGGTAAGACTGGAAGGGTGAAAAAATGGTTGCCAACCTGTTGTTGGCACACATTTATTTAATCGAGCATCGTCGTACAGAGGGCAAACTGGTCATCGATGAAAATACTTGTAAAACAACACCACACAGGCCAAAGCCCCCTAGAAACCCCACAGAGCCTCACGTTGTGGTCGAACTGGCCTGGGACCACCGTAAATCATTTCTACGCTCATCACCTCATCAAAAACGACACCTCAAACGATCTTCTAAATACCTGCATTCTCCTTTATCTGGATGGTCATCATACACGTTGGTCTGCTTCATTGCCCTCACTGTTCTATGTCGATGACCAGTTGCAGGTAGCCGACATGAACCGATCTTTGGAAGCCGGTATATTGTATTAGGAATAAGCTCACCGTGCAGCTAAATACAAAGTGATCGTTTTCTAGCGTTTGGGGAGGCAGGCCTGCGCCTGGTTTGGGCACGGCTCAGAGGAATTCGAGCAGGTTTCGTCAGACACTTGGGGGTTCTGTTCTCCAAGTCTGGCGTCTTCTTCCAGCAAGGCCATCAGGCTCTGAACAACAGACTGACATGTATGGTGCCTCTCTCCGCGCAGGATACTTTGCTACAGTGTGGAAGACGGGAATTGTCCGGGCTCCTACAGATCCTTGGTCCTATCGCTCAATCTGCCTTCTCTCCGTCCTGGGGAAGGTGCTTGAGCGGTTTCTGGCTGGGAGTATGGCCCTCAGCGTGTTCCGAGAAATCCAGGGAGCGTTTTACTATGCATGGTGGCCGCAAGTCTAGGCGGAGCTAGTGGGAAGAGAATGCCCCCTCTTCTCCAGCTACCTGTCCAGAGGAAAGTTGGTTGACAGCTGAAAGTTTGTTCTCTGTTACTCTGTGGTTGACAGTGACCAAGGGCTGCCCGTAGGGGTGTCCTGGGTTCGCAGCTTTGGAACCTGGTCTTGCCTCCACGGACGACTGCGTAGTGACCATCACTTCGGACCGGAGGGAGCTGTTGCCGAGAGGGGCGGAGCAGGGGGCGTAATTCAAGTTCTCACCCACCAAGCAGATGCTGCTCAAGGGCAAGCTCGTGCGACAACCCATCGTCAAGCTGGGGGGTCTCTCAGCGGCGTTTCGCCAATCTGTTCACTGAAGGTGTTATGAGCTCTTCCCTATAATATGGCCCCGAGGTCTGGTCGTACCCGTATTCCGAAAGCTTATAACGTGTTCAGATTAGAGCCTTCAAATCTCTTATGGGCCTCACATTTAGCCACCTGAAATTTACAATAGTCAAATCCATGTATGGCTGGCTGGTGAGATAGGCTGTTTGCCATGTCTCCGAAGAGGTTGGCAAGGATCGGTTTTCAGACACTTTCGACTCTCTTTGCGGACCCAAAATTTAACGCGGCGCTGCTACTTAGGGATGTTCTCCGGGAGACACACTTCTTCACATGTTCTCAGATTGCCCTGTTTACAATAACAATTATTGTTAATCTTAATTATTAAGTTCTTTGGTATTCCTTATTTTGATGAGTTTCTTTTGTGCTCTACGTCTCTTCAAAGACAAACCAAGGGTCACTGGGACGACGGAATTTCTTGCAGACTGTACAAAAGCAAAGTCCCCCCCCACCGGTTTTTTCTTTATTGTTGTTCTTCGGCAACCTTTTTTTAAGGGATTTTGTTTCGTATCTTTCATACTTAAGTATGCTTACCTACCACAATTATTCTGTGAAGATACCAATTCTGTTTTATATTCAAGCCAAGATAATTTTTTTTTAATACTTGTATTTTCATTGCATTTCTGTTAACGAGCTCTTGGGACGCAATAAAATCTGCTTCTTCTTTTTCATACTACACGTTGTTTGTTTCGTACCATTACCTACCTTGAAACACAATATTATTCCTCAACCAATCAAAATCAATTCTTTCAGTACAAAGAAGTCATCCGAAACTGCGCTGTGATATTTCCTAACAAACCGTTGAACCACACTTGCCTCGCCTACCAAAAACTTATCGCCATGTCAAACACTGTCCACTTGATCAGGTGCGACGTCTGCAACAGCAGTCTGTGCAACTTCAACGGGGCGAGGAGAGCGTTTTCACCCAGGAACCTTTTGAGTTGGGGGGTTTTAATGTTAATAAATGGCTTTGTACTGTAGTTGTTGCATTGACAAGTAGAAAATAAGTAAATCTCCGTTCCTTTCTAAAAAAAAAAAAAAAAAGAAAAGATTTCCCGAGAATTTGGGCCTCGGCTAAGGTTTTTGTTGAGAAATTCGAGTTTGAAAATTCAGTGATTGAAAATCCTGCCAAACACTCCTACCTACCAATAATTTTGCGTTTAGATACATTTGACACCGCATAAAAACCAAAAAGCTGCTCCATCTCCTGGACTTGGGTACAACGAAGTGCCGATTGGGGACTAAAGTAATTTCAGGCACATTTTTCAGGATAAATAAAATTGTACTTAACCCAAAAGGGTCAAAAAGGCAAATAATTAAGTTCCAAAAATCCGCGACTTCGGGAAAATCACAGTAACTGTCTGGTTTCGGAAGTCGGTCAATGAAAAATCATTTAAAAAATATTGGAAATTCACAAAATGTAAACCTGCGTATCGTTAAGACAGATCCCACAAATGAATTTTTTGTCAGGCTAACTCAGAAAAAGACGCTTCATTCGACCTCCTGACATCCTTCAAAATCGACGTATGTAGCCCCATAGAAGCCACACTCAAAAATTGACGCTAAAATAAGAGCGTAGTAGATAATTTCAATCGAACACCCCCTAAAAGTGAGAATTTCTACAAAAATAAGTCCCAGATTTGTTTCGAAAAACAACATTTCTGAGCAGCAACTTATCGCGCCCACGATTCACATTCGAACAAACCCTCTCGTCCGGAGGGGCAGCTAAGGCCAGATGATTCTTGTTAATTTAACGGTCTAAAACTTGATTTTTTTTTTTGAAAAAATCCCTGCTGAACCTGGATTCTGTGGCTAACATTTTGTGAGAATGATGAGCCAGATAATCGAAATCAGTAAGTTCGGAAAAGGAGGTTTTGCTGGCTCTTGTCCCACTGTGAGGTAGCTCCCAATAGTTATCCCCATAGGCGTAGAAGTTCCTCACCATAAAGGCCGGTAGAGCAGATTCCCTCTCGGCACGGAAAGCCTCCTCTCACTCCACTCCTCATAATAATATTATGCTCAACAGGCCTTTATGGTGAGGCAAAGCCAGGCAGTAGCCAAGTTGGCCCACCTGGATTCGCTCCCAGGTTCCTACAGAAAGGCTGCTGAAGGCCCCATAGCAGTTGTTCTCTGTTACTCTGTGCAGTTGCCACTTTATAAAAATCTATCCATCTGAATGTATTCTGCCATTTTGCGCGGGAAATATTCCCAACTCACCATCAACGATGACGTCTGTTGCAGTGCGAAGCCCGAGGACGGTCGTGCGATTTTTACCAACGCTGACGACGGAGGCGTTCAGATGTCCGGCCACGTCGGAGCAAAATGATATTGTGTACGTGACGTCGGACTGTGTCACGGTGAACCTGAGAAACGCACAACGGTCGTTAATAATGTTTCTGAGAGATCAAAATGACTACCGATGAACAGGGGGCCTCACTCCGCTCGGCTATCCACCCGCGCCGTTCACCAGCAACAACCTTCCTACTAAAAAAAACTCACTGTTTCCCAGTCAGAGGTTTTATGGTCTCCAAAACGGGGGTCCTGTTCGGATTCGCCGCCGCACAAGTTCCATCTGCCCAACTCGACTGCACCAAAAACAACGTCGCCACTAAAACCCTCAACATCCCGAATGGATTTGCCCTCCGCCAAACCGAATACCGATCAACTCCACTAGAAACGCTAAATAAATCCGCTAATCAGTGGATAATATTATGAGAATCATGATGAATGAAAATCGTCAATAAAATTGTAAACAAACCAAAGGTTTCTTTCCAATGATGCCTCTCGAAAGAAATCTGCGACACGAAATTTCCCCCTTTTCGAGCAGTTAACACAAGTCATCAGGAACTAAAATGCGCTGGTCCCTGTTGTAAAAGAAAAAAACGCTGCAAATTTTACACAAGGGGTCATTATTCTTTGATAAATTAATTCTGTGTCATCAAGAAAATATGTAAAAATAAATAAACAAATAAATAAATAAATAAATAATAATAATAAATGTCTGTACAATGTTTGGACAGACGTGGGACCACGAGAAAATGGATTTTGCGTCCAAAATTACACGGAAGCACTCCTTATTTGACCTCTTGGGATTCTTTAAAACTCACATTAAATTTTGTAGCCCCATAGATCCCCACGCTGAAATCGGATCAATGTGGGACCCCAAAAAAGTCGGACGTATACGTCCAAAAATACTTCGAAAACGACACTTAACTCGATCCCATGGCCGAAACCCTTCAAAAACCCGTCCCATAGCCCATATAATATATTATTATATTATATTATAATATAATATAATATATTATAATATGGATATTATTATAATATATGGGCTATATATAGCCCATATAATATATTATAGCCCCAAAAAGCCCCACGGGTTTGGGCTATCAGACTGAAACCCTGGGGGCACAAATTGTACAATCTAATTGTGGGCACAATTAGATAGTAAACCTTATTTTGCTTTTCCGACATTTTTACACTTAAAAAACATTTCATTTTTGGTTTATTATTCTTGGAACACCTACACCTACTTATTCGCGACGGGTTCGTACATTTTGAGCGGCCTCAAAATTTGCCACTATGCCTATGTTTCAAGATTAGATTTTAAACATGATAAAAGTACGACATCCAGGCCGTTTTGAGCAGTTGGATTTTTTTTTTTTTTTAAATCTGAAAATTTGATAAAATACTTGCTTCACCCGCAAGCTTCTCAGCCTGACTGCTCAAAACCGTGGGGCCTTGAGGGGCTAAAAACGAGCTACGTTAGGGGATTTTGAAGGATCCCAGGAAGTCAAATGAGGTAGCATTAAATGGAAAATTTTTCCAATTAAGTAGTTTTTGACGTAGAATCAATTTCTTGGGCTACCACATTCCGAATGTGACATTCGTAAGAACACTCTTCACTAATACGAATTTTTAAATTTTCTTCTCTTTATTAAATAAATATAATTCCTTAATTTAAAAAATATAAATTTTTAATATTTTTGATTTTTTCCCAATTTTTAATTTTTTATTGACAATTAAATTTTAGATAATAATTATCTAAAATTTAATTGTCAATAAAAAATAAAATTTCAATCTACACATCTTGAGAAGAAAATCTGAAACATATATGGTCAAACTTATCTAATTTTGAAATTCAGATTAAATCTAAATCTGATCCAAAATAGTGTTTTTTCTCCTCCTTCCAATTTCCCCGGATTCGGGAAACTTCCTTCCAACCGACAACACTGGTTCTTATCAGTTGTCCGCACAAAATTTGTGCGACCATTTAATGGTCGGAGACTGTATGTAAAACTAAACATAAGTAACGTCTTTAACTAGTGAAATATCGCAAACCGGTATAATATTCTGGTTTGCGATATTTTCCTACTTTAGATTTGTTTGCAAGGTCGTATTATGCGATTGTGAAAGAGCCAATGTTGGCAAACTTGACTAAGTTATAACCTTGCATTAGACTTAAATTTCGCTTTTTGGTGGAGGTGGGCGTTTACAAAAGTTTGACGACTACTGTTGACATTTGAGTGGAGCGATTCCGCTGACGAGATTCCCCATTTCACTCCTGAACAACGGAAGGGCCTTTTTTAAAGTGAAACTTTTATTACATCGTCCCAAATTTTTTGGTCTGTGTGTCGTTTCTTGTAACGTCACGCTACCGTTGATTTTCGCTTACAACCGATTCGTTGCTACGGAACTTCATCTTCGCCAGTTATAATCGTACAAAAATCGTTCACCATTCGTTGGAAAGCTCTCGATTTATCACGCATTTCTTTCGTACTTGTTCTTTGTCATTATGTCCCCATTTTATATTTATTGATGTTATTAATGGATGCAGTAAACAATGCCGCTTGTTTTGTTGTTATCAGTTGCCACGTTAGAAATCAATTTGAGAAAACGCCGTGTAACCAACCACTAGCCGTGGGTAGAGATCCTCTCTGTTACTCTGTGGTAGAGATACAATTGTATCTCTACCACAGAGTAACAGAGAGGATCTTAAGGGTAGGTGAATGAGTAGGAAATGGGGGGGGGGGGGGGGACTAGACATAAAAAACGTGTCCATCGATGCTACGTACCCCACTAGGGGAGCAAGCGAAGCGAGCCGGAGAGACTAGTGGGAAAAAAGTTTCACTTTTACCGTGGTTTCATAAAACCACACCCCAGTTTTTCGTTCATGTGCCAAAGTAAAGACATAAAATGTCAAAAAGTTAAAATTAGCAGCTGTTTGATCTATTTTGGTGTGCTATTGGATGACAACGACATTAAAATTTAATTTTATGAAAATGGTGTGAATTTTAACATGAATAATAATTATTCCTGTTATTTTATGCTCAGTCCTTGGCTGTAGTAGGTAATAGGTAATAATAATAATGGCTGTAGCTCCTGAACGGACGCTGTGGCGGTTTCAAGTAGCAGCTACATTTTGAGGGTCCTACTCCTACTGTACGGAGTTGACTTTTGTGGATAAGCGATGGGATTTTGAAATCGGATTTTGAGTATTTGTGTAGGTACGGTATTTGAGTATTTTCTACGACCTGACTGGATGACGGGATTTTGAAGCTTTGGAGTTCCTGAGATGAGTTCACGAAGGTGAGTGAGGACTAGTGTTGAAAATCAGCGAGTATTTTCACCCCGGAAGAGGCGAGTCTCCCACGAAGTCACTTCCGTTCGATTTCCTCCTTTGGTGGCCTAATCCACGGATGGGGTTCTTACTCGTAGTAGTGTCTTAAATTTCATATTTCGACTTGATATTCTGATTCAGCACTCTCCAAAACTACCCGGGACGGATAGCGGTGAACGTTTTTTCAGAGTTCGCACCCATCAGAGACCCCTCGTGTAGCTTCTTTTTGCACAGCCCTCCTCGACATCGTTTCATTAAATGAAATTTTCAAATCCTCCCCGAATCACTCCCCTTCGTAGTTGACATTTGATATGCAGCGGCAGTAACTTCGTGACCTTGTTTGAGACTTGAGATCCTTGGTAGGCATTGCAAATCAAAGCTGTCGCCTATGTCCCCTTATTTGGCGCAGAACTTTTCCTCGCAACCGACTTCCTGGTTCAGTTACGATTTTAAGGCTGCTCGTATCGATCCGAACGCTGCGGAACTGAAACGAAAGGCCCGTTTGATGTGCCACCTGGTCAGCGGATCCACTAGCAGGCTGATTAAGTAATCCTCTTTTTTGGGTTCATTTTATGCCGAATCAAAATCATGGAGGCTTTTGTAAAACAGTTTGAAAATGTCTTATTTTTCGAGAAAGTGCTGAAGCGAGGGGTAATCAATATTAAGGCTGTTCGAACCGGTTACGTTCCGCAGACTTTGAAAACTACCATAATATGCATTCATATGCGTATATTTTGAAGACCGCTGTTTTATGCATTTATATGCTCAATTAATGTAAAATTAAATTTTGTTGGTCCCAGAGAGGTGAAAATTTCATTTTCTATTTTTACCAAGTAGATACGATAAAAATATACCTACTACGGTACTAACATCTAAATCGAGTCCTAGTTACATAAAAACCACTCCCTCATTTCATGAGGTCTTTTTACAAGACAGTCTGCGGAACGAACCCGGTTCGAACAGCCTTAACGTTGATTGCCGTTCCTTTGAAGTGATGGCATTTTTATATTTTGCCATTTTCAAAAGCTTTCTTCGCGGTTTTGTCAGAAGACAACCCACTGTGGTGATACGTTTCGCGCCAGCTACCAGGTACAGGCCGCAATAATTGAAAATTTCGAGGAGTGAAATAATTTATTTATGAAATAATCATTTCACTCCTCTCGATTTGGCAATGAACAAAACTGCGCTTTCGTCAGTCTTCATTATCGAGGATCGTGTCGTCAATGATCTTTTGAGAGGATAAAACCACCAATTAGTGATTTATCGAGTCTGTAGTCAAAGAGCTGCTTCATTAGAGGCGACCTTGATGGGGTGACTCACTAGTAAATGATGGAAAAATCTCGGATTTCCGTTTTTGTTTCGCAATCCGTGACACAACTTCGCAACGCGCAGGTGAGTGCATGTGAGGAGGCTCGAAATTTAAAGAGCTATTTTCGCAGCCCCTAAATTGTGTCGTTGTCAAAATAGATTGAGAAAGAGAAACTATCTTATGAGGAATCTTTTGAAGGGGGCCCTCGACCTGTCCGTCCACTCTTAGGGGCTTTTTGGGGCTTTCGAAGGGCCTACAGATGGAATTTTAATGGGTATGGTCCTTGGGGTCGAGTGAGGTGTCGTTTTCGAAGTAATTTATGACGTAGAATCGTTTGAAGGGGGCCCTAGACCTGTCCGTCTACTTTTTGAGGCTATATGGGGAGTTGGAAGGGGCTACAGATGGAGTTTTTGATGGGTTTGGTCCAGGGGGTCGAGTGAAGTGTCGTTTTCGAAGTAATTTATGACGAAGAATCGTTTGAAGGGGGCACTAGACTTGTCCGTCCACTTTTTTGGGGCACTATGGGGATTTGAAGAAGCTACAGATAGAGTTTTTGGTGGGATTGCTCCTGAGGGTCGAGTGAGGTGTCGTTTTCGATGTAATTTAGGACGTAGGCTCGTTTGAAGGGAGCCCCAAACTTGCCAATCCACTCTTTGAGGCTCTATGGGGGTTTGAAGGTGTACAGGTGGGGTTTTTGAAGTGTTTTGATCCAGAGTGATGTCGTTTTCAAAACAATTTCGGACGTAGATTCGTTTGAAGTTCATTTTTATTATTATTATGTGTTTTTATTAATACTATTTACTATTTTTACCATTTTATTATTACTGTAATAGTGTCTTTTTTGGCTCATTTCAATACCACGCACTCATAAATTTGATACTACTCATATCGATACTGTCTCGATATCGATATCATGGAATCGATAAGAATCATTCCAATCCTTGTTCTTTTGTAGTTGCCTGACGATGGCTAAAATTTAGCTGAAAAGCTTTGCTTTGTTTTTTCAATAAAGTGGTAATTAAAAGGTTTATAATTCTTGTTTTCTCAAAAACAAAAAAAAAAAGAAAAAAAAAAAAAAGGACACATATTTGAGGGAATACTGGGTTTGTTCCAGGTCTGACTGCGTCTGTCGACAGAAGTTGGACAGCTGCCGACAGAACCCGACCGCACATACTCGAGCTGTCGGTTTCCGTCCAACTGCTGTCAATCTACGCTCGACCTGGAACAGCAGTTTTCAGCCCGATCGCCCAAACCCGTGGGGCTAAAATGTGGCTACGGGAGGGGGTTTCGAAGGTTTTCGGCTATGGGGTCGGTTTAGGTGTCGTTTAAAAAGACTTTGTAATAATTAGTATTTTTGGACGTAGAATCGATTTTTGGGGGTCCCAGAACAATCCGATTTCACCGTGGGAATCTATGGGGCTTTCATGGGGCTACAGATGGGATTTTTGTAGGACCCCAGGAGGTTTAATAAGGTGTGAGTTTTCGAGTAATATTGGACGCATAATCCATTTTTTGGGATCCCATATCTTCCAAACATTGCACAGAAAAGAAATTGGACATTTAAAAAAAAATATTTTTTATGACAGAATTAATTTTTGTTACCTTTATCAAAGAATAACAAACCCTTGTGTAAAATTGACAAATACCATTCCTGTTTTCCTCTTTTTTTTTACCGTCCATGGCTCTCCTCACTGAGTGAGGAGTCCAAGAGCCTACGTTTGGTAAAATTAATAACGGTCAAATGCCATTGGTCACTCAAAAAAGCCATTGTCCAGAAAGTATAAACGGGGTTTCTCTCTCTTTTTTTAAAATTTTCCCCACAATGTCGAATTTATACATTGGTATAAAAAAAGTGACGAAATGGCAGTTGGTCGCTTATACCTTCAAGGGGACGTTATGTCCTCTCTTATGGAAGAAGGAGGACGTTATGTCCCCTCTCCTTCTTCCATGGTCCCCTCTGTTACTTACGAATTGTCCTTTTTAGGTTATGGTGTTCCCAGGAAGTGAGCGGATCGGTCGGCCGAACGTCGGTGATGTAGCTCTTGGTCAACCCAGACATTTCCTCAGGTTGCTTTACCAAATGAAAAAAAAAGAAGCGGGAACGGGCTTAACACCGTAACAACAAAATAATGGATTCGAATAAGAATTATCAGATAACTTGATCAATTTACTCATTGGGAGATTGATTTGAGGATTCGTTCAATAACACTGTTGTGATGAACTAAAATATGGACAATAGTTAATGGGCTTCTTCGAAGGGTTTGACTTCTGAATTTGTATGTAGAAGTCACCAGAGTTTCAAAGCTCGTTGGCGTACTTTAAAAAAGCTTACATCGCATGTGGTTGTGAAACTCGAAAAAGCCCATTTTGAATGAAAAAAGAAGAAAAAAGATTAATCTTTTGATGGATTTGTGCTTCTAATTGCTTTGTGCTTTTCGTATTTCAGATGGTTCCACCCGAACATATCCGGAGTGGAGGCCGAGGCGCTGCTGCTTGAACGGGGCTATGACGGTTCATTCCTGGCCCGCCCCAGCCGATCCAACCCCGGTGACTTCACTCTGTCCGTCAGGTTAGAACTAACACTAAGTCTTAGTCTTAGAAAAACCGGGGAGTATTCTTTCTGTGGAAATTCGATTTTTCGAATTTCGGTTTCAGGAGAAACAATGAAGTGACCCACATCAAAATACAAAACACGGGCGACTTCTACGATCTATACGGCGGTGAAAAATTCGCCACGCTTTCCGAACTGGTGCAGTTTTATATGGAGAATCAGGGACAACTGAGGGAAAGGAACGGCGAAATCATAGAACTCAAAACCCCATTGAACTGCGCTGATCCCACCACGGAGAGGTAATTTTTCAAGTGTTGAAAAAGAGTCGTACTAAGAACTAGTTCAAGAACTAGTCTCGTTGCTTTTCCTTTTATCCATTTAATAACAAATTTTGTTGTTTAGTGATTGTTACTCCAGCAGTAGATAGCTTAAGTGTGCGCGGGAGGGCTCCACATTTTGAAGAGGAAGGCTCTCGTTTTCGATGCGGTTTTTAGGGCGCTACTCAACTGACTCCCAAGGGTCAAAACGTGAGGGCACTTTCTCTTGGCAATCCCATCTGACTCCCACAAAGTGCCTTGCGCGTTCTGCTGTTTGTCAACCATCTAAAGACGCGTTTCCTATTGTGATGCTGCTGCTGAAGGGGGTGAATGATTTGTTGGATATTAGGCATTCGACAAGATGTTTTTGAATATCGGAAACTGCACTGCCTGTTGTGTCGCAGGGCACTCACGGAAGGAAATTTCTCGCTGAATTAAGTGGTGAGGACAAAAACCCAAAATGTTTGCCGTCCAGTGCAAAAAAAAAAAAAAGTACCTACAACAAAGTGTCCTGGAAATTTATTTATTTCCATTACAAATACAAACGGAGAAAAAAAAATTACATTCTATAAATTTTAAAACAATTATCCACAATCAAGCATCAGTTTGTTCGAGTCCCTCACTAGCACGGCCAAGCTTTGGCCTGGTCTAAGAAAGTTGCTAGGGGTTTTCGCCCTGCGTGCAAGTCTTCCATAATTGAATTAAACAAATTACAAGTTGCATCTTGCGTACTAGGTGATTCCTGAATCCAAATGGGGCTTCTGTGACCAGATGGTTTGTTTCTAAGAACAGAAGCTAGCTGTTCTTTACGCATTTTTCAATAATCTTAGCAGTTCAGGACACAAGACTAATTGGTCGATAGTTGTTACATTTGTCTTCGGAGCCTGATTTGTGGATAGGTGACACAATTGCTAGCATAAAAAGTTCAGGAAATCGAAAGGCTTCGAATGATGATTGTACTTAATGTAGCCAAAGCTCCTGTTCCTCCAAAGACAACGGGGGGCGAAATTCCAGTTACGCTGGCGGCCTTCCCCCAAACACACTACACATTAAATAGGGACAATTTAATGTCAGGAACACAATTTCAACACGTAGGTACACACTTCACACCCGGCAAAGTGTGGGATCCTACAACTGGTGACCCCGACGTGAGTCAAACCGTGAAGTTTGACTAATGGCTTACTGACGCAGTCTTTGCCAAGTTTCAAAATACCTGCTGTAACTCCATCGAAACCAGAACTAGAACCTGTGTATCAATGCCTTTTTCTAGCAGGCTAGAAAAAGGCACTATATAGTGACTTCTTTAAAACGAGAAAGGAGATTTTCCTCATTTCGCACTCCAGAGACCCCCTCCTTGTGGAAAGGGATTGGGGAATCAGTTGGGACAATTCTATCAGTTTGAGAGTGGGCTACGTAATCCGTGCAAAAGGTCAAATATTAAGAGATATCGCTTTTTGGGGGACATCAACCTGAACACCGCATGAACCCGCCTTGCCATATAATAATGTTATTTTAAGGGTATTTGTAAACGGTTTCAAAATATCGCCGTCGTTCCGTGATATCTCGTCTTTGGTCCAGGGAGGCCACCTCTCCTCAAGTTGTATCTTGTCTCTGATCCAGAGGGACCACTTCTTCTTTCGAGATATCTCGTCGATGGTCGCGAAAGGGTTAAGCCTAATGCCATAAAAATCGGTTCAATGCTAAACGAGTAAATTGAGGACAACGAAAAAACTTGCGGTTGGCAGCATTGGCCAAACTACTTAGTACAGGTAGTTAGAAGGTTGAAAGGTTGATTGGTTCACAACGAAATGTGGACACATCGCCCACATCGTTTCCTTCCAGAATGCTACATTCACTCCATAAACTACTACCTACTGATTCAAATTTGATGTTTGTCTTCCAGGTGGTTTCACGGCCATCTTTCGGGAAAAGAAGCCGAGAAGTTGATTTTGGAAAAAGGGAAGAACGGAAGTTTTCTCGTCCGGGAATCTCAAAGCAAACCGGGCGATTTCGTTTTGTCCGTCCGCACCGACGACAAAGTCACTCACGTCATGATCCGATGCCACGTTAGTATTCGTTGGGATTTACTCATTTGGTTTTGTTGAGCAAGTCTGACGTCGTTGTCGTTGCAGGATTACAAATACGACGTGGGCGGTGGTGACAAGTTCAACAGCCTCAGCGAGCTCATAGAGCACTACAAGAAGAACCCGATGGTCGAAACAAGCGGGACGGTCGTTCATCTTCGGCAACCTTTCAACGCGACCAAAATCAACGCCATCGGGATCGACTCGCGGGTGAAGGAGTTGCAAAAGGAGAATTCCCAGTGGTCGGGGAAAGCCGGCTTTTGGGAGGAGTTCGAGTCTTTGCAGCAGCAGGAGTGCAAACACTTGTTTTCCCGAAAAGAGGGACAACGTCCCGAAAATCGGGCTAAGAACCGCTACAAGAACATCCTGCCATGTTAGTAATACATAACCGCCGATCTGCTCAGTGTTGCCAACCAGAAAAAAATCCTGCGTTATACAAACCTTGTTTTTCCAGTCGATCACACGAGGGTGAAGTTAACGAATGGCGACCCAGAAGTCCCAGGGTCTGATTACATCAATGCCAACTACATCAAGGTACAGTACAGAGTTCTTCTCTGAATGATTTTAGTTTGATCTCAAAATTTGTGTTGATTAGGAATAAGCCGCATTTTGACAGGTTAAAGATCCTAATATTTGGTCCTGGTAAAGTTGAATTATGGCGTTCTTGGATATGTCCACCACATTGTGAGGCTCTATGGGGCTGCAAATGAGCTAAAGACTGCGTTTTTTGAATGATTTAAGCGGAAGGGTTGAATGGGGTGTTGTCAGATCACATTGTGGGGCTCTGGGGGGCTATAATAGGGCTAAAGATGGTGGGTTAATTAGAGTTTGGCCTTAGATGTCGAGCTGGATGTCGTTTTCGAACCAATTTAGACGTAGAGTCGATTTGCGCAGTTCTAAGATGTGACCGATTGTGGAGCTATAAAACGGATAATGATGGATATTGGCCGGCTGGTCGAGTGGGGGTGTCATTTTCGAAGCAATTTCGGACTCAAGAGTGAATTTGTGGCTGTTCCAGTCCTATCCGAACACTCTATTGAGCTTTGTGGGGGATTACAGATTGGGGTTTCAGACGGAAGTTATTCAGGGCGCCTAGTGTGGTCATTAATTTGAATGAATCGCTTCACGCTCGCTGCAAATTTTTCAGGGCGACGGTGATCCGAACGGCCGGGTGTACATAGCGACTCAGGGCTGCCTCGCCAACACCGTTGCAGATTTCTGGGTGATGATTTGGCAGCACAACACGCGAGTCATCGTGATGACAACCAAAGAAACCGAAAGGGGGAAAGTGAGTTTGTCGCATCATTGTGAGGACATTTTGCGTTGGTTGGCAGCATTGGGCCGTTTGACGGGGCGTGGTTTGTTTTGCAGAACAAGTGCGCTCGATATTGGCCGGAAGAAGGCGAAACGGTGGATTTTGGTCCGACGAAAATCCGCAACGCGTTGCAAACGTCAAACGCCGACTACACTTTAAGAGAGCTGATGGTGTCTCAGGATGGTAGCGAGGAGAGGAAAGTCTACCATTACCATTTCCAGGCGAGTAAAACCTTTCTTATTGGCCAGAACATTGTAGCGTGTCGCATGTGTCATGTTGGCGTTCCGGTTCCAGGGCTGGCCAGACCATGGGGTTCCAAACGATCCTGGCAGCGTGTTGAATTTCGTCCACGACGTGAACGCCTGCCATGAGAGCACCGGATTCCTTGGGCCGGTCGTCGTCCATTGCAGCGCCGGGATTGGCCGAACGGGCACTTTCATAGTCATCCACATCCTCCTCAATTACATCAACTCCAACGGTACGCTGTCAACCCTCTAAACCTTCAATCTTCTTCATTTATATTTTTTTTTAATTTTTAATTTATATTTTTATCAGGGGTTGATTGTGAAATAGACATACAACGCACAATTCAAATGGTCCGAGCTCAAAGGTCCGGAATGGTGCAAACCGAGGCGCAGTACAAATTCGTCTACTTGGCTGTACAACATTACATACAAACTCTTTCGCAAAGGATAGCAGCTGAACAAGTAAGTTACTACCTATTGGAATTGTCTCGAGTTGTATTGGAAGGAATTGGGTGGGGAAATCGACACTCAACTCGACAAAATCGACTATAATATAGTAACTCGCCACTTGAGTTTTGACCTCTGGGATGATAAACGACGACGCCCTTTGGGGCAGGAGCCGACCCCGCACTGTATTTGAAAAAGCTTTTGAAATTCTTGCTCCATACATTGAAAGAATTCACATAAACTTGCGTTCAGAGGTGAATTGTCTGCCGACAAGACAGGTTAATACCTGTCTGTACCTAATGGTACAACACGTGAATGGACGCAAATTCCACCACCTGGTTGATTAGTGAGCTGAATGCTCATAGAGTGAATAGTTTGAGGAGCATTCAGCTGCTCAGACGAAATCACGCTTGCGAGCGCATCCTAGCGTCCTTCTTCCTAACTTCCTCCTCCTTTTCAGTGTGAGTCCGCTGACCATGTGTCACCATCCAAATTCATATTTTGTGTGCTTATGTTTATCATTCTTTTTATTACTACTTCAATCGTTAATTATATACGCCTTATCTTTCATTTTGTACGCTAGGAGGGGACAAAAGTTCCTATGTACAAATAAATAAATATCAAATTAGCCGTTTTTGGGTCTGTTTACCCAGGGGCGACGACCCACTGTGGCCATAACGCCAGCGTCTCCAAGCGCCTATCATTGGTCCCTGTACCACTCGTCTTATCCTATCTTTAAATATTACATAAATTTATTAAATTTATTTTATCTTAACACTTTTTTTCAGAAATGTATTTTAGCTGGTAGGGAATACACGAACATTAGGTACTGCAATGAATCAGCCTCCTCGTCGCCAGCTGGTACTCTCCTTAGGAAATCCCCCGTTGACCTTGTTCTTCCCAGGTAACTAGAATCTACACACCATCATTCAAATCTTGTTTTACTCGCTATTTATTCACAATATGTCGTTTTTTCAGGCCTCCAGACGACGTTCCAAAGCCCATGCTCTACGAAAACATTCCTGTCAGTGAACGACGAGTAAGTCGCATTAGCAATACACCCTTGATCAACTGCTTATAGCATCGGGAGTCGTACCAAAGATTTTCAAGAGAGCTATCATTTTCCTCGGACTGGGAATTACAGGGGGCTCTCGTTCATTTTTGGCCTAGGTATTTTCGTGTCCTCTGGCTAATCGCTTGTCCTTTTTTGTTGTTGTTGAGGCGCGGCATTTTGACTGAATTCCAAAAAGGGTTATCCGACCGCGGCTTCTCCCTTCTAGGTGTGGCTAAGGTTGAAAGGGCCAACTCATAATATTATATGAGTCTACATTATAGACTTTATATAGGCCTCGCAACGAAAGCTCAAAATTTGATATGGATCTAGGTGGAACTGATGAGAGCAGAAGAGATTTCTTCACAGATGTGTTTATGGGGGGGGGGGGGGGGGGGGGAAATACTTAAGGCCTCAACCCTACAAGGTGAGCGGAGGATGGAAAGGAGGCGAAGGCAAAATTTGTGTAGAGGGGTTTAAAGGGTACTGAATCCGAATATGTTGTTAGAAACGATGACTTCAAGGAGCCCAATCAGTGTAAATAAAGGGACAAAAAAAGGGCCTTATTCGAACCTACTTAAAAAAACGGCTCTCATTTGTGGATTCAGCTCTCTCGAAAACCCCTAGAAAAGGTAAAAAGAAGCCGACAACTTGCAGGGCATTTTGTTTGTTTGTTTTGAGGACCAGTGTTTAAGTTTTATGTTAAATACTCTTTTCATTTACAACGAAACAGTTGGCATGCACGTGCTTTAGTCGTTTTCTTATTTTTCCTCATTTGTCATTTATCACCCGCATTTGTTACAGGTAGTTTAAAATGGCCGGACACCTTTCCCCGTCTGACAAGCAACGTTTTCCACCCGACGGTTTAATTGTTCCAAGTTGGCCTTAATTTCAGCCGTTGAAATTCCGTCGAAACAAAAGTATTGTTGATTTAAAAACAAACATTGACGCGCTGGTATTGTTATTTTTACTGAGTCATATTACCTAGGAACCTACTGGTACTATTACTGTAAGGTATAGTAGATAAACTACGATTGTTATTTATTAACTTTATTTGGATAATTTATTTTTCATGGACTCTTATACTTCCCTGCACGTGCAAATTTAAAAACTAAGGCTTACCTGATAGCTTACAAATTTATAACATGTTTTGTGTGTGTATTTTTAATGTGATATTAACTTTTTTTTGTAAAGAGAAAAAGCCTACGCTGTTTTGAAGTTTGTTAAAAATAGTATTTATGTAATTAGAATTTTAAACTATGTACCTTTTTCGAACGATCTGAGACCAAATGTCTTGAATAGGTTGACCGCAAAACAATTGTTGCCTCATTGAAAGTTTTGGCGGTTTAGTGACGAAATATTCCGACATTATCAATTTGCTTGGTTGACACACAATTTAGATGAAATACAAAATGTGATACCTCAAAAAATTCAACCTTCGGAGGAAAAATTAGTTGTTTGAACTTCAAAATTTGAGAATTATATATTTTGTATTGTAGTGCATTCAAATAGTTGCCAGTTGATTCGTATGAAGCTTTTTGTGGGGCGTTGTATTTGAAGCGATTTGTTTAGGAGGTTATGTTTTGTTTAGGATTTGGCAGAAAAATATATGACACGTATACTTGAAGTGGGATTTTTCTAACCTTGAAAATTGCACTGGATAAACGTGGTGGATTTAAATGTAATATGTTGAGGTAGTAGTTGGCGGAGAAGGGCTAGCTTAGCTCGCCCGTTTTGATTTATTATTATAGGAATAGTACACCTATGTAATCGCGACAGAGGTCGAACTATCTTCGAACCAAATTCTGATCGGCCTCAAAATTTGACATTATGCGTTTCAAGATGTCCACTGGACATTGCCCAGATTCGAAAATTCGCCGTCCAGGCCGTTTCGGGCATTAGGATTTTTTTTTGGAAAATCTGAAATTTGAAAAAATACTCGGGTTACCATATAGTTGTGCCCGTAAGGTTTTCAGCCCGATCGCCCTAACCCGTGGGGCTAAAAAGGGGCAACGGGAGGCGTTTTTGAAGGGTTTCTGCTATAGGGTCGAGTTAGGTGTCGTTTTCGAAGTATTTTTGGGCGTAGAATCCATTTTTGGGGGGCCCCAGAACTATCAGATTTCTCCGTGGGGATCTATGGGGCTTCAAATGGGATTCTTGAAGGATCCCAGGAGGTCAAAATTACTGTAATTTCGGTCGCATAATCCATTTTTCGGGGTCCCACATCTGCCCAAACATAGTAGGTACCATTTTTTTTTTTAACTAGTGAACCTTTCCGGTAAAATCATTCATCCATTAAAGGTGTTGGTATCACGAACCTACAAATTGCGGGGGCATCACTCTTCGGCCCCTATCTAGTTTTCTATTATAACTGTGGAGCGAAGTATAATCGTGTTTGACTGTGCGTGTTATATTGTCAGAAGCTCAAAGGAATGGTTCTAGTGTGTTTCAGAAATAAACCAAGCCGGCGAGCTATTGATTCACACACAGAACAGTGTGAGATAACTCTTATCACTAACTATCTCACCGTGTATGTGGCTAACTAACTGACAAACAGAGTATGCACGAGCCTTCTCCTCTGAAACGCGATGAAAATACGCCGATTTTCTATCGTCTCGGTGACCCGTTTACCAACCACTAGGGGGGTGAGATCCCCCAAAATGCGCGCAAATCGAAATGCTTACCTTTTTTAAATGGAAACCCCTAATTTTTTTTCTCTTGAATTTTGATTCCCGAGTCAATTTTATGTCCAATAAGCACATTGGGCGAAATTTTCTATGAACGCAAATCCGCGTGGGATTTCCCTGACGCGTCTGCGGCCCGCGGCGGCGGCTCGCGATTTTGTCATGTTTCTACTCAGCCGCCAGCCGCGCCGCGCTATGGAAGAGTGGTTTCCCCCCGCCAGAGAGACCGCCTACCTTGGCCCCAGCTTCAGTCGAGCGAGGTTATTGTTGTGGCCCTTTTATTGTCAGAGAAGGACGAAGAAGAGGGATTATTGTTGATGGATAGGGAGCCTCACGCCCCTATGTTTTTAAGACGAACAGAAGAGGGATTTTTTTTAAACATTCTCATCGACTGCCACTTGAAAAAGAACGAAAAACGGTTCAGATCGGAAAGATAAAATTCACTCGTTTCCCCCCGCCTCTCTTTACTTTACTTGCTGCGTCATGAGCAGGCTCAATTCTGTGATTCACAGTCAAAGAAAACCACTGGGGACATTGTGAAGGTTTGCATACCCCAGCCGCGAAGGCGCGCGGCTTGACTGCTAGGGGGAGGAGTCTGGCCGCCCGGCCGCGCGTCTCCCATGTAGCTCGTTTCAACCCCATGTAGCCGCTGAGACGCGCCGCAGCCGCGCTGGGGAAATCGGTTCCATCTGAACAACACTGAAGGAGTGTGGAGCGTCTAGACGCGAGCCGCCGCCGCGCGCCGCAGACGCGTCAGGGAAATCCCACCTTAACTCTTCCTATATTCGTTGTTTACAGTGTGATTGAGTCTGTTATCCGACCCCATCACTTGACCTATTATTCAAATGGGCGAGCGAAGCGAGTGCTAGCCTGTACCACTAATTCACAATGGGTCCGAGGCTAACTATGTACACAAGCCTTCTCAAAAATGGTAAGCGATAAAAATGCGCCGATTTGTTCTACCGTCGGCATCCCGTTTAGTTACTAATAGGGGGGTTGAGATCCCCCTGAGATGCGCGCAAATAGGTGTTATAGTGGATACAGATGGATATGAATTTATCGGTGCACCGGTACACGTACTCGATGATGATGATCATGACTATGAGGACCTCACTCGCGCCCAACTTTCTTATGTATTTCAAATGGGAACCCCTAATAATAATTATTGACATAGATAGCACAAATTAAAAAGATGATTGCAGGAAACAAAACTTAAACGAAGCGATAACAAATTATGGGACCCGACCATATTCCTTTATGTCTGGTTGGGTGAAAGTAAAGATCCAGATTGCGCTCATCCGGGTAGTGAACCTCCGACTCCGGAATACGCGACGGCGGCTACGGCCACTTGGTACAGAAGATGGGGCCGGTGTTGTAGAGGAACACTGGGTAAACGACGACTGCAAACCATTGACTGCTGAGAACGGGCAGATTCACCACGGAGTACGACGGCGCCCAGAATGGCAAAAGAATGCAGGCGGCCTTGTTCCTTATGTTCTTTGTTTTTACTCGTTACTCGTTTAAATACAGTTATGTCAGGAGAACAAACCATTAATTTATATTTACAAAAATATACACTTGAGGCAAAGTACAAAACGCCTTGACACATTGTGACGAGCTTACAATAATACACAGGTAGGTAATTTCAAATGAATAATACTAATATGCACATCATTGGGCGGGAATTTTCATTGGCGTGTGTTTTTGCGTTAGATTTTCACAACAGTTGGTAACACTTAGTGTCTTTGGGTTTTAGGAAAATCGTCAAATAAGCACCTTTTAATTTATACGTTGGTACCACTGGAGTCTTCACCGCAGCACGTTGGGTTTGGATAAGTCCCGGAACGGAAGGTCTGACCAGAATTCGATCCGCCGTCGTTGCCAGGAGTTGCCTTCAGCCCAGTCGAAGATCCGAGACAGGTTGTGAGAGAAGACGAGGCGTCCGCCAGTGTGGGATTTCTCTTCCCAGCCGTCGCCGACGACGGGGTTCGGAGTTGGGTCGCTGGAATTGACGAAATGGAAATGTGAGGTGGGGGAAGGGGCTGTGCCCGTGGTGATGGTCGGTACTTACATTCCTTTGGCGAAGTTGGTCCACACTTTGACGAGCTCTCGCGATTTGAGGAGGTCTTCGTACGACCCGTCGGCCAGGAGGTCTAACGAGTCCGCTCGGAACAAGTAGGGCAGATCATCCGCGTGGCCAGGACCTTGATGGAAAGAAAAATCAGTTAAACGCGTTATTCAGAAGTGGGATGCCTCTGGACTCAGGCGAGAGCCTTGGGCAGCTGTCCCTGTTTTGGATGGCTGTGAACCTAATCCACAAGGAAGATTGATGCCTTTTGGCGCATTTTGACAACATGGTCCTAAAAAGGGAAGACTACACAAGTGGAATCCTGTTCAGCAATTCGCGGAACATCACTCAGAAAGACTTGGTGGCTTGAATGAATATTTGGACAAGGCAGGAGGAGAAATGGGCGGGTGTAAGGTGGACCCCAAGTTCTCGCTACCTGCGGGGGTTATCATCAATAGGGGCTGTAATTGATTTGCACGCGCTCGCATTAATCTGTATTGGAAATTCCAATTTGGAATGTGTATGAAAAACGTATAAATAAGCGCACAGAGGGAGGTCGATTATTTTGTGGCATTGTTTTGAAAAGCGCACAGAACTGTGAGTGAATTGAAGGATTAGTGGCAAGTGCCAAACTTGACTGTTGATATTCGGTATGTTTTGTTTATATTGGGCCCAATATAAAAAAAACATATAAGTACACTTAGTTTACTTTCCCTCAAAAAATTTGCTCGACCATCACACACGGAATATCCTCGGACGGTCCTTCCACGGGACAATTTCCATTCTCAGCACTGCTCCAGTCACGAAGTTATTGACTGTCTCGGCAAGTTCCAAAGTGAGACTTACATCAAAATGAATAAGGGCCACTTTCACCAGCCGATTTACCATGAGTTTAAGCTTTAAAGCCCAAGTTAAACCCCCGAGGGGGGCACCGATTAGCATGGGGATCCGTGCGGAGGCGTAAGTTGCTGAAATAGGCCCTAATACGGAAAGTGTATCTTAACGCAAGAAGCAGGAGAACATACAGTCAATACTGAACTGAGTTTTTGTCTAAGTTTGACTAAATAAGGTTGATTATTCGTTACCTATCCAAAAGCGAGTACAAGCGGTCTAAGGCCAGACAGAAGTCGGGGGTTGGCTGACATTAGCCAGCGTGGTCCCCTAGTAACCAAAGTGGGAGTGAAATGTACATTTCGTACATTCGTGATTCCTCTGGCTCAGATTGGTGTGCCCATTTCAGCGATCGTTATGGGTGTTCTGGGTGCACTTTGCATTTCTTGAATATTTGGCTTTTGTCATTCAATGGTCATTAAGGGTGGCTGTGTGCTTTTCAACGGCTCCGTCATTAGGAGATAATCTCAGTTTACGTACACGTAAACTGGGCCAACGACTCGAGAAAGGTCCACAGCCACAAAGAGTTATGGTTGCTTCAGACTTGTAGAAGTCCCTTAGAACCACCCCTTGCTGGCTAAAGCCAGCCAACCCCCGACCATACCTCTGAGGTCAACCTCAGACCACTTCTACTCGTTTTTTCGATATCACTATTCCAGTTCTTATTGAAAATGCTATCATGCACTACATCTCGCAAACAAATCACACGGAGGTAGCGCAGTTCTCATAAAAGAAATCTTCCAACATCGTGAATGGACAAAGATCGAAACAGAAGATATCTGGATAGCAGATGATCAAACGTCTGTTTTAGTGTATTTAGGTGGGGTGCATACTGTGCGCTTTATCATGCAAAACACACATATTGGGGCTGATATTGTCGGTTTTATAAAAAGGCAGCAAGCCGCAGGTAACCCTGCCCCTAAGACCGAATGGTACAAAGATTGCTAGTGAACTGCGAGGAATGATCCAGGAAATCAAAGAAGAAACTCGAAAAGAACTCCTCTCAACGCTTACCAGCCACAGTAACACTGATTACTCCTTGTGGAAGGCAACAAAATATTTGAAGAGCCACATAGTTCAAGCTTCCTAACATGATTGTCGCTCCAAATCCTGGTTGATGAAGAGTGGACTGTGCACTCACCCAATCTCAAATCTCGAGAAATATTGAACACGTCGTAGACGCTCCGAGAGCCAACGTAGTCAAACAGGTAGGAGTAGGCGGGGCCAGCATGATGCGCTAGTTCAGCGTGGATCGGATAAGCGAACCAGGAGTCAGTCGTGACTTCTTCCAGGGATTTCAGTTCCTCCTTGGAGATGTTCCTGGTCCCGAAGTAGAATTCTCTTATCTGGCCGGCGACTCCTACTGGGTCAGAGGCCGTAGCCTCGAACATGAGCAGATCCGGAGCCACTCGGCCGAACGCTTTGTTGATGAGAGTTAGGACGAAATCGCCACCGCTTTTGAGGACTAGAAAAGATAACTTGACGTCTGAATAGGTTCATGAACGTTATGTAAGTTGCTGACTAGTACTTACGGAATCCCGTGTAGAAGGCGCCCTCTGTTGACGTGTGGCCTGCCATTAGAGGTAGCTTGGACGGTGGCATGTTCCACGGATCCACTGGCACCGGACCATCAGGCTCGATCACAGGCCGGAACGGGAGCTTTTCTTGATCGAATAGCTTAACGAAAAAAACAGGTAAACAGGCGAAAATGTCGACGTCGAAAAGTACAGGGTGCGTCAGAGAAACTTGCTGATTTGAAAGGTTAAAAAAAAGATAATAATAATAATAAAATAAATAATAAAACGTACTTTACTTATTGATTATTATTATTTTTTTTTTATCGCACAGTAGTTAAAGTTTTGTTTAAAGTGGATTTGAAAATTACATCGGGCAAATTGCGGCCCTCACCGATACACCGATCCACTCTAGTTTTGAAGTTTCGCTCCGCTCTTTCTATGTTGGCTATGGCTTGGCGGATTTTGTCCTTCGGGCGTTTCAAGGTCTTGGGTTGGTCAATGCAAACGATGGATTTGAGGTATTCCCATTAAAAAAAAAAAAAAAAAAAAAAAAAATCGCAGGGAGCAGGGAGCTGAATCAGGCGAGGCGCTGGTCACAGTACGTCACCCCTCAAGGAAATGAGGCCCTTGAGGAAATGATCCCTCAAAAGTTCCATTGAAGTCATGCTGTGTGAGCACTGGCTCCGTCCTGCTGAAATCATACTCTCCAAGTTCCATTTCTTCATGTTTTGGAAGAAAAAACGCCAGGGGGAGTGCCAAAATGACACCCTCGCCCTCTCGAAGTTTTCTGAGGTTCTGGAAGACTGTAGACCTCCTGGTTTTTTTTTTTTGCCACACTGTCACATTCCTTGATTGTCTCCACCCACGAAACAATCGATTGCCGTCTAGGAATGGGACCCACGGGAGGAAACCAGTGTGGCAACCACAGCTGGTGGCAACCAGAACTCGAGAGCGAACGCATGCTGCTCCTTTGTCCAATGCATGATGGCGACTGGTTTGTGGGGTAACCACGGAATAGATTTCTATTCCGTGTGGAGTAACAAAACTTTACCACCCCCCTGTTTCGAATGACACCCTCCCCGCCCCTTTCTGACCACGCCTCGCTCATTAGCGACCAATTCAAATCATCATGTTTCTCCGCCGCACCCTGTACCTATCTGCGTTCAACACTGTCACACTTGAAGCGCTTACCGGAAGTCCTTGGACGGCTTTGATGAGGTCTTTGCCGGTTTTGGACAACAGACAGTCGACGAGCTCCTGGTCGCTGGACTTTTGGACGTCGCAACCGGCGATTTCGGCCAGCTCGATGGTCACCTTCCGGACGGACTGTCCTCGCCCGATGGCCCAGGGCGACAGTGAACTCCCGCTTTGGATTATTCCGCCCCTCACGTGATCTAAATACAACAAAATTCGTCTGTATTGGTAAGGTACGTACTAGCTGTTATCATGTTCCCCTGAGCACACCCACAGTGCGACCAGTTCAACAAACTTTCCAACAATCAATTCAAATTACACTCATTTTGCGAATTACCTGCCATCCGTCCTTTCATGTGGAACGACACTGAAGCGGCACCTGCGCTTTGCCCGAACAGTGTGATTTGAGCCGGATCACCTCCAAAACCTTCTATGTTCCTCTTCACCCACCTGTGAATTATTTGAAATGATTACACGGCTAGCAAAGCATTTTCCTTACTGCTCAGGAAAATCAGTTCTATCTGAAGAGGATACCACGAAGCGAAAGCGCTCTAAAACCACTCGGATCGATAAAGTAAAGTCACAGTGTTGCTTATGATCTCAAATGATCAGCTTCATTGGGTTCATATGACTTTGCATACCACAATGCGGTGAATTTGCAAGCCTTTGTCGCGTCCTTATCAAATCATTTTATTCGGCCAATGTTTATCTCGTCGTCTGACTCAAAGATTACTCAATTGTATGGCCATTATCGGCGAATGAATTTCAGCGTGTTACCTGATAGCTTCTTCCTGATCTTTCAATCCCATGTTCCCCGGAAGGATATTATTTTCCAGGCTGGCAAACCCTGAAACACGACAGTCGATAAAATAAATCAATAAAATTACGATCTTGAGAAAGTACCTATGTTGTGTAGGGACGGAGTGAGATTAAAACATAAAGAATTTAATGTAAAATTACATTTTCGTAATTTTACGAACTTTTGGAAAAGGTAGTGCCTTTAACAAATGAGGAAAACTTGCCACAAAAATTAACATTTCACGCTTAAATGTTAAGTTTGTAAAATAGGGTCTAATTGAAGAACAAAGGACTCCCTGTCTTATAACCAGAAAGAGAAGATTCAAGAAAGAGATTTTGGAAAGCGGATTTAAGAGGGCAGTTTGGAACAGAAACTGGTTTTGAGTGGGTGTACATCAGTTGTTAAGAGCAAAAACCGGTTTTGAAGAGGCAGAAAATGCCTCTTCATCTGATGTCATTCATTGGAAGCTGAATTCGGTTTTGAGAGAGCAGACATCAGTAACTATTGTAGGGAGCAGAAACTGGTTTTGAAGGGGGCAGACATCAGTTGTTGGAAGCAGAAACTGGGTTTGAATGACACCAGTATTTTGGGGCAGAAACCTACATTTTTTGCAATTGGTAATTTCTTAACGAAACCCTCATAGGGTCTTTCAGCACCTAATGTGAGTAAAACCTCAGGATTTTTACTCAATCAGCATGTACACGCTGGCTCGTAAAACATCCCTTGTCTAGAACGGGATTCGAACCCGTGACGCCATCAGAACCGAAAACGAGGGTTGTTGTACCTAACGGGCCCACTCTGTAGTTGAGAGTCACCAACACGATGTCTTCGTTCATAAGGAAATCAGGACCGTAGAATGTTTTCGATCCGGTACCAAACTTCCAGGCTCCACCGTGCAGCCACACCATCACCGGAGCTTGTTTGGTCACCTGCGACAAAAAAAAAAAAAAAAAAAAAAAAAAAAGAAGTTTGGAAAATATTTCAGTCAACATCCTGGATGTTTCTTACATCGTGGGTGTAGACGTTGAGGAAGAGACAGTCTTCGTCGCCGGAGATGACTTCAGGGCGGACGAGGGGCTCCACCTGGAGGCAGCCGGAGCCTTCCTTCACGGCCTCCTGAATTCCTTTGAGTGGCTCGACCGGGACCGGCGCCTGTACAGAATCAACAAACATGGCGTAAAGACTTAGTCACTGGGGTAGCATTAGGTAGGTAACGTGAGATATGGCACTTGGCGCAAAATTTGCGCGCTGTGCGCCCATCAACTCCCATCCGTATTCACGAAGACCATCAAGACTGAGCCGACAAAAGACGCTACCTTCACCCATTCATCTTTTGAAGGTACACGATTATACAATTTATACAATTACTGGGAACGGACGTTTTATTCGCACGGCCCACTTAATAGGGTCATTAGCATTGGGAGAAATTACTTTCCATCTTTTCGCCTGAATCGGTTCACTCATTGTGATTCAGACCCCTTTTCTGCGTTCGCTGGACATTTTTCAGAGAAATGTTAAGTACAGCTACGAATGATGGCTTGTTCACAATAAAAATAAATTATTTTTGGATTCAGTGGGCGTAAAAAAAGCAAATAAAATTATATAGGTTAAAATTATACATGTAAATGATCGAGCAAAATGTGCCATATTGCTCAAAAGCTCGGCAAATGAAGTAGAGTTTTCCCGTTCTTGGCCCTAATCCCAATAAAACTGACACATAAAATGATAGAAAACGGATAACAACGAAAATGGAGAGGTTGCAGCCATGGCGCCATTTGGTGTTTATTATAATAGTCAAGAAGAGTACAAATAATGTTTTTTTTTTTTTTTTTTCAAAAGTTTGCACTATTGTTTCGTAAAAAATCTGCTGAAATTTGATAGAATATCAAATGGGGGAAAAGAAATTAAAAAATTGAAAGGATCCCTATAAAAAGACGATTTCAGACGAAGTAATCTTTTTAAAAGATGGATTCCCACTATCTCGCCACATCCACCTCACGTTATGTAGAAAGGATCCCTTCAAGAATGTCCTACCTGCATTCTTCTAACTTTTAAGGATAAAACTTTTTAAAATAAAAATTCAAAAAGTACGAAAATATGGAAATTGAGAGGCTGGAACCATTTGGAATAATAGTAAGAAGATTACTTAATTAATTTTTTCAAAAGTGTGTACCTACTATTCTTTATTAAAAAACGCTGCAAATTTTACACAAGCTTGTGCAGAACCCTAGGAAAGAGCCCTAGGGTTCTTTCAAAGATCAAATCAATTTTTGGATAATTTATATCAAAGAACTTCTTTGATATAAATTATCCAAAAATTGATTTGATATCAAAATTTTCAATTTAATCAGGTACCTATTTAGAAACATTGTATTTGTATTTTCTTGTTAAGTTTGTGGAGGGATGTGGGGCCTAGAAAAATGGATTTCGAAAATTCGTCGTTAACGATCGAACGAGAGCGGGCCACTTGCCCAGGTCTGATTTTCCTTGATAGGTTCGTCCCGTTGACTTCCTGACCTTCCGAAAACGGTAAATCCTCCTCGCAAAACAAAACATCGAGACCCCTTTCGGAGCCGGTAAACTGTGACTAGAAAACCCATTGTCGGGGAACGGCAAACCCATTGTGGGCCTTGATGGGTTTTGAACCGTGCAGTTTACTGGTCCAGTGATCTTCCCCATTGAACAGAAGGATGAGGATATTGTGGGCCGAAAGAAAGCGGTCGAGTTCGGACATGTGCGGGACATTGTGGGAGAAAGAGAGTGAAAATATGACTGGGTGAAAATTGAATCTTTGTGTTGGTACGAGTGGGATCATGGAGGCAGTGGTAGGTAGTACTGCAAAAAATCGGCGTTGTAATCAATTTATCGAGTTTTTCCTAAAAACATCGAAATATCGATGTTTTCCCAATAATTTAAATCGATTCAAATCGGACACAAAAAAAATTTGACTATTGCAAAGGAGGAAAAGTGAAATGTGACTATTAAAATGCAAATAGTTTACATTAGCGAAAAATTGGGATCAAACATTATAATATAATGTTTGATCCCAATTTTTCGCTATTGGATTGATCATAATATGATATTATATGATAATATTATTATGATCAATCCAATGGGCCCGGGAACCGAACGTCGACTAATACTTTTTTCTTAAAGAACTTCATAATTTGAAGGCATAGCAGTGAGTTTTGGGCTCCTACGGTGTAATACAAATTTCCCGTCAATATTCAATTCAATATTCATTACTAGCTTATAAGACGTTTGCACTGCCTCTTGGCTTTTGAGAAAGAAAGAAAAAAAAATAAAATAAAATAAACGTTCGATTCCACGTAAGAAGCGTTGTTTTTTTTCTTGTTTATTTGTTTTCATTCATTCACTTTTGTTGACACTTTTTAGTCCTTCAATAGAAAGCCGTTTCAGCGGGTTTCTCCAGAGTTTTCAAGGTGAAGCAACGTAACCCGCTAAGGTCATCTCACCGACTCGGTGACACCGAGTAAACTGCATGCAGCACCTACTGGACCAAGGTATGCTAGTGAAAATTCGATTGACATCCCTATTTCAAAGGATTTCGCGTGAGCCCTGTGGGACCGCTATCGGTTGCGTAAAAATAAGTGTTACAATTTTTGTATATAAACACCGATTTAATTTACGGGTTTTGTCAGTGAACGATATCGACCACAATAATTGGCAGCACGAATTCACAACAACAACAAAAAATTAAAGTTCATTACATGGTCAATTTTCGTCCGAGTACAATGGCAATATGGTGCCGGAAGTAGTTTCGGATATAGAAAATTGCTTTTCCCGGAAGACGCTAATAGAATAATTTAAAAAAACTACCTCTAGGTAGTATTTTGGTCTTTACTTCGTAAAATTTTGATTTATGAGGCTCTGTGGGGCTAGAAAAGTGGCTCTAGGAGGGGGTTTGGAAGGTTTTGAAGTTGGGGGTCGATTAGGGTAGGGTTCATGGAGGAATAGATTCTCTATTCCTCCATGGGTAGGGTTTTTGAAGAGTTTTCGGACGCAGAATTCATTTTATGGGGATCTCAGTCCCATTTGACAATATTGGGGGAATCCATGGGGCGTCTTCGGGGCTTTTTAAGAGACTTCGGGGCAGGAAGTAGCGTGGGATGTCGTTTTCGAAGCAATTTGGGCCGTAGAATCCTTTGTCCTGAATACTGATCTCGAAATATATCCTTTTTTTAAAAATGTATTCGTTTTAATCAATATCTATCATCATCAATAATAATAATAATAATAATTATTATTATTATTGTTTTTAATTCTTGTGTAACATTTGCGGCGTTTCTATTTTCATTACATTTGTTAAAAGTCTTATAAGACATATATGTCTCTCTCTCTCTCTCTCTCTCTCTCTCTCTCTCTCTCTCTCTCTCTCTCTCACTCTCTCTCTCTCTCTCTCTCTCTCTCTCTCTCTATATATATATATATATATATATATCGTTTTCATTAGTATCTTTGTCGTTTCTAGATGCTCTCCTTCTCCTCATTGGCGGTCTTCAAGCCTCGCTGATGACGTGAGCTTTGAATAGCCGGTTGAGCTCGAGTAAATTATCCAGAGGACTTGGCAGGCGCGAAAATGATATCGAGGATTACCTGGAACCGGCTGGAGCGTGAAGGACGTTCCGAAGACTCTTGAGGAACTCGGAAAGAATTAACAAAACAAAAATTAAACTACCGCTCTATAAAGTGGCTGGGTCTTCCCCCGCACTTAACTGGCGAGCTGGTCAAGTTGCGAAAAATGTTCTGGGGGGTTCAACGATGAAAAACTGTTCGTTGTTCGCTGAAAATTGTATGTAGGGGTTCATCATGGTTTTGGATAAATTAGGCCAAAATTAGCTTTTCTAAAAAATTATTTAAAAACAGAGTAGGTATTAGAATTATTAATAAGAAACAACGTAAAAATGAATTCTTCGTCCAAAAATATTTCGATAACGACACCCCACTCGAGCACCTACCCAAATACTCTATAGCCGCCTTCTATATGTCCTTAGTTAGCTCCTCAGAGCCCCACGGCTTAAGGCGATCGGGTATTAAAATTTCAGATTTTAAAAATAACGGCTCCTGTCCTAAACGGCGTTACGGTTGGAAACTGCGACAAGTACATCCAAGTCACTGAGACTGTTGGCTAAGACTGCCATGCATCACGACTGATTTCAAGCAGAAAACTCCGTATCCTTATTGATCGAGAAGTAGACTTCCTTGCTCAGCCGAGCGGTTGCCGGTAACGTAATGCGAAGAATTGGTGGTTCGAAACCTCTGGATACAAGATTGAATAATTTTTAATGATGATAATTGTGTGACTGTCCTTAACAGAGTGGTACGGTGACGTGATATCCCTAGTGTCCTTGACAGAGTAGAGCGATGACGTGATGTCCAAAGTGTCCTTGAAAGAACAAGGGATTTCAAGATGCCCTTAGTGTCCTTTACAGATAGAAGGATGGTATGATGTCCCTAGTGTCCTTGACAGAGTAGAGGGCTGGCATAATGTCCCTCGTTTTCTCTATAGATGAGTGATCCCCCTCCGTTGAGAGTGAAGGGGTGGTATGTGTCCCTTAGTGCCATTAATAGAGGGGATGGGTGGAGTGATGTCCCTAATGTCCTTGATAGATGTAACTCTCCCCTCCTTCCTCGGTTTCCTGAACCTTCTGAGGTATCCCTATTTGCGGATGATATCACTGCCACGTGTTCTACGAGAGAAGAGTTGCACCAAAACCTGCAATTTGGGTCGTCTTTGGTTGAGAAATGGTGCTCCGTCAATTCGTTGGTTTTGAACTCGAAAAAGACTCTCGAAGTGGGCCTGAGCAGACGTTTGGATCAGACTGAATTGCTTGGGCTTGACGGTGGATAACGTCTGTCATGGCAGTTTCATGTCGAGGCGCTTGCGCCCAGGTTCTCTTCCTCAATTTACATGATAAGAAAGTTGAAACGTCGGTGCTGACGAGTTGCTGCTTTCTGTTTACCAAGCCTGCCTCGCGGGCAGAGCAAGTTACTCGAGCCATGCACTCAATATCTTCAGGCTGCAAAAGCGAGCTATAAGAGAATCTTAGCCAATCTGAAACGAAAGTAACTTTCTTTTTAAAGCAACTGTTGCAAAGGCTCCTTTGCTCGACTGGGTCTGTTGACGATCGCGGGTTTGTACGTCATGGGAGTCTTGAACCTTGCGAGGACCAATTTGACGAGACTTCCTCTGGTCTCTGGGGTGCACGACGATAACACTCGGTCCCGGAGCGATCTTGTCGTCCCCTTCTCTCGCCTCAGTACCAGGCAGGGTGACCCAACGTTGATGGGCTCTCGTCTGTTCAACGGTCTTCCCCAGGAAATACGAGAGCTCCCTATAAAGTCTTTCCTCAGGACGGTGAAACTCATACTTATAAGAGCCGAGTTGTACTCCCTAGAGGAATTTGGGGCAATTAACTGGTTGGAGCGTTGTGTCCATGAACAGTTTTTTTTTGTATGCAAAGTGCTTACGTATAAAGTGCTTAAGTACCTATTCTACGTCCAATGCACATGGTCCATGTGCGGTTTTTTATTTTCATTTCAAATGCTTACACTATACGTGATTTTAATAGTGTGTTACCTATATTGTTAACTGTTGCACTAGTGGCTTAGGCGTTTGTATTGCCTTTTGGCTTTTGCAATAAATACACATATTCTATTCTATTCATCCAATCCAATCCCCCCCCCCCCCCCCTGCGCACACACACACGCTCACTTACTAGCTTCACAATCCTATCGTGTAGTAGGTACATTGTTGAAAATCTCCCCTCTCCACCGATCATTTGAAACCACGACAATTTCACCTTAAAAAATCGATTTTAGTGTAGAGCGCGAGAACGTGCGTTAAAGATAACGTCTGTCATGAACTGCTCGTTTCGCCAGGATTTACTGAGAGGCAATATCTTACGGCAGTAAAACAGAGAAAATGCCAAATGGGTTAAGGACAAGCGGTGTAGACTCCTGCAGTAACTATTACAAAAACTCATCTCGCCTAACTAGACAATTGTAACTTTTTCCACGTGAAAAACGTGACACGTTTCACAAGTTTTTATTTATTGTGTAACTTTTAAAGTACTGGATCGGGAGCTCGTTCAGTTTCATGACTTTGAAAATACTAGAGGGACTCCAACAAATCGATCTTGCGCCCGAAATTACTTCGGGAACGATACCTCACTCCCCAGCCAATGCCCTACAAATAGCCGCGTCCCCATGATGGCCCGCGATGTGGTGAGATTGGCCTGAAACTCTCAACACTTGTTGTTATAGCGAGTCAATAAATAATTAGCCATAACCAAAGTGCGTCATTCCAAACATAGGAGGCCTCTGTAATCAACAGCGTAACGACAAATTAGCCTGTCAGGTGTTGACAATTTCAAATGAGCCGAAAATCTTAATGAGCATTTAGGAAGTTTTCCAAAATTGTTCGTTAAAAACAAAATTATTTCCAGAAAAACAACGTGATCAAGTGCGGAAGGGAGACGTGAAAGTTTATTTGCTGGTTTTGTTGAAGTTGTGGCTGGAACGATGCGTGCGCTTTTCATTGCTCTCGTGGTTGTTCTCGCTGTCTTGGTGATAATGCTTTGCGTGGACTTGCATGATGCACTGACGAATCCAGTCACAATTGAACAGGAAACAACGACTACGTATGCACCTTTCGTCACGCGGCCTACGGTGTGTTCGCCGAATAAAGAATATGGCCCATGTGTCAAAGACCCTGTAGAGAATGCTTTTGCGGAAAATTGTGCCAACCAAGATATGATCGCTATTTACGTCAAATACACGTGCGAGACAGAAGAGGCTGGAAGGTGGGAGGACAGGATGGATTACTTCTGCTGTAGGGAGATCCCGACGAAGCCACCACCGACACTACCACATCCAACGCAGGAAACTCACCTGCCAGTGGCACCCTTCTACTTGTTGGCGGCTTCCAGAGTCTTACTCAACATTGCTAGCATATTGGGGATTGCCTTGGCCGTTGCGACGCTCATCTTTTTTTTCAAAGAACATCTAACAGCCTTGCGAAAGACGTGCCTGTATTGGTTCATTATCATGTTCGTCCAAGCCGCCGTCATAATTCTATGGAGCCTGAATTTCATCTTTATCGGAATCACGCACATATCATTCAAAAAAGTGTTGCTCTTGGTGGCGGGCAGTATATTCGTTGAAGATGGCTTCATAGTGGTATACATCTTGATGAAGTTGATGCTGGAACAATCGAACGCCGAGCTAGTGCATGAGATTGGAATGTTCAAGAAAACCTGGATGAACCTACCCTACCATAGAAAGTCTGACCTGTCATGGCACACGTCAGAATCGTTTCCATAACCAGCACCCCAAATTAATAAATGATCACGTATTGTTTTTGGTTTCTCCTCTGTGCTGTTTCGAAAGAGAAAACGAGAGAGAAGAATACCTACTGTGGCAAATTGCCACTGGCAATACCACTCAGACTCCTACTGGAATGAACGCTTCCTAGCCAAACCATTTCAATTGCCGTCGATGCAGCCTCCAACTCTGTGTGCATGGTTTATACGTGTGCTGCCAACCATCACTGAATCCTGTGATCTTCGATCATCGTTGTTTCCCGCCCAACTAGCTACCACTGAAGCACCCTGGCCATCAACTCTCTTACGTTCCCTTCAGGTCGCGGAGCATCTTTTTTTGGTGGTGTCCAAAATTATTCCGGAAATTGTCCATTGTGTTTGGGGTCTGCAAACACGAGGTCTGGTCTTGAAGCTTGAAACAAGTACCTTGGTAGATAAATATCCCCACGAGTCTTCGATTTGGTACTTTTCCATTTCTTTCATTTCTTTGACCATTGCTGGGCGATCCGACTTGCTGAACAGTTCAGCTTTGACACCAATAAATCCGTACCTACTAAGAGTTGTTCTTAGTACGGATTTATTGGTGTCAAAGCTGGTTTACCCTCTTGACCCCTCCACTTTTTGGTATAATCCCACTTCTGATCTCTTCAGTTCTCTTCATGTAGGTCTCTGATCAAGATTCTATCAGATGAATCCACCGATTGTTCTTCAAAGAAGCTTCAGCGCTGATCTCACGATTGGCAAACTAATCACAGGACGAGTCATTGTAATCAATACCTTCCTGCTGGGTAAACCCCAAATGATCTTAGTAGCGTTCTGTGTTGGCCACACTTGATACGCACGGTAGATGCAGCTGTCTTGCCCAACTGGGCCCATTGCTGCTGGGGCCTTCTAGGCGGCTGTTGCAAAGGCAGCAAAAATGGTAGGGAAACCTCTGTTTTTAGGAGAGCCCTCTCCCATGCAATGCAGCTTTGAAGCACCTTCTTTGTCGAGCTTTGTCGCATCACCATGCTCCACCAGGATCACTTAGTGCCTGGCAGTATGAGTTGGCGGGGAAACTCCCGTGGCTGCTCATTAACTGAGATTGGGGACCACCCAACTGCAACGCTGCACCCAAATTGGAAGAACTCAATTATGCGTATCCCAGTTTGGCTCGGCAGGCCACTCTTCCTGCCACTGGCAAACAACCATGGCCAGCACTTCCTGACCCAGACTCAAAGGTTCGCCCCAACGCCTGAAGAAGCACCCCTCACGAATATACTGCAACGCGGCAGGCTGCCAACAGGTTGAACCCCAGCATGCACCCTGGGACTGGCCTGTGACCCAAATGTAGGACATCCTCAACGCCCTTAAGGGGGTGAATTCAGGAGGTCAAAGAGCCCCCCAACAGTAGGTAGGTATACGGGAGGATCCCCAGGAAGATTAGACACCATTGGCAGTTTCTTTCAGCAAGCCTTAGAATTGTGTAAATTGCAACTCCCATTCACTCCTGGAATGCCAGACTGCCAGTATGTCACCAAAAGGCCCCCAGCAGAGCAATGTGTCGGATTGATCATCAATTTCAGATAAACACGAGAAACAATGTGATTAGTTTATTGAGTGGATGGTTGCTGTGAAATTTGCGACTGTTGGGGGTAGACAGACTGTTGGTTGAAGCACTTGAAATGCATCTTTTTCTTGAACTCAATGCAATCTTGCCGAACTCGACCATCTCCTCTTCTGAGGATTATTCTCAGCAGGACGTACACGACAATGAGCACTTCGACAACCAGGACGCCGCCACTGAACATGATCATCGCACTCTTGAAAGCTACAAGGTAGGGTTTAATGAGCAACAGAGCCGGAACCCACATCGTTAAGATGAAGGTTTGAGCGCAGATCATATATAACCAATGGTGGGTGGCTTTATGCAATCCGTTAGCTGTTTCTTTTAGTACACTCAGAAATATATTTGCAGCCAAGAAGATCCCCACGAAGTATATTAACATCATGGCGACTCTACAAGTCCAAAAGTAGGCAAAGACCATCGTTGGAAGGTCTGTAACCGACGGCTCTGTTGGTGGTGGGCGAGTGGCGCCGCCGGGGCAACAAATGATTCTCGTCACGCCACATCCAGAATCGATGATTACTGGGTTGTCTCCGCGGGCTTCGCATTCTTCAGCCATCATTTCCTGCTCGAATTGGTGTTCGCAAGGGGTCAAATACTCTTGCATGGCGGTACACACCATCGTTGTAGGTCGTACAAGAGTCGGTACGGGTGTTGTACGCGGTTCTCGTACTGCCATTGTGACTTCGTGCCACATTGTATCGAGGATGTTCACGGTGAGTATCCCCGCCAATGAGACGACAGCAACTATGAGAGAGATGCAGAGCCAGAGCAACATTTCAGCAATTCACACACACACTCGATCACATTAATTTTGGAAAATTATTTCGTAATGACCAAAAATGTCCAAAATGATTCACTTTTCATTTGAAACCGTCAACATCTGAGGCCTCTTTCTCAATCATACGTGTTATAGTTCATTGGAGAGGCCTCCTGAGTATGGAACGAATGAAGCAACTTCTAAACTAGAAAAAGCAATGCCATGGGAATCCAATTGCAAGTCACTCTGGAAAAGGAAGTGCTTCTTCTATCATCTGCTGTATCGCGAGAATGCGTAGAAAAGGAGTGGCTGCTCAAGACCAACGGCCGGTTGCACAGCCGCTCTCGTTTGCGCTCACCCTTGTGCTGGTATTGACAACTCTGATCGGCATGCATGTCCGATATTTTGGCTGGAATGGAGGAAACCAGGGGCGGATAGGCAGGTCAAGCGATCGGTGGGAGGGGGGATCAGATTGAATCGCCCGGGCCGGTCAAAACCGCCTATCACCGCCGGGGAAACCCTGGTCTGGAGCAGAGGGTCTGGTGATCCTTTGGTGAGGCACCTTCCAAATAAATCCTTTCACTTTGGGCTAATCCTTTAATCTTGTTTTCTAGGGTTCTAGGGTTAAGTAGACAAAAATATTCAAGTGGACGGGTGTGAGGCCAGGTGGGAGAGGTAGGGGGTTGGCTGGCTTTAGACTGCAGGGGGGTGGCCCCCTAGTAGGTACCCTATTGGTGTACTAGCATATGGACGTAATTCACTTCCGTTTGGATCCACCTAATCGATTCTCCCCCATCTCACAACTCAATAGTCAATTAAAAAATCTTCGGCATCTACTGTTTCTGGTTATTTTATTTCGAATAATTTCCAAGTTTGAAAGAATACTTGAATGAGAGGAATTATCAAAAGTAATTAATCAAAGTACGTCCTATTGAATTAGCACGTAGAAGTAATAATATTATTAAAACTAGTTGAACTATTATTATAAAAAAAACTATTATTAACTATTATTAACTATTATTAAGAAAACTATTATTACTAGTTGGAAGCAAGTTTGAACAGAATTAAAATAGGTATCTCAACGCTTTGGTAGTCTACTTTGTAGGGAATTTTTGGGGGTGTAAATCGGGGAAATCGACGTACTCTGATTTTGATGGAAATTACCGACAATGCACCTAGCCCTCAAAAATCGGCAGAGTTGGCACAAAAATTCCCCGTTTAACCCGCTGTAGACGGTCTACACATGAACCTACGGAAACGTTGAGATATTTGAACTTGCCTCCAACTAGTTTTATTGGTTGATTTTGAATTTCCTTCCAGCGGTTGGCCTATTTGGACAATTAAATTTTATGACGTCGCCAAAACTTCTCCAGAGCGCTTAGCACCGAACTGAACAGATTTTCGATCTGGAAATTGCCCTCTGAGGGTTTTGAAGAGAGCTGAATCCGAATATGAAGTCAAAACGAGAAACCACTTCTTCATTCAGCGAGAAAACAAGTTTTTCTGGCTCATTTTGCTGAATCTCTCAACCTAAAATAATGTGTCAGACTTTCAGTAGATGGCATGAAATGTACAGTTAATTGTTTCTATAAGATCCAAATCCTTGTAGGTCTTTATTGGTGATTGATTAACGAAGGAACTTTAGAAAATTAACAGGGCCAACGAATAGCCTATTTTGAGTGAGCGACTGCTATTGCCCCAGGACGGGGGTTTGGGGGCTGTCATTTTTTTTTTTTTTTTCTTCTTGAGGCTAACGTGTTCAGTTGACATTCTTCAACTCCTTTCTGGCCCACACAGCCACTTTAAAAAAATAAAAATATGCACCTTGAGTTTGATTTTAAAAAGGGACTGTATGGACCAGAAAGGAGTGGTCGCCAATTTGTGTCCAGCTAGATTCGCGATCTACCACATTGTGCGGTGTATCTGACAGGGCCAACAGGTAGGTAGTTCCATTTTACTTCATCAGTGTTGGGGAGGAAATGATCTTATTGATATTGATAAATTCTTAGATCTTAAAGGGAAAGTTGTTTTTTTTTTTTTTTTTTTTTTTTTTGCACGAAAAAATCGAAAATTTGATCGAGGAGTTAATATAACCACAAATGGCCCCTAAAAATTCTAAATTCCGACAACCATAAGCGCCACCTTGTCGCACGGTTTTTGTCCCACATTTCGCCCACAGTGGTGATGTTGAATCGCTCTACTCGCCAAACTATCACGCCCACATCCGGATAACCTCAAGTAAGATGAAACCTTATCGAATCGAGTCCGATAAAGTGCGCCGTACGAATGACGGTATTATTAAAGCAGATAGTCGGAATATGTGCTCGATGGGGGCGGATTTCGTGAGAACCACACCAATTTGGTTTAACCGTAATACATAATACTAATAATAATAATTTACAAAATCAACAGTTTTCCTATTTTTTGAATACAATTTTTTTAATTAGGTAAAAAATTTCAAAAATTATTTTAAAAAAATTAAAATTACTTAGAAAATACAACTTAAAAACTTTAAAAAAGTAAAATTATTAAAAACTAGCTGAACTTTGTAGGTACCTACCGCCATATTTTTATTTTCGTGAATAATTTCAAAAACCCCAACATGTCTTGTCACATCATCTAATATACAAAAAAAATCTTATGTAATATGTAAACAAAAAAAACTAAATGAAATTAACAAATAAAAAAACGAAATTTGATCAAATAAAAAAAGTTTCAATATTTCATCGCCACTATGGTTTCAGTTTTTTAGGCCCCCCCCCCCCTCCCCCCTCCCCACCTGAAAAGTTGAAAATGTGATAAAACATGAAGGGGAAATATCTTAATACAAATCACTCGGTTCATCAATAATAATTATTCGTCCTTTGTCATTTCAAGGTGAGACGATTCCAAAAATGTTAAGTCCACTCTGCACATGTGCTTATGCAAAAGAAGCCAAGCTGCTGTACAAGGGAAATTTTGTTTCAGGTAAATAAAACGAATTGAAAAAATAAGAAAATTCCAAACGTAATTGTCCCTAGGTCAAACTCTCTCCTGTAAGGTATAATAAAATTCGGGCGAACGAATCCAATATTTTCAGTCGCTTTCAGTTCTTTCGGTCAGACCCATCAAATCGGAACAATTTAGTTAACGACCGATCCGTTGAGTTGCGAGTAGATTGTGGAATTTTATTTCAACACGTGTGCGGTGTTGCGAGTCTTGCAGTGTAGGTATTGAATGTAATTTTGGGTTTTCGGTTTTGGAGTTTCGTGGTGTGATTGTGGGGTGATTTGGAGTTGGGGAACCTGGTCAGCGGACAATGAAAAGGAACTTCGAATATCGTCACGTTAGTTGCCACCGGCTATTTTTTGGTCATTTCGAGTTAGGAACAATTCGTAACAATAAAATCGAGAATCGATTGGTGAAGTTACGAGTGCCTTTGGCAAACATGCTATCTTAGCGTTTTCACTATGGCGATGGCGATGGCCTATCTCTATCTATCAGATAGTAATCCAGAGATTCTCTAGATTCTAGAGAAAGATTATTGAGAAGATTAAACGTAAGATTTTTTGTTTATAACAAACCTATTACAGTAGGTACTATATTGTAGTAGGTAGGAACGCCTTACGAAGTGGTAAGGAAAAAAAGTAAATCCAACAAAAGAGAAAAAAAAGATGCTATCCATTGATAATCACGGTCACAAAGTTGGGAGTTTAGATAGCAGGTGTTGTGTATTGAGATGTAAGTGAGATAGCACCTGTTGTGAAATAAGATTTGGCCCTCCCGAAAACCTGGAAAAAGAGAGATAGCTCGTGTTAACCAACGTGCCAATAAAACTCGAATTCCCCACTAATTTGGGAATACCACTTGATATGAGAGTATCAAGCCTTAGTTGGTGCCTTACGCTTTGGGGAATTTCATGACAAACGAACTATTTAGATGAAAACCACTAGAATATGCATTTATATGCGTTTATTTTGAAAACCGATGTTTTATGCATTTTGTGCTAGTTAATTTAAATTCTGTTGGTCCCAGGGAGGTGAAAATACTACCAAAAGGCTTATTTCAATGTTAGCCAAACAGGAAAGTCATCCATATCTTTTTTTAAAAATAATTTAAAAACTTATTGGGCAAATTTTATTTTTATGACACTATTTCATTTCATTTTTTGCCCGAATAAAGCAAAATTGGCCCTTCACATTTTTAAGATCTCATAAAGAAGTTGTAGTTTAAGTTTAAGTAGTACCTAGTCAGGAAGTAAATGATACTTCGAGGATTACTACATATCTGATTGAATAATTTTCTGATGAATAGCTTTAACGAATTAAACTAAAATGTTGTGAGTTGGTAAGAGCGACTCCCCTCCCTCGCTGTGCCTAAGTTTCCTGATATGAATATTTCGATAGTAAAAGTGAAAAAGTCCGTGAGTTTAATTTTTTCAATAATTGAAAAAAAAAAAAAAAAAATCGAAAGACACCAAATTATTATTCTTTTTTTCGTTTTTTCAACTTACGAACTTTTATACACTTACTATCGATTTGTTATTTTATTAAATAAATATGCTGATGTAGGTATTGAAAATTTGTATTTGAAAAAAAAAAAAAAAAAAAAAAAACTTACTTTGAATCTGAACGGGCCGACAGGCGGTTGAGCGTACCGGATGCCACTGAAAGCCCAGAAAGTCCGACCGTCGGACGACAACATCGCGTACCCGGCGTACGAACCGTCCGTCCCGTTGGCAACCCGTCGGTCCGAAGGGCCGCGAGGGAAACCGGCGGCGGCGGCGACGGCGGCGAGCAACCACCAGGCGAGCGTCATGTCTCGGAGGGGACTGTTCGAAGTCTTGCGGCGGGCGAGGAAGTCGGAGCGTCTGTCGCGTTGGGGAGGGGGTAGAAGGGGAGGCGCTCAGGTTGTAGGAAGAGATTCGGTGCGGATTGCTGCCTTTTTCCTGGACGTGCGGAATAAAGAAATTCCCGCCTCGACTCGTTTTCGGCCTCGAAACGCGAAATTACAGTTAACTGTCGACACCATAAATGAGTTCAGAATTTCCGTCTGGAAAAAAAGTTCCCAGAAACAACAGAAACTGATGAAATCGATCACAATGCATTTGAACAGTTTGGGTAATTTGGAATGAAACTGGCATCTTTTGAGGTCAGACAATTTACACTATATTGTAAATTATTATTAATAGTAATTATTAATAACAATAATAATTATTGACCTTTATGAAAGAATAATTGGGAAAATAGTGGGAAAATTAATTCTGTGTCACTAAGAAAATATTTTGAAAAAAAAAAAAAAAAAATGTTCTGTACAATGTTTGAACAGAAGTGGGACCTCGAAAAATGGATTACGCGCCCAAAATCACTCGGAATACTACACCTAATTTGACCTCCTGGGATCTTTCAAAAACCCCATTCGTAGCCCCTTAGATCCCCACGGTGAAATCGGATCATTCTGGGGGCACAACTAGATGGTAAACCGAGTATTTTGTCAAAATTTCAGATTAAAAAAAAAAAACAAAAAAAACCTACTGCCCGAAACGCCTCGGACGGATATTTCGCTTTCGAAATGTACCAGTCGTGAAACGGATAATGTCACATTTTGAGGCCGATCAGAATTTTCGACCTCCTACACGAATACATAGGAGTAAAATAAACCAAAAGTTGTATAGTGAATGGAAAGAGGAGCCAAGTGTTCCAGGGTGGAATGGTTTCCTGTAGCTGGTGACAGCCAAGGTATTAGCGTTCATGGATCATAATATGATGAGGCATAATATTATTATGTCTCGCTACTTTGCAAAGTTCCATGGAACAAGAGTATCATAACTCAAAAAACGCAATTTTTCAGTAGAGCCGTTTAAAGTTTTGGACGAGTATTAAACTAACAGCTCTCCATCTCACTTACACTTCAATGGGGGTGTCAACGCAATAGTGCACAGAATAACGCCTGAGCTCTTGACATCCAAGTCTTCTGGCGGCCCAATATAGTGCCAATTTCTGGCGGTTAGTTGTTCTGACATCTGTCAGTTGGGGGGCATCACGCCATTATCACCGTCCATTACCTCAAGGTGGCAGAGGATAGTCGATCACTCCAATGCTCTCGCTGCTTTTGGAGGTAGTCGTATCCCGTTGCCATACTTTGCCCTTTGCCAGAAGGAAGCTACGAACTCGTTTAGGGGCACGTCGGGGGAAATTGGCGCTACTAGACGTTGTTCCTTCCGTTTGTTCCGCCCAAACCCACCTGGCCTCACTAGTGACACAATTGGAGCATCAAATCTGAGTTTGGCTCACCTCCAGAGAGCCACGCCAGTGCATCGGGCCTCTCATTTCGAGGTGATCACAGTGACCCGGGATCCACTGGAGAACGATCCGCCGGCCATGCCCAATGAGCTGCTCTATCTGGACGCGTGACCTGATTGTTGTCTCGAGCCGATGGAGAAAATTTCTCCTCGTGAATCGATGAATTCTTAAGAAGAACACTTTTGACGGACAGCTATTGCTGATCTTCTCCACTGCAAGACTTCGCCGTTAAAGCTTGTGGCCTGGCTGCCAACAGGAGCAAACAGCGTGAGCCTCCGTTCTGTGTCCTTGCCTGCCAAAGCTTGATGAGCCCTCGGAATTCAAAGCACGAGATATTGACAATGGGCTTCCAGAATGGCTAATGACAATGTCCGCCTATATTTATAGGAGGTTTTCCTTGATTAGACGCCATTGGAACAATAATGGCTGGCAGTGTTCCTCAGCAACTGTTGCCCACCTATGCTGAATCAGAAATTATGATGGGGCACGCATACTCTTGGGCTGTGTGCTCATTTATTGCTGCATTGTGCATTGGGTTCCCTGATTTGGAGACCGATTTATCTTATACAGCCTATGAAATTGAAACACTCGGACATCTTGTCAACAATTTTGATAGAACGGCAATACTCACAGCAAGTACAAATGATGCCTTCAAGGTGTAGCTGCAAAATTGAGACAAGCTTTGAGCAAAATCGAATGTAATGGGTGCTGTATTTCCGTATAGTAATTCATCTAAAACGTTTTATTGAAGCCGAGCGTACTGGAAACCAGAAGCTCCACCTTAATTCAGTTCAGAAGACCCAACCATATTGTTTTGGACAGGGTGCAAAAGGACAAGCGCAGCGAGCTCTCCTTTCCGCGTTTAATGGCTAGAAGCGAGCTCTCCCCACGTGACCCAATCGCTGTGATTTTTCTCGATCCTCGTTCGGAAAGATTCCTGTAAAGCGAGAAGGTGAAGGTCATCCAGTCAGGTGGACCCTCGACGCGCTACAGGCCGCAATTTGCCTCGCGATCGACTCAGATCCTTTTACGACTTGTAACGCCGTCTGGAATTCCCGAGTCGTGCGGGGAAAATTGAAAGAAAAAACGTGGCTGCCAGTGATGTAGCATGGATCATATTTTGTATCATGTGGGTTGGAATACTATTACCTTGAGCCTAACGGCTAAACATTGGAGGAACATGGAACACGTTTCATTTGCTTCATAGGTACATACCTACTTACCTAAATGCCAAGCGTCACTTAGAGACCATAATAACAACCATAATAACAACTACAGTTATAATATAACTAAGTTGTAACATATTATGTTACAACTTATTACTGTAATTTCGTGAAATTTCCTCGTTACGCTTCGTTTGACATTTTGACATTTCATGTCTTTGCTATGGCACACAACCAAATTTTCGTTATGTCACGTTACGTTACGTAACGAAATATGCTCAATGATTATTATGATTCGTAGAAGTGAGGTAGGTAGGTACCTATATGATTATAGCTGAAATTTGGCTATATGATTATTATGATTTGGCTGGTAGACTCCTTAGGACGTGAACAATAAGGTGTACAGGGTCTTGATCAGCAGAGTGGCTCCTGAAGCTAACTTCTTCCCTATCAACCGTAGGAAGCTGAAATTTGGCTGGTAGCCTCCTTAGGACGTGAACAATAAGTTGTACAGGGTCTTGATCAGCTGAGTGGCTACTGAAGCTAACTTCTTTCCTATCAACCGTAGGAAGGTGAAATTTGTCTCGTTAGGACATGAACAACAACGCTACTGGAGTAGGTGATGTAGTCTGGCTCGAATACACAGAAGAAAATGTCCCAATGTGTTGCAGACTCGTATGCAAGCATTTATGATTCTTAGAAGTTTATTATCTTTTTCGTAGCCATTGTGGAACACCGAAATCTTGAAGTATATGGAAGTATTCACTCATGCATCCAAATTTGAAAACAGTTGAGTGTTACCTAGGTAATCAATGCTACCGGGGCATCAAAATATGAAAATAGTTGATTGTTGTCTACGCAATCAATGGTTAGTGGGGTTAATGTACTGTAATGTAGAACATAATATGTTATATTATAACATATAACATACCGTTCTTTTACTACCCACGACGATATATGTATGGATGTAAATAATAAATAAAAATATGAGTTTAATTTTTGTTTTCTTTATATTGAAAAAAATGTAATTCACAGAGGAAGACAAGATTGCTAGAAGATGGAAGGGAAGAAGGAGGGAGGGGAAAGACATGAAATGTCCTAATGCGTTGCAGACTTGTATGCAAGCGTTTTGTTCAGTTGAATCCCATTCTGTAGAGCAAAATTTTTAAATAAGCCTGTGAAACTGAGATTTTCCCATCAGAAATCTCCGTTACAAGACCAACTCCTGTTCGACTTTTCAATATTAAACAAGCCATCAATTGAATTGAATAGATGAGCGCAACCTTTCTGTTATTACGATATAGCTATTTTTTCGTTAGAAAGTTAGTCCAAGGCTAAAGCATGTTCCATGCTAAAAGAACAAGTCGTAAATTTTTTGTACACGGGGTTTTAATTTTGGTTTATTGTTCTTGGAAAAATTATTTAATTTTTCTTGAACAAGAATTATTCTTCGATGATGGCAAAACTATACTAACTATACATACTTAAATGTCAAGAGCTCAGGCGTTAACGAGTCAGATTAACTTAATCTGACGATATTCTGGGCACATTTGCGATGCCACCCTCATTGATGTGTTCTTTCCATTCGCTATACAACTTTTGGTATATTATACACCTGAGTATTCGTGACGGAGGTCGAAAATTCTGATCGGCCTAAAAATGTGACATTATCCGTTTCATCACAGGTAGATAAAAAAAATTAAAAAAAAGAAATGTCCGTCCGCGCCGTTTCGGGTACCTAGTAGGATTTTTTTAAACTGAAATTTTGACTAAATACTCGGTTTACCATCGAGGTAATTGTGCCCCCAGAATGATTTGATTTCACCGGGGGGATCTATGGGGCTACGAATGGGGTTTTTGAAAAATCTCAGGAGGTCAAATTAGGTGTAGTATTCCGAATAATTTTGGGCGCGTAATGCATTTTTCGAGGTCCCACATCTGTTCAAACATTGTACAGAAACTTTTTTTTTTCTCAAAATATTTTCTTATTGACACAGAGATAAGTAATTTTCCCATAACTATTATTAACATTGATCAAAGAATAATAAACCCTTGTGTAAAATTTACAGCGTTTTACTTTTCAGCCCCCCCCCCCCCCCTGATCGAATTGAACGGCTGAGCGAAGCGAGGCCCCAGTGTAGGCTATTAATATAAATTTTAATTAATTAGTGATTTGATTATGTCAAGATGAATCTTAATCAAAAGAAATGTAGAACTAAATTGGCTCCTTCCTGAGGCCGGGTAATATAATATCTTATCTCTATATAATATATTATCTATAATATCTTATCGTGATTGCAACGAGTAATTCTGGGTTTCTTAGCTTTCGAAATGAGCTCCACCGTACATCGCTCCGGCTAGTCGGTTTTCCAAATCTCTCGTAAAAATTTGCGAATCTGGTCGCAGGCTTGATTTTAGGGTGAAAAACACGGTCGATTCAGCCGCGATAAACGAGCTTAGTCAAACATTAAAAGGGGGCACCAGCTGGTTTAGAAGCAGTTCTCTCAGCTCCAGCTTCCGTGGAATAATAATGCTAAAACTAATATTATATTAGTTTTAGCATTGTTATTATGTACTCACCGCGCTATAAATGCACAGTAGTTTCTTTTGACATTCTCCATCATACCAGTCACGGTAGGTACTTATTTGTTTAAACTAGCAATGTGTAGCCACGCTAGGTAATTTCTTCCTGGGCCGATACGAGACTATTCAACTGGATCCAAATGCCCAAAAACGGAGATTATGGATACGAGCCAGGTTATTATTTTTTTTATGTTCATAATAGAGGCAAAGATGAAAATACATTAAATAAATTAAATAATTGAGGAAACCAGATGGTTCTAACAGGATTGCCTCACTCGGAACGTTAACTTACCTTGACGCTGAAAAAGCTTTTGATAAGACAAGGCAGCCTCTTATTCAAACTTAAGCCGCATATCACACGTATTTTCGATTGATTCAATCATTTCTAACAGATCGGACTTACAACGTACTTGGGTATGACTATGGACCAGCGACTCACATGGAAAAATCATCTATGACATAGCTGCAAAAATTCGCCATAGAATCACCCATCTAAAACTACTCCTCGCGAACAAAATTCTCAGCATTAAAAACAAGCTTTTGATCCATAGCTCTATGATCAAACCCATTTGGTGCTACGGAGGATGTCTATGGTCATCCGCCTCGAACACGCAAATACATCGCGTACAAATTCTCCGCTTGATCACCGGCGCTGATTGGTACGTCAGAAACGAGGAACTTCATAAGGACCTTGAGGGGCCTACAGTGAAAGACTGCATCATACCAAAAAGCATCATCCCACCCAAATCCGTTCGTTAGCAACATTCCGCAGGAACGACCCTTACCCAGACATCTGCGACGCCTTAAACGAAAACATCACTCCGAATTCGCCGAGGGCTTCAACTGAAAGATCTGGTGAATAATCATTTAGCCCCAGATTACGCATAAAATCAAAACGTATAATGTTTAACTTGCCCCACTACTCCTTTATTCTCATCACCAATGTTTGCTCGGTAGTTGTTACAGTAGTAGAGTACCTAGTACAGTAGGATCACCAGTACCTACAGTTGATTTAATCAACTTGATTAGTACTCTCAGTTTTTCCCATACTAGGTAGTTGATGGACTGATCCTAGTACTTAACCAAAATTTCAAGTTATGTGTATATTATATACACATAACTTGAAATTTTGGTTAAGTACTATACCTAAAATAGGTATACAACTGTTTTTGTTGTCTCACTAAATAGTGCAATGCACAAAATTGTTTCTGCTGAATAAAAAAAAAAAGAAAAAAAAAGCTCGGAACGTGATTTTTGGAAACGAAGTCCGGCTTGTACTGCGCTACTGAGGACAAGGAGTGACAAAAACATGATCTACCAAAGAAAAACAATAACGTATATTTATTTCTTTTTAAATTTCCCATCTTCAATATTTACAAAATATACCATCTAAAAAACGAACGCAAAACCCATTAAGTAACTATTTAGTACCGCATAACATTTTCTGGAATTGTCAATATGTACAAAACCGGGAGAAATTGTGAAACGGGTCATTCTAAGAGTTATTATACGAAATCGTGAGCCGCCGTGTTGTCGTAACAAACGAAAAAGACAAAACTAATCAACAAGAGAGATTGCGTGGCCGGGGCCGATAATATCATGGTACAATGCAAAGGAGATCAGGTACTAACGTGCACCGCACGCTGGGAATCAGTTCTCGTTCAGGTGTACCAACTGGTTTTTAAGAACAGACCTGAACAGCACGACACAATAAGAACACAAACAAAAATCTCATCGACTGGACGGCTCAGAATCTCTCGACCCCAACTGCGTGGGGGGAGGGGGGGGGGGACAACCACGACGAGGAACAAACACACAAACGGGAAAGTGGGAAAGGGTACAGGCTGAGGGAATTGCGATGGCAACACTGTCGAATAAGGTATGGTAACACTGATTGAATGGGCCTGTAAACTTTAAAGGGATTTGAAACGTTTTGAATGAGGCGTTAATTCGTTGGCGATCAATACCAGTTTGAAGGAGTTCACAACCAGTTCTTTTGAGTAGTTTGAAACTGTTAAAAATGCTCAAAATCAGTGAAAAACTCAGTCAGGGTTCAAAATCGGTAAACAACCGCGATGGATTTGTTGAGATGGTTTGAAAACTGTTTCGAAGGAGCTCACAACTTTAAACTAGTTTAAACTGCTCAAAAATGACCCAAAGCATCTTGTCAAATAGAATGGTTAAAAAAAAAGTTTGAATTAGAATAAACACGAAATGGGATTAATCGAATAAAAGGGTTTAAAAATCGTTTAAAACGGTTTGACACTTGTATAGAACCTCCGATATAAGGAGATCATGACCGGTTGGAAGTGGTTTGTAACTAGGTTAAAACATTCGAAAGAGTAAAAACCTTCATTAAAGCAGTTGATAAACAGCGGAGCCATCGTTACATTTTAAAATTGGTTTGATGAAGTTTGCTTCATGTCTCAAGTGGGTCAAATATTGTCTGAACCATGTGGAAAAGTTTAAGACTGGTATTAAATCGTTGAGATGGATGGAAACCAGTATCAAGGATTTCCGACTAGTTGAGCGAACGCTCACCAGAGCTCTGTAAAACCGTTTGTCAACTTTCACGTTTGAACCGGCTTCAAACTGGCGAAGCAGAGGGGTGCGATGTGACTCAGGATAGGCTGACGTTATCTTATAGGGGTACCACCATTTGATTGGCAACGGTGCGATCGCCATAGAGGGTTTCAGTGACAGCGAGGATGAGACGAAATCCCGAACGACCGTAAAGAGTGAGAGCCATCGGGTCGGGTTAGTTTTATTTAGCGGAAAAATCGCGGGACGGGGCTGGGAAGGGAGTAAAAATGGCGACCTCGTGATATACTGTCCAGAAGCCCACCAGCTGTGTGCCAAAGGCCGTAAAATTTCGTTTGATACAAATATTGTGCCGAACAATGGGGAATTTTGCGAGCAGCACGAGCTGGTGACTGAGTAAGGGCAGAATATCCTCGAGATCTCAGCGGGAAGAGCGTTTCAAGGTCACGAGCGGACGAGACAGGGGAAAAGGTAAGGTTCCTAAATCTACTAATACTGTCGTCATAAAAAGGTCACGTTGAGAGACGCGATATTCATCGGGTCGAGGGTCGCTTGATCGAGTGACGTCAAGCTGCGGAGCGCCTTGAGGCCAGTCAGGGTGACGGACGTGACGTTGACGGTGACCCCTACGAGCCGCGTGCCCCGGTGGAAGGCTTTGTCCGGTTTGGCGACTTCGCACCGGGCGAGGGCGTTGGGCGTCGAACACGAGAATCCCATTTTTTGAAGAACCTGAAAGCACGTCAGAGATTACCTCCACGCTTCCAATCCATGACAGCAAAAGCCATCCCAACAACAAACTCTGCAACGAGCAGCTTTTGGCGCTCACCATCAGGGCCGACGAGGATGGGAAATGGTCAAAGTTCCTGTCCTGCAGAGTCCGCAAATTCATGAGGTGAACATCGCAGGGAAGTTTCTTGTTCATGAGCCAGACCTGCAATGAAAAATGGTGTTTGTTTTAAATAATTTTAAAATATTGTTAACCGAACAGCAGAACATCTTCAGAGCTGTAATGGTGCTAGAGGCGGGGCTTTTGGAGGGTTTTAGTCGAGAGAGTTGAGTAAAGTGCCTTTTGGCAGTTATTCTGGACGTAAAATCGATTCATGGGGGCCCCACAATTGACTGACACCTCTGTGGGGCGTTGTGGGGCTCCTGGTGGGGTTATTGAAAGGCTTTGGACCAAGAGTCGTGTAGGGTGTGGTTGTCGAAGTTATTTTGGACGTAGAATCAATTCATGGTGGGGGGGGGGGGGGGGGTACTGATCAATCAGACTCCTCCTTGGGGCTTAAAGGGTACTACCGGTGGGGTTTTTGGAGGGCTTTGGTGTCAAGGAGTGGGCCGAGGAGTCGTGCAGGGTGTCGTTTTCTAAGCTAATTGGGAGGGAGAATCGTTTCATGCAAGTTTCCGACTCATCCATGGGGCTCTGAGGGGCCATAAAGAGGGTACAGATGGGGGTTATGAAAGGCTTTGTCGCAGGGATCGTGTGGGGTGTCATTTTCGAAGTAATGTTGGACGTAGAATCACTTCAAGGGCGAACGAGCTTTTATTACCTTATTGTACAGATTTCGTTCAGTCGCTTTCGACGTGGCTTCATCGGACGTGCTCTCCATGACGAATATGTTGGCGGGATAATTCAGACCTGAAACGGCGTCATATTTAATTTTACCAGTACCTATTGCCAACTCGGGGCGACGGAAAATTATATATATATATATATATATATATATAAAGTATACCTAAACTCAAATGGTTTGCTCTCAGCGACGGGCTCGAATACCCTTCGTCGGCCGTCATGTCCTCGACGAGGAGGAAATACTTGTGGACGGTCCTCTTGTTGTCGACGACGCCTTCCCCCATTCCTCGGGAGTCGTCGTACAACGTTCGTCGGTCCAACATGACTTCCAACCAGCCCGGCTGCCAGGAGGCCGACCCCGTTGCGTGATTCACCTGATACAATCAATCAAACGTAAAAAGCTAGGAATTTGTTTGAAGTTTAGGCAGGACAATAAAATGTATTCAACAACATTGTTAAAGCCAGAAGGCTTCGACCCTCGGTGTATTGATATTTGAGACATATCCGGCATATTGATGTGTATCTCTAGATTAAGGGGCTATGCCCCTCGGTGTATTGATATTTGAGACATATCCGGCATATTGATGTGTATCTCTACATTAAGGGGCTATGCCCCTCGGTGTATTGATATTTGAGACATATCCGGCATATTGATGTGTATCTCTAGATTAAGGGGCTATGCCCCTCGGTGTATTGATATTTGAGACATATCCGGCATATTGATGTGTATCTCTACATTAAGGGGCTATGCCACTCGGTGTATTGATATTTGAGACATATCCGGCATATTGATGTGTATCTCTAGATTAAGGGGCTATGCCCCTCGGTGTATTGATATTTGAGACATATCCGGCATATTGATATTTGAGACATATCCGGCATATTGATGTGTATCTCTAGACCGGACAATCCTAGATGTCTATTAACAATAATTGTTAATAGACATCTAGGATTGTCCGGTCGAAGCCTTCTGGCTTTAACAATGTTGTTGAATACATTTTATTGTTGGTTAATTATAAACCTATAATAATAAGCTAACAAGTGCAGTGAAAGTGAGTGTGACGAGTCGACCTCACGAAATATTCCTATTTCCCGTCTTTCACACTCCGTTTTGCTACCTTTTATTCGACTCCCACGCCCTCTATGAAGAGAGGACCTTGGCTATGGATGACTGGAAAGTAAAAAATCGTTTTATAAGCAATGTGTTTGGGTTAAAAAGCAGCATTGCGTTTGGGTGATCGATGACAAGAAATGACCGCTCTGATATACTTGTGAGACTAGTGTAATTGCAGTACCTACTATAAGGGAAGACACACATCAAGTTCTGAAATGAAAGAAGACCCTAAATAGTTTGGTTATTTTGCCACGGCAAGGCCAAGCTCTCAAAAGGCAGGATTCAAAATGCTTGCCACATGTTCTCCAAGGGGCACAGCTCCATGTCAATACATTGCTCAAAGTCTGGCAATAAACAAGAAATGACATCCAAAGTCTGGCAATAAACGACATCCAATCCACAAATCTATAAAATGGAGTTCTAAATTGGCGAAAAATGAATGTCTTCGCAGCAGGAGGCTCAAATAGGAACCAAATTTCCAAAATTTCCATAATTTATCGCACTTGTGGGCATTTTATTTATTCTTACGATACAGAAGAACCAAGTGTTCGACAGCCTGATTTATTACAGAGGTTTTCATCCATTTTGTGGTTTCCTTCGATACCCCAAACCTCCTCCTCTTTCCCCCAAGCCCATTGCGTTACGGGCGCTGGAATTTGGGGTAACGCCGTTACACGGAGAGTTTTCTAATATCATTATTTACGGACCATCAGGCCTCCTCATTAATTGTCATTTGTCAATTGTTCCTGTATTAAATTATTACCATCGAGGATAGCTCATGCTTTTTATTTTTCCTTAAACGAGCTCGCTAGCAAGGCAAACCCCAAAACAATAAATTCATTCATCTCTCAAGATCCACGGAATGTCACAGAGTTCCAAAACATCAATCGGAGGAACCGCCGACTAAATTGCCGACTAGATTGGTAAGACCTTATTTTCCTCACGAATTATGTAGGGTTTTCAGCAGGAACATCCCGATGCACTTAACAAACATCAAATTAGAACTAACACGGTCTGACGGATCTCACCAGGAGAGTAACTCGCTTGTCCGGGTCCTGAATATAAGCGTGAGTGGTGATCGGGTAGTAATTTCCTTCTATGCCGATCCTCTCGATCTTCACCCGTCGTTGAGTTCCCAGCCCGTTCTGGTCGGTGAAGAACTCCGGAGGTTCCCCGTTGTTTACGTCGGTTTTCAACCTTTAAAAAAGACGGGAGCATTGAGGTATTCGACTGGAGACGCGACTATAAAAAGTTCAAAACGGTGAAAAAAAAAAAGGCTGCACTTACCTCATGAAAAATTCCGTTTCTCGGTTTTTGGGAGGAGCTCCGAAATCCACGGTGTTCTCTATGTACGCCTGGAATTTTTTTTTTTAATTAAAGATTTTCCACTGCCAATCCAACTTTATGACAATTTACTACCGTCAGAAAAGATGGGTAATGGAGCGGAATCAGTTTCATCAACGTCAAAGTTCACCAGCCCTTTGGCTTTGAAAGAAAAAACTTTTCTCTTCTCCACTCTCACTCTTTCTCTCTCTAAGAGAGAAAACTTTTTCGGGCGAAGCCTAATTAAAAGGACGGAAAAGGACCTCAGTGTAAGTCCGAAAAAGGCTGCAAAGGTTCGATAAGGTTGAGCGGGTTGAAAAATTGATTCTCAGGAGCCCCTTCATCTTGATGGCTTCTCCTTTCTCATTTGTCACTTTTAGACCGGTGCCCATTTTTAGACCGGAGGAAACCTTTTACGGGATAGTGAGCGTTATTAATGTGTCCCCAAAATTACAAACCAAAATCACCATTCGTTTTGCTGCTAGTGAATTTAAAAATAAACCGTTCTTTTCCAAAGCAATATCCCAAGTATTCACGGCAAAACGGACGGGAATGAAGTGGGCCAAAGTTCTCGCTACCTGGGTGGTAATCATCCTCCTCCTCGGGCTGGAGCTCCACTATAGTAAAACCTAGTAGACTAGGGGGCGGGGAAATAGGCGATTGCTCCCCGAAAAAGTGAAAGTTCCATTCGCAACTATTAAAAAGTGGCGGTTGATCCTGGTGGAACGGGCGATCGCAGAGCGGGGTTCGGCGATTGCACCCCGTCAGGATGTTATTTCCTGACCAGCGTTGGACAGTTTTGGGTCCCCATCAAATGGATTTTACGTCGAAAATAACTTGGAAAACAAATTCGACCTTTAGGGGTCCTTTAAAACCATCGAAAACCCTGAGGAATCAGGACTGAATCTAGGACATCATTGCCGCCAGGACCCTTGGGCGATCCAGCTTGGAAAGATCTTATGGTAGTTCAAATCCAAGTTTGCAATTCTCTAATTGATCTGAAATGTGCGTAGCACGCAAAAACCGCGCAATTGGTTTACTCTTTTCAGCTTTTGCTCTATATCTCCTAAACCATGCATTTTTGAAAAATTTACTCCAGCTACACTTTTATAGAAAACTAAATGAGAGACAATTTGAGACCAACCGGAGCTCTGTAAGTCACTGTAAGGGACCGAGCTGTGACCCTTTGAAAATTGATTGGCTGTTATATGAGGAAAATTCATGGAGTAGAAGTTGTGCGTGATTTACCATTTATAAGTTCAATAATACCGTTCAAGTTCTGTGCCTCAATTTACCACCTCGCTCACAATAACACGCAGAAAGTGTATTGATGCATTTGTTCAAAATTTTACTTCATTTTGGGTTTTTAGAGTTTAGATCGAACTATGAGGCCTACAAACCCAATTTTGCAATGAACGCAAACTAAAATACCTACAACTCCATGTCTTTTCCTTGTAAGATAATCTATGTAGCCAAACTTTTTTGGAATTGGATTCGTATTTTATGGAGTTGCACTGTCGGATCTTAGTATTGCTCACCGTCGTGCCCAAAATCCCCGACGTGTGGTAGATTTCGACGGTGTTGACGAGGAAATCGCCGTAGACGACGGTCAAGGACGAGGCGACCGGACCGACGACGATGGCGATCCTCGGGGCTGGATGGTCGTCTTGGAGGTCCTTCTCGCCTGAAATCGCCACAAAATAAGAAATGGGTGCATATGGAGATTTTACCGTCACAGGGGGCGCCACACTCACTTTCTCGCGCGTTTGGATCCGGCATGAAGAGGTAGGCGCCTGAGTGGAACTGGGCTGACGGATAGGCGGCAAACTGCAGGCCGCACTGAGTCACTTTACCTGCCATTTTTGATTTTTGTACTCGTTTTGAATTGTACGATAATGCAAGCACATGGAAATCAACACCAACCAGTCTTTTTGTCCATTATGGACTTGAGGAAACCCGTCCGACCGTCGACAGTAATTCGGAAATTGTCGTTTTCCACTTGGATGTCCCCCTGTTGTATTCCTTTGGCGGGGAAATGGTCGTTCCTGGCGCACTCTTTGCAGTGTATGCTCGCTCGGGAGGCTCCGTGACCCGCCTGAACCAATAAACGGCCGTCAATAACCAGGAGTGCCAACGGTAAAGGCGACAAGACTCAACTTACCTCGACGGTGAACGTCGTGACGGCCAAAGGAGGGAGTTCTGCGAGGAAAACCAATTCGAACAGGGTGTTCATCATTCTCAGGAGTGGCGGGTCTGCGTCGTCATACACCTAAACATTTAAAAATGTATGAGCCTCAAAACAAATGTGCCTTTGAGGGATTCAACGACCATAATATGTAACACTTTCCAGGTTCATATATTATATGAACCTGGAAAGTGTTACACGGCTACTAACCGTGAATTCAAGGAGCGTCTGGGACCGACCCACTGAGGGCATGTCGCAAGCGCTTCCAAGCAGCTATCCCGGTACCATTCATAGTCTGGTCCACTGACCGGGTGTCGCCTTTTTAAATTAGGCGTTTTCGGGTCTGCTGACTCAAGAGCTGTGATTGAAATAAAACTAGTAGCGTGGGTCCGCTGACCATGAGTCGCCTTGTCAAATTAGGCGATTTTGAGCCTGCTGACCCTGAGGCTGCCATTTAAATAAGAAACGTTGTGCGGGTCTCCTGGCATTACCGCAATACATGGTCAGCGGACCCATACCTACAATTTTTTTTTTAAAGATCGTGGCCAGGATTTTAAAACTTGACGCATGGTCAACGGACCCACACTATTTCTTATTTAAGTCGCAGCCCCTCGGTTAGCAGACCGAGTTATGCAGAAAACTAATGATAAGAGAGTTGATAGGGATAGGTAGTACCGAAGATAGGCGCTTGAAAGCCCTAGCGTCATGGCCACAGCAGGTTGGTCCCCAGACGCTTCATGAATTCATCACTGAATAAGTATTTCATACGAGGGATTTACAGTGACTACTGGTAGTTATGCGATTTACCGCAGTAGCAACTGAACTAGAGTGGCTACATTTACAGACTCATAATCACGTTACTCAACCAACTGCCAAAATATGCCATTGATATGAAGATACTCCCAATACTCCGGGGGTGCCTCAAAGATTCTACAGGCCTGCCAACGCACACATTATGTTACCTTCCTCTGAAAGTATTTCCCGTAAATATATCCTACACCCCATTTGCTGGGATCGGTCTGAAAACAGTAGCGAATCAACTTGGGTTTCTGAGCAGGAAGGGCTGGAAAAGTGAGACAGTTGGCCAACCTGGGTTTTGAAGTGGGTCATGTTCCACACTGGGTTCACTTGACTGGGGACTTCGTTTGAGTCGGCGTCGATCACCCGGACGTTCGGGTTTTTCACTTTTAGTCTAATCACCTGCACAAAACCAATTCACATTTTAGTCTGACAAAAAACGAAACTACCATTTTGTTGGCAACACTGTCAAGATAAGGTAAAACATGAAATGACATCTTCACAAACATAATGTGATCCAGATCTAAGATAGTGAGAACTCAAAAACGAAGTTGATCACAGTTAATAATATAAAGGGAACCCAGGAACTGGTTTCAAGCAGTTGAAAACCAGTGAGAAGGGGTTCAGTAGTTTGAAGGGCTTTGGAAGTGCTTACGAATGTGTTTGAAGGGCTTGAAACTGAGTAGAGGGGCCTTGAAGGGTTTACAGAAGTTTCATTAGGTTAGGGATGAGTTAAGCTACTTTAAGGAGCTCAAAACCAGGTCTTGAGCTACTTGGAAGGGATTGAAACACAGAGGAGTGTGAAGAGGTTAAAACCCGCTTAGAGGGGTCTTCGACTGATTTCATGAGGTCAAATCCCAGATACAGGGTCGATACATTTTGAGGGAGTTTAGAGCCAGTTTGAAGCAGCATACTATTTCCAAGTTTGTAAATCGTAGCAGATCAACCTTCATTCGTGTTGGCAGCATTGGGGAGTGTACATAGAATGGTATACCATACTAAAAATAATTCAAGCAAAACAATACTACATCGTACCAACACCATCGAAAATCTCACCTCTTGTCTAAAATGTCCTAACGAATTGAACACGATAATTCTACGAGGGCGGTCAGATTTCACAACGAGAGGAACTTTGTTCGGAAGGTTTTCGTAGCTTTCCCGGTCCGTATCCGGTAAAATGAACCTGAAAAAAGGAACAACGCTCAATCAGCCATTTTGAACCCGAAACAAGACAGCAGCACGACGCACTTGGAAACACTTTTCTGAAATCGCCGTTTTTCGCTGGTTGTCTCAGAGCTGTGGACAGAACGAGTTTGGGCAGAAAGAAAGGTGAGTTTAGGTTTGCAATATCCATACTTTAATTCATCATCCAGATTACCTCGTCTTGTGATTGTGGGAAGATACTTTATTCACAGCCCATTTGGAAAGTTTCACTAAGCTGAAAGATTGAAGTTTGAAAACGTTTGGTGGGGGGGGGGGGGGGGGGGGGGCTTAGGTCGAAAACTATCATAACTTTAGAATGAACCGAAACAGTTCATTCGACGAAATCGGAGCTTGGCTAGTTACCTCGTGGACAGAGGAAGCAGCTCGAAGGCGTCAGGCCTGGTGAGTATCGTCTGCAAAGCGTAACCCTGGACGGACATCGCTTCGTTGATGCCGTCGAACAATTTCAAAGCGTAATCGTGCATCACTTGGGCCTTCGAAGTCCCTACGATCAACAACAATAATTTTCCATTTTTTTTGCTCTTTTTAAAACTAGATACCTAGGTAGGTACCTAAAACTTGCTTCAACTCATTCGGCTCACCAGTGACGGCGTCGTGATGTTGGAATAAGGCGAGCGACTGTCGGGCCGTTTGGAGTTTTTCAAAATCCCGCTCCAATATTTTCAGCGTCGAATTGAAACCCAAACGCCGAGCCCGGTTAAGCGCATAAGTGTATAAAATTTCTGCAGACCTGAAAATGATTAAACGATTATGAATATAATTTAATGATATTCAGGTTTTGGAAGGTAATTTCGTGTTTAAGTGCCTCTCGTTCAAAAGGACGAAACAAAACAGACCTCACAGTTGGGTTTACATGATTTCGGGTCAATAGGGCCCGGGAGTAGAATGAGATAGTTTTCGAAGTGATTTTGTGTTTAGAATCGGTAAACCACTCGTCCAACTATGTGGTGGGACTCTGAGGGGACGTGAAGGGGCTTTACGTGGGGCGACAGATGAGGTTCTTGAAGGGTTTTGAGGTGTCGTTTTAGAAGCAATGTCGAATCGACGTAAGGGGAACCCCAGACCTACACGCTGGAACTTCACCGACGTTAATAAGGATAGCACATTACCTTAGTTGGCCTTCCAGTTCTCTGTCTAAAATCTTCCAGAAGGGCCTCGTCGTGAAATATCCGCTCCAATATGCCGGACGGCCTTCGGAAAATATGTCTGAATAGACGTAAAAATCGCCTGCAAAATAAATGTCAGTGTAAGCGTAATGATCATTTTAAAAAACATAGAAAAGACATGGAACGTTTCAGTGAGGTTGATCGGACGTCCAAGACACGGCTGGAAGTCAAAACCCAAAACCTTCTGATAACTAGAAACTTGTGGAACTCATTCAAGTTAAACCCTTCTTTATGTTGAACATCTCAAAACGTGATCTAAATAGCTTCTTGATGATGAAAATCGATAACTTCTATCATGGCTAAAAGGGGGGTTCATACTCCAAACAATCATCATAGATAATATCTTCTTATGGATTTTCGGTGGTTCCGCCTGTGCCGACAGACTTAATGGCTCCATAGCAGTCTCCACAGCACTAACCTGTGCCGACAGACTACCAGGGAGTAGTCGTGTTTCTTGTCGTAGAGTTCTCATTTTCAGATATTTAGCAGGCACATGTCCGGGCTTACATAATCAGGATTTGGAGGGCCGACCAGCCGTTTCGACGGTGAAAAAAAAAAACTCCCTGATCTTTACAATTAATTTGTTTGATGAAAAGGTCTCTTTTTTCAATAGCACAAACCCTTTAATTTCAATTTTCTTCGCAACTTGGCAGATTTTTATTCTATCTCAAAAGGAGATGGAAAATAAGTTTCTTGTCGCCTTTTCATTTCTCCACTCCGTAGGAGGCTCTTTAAGAAGGGCTTCTTTTCAACACCCCGAAAGGGGTGGTTGGGGGTCTATTGACGGATTCCTGGGCACATGGAAGGCTTCCAGGCCTGCCGATAACCTGCCAATAACCTCCCCTCGAGTGCACCTGCCTGCCCTCACCGACCAATAACCCTCCTGAGACATTGTTGGGATTCCTTTTGCCCAGTCTTTCATTCTCTCGTTTATTTTCTCACACTTCCCCCGTTTCGTGGGAGCCAAATATAAAGGTACCCCCAATCCTGTGGAGCGCTGGCAGTGTGGATGAAATTGCATACCAATATTTGGTTTGAAACGTTTTACTCAAAATTAATAAAGGTAAATGTGTCAGGAGGTTTTGGGTTATTATTGAAGGAGAATGGTAAACACTAGCAAACTTGGTAAGTATTGTTCCAAGGAGGTGCAAAGAGGCCAAGAAGGATGAAATATTGATGGCTCATGAGCATGGAGTAAGGAACTTCCTTCCACTATTGCTCAAGAGATGGCTTTATCAAAACAAAAAGAAGCGGGTGTCCAGGTGCAGAACAGGAGCAACGTGAAGGAGAACGAAACAGCAGGAAACCCGAAGCTGCCAAGAACGAAAAATTGATAAAGTCAAAACAAAATCCGGTGAAGAATCCAGAGATTGACATCCAGCGAAAGGAATGATTTGAAGGAAGAGGGGTGATTTCCTCGAGACTCCAAGAACAGGAATAGAAGGAAGGAATGAGAGGAAAAGAGAAGAGCAAATTTAAGCCAACTCCTCGAATGGCAGAGGACCCTAACTTACTGTATCATCATAATATGATTCATAATAGTATTATGATAACGTTTCGTCAACGTACCATTTTCAAATCAAAACGTTTTCGGAATTTCATCACAAAGTTATTCCTTTTTCTCGAGGGTGCTTCACCGACTCCTTCCGCCGAGCACTGGCATTACTATCATTCGAAAAAAGAAAAGGTCGAAGAGAAAAGAGTCGAACACACATCACTGTACGAGGTGGGTCGAGAGAAAACACTTCTCAACGGAACTCGTCCCCGGGGAATCCTCAAGTTCGGTTTGCCAGGAAAGTTCCCCCCGACTTGGGGACATTTCCGGGGCCTCGGGGGATAAAAAGGGCAACACACTCATTTCGAGCTGGTCGGAGGAAGAGTCAGTTTGTTTGGGTCTTAACTTGGCGGTATTTACCGACCGGGTCTCAGGGGGGATTCCAAATTTCTCAGGAGCTGGGAACTTCTCCAACTGGGTCATTTAGGAATAAAAATTCTCACCTTTCAGCGTCTTGAAATCCCTCGTCCGCCTTCGGACTTCCTTGAAGTAGTCGGATATCGTCCCGAAGACGATTTCCGCGTTGTACTGTTTGTTCGAATTGATGTAATCGAAGAGCCGCTTGTAATTTCTGTATTGTTGGTCCCATTCGACGTCGTGGTCGTACCTGAAGTCGTCGCCGATCGGCATGAGTACAACGTTGTGGGGGTAGAGGCTCCCCGTCCGGCCGTACTGCTCGAGGAGAAGTTCCGCTTTGGTCCGGACATTGTCCTCGTCGATGGAGACGGCCCTTAGTGAGTACTCGGTGTACTCACCGGGGATTTTGCGAAAGTCGAAATTCAAACAGACCTAACAGACAAACTCAGTGACTTGGGTTTCATCGAGAAAACATAATGAGCTGTTTCATTCATTTAGGTTTTGCCCTACCTGGGGATGAGGGCCACAGGAGTGCTTGATGGAATATATGTCAAACGGCGCATTATGAACCAACATGTCACCTTCCCCTTTGGTGTCCCAAGCCTGTAACAGAAGCAGTGTCATTAACAAAGCTGCTTCGACTATACCTGGTTGGAGACCCAAGAATCATGTAATGCAAACATATCGATTAAACTATTACCCCGAGGGTTCACAGGTCTCCAGTTGGTCCCAACTTGTGGCAAATTTAGTTCTCTATAAACGTGTAGATGGAGTAAATTGACCAAAATTGCATAGTTTAGGCTAAAACTGAAAAGATTAAAAAAATATCGCGGTTTTTCGCATGCTACGCGAATTTCACATCATTTAGACAGTTGCAAATTTGAATTTATACTAGCCTAATGGGTCCGAACACATTAAAAACTTCATCATGTTTTGCGAATTTAACGATTTTTGTGCCGATTTTGACTGGCCTATTACTATTGTGCCAATCGAATTGAAGTCAAGGGTCACAGTGTGTCAATCGGCTATGGTTCAGATTAGGATAACGACGATAACTGATTTATTAAGTCGCTCGGCCTCTCTCGGGGCGTTGACAATACAAAACTGTAGACGTCAAGGCCAATCCACGATGTCTGAATTGAACGGTTCTTAGTAGGTACCCGATATAACCTCACCTGTCTCCAGATGAAGTCTCCAGCTCGCTCTTTGGCCAGCCACTGCTTCCAGGCGTAGTGTATCCTCTGTATGACGGCCCCTCCTTCCATCCCAGAAGCCTGAAAGAATTCACTATCAGACTCACTCCGGCAAAGTCATGCGCGTGTATTACAACAAATTTCAGCGTACTTTGAGGAGATAAGGCACTGTAGGACCATGCCCGAAAGGGTCTATACTCCACCCACTTTGCGGCATCACTCCCAACTTGTTCTTCACCCACTGGTGACCTGCAACGTGAACAGATTAACTAACACTCAGCAATTCCAGGCAACCAACGCATTTACAGATAATTACCGTGTATTAGTTGATTGACCATAGCGAAAACATGCGAAGTCGCTTCGTCCGTCATCACCCAACCTCCGGTAGTTATTTCAAGTCTCCCTTCGTCCAGCAGTTTCTGCACGAGTCTCCGCTTGGTAGGGTGAGCACTGAAGAACAAAACGAATGTTCATGGCGAGGAGAAAAATAAATCATGTAGCCCCTTGTGGCTCCTGATATGGTTTTATAGACATTACTGCATCCTCTCTGAAATGCTTTTCTCGCAGATTGGTTTCTACGGAAATTACTTCTTTATGCAACCCTGAAAATTGTTTTAGGCCAATCATTTCCCAATGCCACTCTCCAGAACGTGTTCAAGGAAATTACTTCTTTCTAAATCTCTCAGGTACCTCCGCTTTAACAGTCTTTCTGGACGTTTTTACGGGAAATCTCAACTGTATTTAGATCCATCACTTCTGGATGGATACATTTTCACTTTGATACATCTCAATGCAACTCTCTGATAATCTCTCTAAGAATGATCGGTGTCTGTGTGTGTGTATGTATGTGTCCCTTTCACGGCAAAACTGTTGGACGGATTTTGATGCGGTTTTTTGCAAAATGACCTCAAAATTTGAAATTATACGTATCAAGAAGTCTAGATTTCAAAAACGAAACGTCCGCTACCTGAATACCTGAATGTTGACCAAATACTCGGTTCACCATCTAGTTGTGCTTGCAAGGTTTTCAGTTCGATCGCCCTAACCCGTGGGGCGCTATGGGGCTAAAACCGGACTACGGGTGGGGTTTTTGAAGGTTTTCGGCTAAGAGGTCAAGGTAAATGTCGTTTTCGAAGTATTTTTGGACGTGAAATCAATTTTTTGGCGGTCCCAGAACAATCCGATTTCACCGTGGGGATCAATGGGGCTTTCATGCGGCTAAAAATGGGATTTTTCGACGATCCCAAAAATCAAATCATCAAAGGTCAAATATGGTATCGTTTTCTGAGTAATTTTGGACGAAAAATCCGTTTTTCGAGGTGTGGGACCTGATGTGGGATCTTTCCAAATATTGTACAGAAAATTAAAATTTCTATTTTCTTATTTTTTATTTTTTCAAAAATATTAAATATTTTTATTTCTTCAAGAAAATTTTTCTTAATGTTCTTAAGAAAATTTGTCTTAATGTCTTAATATTTTTATTTTTTCAAGAAAATTTTTCTTAATGACCGAATTAAGTAATTTTTGCACAATTAACTTAATCAATGAATAGTAGGTATAATATATGGTAGGTATTAAATTAGTCAATGAATAGTAACTCCACGGGAAAAATTTGCAGCGTTTTTCTTGCGATATCCGATAAACAATGTGATGACAAATTTCTAATGAAATTAAAGTTTTTTATTTTCCCTACGCCATTAGGTCATAGCTAGTTTGCCATGACGAGGCAAACCCCAATACAATTTGGATATCTTCGACCAGTTGGTGTCGTCGGATAGAAAAGTGGAAAATAGGATTTCATTCAAACTCAAGGTGGGAACATGCCATCTGAGGCAGCTGAAAAAACCAAGTTTTGAAAGAAAAATTCTGCCCTAATGGGGTTCAAACACAAGCATTTTTTTAGGGTTTCGTTTGTCACCCGTGATTCTTTCAAGAAATGCTCAAAGAGACGTAAGGTAGTCTAGAGGAACCCATAGTGAGCGAGTTTACTGAGGAGAGAAACATGGGGCACAAGATCGAAGTCCTTAGTCAAATCAAGGAGGTGAATGGAAGCTTGATATGAGTCTCAAGAGCTTCATAAAAGTCCATAGCCAGAGCAAAAGCAGCCAACGTCGTACCGCCACAAAACTAAACGGTCTAAAGTCTTTTTAGCTTCAAACGGCAGCAGTCCGCATAATCTAACCTTGAATACTTGGAGAGCTGCTGGAATAGTTTTAAGAAGATAAACTCTCTAACAGTGTAGGGAGCTTAAGTGCACGAGTGGCTAAAGTTGTGAAACGTAATGACACTGTACCTACTCGCACGCAGTTCCAACTACCACACTTAAATCTCGGTATCTTGATAACAACATGTCATGTTTATCTGCTGTACGCCTCACAACCTCTCTAAAATGTAATCGATTACATTTAGATGCGTCTTTAATACATTTAACCCCTAGTTTTTATATTTAATGCTATCTGAAAATATTCTATGTAGAAGTGTCTGACCTTTTACCCTTCTAACTGTCTGACCCTTTTACCTACCGTTCTTCGTTTAGTTTTTAGGCTTATTTTATTGTATGACGATTGCACTGTCACTTTGGCTGAGCCAATAAAAACATATAGATTGATTGTTAGTGGAAAGAACGATTATATTCCACACCCGTGAAACCACTATTTATGTGAGGTATTATTGTAGATGAAATGGATGTACATAGTTGTCTCGTATTTCATGACACTCAGCAATAATAGATTATTGATTATCAGTTATTGATATCAATGACTGATATGATGAAACAATTTTCAGCAGGACTTCTTTTCCATGTGAAATGGCTCAGCTACACAATATTTGGTTGACCCCCCTCGTACAAGACATATCCATGTCAAAATCATACTGGACAGTACTGATTGATGTAAAATCGTATGAGAGTATTGTATAGAGACATGGAGGAATAGAGAATTACTTACTTTCCTCCATGGTATAGAGAATTACTTTCCTGAAAACAACTCACATAGATCTGCATCAGGAAGTGATTAACTATAACAAAGGTTTATTGAAGGTGCATCAGGAAGTAGTTCTGGCGAAAAAAAAAAAAAAAAAAAAAAAAAAAAAATCTGTATAGGAACGGTATACTTATCGAAAGAAAGACATTATCCATGATTTATTGTTTTCCCATCAAGGGAGAAAATAGTTTTAATTACTTAACAACTTTGAAATAATTTTTATAAAAATTTTAAAGTCATTTTGAATAAATAATTTATAAAAATTATTTTTAAATTTTCATGAAAATTATTTTAATATTTCAAAGTCATTGACACTATTTTCTTCCTTGATGGGAAAAACAATAGATCATGGATATGTCCAAGTATTATTTTCCCCGTCAAGGTAGAAAATAGATGAAGGTTAATAGAAGAAATGAACGCAGGAAGAGGACACAACAACAAAATCTTGTCATAGATGGAAAGAAAAAACGTGCTGAAAACCCCGTTACACATTCTTCTTGACTCTCTCGTAAAAGACATAATAATATTATGCAAAATTTAAATGTTCGGCTGTTTATTATCTGTATATTTTATTTATGGTTAAAAAATCATAAATAAAATTTAAAATAATTAATTTCTTCTCGATGCTTCTCACTGATACTGTTTTAAGGGAATCACTTCTCTGGGCCAAAATCCGAAATATTCTTACAGTAATAATTGTAGTAATTATTACTTCTTGATGAAACTCCGATATATTTTAATTTAAATCAATTCTCGATGTAGGTACCTTTCAGATTCGTTTTTACGGAAATAAGATTTTGATGGTGGGTATTTTCTGGAGCGTTTTCGTGAAAGGGAATTACTCCTTGATGCACCTAACATAACTGTTATGTTAATGCAATAATAGCCTCCTGCATCATGCACGGCCTACCTTTGCCACCATTGAGAGAGGAATGCGATTTCCGTCCAGATGAAAGTCATGTTTTTGAACATGGTCAACTTGTCGGCCATGTTGTTGAGGATGTTTCTCGTGTGATAGTGGTAGTAACTCTCGAAGGTCCGCAACCATCCCGGATCGTTGTGCGAATGAGGGACAACAATTACCTGGAACCAAATAAATCGAATAAAATGTATTCCCTCGGTGGGGAATTCACTGATTCGTCGACATGTAGAAATGATGGAGCAAGTTAAGCACGGGGAAGAGATGAGCGCGCAAAGAGAAGGTAAGTAAGGGCTACCGTGTCAAAAGGGGGAGTAGAAGGAACGTGTGAATAGCATATTTTAGTAATGATCCACTATATATGCAGCATGTTGTAAGGGTGGGAACGAAAATTCCTCTTTTTTTTTCTTTTTTTTTTAAGCTTCCCCCCCAGAATACGTATACCGTTACAACGCGATAACGTACGCGAGAGGCGGCAGACCGTCGAAGAAAAAAAGTAAACGCCGACCGTGTAAACGATTTGGTTCGAATGGACAGAATTATTGACGGTGCTGCCGTGACATTTTGATGGGAGCGATTTATTTCATGTTAGGTAGGCACGCAGAGTGAAAATTAAAAGGCACACGTCCGGATGGCAACCGCAAAGTCAGTTGGCAGCACTGCGAGGACTTTACACACTCAAACAGTCAAAATAAAGCAGTCATACTCGACAATGTCGAAGTCATGTTCGATGGAGGAAAAAAATAACAAACAGGCAAGTCGTCCCAATTCATCAAACATGGCAATAAAACACAAAAATAAAAATGGCTGTTGCGGCGGCATGGGCCACTCTTCCATCTAAATTCGCTCGCTTGATCCCCTCGTTTGCTCACAGCCCGCGGGAGGCGCCACTTCCAACAGCCCGATGGGGGGGGGGGGGGGGGGGGGGCTAATTCTCTTGCTAACAGGACTTGTTAGCTAATTCTGCAGGTAATTACTCGGACCCCTCCATCGCGTCGTCAAATCCAGATTTTTCATCTCAGTAATATCATCTATTCTTATATAATATATAAGAACCAAAAATATGTGTGTGTGTTCTATTCATATATTATATGAATAGAACACACACACATATTTTTGGTTGGGACCGCTGACCTGGACTCCTCCATTGGCAATTCAATTGAGGAAACCGGTTCAGCAGACCCAATTAATGTTTCGCGCGGGGTTCTTGCCCAGGCCGCCATTACGGAAAATTCCTTCGTGGCAGCCGGGAAATTAACCCTTCGTAAGACTCAATTTGAGGATGGTGTCTCCCTTACTGAAAAACCGCTTGGGGAAGCTCAGAATCAAATTGTAGTATCAGGTGTGGATCCAGGCAGAATTAATGCCGATGTTGACAATTCAACTTCGGTATTAAAATCGACTGGACTCTCTTCCGAAATTCAACGCATTCCAGTCTATAGACTGGGTATACCCAGACACTTCTTGTCGGGCTGGAGATAGCGGAATTTCCAATACTGCTTCGATATCACTACCTAGATTTGCAGATCACAACAAATTGTGTCATGCCCTAAATAAGGATATTCAAGTACCCCCTTCAAATTCCTCCAAAGACACCGGGGGCGAAATCCTAGTTACGCTAGAGGCCTTCCCCCAAACACACAACACTCAAATTGATATAAATTCATATTTGGAACTCAATTTGAACATGTAGGTACTCGCCCAACACCCGCTAAATTGGGCGAACCCACAGCTCTTAAAATCGAAAATAATTCATTTTACCTCTTAATTTTTTAAACAATGATGTTTGTGTCAATAATATTAAAATAATTATTCCTTAACTAATTAATTATTTCTTATTTTTTATTATTACCTTAGTCTTTTGTTAAGGGGAAGAAAAGAAACCAAAAAAATCACGGAAAAATTAACCTATCAAAGGACAGAAAAAAAAGAGCTGGAGTTTGTCTTAGAATGAAAATGTCGAATCAGAAATTAAGAGGAGACCCCTCTTCAGAAACAGTTGTCTCTAAAATGAGGTCATTTGCAGTCCGGGGCTTGTCCTTCGCTAATTACTATCCTTTTTAGTTGGAAATGGTCGGTATAAAAAATGAAGAAGAGTTGAAGGGAGTTTTTGCCTGAAGAAAAAGAGACGAGAGAAGGAAACGGAGGGAGGAGAGAAAAAATTGGACGCGTCTTGTTTTCAAATTAGTATCATTCTCTGTTGAGGGCCACAGTCGGAGTCCCTTTGTGGATGGAAAATTGGTGAGGCGCTCATTAATTTGTTCGACCTTGCGAGTCTTGTTGGGATTTCCGTTTCGATGATTTATTCGTTCAATCGCAGAATCAAGTTGGAGTCACGTTAGCGTTTGATCGAACGCAGGGTTGTCGAAGAGTGCGGATTTATGAGTGATTTGTTGTGGTTACACTTTTTTGACCTCAAGTCGCCCCAGCCTGCCGAAAATTCCACTATTTTGTGTTATGGTTGTTCAAGGATTTGAAGGGTAGACTTGGTTTAATCGTGGAAATTTATTTGAGAGAAACATGATTGAAAGAGTGTATAATTAATTAAGCTGAGCTATAATAAGTTAACTAGTTTTAAGCAGTGTATACCCTGTTTGGAGGGTTCTGATACGTGGATCCTATGATACGTTTATACGCTCCTATTTATAAGCTCCCGTATAAATATTATCATACGCTCCCGCGATTATGATACGCTCCCGGCGAAATTTTATCATACGCTCCTGCCATTACGATTCATTGATCGCTATGTGAGCTATCCCCTGCAAGCACAGATATAAAAAGGTAAGTATATATACTACCCAACGTTGGTACATATTGGAAACCCAAAACCCCAATGCAGCCAATCCACTTGCTTCACTAGTCTCTTGCTTGTAAACCGATGCCAAGACCTTGTATTCCATGACCACATTATCGCATGATCCCATTATCCCACATAGGAGCGTAAGATAAAAGTTCTAGAAGTCCACTCTGAACGAACGGTAGCGTAGCGTATCATAGCTCTCCCGTTTTGATAGGGATGATATCAAACTACAATCTATCAATACAGGAAAAACACCAATCAAAATTCCCCGATTCATATTTTTCATTGCTTGTTTCAACTCCTCTAACAATCCATTCTATAAATAAAAATGCATGTCTTTATGTTTGGATCATTAAAATGAGATATTAAACGTCTAACTGGTATTTATTACCTATCAGTTAGACGTTTTTTACTGAAATATTTTCAAACAATAAATTTTGTTTGAGTTGAAAGAAATGAATTAAGAAATATGTCTACCTGTATTCTATAGAAGAATTTTATTTGATGATTATTCCGTATCACCCTGGAAAACTAATGACCAGACACAGCAAAGTTACACTGTGTTGACAAATATTAAATTTTAATTTTATTGCACCTCAACAATATTAGTGATGAGCATCGATATTCCGTTGGTTTGAATACGTTTACCCAGTATAGAAGAGCATTAAATCAGTTTGATGGGACTTAGAATCAACACGAAGGTGTACATCACTCGTTAAGGGGGAATAGGCCAGGCGTAATGGGTGAATCCTGATTTGGAGGAGGATAACACTGATTTAAAGTGGCCCTCGCCTCAAACCTGCCCTTATCAACGTATGGCAACCCTGATCAAGTCAGCAGTCAGAACTTGGCAACACTGGATGATACGACATCAAATTAGGTTATTTTTGCCCCCTTATCTAGGTTAAGCTGGCGGAAAATACCCATAATAGAACGAGTAGGCACTACACAGTAGGTGGCCCTTCGCACATAAAAGGTTGCACAAGGGACAGTTTTAAAAGTTCCTCCCTCAGGATGGGAAAAATGCGGTATCTCGCTCCCGGACAACTGAAAAGGACCCCTTCGCAGATAGGCACTTTAACCAATAATGACGTCACCTGGAGACCTTTAAAAACGCTGAAAGTCTTTTTTACGGTTTCCATCCCCCCCCCTCCCCTGTTTTTCTCTTTACAACTTCTCTCTTTCTCTTTCACTCTGAATTATTACTCTCTTTTTACCCCTCCCCCTTTTCCAACCTTCTATTCGTCCTCACCGAGTCACAAAGGGACCCTGTCGTGACCCTTTTGAAAGAGACCGACCACGCACGACCCTAAGACCCTGAGCACATCCCGAGGTTTCACTCCTTCCACCTGATACTTAGAGACCGAGATAAGAGACCCCGGCCAGTTCTTTTCACTGTCCTCGCACCGATTTAAGGAACTCCTTTTCCCGTAGTGGGGGTTCATATGGCAATTTCGATGGTAAGCCAGAGCAAGAGGTTGGTAGTTTGAAGATGGCAATGAACGCCTTCAAATCAGATTTAAATCAAATCGAACAACTTTTAAATAACTTTGAAGCACTTCCTCCCACTTTGGCTTGTCTTTTGCCATCAACCACTGGTGAACTGCCCCTACATGAGGATCTTTACCTTGTAATTGATGTAGGTACTCTGGTTCGTATCCTGAAAGCACTGTCAGCATGCGCACATTGGCCTCCATCTCCTGCTGCCCTCAGAGCTTCTTTCGCTTACAATACTTGCAGCAAAATTTAATGTAGGTTTCTGGGCAAAGCTCTCCTCACCGGGGTTGGAGGCGTCCAGTCGGTAGTTCTGGTGTGATTCCCCAGGTTCCGCGGAGCATATCCTTCGGCTGACCCTCTAACGCGTGGCCTTCCCTGATGGGGGGCGAGCAGTTTGGTCCTGCTATGTGGGCACTGGCCAAGTTCGCCCAGGCCACGCACGGGGCGGCCGCGCTAATAACAGTACCACAGTAGGGCAACTACAATACGCCGCTTATTAGCAGTAACTGCCCCGAGGCTTATTGGCCTTTGAGCTCCCGACGCGAAAGCAGGCGGCCCTGGACCTGACTAAACAGGTCCAGAGTGGAGATCCCCCTTCTGGGGGTCCCGGTCGTGGCCATGGGCTCGGCACACCGGGGTCCACTGTGGACCGTCCACACAATACTTGCACCCCTTGCACATGGGCTCCTGGATGCACTCAAGTGTTTAGCTCCTGGTCGTTACTTAACTACTGGCTACCAGGGGCTCATGCATTCCATCCACCTCTTCAATGAAGTTCCTACCACTTCAAACTGATTATATGGTCTATCAATCCGGTTTTGACAGCTACAAACCCTTTCATTCTAGTTGCTACCGTTCCTAACCGGTTCTGAATCCCTTCAAACCCTTGATCCCCCCCCCCCCCTCGGTGTGGAATCTGCAAAAGCTAAGCGACCTGATAGTTTCCTTACTTTGAGGGGGAGTTTAGGCCAGGATTCCCTCGTGTCTTTGTACCGCTTCTCGAAAAGGTTGTCCCAGTACTCCCGGCTCCGCATCCAATATGGCTGAAACAAAACAAGCAAATGTTTAAAATAAATACTCGTTTAAAGGGTCCACATTTCAAACTGTTGAAAAATGAAAAATTTTGATACATCACTCGGTTTTCTTTGTAGTTGGTCTCGCTGGGGCTTCACCCTGCAGGTAGCAGGTGGGGATTTTGAAGGGCATCGGTAAAGGGATCTAGTGAGGTGTTGTTTATGAAGAGATTTGCCGTAAAATAGTTTAACGGAGGTTTCAGACCAAACTGTGGACCCTCTGAGGGGGATTAGGGTCAGGAGGTCGCGTGAAGGGTCGTTTTCAAAGTAATTTTGGACATAGAATCTACCTTTGGAGGGTCATAGATTTGTCAGACCTTACCGTTGGGAAACGTGCGAGTTGGTGTCGCCAAGAGGTGATGCGAAGTTTTCATATCATCATGGAAAGTGAAATCAATTCATGCTTAGCAGAGTCGTAATCCAGCAAGAGCTGAAACCAATTTTTTGATAGGAGAAACCGAATTTCAGGGAGCACAGACTACCTAATAGTAATTCACTCCATGGAATTTTTCAGAAGGATTTTTGAACTTTGAAAACATTTTACAGAAGACGTCCATTGAAACGAATCCCAAATTTTTAAGCCTTGAATAACTTATTTTAAATCAAGCTAATAATTAGCTTGCGATAATTAAAATAAATTATTCATTTAAATTTAAATTATTTGAAGGCCACACTTTGGAACTCAGCTGACCAGCTATAGATTTTTCAGGTTGATTATGGGGGTGTTGGTTTCTCCGTATGACGCACCAATAATTATTGGTGCGTCATACGGAGAAACCAACAATTATTCAAGTGACACAGTCCAGCGGTACCTGGCAGTATGAATTATAATTCATACTGCCAGGTACCGCTGGACTGTGTCACTTGAATAATTCTCATCACGTTCACGTATTCCGTCGATGCGGAAGACCACCCAAGCGCATTTCTCATAGTGTAATAATTATTAGTTATCGATCTTCAATCAATAAGGCCGGTCAGGCGGTTTTTCTCGCTGGGTCGGTCTGCCGTGTTTGTTTGTTTGTAGGCCCTACGCTCGTCGGGGAAAGCACACAAAAGCCACTCGAATCCACTTAATCAACACCGAAGTGGCACTCGATACGGCAGGTGGTATTTTCCAGACAGAACTTCCCCTATTAATTTTTCATAGCCCGACAGGAGGGGAAAACCGCAAACTGGGAAACGCCATTTTCACGAGGAGGCGCTCGAATTTTTCGCAGGACGGATGTCAAAACGGCGCTGATTTGAGGGACTTCCATATTTCATCCCAGTAGCTTGAAACAAACATACAGAAGAGATCCTTGCAGTTTGGAAGGCATAGGCAGCTATGGTACTGGTTTGGAAAATTGAAGACCATGTTCGAGGAGGTGAAAGCAATAAGATTTAAGAGCAATAGAACAGGTTAGAGTGGTTTAAGAACTGGTTCAAAGAGCTTCAGCACTAGTTGAACCTACGAAACGAGTACAGCTATAGAACGGATGTGAGGAGCCACCAAACCAGTTGATAAGGTATAGAATGGTCTTAAGGAGTGACACCCGTTCAGGGCAACAGAACTAGTAGAATAGGTATGAAACAGGTTTGAGGAGCTAGAGAACTGGTTCAACGCGGTAAAGAACCAGCTTGAGTTATGGAACCAGTCAATCTCACAGAACTGGTTCGAGGACCTAATAAAACACCTGAAAAGCAATAGAACTTGGTTTGAGGAGCTTCGGAACTGGGTCAAAGAGCTACAGAACCAGTTTGACCACCTACCTACGTAACAAGTTTGAAGAGCTATAATCCAGTTAAAGGAGCCATAAAACCGGTTTGAATAGCTTTAGAACCGACTAAGATTTTATAAACTGGTTGAAAGACACAGTACAGGATTGAAGACGATAAACCAAGTTCAATGAGCTGAGTTTAATTTTGTTTCCTCCAATTTATGTGGGTGGTTCTCCCCTAAAAGGTTGTGTGTCCTATTTACAACGTTTACGAGCAAAACAGAGCCACAAATGTGAGCATTCGCTAATAACCAACCCGCTTACATCCAAGTGTGCCATCATAATGAAACGCGAGTGGAATCGACAACCCTCGTGTTTTCAAACTGGGAAACCTCTACATAAAACAATGCAAACAGAAATCCCACTTTAGTCGACGAGTTTCTCCACTTAAAGGCACACTTATTCAGTAGCGGGAGAGAAACCTCTGCACAGGAAATCTTTTCATCGTTTAGCAGATTACAACGTTGAAACAAACGTCGGGTAATTTCACGACTAAAAAGCTGAGGATGTCAATTAAGTTTTCGTCTCATTTATGACATTCATTGAAACACCATCCAATTCAACAAAATGATCAAAGGGTTCACGTTCCCGAAAATTGAGTTTCATCTTTATCGCTTTAGGGGTTTCTTCCTCCGGGAGTGGGGAGTATCGTTATTGAAGTTATTTGAAGCGAGCAGTTAAATAATGGGCGTTGTTTTCAAAATAATGTAGGACGTAGAATCATCATTAAATGCAAATTTTGCAAACAGCAACTTTCCTGTAAGACCAAACAACTTTCAGCAATGAGTAACTTTTATATGTCATGCAGACGAGCCATTCTTGTAGCTTTAACGTTTTTACGGCTCACATGGGCGGAGGTTTGGAGAGATTCTGTGATTATTATTTCCGTTCCTTATCTCCTGACCTTTGTGAAGAGATTAGCAAACCAACCGGTTTATCGGGAAGACATTCGACCCAAGCAAGCGCGCAGCCCCCGTGGTCAATGGAGTTATCCTCTTGTTTTTCCAAGAATTCACCGATGCTTCTTCACTCTCTATCTGTGCGTACATTAATGAAAATCTTCTTCGTAGGACTGGCTCATTCTTCCTCGTACCACAAATTAATGAAAATGTGAAAAGGGATCATTACCGGTGCCTAGAAACATCGGGCGGGCGTGAAACAGTCGCAAAAGTCATGGGGGGGGGGGGGGGGGGGGTAATAACGAAAAAGTACCCTAACTTTGTCTGCCGCCACAATTTTTTTGGTTTGTTTTTGGTTTGACGAATATTTTTAAAATATCCACAATCCAGAACTGTTCTCAACCCCTCCAAACCGGTTATTGCCCTTTCAAACAGGTGCCTTTCCAGTAATCGAACTCAAAGCAGAACTGCATTGCCACTATAATATTGGTACACCTATATTATAGGTAAAGTAAAAATGTCAAAATCCGTACACTGCTGAAATCTCTCCTGTTCACCCTTGGACGTTGCAATTTGAGAGGGAGCCCTTCTGGGAGTACAAGAGATGAGTGAAATGACAGGGACTTTCCTGATCAGCTGAGTGAGCTCTCCTGTTCACCCCTGCACGTTTAAATTTGAGATGGGGCCCTCTGTACCAAAACAAACTTGGCATTTCATACTAATAAATGATTAATAACAATTATTGAGGAAGTTGCATCACAAAAGGTACCTACTAAATTTTTCATTTTCGGAATAATGATTTGTTAGGGTGTTACGGGGTAAAAGGTAAAGTTCGAGCCGGCCGCTGGGTTCCTTCTTCCCCCTCCTTGCTAAAGGTACCGCCAAGACTCCCTCCTCATTAGGCACCGACTGTCTCGTGATAAGAGCGTTCTGGAACTTTCAGTGGCGAGCCAGCTCTCGCATCAATGTTATTTTGTCGAATGTATTTTTCCACGCATTTAAATAATCACGCTGAATCGATCGTAATTCAGTCGTCGGAATTTATGAACCTACCTGCTGTACCTGACTTTCTCCCTGGGTACCAGTGGTGCTAAAATTCAAGTAGGTACTTCATTATGTAAACTTACCTTCCGCTGGCGTTCGCCAGCGGCCTATCAAATAATACGTTTATGATTCTTTTGTAACCTTATTAACTACCTAATAGTATGATGACTAAAACTACTAATTTAATTAAATTGCTAATTAAACCACTAATTAAACTCTAACAAGTTATACACATAATACTATCACTTACCTAGGCATGTATTATTATAAATACCTATCTACTCACCTTGTTAACTGGATTTCTTATATTGTTTATTTCATGTTAGAATGTGTCTCGCTGTCCATTGTAGGGTCTCTCTGTCGGAGCAGCTTTACCTATTGGCGTTGTCTCAAAACCCCGTGAATGGTGAGAGTGAATTTCGGATTAGCAAACTTATTCTCACGCTTTGGTCTGCGCCACCAGATGGGTGAGTTCGTTCCGATTCATCAATAATTCTAGTCTAACGTGAGGAATTTCATTGTGATGTTTTAGGGGTTTTTATACCCGGGATCCTAGGGATTTCACACCTCTGCTTTGCCCCGGACGATAGCCACCGCCACACCCAACAGACCTCTTCGTCAATAATTATTACTGCTAAGAATAGAATTAGTGCTAGTCAAAGCGAGGGGAGTGTTGGCGGCATCGTCGGGAGTTGTTCAACTGGCTTTAATAAAAAGCGTGGCACATTAGTTTTTCTTTCCATTAATCCTTGTTTACCTTGTCCCGCAAGTTCCTTCACTTGTAGCGGGGTATCCCGACAGGGTAGTTAAAGTGAAGTGGCGCCCTAATATATTTATGTCACTGCTGCTATCTGGTGAGTGAAAGAACCCAGCCGGCTGTATCATCTACCCAGAATTTGGTAACAAATTGGCCTCCCAACGTGGGGCCCTGTTGAGCATAGCTCCTCCAGAACAGCAGTGTTTTTGAATTCACCATTCAATCCTCTTGTACTTGTAAAGAAAAATTCTGCTTCTGCCCTGTATACAGTAAAACCGTAACATGCCTCCCATATCCACACCTGATGTGTATAGGTTGTTGAAGGATGAGCTCATTCATGAGCTGAAGATACGCGGACTTCTCTCCACTGGTAATGTAACTGAGCTCAGACAGCGCCTGAGGCTGGCCTACCAAGAACATATCCGGCCGGCGAACGAGCAGGTGCAGGCCCTCAACCCAAAAGATGAGCTGTCCACCTGTTCTGACAAATATGATGAACTAAAAGACTTTATGGAAGTCCTTAACGTCGAGGACGCAAACGAGATGAGGCGTCTGTCGAATAGGCTTTGGCACTACTATAACCGTCTGGGTCGCCAGCTTTTCGCCGAAGACGTGGATGAGCAACAAAGGGTTGATCTCCAGCAAGGGTTTGAGGAGCTCATCCAAATGGTGGAGAACGTCCAGCCCCCAGCAACACCAGCGAACGACAACGACAACGACAATGATGGGTCTCCAAACAACAGCGGAAGCCCACTTTCCAATGAAGGAGACGTCAACAACGGGGACGGTGCCCCCGACCCTCCAGGAAGAGTCAAGAGAACTCTGTTTGATCTACCCAATCCACCACCTCCCATGGGGGAAGGGCCTGCCAGGGATTTCAAGATATACAAGTGGAACCTCCACTTCTCAGGGGACGGAAACCAGAGCCTGATGTCATTCCTTGCAGACGTGGAGGACAAACGAGTGTCTCGACGTGTACCCCACAACGCTCTGTTCCTGAGTAGCTCTGACCTGTTCTCAGGAACTGCTCTAACTTGGTTCAGGTCTCGCCGATCCTCTATTCATAGTTGGCAACAACTGGTGTCAGAGCTGAAGAGGACCTTCCTCGACCCCAATTATGACGATCAACTCCTTGACGAGATAAGGCGTAGAACCCAAGGAGCCGACGAAAAACCTGCGATCTACCTGGCCAAGATGAGGTCCTTGTTTGACCGCCTGGCAGAGCCACTGACTGAGGCCCAGAAAGTCAGAATCGTCGAACAACGGCTGCGTAAGGAGTATCTGCAGCTGCTCCCGCTGACTACGTACAGCACCTTGGCTGAATTGGAAGACGTAGCAATGAAACTGCATATTGGACAGTCTTGGGCAGCTCGATTTGAGGAGCCTCCAACCAAGAACCTCTACGAGCCAGAATTGGGGTACGTCAGCCAAAAGCGAATGGAAGCCGTCAATAAAAAGGTGGCCAACATCAGCTCGGTAACCAGTGCTCCCAGCCCAGACCAAGGACCTACCAAGACGGGAGAAGGGGCTAAAAAGCCGCGGAACGCCCCTCAAAAACCAGTAGAGAAGACCAGAAAACCTGCAACCTGTTGGAACTGCTTACAGGAAGGCCATCGCTTTTATGATTGTGTCCAGGAAATGACATTATTCTGCTGGAAATGTGGAAAAAGGGACGTACCTCGAGCTACATGCCCTAACTGCAATGCGCCTCCTTTAAACTGAAGAAGGGGTCGCCTGCAGTGCAGGTCGACCCCACGCCACGCCCAAAAACTTCCAGAGACGGGATTGAATGGCAAACCTGGGTGGGCAAAGTGAACGCATTCCTTTCTGCCTGCAATGTCTCCAACCCCCTTATCCATCACCCGTCCAACTTGGATTGCAGACCCTACCTGGCGGTGGATGTATTCGGAGTGAGGCTACACGGTCTCCTGGACTCAGGAGCTGCGAGGACCGTGGTCGGCTCATCAGGATGGTGTAAAATACAGTCCCTAGTTAGGGGTATCTTACACGAGGAGCCTGTTACCATAATGGTCGCCAATGGGCAGCAGTGCGATGTCTTTGGATCAGTCTCAATCCCCATCACATTGCAAGGAAGGACAAAGCTCTTGTGTGTCTTGGTGGCCCCCAGCTTGAAATCTGATATGATTCTGGGAATGGACTTCTGGCGCATCTTCAGGATCGTTTTTGATGCAGCTCAGGACTCCTGGGGATTTGGCAGCGCGGCAGAGGTCGCCGCGATGAAATCACCAGCTGCAATTGTTGGCCGAGACGACCTATCTCCAGCCCAAGCTGAAAAATTGTCGGGGTTGATACAGAGGTATGAGTCCCGACCCCAGCCAAAGATAGGGTTGGCAAGGGGGGTGGAGCATTCAATCGACACTGGGGATCATGCTCCCATCAAGCAGCGGTATATACGTCGATCTCCCACACTTCTCGCTGTGATGAACAAAGAACTGGATGAGATGTTGGAACAAGGAATCGTGCAACCCTCCTGCAGCCCATGGTCCTCACCAGTGGTTATATCAACCAAAAAGGATGGGACTCACCGTTTTTGCGTGGACTACCGACGTTTGAACGAAGTGACTCGTAGAGATTCCTATCCCCTGCCATACGTTGATCACATATTGGATCGATTAAGGGACGCTAAATACCTGTCCTCGATCGATATAAAGAGCGCATTTTGGCAGATTGGTATCTCGGACAGCAGTCGGCCCAAAACCGCTTTTACAGTGCCTGGTAGAGGGCTCTTTGAGTTTCGCAGAATGCCATTTGGACTGGTCAATTCGCCTGCAACCTGGCAGCGCCTAATTGACTCTATAGTCCCGTCCGACTTAGAAGGGTCGACATTTGTGTACCTAGATGACATAATAATAGTTTCATCGGACTTTAAGACACACCTTGAGACGCTTGAGAGGGTTCTTTCCAAGCTGTATGAGACGGGCCTCACAGTCAACTGGACCAAAAGCCAGTTCTGTCGTTCAAGTCTGTGCTACCTGGGATATGTGGTGGATCAGAATGGGCTGCACGTCGACCCTGACAAGGTGGCAAGTATACTGGATTACCCCCAGCCACAAACAGTCAAACAGCTCCGTAGGTTCCTGGGGATGGCTTCGTGGTATCGCAAGTTCGTAGAGGGATTCTCAACGTTAGCAGCACCACTAAACGAGCTCTTGAAGAAGGGGCAGAAGTGGCACTGGGATGAGGGACAGGAGGAATCGTTCAACGCTCTCAAAGAAAGATTGGTTGAGGCCCCTATCCTCACTTGTCCGGACTTCGACAGGCCCTTCCTGATAAGGACTGATGCAAGCACTACAGGCCTAGGAGCAGTCTTATGCCAGGAAATCGACGGTGTAGAGAAGCCCTTGGCGTATGCTAGTAGGAGCCTCACAAAAGCAGAGAAGAATTTCAGCACGTCAGAGCTAGAGTGTCTGGGCGTCCTGTTTGGGCTGGAAAAATTCCGGGCTTACTTCGAGGGGACCACTGTGACGGTCCTAACTGACCACGCTGCATTGACCTGGCTGCGGAATGTGAAGGACCCCCATGGACGGCTTGCTCGCTGGGCCCTTCGGATGCAGCAGTTTGATATGGTCATCAAGCATCGCCCTGGCAAATCAAACATAGTTGCTGACGCCCTATCTCGTGTCTACGAGGATTGTGAGGTAGCTCCTTTAAACGCCGTGGAAGTCAGGGACACTTGGTACCTCAATATGATCGATCGGGTAACCAGGAACCCTCATAAGCACCCTCTTTGGCGATATTCAGACGGAAGACTCTTTCGGAAATGCGTCAACCGTCGAGATCTGGTAGGGTCTGAGGACCCTTGGAAAGTCGTAGTTCCCGAACCTCAAAGGGAACAGCTGATCCGATCGTGCCACGATGACCCCCAAGCAGCTCACCTGGGGATTTTCAAGACCCTGAGGCGGATCAAAGGAGGATTTTACTGGCCCGGGATGTGGAAAGACGTTCGCAGCTTTGTGTCTCATTGTGAAGTGTGCCTATCTCAGAAGCCCCTTCAAGAACTTCCCGCTGGTTTAATGGGTGCGCGGAAAGACGTTACGGCCCCATGGCAGATGATCTGCATGGACTTGATGGGCCCACTTCCCAGGTCATCCCAGCAAAACCAATACATCCTGGTTGTGACTGACTACTTCACCAAGTATAGTTTACTCCACCCACTGAGAAGCAGCACGGCAGAACCAATCACACGATTCGTAGAAGACCAGGTATTCCTCGTGTATGGGGCCCCCCAGGTTGTGGTCTGCGACAACGATACACGGTTTAAAAGTGCATGCTTCATCAAGAAAATGGAAGAGTACAAGGTCGAGGTCTGGCGAACAGCCAACTATCACCCCCAGGCTAACCCTACTGAAAGGGTTAACAGGGTAGTGAAAACCGCCATTCGCAGCTATATCCAAGGCAGCCAGCGCTCCTGGGATAAGGAGATACACAAAATAGGATTTGCGATACGGACAGCTGTACACGAGGCGACCAACTACACGCCGGCGTACCTGAATTTTGGCAGAGAGCCAAAACGCCTGGGGACCGACCATGGGCCAGGTTTTGCTGGCAATGGTCATACGATTCCCTCTTGCAGTGACCGAACTACGTATACTGTAGGACTCGGGCAGCTACCCCAGGTCTACTCAAAGGTACGAGAGTGCTTGAAAAAGGCATACGAGCAAAGCAAGGGCGCCTACGACCTCAGGCGCCGGCACACCACATATGAGCCAGGCGACACAGTGTGGAAAAGGAATATGGTCCTTTCTGACAAGAGTGCTCACTTCTCGAGCAAGCTTGCTCCCAAATTTGTCAAATGCACCGTGGCTAGCAAACTATCCAACCTTACCTACCGGCTCACCGGCGAAGACGGCAGCGACCTGGGAGTATGGCACACGAAAGACCTCAAGCCCCATCCAGACTAGTCCACCCATGCAAGACATCTTTTTTTTTCTTCTTTTTTTTAATACCAAAAGGAGGTATGTTACGGGGTAAAAGGTAAAGTTCGAGCCGGCCGCTGGGTTCCTTCTTCCCCCTCCTTGCTAAAGGTACCGCCAAGACTCCCTCCTCATTAGGCACCGACTGTCTCGTGATAAGAGCGTTCTGGAACTTTCAGTGGCGAGCCAGCTCTCGCATCAATGTTATTTTGTCGAATGTATTTTTCCACGCATTTAAATAATCACGCTGAATCGATCGTAATTCAGTCGTCGGAATTTATGAACCTACCTGCTGTACCTGACTTTCTCCCTGGGTACCAGTGGTGCTAAAATTCAAGTAGGTACTTCATTATGTAAACTTACCTTCCGCTGGCGTTCGCCAGCGGCCTATCAAATAATACGTTTATGATTCTTTTGTAACCTTATTAACTACCTAATAGTATGATGACTAAAACTACTAATTTAATTAAATTGCTAATTAAACCACTAATTAAACTCTAACAAGTTATACACATAATACTATCACTTACCTAGGCATGTATTATTATAAATACCTATCTACTCACCTTGTTAACTGGATTTCTTATATTGTTTATTTCATGTTAGAATGTGTCTCGCTGTCCATTGTAGGGTCTCTCTGTCGGAGCAGCTTTACCTATTGGCGTTGTCTCAAAACCCCGTGAATGGTGAGAGTGAATTTCGGATTAGCAAACTTATTCTCACGCTTTGGTCTGCGCCACCAGATGGGTGAGTTCGTTCCGATTCATCAATAATTCTAGTCTAACGTGAGGAATTTCATTGTGATGTTTTAGGGGTTTTTATACCCGGGATCCTAGGGATTTCACACCTCTGCTTTGCCCCGGACGATAGCCACCGCCACACCCAACAGACCTCTTCGTCAATAATTATTACTGCTAAGAATAGAATTAGTGCTAGTCAAAGCGAGGGGAGTGTTGGCGGCATCGTCGGGAGTTGTTCAACTGGCTTTAATAAAAAGCGTGGCACATTAGTTTTTCTTTCCATTAATCCTTGTTTACCTTGTCCCGCAAGTTCCTTCACTTGTAGCGGGGTATCCCGACAGGGTAGTTAAAGTGAAGTGGCGCCCTAATATATTTATGTCACTGCTGCTATCTGGTGAGTGAAAGAACCCAGCCGGCTGTATCATCTACCCAGAATTTGGTAACAAGGGGTTTTGGGAACTGTTTCTTCACGAAAATGAAGTCGGTTCAGCTCTAAACGTATTCTATCCATTGAAAATAAGCGTTTTAAAATTGAGTCTTCAACCAAAAAGTACTCAATCCAAACTAAACTAAAGTTAAATCTACTCAAGTGGTACCATAAACGGGAAAAAAACCATAGGATTCTATCCATTGAAAATAAGCGTTTTAAAATTGAGTCTTCAACCAAAAAGTACTCAATCCAAACCAAACTAAAGTTAATTCTACTCAAGTGGTACCATAAACGGGAAAAAACCATCGGATTTGTCATACATTTTCCTGTACCTACCAATCATTAAAATCGGAATTCCAAAAAACCGTCCGGAAAAAATATAATGACATGAGAAAGCGAGTTGTTGCGTGTCATCGGCCAGAGCCGTACTTTACCAGCCCAAACCTGTTTTCAACCTCCCTAAACCAATTATATATCCTTTAACCTGGTTCTTAACCTTTTCAAACCAGTGTTCTGCCGATCAAACGCGTTCTAAACCTCTCCAAGTCTCATCGCACAACCTTCGAATTTTCGTAGGTCTATTGGGCCCAACTTTTGTAAAAGAAAAAAAAAACGGGAAAATTCTCATTAAACACATTGTTGCGAACATAATCCAAAAGGCTCACTCACATAATTTCAGCAGCTTCGAATTCACTTTTCCCCTCTCGCCGGCTTTTCTGTTCTAAAAAAACAATAACGTCTCTAATGAGAATTACCGGGGTCGGTAATATTAATGTGGCGTGTGTGGTGGCAGGGAGTCACTTCAGGTTGGAAAGGGTTTTGTTTAATTCGCTTTAAAAATTCACCCGTCAGGCCGCATTGCCGGGTGTGCGACAGGAATAATTCGCCTCAGGCAAATTCTCTCTCCGTACGAGGAAACAAAGAGCCGTTTTTCGAGCTGGTTGAAATAATTCTCGAGTGCTTTTCAACCCAAAATGTTTGTTTGTCATTATCAACAAAAATCTTCATAATAATTATCTATATAATAATTAAGAAGATTTTTGTTGATAACTACAAACAAACATTTTGGGTTGAAAAGCAATCGAGAATTGTTTCAATCTGACTGCTCTAGAATAAAAACTAGGAATAGGATACCGATATCGGTATATCGATATACAATATTTTAGCGTCGAATCTCGGTATATCGATGACGTTGAATCGAAAAACCAACAGACAAGAAAGCAAAAAACGCTGCAAATTTTACACAAGGGTTTATTAATCTTTGATATACGTTACTTGTGCAGAAATTTAATTCTGTCAATGAAAAAATTTAAAAAAAAATTTTTTTTTGATTTTTATCTCGAAAAATTTTTTTTTTTGGATTTTCTTGTTCAAAAATGTGTTTTTTCAAAAATTCTGTATTTTTTACTCGAAAAATATTTAACATCCTGGGATCCTTCAAAAATCCCATTTTTAGCCCCATGAAAGCCCTATAGAACGCCACAGTGAAATCGGATCGTTCTGGGACCCCAAAAAATGGATTTTACGTCCAAAAATACTTCGAAAACGACACCTAACTTGATCCCATAGCTAAAAGCCTTCAAAAAAACCCTCCCGTAGCCCCATTATAGCCCCATAGCGCCCCACGGGTTTGGGCGATCGGACTGAAAACCTTGCGGGCACAACTAGATGGTAAACCAAGTATTTTCTCAAAATTTCAGATTTTTAAAAAAATTCCTACTGCCCAAAACGGCCTGGACGGCGGACGGCGTATGGCGGACGGACATTTCGGATTTAGAATGTAGACCTCTTGAAACGGATAATGTCAAATTTTGAGCCCGATCGGAGTCGTCGACCCCCGTCGCGAAAACATTGGTGTATTATTCCAAGAATAATAAACCAACACTGAAAAACGCTGCAAATTTTACACAAGGGTTTATTATTCTTTGATATAGGTTACTTGTGCAGAAATTAAATTCTGTCAATGAAAAAATTAAAAAAAATATTTTTTTTTTTGGATTTTTATTTCAAAAAAATTTTTTTTTTGGATTTTTTTCTTCAAAAATGTGTTTTTTCAAAAATTCTTTATTTTTAACTCAAAAAATATTTATCATCCTGGGATCCTTCAAAAATCCCATTTTTAGCCCCATGAAAGCCCTAAAGATCGCCCCAGTGAAATCGGATCGTTCCGGGACCCCAAAAAATGGATCCTACGTCCAAAAATACTTCGAAAACGACACCTAACTCGATCCAATAGCTAAAAGCCTTCAAAAAACCCCTCCCGTTGCCCCATTATAGCCCCACGGGTTTGGGCGATCGGACTGAAAACCTTGCGGGCACAACTAGATGGTAAACCAAGTATTTTGTCAAAATTTCAGATTTTTAAAAAAATTCCTACTGCTCAAAACGGCCCGGACGGCGTACGGCGGACGGACATTTCGGATTTAGAATGTAGACCTCTTGAAACGGATAATGTCAAATTTTGAGGCCGATCGGAGTCGTCGACCCGCGTCGCCAAAACATAGGTGTATTATTCCAAGAATAATAAACCAAAAGTTATGGAAAGTATGTAACTACCAGTGGGCCCTCAAATAAACGCCCTTCCAATCAATAATACTCAACCCCTCAAATTTTTAATAAGATACAAAATCGGAAAACTGAGGGTCCACCATGCATGCAAATACATTAATTCAATCATGTGTCTGGTATCGACTCTATGAATATTATCGATTGATGGCGATATGAAGGCTCCTCGCTCACTACTATTTCGATGAGGCTCCTCACTCATTACTATTCTGATGAGGCTCCTCACTCACTGCTGTGCTGTCCATTAAATTTGATAGGAAATAACGGTAGAGATAAGAGATGCTAATATTGATTTTATTTAATATTTATTTTTATCATCATTATCATTTTTATTTAATATTTATTTACTATCAATATCGATGCGACTCAAAAATATCGATCTCGACAATAATTGTTCACCTTGAAACACAATTATTGACAATTATTGACAATTATTGAAACCTTTTGATGCCAAAGAACCTGAGTGTGAGAATTTAAAAAATATTGCAATTTTAGAATTGATTAATCGATTAAAAAACTAAAAAGATAAAATAAATCAATACACTTTTTAATCGTCAAATCATTTAATTTTTATTCGAATATTAATTAAAATTAATAGTTAATGGATAAAAAATATTTTGGCATTTGGGCTCTTTCGGCCCAAAAGGCTTTACTTTTCTTCCTACATTCCATCCCTAAAAATAACCTCATTGCGGGGTTTTCAACATTCAAACGGATCTCAACTTTTTTACCGTTCCCACGTTTAACAGTTTTGGTAGATTTTTACGCTTTTTATTTTTCTTTTTGCCGCTTGACATTTTGAGACTCAGTTACGCCAAACCGAACGCTACGTGATTTAGCAGTTGTAGGTCAAAGCCCGAACGAAGTCACTTTTTTGTTTTGGGTCCCCTCCAACAGGCTAAACGTTTCCTCGTTCCGTCAGATAAAAGTCAACTGCTTTCTAACGATTTCGCAAATCACGTTCTCCGGTGATGATTCCTGAGTTGGCACACTGAATCTTTTGAAGGGCATTTACAAAAATCAAGCTCAAAAATAGAATCAAACCTTTCGTGGAAGCCTGTTGGAAATGTTTTACGAGGATTCATTTTTGATCTTCAAAAACCAACGCGATGCATAGGTATGTATGATGTATTCGAGTAATCGGCTCAAGCAAAGGACCGGGGGGGGGGGGGGGGGGCTATTCAGACTCTAATGAATTAACCAAAAGGGTATTTCTAGTGGTTTTCACAGCCATATCGGAACTTTGGGAACAACTCGGTCGTCCGTCATCGCTCGTCGTCACGTGGGTGGAAATTCGCCCGTTTGAAAGCCCTTCGAGTGAATGTAAATTCACTTCAAAGCCTGTTAGTGGGAAGGGGAGGTAGTGTTCAGGTGAATTAGCGAAGGATCGATGTCTTGTTTGGCGAACAATGGAAGTCCTGACATCCCCCCACTACCAACGGGCAGCATCCCTTATCTCAAAACCAGGGAACTGTTACTGATCAGGCTGTTCAAAATCCCGAAAATAGCGTTTTTATTTATTTTTTAATGGAAACGAGTTGATGATAATAAACGCTGCAAATTGTAAACAAAGATTTGTTATTCTTTGATTAGGTGGAAAAAAAAAAAAATTAATTCCGAGTCATTAAGAAAATATTTTTAGGCCAAAAATCCCATATGAAGCCCCATGAGAGCCCACAGTGAAATCGGATCGTTCTGGGACCACCAAAAATTCTACGTTCAAAAAGTACTGCGAAAACGACACCTAACTCGTCCCCATACCGAAACCCTTCAAAAAACCCTCCTCTAGCCTCATGTTAGCCACATAGCGCCCCATGGGTTGGGGCGATAGGACTGAAACCCTTACGGGCACAATTAGATGGTAAACCGAGTATTTTGTCAAAATTTCAGGTAGGTATTTAAAAAAATTCCTACTGCCCAAAACGGCTCGGATTTGAAGGGATCATAATATGATATATTATATGATGTTATAACCGATTTGGAGACTTTGAGGCCATCAAAAACATCAAGCCCAGGTTTGAACAAACCTAACCGGAAATCCATTTTTTCCTGTAGGCTGAAATTCAGGCCATTCCACCTATGGAACACTTTCCCTTTCGGGGGTGGTGATTTATTGAAAATGTTCGTACTTCTCCAACCCGAAACGGCGGGTTTTATTGACAGCATGAGTAATTTACGGTCGGATTCGTAGTATATGACCTCAGGAATCATTCATAACCGTTTTCATGGCTAAATTTCCATCTCAATAATTTCAATTGTCGACAAAATTTGTACAATTGAAAAGTCGAACTTCCAACAATCGAATGGTATAACGTTGAAATTGGTTGAATTTATATGGTTTTGTATGATGGGAGGAGATCCAAAGGTACCTACACGTTTTGGCTGCCGCTTAAGTTGGATTAACTGGTAGTTCCGGGGTAGGTTTCACAGGTCCCATGCTCGAGACATCGAGGGCTTTTTAGTCTGAAAGCCAAACTAGGATTCTCAGGAAGTGTTGACAAGACTTAGTAGTAGTTATAGAGCAATAAATTTTGCGTCAATTAAACAATTGAAAATCAATTCAATCGAAAATCTCTTCAAAAAGAAGATAGTAGGATTTTTTTTTAAACCTAGAATTATAAAATTTTTACAAAAATAAGAGTAGCAGATGATTTGTGTTGAAAAACATCATAATTGAGCAGCGACTTAAGCAACTAAACAAATAAATAAAAAATTACTACTTAATTTAAGGATGTTCAATTTAAATTAATTTAGGGCGTTCAAAAAAAATAATTAGGTAGGGTGTTCAATCGAAATCATCTTCTACCCTCTTATTGTTGAAAAGAATTTAAATTGTAGGTTATAATTGGCGCAAAATGTATTGCTCTACAACTTATCCTGAGAATCCTTGTTTGGCTTTCACGCTGAAAAATATATTGTAAAACCTTGTTTTTTGAGGTTTCTGGGAAAAATAAGGTTAAGGAGCAATTTTGGGTACAGGGACATACCTAAAATTAGATCTGCATCACGTTTTGTGATTTACAGTCGAAATGGACTCCTTGAAATACAACGTTGGGCATCGTGCCGCCAGAGCGCGTTTACTAAAGAGCGTTACTAAACACACACGACACAGTAACACTGTTCACATCATTTTACGTCTCAAAGAATTACAGAAGTGAAGGAGTTGACTGACGAGAATTTGGGATCGTTCCATAAGAATTTGAAGGTTGTTGACAAATGATTTTGCATTTGCTGACGCAAAAGACTGCCTGATGCATACTGCTAACTTGCATCTCCGGAATTAAAATATTTAATTTTTCCTTAGGCCTTATAAATAATGGGGACAGTTTTTCTGCTATGTTGATCCGTTTTGTTACCTTTTGAAGGGTTATTCAAGGACCTCTTCACAAGTTCATCTTGCCCCAAATAAAACCGAAACGTAAGTTTTTCTTACCGCATAGGTATGACTCAAATGAATGGAACAAACGAAAAACGAGAGGAAAATCAAAGATAGCACAAAATTAAAAATAAAATATCAATTTTATTGCATAAGGAGGCCCGACGCTAGGGGGGGGGGGGGAGTTTGAAAATAGTTGGAGCAAAAAGAGCTAAAACGGTTTCTCAACAGCTACCTTCCAACTTTACCGCCATATATGAAAAAGTGAGAGGGAGGCTGATAGCTTTGATATCATCAGCAGCGGGTCTAATTGTCTAGAACTCGTCCCACCCAGCTTGTAAATTACAAGGGCTTTTCAACGGGAGTACAATAACACGCCAAGGCAACAAAGGGGTTACAACAACAACGGTTAACAAGGCAGCGTTTACACCGGCCCAGATGACCCTTAGATCTCATTTGAAACAGGCGGTTTGTGTGTGTGGTAGAAGGGAACTAGAACTTTGTATGTTCATGGGTTCCGAGCAGTAAGTAAGCACGATGAATGGAGTTGAAGTACGTCAAGAATCATTTGGTGGTTTGGCCATTTTTGTGGTAAGAGCCAGGATCAGAGCAGCTTGAGGGTGTGGTACACAAAAATGAGTCACAAGAGGCGCACAAGTCTAGGCTGTCTTGAAGCAGAAGCAGAATCATTCTGGGAAGGACGTATGAGACCAACTCAGTTCAATGGCAGCTCCCACCAGGAGCGGACCCAGGACTTCTATTTGGATAGGAGGAGGAGGAGACCCCAAACTCCATTATCGCCAGCGCCTCTGGCTCCCACTGAGTCAAAGGCAGGGTGAGCCTGGTCCTCCACTGGAAGCGTTTCGGGCGACGAAGCGACGAGGCATATACGTCCGTAAATTCGCGACTGATCCCATTAGGTAAAAAAACATGAGGCGGCCTCCACTGCAAGCGACTTAGCGTAGGCGACAGAATCCAAATGGGATCTGTCGCCTGAATTCAAGCGATCTGGGCCCCCCACCATAGGTCTTCCAGTCACTCCACTAGCCGTTTCGGTGTTTCACAGTTTCTTCACTGAGTTTTTGCCTTGACTATCGCGCGTGAAGTCGCCTTCAGTGGAGAACATAATCGGACAGTGAAGGGCGGGTCGCGTCGCCTGTCGCTAGGTCGCTTCCAGTGGAGGATCACCCTAATGTGGCAAGGACGATTTCAAATACACATAAAGAAAAATAAAAACCGTTCTAACTCACCTGGAAATCAAACGACGCAAGGCGGGGAATGGTGTCAATGTCTGCAGACGATTGCATAAGGCATTCGGTCGACACCTGCCTCGGCGGAGGCGGTGGCTCTGGCCGGAGGAGTGCCCAGTCGTCGGCGGACCTCTCTATGACTTGGGGGACGGCCCCGGCCGCCGGGAGGATACCGTTTACGACGTCCCGGTCCGATTCCCGGTCCGCAGATGACCAAGTGTACGCCAGCGTGAGGAGGGAGACGGCGGCGAGAGTGAGGATCGCGACCAACCGCCCAGACCCCCACCGCAGGCAGAGAGGCATCTTCCCAGCATAGCCTGCGTCCCGCACCTGCCAACATGAAGAGAACATTTTTAAATAGGCTGAACGCTTGAAAAATGGCAATGGCAAGTACAAGACAGTGCCAAGAGACCATTGCCTCGTACGATTGCACCATCGACCACGAAAATGGCAATGGCACGTACAAGACAGGGCCTCGGACCATTGCCTCAATCCTCCAACACTTCCAGTGCCACAATGTGCTGAAGAGTGAGGCACCAGAGTTTCCAAATACATTCCTGGGAAACCAAGCTGGTGTTGCTGCTCTAGCCAACACCTTACACAACGGAACATTAAATCAATACATAATAATGGCAGAATCCGCCTGTAGAAGCTATGATCACCAGCGTCATTTTTCATGCTGATGTATTTTTTTAATATTAACGGGGTCGTTGTAGGAGAATTCGATTCTACTAGTAAATTATATGACCTGTCCGACCATTCTAAAACTATTGAAGATAAATTTAATTTCCTTCACATTCCAGTAGGTATCCGCCCACCAAAATTTAACAAGAGAATATGATATATTTTTATATCATGACAATACCTACCGTGCGGAATAAAAAAGAGCGAAATAAACTGCCTTATTCGACTCAATTAATTTTACATCTGCTGGAAGTATTTGAACCATTTCCTCGCATCGATCAGTTAAGGAAATTGACGTCCGACGCGACCTCTGCCTTCAGCGTCATGTCGGGTGATATTGAACGTTGCAGGGACGTGCAAATTAATGAGGAGGCGCCACTGTTTGGGTTAATGAAGCCAATAACGGGGATGTAATCAGCTACGGGCAGGACGTTGATTGGACACCTGGGAAATGCATTACAAAACCGTCCGATATTGAGGAAAAGTTGAAAATTCGCAAACATTCTTCAGCCCCTTGGTAGATTCACAGTCCCAAGATCTTTCAGACGCAACTATGTATAAAAAAACTTAATGTTAAGTTCAGATTTAAAAAATTGCCAGGATCTCGAGGGTATTTGAAAATGCGCGACACAATGCCATTTTCCCAAACCTCCTTAAGATGGGAGACCTGTTGATGTGAAACGGTCTGAATGTGTCTCGGAAAGGAAGAAGAAAAGCGGTGTAGCGGGAGGATTCTCAACAAAGGCGAAATTGGAAACGGTTTTCCCTTTCACAAACAGACAAAATGGCGGCGCTAGGTGAAAGGCAAGTGAATGGCGAAGGGGGGAGCTTCTGGGGAAATGCTCTTTGAAGAAAAAACTAACTTGGGATTGGTAGGTAAGTGAGTAGAAATGAAAGTCGGGAGGGAGGGGCTCTTGTATCCCCTCCCTACAGTTCAATTCCCCTTCAATTTAACAGTAACGACGACTTTTTTTCTTCTCGTTTCAAGTTTCAATAGCGGTGAAAAAGACGTTGGATGTGGACCGACGGTGGCGGGGGGGGGGGGGGGGGGGGGGATTGGATAAAAGCCGGGGAAAATCCTCTGCCGGGCCTTGAGGGCCCCGTCCTCCACCCCATTAATAGTGGCGAGCCTGTGGATCAAGCAATAGTTATTAATTCCTCAAATATTTTAAAACACTTCAAATTTAATGATTTGTGGTTATTTCGCATGGAGCACCCCCCCCCCCCCCCCCCGCTTTTCCTGCAGGTGGTAATGGACGTATAGCAACGACACATCGATGTTTTTCTACCGATTGTTGGGTGCCGTTGTTTTGTGGACAATAATTGTCCACTTCCATCTTAATTTCATTTCAATTTTGTGGGGTAATAGTAATGGGCCCAGGAACCGATTGTCGACTAATACTTTTTTCTGAAAGAACTTCATATTTTGAAGCCATAGCAGTGAGTTTTGGGCTCCTACGGTGTAATACAAATTTCCAGGGCACTTTCGAAAATTTCAACTTTGAATCTGGAGGGAAGAGTGGCGCTTCCAAGAAGTGCTCTCTGGTGGTCAGCCAATGAACTAAAAGCACGATTTCAGAGAGATTCACGAGGTGAAATCGCAAGGAAAATAGTCGTTCGAATTTGTTCTGACGCTAGAGTGACGGGACAGACCATATTCATGTTCACCAACATCACATAACCCAAAATAAATAATATTTTTTTGTACACTTCCTACTTTTTGTGCGAGTGCACTCTGGCGGATTAGTTTAACTACCACGGCGGGAAAATTCAAAACGCCAAATATTCACTAGAGATTTCCTCTGTTCAGACACCTAATTTCTCAGGGCTAACTGTACTTTGTTCATGATTAGTTCAACTATGTTCGGCCAAATTTTCCCATTTCTCTGACCTTGTTCCCTAGCCCATTGCTGGAATAGTAAGATGGAAGTGCCAGCGAGATATGAGTAACGAATTTTGAAGCCCCGGCATTCTTTTCACCCGTGCTCCGAAAGCTAGATTGCACGAAATTCAGGGTGTAATACAAATTAGACCTATATACCTATAGCATAATGCGATAATGCTATATATAGCAAGCTTTAGCTAGGACAAACTGATTTTATAAATCACAGATAAGTATAACGACATAATAATATGTATGCATATGTACATGTATGTGTATTGCTTCCGAGTCTGCGAAGCAGCGGAAGCCTTGTGTTCACTTTCGGGAGAAAAAAAATTTTTGTTGTACGAATTCAAATTTTCCACTCGCATTTTTCGTTTCATAGCCTACTGAACAAATTTGGTTTCGTGTCTGTCGGTCTGTGGGTCTGTCGGTCTGTCGGTCTGTCCGCATTTCCTTGTTACAGCCATAATTTCCACAATTTTGAATGAATTTAGCTCAAATTTTGAGGGATTATGCGGATCAGGCTCCTTGAGGTCCCATACGAATTTCAGCACAATTGAATCAGCGGTACGCTCTGCGCAAGCGCTAACGTGAAATTATTGAAACAGGCATAACTTTCTCAATTTTGATCGGATTTCAATCAAATTTTCAGGAATTATGTGCGTATAGCTCTAGATGGTCCCCTGTCAGTTTCATCACGATTGAATCAGCGGTACGCTCAGCGCATGCGCGAACGTAATTTCCTTGCCACAGCCATAACTCCTACAATTTTGATCGGATTTCAATCAAATTTTCAGGAATTGTGTGGGTATAGCCCTAGATGGTTCCCTATCAGTTTCATCATGATTGAATCAGTGGTACTCCCTGCGCATGCGCGAACGTAATTTTGTTTGTTACAGTTGTTACGTTCATTTTGAACTTGGCACGAGGAAGCTCATGTGCCATTGCCTTGGCATTTTTAAATGTGAAAGTATGCCAAAATACTTGGTTTACCATATAGTTGTGCCAGCAAGGTTTTCAGCCCGATCGCCCAAACCAGTGGGGCTACGGGAGGGGTTTTTCGAAGGTTTTCGGCTAAGGGGGCGAGTTAGGTGTCGTTTTCGAAGTATTTTTGGACGTAGAATCCATTTTAAGGGGTCCCAGAACGATCCGATTTCACCGTGGGAATGTATATTCATGGGGCTACAAATGAGATTTTCGAAGGATCCCAGGAAGTCAAATAAGATGTCGTTTTCCAAGTAATTTTGGACGTATAATTCATTCTTCGGGTTCCTACGTCTGTTCAAACTTTGTACAGAAAAGAAAAACTTTTTTTTAAATTGTTTCAAAAATATTTTCTTAATGACAGAATTAATGTTTGCACAATTTTTCTATATTTTTCCATTGGTAACTTTTTTGTATTATCTACTATTAAATAGTATTAAATCAAATTTTGAAATGTCCACGATATTGTCTTTGCTTTGGCTAATGAACTCAAAAATCGTTACGAAAAGACGGTTACGATGCCGATAAACAGAGCAATAACAACCTACCTTGTTTATCGGCATCGTAACCAACTTCGCTTGGTAACAACTATTGTTACCAAGCGAAGTTGTTATCAGTCGTACAGAAACGAGCGTAGAAAACCTATATATAGGTTTTTCAAGCTCAATTGAGAAGTTTCCAAACTGAATTGTGAATTTTCCAAGCTCAATTGAGAATTCATTTCAATTTGGGAGAAAAAAAAGGAAGAAAATTATCTCCATTTATTGAAATGGAAAATTCTCAATTCAGTTTGGAGAATTCTAAATTAGGATTGGAAAATTCTCAATTGAGCTTAAAAAACCTACGAAAGTAACTGTTATGAAATTTGTCCAAGTAGCGGACATTGAGAGAAACATCGATGATATTAAAAAAAAAAAAAAAAAAAAACCATCGATGTTTGGTTGTAGATGTTTCAAAACATCGATACATTCCCGTTTTTTGCCATCCCTAACGGCTTCTATCTTCCGTTTACTGATGTTCGGTGGGTGGTCTCCCCACATGAGCAATTCATCATTCTCAGAAAGAACGGACAAAATAACCAGACCATGGGAGCTTTTAGTTCGCTTCTTTTGTTGAGGTGAACTCATTCATAATTCTTATTAACCGTTGTTAGTAATCATTATCCATTATAATATATTAGTCTACGCTTTGGTACCTACTGCATAATATGCAGTAGGTACCAAAGCGTAGACTAATAGGATTCAAAGGTGCAGGACAGAGCCCTATTCATCTGCCAGTAAGTATGTTCTCCAACCGTTTTCCGTGTTTCCATCCAATACCTAATTCCATGAGCCAACCCCCCTCTACGTCTGGGCAGGGCCGCCGAGAGAAAAAGTGGGCCCGGGGCAAAAGAGGGCATAGGGCCCCCATGTAAGCAGGAGTTTGGGGGCGGTTCACAATAACGAACGTTCAATTTTCATTTCATTCAGGGTCCCATTCAATTAATATTATTTGTATTTTTCATCTTCATGAAAGTTTTTAAGATAACTAGATGCTCCGGCTCGCTTTACTGTAAAGATAACGATTGCAGCCTCTAAAACGAATAATGGTGAACATCAATAGGCTTGTTCCAGGTTTGACGGAATGTTAACAGAAATTGCCGGAGACATGCGCAGTTTAGAAACTGCTGTCCCAGGTCGATCGTAAGTTGGACGGAAGCCGATAGCTGGAGTATGTGCGGTCGGGTTCTGTCGACAGCTGTCCAACTTCTGTCGACAGACGCAGGCAGACCTGGAACAAACCTAATGTTTTCCTTTCGATGCTCCATACTTCATACCGCTTTGCCGCGCCGCCCCTCATTTCCGCTGGGGCCCCATGTAAAAGTCCGGGCCCGGGGCAAAATGTCCCCCTTGCCCCCCCCCCCCCCCCCTCTTGGTGGGCCTGCGTCTGGGCACTACCACTGACCCCCCCACCAATTAGATAAGTACCCAGGTTCGATTGTCCTTATTTCATATCACTTTAGCGTCTCGCTTTGTATGATGACATGAAAAACGAGTTTGCAGCCCCATAGGACAGTTTGATGACTCACTTTATGAGTACCCTACCTCTAACAAGACGATTTAGTACCAAAGTAAAATCACGTCGAGGTGGGTATTTCAACTCAGGAAATGCCATAAAATGAGGATAAGTGGTTAATTGAAGGGTCACAATCAAATTTTGATCGTTTTTCTAGACGTATTACGAGAAAAAATCGCCATTCATAACCCCAAAGAACTCCACGATGAGGTCGGATGGGTGTGGACCATTCAACGTTCAAAAATACTTCTATAACGACACCTAACAACACTTGACGTTGCTCAGGCTCAAGAAACTGTGTGGTCCTTTCTGGTAGTTGTGACCCTGGCAGTGACGCTCGTTTCCCCACCAGAATGCTCTCTTTTAAGCCCTCGGCAGACTCCCTATACACCAACACGAGCATTGCTAAAGTTTTTTTCAGTAGTTTTCAGACAGCAGAAACTGGACTTAAATCAGAAGAAACCGGTTTCACGTGGAAAGAAAGTTTGTCGTGAGCAGAAACCGGTTTCTAGTAGACAAATTTGATTTTGATGAGCAGGAACTGGCTTGAAATTCTAAGTTAACAGAAACCGGTTTTTGGAACTGTTTTTCAGGGGGTAGAGACTAAGCTTTCATTCCCCTAAACCGGTTTCTTGTCTGAGACTGGATTTCGATAAGCAGAAACCGGTGTGGGACACACCTACAAGTGTTCATGTTTTTAAATTTGAATTTAGATTCATGATTTGATGTGTTGGGTGTTTGGCGGAAGGTCGGTGGCGTAAATCCACGATTTTGCCGCCAGTGTCTTTGGAGGAAGAGGGCGAGGGTATGGGAACATTTCCTCCCAGGGCATAACACGAATTGTCGTGATCTGCGGACCTGGGGGAAGATACATTGATGCTGATCACAGTGATCACAGCTGCTTCACAACCGTAGCGGGACAAGCTCTCCCCGCCGGTACTAACTCTGGCGGGCCGGCGAGATTGAGAGAGAAATTGGGGTAAATTCCCCACAGCCGGTTTTGGGTAAGTATAAACCTGTTTACAGTGGGTAAAAACAGGTTTCAACCAAGAAACTCGGATTCAATAAACAGAGACTGGTTTTCAGACTGCGGAAAGTTGGATTCCAATCCGCAAACAGCGGTTTAGCGAGGAAACGCTAATTTCTATTAGACGAAACTCTCTTTAATTAAATTATTCTAAATTAACACTTTAAAATAATAAATTAGTGAAGTAGGTAATTTAAATTAATAATTCAAAGGTTTAGCAATTTAATTAACCGTTCAAATTACTTAATTAATTAATGTACCTACTTTAAAATTCCAACAACTTGCCAAAATACTTCAGTTGTCCGACACTCCTAAAAGTCGATGACAGGTTCAGGTTTGGCTATCTTTAAAACGTCCTTGTCTGGTGGAAGGGAATATGGTCTCATGGTGGTGGGGGGAGCCGATGAAAAATGCAAAGCGGAAAAGCGCTTGAAAAAGTTAGGGGCAAAACTTGGGAAAAGCCAATCGGAAAATGAAATCTGCGGGATGAAAATACTCACTGTCGTTTGGGTCCGAGCCCGATAAAGAGCTGCGGGGCCAAATTGTCAATTTCGATCCCCTTTTTTTGATCGGCGGCGGATCGTTTGTCCTCGTCCGACCGGAACGGCGGTTTGTTCGGCGTTGTTGTCCGGGATTTATTGTGTTTCCCGCCAAAAGAGACGGAGGGAGCGTTCGCATAACAGTACAAATGAGATAACGTCGTGTGTTGTGGGAAACGAGGGCAGGGCGAGGCGTCAGACGGATCGAGACCTCATTTCCCGAAGGTTGTGAGCTTTCACATGATTGTTCATCTTCAGGACGCCAGTGAGTCCCGAAAGACTTTTCCATATCGTTGAAACATACTTTATTGTCTTCAGGACCATTTGCTACTCTAAGGTGGTACTTAGACAGCTAAAACGATTCTGCAATCAAAGTTGCAACACATAACACTCATCAATTTATTCCCAGTCCAAAACTCTTCAAAAATCCCGCCTGCTGCCCTTTGATAGCCCCACAAACCTCCACAGAGTGGTTAGATAGTTCTTGACACCCTGAAAATCGTTTCTACAATCGTTTCAATTGCATTTAAAACGACACCGCTCGACCACATTGGCCAAACCCTTAAAAAACACCGCCTGCAGCCCCACGGAGTCTTCAATAGGTCTTGGAACACCAAAACTCGATTGTACGTTCAATATTGCATCGAAAACGACAGCTCACTAGACCACATGACCCAAACCCTTCAAAAACTTCAAATGCAGCCTTCGGAAGAACCACAGAGCCCCACGGAGTGTTCAAACTGGTCTTGGAACAACAAAAATCAATTCTACGTTTAAAATTGCATCGAAAACATCACCTCACTCGGCCACTTGATCCAAACCCTTCAAAAACCCGGCATGCAGCATTCGGAAGCACCACGGAGCCCACATGGAGTGTTCAAACAGGTCTTGGAATCCCAAAAATCGATTATGCGTTCAATATTGTTTCGAAAACGATTCCACGTGACCCAAACTTCCAAAACCCCAAATGAACCCACTCAGTAGCCCCACGGAGTGATCACACAGGTTTTAAAATTCCAAAAATCGATTATTTCCGAACGTCACAGAAAACTTAGTTACGAGGAAAATGCGGGCTTTCTGGTCCTTCTGGTCGACACCTATTGCGTCCGATAAACGGAAAACGTCCTTCAAATGACAACGTAACACGCCACTTTGACAATATCGGTTATACAGTTGAAGCCTCATTTCCGCGTATCACTTACAGACCGGACGCGTTTATTGAGTCCCCACCTGCTTGCCAGCGCCTGCTCGATAGTGCTGTCATTCAACATCCACCTACAGGGCCCACGAAAAATTGGCAGACTTGAGCTGCAAAAAAAACCTCCCCCACTGTTGCAACCTCCTTGCCCGCTCCGTCTTTTCCACCCTTAACTCCTGTTCAATACTGTTCCAACACTTCCCCCGTCTCATAACAGTTAGGGAAACTTTTTTCTTTAAAAAATGCACGCGAACTTCGTACGTTCTACATAACTTCACCCTCGTAACTTCCCAACTTCGTCGCCCCCAACACCCTTCCGAACATAGCAATACGGATAATCCTTTTCTCGGCAGACGACGGCAGAAGCGTTCAAACTGAATCCCCCCCCCCCCCCCCCAACAAGACAATAAACTTACATTTTCCGCATCAATTAGACCCAAACTTGATATAGGTTCACAATCCACCATTAAACCAGAATTGATGTTTTGATCCGCAAACTTTAACAAAATCACTTCAACGTGATAACGTGTTAGCCAACAATGCTATATTCACTCCAAGAGACAACCTCGAACTTACGTGATCAACACTAAACAAAACCGTAGTTTGAAGGAGATATAGCTTTTGAAGGTATTGATTTCAATGAGAATGTCTTAGGTATGTCTTACGGCGGGAAAAGGTGAGGAAAAAAATGGATTACGTCGAGAAAGATGATCCGTAATATCTGAATTACAGCAAAGAATGCTGGAGCTAAGAGTGTTAAAAATAGGTTACATTATTGCTTCCCATTCACTGTTCTACTGATATGATGTGATATCAGCAGGGACAAAATCAGGAGAACAGTGAATGCGGAATGGTCATGGTGAGCATTACAATAAATGAGGAGCCAAATCAACAGAAAATCTGATTGGAGGGCTAATCAGCAGAACAGTGAATGAGGAATTAAACCAGCAGAAAATAGAATGGAAGCCAAACCTTTAGAATAGCGAATGAGAAACCAAATCAGCAAAACAGTGAGTGGGGAGCTGATCACTAGAACAGTAATCGTTTGTGTGTACAGCGAGTCATGAACCAGTTCAGAATCAAACTTGATTCGAGATTGAACTAAAAGGGGAGAGGATGCGAACCGTGTTTGACAAAACCTCCTCGCAGTCCATACGCGTTTTCCAGCAATTTGAAACTGATAACATTAACATCCGCAACTTTTCGTCGTGCTTCTTATTGCAGACTTCCCGAAAAAAATTTATCAGGATCTCTTCAATTGCCATAATGGATACCTACCTACGTACATCTGATCTTCCTGGCGGTTCTGATCACGGATATTCCATTATATAAATTACACAGGTCAATAAAAACAAGTACTTTTAGGTCCGTTGCTAAGAACCACATAATTCTATGTTTTTTGAGGCGCTGAATCCGAAAATGGCCTCCGTTTTCTCGGGAGCCCCATGTTTTCTTGAACTATTACCAATTTTAGGGTTTTTCGTGTCCTTTCGGGATTACAAAAGAAAAGCCGTTACTAGCAAAGTACAGAAATTCTGAAAAAAATACGCTTCTAATAGGAAATTTAATGCTGATTACGAATATATAAATGACACGGGGTCTAAAACAGGAGAAACACGAGATTTGCAAAAAAAAAAAAAAAAAAAAAGAAGCAAAGTCACGTTTGTTGGTCTTGTAGGCAGATTGTTTCTACGTCGAATGAGACCAACCGCGATTCTGTACCTTCAATAATAAGGGAGCTATGAGAGTCTGCTCCATAGGGGGGTAAAAAGTGTAAAGGGCTTCTGGACTAGAAGTTCTGACAAAAATCTCGGACTGATTGGACTAGTCTCGACAGTCCCAAACTGACTCTGTGAACAGCGGACTACAGCCTAGTTCGATTTGTGTCCATACAGCCAAAAAGAGGCGTGGTCAGTCCCAAACGGTTCAGGGCTGACTGTACATACAAAACTTAAATGAGAAACCAAATAACCAGAACCAAATCAGAACAGTGAAGAAGAAACCGAATCAGCAAATCAGTGGATGAGGAGCTGAATCATCTGTTCAACAGAACAGTGCGTGAGAAGCCAAATTAGCAGAACAATGGATGAGAAGCTAAATCAACAGAATAGTGAATGGGGAGCCAAACCGTCAGAACAGTGTAGGTACGAGAAGCCAAATGAGCAAAGCATTGAATGAGGAGCCAATTCTTCAGAACAGTGGATGAATAGCCAAATTAACAAAACGAACTGGGAATTGGGAGTCAAAACAGCAGAATAGCCCATCCATGAATACGTCACTGTCCTTTTTGATATTCCGTGTGTTAATCCCAGACATACCTTACAATTCAAGAATGCTGTGTGAATATTCTGAATGATATTGCCCAGTTTCATCAGCAATATTTTACAATAAATCTTGTTGGAAAATGCAATATGGTATCTCGTCTTGCCTGACGAAATATATCGGAGGCAGTTTGTTGGCTGGGTGAAAAAAGAAGGGGCCTCGACAAAAAGAACCCCAAGCCCAGTAAACGATTGTCGATCAGGCAACTACCCCACTTTTTGACAAAGCGAGGAAAGAAGATTTGTAAGGTGGGGTAGAGATAACATGTGTAGAAACAGAGAAAGGTAGAAGAAGACCCCGCAAACGGTCGATGGGGTTGGCGCGGGAGGGAATGAAAAACGGGCGGGGATACACGTTAGCGTTACTGGGGAAACTTAACTAATGCGAAGGTGAAGTTGAACGATGGGCCCATACGTTTGAACGGGACTCGACTCGTTTAAGAAAAGCCTCAGTTGCCAGGGAGAGCCCCACCGGGGAAAGGTGAATGACGCCCACACATCTGCCACACACAATTGCTGAATCGAGAACTAGATGGATGGAATGCATTAGACGAAGAATACCGTCAAGGTCACATTAACTACCAAATTCAAGGAGAAAAAAGCAATGTCAAGAGTTGGAAATGAAATGTGTGGACGGACTCAAGTGTTTCTAAGTTCCTTCAGTTACTATTTCACAATAAAATCATAGCAGAATTTGGCACTGCGACTCATAACAGGTGCACTGCAGTCATCACCTATCAATTCAATGGAGTTGCAGGCGGGGATTGATTAGAGAGATAGCGGCCCTTGCCATGAAAGAGAGGCTCCTCAGATTTGATGACCCAAACTGGTGGAGGGAGGAGGTGGTCTCCCAGAAGCTTCGCACCCAAAACAACTTCTCCTCCACAGTGGAGGCCCTTGAAGGAAAACATGGTATTGCCCTTGGCACTCGGGAACCAATTTTTCGAGGAGAACGAGCTTCGTTAACCCCGCAGGGTGGAAGGTAGATTAAACCTGCCCAAACAAGTCAATAAGGAACAGTCTTCAATCTCGGAGCTAAGGATGACGGCGCTCGAGACCGCAATCCATCCCCCCTTTGGCTGCTTGTGTAAACGTACGGATCGGCTAAGGAGGCAACACAAAACGCTGGAGCTGGAGTGTACAGTGCAGTCTTAAGCGCCTTTGGGGGCTTAATATTACCACAAACTATGATGGCGAAGTGGAGGATATTCAGCTGGCCCTGCAGGAGTGCCCGAAGATTGATCGACCCCCTGATATATTGATTCTGGTAGACTCCTAGGCAGCGATCTCTGAGGTGACAGGTCTCGAGCGAGCAGCGGACTCTAATGCTGTCCACGAATGTAGATTGCTGCCGGACGCGCTGATAGACAAAGGTATCCAGCTCATACTCCAGTGGGTGCCCTTCCACTGTGGCCTGCGCGGGAATGAAATGGCTGACTGCTTGTCGAACGAGGGCTCCGAGATGCCCCAATCAACCGTGCCAATAACGCAGTGCGCAGAGGGAGATCGAGAGAAAGGTGCTGGAATCCTTGGCTGCGTCACAACTGAGGATGCCCTAGGTATGAGGAGGGAGGCCACAACAAGTAAGGCTGGACGAGTCCCACCAGGTCTACCACGGAGAGTTGGAGTTGCCTGTTTCCGAACGTTAACTGGCCACAACTTCCTACAGAGACATCTTTATCACATTGGCGTGAAGCTATCTCCGGTCTGTGGGCTGCGTGGGACAGGCGACATGAAAGGAGGCCACCCGGAAATATTCGGATCGAGGACGTCAGAGCATCCCTCACAATCATGCTTCAGGAAGCTACAAGGCACCAATTTCATTTCACACGTTATGGTATGCCAGGTATGATTCAGTGTTGACACCGGGGAGGACAGTTCTCCCTTTTGGTCATCTGTCCTACCGAAACCCGGGACCTCGGGAGGACGCTCAAAAATCCTCCCTTTTCTGTTTGTAAATTGATGTTTCTTGAAAAACAATATTATCTAGCTTCACTCACAACGCCCAGTACCTACCTACCCAAGTGAACAGAACAATCGCTCCAACCGGCTGCGAGAAGAAATGTGAAGAGAGAAGAAGTTATCACATTTCTTATAAATAGGGCTTGGATTGATATGCTCGATAAAATCCCCAAATATGTTCGAAAAACATCTATTTTATGCTCAATAGATAATATTATGCTCGAAAACCTCAATATATGCTCGTAAATATGCCCGAAAAACACCGTTGAAATCTACAAAAAGGAAAGTGAAATGAAAAAATCTACAACTTTTGGGGCTATAGCATCTATATATAGATCTGTATAGAGATGCTATCTATATATAGGGTTTATGAAGGATTTGAGCCAGGAAGTCGAATGAGCTCATATATGAGCTATATGTCATTTTTGAAGTAATTGTAGATCTACGAATCGTCTCCGTGAGCTGCCCCTAGTCAATATTTTAAAAAAAAAGTAATTTTTCATTTCCTATCTATACCTACTAGGTACCAGATGAAGTATTTTATTTATTTATTTAAACTATACCTATCATAGATTCCAGCAAACATGCTTAAAATGTGTTTTCTAGAAAATAAAGTTACATGAGTTCGGTTTTTCGTCCGATCATTGTCTTCCCCCACCTCTACGTAGTGATTTGGGCGTGGGAAAAATCACACAAGATCGATAAACCAGCTCCAAGACTCTTGTCCAGCTAGATTCATGATCTGCCCCATTGTGCCGACGTGTGCGAGGCAGTTGTACATGCGCCAAGAATTTCGCTACATGTTCATTGCAGTTACTCTGGTATACAGATTCTATTCCTTTCCTCCCACCCTTTTATCTGCAGAAGCGGCCAGGGCTGGCATGAGGCGGGTTTCCGCCCAATTGGCGGATCCTATGGCTTGAAGGAGGGCATAATTAATTTTTGTAGCACCCCCCTCTCTAAACTCAGTGTTTTTCGATTGAAATCACAAAAACATTATCTAGAAGTCAAGTGATTATAAGTAAACCCTACCCCTACTCCTACGAACAAGTTTCGTCCCCATCGGGAACTCCCCACACACTACCTACTCCAACACACTTTTCGAAAAGTGTGCAGTTCGACCGCTTTCGAAAGTTTGGAAAATTTAATAACCAATTTTCCCAAACTAGGTTTTTCATTTGTTTTGGTTCATTATTCTAGGCATCACGAGACTAGGGTCTCGCTTGACAAACTGCACCACTAAAAGCGTACCATTTTGCGATCATTAAATTTTGTTGCGACGATTGATGGATGTTTACCGCTCTGCCGACCGACTCCAATATAATCCCGCACTTAGGATTGTGATTTGCTGTTAGATTTCAGATAATCTAATATCACAGTCAGTTGGCGTTTCTCTCGTTGCAACAAGATGCTGGCTTTCGTAAAAAATCTACGACAATCTGCAATCCCTCGAAAAATAGCAGATGCTGATTAAGCATTTCCTACTTATGGAAAGAATCTTATGGCAGGAGGGACCCAACAGAAGAGACTTAATGGTCAGCCATTGCAAGAACTGCAAGGAAACCAGAAGCGCTCCGCAGGCTGCCCAGAAGGTTTCCCAGCTAGGATCTTTGGTACAGGCCACCCAGGTCAGCAATTCGGTGGAAATAAAATTGCGCAAGACAAAAAAATAATACAACGCAGAATTAAAGCTGCCTCTCCATTATTACCTTGGGAATTTCAAGTAAAACATGTGCCAGTATCACAGTTGACAAACAGTTTCAAGTAGAAATTCGTGTCGCTTTTTACAAAAATGTCATCACACTCAAATAGTTTTTAAGTTTTGAAATGGTGTTTTCAAGGTTATGCAGCTATTAAATTTGTTGCGAAATTTATTCACATTACTCCTCAGTTGTACCGTAATATTAGTAGTGGTGATAGTCCTGTGGTTTCGTGATGAGGTGCCAGTCACAGAGGAAGAGGAAAGTACCAACAACAGTGAGACATTCGAGGTGACAACACCTCCAGAGATCTCGGGAGAAACAACAGTCTCAGTGCCAACTATCACAGCCCAGCCAAACTCTAAACCTACTACACCTGCGGCAACGACGATGACTACAACTAAGGCGACGACTACGGCAACTACATCTTCGACCACAACTACAACTTCGAAGCCGCTGACTAAGATGACAACAACCAGGACTACAAAGCCCCAACTTGTGACACCAATGCCACGCCCGCCCGCACACTGCTTTGTGAAAGAGCCTGATAAATGTCGAGATGATACAAATTCGACAGAGTTCAAAAAATTATGCTTAGGAAAAGGGCCGACTTTTTACATTGACATTCTCCGTGTGGAATGCGAGGGCAGAGTAGTGTTCAAGGACAATTGTTGCTTCCACCCAAATTTTGGACGATCAAGTGATACTACACTCCCACGGCACATCTACTTCTACTTCTGGGCTTGCAGAATCATTCTGGTGTTCTACTACGTATTGGGAATCCTCTTGATACTGGTGACAGAGATTTATTTTTTTAGAGAAAATGTAGAAAAATTGAGACAGATGAAAAAATATTGGATTACTCTCACGTGTCTCATTGCCGCGACCACCTTAATCACGTGTGGAAATATCCACTTTATCCCACCAGAACATGGTTCATTCAAGAATGTGTTGCTCATGATAGTAGGAGGATTCGTAGTAACACTTTGGTTCATTGCAATTATTCTGAACATGGAAATAATCACGAAACGTCAAGACCTTGAAGTACAGGAAGGAGTACGAGATTTCAAAAGGAGCCTATGTTGCAAGAAATCAAAGAAGACTAAGGTTATCAGAATATCACAGTTACCACCTTCCTTAGGAGCACAGCGCCAAACAATAGGAGGTTACGCAACGCCACGTGGAACGATGGCAAGGATATCAACTCCCAATATAACTAATTCGGAACAAAAAACAACACCAGGACGTGGGAGGGCAATAAGCACCGCAGACTGGGCGGATCCGAAATCGAAGCAAAGTTTGGCGGATCCAAAATTGAGGCAAAGTTCGGCGTATCCTATCGGCGCTACGCCGCAACCAACAGAGGAGACTCCAGGCAGTACGATAAGCAGTGGACCGCCGCCACAAAGACCGACAAGAGCACCGAGTATGGCAACAGTACGTGAGCCACCAACTGGTCCGCCTACACTTGGAACGATGGCTAGCAGGCCACCGCCGCGAGGAATAACAAGAGCAGCTAGTGTTGGGACTGTACGTGGACCGGCAGCAAGTGGACCACCACCCCAAAGACCAGCAAGTGGACCAACACCTGGTGGAACATCACAACCACCAAAACCACCGAATAAACCACATTAATGCACAACCAAAAGCTCATTAAATGATTGTTTATTTGTTCATTTGCATCCATCTAAGTTGATTCCAGAATGGAGAATAAAGATAGATCGTATAACTAGAATCCATCAAGACAGTTTGTAAATGCCATCCTGAGACGTCCTGGGCGAATGGGCTGTGGGCATTCCCCAATCACAGTACCTCCACTAGCTGAGATGCCGCAGCAAACTTGCTATGCATCCAAGTTCCCAACTGCAACGGTGCAACGACCCTCAGTGCTTTGGGGGAAACTTATTCAAACGAAAAATAGCAGACGAAGATTAAGCAGTATGGATAGATGGCAAGAGGGACCCAAACAAAGGAGACTCACGGTCAGCCATTGCCAGAACTGCATGGAAACAAGAAACACTCCGCAGGTTGTCCAGAAGGTTCCCCAGCCAAGGATCATTGGTACAGGCCACAAAGTTCAGGAATTCGGTGGTGGTGATTCGGAATATCCTTCTCATCAACAACGATTCGCCTGACAGCAGCGGCTGCAGCCTTATAAAATGGGTACTCCCCTTGTATGTTACCTACCGCCCGTCCGATCCCCCAAGTATGTTACCTACCGCCCGTCCGATCCCCTAGTATGTTAGCTACCGAATCGATGAGACAGGTCTCATGAGTAGGTCTCCAAAGCGAAAAAGTAATTTATTCTTTTCGAGTAGAAGCACGTGTGGGTCCTCTCGTTCTCACTTCAAAAGGGTGGTGGTTTTCATATCATCTAAAAAAGCGTCGAAAGGGTCGTCTGGATGAAGTGATCACCACCATTCTTGATGGGCTTTCGTTCCAAAAGATTGCATGCACCATGCTGCTTAATACCGTACAAAGCAAAATTTGACTACTCTCCATTGGCATTCTATTGCCTGTGTATGTGCTCCAGTGTTTGGGTCCATGAAATTTTAAGAATGGTTTACGGTTTGTGGACGTAACCTTGGGTGCCTAGGGTGCCGTAGGCTATCTGTACTTCCGTCCCCACACCACCCATTCTCTTACGTTTGTCCCAAATTTCAACGCAAACAATAATATTATGTGTAATATAATTTAGATATATCTAAATTATATATAAGTAGATAATTTGTCGGGATTTTAAACATGTAAGCACCTGGTAGGTATCGGCCTCGACGGGTAGATATCGAGCTCCCGGTAGGTAACATACAAGGGGAGTGCCATAAAATGTAAGCAAACGTCTAAATTTCACATGACACAAAATAAATGCACCGGAGGATTAAACTTGCCTCTCTAGTAGGTACTACCTTGAGAAATTAAAGTATAACATGTGCCAGTATCACAGTTGCTAACAGTTTCAAGTTGAAATTTGAACAAGTCAACTTCTAGGAAAATATCATCAAACTCACATTTTCTAATAGTGTGCAAAATGGTGTTATGCATCTATTGAACTTGTTGCGAAGTTTATTCACATTACTCCTCAGTTGTACCGTAATATTAGTGGTGGTGATAGTTTTGTGGTTTCGTGATGAGGTGCCACTCACTGAGGACGAAGAAAGTACGACAATCGAGGCGACACCTCCAGAGATCTCGGCAGAAACACTTTCAGTGCCAACTGACGAATCTCGGCCAAGCACTAAGCCTACTGCACCTGCGGCGACAACTACAACTAAGGCGACGACTATGAAAACAACAACAACTACTACTACAACTACTACTACTACTACTACTACTACTACTACTACAACTACTACTACTACTACTACTACTACTCCTAAGCCAACGACAAGAATCACTCGACAGCCGCCGAGGCACTGCTTTGCAAAAGAACCCCTAAAATGTGAAACGGATCCAAGGCCAGAAGATTTCAGAAAATTTTGTAAGTCGAAAAATCCGACTAATATCATTGAAAAACGCGACTTAAAATGCCAGGGCAGAGTAGTGGTCAAGGAACATTGTTGCTTCATAATAGGCATCAGACGATCTAGTGATACTACACTCCCACGGCACATCTACTTCTACTTCTGGGCTTGCAGAATCAATCTGGTGTTCTACTACGTATTGGGAATCCTCTTGATACTGGTGACAGAGTTTCATTTTTTTAGAGAAAACGCTACAAAATTGAGACGGATGAGAAAATATTGGATTACTCTCACGTGTCTCATTGCCGCTACCACCTTAATCACGTGTGGCAATATGTACTTTATCCCACCAGAACATGGTTCATTCAAGAATGTGTTGCTCATGATTGTAGGAGGATTTGTAGTAACACTTTGGTTCATTGCAATTACCCTGAACATGAAAATAATCACGAAACGTCAAGACCTTGAAGTACAGGAAGGAGTACGAGATTTCAAAAGGAGCCTATGTTGCAAGAAATCAAAGAAGACCAAGGGTATCAGAATATCACAGTTACCACCTTCCTTAGGAGCACAGCGCCAAACAATAGGAGGTTACGCAACGCCACGTGGAACGATGGTAAGGGTATCAACTCCCAATATAACTTATTCGGAACAAAAAACAACACCAGGACGTGGAAGGGCAATAAGCGCCGCAGACTGGGCGGATCCAAAATCGAAGCAAAGTTTGGCCGACCCACAACAGCCTAGACCATCAAAAAAACCACCTTGAAGCCGAAACCAGAAGATTAATAAATTATTGTGTATTCGTTTATTTCCTTCTATTTAAGTTGAACCTAGAATGAGGTTTTTCTGAATCCCGGGATCCTGGGATTTTTAGGTGCCAATCCCGATTGGATTTATCCCGTTGTCCTACGATTATTAGTACCTAGCCATTGTTTGCCATGGAGTCAGTTGTTTTACATGAAGAAAACAAGCCATCAATTGAATTGAATAGAAGAGCGCAACCTTTCTGTTACTACGAAACCAAACCCGTAACTAAGAATTCGTAACTTCACACACTAGGTATCTAACGACCAAACTATGTCGTCGGGATCGGACGAATCGTCGACGACGGAGGTGATTTTGATAGCCTATAACCACCCCCAGAACTCGCTGATCACAATGAGAATCCGTTCAGCCGTTCGGGCGTGATCCTGTGATACACGAACACACAAAAACACAAACAAACATGTCGAAGATTTTTTGAGGGAAAGGTTGCGCTAAAAAATACACAGCCAAGGCAATGGCACATGAGCTTCCTCGTGCCAGGTTCAAAATGAACGTAGTTGTGACTGTAACAAGAAAATTACGTTCACGCATGCGCAGGGAGTACCGCTGATGAAATCGTGATGAAACTGATAGGGGACCATCGAGAGCTATACCCACACAATTCCTGAGAATTTGATTGAAATCCGATCAAAATTGTGTACCTACAATCCTACAACTCGGCCATTCTGACAGTCCATACGTCCCGTATGGGTTGGCCATGGCTTCATGAACTCGGCGCAGGTGGAGGTGTTTCTTGGGCCTCCAGTGTCTTCAATCTGCATGACAGGGCGTAAGTTATGGGTGTGACAAGGAAATGCGGACAGACAGACACGGAACCAAATTTGTTCAGGAGGCTCTGAAACGCAAAACGTGAGTGGAAATTTTGATTATGGAGAACAAAATTTTTTTCATTTCGAAAGTGAAAACAATGCTTCCTCTGCCTTGCAGACTCGGAAGCAAAATCTAAACAAAATTGAAACGGAAGCAAGCAGAAATAATATTTCTGAGATATTTCTATTATTATGAGAAACAATACATGATCTTTTATTGAGGTTGTGCTTATTTCTTTTTTGGTGCGCCTTTGGGTTTTGCTCCTCCTGATTTTGCTCCTCCTGGTTTTGCTCCAGCTGGTTTTGCTCCTGCTGGTTTTGATGCTGCCGGTTCAGCGGGGGCGTCTGCCTTTGGCTTCCCTCCTTTTGATTTTGTCCCTCTTTTTCCACCTCCTGCCGCTGGTGGTGGTGGTTCTGCTGTTACTGATGGTTCTGGAATTGGTTCTGGTTCTGGCGCTGGCTCTTCGGCTGCTTTACCCTTTCCTTTTCCTTTCTTCCCTTTCGGTTCTTGTTTGGGTTCTTCTTTCGCTTCTTCTTTGACTTCTTCAGGCGCTTCTTGTTTCCCTTTCTTCTTTGACTTTTTCTCTGGGCTATCACTCATGAAAAATTTCAATAGACTCCATTCATGTGCTTTCCTGGCGAACCAAGCTGCTAGTGAAACAAAACAAGGGTGGCTATAATATTCTTGTTTTTGTATAACGCCTTTCAAAAGCGACACCGCAAACATGGTCCAAAACAAAACAACGCCAGCTCCCCCAACCATGAATATCAAAGGCCAGTATCCTCGATTATCTTCGGGAACGTGGAGGAAATTGATGCCAGATATCGCAAGAGTGACGGCAAGGCATAAGATGAGTAGGAGCCAGACTAGGCCAATTTTTCGCATTAATCGTGTTTGTCTTTTATAAAACAAAACCAACGTTACTACACAAAGGATTATACCCACACCGTAAATACCAAACAACGCATATCTGCAACCGTGATATATGTTTGGGTGCTTGAGCTCATCATCATAAACATTGTTAACAAACAGAAAAACGTTACAACAGAATAACCTGTGACGGTCCTGATTCATCGGATAATCACAAATTGAGTCATCAAATAACACACTGCCCCCGCCAAACGTACAGTTCTGCAGGAACCGACGATAATTGTAATCCGAGGGTGAGCAAGCGTCTGGATCTTCCACGCACCCCGGCAGCCCTGGGATGCCCCGTAAGTTAACTCTGGTTGCATTCAACGGAGGTTTCGTCGCGTTCTGAATTAGAGACCTCCGCAAAAACTCGTAATCAAGTGGAACCGGGCCTGTGAGTGAGTTCGTACCGTCGAGCAGGAGTAATATGATCGCTACCACCAAAAGCACAAACTCAATGAGGAGGACATTTAAATAACATTTAGACATTTCGCCAGCTTTCACATCCAATGATCACTTAGAATTTTTTAACAAATATTTTCAACGACGTCAATTTGAAAATTTAAAGTCAATGCGTAAGCGACAACAGATGGAGTTTTCAGCCAAACCGAAAATACTGGAGAGCACTCAAAGAGGCAACCTGGATATTCTCCAGTGAAGCCATCAGCAGAGCTAACTAGTCAGTGACTAGTAGTCACAGCAATACGCCATAATATGGCAGTATATTATCATGGAGGAGATGAAGATATCAACAGTGAAGCCATCAGCAGAGCTAACTGGTCACAGTAATACACCATAAAATGGTAGGTATTATATTATCATAGAGGAGATTTCAACAGTGAAGCCACACTGCTACCAAACTCACGAACCACCAACGAATGAGATGGTTAGGGAGAGAAAACGACTCCTCTGCTGGTTCTAAATTGTTTATTTAAATAAACTTTATTGTTTCTTTTTTTTCCCGTCACAACATAAAAAGGCGTTACGCAACATAATCACATGATAACGACATTATAACTGAAATGAATTTAATCTAAGAACTGGAATACTAAATAAGCTTAATGAGTAAGATACTTCAGTAAAGCGTTTCTTGCTTCGCCACTCGTATCAAGCAGATGAGAAGCACACAGGAATGATCAGTTTCTAGTTGGTGACCCAATCGATTTTTCACTCGACTTTTTTAGACTTCAAGATTCAAACAGAATGCACCCACAATATTTAAGTTGCAATTGAATCATATGACAGGAGTGAATATGGAAACACAAAACATTTTACTCGGCACAATGATTAGAACCATTCACACGGAACATTGTACTGGGATTATTGCCTGTTTTCAGATGACAGGAGCATAGGTAAAACTTCAATAACGACATCAGCAAGAGCAACATGATATGAACGATCAGAACATCCAGCGAAAACTGAGGTTGCCAATGACTTTTCTCAACTAGCAATTTCTTTTTGGAAAAATCAAGGACTAAGACGACTCTCAATGCGTGTAAGACTACCAGAATGATTCTGCAAGCCCAGAAATAGAAGACCGTGCACGGGAGCGGTTCGGGTGGTGTCCGTTTAATGAAATACAACAATCAAAATCTCGAATTCAAACTGTATGTGAGCCAAATTACAGGTTTTCATCAACTGGGCGGTTTCGGATTGGACGCAAGCGTGCACAACCCGGCGCATGCGCTCATTCCACATTCAAATAATCGCTGCCCATGTTTTAGTGGATTTTGATTCCGCGCCTAATTTGATGTCTGAAACGACGGGGACGTATATGTCGTATTTATGTTTATTAGTATGGTTAATATTATGAATGCCATATTGGACGTAACACGAACGTCTGGCTCCAACCGTTCAGAAGTTCTCGCGAGACCCGCATCCTTCAAAAACCCTATTTGTAGCTCCATGAAAGGAAAACCCTTCCTGTAGACCCTTTTCTGCCCAACAGAGCCCCACGGGTTTGGGCGATCGGGCTGAAAACCTTGCAGGCACAAGTGTAGATAGTAAACCGAGTAGGTATTTTGTTAAAATTTTGTTAAAATTTCAGTTGGATCGCCCAAACACGTGGGCCGCTAAGGGCTACGGGAGGGGGCTTTTGAAGGTTTTCGGCTATGGGGTCGCGTTTTCGAAGTATTTTTGGACATAGAATCCATTTTTCGGGGTCCCATTACGATCCGATTTCACCGGTTATGTATGGAGCTACAAATGGGATATTTGAAAAATACTAGGTCAAATTTGGTGTCGTTTTCAGAGTATTTTTGGAGGCAAAATCTATTTTTTGAAATCCCTCATCTGCCCAAAACATTGTACCTACAGTAAAATGGGCCAAGGAACTAGGTCAGAGAAATGGGAAAATTCGGCCGAACATAGTTGAACTAGTAATGAACAAAGTACTCAGTACAGTTAGCACTGAGAAATTAGGTGTCTGAGTAGAGGAAATCACTAGTGAATATTTGGCGTTTTGAATTTTCCCGCGGTGGCACTTTTACTAATCCGCCAGAGTGCGCTAGCATAAGAAGGGAACGACGGGAATCTGCCGGAGGTGACGGCGGAAATGGCGGCAGTGTAGCAGCCAATGAGAGAGTAGCGCCACTTTTCCCTCCAGATTCAAAGTTGAAATTTTCGACTGTGTCCTGGAAATTTGTATTACACCGTAGGAGCCCAAAACTCACTGCTATGCCTTCAAATTATGAAGTTCTTTCAGAAAAAAGTATTAGTCGACGTTCGGTTCCCGGGCCCATTATCTTTTTTCAAAAATATTTTTCAAATGACACAGAATTAATTTTTGCACTATCAACCTACCTACATTAACGAAAAATAAACCCTTCTGTAAAATTTGCAGTTATTATTATGTTGATAAACATGTATTTAACATTAACTCGTCGAGTCTGCCTCCACTTTTGTTGATTCGATCGTTCCGCTGCACTTTATTTTTTATTTTATTTTTTTAAGTTCAAACGACGTTTGAGTTCCTCAAAAAAAAATTACCTAGAATAAAAAATAAATAAAAAACTTTCTTATTCCTCTTAATGTCATGAAGAGGAATTATATTCCCATAAATGAAGACAATTCTGAATATTATTTTAAATTATTTTTTATACTGGTTCAAATCTTTGAGAAGCAGTTTATATTGCACGATTTGAAAGAATGATCACATGGGGAATATGAATATTATTTTATATAATTATTAAATAATGTCTACATCCAACATTAAATTTTAATGTTTGATGTATTAGGTTGGGTGGGGTTGTTGGGTTCAATTTTTTCTTTTTCTTTTTTTTTGTTGCAATGAATGCCATTTTAATAAAACCGCTGAAAACAGGCAGCAGAAAAAATATTGTTTACTAATGGGTAATTTTCATACTGCAATGGGATCTTTAACGTGAATTTTATTTAATACCTAATATATTATTTAATAATGTCTTGTTTAGTAGCTTTCCAAATGTACTTAGATATATCACACATTCATAACGCTTAAACAATAAATTCATGTTAAAGATAATCCCTTTACAGCAGGAAAATAATTTTGAATTATTGTTATTCATTTTTTTTTTTTTTTTTTTTGCAGCCGGTTTTATTTAAATTGACGGAATCGATACTTTTTCAGGATCAAGTACTTCGGTATCGATACTTTGACGGATCGTGCGGCACGATTCGTGCCACCGCTAGTCTGAGATAATATCTCAGAATAGCGGTGGCACGATCATAATAATATTATGATCATCAACACTCTGGCCTGCAATTTATGAAAGTGTTTGGCAAGCTGTGAACCACTCAAAACAAGAGAAAGAGGCGGCCCTTATTTTGGACGTAATAATAAGGAAATTGAAAAGAGGCGACGAGAAACAACGAGAAGCCATTCAGCCGTGATGGTGAAACCCCCTCCCTCTTCGCTTTCACACAGAAGGAATCCCAACAAGTATACCTTCCAAATGAACACTTCCCCTTTTAAACTTCGCGAAAGAAGAATAAGCTCGTTTCACCTTCTTGAGAAATTTATTGCTAAACTGCTCTCTTCCCTTTTTAACAAAAGGCCTTTTACGGTCGCTTAACTACATTTTTCTGCGAATTAATCATATCGTCTCTTATTGCTTGCCACATTCACAATCTCACCGTAAACAATGAAGTTTAAAATCCTATTAAGTCATTAGGTTCGTTCCAGCTTTGACGGACTGTTAACAGAAATCGAGGGAGACATGCGCAGTTGAGAAAACTGCTGTTCCAGGTCGCTGGGTCGGCGAAAAGTCGCCTTCGCCGGCTGTTCCAGGTCGATTTGTAGGTTGTCGGACGGAAACCGACAGCTCGAATGAGTTCGGTTGGGTGCTGTCGACTAGGATATCCCTACCTAGTTGAAACCTCTCTCTTAACCTTCTCACTTATGGTGCTCGGCGCGAAAAAGTTGTACTCACGTCCTCCCGAAGTCCTCGTAGATACCCTCAAACACTTTAAATGACTCATTCCCGCCGTTATGATACTCCTCTCTCTCGAAAAAGGTTGATTATTCTGAATACAATAAACCAAAAAGTATCCGAGTTTATCACTTGGATTTTTCCATATGAAACTTACTGTCACGTGAATCACCGTGAATTTCATAATTAAATTGTTCTAGCTTTACTTTGTTTACTTTACTTCACGGTGATTCACGTGACTTGATTCAACAAATTTTGTTGACAGATCGCGTTCCAGGTCAGCAGGTGGGCTGTTCGACAGACTCAACAGCAATTCAGAAGGCATTGGGACAGCTGTCAATTTTTGTTAACAGACACAGTTAGACCTGGAACAAGCCTATTATAACGGTGCTCTCCTCAGAACACGTGATGTCACAACGTGGAGGCCAAGGATACCCGAAATATCCGTCTAGTAGCCAGCCAAAGAAATAGGACGTAATGGAGAGTGCTTCAAAACCGAAATATGAGGTTTGTTCCAGGTTTGACGGCGTCTGTCGTGCCTTCTGAATCGCTTTCGAGTTCCGTCCAACAGTACAACGGCAGACCTGGAACGCCAAACTTGTAGCATTACTTCACAGTGATTTACGTGACTGTAAATTTCATACAGTGTCGTTTTCGAAGTATTTTTGGAGCGTAGAATCCATTTTTGGGGGTCCCAGAGCCATCTGATTTGGGAATCTATGGGGTTTTCGAGGGCCTACAAAATTTGTAGTCTCACGAAGGCCCCATAGATCATCATCTGGAAGACATGAACGAACCCTCATCTCTTCCTGATGACAACTTGACACGCCGAGCACCAAAATAAAGTGAGAAGGTAATGAAAGAGGTTTCAACTGGGTAGGGTTCCAAAGTGGACAGTTCCCAACAAAACTCATTCGAGCTGTCGGTTTCCATCCGACAGCAGTTGAACACATCGACCTGGAACAGCCGGCAACGGAGACTTTTCGCCGACCGAGCGACCTGGAACAGCAGTTATCTCAACTTTGCCTATCTCTGTCGATTTCTGTTAACAGTCCGTCAAACCTGGAACAAACCTTGAGTGTGGTTGGGAGCTGTCGAATTAAATTGATCCCCAAATCCACAGATCCCCAAATCAGATGTTTCTGGGACCACGAAAATGTATTCTACGACCAAAAATACTTCTGCGTGAAAAATAACAACCTTATAACAGTGCTGTGGAGTTTACATGGAACAGAAATTTTCTAACCCGCTCTATTTCCACAGTCCATCTCAAAACTTCTAAAAAAGTAAGCATTTTTCACTCTCCTGGGACATTTAAATTCTCGAAATCGTGTGCAACGTCAATGTTTGATCTTACTGCGTTGCCACGCAATACGTTCATTCAACCCCATCGGTGGATTGCACAGATGCTTCCTCGTGATCTTCACGACATGTCACCATTAAAATTTTAGGAGACCAGAGACGACATATTCGCCATTATGAGCATGATACTCATGACAATAAAATTCCGGCCAACTAAAATTAAAAAATCTGACAACAATCCGTTCGAAATTGTCGGAGTTATGACTGTAGGTAACAAGAAAATTACGTTCGCGCATGCGCAGGGAGTACCACTGATGCAATCGTGATGAAACTGATAGGGGACAATCTAAGGCTATACCCACACAATTATTGAAAATTTGATTGAAATCCGATCAAAATTGTGGAAGTTATGGCTGTGGCAAGGAAATGCGGACAGACAGACAGACACACACGGAACCAAATTTGTTCAGGAGGCTCTGAAACGAAAAATGTGAGTGGAAATTTTGATTTTGGAGAAAAAAAATTTTTTTCATTTCGAAAGTTAAAACAATACTTCCTCTGCCTTGCAGACTCGGAAGCAAAACTGGAGCAAAAAAGTGGTTGACTTTCGTAGAAAATCCCACTTGTCGAAGAAGGGGCGCTATATATTATGCGATATTGAACTGTTTCCATCAACATTTTCATCGTTTACTATTAGGTAGGCATCATGTTAGGCATGACACCCTCGACTGTAAACTCCCTGGGCTCACCCAAGTAAATGTACGGGAACGGGAGCTCATCAGCCTACTCATCAAATAGAAGCGACAGTTGATGTTGATTCATCCAAATACTTTTCTTCGCTCCTCAATGTATGTTGTTCTTTGGCTCATCGCCAATCATTAACCCGAGTCGCGTATTCAGAAATAGCTCCAATCATTGGTTCAGCAGATGCATCAGCATCGGGAACGGGTGCCAGAGCAGAATTATCATACTCGCGAAGCGTATGAGAATTCAATAACTCATGTATGCGAATGCCGATCATCCGGTACAATGATTTGGCAACGAGAAATCGGAGCCACGCTTTCATCACAGACTTCATCACATAACCCTTCAAGTAGGATGATTGAGGATGCCATTTAATGCGTACCTACATTGAATGAACGATCGTATCGCGTTAACGGGGCAGTTCTGAAACCAGCCAGGTTACCATTTGCGCTTACACCATCTCGCGGATAAGTCAAGCATATAGTTTCAAGCGCAGCCACTAGATGTGTAGCATTATACATGTCATGTATAATGCAATGATGCATCCCACTTACGCACTTGCCCCGTTTGGCACTTCGCCCACCTTACGTTATATTATTTACTGACCTAATAGAACCAACCATGTACAAAACGCAGTCGACGAATTTACACAAATGGAAGACGTGGTGATACTAACCGCTCAGAGCCGAAAATGCCGATAGGTATTGAAACCCATCAGTAGCTAATTGAGAACTTTTTGTCAAGGTAGGATTTATAGCACGTATCGCACACGAGAACTCTTTGGGATGGGATATTAAATATCCCATTAAGGGAGAAATTTTCTCACGCATTAGATTCATTCCTTTTGAAGGAAATTCTTCATGCCACGCTGAAACCAAAGACGATCGCAAATAACACAAGAAAAACAAACTAGGTTGAACCGACAATCAAATTCGTTATCAGCAGGTAACTGTCGTAAAGATTTTTCGTGGTGGCTCAGAAATTTAGGAATTGTCAAACTCGAGAAAACTGAAACGTAGGTACGTTTCCTACAGCAAGAGTTCGTTTTACGTCAGCTTTCTTTTCCTGAGCCTGAACCTTTTCCTCTTTATTCATGGTAGAAGTTGACGACTGAATTAACTTTGCCACTCGTGAATGTCTAATCAATTACTTTTAATTTCTGGTTTAATTTTCTCTCCGATTCCAATTGTTCGTTTACCGCAATTGAAGTGCGCTTCATTGTGTAAGATAAATGAGACCATTATAACGCAGCCGGAAAGTGTTGATGGTAACCTCAGTTGTTTTCTGGACTATAATTGCCTGTTGCTGCTTATTGGTATCGCTTCAATTTTTTCCCCGTGTAATAAAACTTTTCATGACCCCAGCGGTAAGACATGGGTCGTTTTCCCCCATTAACTATCAATTTTTCACTACAGCGGGAAGTAAATAAAATATAGATACATTTACTTAATCTAAAATATGGAAATTTAAGTTTAAACAGAAAAATGTCCACTAATCTGTCATGTCTGAACCCCTAAGTAGTCAACTTTGTTGAACTGTGATTCACCCGCAAATTTGAAGGGATTTTTTCCTTTATTGCATACATTTATTTAGTGATAAAAAAACGCAGCACATTTTACACAAGGGTTTATTATTCTCTGATACAGGTAACTTGTACAGAAATTAATTCAGTGTCAATGAAAATACACTGCCAAGTGGGACATGGCCTATAGCTTCCTCGGATATTGTATGAAATGTTGAACGAAATTTTTCATCAATAGGGCACAAGTTATGGCTGTTAGCTCACTAACTCGAGCAAGATTTTAGCTCTCTCTCCCCCCCCCCCCCCCTTGAGCTAGATTTTAGCTCACTAAGCTGACCAGGAGAATCCCCGTCATTTCAATCGTCTGTTGTACTCCCATAAGGTCTCCTTCTCAAATTTCAACGTCCAAGGGTGAACCGGAGAGATTTTAGCAGATTTTGAACATTTTTACATTACCTACATAATATGTATACTATATTATAGTGGCAGTGCGGTACTGCTTCGAGTTCGATTGCTGTGAACGACATCACTCTTTGGATCTCTAACCTCGAGGAATTTTGACTCGAGATTTTTAAAACATCGATGGCTGCGTAAACAAACCATCCTAACAACCAACTTCTTCCTTGTTGCTGAGGATGACCCGAATCACACGTTTGCGCCTGCGGACAGCGATCCGCTGATTCAATCGTGATGAAACTGATAGGGGACCATCTAGGGCTATATCCACACAATTCCTGAAAATTTGATTGAAATCCGATCAAAATAATTTTGGAATTATTGTGGAAGTTATGGGTGTGGCAAGGAAATGCGGACAGACAGACAGACACGGAACCAAATTTGTTCAGGAGGCTCTGAAACGCAAAACGTGAGTGGAAATTTTGATGTTGGAGAACTTTTTTTTTTTTTTTTTTTTTTTTTTTCATTTCGAAAGTGAAAACAATGCTTCCGCAGTCTCGGAAGCAATTTATAAAAATAAAATATCAAATATTATTTGAACTCCCGGGATCCTTCAAAAATCCCATTTGTAGCCCTATGAAAGCCCTATAGATCCCCACAGTGGAATCGGATCGTTCCGGGACCCCGAAAAATGGATTCTACGTCCAAAAATACTTCGAAAACGACACCTAACTCGATCCCATAGCTGAAAGCCTTCAAATAACCCCTCCCGTAGCCCCATTTTAGCCCCATAGCGCCCCACGGGTTTGGGCGATCAGACTGAAAACCTTGTGGGCACAACTATAGATGGTAAACCGAGTATTTTGTTAAAATTTCGGACGGCGGACGGACATTTCGTTTTTAGAATCTAGACCTCTTGATACGGATAATGTCAAATTTTGAGGCCGATCAGAGTCGTCGACCTCCGTCGCGATTACATCGGTGTATTATTCCAAGAATAATAAACCACAAATTCGATTGGAGTATTCAGTTTGTAGCGAATTGAAAAGCGTTTATGAATGAGACTAAAAAAAGCGTAATATTGACGGGATCCTGAACTTTTCACGTCCACCACCGTCAGATGTATCACTGAGCCATCAACCGGGCCGGAGCTCCCATTATCTTCACGCAATCCCATCTAGAAACCACTCGTCCGCACACCCACGCCGACTGCCACAAGGTTTGCCGTGTTTTTTTTTTTTTTGTTTTTTTATTCTCCATCCTTTCTCACCGAATGAATAAACCATTCGATAAGAGCCAACGTCGTTTTGCACCAATCAAAATATTCAGAACTGTTCAACGACGATCCTCTACTTGGATTTTAAAATCATTAATTAATTTATTAACATTATAACGTGATGATAATTTGAGGTTTTGATTTTTCATCCAACCTTTCAAGTTTTCACAATTACTAGCACTCTGAAGGAGGGGGGGCCTCGCTTCACTCGGTCGACCACTTTCTCAGGCAGGGAGGCCGAGCGAAGCGAAGTTCGAAGACACACACCAGACAGACTCACGCCCCCCAACGAGCAAGGCACAGACTTCACAAACGGCAAGCGCTCCGGGCCCGGTTACGTTTATTAAGAATCGTTCAAATTAAACTAGCCATCTAAATTTGCCGAGCGTTGGAATTCGTTCTTTCGGGATTTAGTATTAAAATTTGGATCTCTAGGTAGGATGCAGAGGAAACGCCGACTCAATGGGACTGTAAACAATGAAGATAGGAAGAGTTAAGCAGATTTGCGCTCATCAAAAATTGCGCTCAATGGGCTTATCGGAAGTTAAATTGGGCGGGGAATCCGAATTTGCAAAAAACATTTAGGGGTTCCCATTGAAAATAAGAAAGTTGGGCGCAAATGCGCCGGATCGCGCGCATCTGGTTGAGGGGGGGGGGGGGAGATCTCAACCCTCCTAACCATAGGTAAATGGGGGGAGGCTGAGATGGTAGAAAAAATCGAGAAGGATTGTGGCAGACTCTTTTTACTTTACTTTACAGACTTCTGACACAGTCTGAATTAGCGGTAGAGATTGAAAATATGAATAACTTTTCACATGAATGTTCACTAGGGTGGCAATAAAAAATCAAAGTTCGAATTTGATCAATCTCAACCCCCCAAATGGTGCAGTTGGGCTAGAAAATGAGTTTGGCAAAGTTTTAGGTCGATCGGACAAGTATTTATAAATGGCGCCTCATCGCATTTGAAGTTCGAAGAAACTGCAAATTTTTGGAAAAATGTTCAGTTTTTCGTTTGTAACTCGAGTACCCTTTGGGCTAGAAACATGTAATCGGTCTCATTCTGTAGATAATTTAATTGCGACCAACTTTTATTTCGATACTGTTTTCGAGGGTATTAAGAATTCTGTGGGTCAGGTCGTGATATTTTTAAGAAAATGTGACTTTTTACGCGTACTCCAAACATCGCCACGACAGTCCATTGAATCGTATTCTAAACCTTCCCCTACATTACTGGCGTGGTTGCTATCTGGAAATACGATGCTAGAATTGTATATTATGTATAATATACAATGTACATTGTATACAATGTATAAATAAGGAAGGATTTCATGAAGTGTTTAGGGGGGGGGGGGGGGGGGAGTATTTTCGACGAAAACTCACCGTAAATCCTTAGCTATATTTGCCTATTCTTCATGCTCCAAGTTGTTATTTTCGAACATTCCCATCGAGCCATACATGACTTTTGGGGCAATAACATGTCATGACAGTCCATTGAATTGTTCTTTTTGCGATTCCCAGCATCCTCCTTCACTCAGTACATGATTATTTGTGGTGTGAAATTCATAACTAGACAAGTTGGGGTTGGTTGGGATGAGGGGGATGATGGGAGGGGAGGGGAAATTATAACTGAATTCAACGCATTTCATAAATTCAAGGTGTATTGTTGTTATTTCAAAAGCTAATAATTATTATAATGTTGTGATTATTTCTATGATGTCATGTTATATACAATAAATCGTCATGTTATGTACAATAAACCCTTATTAAATAATTAAATTAAATTTTAATAATAGGGCATATAAAGAGAAAAATATTCAAGCTGGGAGAGGGGCGCCGAGTGTATCCTTTGAAGCTTCAGGATAAAGTTTTCTGTTCTCAGCTACAACTTGTAAAAGATATTGTCTCTGTGCTTCGTCTCTTGTGAGAATTAATTAATTAATTAAATCTGTCATTAATTTCACTTGAGTCCGTACAGTCACAAAATAATCCAGTTCTTTGTCCAATATTCTGTTTACTTGTTCGGTACTCAGAACTACTTTGATATCCCTATCGTCGTCGTAGTTGTAGTCATCTTCGCTGGAGGAAGTTAATTTTGAAGCCATCATTATCTTAATTCGTTTGTCTACTGAATCATCAAAAAATGAGAAGGCAACCAGTTCAGAGCTGAGATACCAAAATTCAGTGATTTTGAGAGAGCCTTTTCTGCAACATCGTTCTCGATTTTCCTATACATCACTAATGGTTTTAATAATTCTAAGTCTTGGCTGTGGTTCCTTAGTTGGTATTCTAGCCTTTTCCCAAAACACAAGAAGCTCTTGTGTTGTAAGTGCTGCAGCATCCCTCATACTCTTACCAACTTGCCGCATATTGTAAAATAAACTACGTAAAACCTGACCGTTTGATGGCAACTTAGTGCCAGTAATTTGATGGGACATGTGGCCTATAAGATAAATTTTGTCACGTTTCCTCGTTGATAATGTAGAAGACAAAGGTAGAGCCATTTTTCTTAGCACAAAACCAACAACAAACCACAAACTGAACCACCGTTCTTCTTGAAAACTGAACGTTAAGTGACGCTTCCTTCTTGCTGAGACTTAACATTACACTAAGAAGTCTTCTTTCCCACTATCTTTATCTTCCTCCCAAGGAAGACGGTTTTCCCCTAATGACGAAAGGATGGATTTGTCGACAACAGGAATTTTGTGATTAAGAGATTGTCAGACCAGGGTACATACCAAAACCGCCTTTCACCAAACCATTATTAACAGAATAACAGAACAACAAACCATTATTAACAGAATAACAGCCTTAACGATTTGAGAGACGTGTCATTGTAGCAATAACATGTTATTGACCCAAAAGTCATGTATGGCTCGATGGGAATGTTCGAAAATAACAACTTGGAGCATGAAGAATAGGCAAATATAGCTAAGGATTTACGGTGAGTTTTCGTCAAAAATACTCCCCCCCCCCCCCTAAACACTTCATGAAATCCTTCCTTATTTATACATTGTATACAATGTACATTGTATATTATACATAATATACAATTCTAGCATCGTATTTCCAGATAGCAACCACGCCAGTAATGTAGGGGAAGGTTTAGAATACGATTCAATGGACTGTCGTGGCGATGTTTGGAGTACGCGTAAAAAGTCACATTTTCTTAAAAATATCACGACCTGACCCACAGAATTCTTAATACCCTCGATTCTGTTGGTTTTAGCGAAAACAGTATTGAGATAAAAGTTAGCCGCAATAAAATTATCTACAGAATGAGACAATTACAGGTTTCTCGAGTTACAAACGAAAAACTGAACATTTTTCCAAAAATTTGCAGTTTCTTCGAACTTCAAATGCGATGAGGCGCCATTTATAAATACTTGTCCGACCGGCCTAAAACTTTGCCAAACTCATTTTCTAGCCCAACTGCACCATTTAGGTGGTTGAGAGTTCAAATTTGGTGAGAACATTTTTTCCCCCTATGGCCTATTGCCACCCTAATGTTCACTCATCTGACATCGCTCCACCATATAAAACAAATTTCTCTAAAAGTCACAATTTTCCCAGCCAACCTCCTCACCAACTGTAAATGACTTTTACCTCTAACAACCTTCCCCCCAAAAGCAATCTGCTCCCAACGTACGGATTTACTTGCCCGAAATCGCTTCAAAGTTTCAGACAAAATGGCCGTCCGGATTGTGGAACATTGTGACGGAAAACCTTAAGCGCTCTTTCCAACCTAATCGCACTTTTCTTGGCAAAGTGGTCGACGACTGAATTCGCGATTTTCTTCCTCTCCCCCCACTCTTGCCAGGTAGTAAATCCCCCCTCCGCGAGCAGGGTCCGAAAAACGGCCAAGTTCTCGGAGTTTTACCACATTGAGAAGTTATGGCGAGAAGGGGGGTTCACTCTTGTGGGCCGTTTTTCCTCTTTATTTTATATCCTAAGCGGGGAGGGAGACGGGAAAGCTGGAGTCTCCTGTGGCCACCTTTGGCAAAGCTTTTCTATGCTAATGCCAATGAAGAAAAAAAAAGGTAAGTTTGCTCAGAGGGAGATTTTTTTTTTTCTCTCGTGATGGATGGAGGTAGCCCAAAACCAATAATGGAACGACCCGTAAAAGAGCCACCAAATTCAAATCAGGGCCTACCTGAGGGAGTTTTCAAAGGCTTTTCTGAGCTAATTTTCTTACGGATTCAAGTTGATTTGTAAGGAAAAGCTTCTTGGAGTCAGATGTAAATTGCAGCGCCCTTTGAAACAGTTCTGATAGCAGTTCAGATGGGTAGAGAATGCTGCGTTGGTGCTGCAAAAAAATCGAGATCGTAATCAATTTGAATCGGACACAAAAACCTCGACTCTTGCAAACGAGGAAAAATGAAATGTGACTATTAAAATTCATCGATTTTCTATCAGCGAAGAATTGAAATAAAAAACAATATAAATTTGATTCAATTCAGTTAATAACAAATTTATTAACTGAAATAATTAATCATTATTTCAACAAACGAGTAGGAACAAAATATTGGCAAAAAATTACGATTATTCAAAATACAATTACCTAACACTCTGTGTTGATGGCACAGCGTTTGTGCCGCGCCAAATCCCACCATCCCTCCCAACTGCGAATATACCTCTGTTGTGGGATAAGTGAGGTTATGTCTGGTCTCTTTTACTCTGTGGGCTTGTTTTTGAAGTAATTTCGAACATAGATTTCATTTATGGGGTCTCAGATGTACCCAACAATAATATGATGGTCTTTTGAGGTTGTAGGTGGGGTTTTTAAAGGGCGTGAAGCTAATGGGTCGTTTTTGGAGTAATTTTGTGACGTACGATCGATTTCTTGGGGTTCTAATCCAATACGCTGCGTTATTAGTTCGTAAAGCGACTTCGGAGTGGCATTGAGTGGCCTCGCTGATGAAGAGAGGTTTTCCCCTACGGTCGATTTCCTGACCCCGCCGAAGTGGGGGATTTTCGTGGATTTGACGTAATTCGGCCATTAGCTTCGTGTCAAAAGGGTGTTTGGCGAGGGAATTAACTTCCACGGCTGAGGAAAAGGGGGTTTCGGACGATCGCTACGGGTTATGGAAAACGGGAAAGGGAAATAATGGTGATTGCCGGTAATGGCCGCACCTGGAGGTTGAATTAGAGATTCCCTTTTATTGAATTAGACGTTTCCTATAGCGATTTCAAGTCACGAAGTCTGCGGATGCGCCGGTCATTCGGGCTTGGAAGATTATTTCGAAGGAACCAGTTCACATAACTTTATCGTCTAAGGAGCTTTTTTTTTCTTTTTTTTTTTTTTTTAGGCGTCCTCACACCTGCTTGCCCGGGTGACAAATCGAAGACGGTATTTACCTGCCGTGTGGACACTAATAATAAGCGGGCTAAAATTAGGTTAAACACTGCGCGAGAACGACCGTTTTGTCTGCCGAACTCGTCGTTGCTTGCCGTCGCTAGACTGGCTGAGGTGACTGCCGTCTTCATCTCTTTCACTCATCTGAACCCTTTTCTGGGATTTTTCAACGGCAGGTCGAGTCATCCTGTTTCCTCTCCGTTCTGGTCGTTGACCTACAAGAGCCCGACAACCGAGAAACCGCATGGAAAACCCGGATAGAACTTAACTGTCACTCCGAACATCCTAATTATCTTGCGATCGACTAGAAAATCAACGTTATGACCTCGTTGTGTGTCGTCGTATCAACGAGCTTATTGACCCTTAGTTCTTGTATGACTAACATTTTTGACGTTTGACCCCCAATCGATTATAAGTCCGAAACTAATTCTATACCGCCACCTAACACGGCACTTCTGGCTCAAACCCTTAAAAAACCACCTCAGACAGCCCCAGGCAAAAACGTCTGAGATCCCCAATTATCAATTCTGCGTTCAAAATTACTTCAAAAACAACACATGACTCCTTGGGCCATACACAGAACACCGAACGCCGAAGACAGCGCCATACACATCGGCGATATGAAATCGATATATTATCGGTAGATTTGATAGGCTATTTCAATGTTTGGTATTGAAATTACGCTTACCGATATAATATATGTATTATAGTATACATATTATGTAGATGTCAAAACCGCTATATCGGATGTTAACAGAAGGCAGAACGCGAGACCTTAACTTCCTCTGATCCATGAACCAAAACAAAAACACCTAGCGTTGACAAATCAAGAAAGTTTCATCCAGATTTTTGGGAATTTCTTAGTCCAAAAGAGACCGAGCCTGATCGACAAAGCTTATTCGGTCGGGATGATGATATAATTCATCCTAATGATTCTTCATCGTTGCCTGAGAGCCCGTATTATTGTAATAACCCACTGCTGAGTAATTTATGTGATGCCCGAGGGCTGATTTGGGCCCAGTATCCCAATTTACGTGATATCCCGCCTTTCAACACCAAATTTGAAGAGACCGGAGGCGTTAGGTCGAGACCAAAGATGAGTCCTAGGCGACAACTTAGCACGAAGGTTTATTGGAAACTCAGCACAACAGGAAATATGATTCCATCAACACACAGAAACACAAGACCCGAGGTAGGTATTGTATGACCCCAATTAACACTTTATTGGTGTTATTACTTGTATTTATACTATTATTATTCATATTACTGATTTAACCTACTATTATTTATATTAATATGTTTCTCTGAGAATGGTTTTCTTAATTACCATTTTTTGTTACCAAATTATCTTTATTTTACATTTTCATGTCTTCACCATGGCACATGAAATTAAAAAGCGTTACCAAAACGCAGTAAATTTTACACAAAGATTTATTACTCTTTGATATAGGTTACTTGCGCAAAAATTAATTCTGTGCCAACAAAAAATATATTAGTGGTATAGATTATAAGCTCAAAACAAATCCTGATTGGCCAAAAAATTTGACATTATCCGTTTCATGACACGTAGATTCCAAAAAAGGAATGTCCGTACGCCATTCGAGTCGTTTTGGACAGCTAGGATGTTCTTTAAAAATCTGAAATTTTAACAACATAGGTACTTGGTTTACCATCTATGTTTACAGCCCGAACGCCCAAACCCGTGGGGCTAAAAAGGGGCTATGTGAGTTTTTGAAGGGGGCTGAGGAAGATTGGGCGCGAGCTCCAAGGTCATGTTTCGGAGTTCATAATCTGTAAACAAGGTCCCATCCTTTGAGCGCAAAGAGGTAAGCATAAGGAATGTTCGGCACTGTCCGGTCAATCAAGGCCATCTCGAACTAGCGGGCCACCTCCTGCTGGCTAACCAAGTCAACCCCTGACCTCTCCCAACTGGCCTCAGACCCCTTCTACTCTCTGTCAATAATGAAGTTTTTTTCTGTCGAAGTACATGGCATATCAATGCACTAGTTTGTTGCCGAAATTCCATAGGAGGAAATGGCAGCAATTTCTGGATTAAATTGTTGGATATGTATAAATTTAATATAAATGTTATATTACATTGAACTTTGACGTACATGATGCCGTGTAATCAACTTGAGATGTCTTGTGAACCACATACGCAGGAGGAATAAATATTTATTCGCCCATTTTCTACTACGCGGTTGCGGCGAGTTTTCTACTCTAGCGGCGGGGCGACGGTTTGCGCCTAATTTTCCAGTGTTCCTTCCGTATTGGCGCCCAGTTTTCCGTCGCCCTTGCATTTGCAGCGTTTTCTGCGCAGGTGTCGATATGTTTTAATAATATTCAACCCGTATTATAGTCTCTAAGAAGAGAAGTGACGCTTGGCATTTGGTTCGGATTTAATTGCTTTAAAAAAACTAAATCCAAACCAAACGACAATCGTCACTTCCCTTGGAGAACGAAGGATTATTGAGGCGGTACAATTTCGTTTCTAATTATTGAAGCGATTTCCTGTTGAAGTACAAAGAACCAGCGAGAATAATGTAACATGAGAACGTCTCGATGTGCTGCGGACTAGTGATTATCGAAAATCACAGTTAAAAAATCATAATTCCTGACACTAACAAAAACCTTTTCATTCAGCCACATAGGTATTATTCCTATTGGAAGTATCGTTGTAATATCGATGGTTTCGCTACTCTCATTCTATATCTCGTTATATTCACTCAAAATCATCCTCACAAAATCATACATTTCTAGCCCCATTTGTAGCCTCTTTTTAGCCCACGGGGTTGGGCGATCTAGCTGACAACCTTGCGGGCACAACTAGATGGTGGACCGAGTATTTTGTCAAAATTGCAGTTTGCAATTTTTGCATCATTTTGAAATGAGATAGACCAGAAAGAACGCTTACGTTTATTTTAGAAAGGTCCTTTCCAGTTGAGGAAAAACGGCGCAGTCTACAAGAATATCACCGGTACTTCCAAATGTACCTTTTACTGAGAATGACCCATATAGGTAGATAATATGCAGATTCTGATGCAGCTGGCGAATATAGTTTTCCTCATCAATGAGGATTTTCAAGTTTTCGAAAAGTTAATAATCAGTAATGTCGATTAGGGTGAGATTTAGCGCTCTGAACGTGGTTTCATTCAATTCCGCATCCCGAAAAACATATTAAACCATTCCAAACATGAGTCGCATTCGCGTCACCCTCGCGCGGTATACCTTCGTGCTTGGGATGATGTTACGAACATTTCCTCAAATTTACAAGTGATGTGGACGATTTGTCTAGATTCTAGACTTTGGAAGTTATGAGCACTTATCGTTATGTCCACTTAGAGTGCCTGTTTTTCCCACTGTGCGTCAGGCAATAATGAATAGCCCCTGACAAGGGGAGAAACCCTCAAAATTCAAGTACAGTAAGATTTTTAAAATTTCCAATCCGATTACGAGGTCTGTAGTATTCTGCAAAATTCTGACCATCTCAAGAAGCCCATTTATTTATATTAAAAGAAATTTACGTATGAATCCTCTCTAGAATTCTTAGGAATCTCCATAGAGCATATTCCCCGATATCATTAAATAATAATTTCTCTCTTTTCTTGCAACAACGCTTGCGTGACTTCATCCAATTCAAGTTCAAAAGTTAACAAGTAAGGAACGCTCCTAATGAGCCGCCAACGACGTGGAAGTGGAACACAAGGTTAGATCCGGAGATCAGACTTAGTTGCGATGGCGAGTTAAACCGTCGATAATTTTACCGAGTTAAATCCAATTCAGATTGTCGGAAAACGTAAATCGAGACAAACGGTATTACGTTCGTTTTTTTTTTTTTTTTTTTTTTTTTTATGGGGTCGACGAGAGAATGAATTGTTCAACAGGACACGAGGGGACGACCAAAGTGTTTAGATGAGTTCAATAGAGAATTATAGTGCCGTCTGAGTACACGTAATGGTCAATCAACCAAAACGCTGCGCATTAGATAATCGTGGATTTGTTAATGGTGGAACGTCGAATGGATAGGTTGAAAATCGCATGTTTATTTGGCATAATGCCAAATAGAATGATTCTTCGTAAAAAGAGTCGAAAGCTATCTTAGCGCCGCTTCAGAGGAACAGACAGATCTAGGATCGTCGCAGATCGATTCCAAGCACAAAACTATCTCGAAAACGACATCTCATGCGACTCAATCCTTCAAAACTACAAATTGCAGCCCCTCAGAAGTTTCATGGTGATTATTCAAGCATTGGAACCCAGCAAATTGAAACTACATCCACAACTACTGAAAAAAAAATCCGAAACCACGAAAATGACACCTTACTCGAAGAACAGGACAAAACCCTTCAAAACCTCCACCTGCGGCCTCACACGAATTGGTCGCACACACCTTGGAACCCCATAAATGGATCCTACACCCGAAAATTCGTTCGAAAACGACATCTTACCCGACGATCTCGTCAATACGCTTCAAAAATCCCACCTGCAGCCTCTTAGAAGCCCCACATAGCCCCCAGGAGTAGCACAAGCCTTGATTCCCCATAAATGTGGTCCTAAATTACTTCGAAAACTGCTCCTCATTCGATCAATTGATCAAAACCCTACAACAACAAAAAAAAAAAAAAACACTTGCACAAGCCTTGAAACCTCACAAAATCGATTCTACGTTCAAAATAACTTCGAAAACGACATCTAACTCGATCTGGTCAAAAACCCTTTAAAATCCCCAACTAGGCCCTATGTAAGTCGGAAAGGTTCAGACAAAACAGTTATGATCTGCAAACCAGCAGCACCTACGAAACGCGTACAAGTACAAAATTAAGGACTGTAACGAATCACAGACTGACCCATTCATTTCCACCGCGTTGTTATTGTTTTGACAACCAACGGCCACTGCGCTAAGCGCCACTGTTTGGCACTGTTTACCATGTTTTTCTGACGCAGAGTTGACTATAACGTTCGGAGGCGATTCAGAATCGTGTTGCATACCAACCGTTCAGTAACACTATGGTGAAAATCCGTTGAGAAGGTCGTGTAGGAATTCGTGCACTCGTTCATAAATTGGTTTTGCTGCTAAAGAGAAACTCGAGTGGAGCGTGAAATATTGTGAAAAGCGGGGCGAAAACTGTTGTGGGAATGTGAATAGACAGGTGACTGCCCCATAAATCTCACCTTCAGATAACAAAAGCCATCGCTTCGTAGAGGTAAGGTCGCTGTTGCACTTTCCGAAAAAACAAAAACAAAAAACTTGAGACACGATGCGGGCTGAGCGAAAACTTTTCGGAAAACCCCGCGTTGAAATCGTTCAAAAATGTGCCGTTCACCCTTAGGAAGGGTTTTGATTTCGGAGGGATTCGACGAAACGAATAAGATTTTCGGTTTCCACTCTCGTCCGGAATGAAAGCAACGGCAACGCGCGGGGTTGGAGAACTAAGCTCGCGGGTAGAAAGTTGTTCTTGATATAAACAGAATCCATGATGGGCGGCGAGTCTGCGCAGGCGCGTCAAGTCTTTCAGGCGTGAGGGGGCGAAGATGTGGCGTCAGCTGATCGAGATGACCGACCGAGGGAGACGACAAGAGGGTGGAAATCACCCTCAGCCATTGCAGCCAAGTCAGGAATACCTACAACCAATATCGGTGTTGAATGACGTTGAAGTTAATGAACGGCTTTGGCTAGAGGGGTTGAGTGAGGTGTCGTTTTCGAAGTAATTATAAACAATGCCTTGATTTATAGGGGTTGCAGGCATTTTGATCTTTTTTAGTGGAGTTTCAGAAGGGTTCCGGCATCCCAAATAAGAGTAATTTTGAGTTTGCGACGGTTTTCGAGCCGAAAAACCGAGATATATTTGCACTTTTTTCGGTTTTCGGCTCATAACTCAAAATCGGTTCATTCAACGGAAAACTTCACAATTTACCAAATTAAAGACAGGTAGGTACGTAAATTTTCCGTCGAATAACCACTAGAACGTCAAATTCGGCAGAGGACTTCAGCCACAGATCGTCAAAAATCGTAATTTTGCCAAAATGTGGGTTATGCTCATGTTCGAACGACTGTGATCAAAAAACGGCTAGGTACTCTATTTTTTTCCCGTTCCAGGGAGCTCTCAAATTTTCAAATTTGCTCATACTACGCCTAGATACACCCAAAAGCCCAGAAGTAACACTACATTTTCGTGAGAGGCTTGTTTTGAAATAACATGAACTGTTGAACCCCAAAATCATCTCTGCTCGTCTAGGTATTCGAATTTAGAGGAAACTTCGTCATATTGCTAAGCCAGAAAACAAACTAATAAATTACCATGGTTGTCCAAATGATGAAGTTTCAAAAAGCACTTGTGATTTTTGGGTAGGATATCGCCATATTGATGTTGATGTTGCTCGTGTAGTTGAGAGTGAGCAGCCAGAACCGATCCGCAACATCTTCCTGATCAAACCTGGGAAAAGAAGAGCGTGCTTTTTAAGTCCTGACAGATGTAAGCTATCGGAAGAAGCTAAAAACACTTGCTATTCCTACATGCATTCAGTGGGTGCGATAGCACGTCTGCATTATTCCGACAGGGCAAAATGAAATTTGAGAATACCTTTCAAAAGGAAGGCTAACAAAAGTTTCTTGGACCCTGGCCCAACGCTAGATCAGGTTGCTAAGGTAGGCCTAGCAATAACACTCTGAACCAAATCCGATTGTCGCATTTTCAGAGGGCACCGCCAAAGCACAGTTTCAATTTGGCATATTTGCCTCCAACCGAAGCAGCTCGCCAGCTCCTTGAGTGTATTTACAAGTGCAACTAGGGGGGGAATAATATCCTCGATCCACAGAAGAGGGGATGAAAGACCACCAGAAATGGTTTAATTCCACCCAACGGTCCAACCCCCAGCACCCCAAGAACTGCTTGTATCCTGCACAAGTACCAAAGGATGCCAAACCGCTTGCTCCTGTCGAAAAGCTGGGAGCTCCTGGAAAAGTGGTCTGTCACGCTTGTAGAAATTCTTCCTGAAGATGACGCCTTGCTTTTCGAGGTTCTCCTGGCATCAGAATGAGGTCAGGTATGAAAATCATGAGAGCTTTAATAAAATTACTTAATAATAGAAATAATGCAAGATATGAAATGACAAGTCTTATCCTTAAGGGCATCTTTAGCTGTACCAATTAACTTGCTGTAGGCTTCATCAAAGTTTCAATTACATCAATTAGTGGGCAGGAGATAGCGTACTACCTGTCTTAAAAACTAAGTTATTAACTAAGTACTACCTGTCTTATTAACAAAGCTTTTTTAAAAAGTCTTTAGCTGGAGGCACAAATCCTGCTAATTTGATAATATGTAATATATTACATACATATATGTATGATATTTTTAAGCTAAATGATGAGCTTCTTTCTTCAAATACTCCGAAACCCCCTTATATAATATATAATAAGATAATATTATTATTTTATTAAGATGTTATTCGCAAAAAAGCCTAAATAAGATTTTATAATATAAATGCATATAAATTCTGTTTTAACAGCCTTATAAATCACATTCTTGTCCCAAAATATGCGCGAATCCGAGCCCTAGCGATGACCTATGACATCATTGTTTGGCAGACCATAGGGGGTGGGGTTGAATAACATACCAACCACTGAACATGGTTTGGCTTACCAAAACTCTTCAGCAGGAAGGGTGGCAATACCGGATTTAGCCAACTTGGTTCTTATCAACTTATGCCAGACCAGACTATCCTTCTTTTTGTAGGAAATTACCTCGCAATGTTATTCGATGTTTTTAGTATTTTCGGCCGTTTTTGCCATACCTACCGCATTTTGCCACACCAAAGAGCTTGCTATAATCATATACAGCTAAAAAAAAAATTGAAAAAAGTGACATCAATTTTTGACAGACTAGCCTAGAGTTTATGCCATACTATGAATCAGATCAATAAAATTGATCTGATTCATATAAAATAAATACGAATAATTTGATTTGTTCGAGAAAAAAATCATGACGCTTTTCTACTTTGGATTGCGCCGAGAAATGCGAAGATTTCGCGATTTCCACGAAGGCACACTTGCCATTAAATTTTCAGGTTGTATACATGTATGTATACAACCTGAAATGATGGGGAGTTTCATCAAAATCGGTGCCCCGGGAACAAAAATGTGCAGCATGGGTGTTATGAGATTCAGATGTGAATTAAATTTAAAGTTGAAAATCCACGTGATAGATAATCAGGATCACTCATGATGGTTATTGAGAATCTGAAGTTCGTTGGTGGCAGTAAAGATGCAGAATCTGCATCGCATCTGATGTGATGAGGGTTGTGCGTCACCGTTTACACCAACTCTTTATAAACAACTAAGAAAAACTACCAACCTCAGAAACAACACGTGGAGAACAAAATTTGTTCACGTTCGTGAATCTCTTTATTGATCTCTTATTTACTTACCCGATAACTGTTGCTTGGCTTCGGTGAACGGAACGGACCGTTCAACTTGGTTGATGTGCCTTGATGTGTCAATCTTCATCAAATTATTCGGGAATCATCGAAAGTCAATTTTGGACCAGGTTGTCGAAGAGAATCGTATCGTAAGTTGGCCACGTAATCTTCAGGATCTTCACTAACCAACATAGGACCCATCGTCAGCCACGCGGCCTCTCTGCACTCACCCTTGGATAGAAAATCGGCTCAAGCAACACTACTATAGTTTTCAACGTTAGGAGATCAAAAATGACTCCAACCGAACGTGTCAACCAAAATTTACGTCTCAAGAAAGTTATAAATTCGCGTTCCAGCATACGAAATAATTATTATTCTCCGTTAGAGGCTCTAACTTAGAGCCATTATGGCTCAGCCATAACTTGGAGAGTGGGTAAAGTTCCTCCAAATTCTTGGAACCTTAGCGCACAGAGTATGAGAGAACAGTAGGGATGTTTAAAATATATCGAGATATCGAAATATCGATATTTTCCGGCGATAAATCTATACTTTTGGCCAATATTTTGTCCTCCGATATTAACATGGATAAACATATTATGTTTTTGGGCTAGGGGTCATGCGAAATTTCGTAAGACGTTTTTTTTGTGACGCGATACCAATAAACCTATGTGTTGCTATGTAGTTGGTCGAGCACAAAAACATAATTTTATCATGCAAAAACATAATAATTATCCATGCTTCAATGTTTTTCTGTGGAGCGGAAATTATTTTTACAATATGGGGAAACGATTTTTTTTTTTTTTTTTTTTTTTTTTTTTTCTCCTGGAAAGTGCCGAAATAAATCCGAAACACCAGCCAGAGTATCTAGGATCTAAGAAGATGCAGGAAACTGAATTTTGAATCACATACAACCAGATGATAGCTCTGATGGAACGTTCTCATCAAAATATTTTGATAATTGCGAATTCTGCATGTATCTACCCGTGAAAGAGGTGTGTCTCCTGGGTATAGATACTGTACTGGGTGATTCTCAGGAAAAGGGCAAAAATAGACCCTCAGAAACGTGAACTTGTGAACCTTTCCAAAAAAATCCAAAAAAATTCATGTGTATTCTAGAGGTACCACACAACAATTTCAAATCTAGTTTCGAGGTCAAGAACACTTTTCAGGCCCCGAAATCCAAATTTTAAATTTTTGGGAGCGGCGGTAATGAAAATTCTCACTTTGACACCTTCTCATTTCACAAGTATTGCTGCTATTCTAAGTATCAAAAGTGTGTTTATTGAGGGTTTTTATAGAGATTTAGGACACACATTTGGAAAAATTCAAAAGTCAACCCATTTTGAGTAGGTAGCATTAGGGAACGGTAATGAGTGATTCTCAGGAAAAGGGCAAAAATAGACCCTCAGAAACCTTTCCAAAAAATGCATGTGTATTCTTGGTACCACACAACAATTTCAAACCTAGTTTTGAGGTCAAGAACACTTTTCAGGCCCCGAAATTCAAATTTTAAATTTTTAGGAGCGGTGGTAATGACAGGTTTCGGGGTTCTGTAATGAAAATTCTCACTTTGACACCTTCTCATTTCACAAGTATTGCTGCTATCTAAATAACAAAAGTGCGTTTATTAAGGGTTTTTATAGAGATTTAGGACACACATTCGGAAAAATTCAAAAGTCAACCCATTTTGAGTAGCATTAGGGAGCGGTAATGAAAAGTTGAAAAGTACGCACCTGCCACTGACGTTTCCACGTCGGCTCCTCCAGCCCTACAGAGAGGGAAGCTTTCAAGGAAGGTTTAGTTCATCTTTGCAGGTCTGCCACATGTTGCCTGAGGGATTTTTTTCTTCTTAAAGTCCCTTCCACCATCGTAGGAGAGGGAAAGTTTATAGTGTGGTGGTAATGAACAAAAAAATCGGGACAAAGTTTAAAGCCACGTACGGGAGTGTGAATAACTCCCAGTGTTCAGAAAGTTCACGTTTTTAACACTTCCAACCATCTACTTTCATCTATGGAAATACCTTTTTCGGGAACATGGTTTGACATGGATAAATTGGATGTTGAATTGCAAAATGGTGTACCGGGACACGAGGTGGTAATGAGATTTGAGGTGTTTCAGCTAATGAAAATGTGGATAAAATTATGAAAATACCCATTTTTTATGCTGGTCGTGGTAGAGGGGATCGAAACAAATGAAATGAGTGAAAAAAAGTTGAGTCTGTGACTCTCCTACTGGTCAAAATGTGGTCGGGACACGATTTTTGCCCTTTTTCTGAGAACCACCCATCTAAAACATTCCATAATCCATAATATACCTAATATATTATGGATAATATATTATTTTAATATAGTTTATTATATTCCAGTGACTTCCGTACAATAAGCGAAAAAAAAAAATTTAACTTTCTGAGCAAGAGCTCAAACTTTTTTCTTTTTCAGGAAAGTTTGTTTTTTCAATTGGAACATTTTTAGGGGAGAACGATTATTCTATTATAGAATAACTACTATAATAGTAGAAGTGAAGAGCTAGACAACAGAAATCGTTATTTAAATTGATTTTGTTAATTTTTGAAAAATCCGATATATCGATATTTTTGTACGATATACCTGATTACTAAAACGATATATTTTTCAAATATCGATATTTTTCTCCGATAGTTACATCCCTAGAGAACAGTGCCTCAGCGGTACACGGTGGTGGAGAAGTTCGTAGGTCATTTACTTGTCCCGACACCCGATATGGTAGACCCCTCTTTTACGCTGGTACAGCAGGGCTTCCCAAATTTTGGTCAGCGAATATCATCTAAAAAACCGCTACACAAGAGTTTATTATTCTTTGGTATGAATTATCCAAAAATCTGCCAATAAAAAATTATTTTAAAAATTTAAAAATTTTAAAAATTTAAAAGTTGAAAAATGTATATCTATGTATTTTTATACGTACCTACACGTGTTTGGACGGATGCGAGGGCCCAAAAATGGATTCGACGTCCAAAATTAATTGGATAACGACTCCTTATCCGACCTCCTGCCATCCTCCAAAAGCCCCGTTTGTACCCCATGAAGTAGTTTAATCTGTAGTAGTTTAATCAGTAGTTTAATCTGTGCCCATGAATGCCCCACAGATCGCCGTGGGAAATCGGATCGTTGAGGGATCCCCAAAAGTAGATTCTACGTTCAGAAATACTTCGAAAACGACACCCCACTCGATATTATTCCCACAAACCTTCAAAAACTCCTTACATAGCCCCCTTTAGCCCTACAGAGCCCCACGGGTTTGAGCGATACGGCCATTTGCTCTCTGTTAGGTACCCTGTGGATACGGCTGATAACCTTGAGGGCACAACTTGATGGCAAACCGAGTAGGTACCTAGGTAAACCAAGAATAATAAACCAAAATTAGAAATTACTTAATAAAATCCTATGAAATGAAATAATGATTACCAGAAAGAGAATCTTTATCAAAAAATAATTTATCAATAATTATTATTGATCAATATTAAATATTGATACGGATATTATTATTTATCAATATTAAATATTGATACGGATATTATTATTGAAAAATTATATTGCATGCATTGCTCACGGCAGATCAGCAGAAAATGGCAATCGCACATCCGTTTTAGTAGCATTTCAGAATCTCTGAATTTCCCAGAAAAAAATGCGATATGGTGATGAGAAGGGGTGCTCCCCATAATAATTATTGGTAGAGACGATAAACCCAATTCATTCTTATAGCTTTTTTTATATCTCATTAAATGTTGGCCACTTTAGACGTACGAGGTTTTACCGGGGTATGATGGGTTAATTGAATTACCAATGACTGCCATCAAGTTCCAGAACGACCGAATGTGATCCGGTCATTGCAGCTAGAGTGGTTAGAGGAGATCTCAGTGAGATGGGAGCAAGTGCACATTGGCCCAAGTATTTTACCCCTATCACTTTTATTTTTCCTGCTTTTTTCTCTTTTGCCTCATCCCTATCATTCGTCCAGTGCGTAATTGAACTGTTTATGTATTTAACTGATCATTTTTCCTATCATTCATTCAGTGTTTAATTGAACTGTTTATTTATTTAACTGATTGTTAAGTATTATTATATTTTTATTTTTCTCGAACTTTGTGATTGATCTTGTGGTTTTGTGGCAGAGTTGTTGGAGTCTTGGAATTTAGTTGGGATCTATTAAATAATAATAAATAATAATTGCTGATGGATACTTGTGCACTATGAGGAATACGTGTATCCTATGTACAATAAAGTTATTATTATTATTATTATTATTATGATTATTATCTTATACAAGGCCCATGTATCTATAAATAGTTATGCAGATTCACTATCGTGAATCTGCAAAACCATGACATGGTGAGTACGTTTTGGGAAAATTTACAAGAGACTGAAAAAAGTACCGCATTCATTCAAACACACGAACGCACGATGTTTTGAACGAGAAGCTTTCGAAGAGTCTAGCATGATTTTTGTAATCACGAATGAAAGCCCAGAAATCGGTTAACTAACTTACTTATTAGGTACCCATGCGTGACCAAAATGAATAGTCACTTTGGTCACGCATGGGTAATTTTGGCACAGATTTCAATAATACACATTATAAGCACAAATTGAATATACCTACATGATTCAAAAACATAGGCTATCACCCGAAGCAAGAACCTGGAGAGAAACGAATTTTCCCTGTATCTGTGGCAGAGTTTGGGGTGATCTCAAAAATTTGTGGTGCAGTTTGGAAAAAACCCGTCAATAATTCAAAATTTCCACGTCATGGCAACTGCTCAGCGCACTCACCCAAACTCCTATGAAATCTGCGCAGTGAGGTAAACTTGCAGTTACTAGAAGTATGGCTAGAGGACTTCGCCGTTTCATCCACGGTGCGTACCAGTGAGATTTCCCTCTCAAGTTCACCGAGAAGACCGTTTTCTTCGAGTAATCCCCTCACGCTGTCCGCCCCCTCGCAGCCCTCAAACCTCCATGAAAACCCCCCTCAGAGGCATCCGGAAGACTTCATTGAATGAGAGGCTTGCAAAAGGGGGAGAAATCCCCTTGAAAACCTAATCTCATAAAACCTCCCCCCCCCCCCCCCCCCTCCGGGGGACATCCTCATTGTTGAAAAGAAGGAATTACTTCCGTGAGTCCCCACCTCCCCACCATACGACCTCTTCAACTACATTACCTTCAGCTCTTAACAGCACAATCTCTCCCAATTTTCCTCTTATAATGGGAAAAATGATAACGCGGTGGATTGCGTAATACTCGTTTATTACAGTGATGCCAACCAAATTGTCCCCTCCAGTGGAGTTTTTAATGACAAAGCTAAGGGGGACAAATAAAATCGCCAGATTTAAACAATTTCCGCAGTACAAACCGTTTTCATACTGTTAACAAAAACTTAATTTATGAGCCTAAGTACAGGGTTAAGAACCCTAAAGGCAACCGCCTTTAGGGTTCTTCATGATAGTTTCGACGTGAAAGTTAGTTACGACATCGAACCGTCAAAAGTGAAGTCAACGATTGATTGATTGATTGAACGTCGAAAAGTCAAAAGTGAAGTTTTAACATCAAATCGTCGGAAGTGGCGTTTCAATGTTTAATCGCCGAAAGTGAAGTTTCGACGAAAAAATGTCGATCGCAATTCACTTCAGCAAACAAAAGAAAACGTTTTGAATTAATTTTTACAAGCGGGGATGTAATCTTTCATTTAATATTTTTCAAAAATGAATGAGAAACCTACCTATCTACATTATTAATTCTTTTTTTTACAATTCAGACTCACACAAATGCTTCCCTATGAAGTCAAGACGGATTTCGTTCCGAAGGGGTTGGCAATCCAGGTTTTTTTGTTCAGCTGGTCGAGCTTGAAGGCGTGGAGTTTGATAGAGTCGGCGATCTCTTGCGCCGTTCGGCTTTGTCCGTAGTAGTCGATGAACTCACCGTCAGGGCCGACCAAGTAGATGATGATGGTGTGGTCCACCTGAACATAGAAGGTTGGTACCGAGTGACAAGATCGCCTGAGGAGCTTTGACTCTGGTCCCTCTTTGAGAGTGGGGGGGGGGGGGGGGTGATCGTGGCCTTACTGCACTGTATGTTAGTGACCAATCAAACTGGTAGGCAGACATGCCCTTCTCGAAACAAAGTTGGGTTGGAGGACCCCCCTCTATGCCCTTCCCAGGGACCTGCATTTAGAGGCAGTCATTTTGAGCCTGCACTGGATAGAATCAAACATGACATCGATACAGGGGCAGAGGGGTCATTCCCCTCGACTCCCGATTGACGTAACCCACGGGACACCAAGAGGAGGTTGCTCACGCTGACCCACATAATATGTCCCACATAATATTCTAGTCATGATATTATCATGACAAGAATCACTTCGTCAAATAATGATAAAATAGTATGGTACAAATATTAATCATCCCCTGGTACTGGGTCTTCCTCCGTACCTTCGAAGTGGGGGCGTAGCTTTGAAGGCCAACTTATAAAAAGGATAGTCCTCATTTTGCTGTCTGTGAAAGTATTTCGCGATCATCCCCTCCTTGCGCAATCATTCGGGCTTCGGTTGATGATGTTGGCCGTTCATATCGTTATTAAAACTGGCGAAGTAGCGAGCTATAAGAGATCTGGTCAACGCTAAGCCTTTGACAGGCTTAGAAAGCATGAATGCCATCCTGACAAGCCTTGGAACCCCCTGGCCAGCTTGTGACCATCTTGGCAAGCCTCTGAAACCCTTAGCTAGCTTGGGCCCAGCCTTTCAAGCCTTTGGCAGGTTTAGAAATTATGAATACCATCCTGACAAGCCTTGGAACACCCTGGCCAGCTTTGGACCATCTTGGCATGCCTTGGAAACCCTTAAGTCAGCTTGGGACGAGCTTAGCAAGCCTTTGACAGCTCTGGAAAGCTCGGGAAGCACGATAAAAATCTTCACCACTTTGTCAACATAAGGGGGGAGTGGAACGCTGCCTGGGGTCAGAGGTGTAGTCGCATTTTATATTTTATTTTACAGAAGTATAGATTAGGGAAGCGGACCGCACTGACCTCTTAGCGGCGATCGAATCCCCTTCGCTTTTCTCGTCTGACGAGATTCAATCACACTCCCCCTTATACTGCCCCAATCATTTCCCAATCCTCCAAAGAAATGAGGCAGCGAGATGTCGGACTAAGCCCCTTCGAATCTCTGTGGTCAGTTCCCACGTCGCAACAGGACCACACGTCGTCACACGTAGCACCCGCAGTGGGGTCAGTTCCCTAAGTAATAAAAGAAGAAGAACAAGAAGTTGCTTTCAGGAGGTTTACTCACAATGTAATCATTGTCTTCGTCTTTGGGTCCGGCGCTGAAGTATACTCGATACGACTTGCACGCTTGGTTTATTTGTTCCTTAAACACAAAATTCACCAGTCTAGTTAGAGGAGTTCACATCATCATTAGATGCTCATAGAAATAAATGTTGAAGTACCTTAGTTCCCGTTAAGCCAATAATTCGTGGAGAGAATTCAGCGACGTACTTCCCGACAGCTTCAGGCGTGTCTCTGTCTGGATCTACCGTAATGAATAGGGGAGCCACTTGGAGCGGCCTCTCGTACTCATCTAAATATACCACGAAAATAAGATATCACGAACAGTCGAAGTTTAACCCGTATGGTCATTTCAACAAGATAAAAGTTACCCAAAGTTTTGACGATTTCGCCAAGTTTTTCCATTTCTTCCGGACAAATGTCGGGGCAGTGAGTGAAACCGAAGTAGATGAGCATCCAGGAGTCGAGGAAGTCCGTGTGTTTGACAGGGTTCCCTTTCGTGTCGACGAGCTCGAACGGCCCGCCAATGGCGGCTTTGCCCAAGTGACGCTTCCGCTCTCTGGCGATGGCTGAAAGAATTTCATTGAGTAGGACCGTAACCTAATCATACACGTCAGTAACCAAACGCCAACCTTTTTCTTTTTCGCCTTTCAGGTACAACATGTACAGAAGGATGCCCCCGCCGACGACGCCGGTGATGCCGAGTGATTTCCACGATATGGGACCTTTTCCCTTCAACGGGTCGTTCTTCGAGTTTTCTTTGGGGCGAGAACTGATCAGTCGAACTTGGGAAGCGACAGGGCCCAATCGCGTCAGGCGAGAATCTGTAGAGGCCCGCTGTGGGGGAAAAATTGACAGATGTAGGTACAGTTACGTTAGCGTGAAACTTTCTATACACTTGCCACTCATCATAGGCCAGTCGGCAGAAGATTGAAAGGGCGGGACTCGTGCAAGAAACGGTGTTAAGGGTCTGAAGTTCAGACTCTGAACAGCAAAATATCAAAAATAGTAGCAAAAACCTCGATTTTTTTCGGATATTTTCCAGTTTTCACCTATACTTACCTCGAAAACTCAGCATCGCAGAGAAATCTTTTCAAGCAAAAAAGTTGAAGCAAAGTTTAAGAGCATAAAATTCTGCATCGAATGACCTTAGAATCGTTACACATTAGAATCGTTTCAGCCGTTTAGCCACAATCAAGCATCAAAAACAGGCAATTTTTTTAAAAATGTATTCATTCCAAATGCAAAACACAGCAGAAAAAGAATAGGTACAATAGAGAATAAATGGAATGAATAATCCTCCATAAGGGGAGGATGAATGTTTATAAAATTATTATATAATACTTTATATTAATTTATTATAATTATAACATAAATAACCTAATCCAATCATATATATTCATGATTGAAAGGCATAAAAGAATTTATCTCAAAAATGTTTGAGCTACTCGACGTAATAGACGTATGAAGAAAAAATACGAGCTGGTTAATTGACACGAGATCACTCAAACTGCTTTCCTTTCACAATACCCGTCTGGTTTTGCCTTTCCAAGTAATGCTTTTTCTGAATTCACTTAATTTTACCAAAAATTAAGGGAAAATTCTTTCCAAGTTGGCTGAAAAATAGGATTTGCTCAAGTTTCAACCCCTGTAACTTATGAACGGCTAATGCAAATGAGTTGTAGAGCTTCAAATTACGAGGGAGCACCTGAAATTAAAAACTACCGAGAAAACGAATTTAAACCAAAACAAGAAATGCCCAATCTGACACCGCTCGGCCAGCGGAAAATCATGTTTTTCAGAACGTGAAACGTTTACTCTGCGATGCTTAGTTTTTGAGATATAGGTGAAAAACTGGAAAATGTCTGAAAAAATCGAGGTTTTTGGCCACCAAAAGTTCTCCCAGCAAAACGTTTGCTACCATTTATGATATTTGGTTGTTCAAACCCAAAACAAGAATTTAAAAATTCTTCCTTCTACGCCATTTCTTGCACGAGTCAAACCCACTGGCGACTGGCCTATCATACGACTTTCCCACTATTACCAAAATTAAAGTAGACAAAAAAGCCTACAATTTGCACTCCTTGCTTGTGTCTCAACGACCAAGCGTTCCACAGCTAGAGCGCGCTGAAAAATACTTGACGATTGCTGAACTTTTCCCATACGTGGTCAGCGGCCCCAGTATCACGACCTGGGAAACGAGACTGTTTCAAGGCAACTGCAGGCCTTAAGTCGAGATGTTTGCCTCGTTTGGTGTATTGATATGTGTACTGATATCCATGTTCTGCATCGTGCAACTGCAGTTATTTGACGTTGGCACAGATCCGCTTGCCGCTACAAGAGCTACTACAGACATTTGCTGAACCGTCAGGGAATATTGGGAGAGTTCTTCAAGTACGTCAAGTACTGATCAGCTACCCTTTAGAAATCACGGAAAAGGGCCTGGTTCAAAGCAGTCAACGCTTATCTATGAAAGACCTTTGCGGTCAGGTTTGTGAGGTGCGTAGACGGGTAAAAGTATCTATGTTCTGCATCCTGCAACTGGGCACCGTCAGCCGTCCGCACTGCTCCACATCGGTGCGCCACTATTCAGTTCAGAATAATATTCATATTATGACTTGTACTACACCAGTCACTGTACCATGGAACGTGAGTGTTAGTTGTTAATAAACGTGTCAAGTACTCACCAAAATATCATGAGACAGCCTCCTTAACGCTTTGAACACGATAGAAGACATATTTGAGGGTAAAATTTTAATACAGGAACTTATTAATACTCAACAATCCGCAAGTAAAATTGCGTCAAATTCATCAAACCACTTCGGGTATCGGCGAACGTATCTTCTACTTCAACGTAAATCACTGATAAGAGAGATTTTGATTTGATAAAAATGGCGAATAAGAATAAGTTTTACTCTATAGACCTTGTTGTTGATGCTCTAATATTTCTAAAGGACCTAGGGAGGGTCTCCATTTCTTGGATTTTTCGTAATTCTATGACTTGGTATACAAATTTACCTTACTTCTAGACTGGCTTGCCATTTTATATTTTGATATTCCGTTTCCGGGGGTTTCAGGAGCCGACAAGATGTCACTCAAACAAAGCGAATAGGAGCGCGAAGTTTAAAAGAGAACCCTTAATAATTAGGTATGCAATTTAAGATCTAAGTATAAGAAAACATTTAATATTTAAGACGGTACCTAACTAAATAACTATGTATTCTGATTTTGCCGACTTCCTACGTAATTAATTCTGTTTTACCGGATTTACCTATTTACTAAACTAATTTTACCTGTAAGATAAACCTACCTGGTATTAATTATGACAAATCAAAAGCATACCTAATCTGGTGATTTTGTTCAGAACAAGTGAGGAGTAGCGTTTCCTGAACTGTGTAACATGTTTTGTATAGCAAATGAATGCGTCTTAAAAAAATTATAACGATAGGTACCCATCCCTATGGCCAGCGAGTCAGGAGGTATCGTTTTCGGAGATTCGTACCGAGACCCCGGTCCAACATAGTTCTAGCACGCCCGACGAGCCCTTCTTGGTATAAACTAAACACGGCCCAAAAACCAAAAAGAGAAATCCAGTCTAGTTCAAAATGGAGATTTAACGTTTTCTCAGCTTTTTACAACGTAAAAATTCTAAAAGTCATTAAATTCACTAAAATTCTAAATTTTAATCGGGTGTTTGTTGTTACCTACTTTCGTCCCACAGTAACTGTTGTTACTTACTGCTACTTCTTTTTTTCTTTTTGACAGTGGACAACTTTATACTCTCTGGGGGACATCTCTCCAAACATTTTCCCTAAATTCATCGAAATTGGTTGAATAACCAAATAAGGACTAAAATTCAGTAAAACGGCAGAAACTTTGTTTCCCTAGAATTTTCTCTCTCAATATTCAACCCATTGTGATGAATTTGGGCTTTAAAAGTTCGGTAAGATGTCCCCAAGAAGCTACACCTTCAATGTTTGTTCTCGACGACATAACATTATTACCAAGGCTCCTTTGGAAAAGTCGCATGAAAACATGGCACTTCCTCGTCATAAATGCAGAGCCTCACTGTAAGAAAAATGAGCGCTTCTCGGTCTGCATGACATTCGTTTAGAGGGTTGAGGGTTGAAGAAACCACAACTTAATTAACCATCGGTTTTATTTGAACTTTTGACATTATTCTGTATAAAAATAGACCACTCTGTAGGCACAACGATCAATGTGACAAATGGCACTGAGTATTGCAATATTCGCTACGGTGTATTGGGCATTTTACGAGTTCGACTTGCAAATGTCGATGAATTCGGGTTTGAGGGAGGCGCCGCCGACGAGGAAACCGTCGATGTCTGGCTGTTTGGCGAGATCTTTGGCGTTGCCGCCGGTGACGGACCCACCGTAGATGACGCGGGTGGACTCGGAGACCGCTCCGGACACTTCCTCTTTGAGCCACTTACGGATGACAGCGTGAACCTCTTGGGCCTGGAAAACATCAAGTAGATGTTAGAGGCGCAAGGTAGATACAGAGGTCTATAGGTGCAGAATTGGGTCTCACCTGTTCGGGAGTGGCAGTCTTGCCAGTGCCGATGGCCCAGACGGGCTCGTAGGCGATGACGACGTTGCTCCAGTTGGTCCCAATGGCCGGCTTGATGGCGTTCAGTTGGCAAAGCACCACCTCTTCAGTCTTGTTCGCCTCCCTCTCGTCCAGTTTCTCTCCGATGCAAGCGATCACTTTGAGCCCTTCGCTCAAGCTGTGGCCCACTTTTTCGGCGGTGAGCTTAAAACAAAAACAAAAAACACGTAATGAGCGTTGTGGGACAAACGACAAAATAGACTTCAGCGAGCAATAACACCAATTCAGTCGCCGAAGCATTCATCGCGACTAGTTGCACCAGTTTCCGCCAGGATCGCTTGGTCCGCGAAAACCAGGGCGCTGCATTGAGACTCTCTTAGGAGCGGGGCGCTTGAGTTTTGGGGAATGAATCTAAAACGCGATGGATTTGGTGGCTTAACAGAGACGTTGATGGGTTTGAGCTTAGGAGATCGAAGGCGGGGAAACATGTTTGGCCACGAAGACCTCTGAAGGGATCCTGGCGAGGCAACACGATCGGCCACACGAAGAACGACCCAACCCAACGACCTAGCCAAGTTGGGACCAGCTCTGGAAAACTTGGTACCATCTCGGTGGCCAAACTCTTGGTGGCCAAACGTGACACTCCCATCGAAGGAAACCTCGAAATAGATAGAAATCTCTGTAAGTCAGGCTGTCAAACATTGGTTTTGCTGTATTGTAAGAATAAATTTATTTATTTATTTATTAAAAAGCCCACAAGCCAATAAAGTTTTATTTGCCACACTTGGAGTAATGAATTGGCATAGAGCTATGGCGCTTGTGGAACATGTAGCAGTGGCAAAATATCCAAACTGTTTAGGTGCTTCTTTCATTTCAGGACTTGATTTGTGCCTTCCCTTATATTAAGTTCTAAAAGGTTTCTGCATACGAGTTCCACAATTTACTAGTCTCACAAGTATATCGCAGCGGAGATAAGACATCCATCACCCAAACGCAATGCTGCCCATTAACCCAAACACATTGTTTATTAAACCACCTTTCATTTTCCATTCCCCCAAAGCCAAGGTCCTCTTAGGAGCTGGGGAGATGACAAGAATTGGCAGCAGGTGGTCAGAATAGTCAAGCTGTCAATGGCAACCCAGTGTGACTGAAAAGCCGGACCAATTTGTGAGAGTAGTGGGTCCAGAGAATTCACTACTCTCGCGCTAAAGTACGTGACCTTAATTGACAGTCCCTTACTCATGGGGAGAGGTAGCATTGACGAACTGGTCATCAGGCAGGGAGGTGAGGAGTTAGGGAGCTATGGCGGCTTATTGTGCGACACCACATTGCACCATGGAGTTATCCCCGGCATATTACCACAAGCAGACATTGAGACCTGCTCAAGTTTTGAAGGGACAAGTACACATTGAAGCAAACGACCAAAAAGAATCTCCCCAATACTATCATGTGTAATCAGTCGAACTGCACACAATCAGTGCTGCCAACCACTCGAAAATTGCATATACCAGCACCCCACAATCTTCACCACCGATGGAATCCCCCCCGGGAATGAATACGCAATTTTTTTTTTACTCCCACGCCTCAACAAACGTTTTCTGTGCCATTCCCGAAGAGGGAAACGATAATGAAGGGGGTCAAGGAGATGATTCGAAGGAACTCCGTCAACCGCCAAGTTTTAATTACACCCTCGCGACGTTCGTCCCACTTGACCCGAACGCCCTCGAAGGATTTTCAGGATGAGGAATTTTTTTCTTCGACAAAAAATTATCTTCTTCTCTGGGTGCCGTACCTGTAACCAGGCGTTGGCTACCTCTCGCTAGTAACTTCTGTTGAGCGTGTTGAACAGTTATTACAGAAGCAGTAGGGACCTACTGTGTAACGTCGGCTCCGAACGGCAAATGTGAGAGGTTTTCCCGGGCGAAATACCATTGCCTTCCAAGAGGTGATTATCAGTATAAGGAAGATGTCTAGCGGCTGCTGGGATCGAACCAGCAACCTTCTACTCAGCAGTCTGACGCTCTAACCACTGAGCCACTGATAACCACTAAAAACAAACATGTCGAAGAGGTGAGCGCACCTTTCCATTTTTTGGAAAAAGGTTGCGCTAAAAATAATAATAATAAAGAAAGAAAGCAGGGAACAACAAGATGCAGGAGGAAATGAATGAGTGAAATAATTGAATTTCCCTCAAGTTTCCTAATGAACCAAAATTTGGTTCATTATTTACTCTGAATGGCCCCAAAAACTGACAATATGACATGCTCGGTTTCTTGTAGGTTCTGCAAGTATTCGGACATGGGTTCCTGTGTGCCCTCGTCTTAAGCTCTCCCTCGCCCCCGTGTCTTTCGCAATGCCGGCCTGGAAGATCAAGGTGTTTTCCCCAAGTGGATCTTTGTTGGGTTGAGCCCCGTGTATTCCAGCATCAGTGCCAGCATCCATTTTTGACTCGTCTGCATACCAGATAACGCCATTGGGGCAGCACTTAGTTAACTCCCTCTCCACGTCAGTTTTGACGTGTATTGACGAGGCTAAGGCAGGAATTTTGGTGTAACGTCTGCCACTATCTCGAGCAGCGGGTCTTTCACCACACCCATAATTTTAGAATGCCCGGGGAGGGAATCGTACAAAAGAATCCAATATAAGGCGCTTCATACCTTTCGCATTCCACCATGGGGACCCTGGCGGGCTACAGATTGGGGCTTTTCAAGTCCTTAGTCTGCTGGTCGATTAGGTTTCGTTTTTGGAATACGTTTTAGGGGGCTACCATTTCAGCCCGAACACCAAGGGGCTTCTAAACGCCTACATCTGAGACCTAAGTAAGACTTAGGCCAAAAAGTCGAGTTAGGTGCTGCTTTCGAAATAATTTTAGACGCACAATCGATGTATGGAGTTTCACACTTCATTCATCCCTTAATTGATTCATCCAGCGATAATAGGGTCAGCGGACTCATTGCACATCGGGGCTTTTCCCGGCGACCGTTTAAGACGACAAATCCTTCGGAAAGACCGGACTTTAATAAGCGACCGCCCGGTGGGGTTAAATTGGTACCCCTGCGGTATAAGAAGGAGCGACATCCGAGGTAAGGTATCATTTCATGTCCGGAAGGATGTTCGTTTGGGCGTTGGTCGTCAGTTGTGCTGTTTTCGCGTCGGGCGAAGAGGATTTATCCAAATATGACGGAATCAATTTTCACGAGGCTTTGAAGAACGAGAGGCTGTACAAGGCGTACTTCAATTGCTTAGTGGACCGAGGGCCGTGCACCAGGGAAGGGAAAATACTCAGAGGTAGGTTATCATGGACATTTTTACAGATCTAAAACGTCAGTGGGTAACGTAGCGTTGAAATCCATTTTGAAGATTTTTTGGTTGAAGGTTTTTGTAGGATTATCTGTAACATTGACAAAATGGGGGTTTTGAAGGGGTACGGAAAGCGGGGTCGCGTAGGGTGTCGTTTTGGAGAAAATGTGGACGTTGATTTGCAGGCTTTACAGCTCTGTCTGCATGCACTGAGGGTCTTCTAATGGGTTAAAGATTAGGTTTTTTAAGGGGTTCAGCCAGGGCGTCGGGTGAGGTGTCGCTTTCAGAGTGATTTTTAACGTTGAGTCAATTTACAGGAATCCCAGTTCTGCCATGGGGCTGTAAACGGGAATTTCGGACCCAGGAGCCGAATGAGGTGGCATTTCCAAACTAATTTCAAACCCTAATTTTCCCCATTTCCTATTCCAGACGCACTGCCTGATGGGCTCAAAAACAACTGCAGCCGGTGCACTGACCACCAAAGGAAAGGGACCTACCAAGTGATCCGCTACCTGTACAAAACCCGGCCCGAAGACATGGCCACCCTGGAACAAAAGTACGACCCTGAGGGCGTCTACAGGACCAAATACGCCGCCGAAAGGGAAAAACTCATGAAGGACACCGAAGACGACAAGGAAGAAAACAAACCGGAGACACGATAACCTCAAAACACGACAGGGACAGTTAACCCTCTACGATAACTAGCAGGGCTGCCAGAACTAAATTTTCCCGCCGATTGGCAGCACTGATTTCGCGCAGTACAAAACTGTAACCGGCGTTTGTCGAAGTGTAAATAATGTAATGATAAAATATTTTCATTAAATTTTTTAATTTGATATGAAGATACCTAATAATTTTGTTATGGCACCTCAATAGTAACTACCTACCTATCTCTGTTCTCCTCGTCTGTATGCCTTACACGCCGTTTCGAACAGCAAGATTTTATTAATCTGAAATTGTGTCAATATACTTGGCTCTCCATCAAGTGGTTTCTGCAAGGTGTTTAGCCCGATCGCACTAATATGAGGCTCGATGGGGCTACAGAAGGGGTTTCGGAGGTTTTTTGGTAATGGAGTCGAGTTCGGTGTCGTTTTCAGAGTAATTTTGGACGTGGAATCCATTTTTGGTGTCCTTCTCCTATCCTCACACTCCACAGTCATATAGCATTATTTAATTTTCAAAGATTTGATACTGACAATGAATTTATTTTGGCGAAATTGACAGAAAAGAATGATACCTAACACTAAATCATCAGCGTCTTTTTTCCCTTTCATTATTTGTGAATGGTTTTCTTTATTCAATGATTACTCAAATGGATTGTCGTGAATGAATAAATCGCTAGGGGGATGAAAATAGTGGCAGTTACTAGCTGGAACGAGGCCAGATGTTACGCAAATAGAAGAAGAAATATTTCGCTATGAACGACAAAGGTAGACCTCAATCCGACGGTGTGAAATTCACTTCGAAGGGGGGTGATTTGTATTTAGAAAATCGTTAAAATAAAATGCCGCTACGAATAATTCTCACTTGGTCCGACTCGCCGAAGACGTTCCTCCTCTCGGAGTGTCCGAGGATGACCCAGGGGGCTCCGATATCTTTGATCATCGCCGGGCTGATTTCACCTGACGGATAAGTCAACGTTAGAGAAACCAAACGAAAAAATGTAACTACTGGGCAAAAAATTGAAAAATCGGCGTTACCTGTGAAAGCGCCTTTGGGAACTTTGTAGCAGTTTTGAGCCGCCAACGCGATGTTGCACGGGAGGAGAGCGGCGGTATGTTGGAGGTAGATTGCAGGGCATCCAACGACAACCTCTGAAAACCACAAGGATGATTAGAACTTACATCAAAATGTGTTCTAATTCAGGCTTTGTGTATGTGAAGGATTCCCCCGTTAAAATTACAATAGCTATTAAATTATTTAAAGATAAATTTTATCCTTACTGATTTCACGAGAATGCTCGAAGGGCATATTGGACCTAATATTTGGTGCGGAGGATTTCCATGTGAAATAGAAGGGGAAGTGCGCGAATTTGGGCGCATCGTCTCACCCTGCCCAACGATAGGGGGCAGGAATTGGGAGAGAGTTAGGAAAAATCGTTACTTTAATCAATCGCTTACCATTCAAGTGCGAACATCCTGGGTCACAAAACGTTCAGTGGAATGTTGGGTTAATATTGATAGTAGGGATAAGAATCGATAGTTTTTGATTTTAGATGTTGGAAAAGTCTAGTGAAGGAATAATGATCAAAATTTGATTTAATGAAAATTGCCAACAAACTGCGTTGCCCCAGTGGGGTGTATATTGCTGCGTTTGACTCTGAAGTTTCGTAGGAATGGTTAACTATAATATAGTTAGGGGGCTATTAGTGAACGGACACCATCAAGCCAAATACCCCCATAACAACACTTCTGTTTTGTTCTGTGTTAAAAATATGGTGATGGAACATTAAATGTTTCCCGAACCTGGTCTGTGAGCAGTGTTGTCTGATGATTCGTTTTCGTTCCATCACCATATTTTTCCAACGAAATGACAAATCACAAACAGAAGAAAAATCCTTCCAGATTCGAATGTTCAAATTTAGACCATTTGAATCTGGAAGGAATTTTCTTCTGATTGTGATTAGCGCAACCTTTTTCCAAAAAATGGAAAGGTGGGCTCACCTCCTCGACATGTATGTTTTTTTGTGTACAGAGCATCACGCCCGAGCGGCTCAACAGATTTTCATGAGGGTGGTCTCATTGTGATCAGCGAGTTCGTGGGGTGGTTATAGGCTACCTTGATTTTTCCTCCCTCATCCCTTTCATCGGTTTTCGGGAGGTTCACGACGAAAGTTGTTTATCTCTGATGTGTAACTAAGGAGGCCTCAATAGGGGGACGAAAGTTTTTGTCCGATTTCGTTGGTACAAGGGTCTATGGAATGAGCTTTTTAGGCTGATTCCAACGACTCCAAAACGATTTTTGCAGCCTGAGCCGTTCGTTACCCCTGATCGGCATAAGGTTTTATTACGCATCGGTCGTTAGGGTGCAGTTGTTTACGTAATGAGCATCACGTGGATGATGTGTTGTGTGGCATAGTTTGGTCGCTAGATACCTACTGTTTCTTAGTTTCTCTCGCTCATTAAATATATCGTAATAACAAAAAGGTTGCGCTCATCTATTAAATTCAATTGATGGCTTGTTTGTCATTTCGTTGGACATTTATATTATTATTTCAACATTTTTATTGGAAGTAAAATTTAGAAACTTTGTTATTACGGCTATCATCATTCTATTTTAAATAAAAATTCCGCGGGGTATAGGTAAGGATTTCTTTTGAGCTACGTATCCCGTTACAAAATAGTACAAAATATTGTTCAATAGTACCCAACCTCATCAAAATATTGTCCTAAATCCAGGCGCAGATCCAGAATATCCAGGGCGGGGGAGGGGGAGATCCCTTTGGATCCACCCTGCCTACATGTACACGAATATTTCACAACTCAATAATTGAGTTCAATTCAAATTATTTGAATAGCAAAAACGTAAAATAGGTATTTTGTTTTTAATTGGAAATTTTATGACTGAAAAATATCGATAGTTTTATGTCGATAGTATCTGAGCTATCGATAGTCACGAATATCAATATTACCCATCTTTAATGTCATTCTGAATTAGCAGTTTAGACTATTTTGCAGAAAGAGGAGCCTTACAATGCTTGGTCATTAAGTGGGGAAGGGGATGAGTCACTTTGGTTTAAAATCTCGTAGTATATAAAATGTTTATTCAGATGTTAGAGAGTTCCTAAAGAAACATCCGAGTTACGTCGACCGTTAATTTTTATCACCGTAAGGGATTTGTCTAGGGAGAATCAAAGAAAAGCTAACTTCACATAAGACCGTAACAGAGATACGGTCTTATCAAAAGTCACGCTAAATTTAAAGTGCCGCTATTTACGTTCTATTGCTCGAAATTAACGGCGGTATCCTTAAGACCGTAAGTTTATTGCCGTAACTTTACGGCAATAACGTTCGACGTTAGGCATAAGGACGTAAGTTATCACCGTTATTTCTGCGCATGCGCGAAATCTCGAGTTACGTCGACCGTAACTCATCACCGTTAGGCAAAAAGTGGCTTTAGGAACTCTCTGTTATCTAAAATAAGAGTAGAACAAAATTGGCTCCTTCCTGGCTTTCACCTAGGCGACTGGCACGAGTAGAAGGAGTCAACGTAGGGGAGTCTAGAGAGGAGTATCCCTACTATACCTCTGCAGTATGATGGGCAGGTGGTCAGAAGAGACCTTCTCTCAGGGCAGTGTCTACGTTTTCAAAATTTCCGACCAAGCGACTGAATTCGATCGTTCAAAAATTATTATTTAGATTGAATTCGAGAAGAAAAATCGAGTCCAAGCGCCATCTCAATCAAACCGTTAACAGCAAAAAAAAAAAAAGTTGCGCTCTTAGTGCGCGCAAACTTTCCACGCTCTTCTAACTTTGAGTGGCTTTAATGCAGCGAATCGGCTTGGTGGGAAATAATTATTGTCGCCTAGGGGTACGACTCCCCGAAAACGTTTTATTTTGAAAACAATTTTTTTTAGATCACAGTAACTGTTCGGCGTTGAGTAGGCTGAGTCAAGGACGTCAACTTATTGATTGAAAAAGCCTATTCTGTACAATGATTGATGAATCTTTCTTTTTCTGTTCATAGCATTCCCTATCAAAAGGGAAACGCTCGAGCGGCTTTTGTTGCGCCGAAAATGGGACATTCATTGCAAACGTAGGTGGCTCAATTTGATCGCACAAGGTTTTTTTTTAAAGTTCCCCTTAAGCTATCGGGAGGACTGCAGGGATGCTTTTCAGGAGCAGAATACAAACAGTACCAGCCCTGTACATCCTCGCATGCCTTATCTTTGTGCGGAAAAACATCCGCTCGTTCACCTCAGCCTCTCACATCCACGATACACGAAGTGCCAGTCAGCTTTCGTTGCCCACAGCCGTTCGAAAAGGGAATAAACACTGTATACGATTCAGTATAGAGAATCGCTAGCGTGCATGTACAGGTTGATAAATGTTGTAACAAGTCACGTAATGGGGTCCTCAAGGTCAATTTCCGATTTGAAGGCTCCTCCTCTTCCTGTTGAACCATCTGCACAACGTCGAGTCCCAAACAAGTCTATCTTACTCAAATCGTAAGGGACCTTTAGACGAGCGATTTGTTCCGGCAATAATTGTCGAAAAAAGTGTTGCGCAACTATTCAAAAAAAAAGTTGTACAACTGTTGTACTTACAACTTTTTTTTTGAATAGTTGCGCAACACTTTTTTCGACAATAGTTACTATTCTCTCCTCGCAAAAGTTGCCGAAGATTGCTGCAATTAATTGACGGGAGTTGTACAACATTTCAGGCCCTCCGAGCCCTCTCGGCAACTGTTGCATCGTGTTGAAATGAAGTCCAAGGGGTTTGGAAAATTATTGCATTATTGCGGCAATTTTTTATTGTACAACACAGCGCAATTATAATTGCATGCACCATCTTGCAATACGAGACAATTTTTATTGCCTTATGTTTCGTACAACTTTTCAAGTGCAATTTAATAATAGTTGTGCAACTTTTGTTGCTCGTCTAAAGGGCCCTGTAGAAATTGAAGGTGCAGAGGAGTCCAACTGGAGATGAATGGTACATGACATGGCGAATATAAGGGGGTGGATAGGATAGGAGAATATTTTATTAATCTGAAATAACATTAATGTTATAATTATTTACGTATTTTATTTTATCGTAAATATTTTACGTATTTTTATTATCGTAAATAATTATTTGCGAATTTTAATTTTATATTGTTTGCCTATTATTTAACATGGAGAATTTTATTTAGCATGCTTTTACTAAAGGATATGATATCAATATTCTATTATATTATTAGCGCTTGAATACCTAGTTAAAAACATGATTTTAGTCACCTGATTTAAAAAACTACCCCGACCATACCCCCGCCACTGGTGCATCAAAGGACATTAAATAGAAATTTTCTAGCGGCGTTTTCGAGTGCCTAGTAGATAACTAGTGAACATGGCTTCCTTCAGTAAACTGTATGTTTGTAAGTGCAGTTTCAGGGAAGTTATCTCAAGTAGGTATAAAGAGTCAGTCGCAAATCTCAAAAATTTCAACTAAAGCTCTGCACGTAACTTGTCGAACAGAATAGCTGAGTTCACAGAGTAAGTTCTGGCCGTTCGGAATCGAATCAGAACTCGAATGCTTCCAAGAATTTTCAGAAATCTGCAAACTCATCTGATTGGTGTATAAAGTTTTAAAGAGTGCAAAATCCGAATGCGTTGTGATAACATTAAATGTATAAATTTCATACCAACTTCATTAGGTAATTTAAAATTATTTAGCATTTAATGCAAAATTCCGACCTTTTCAAGGAGTCCATTCAAATATTTCATTTTTCCTAAGACCCTCTAAATAATGAAAACGTTTTTATGCAATATTGATCCGTTTTGAACTTTGAACTTTTGAAAGATGACCATCCAGAAATATTTTTTAATCATTCAGAGAGCAAGTACCTAAGTAAGTACTTCCTCTCTGAATGATTTTTAGAAAAATTTGATCCTGAAATGATCCGCCCAATCTAAGAGGCCGTTTTCACCTAACTACAAAAATTTTGTAATGTTACCTATCAATTTATACCTAATCAAAAGCCGGCTCTTTTTACTTACCGACTGCATCACCTGTTACGCCCTTTTTCAACACGTCGACGAGAGCCTCGATCTCCTTCTTGCTCCCGTTCATTTTCCAGTTTCCACCGACGAAGAATTTCCTCTGAGCCATGTCGCAGACCTGTGAGACACCCGGGGAAAAGAAGAGTAAAGAAAAAAAGGTTAAGGTGGAAAAGAGGAAAACGTTCTGAAAGGGAAATCTACGAAAGCGACAAGGCCACTGACGTCGGGATCACGTATCTAATGATAACACAGGGGTGTGGAAGGGCGATGGGAAAAATAAAACGACCTCCATTCGTCCTTGAGCGACTACCTATCTATTCAAGACTACGTTATATTCTAGGTAATAACAAATTAGCCATTCCGTGAAGACATGATCAGTAAGATTTCTACTCTCAACATCAATTTCGGTTTTGAAGAGGCAACCACTACGAAAGTACCCAATAAGTACATGTCACTTTTTTGGGAAATGTTAATACCTGACTGAAACTTCTGAGTGTGCTCCATTTAAAGCTCATTTCGTACGCTTCAAAGAAATTTAAAATTTGATGGGACCCCTTTTGGTAAACGATGCATTTTTGAAATTCGCACCATTTGTTAAGAGTAGGGGTGGGCCACTTAATGGAACAGTGACAAATCAGAGAAATTTCACTGACACAATGTGACATGACATGAACTGATTACTTTAGGTACCTAGGTACCTACTACCAGGTAGATTTCACTAGCCCTCTGTGGAATCTCCGAAAAAAATTCTCAGAATGTCATCATTAGTGTCATCCTGTGTTCCATTGGTTTGATCCTTGATCCCCACAAAATTAATCCGGGGGTTTGGGGGTGTCCCCCAGTACCACGGTAAAAATATAATATATTATTTAACTATTACTACATAAATATTATTTAACCATACCAACAAGCGACACCCACAGGGAGCATTTTTTTTTTTTTTAGCTTTAATTTTGTTGTTGCCCCCTGGTACATACCTATGAATGTAATGGCCTCAGATAAGAAGGTCTGCCCGAAGTTCAAAATAATAACCAACATAAATAGTCACGGTGTGGGTTTTGCCGATGGTGCTGAGGTCTAATATCCCCCACTCTGCCTTGCTCGGGACTTACTCGGAGCAGGGTGGTTGGAAAATCCTTACAATGAGGTGGTTAGGGGGAGACATAAAATTGACATTTAAATGGTCAATCAAATAGGTAGCCCAAATAGTCAAGTTTCACGAGGGGTCAGCTTGATGTTGAGAGCGTTGGGCTTCATCAGGAGCTTCCAGGAATTAAAACTGACAGAACTTCGGTCCTCTGCCAACGAAAAAATAGTCCCAAGTTGGGAGTCAGTACTACTGACTCAGTAAGTACCACAGAGTAACAGAGGAGGGTAAGTACTACGTAGTCCCCCACACAAGTACCCGCCACAACCCACCCCACAGAGAGCAAACCCCTAAACGTTGAAACGTTCCCAAACAAAAAAATGTTGGAGAAAAAAAAAACGAGAACGACCCACCTCAATTTTTAGCAGTTTGGATGATTCTCGTGGCGGACACAGTGATCTCAAGTGTGATAAGCTCCTGCGATACCATTAGCCGAAAATGTAGCTTGGGTGGAAGTTTTGTTGGTAGTGGGGTTAAAACGATCCAATGAGAGCCTGGTTTTGTCAGCTGATTTACTACACACAGAAGTGAATCTACGTGAATTTCTTCTCTGTGTTTTCAAGAAGGTATTGTCGCGGTTGCCAGTTTTTCCCCATAAAGGATTTTCGGGATTTTCTCACAACATTAAAAGATGGCGCCTCTCAAAACGCTGTCTAAAAATCTCCCTTATTTAATTCAACAGTTGAACGCCCTTTTGGACAATACGAGCCCCCTCGTCAAATTCATCTGCGGCGTCAGCCTCATCGGATATTTCCTGTCGTTTTCCAACGATGCCGTCCTCTTCCTGTCCGTCACACCTGGCTACATCATCCCGCCGCACTTCTGTTTCTGGACGGCTTTCACGTACTGTTTTCTCGAAATCCACTTTTGGGAAGTGAGTATGAACCCGTTTGGTGACTTGACGGTTTAGAAGTTTCAATGTACGACGTAAAATTCGCTCTGGGGAATCGTCAAAAGCCTGACGATTTGATCTGGGTCAGCCATTGCTGGGCTTGACGTTCCCCTTATTACACGCATTAACACGGTTGATGGTCACAATTTCAAACAGAACCCATTTGTATTGTATTGCGAGGCAACTGTGTGAATAAAAGGTTTGTAATGGAGAAATACGTCGATTTTTATGTCGTTGAACGCAGTTGAAAGCGTTCATGAGTTGACGTTGATTCATAAAACAAACAAAACTGTTCGATAACTCTGCTGGGTTCTGAATCGAATCATATTTCCCACTGTTGGTCTCCCATTCTTGGATTAATACACCTATGTAACGGCGACGGAGGTCGAAATTCTGATCTGCCTCAAAATTGTACATTATACGTTTCAAGAAGATTGTTTCGTATGTTCCGAGCAGCAACAACAACAACAAAAAATTTGAAAACAAAATTTTTTCTATGGTTTTTTTAGTGACAGAATTAATTTCTGCACAAGTTACCTACATCAGAGAATAATAAATCCTCGCGTAACATTTGCAACCGTTTTTTTATTTTTCGAATAAGTACCTACATAATAATGTAGGTAGGTATTTGAAATATAAATACTAAGTATATTTTCTTAATTCATTTTTGCGCAGTTAAGCCATATTGAAGAATAATAACCTACATATCAAGGAATATTAAGTCTTACTTGAGTCTTAACTCTTGTGTAAAATTTACAGCGTTTTTGACATTCAGATTGAGCTCATTTTGGGTGACAAGTGAGTTTCCCGCCAGACTCAGTTAGAGATGATAGATATTTCATAGAAGAAGGACATCAGCGCCTAAAAATCACCTCATTAAATGATTCTTAAAATTTTTGAGAATCATTTAACAGAAGAAAACTGGATCCTGCTTTGTAATTACAATAAAACCAATTATTGGTTTTGTAGCTCTTTAATCATTCTTTTACCACCTTTTTAGCCCTTCAGACTGGTTATGCACCTCTTCAATAGGGTGATATTAAAAAAAAAAAAAATCTCCCGAATTCGTTTCCCTCGTAGTCTCTGGTAAATTTGTAGACAATTTAATAAATTTTTAGAGGTCGGGCTTTTTGTGAACCTGGGGTTAATATTCAGGGAATAATACTCAGGTGTATGAATTCATTCACACAAAATATGTAATCGTAGGTCTATGTGATCACAACGGAGGTAAAAAATTCTGATCGGTCTCAAAATTTGTCATTATACGTTTCAAGATGACTAGATTCCAAAAACGATATGTCCGTCCGCCGTACGCCGTCCGTTTTTCAATCTGGAATTTTGACCAAATACTCAGTTTACCACCATCTAGTTGTGCCCGCAAGGTTTTCAGCCCAGTAGCACTAGCTACTGGAGGGTTTTCGAAGTATTTTTGAACGTAGAATCCATTTTTCGGGTCCCAGAACGATCCAATTTCACCGTGGGGATCTATGGGCTTTCATGGGACTATGAATGGGATCTTTGAAGGATCCCAGGAGATCAAAATGGTGTCGTTTTCCGATTAATGTTCGACGCAAAATCCAATTTTCGACGATCCACATCTGTTCAAACGTTGTATTTTTGGACGTAGAACCAATTTTTTGAGCCAGAACTATTCGTTTTCACCGTGAGGATCCATGGGGTACGAATGGGGCTTTTGAAGTATTCCAGGAAGTCGAATTAGGGGTCGTTATCCGAGTAATTTTGGACGCATAGTCCATTTTTCGGGGTCCCACATCCGTCCACAAACTTTTTCACAAGAAAATTTTAAAAATTTCGAAAAAATTTATTTTTTTAATTAGGTACATGGGTGAATTATTCCAAGAATAATAAACCAAAAGCAGGACGTTATTTAGGACCCTTGAAATCATGAGTGGCACCTTAGGAAGCTCTCTCATTAGCACAAGCCATTAAATGCAAATTTTTTAGCAGTGCACTTTGACTAGGAGAGCTTCAACATTGTGTAAACCATTGAGAACACCGTCAGTTTCTAGCGGGTCCGCTGACAGACCCAGTTATGTTGACGTCGGCTCGACAGGTTCCTGATTTACTCCTCCTGCACAAAACGCCAACCTGAAATGTTCATCGCTCAAAAAATTAATATTTCTCCACTTACCGATCTGCGGTGTTGAAATGTCGGTGACGGTGATCGCGATCGGGAGGACGAATTTCGCCGAGCGTGCGATATCCTCACTTGTAACATGCTCTTGTAACTTTCTGAGAATTGAATGAACTTCTTGATCGCCAAATTATTGACACTTTCAAAATACCACAGTGATGACGTCACTCTTTTGTCAGTTAATTGTCGTCGCAATGAATCAGCTTCTGTTGAAGCTTTCATATTTTTGCACTGCATTCACTACTTTATCTAAAGGCTGTTTGGGCCTTGACTTGATGTGAATTTGCTTGATTGTGTAATCCTACGTCTTCGATCCGCTCGCTCTGCACAGCTTTTGTCGCTGCGGCAACCCGTTCGGACTGTAGGTGGGCTTCCATGTTCTTTTGGGTGTGCTGATGCCTTCCAAGGAGGACTAGGGTTCCAACTAGGGGACGCAATCCCGCAATCCCGCGGTGTTTTTCCAATCTTGAAAATGCGGGATTCTCCCCACTCTCGCCAGTTTGCATAATATGCAGTAGGTAGAGTATAATATATATACTCTATAATATACATTTTGTTTGACGATTCCACCCACGAGTGTGGAGTCAGAGAGAGCATTCTCTACAGCTGGGTAACTATTTATGCATCAGCTCCGATCAAATTTGAGTGAGCGAAAGTATTAACTATTTGACCTTCATGTGGTCTTTCTTTCAGCAAGTTCTCCCTTCTGATGGCACACCCACCCAGTTGCAGAGTGGCTCCATCTCACTCCCTTCAATGCATTAAATAAATTTTCTTATTTCCTAATATTTGTTTAAATATTTTTAAATACACCTAGGCATGTAATCGCGACGGAGTCGAAAATTCTGATCATCCTCAAAATTTGACATTATACGTTTCAGGATGACATCCTGAAACGTATAATGTCAAGACATTGTCTTGATTCCAAAAACAGAATGTCCGTCCGTCGTCCGTGCCGTTTTGGGCAGTAGGAATTTTGGTTTATTATTCTTGGAATAATACACCTATGTTTTCGCGACGGGGGTCGACGACTCCGATCGGGCTCAAAATTTGACATTATCCGTTTCAAGAGGTCTACATTCTAAATCCGAAATGTCCGTCCGCCGTACGCCGTCCGCCGTCCAGGCCGTTTTGGGCAGTAGGAATTTTTTTTAAAATCTGAAATTTCGACAAAATACTTGGTTTACCATCTAGTTGTGCCCGCAAGGTTTTCAGTCCGATCGCCCAAACCCGTGGGGCGCTATGGGGCTATAATGGGGCTACGGGAGGGGTTTTTTGAAGGCTTTTAGCTATGGGATCGAGTTAGGTGTCGTTTTCGAAGTATTTTTGGACGTAGAATCCATTTTTTGGGGTCCTGGAACGATCCGATTTCATTGGGGCGATGTTTAGGGCATTCGTGGGGCTAAAAATGGGATTTTTGAAAGATCCCAGGATGTTAAATATTTTTCGAGTAAAAAATACAGAGTTTTTGAAAAAACACATTTTTGAACAAAAAAATCCAAAAAAAAAAATTTTTTTTGTTTAATTTTTTCATTGACAGAATTTAATTTCTGCACATCAAAGAATAATAAACCCTTGTGTAAAATTTGCAGCGTTTTTTTTTAAATCTGAACTTTTGACAAAATACTCAGTTAACCATTTAGTTGTGCCCGCAAGGTTTTCAGCCCGATCACCCCAGCCCGTGGGGCGCTATCGGGCTAAAATGTGGAGGGGGTAGAGTTAAGAGTCGTTTTCGAAGTATTTTTGCACGTACAATCCTTTTTTTGGGGACGATCCAAGACCTATGGAGCTTTCATGGGGCTATACCTAAATGTGATTTTTGAAGGATCCCAGGAGGTCAAATAAGGTGTGGTTTTCCAAGTAATTTTGGACGCAAAATCCGTTTTTCGAGGTCCCACATCTTACCAATCATCTCACAGGAAAAAAAGTGTTAAAATTTTTTTCAAGTATTTTCTTAATGACACAGAATTCATTTTGTTGCAATTAACCTATATATAGGTGATAATATCACTATATATATGCATAAATTGCAAAAGGGCTTATTATTCGTTGATATATTATATCAACGAATAATAAGCCCTTTTTGCAATTTGCAGCGTTTTTGTAAAGAAATCGTTTTTTTAATGCAAAATTATTTTATGAATTAGAAATCACGCGGGATCTTGCGGGATTGGCTTGAATCCCGCGCGGGATTGCGACCCCTAGTTCCAACCCCTTTGAAAACCATGGAATTTGTATGTACTAGCAACGATCTGCTAGTCACGGGGGTTAAATCGAATAAATTAGCTCCTGAAACTTCAGGACCTGGTCAGTGGACAAAGGCAATTTGGATTGTAAAACTCAATTAGAGGTGGACATCGATATACGGAAATAATGAAACGTCGATCATACATCGAAATTTTAACTCTTGTATGGGTCTTTTGGTTTATTATTCTTGGAATAATACACCTATGTATTCGTGTCGGAGGTCGAAAATTCTGATCAGCCTCAAAAGTCCGAGCCGTTTTGGGCCCAAGGCATTTTTTTAAATCTGAAATTTTGACCAAATACTCGGTTTACCATCTAGTTGTGCCCGCAAGGTTTTCAGTCCGACCCCCCCCCCCCCCCCCCCCCCCCAAAGAGCCCGTGGGGCTAAAAAGGGGCGAAGGGAGGGTTTTTAAGGGTTTCGGCTATGGGGTCAAGTTAGGTGTCGTTTTCGAAGTCAGCGGACCCACTAAACCTGATCGCCACCCTGATTTTGTCAGTCGGCAAGTCCGCAGTCCAGTTTACTCTAGTTTATTTGGGCTGTGGATCTATACATTCGTATTAACAGGAAATTCATATAGAAGTAATACAACCCTAATGGCACACGCTCAACAAGGGTATTACTTCTCCATGGCATTAGATTTTAAACTTGGTCTGATTATTTGGTCATAAAATTTATACAAATGGGATGGGTCATAGTTTCATTTAATGACCCATCATTTATGACCCATCCCATTTGTATAGTGTTTTATGGAGATGGGTCTTGTTAGAGAATCTGCATCATTAAATGATGCAAATTTTGTAATTTTGCTTTTTGTCATGATAGGTATATCGAGGGTCCAACAGCAACACCACGTACTGCGTTTTTAGCTACTTTTCAGGAGAGCCAAAAGAGTCTCATTGAAAATGAAGACAGTCCGTGGTGTTGCATCAAGTTCTGGTTTGACGTTTTTGTGATTTCTGCGCTATCTATTGAGAAATTATCCCAACTTATATTTTTACCTGATCCGCCGGGAGAATACGCTTCTAATGGTATCCTCAACTCATTTTGGCCAAACATGACAGTACAGAAGAGTCTCATTGAACACCTGATGAAAATGAAGACAGTCCGTGGTGTTGCATCGAGTTCTGGTTTGACATTTTTGTGATTTCTGCGCTATCTATTGAGAAATCATCCCAACTTATATTTTTACCTGATCCGCCGGGAGAATACGCTTCTAATGGTATCCTCAACTCATTTTGGCCAAAAATGACAGTCCGTGGTGTTGCTGTTGGACCCTCGATATGTAATAATGAATCATGTAATAATAATGTAATAATGAATCATTTGTACTCACCGAAATGGTTTCTTCTTTCAGGTTTTAGCAGATATAGTTGCTGTTGGTCTCTGTGGAAAATTAATCGAGCCATTATGGGGTCGCTTCGAGATGTTCAAGTTCTTCATCGTCGTCAACATCGGCGTTGCTGTTGTCGCCTCCATTTTCTACCTCGTCCTGTACACCATCACGTCCGACGTGGACCTCCTGTTTTTCGTACACATCCACGGCCTAGCCGGGTGAGTTTCGCCCTTTTGAGGAGTTCCCGTTGTTGTGAGGGGATTTGTTGAGATTTATTTTTTTTTTTTTTTGCAGGTATACTGCAGGGTTGTCTGTTGCCGTCAGACAGATAATGCCGGATCACTGCCTCGTGAAAACTCCTTTGGGTAAAATGACTAACCGGAACATCCCGTTGTTGGTGACTTTTTTGGCGATTGTTCTCTACGTTTGTGGACTACTAGAAGGTACAGTTGCATAATTCCGCCGTAATGTCGAGTCCTGAAGGAAGTAGAGATGGGTATCGAATAAAAAATTTGCATACATTTAATGTATCGATTTGAGAATACCGATATTTTGAAAATGGCAATATATCGACCTCAAATATTTCGATATGGGGAATATCGAGGCATATCGGTATCATCATAAAAAAATAATCAAAAATAATTAAATTTAAAAAATGTTATACAAAATTTAAAACTATTTTTTCATAGTCAATGATAAGTGGGACTTTGGGCAACATAAAAGTGTTGTATTACTTCACCTGAATCACTTTTAGTAACTGAGTACAACTGTTGCACTCAAAAATGGAGGACACAATAGGGCATGATATAAAAAGATGACACCTATCAATATGGAAATTCCAGTCAATAGCTAATTGAAAATCACCTGGGGGGTGCCTTATTGGTAGGTATGTGTCGTAATAAGAACATTTCATATTTATTATAAATTTTGTATACAACTGGAAGTCATTCTGGTGCTATTATGGTTCGAATTGTATTATAGTATAATTACCTATTCCTAATCCCGACTGTGATTTATCATTATAATTTAATCTGATAGCGATGAGGCATATAAAAAAACTCAACATTTTTCCCTTTTGAACATAATGATTGTGGATTGGAAGAGTAAATGCCAACTATCTTCCTTATTGGGTATCTCAGCCCTCCAAACAGAGTTTTACGTTTACGATGTCGATATCAAATCGCCCATGTTTAGGAAGAACTGCATAATGATTTTTTTTTCTTTCAGGAGTCTGCCCCACAAGCTTCGCCTCGGGCGTTCTCGTCTCGTGGACCTATTTGCGGTTTTACCAACCTCACAGCAACGGCACCCGGGGGGATCTTGCTGACAATTTCACGTTTGCCAGGTATTAAATGAACCTAAATGCCCGATGGGTTACTTTTGGCTTATTATTCTTGGAATAATTCACCTATGTAATCGCGACGGAGGTCGAAAATTGTGATCGACCTCAACCGTTGACATTGTTCGTTTCAAGATGTCTAGATTCCAAAAACAAAATGCCAGGCCGCCGTCCAAGCCATTTTTGGCAGTAGGAATTTTGTTAAAAATTTGAAATTTTTACAAAATACTCAGTTTTCCATCTAGTTGTGTCCAAGGGTTTCAGCCCGATCGCCCAAACCCTGGTGGCTACGAAAGTTTTTTTTTTTTAGGTTTCCGGCTATGGGTTCGAGTTTGGTGTCGTTTTCCAAGTATTTATGGACGTAGAATCCATTTTTTGGGGGTCCCAGATCCATCGGATCTCACCGTAAGGATCTATCTGGCTACAAATGGGGATTATGAAGTTTGTCAGAAGGTCGAATAGGGTGTCGTTTTCCGAGTAATTTTAGACGCGTAATCCATTTTTCTGGGTTCCACATCGGTCCACAAACTTTAAAAGAAAAAAATTAAATTAACAATTTTTTAAAATTGATATTGAAATACATGTTTTTGGATAATTTATATCAAAGAATAACAACTCCTTGTGTAAAATTTGCAGCGTTTTCCTTCCTTTATTAAATTTATCAATTCAGAATATCCTTTTTTCCTGTGTTTATAGGGTCCATCGCGCTCCTCGGCCTGCTAAGGTGCCAGCTGGCGCTAACTGACCATGATTTTCCTTTGTTCATAATATGAACATACTGCCTTTGTTCATAATATGAACATATTATGGATATTATGGATATTATCATAGCCATCTTTCCATACTGCTGAATGAGCGAGACTTATTTCATTTAAGTGGTAGCTGCCAATGAGCCCATGGTAGGCTCCGACCTGGTTTCTTGGGTACTGCCTGGCTTCACCTCTTGCCATCTATAAAGTGAGGGTTGGGGAAACTCCATCCTGGGCAGGAGCAACAGTCGCTGTTGCTGTTAGGTACAACAGCAGTTACTGCTGAACGGACCCTTATTATGTGGAAGAACGCCTGGGCCCGTGGGGGGCATCCAGGTCCATTGCTGTCTGCTGGGACTTTGCGCCAAATCTCATGACCCTGATTGTAATTTGTACGGTAATGTTAATTTTTGTTTCAGCTTTTTCCCGACTGTGCTGCAACCACCGATTTCGGTCGTGTCCAACACGATTCACTCTGCCCTCGTCCGCATTGGGGTGTGTCGCAGAACTGTCCGCAAATATGATATATCCGCTGCTCCAACGGCCGTCACAGTCACCTTACCAGGAAATGATCCACAAGACGTCGAAAGGAGAAGGTATCAATTGTAATTAGCCTCGGTTTTTATATTAACAGTTTATATCTGGCACCACTGACCGCTTTTCCGTCCCCTCTAGGCAAATCGCCCTGAAGGCTTTGAACGAGCGGTTGGCCAAATCCGAGGGGATGAAGAACTCTGTTGTCCGACCTAACCTCCCCCCTCCGAAGAAGGAGTCAGCCGTTCCTCCGAATACGACCATCCCGGTGACGGGGGCCGTTGCCATTGCAATTCCTCCGGCTCCAGGCCCCAACGACGACGAAGAGACCGTAGACCCGACCGCCCCATTGATTACCTGGACCCAGACCACTGCTCAAGTGCACACAAGCCGGGACGCTTAGACTTCACAGAAATATAAATAATCTGGACTCGTCCCCTCAAAAAGGGCCAACGCCAATTCCCTCAAAATGAGAAAACAAAATGGCGTTTCCCACCGGCAATGTCGACCTCAGTGGTTTGCAAACAAACATTGCAAACAAGGTACAAACTTGTTTTTATCATAAAAAATTTCTCCCTTCATCGTACTCCTTTCAATTTTCAAGAAATTTTTGATGTTATTTTATTATTTTTATGAGCCGGCCCAGTTTGGTAAATTTTTTCTGGTACTTGATTTATTATTTGTGATTTTTTCGGCTTGGGCTCAGTATTGCCGTTTTTTATGGGAGATTAAAACTACCATCCTGGTAGTATTGAATTCTTTTTGCCAGCTTGCTTGGGACAGTTTTGTGACTGTAGGGTCTGATTTGAGTGTAGTGTTTTGTATTGTGAACCATCGTAAATTGGGTTGTGAGATGTACTTAGAAGCTGGGAGCGGATTCAGCTGGGTATTGTGTGGACTGGTCAAGATGCAAAAGCGTGAAAGCGGATGGATGTCGCCGTGGAAACTGTTGACAGGAAAAATGCTAGAAGAAGTAAGTGGAAGCCATTCGTGGAATGGTTGGGGACTTGCGTTGGCTGTTGGTTTGCTGACTATTGCAACATTAACTTCATCTGGTTCGACTCACTTATACCGTGGCCATGCTGAATGACCTTGTTGGACGTTGAGATGCAAACAATTGCTGTGTTTGAGGGTCAGCTGTCAATATTTCCTCTAGGTGGGACTAGAATGCGGAGGCCTCAGGCTTGCTTGGAGGACAAGCCATCCACCCTCCTGGCTCCTCCATTCAGAACAAAAAGAACAATGTAATTCACACACAGAAAGTATTGCTCTGTGAGGAAGTGAGGCTCTCCTGAACACACTGTCTAAAGTTTTTTTAATTTTTATAAGCCTTCATCTTGCTGAACACTGGCCAATGCCTCATCATGCTGGAGTCAAGTTAGCAGTCATTGGTTGGATTCTCAATCTTGTTGAGGACTCATTCGTGCTAATTGCTGTTGCACTTCCTTGAATTATTTCTATCGTGGATGTCATTGCAAAGGATGTGTCACCTTGCTGAGGACTGGACAATTTCTCATCATGATGAAAACCCATTTGTGGTCATTGCTCATGAAATTCCTCTCATTCGTCCTACCTTGCTTGCTGTTGGTTGGACACCTCATCTCGCTGAATGCTGGTCGATGTCTCATCATGCTGAGGTCACGTTGGCAGGCATTGATAGGATTTCTCACCTTGCTGATGATTCATTTGCGGCAATTGCTAATGCTCGAATTCTTTCTACCTTGGCTGTCATTGCTTGGATGCCTATTCTTGCTGAGGACTGGCCAATGTTTCAGCATACTGAGGTCACGTTAGCTGTCATTGGTGGTGTAATCTGGCCCACCCTTGCTAGTTTGCCGTTGATTCAACACTCCTCCACAAAGTTACTTAATTGAAGGTTTCCTGTCCCGCTACGTTAGTCCCCTCCCATCTTTGCAGCACCCATCTTCTGCTTCCCCTCACAATATGCTATCACGTCAGGACAAGTCCCACCGTCCCTCTCTCAAAACGAATCCTGCATATTGATGGATTCCGCTCAAGACTGGACCTACGAACTACTTCCGAATATAATCGACCCTTCGCCCTCTTCGGCTCCCGCAGCCTCAACAGGGCTTTTTGTTGATAAAACAACTGTTGCCAACCTGAAACGTTCGATCAATCGGACCCAAGCTCACGTTGGCAGCAGTGGGCCTCGGAATCGCCCGACAATCTACGATTCAATTGTAAATATTGTACACAAAATATTGATATTAGGATACACAATTGTTACTGTACATTAAAGTGTTGTAAATATCGTTATTATAGACCAGTTATATTTTTCTGTTTTATTCGTTCATTTTTTTTTTGTACATTGTGCGATTTTAGGTTATAATGTCCTAACATTCCGTTAGACTCTAAAGTCCCCACTTTTTCAGCCATTTTTTCGGGAGTTCTTTGTACTAAAATTTATATTACGAAAGAAAATCTTCCTAGCCTTTCCCTACTGGTCGTTTAAAACTTCCCTGTTTTATCACCCTAGTCACAATTTTTTTAATATATTGACGAAAATGCATTAGTTTAAAAAAAAATTGGTTTTGAATGTGGAGGAGTTTTCGCTTTTTGGAAGGCGCCTGTGACCTCGCACTGATTCAGGTCGTGAGAAAATGGTTTTGTTGTATAGTACATAGTTGTAAAATGAAATATAAACGTTTTCAAAAAAATTGAACGGTTTGTGTTTTGTCGCCTTTTTTGATCCGTAATGAGAACAGCTCAAGAAGTTCATGTTTTCGTGTTTTTTTTCTTTTTTTTGACTTGTCGAAGCAGATCAAAACACCGATCAAAGAAATGGACCCGGCACGTCGCGTGCGGAGTGTTTATATATCGACGGTTCAAAGCTATATAATATATATACCTATCAAAGAAGGGGTGGCCCCGTGGACGCGACAGCGTTTCGCCTGATTACAAATCAGTCGGAGCGCTGATCAGCCCGGTTCGAATGAACTGTCTCGTCGGTAGACAATTCACCTCTGAACTCAAGTTTATGTGAATCCTTTCCCTGGAGCAAGAATTTCTAAAGCGTTTCAAAGTACAAATGCGGGGTCGGCTTCTGCCCCAATTGTGAGAACCAAAGTGGTTAACACACAAAACAAGAAAAAGTACCTATATGTCTGTCCTTGTTGTTCTAAACCAGGACAAGTGACTGTCAAAAAGCAAAAACCACCAACTTTTCTAATCTCATTTTATTCCAATAATCCATGTAAGGGCACTATTCTCAAAAATGTACATTTAAATAACTAATTACACGATTAATAATCATAATAATTTAACAGCTGTCGAACGACCAATAACAGCCTATCATCTAGTTTATAGCAAAAATCTGTGTTCTTTGTCTGTTTTACGGTAAAATGGCTAGAAAGTCTACCGTGCGCTATTTATATCTTCACACTACCTGAGATTCGGTATTTATTTCGAGAAAAAGACCAAAAAATCTCTAGTCAAAGCGTTTTTGGAGTAGGTATAACTGGGTTGATTCACTTCAAGGTTTTTTTAAAGCTTCAAATTCAATGCTTCGATGTTAACTTTTTATCAGCTACGAAAAGAGCTCTATGACTGTCGTACTAGGAAATCAAAAAGCTAGCTAGCGAGATTTTTCGTTAAAAATATTTTTGAGTTTTTTCTTTCTCTTTGGTGACTCGCAACCTCCTTCGATCTTTTTCCTTCCGTCGGGGGCGTTGAACGGTTTTGAACACAGATGTTTACAATGTAACTAAATTGGTTAACCACAATAACATTTTGACAAAGGTAACATTGAAACAATTTTTGAACAAATATTTATGTACACTTGGTCTAAGAGTATGCGAAATTGTCATGCTAACTCAGTTTTTTTCCTTTTGACGTTTATGGGCCAACGGTTGATGGAATTACAAATTTTTGTATGATATGTTTGAAAATAATCACGTTGGTGCAAAACGAGCGATGCATTTTTGCGGTTAAAACGGGTTTCTAAAATGAAATGACTCACTCTGAAAGCCCTGCGTCGTACTGAAGGGATTCGAGGTCCCTTCGGTGTGTCCCTTCTCTGCAATGTGGACTTGCAACTGTTTGAGCAATTTTTTTTTCTCACGCTCCGCGTTTTTTCCGAAATTTTTGATCCAAAATCGAAGCCTGGGGGGTTGGGGGTTTTTGGATGGGCGAATTCAATTTGGTGTTGTCCAGTTGACGGCATTGGTGTTTTCAGAAAAAAGTCACACATTCCCTCAAATCAATTAACTCGAACCACTCGATCAATGATAGCATCCTCTAGTTCAGTCCCTCACGTTTTTTTTTTTTTCAGTTTTCAGCGTGATGTCACGTCAAAAGTTGATGCCACGGCTCAAAAATTCATTTAACAGGTTGGTAACATTGTCAGCAAACTGAAGAAGAATAATCACATCCTGAAATTGATTACCTGTAAGATATTTCTTTGAGGTAGGTTTGGATTTTCCTAATCATCGTTTATACACAAAATCTTTACCCACCGAAAAATTTTGGTTTCACTATCATCCTGTTTTTCTTCTAATTATTAGAAGGGGTCTGAGGCCAGGAGGGAGAGGTCAGGGGTTGGCTGGCTTTTGCCAGCAGAGGATGGCCCCCTAGTCCACTATATGTATAGCTACAGCCTGAGGAGGAGGAGGTTCAAACTAGTTAGGGAAGGTGTAGAAGAGGTAAAAACCAGTTTGGCATGATGAAGGATTATGCAAAACCGGGTTGGGATGATGCCAAACCAGGTTGAGGTGATGTAGGGGGAACCCAAACGAGTTTGGGCTGATGTAGGGGTAAGCCAAACCGATTTGGGGTCATGTAGCTGGAAGCTACACCGGTTTGGAATGATGTACTGGGAGGCCAAAACCAGTTTGGGATGATACAAGGGGAAACCGAACCAGATTGGGGTGGTGTACTACTTTCACAATCAACTCGCCCATCCAACCTCTCAACCTTACAATATACTTACAATCACATTTTTGTCCCGTCAGTAAATAATCGTTGTACAAAGGGTGAGGAATTTCCATTATCACAGGTATCTGCACTTTACGTTTCAAAAGTTTTTTTCACAGTTCGCTATTAATTAATTTTTTGTAGTGTCCAGTTGAGAGCTACTTCTTTGGCGTGAAAATTTTCGTTGTGTCGGATTTCTTCACTTTAGCTGTGTGAGCCTGTTTTTGTTTTAATCATAAAAGATCTGAAGAAATACAGTGACAGAGAAATCAAATCGCTAGAAGAAAATTTTCATTTTGAGTTGAAGAAAACTCGTTATGCATAATCGCCTGTTCAACAGTTGAATTCAAATAGTTCATTTGAGACATGCCCAGAAAGTGTAGTTTTGGTTACAAGTATAGTTTTGTCCAGCGAGTGTTTTGCGACGTTTTTCTTTCTTTTTTTACACATTAGCGGTAAGGAACATCCGAACGGCAAGCTAATGCAAATTCCATTACGTCGACGAAAGCTGTTACTTTCTCTTTTACATCACAATAAAAAAGGTTCACTTGACAAGAGAGAAAAATGAAATTCAACTAACGCTAAATCTTACATTGGCTTTTAAAAAAAGGAAGTTTGCAGCGAAGAGTTCTAGAATTTTCATTTTTTCAGAGATAAATTTTTCCAAGAGGAATTATCAGGAAATGTACGAGAGTATTAAGGCTGTACGAACCGGAGCCATGAAATGTGTTTTCACCTCTTTGTGGTATTATGAGGAATGGGCCAATGCCTCAAAGGCCTGAGGAGGGACTCCTGCCAGGGGAATGGCTCATAATATGATGAGATATTATCTCTGCCTTCCTGGTTGTGAACTGCCTGGGGGATGACTTATAATATAGGTAAGTCATTAATATTATGCCAAGTGACTGACCTGTTCCGTGCATACGCAGGAAAGTGGCTGTTGCTGTGGGAATGATTCATCAGTCAGGAAAGTGACTGTTTGCCATGATTCAGTTTTTTTAAACATTTTTGGCCAAAGAGTAGTCGTTTTGACGGGAGACGTTTACGCCTGGGGAGAGCCGTCTCTGCCAGAGGAGCGACTTTACAGCCTGAGCAGAACCTTCTCTTCCAAGGCATGCACGGAAATCTATGTAGTCTCAAAGGTACAAAAAACGTTCCATGCTTCCCCGTTCGACCAGCCTTAAATTAACATTACCAGGGCGTTGGAGCGAATGGTGTTAAACGATACTCATTCAACGAGTTACAAAATATCTCTATAATAAACGTAATTGAGCAAAAGTCAATTAATTTTATTAAATTATACATTCTGCGAAATGAGGAGGGTCTCATAAAACGGTGCATTCATCAATCCCATGCATGGATTTCAAAGTATATAAAATCCCAATATAGTACAATTTTGTGACTTAACCTATCGCGCTACATGGCAACTACAGTGATAACCACATGGAAGCTCACAGGTAACACGCGTCGTAACGTTTTCATCAATCTTTCACACATCGGAAAATACAAAAACGTTAGTTCTATCAACTTTTGTACAGGAACATGCATACTATTCACAAAAAAATTAAAATGTCATAAGACTAAGTGAGTGCAATAAACATTGAATAAGTAAAAATTTGCGTTTGGGGGCGAACAAATAGGACTTGAAAAATATAGTAAGATTTTGAGTCGCTCCAACGCCCGACCTTCAGCGCTATCTGGTGTCCTTAACCTACTGCTGATTTGGCATGATTGCCGCCGCCGGGTTTCGGGGGTTACATCACTCGGCACTTCTCCCGGATTTTCTTTGTCCCTTTGAGGGGACCCTTTTTGTCCAGTTGGAGGGAGATGTTGCGGTTCTTCTCCAAATTTAGCAGCTCCTGAAAAGGAGAAAAAAAGGAAATGAGCGTCAAAAATTTAATTGGGTATCGAGTCCTTGGAAAATTGTGGGCGCTTACTTGGAACAGTTCCTTGACGTTGTGGTTGGTTTTGGCCGAGGTCTCCATGAAATGGCAACCCCAGGCTTTGGCTTCGGCTTCGCCCTCTTCAACGGTGACTTCCCTTGTCTCAGATTCGTCGCACTTGTTCCCCACCAGCATGACGGGTATTGACGACAAGTCGGCCCCTTTGGTTTCCCGTATGACCTGCGAATTTAGGAAGTTGAAATGAATGAGAAGGCACGAAAAAGTTGAAGAAAGGAAAGCATCGAAGAGCTTCAGATTGTGTGAAGCAGTTTGAATGTCGCTAGCCTGATAGCGTCTCTCAATGTAATTTCAAAAACCAAAGCCAATGAAAGCTGAGCAAAGCAATGATTGCAGTGCTGGGACAAAAAAAAAAAAAAAAAAAAAAAAGGAGTTTCAGGACCTCCTGAATTTAGGTGTTCACTGATGCTAGATAGTCGCCATTTTTCATTTTTCATTTCTGAATTTCAATGATTTTGGATTGCTCTTGACTGCCACGGTACACTTACTGTCTCCTACTGTTTGGGGGGGACCCTCTCCCTTGTCTTACCTCCCAAATCGGCCGAAGCTCTTCTAGACTCTGCCTCGACGTGCAGGAGTACACGAGGATGAAAGCGTGCCCTTTGGATATCGACAGCCTCTGCATAGCGGGAAACTGGTGCGACCCCGTCGTGTCCGTGATCTGCAGCGTGCAAATGTTTTTGTTGCAGCTCACCACCTGCAAAATATAAAATGGGCAAAGCTGTAACATGGGGCGTTGTGGCGTCAACACTTTTAAAAGGGAGTTTTTGCCGTCAAACCCCTTCCGGCTCCGGGATGTTAATCTTCTTCTAAGGGATGTCTATTAACATCCCCGATGAAAGGCGGTCCCACAAGAAAGGGAACTAACCGTCTTTGATCTAAACAGGGTGCGAGAAATATGGCAGATGACCCGAAAGAAGAGATGTGGATCATGTGGTCCGTTGGGGCGAAGGAAAGGATGGGTCGGTAATCCTCTATCTTAGGAGAACTGTTGGGAATAGGGACGCTATTTTGAGCTTCAAGATTCAATCAAAGTTCACTTTTCTAGTTCAGCAGCCGAGCTTGCTCTTATCTTCTTTGGCTGGATGAGTGCTGATCAGGCTACGTTCGTCAGCCGGGAAAAAAATGGGCTTTGGGGACACCTTCTTCGTTCTTAGATGGTACCTACCTATTCGAAGGAAAATCCATCGCAAACTTTGATATGGATGTTGAGTTGGGGGACTCTTGTTCGATCTATAAGGGCGACGCAACCGCTACTCAGATGACGTCGGGTTTATTTCCGTAGCCGGTGACGACCGTGTTTTCCCCAACCCACAACAGTTGACCCCTCCCCCCCTCGCCACCAAGCGACAAATGAGATGTCAATTTGTCGAGGATAAACCGCCTGGAAAAGGTTTCGGATGGCAGTTTGACGAGGGGAAAAGTGACGCTAATTTTGTGATAAATCAGGCTGGAGAGAAGTGATTAACAGCGGTCTTGACGACTCGCAGTGATTCCGTATGGTAATTGATATCGGGGGAAATGGCCTGGACTGTAGCGTGGAAAGATCTAAGGCAATGTTCGCTGGCTTGCATTTCAATTGAGAGAATCTGTAGTCGTCCGAGATAATGCGAGGAGATTGATTGATTGATCTCAGGATTAACGAGATTCATGATGCGGTGGTCTGAGAGATCAGCGCAATATCGATGGAGACTGGACAATGGTAGATCTAAGAAATCACAAGAATCTTGATGCGGTGGTCTGAGAAATCATCAGAATCTTTAATAATAAAGTGAGGAGTTGGATTGATCTAAGGAATAACAAGAATCATGATGAGGTTATCTTGAGAGATCAGTAGAAAATCGATGGTGAGAGTACACTGATAGACAAAAGATCTTAATCTTAAATCACAGGAATCTTAATGTGGATGTTTGAAAGATCAGCAGAACTTGATAGAGCGGAATCAAGCTCGAAGCAGAGCTTGAGGGAGCGGGATTTTTCTCAGAAGAATTGATCTGAGCCTTGATGGGGTAAAATGCCTACGGAATGTTGCTATTGGTAAGAGGAATCGGAACAAGTAACCTCGTTTGCCTGGGAGAACATAAAATAATCATTTTATGTTCGCCTTAAGGCGAAGGATTTTGAGGAAATTGATTCATCGTGGAAATAGCCTGAATCACATAATAAGCTACGATAATCCCTGTGCACTCGACGGAAACGTTTCCTAGGCCGGATCGTAGGGAGTCTCATCATTGCAATAGCTAGCTCATTGCAATAGCTATCATCAACTGCAGTTATCCCAACGATGACAGATGGCCTCAATCTATCAGCAAGATTTTTGTGGCACTCAGATAGGATTTTTTCCAGCACTACCAGAGGAGTGTGAGGGGTGGGGATTCACTATTTCACACGCCCTAAAACTCGAAATCGCCAAGTTTAGTTTCTTTCTGTTGGGTTTGGGAGAGAGACGTTGGCAACGGTATCGAATTTGAAACCTTATGGGCCTGAAAAATGGCGAGAATATTGATAGGGCATCTCATGTTGAGATTGATCTGATAATTCTTGTCACACCTAATATGATATTATTGAATATTATTGAACGTTACTATTATATGATATTATTATTAATGAACGTGAGGTTCTTGAGCGTGAACCTTAAAGAGACAGGGGATCTTGATGAAATTGAGCTGAGTAATCTCAAGAATCTAGGTGGAACATGGAATATGTACCTACCGAACAGCCTGCATCCATAAAATCATAAGCCACCTAGAGGATTTGACGATCAGTCTTTACTAACTACCTACCTATAAAAATTATAGTTGTTTATCGTGGACATCAACAATCCCAACAACCAACTTGAAAGAGCCACTCACTTGTCGGTACGTGTCTTCGATGGTTGGTATGTAGCTTTCGCGGAACGTCCCCTTGACGAACCTGAGGACCAACGACGACTTGCCGACACCTCCAGCCCCGAACACCACCACCCGGTAGTCATTGCTTTGCTCAGGCATCACAGTTCTGAAAAATAAATAAATGAAAAATAGAAAGAGAGAAGGATGGAAAATGGGCAAAGATTCACATTGTACGGATCGTGCTCTTCGACTGCCACGCCAAAGGTGGCGCAAACGTGAATAGCGGCTGTGTATTTCCTACAGAAGACAACTCGTTTTGAGCTTTAGACTTGAAAATCGATATTATTTGCCAGAACAGTTTTTCATAATAACAGTTCAAACAAGAGAGGTCCTAGAAAATCTTCTTTATTGGGGGTGGTATTGTGATGGTTCCAGGATTTGATGTTTGATGTTTTCTGATGTACATTGAATGGAAATTTAGTCTAACCTAATAATAGGGGTCCCGCGAAAAATCTATCCTCCTGTTTACGATTTAATTGATGCTTTTGAAATAAATAAAATAAAAAAATAGAAAATTGAATGAAAATTCAATAATACCATTTTGAAAAGTCTGGCATTTTAATCATAAAACAGAAGACGATATCATGAAAGTATTTACCTACCTAATCAACTTTGCCTTCAACAGAACCATAAAACATTTATGTTGCATAAACCAAAACAACAAGAAAACGAAATCAATTAATATTTGATGGACAATATGATTGTCCGATTATTAATCGATGATTACAAAAAAACTGCAAATTTTACACTAAGTAGGGTTATTTTTCTTTCATATAGGTTACTTGTGCATAAAATTAATTCTGTCAATGAAAAAAAAAAATTAGAAAAAATGTTTTGGATATTTTTCAAAATTTTTTTGTTTTTTACTTGAAAAATATTTGACCTCCTGGGATCCTTCAAAAATCTCATTTGTAGCCCCATGGAAGCCCTATAGATCGCAACAGTGAAATCGTATCGTTCCGGGACCCCCAAACGTGGGTTCTACGTCCAAAAATACTTCGAAAACGACACATAACTCGATCCCATAGCCTAAAGCCTTCAAAAAAACCCTCCCGTAGCCCCATAGCGCCGCACGGGTTTGGGCGATCGGGCTGAAAACCTTGCGGGCACAACTAGACGGTAAACTGAGTATTTTGTCGAAATTCCAGTTAAAAAAAAAAAATCCTACTGCCTAAAACGGCCCGGACGGCGTCCCTACGGCGTACGGCTGACGGACATTTCGGTTTTGGAATCTAGACCTGTTGAAACGGATAATGTCAAATTTTGAGACCGATCGGAGTCGTCGACCTCCGTCGCGAAAACATAGGTGTATTATTCCAAGAATAATAAACCAAAATTAATCGATTTCTTTCACACCCCCGAATAAAGATTTTTTTAAATTTTTATTAAAATTGACTGTTGCGGCTAGCCATATCATGTAGTGCTCGTAGTTTGAAACTCAGTTTGGTCGATTCAGAAAATTTCTGAATCGACATAAACATGCATAAATGAATAATAATTAATGTTGTTGGAAACTTGTTGAGGGTCAGTCAAGTTTCCAACAACATTAATTGAAACGGTCAACATCACCATCAACTAATAATAATTAAATTTAATGCATGTTTAGTGTGTGTTTTGTGGGTGTATTCCACAATAATTATTATTGTGTCCACTGTTGGCTAGTTTTGTGTGTGTTTTGTGGGTGTACTACATAATTATTATTATTGTGTCCACTGTTGGCTAGTTTTTTCCCTTCTTTAGGACCGAAGAGGAGAACACATTTGGACGCATTGGCTTGAAACCAAATTTTATTATTATGGCCATACGGAGATTCCTGGTACACCAGCCAAGTCACAGATTAAACTACTGAGCCAAGTATTGCCATACTGTACCACAAACTGATGAACACTACTTCGCCACCAGAGCGCTCTCATTTCAGCCCCGAGCACGCTCTAAGGGAAGAAAAATGTCTCATCATCAAGTGCATTACCTAGCTTGTAAGGTTAGGTAGTAGGTAATTTGTCACTTTTATTCGTTATAAGTTTTTTCCTTTCTCTCAAATGGGTTCATAGCTCACTGACAACGGCAAAACTATTTTTGTCGTCGGCGACCGTGAAATTGCTATTTTTCCAGGAGGCAAAAAAGCGGGGGTGGGCAGTGGACCTAGCAGAGCTACCGGTGGAGAGTCTATAAGGTGTATGGTCCGAGACCCGCGCTTCATTAAGGCGGCGGATCAGCTGAACCCGCCCCCGGGATTCCCCTCCATTGAAGGGCGTAGTATCGATCCCAACAATCCGTCCTCTTCAACAACACCCCCGTACGAATAAACAAACACGGGGTCGACAACGGACTTCGGTTCCGCCGGAGAATAGTTGGGGAGGAGAAAATTGGGAAAATCCACGTTCAGATATTAGCCGTAAGGGAAACAAGGGGTGGGGGCATGGAACAAGCATAGACTCTAAAATGTCTCATGATCAAGGGTAAATTCATAATTTGAATATCACAAAAATGTTATTCCCTGATCAGGGAAAAGGCCCAGCGCTTGCCTCAGTAGACCTCCGTGGCCTTGCGGAGCTTACCTATCATTCACAGCTGCCTTTATGGACTAGCTGATACGACACTTTGACTGTTGGTACAGAGACTCACACAAGATGACTGCCCTCGACAATTCGATCAGAGCATCTCCAGTGCCAGCGCAACTGCTAAATAAAAATAGCTCCTACCTCTTGCTAGCCAAGCTCCCAGCTGGTGCGACGTACCTACGTTCTTTTTGCTCCAACGGCTGGCCCTCAGGAATATACCCCCCTGTCTTCTGAGAACCAGGTATGGTCTCTTCTGCTGCAGCTTTCAACTCTGCCGCTGGGGTGGTTCCATTGGATACTGGTGTAAGCAGTGCCCAGTAACTGGCAGCACAGTGGTGTGCTAGGTCTGATGTCGAGGAAACGCTCAGCTTTGCAGGACACCCGCAGTCACGCCTAGTGACTATATTTTTTTTACTGATTACTCGGTTTAAGGGCATTCATTCAACCCTGGCTAGCCACAAACTATACCTACTGGGCTGCCACGAAAAGCCACGTACAAATGGCTTAGGGAAAGAAAAAGATCACTACGACTCTTCACAAGCTAACCACTGGGTGATAGCCGGATTTATCTTGTTTCGTCAAGTCTGGTATTTGTCACCCGAGCCCATCATTGAGTTTGGCAGTTGAGATTGATGAATTCGAAACCAGAGGGTCTTTCTTATGAGCTGCTACAATTCTCCCTTTTTACCCCGTCCCCAGGTCCTTTCCTTCAAACCCCTAGGTGGGTCCGGATTGACTAGACAAACCGGCTAGCTCACAGGACCCAGACGATCCCGCACTCAAGCAAAGGAGATGGAGTCGTTTTACGTTGATCTGCACTCGACCCTTTGGTGCAGCGGTCCAACCCACTGTGGTTACCCACAGCTCTCCTGATCGGCTGTCAGTACAAGGGCTAGTTCATCCTACCTTGTGGCTGGTTCGTCGCAGTGAATTGAAACAATGAATATTGTGGGAGATCACCCACTCGCGGGCTACTCTTTAGAAGCCAGAATTTGAGTGAAGGCAAGAGGTCGCCCCTTCCCTGCACGATTTAGTCACGGGCGTCTTTTACCAACTGCCCCGAAAATTAGACCGAACTTCGCTTGGTTCCCCATGCCAATGCTCTTTCGGTTTTGGTTTATTATTCTTGGAATAATACACCTATGTTTTCGCGACGGGGGTCGACGACTCCGATCGGGCTCAAAATTTGACATTATCCGTTTCAAGAGGTCTACATTCTAAATCCGAAATGTCCGTCCGCCGTACGCCGTCCGCCGTCCAGGCCGTTTTGGGCAGTAAGAATTTTTTTAAAAATCTGAAATTTCGACAAAATACTTGGTTTACCATCTTGTTGTGCCCGCAAGGGTTTCAGTCCGATCGCCCAAACCCGTGGGGCGCTATGGGGCTATAATGGGGCTACGGGAGGGGTTTTTTGAAGGCTTTTAGCTATGGGATCGAGTTAGGTGTCGTTTTCGAAGTATTTTTGGACGTAGAATCCATTTTTTGGGGTCCCGGAACGATCAGATTTCACTGGGGCGATGTTTAGGTCATTCGTGGGGCTAAAAATGGGATTTTTGAAGGATCCCAGGATGTTAAATATTTTTCGAGTAAAAAATACAGTTTTTGAAAAAACACATTTTTGAACAAAAAAATCCAAAAAAAAATTTTTTTTTGAGAAAAATCCAAAAAACTTTTTTTTTAAATTTTTTCATTGACAGAATTAAATTTCTGCACAATTAACGTATATCAAAGAATAATAAACCCTTGTGTAAAATTTGCAGCGTTTTTTTATTTGAACGTGGGGTTCAAACCGGAGAAATACAAGGGATGGAAAGACCGAGACCGGATATATCTGATATCCGGATATTTCAATATATTGAAATACCGGGATAGATTGTGACTGGATAGAAGGGAATTAAAATATCCGGTAACCGGATATGCATACACATGTGTATCGGATAACTGTACTTTAACAAAAATTCTGAAAATCGAATAGGTATATTTGCTTGAAGCAGAAGGCGTCCGCCGTCCGAACCATTTTGGGCAGTAGGAGTTTTCAAAAAAATCTGAAATGTAGGCAAAATACTCGGTTTACCTACCATCTAGTTGTGCCTGCTAGATTTTCAGCCCGATCGCCCATACCCGTGGGGTGCTATGAGGCGAAATTGGGGCTACGGAAATTTAAAAAAAGAAGGTTTTCGGCTATCATAGGGTCGTTTTAGGCTATAATGGGGTCGAGTTAGGTCTCGTTTTCGAAGTATTTTTGATCGTTGACCTCCATTAGTGGGTGTCCCGGCAATTTTCATTTTGGAAGTGTAACATTATTTGAGCGAAATAATTTCAATTCGACAAAATTTGTACGTTCAACGAAAAACTTTAGTTTCAATTCTTATCAACCATTTCGCTATGATCGACCCGAATGGGCAAATCCGTTTCCAGCTGGAAGGTTATAAATCCCGATTCACGACCTACATGGATTCTGCAGCTTTTGTGTCCTGTTGGCTCGTCGCCAATGTCGACCGTAAAATTTACGGTGGCTGAACAACTGAAAACGCTTTTCTGTGCGACTTTTGTCAGTGTTTTTTCGTGTCCCCTCTCTCATGAAGAGGCGAGTTATTTGAAAACGAGTTTCAAACTTTTCCCGTCGCGCTCATCCGGAAACGGGGGTCTTTTTCAAAGGGAAGCTTTCATCGGGATTTTTCGCTCGAGTCTTTTCGAATGAACCGGTGTTTGTGTTTTTAACTAGAGATGGATGAACTAGGCAGTGTGGAAGGTCTACGAGAAAATCCACTGAAGTCCTGATGTTAGCTATTAGAATTATAATATAATTATAATATTACCCTATTATACTTCTATGTCGATCAACCTCGCCCCGTCGATCAACTTCTGGGCTCACCTTACTCACCCACCCAATCCTGACTATCTACACTGTAGATACACTGTAAATTCTACAGGCTCCGCATTCTCAAAGCCTTATGTACAGTCATCCATGGAGGATTGGCGCCATTCTTGCAATCCCTTATCTTCATGCAATACTTTATTTATTCACCGGGCGTCATCTGCTTTATATAATTTTTTATTTACTGCTTTATATTTACAGGTTTTATATTATTATTATTATTATTATGTTCACGTTTCAGGCTTCAATTTTCATTTTCTCGTTTCTAACCGTGATTTTCAATTTCAGGCTTTTACTTCACCACACTATTAGTTTATTTGTATTGATTCACGTTGGCCTCCAATTTTATATCTTATCCGACACGCCACAAACTGCTTAATAAGATGTGTACTTTGAGTCGGAGGGTTTCTGGTTTATACCGGTGTTGCCAGTTCCCACAAGGGTGTTATGATTAATGGGGAGACAGCCCTGATTGGGTAAGCCTGCGTTTGTCATAATGACGGATGATGCGGAGTCTTCGATACCTGCTTCGTTCTGGAGTGCTTCACAGTTGTAGGCTGTCTGACCCCGTGGGGCACTGTGAGGCTACAGATGGGGCTTTCGAAGGGTTTGAACAAGGGTTGAACGAGGTGTCGTTTTCGAAGTAATTTTTAACGTAGAATCGAGACCTAGGGTGGATCTCAGGCGCTTCTCAATTTACTGTAGGGCGTTGTGAGGCTTCTATGGAGCCACAGATGGGGTTTCGAAGGGCTTTCGCCAGGTGGTCGTGTGGAGTGTCGTTTTCGAAGTAATTTTTGACGTAGAAGACACGACAGGGTGGGTCTACCTTCTTCTTCTCTATCTACCGTGGGGCTTTTATGGAGTTACCGTTGGGGTTTTTGTAGGCTTTCGCTAGGTGGTCAGGTGGGAAGTCGTTTTCGAATTAAATTTTGTCGCTGAATCGATTTTTGAGTGTCCTACACCTCTCACACCCCACCCTGGACCTCTGCGGGGCTTCGTAGGGGCTACAAAGGGGTTTTTACAAGACTTTAACTAGGCGGTCGGTTGGGGTGTCGTTTTCGTAGTAATTTTTGACGTAGAATCGATTCTGGTGGGTCTCAGACCCTTCTTTATGGGGCTTTTGTGGAGTTACGGGTGGGGTATTTGAAGATCTTTCGCCAGTTGGCCAGATGGGGTGAAGTTTACGAAGTAACTTTCGTCGCTGAATCAATTTTTGCTGGACCTCTCTGACCCCACCGTGGGCCTCTATGGAGCTTCTCAGCGGTTACACGTGGGGTTTTCGAAGCGCTATAACCAGGCGGTCGAATGGGGTGTTGTTTTCGAAGTCATTTTTGTTGCATAATCGATTTAACCGGGAATTAACCGTTTTGGACAGTCTTTTCAAGTGGAAACCGCTTTAGAGCCCTAAGGGGCTATCAACGGCCCCCCGAAGGGAGCTCCGCTAAACGGGGAATTAACCGTTTTGGGCAGTAGGAATTTGTTTTAAAATCTGAAATGTTGACAAAATCCTACTTGGTTTACCATCTGGTAGTGCCCGCAAGGTATTCAGCCCGATCGCCCAAACCCGTTGGGCTAAAAAGGAGGAGTTTTAAAAATAAGATTTTCGGACGTGAAATCCATTTGTGGGATCCCAGAAAGATCCGATTTTCTTGTGGGGATCCATGGGACTCTCAGGGGGGCTACAAATGGCACTTTTGAAGGATCTTAGGTCGAATAAAGTGTTGTTTTCCAAGTAATTTTGGACGCATATCAAAAAAAAAAATTTTTTTTTTTAAATACCTATCTTTTTGACGATATAAAATTAATATTTTTTTAAAATTAATGTTATTAAAAAATAATACACGCTTGTGTAAAATTTGCAGCGTTTTAATTTTGGTTTATTATTCTTGGAATAATACACCTATGTTTTCGCGACGGGGGTCGACGACTCCGATCGGGCTCAAAATTTGACATTATCCGTTTCAAGAGGTCTACATTCTAAATCCGAAATGTCCGTCCGCCGTCCGCCGTACGCCGTATGCCGTACGCCGTACGCCGTACGCCGTCCGCCGTCCGCCGTCCAGGCCGTTTTGGGCAGTAGGAATTTTTTTAAAAATCTGAAATTTCGGCAAAATACTTGGTTTACCATCTAGTTGTGCCCGCAAGGTTTTCAGTCCGATCGCCCAAACCCGTGGGGCGCTATGGGGCTACAATGGGGCTACGGGAGGGGTTTATTGAAGGCTTTTAGCTATGGGATCGAGTTAGGTGTCGTTTTCGAAGTATTTTTGGACGTAGAATCCATTTTTTGGGGTCCCGGAACGATCCGATTTCACTGGGACGATGTTTAGGGCATTCGTGGGGCTAAAAATGGGATTTTTGAAGGATCCCAGGATGTTAAATATTTTTCGGGTAAAAAATACAGAGTTTTTGAAAAAACACATTTGTGAACAAAAAATCCAAAAAAAAAAATTTTTTTTTGAGATAAAATCCAAAAAAAAATTTTTTTTTAATTTTTTCATTGACAGAATTAAATTTCTGCACAAGTAACGTATATCAAAGAATAATAAACCCTTGTGTAAAATTTGCAGCGTTTTTTTTTTCTATCCTTCATGTTCTACAAATAATTTGCATCCTTCAATTTTTGCAAAATCAGTTTTATTGCATACAAGTGCCCACATACAATATATAACATACAAGTTCCAAATCATTTACTAACTTTATTTATAGATGCAACCTTCATCAGGAGTGAGTGCGGGCGCTCCGAGTTCGCATCAGCTGCCAGTATAGTGTCCTACTAGCCCTCAGACATAAGGCCTCGCTTCGCTCGGCTGACCACTTATCAGACATAAGGCCTCGCTTCGCTCGGCCGACCGCTAACTCAGACATAATGCCTCGCTTCGCTCGGCCGACCACTTAATCAGACATAAGGCCTCGCTCCGCTCGGCCGAGCGCTTATTCGGACAGGGGGCCTAGCCTTTAGCCGGCCAGCAAAGAAAAATTTCCCCGCCTCCTCCATCTTTGTAACGTCCCTGAAGCCCTTCCGATTCCACCCGTTCTGCGACCCCCCCCCCATCGTAGCTAAACGGTCGGCAAAGAAAAATTTCCCCGCCTCCTCCATCTTTGTAACGTCCCTGAAGCCCTTCTGATTCCACCCGTTCTGCGACCCCCCCCCCCCCCCCCAATCATAGCTAAACGGTCGGCAAAGAAAAATTTCCCCGCCTCCTCCATCTTTGTAACGTCCCTGAAGCCGTTCGGATTCCACCCGTTCTATATAATATATTATATATATTATATATCGCGTAAGAGACTGACGCACGATTTTTAGTGGGAGACTGATATAAAGCTTCGCTTCCTTCGGGGTCCCTAGACGGCCCCATTTTTTAAATCTGAAATTTTGACAAAATGCTCGGTTTACCATCTAGCTGAAGCGCTGATCGGGCGCCCGATCGACCAAACCAGTGGGGCGCTACGAGGCTAAATTTGTCCTCCTGGCACCCTTCAAAAACCCATTGAATCATCGTTTGGATCGTTCTGGGACCTCCAAAAATGGGTTTTACGTCTAAAAATACTTCGAAAACGACGCCAAACTCGACCCCTCAGCCGAAAACCTTCAAAAACCCCTCCTGTAGCTCCATTTTAGCCCCATAGCGCCCCACGGGTTTGGGCGATCGGGCTGAAAAACATGCGGGCACAACTAGGTGGGAAACCGAGTATTTTGTCAAAATTTCAGATTCGAAAAAAAATTCCTACTGCCCAAAACGGCCAGGACAGGGGACGGACATTTCGGTTTTGGAATGTAGACCTCTTGAAACGGATAATGTCAAATTTTGAGGCCGATCGGAGTCGCGATTGCAAAGGTGTATTATTCCAAGAATAGGTAATAAACCAGACAGATTCTGTACTTAGGCACAATGTTCGGACAGATGAGGGACCTCGAAAAAATATATTTTGCGTCCAAAATTACTCGGAAAACTACACCTTATTTGACCTTCTGAGATCCTTCAAAAATCCCATTTGTAGACACCTGAAAGCCCAATAGATCCCCACAGTGAAATCAGATCGTTCCGGGATCCCAAAAAATGGATTCTACGTCCAGAAATACTTCGATAACGACACCTAACTCGATCCCATAGCCGAAAACCTTCAAAAACCCCCGTGCCCCATGGGTTTGGGCGATCGGGCTGAAAACCTTGCGGGCGCAATCAGATGGCAAGCCGAGTATTTTGTCAAAATTTCAGATTTTTCAAAAAAATTTTAATACCTAGGTGTCGTTTTTCCGAATAATTATGGCTTTTTTTTTTTTTTTTGAGGTCCCACATCTGTCTAAACTAATAACTATTTATTTTAATTTTTCAAAAATATTTCCTTTGGTGCAGAATTAATTTTTTCTAAAATATTTCCTTTAGTACAGATTTAATTTTTTCATACCTAATTTACCTATAGGTACCTATCAAAGAATAGTAAGACTATTCACTTCATACACTTTATTCATGGAATTTTCGCATCATGAGATGTTTAAGGGCAATGTTGAGTCCCAGGGGGGTCAACAATTTAGTATAGGTACTTATCTAACAATAATAATCATATTATTATTTTTATTCATAGTTACCTACTAAATTGAAGCCCTCTCGCGGAACCACAGAATCTGTGAGAGGTCTATGGTTCACTCGCAGTAGACTCTGTAGACCTTACACGAACGCCAGCGAGGTTCGTGCAACATGCGATCTGCCGCCAAGGGTGTGGCGCGATCACGTCATCACTCAGTCTTCTCCCAGCAGCTCGACGGGGAGGATGTGTTGGGGTATTTTTTTAGTTTAAATGTAATTTCAGCCCAATTCATGTGAAATTACCTCCACTTATCGCACAATTTGATACCTATTATCATCGGGAGAGTAACAAATTGCAAGAAACTTGTGGCGTTGCTGTGTTTTGGACGAAAATCGCCTAGTTGGCTTATTTGGTAAGAACTGATGATTACAATTTTACGAATAATAATTATTGAATGAGAAACAATAATTATTATTGTTTCTCACTGGCGGTATCCTCTATTCGTGGAGCTTACAAACCCTCCTGATTGGTTTATTTAGTTTATTGGTTAGTTTGGCCTCAAATTGATCTCATTGAGGGATTCTCCATCACTTTTGTTGAGCTTTTATCAACTGTTTCTTTATTCTCGGGAGTTTTTTTGTAGGCCTCAAAATTTGTCATTTCACGTTTCAACTTGAAACCTACCCATCTTGAAACTTTCAAGATGGGTAGGTTCCAAAAATGTAATGTCCCCCTCGCCGTCCGAGCCCTTTTAGGCGGTAAGATTTCTTTTTTAGAGTCTACAAATCTGAAATTTTGACAAAATACCCGGTTTACCATCTAGTTGTGCCCGCAAGGTTTTCAGACCGATCGCCCAAACCCGTGGGGCGCTAAGGGCTACAGGAGGGGTTTCTTTGAAGGCTTTTGGCAATGGGATCGAGTCAGGTGCCGTTTTCGAACGACTGTAGCCCCATAGCGCCCAACGGGTTTGGGCGATTGTGCTGAAAACCTTGCGGGCACAACTACTATTCCTAGAATAATAAACCAAAAGTAAACCCCTCAGTTCCATCAAGTGCCATTCAGTTCACAAAATCATTCGCCAAATTCCCTTCAGAAAATAACTAATTCGCAATGTTCATCCAATAAAATTGAATAACAAATCATAATGGTATTGAATGTAAAGGGTTTGTGGGGCCGCCACATACTCTGGTTGAGCTCGTCATCACTGGCTGTTTTGGTGGTGGCGAGCGCTTTCGATGTGATAACGTCATCAATGATCAGACGATGAGGTTTTCACATTGAAAGCGCTCACCACCACCAAATCAGTGGTGACAGAATCAACAAGAGTAATTAAAAAAATCAAAATTTATTTCTAACATTCAGATAAAGTGGAGTGTGAATCAGGGATTGGGCTGAAATTAGTTGATCTTGGGAGCGTAAATAGGAGCAACCGCGTTGGGCATCATCGGAGTGTTAAAGTGCAGTGTTGTGTTCAAGTGCGCGTAGGCTAGTTGGGTTGTGTCAACAGGATGTGTGAGACGGTTAGTAGGTAAACGTGGTACGCAGCAAGGATAAGCCAGCTCGTAGGATCCAGCCTGCCATTCATTATTTGATAGCTTGCGAAGCCGTGCCTCCTTGCCTGCCTGCCGCGTGGATTATAGATTGTAAGTTAGTTATAGTCTTTCCCTTTAGGTCTCGGGTAGGTAGGTAGTCTTAGGGCGGAGGAAGTGGCTGAAGTGGTTAGCAAGGCTGGAGATCGCTTCTGCTATGGTGATTCGCCATGCATGTGAGTGGGTGCTCACTGTGAGAGTAAGGTTGCATTGATTGTTCAGCTCCAATTATCAACAGCTGGTAAACTTGGTAAACGGATCTGAACTTTCGATGCTAGTGGCAGGCGTGGTGGACTGGCACAGTGATGGAGTTTCAGTTTGGTTCGATCTGGATGGTGGGGCTGATTGTTGTAGGTAGGCTCTGGTGGGAGGGGGGACTAGGTACGCCAACCAGAGAGAAACAAAACTCGGAACGTTTCTACTGTGTTAATTACCAGTAGCATTGAACTCGACAGTCAGGCGTATATATTATCATTGGCACGTAACGATTGAAGAGCGTCAATGCCAGTCTGTGCGCGTGGGCTATCACAGTGATGGTAGTGTAAGGACACACTTCCTGTTTTGACACCACCGAGAAGAAAAGAAGACTTCTAGACTCAATCAAGACGTGCAGACCTCCTCGGCCATCACTGCGTTTGTCGACTTCACAACTTGCGTCGCCATCGCTGCTGCTGCTGCCACATCATTCAACACGCGAGTGTCCGTTAATGCTCCCAAGTCTCGCGGCGTTTGGCTGGGGGGTGGGTGTGGGGGTCTTCTCCGAGTTTCTCCTAAGTTCCTGAATGCTTCATAGACAAGGTTTGGATGGTGAGTAAATTCTGCGTAAATTGTTGAAACGTACAGTACAGTTTCACATCATTTTTTAAAAAACGATTTCATTCTTTTTTTCAGGCATGCTCATCAACAATTATTGAGCCAGGTACAATTCAAAACCATGTCAAACCATTCAAGATGGCATTCATGTTCCTTTTCAACATTCTTGTGACCTTGATGGTCACTATAGTGTATAGTATACTCACTTGATTTTCATTTTCCACTCTTTGGAGTTTTCAAGAAAACCCCTAAAAAAATTCGTCAAATGATCAATCTGAACATAAAGCAATGCTTAAATACTTCCCAACCTGAATGCCATTTTATGGAGCCACTGTTGGAAATTAGTCTCTTTCCCCCCTTTGGCATGTTGAACTTCATGAACTTCAAGAACTTTAGCTGAAGGAAGAACTTCTTTTATCCACAGTCACATTTCACATGGCATTTGTTTGTTTCAAGAATCAAGAACATTAGGTACGCTATATAGGTTGCTAGGTTATATACACCAGACACCTGCCCGCGCACTCACACCCGCACACATTACAACACAATGTCATTAAATTTTCGAATCAAGCAATATTCAAAATCTAGTAATTAGACAATTCCAATAATTGCAATCCACAAGACAATAAGTAGTTACCCATGTAGGCAAAGACGTCGTTCATTAGAATTAGAATATTCTTCACAACTCCCTACTTCATTTTGCATAAACCAGTAAAAAAACGCACATGTACAACTGAAAAGCTGGTAAAAAATTACAATAAGTTTACAATACATTAGTGGCCTCAGCTTAAAAACCATAAATTGACTCAACCCCCCCCCCCCCCCCCCCCCCATCCATAAATTGACTCAACTGTATTCCACCAAATTCCTCAAGAGAGAACAACACAGCGCTAATGTTGTGTTTTGAAGTGGTAGGCTTCAAACATTCTCTTATCAATCTCTATTGTGCAGTAAATTGCATGCCAGTGGCTCCAAGGTTTTTCTAAAAGCAATTGGGGTATTAGGTACACAACTGTTGTCTTTGTGAAACAAATTGCTGTAGATTGTCATGTTCCTCATGCTGGTTTCCGGAGCCAGGTGTTGGCTTCTCCAACTGGCACAATATTTGATGTTGTGGGCAAAATGTTGTTGTCTCTGACTTCTACATTTTGCAAATTGAATATCTCTTACTGTGTCGTCCATCCGTGAAGTTTGGTGGACCGTGCTCAGCTCGAGGAATATGACGACCTGGCCTGGTTGTTGTTTCCACTGTATTTGTCTTTTCTTCTTTTATTTGGTAGTTAGTGAAACAAATTGCTGTACATTGTCATGTTTCTCACGCTGGTTCCCGGAGCCAGGTGTTGGCTTCTCCAACTGGCACAATATTTGATGTTGTGGGCAAAATGTTGTTGTCTCTGACTTCTACATTGTGAAAATTGAATATCTCTTACTGTGTCGTCCATCCGTGAAGTTTGGTGGACCGTGCTCAGCTCGAGGAATATGACGACCTGGCCTGGTTGTTGTTTCCACTGTATTTGTCTTTTCTTCTTGTATTTGGTAGTTAGTGAAACAAATTGCTGTAGATTGTCATGTTCCTCATGCTGGTTTCCGGAGCCAGGTGTTGGCTTCTCCAACTGGCACAATATTTGATGTTGCGGGCATAATGTTGTTGTCTCTGACTTCTACATTGTGCAAATTGAATATCTCTTACTGTGTCGTCCATCCGTGAAGTTTTGGTGGACCGTGCTCAGCTCGAGGAATATGACGACCTGGCCTGGTTGTTGTTTCCACTGTATTTGTCTTTTCTTCTTGTATTTGGTAGTTAGTGAAACAAATTGCTGTAGATTGTCATGTTCCTCATGCTGGTTTCCGGAGCCAGGTGTTGGCTTCTCCAACTGGCACAATATTTGATGTTGCGGGCATAATGTTGTTGTCTCTGACTTCTACATTGTGCAAATTGAATATCTCTTACTGTGTCGTCCATCCGTGAAGTTTGGTGGACCGTGCTCAGCTCGAGGAATATGACGACCTGGCCTGGTTGTTGTTTCCACTGTATTTGTCTTTTCTTCTTGTATTTGGTAGTTAGTGAAACAAATTGCTGTAGATTGTCATGTTCCTCATGCTGGTTTCCGGAGCCAGGTGTTGGCTTCTCCAACTGGCACAATATTTGATGTTGCGGGCATAATGTTGTTGTCTCTGACTTCTACATTGTGCAAATTGAATATCTCTTACTGTGTCGTCCATCCGTGAAGTTTGGTGGACCGTGCTCAGCTCGAGGAATATGACGACCTGGCCTGGTTGTTGTTTCCACTGTATTTGTCTTTTCTTCTTGTATTTGGTAGTTAGTGAAACAAATTGCTGTAGATTGTCATGTTCCTCATGCTGGTTTCCGGAGCCAGGTGTTGGCTTCTCCAACTGGCACAATATTTGATGTTGCGGGCAAAATGTTGTTGTCTCTGACTTCTACATTGTGCAAATTGAATATCTCTTACTGTGTCGTCCATCCGTGAAGTTTGGTGGACCGTGCTCAGCTCGAGGAATATGACGACCAGGCATGGTGGTTGTTTCATCTTTAGGTACTTCTTCTTTATTTAGCAGAACAGTCATTTCAGTAACCGGCCTCTGATGACAGACCACGTGAGAGCATCAGCGTCATTTACTGAAGTAAGTAAGCAGGTACCTACTCTGAATGATGGGTAAGACTACCAACGTAATATAATTATATAACATATTATGTTGGTATTAGCTGCTCATCGTCTACGAGTCAATACAGTTTTTCTGCAGTGAAGCGAAGTGATTCTGCGCGTAACCCAGACAAGGTGATTCAGCAATGCGTCCAGCTTCGTAGCTTTCTTCGTTTGACTCGTCTTTGTTTGACTCCACGAAACAGTCCTCAACATCTGCCATTGTGCTGCCTTCATTGACTGAATTTACCGAGAAGACATTGTTGGTGAGTTTGATTGTCTACAGTGAAATAGATATTGAGTGGATTTCCTTGCTAAACGGTCATTTTGTGTTTCAGCGACGGCAGACTTCTTGGGAGCATCAGCGTCATCACCGAAGTAGCTACTAATAAGACCACCAAGATACATCTTCTCATCGTCTACGAGCCAATCCAGTTTTTCTGCAGTGAAGCGAAGTGATTCTGCGGGCACCCCATGGGGTTGCTTGACTGCAATCAAGGTGCAATGCGTTCAGCTTCGAAGCTTTCTTCGTGCTCCTTGGGTGGATTTCGTTTGACTCCACGAAACTGTCCTCAACATCTGCCATTGTGCTGCCTTCATTGACTGAATTTACAGAAAAGACATTGTTGGTGAGTTTGATTGTCTACAGTGAAATATATATGGAGTGGATTTCCTTGCTAAACGGTCATTTTGTATTTCAGCCTCTTATGGCCGACTTTTTGGGAGCATCAGCGTCATTACTGAAGTACTCTGAATGATGAAGGCCACCAAGATGTATCTTCTCATTTTCTACGAGCCAATCCAGTTTTTCTGGAGCGAAGCGGCACACCAGACAAGAGTAGCTGCAGTAATGGTGACGCCAAATTCTGCATAAAATCACCTGGAAGGCAAATAATTTGGCGAATAGCTTCAACCTTTAGTGAGTTTATTTATAGAACCCTCCCCAAGATTCCACAGGGCCTTCAGTCTGATGCCACTGCCAATGGTGCGGGAAGAATGGCGTGAAGAGGAGCAGCAAACTATGAAAGGTAAGAAGGAACGTTGATGGAGCGTAGTTACGTACTGTTTTGTTTTTAAAGAAGAAAGTTGTGTTTGTGAGCTATTTGAAGCTTTATATTTAGATGAGTCCTTTGAAAAAATGAATACATGTAAGTTCTGATTATCTACTCTTGGCTCTCTTTCTTTTAGGGTTCCATAGGTTGCCCTAGAGGTTTTTGAGGTTGGCATTCTTTCAAGTTTCTGGGCTCCATCATTGAAAAGTCAGGAGTGTGCAAATCGGATATTGAAACCCAGATTTCGCTAGCCAGAGGAACAATTCCAGCTCTCAACTGCCAGTGGTGGGGCAGAGAAATCCACAGCCGAACCAAACAGCTCATCCTCATTGCTATTGTTAAAAGTATAGGTGCCAATGGAGGGGGAAGAATGGTGTGAAGAGGGCGGCAAAGTATGAAAGGTTAGAAGATGTTGAGGGAGAGTATACTATAGTTACTGTTATGTCCTCAAGGAGAATTAGCTGCAGCTCGTTGGACACGAGGAACCTCCAATGGTAGGGGCATGTCCGTCGTATGGCCGCAGAAAGGTGACCCGGACAGGTTCTCCAGAAGACCGACTGAAGAAGGGTCGCCCGCTGGGTGCTTCGCCTCAACCTCACCAAGGATCAGTGTCAGGACCATAGGGTTTGGCGTCAGGCGACATTGAGCAGCCCCTGGTAAGAGGAGAAACCCTCAAAAGAAAGTAGTTCCATTGGACTCTCCGCTTGTTTCCATAGGTGGAACGTTTTCCTTTCCCTGCTTGTGGCCAAATGGAACGTCCTCTGCCTGTTTCCTCCATAGAATGTTTACAGACTGTTTGCTGCATGGCAAGTTTATATTGCCTTTGTTCTTCATGGAGCGTTTATACTGCCCGTTTCCTGCACGGAGCATTTATACTGCCTGTTTCCTGCATGGACCATTTATACTGCCTGTTTACTGCATGTAGCATTTATAATGCCCATTTCCTGCAAGGAGCATTTATAGTGCCTCTTTCCTGCATGGAGCATTTATACTGCCTGTTTACTGCATGGAGCATTTATACTGCCTGTTTGCTGCATGTAGCATTTATACTGCCCATTTCCTGCATGGACCATTTATACTGCCTGTTTACTGCATGTAGCATTTATACTGCCCATTTCCTGCACGGAGCATTTATACTGCCTGTTTACTGCATGTAGCATTTATACTGCCTGTTTACTGCATGTAGCATTTATACTGCCCATTTCCTGCACGGAGCATTTATACTGCCTGTTTACTGCATGTAGCATTTATACTGCCTGTTTGCTGCCTGGAACGTTTACCGGCTGTTTCCATAGGCTTGATGCTTTGTTCCAGTAACCTAACCAATTTGGTGAGGAAGGTGTGACTATTTGGGGAAAGCCCCCCTTAGTTGGGGGGTAGGAGGAGGTCACATGGGGGAAACCCCTTTTTTATAACTAATTAATAATTTGTTGTAAAAAGGGGTCTCCCTTAATATATAGATGCCAGTGCCAAGAGTTAGATCACTTTCTCATTATTTTCACATTTCACAGAAATTCGCATCAAGCTCGGGTTCAATTCCCCTAACTCTATCGCGTTGGAGTCACCAGTTCTCCAGTGATTGGAGGCTTAAACATGGCAGATACGGAGGCTTCCCGTCAACAGAAGAAATAAAAACGCGGACAGGAGCTCGAGAAAGAAGCCGGACCAAAGGGAAGAAGAGAAGGCTGGCAGAAGAAAGGAAGATGGTAGGTAGAAGGTAGTATGGCTCTACTGTGAGTGCTGGTGGCTCTACAGTGTGTATTTGGTTAATGTTTAGGAATCGTTTCCTATGGTTACCCATCGTAAGGGATCCTTACAAAGACTGATGTCGAGGTCGAGAACTTAGTTACATTTCCTCCCCCACTACATTATTACACATACCAAGAACCCCTTGACAAAATCTGAACACACATAAGAGGACACACACGAGTTCGAAGAGATAAAAGAACTGGACGAAGTTGTTTGCAGTCCATCCATAGTTGGGCTGGTCAAGTGTTCAACTGGTGGAGGTATAGGAGGCACAAGGAGTTTGGTGTCTCTCTTCTTTTGAGGAGGGACGAGTGTTAGGCGGGCAGCTCCATGGGACTATTGGTTGGTATTTGTTGGGACTAAAACCGAGTTTTTGTCACTCGCCTGTATTCAAGTTTACGTTATTTCTGACTCATGAGTACGCCACATTTTTTGTTTGTTTGTTTGTTTGTTTGTTTGACGAGGTGGCTCATGCCACTGATATTGGGGGGCAACGTGAGCAACCTCCTCGCGGTGTCCTCTGGGTAACGCTGATAGCTCACATTTATGTACGACTTAGGGGGCCACCCCATGCTGGCTAAAATCAGCCAACCCCCGACTCTGGCCTCAGACTTCTTTTACTCGCTTTTCAATCATGATTAGTTTCTTCTTACAATTAAAAAAAAAAAAAAAAAAAATAGGGTGATTGAGCGGTTCGTAGGAAATTCGGTCGTTGGACGACGAACAACTTGCCGATGATTATTTAGATAATCGAATGATCATCAGTAGGACGTATTGGAGATCAGATGAACTGAACCTATTACTTTTCCTTTTCGAACAGAACTACTCTTCTCCATTTGAACGTAGAACATCTCATGAAATGGGCTCCTTGAAAAGGTCGGAATTCATAGTTTCTAACAACACATTCGGATTCAGCACCATTTAAACCCTCCCTACATAATTTTTTGTTCGAAAACCTGTATAATTACGTGCAGAATTATTATTTTAAATTGTTGGAAAAGCGGTGGAGGGGTACCGACCAAATGCCTTGAACATCTTTCCTATCAGAAGTCATAAATCATCTTGAGAAAACTGCAGGCTCAAATTTATAGCTCTGCTTCAGATAACCAGAAACTCTGATAACAATTTTCCCCTCGAGGTCTGTTTCACAAGGCCAAAACGTCTTTTTGATGGGTTTTCAACTATAAAAGATAAGTACGATTTCAGATGGTCAGAGAGTTCTCTGATTCTACATCATGGCTGATATTCTTTCCAGGATGCCGAACTTCATAACGAAGACGCTCGTCTTACTGGGGGTTAGCCTTGTACTACCAAGCAGCTGGCCAGTGAGTGCTTCTGATCCTCCAACTCCTCTTGGACAAAACACATGGGCTCTCCTAGTCACAGGTTCGAATGGCTACGATAACTACAGACATCAGGTGAACAGATTTGATTCCATAACTTTTAGAACTGGTAGGAATGAACGTGCCTCAAAATCAAGATTTGGACTTAGGCATTTTTTTAAATGATTGAAAAAATAAATGGCTCTAGTATACCTATATAATAATAATAATAATCTGGTTTATATTAAATTATAATAAACCATAAACCGTAATTTTATCGCACTTTTCTAAGCATGAAAGGTCCTACATGCTGAGACCGTTTGAGTAGGTATACCTACTATAGTTGAAATTCTCAATTAACATTTCAGGCTGCTGTCTGCCGTTCGTACCACGTCATGATTGCGGAAGGAATCCCACCTGAAAGAATCGTCGTGATGATGTACGATGACATCGCCTACAACGAAGAGTAAGTGTTTGCGAGGTTTACGGGATCATAAATCCATCAAAACTAATGTAAACGAGTTATGTGGTAGCACAATGAAGAGATTTGTATAGCTATATTCAGGCAGAGGTTTAGAGCACCGAAACCTCGGGGTTACTGCGTTTTTTTTTTTTTGTTTTTTTTTTTATATTTTCTACGGCCAGAGCGCCTCTCTCTTCCTCCTTTGGACGGCCGCTGTCTAGAGCCGGTGTTTGACCATCGCGGATCCGTTCATTTCCCCTCTCTGAGTAGGCGCAGTCCAGCTTTACACTGCTATTTTTCGAAATGTCAGCGAAGCCCAGTTGGATTCTGAAAAACTGGATCGCATCATGACGAAACTAGAAGAGATCGACCAGACGATCGTTAAATCATCCCAAGACTTGAAGGACCTTAAGGCTAGGTACACACGTTGAGGATTTCCTCATTGAGAAAGTCCTCAGAGTTTTGCCCGAGCCAGATGGAGCCTCCACACAGCACCCGCAAACCTGTGAGGAAAACTGCACAGTCCTTCCCTACCGAGTCGAAACGTCACTGCGGCCTTGAGGCCAAACTCGCAACACCCTCCACACGTGAGGAAAGGGGTTCAGTTCCGGCGGCCTTTCCAAAATTTGGCCTGGCCTCCTGCTCAGTCCGCCTCAACTGAAGGAAAAGTCTGGTACACACGCTCCGATCCTCTCCGGAAATCCTTACCATGTGTACCTAGCCAAGACGAAATTAGATGGGGATTTTAAAGCTGTTAACAACAGGCTTGACTCTCAATCCTTAAGAATCGTACAGCTTGAAAGACAAGTTCGCAAAGGTAACCTTATGTTGTTTGGTGTGCCGGAAGGGGAAAACGGAGTCCAAGATGAGCTGGCCGCTAAACTGGACCTGTAGGTGGCGAGCTGATCCAACCCCCCCCCCCCCCCCCCTCCGGTTTGCCTCGTTTTGAGCAGCCTGAAACTCTAAAAGAGACTGTACGCTGCTAGTGGACGTACTTTAGTTAATGAAGGGTTTGTTTTTCTGAAAATGCGTAAATGTGAGCTTTTGTTTCCTTTTTAGCCGAGTGCAGTAAGAATTTTGTATGGCAGTACAAGTTAATTTTTATTGTTTATTTTTTTATTGATATATTTAGGCAAGGTATTTCTCCATGGGAATAAATTTACCAAAGGTTTCTAGAAAATTGTCCTAGTCTAGCTTCCAACTTTCACGTGTCGCCCACTTTTTCAAAATTTGAAATGATTTATTTAATATCGTTTGTAAATAGTTTACAATTAACCAACTCTTGTAATATCCACGTATTTATACAATAAAACTTATTCATTCATTCAAGATAATATTTTTGAAAAAATTTAAAAAAAAAAAAAAAAATCTGTACAATTGTAGGACAGATGTGGGACCTAGAAATAATGGATTTTGCGTCCAAAAATACTCGTGTCGAGTCGAGGATGTCTCCATCTATTCAGAACAAAGTTCTCGTACAGTATTTTTCCCCTCCAGCAAGCACTATGTCTCCATTTGACACCTAAAATTCAGCTAGACCTACTTGTATGTAAGAGGATTGCACAAAAACAGCATTACGAATTCGAAAACGGCATACATTTAATTGAACCATTATTGTTCTAGAAACCCACATAAAGGAGTCATCATCAACAGACCTAATGGACCTAATGTTTACGCCGGCGTGAAGATCGATTACAGAAAACATGTGAGTATCGTCATCCCTATTATACAATTGAATCGACTCGGAATGCCTAGCAGTATTTCTATATATCTTCGCTCTTTGCGTTACATACTTTTAGTTTGAGGTATTTCTGTACAGGATGTGAACCCAGATAACTTCCTAAGCGTTTTGTCTGGCAATAAAACCGCTGTGGCAGGGGTCGGCACTGGAAGAGTAATTGAAAGGTACGTGTTGACATTGCATTCATCGGCATTTTCTAACATTCATGTGGCTACACAAGTCTGGAGGCACGACCTGCTCTGACTCGAGGACCTTTGCCGTCCATCTAATCCCCATTTCGCGATCATTTCAGCGACAGCGACACCAACATTTTCTTGTACTTCAGTGATCACGGTAAAACTGGCGCCATATGTTTCCCCTACGAGCATTTGTCTGCTACAACATTGGAAAAAACTGTGAGGACCATGCACGATAATAAGCAGTACAAAAAGGTGAGCCCGAAGTAGGCTACAAGCTCCACACGTACCAAATGTACACTGACTGAATTGAGAACTTTCCATTTCAATTTGAGAATTTTCTTTCTTTTTTGTCATCAGAAAATTCTCAAACTGAATGTTCTTAATTCCGTTTGGAAAATTCTCAATCAGGCTTGGAAAATTTACAACTCATTTTGGAAAATTCTCAATTTAATTTGGAAAATTTTCAATTGATGTTTGAAAATCTATATAATGATAGTCAGGCTACTATTTGACACACCAATCTTATTTACAGCTCATAATGTTCATCGAGGCTTGCCATTCTGGATCTATGTTCGACAACATTCTGGATGACACCATGAACGGTAAGGCGTTTCACGTTAAGAATGATTCATAATTACTACATTCCTACTCTGTAGACCATTTTTGAAAATTTCAGTAAATTAATCGGCTTCGTGAATGTATGGCACGCATTCAAAACGCTGATACATTTTATAAATTTAATGATTAAATGGGCTAGGGAACAAGGTCAGAGAAATGGGAAAATTCGGCCGAACATCGTGCCGAACTAATTATGAACAACGTACTCAGTACAGTTAGCACTGAGGAATTAGGTGTCTGAGCAGAGGAAATCACTAGTGAATATTTGGCGTTTTGAATTTTCCCGTGGTGACACTTTAACTAATCCGCCAGAGTGCACTCGCACAAAAAGTAGAAAGTGTACAAAAATCTTTTTTATTTTTGGTTATGTCATGTTGGTGAACATGAATATGGTCTGTCCCGTCACGCTAGCGTCAGAACAAATCCGAACGACTATTTTCCTTGCGATTTCACCTTTTCTGGTCTCGTGAATCTCTCTGAATTCGTGCTTTTAGTTCATTGGCTGACCACCAGAGAGCACTTCTTGGAAACGCCACTCTTCCCTCCAGATTCAAAGTTGAAATTTTCGAAATTGCCCTGTAAATTTGTATTACACCGTAGGAGCCCAAAACGCACTGCTATGGCTTCAAATTATGAAGTTCTTTCAGAAAAAAGTATTAGTCGACATTCGGTTCCCGGGCCCATTGATGATGTTGACCGTATCAATTAATGTGGGTGAAAAGGTGTTGAGATTCGGTCATATAGAATGTTATTTTTCTGGCGTCATCCTTTCTCTAACGGGTGCTCGTTTGGTGTGCGTTCTATAAACCGGCTGCGATCTAAGGGTCCCGCCGCTCTCAGACTTATGCCTGAATGCGATCTACGTGTTTGGTGCAAAAGTAAAATTAGACAATTTATTTATTTATTTATTTATTAAAAAACGGGACTAGCCCAATTACAAGAAAATAGTAATCACGGTGAACGCACCACAAGCGGAATAAAAAACACAGGCGAGATGTGTAGCGTAATATGACTTATGTTAATTACAAATGCAGTCTTTCCATCTGAAATCTTACCTCCTATTCCGGTATCCCCTATCTGTGTTATTTATTTGCCCAGTGCCGACGAATGGCCTGCATATAGGTGCCTGGGTCGCGGGTTTGTGCCCCAAGACAGTAAAACAAGGCATAAGGATAAGGATATGCATAAGGAATTTTTCGCAACGAGACTTGAGCAAATTACGCACGAGGTGCTACTAATTCTTGAATCCCGGAATCCCAGGATTGACTCCACAAATCCCGGGATTTCAAATTGGCAAAAATCGACCGGGATCACCGGATCCCGGGATTGCAACCCCTAGGAAGGACATCGAGAAGGTGTACAGTTCCTACATATACCTGCTGTTATATTGTTAAGTATTTAAGAGGTTAATTAAAATTGAATTTTATAATTTCAGCGTTTGTGATAACTTCTGCTGCAAAGAATGAACCTGGTGTTGCATGCAATTTTATCTTACCGGAAGGCATCTATTTGGGTGATGAATTCAGCGCAGCATGGATGGACATTATGGATGAGGTACCCACCTCGTTCCTTCGTAATGGCAAATATAGTCCGAACACAGACTCAGAATGACTGTTATTGGAGATTTTAACCGAAGGAAAAATCGTCGTCACAATTTGTCAAACCCGCAAGCAAAATGAAAACCGACGGGTTGGAGCCAAAAACAAATTCCAGATCTGTGAGTAGGAGAAAGTAACTATACTGATAACTATATGGTTAACTATTATCCATACCTACATAGTCACGAGCGGCAACGCACTCCACAGGCGGATGTTTATTGCTCCAACCCGCCGGTTTTCTTTTTGTTGAATCAGGGTTTTTTGTAATATTTTCCTCATTTTGGATACTTTCCCTCATGTCATGTGACGTTTCAGCAAAGGGCAGGCACCCTCGAATCGTTCTTTCACCTTTATGACAAATTAAGGACCAAAATGATCAAGAGCCACCCTCAAATGTACGGTGATTATGCCCTTGGAGCAGATGCACTTACCCCGAACAAGGCCGGTCATGCTTCCTCAAATTTGGTAAATATGAACATTAACATCGCCTCCCTTGCTTGTTCCGCCCATTATTTGTGATCAGCGTTGAATTTCCAATAAGAATACGGGGTTTGAGAGTTTTTTTCCGGAAAATCGCGGTTTTGCCCCACTGTGCGCCGTCCGCCGTCTTGGGCAGTAGGAATTTTTTTTAAAAATCTGAAATTTTGACAAAATACTTGGTTTACCATCTAGTTGTGCCTGCAAGGTTTTCAGCCCGATCGCCCAAACCCGTGGGGGGGGGGGGGGGGGGGGCTATGGGAGGGGTTTTTGAAGGCTTTTTGCTATGGGATCGAGTCATGTGTCGTTCTCGAAGTATTTTTGAACGTAGAATGCATTTTTTGGAGTCCCGCAACGATCTGATTTCACTGTTGCGATCTAAAGGGCTTTCATGGGGCTACAAAATTTAATGAGGTTTTTGATGTATACCAGGAGATCAAATATTTTTCAAGTAAAAAACAAAAAAACAAAAATGTTGAAAAAAATCTTTTTTGAAAAAGAAAATTTATATTTTAGTCATTGACACAGAGTTAAATTTTTCCACAAGTAACCTAGGTATATCAAAGAATAATAAACCCGTGTGAAAAATTTGCAGCGTTTTTTAATTGCGACACATCGTTCAACTAGGTATTTGCGCAACGAATTGGCCATACCCTGTTGACCCAGTACACTCAAAAACATTGTGCATCAACCGCCTTGACGTCGCACATTCAATAAAAACTCCTTGTAAACGCTAAAATGGGCGTTTGAGATCATCCACGATTTCGAAATTGTGGTCATTTCGCGACAGAAATTTGTCTGGTACGATAGCGAAACACAATGGTGGATAGGACTGACGAAACTTCCTCACTTGACGTTGAAACTTCGAGGAAAATGGAAACGGATGTGGAAAAGTTACCTTCGTATTGATCCTGGTTGAAGGAATCACGCGCCAGCTTTGAGGGTAGAAAAAAATATCAGGTCCGCTGTGTCTCGCGAGATTTGAGAGCCGCGATGAAAAATGCGGGGGAGGGAAAGTTTACGGGGAATTTTTTTTCGGTGACGTTTTCCGGGAGAGTTGTTGAAATCGAAGTTTCGTTTTCTTAGATGAGGGAACTGAGGACTGAGGAGGGAAATAAAGAGAGGAGAGTTTTAGTTATGCGGAAACGACAGATAGGAAGAATCCGAGAGTCATGAGGTGGTTTCAGGGGTTGGGGACGGCGTGCGACGCGAGCGCTCTCTGTGACGCCATGGCGGTGACTGGGGGCAGAATCCGCCTCCGCCGCCCGCCCGCCCGGTGCGGAGGGAAGTGTGAAGAGGTGGACGGCGGCTCCTGACAAGGATTCCGCCGGCCGGGGCGGGAACGACAATTTGCCATTTTTACGCCGTTTTTTTTTCTTCTGATTGGAGGTAGGGGAACACGGGGTGAAAGTGGTCACTTTTTACTCATATTGAAATTGCTCGGGCTCCTTCAAGTTTTCTTCGACAATTTTGGTGGGTACACTTCAAACCCCTGGAATCTCAGCTTTCTAAAAATCTCCGACTTAGCTTCAATAAATTGTTTGCTAGCTCATAATTCACGATTAAGTCAACCCACTGGGAGTAAGTGGCCAGGGGTGTGGGAGAAAGTCAGACTGACCACAATCTCCCCATATTGTGTGTATGGGGAGGGGGGATCATTATAACACAATGGAACTTACGGCAGACGATTTCGCTGAAAAATACGCCCTCCAAAATCCGAGCAAAATCCGAGCAAAATTGCTCTACGAAAATTCATCACTGCTGACCAAATCCTTATCCGAACAACTTTCTGCTTTTTTTACTTCAGGTTTGCACTCCAAAGATGAGTTTTATCTCATATGGTGCTAGCAATGATGAACACTGCCGCAAAAACAGCCATTGACCACTTTCTCCCATGAGCACTTTCACCTCGTGCTTCACCTGGTCAGCAAACTAAATTAGCATTTTTTCCGATTGTAGGCACCTGATCACCGGGGGCATGAGTCATGTGAATTGAATCCAAAACAGATTTTTTGTTTTGTTATTGCAAGATCTCCTTCCCAGTCAAACGTTGCTCAACGTTTTCCGATCCTGGCATGCCATGTTGCACGTGAAACCTCTATTTCTTCCTGGCAGAAGCAGAACCATGTGTGGAAATCACAGAGGAATCAAGTGTCACCCGAAAATAAAAAGTCGCCTCATCTACATTAGGTACTCACAACTTTTGGCTCAAGCCAAATGATTCTCACACAACGAAACAAAAGGAATTCCCATGTGACGTCCAGGTACCCCTGTTTTATTTCGGTGAACCTGTAGCGTGCAACAAACATGATGCTCCTCATCTGTTGCTTTTCCCTTGCCGGTACAGTTCCCCCGATTTTTCAAAGGGCGATTGTGGGCGTTGATCGGCGGAGGTGATGAAACGCGTGGGAAGATCAAAACCCTTCGGGATACGTAGCGGATGTTGTGTGGAAGGGAACATCGAACCAGGCGAGGAGGTAAGGCAATATGATAAGTTTGGCTGTCGAGGTCGTTGAAAGGTCGGCATCAACATGTTGAGATGTCAAGGCGAGTTGAATGTCAGGATGGCAGTTTTTAGGTAGGAAATGGTTAACATTAGCGGGAAGTTACTGGTCAGTGTCTCCCCCTCCCATCTACATCGTCATGGCAGACTACGATGACAATTTTCCATGCGACGCTACAAACGGAGTCACGCGAGGGATTGCGGCGTTCGGCTGCAGGGCCATCGACCCAAACGGCCCAAATCAACTAGTGAGTTCGCTGACCAGGTTGGGTTCGGGTGCACAAGAAAGTATGTTATGTAGGCTGATCCAGTAGAGTGAATTAGGTTCAGCGTTGTGGAAACTTGCTAGTATCTCCATACTCCAAGCTCCTCTCTCCAAAAAACTTGCCCCAGGCCAAAAGTTTTGAGAGAAAATTGAAAGACGTGTGAGAGCTGAATGAAAGCTGTTTGAACCAGTCTTTGGGCTTGGTTACCAGAGAATGAAAAAGCAGACGCTCTGTCAAGGCAGGGACCTGATAAATGAAATTTAATATCACCTTAGATGGGCACGAACCCCAATACTTCTAATTATTAGAAGTATGGTCACACCATGATGGCTGGGCTGGTCTGTTACAGTAGAAGAGCGGACAAATGTCTCCATCTATGGAGACAAATTTTGTGGTTCTTGATGCTGGATGTGCACATACAGGACATAACAATAAGATACATCTTAATGTCACAAGACTGAAGATTTCTGACATCAAAAGAGATCAGAAGAAATAACTCATGGATAATCCAGCTGCTTCTGAGGCTGAAGTTTGAACACCATGAATAAGTTGATCCACTCCATGGATCTTGAAGTTGACTACCTACCTTCCCCGGTATGCCCTGGAGTGGTTCACATCCTTTGCCTGCGTGGTTCACGTCCCTTGCAAGGGTGTCACGGTTGCCAGAGGATAGAACCTTTCCACATTGGACCCAAGACATCAGTTTTTGTGTACCTAGTTTCTTTTCATTGGTATGTCCATTGTTGTCCCCTATGGCATAAGGCTTAGTTCTCTTTTGTAATTTTCGTCTGTTAGTGGGTTCATATGTGTTGTATGGGTTAGAGGGGAGTCGTTATGGATCAGTCGAGACCGCGGCCGACTGTGGTGGTTGACGTCGAGGATTCGAGTCCCTCAACGGATTAGATTAATTTTGGTCCGTCTTCAGATCCCGGAACGAAGTATTAAGTATGAGTGCGGTTCAGAGCCAGATGTGGTTACCTCCGCAAATTAAAAAAAAAAAAAGTTTGCGGGTTAAAACCGCAAATAAAATTAATAATAATAACAATAAAATCGACTTTATTTTGGTTTATTATTCTTGGAATAATACACCTATGTTTTCGTGACAGGGGTCGACGACTCCGATCGGGCTCAAAATTTGACATTATCCGTTTCAAGAGGTCTACATTCAAAATCCGAAATGTCCGTCCGCCGTACGCCGTCCGGGCCGTTTTGGGCAGTAGGAATTTTTTTAAAAATCTGAAATTTTGGCAAAATACTTGGTTTACCATCTAGTTGAGCCCGCAAGGTTTTCAGTCCGATCGCCCAAACCCGTGGGTCGCTATGGGGCTAAAATGGGGCTACATGAGGGGTGTTTGAAGGCTTTTAGCTATGGGATCGTGTTAGGTGTCGTTTTCGAAGTATTTTTGGACGTAGACTCCATTTTTGGGGGTCCCGGAACGATCCGATTTCACTGTGGCGATCTATAGGGCTTTCATGGGGCTAAAAATGGGATTTTTGAAGGATCCCAAGAAGTTAAATATTTTTCGAGTAAAAATGAAAGAAATTTTGAAAAAACACATTTTAGAAAAAAATCCCCCAAAAATTTTTTTTTAAATATAAAAATCCCCAAAAAAAATGTTTTTAATTTTTTTTTATTGACAGAATTAAATGTCTGTACAAGTAACCTATATCAAAGAATAATAAACCCTTGTGTAAAATTTGCAGCGTTTTTTAGATTATTTTTATTTATTTATTTATTTTATTTTTTTTTTTTTTGTATGGGTTAGAAGCATTGTGCTGGTGTCGGTTATCTGTACGTGTGATTGAAAGGACCAAGTTGAGCTATTTTTCTGCTCGAGCAGAAACGATCGTTGTCCATATTGTATTTTATGTTACGATTTATCTTGTTAAGGTCAGTATGCATACTATAATATAGTCGTATAATATGCATATTATGCATATATGCATGTCGACATGTCGTTTGTATTGTAGTTCAGTACGCACGATTTGTCCTCTAAGTACATTTTTGGAATATTGCTTTGTGTTAGTTTAAGCCATCATAGTGTTGTAGGAATACTTGTCAGTATCGTCGATGGGTATCTAGCTATACCTACAGGGTTGTTTGTAGTGAAATTGATCATTTGAAGTAGTTTTGTTGAAGTAGTTTGCTCGTTTTGATGACTTGTTTAGTGGTAGTTGTATCAATTTCTATTCCTATTTGCCGATGATTTCTCTGCTTTGGCAACGGGTTCTTCGGGTGAACAGTTGCACCAAAACCTGCAATTTGGGTCATCTTAGATTGATGCTCGTCAATGCTCCCATGGTGCTATGTTGGGGGTCCCTAATAAGACTCAGTACCTATTGGGCCTGAGCTACCTTCCTCAATGCACATGATTTGAAGGTGTGTTGCTTTGCGTTTCCAGTTTCGCTAGCAGAGCAAGTTATTAGGTACCTACCTACTTACATCATAGCTTGGGGCAATTCGAGCCACGCAGATAACATCTTCAGGCTACTACGCTACCAATCAGCTAGGTAGGTACAGTACCTGTAACTGTAACAGTTGTAGGGGCTCCAGGGCCGTGGAGAGAAAATCCGGGCCCGGGGGCAAAATTCATCGGGCCCCTTAAAAAAAAAAAAAAGGTAGGCCCCCTAAAAAAAAGGTTGTATAAAAATTGATCGGGCCCCCTAAAAAAAAAAATATATATATATATGAAAATTTTTTCCTATATTGATCTGTCCCTTTTCCCATTTTACCTCTCCTACCCCCTTTTTTTACAAAAAAAAAAAAAAAAAAAAAAAGTATGAAAATTTGTTCCTATATTGATCTGTCCCTTTTCCCATTTTACCTCTCCTACCCCCTTTTTTTACAAAAAAAAAAAAAAAAAAAGTATGAAAATTTGTTCCTATATTGATCTGTCCCTTTTCCCATTTTACCTCTCCTACCCCCTTTTTTTACAAAAAAAAAAAAAAAAAAGTATGAAAATTTGTTCCTATATTGATCTGTCCCTTTTCCCATTTTGCCTCTCCTACCTTTTTTTTTACAAAAAAAAAAAAATTCTCAAGAAAATCCGGGCCCCCCTACGAAGGCCGGGCCCGGGGGCAACGGGTCCAGTGCCCCCCCCCCCCCCCTCTCTACGGGGCTGAGGGGCTCCTTGGCTCCTTGGACGTTTGGGCCTGTTGACGATCGCGGGTTTGCTTCAGTCGTCTCAGTAGTTCTAAGCAAGGTGAACCAATGTTGATGGGACTTACTGGAGCTGATTAAATCAGCAAGAGTACAAATTTTGTACTCTCGTGAGGGGATTGACATGGTAGTGCGTTGAGTGTACACGTGGAGGAGAACATTGGGGTTTCTGTGTCCATATACAGTTTTTGGTTTATTATTATTGGAATAATACACCTATGTTTTCGGGACGGAGTTCGATGACTCCGATCGGCATCAAAATTTGACATTATCCGTTTCAAGAGATTCCAAAACCGAAATGTCCGTCCGCCGTACGGGCCGTTTTGGGCAGTAGGATTTTTTTTTTTTTTAAATCTGAAATTTTGACAAATTACTCGGTTCACAAGGTTTTGCTCGGTGCCTGCAAGGTTTTCAGCCCGATCGCCCAAACCCGTGGGACGCTATGGGGCTACGGGAGGGTTTTTGTTGTTGTTTTTTTTTGCAGTACCTATGAATTGTGTGTGTCATCCCCCGTCCAAAACCTTCCTGTTTCCCAATTGTAGAAACTGCAGGACCTCCCTCGTGGCCATTTTCAGTTGTCAACTCTCCCTCTCACCAATAATCGCCGGCTGTGCCGGAACTTTCTGACTCGTGTCTCCGCCGTATCGGGCTCGATTCCTATTTTTGGGTTTGAATCAGACGACCCAATTGTCATGCTTTCGTCCTGTCCGAAAACAATCATGTCAGATTGTCGTCGTGGAAAGATCCTATTTACAGTTTAGTGAGAGAAAGGTTTGAAATGGAGGTTGATTCTGTGTGGTGGTTCTGAACCGTTTGGTTTGTACGGATTTTGAAGTTTCAAAATTTGAATTTCTAGGAAAATAATTTTTCAGTTTTGGCGGTTCTGTTAGTACAGCGAAGCTTTGAAGTGAAGTTTTGGACGAGTTTTGTAGTTCCTTCGACCGTGTTTAACTTTCACCATAAATACCAGCGATAAAAAAAATTGTCCATCTTCGTCTTATCCCGTCACTCCCTCTCGCTCCCTTCAAAGTGAACAACCCTACCAACGCTGGAGGGGTTTGCGTGGGTGAAACTCCCTTCCCCACCCCTCCGCATCACGTAAAACCCCTCTTGTGACACTCCGGGTCGATAGACGAGTTTCCACGGCGACGGACAGGGAAAACCCGCGCGGCCTTAGCGAAGGCCCTCTGTAGGTCACAGGGTGAGAAGGGGAGGTAGCGTGACGGTGGAGGGGATCGATGTGACAGGGTGGGGATGAGGGCGGATCGATGACAAAACTACAGAGCAATCCGAACCGTCCTACTAACAGCAGCAGTACTCCTGAAGACAGACGAACAACAGCACAAAAGCAATCATATTATTCGGGAGAAGAAATCAATTTCGGTTTATATTATTATAATATAATATAGGTAATAAAAAAATATTTTCGGAGATCCAGCCCGAGGAGGAGGATGACCTAGGAGGACCACCGTTATTCCAGGGCACTTCTAGCGGTCGGAAAAATCTGAAATTGGTCTTAAAAACTCAGCTCGTTGAGCGTAGTATGAGAAAAGTCTGAAACCACCAAAAAGTTACTCCACGTGGCGCATCTAAGCTCCAAATAAAACAGGATTTCGTTTTTTTTTTAATTTGTAAAAAATACCAAAACTTACCTTTCACGAGTAGATGGCGAGAAAAATCTGACACCACCAAAAAGTTGCTCCATGTGGCGTATCGGTTGCTCCAAAAGTGGTCAAAAAATAGGGGCTGGAGCAGTTGACAGCATGTTGGGATGGCAGTGGGCCGAGGGGTGTGCGACGGCGACGTGGCTGCCCCCCTCCCACAACACACACAGAACATCCACCAATCCAAAAAAAAAGTATTACTTTAAGAAGAAAAAAAAAACTATACAATATGGGTAAACGAGTTGTTGGGTCTGAGGCCACGTGGGTTACAGTTGGGGATTGGCTGGCTTTAAGGGCCCCCCTAGTACATGATTAACTTCCCTTCATCGTTTCATAAACGAATAAAAAGTGACTTGCGGATAAATTTTTTTTAACGCTGAAAATTTCACTATACTTTTTTTAAGATCATGATTTAGCATTGAAATTAATTAAATATTAAAATGGACACGTGAAACCTCTCATAACAACTACTAACACGATTAAAGATTTTTCCTTCTACCTCTGTAAGTTTTACACAACAATAATTTATTACTAAAACTAGTAATTTCGTCCAGCTTAGGAACGACGAAATGAAGTGCCTGATCCATCGATGTACTTATGTTAGTTTACTACATCGATGGCCTGATCGTGGACACTGTCCAACTACAGGGTGGGTCCCTTCTTAATTGGTGTTAAGAAACAACTTACTTGTCACTTTTTTAATTTTTTTTTTTTTTAATTTAATTTACTTTACTAACATACAAAAGCAGCACTTAAAAAAAAAAAAAAAAATTAGGTAGGTACCAAACAATAAATTGATGACGCGGGGAGAAAATGACTTATATAATATGAAAACTTATAAAATATGTAATACTTATAATATAAGTATTATAATACATAAACTCGGAGTTTATGTTTAAAACTCCTTAATGTTATTCCCAACACACTATAATACAGCTCAATAGCTACTTTACCATAAACGCTGGGAAATGAAAATGCTTGAATTGAAATCACGTAGGTACTGAAGATGTATGAGACGCTGAGGGACCCTTTGAAAAATGTACATGGGACCACCACCAGACAAAAAGCATTCATTACAGGAGGATAAGAGACCCCCAGACTTCGTTCAATGTTACTTCGAAAACGACGAAGAAGACCTTATTCGATTCTCGTGGCCCAACTTGTAATTGGAATTTCGGATTTTGAAAAAGTCTCAAGTTTGTTCTCTCCAAGCAACGGAGGCCAACTTCGTATTATTCCCCTTGAGTTTTCCGTACCGAACTTTTATCCGAATCTCTTCTACGAGACTTGGGCGTCTCTTCCTCTCTTTCCCAGTTCCGGCTCGTGGGTCTTGGGCATGCCGGGGCGCTTTATGAATGGATAAGTTGAGCGACTAAATAATTGAGTTGCCTTTTCTTTTTCTTTCTTTTCAGCAGCTCTTGGAAGAGTTAAACTTACTATAAGAGTGGCAAACTGACCCTGGCCTTTATTCATTCGTTGGGTCAGTCTTCCCGATCCCTTAAACGGAAACCTCTCACTGTACGTCAAATTTTGTTGTGCGTTTAAATACACCACAGTATTCATGCTCAACACATGATCAACCGGCGAATAACACAAAATTTGATCAAAAGAAAGCGGAACGGGAACGATGCTCTCATAAGAGATAATTTTAGGAAAAGGAAGGCCCTCCCTGGAAGGGTTTTGACCCGGGCATTCATAATAATTGAGAGAACTCCATGATTTTGACTTTCCTCAGTAGTCCTCACTGTTGACAGCGCTATCTGTCACCGAATTTCGCAGCAGGAACGTTGCGGGATAGTATGATCACATCCTTTCAATCGAATCGATGCGGATTGCGAGTTTACTCGAGCAAAATAAAATGGGGTTTCTTCCTTCTGTCCTGAAATTAGCCGGGGCACTGCCCATAGTGGCCTAAAGGACGGACCGCCACTGCTCTTTCCCTCTTTCCTCTCAAGGAGAGTTGCAAGCGTGATGCTTCTGGTATGTTTCCAGGTCACAGGATTTTAGGTCACCTCGCACTTTGGGTGGACTGTCCTTAATCACGGGTTTCCTTCTTGATTTCCATTCCAAAAGGAACTTTATAAATTTACGCTCTAGTCCGCCCACTACTTTCTCACTCTGTTCCTCTTCGTCCTCGTCTATGTAGTTCCTCTTCATCCCCATCCACCTTGTTCCTCTCCCGACATCTCATTCATATTGCTCCTCCTCATATGATAATTCTATTCCATCTAGCTGGTCAGACTTCGCTTCACTCATTCTTTCTCATCAGGGCTTTGGCTTCTTTTATCATTTGGGCTTCTCTGCGCTTTGGCTCTGCATTCGTGCTGAACCTGGGCCGAGGCCGTCGGAAGTTCTAAAAAACAGCAGAACTGCCGGAATCAATTCCCAAGGATTCTGAAAAAGTTCTGGTTCGCAGAGTATTCGTGCCAGATTCCTGAAAACAGAGGTACCCCCACGGCCATAGGGCCTACTTTGTACGTGAACCCACCTACTGTCAAAATTTGTCGATGGTGCTGGTTGGCTTAACATTTAATGTTAAGCCAACCAGCACCATCTTCTCAATGACGGACTCAGGATGAAAAATCCAACGAAGACGAAAGGAAAAAGAAAAAAATGTATTTCCTCCGTAGACTTCAAATATAATAGTAAGTAATAAGATAATAATGATAATAATAAATGTACACCTGTTTAATAAGTTCGAATTCGAAAATAATACAATTTAAACAAAATCCTTTTTCTTGCACAAAATACCACAAGGTTCTCCTAATAGTTTCGCTTTTCTAGGACTCAAAAAATAGTCGAATTTGAGAAATAAACAATAACTCTACAGAGTGAGCAAAAATAATGTGTTCATTTTTATTTATTAGTTTTTTTTTTTTTTTTTTTTTAACAATTCGTACGTACTGGAAACTTCACTTCTTCCTTGAAACTGAACATTTAGGAACGGAGTGAGTACAATGAAACGAACGAATTCGGAAATTTTTGTTGTAAATGTTAGCTTCGTTAAAACGAAATTGATTCGAACTTTCAAGGAAGGAGGAAATGCAGTACCATCACAAGAATATTAACAGATTTTTCCTTTTTTTCCGACCTTTTTCGGGCCATCTTAGTTAACAATTAAACCGAAAATGCGACAAACATTAGTGACAAACATACAAAGTGACTAGAAAATACAGTAATAGTTTTCTTGTTGTTTATGAAAAAAAAACGTCCCGTTTTTTCTCAAACCTTAACCTCGTAAGAGCGTAATAATCAATTGACAATAAAAAAATAATTTCGTCAGTTTTTATTTTTATTTTCAAATAATTCGACACATTTTTTTTTTTTTATTTGCTTCGCCACTGACTGTTTTTTATGATAGTGACGTTTTTTTATTCGTGCTGTGGTTAATGCGAGTATATTTTATGGAAATTTACTTATAAAAAGTTAACATACAATTAATACTTTTGATAGAGGAAAAAAAGGGGCGAGAGGGGGTATCGGAAGTGAGGACCCGACTTGGAATGAATGCGAGTGTCGGGCGGTAGAGAGAAGGTGGAAATGAAAATTGCACCGATGTAGGAATAGCGAAGTGGTCGTGCCATCGTGGGAGAAAACGGGTGAAATGAGACGGCGGGGGAAATGTCTAAGTTGTTGAGACGTTGTGAACAGAATTTTGTTCAAGTTTGATAAAATCATATATCGTACGACGAACATTATATTGTAAGACGAATTATCAGTCAAGATTGCCTTGGAAACGGCCGACAAGTCCTCCTGGCAAAACGAGTTATCCGGCAGTGGTCGACAAAGCGACTTAGCTGGGAGAAGCTGCCCGGCAGGCGCCTACAAAACGTAGTGTGTAGCAGCCTCGGGGCGAGTTTATCAATTGCACTAAGTCTCAGTAAATTTACCACCTCGAGTAAAGCCCAAGTAGGCTAAAAGCTGAGTAACGCCATGAAAATTTGAAAGCGTTACTCAGTGATTTGCCTACTGGGGCTTTAATCGAGGTAAAATAATTTTTTAAATGCATTTGATCAACCTCAGCCCGTCTTATTTGGCAGTAGCCGCCCTACAAATTGCGTAATGTAGCTGTCCAACAAACGTCTGGCCCTCAACTGGGAATCCCCGGTGTCCACTCTTTCTTAGCTGGTTGCCCAGGTCAAATCCCCCCCCCCCCCCCCCCCATGAATTGGCAACACCGGGAGCTCGATTGACCAGCTATAAAAAACTCAAATGATGACCCCCAATATCTCAATGTCTGTTAATGAATTTGGATTCTTCATAAATAATAATGATAATCTACAACTTCCTATTGTATTTTCTCTTTTGAAATTTCAAAAATATCGTCAAAAAATCAAAATTGTTTGTGGACATGAGTAAACTAGACTGTAAGAATGGTTTTAATAAACTCAAAACTTTCCTGAACTATCGATATTTTTATTCGATACTATCATTGGCACAGAGTATCGATGCTTTAAGTATGATGTATATAGTGGTAACGATATTTCATCCGCGATACTATCCAACATCGACATAATATGTCGCATCGATTGGTGTAAGGATATTATCGATACACCGACTACCGATGGCCATCCCGAGGCAGTAGCTGCTGACAAATCGGCAGGAGCCCTCCGCTTGATGTCGTCTAATTTGACACCCACCCTTCTAAAAGATGTCTCATCTAAAGACCCCTTCGGCCTATAAAATATTAAAATTCAATATTTTATAGGCTATTTAATAGCCTAATTAAATAGGCAAATTTTGCTTTATCGTCAGACCAGATCTACAATTTAACAATTTACTGGCTGATACCTACTGATGTCATATAATGGAACTCGTCGGGTAAGACCCATTTTACCCAGACCTGCTCCGCAATCGACATTTGATCAAAAAGTGTCGGAAGTTTTGTCGAAATGGTCTTCCCGATGGTCTCATCTGTTAGCGTTACTCTTCATGAGTCACGTAGATTTTGTTTTATCGCGACAACCTTCACAGTTTTCAAGTCATTTTGGCTGTGGACGCGAAACAGGAGCTACACTTTGAAAGGAACAAGTTTATAAATATGTAATAAAATTTAATAAAGTTTTGTCGAGAAAGTCCCGGAACTTTCCATTGGACCTCGTAAAAGCGCTTTTCTTCTCATTTACCTTTTGCAGTAAATTTTACTGTTCAATTAAAACTCCATCGTTACTGTCCGTATCGTTTTCCCCATGATGGCTCACCACGCAGCACGCATTACAATATCCCACAGTGATTATCACGACTCTCTCCTGCACACCTACAAACTACACAACAACAAACGCATACCCCAATAAACGACCAGTTTCCACCTTCTCCCAACCTGTTGAACAGAAACGACTTACTTCTTGAAAATCAATAGAAAACACTTAATACACTTCCAGAACGAAAAATTTTTACAAAAGAAACTCTTCGCGAGACAAAAATTGGAAATCACCTTTTTTCGACGCCCTCTATAATAAAATACATTAACGAAGACACAAAAAAAGAGTAAAAATAAATAAAAACGGCTTTGGTATTTGGAGTGAAAGAAACAATTGCGTGGGAACTTGAAGTTGACGAGGAAGACGAGGAAAAAGCGTTGTAGCGGGAGGAATCGAGGAAGTTCACCTGGACAGATAAAACAGCGTTGAGAAAATTTGTTCATTGGTTCGGAATTTGTTCAAGCAAGAAGCGACTTAAGGTTAAATGTCCCCCGACCATGGTGAGATTTTTTTAAACAGATGGCAACTTATGCCAAAGTCGAAGCGTAGCGAAAATGAGGCCGACGTAAAGAAAATAGAAGGTTGGAGTATAAAGTCATAATATGACTATTATATGACTATAATAACAGAATATTATTCTGTTTTTGAGGTGCTGAATTCGAATCTGAAGAGATCCAACAAATTCGGCTTGTGTGTTTTGGGACATTCGGTAAAAACTCCAAAACTTTGGCACTTTTTACAGTTTTATTTATGGGTAATGTAATAGGGTGACAGTCATGCAATCGCGAGCGACCTTTGAACGTCGTCGAACTCACTTTTTATCGAATATCGGTAGTTTGGAGCGGACGGCGCCGTCGCAGAGTATGAGCCTGTGGGCAGGTGGGGCGGCTCTCCGCCGGTTGGGGGCTTCCACCCTCAGCTGCCTATAATACTCTCTCTGTTGTTCACTGGACGTACCTGCAATTTGGAACGAGTACGGGTAAGGATCGTTTTTCAACGAAAAAAAGAAAGAAAAGAAAAACGCCGTTTTGTGGAGAAACTCCTGAATTCTAGATAAAATTTGTTTCACCTTTTCGTTCGAAGTATTCAACCATTTTATGGATCTGCTGCGCTCTTTGGGTGACGGTCCATTTCGACCGATCTTCGAGCTGAAACAGGAAAACAGAGTTAAGGTTTCAAAATGTCGATCGGACTCAAAATTCGTTTTATTCTGTTGTTTAATGTGCGACAGTTGGGAAGGTTTTTCAGCGTGTTCGCCCCCCTAGTAGGAAGTTCCTACGTGGTTGGGTTGATGAAGGATTTGAGCCAAGGGGTCGAATGAGGTATCGTTTTCGAAGTTATTTTGGACGTAGAATCGATTTTCGGGGGTCCCATTTCGGTCGGACAACACCGTGGGGCTACAAATGGGATACAGATGGAGTTTTTGGAGAGTTTAGGCCAATCGAGTGAGGAGTCGTTTTCAAAGTGATTTCTGGGGCTCTATTACCAGTCCGACGACACCATGGAACTTTGTGGGGCTAGAAAGGGGCGACATGGTTTGATGGTTTGGCAAGAAAGTCGAGTGAGGTGATTTCGGACGTCAAATCGAGTTTTTGGGGTCATACAATTCAGACCATACTGTGGCTTTGTCGGGATATAAATGGGGTTTTGGAGGGGTTTTAGCTCAATGATCCAGTGAGGTGTCTTTTTTCAAGTACCACGCTTACTCGAATTTGCAACATTTCATCTTGTTGATACTCACCAGGATGTCTGACGCGACGGAGAGATCGTCGGAGGACGCCGTCAGACGGAGGTGAGGAAGGCGGTCCCAGGCCGCGCCGCCAGAATCGAGGAGTAGTGAGGAGGCTGCGCTGGACGAGGAGAGCGTCACCGACGACGCGATGAGTTCGCCTGAAGCGACAACGCGTTAGAAAAGCGGTAAAAAAAGGTGGGGGGGGGGGGGGGGGGAGGAATCCAAACGGGTGCTTACCTGGTAGGCCGAAGTCTTCGCCGACGGAAGAGAAAAACCCGCTTTCGCAGGAGCCGCGACGCCTCATGAGGATGGCAGCGCTGTGAAGCCCGTCTTCTAAACACGGCAAGTTTGAGCCTGTAAGATCATCGTGATTAAACCATGATCACCACTTGCTAATTGCTATGTATCCGCATAGACTTACCCGAGGAACAATGGCGGAGTTTGTGGGCCTGTAAAGAGGCCTGCGAGGGTTTGGGCGTTGTTCGTCGGGCGAAAGTCGGCGACGACGGTAGGGACGGCGGCATCGACACTCCTCGCCGAGGGCAGGGGTGCCCTGGTTTGGCTATCCCTGCGGACACATTGGCAAGAAAAGTGGCGTACCTTTCTAACCTCTTCTCTTCCTCGCTCCGCAACCGCATCAGACGCTCGTTTCTGTCCTTTTTGAACTGCGAAAACCCCAGTGAAGATTAGTACACTGTCAAATTGAACGTTTCGACAAGATTTAGTCTTGAAAACCTAGAGTTGTGGAAATTGGACATCTAGATCCACTTGGAAGCGACTTTGACGACATGATCTTCAGTGAGTGGATCCAGAAAAAAAGGTGTGAAAAGTGAAGTGGGCAAGTAGCTACCCGTGGACGAGAACGAGATGCTGCTGCTCATGAGCAGGCTCGTGCGACCACGCCTTGTTCGTCTGGGGGTTGTTTGGGTGGTCAGTAAAATACCTAGGGGTGGTGGTCCAGGGGACATCCAGGCTGAGTCCATGGCAGTCTATTCAAAGGTTGTGCGCCTCGTAGGGAGCCACTGGTGCCTTAGGTTAGGTCAAGGAGAGTATACAAAGGAATGTATATTATACGAGGGCCTCTCCTCCCGAATGCCGTTAGGGAATCTATGACCTCAGAAGGTTGAGATCGGTGCAGAGGACTCTTGCTGCTTGCTTATATGTTTGAGAATTCACGGTCGTCAACTGGTGGGGCTGACAAACCGTTAAGATACTAACTATCTTACTGGGCCAAAACTTGCTGTCGACTGGAAAATTGTTGACCTAGTTCGTCGCAACGTCACCCTGGGAAGTCATTTGGGGTCGTTATTATTCCTCTTTTTCATGCTATCTCTTTTTCTGACTGTGATTGGCAGCTTTAGAACTCAGATGCAAGTATGTTCTACATTTTTTGAACCCCGCCAAATTCTCAGTCCTTCTTGTGAAACCAGAGCCGCATTAGCTTCCACTATTCAATCGACCAGGAGACGCTGGCCAGGTCAACAGAGTTGGGGGATCGGTGTGTTGTTTGACAAGCAACGTTTGCGGTCCATGTTGCCGCTACTACAGCCATGAAGGCTTCCTTAACGAAAGTCAATTGGGCTTCCTGAAGCGAAACACAAGAGACTTCTCAAGTATCCCAGCGATCGTCCATTTGCACAAGTATCTGGTACTTGGAATTGTGTGGTCCCTATTCTACATGTGTCATCGTCAAAGCCTTGAGAGTGTGCAGCACAAGTTCTATTCTACAGTATGTATACCTTCAATGGAGTGTTGTAAGCTGGATGCGCGTGTTGTTATGCGAGCTGTTGTCGACTCGAGCGTCCTACATAAGCTGCTTAATGCCCGAATAGTTAGTCCAACTTCTTTCCCAAGTCCAAGCCCTATTCTAAGTGCCCTTCTCAGCTACGAACTACTAGCTACATCGACCCCTTAGGCAGAATCCATCGCTCGGCTAATTTGCTGCTCACCACCCATCTTGGATTCGATTTCGTCGTTGATTCACTGCCTACGCTCAGGCGGCTCGTAGTAAATAATCTATTTTCCTGTTAATATTGCTATGTAATATCAAAAGGAAATAAAATGAGGACGACCCTCATCAGGGTGACAATCCTATAGGACAGGCTCAGGGGCAGCAGTGTGGGTTCTTGCTGGGGTTCTCCCAGTTGAGCTGGAGGCGGCCAGCCGCTTTGCAGCCTGTAAATTTGTGAGCGATGCCCCTTTCAGGGGCTGGGGACCCCAGCCTGGGGTGAAGGTTTGATCCTAGGCCTTCAAGGGCAAGGCGGCGCCATGCTTGGAGGCTAGTGGCAGGAGGAGCGGGCCACTGAGTCCACTGGAAGACTCACCACTGAGTCATTCCCATCTGTAACTGGTAACTGGACCCCGAGCATCTTACTCGCGGATTCAGGAGCTTCCAAAATTCTCCATACTGATGGCAAGACAACTGTATTTCTTGGTTCAACAAGGACAGAATGACTGCACGTCGCTTGGTAAGGAGGGGACAGTCGTGAACGAGTCGCTCGCGCAAATGCCCACTTCCCAACACAACACCTGGCAAACAGAACCTCAGTGTGGTAACTGAGGTAACTGTGATCATGTTGGTATACCTGAATGTCGGAAGTGAAACACCGCCCCGTGACTATGGCATCTAACAGCGAGGCTTCTTCATCTCTTCTTTTCTTCAAATTCTCAAGAACCTGCAAGGAAAAAAAAAACAACATTTATATATAATATATATGACAGGTTTGAGGGAGCCCTCCCACTTCTTCTCCCACTGCAGGACCTTAAGGATTGATTACTATCCACATTAGGTAAGGTAAGGTGGGGGGAATGCAAAAATTGCGCCGTTTCACTCAGCTGCCAAGTTCAGTGCGATTGAGGGATTGCCTTTTTTGCACTTGCCCCAGTGAATCCAGAATGAGCGTTCCAAAGATTGAACAGGCTGGTAAGCACGTAGTTGGACTAGGACAGCTATTTCGGTCATGATGCTCACAATTTACAAGGCTACAAAAAAATCAATCGTACAGCAAAACGCTGCAAATTTTACACAAGGGTTTATTATTCTTTGATATAGGTTACTCGTACAGAAATTTAATTCTGTCAATGAAAAAAATTAAAAACATTTTTTTTTGGATTTTTATATTTCAAAAAAAAATTTTTTTTGTGGGGATTTTTTTTCAAAAATTATGTATTTTTTACTCGAAAAACATTTAACCTCCTGGGATTCTTCAAAAATCCCATTTTTAGCCCCATGAAAGCCCTACAGATCGCCCCAGTGAAATCGGATCGTTCCGGGACCCCAAAAAATGGATTCTACGTCCAATAATACTTCGAAAACGACACCTAACTCGATCCCATAGCTAAAAGCCTTCAAAAAAACCCTCCCGTAGCCCCATTATAGCCCCATAGCGCCCCACGGGTTTGGGCGATCGGACAGAAAACCTTGCGGGCACAACTAGATGGTAAACCAAGTATTTTGTCGAAATTTAAGATTTAAAAAAAAATTCCTACTGCCCAAAACGGTCTGGACGGCGGACGGCGTACGGCGTACGGCGTACGGCGGACGGACATTTCGGATTTAGAATGTAGACCTCTTGAAACGGATAATGTCAAATTTTGAGCCCGATCGGAGTCGTCGACCCCCGTCGCGAAAACATAGGTGTATTATTCCAAGAATAATAAACCAAAAACAAGGGATTTAGAGGTATCCAGGGCAAAAATAAAAATTGACGTAACGTGAATGGCTGATTTTGAGGTTTCATTGAAGTTTAAATTTACAAACCATAACAAGTACTTCCCCCACCTGACATCCCTAATGCCCAATGACGTGAACCTTCGCACCAGATTCTGAGACTCCACCACCATTATCAGTTAGGCAGGAGGAAACCAAGATCCTCACTAAAACTCAAGATTTCTGGAACTCTTAACACCAAAAATTTGGCTGTATAATTATACAGCCTATATTATAATATAGCCATGGCCAAAAATAGGGCTCTATCCTAAGAAGAAAAGTCAATGTAGTCAAGGTAGTCAAGGTAATTTAATAATTAAATTATTGCCAATACAAACAAGCATGTATTTGTAAGTTCAATTATACCCTTTTCAAGTTGTTCTATGCCTTAATTACTTATCTTACTCAAAACATGAGTTTTGGTGCATTTGTTTGAAAATACCTACGTCGTTACCTTATATTGGTTTTTTTAGAGATTGTGATCGAACTGACGCCTACAGACCCCACTTGGTGCTCAACTTAAGGCCAAATAAATTACCTACGACATCTACTCCGTGGCTTTTCCACGTAAGATTAGCTATACAGCCAAATTCCTGGTGTAAAGAAGGGAAAGAGTCAAAAATTTAGTTTCTTTTAAGAAAAATTGATCAATTTTGAAAGGGCTCGGTCCCTGATTGACAGAGCTCCGGTTAGTCTCAAATTGTCGCAAATTTTGTTTTATTTAAAGATATCGGCGTCAATGATCGAAAAATGCTGTATACAGCAAAAACTGAAATACAAAAATTTCGTCACTTTTCGCGTGCTACGCAAATTTCACACAATGTAGAGAGTTGCAAACTTGGATTTCAACTACCCTGATGGATCGTTTTGCGAATTTGGCGATTTTTTCAACGATACTGACTGGCCTATTGGGTACCCAGGAAATCTCAGGTACAACGATGACATAAAATTTATGATTTAATCCTACCTAAAATTTAAATTTAGGATTTAATCCTACCTTCGAAGGTTTGACTACAGGTTCAGCGACGACCGTCCCGCTCTCGTACGAAGCGTCGCTTTCCGAAGTGGCCGCGTCCGACGACGAGTGGTCGACAATTTTCTTGCCTCCCTGGAGTTCATGAGACAAAATTAGGCACAATCAAAAAGTGTAAATCGCGCAATAACCAAACGCTTACCTTGAGGCTGGTGATGTTGGCGAAGGGATTCTGAGCGCTGGGTTTGTAGTGTTTGTCCAGGGAGGCCATCGTTTCACTTAGGACTCGAATACCGTCGTCTGAGAGGGACCGCCTGTGACAAACTGGACGAAAAAAAAGGGTTCATTCGAGCATATTCTGCACTCGGGAAACATTGTAGATGGCGAGGGATTGCTCAGGAAGTTCTAGCCTGAAGCCCATCCCCTTGGAGAGGGTCTTCAGGTTTTTGACTAGGAGGTCTCGCAGGAATGCCCATATGGGACCACATCCGTGGAACGCGAGCGCTGGACACTCAAAAATTATGAGTGGCGGTTTCTACAGCCTCCTCGCACAGCCAGCATACGGTTTATTGTACCTATTTTATCGTCCCCCTTCAAGTGAAGTCGCAGGGGGGGGGGGGGGGGAGGCGGTCAGTAAACTTACTAGCCTTCTTAGTTCCTCTCGCTTCAATTTGAGTAGCTTCTGGAGCAAAGGTGTTGCGTTTAGCCACCATGCGCTTGCTGTGTGACCTTCAACACGTTGCCATCTCTTGGCGATTTGTAAAAACATCCACCTGTTGATGGCACCTAGATTTTAGAAGGCTTTCGGACGGTTAGTCCCTCAATGCCACAGCTGACCTCCACCTCAGTCGAGACTTAAGAAAAGTCAGATGCCGGATGTACCCACCAGACTACAGAAACGTCGTAAATTTTGCTAAATCTGATTCATTCTCAGAAGATTCCAATTATAAACCCATTAGGGAGTCAGCCCCAAGGATTATACGCGTTCAATCAATCTTAAACAAACAATCTTTCCATTTCTCCGTAATCGGAATAAACCAACAACAACAGCCGAGTACATGCTTTATTATAGAATCGGGGTCATCTCGTCCGAATGGGGGACTCACGTTTGGCATGGTCCTTAGTCGAAGCGGAGCATGGCGAGGAACTGTGTACCGTGCATTCGGAGACCGTGCCGGCCGCAGGTGGCGGTCCCGGATGGGGGCCTTTCGAGTTCCAGATGATGCTCTCCAGCTGAGGGACGATTTCGGCGAAGCTCGGCCTTTGGGAAGGGTCGTACTGTGAAAGGAAAAAAACCAACAATAGGATTAGATCGATCTGTGGACTCGTGCAAAGCAAAGCATTACTACAGGCGCCACCGTTGCTTTGGTTGGCCATCTTGGGGCAAGCTTCACAATACGAACCTATATATCACTATTGTTATTAGGTTTTGTTTTTATAATTTGTTTATGGTTTCTGGTTTATGGTTTATGGTTGTTTATCTTCTTCTATAAGCCCATTGCCCAATTTACATTCGTCCGCAAGGGGCCCAGTTTACAAGAGGGGCTGTGTATCAAACAGGTAAAGGGGACTCTTGGGGCCCGATTTACATGCATCATCCGAAGATGTGGCCCAGTTTACAATCGCCCTGATTCTTATCTTCTCTTCTTTTTTGCTCTTTCGATTTCGTCTTATTGTTACTCACGCAATGCTTTGTAAGTATTCCTTCAGAAAGGTTTGTTCTGTATGCTGCATGATCATTTTGTTTGTCGGTTTCATTCAACAACAGCTACGAAATTACAGCACTCACATTACAGCAGGTGAACGCCAGCTTCAGGAAAGCCTCTGGCGGTGGAGGTCCATCCAGACACAGAGTGGCAAAAGCGATATAGTCCAACCCAAAGTTTTCAGTCCTGGGTAGAACGTCTGGATCGGCTTCAACCTGCAAATTCACGTAAGTAACGGTAAAGATGCGTTTCGGGAAAATACACTCGCAAACAATCTAAACGCTACTAACCCTAGCGATAAGTTCGCAGAGGATGATCCCGTAGGAAAAAATGTCCGACGTGTGGTCGTACCATTTGCCTTTCAGGCACTCCGGAGACATCCAGTAGGGAGAGCCAGCGGTGGACAACCGGTAGCCACATCTGCAAAATAAGACTAACTGTGATATTTGTCGCTGTTACCTGAATGTACCAGTTTAGAAATAGGATCTCTGAAACTTCCTAATTTAAATTAAATTAAATTCAGCAACTTTTCAAGACTTTTACGCTCGAAAGTCTTTTCCCAGTTTTCATCGAAACGCTTCGCGGAGCAAGAGAACCCGTCAAAAAGTTTTTAATTAACAAACCTTCGTTCGTTATAAAAAAAAAAAGTTATCTCTACAACTCATGTAATCCGGATTTCAGGGTCGCATAACACCACCTGGCCCCCTTGTTGACTGTATTCGCTATCTCAAAAGCTGTGCCGTTTTTTTTTTTTTTTTTTTTTTTTTTTTTTTTCATTAGGTAGTGTAAAACTGCTGCCCGTTTGATAAGGATGGTTTTGTGCGAGAATTAAAATGTACCTTTTCAACGCCGAAAATTGGCGTTGAAGTTGGCAAAACAAATCAATCATCGATCGCAAATAAGTAGCAAAACACGAAAAAATTTAAAAGAGTCGATTTTCTAAGATGTCAACTGTTGAAAGTACGTCGACAGAAAATATATGTTAAGCGTTAAAAAATAGTTTCTAAAAAAAAAAGTGTTGGCTTTTACAGGCGATTGATGCTGAACTTAGAATGATCGATTTTTACATAATGTAGATTTCAACAAAATTCAAATTTTAACCAAAATATTGCCACTTCGAATAATGATTTGTTTAAAAAATCAATTCAAAGTATCAGTTTTAACAAAACACTAAAGTTTTAAACAGGAGTCAAATTTTACAAAAGAAATATGAAACACCAAACTAACTATTTCAAAATATTAATCTAATCAGTCGATCCAAAATCGATTCTAATCAAATTCCAAGTTTTACAAGTTGATTTTGTGAAAATATTGGTATTTTAAGATATTATTGCATTTCCTAGAGTATTGAATCCAACAATATTTAATATCTTTTTTAAACAAAGTCAATTTTAAAAAGACAAAATGTGAAAAATCGGTTTTTACTAAATACATATTGACACTTGGAGATATCGATTAGAACGAAACATCGATATTTGAAGAATCTTCAATCTGATATCGGTTTGAACAAAAATCAAGTCTGAAAATATTACCCCATCAAATTTACTCGATTTCTTATAATCGATTTTCTACACATATCGGTATCTAAACATATTAATGTTTACTTTTAACATCGACTTGAACAAAAATCGATTCTAACCCGAGATATCGATGTATAGAATGGTAGGTTTTCATGAAGTATGATATAGATAACCGTTTAAAATAATACTATGGATTTGAACAAAATATTGACGTAAAAAGTCAATAATAATTATCGATATTTTTTTGTAATTATTACAAAATATTCCCCATTCAATTGATTTATTTTCAACTAAATATCGACAATTCAAAATATTGAGTTTTAAATTAGGCATGACATTAAAAAATACACTACCAAGGGGGACATGGCACATAGCTTCCTCGCATTAAAATACCATCCCGATATACAGCCAAATTGGATTATTAGGTCATCACAAAATGTATGAGTAATATTTACAAGAAAATTAGATTCGCGCAAGCGCTTGCAAGTGGAAATTTCAATGTTGGAGGACAAGAATTTTTTCGATCCCGAAAGTGAAAACAATGCTTCCGCTACCTTCGGTAGTTTCGGAAGCAAGAACACTGTTTGGGAACTATCAACTCAGAAATATTCTGAGTTGATAGTTAAAGCTTTGAAATATTTCAAATGATCGTTGTTCAACAAATACATATGGACTTTTCAAAATATCAACGTTCTGATGTTGCATAAATGTTGAAACGTAATGTCTAATAAAGGAGACTACATTGACTTAAAGCCTTAGGTTTGAATCTGGTATGTTTGAATTGTCAATAGTGAGACCTCCAATGGTGGCAACTTTGAACCAACATTGTCACCAACTCAGTAAATGGCTACACATGCGACATACACAATCGACACGTGCCCAGTGCCTCGAAGATATTTGAAATGTCAGGACTTTACTAGTCGGAGTGCGAACTTTAAAAAACAAAATTGCTAACTTCGTAAAAAGGATTTGTCCAGGGCCCTCCAACTCGTTCGACTGGGCAAAACATTTTTAATGGAATAATGGGAAGACTTTGTTGACGTCCCGGATAATGAAGTTTTTTTCCCAGACTCACGCTGACAAGAGAAAAAAAAAAATCGTGACACTATTTTCCCTCTCCAGAGGATATTTTCGTGTTGTTGTTTTTAGATCAGTCTGGAACCGGATGGAATAAAAAAAAGAAGTAGTATTTCCACAGAAAGTTATTGAATTACTTTCAGGGAGTTGTCACCCTTCGAGGAAAATGACAACAAGTAGACGCTAGCACTCCTCGCAGACACTTTATCCTACGGTTCTTTCCAACTGAGAATTTTCTATTTCATTTTGGAAAATTCTCAATTGAGGTTGGAAAACCTATGTGAGACACCAAATCAAACACAAAGTACTCACCTAGGTATTTTCGTAGCGAAACCAAAATCACCCACAACAGCCGACAGCTCACCCGTCTCTTCGTTTTTTCGCACAAAGATGTTCTGTAATTGAACAAATTCGTATGAATGAAAAGGTTTATGCAAATGTTTCCTATAAATAAAAATAATTCAGAATAATACCTTGGAGGTGAGGTCCCTGTGAAAGATGTCTTTGAAGTGCAGGTACTCCATGCCTTTGGCAATGTCGAGGGCCAAATTCATCCGAATGCAATGGGGAAGCGAGATGGTTCGATCTTGAATGTATTGTTCTAACCTTCCTCCATTGATGAACTACAAAAAATGACAAATTGTAGATATTTATTGAAAAAAAGATGAGCTGGAAACTTGATTGATGAATGAGGGGTTTCTGTCTCTGGTAGGGGCAGCCTCGGGCAAAAAATGAGAAACAAACGACGTAGCTGCCCTGATTGAAATGTAACTCATTCATTACAAGATCTCCATAGGTTTAATGGAAAATTGTGGATTCTGACGTCATAAAATAGGCGTGGTAATAAAACTCATTGGCCTAAGTGGTTTGGAGGGTCGGTACAGGTTTGAGGTGGTGTTAAAACTGGTTTGGAGAGGTTTTACTCAAATTGGTACGGTGAGAAAAAGGATAGAAAGGGGGTAAAACTAGTTTGGTGAGATTTAGAACCAGGCGAGAAAGCGATAACCAGTTTGGCGAGATTTAGAACCACTTCGAGAGGGCGATAAATAGGTGAGAAATAAAAGTGGACTGAGAATGCAATAACCGAGGTTGGTATCAGGTTGGGGGTAAATACCGTTTGTTAAGGGGGTTTGTTGAGATTTTAAAGTTAGTTTTTTTATGTTAAAAGAGGTTTGAACTGGTTTGCTGAGACGTGGAACTGGGTTGGGATCGCGATAACCGATTTGGAAAGGTTTAAACCCTGACGTTTGCAGGTCCGAAGGGGAAATAACGAGTATGGAAGGGTTGACTAGGGACGGGGCATTCCGTAAACAGATCCTTGGAACGTTCCCGGAATGGTCTCAAACCCCCAAATTCCCGGTTCCATTAGAAAGATGGAACAGGGGGGAAAACGGTTTTGCTAAAAATTATCGGAATTGAACGGTATTATTGTGGAACAGAAGGGAAAAAACCAAGATGGGCAACTCTTCAGAGTTGGCAACAAGTTAGGAGAGATTTGGAACAAGTTAGTAGGCATATCAACCTATTCAGAAGGATCTAAAACAGATTCAGTGAGGTTAAGAACCGGTTAAGGTAAGCAATAACCAGTTAACAGGTGAAAATCTGGTTAGGTGGGGGTTTAGAACCAGTTAGGAGAAGCCTCAATCTGTTCGAAAGGGTTAAACACCGATTTGGCGAGGTTATGGGCCAGTTAGGGGAAGCAATAACCAGTTCACAAGGATTAAGTTCGGGTTGGGTGGGGTCAAGAACTGTATTGAGAAAAAGCTGCTTGTATTTCTACCAAAAATTAAAAAGCCTTTCATACAGTTAGAAGCGATTCGTCAATCACAAATGGCGCCCATTAATGAAAACCTGCCTTCCTCATTCCATTCAGCATTATAGTTTTGGAACCACTGCCCCAGAGTCCAACAAACCGCTAATTAAGTGTTGATCAAGACTATTATGCAGACAACAGGAAACGGCGCCTGAAACCCTACGGGAAGACACGGACAATAGACAGACTTCCGACGCCCGACAAAAAGTGGGAGTTTTAAGGGAACACCCTCCACCCCTTATTCCTTCTGGGTGAAAGTAATTAAAAACTGTTGCCTTTAATAATAAGTAATTAGGGAAGGGTGAAAGTACCAGAACGAATCACACGGAAGTTTAACACGGTCTGCCAAGTTACATCCCGGCCGCGTTTTTTTTTCCTCAACACAATCGCCGATTTCGATGAATTTTCCCTCGAAGTTACGTCATTTGCATGTTCTGCTCTTTTGGGGGTTTCCTTCGTTTGAACGGGGAATGCCTCCTGCGAGCCGTTTCCGTAATGCGGACAAAACAAGGTGTTGAAATGCTGTCGTTAGTGGTTACATCGGGTTTGGTTGAGGGATTAAGCATAACACTAACTCACAACAAACACAACACGGAGGGGGGTTCGATCGACGTGAGCGACGGTTGGTCGCAGTGTAATGAACAAAGTTTTGTTTGATCAGTAAAAATGGGCGCGTTTGTTCTTTTAAAAGCTGGTAATTTTGTAAGTTACTCATGTTATTTCGGTTTCCACCATTCGATTATAAATATGTGCTAGGTGATGACCAGAGACGCCAAAAAGTCATAGCGTCATAGTCATAGTTTTTTATCATAAAATAGTAATTTTTGTCAAAAAGGTCATGAAATGCGACTTAGTGGAATAAACGTCATGAAACGGACATTTTCGGTCAATTCTGGGCCAGGAATAAAATGATTCTACCCGCAACCATCGTAGATAGGAACTTGTATACTGGGCAAGTCAGGTAGAGAAAGGTGCGAAGGTGTACTCGCAACGAATTACCTATTCCCAAGTCACAACTTACCTCGGTGAGCGCGTGAAGTTGACCCTCGTGTACACAAACGCCCATAAACCTGTAAGAGATGATAACAACTTTAACAACTACCATAAATAGATTATTACGACCAACGTTACTAATAAGCAAAACCTTCTCTAAAACCGGTTTCTCCTTCCATAGTGTTTCACTTCTTAAAATAGAATTCCACCAAAAACATACTACTGCTCATCAAAAAACGATTTCTGCTGATTGAAAACTAGTTCCCTTCAACCATGAACGTAATCAACAAAAAATCGGTTTCTGCGCATTTGAAAGCTCCTTGAAAGCAGCATACAGAAAAACAGTTTCTGCTGATCAACTACTGGTTTCTCTACAACCGGTTTCTGCTTCTAGAGCCTGCTTCTGCTGATTCTTAAACGGGTCCCACCAACCGCTGACACATTTCTGCTCACCAAAATCCGGTTTCTGCTCATTTGAAAACTCTTTGAAAGGTTTGGACTTACGGAAATCCCGTTTCTACTGATCAAAAACTAGTTTCTATTCCCTACATCTAGTTTCTGCTTCTAAAGTCTAGTTTTTGCTCACTATAAACCAGTTTCTGATCATTGAAAGTTTATGTCCTGTAAAAACCAGTTTCTTCTGATTTTAAAACCAATTTTTGCACATTTTCTGCCCTAATGCTCCTGAGAGCAATGTCCAGGGGTTAAGATGGTAATTTACCTTGTTGTCGGCAGACAAGAATCCTATGAGATGTGATCGCAGCAGGATCAATGAACCCCAATTAGTCAATCCAAATAGACTGCAGATTTTTTTTTTTTTTTTTGCTATCACACACGGACGAGCCTCCCACTTGACCTTCTGGTTCCGGTCCGGCGGGTCCGTGAAAGTGAAACTAATTGCTGGCTCATCCCCGGTCGGTCCGGGCCCGGACATTTCGATCCTGATAACCGTTGATGAGGTTGGGCTGCCAACCTTTGCCGAGGGTTTATCTCAGAGCCGGGCTTTTGTTTTCTTTTTAGGGAGGCTGGAAGAACGAGAAATTTCCTCAGAGGGCGAGACAAGAAGGATCTGGTTGGTGCACGTGCCGAAATTTTCGGTAGGTACAGCATCATTCCCTCTCCTCAACATCTCGCAACTATGTCATCAATCATCATCTCCAAAACACCTCAACACCTCTCTCGATTGTGATCCAATTGACACAATGACCAGTTTTTTCTATCGAGGTCAAGTTGAGCCTGACAGGCGCCACAAATGGGGGGCTCTTCTGTCCTTATCGAAATTCAAATCTGGAAAACGACCCGAGGCCCAAGGTTTGTACAAGGAGGCGAATCTCTTTGGAAACCGTACAAACGAGGACTGAGTCACACTTTACACAATCGTTACCTATCTCGAAATTCAAAATGAACACAATCGGGAATCGTTGGCGAATGTTGTTTTAAATAAGATACGAACTCCACAAAAGTCATTTTCATAGAAAAATCGAAGTGAATAGACTGCTCTCCTGAATAGAGTGGCCTGAATTGATATCTCTTCGTCTATTGCGACTAAAATTTACATATCCGATTTTTTATGGGAAAATTTCCATTAAAAGCTCAGCTGCTGGAAATACCAAATGTTTCTCACCCTAAGATATTGGGGTGGGAGAGCTGGTTCATGAGCTGGACCTCCTTGAGCATGTTAGGCCGGTTTGATCGGAGGAGGTTCATTTTGAGCACCATCACTTGTCCCGTCCCCTTGTGCGTCACCTGGACAAAAACAAGAAAAGAAAATTATATTAAACTCGAATAAAAAATAAATAAAAAAGGCTTGATGTGTCTTGTACGATGTATCCACACTGTACTGAGTCGCTTTGAGCTACTGTGGTCCTGAAATAACTACGAGTGCCCATCAATCTGATTTAGGTACCACTTTTGACAATAAGATTCATTTATAAATCTTATAATGTTATATCATTATGAGTTTTCAATTTGTACAACCAATACTACTAACATTTGTATGCGATTTTGAGCATTTCGGTGATTTTGGGCAATCGGCGATAGTCGATCGGGTAGGTACATTCGATTTAGTGGGGTAAGAATTTTAATTAGTTTTTTTTTTTTTTGTCGTAATAAGCCAGATAAAAAGGGCGGAATATCTGGTGGACAGCCTGTATAGCACTTTGAAGCTAAAAACAAAAACAAAAAAGTTGAAATTTTTTGTGTGGAAAAGAAACTTGTTGTTCATTTAATAAACAAATTGCTGATACGTGTAAAACGTTAAAAGCTCATCGCCATCTTGTGGCAATACTGACGATGAACAGTTTAGAAAAAATGCCCAACCCCAAGTTCTCTTTTGTCATTCGCCTCCCACCCCTATTTATATCCCATTTCTCCTCCAAAAATAGGCCTCCCGCGATAGACCTCATAGGGGTTCGCTAATCGTCGACAGCCGGCTCTATTTTTGTTCCGAGATATCTTTCATTGACCGGCATCCTCGTTGGGGTCATGTTTTCTTTTATCGCCCTATCCTCACGTTATTTCTGAGCCAACTCGGTGTCTTGACCCCACAGATTGTTACTCTGCGAGCAAATAATTTGGCCCGGTTGAAGATGACTCACGTCCGTCTGCATCGGTCGTACAAATTGAAAACTAACTGTGTGATAATAGTCTAAAGTAGTAAGAACGAGGAAGAGAAACTAAAGACAAAATTCGGGATGGCATGATACTAAGAAGGTACTAATCAGAATAAATTATTTGTAAAACGTATTGAAAATTATTTTCGATATGTTTTAAAAACATTGTATTCATCGTATACTGTATGATATCTTTCGAAGTACCTATCCCTATTAACCAATGCTATAACCAAGGCTATAACTAATGCCACTGATATTAAATTGGAGAACATTTAATGTTATCCAATAATATCGGAAGTATCGATACTCTTTTCAGATATACCTAAGGGCAGTCCCGAAAACCGATGAAGGGGATGAGGGAGGAAAAATCAAGGTAGCCTGTAACCACCCCCCGAACTCGCTGATCACAATGAGACCACTCTCATGAAAATCTGTTGAGCCGCTCGGGTGTGATGCCGTGTACACAAACATAAAAACAACATGTCGAAGAGGTGAGCGCACCTTTCCATTTTTTGGAAAAAGGTTGCGCTAAAAAGATAATTTTTTGCCGCCCTGGCAACACTGAGTCCTCCCCCACTAAATTACTGCTGTCATTTTTTTTCTTCGGTTGCCTTTGACATTGTGTGTTAAGTGGAGTTCATCACATTGTGTCTGAGTATTTTTATCGTTTCCCAGTCCTCTGGTGTGGATATTATAATGGTAATTTGATTAATTTTAAATTTCTTTGCCTTGCTTCCCTTGGTACTATAATGAGGTCGAAGATGTGTGAAAATCAATCCCTCAAGTCTTATCTGATAATTTTTAAGTTGTGAAAACGGGAAAGATCCCAGTCCCCTGTAAGTTTTTTTCAAAAACCAGGGGACTACTGCATGTAGGTATATACTTTTCAACTGAACTTTTCCTGTGCGTATTTACTTCGATATTTGTCTAATAACGTTTAATGTTGCTTATAAGTGCAACATGATGACTATGAGTTTGACGAGCCGTACTGCTGATACAATTTCTCAACAGAAACGACCCCTGGTGTACGTATACGTAATGTATGTAGGTAATATATTTACTCAGGATTTTGTCTGATGATGAAGACGATGGTAAATTTTACCATAAAGTTCACGATGATTTCCTAAATTCAATGGAGTTGTTGGAATATTTGACGCATTTACCAGTCCCCTGTCACTTGAAATTAAGAAAAAAATTATATAAAATCAGGGCTTCATTTCTATGCGCTGCCACTTCAGTATGTACTTTGCTAAGAGAGGTCTACTGATAATATGGTAAACAAATGGGATCGATATCTCGAAGAAAATTTCTTGAACAAAGGGTACCTTTAATTCTGACACTTTCAGATTTTCACCCAAATATTGCATTAAATTAACTCAAATGAAGTCCCCCCCCCCCCCCCCCCCCCAACAGATCAAACGATAAATCGATTCTTCCGTCATCGTCTAAAACTCGCAAGTCCATTACCTTCCCCTGTTCATCACTTTCAAATTAACTCGTGATGTCAGGATATTGGAATTGAGGTCGGACGGGAGAAGTCACCTTAATATCGTTTCAGACTATAAAATCTCATCATACGGATCAAGGTTTTACAAAATGCTGGCTGGGGCCCCTCGTTCCTGATCAATGTGTCAACCTAAAAAATCAACCCTGATGACGGAACTGAAATGTAGTTGGAAAAATATAAACTTGTTTTCCGAAAGATCGGTAGAGACAAGACATATCTCTCACACATTGTCTGACTAATATGTCATATGCCATAATATGTATGCGGGTAGCGAAAAGAACGGTGTCAACTACATAAGTTCATGCCATATATTATATGGCATAAACTTATACCATATATTATATGGCATAAACTAATACCATATAATATAATATATTATGGCATATTATGGCATAAACAGTTTATGCCATATATTATAAGTTACTTATGCAGTTGGCACCGGCCGAGTACCTATCGAGCAGGCACTCACGCCCTCAATAGGGTGCCCTGAGTAATATTTTGGCGGATATCCATCCACACTTCAAGTTTTCGTTAACCATTTTATGAATAAAACGAAGTTGTAAGAAGACTTCTAACAAAAGGTTTTCTCTCTTGACTCCCAAATGACCACGAGAGAATCTCCCCTCGCAAGAGTCAATGACTCGTACCGGCCGACATTCCCAAATTCAGCAGTCACTCCTTTCATTCATTGTCTGCATTTTCGAGGCAAACACCACGTACGACCGTATAAGGTATCTATTGTTCTTAAACGCACACACAAATTTCTTTCCCCCTCTTATTTTGAATGATATTGTTCGGTTTTCGCGGTGATAATCCAGAAAATCTGGGGATTCCCCTCCAATGAATTACGACGTTCTTGATTCTAGCAGCTAATGGACTAACAAGAGATTATGAAGGCGCGTCAACTCCAGTACAGATAAGTGGAAACGTGCCGAACCAAAGCCAGGTGAATCAATGTTTCAAAAATAATTCAATTAATCGATAAATTCTTAAAATTTACGAATTTAGTTCAGTTTTAGAGCAATTCTTATTATAAGCAATTGGGGACCCACCCAACGTCATGCAAAGTTCTACAAGTCTCCCACTGTGATCCATCTTTGATATGGACCTGCTTGACCAAATTTTCTAGCTAACCCCACTTGCTCCGAATTTATTCATGGCGCATCCACCGGCTCAAGGTCCATGGTCGGCGTGGCCAATCACAGGGCAGGAAGGTGTCTAAGGTCGCCGGAAGCAGAGCTCAGCTCAATCTCCGCGTAGGTGAGCCAAACTGTAAACATCCCTCCCGCTCGGTGATCAGGTGTTTCGCAGAATTCACACCACTTGAACGTCCACCTTGTCAACACACTTGACGTCCTCGAACGACTAGCCCCCTTACGTACTGAACGGTGATGAGGGGTAAAAAAAAGCTTTGTACTTGCAACACACGCACACGCAGGTGTGCAGAATCTTGATCACGCAGAACGCGATCTGCGTTGACGCAATGTAACAGCTGCAAATCTTCAATGTCTTGGTTGTCTACGTGATAGGAGAGATGAAGGACCCCCTAGAATTATTCTAGAACCTATTATAGGTTCTACGATCAAAATTAAATCGAAAACGAGGCCTCATTTGACCTCCTGATCTGAGGCCTAAAGCCCACAAAAATTGAAACTGTTTAACTACACGTCCGCCAGACCAAAAACTGAATTTCGAGGTTTCAGAGTCTACAATTTGCATAACACCGTCCAATTACAAACCTATAAAAACTCGTTTTATCGTCCATTCGATTATTCGACTTCAAAAAGTTCAATTCCAACGTTCCATTATTGACTTGAAGATAGTAATAGTACACGAAACTGTATCACTTCTGTATGCATTTACGAGTGTAATCGATAGTTGGACCTAATCCGTCGCTGCGCCCAATGTGTCAACGAATCTCTTATCCACGCCAAACTGCGTTTTGGTTCATTATTCAGGGAATAATACAGCCATGTATTCATGTCGGAGGTTGACTGGTAGGAGGACTAATGAACCTCTTCAAGGGCACAGATTACCATTTGTAGCCCCATGAAAGCCCCATACATCCCCACGGTGAAATCGATTCGTTTTGGGACCCCCAAAATTGGAGTCTACGCCAAAAAATACTTGGAAAACGATACCTAACTCGACCCCATAGCCGAAAACCTTATAAGGTTTTTTTTTAAATTAAAAAAACCTCCCGTAGCCCCTCTTTAGCTCCACGGGCTTGGGCGATCTGGCTGAAAACCTTGCGGGCGCCACTACATAGATGGTAAACCGAGTATTTTGACCAATCACCCAAACCCGTGGGGGGCTATGGAGCTAAAAAGGTGCTACGGGAGGGCTTTTTTTAAAGGTTTCGGCTATGGGGTCGAGTTAGGTGTCGTTTTCCAAGTATTTGTTTGACGTAGAATCCATTTTTGGGGGTCCCAAAACGAATCGATTTCACCGAGGGGATGATGGGGCTTTCATGGGGCTACACATGTGATTTTTGAAGGATCCGAGGGGGTCAAATAAGTTGTCGTTTTCCGAGTAATTTTGGACGGAAAATCCATTTTTTCGACGTTTGTTTTTGTCCAAACAGAAAATGAATTTTTCCAAAACCTTTCTTAATGACACTTTTGCACAATTAACCTTTATCAACGAAGAATAAACCCTTGTGTGAAATTTGCAGTGTTTTTTGTAAACTGGTTAGATAGGTAAGGCTTTTTTTTAACTTTGGTTTTTGTTTTTGCAATTTGATTAAAATTTAACAAACTGTCTACATTCATTTTCGGCCAAATCTAGTTAGCAGTGGATTCTGATGCATTTTCCCGCGCTCCATCGAAAAATGACTTCAGAATCAAGCAAAACTCTCTCCTTTCCACTGCTTTTGGCTCCCAAACTTTGGGGTTCGTTCCAAAACTCTCTACTTTCATGAGTCAGTTCGAAGCAAAACTCTCTCTATTCGACAGTTCGTGTCAAAACTGTCTACATTCATTTTTCAATCTCAATTTACTGGCTCACTTCTTAATAATTAATTCAATTATTGAATTAGTTCGCACTCATTTAGTGATGCCAAATGAGTCAAATGCAAAAGAAATCGCGTCCCGGGTTATTGGTTCACTTGAGGAATGTTTTTTGTGTTTTCTGAAAAATTGCTAAATCGGGCAGTTTTGGAATCCATTTTCGGCCAAATCTAGTTAGCAGTGGATTCTGAAGCATTAAATTAAAATTTTTCCCGTGCTCCATGGAAAAATGACTTTGCATTACAACTAGAAGCCAAATACAACGGAATTGAATAAATGCTGAACAAAACTGAACTAAATTTCATTGTCGCGGGAAAACAAGAGATAATGTGGTCTGTGTGTGGTGGTTATGACGGATATCTTAATTTCGACCTTCGCAGTCCGCCACCAACCCGCCTTGGTAAGCAATGTTTGATTTTTTTCACATCCCAAATTCAGGACGACTCTTCACAATGCCCAAGTAGTACTCGTGAAATTCCATGGGTACTGATTACTAGGGCTCGGATTCGAGCATATTTGCATTTTGGTTTATTATTCTTGGAATAATACACCTATGTTTTCGCGACGGGGGTCGACGACTCCGATCGGGCTCAAAATTTGACATTATCCGTTTCAAGTGGTCTACATTCTAAATCCGAAATGTCCGTCCGCCGTACGCCGTACGCCGTACCCCGTACGCCGTACCCCGTACGCCGTACGCCGTCCAGGCCGTTTTGGGCAGTAGGAATTTTTTAAAAAATCTGAAATTTCGACAAAATACTTGGTTTACCATCTAGTTGTGCCCGCAAGGTTTTCAGTCCGATCGCCCAAACCCGTGGGGCGCTCTGGGGCTATAATGGGGCTACGGGAGGGGTTTTTTGAAGGCTTTTAGCTATGGGATCGAGTTAGGTGTCGTTTTCGAAGTATTTTTGGACGTAGAATCCATTTTTTGGGGTCCCGGAACGATGCGATTTCACTGTGCCGATCTATAGGGCTCTCATGGGGCTAAAAATGGGATTTTTGAAGGATCCCAGGATGTTAAATATTTTTCGAGTAAAGAATAAAGAATGTTTGAAAAAACAATTTTTTTGAAAAAAAAAAAAAAAAATTTGAAAAAAAAACAAATCCAAAAACTTTTTTTCCCAAATTATTTTCTTTTGACACAGAAATAATTTTTGCACAAATAACCTATATCAAAGAATAATAAACCCTTGTGTAAAATTTGCAGCGTTTTTTTCTTTTTTTTTTCTTCAGTAAAGTAAACTCCGAGAGGGTAGAATTTCACCTCTCTGGGACTAACAGAATTTAAATTTATCGAGCATAATAATATTATTATTAATGCTTAAAACTGAAGTTTCAGAATAAACGCGTATAAATGCATATTCCAGTGGTTGTCATCAACATAGTGTGTTTTTCATAAAATTCCTCCAGAATTTGGACCCTGGTCTGACTAAGATGTGAAACGCGCTTATAGAGGAGTATTGAATGGGACAAACAGGGACATGTGAGTTTGAAAATTCAGTGTTATCCATTAAATCCTAGCTACTGAATTCGAAAAAAATGAGTTTTTACCCGTACTTGTCATTCATGTACCAAACAATCCCTAATGATTACCAGAACTGCGAAATTACGTGGGCCAGCCCCCAACCCCCCGTTCGCCGGCCAACGCTCTCGTCAGCAGCTAAATAAATCACTTGCTCAAAATATATTCGCTTTTTTATACCTACCTACGTATTATCAGATCCACCGAGTTTGTTCAATGAGCTCAAGGAACGAAGAGCTCCGGGATTTTACGGCTCTACATGTAAATTCAAGGCTTTATACGCATTACTCTGCAATCCTTCGGCTCCACGCTTATGAGGCTTTTACTTTCAACATAGACCATAATCCAGTCACGTCACCTCATCGACGGGTCAGTTTCTTGGCAAAAATTCCTCACAAATATTTTGTTACCGCAACGTTACGCACCGGCGACGCCAAGCTAACAATGACGGGAATTCCCAAACTACAATCCCATATAATACCCGTGAGAATTTCCACGAATTGCCACACAATACTGGAGCTATTCTATGGCATGAATAATTATTTCTTTTATTGCTGATTTTTTTATTCGGATTATTACAGTGACCGTTTTCAGTAGTTAAAAGTCGTAATGATCTTGGATAACTTGAAGAGTATCCAGTTGTAGATCTGACGTTACGTCAACATGTGCGGACAGACGGACGGACAGGCCACTGCACGGATAGACAACCCGATTCGGTAATGAATCCTTCCCTAATCGCCGTTTGGTAACGCGAAGGTGAGATCGACATTCCGTGCGTCAAACAGAGCGTCTGCTAAAGATCTCTCCGACTCAGGTAACGGACGTCATAGAGGAGTGATGTGACTGTATCACAGTTGCCATCTCGAGTAATCAATCAATCCATCGATCCGAACAATCCAGAGTTTGAGGAAAATAACGATAACAAAATTATTCGTTAAAAAAAGTTCATTCGTGGACAATAGATTGAATATCAAATTTGATATTTATATCGTATCAAAAGAGGCATCAGTATGGTGATGGTATTGATAGGCCTTACCTCCGATACATCGATTTGTTGCCTACCAATGGTCATCCCTAGAATGAGCAAGTTCCGTTCTTGGGCCATCGAAAAGTGAAGAACTTGTCATCTTTCTCAGGTGTGGAAAGTATTATGAGCATTTATTCTTGATTTGGTAAAAATGAAGAAGGTGGGTGTACCTATCTCTTCAAAGAAGGTTGCTAGAACGTCCTTCTTCTCCTTCTTTATAGTTGGCGTTTCGCATTAGGCTTGGGGGAGTCGTTAGAGGAAGATAGTTAGGTAAGTAATACCTATAAATGATCATTTTCAACAATTCGCAATGAGTTGATAAGTGGACCGTTCAACATTTTTTTGATGGATTAAACAATTTGAAAGATTCGTGAGGTGTCGAGTTTTTAAAGTAATTTCGGACTAACGAACGTTTGGAAACAATAATGCCGCGTTTAACTTGTTTTTCTCCTACGAAGGCCGAACATCACAGCTGACAGGTCGATAATGTATTCTGGTCGTATCACGGTTTCGACAACTTACAAAAACAACGTACGAGGAAATTTTTACAAATTTTGAAGCTCTGCTTGACCTCTCAAACCGAACGAAGAAGATTTATTGTGAAACGAAGCAAATTGCCAATACAATCACGATAGAATCAACACACAATGACTCATTTGATTCCTTTCCCGTTGGATGACGCGATGACGTCGGTAACAAACCAAAGTGAAATAGTTTATTGATTCAGACTAGATTTTTAGCGCAACCTTTCCCTCAAAAAATGGGAAGGTGCGCTCACCTCTTCGACATGTTTGTTTGTTTTTTTGTTTGTGTGTTTGTTTTTCACAGCATCACGCCCGAGCGGCTCAACAGATTTTCATGAGGGTGGTCTTATTGTGATCAGCGAGTTCGGGGGGTGGTTATAGGCTACCTTGATTTTTCCTTCCTCATCCCCTTCATCGGTTTTCGGGAGGTCCTTCACGACGAAAGTTGTTTATCTCTGATGTGTAACTAAGGAGGCCTCAAAAGGGGGACTGAAGTTTTTGTCCGATTTCGTTGGTACAAGGGTCTATGGAATGAGCTTTTCAGGCTGATTCCAACGACTCCAAAACGATTTTTACAGCCTGAGCCGTTCGTTACCTCTGATCGGCATAAGGTTTTCTTACGCATCGGTCGTCAGGGTGCAGTTGTTTACGTAATGAGCATCACGTGGATATTTTTGATGTGTTTGGTCGCTAGATACCTACCTACTGTTTCCTAGTTTCTCTCGCTTTTAAATATATCGTAATAACAGAAAGGTTGCGCTCATCTATTCAATTCAATTGATGGCTTGTCTTTATTGTACTATGATGAGAGATGGGAACGTTTTACAGAGATTTATAAAAGAGGCTAGTGTTGCGTCCGTATTAGGGGCATGTCCAAATTTTGATGGTGTCCTTTACAACACCGTATAAATCCCTTTTTTTTCTTTTTTTTTTAATTTAATAACTTATGTCCACTTATGTTCAGAAATAAAAAATATGTCCACTTATACGTCCCAAAATTCTCGATCCATCCTAATCCATCCAAATAACACTCCATACCAAAATAATCCAATCTAAATATAATATTCGTACGGTCGGACCTTTCGAAAAACTTTGCGTGCCTATCCTAAAGGAAATGAAAAGCTCTACAACTTTCATCATATAACATCTTTCGATTGGAAAGTAGGAAACAGCCTAGCTGTTTGAAGTGCGAAAAAGTGATTTCGATCGTGTAAAAAATCGACCTTTTTCAAATCGCTCAAGCTCCTGAACTATTGGGTCTACAATCAATTTGACCATTGGATTTTATAGGAAATAAATATCCCGTTCGAAGATGGGAGGAATTTAATATTTTAAATTGCCTTTTGCTTTTCATTTTTTTCTGACGTTGCGTAATGTCGCCGCGCAGTAAATTTCATGAAAATAATCCTGACAGCCCAGGCCTCCTTTGCCGACAATTCGGTTAAGGAAGCTGCAGCAGCCTTCACAATTTATACTGCGAGCACAGGGCGAAATGGAACCGGCCACGACATATCGACTTGGGTTCCAGCATCCCCTCAGTTCCCTTCTGGAAGCTCTGCAGCTTATCAACACCTCGACATATCGAGCAAGCCTGATGAGTCTGAGCATCCCTATACTGTGGCTGCATCTTTCTCCTGTGTAGCAGATCATGACAATTTATGTTATGCCCAGGAAGGTAATGTTCCCGTACTCCCATCCTCCAAAAACACCGGCGGCGAAATCGTGGATTCACGCCACAGGCCTTCCGCCAGTTACACAACACATTAATGTGTTGTTAAATTATTATTAATATAAATAATTATGTAATTAACTTACATTCTGTTATAGGAACACAAGCACCTATAGATACACCTCCATCATCCGTTGTGTGGGGTGTTCCACAGGCTATTTCAGCGATTTAGTTTCAAGTGCCTACCTTAGAGAAATTAATTATTAATTACTGTTATTACTGGAGTGCTGCACTACGATACAAGAACAAAGGATTATTAGCCCTTCAACGATCATGGAATAGTAAAAATCATTCTTAATGAGGAAAAAAATCCCGGGTGAGGAATATTCCCCAAAAACAAATTTCCGGAAATTTTCCCATCACTGCTCACTCCACATTCTGTTCAAACACCCCAGGCGCCAATCGCAGTGACATCACGTCCTACAGTTATGACGTCACATCCCTTAACCGCACCTCATACACCACCATTTTTCGGACGTATAATCGCAATACCAATCCACACATTCTCTTCCAAGAAGCTCTCCTAAAACTTGAAACACGACTTCACTAGATTTCGCAGGAGGTAGCCCCGCATTTTTAGCCCCATGAAAGCCCTATAGATCGCCACAGTGAAATCGGATCCTTCCGGGACCCCCAAAAATGGATTCTACGTCCAAAAATACTTCGATAAACGACACCTCACTCGATCCCATAGCCAAAAGCCTTCAAAAAACCCCTCCCGTAGCCGCATAGCGCCCCACGGGTTTGGGCGATCGGGCTGAAAACCATGCGGGCACAACTAGATGGTAAACCGAGTATTTTGTCAAAATTTCAGGTTAAAAAAAATCCTACTGCCCAAAACGGCCCGGACGGCGAACGGACATTTCGGTGTTGGAATCTAGACCTCTTGAAACGGATAATGTCAAATTTGGTCGCGAAAACATGGGTGTATTATTCCAAGAACAATAAACCAAAAGCGATGCATAATGAAAAAGATATGATACCGACGTTACGAGAAGACCCATTCAAAATAAGATAAAGCAAGTAGAGATTTCCTCAAAGTTGGACGATGACCTGCCAATTTTTGTTTAAGCCGATAAAAACCTTTCGCCTGAAACGTGATTTGAGCTCATCAAATAGGTTGTTAGTGCGCCGTTGTGTTGCTGATTCGATGGGTTTAGGGGGTTGCCTGGTCAGGAGGCCCACCTAGCGTCAAAGGCGTCAAAATCGCGGATGACGCGAGAGTTAAAATGGAAAGTGATTCCCGACTTGGGTGAAAAGACGTTCGGACTTAAACCTCCGATCCACTTTCCCTGCAGCCTTCATGGAAGTAGGTACTCTACTTGTTTTCTGACTTGTTTGCTCAGCCGCTTCGGAATTGACTTTTTTTTTCTTTTCTAGAATTGAATCCCGTCCCGAGATTTCGTAATCGCGGTTTTTTTTCCTGACGGAAGCCATGTGAAGCTTGAAATGGGCCAATGCGGCTCAAATATCAGATTAAGCTCCTGACGTGTCACTTATGAAAAATTGGTGGTATAGATAAGGAAATATTTATGACGACAAGCTGAATGTAAAAGTGGCGCTAGGTAACCCCCCCAACACACCAAACACAAACGGAGATGAGAAAAAATCTATATTCTCAATAAATACTCCGATGTCCGATCGTTTCTTTTATGGAAATTTTTCGATATCATAAAAATAAAAAATAAAAATAAAAAACCGGCCACCGGAAAAATTGTACGATTTCTCTAAAATATTTGAAAATGAACATCGTAAGCGCTGAAAAATCTGTATAGTTGGAATTTAATATTGGAGAACATGAACCAGAAGAACTGACTCCTTTCAGAGGAAAAGCTATTATGGTTACTGGTTAGATTTCTCACCGCAATTGGAAACTTAATAGAACTTATTCAAAACTCATTCAAAAGTAATTGAGAAGAAGTTACTAAATTTCAAAATGTTCAATTTTCTTTCTCTTACTTTGAATAGTTTAAACTTATTTTAAATCCCTAAAAATAAGGTTAATAAGTACCTAAATATTTTGGGGATAAAACAACTTGTGTAACGTCCGACATTATTTAAATTATTTTTTGAAAAGTCGATTCTTCACCAGCGATGTCTAGTTTCAATTTTGTTCCTAATTAAAAATGAATCATTTTTACCCTTTTCCCCCATAAGGACACTGAAATGAATGAAAGATCTCACGGGTTTGAGCCTAGGTGGGGCTAAGTAACAAACCAACTTGGGAGGCTTTTTCCCCCCATTTTTTTCATTTTTTTTTTGTATTTATTTTTAAATTTCAGAAAATTAAAAAAGAGTGAAAAGGAGTTTTGTGAAAAAAAAGGAATAAAAAGAAGTCGCTGAAATGAAAAGGATAAACCCCTCATGGGTTCATTTTTATTTTAATAGTGTAAGAATAATAGGACAAGCTTGGGACCGCCAAAAATCGATTTTACATCCTCAAGTACTTCAAAAACAACACCTCACTCGACCTCCTGGTCATAACCCTTCAAACCCCCACCATCAGCCCTACTGGGCCCAAAAATAAAGTCAATCAGGACTGGGACCCCCTTAAACCAATTCTACACCCAAAAATACTTCGAAAACGACACCTGACAACTCTCTGGCCAAAACCTTTTGAAACCCCCACCCTTGAATGCCACCACTGAACCACTGAATGCCACCCACCTTGAATGCCACCCATGGTGTCGTCGGACACACCTGAACTCCAGGAAATTGATAATACGCCCAAATACACAGCGCAAAACGACAACCCAGTCGAATTTTCGCCCCAAACCTTTCAAAAACTCCCCCGGTGATTTTCAAACCCTCTCTCCGAAAAGCTAAGTTGATTATGTACTCAGAACAAAACCCAAACTACCAAACTTCAAGTAGTTTACAAATAAAATGACAAAACCGATTTTTGTGAACCAATCCGAAATGGTGTACAATTCATTCCATACATTTCACAGTAGTACGAAATGATTGGATTCACATCACCTGTCGACATCAGAGATTGCCGCCAAATTGGATCGCTTCCACATTTCACGGACGTGGAGAGGCAATAAAACATGTGTCGAAATTGGCGAACCCCGTCAAAAGAATGGAAATGCGAGCAGGTGGAATCAACTCGAACTGAACCTTCGTGAGGATTTACTGGGCCACAACATGAAAGAAATTTCAGGGGGCGACACGCTTTCAAGTTAAGGCTGTTTAAACGTCACCATGCATAATGGGGGAGTCTGGAAGTGTTCGTGACGGAGACCGGTTCGAACAGCCTTAATTTGGTTTGGGCTCCAGGTCGTATTTTGGGTCCCGAACGGCGATCCGACCTTGTGGAATGATTCAGCGGGAAGGGAGGTTTGAACACCTGATGGACGTTGGAGCCATAACAGGAGGCTCACTGGGATCGGCAACAACACTGTATGAGGCTGTAGAGTCCTCTACAGGAAGTCGTACTTAGGGCTTTTCAGAGGTATTTTGGAGAATTTGAGTCAGCGGGTCGAGTAAAGAAGAATGGACAAACCAAAAGGTGCAAACTGTAGAGAGCAACAAGCGCAGGTTGTGGCAAAGGAATGATCAAGCGCTGCTGCTGACCAGGTGACTCATTGCAAAAGCCCTAACCCATGAAATTTTCTTTCGTGCAAAGGAGAGTCTCAGACATGATTTCGAGGGCCTGCTGAACAGGTGCTTCACGCCAGAAGCTCGAACATTCCAAGAAAATTTCTTGCATTTAATGCAGCTTGTTTCTTGCAACAAACAGACAAAGGAGAGCCTCAGCAGGCATGATTTTGAGGGCCCGCTGACCAGGTGCCTCACTCTAGAAGCCCGAACATCCCAAGAAATTCAGCTTGTATGTTGCAACAGACAAACGCCGGTATCTTCGAAGGGGAGTCTCAGGCATGATCTAGCGAGTCCGCTGACCAGGTGCCTCACACTGTAAGCCCGAAGAAATGCAGCTTGTATCTTGCAACAAACAGGCAAACGCATGTAGCGTTAAAGGCAGCTTCAGACATGATTTGGAGGGCCCGCGGACCAGGTGCTTCACTCTAGAATCACATATACCTAGCCCGAGAAATGCACTACAAACCGATAAACGTAGTCAGAGTGGAGCCTCAGCCGAGATCTAGCGGGTACGGTGACCAGGTGCCTCACACAACATAAAATTGCCCCAAAAAAGCAGTTTATAGCTCGAAACAAGTAAAGCACTTTCATGCCAATTCAACTTGATGCAAAGCGAGTGCCCCCCCCCCCCCCCCCCTACGGCTGAAAGTATGTATCATAGCTGCAGGCCGCAATTTTGAGGAAAATCATGAATACGGTTGACGCAACGGAGCCTCGACAGTAGGCCTATCGTGTAGAGGTTCAGAACATGATATTATTGTTAATTAATGATATGGAGGACATTGCTTGATCATGCATCGTGGGTTCACTCACTTTGAACACTTCGGAGAAGAATCCCGACCCGATTTTCTCCATATGGAAATCATCGAGCCGATTGAGCGTGTGGACCGCTGATTTGAGAGCCAGACAGGAACTCCCCGTCACTTTCCACTCCTGCGACATCCGGAAAAAAATGTTTTTGCGACGGTGAGGAAAATTGTCACAAATTTTTGTTTCAAGTCACCATCCGGAAAATCCGGTCAGGGCCTCCCGTGACGACGGCGCAATTTTTCTCAAAAACCCCGACCGAAACTTCTTTATTTTTCTGGTTCGTCTTTTTTCCCGACGTATCACGTACAAATTCGCAGACTCGTCGACGTACTCGGGTGCCCCATTCCCATTTGGCACTTGACACGGTCCCCCACTTGAACACCCGAACACCCTTTGACAACTTCACATCGTAAATATCAGGTGACTTTGGACGGAGTTGAGAGAATAAATCACGCACGCTAAAAACCAACTGCTGACAAACACTCGAAGACGCCGATTTCGATGAAAATGTTCCCAAAAAAAAATTTTTCGATGACAATTTCCCTCCGCTTGACACTTTTGGGTGGGTAGCGGAAAAACACTTATTTTTTCGAACGTACCGCACGACCGATTCCAAAATTTATTTTCGAACACTCTCGCAAAACCTCTTTGGGGCCGTTCAAAAAAGCCAGGAAGCCTCCCCGACGAACAAAACGAATCCAACGTCACGAAAAGACTAAACACAATTAATCTGATTATAACACTGCGGCCATGTTGACTGCGGAGTGCGAAGAGCACTCTGCCGGATGGAATCCAAACGCTGAACGGTCAGGTTGGCCAACAAAACAGAAGAAATGGTGCAACTTCATGTTGCTGGAGTCGCTAAGATCGTTTAATAGCCAAGACCGCTGACCAGTATTACGGTTTTAACTTCGTCAGGTGCTAAATTTATCTATCCGCTAAATTTATTTATCCGCTGATCAGCAGTGTGCACTACACTTCCTGCTCCTGCTGAGGCGCTGACATTTCTGCTGACTGGGAATGGGTATCGTTATAAAAAAATCGATTTTTTTAAATCTAATTTTACATCATATCTAAAAACCCGATTTTTTAAAAATATTTATTTTAAAATCGGCGTTCTCTTTTTGCTTCATTATTTTTGGAAAAATGCAGAGAATCGAATATTCGATATATTACGGACGGCGGCCTCAAATTTATAGATAAATATAACAGATCTGTTTCAAGACACGTAGATTTCCCAAAGCTAATGTCCGCCGTACGCGTAGGTACGCTAATTTTTACAACATACCTACCATCTAGGTTTTCAGTCCGATCGCTCCAACCCGGGGGGTGCTATGGGGCCAAAAATGGGGTTACGGGAGGGGTTTTTGAAGGTTTTTGGCAATGGGGCAGAGTACATTTGGACGTAGAATCCATTACGTGGGGTCTCAGAACAATCCCTGGGACAACAAAACTGGTCCGTGTGGATCTATGGGATTTTTGAAAGGTCCCGGGAGGCCAAATAAGGTGTCGTTTTCCGAGTAGGTAAATATAGACGCAAAATCCGTTTTTTCGAGGTCCCAACATTGAAGGTTCAACAAAGAGATTTTTTTTTTTTTTTTTTTCAAAAATATTTCCTTAATTAATGTCACAGAATTAATTTTAGCAGATAAATCTATAAATCTATATCAAAGAATAATAAACCCTTGTGTAAAACTTGCACCGTTTTAAAATCTGACTTTGGTGTTTCTCCTTAGGAATCCCCCATCTCCTTCTTTGCTCGCCAGCAAAATAAATTGTTTGAGAGCAATTTAATTCCAGAGCATTTTAGCTGCTCTTGGTCCGGCTACAAGTTTTACAAACAAACCTTTTCATTTTTTTTTTTTTTTTTTTTTTTTTTTTTTTCAACATGAGATCAGATTTTTGATCCCGTTTTCACTGTTACTTCATGCAGTTACCTACCTACTTACGGGTAGGTGAGAATAATGTTCTGCATATCAAATTACGGGAAGCTCATTAAATTTTTACGGGTAGGTGAGAATAATATTCTGCATACGTAATTACGGGAAGCTCATTAAATTTTTACGGGGCAAAAAGAGTTCCAAAAAAACCCACAGGGTACTGCTTAGAGCCTTTGGCTAAAATTCAAGAAACATGGAACATGCTTTGCCTAGTAACATTGCCAATTGGCAGAAAGAAATCGACAATTTTTTGACAAAAAATCCGGAAGCTATGGTACGTTTCCCTGTGGATTGGAGAAATGTACCTTGTCTAATAAATTCAGAGCTTTCCAACGAGTGGTGAACGATTAAATCAGAACTTTTCTGTCCGATGAAAACCAAAGCAGTTTCATTCCCCCAACGGCTCCGTTGTAGGTAAGCGGAATTCATTCGAAAATTTCGTCACCCATCGGCGTTCCCCGATTTCGACAAATCGACAAGTGTCACAATGTGTGTTTTGACAAGTGTCACATTGTGACACTTTTTGCCAAAGTTAGTCGAAGGCTAAAGCATGTTCCATGCTAAAATGTCACAAACAAACATATACCTAGCAGCCATGGAGGACTCTTTCCTCCATGCCTAGCAGCCTTACTGACAGATGGACTAACAGGATCTGCTGACCATGAATCCACTTAATTTTAGGATTTTGACAGATTTTTTTCTCCATGCGTCATTATTATAATAAGATTATAACGTTAAAAGTAAAAAGTAAATTAAAGTAAAGTGGATTTTATAGTGTTAAACGATTAGGTTTTCACAATGAGGCAGGAGCCGACCCCGCACTTTACTTACTTTAAAATGATTCTGAAATGCATTGCTCCAATGAATCGCTAACCCCATGAAAATTTTAATTGACAGGGTTGGGACGCGAACCCCAGTCCCCCTGGCAAGATCACTAAAGTTCACCTTTAGCCCCCTCGGCCAAGGTGGAGGCTTCATTAAAACATTAGGGTTACGTAAAATACCAGGTGTTATTGTTATTACGTCCTAATAAAAATAACCCCGAAATGGGTGTACCTTCCGGTATTATACCTATAATGGGTAGCATCCGTTACAAAGTTAGTACGAGATTTTGATTGCATTTTGCTCTATTATTCTAGGAATAATAGGTACACCTTTGTAATCGCGACGGAGGTCGACGACTCCGATCGGCCTCAAAATTTGAGATTATCCGTTTGAAGAGGTCTAGATTCCAAAACCAAAATGTCCGTCCGCCGTACGCCGTTTTTAGCAGTAGGAATGTTTTTTTTTTTTTTTTTTAATCTGAAATATTGACAAAATACTTGGTTTCCATCTAGTTGTGCCCGCAAGGTTTACAGCCCGATCGTCCACACCTCTGTGGGGCTAAAATGGAGCTAGGGGAGGGGTTTTTTTAAAGGTTTTCGGCTATTGGGTCTAGTTAAGTGTCGATTTCGAAGTATTTTTAAACGTAGAATTCATGTTTGGGGGTCCCTGAACGATCATATTTCACTGTGGGGATCTATAGAGCTTTCATGGGGCAACTGATGGGATTTTTGAAGGATCCCAGGAGGTCAAATATTTTCCGAGTGAAAAAAAGAAAAAAGAAAAAGAATTTTTTTTTTTTTTTTTTCAAAATTGGTTTTATTGACAGATTTAATTTTTGTACAAGCAGCGAATAGTAAACCCTAGTGTAAAATTTGCAGCGTTTCTTCCAAAACCCACTGACTTGTTCTAGGAAAGGTAGGTACCCCAAATTATATTAGCACTTAGCACCATGGGATATACAGGTGGCAGTTACAATGTTCCCTGAAGTCAGAATCTCTAATGCGTGACATGGATAAACTCAATTAAAAACTCGAAAACAAATTTTGTCCCCAACTTTTATTAGGTTTCAGGTCGATATTAATGTAACAAATTAAAAAAAAAAAAAAAAATACACAGCAGCTCTCAGTGTATCGGCTTGGAAGGGCACCAAGCTGTTTTCGCTCATAACTTTTTTTTGGAATTGGAAAATTGGCACTTAGCACCTTTGTAACGGAAGGTATTCAATTAGTGAACTCGAATAGTAGTATTAAGTAAATTCTAATATAAGGGTAATAACCTAATTCAAACACAATAATTGTTAATAATTCTAATTATTAGAATAATAATTTTGCAATGGATTTTTTGTTTCGAAATGTTTGCGCTATGCCCTACTGAAGCAGTTTTTTAGGAACCCATTTTCATTCTATTGAGCGCCCTCTAACGTCTGTATTCATAATCTGTTTAGGTGGGGGGGGGGGGGGACTATCTAGCATCTAGCAATCACTTGCATCTAGCTTTCACCCCCTCATCAGCCCTCCATTCCGCCACACCCCGTACTCTTCAACACGCTAAACGGGCGGTAAAAAATGACTGTGGTCTAAGGCTGATCGGGAGGATGAGGCCAGCGCTGGCGCTTGCTAGTTTATATCGATTGTCTTCCCCTCCCCTCACCATTTCATCGGAAAGCTCGGCGTATCACTCCGTTGTTGCCAGGCGTGTCAACCCGCCCTGCCGCCTGACGAGAATCCGCCCGAAAAAGCCCCCCTAAATCAAACACCGTAATTGTCGCAGAAATATTATATTTCGTAGAATAGGTAATAATATTATTCTCCGAAGTATTGGGTAATCCATATTGAACACTATAATGGACAATGTCCTTAGTTCATTAAAAAAAAGTATTAGGTACCTTTCTATCTCAATAACGGAGACTTTGTCGTACATCCTAATTTTGGGGATTCCCAATTTCTGCGCCTATTTTTTATTTAGCTCGAACATCTGATTAGGTATAAGTAATAGGTGTCCAAATAGGTACCTACCATAGAGTAACAGAGAACGGTACCTATACACGCACAACACTTTGGTGGGGGGGGGTTCTTGTACATGCCCTTCATGGAAGGAACACTCCTATTTAACTGTAGGTAAGTGTGCTAGTTTGAACTGTTGAAGTTGTTAGTAAACTGATTGTTTGGAGGATTGCCGCCGTGTACGAAGGGGTCAAAGATTTAGATGCATGCACATTTTAGGACCAAGACTCCGTCCCGTGTCTTCATTAAGAGCCCACACCGGTCTAGGAAAAGAGCAAGACTCCGTCCGAACATAAGCAAAGTAGGTAGTTCAAGTTAAATCTAATCTGAGATGGTTTCATCACACTACCTCTTTACGTCGGCGAGAGCCAGCCTGTTGACGTGGACCACCTTCTTCGCTTCCCCATGGGGGCATTAGAACATCGTGCTTCTTCTCCACGACGATCCATGGGCCTGTCCGTTGGTTAGAGTTTCAGGCATTGCCCCACCGTTCGTTTCGGGTCATGAAGCCAAACCCAGTCCCCAGTCTTGACTCCTCCTTCCGGGCCCGACGGTCGAAACGCTCCTTCTGCTGCCACATCTGGACCCCCATGTGTTGTAGCGCACTCTGGTTTCCTGCTTGTGCTTACGAAGGGAGAATACATACGGGACGGCCAGTTGCTTTTCCCTCATTACAGGCCTGACCAAGTCTTTTGGCAGCTGGAGCTCACCTCCATAATATGGACGGTATATTATACCATCAAGGCTGGCGAAAACCAGTCGTGACATGGAGCGCACTCCTGTTGGCCAGCAGGAAGAGCGGTTGAAGCCTGTCCGAGGCTACGAGGATAAACTGGTTCCATTGTTTTGATTCGGGAATGGTCCCAGGATGTCGATGCCCATCCTCTCAAACGGTCCCAAGAACAGGGGGCCAACAAAATTTCTCAGCCAAGACCCTAACAATGTGCGATTCCTATATTCAGTGGATCACCTTGCAGCAGGACCACGAGAAGCTGAAATGCTCGGGAATTAAGAACCAACAAATAATTTATTAGCTGTCTGAATAGGTCTCCATGTTGCACCATGCCGGGCTCGGACGGAGTCTTGCATTTTTCTCGAGGCGAGTCCTTCCCCCTATAGGGACACACAGTTGACACACATTCAAGCCGCTTGGATTAGTCACGGATTACTGCCTTAAATGAGACGATGGGACGGAGTCTTATACCTCCCGCTTCAGGATAGGTTTTGGCGGCAATCTGAGGGGCCCCCCACCACCTCGTGGATTAGGTACTGCTGTAGAAGGTAGGTATGTACCCATGAAAAGCTTCAGAGAGAGCCCTTGTAAGGGCCTTCTACTAGAGTCCTTCCTGCATCATTATGGTTACTTAACCTGCAACCACAATGTTTCACTACATGTCATAGGGAATGAAGACCTTAGGACTGGCAGCCGTTGACATTGATGATTTCCGCCGTTTGTTGTCTTACAGGCGTGAAACCGCCGCCCCTGGCAGCACTGGCTTTCCCACATAGCCGCCCTCGTGAACTCCCCACCTTTCGACCCCCGCCACCATACTGTGGGCGGCAGTTCGTCCTGGACAACTCGGAAACTCGTAACGCTCTCGGGGTTGGCTTCGGGCGTCGTTGTCCATCTCGCCTGCCAAAATCACCACAACCACCGCGCCCCAGACGAACACCATACCGACTCCGGAAACCTTAAACGCCCCCCTTCATAAAATTATGACTTCTCCCCTTTTTCCGGAAATATAAAAGAAATATGGCGGATTTTAGACGTCACAAAATGACCAACAGGTAGAACGACAAACAGGCCGGACACCACTTGACGCGAATTTGAGCCAAAATCATAAAACCCGCCAAACTTTCTCGCCAAAATCATGTCCCCCAACATAAACAACGCAAGTGACATTCTCGGATTGCTGTAAAGACTCGACATTTACATTTTATCGTGATTGATTACGATGAAAAGTGTGTTTCCCAACGAAACAGATTTCTTGATTTTTGAAAACGGTGAGTGAAATTTCAATTACCTAAGTTATTGTATGGTAAAATTTAGTGGCAACTTAACAATTTCTTTGTTCGACTGGCGGCAGGGGTCGAAAATTGTGATTGGTTCCCAAATTTGACCGTTTGATAAACACGGCAATGACACATAATATGTGGATAATAATATTATTATCCAATAACAATTATTAATTGTTATTGGATTTTGAAAATTTGAAATGTGACAAGTAGACTACCTATTTCAAACGGATTGCTTCACTTGGGGGCTCTGTGGGGCTTCGAAGGGGCTGCTGGTGGGGTTTTTGCAAAGGGGACGGCCAGAAGATCGAGTGAGGTGTCATTTTCGATTTTTTGGGTCGGAAAATGGATTTATGGTCTCACGGATTTGTGGTCTGTCGGTCGTCACAGTAGGTAGGTACATCATTGGGCTTTGTGGGGGTATTTTTGGGGCTACGGGTGGAGTTTTTGGGAAGATTATAATCCATATAAGCCATATATAGGCCATATATGGCCTGAAGGTAGAGTGATTTGTCGTTTTTGAAGTGTTTTTGAGAGCAAAATCGATGTATGAGGTGTCACGCTCGTCAGACTATATAGTCGGACCTAGTGGGATACCATGGCTAAAGGTGGAGATTTCGAGAGAATTTTGGCCAGATGATCGATTGAGGTGTTGCCTCCGAAGTAGGTACCTATTTTCGATCATAAAATGTATGAAATAGATTTATGGTGGTCTCAGACCCGTCAGACTATACCTACTGTTGTGTCTTGTGGAGCATATTCGGGGCTACTGGTGGAGTTTTCGCGAGAATTATGGCCAGAAGTCGAGTGAGCTGTCGTTTCCAGACGGAAATCCATTCATGGTTGTCCCGGCAGGCAAGATTGTCCGGCAAGCTATTTTTTTTTAAATACCTACGCATTTATTTCAAAAGATACATGTAACAGACATTGAACATTTATAGCTAGGAACTATATAGCATTGCTATTGTAATAGCAATGCTATATAGTTCCTGTTCTGGGAACTGGAGCGCCTCAAATGGAATACATTCTAATGAAAAAAACATACACTTTCTCTATAAGTATATTATACTTACTAGGTAAAAGATACAAAACATTAAAAGATTATCTACTTATCTTATCTTTAGCTACTCCTAATAAGCTAAATCCGTGTAATAATTTATTTCAGGAACATTTTAGCTGGTTTTTGGTTTATTATTCTTGGAATAATTCACCCACGTAACCGCATCGGAGGTCACCAATTCTGATCGGCCTCAAAATTTGACATTATCCGTTTCAAGATGTCTAGACTCCAAAACCGAAATGTCAGTCCGCCGTATGCCGTCCGGACCGTTTTGGGCAGTAGGAATTTTTTTTTAATCTGAAATTTTGAAAAATATTGGTTTACCATCTATTTGTGCCCGCAAGGTTTTCAGCCCTATCGCCTAAACCCGTGGGGCGCTATGGGGCTACGGGTGGTTTTTTTAAGGCTTTCGACTATGGGGTCGAGTTAGGTGTCGTTTTCGAAGTATTTTTGGACGTAGAATCCATTTTTGGGGGTCCCAGAACGATCCGATTTTACTGTGGGGACTTATAGGGCTTTCATGGGGCTACAAAGGGGATTTTTGAAGGATCCCAGGACGTATAATATTTTCCATGAAAAAAAAAAAACTTTGAAAAAAATGGGGAAAAAATTGTTTCTATCGACAGAGTTAATTTTTGCACAAGTAACCTATATCAAAGAATAATATACCCTTGTGTAAAATTTGCAGCGTTTTTCTTTTACAAAAATTTCTAAAATATTTTTAATTTTATAAAAAAATATCAACATATCAATAATCAAGAACACCTTTAAATATTAAGAAGCACCCATGAAAAAAGGAAAAATCGATTAACTAAAATATTCATCTTGGTACCTCATCCTAACTTTAAACAATATCCTGTAAACATAAATTCTTAAAACTTGAAAGAATAATTATTCTTTAAATTAATTTAAAAGGAATGAAGAAACACCAAAATCAACCCACTAGTAAACTATTTCGTTGAGTCGGATTCGTCTCCCGAAGTTGAACAATCGATTTCATGTGTCCCTAAGTGGAGGCCAGAACGAAGTTAAACTTAGTCGCCAAATGTAATTAAAGGAAGGTGTTGGAAAAAACACACAAAAAACGAAGTTTTTTCCCAAGTTTAAAGCGATATTTCACAACTAGATAGAGACTCGGTTTTCTATACAAACGAAAGGAATAGGATCAGGGGATGGGATTTGAAGTGATAAAGCGGTGAAAAATAGAGAATTAAGGAATCCGCTAGAACTCCGCCTTTCCCCTTTCTAGAGCCGATAATTTCCGCCAGGGTTTTTTTTAATCCGCCGTTGAAGAATTCGCCTGTTTGAAGAGTTGGACGGGAGCCCAAATGCGTCGGGGAAAACTTCCTGGAGGTGGGAGGGTTCTTTGAACAGATGTAATATCCTTCTGCTTCAAATTAGCTGGATGAAAGAGAAAAGGTTTAAAAAATGCTTCACACGAGGGTATTCACGTCGGTTATAAATAATTAGGTCATTTCTAAGTTTCGGTACATTTTGAGGTTTAGAATAATTCTCGTCGTTTAGAACAATAAACCGTAAAAGACGAAAAATTTTAAAATGGACACGCTCTGGCCGTTACGTAGTATTGTTACTATAGTAGTACCCCATAACTAAATTTATTCGTCCCAAATTACTTCGAAAACGACACCTCATTCGACCTCCTGGTCGCCGCTCGTCAAAACCTCTCTTTGAAGCCGTGTTCACGTTGAGGTTGAAAGTGTTTGAGACACCCATAAACGGATTCTTCATCCAACATCTGTCCAAACATTGTAACGAAAATGTTTTTAAAATTTTTTTCAAATATATTTTCATGATGAGACAGAATTAATTTTTGCGCAAGGGCAAAGAATAATAAGCCCTTGTGTCAAATTTGCTGCATTTGGTGGTGGTTTTACGGAAGGTGACCTTATATGAGACAGTCTCATATTGGGCGATGTGTTGGCCGAACAGCTAAGCTTGAAATTTTCTATAACTTGATTTAATTGAGCTTTTTAATAAGAGTTAACACAAATTTGAATATATATTTTTGAAAAGGGATTATATATTTTTGAACATTTTTGAGGATAACATTTTAAAGTAGGTACCTAGTCCTTAGAGCCTCCTAAAAAAAGTCTCTCATAATACACCCTGACGTTGGTCGGATGCAGCGAGCGCCACCACTCTTCGATCAACTGCCTATCCAACATGCTTTCGAATCCATTTACTTTTATATTGTAACGCGCCTTTACTCGCTGCCACAGAGATCCTTTCGTCTAAGTGTCAGCTCCAGGTCGATAAAAATTTCAGAGGGGATTACTGTCTTGTGGATATATGTCACGGTGCTTAGCGTATTATAGGCCTTCTGAATAACTCACAGAACCAACCTCGATCTCGTTTTTTACTACTGGCAGCAATGCTCTTCTATCCCATTCTCAATAATGAAAAACCAACACTCTAAAATGTCCGCCTGCTTATAGCCCAATGTCGAAGACCCATGGCCCTTGCTCTCTAGTGGCATAATTCCGTTGAGTATCACACACATCATCGTCATGGGGTGTGTCTGAATCGAATGTGGCATGCTGCACAGTCTCTCACAAAGTTTGTCGATCACTTGCCATATTATACAACATGTACTGAAAGTCCTTAAAAGCCCCCGTTTGTTGTCCCTTAGAACCCCACGGTGATGTTGAATGTGTTTGAGACCTTTATAAATGGATTATACGTCCAAAATTACTTAAAAAACGACACCTCATTAGACCTCCTGGTCGCCGTCATTCAAAATCAAAAACACATTAAATTTTGCAGCCCGTAGAAGCCCCATAGATCCCCTTGGTGAGATCGCATGGGATTGAGACCACCATAAATGGATTCTACGTCAAAAATTACTTCGAAAACAACAAACGCTATGAATCCATCAGAAACCCCTCCGGTATACCAGCCCATTTTTAGTTTCACATAGCCTCACGTTATTTTTAGTTTCACAGAGCTTCACGCCGGGCGGTCAGGTTGAAAACCAAGCACCATGTTGATGTCGCATGTTGCTGCACGTGAATATTTTTGACGCAATCCCGCTCTGGGAACCCTTCCCAATGAAATGGATTCGAAATGCCTCAAGTTTTTGCGAAGTTGGTAGCGTGACGCTTCGCGATAACGTGATAATGCAAATCAGGGCTACCAGATTGGCAAAATAGACTGCGTGGCGTTTGAGAAGTGGTTTAGTAAGGTCTGGCGAGGCCGCCCTGCGTGCAGCATAATCTTCTGCCACGTAAGGCGTATAAAGATGGATATTTGTAGTTCGGAAGTGCTGGCAGGTAGAAAACGAACGGGGGAAAGTTTAAAAAAAACAAACAGATTAGTTAGACTAAACCATCACAACCACCAGGCTTTCACGGTGAGGTATAACCGCAAAACTACCACATGGCGGACATGGACCTAGGTTTCAACCCAATATTTGAACGCACCAAAAAATGTTCCCATTCAGAACTTCCCAGACTCCTAAATCCTCCCGTTTGAAGACTGAAAAAAGGCTCCATCGAGGTGAAAAGAAGCCTCTTCGGAGATTAATCCGTCGGAAGACCCGCCGGGACAAACATTTTCCCGCCTTATTCCATTCCCAGGTTGGCCCTCGTCCAAATGTATTGAGATTGAATGGAGAAGAGGCTCGAAGGGAAAGCCGACTGAATGGAAAGAGATTTCCATTTTTCTTCAAGGGCTTTTTTTCTCCCTTCTTTGGAGCGGCTTTTCTTTTTATTTTCCGTTACCTTTCAATTTGTTTTTCTCTCGACAAACACTATGTCGAATTCTCTTTCAATTGAATAGTGCGATTTTTCTGAAATTCATCGTACGAAAATCGTTCACCTATTGACTAGGTAATGCCGTTGAGGAGAATGGTTTTCTAGATGGTAGAGCAGAAGTGAACGAGGGGCTGAATTTGAATAGCAGTGAATGAGAAGCCGAATTAGCAATGAGGAAGAAGAATTTCGCGAAAGAGAAGCGAAATCAGCACTGAAGTGAATAAATAGCCGAGGAGCTAACGAGTAGCCAAATCATCAGGCAAGTGAACAAGAATCAGTTGCCAGCGAGATGTGAACGAAGAACGAAATCAGAAGAGAAGAGAAAGAAGGGCAGAATCAGCTGTGCAGTGAGTGAGAAGAAAACGCTGCAAATTTTACACAAGGGTTTATTATTCTTTGATATACTTACGTTACTTGTGCAGAAATTTAATTCTGTCAATGAAAAAATTAAAAAAAATTTTTTTTTTGGATTTTTATCTAAAAAAAATTTTTTTTTTGGATTTTTTTGTTCAAAAATGTGTTTTTTCAAAAACACTGTATTTTTTACTCGAAAAATATTTAACATCCTGGGATCCTTCAAAAATCCCATTTTTAGCCCCACGAATGCCCTAAACATCGCCCCAGTGAAATCGGATCGTTCCGGGACCCCAAAAAATGAATTCTACGTCCAAAAATACTTCGAAAACGACACCTAACTCGATCCCATAGCTAAAAGCCTTCAATAAACCCCTCCCGTAGCCCCATTATAGCCCCATAGCGCCCCACGGGTTTGGGCGATCGGACTGAAAACCTTGCGGGCACAACTAGATGGTAAACCAAGTATTTTGCCGAAATTTCAGATTTTTTAAAAAATTCCTACTGCCCAAAACGGCCTGGACGGCGGACGGCGGACGGACATTTCGGATTTAGAATGTAGACCTCTTGAAACGGATAATGTCAAATTTTGAGCCCGATCGGAGTCTTCGACCCCCGTCGCGAAAACATAAGTGTATTATTCCAAGAATAATAAACCAAAATCGGTAGTGGGCCACTACTAGTGGCGTGAACAAAGAACCAGCAAAGTAAGCAAAGAAGTGAATGAAGAGCTCAACAGAGAAGTTAATGAGAAGCCAAAACAGCTAATGAAGAGCCGATTCAGCAGAGAAGTGAGTGAAGAAACAAACCATCACAAGTGTAAACGTGCAGAGAATTGAGGAGAAGCCGTATCATTTCTTCAAGGGATTCAGTGTAGTGTTGTTAATGCAAAACAATCTCTCGTTCATCTTTATTTATAAAATCCAATTCTCTAATAAATTGTTTCCACCCTGCAAAAATTCTAATATTTCCTGAACCATGGTGCACCAAGAGACGTCCAACTAGATGCAAGTTGAAAAAGCCCGGAAAGAAAGCGGGCCTCGTTGCGTTCGTCTTTTCATCATTGCCTTTGTTCCATTTCATCAACGTCCTCCAATCATTAGTTTACTCCTCAAACGCTCCTGTGAGGGTGAAACCCCAATTTTCAACTCCCGCTTCCATCTCTTCGTCTATTAGCACTTCACTCACAACGTTGGGTAAATTGATAAACGCCCTTTCATGTGTCCCCGCGTAATGTGAGCCTCTTGCTAGACTTTTACGATCCATCGAGGGGGAAATATCCAATTTCAGCCGGTTGAATGAAAAGCTCTCAGGTCTGCATTGAGGTTTGACCGCGGAGTTTCCTTTCATTGAATCAGCAGTAAATTTTCCCGAGTAGCCCTTAAAGGGTAAACTCGATATTTTTCATGCAGACGAAATGAATGTTTATTGAAGAGAGCCCCGATGATGAAAATGGGTTTCTCTAGTATCCCTGGTATCTCTGGTATCCCCAAGAAGGCCCTGTGGAAATCTTATAAAACTTGCACTCCCTCTGGCAGTGGATATACCGACCTTCAGGGATCCAAGTTGCGGTTAGTAAGGAGGAAAATCGAGAAACGCGGTCGGGCGCGTTTGAAGGGACGCGGCGGGTTTAATATTTGAAAAAGCCTCCTACCTTCCAGAATCCATGAATGGCTTCTAACCGTAAGTTTGATGGCGTTGAATAACATTTACTTGGTCGCGCATTCAGCAGATATTGTCAACGTCAAGCTTACACCAGCTGCATGCAACTCCGGTTATCCTGCCAATTTGCAAATAACCTCATTTGTCACAACCAACCCAATTAAAAACACCAACCCGGTAATTGGACACCAGTACAGCTTGAATTGGTGACGTACCCGGGATATTTCCCAAAATCAAACGGACCCCTGTGTAGCTGGAAAGATTGAAGATTAATTACCACCCTAACAATCTCCGCCCACAGTCTTTTTCCTGGCTTTATCGTGACGAGGGGATTGATGGCATTCATTATTCAAACAATGAACCAAACCCCTCAGACGGATGGGATTTCCTTTTAATTAATCGTTCAATTTGTGGAAGGGGAGAATCTGGGGGTGGAATTTTCAAAGGTGAAGGACAACTTGGGTACACAAATTCCATTTGTTTATTCTCAGATGGGGGAAGTTTTGCAAATTGGGAGCAAGAAAGAGAAACGCGGAGTTGTATAAGATTTATTGGGTGGCAGCACTGCAAAAGTCATGTTTCCTTTCCTCTGGGGGGAATCCGGTTTGAATCGGTGATAACGCACATATCCGGTTCATCACTGATGGTGATCAGTGGAACTATCTGATCTAGTTCTGTATTTGCAATGACCATGTAACCGCACTAAGTAGTAGGTAAGTGTAAGGCTCTTAAGAGTGACAATTGTCACTGCTTGGAACTATTTCAATGTGACACTTGGTTACCCTTTTCCGGTACCAACACACCCCCACTACACGGTTTTGTTCGGATGACGGGTAACGGTTTTGTTCGGACTGTCCACGTTTCTTCTTCTTTGGGTCGTTTGGGGAAAACCCCGAACGATTTCCCCTCTGTTCGGAGAGATCCGGAGTATGCGCATCTGCCTATTTCCCCCCCCCCCCCCCCCCCCTCAAACTTGCTCGGCTAGACGTTCCTGGGCTGCTCGAGATCGTCTATAGACCAGAGCTAACCTCGAGTAGGTAACACACTGTATTCACGCACTTGCAAAAACCACCAGCAAGCTTTAAGGTGAGTCCACTCAATGCCAAAGGAGGCGAGGCACATTGAATTTGGGAAACTCCACACCTGCTCATTAGCTGCTTTCAGCTGATGCTTTGGCGTTTGTACTCAGCGGAATTATGCTGATTGACATAGTATGGACGTGCCTTTACCCTGCAATGATATTTCAATTCTTTAAACAACAACCAAATCCACTGTCAGAACGATGACTTGAGACACCTGAACCAGCACAGGAATAGTTCTGAATGTCACACTCTAAATATCCAAGATAATGGTTGTTCCCAGAAGTGTCAAACCATTTGTCATAACGTTTCTTTGAAAAGAAAAAAAAAAACGCCAAAGAAGAAAATAATCCTTCCAAAGGTACGAACAGCGAAAAGCTTCCACCCCACTCGGTGCAGCTAATGGGGGCACTCGAATATTCATGAAGTGAAAATCGCTTACGACGTCCTCCCCCTTCAACACAGGCCCAACATAGCGATGAAGGACGTCTGGTGTTTTCCACGTAAATGGGCGGGTCGCATTTCCCGGCTGAATCTCCCACCTGGTAATCAGTCTGAGGACGTCCGACTAATGAACCAGGGAGGCTCATTTGCGATGGAACTAAAGCAGAGGAGAATACACCGGTGGGGGTTCAGGGTCTGTAGACTATAGTTTCAGTCCTGGTTCACTGTGGTTTTTTTGGGTACCGTGAATAATTGATACAATTGAGGCAGCAGCTCCTTAAGCGACTTTCAGTTAGTGACGCCCTGGGGTGGATTAAGGGGAAGGGGAAAATTGCCATTAACGAAGCTGCTTTATAGTTAGTGTGAGCTTTCCCCGTAAAGGAATGACTCTACCAGGCGGGACCTTGATTCACCATAAGGTTCAACTCTACTCAAGGGTGCTTTATCCCCTGCAGCTTTTCAGGAATCCCAGGAGTTTTTGGCCAAGCTGCATAATATGCAATATATATATTAGGAGGCGGGATCCAGTGCAATTTAGTCATATTACAGAGGTTTCCAGGGAGCATAGTGGCTAATGAGGATCACACACTCAGACTACACCTATCCATCCTCAGATGGATGATCTTGTCGAGAAATGCGATTGGGCCCTATGGGAGCTTGTGGCAATGATGGCTGATTGAAACCAAGAGGAGTAGGATCAACAGCTTTCCCTATCGTAGATGGTATACGATAGGGAAAGCTGTTCTATGGAACATGCAATCACTGCCCCTAGCCATAAGACTTTTGGGCCTGAACTGACGCATGATTGGACTCCATTCACCATCTGGCGTCGAATCTTCTGGAAGTGGCTGCACCAGTCAAAAGGAGGTAAGGCGTCCATGCGAAATACCCGAGTACAAAGAAGGCAACAAGGTGTGGTGTTTCTGTTCATAGCAAAAGGTTTACCTAAAACTGATATCGCCTCGGGAGAAAGCATGCCCCTTCGTGATAAAAAGAAAGAAAAAAAAAACACTGACGCCGTCTTCCGCATCAATGTATTATTATTTTAGCAATAAATCCAGTAGTTTCTAGTGTGGCACGACATTACCGAAGCAGCTCTATTCTGCCGTTTAACTCGTTGTTTGACATTCATCGTTCGCTTTTCCCTCGCGTTTCGAATCCAGTACAACCCAGATTTAAAAGATACCCCTGAATGGGTTGCAACCGTTTTTTTATTTTTCTCCATGAAACGCTTGTCGAAATCACTCAACTCAACAGAAAACTCTGAATGGACGACTTAAGAAGATGAAGCGTTCGAGGAAAGGCGAACCCGCGGAAAAGCGGAATTCTTAATGAATAGCTCTAAATCTCCGGTAACCATTAATTTACCTTTTCTCATCTCAAGGGGGAGTTTCCAGGTCGGGGCACAGAACCCAGAGAAAAGCGGAACTTTATAGATGTTTTTTGGCACACATTTATTACTTTCCAACGCGCCCTACTTGAAAACGAGAATTCGCCAGAAGCAAAATCTGAATAATTACAATGGATCCTTTCATGGAGGTAAAAATGGGTCGATGTTGAGAGTTGGAGGCCTTAAAAATACAGCGTTTGGTTGATGTTTACTTGAAAGGGGAACTCTTCTCAGTGCTAGCTCAATGGAACTTGATTTGGGGCTGCTAAATGAACACTCTATGACCAGTTTGGGCGTACTCTGCTGCAACTGTGGAGATGCACTGATTTGCACCTGATCGCTGAGCAGTTCCTCTTTTGCTCCAAGGCGCAGAATTTGCCCTGCCCATCTTCCCTAGGACTCTGAGCTCTTCATCTCGCTCGTGAACATTAGACACTTCTTGAGACTTGGGATTTTGTAGGCTCACCTTCTGAAGATGTTCTTCTGCTTGAATCCTTGACGTCTTTGTCTCGTTTCATGGCGTGGCCTGCTTTATGCTTTCCATCCATGGCATTCTCTTCATCCTTCCTGTTTTCTTGTTCCTTTGCCTCCTCTACAGTTTTGTCTTCAGCTGGGTTTTCATCATTAAGACTAGGTATCTCTGAATTCATTGTCATTTTCATCAAACCTTTGTTCAGCCTGTCTGGATCTTTTCTCGTGTTCCTCTTTAGCGATGTCACAGCCAGTAAATCCTGAGGTTGCCTTTATCCATTATTAAACTCTTGCTGAGAACCTTCGTCCTTTCCTTGAGGCCCGACCACAAACACCACGCGTGTTCTTTTATATTTCCCTGGAAACGAGCACAACCACCCCGGAGCTTCAAGAAAGTCCACAGTCCATCTACTCTGTCAGATCTGTCACTTCCAAGCAGGTTGAGTCTCCTCTTTATTTTATTCAGTTCTGCCTGCAGCAGATCGCGGGCGTGCATGCTGCAAGGTCAGCAAACATTTAAGATTCTCTCTTGTTATTTCCCCTGCTTTATATAACTGCCTACTCTATTCTTTTCAGGGATCTTCAATACTGCCCAATCCCTGCTACAACCTTGGGTTTCTATTTCTTGACAAGTTGATCAACTGATGCGAGACTTGACCTAATCCAAGTCATAACTCGTATACCGCAAAGGGCCCCAACCACTGCAACCGATTAAAGCCGTCATGCAATCGCCCCGTCGACCCCACTATTTATTTTCTCCCTAAAAAGAAAAAAGTAGCCTCACTGAGGATAATGGAAGTTCCTTTGTTTTCAATGGGATTTTCCTCCCAGACAGAAAGCGTTCCAGTGCGGAAATTACAAACGTTCAACTTTTCAACAAACTTATCCGGCTTCGTTGCGAAGCCAATGAAGTCTGAAAACGAGAATAAAATTTCTTGGCCGTATTGTTGTATGGTATTGATTGGAGCGGAGGAACGGATCGTAACGACACTCGCTAACTTTGGCGCAAAAGCCATAACAGATGAAGTTGGGAGCACTGGAACCCCACTGACCGGAAAGGTTTTCAATGAAATATACACCTTATTGTCGGAGATAAGGGAAAATCAAGTTGGAGGTTATTTTCCGTGTCAGCTCAACAGGAGATACATTTCCAGAGGGCGGAAACGAGGGTCTGAGTCCATTAGGTTTCCCCAGCTGTTGAGATCGTCGGAGCGGAACCTCCGTTGAATTAACCTAATGGATTCGTTTTCATCATCCACCTGAAACACTGTCATATCTCGGCAGGCATCTATCATTCTGTCCTCAGTTTGAATTCATGAATCAGTTCAGCGGTAATGGGGTCTGAGCTGCACCAACCAGGTGGATGTAACCTTTATGATACATGAAGGTATTGAACATTAGGTACTTACCACTTGGGAATCCAATCCCGCAAGAATAAAACATAAGGTTAAAAATCATAATACTGACAACATTTTACATGATCCTAGGCTTTATAATCGAAAGAATCCATCACTTGATTCCTAGTCTTGAAGGTTCGATCGTTTACAGTCTCTCCCAAAGTTTGAATTTTTTTTTAAATCTGAAATTTTGACAAAATACTAGGTTTACCATCTAGTTGTGCCCGCAAATTTTTCAGCCCGATCGCCCAAACCCGTGGGGCGCTATGGGTTTTTTTTTTTTTTTTTTAGAATTTCGGCTATTGGGTCGAGGTGGTTAGGGAGAGAAAAAGACTCCTCTACTGAGTACACAACGTTTTCTCTCCCTAACCACCACATTGAATTAGACCTCTGCACCGTCGGCAAAAACCACACCGTGAGTTAGGTGTGGTTTTCGAAGTATTTTTGAACGTAGCATCCATTTTTGGGCGTCCTAGAACGATCCGATTCTACTGTGGGGATCTAAAGGGCTTTCATGGGGCTACGAATGGTATTTTTAAAGGATCCCATGGTAGGTCCGAACAATGTAGGAACATTCCTCCAGGAATATAAGAATAGATGGCATCTGACAGTAAATTTACGCAAGACGAAAAATTGTATTTTGCGGGAGGCGGTAAATTATCTAACAAATAGAAGTGAAGGATTGATGGCCGGTTGAGGTAGTTCATTCGTATACTATCTGGGACTGCTCTTACCCCGGAGTTAAACATAAAACCTCACTCGGATAAGAAATTGAGTTTGACTAAGTGATTTAATACTTTGTGGACGAAATTTGTAGAAAATATTCGGACCCCCATGTCGGCGAAGGTAAAATTTTTATCAGTAAGTCGAACTATCGTTTGTTACTGGGGTCCGTTTTGGGGGTATGAAATGTATGAGCAAGTTGAAAATTGCAGACATTTTTTATTAAAAAAACTTTAGCGTTACCCACAAACACACCAGATTAATGATTTATTTTGAGACCGTTGCTTTGCTCTCTTTTTAGGAGAATGTGCCGGCATGGTGAGTGCCGAGTGACTCGGTATCAAAATTAGTATGTAACATACCCAGTTCTCTTTCATATTTTCACCATTCTTCAGAAAGTATGCTTTTTTGGAGTTTCACGCTTTAAATCCATGTAAGATTCTTTGTTCGAGCATTTTTCGTATCGAAACCAAACAATATGAGTGCGACAATAGGTATATTATATTGTCGCACTCATATTGTTTGGTATCACCCAACACTGGTCGGGATTTATTCTTAGGTGTACAAATATGACGAATATGGAAAGAACATGCATTGGCAACATTTTCCACTTTTTGATCAGGTACCGGTAGAGCTTCTCGCTCCCACTGTTTGGCATACTTTTTCTCCCACTAAAACTCCAAACTCCCCAATTGGTACGGTTTAGCTCACCCAGCGAGCTATTTCTTCCTCGGGAAACCATTAATGCCCTAAATTAAGGGTTTCTCTCTTATACGAGCGCATTTATAGCGATTTTTCATCCCGCCCGACGTCTCATACATTTTTTTTTTTTCAACATTTTTCAACGTTTGCCGAAAAAGGCGTCCGACCTAGGCGTTGTTGACCCGTTTTTCCATTGTTTCGTCTTTCCGACCCTTTCAACGGATTATATTTATTTTCCCTCACGGTGGGGGGGGGGGGGTGGGGGACGTGCTAAAGCCCACCCACTGATAGCCTGCCGGACGTCACACAGGATTTTCCGTCATTGTTGCTTTTATAGCCCCACAGGGCGGAAGTTAAATGGCTAGGGGTTTTTATTAACCGATCGATTCAAAGAGTATTTGTTTCAATTTATAGAAAATTTACCGTTCATTTTCCTTTACTTTTCTGTTTTTCTATTTTAGCAAGTATTGAATAACATTTATTCAATACTAAGTATTAATATTACAAGTCAAAAACCAAACCAATAATAGGCCTATTTAATATTAGGTGACTTCGCAGAGCGAGGTCTGGCCGTTTGGAATTGAGTGAAATTTACTCTCAAGCCAAGATGAAATTAATGGAGCGCGTTCCGAGGTATTATCCACTCTATACACTGGGGACTGCAGTAGCATCTATGCTATATATATATATATATAGTGTATATATATCTATACTATATATAGCTATAGCTATGGATAAGCTACTCCTTATTCCAGCGAGCAGCAAGCAAGGAGAAGGTTGACCGTTTTTCGACCATGGTTTTTGAAAATGGTGCTCATTCGATTGAGAATTTAATGCTCTTTATGTTTGTATACAGATCTCTAGATAGTCACTTTTTCGCTAGGAAGCACCGTATAAATGTTACCGAGAAAAACTTTAAAACGTTCCAAAATGTTGAGGTTTTTTGGATCCCAAAAGCTGTCCCGAAATTTGTTGCGTCACCATTTTTTATATTTACTTCCTAGTACACATCAAAAGTACCTAGTCCTAGTTTACAAGTCCCAAAAATTAAATTTACTAGGTACACCACCTTTTGCACAAGCTGATTTCTGCACTGACTGGTCAAACATATTCACTACATGCGGGGAAACGAGTCGGGTTCAAGGATTCAAAAGTTCCTCTTTTCTCGCTGGGGCCGAGACGTTCCATAGAGTAGAGGATCGGGGCCGAGACGCGAATTCCCCCAAAATTGATGAACTGACCCCTTCAAACCCAATTTGAATTGATTTGAAAAGCTGGTGAAACATGAAATACTACGCTACTATGCTTTTCTTTACTCGATCTACCATTTCTGCGCTGCTGCCGCTTTCCCCGTGAAATCCAAAGCGCTCCTACTCTATCATAGCCGTCTAGATCTCTGGCATCACCAAGTCAATTGCCTGACGTATTTTCCGCCACTCCAACCCTTCTTTAGCGATTTTCCTCTCTCCCCCCTTTCCCGCATCCCCACATGTCACAGATTTATCCAACGGCGATCTTGAAGGACGGGAAAAGTATTATTTTCGACGTTGTGACATATATCGGTCGGAACTTCCCCCTTTCGGGCCCATCAATTCTCCTTGGAAGATATTGGAGCTCGTATGTCCTACAGCCAGTCTGATGTAAGAAGAAAAACACCCACATTGGAAGAGTCGAAGAAGCGGCAAACAACGCGATATTAACATCTATGTTTGAGAATCAGTCCTCCCCAGCTCTCAATGTCAACTTCTCAACACAAATATCCGTTTTGACGTTCAAGATTGTTAATCCCTCCAAGTCATATTATATTATGTTATAATAGGTACCCGGTGGGCCGTGTACCCAACTTAAAAGTCAGACAGTGGGGGAAAAATCATTTTTGAGACAAACATATTTGTCTAGACTATAGTCTTTCATGATGTGAATATTTATCAAAAGATGTTCTGAACGAATATGGCCTTGTGATGAGGGGCGACCAATGAGGAGCCGAGTTGCGTAGCGAATCCCCTCTTTCTGGCCAAAGTCGTCGAGCATTGCTTGTTTCGTGTTTCCCTCGTCGCCTGTCATTTCAAGTCGTGTAGGTAATATTATGCGTGAGCAGAGCCGGGAGTGAAACGAATTTTATTTCTATCTCGTAATTCCTTCGAAAAGGGAAACACATCCGTGTAACCACTCAGGTTTCCCCGGAATGTATTTATACTAAGTATAAACAAACCCTCCCTTCACATAACTGCCGAAAATACACGGGAAACCTTATCGTAACTTTCCACCAGTTTGACGGATGCTCGTTCGATGGTATCAACCTGTTGTTAACGCTCCCACTTTCTTATCCCATTCAATATTTATTCGCGTTTCTCGGGTGTTTCAGAGGGAGACAGTTTGACAAGCGCGAGGGAACAAAAACCACTCAGTTGAAATGGTGAATCATGAGTTATTCGTGTTCTGTTGCAGAATCTGATGCTTTGGAGCCCAATCTAAACCTGACGAGAACTTCACTCATTTGGCCTACAAGAGGATCATGGCCGGAAGTCAACAAACAAGTACGTTTTGTGTTTTTTTTTTTTTTGAAATACGGGTTGTGGCAGGGTGTAGGTAAATCGATCAACCATGCTGACAAATATGGCTTTGTGATCCGTCAACGTGATTGATATCTATTTACCATGTACTGAGGGTATTGAATGTTCAAAAACATCGGTGAAAGTTCCTATTATATAATATATGCATACTATGTCGCCTCCTTTTTGTAAAAAGCTTAGCCTTATTGCAAAATACCTTATCGCAAAAAGGCTGCGACATCTACGTTCGCCCCATCTCCCATGCTCAGTCTCTGTGTTCTTGATGTGTTACTTCCAAGTTAGTATACAGTGTAGGCTCAAACCTTGATACCGAACTTGACTTTTCCTTGGAAGTGAACCACTACACAGAGCGACGTTACCGACCATTCCTGCAGGAAGGCAGGCCATGGCCTTATTAGCGTGAAGATAATGAGCGAGGACTTTGTTGGGTTGACCTTCGCTTTCCATTTGTTCAGCCACACTTCACCTTTGGCCTCTTCAGGTGCCATCTTGCCTCCATGACGGTGTCTCCTGAAGTGAGTATTCCCCCGTCGTCCGCACATTGGGCCAGAAGCGTGTCACACGTAGCAGGGAAGTCGTGGCAGTAGGCGTTGTAGAGAAGCAGGCTGAGGGGCGATCCTTGTGGAACTCCTGCCTCCACGAATATTCCTCGCTGATTTTCACCATAAATGTTCTTCCACTCAAGAACGACTTGGGAAGAGGAATTCCTCTCGTTAACGATTCGGGAGGCATGGTCGGATTTTTAAGAGGAGTTCATCGTTCCAAACTCTATCAAACGGCGACAGTACATCCAGAAGGGCTGCTGCATGTACAGGAAAACCCAAGGGTGAAATTTTGTTTCATTTCACCCCAGTGTCAAATAATCCTGTTTTATTGGATTGGACTGGAGCGCATGTGGACTGGTTTCCTCTTGCTTAATTCCTCTAAAGTTATCTCATCTTCTCAACACTGAACTCCCACTGCTTTCCCAATTGTCAGTAAAAATTCTTGATTCTTAAGAAATGAAACGACAAAGTCGGCAGATCCATCAAACGGTTCATAGCCACCACTCCGATTACGCTTGATGCTGAAAAGGTGAAAAAAAAGACAGTTGAGTTGAAAAAACCTTCTGAGCGACTTCTAATCGGCTTACCTTCTTTCACTCCCTCTCCGCTATTGGAACCGCCAAGAAAAGAGCTCTTTTGATTTTCTTCTCGCCAGTGTAAACATAATGGAGGCCTTCAAACTCCATTCCCGCAGGAGTTTCACCGATGGTGCTTTAAGAACTTTTTCAAGGATCTGTATAATCCAGGGTGAACAAACCTTAAAATTTGAAAACTGATGTCTACACTGGGTTTTGTTTATTGTTCACAGGTGAAATGGTGGCTGATGCTGCACGCCTACGGGTTTGCCATTTCGTTCCTCGTTCTGGCGTTTTACGCTTTTTTCTCGATTCTCAATATAAGGTGAGTTGAAGACGAAGGAGAGACTTGACATAAATTGGGATACTCAAGGGATTGACATTGATAGCCCTGTGACAAGCGTGGCAACCGGGCTTTTCAAGTTGTGAATCTTAACGCAGAGATGAATTTTAACGCAGGTTGGCTGCCTGTCTTATCAAAACGTCCGGCTCTACCGTCAACTGTTTTATCAAGGCTAGCAGTTGTCTTATCAACGTCGGTAGGTGCCAAAGTCCGTTTTCCCATTGTCGAGGGGGGGGGGGGGATTCCAGAAGGTGGATGACAGCTGGGGTGAGTGTGGGGTTATGCAGGGAGTTTCAGGGTGGACGAGGTCAGGGATGTTCGTAAGAGGGACACGACGAGTTTCTTCGGGAGTTAAACTTCACTGATTGGTAATGGCTTTGTTGAAGGTTTGAATTGGTTCATTTGGACGTTAAAATTCAGCATGTTTTGGGTAAAGTAAGAGGTTTTTATTTGAAATCTGAAATTTTGACGAAATGCTCGGGGTCCATTCTTCTAAAATGATTCTAGTTGTGCCATCAACGTTTTCATCCTCCGTGCCCCACCCGAGGGGGCTCTGGGGCTACACTAGGGGTTAGGGTTGGGAGGATTTCAGTTATTAGATCGAGTGGGTGGTCGTTTTCAAAGTGGGTCTCAACGATGAGTCGATTCTTGGTAGTCCCAGACCTTTTGGGCTACCGCATGAGGCTCTAAGGGGCTATACGAAGAGTTTTTCAAGGTATTTCTCGGGGGATCGAGTGGGGTTTCATTTTTGAGGTATCGTAGAATCGATTTATGTGGTTGCCACATCTGTCGGGTTACACTGTGGGGTTCTTGGGGATTCTAAGGGGGATTTTGAAGTTTTTTTCCAGGGGGTGAATAAGGTTTTTGAACTTATTTTGGACAAGGAGTCGGTCTGGTCAACGTTTGATGTAGAATGTCTGGTCAACGTTTGATGTAGAATTTACAGCTCTCTCTTCTGTCACCCTAACCATCTCATTGGATTAGACCATCGGCGAAAACCACACCATTTATACTAATATGTTTTATAATATATATTTATAATATAAACCCGTCGAGAAACAAGTCAGCAGCTCGAAATGGTAACTAACACGTGAAAACTCATTCAATGAAAGTTGTATAGCGTCCAATTCTGCTTTCAGAGAGAACAAAAACTCGTCACCCTTAAGTTCTAACACCACGTAGGTAATTGACTTTTCGCTACTTTACAGGAGAGACAAAAAACTGTTTTATGCCATAATATGAAACAAAAAATTTTAGGTCGTTCAAACTTTTGACTCTTGTCCCAAATACATAAGTAGGTGAACCTATTCAAAAGAATTATAATTATTTCCGTCCCCGAGAATTTTACTTTCAGTTAATAATTAACTTAGAAGTAAAATTCTCTGGATGTTGATACTGCCAGCACACGTTGTCGACATAGGTACATAGGTAAGATACGATGTTGTTCGCTGCTGAAAACTAGGTACCAAATCGGAATTACCTGTGAAAAAACCTACCCTCCCACCAACAAAAATTTAAGCTGATCGTTAGATACAGTTACCTCGTCACCAGTAAAAAAAAATTAAAGTAAAAAGTAAAGTAGGTTTTTTTTTTTGTGTGTGTTAACCAACTGTTTTTCACAATTGGGGCAGGAGCCGACCCCGCACTGTACTCAAAAAAGCTTTAGAAAATTCTTGCTCCATGGAAGGATTCGCATAAACTAGCGTTCAGAGGTGAATTGTCTGCTGACAAGACAGGCGTTACAACACGTGGTTGACTTTTGGTCAAACATTGGTGTTCGTCCGCGGATTCGAACCAGGCTGATCAGCGCGCCGACTGATTTGTCACCAGTAAACACGTGCATTCAATGATTTTATTTTAAAATCAACTTTGGATACGAAGACTTTGTTTACTGGATGAAACCAGCAAAGAGGACGAGTCTTCAACATTTCAATGTTCGGTACCTACTTCAACATAATAATATTATGTATAACGTAAATTTGGTACCTACTTCAACATAATAATATAACGTAAAGTTTGCATGTCAAAGTATCCCATACGGAGCTACAGGTAAACGCAATTAAGTGTTGATACTAGTATTAAATAGCAAATTTGGCTGTCATTTTCGTTTTTTCTGGTTTTTATGTTTCTAGGGGCCGGTTTTTGAAACCATAGTCAAATCACCGCAAACGAGTGGTTTGGTGACCACCGTCAAACGCGATTTTACAGCCGCTATTTTGTCGGTGTTTTTAGAACCATAGTCAGCGTTCCGACAGCTGACCACGCCGTAAAATTTTGGCGCCTTGAATATTTTCCCTAGGTGAACTTTTTTCGTCATTGCGGGTTTTGACAACTCATTTGTGAGGAAGGAGTTCACATTTCCCGCTTCTTCTGCCTTCAACATGTCATTATTTTGGGCGTTATTTGAGCGAAAAAAGTAAACAATTATCTCCATCTCTTTCTACCACTCCCCACCCTCCGCGGCGCGCCGTCTCGTCAGTCAGTTGTTCCTCGTCAACCAATGAAAGCGGTGGTCACGGCTCCGTAAAAATTTGACCCCAGGGTCCTGCTGTGGTTACCGTTTCGTAAAAATAGCGGCCCGTAAAACGGTAACTAAGGTTCAAAAAACGCTTTTTCCGTTTTACGGCCGTCAGAGTCGTCTTTTACGGCCGTCAGAGTTAACTATGGTTTCAAAAACCGGCCCTAGATGACCTTGGCATGGTTACCATGCCTTCGGCTATGTCAATACCTATCAAATGGTATGAAAACTCATTTTCATCAAAATGTCAATTACGTGGTTGACTTGAGTGACGAAATGTTATATTTTGTCAAACGAGAATTTATGAACTTATAAATGTTTGGAAATACCCCTGAGCGACTATAGTCAGTATACTGACATTCCTACTGCGACTATAGGCAGTATACTGACAATCCTTGTCCAGTCATGTATGCATAGTGGCTTAAATTACTTGTTGTGAGCCTCTTGCATGTCTCTAAAAATAGTCTTACATCTCTAAAAAGTCTTAATTCTTTCCCTGAGGAATTGGAGTATTATTAGGATGTAGTAGGTTTAGAAGAAAAAGTTTCACATTTTACCCTAGGGTTTATTATTCTTTGATATAGGTAGGTTACTTGTCCGAAAATTAATTCAGTCAATAAATTTTTTTTCAAATTTTTTTACTCGAAATATTTGACCTCCTGGGATCCTTCAAAAATCACATTAAATGGACAAATTTTGTAGCCCCATGAAAGCTCTATAGGTCCCCACAGTGAAATCGGATCGTTCCGGGACCCCCAAAAATGGATTCTACGTCCAAAAGTACTTCGAGAACGACACCTAAATCGATCCCATAGCCAAACCCTTCAAAAAACCCACCCGTAGCCCCTTTTTAGCCCCATAGCGCCCCACGGGTTTGGGCGATCGGGCTGAAAACCTTGCGGGTACAACTAAATGGTGAACCAAGTATTTTGTCAAAATGTCAGATTTAGAAAAAATTCCTACTTACTGCCAAAACGGCCCGGACGGCGTACAGCGGACGGACATTTTGGTTTTGGAATCCCTCTTAAGACGATTAATGTCAAATATTGAGGCCGATCGGAGTCGTCGACCCCCGTTGCGATTACATAGGTATATTATTCCAAGAATTATTTATAATTCTTGGATTAATAAGTATTGGTTTATAAACCAAAATTGGATTTTCAGCTCCCAAGAACTGGATTTTCGCCATCAAGGAATCTTTAAAAATCCAATTATTGGATTTTTACCATCAAGAATTGGGTTTTCAGCCCCTCCAGAATCATAATATGATAATATTATTATCACTCACCAAGAATCAAGCCTGATAGAACGAATCCCCATTTTGAGGCTTCTAAAGGGGGTACAGGAGAAGTTGTTGTAGGAGTTTTGCCAGCGGGTAGTTTGAAGTGTTGTTTTCAAAGTTATTTTGGACGTAGAAGCGCTTTATCAAGCTCCCAGACCTGATCGGACACCCTACAACGATTTTTGAACAAGAGTGACGAATCATTGTGTAAACATTACAGCATTTCTCGTGCTACTCACAAAAATCCATCACGTAGTATTTTTGGGAATTGTCGTCTCGTTCTAACTGGAGCAACTGTCCAGCTGAATCCGTCTGCATAACATCCACTCCAACTCTCACCCTCCCGCTGTCATTCCCAAAGTCGAAACTCACCCCGAAAAGTTTTGTGCGGCCCCCCGAAGCCACTTCGAATTGAAAACCTTCTCTGTGGAAAGGGTTTCACATAAATCAGGCGAAAAAAGGGGGAGAGAAACAAAATTGAAGCACATCACGTTGCGAGAACCCCTTTGAGCAAAAATTCTTTTACAGTCGTGTAACTGACAAAACTATGACATATTACGTGATATGCTTTACAAGGCGGACCCATTTCGAAAATGGCTACATTTACCCTGTGTCGGCTTCGTCTCGTCTATCCGACGAAGACCCTTTTCTCTACCACATAAAGTTGGATAAGGTCATAATCCTTGGCAGTCATCCTCCCCCTCCCCCACCATCTTGGCAATGTCAAGGTTGGTGCCCCTAAATGATCGTTTCGTCGATGGCCGTTCTAGGTATTCCGTTCTAGTCGCCGAAAGAATGGACTTCCAATCGAGTTCTCATTCGATAAAATTATTCCAAACGACACTTTAAAAGAGTAGTATAAATCCGTTGAGGGAACAAGGGTTGGCATGTTCCTGGTTTCAAATTGGGAATCAACAAGTTGGCCAACTAAAAAAAAGCTCAACCAACTGGCCATTTGGGAAGCCAAAATTACAATCAACGGAGTTACAAAAATTTTTGTAAATTTCCATTTTCTCCCTTAGTTCACAAAATATCTGTACAAGCAATCAGAATTAAGCCACTATTAGCGTTTGGAAGTTTTCTATTGATAAATAATAATAATAATAATAATTATTATTATTATTATTATAGATTATTATAATCTTAAGTCATGTCCCAATTGTGCGGCTTAGGGGCGAGAGTTTCTACTTAAGTAGTAAGTAACCGGAATGAACACTTCAAAGGTCAACATGATAACTTCTGACCGCCCTCCCGTCAATTCTACAGTTGGCTACACTGTGCAGTTATTTTCATTCGGGTTGTTCATAATTGACAAGCTGCACCTGACGGGCTAATTTCACGTCGATAATGTTGGCAACGAGGGTTTCGCATTATTCTTTATCGGCGTTGGAATTTAATGAATGGTATGTTCCAGCCCGGACGTGATGTAATTTATGCTACTGGCAACACCAGATTGTCACGCCAACGAAGTTTACTCGACCTCATAACCCAATCGCTTATTATGCTTCTCGAAAACTCTAATAAACATGGATGAAATATCGAAACGAAAAGAATGTCGAATCATTTGGTATTGAATTGTGTTTGAACTACCTAGCGAAATCTTACCTAGTTAGTTAAGTCCGTCATCACTTGCTGTTATGATGAGAGCTTTTGATGTAAAAATACGTACCTACAGCACAATGGGTAAGATGACGAAGGTATTTTTTGTTGCACCCCATAATTGCTCCAATAATGCACCACACTGTGGGCCAACCGAATCTGATGTCGCAGCATACGTACAAGTGAGGCAACCATCCCCAACCCGTCCAGACATGATAATATCGTCCATATTATGGTCCGTCGCTGAACCAGGGGGGCTCAGGATCAAATGCCTTGGATTCAGTTACCTGAATGTAGGTTCAACTGCTCCAAGTTACTCTGGGCTGTAGATGAGCTTAGTTGCTTGTTTAATTGAATTAACAATTTAGTACTCAGCAGAGGAGTCGTTTTCTCTCCTTAACCACCTCATTGGATTAGACCTCTGCACCGTCGGCGAAAACCGCACCCTAATGATCAAACTTGGTTGGTATGGGTATTGACAGAGAGAATGTGAAATTCACGACCCTTCCGAAGTTGCATATTTTCTCCGTTTATGATCCCATTTGATTTTACCATCGAGTAACATTTTGGCCATGATTTCTTTGTTTAAATGACGTTTTACCGACTAAATATCGATTACAGAGCGATGCCTCTTTACACATCACACGTGTATTTATTGATCTCCTTTCGAGCATGGCGCTACTAATGTTGGTCAAAATGGGATGTCACTGTTAAATTTGTTTTTAGGTTCTGTATTTATTACAGCAAATAGAAAAGTGTCCATCAAAATGTACCTTGATGTGTTTAAAGATGTTCTTTTTCTCGTTGCAGGTCCCTGATAACGTCACGCCCTTTCATGTCCACAATCAACGTCTTCCTTTGCGTACTTTCCGCATCAAGAGCTATTGTCCTCTTCATCGACCCCTACGCACTAAAAGATGTAAGTAATTCACCGCCCTGGCTGGCGAGCGAAGGGAGAATATCATGACTAAACAAACAACTCTAAACGGCCGAAAATCAAAGAAAACACTCGTACAACTCCATTTCATGTTAAGTCAACAGAAAGGAAGGTTATAAACGGGCTAGTTTGAATGGGAGTTGCGGTCTTGTTGCACTGGAAGGACCTATTGGAATATTGAAATGAACCTTGTTAGTTTACCCTGGGTTTAATTGGATGTCGGAAGTTCGGAAGCGGAATCAAGGGCGTACAAGGTTTTTACTACATGCTATTGGCAGTCGACAGGTTTGCCAATGGTCGAATACGCTTCCACGTTTATGTTGCAGACAATGCCGAGGCTGTTGGGGTTCGCCATTTGGGATCTGGGTCTTCCCTCGCTCATCTCGGCTCTCGCTTTGCTCCAGTTGGCCCTCATCCACCTCACGCAACTTCCGGTGAGTGGTTTGATATCTGATAATATCAGTTCATAGTATGAACCTGATTGAGGGGCATCCCTCTTGTGATTGGCCCTCCTAGACCCGTTATTTCACACCCTCATCCGTACTAATCCTCATATCCACAAGCTCGCATCCTCTAGTGCCAACTGTAAATATCTCCTGCTTGCTTAGTTTCACATAGTATAAGTCAAATGTTACCTACGTTTTGTTCCATAGTGTAAAAAATTAGGCATATGAATTCTGTAGATCATAGATAGATCAGCGTGAGCAATGTGGTGTAAATAGCCTTTGGTAGCCATGTAGTATGATGAATGAACAACGTGCACTAACCAGCATGCAATTTAGAAAGTGAGAGAGAGAGAGAGAGAGAGAGAGATCGTTTTTTATTGTCAGCATACAAACGTATTTGACAATTGTCAAAATTCAACATTCTAAAGAATTAGTTTTATCTATATTGGAAACTCGCAAGTAACGTCAATTAAAGTAAAGTAGTAAGGCATGCTTTATTAAGTCTTTATGAGTCAGGAGTCCAACCATCCGCTGCCACGAAAAAGTCCTCCAGAGAGTACGGTGCCAATGCTCTGAGAAACCGACCTGACTGAACTTTGAAGCAGCGTTTATTCATCATGCGAACACTAAGAGATACTGTTGAACGGTTTTATCGCTCACCAGTTCGTAGCCTCACGCGCTGCATCCAGCCGAATTCGAAATCAGGCACATATATGGCAAGTATACTTGGAGGCATTCCGTGTATTGTAATTGTGGGATGCGACGACGAATGCCCCAGAATTTTCATATGCGTACAACAAGCATTCAAGAATGTGCGAGGCTGGGATAGTAAGGACATTTAGATCCCTGAAAGCCTGACGACAGTCCTCACGGAACGACAGGCCTCCGACTCTCTCTGAGAGCTCTCCTCTGAGCCCAAAACACCAGTGATGCTGAAGGGACATGTCCCCAGCATATGATCGCGTATGTAGCCTTGGAATGAAAGCAGGCATAGTAGGCTGCGAGGACAGCCTCCCTCCGTAGCTTATTGGACAATTGACGCAGAAGAAAGGTACCGGTAGCACTGATGAGAGCACTGACGGTGGCCTCGCAATGGATCCTCCAATTCAATCTAGGATCGAGATGCACTCCCAGCAATTTAGCACTTGAGGGATTCGAGGAAATCGTTGTCAACGAACGCAGGCCAAAATACATAGTGACAGACTTCGACTCATTCATAGCCAGACCGTTGCTATTGAACCATACACACAGCCTCCCCAGTTCCGCCGGTCAACCCCTGAAGAGCATCGACGCAAGCTGCCGACTGAACGAAGGTGGAGTCATCAGCGAAAATGACGGAAAGCAAGTCGATGCTTCCAGGAAGCTCATTAACATAAATGATGAATAAGAGGGGACCCAAGGCTGAACCCTGAGGTACTCCAATGGAGACCGGCAAAGAGCCCGAAAGCTGGCCACCAGCACGGACCACCTGCGTTCCACCCGACAGATACGAGGATACGAGAGCAATGGCCCTCTCACCCAAGTTATATTTTTTCAGCTTAGCAATCAGTCGCTGATGAGGGACGCAGTCGAAAGCTTTCGATACGTCTGCAAAAAGTGCAGAGGCATATTCACCCCTCTCAAAACTTGCGAGGATCCTCGTAGTAAGTGACAGGATAGCATCCTTTGTCGCACGTCTGGAGCGGAAACCAAACTGATGCTGGGATAACAGATCATTCAACTCGAAATACTCGACATTTGTCGCTTCATGGCTTTTTCGATTATTTTTGAAAATACGGAAATTTTCGAAATAGGGCGATAGTTTTTCAAGTCGGAGCGTTCTCCATTCTTGTGCAATGGAAGAATTTCCGCAGCCTTCAGACACCGAGGAAACCTGCCGGTGTGTAAGCTCTCGTTCACAAGGTGAGTGAGGGGGTAAATTATAGAGAGCAAAACCCTCTTCATCATTCTTGAGGACAGACCTTGCGAGTCAAAGCTACCTGTATCGTTAAGTTCCTCAATGAAGTCCTGCACCTCATGCGGCTCCAAACCCTTGAAACAAAAGGGTGCCACTATGTCAGGCACCGGGAAATCGAAGGGCTCCATCAGAATTGGATCCAAGGAAGCGACGGTTTTTCAGCCAACGGTGGAAAAATGATTGATGAATTCATCAGTTGAAAAGAGAGTGTGAGATTTATTTGAGTCGGACTTGTTACGGTTGTCATTGATCACCCTCCACATTTCTCTCGTCGGGTTTTTACTTGAGAAAATCCTTGACTCGTATGCCTTTCTTTAACCTCCCGAATTGCTCGGTTATAGTCAAGTCGGGCCTTGCGGTATGCAGCTCGATCCGAATCGCCTCCCTCACACTCGGCCCAGTCCCTCAATGAAGTAAGCTGAAAGTTCGATAAGGTCAATATCAAAAATGAATCCTCAACAAAAGTATGTAGGTATACCTTTAAAGGGAAGGTCTTGGGAGGTATTTTGGATTCAATTTGTTTGAGATTGAACCATAAATGATGAAGATAAAGTTTCGCCCATTTTGCGTGCTCTTGCGCTCATGTTTTACATACTTTGGGCGCAAGTCCACTCACCATTGGAGGAGTTTGGGAGTCGGGTATGGGTAAAACGTTAATGTAATGGCGTGTCCACACTATCCTGCGGCTTAGGCTGAACAGCAAAGCTTAACTAGCGCGGGCGCGTCTTTCGGCCATGCTTCCATGCCAAAAGCCAAAATGTGCCGAATCCAGCCCGAAAGCTCGGTTTGGATCAAAGAACGCCGATTCGAATTGAAGCAAAGGTCACATTGCTAGGCGGCTTCAGTTCAGGCGAAAAAGGTGATTTGGGGTCACATTTCAGGCTCGGCCTCTTTCAGGGCTCTTGCTTTGTTCTAGTGGGCCCTCATCCATCTCACACTTCCGGAGAGTGTTTTGATCTCTTCTAATCGAGTTCAAAGAGAGAGCCCTTTCGAGGTTGTTCGTCGAGTAGGAACAAAATATAATTCTAACGTCTACCATTCAAGTGCCAACCCCTAGGTACGTGACGCAATCACCCTCACACAGCCACAATCAGTGATTTACATTCATATTTTTCCTCTCTAATCGATCAAACTCTGGTTTGGTCGGAGGGAAATCGCCGAGCTTCCACTTTTGACTCGAAGTTTGTTCGCAATGCGGGTTTGGAGGGTGAGGATGGCGTTTTCCAAACGAACACGAAGCTCGATTAGGAACACGGAATTACACGATATTATTAAACCGAATTTAGTCGGGAAAGTTCTCAAGTGCCAGTTCAAAGTTGTTTAGAGAGCGATATTTTGTGCTGTTAACGTAGGTACCGCAATCGAAATTTACGAAGATGTTGGTTATTGCAACAAACAAAAATGGAGAAATTGTTGTAATTTTTATGATATAGCATTGTTATTGAGCATATTTGATGTCATGAAATTAGTAGAAGGGCTGTGAATGGTTAGACTAGACATTAGATAAGCATGTATATGATTCTGATGATTATTCCTTGGTAAAAATTAAAATGTGATTAATAAATAACGAAAAGTTTAATGAAATTTGTTTTTTGAAGTTTTCGCCACTAAATTTTGAGGTACGTAAAAGAGGATTATTCCAAAATGGTTTTTTTTTCTGACAATTTTATCATTGAAATTTTCTCTCAAACTTCTTTTTTAACATTTGAAACAGTACAACGTGGTTAGGGGCGGTTCCATAACTGTTGTGTTGGAAGGGAAGATTTCAGTCCTAATTCTGTATGAAAAGTGTTGTCATTATATCCACCCAGGTCCTGTGGGTACTCGTTGATCCGCCCCTCAGGACCTCTAAAACTGTTTAAACCGGTCTCATAGCTCCTCCATCGATCACGATTTCATGAGGTTTTGCTGAGAGGACTACGTAATACGTGGAAAATATTGTAAGGTACAACGGGGTAAGAGTAACCCAGAGAATCGTTAGTTCAACACCTGCAATGTCCATCTAATCTTTTTTTAAATTTGACCATAGGTTTATCAAGCTATTTTCGATTATTGGTTGAATGTTGAAGTCAACAGCTCGATTAACTTCTTAGTAATGAACAATACAAAAATTGGGATCAAAGTTACACTTGCCCCACAGTGTGAGGTGCAAGTGTAAATCTGAGAAATTGGCATATAACTTTGTGCCGGGCAAGTGTAATCAAAAACAGCATCGAAAAATATCCAGAAATCTCTTATTTAATTTTTTATCAGTCCATTCTTAAGTCCAAATGGGAGTTATAGAAAATACGAGAATAGGCATTTTTTATCTTAAGGCAACCCATTAAAACCCATAGAATAAATTTTATTCTATGGGTTTTACTTGCCTCAGGTTCCCAAAAAACTTAGGTAAGCGTAACCCAGCACTTTTCCATTCCCTACAGGCAAATTCTACATTCAAACTTATATATATAGAAGCGTGATATATCACAGTAGGAATCCTACATGGATAGAATAGGTTCTTCTCACACACACACAAAAAAAGTTTATTCTATTCTCCTTGCAGATCCATCATGACCCATCACCCACCCCACCCCACCCGAAACAGGTGTAGCTTGCTTCCATTTGTAGATTCACAACGTCCCCATAAAACCTCCCTCCCGTGTGAAACGCGCTAACGGACAGTGTTGCCATCACATTAGCTATATAGGTAGTTTAGGAGAGTTCTAAACATCTCAGGTTGGATTCACTTACCCTCACCTACCCCAGTGTACCGTAGGTACAAATTGTTGAGGGCATCAGATTCTTTCCATACATTTTTAACCCAATATCATCAAAATTAAACAGGTTGATTAGCTATGACACTAGCTCTAGGAGCTATAAAACAAATTTGAATCCCCCCACCAACACTGGTCCGCCCCTGAACGTGAAAGTCTTAAATTTAGACTTATTTACACTTATTTAATAAACCTGTTGTTGCATGCTCAATTTTGGTTTTGCGGTATGACGTGTTGCATCTTGATGCACTGTGGTTTACAAAAAATTGCATGGTGCATGAATTTTTACCGTAATTGTTATGATCAAAACAGAATTGCAGTTTAATATTGTTGTCGCAAATTTAGGTGGGCCCGAGTTTTCTCAAGAAGGAGTCCTGTCTTTCTCTCATCATCACCCTCCATTTTACTTGCGTGCTCGCCGTAGACATGTCTCTGGGCCTCCACACTAAGATACAAGTGAGTTCTTGAATTGGTTGTTGTCAAAGTCGTGATGCGTGGTTTTGAAAAAGATGCCACACGTGAGGTCTCAGATGGGCGAGACGTCACGAGATATGGAGGACAGGGTGGCAGCACTGTCTTGCTTGCAGAGTGGAGGATGAGCGTGGCGTACCTGCTGCCCTCATACGACCCAGATTCACACCACAGATAGGGGGGGGGGGGGGGGGGGGGTACCTACCCCTCATGTAACACTGAATGTTCATCAATGAAGGCAATTTTTCCACATTTTACGTCTGGCACCTGTACAGCCGCCGCTGAGTGTTTAACTTTGGGAGCTAACTGCCTTATCCATTTAACCGTACAAAATGAACTCCGCCTCCACCCATGACGGGGGAAAGTTCCGCCCGGGAACTTCTCAACCACTTTGAAGTGAAACCCGTGTTAATGAGACGGGATGAGTTTGGGCGGAGTTTTGGGGGATTAAATCCGACCCTGGGCCCCGGGAAACGTCCGAGCTAATCCGTAATCCAGTCGGCGGATAATCCCATGCGAGGGGTCAGGTTTTTCGACGGTTTTACATCCAGTTCGTTTCCAACGCCCCACTAAACCTAATCACGGACGTTGGGTGTGATGGACGAGGTAAAAAGGAGCAGAGGTATTCATGTGTCATCGAAATCACTTTGAAATTTGGAATTTTTAGGATTTTTGAATAAATTGAGACAGTTTCAACCAAAACGGGCCGGTCGGAAAAATCAATTTATTCCTTTTGGTTTATTATTCTTGGAATAATCCATAGGTCTATGTAATCGCGACGGAGGTCGAAAATTCAGATCGGCCTCAAAATTTGACACTATCCGTTTCGAGATGTCTAGATTGCAAAAACGAAATGTCCGTCCGCCTTACACAGTACGCCGTCCGGGCCGTTTTGGGCAGTACCTAGGAATTTTGTTTAAAAATCTGAAATTTTGACAAAATACTTGGCTTACCATCCAAGTGCCCACAAGGTTTTCAGCCCGATCGCCCAAACAGCCCCACAGGTTTTTAGGGGTCCCGGAAAGATCCGATTTCAATGTGGGGATCTATAGGGCTTTCATGGGGCTACAAATGGAATTTTTGAAGGGTCCCAGGACGTGTAATATTTCCCGAGTGAAAACAAATTTTGAAAAAAAAATCGACACAGAGTTCATTTTTGCACAAGTAACCTATATGAAAAATACCAAACCCTTGTGTAAAATTTGCAGAGTTTATTTTAAAGAGAAATTCATTGGTTGATTTTAGTCAGCAGGGGTTGGCCCCCCCTATTCGTACATCAGTGGGTAAACTACTGATGTCAGCGTTACCCAGAGGACACCGGCCCCGCTAACGCCTCAGAGGCGTCGCCTCTAAGAAAAAACTAGGGGGCCACCCTGCTGGCTACGCCAGACAATCCGTATCCCACCTGGACTCAGACCCCCCATCAACTCGTTTTCCCATATTGTGTAGTTTCTTCAGCCCCTATTTTTTGACCACTTGGAGCAACAACGTATTTTTTTCAATTTTTTAAAAAGTTGAAAATCCTGTTTTTACCACTTTCGGAGCTCAGATGCCCCACGTGGAATAACGGTTTGATGGTTTCAGACTTTTCTTGTACTATGCTCGCCGAGCTGAATTTTTCGAGACCAATTTCAAATTTTTCCGATTTTTAGGAGTGCCTTAGAATTTTGATGAGCATCCTCCTCCTCGTTCTGCTCGGGCTGGAGCTCCAATATGAAATAACTCAGGCAATGGCAGGCAGAAAACTGAACATTTTAATACGCGTCAAATATTTGGGGTTGTCAATCTCATCAAACATCTGGTATCGCTTGACTACTGGAGTCAGGGTCCAACACAATATAGTAAGATTAAAGCGATATCGCTCGAAATCCAAAAAACTGCCACTATCCATTCCATCTTCACGACTTCCTTAATTCCAACACTCCCCGCGGCTTCCATCTCATTCACCGCTGAACGGGTATTCGCCACACTGCCGAATTTATAGCGGGTTTTCATTATTATGGACGTTTCTGGGGCCATTCGTGTCCGCGGGGGGGTTATAACCGGCCTTGGAAATTACGGCCGAACCAAACGGCGGAGTTATGCGCGCTCTATGAGGCGGATTGTTCCCTATTGTTATACCCGACCGTGCAAACCTGGAATCCTCCCTTTGTGGTTTAGGTAATTCCCAAGGAAGCGGTTGAAGGGAGGAGGTGAGATTAATTTTATCTCTTACCGATGATGGAGAGAAGATGAAGATTTGTCATGGCGGACACATTAACCCAAGGGTTCAAACGGCTAACTGGTTCAAGCGTTAAAACGGGATTTGCGGTTGTACAAGGGTAGATGTGGGACCCCGAAAAATGCATTGTGCGTCCAAAATTTCTTGGAAAACGACACCTCTATCGACTTCCTGGCATCCTTCAAAAGCCCCAATGATCTCTGCGGAGAAATTGGATGGTTCTGGAACCCTATAGAATGGATTCTACGTCCAAAAATTCTTCAAAAGCGATACCCCACACGACCCCTACCCGAAAACCTTCAAAAATCCCTTCCCGGGCCCCTATTTAGCCCCACGGGTTTGGGCGATCAGGCTTGCGGGCGCTAGTAGATGGCGAACCGAGTATTTGGTTAAAATTTCAGATTAAAAAAAAAAGCCTACATATCTTGCAATGCAAGACTTCTATCTACACATCTTGAAGCGTATAATGATAAATGTTGAGGCCGATTGATGGTTTAACGTCATTAAGTGGACGTTATTATGTGTGGACGTGTTTTTGGTGCACGTAGTGATGTAGCTGGCGCCATTTTGATACCAACGATAAATCCTACAATAAACTCCATTTTAACGCCTACTACTACGTTTCTATAAAACAGTGTTATTTTCACGTATTTGCCAACGCAACTCCTAGTTTGGAATGTTTCAGATCCTCAAATATGTGGTGGACGCTGTTTTCTACGCGTGGGGCGCCGCCGTGTCCTGTTTATTCCTGTATTGCAGTTCCCGGGCTCTCCGAAGTTTGTCGAACATGCCGTCGGCGATGCTCGAGCGGGACATCGACGACCAGTATAAGGGTGAGTGTCGTTTCGGAGCGGGAAGGGGGAAAATTGGTTGAAAATTTGGTTGATAAATAAGTGTTGTCACTTATTTAATTATTATTATTATTAAAGGTGTTGTACCGGCTTCGGGCAATTCCATACCCAACCTCAGCCAAATGAGCAGGTATCCTATCACTGAGACGAACTTCACAGGTTGAGCAATTGAGAGCTACCTACCTCTCAGTTGCGTACCTCTCAATTGATCAACTTGTGCAGTTCGTCTGAGTGATACTCATTTGGCTGAGGATGGGTAAGGAATTCCCCGAAACCGGTCCCAGACACCTTTAATAATTTTATTAAAAGGTTTAAAGTGTTGAATTTGACAACACTCCTTTATCAACCAAACATCATTTGATAAACGTTACACTACCCCCTGGACTCATCATCATTGTAGGGATAATGCAGTTGGCGATGTTGGCGCCCTACAACAATTTGGCGACGAGCGTAGCGGCGGCTTTGGTGCCGACTCTTCTCGCTCCGAAGTTGGTACAACATAAGCCCAACGCCCCGAGCCCGAGCAGGAGTGAGTATGAAAAAAATAAAAATAAACAAATCAATAAATAAAATAAACGACTTTTACGCAACACGGTATCATCCGCTACTTATTTGTGCAGCGATCGAGTCCACGACGGGAACTCCCAAACAAGAACCAATGAAGAGTTGCATCCTCAAACCGACGCCGAAACCTAGCCCGAACAGTTCCGACAGCGAAGACGCCCGAACGGTGGGCGAAAACGGGCCGAAAAGAGCGAAGAAACTCAGCTGGGGGCCCGACAAGAGAATCATCGCGCAGGCCCCCAAAAAGGTAAATTGGAGCCTGATACGCTGGCTGAGAAAACTCAATCAAGTGCCGAATCACAATGGTGCTGTATTCTCAGCAGGCACGAGAGCATTGCTTTTTAAATCATTTTTTAAATTTTTTTATTGGCAAATCAAAACTAAGAACCTAGGTAGTATTGTATCAGAAGTAACAACAAGTTTTTAACTATTCTAGTACCTACTAAAAATCTAATAGAATATTGATTCATTCCTCTTAGTAAAAGCATCTTAGATAAAATTCTGCATTCTGCTAACAATGTTTCTGTAATTATTTCAGATTAATGAAATATTTTCCTGATTTTGTGCCTTATATTCGCCCCTGGAATAGTAAACTTCATTTCTGCTGGGTGTGTAATATTCCTCTACAATCGATGGTGGTGAATCTATTCCTACTTGGTGCTCGTAAGGGGGAGTGTTTTAATGCTAGTGGGGCCGCTGACCATGTACACGAAGGAACTCTTTAAAACTGAACGATCCATGTCGATTTCTTCTTGATGCAAGTGTGTATTTTTTACAATAAATTTTAAATTCTCGGTAGAAATGATGAACAAATAATAGTTACTTTTCAGCTTTGATGAAAGTCATTGTATCGAAAATTTGAATCGAACTTTTTCGTTGTATCTTTTCTTAGTCCATACGGTAATGAGTTAGTGCTTGATTTTCAAGATAGAAACTCACTACCTACCGTATGCACTAAGAAGATATGCAACGAAAAAGTTCGATTCAAGTCTTGGAATTGAGTCATCGGATTCCGATGATCGGAAGTTCAATTTGGTCGAGTGTTTAGTGAATTTATTCGTTTCTAGAAAGAAATTAAAAGGTGTCTGTAGACGCGAAAAATACTTGAATGGAGATATTATTGATTTTGACAGAGTTTGCAGCAGCAGCAGCAGGGGCCGAGCAGATCCAAATCGGAAGATGAGAATGAAGACGCCAGCACTACTCTGCTGCCACCGACGAATAGCAAAGTGAGTGACGTAAAATTCATTTATAACCGCCAGAGTTTTGTGGTTGTCATGGTACGTGGAACGTGTTTTGTGTTGATGTACAGTTGGAGCCGGACCTCACTCTGGAGGCGATCCTCAACCATATTGCGTACATGAACCGGGGAGGCGTTTCCCAGACGACGGCGTCGCGGAAGGTCAGGCTGAGGAACACTTTGCGTCTCACGGCGTTGGTTCCCATCCTGGTGCTCGTACTGATAGTGTTGAGTTCCATCCGCATCATCACCCCGCAAGGTGAGAAACGGCCCAAGCCCGAATCGGGACGGCAAGTGATGTTGTTATTAACATTGTCGTCGTTTTCAGGGTGGTACTCAAACTACAGATCCTGGTTAGCTTACGAGACTGTCTGCCGGGTGTTGGAAGTGGCCATAGCCTCGTCGATAGCCTCTTTGACGAAACAGCCTGTCTCCAGGAGATCGTCTTCCAACCCATACCACCACAGGGACCTCGCTGCTAAGCAGTCTATGTTCATGTGAACCCATAATGTACCTACACAATGTGTTCACGCAGTCTATAAATCGGCTCTGAATTGAGTTGAGGTTAGGAAATAAGCGTGGTAGAATGGCAACTCTGTAATGGAGTGAGTGCAGTGAGTGTGAAAAGTAGAATCAACTTGACTCAGGAGTGGGGGGGTCAAGGATCCACCATTCAAGCGTGTCACGAAAATCACGAACATAAGGAGGAATTCACAGTCCTCACTCAAGCATTGTGGGTTTCTTTGAGGGAGTGTTATTCATTGAGGGCTGTTCAAGTGAAGAGTCCTCCTGAAGGGGCTTCGGCATGTGATAGCTACTCGTTGAGCGGACTTCAGTCCTCCAAGTGTTCCCTCAAAAGGGTTTCTTCACGGGTGGCTTTAGAGTGTTATTCATAGAGGGAATTTGATGCCGTTCAAGTGGAGAGTCCTGAGGCGAATGCTGGACACTGGTATGCTGGCCCATGGCCACGACCGGGTCCCCCAGAAGGGGGATCTCAACACTCTCTGGTGGAGAGTCCCCCTTAAGGGACTTCAGCATGACATTGTCTCGAGCTGCTTGTGGAGAGGATTTTTGTCCTCAGTCGAGCTTTGAGGGTATCCTCAAGGGTTTCCTTGAGGGATTGTTATTCTTAGAGGGCAGTTTGATGCTGTTCAAGTGGAGGATCCCCCCAAAGGGACTTCAGCATGTCCCAAGCTACTTATAGAGCAGAATTCATAGTCTCTCTCGAGCTTGGGGATTTCCTCTTGGGTCGGACTACTCATGTTATTCATGAAGGAAGTCTAATGCTGTTTGAGCAGAGGGTCCCCTCATCAAGATTGGTCAAGTGGCCCCTCACTCATTCATTTGGCAGTTTAGATGAGTTGCCTGGCTTTTTGGGTGCCCCAAACGATCCATAATATGGATAATAGAAATAATCGCAACTTCTGCCTATAACGACGAGGATGTGTCCCAGTCGATGTCCAAGAGCCCCCTCCTCTCTCATAATATGAGAGGGGGCTCTTGGACATCGACTGGGACACATCCTCGTCGTTATAGGCAGAAGTTGCGATAATTTCTATGGGTAGCAAAAAATGCTAACTTATGCACTCAAAGCCTCACCATTTCCATTACAGGGTTGACAATCCCTATACATGAAAATTCCACATAATCACAACTTGCTATAACTTCTGATCCATTTTGTATTATATATCTATGGCTCTGTTTCGTGCTTCCACCATGAAGTTCTCAACAAATTTGACGACAAACAAATATCGCTGCCCTTAAGAAACTATAAAAGTGCCAAATTTGACCACAACAAAGTTGGCCCTCACATTACGCACGTCTCACCATTCGGCCGAACGTAGACTTAAGTCACGCTAAACCTTGTGATCGAAAATACAGCATTACTTACCACAGAAAAAAATGAGAAAATCGGTACGCTTTTTGAAAACAATAATAACGGACGCTGTGACTAGTGAACTCACGCTTGTGCCCTAAAAGTGTTTGAGAGGTCTTTAAAAGAAAACACGTTTTAATAGAAAGATGTTCCGGTAGAAATTAGGAGTTCTGGAAAGTAGAATTCGACGTGTAGGGAAAATAGAAGCGGTCAAGTCAGTGAACATGAGTCAGCCTGGTTTAAAATGGCCGAATTCGCCCACAGCATATCGCCTCCACGTTCACATATCCCTTCCACAAATACGTAGCACCACATTTACAAATTTCCCATATTTAGGTATATGCCGAAAAAAATCACTTAAAAAAAGAAGTAATTAATTTTTAGTAAAAAAAGTCAAGTCAGGGAAAAAAATATTTCCCCTTATTTTTAGTAGGTACCTACGTAAGAAAATTCGGTAAAAAAAAAAGTTTTAAAATAAAACTATAGTGGCCTAAATGGAGACCCATAGTGATAAAATTGTAAATGTATAGACGTTATATTCTCAAAATGAGATTTGATATTGTGTTTTTTCTAAGTGTTCTATTGCGTATTTTAAATATTGTGACGTTGAAAACTTCGGTCAACGTTTTTGGTCAAAGGTTAAGGAACCTTAAAAGTTAGCCGGACGTTTTGTGCTTGAAAGTTTTATTGTTTGTGTTGGAACTAATCGCCAGGTTTCCTTTATCCCCCCTTTTAGAGTTCGAAAGGTCCTGCGTTATTTTTTCGGCGGCGTTCTACTGAGCGACTTCTATTTGACATGAGGAAAGTGTCTTTACGTTGAGCGAGGAATTTGGGCTTTTGGTAGTCTGCAAAAGAGGTTCAGTTTAAAGAAAAAGGTGGAGCACGAAAATGTCGCTGGGTTTATCAATTGAAAATTGTATCAGTCTGAAAGCTGGGTGTGTATTGACTATTGTCTGGTAAATTACTAACAACTAAATATATTATGAAATGGATACAAAAGAGAACTGGAACTAGAACTCAAAACACTGGATTAGTGTAAGGCATTCGGTCAACCAGGCCTGTTCCTCTCATAAGGGCCTACGTGCTTAGAGAATAAGTTTTCAAGGAAAATATTTTTTGGAAACATTACGTCAAAATGGCTGAATATATCAAATTTCGCACTGAAACGTAAGGAATGGCTGGAAAAGCCCCACGTGATTCGTCAGGAAAAGCATCGTTCAGCAAATAGTGAAAGGCCCCTTTTCTCTGGCTAGCCGACTAACTCGGAAAAGCATCTTTTTTCCAACTATAAGTGAAACATTAAAGGTTATTTAATTTTCAAGTTGTTGAACATAATTGTATGGCATTTTTTCAAGTTCGATTTGATGAGCGTTGCATCAGGATGATTCCTGTTAATGCACACTGGCCAGGTTCTCTGCTCATGTAGGTCTACATCATGAAACTCCCTGTCACTTCCTGCAATACGGTAGCGAGAACATGGAGTTTCCGCCTTCTGATCTCCTCCCACTACTCATCACAATTGTCTTTTAAAATCAAATCTAGGGAACGCTACCTCAACTCGAAAAACACCCGAGTTCAGTTCAATTCCTTCAGTTGGTATTTTTGTGGCCCACCTTTTTTCTCAGCTTGTCTCAGTCCATCTCCCCTCCCTTTTTTAAAAATAAATTTGCAACTTATGGACACGAAATATCATCGTGTTAACGATTCCCAAAAAGTAATCGTACATGTCCCAGTGAACGCGCTGCCTTATCCTCGAAGGGTACTACTGTCTAAGATACAAGTTTTAGTCCTCTCCCCTTCCTTATAACAACAGTAATTTCTCAAAACGTTTTTTACCGGCAAAATATCATAAAAGCGAATTTTTCAAATCGATAGAGCTACTCTCATTTAAGAAAACATTAATCGTTATCGACCATTCAATGATGGCAACACTGTGGTGTTAGTTGGATGTTTGTTTTATCGGTGTAAAGTATATGTTGAGCGTTCAAATCAACAAGAAATATATAAAGTTGATATAATGTGTGTTTTTAACCCGCGTCTGGGAGATGTTTGGCGGGAATCAATCATTATTGCGGAACAACACTTCATGAATTTAATTAAATTCGAAACACGTTTTACAAAAATAAATTCAATCTTTTAATGAAATGGTAGTTTGTGGTGCTATTGTAACGCATAGCACACACAATTTTTATAGTGAAACTTCATTGTTCATTTAGGTCTTCGGTGGACACAAAAGTTTGACGTTCTAAGGAACGTGTCGGCCCTGGCAGAACGGAACGAATACGGCGGGCAGCTCTTTGAGCATGTCGGTGACGAGCATGGACCTCGAATATTTATTGAAGGCGTGCCGGCTGCAGGTTCGAGTGATATACGAGGCGCTGAAACAGGCGAGAACGGAGTCGGACACTGTTTCTTTCAATGGGGGGTAGTTGGTAAACTTGCGGACGGACACCCAGCCGGCGAAGGCGGAGAGAATGCCTGCAAAGAGAATCGGCGTGATGGTAGGAGAATATAAATGATGAATTCGATTGAAACGGGGCAAAATTTCTTACCTGACAACATATCGCCCTGACCTCCACAGCGCCTGAAGGAACCAGGAACGTCGCAGAGGAAGTACGACAAACTATCTGCAAAAAAAAAAAAAAAAAAACAGCAAAATGAAATCTAACATGGCTCTGGTCAGGCAATGCGGTGGAAATTATTCATGGCGACAGGCTGATTGGTAAAGATGGGTTTAACATTTTGAATTTTATTCAAAATGTAAATATTCAGCTGTCTATCATAACTTTTTCCAATTGTTTGCATTTTACCCGAGGAAATTCAGCGAAACAACCCAGCAACAGGCTGTTTTTTTTTTCTAAAATTTGAAAAAAGAGGCTGTATTTTAATATTATATGGCGATAAGTATTATCAGATAATACTAGAATAGATTCTATAAGACAATACGCTGCAGCTTTAGCTGTTCACTTCGTGTGCCTTTCTTGTCCCTGCACTTTTATTCCCCGATGATAAGAGAGGCAAATATATGGGGCGTTCTCTCACCAGGTATACAAGAATAGGCATCTTGGACTAAAAATAGGGCGCTCAGGCAGAGCAGAATCAACCACCAGGTTTCCTGGCACCCCGAACCCCCTTCCAGAGCAATCCCTCACAAATCTACGATCTACCAGGGGGCACCACTCCCGGGCAGTTTAAAGTTCAAGTTCAGTTTCAAGATCTGCTCCAGTCGTGGCATTACATACCGGCAATCAAGTCGACGTTCCCTTTGAGAATAATCGTCACGTGTTTGCCAATAGCTCGGCTCAGCTCTTGGAGATCCCTCTCTGTCGGCTGTTGGTACCTGTTGACAACAATGAACGACTAGTGACGACCTAACCTCACACTGACACGACCGCCAAACGTGACTATGACTACCTGTGGCCGATGACGACTGAGACGAGTTTGTTGAATTCGACAATGTTCGGCGTCAAATAGACATCTCCCTGATAGTCTTTCAATACTTCGGGGTAGTGTGAAAGGAAATGAAGCCCATCCGCGTCGAATATCAGCGGTCTGTAATAACCCTGCGATCAAATTTAGTGTTAGTTGGGTTAGGTGGGTGCAGTTTTAGGTGAACCTCAACTCTACCTGCTCGCCGGGTCCGCTCTTGAGGTGGTCCAAAATTTTGGCCACGTTGGCAAAAACATGTTCGTTCCGTCCGAGCCCAGGGCCAATGAGTACGGCGTGGAGGCGTGCCGTCCACGGCGCTATCCGGGTAACGGCCTCGTCCCCGTCCAAATAAGGAATGACCATCAACTCCGGGCAGTACGATTTGATGATGGGGGCGGCGCTGGAGGCGGAGAACACGTATACCAGATCCGCTCCACTCCTCAGAGCGCTGAAGCCAGCGTAATAAGGAGCGCCAGTGAACTCCACCGACCCGCCGAAAACACCAATCCGACCACAAGTTCCTGCAATAGATTTTTTTTCCACTAAACAATGCCACAACACATCACTCTGTTACAGTGCTACCAACCTTTATGATCGGTTTCGGACAGGACAGGCACCAATTTGGAACAGTCTTTGAGAATGTCAGCAGTGAGAGTCGACGCCATTTTTACAGGTTTTGACGTATATTGGAAACGAGAGGTAACGAGCGGTGACTTGATCAGAAGCCGAATAGCCAACGAGTTCATGCAAAATCTGCAAAAGAGGGAATTTTCAATAAAACCACGAATACAAAATTTTAAAACTATCAACTGGTTAACACTAAGTGTTAACCAGTTGTCCAAGTCTTGGACAATCTCAAGTCTTAAAAACAAATAACTTTGAAAACAACACCCAAATCAATCACATCAAAACAAACATTGAAAGGCAATACCGCCAAAGGGATGCATCCCATGCATGGGATTCAGCCCACATTTTACAATAAATTAAAAAATATTATTTATAATATTTGCACTTGGATGTGATGCACTGATTATTTATAATCTATTATAATATTATATAAGTATAGGTGGAATATCCATTACATTTAAGCATCAAGACTAACTTCTTCCAACAATCTACTTCAAAAGCGGTGTTTATAGAGAAATGATAACAAAAAAGAGCTTCGAGGATGGTTAGCTGATGACAGCAAATCGTTTAAACAGGTGCTAATCCGCACTAATCCTTCTAAATCATAAATAATAATTATGAAAAACATTCTCATATTTTTTGTGGGTGCCCAGTGTTGTCGCACTTGAGACTTGAATCACAAAGTGGTTTGCCCATGGTGTAGAGGTCTAATCCAATGAGGTGTTTATGGAGAGAGAACGACTCCTCTGCTGGTTTGTCGAAATGTCGCCAGGGGAGGCCCGGTCCTCGGTCCAAATCAAAAACGCACTTGATGTAGACATTCTTATTTTATAACAATAAGAATTGCTGGTCAGTGAAATGATAACGCTGGCGACGCGATCGGGGAGCCCAAAAATCCCCACCCCTAATCACACCACCGGAGGTGGCGCTTCCTGTGGTCCGCGACAGAACGAAGTGGGGCGGGCGAACGGATATAAGCAAGAAGAGTTTGGCCCCAAACCAGCAGAGGAGTCGTTCTCTCCCCCTAACCACCTCATTGAGACTTGAATTTTATTGGATTTAGCAACTGTTAATTACAAAAGCATCTTTTGTAATTAACAGGTGCTAAATCCAATAAAATTCAAGTCTCAATGTATCTGATACAAGATAATCTTCCTTCGATTTCATATGGTTATCCTCTAATCCAACCCTTGACTGCATTAAATATACTCCAAAAACCGCTGCAAATTTTACACAAGGGTTTATTATTCTTTGATATACGTTACTTGTGCAGAAATTTAATTCTGTCAATGAAAAAATTAAAAAAATTTTTTTTTAGATTTTTATCTCAAAAAAATTTTTTTTTTGGATTTTTTTTTTCATAAATGTTTCTTTTTCAAAAATTCTTTATTTTTCACTCGAAAAATCTTTAACATCCTGGGATCCTTCAAAAATCCCATTTTTAGCCCCATGAAAGCCCTAAATATCGTCCCAGTGAAATCGGATCGTTCCGGGACCCCAAAAAATGTTTTCTACGTCCAAAAATACTTCGAAAACGACACCTAACTCGATCCCATAGCTAAAAGCCTCCAAAAAACCCCTCCCGTAGCCCCATTATAGCCCCATAGCGCCCCACGGGTTTGGGCGATCGGACTGAAAACCTTGCGGGCACAACTAGATGGTAAACCAAGTATTTTGCCAAAATTTCAGATTAAAAAAAAAATTCCTACTGCCCAAAACGGCCTGGACGGCGGACGGACATTTCGGATTTAGAATGTAGACCTCTTGAAACGGATAATGTCAAATTTTGAGCCCGATCGGAGTCGTCGACCCCCGTCGCGAAAACATAGGTGGATTATTCCAAGAATAATAAACCAAAATGACTTAATTTTTTACTCGACATTCTAAGCAGTGCGAAAATACGCTTTTCTGACAAGGGCGCTTCAGAGATAACTTTCAGAAGAAGAAAAAAAATACAAACGAGCTTGAAATAAAGATTACTGTAGGTAAGTAGAGTTGAACACTCTTTCAAGATCTTCATAGAGCAACAATTGCTCTAAATTGACAGTTTGGTCTGGTGACATGTGGGAGAGACTTGTTATGAGGAATTGAGGATCAATCGAAAGAACGTGGTTAGTGCCTACAGTTGATCAAGGTAGATCCGAACGTGCAGAAGATGCCAGAGGGCATCTCAAGTACGTTTGTTAGCCAACCTGGGACCTTGTCAAACACCTCAACCTGTTCAGACTAGTCTCCATTCTTAACAGATATTCAGGGGTACTCCCAAGGGCGCTTTTAATGAACCTAGTCTGCACCTTCTCAATCTCTTCAATATAGGTAGCTTAAGCACTAAATCTGAGCTTTAAAGACACAGAGCACCAATGCGTCTTCGACTCGACACCTTGTTTGACATTTGGCACGAACGGCTCTGCCTAGCTGCACCCCACGCGGACAAAGCTTTTCCGCCCTGGCGAAGACCCCCGACGAGCTGAAGATAATCTGAAGTGCCAGCACAACATGCTGTCGGAGGGATGTTGTACCTCTAGAAGGGACCTGCTTTCAGGAGGTTAAGGACTATTATAGTCCAATCGCTTTGAAGCCTGTAAGATTTGTGAGGGACACCACTTTCAGGTGCTGGGACGAAGCTTTGAACACCCCATGGATGTGCTGGCCATGGGTTGTTTTGAGGCGAGAGAAGTGGGCCACCAAATCCTTAGACTCTCAGCTGAACACTTGCATACCAGGGTTTTGAAGGAATCTGATGATAGCCACAAAATCTATGGCTCATGTAATAAGATTTCAGACAGTTCGAAGGCGCTCATAGCCAGATGAGACTTGTAGGTACAACCCTAATTCCGTTGTTGCTGTAGTCCGACCAGGCATTATAACATGATTCCATGTAAAACCTAGGTAGGCTTTTAAAAGAGAAGCAAAAGAAAAGTTAACATGATTAGTGGCACTAATGTAACAGGAAAAATGCGCAATCACGTTAGCGTCACCCAAAGCTTGATACCTTGCTGCACTCCGACTCACCACAATCAGAATCAACGGAAATAATTTTCTTGATTCATCTCAAAAACATTACAAAAATACCTGTTGATGACACCGGGGGGAAAAAAACTGGCAACAGTTGAAGCACTTCTCGAACACACAACCTGTGCGGCGTTGTTGTTGCTTAAAATTTGACTGCCGTCCGTGATCCGTGAAGTTGGAAGGTAACCGTATGGTTAACGTGTTGTCGCTGTTGTGTGACCGACGTGAGCGTTACCTATAAGTACGGTGTTTCTGGATGGTTTGTGATTTTGTCGAATTTTGAAGAGATATTTTTCGGACAAGATGACGACGAGGAAGTCCGACCCGTCGATGCCGGTGGAAGAGAGCGACTTGCTGTCCATCACCCCGCTGGGAGCCGGTCAGGAAGTCGGCCGATCTTGCATTATGGTTTGAGTTTTTGAAATTTGATTTTGAATTTGAAAAAGTTTACTTAGGAATAACACCTTCATCTTGTGGAAGGGATGAAGTCGGGTGTTTACTAGTCGATGTGAGAAAATCAAACCTGCTGGTGCAGGCTCAACGGTACATGTGGTGTTTTTGAGGGGCTTTTGCTGTGGGGTCTAGTGCGGTGTCGTTTTCCAAGTTATTTTAGAAGTAGATTCGAATTAGGAGGGGTCCAGGCCTGTACGACTTACCTAATCGTTGGGCTCATTGTGGCTATAGGTGGGGTTTTTGAAGGGCTTTTTCTTATGGGGCCCTTTTTCTAGTGTGGTGTCGTTTTCCTAGTATTTCAGGCGTAGGTTCGAATTACGAGGGGTCCCAACCTGTACGACTTCACTGTGGTGCTCATTGGCACTGTAAGGGGGCTACTAGAGAAGCCATGTGTGTTGTCATTTTCGCAGTTATTTCTGACAGAGATTCGAATTACGAGGGGTCCATACCTGTCCGCCTACAGTGGGGCTTATTGCACTAAAGGTGAGGAATTTTGAAGGGCTTCTGCCTGGAAGACATGTGTGGTGTCGTTTTCCAAGTTATTTTAGACGTGGGTGCGAAGTACGAGAGATCGAGATCTGTACGGTTTAACCGTGGGGCTCATTGGGACTATTTGGGGAGCTACAGGTGGAGTTTTTGAAGGGCTTTGACATCTGGGTCGAGGGAGGTTTCGTTTTCAAGGTTAGTTCGGATGTTGTGTGCCCAACTACAGACCTACCCAACCACACCTTGGGTTCAGTCGGGCTATTAAGGCTCTACAAGTGATTTTGTTGAAGGGCTTAGGGTGCCTTCGAACAGTAACAATATAGTAGGTATTGCCTGTTAACTTTGCTGACGACCAACTCTGCTTCTAGGATGTTCTTCTCTCTCTTCACAGTCCTACCAGCCTGATTCTATTACATATTTTCAGGTGGAGTTCAAAGGGAAGAAAATCATGTTGGACTGCGGCATACACCCAGGGCTCACCGGCATGGACGCCCTCCCTTTCGTTGACATCGTCGACACTGACGAGATCGACCTCCTCCTCGTCTCGCACTTCCACCTCGACCATTGCGGTGCTCTGCCCTGGTTCCTCCTCAAAACGAGTTTCAAAGGGCGATGTTTCATGACTCACGCGACCAAAGCCATTTACCGGTGGTTGGTGTCGGATTATATCAAAGTGAGCAACATATCTACAGAGCAGATGTTGTACACGGAGAGCGACTTGGAAGCGTCCATGGATCGGATTGAGACCATAAATTTCCACGAGGAAAAAGAGGTATTAAGCAGGTTTGCTAGAAGTACACTTAAATGTCTCTAATTGTCATGACTTGTTTCAATTAACCATTTCAGGTCGGAGGTGTAAAGTTTTGGGCGTACAACGCCGGGCACGTCCTCGGAGCGGCCATGTTCATGATAGAAATCTCCGGAGTCAAACTCCTCTACACTGGTGACTTCTCCCGCCAGGAAGACCGTCACTTGATGGCCGCGGAAATCCCCTCAGTCCGTCCTGACATCCTCATCACTGAAGCCACCTACGGGACCCACATTCACGAGAAACGGGAAGAACGGGAGGCCCGATTCACCGGCCTCGTCCACGAAATCGTCAACAGAGGCGGTCGATGTTTGATCCCGGTTTTTGCTCTGGGTCGGGCCCAAGAGCTTTTGCTCATCCTCGACGAGTACTGGAGTCAACATCCTGAGCTCCACGACATCCCAATATACTACGCGTCGTCTCTGGCCAAAAAATGCATGGCGGTGTATCAAACGTACATAAACGCCATGAACGACAAAATCAAACGGCAGATTGCCATCAGCAACCCGTTCATCTTCCAGCACATTTCCAATCTCAAAGGCATTGACCAGTTCGACGATATCGGCCCATGTGTCGTAATGGCATCCCCTGGTACGTTCAGGAATGGTCATCTAATACTGTCAATATAACTACCTTTCATAGCTTCTACCTAGGCAATGAATACACTAGGATCGAGTTTTTTTCCACAGAAGTTGTCTTTTACTTATTTTCCTTGTACTGCGACATTGCTGTTATAATGAAACGTACCATCGTATTTCAGGTATGATGCAAAGCGGTTTGTCTCGAGAGCTTTTCGAATCCTGGTGCACAGACCCCAAAAACGGCGTCATAATAGCGGGTTACTGCGTGGAAGGGACGCTGGCCAAAACGATCCTGTCCGAACCCGAAGAGATCGTCACGTTGACGGGTCAAAAACTCAAATTGTCCATGTCCGTAGCGTACATCTCCTTTTCCGCTCACACGGACTACCAACAGACGAGCGATTTCATCCGACAGTTGAAACCCCCGAACATCGTTCTCGTTCACGGCGAGCAAAACGAAATGAGCCGGTTGAAATCCGCTTTGCAGCGGGAGTACGAAGGGGATACGGAGAGTAAAATACAGATTTACAACCCGAGGAACACCGAGTCTGTGGAGTTGTACTTCAGGGGGGAGAAAGTCGCCAAAGTGATGGGGAGCCTGGCAGTGGACGAGCCCAAACCGGGAGACAAATTGTCTGGGATTTTGGTCAAAAGGGATTTCAACTATCATCTGCTGGCACCGTCGGATTTGAGCAAGGTAATTGAACAAAAAAAAAACTCCATTAGTGGTATTCATGGTCTGGTATGACGTTGTTCGTCCTGCTTGCTTCTTGAGGGGGGGGGGGGGGCTGAAAGTCGAATTTCGTGACCGAGGAAATCAGGAATGGGAATGTAAATATGTGCCTTTCTTTATTTTATTTTATTTTTTAAATTGATAATCGGCCATTTAGACAAACACTTTGGACACCATCCTAGCAGACGTCGTTTTCTACATTACAGAATTGTTTCCCATTCAAAAGACCCTACGGTTGAGTCACAATCACCCTGGGACTCAAATGTAACAATTTGCATTGTTTTCATTGGTTAAAATTGCTGTATATCTGTGTATATCTATAGCAAGGAGAGCTACATGGATTATGTGATTTGACGTTAAAAGCTGAACAAGCCTCATCGAATGCTCATATTTACAATTATTCAACTTGCAAACTAGACCATAATTCTCTTATTGATTGTAAATTTTTTGGCCTCTAAATTCACTGTATTTAAACGTTTACAGTACACGACGCTGACGACTTCACGGGTCATTCAACAGCAGCACATACCTTTCAACGGGTCTCTGCCCATTTTGCGGGCGATGTTGGCCCACGTTGCTTCTCCGCTGGTGACGCTCGACATGACCAAACTGAAAGCTTTCAACGCCATCGAAATCACTTTGGACAAAAAAGCGGTAATGCTCCAGTGGACGGCGTCCCCCGTCAACGACATGTTCGCCGACGCCATCCTCACGACCATTTTGGAGTCGGAGAACGTCAACCCGAACGTCCAACCGCCGAACATCACTATGAAAATGGACCGGATGCATTTCAAAGAGTGCGTCATCGAAATGCTTCAGGACATGTTCGGGGAAGAGTGCGTCCCCAAGATCTTCAAAGGGGACAAACTTCACGTGATGGTCGACAACAAGAAGGCCAACATCGACCTGTTGTCTTTGGAAGTGAACTGCAAGGAGGACCCGGCCCTGCAACAGATTGTGCAGACGTCCATCAAGAAGCTCCACGAGGCTTTGACCCCGTCGTCCTCTGGGTTGGTCAAAGACATCGCTATGGAAACATGAATAGTAAGTCTGTGGTTGATTTCCAGTTGCTCTTAGGCACTACGGACTTCATTGCTCGACCAATGAGAATGTTCAAAACTCCTTTGATGGCACACTTCACTCTCAGGCCGAAGATTCAAATATTTTATGAAGCCCCCAAGCCCCTATAAATAATAGACACTTTTTCTGATGTGTTATTACTAGGGCTCTGATTCGAGAATATTTGCATATTTTTTTCCTGTTTAGTTAAAATTGAAAGAATCATTTTGGTTGTATTTCCACCACTGTGATCAACTGAATTTAAATTAATAATCACATAAATGCATATTCATGGGGTTAAGTCTAAATAGTTGTTTTTCCTCAAATTTCCACTCAACTCAAACGCTGTCTCAGGTTCGAAAAGCGCATATTGAGGGGAAAAGTCCATTTCCTTGATTTGTATTCCAGTAAAATGGGAAAAATCTGGCGGAAAGCTTGAAATTGTTTTCGTCTCTTCTATAGGGCCCAGATGTGAGAAATCTGAGTTTGCACAGTCTTGGGAGGTGAGCCTAACTTTTGGTTGCCCAAACACCCACTATTTCCTTTTACTTTTTTTGGTTTTTGGCCATTTTTACCCAGCAGGAAGCGCCTGGCAAAAAACGTTGTACGGTTCTTTTTTCAAGAGGACAAAGTCCTGCGACGAACGACGTCTCAATTCGGTTAAGCTTTCTGGCCGAAACTGAACGTCCAAAATGGACATTTTTTCTTCTTCAAAATTGCTTTAAAGTAAGTTACGGCCCACTCTGAACGCCCAAATCATCACAAATCACCTATCTATCACACTTTGATGTCACCTGAAGAAATTAGGAGCATTTTCATAATCCAGGAACCAAATTTCAAAAATCCCGAAATTGACCATACGGCCAACCCAATACACCCTTGGTGTAATTCACATGGCTCTCAGACCCCTTATAACTGGATTTTGCGTCCAAAATTAATTCGAAAACTACACCTCATCCGACTTTCTGGCCTAAGTCAATTAAAAACTCCCCTATAGCCCCATAAGTTATAGATTTTTTCGTTTTACTTTACTTTTTACGATTTTTTACATTGTTTTTCGAGAATATTAAAGAGCAAATTATGGGGGTTTTCGAGCTTATTGATGTTTTTTCTAGCGTATTATCAATCCGAGCCCTAGTTATTAAATACATTTTTGTAACTTGAACGATGAGCTTTCATTGAAAAAAATGTAACTGTCATTTTATTACTTTTTTCTGGATAACAACCACCGTCGCTTTTTTTTCTAGAATACCCGGAATGAAAACTCGACCCATCTCTACTGTTGTTCAGCTGGTACGAATGCCCTGCCTGAACCTTTACAGTTGGATCTGGAAAAGCTGAAATGTGTAAATACGTTTTATATTGAATTTTGTGAAGCTGTTCGTTTTTCTTTTGTGATTATGTTGTGTCGTAAATGTACATAAATAAATGTCTTCAGGTTGACCTTTTGTATTATTGTAATCTTGACAGTGTGTGGGTGTAGAGGCAGATCTCTATAACTTAAGAAAAATTTGGAGAATTTCGTTCATCACGAGAAGCTGCGATAGTGGCCATGAAATCGTGTGGAGATCGATTGTTCACTAGACAATGGGGGCAACCAAGAAGGTGCTATCGGTTGAGCGTTTGGTGTTCTTGTTTCGAAGCGCCTATTATCAAAACAAAATTTAATTGATAGGTACCTACCTACCAAAATTGGTTTAATCCCGGGAGCCGTACCAAACGTACTAAAAGTGATAAGTATTTACTTAAAGATGTGTTCGAAGGATTGACATTTGAATTCAAGTAGGATTATTGTAATTATTAGGTAACACTCTCAGTGCTGATGGCACAGCGTTTGTGCCGCATCGTGAGGCGCTACTCGATTCAGATGTTCTAAACGCATTCATAATAAAAATATCCACTTTTAAGATATATTACGGCTTTTTGAGGGGGGGGGGGGGGGGGGGGGCAGAAAAATTGTTGTTTCCGTCAGGAGAAAGGGTCTCGGATTTTTGGTAAGCACTGTCTGCAATATCAGTTCAGTCGTCAATATCAAATTTTAGGTTGGTTTGGAAAATTTTAGACTTATGTAAAAAAAAAAAAAATAGCTTGTCCACGTTGTCTAGCAGGAGGCAGCTCCGTCGATTTTGGATCCAGTCGAGCAAAACATTCTCGTTTTTCAAAACCTTTTTTTAAAACATTTTAATCCTTCCTCCTTATCAAGGTACCTAACTAGCCAAAACATGAAAAGAACCCCGACGGCCCGCGTTTGAACCACAGCGTTGGTATCCCTTGGAGACCTTTACCACGGCGTTTTTGCTCCGCATCCAGGCGTCTTGTGCGATTCTGGGCGCCGCGCCGCCTTCCTCTTGTCACTGGCCCAAAACTCCCTCTCAGAGTCGTTTATGGCGTCTTAATGCCATTCTGGGCGCCGTCATACTCAGGCCAACAATCATCACAGAGGCATAATGGCCAAGGCATCGGACCCGTCGGCGACTGCCACGAAGCCCCATTGATACCGCCCTGACCACCGCTACCTGTGTCTTCTCTCTGACCCAACAGGTGACTTGGGACAGAGGATTCGACCATTTTTCTGCCAGAGCTTCAACCATTCTTTTCAGAAACCGGTCATACTCCCTGTGCAGGGACCCGTCAGCCGATTACCAAAGGCGTGAAAGAACCCCGAAGGTCTTCTGCTGCGGCATCTTATTTGCGGAGCTTCACGTTGGCTGCATTCTAGGCGATTGTTGGCCAGTCAAGGGCACCATAAGAGGAGGCGTCTGGGTTTACTACCCGGGTATCAAAGTACGCCGTCCTCTCAAGGTCCCAAACTCCGTGCACCTTCATGTCTGCAAGCAACCGAGGATTGCCATCGTCCCCTTCGACCAACGCTGGCAGGCCCACAGAGTTCCACGCAAGACATGCCATTTTTTCAAAACCTTTACTTAAATTAAAACGTTTTTGCTTTTCAATTTTTAATCAATTGATCAATTTTTTGTCCAAAATAATCAAAAAATCGATTTTTTGCAGCACTTTTCTCGATACCTATATGACAAAACGGTAAATCGATATTGAGCGTTCGTTCTCCTCCTTGGTTGCTTCAAAGTCTAACAGGTTCTCTGCGCTAGCAATTCAAGTCCAGAATCCGGACCTCTAGTGTTCTAGTGGTCAATGGGTCCAGTAGTTCTTTTGAAATGAGGGGTTGATCGTTTCGAGTTTTAGGGGAAAATTACGGATCCTGGTCAGCGGGCCGACCGTTCGTAAGAGACAACCTACGACGCCGTCACGTTGGCAACACTGTGCGACAACCTCGCATTTCCCTTCGTCATAACCTGGCGCTTGTTTTCATTTGCGGTTCCGTTCGTCGTTTTTACGAGGCACGATTTTTTTTGTTTCAAGGCTTTTTCTCGAGAACACGGGTTCAATTAAAGAGGAATTAAAAAAACGTAACAAGGTCGTCCACGGGAAGTTTAAGTGTCGCGGGAGAATGACGGGCAAGTTCAGTTGTGCACGTTGAGCTTAGTTGACAGTCTATTGCTGTTTTAGCCGAAGAAAATACAAAAGTAAGTTTTTGTGCTTGTGTAGTGTTTTTTAGGCTGTACAATACTGTTCGAAATTCGTATGAAGGCCTCCTGGCGTATTTGCCTTGTGGTGCAACAAATCGTCTGTTTGTTTGGTTTGTATGTGCTGAGTCACATGACCTACATTAAGGGCGGGGTTTGTATCTCGGTAGTTGTCAAGACGACCGGTGTATAAGAAGGGAGTTGTTGATTTGTGAGCTGTTTGTGGGCCTGTGATAAGCCTTAGAAATGTTTTTGCGTTCAGTGTAAAGTTGGTGACGTTTTCAAGAAGGACGTCTTTGGCATCGTTGCGTCATATTGCGAAAGTTCTGACGTCTGCAGGTACAGGTAGTTGTTAAGTTTTGACAGGGAAGTAAATAGCTTTTGTTCCTTGTACATAACAGGAGCTGTTCTTGGTCTGTCATTGCTGTCGATCTGAAAGCTGGATACTCGCCAAGGCCTCAAGGCGGAGGATTAGGGAAAACCAGGAAAGGACTGTCATAATGGCAGTTCAATGTTATGCCACCAGCTACGTTCCTGTAGTTGTATTAAATAGAATACAGCTGTACAACTACAGGATACAGCTACAAATTTTGTAGCTGTTGTAGTGGTGTTGAACTATCGATAGCTTCGGTTTCCGATAGTATCGATGGTTTTTCAGAAAACTAAACTCCTTTGGACTCAATCACTCCTTCGCTCCGTACAAAATTTGCTCAAAGTAGTATTCATTTAATGGCGAGGAGGGGGTTGTATTTTAGTCTTGTCACACAGGTTTTGCCTCACTCCGAGGTCCAATTTGCTGAGGCCTCCTCTGGTCTGTGGAGTTCACGACCATATGATTCGGTCGCCTCAGTACTGCTTAGCAATGTTGGTGGGCTCTCGTCTTTTTAACGCTCTGCCCCAAGAAATACAAGAGCTCCCTGGCGGAACTCGGCCTACATTAGCCTGGAGTCATTGTAGTAATGACGGTGGTGATCTAGGAGGCGTTTCAGTTTAGAAACTATCGATTTACTCATTATTTCCAACTTTTCATGGTGCTGTTGAACTGCCCACAGGGTTCACATTCGTGTCCTATGATCTTCCATTTACATTAACTGTTTTTTTTTGTTGATGTTGTTTTTTCCCCCAGAAGCTTTCCTGATTTGAACCTAATTCCGTTTCACAGTCAGCCCTACCAACCAGCCAATGGCATTCGACGGATGTTCGCGGATAGTCGTCAAAACTGGGAACGTCATAAACAACAACGACATTCTCAAAAGACCCGGCAAAACCGCCGCCAATGAAGTGAGCCTGAAGAGTTTCCCATTGTTGCCGGACGGTTGGAGACGTTTTCACGGTTTGCCTTTTGAATTTTCAGCTTTGGGAAGGACTCAGGTCGACGTTGGTGTCCGGCCAGGAAACGAAAGTCGGCGATGAGTTCATCATCAAAAGTTCGGACAAGGTTAGCAACTGATTTTGGTTTGTTATTACCTGATGAAAAAAAAAAAAACGAGGTGGGGATAGGAGTTTTCATCAGCCTCAAACGTTTCCCTTTTGTTTAGATTTGTCTAGATCTATCCGACTTTTGTCCGATTTTTGAAGAGTTTGACCCAAATAGTGTGTCAGGTGTCATTTTCGAAGTAATTTTGAATGACATTCAAAATTCAACATTGTTGAATCATTGTATTGAGGGTTCCTTACCTGACCGAGTACACTGTGAGGCTCAATGGGGCTGCAAGTGGTATTTTTGAAGGGTTTGGCCCAAATAGTCGTAGGCTATTAGGCTTGTTAAAGTGGAAGCGCTTAAAAGTAGTTTTGCATTTGCAGGTGTACACGAGTGACGTCATTCCAAGCGAATTGTTGACGACGGTGAAGATTTTTCTCGACTCCGACTCGCAAACTCTCCTAAAAGAAGCTGTAATGAAGTGTAAGTCCCCCAAAGAGGTGGCCCACCCAGTTTTGTTGCCAAAACTGCTCATCTGAGATGAGTCATCTCTAATATGTTTTGCAGCACTGAACTACTTGGAGTTTTCGAAACTGTCGATTCTCGTCCTCGCCTACCACCCTGGGGGATCCCCGCCGTTGGACGCTCTCAAGAATTTGTGGACCGTTTTGCAAAATTACGTCGACGACGGCACCGTCGAGCTCATCGGCCTCTCCGACGTTGACACCGACGTGTTCATTGAGCTCTACAACTGGGCCAGAGTACGTCCTAGATACACTGTCATTGCCATTGAAGTGCTTGGTCCTAACCACCCTTGTCCCTCAGGTGAAGCCGAGTATCGTTCAGATCAGTTTGGCTGGCTGCTGCATTGTGCCACCGCCACTTCAGGAGTTTGCCAAAGCCCATGAAATCCAACTATTGACACATTCCGATCCGCAAGGTAAACTCAATAAAAATACCGCAATTACCAGTGTTGGCAAACTTGAACCCACTACCTACAACACACAAAAACATGGGGATTTTCGGATCAGTGCCGACTAACCTTTACCGATATTGGTCAGTCATTTCCAAATGTTTCCCCGTTCAAGTGTGTATCCTCTGTTCCCACTTTCCCAGAAATAGGTTAATTATTAACCTATATCAAAGAATAATAAACCCTTGTGTAAAATTTGCAGCGTTTTTTCTTCCTGATCAGGAGGGTTTTGACGGTGAGATGAGTTTAAAGTCTTAGTCATAGGGGCCGTCCACACTTGGGGTGGGTGGGGTCTGTGTAGGTGAGTTCGATCCCGACTCGGATCAAGAATTTTTGCTTCCCACATTTTCGGAAGTAAGTAATCGTAAGTAATTCGTTTTCGTAAGTAATTTTTAACACTCGGGAAACGATTTCATTCCTCGTTAATTTTGGATATCTTGGGATTTTAGGTAGTTTTAACACCTATTGCATTGGAGCTGCACCCCAATGGGGTCTTAGAGGGGGCCGCCGAGGGGAAAACCACTGATCTTTGGCTGAGAGCTGACCAACGAAGGAATAAATTTCACGTTCCAAATGAATCTTTTAACTCTCATCCTGTAAAAAAAATTTAATTATCGAAACGCGAGTAGAAGGGGTCTGAGGCCAGGTGGGAGGGGTCGGGGTTGGCTGGCTTCAGCCAGTAGAGGGTGGCCCCCCTAGCCCAGATTGGAATTCCGACAATCACTTGATCTGGTACTGTTTTTGTATATTAAACTTGGGTGTTACCCAGTAGGCCAATCCCGACTTTTCTCTTTAGTGAAGACCAGTGGTGGAGCTAGGGACTAGATGCTGGGCCGGACAGGGACAGGGTAGAGACGATTTTCTTTGTCTAATTTCGGGTACATTAATTGATTTTTGGTAGTTTCCTCACGAGCGGGGTTTGATTGGGGTACAAGTTCGCACAACTGCCGCCCTGCCCGAAAGTGGACTAGCGAAGCGAGCCCCCCCCCCCCCCCCCCCCCTCCAGCGTCCCAGCTTAGATAAACCCCCAGGAGCATGGATAAAAAGAGCACACGGTTTAAGTTTTCGGGTATTAAAGAACTATATTGTTTCAACCATGCGAATTCGCTGAAAAATTAGGCCAAGTATTACCATATTGTCAGCCCTTGTGCTTTTTCGCTACTCTGTGAGTTTTCATTTTTAAAGCCCACTTTTTCAATGCCTTAAAAACACCTTGCTTAGAATCCCCTCTTCCAAGCGGTCGACTTTTTCTTAGATGTTCTCCCTGCTTGTTTCCGTTTAAATTATTAGGAAGGCCCGCTGATGACGTGCTGCTTTTGACATCTCCTGCTTTGCCGAGACCTAATGTACCTCTCTCGACACATTCAATGTTCAAAAATGTAAGGCAGACGAGCGTTAACAATATAAACATGTTCGCGCTCATTATAAAACCACTTGCACTTGGCTAATCGTGTTATCGTTGATGTTTTCAACACCTGATGCGGCTCTGGGATGGACGAAGGAGATACTTTTGTTGGTAAAACACTAATTTTCTTACACAATACAATTGGCTGTTATTGACACTAATGCTTGGAGGCAGCTTGAATTTCGCCATAAAATCATCCTATTCAACCTAATTATTGAGTGGTAAACACAACCCAGGCCTTCCTCTATAGAAGGGAGAGAATCAAAATAATAACGGCAATATTTTTTATTCGTTTGGTAACGAAATATAAGTGTTTTTCTTAATTTAGTTCTTGCGGGCACAACTAGATGTTGATGGTAAACCAAAAATCATTTTTAGAATAACAAACCGAACATTTAAAATTACTCAGTCAAGAGAGAATGTCGGAGATGTCTTTTTCTGTTATATCAAGTACATAGTTATTTTGTTTTGCCGTTTCCGAATGATAAGATATTGAGTTTTGCCAACACTGTTCCGTTCAAACCTCTTCTTTGGTCGTTTTATTCCTGCCTGGACTTCATCCCAGTTCTGATTTCAGAAATGCTGCCGAAAGACAAGCTCGAGGAGTTGTTCCCTCGGTTCCCCGTAGGGGAGAAGTACATCGCCAAATTCCAGGCTCACATCAAATGCCGGGGCGTCCTTGCCACCAAAGGGTATCTCCTATGCGTTCATCGGGTCTCCAAGTGAATCCCAACCCTCCCTCAACTCGAATCGCCACGTTTCTAACCTAAAACCGATGTATAAAATGTGTTGTTACATAATTTTACGTGTCCGTAATTTGGTTCCTGTTTGTGGCAAACGCTGTTCGCACACAATGTTGCCACAATGCTCGTCGCTTTGGACAAACCTGCCCTTCCGACCGCAATATCGCGAATGCAACATTCGTTGTGGTGATAGCAAACTTAGCATTTTATTCAATTTCACTATACTTGATTTAAACTCATTTTGAGTTTTAAGCACCCATCTGTGTACACATCCCAATATTGAAACCGATGATAGCATTTACACCAAAGACGTTAGGGTTTCCAGTGTTTTTAGTTAATGTTAGTATAATGAACTGCCTATTATGCATTTGAAAATGTTATTTCTGAATATATTCGACAAATTTGTCCCGGTTTTATTTTATATTTGAGAATTATTGAATGTTAGTGTTGTAAAAGAGTAATTTTCTCCTACACTTATTTCCTGGTGTATTAAATGTGTGCACTCAAAACTGTGTGAATAAACAAGTTATCCATTTATGTCGGTTTGTCTGTACTCCTCCATGGAAAGGCCAGAAAAGGTCACGTGACTAAGCGAAATTATAATGATTCTTTTGGCTGGCTTTTTTGCAGCGAAGGTGTTTTTTTTCCAAAGAAACCCCGAAGAAACAGTTGCGCAGCAGTGTTGACAAAACATTTTCACGGGAAAGGGATATTATTCCAAGTGAATTCGGATTGTAATCGTCAAATCCTCCTGAAATAAATCAAAACAATTAGAGATAGAGCAATCATTGCTCTAAGATAAAATCGTAGGGTTTTTTGAACGCTAGACTGGAAATAACAGAGATGAAAACTGGGGTGTGGTTTTATGAAACCACGGTAAAAGTGAAACTTTTTTCCCACTAGTCTCTCCGGCTCGCTTCGCTCGCTCCCCTAGTGGGGTACGTAGCATCGATGGACACGTTTTTTATGTCTAGTCCCCCCCCCCCTCCATTTCCTACTCATTCACCTACCCTTGTATCTCTACCCACGGCTTGGCGTTTTCTCAAATTGATTTCTAACGTGGCAACTGATAACAACAAAACAAGCGGCATTGTTTACTGCATCCATTAATAACATCAATAAATATAAAATGGGGACATAATGACAAAGAACAAGTACGAAAGAAATGCGTGATAAATCGAGAGTTTTCCAACGAATGGTTAACGATTTTTGTACGACTATAACTGGCGAAGATGAAGTTCCGTAGCAACGAATCGGTTGTAAGCGAAAATCAACGGTAGCGTGACGTTACAAGAAACGACACACAGACCAAAAAATTTGGGACGATGTAATAAAAGTTTCACTTTAAAAAGAAAAGGAAATGGTCTGTGAGGTAATGGAACAAGCATGTTGCTAGGTTGGGCAGCTGTTGACAGCCGCCTTTTTGTTTTGATCAGTCGAATAGTAATAACTCCAGTCTAGTCATTGAATTTTTTATTGTGCGTGATTTTCGAGAGATGAATACTGTTACCCGTCGCAAGAACACTGCCTTTGGCTCTCCACCCTTGGAAATGAAACGCATGGGTCGTATGTAGGGGACGTTATGTTATACGACAGTACACGTACTGTAAAATACGTATTTAACTGTAGATTTAATACGTGTATTAAATTTTGCTGTTGAACCCCCGCTAGCAAGAGCCGCCAATGCTCCTAATGTAGTACAAATCAGGCCTTGGAGTTGCTGTTTTCGTGTTTTGTAAAACTTGTTTGACGTCTCCCATACTAATTTTTGAGGAGGTCTAACTAGACTAATGTTGTCTCCTTCAGCTACAGGGAGTGAATGAAACGTTTTCTTTTGTTGCTGCGCATTTATTAGACTCTTGGCTACGATTTTTCTTCTTTTAGTTCATCACATTTACCACCCTTCTCACTCCATCCATACGACATCCTCAGTGTCAATGCTCACACGACGGTCTCAGGGACAATAAAAAAAAAAATCACTACCTTCATCTCTACAGGCGAATGTATTTACACCAATTATTAAAATAATCTCTCAAATGTACAGGTTCCTATTACAGATTACACATACATCTAATCCACGATGTACAGACACTGTATAGACGCTATAGATCTAACAATTTTATTGCTAAACAGAACAAAAAAGTTTACTTCGCTAAAAATTCGTTTCATCAAATAAAAAGGGAGACGCTTTACGGATGATATGACCAAGAAAATGTTCCTCTTTTATACAACTGTTACACCTACGAACACATTGCTTCCAACCGTATTACAAATCAAAGATTTTCTTTTACATCTTTGAGCAAAAACCGGAAAAGCCTCTCTGAATCCCGAAACTGCAAAACACGATAGTCAGTACCGTCAACGGTAAATAAGTCAAAATTTATTTTCAATTCAAGCAGCGGAATTCAAAAGAGACTCGGAACACTTCTAGTAGTCTGGCAAAGTAGCACTACTTAACTTTCATTGCGGGATCCGTAAAGTTTATTCGAAACATGACTACTTCCTAAATACAGTGAATTTAGTGTAAGGACAGGTACGTGAAGGTCCTAAAACCGCTGAGAGAACCTGGCGGCAAGAGAAATCATCGCCATGGGTGCCACTCAACTCCCAGTCATATTTTGTTAGTACGCAATTTTTTCAAAATTTTGTCAAAATTCTTGAACAAAAATAAAGCCATAAAATCCCCGCAAGCGCATTTGGTAAATTACAACGTATGGCACTGAAGCGTAATATTTTCAATTTACAATCAAGAATGACTCCTGGGAAAGTTTATTTATGTCCTTAGTTGTGCTGGTGGGGGGGGGGGGGGGGGGGTTGTAAGACTGGAACAATGATCTCCGGACGTGAAATTCACAAAATGATTTTCGGGATACGAAACACCGATGTCACCCAATTCAGCCAACAAAACAATAAATCCCCCCCCCCCTTCCCATGACTACAATAATATTGTCATAATATTATTATGAACTGTGTTAATTTTGTAACAATTTCACAGGGCAACATTGGATTTTCGGAGCGAATGTTGTACAATACTGCCAACACAACAAAATTTCCCTCTTACAACCCCTCAAAATTTTCACAGTATGAATTCTTGTCAAATTTACCTCATAACAGGCGAGTTCTAGCCGTTTGGAATAGACACAGAACTCGCTTCAAACTCACCGACGAAAGAAATCACATCTTGTCAGCTGCAGAATCTGATTTTTCGTACAATTCGTTCAAACAGTTCCAACCAGGTTGGCCAACTTCATTTTTTTCCATTTTACAAGAAAATTGCATTACATTTCCAAAGTATGGGGAATTTCGTTTGTACAACACACCATCGTTAATTGCGACGGTACAATAAATTTACGTCTAACATTTTTGAAATATTTTTTCTTCATTACTGTTAACTTTATACACTGGTAAAATATTATTATTTATTATTTAGCACGTGGATAATAATTTATACGGTTCACTTGGCGTCCATCCGCGCTCGGAGTTTGGCGTGAATTTGGAGGAATTCCGGCTCCTGGTGGGCCATGTCCTTTTCGTTCAGGGTGTTGTCCTTTTCTAGCTGGAAAAAATGAAAATAAAATAAAACGTCAGGCTGACCAAGAAGTTTTGAAGGTTCTCGGCGGGCTAAAGCCAGTCAACCCCGACCTCTCCCACCTGGCCCCAGACCCCTTTTACATGCTTTTCGATAATGAATAGTTTTTTTTTTTTCTGAAATACAGGATGACGGTTTTTTGGCATTGGAGTTTCAAACTTGGATTCAGCGTGAAAAGTGCATGGGAAAACTACTTAAGAATCTATAATATAGAAATGGATAATATATTATTATCCTCCTTGTAGTTCTCCTTGGGCTGGAACTTCAATCATATAGAATAGGGGGCTCTGCTGGCTGAAGGCAACCAACGCCCCAACTGCATCCGACCTGGCCTCAGACCCCTTCTTTCACATAAAAATATAGTTGCAGAAGAAATTCAGGATGAAATTAAATGGAGGCTAGGAGGAAACAGAAGGCTAGAAGAAATTAAATTAAAGTTTGTCCCGCCTGCCCCTCAACACCGTTTGGATCCCGTGAGAAGCCATCTTCTCCCCCCCCCCCCCTTCAATCCCACTTTCCCTACAATCTGTCAACTGGTCCAGACCCTATTTTTGGACCATTTTAAGCCAACTTCTTGGTGTTTTCAGACTTTTCTCGACATCTACTCGCCAAGCTGAATTTTTTTTTAATTTTGGTTTATTATTCTTGGAATAATACACCTATGTTTTCGCGACGGGGGTCGACGACTCCGATCGGGCTCAAAATTTGACATTATCCGTTTCAAGAGGTCTACATTCTAAATCCGAAATGTCCGTCCGCCGTCCAGGCCGTTTTGGGCAGTAGGAATTTTTTTAAAAATCTGAAAGTTCGGCAAAATACTTGGTTTACCATCTAGTTGTGCCCGCAAGGTTTTCAGTCCGATCGCCCAAACCCGTGGGGCGCTATGGGGCTATAATGGGGCTACGGGAGGGGTTTATTGAAGGCTTTTAGCTATGGGATCGAGTTAGGTGTCGTTTTCGAAGTATTTTTGGACGTAGAATCCATTTTTTGGGGTCCCGGAACGATCCGATTTCACTGGGGCGATGTTTAGGGTATTCGTGGGGCTAAAAATGGGATTTTTGAAGGATCCCAGGATGTTAAATATTTTTCGAGTAAAAAATACAGAGTTTTTGAAAAAACACATTTTTGAAAAAAAAATCCAAAAAAAAATTTTTTTTGAGATAAAAATCCAAAAAAAAATTTTTTTTTTTAAATTTTTTATTGACAGATTCAAATTTCTGCACAAGTAACGTATATCAAAGAATAATAAATCCTTGTGTAAAATTTGCAGCGTTTTGTTTTTCAAATGATTCTCCTCCTCGTCCTCCTCGAGCTGGAGCATTAATATAATAGAAATCGTTAAGTCCGTGACCCGGTCACCTGACGACCTCAGTCCGGGCTCTTTTTATATCCGAATAATCGTCGTTTGAAGGGTAATAACGTCGTTAGGGGGAGTGCATAACGACAAACCTCACGAACTCCAAGGAATTACAAATGTGAAGAATATTTTCAGACAATTCGAAAAACTACTAAAAGAAAATAACGATAAAACGCAAAAATGGAATTGATTAGATAATTAGAAATTGAAATTATGAAAATCCGGATTTGAATCTTTTGAAAAGGCTCCAGGATAGGTTACACATTTATTTTTCGTTGCAATGAAAAGTCCTTGCAGAGTGCCCGGATAGGTCCGTTACACCTTAAGGGTCAAAACCCTTCAAAAGGCCCGCTAGAGTTAAGTGGTACTCCATGTTCTCGCCGACGTTTGTAGTAGCGGGAAGGATCGTGAGTAGCTCACATCCTGGATTCGCTTCTACGGTCATTTTGGAGTCGGAAAGCCGGCTCAGCGTGTTTTCACCAAAATTGTCTAGCAAGACAGTTCGACATAGGTCACTCGATTTCGACACCAATTCGCAAGTTACCCCCATACAGGTCTTCTCTATTCACGTTTTCTTGATTCTACTGTCAGCAATGAGCGCATTTTTCTCGGATCCAGAGGAAAATTAGGATCTGCAGTGTCTGCAAACCGTCGTATTTACAGTGACAGCTCAAGTATCAATCCTCTGTTCACTAAGTATCGATACTTTCGATATCAACGATACATTACAAAAATAAAAAATGAAATTGGAAAAAATAAATGCACAAGGATTCCCATCCGTAATTTATAAATTACATAAGCAACTCTTAATTACAACTTATGAACCGACTGGGGGCTGTCTCGAGAAGCGTGTGTGTTTGGGGGGGGGGGGGGGGATTTTACGGTTACGCAGTCACGCTCTTCAACCAGATTACCCCCATAAAAATATGTACCATGTAAATACAAATAAACGTCACTATCTCAAGACGAAATGGACTGCCTGATGGCGAAAAGGTGCTTATCGGTGCTAATTTTAGTGACGATTGATGTTATGATGATCGACCCAAAGTGTAGAATGTAGTCAACAGGATCAGGGTGAGGGTCAACGAAAAATTCCACTCCTTCGCCCAGCTTTCGGAAAATATATTTCCTTCCTCAGGACTCAGAGAGCAATTATCGGATGATGGTTACATCGAAGTCAGATTGGATGTGTAGGAACCAAGATACACTAGTCATATGAGTAGTGTTAGTGTAACCATCATCCGATAATTGCTCTCTGAGTCCTGAGGAAGGAAAAATATTTTCCGAAAGCTCGGCGAAGGAGTGGAATTTTTCGTTGACCCTCACCCTGATCCTGTTGACTACATTTAGTGACGATACTTCGAAAAAAAAAGACAAAACGCTATTTTCTTCTTCTTTTAAATTTATATTACAACACCTTCACACGCTTCGCCATACAGATTCGGAAAACCCGATTTCCTGCCAATGCTAACGTTAACCATGATGCTCAAAACGACTTTATTCTTCGTTTAAAATTGGCTTTAAAAAGATTGCAAAATTGCCAATTAACGAACTTGACATCGGGTATGCTGCAATGTGAAATGATCGCATGTTTGGTGAGAGAACGATAATTTGCGTCATCCAGCGGCGGCGAGCGCGATCGTACGCAACTTCTGAATAATTAATTTTTTTCTCTCAATAAACCACCGTCGGCGTTCTTTTTTATGCAAACGATAATAATTTGCATGGCGAGAGTCGTGAAATTGGACCGTTGGGAATGATGATGAAGTGACATATGTGATGATGATGAGATGAGAATTCTCATCCTTAAGGATCTCCTGCGCAAGCACGAACGACGAAACGGCTGAATTTTGATTTTACGATTTTGCGGCCTGCAGCGCCGAACAGGCGTCAAGCGTGTCATCCAGGCATCACCACAGCGATTTTACGCCGGCGGGTTCGTTTTCGAGCTGATCGTCAAAAGTTGACAGTGACGCAACGTCGGGTTCGAACCTCGTCAGGGCCGTAAAAGGCGAGATTTTGCCGTTGTTACCCAACAACGACAGATGGGACGGTAATACGTCTTCAAATAGAACGTTTACGGGTAAACCGCGGAGTATAACTCACTGACTGGTTTCAACTCGGTTGTGTTCGAGGTTTTCAAGTCGTATGAGAAGTCATTTTCGAAGAGCACAAAGACTGTAATTTTTGGGGGCGTTTTGAAGGGTTTCACCCAGGAATATTTTGAGTCGGGGTTCACGTCGGTTTAGAGAGAAACCTTGTCGTCCTCGCCCAACTATCTTCCAGCTGTGACTGCCGGCACACCAGACAGCTCACCGATCCTGTGAGCCGGTCCCGCATTTCAAACACTGCCGCCACCGCCAGCTAAAGGAGGTAATAGTCATTTCGAGGAAGTATAAGGAGAGTATAACCAGTTTAAGGGAATTTAAACCCAGATTAAAGGAGCGATAAAACTCTCCCACGCTTTTATGGGACTGTACATGAGATATTTGGCGGTTTTGGGACAGGGAATCAAGAGTGGCGTGACGTTGGAAGAAATTTCGGACGCAGAATACACCTATGATGGTCTCAGACTTGTCCAACCACTCTATAAAGTGGATTCGATTGAAGATAATAATAAACCATAATATTATCCAATTATATATCATCCAATTTCCTGCGCCTTTCCTAAATTGGCATCAGTAAGTTTGTTTAAATTTCCCAAAATACTAAATCATTCCCATTTTATGCGTTTGGTATATTATTCCATAATTTAGATAGTTCTCTTCAAAATTACAACAAAAAATGAAGAAAAGTCTGGGAGAGCACAACGAAATCTCTTTTGTCTGTTACCGATGCAGCTTCTACATCGTGAGCCACTTGTCTTCTAAAGATATCTGAATGGTTGATATCAACCATTGATAACTTTCCACTACCCCCTGGACTCATCATCATTTTGATATCTTAATCACAATTCATCACCACTTACGATTTCAAGCCTTTTGGCTCTTTGTTCGATGACCCTCTCGAGCGGCGTCATGTTTTCTTGTCGCTGCTGCTCCAATTCTTTTCTGAACTGGTTGTCTTTGTATTTTTCCATCGCCCTCTGGAGCTCGGATTTTTGGTTCAGGACGTTTTTCCCTCTGAAAAAGAAAAGAAGAAGGGACAGGGGAGGAGAAAAATTAGCTAAGAAAATTCCTGGGAGATTCAAAGCGAGATTAATCGGGAGGGTTTTATCGATCTCAGCGGAGGAGAGAAAGGCCATAAATATGCTGTAAGCGCTACGAAGTCCCGTATGGGGCTTATTGCGGGAAAAGATATCTCTCGTTGTTACCGTTATACGGGTTGTCCCGTTGGGAGATTTTCTCTCATTCCGCTAAGGACGTGGTAAAATCCAACACGTTCAAAACGTGGACATTAGCTCTTAAGGAGAGATCCTTGACGGTTTGAAAAAATACGGAAAACAACGAACATTTTCTGGTTGAGCATCAGCTCCCTGTGGAGGCTCTTTCTTTCCGTGGATTCGAGACAAGGGTTGGCCAACTTTTTGGGGAGAATGAGCCCGTCCGAGCCGGCAGGCTGGTCCCCCGTCACACCCGTCATCCTGGACTCCTCCCCCCCTCCGCAGGAGTTGTCCTCTTCTGAAAAAAAAAACAAAAAAAACGGCAAGTATTATTATTCAATCTTCGATGACACAAGAACAAAAGGGGTTTGCAAAGAGATCCTTTAAGAGGTGTTGGATAAGTGTCTGTTCTGGAATGTGTCTCCTTCCACTCCTGGTGACGTTACTTGAACGAGGGGTTCTTAACCTGGGCGAAATGGGAGTCTCGATTGGGAGGGAGCAGAAACCAGTTTTGAAGCAGCAGAAACCAGTTTTGGGGGTGATGAAACCAGTTTTGAGGGAATAGAATCCGATGTTGAAGACGGTGTAACCAATTTTGAGAGAACAGCATGTGGTTTTGAGGCAGAAACTGGCAAATTTGGTTTCTGCATACATGAGGTTATATTGGAAACTTGTTTGAATACCCAACTCGTTTGTGAGCGAGCTAACACCAGTTTTTACCGACTGACAGGTTTTAGCGACCGAGCACATGATTGACGTCACCCTTTCCATCGCACGACACTGCGAGGAGTACATGGACCCTCAAAAAGTGAACAAAAGGAATGGGATTTGAGAAAAGAAGGAGTAAAAAGGGTAAAGGTCTCGAGGAAAAAAACTGACGAACCGATTTTACTGTGCGAATTGATGAAACTGCGCAGGTTCCTCTGTTAATCGCTCAGTTCGGTCAGTTTTTTAAGTTCAGTTTGCGCAGGTTCCTCTGTTAAAAAACTGACCGAACTGAGCGATTAACAGAGGAACCTGCGCAGTTTATCAGAAGAAGGTATGAACTGCGCAGTTTCATCAATTCGCACAGTAAAATCGCTCAGTCATGACATCACACGTGAAAAACTGCACAGGTAAACTGTGGAAAGAAAATCGAATTATAAATCATCATTTAAGAATGTTAGAGAATTTTCTCACTTTTTAAAGTAACGACATTTCAATAATTAAAATTATTTTAAAACCCCAAAATTTGGGGTTTTAATTAATAATTAATAATTAACCATCATATTTAAATAATTTTAATTAATAATTAACCATCATATTTAATATGATGGTTAATTATTTTAGGGATAAAACAATTTGTCTCACGTCCGACTTTTTTTGTTATTTTATTTTTTGGAAAATATATTCTTTACCAACTTTTTTAAATTTTAATCGATTCATTTTTGACTATTTTTTATATCAATGTCTAATTTCAATTTTGGCACTAATAAAAAAATCAATTTTTTTTAAACTGATTCCACATCCCATCAGACGAACATAGAGGCTTTCACTTCGCACTTAACGATTCCCTAACAGGATTTTGAAAAGCGTCAGTCCAAATATCGTTTCAAAATCAAAACACAAACGTGACCATCTTAACAAATTTTAACCTCACCGTTTATAAAGCGTAGGTACTGAAAAGTGAGTTTTATCTCTTCCGGGTGGATCACTTCTGTGTGAAACGTTTATCAACGCAAATAAAACGGGGTTATCTTGTTAAACCTCATCAATGCCGCGTCTATTGGTTGTTCGTAATTAATAAAAATTGACAACAAATGAAATGCTGTCCAAATCGCTTTCCTCTTTCCACTTGAACACTCATCGTAGGGGGGGCCTTTGTGTCCGTCCGAGTCCGCGTATGCAAATGGGGGCGGCCGAAAGGCTCAACCCTTCACTTGGGATGATTCATCAGGAAGAGATCAATATCCCTGCGCCGTGTAACACCTGTTTACATCTGGAAGATATGAGCGAGTTGGATGTTGTGCGGAGTAAAATGGATGATTTGAATGGGAAATTACGTGAATTTCAATGAAACAGGGGTGACGTGACGTAAATGGACGAGGTAACGGTGGCAAGCTTCGCTTTTTCCCGAACGTTTGGATGCGATAAGTTTATGATGCCCTATAGGGGTATACAGGTCGAAATTAGCGATCAATAAACTTACAAAATTCTCTCTTTACGTTTAGTTGATAATGCCATTCAGACTCAATTTTTTAATCATATATTCTGAATATTATTTAGAAGTCATCCACAAGGAGATTCAACACCACCCAGCGGATTGTCAAACATAGAGAAGTTGTACGTTGCACTTGATGTGTGTGGCCATTGCATGTTTGTGCCTCGCTATAGTTCGCAACTTGACGTCCTTAAATCATCGAAATTTCTGGCGTAATGATGATGGAGTCAATACCAATATGCAGAATCAAATGGACGCTGATATCAACAAATAGACGGCATCCACAAGAAAGAGATTTACAAACACTCCGGGTCCCTTCACTGCATCGCTAAACACGAAGAAGTTATACGTTGTATTTGACATACATTTATAAATGTATGGTATGCTTCTAAAGGTATGTTAATGTGTCCATTGCACATTTGATACACGCTGCAGGCCAAGACTTGATATCCACAGACCAGCAGAATTTCTGGTGATTTTAATGCAGCTGCAACGTTGCCGAAATTAGAGTGTGACTACAGGCCCTGTAGTGTGTCTCAAATATGCAATGGACACATTGACATACCTTAATAAGCAATAGGTACGACACTTTACACTAGTGAAATTTCCGGCGTGATGTTGATGCATTAAAATTCCAGTACGGTGAACCAAATGGATCTATTTCAACACACAGAAGACATCCATCGGGAAGAGATTCCAAAAAAAAAAGGTCACGCTGTCAACCAGGCAAAGTTAAACTTTTGACTTGATTAGGGACCCGTTTCATTCAATTTGACTGTTTTGGTCCACAGGAAATCCCTCGACATTTTTTGTGTCACCTCGTCAGCGAACTCCAGTTATTCGACGATCCCTCAATTTCCGACGTTCTACCCAGACAGTTTTCCTCGTCTCAGGAAATGACTTGGCACCTGCTTCAAATCACCTGCGGGTTTCTTCCAGAAAAACAATACCGCACCGGCCTTTTTTTTTTGCGAAGGTTTTCACGTTCCGTTAGTTTTACCGAACGGAACCCGATGATGCTGAAAACCCGGAACCTTTTTTTCGCTCTAAGGAAACGTGGTTTTCGATTTGGCAGTTTAGGCGTTTTCAATTTTTTTCCCCCCTTTTTTTTCAACGATTCGGTTCGTTAAACTTGACTTAAAACTGTAACGTGTTGCGTCAATACGAAAAGCGTCATTTGAAAGGCTGGTTGCAGTCGAGGATCATGAAAAACTGTCCATAAAAGACCCGGTTGGTAGAATGTTCCTTCCAGCGAACGGGACGTTGGAGGGGATCTTGTTCTCATTAGGTTGATGAACTCGTACGGGAGAATTTCAGAGGTGAGCTCACAATATCGATTCCCTTTTACTGCAGGAGTAAAATGAGAGAAAAAAGATCAATGAGCATCTTAAGCCGGTTTTTATTGTTTCAAACCATACAGGGAGATTTCCAAAAGGGTGTTACATTAGGAGTCTTTTATGAGCGGAGTAAAGGAAAGCGAGATCCGAAAAACGGACACTGACGTCACTCATTCCCTTTCCCCCCACTTCCTCACGCTTCTCCTCGTCAAAGACCCCTCCATGAAGCTCCTTATTGGAAAGCTTAGGTTCAGCTCTATTGTTAGGTACAACCACGAGCGAAACCGAGAATTTTGTCAACAATTTCCGATCAATAAAATTCCATCACCGAAAACGGAACCTAAGCGGCCAAAAGAGCTAAATTTCAGGCGGTTCAAATTCTTCGCCTCCCCTTCAGAAAAATTTAATTCAGAAAGTATTAGAACCTAAATGCACTCAAACTCACTCAATATAACGGCAGCGCAGACGTTGACAAAACAAGAAGGGAAATAACACGACATTATCTACTTGTCGCACAAAATTCGAAATAAGTCTAAATCTATCCTGAACAAGACATCCTTTCCGACTTCTCCTACAAGGCGCCTTTTTTAACCGCTCGTAAAAAAATAGGCGCGTGCGCAGTGCGTCGTTGAAGGGGGATAATTGTGCGTGGGAGGTTTACAGGAGCCGAAAAGGCGGGACAAAAGAGGTGCCTGGTCGGCGGGCCAGATGACAGGTGAGTCAGGTGGGAGGACTGGCGCCGCGGCTTTTTGACGAGCTTTTTTTGCATCGATCTCGTTGGGCTGCAGGAGTGTCTGGTAATTAGGGGAAGGAACTTCAGGAAGGGGAATGAACTTTGAAGTGGCAATACGAGAACTCGGCGGATTTACTGGGTCACAATTCGTGTGATCTGAGGAGCGTTGCAGGCCAATATTTTGAGCCATAGGATTCGTTGGCAACGTAAAAGATAACTTAAACAGAATCAGAAGGCACGCAATAACTTCAATGTAATAGTTTTTCAAAAAAAGTCACTCCATAAATCAAGGCTTGGAGACTTTCCAGTTGCCACGATTTTCCGCCGCTAAAAAACTGCCTGTTAGCAAACCAAATCTGGAACCCAACAAATCGATTGTGAAGGGTTGCGCCGTTTACGACGTAGAAGGATGTTTTGGAAGTTCGGACTTATGGGGTTATCACACTGTCAGAAACTCCCCGACGGCCGACGAGTGGCGATTTACGTTGAAATCATAGGCACTGACCGGCGGGGGGGGGGGGGGGGGGAGGGCCGAGCCGCCGGGTAGACGACACCCTCTCCTTCCCTCAGCTATGAACGCCGGACGTCTCGCGATCCGTCGGGTCGTGAGAGCAGTTCGTACTGCACGACGTGGTGCCCGACGTCCGGCGTACATAGCTGAGGGAAGGAGAGGGTGTCGTCTACCCGGCGGCTCGGCCCCCCCCCCCCCCCCCCCCCCCCGCGGATCCATGCCTATGATTTCAATGTAAATCGCCACTCGTCGGCGGGCGGGGAGTTTCCGACAGTGTGATTACCCCATTAGCCTATGTTGTGCGCCGGAAATAGCTGATCATTTTACGACCACTCCCGTCAAAATCGGTCCGGCAGTTTAGCCGTCTATTGGGAACATAGAAACATAGATTTATTGATTCTAACTGATAGAAACAAATTTTGTACCTTTTGTACTCCTTACATGTAAGGATTTTGATTGGTAAGTATCAACCCGTCTCTTGTAAGTGCTATGTTGTCCTAAAATCTATATTAAATAAATTTTATAAAATACAATGTTTGTGGCGGGCGGGATGGGTGGATGTTGTGTCGGAACATCACGCCCAAACGGGTTTTGACGGGAGCGGGCGCAAATTGACGAGGTTGTTCCAACTTAGAACATAGGTAGGCTATAGTAGATTTCGCGAACTCTCATCCTTCATCGCGAACGAGGCTTTCCTTAGCGACGAGAGCCGGGTCAAAAAACGTCGTTACTAGGGATTACTAGGTAAATTTTCGTATCGCCGAGATCCAACTTAGAAGAGAGAGAGAGAAAAGAAATTTATTCATAATTTCGCCTCACTGAGGAAGCCCAATGGGGTAATATCGAGTGCACAATTTTGAATGAACGACTGAGGTAAACATGTAACCCAACTCTTTTCACTTTGCAATTGTCCTCATGCGGGCAAATGTGTGCCACGGCCTTCCATATCGGGGCAAAACCTCGAGTGATGAGGGACGAACAGCGAAAAAAATAACTTTTTATCCTCGCTAGCTTCTCGCCAACATGTAAGTGTGGAGCAGGTAGGTACTTTCTATTTTCTATCTATCCCGCATGTAATGTCGCCGAGCGGGGCAGGCGGGACCATTTACGTATGACAACAGAGTTTTAAAACTCGGCGAAAGTCGCCGTTTCAAAACACCATCCGGGCCCGCCGGGTGAGACCGGAATGTCAAATTATTCAGGTCAGAAAAAATGATAATTTCATTGTGAAAAAACCCCGCTCTGAATTACTCACGCGTTGGTTGATTATCCTTCTCAATACGGCATTGTTGTGAGGGAGTCAGACAGGAACGACCGCCTCATAACTTTTAGTCAAAATACCCATTTCAATTCCATAAGTCCTTTATTTTTAAAGCTCCCTCAATCCGATTAACAGCTTCCATCATACAGATTTGAAACTTTATCAATAACATTCCAGGCCTCCAAAACCAATTTCAAGACTTCTTAGCCGGTTTCAAACTACCTCAATACTAGTCCCCACGCCGTTTTATACCCACAATAAGGTTTCAAACTTTTTCAGGACCGCTTCGATTACCTTCTATCAGTTTACAACTCGTTCATAATTGTTGAGATCATCCTCAAACCGATTGAGAACTCCCCCAGTGCAATTTCAGCCAATAGCCAGTTATAAACTTTCAACTCAAAACGGTTATAAGGGTATCGAACAACTATCGAACTAGATCAAGCCTGTTTTGTACCGCCAAAAGAGGTTACGGACCCTCTCAAAACCGTTTTCAGTTCCCATAACCGGTTTCAAACTCCCTCAAACCAGTTATAAGCCTTTAAACCCGACTCGAGGCCACCCCCCTGGCTAAAGCCAGCCAACCCCAGAGCGTATCCCACCTGGCCTCAGAAACCTCGCTTTTTTCCTCTGAAACTGACTACGGACTCCCTCAAACTGTTTAAAAGCTTCTCAAACCGATTACCAACTCCTCAAACCGGTTATAAGCCTCTCAAATTGATTAAGAACTCCCTCAGACTGGCTGTAAGCTTCTCAAACTGGTTATAAGTTATTAAGGCTCACAAATTGGCTAAAAGCCTCTCAAACCGATTACGCACTACTTTAAACAAGGGGGTTTTTTGAGGTCTTTTTTTGGGTTCAAACTAGAAGTCTAATCGGTCTGAAAACAGATAAGAGGAATTTGCATGGTTCTACCAGTTGCACTAAATTTTTGTTATCGTAAATCAATGAATTTCAAATTTGCCACCTCTTTCGCGTTGCCAATCAGAAGAGGATTTCGTCCGTGTGGAGCAGTTAGAACCTGCGGGCTGGACGTGATTCGAGGTCAGTGAACCCCCTCCGGATCCTGCGAGGTGAGGTTTGTTTGATGACAAACGCCAGATCGACAGGTACTAAAAGATCGAGGATCGGATCCTGGGGGGTTTTTTGGCCGTTTTCAAAACCGTTCCGTTGTTGAAGGGCCGGATCCCAACTGGGTCGTCTGATCCAAACGATAAGGAGGGAGGAAACCTCTCGAGAACTTTGATAAACTCACAGCAACGTCCCACGTCAGAAACACACCCTCGTTTGTTGACGAGACGGTTCATCAAGCGTCAAGTGTTTCACACGGAATGTCGACTTGGCAATATTATATGGAAATGCGGTCAGGAAGAGCGAAAACCACAATGAAATTGTTGAATGGAAAACCATATCACGAGTCATAACACCATCGAAATGATTTCCTCAAAGTTAGGCTTGAAAGGCATCGATCGAACTTGTCAATACAAAAATACCGGGCATTTTTAAGAGGACGTCGCGACCTCATTCTACGCCAGAAAACCCCTGTGACATTTTCCCGACCTTTCCAGAACACGTGTTTGTTTCGAAGAGCAGGAAATCGCTTGAAGATACAGAAGCCAATTGCATAACTGGCGCGAGCAGCAGGTTTTCAAACAAGAGGTCAGTCAGACCGCCGTTGGAGTCGAAAGTCTACTGAACGTGAGGCGATTCTTCAATGGAACGACGGAGGGGGAAGAGATCCGCAGGTCTAACGTGAAACCCTCTGGCGGTCGGTTCATCCGCTTAAGCGTCTAATTAGACGATTTGTGTAAAACGTCAGAAGCGGGAGCATTTGCTAAGTAGCTAACAATTTGAAATTTTTTTAATGTGATGGGCAGAGTTCCGAAGGTGCTTTATCCAAAATTGCGCTATTGCTGGATGAATGGGAACTGATTGAAGCATCCCAGGTCTGCAGACCCCCTTGGGGGCTAGAGCAGAGGCCAACGCCTGTGCGCTCTCGTGCCTGTTTGGGTACACCCACAGAGTAACAGAGAGCACGTGTACACCTTATCACGGTTGTCTCTCTTGTCATGTCTCACCGACAGATATTATCATTCGACTTCAGTTCAGTAAAGTTTCCCAGAGTCCATGCTCGAAGAAGGGTTGACGGTTCTCTGTGGGGCTGCTGAGCTGGCACTTAGTGTATGTGAGCACTTGACTGTGTTGGCGAGCAGTGTGGTTTCGCTGGAAGTGTCCAGATACCTTCTGTCCTAGTCTCAACGTGATCTTCAATAATTGAAGATGAATTATTCATTCTGACCTTCTTCGCAAAGTGGGATCACCAGAGGATAAAGGTGAGTCGCTTGAAATTCCTGGGTTCCCCAAGTCCTTATGGACTTGGCATATGCCCAGACAAAGGAGCAAAGTCCAGGAGAGCAGACAAAGGGTTGCCAGGACCTCTACTCCGGTTTGGGGTTTCCCCCTTTCCACTTTCGTCTTCCGTCCGCTAATGATCGTGGCAGAGTGATGCGCACGTGAGAGTAATCTCCACAACCTGCCCTGCACATCAACAACTAGTTGATGCATACAAAACACGTGTCCCGAGACAGCAACCATGAAAGACACAGCTAACCCAACGCTAAATTCATACTTCGTTCTTATAAGAGAGTTTTTGCAGACCCTTCCACCGATCGGTAGGAGGAAATCCGTAGTACGAATCTGTAAGGAAAGGGGGAGTGCGCATGCGCGAGGACAAATCGGTAAGGAATCTGTAGCAGTAGGCGGTACGAATCCTTATTCCTACGGGTTACCAAATCAGTATAGAAATCTGTATGAAAAGCAACATAACCTGACGCTTGTGTAACCCCGTTGTAACCTCAAGATGTTATCTTGTAAACAAACGGGCTTGTATTCTGCTTTGTTATTTTTTGTTCTCAGTTCGCTTTGTTCTCTTCTGTTTTATTCTGTTCTACACTCGATGGATGAATTGGAAATTTTTATTCCACCCATTTCCTCTTCACAAAAAAACGAGTGGCAGTAGGAGTCCTCGTAGGACTTGTAATAAGTAGGGCTGCCAGACGTCCTCTTTTTTCCGGACATGTCCTCTTTTTCACACCCTGTCCGGGCGTCCTCTCTTTTTTCATTTTTCGGGCAAATGTTCTCTTTTTTTTTTTAATCTCTCATTTTCTGAAATTACCTCGAAATTACCTGAAAATCGTTTGGGCTACCTACCTATCTGGAACAGCCTGCTTAGAAAAAATCTTGTTCTTGTTAAACCTATGTCCATCGTGGGCGTTGACATCGAATACAGGCAGCTTCTTCGCCACTCCAAATCCCGTTGGTTGTCGTTGTTTCCCTGCATAAATCGTGTGCTTCAAATGTATGAACCTCTGGCGTCGTATTTTATGTCTCAGAGCAACCCTCCTATCCTAATAAAAAATCTGTTTGAATAGCCAGAAAATGAAAGTGACTTGTGGTTTCTACATTTATTAATGTTTTCTTTCAATGAAAAGATTAAGAAATTGGAAGCCAAACATAACTCAGTTTTGGAGGTGCTAGCTTCGTTGGAGGAAGTCGAAGATTTTCTGACTGAAAGACTGAAGGAGAAATTTCTCCCTAAATCTAATCTAAATCACTAATTCTCAACGTGTCTGTATGTGGGTATGTCAATCGCCTACTCTGACTAAACTATAAGCCCTAAAAATACGCCGATTTTTCCTATCGTCTCGGGCGACCGTTTAAGAGTCAATAGGGGGGTCGAGATTTTTCTAAAATGCGCTCAAATGGGCGCAATTGACATCAACTTTCTTATTTCAAATGGGAACCCCTATTTTTTTCACCGGATTCGGATTCCTCGACCAATTTTACGTCCGATAAGCGAGTTGGGCGAATTTTATGACGCGCGCGAATTCGCTGAATTAATTTTTTCGATTTATTCCTTCGTTAATAGACGGATTTTTTCCGCGTTTCGTCCGTAGCCTACCTAGAGATCCGAATTTTAATACTTGATATCGACCAAATTCATTTCGAAATCGAGTGAATTTTGAGCGCGAGTTGAGTTTTGAAAAAACTGGGCCGTCGCCACCGACCCGTCCCGTCGGGTGAATTCTGGCTCGGCTTCACTCCCATCCTCTCAACACCCTCTATCCCCCCGCCCTCACTCTTCACTCTGAGCGGGTGGGACATCAGCCTTTAAGGGGCGCTCGGAAGGTCTATGCGCAACGTCACCCAGACGGAAATGGATGTAAATTAAATGAATCGATTTAAATTGAATCGATTATCGAGAAAAGTATCGAAAAGTTGAATTGAATCGGAAAAAAAAATTATTAACAAATTTTAGCCCCATTTTTTTCCTGTGTTTTCAAATTTGATTTTATTTCACTAGCACTATGACAGCGAGGGGAGGGGGGGGGGGGGGGGGTTACTTCACTCGGCCGATCATTTTACTGGCCAGGGGAGGCTCGCTTTCCTGGGCTGCCCACATTGGTAGGTAGTTCTATTGTTATTGAAGGTTATATTGTTATTTTAACGGCCAGGAGGCTCTCTTTGCTCGGCCATTTGACATTGGTACATTTCACGATAAAAAAATTTATATATATTCTTGAAAATCTCGAGAAATACAAAAATGATCTACATTCTGAGATAGGTTGAGCGCCCTCAAGGATTTTTTCCGTTTTCCCCTCCTTCAACTAAATAATAATAATAATAATAAATAAATAAATTTATTTATCGCTTACTCTGCCACCCACATAGGTAGTTCTATTATTATTGATGGTGGAGTTTTCAAATTTGATTTCTACACTCTTCACTCCAAGCGGGTGGGACATCAGCCTTTAAGGGGAGCTCGCAAGGTCTACGAGATCTCTCCCAGTCATCCCCTTGCAGTGCAGCCAAATCAGGGTTTTTCCCCCAGATTGCGGGGGTTTTTTCTTCTCCGGGGGGGATTTTTGGGGGTCGATATCTCCCGGCCATCCCTGCAAAGTCGTCCGAGGGATGTCCGATTCTCAAATATGAATCGATTTAAATCAAATCGATTTAGAAAGTATTATTATTATAAAATATTATTATTAGTATTTATTATTATTATTATTAGAATCGATTCTTTTTCCAAATTATTGACAGGGTGGCCTTACTTTGCTCAGCTAATCATTTTATCCACCAGGGGATTCTACGTCCAAAAATACTTGGAAAACGACAATAACTCTACCCCCTCACCATTTTAGCCCCATACTTTTACTGTGTTTTCCTGGGGGGTGGGGGGCATACTTCACTCGGCCGATCATTTTAACGGCCTGGGGACTCGCTTTGCTCGGCCACTGACATAGGTAGTTCTATTATTATCAAGGGAAGGCTTTTCAAATTTGATTTCACTAGCACTTGACAGGGGGGCCTTAATTTCCCCAAAAATACTTCCCCTTTCCCCAAAAATACTTGGAAAACGACACTTAACTCTACCCCTCGCCATTTTAGCCCCATATTTTTCCTGTGAGTTTTCAACTTTGATTTGATTTCACTAGCACTATGACAGGGTGGGAGGGGGGGGGGGGCATACTTCACTCGGCCTATCATTTTAACGGCCAGGGGACTCGCGTTGCTCGGCCACCGACATAGGTAGTTCTATTATTATCGAGGGAAGACTTTTGAAATTTGATTTCACTAGCACTATGACAGGGGGGCCTTACTTAGCTTGGTCCACCATTATAACGGCCAGGGGACTCGCTTTGCTCGGCCACCGACATAGGTAGTTCTATTATTATCAAGGGAAGGCATTTCAAATTTGATTTCACTAGCACTTGACAGGGGGGCCTTAATTTCCCCAAAAATACTTCCTCTTTCCCCAAAAATACTTGGAAAACGACACTTAACTCTACCACCTCGCCATTTTAGCCCCATATTTTTCCTGTGAGTTTTCAACTTTGATTTGATTTCACTAGCACTATGACATGGCGGGAGGGGGGGCATACTTTACTCGGCCGATCATTTTAACGGCCAGGGGACTCGCTTTGCTCGGCCACCCACATAGGTAGTTCTATTATTATTGATTTCACTAGCACGTTGACAGGGGGTCTAATTTCGTATAGCCCCATGAAAGCTCCATAGGTCGTCCCCAAAAATACTTGGAAAACGACACTTAACTCTACCCCCTCGGCATTTTAGTCCCATAGCGCCCCACCTGGTTTTTTACTGTGAGTTTTGATTTGATTTCTTTAGCACTTTGACAGGGGAGGGGGGGGGGCTTACTTCGCTCTACCGATCAGAGGGGGCTCGCTTTGCTCAGCCACCCACATAGGTAGTTCTATTCTATTATTATGATGGTGGAGTATTCAAAATTGAGTTCACTAGCACTTTGACAGGAGGGGCGTCTTATTTCGCTCAGCTGATCATCTTCTCGGCCTTTTTAGCCCCATATCGCCCCATGGGTTTTTTCCCTATGAGTTTTCAAATTTGATTTGATTTCACTAGCACTATGGCAGGGAGGTGGGGGGGGGGGGGGGGTTCCTCGCTCGGGCGGTAGAGGGTAGACTTTTGAAAATTGATTTCACTAGCACTTTGACTTACTTCGTCCGTAGCCTACCTAGAGATCCGAATTTTAATACTTGATATCGACCAAATTCATTTCGAAATCGAGTGAATTTTGAGCGCGAGTTGAGTTTTGAAAAAACTGGGCCGTCGCCACCGACCCGTCCCGTCGGGTGAATTCTGGCTCGGCTTCACTCCCATCCTCTCAACACCCTCTATCCCCCCGCCCTCACTCTTCACTCTGAGCGGGTGGGACATCAGCCTTTAAGGGGCGCTCGGAAGGTCTATGCGCAACGTCACCCAGACGGAAATGGATGTAAATTAAATGAATCGATTTAAATTGAATCGATTATCGAGAAAAGTATCGAAAAGTTGAATTGAATCGGAAAAAAAAATTATTAACAAATTTTAGCCCCATTTTTTTCCTGTGTTTTCAAATTTGATTTTATTTCACTAGCACTATGACAGCGAGGGGAGGGGGGGGGGGGTTACTTCACTCGGCCGATCATTTTACTGGCCAGGGGAGGCTCGCTTTCCTGGGCTGCCCACATTGGTAGGTAGTTCTATTGTTATTGAAGGTTATATTGTTATTTTAACGGCCAGGAGGCTCTCTTTGCTCGGCCATTTGACATTGGTACATTTCACGATAAAAAAATTTATATATATTCTTGAAAATCTCGAGAAATACAAAAATGATCTACATTCTGAGATAGGTTGTGCGCCCTCAAGGATTTTTTCCGTTTTCCCCTCCTTCAACTAAATAATAATAATAATAATAAATAAATAAATTTATTTATCGCTTACTCTGCCACCCACATAGGTAGTTCTATTATTATTGATGGTGGAGTTTTCAAATTTGATTTCTACACTCTTCACTCCAAGCGGGTGGGACATCAGCCTTTAAGGGGAGCTCGCAAGGTCTACGAGATCTCTCCCAGTCATCCCCTTGCAGTGCAGCCAAATCAGGGTTTTTCCCCCAGATTGCGGGGGTTTTTTCTTCTCCGGGGGGGATTTTGGGGGGTCGATATCTCCCGGCCATCCCTGCAAAGTCGTCCGAGGGATGTCCGATTCTCAAATATGAATCGATTTAAATCAAATCGATTTAGAAAGTATTATTATTATAAAATATTATTATTAGTATTTATTATTATTATTATTAGAATCGATTCTTTTTCCAAATTATTGACAGGGTGGCCTTACTTTGCTCAGCTAATCATTTTATCCACCAGGGGATTCTACGTCCAAAAATACTTGGAAAACGACAATAACTCTACCCCCTCACCATTTTAGCCCCATACTTTTACTGTGTTTTCCTGGGGGGTGGGGGGCATACTTCACTCGGCCGATCATTTTAACGGCCTGGGGACTCGCTTTGCTCGGCCACTGACATAGGTAGTTCTATTATTATCAAGGGAAGGCTTTTCAAATTTGATTTCACTAGCACTTGACAGGGGGGCCTTAATTTCCCCAAAAATACTTCCCCTTTCCCCAAAAATACTTGGAAAACGACACTTAACTCTACCCCTCGCCATTTTAGCCCCATATTTTTCCTGTGAGTTTTCAACTTTGATTTGATTTCACTAGCACTATGACAGGGTGGGAGGGGGGGGGGCATACTTCACTCGGCCTATCATTTTAACGGCCAGGGGACTCGCGTTGCTCGGCCACCGACATAGGTAGTACCGACTAGGTACCGACATAGTATTTTGGGGGGTCGATATCTCCCGGCCATCCCTGCAAAGTCGTCCGAGGGATGTCCGATTCTCAAATATGAATCGATTTAAATCAAATCGATTTAGAAAGTATTATTATTATAAAATATTATTATTAGTATTTATTATTATTATTATTAGAATCGATTCTTTTTCCAAATTATTGACAGGGTGGCCTTACTTTGCTCAGCTAATCATTTTATCCACCAGGGGATTCTACGTCCAAAAATACTTGGAAAACGACAATAACTCTACCCCCTCACCATTTTAGCCCCATACTTTTACTGTGTTTTCCTGGGGGGTGGGGGGCATACTTCACTCGGCCGATCATTTTAACGGCCTGGGGACTCGCTTTGCTCGGCCACTGACATAGGTAGTTCTATTATTATCAAGGGAAGGCTTTTCAAATTTGATTTCACTAGCACTTGACAGGGGGGCCTTAATTTCCCCAAAAATACTTCCCCTTTCCCCAAAAATACTTGGAAAACGACACTTAACTCTACCCCTCGCCATTTTAGCCCCATATTTTTCCTGTGAGTTTTCAACTTTGATTTGATTTCACTAGCACTATGACAGGGTGGGAGGGGGGGGGGCATACTTCACTCGGCCTATCATTTTAACGGCCAGGGGACTCGCGTTGCTCGGCCACCGACATAGGTAGTTCTATTATTATCGAGGGAAGACTTTTGAAATTTGATTTCACTAGCACTATGACAGGGGGGCCTTACTTAGCTTGGTCCACCATTATAACGGCCAGGGGACTCGCTTTGCTCGGCCACCGACATAGGTAGTTCTATTATTATCAAGGGAAGGCATTTCAAATTTGATTTCACTAGCACTTGACAGGGGGGCCTTAATTTCCCCAAAAATACTTCCTCTTTCCCCAAAAATACTTGGAAAACGACACTTAACTCTACCACCTCGCCATTTTAGCCCCATATTTTTCCTGTGAGTTTTCAACTTTGATTTGATTTCACTAGCACTATGACATGGCGGGAGGGGGGGCATACTTTACTCGGCCGATCATTTTAACGGCCAGGGGACTCGCTTTGCTCGGCCACCCACATAGGTAGTTCTATTATTATTGATTTCACTAGCACGTTGACAGGGGGTCTAATTTCGTATAGCCCCATGAAAGCTCCATAGGTCGTCCCCAAAAATACTTGGAAAACGACACTTAACTCTACCCCCTCGGCATTTTAGTCCCATAGCGCCCCACCTGGTTTTTTACTGTGAGTTTTGATTTGATTTCACTAGCACTTTGACAGGGGAGGGGGGGGGGGGCTTACTTCGCTCTACCGATCAGAGGGGGCTCGCTTTGCTCAGCCACCCACATAGGTAGTTCTATTCTATTATTATGATGGTGGAGTATTCAAAATTGAGTTCACTAGCACTTTGACAGGAGGGGCGTCTTATTTCGCTCAGCTGATCATCTTCTCGGCCTTTTTAGCCCCATATCGCCCCATGGGTTTTTTCCCTATGAGTTTTCAAATTTGATTTGATTTCACTAGCACTATGGCAGGGAGGTGGGGGGGGGGGGGGGGGGGGTTCCTCGCTCGGGCGGTAGAGGGTAGACTTTTGAAAATTGATTTCACTAGCACTTTGACTTACTTCGCTCAGCTAATAGACTAGCACTTTGACAAGGGGGCCTTACTTCGCTCGGCTAATCATTTTCGTACCATGATTCACCCAAATCACAGGCGGCAATATACAACCACAGTGGGCAATACACCCACTAGGGGGGGTCTGGGGGGCGGCAATTCACCCACAGGCGGCAATATACACTCACAGGCGGCAATACACCCACAGGTGGCAATACACCCACAAGCGGCAATTCACCCACATGTCTGCTTAAGCGATCGGCCTCGCGAAGCGAGGCGCCGGCCTCGCGAAGCGAGGCCCACGGGGGGTCTGGGGGGCGGAGCCCCCCAGCTGGGTGCGTAGGCGAGCAAAGCGAGCCGGAGCATCTAGTCTAAATCACTAATTCTCAACGTGTCTGTATGTGGGTATGTCAATCGCCTACTCTGACTAAACTATAAGCCCTAAAAATACGCCGATTTTTCCTATCGTCTCGGGCGACCGTTTAAGAGTCAATAGGGGGGTCGAGATTTTTCTAAAATGCGCTCAAATGGGCGCAATTGACATCAACTTTCTTATTTCAAATGGGAACCCCTATTTTTTTCACCGGATTCGGATTCCTCGACCAATTTTACGTCCGATAAGCGAGTTGGGCGAATTTTATGACGCGCGCGAATTCGCTGAATTAATTTTTTCGATTTATTCCTTCGTTAATAGACGGATTTTTTCCGCGTTTCGTCCGTAGCCTACCTAGAGATCCGAATTTTAATACTTGATATCGACCAAATTCATTTCGAAATCGAGTGAATTTTGAGCGCGAGTTGAGTTTTGAAAAAACTGGGCCGTCGCCACCGACCCGTCCCGTCGGGTGAATTCTGGCTCGGCTTCACTCCCATCCTCTCAACACCCTCTATCCCCCCGCCCTCACTCTTCACTCTGAGCGGGTGGGACATCAGCCTTTAAGGGGCGCTCGGAAGGTCTATGCGCAACGTCACCCAGACGGAAATGGATGTAAATTAAATGAATCGATTTAAATTGAATCGATTATCGAGAAAAGTATCGAAAAGTTGAATTGAATCGGAAAAAAAAATTATTAACAAATTTTAGCCCCATTTTTTCCCTGTGTTTTCAAATTTGATTTTATTTCACTAGCACTATGACAGCGAGGGGAGGGGGGGGGGGTTACTTCACTCGGCCGATCATTTTACTGGCCAGGGGAGGCTCGCTTTCCTGGGCTGCCCACATTGGTAGGTAGTTCTATTGTTATTGAAGGTTATATTGTTATTTTAACGGCCAGGAGGCTCTCTTTGCTCGGCCATTTGACATTGGTACATTTCACGATAAAAAAATTTATATATATTCTTGAAAATCTCGAGAAATACAAAAATGATCTACATTCTGAGATAGGTTGAGCGCCCTCAAGGATTTTTTCCGTTTTCCCCTCCTTCAACTAAATAATAATAATAATAATAAATAAATAAATTTATTTATCGCTTACTCTGCCACCCACATAGGTAGTTCTATTATTATTGATGGTGGAGTTTTCAAATTTGATTTCTACACTCTTCACTCCAAGCGGGTGGGACATCAGCCTTTAAGGGGAGCTCGCAAGGTCTACGAGATCTCTCCCAGTCATCCCCTTGCAGTGCAGCCAAATCAGGGTTTTTCCCCCAGATTGCGGGGGTTTTTTCTTCTCCGGGGGGGATTTTGGGGGGTCGATATCTCCCGGCCATCCCTGCAAAGTCGTCCGAGGGATGTCCGATTCTCAAATATGAATCGATTTAAATCAAATCGATTTAGAAAGTATTATTATTATAAAATATTATTATTAGTATTTATTATTATTATTATTAGAATCGATTCTTTTTCCAAATTATTGACAGGGTGGCCTTACTTTGCTCAGCTAATCATTTTATCCACCAGGGGATTCTACGTCCAAAAATACTTGGAAAACGACAATAACTCTACCCCCTCACCATTTTAGCCCCATACTTTTACTGTGTTTTCCTGGGGGGTGGGGGGCATACTTCACTCGGCCGATCATTTTAACGGCCTGGGGACTCGCTTTGCTCGGCCACTGACATAGGTAGTTCTATTATTATCAAGGGAAGGCTTTTCAAATTTGATTTCACTAGCACTTGACAGGGGGGCCTTAATTTCCCCAAAAATACTTCCCCTTTCCCCAAAAATACTTGGAAAACGACACTTAACTCTACCCCTCGCCATTTTAGCCCCATATTTTTCCTGTGAGTTTTCAACTTTGATTTGATTTCACTAGCACTATGACAGGGTGGGAGGGGGGGGGGGCATACTTCACTCGGCCTATCATTTTAACGGCCAGGGGACTCGCGTTGCTCGGCCACCGACATAGGTAGTTCTATTATTATCGAGGGAAGACTTTTGAAATTTGATTTCACTAGCACTATGACAGGGGGGCCTTACTTAGCTTGGTCCACCATTATAACGGCCAGGGGACTCGCTTTGCTCGGCCACCGACATAGGTAGTTCTATTATTATCAAGGGAAGGCATTTCAAATTTGATTTCACTAGCACTTGACAGGGGGGCCTTAATTTCCCCAAAAATACTTCCTCTTTCCCCAAAAATACTTGGAAAACGACACTTAACTCTACCACCTCGCCATTTTAGCCCCATATTTTTCCTGTGAGTTTTCAACTTTGATTTGATTTCACTAGCACTATGACATGGCGGGAGGGGGGGCATACTTTACTCGGCCGATCATTTTAACGGCCAGGGGACTCGCTTTGCTCGGCCACCCACATAGGTAGTTCTATTATTATTGATTTCACTAGCACGTTGACAGGGGGTCTAATTTCGTATAGCCCCATGAAAGCTCCATAGGTCGTCCCCAAAAATACTTGGAAAACGACACTTAACTCTACCCCCTCGGCATTTTAGTCCCATAGCGCCCCACCTGGTTTTTTACTGTGAGTTTTGATTTGATTTCACTAGCACTTTGACAGGGGAGGGGGGGGGGCTTACTTCGCTCTACCGATCAGAGGGGGCTCGCTTTGCTCAGCCACCCACATAGGTAGTTCTATTCTATTATTATGATGGTGGAGTATTCAAAATTGAGTTCACTAGCACTTTGACAGGAGGGGCGTCTTATTTCGCTCAGCTGATCATCTTCTCGGCCTTTTTAGCCCCATATCGCCCCATGGGTTTTTTCCCTATGAGTTTTCAAATTTGATTTGATTTCACTAGCACTATGGCAGGGAGGTGGGGGGGGGGGGGTTCCTCGCTCGGGCGGTAGAGGGTAGACTTTTGAAAATTGATTTCACTAGCACTTTGACTTACTTCGCTCAGCTAATAGACTAGCACTTTGACAAGGGGGCCTTACTTCGCTCGGCTAATCATTTTCGTACCATGATTCACCCAAATCACAGGCGGCAATATACAACCACAGTGGGCAATACACCCACTAGGGGGGGTCTGGGGGGCGGCAATTCACCCACAGGCGGCAATATACACTCACAGGCGGCAATACACCCACAGGTGGCAATACACCCACAAGCGGCAATTCACCCACATGTCTGCTTAAGCGATCGGCCTCGCGAAGCGAGGCCCACGGGGGGTCTGGGGGGCGGAGCCCCCCAGCTGGGTGCGTAGGCGAGCAAAGCGAGCCGGAGCATCTAGTCTATATCACTAATCCTCACCGTCTCTGTCTCTGGCTGGGTATGTCAATCGCCTCCTCTGACTAAACGGTAAGCGATAAAAATACGCCGATTTTTTCTATACTCTCGGTGGACCGTTTAAGTTTCTATAGGGGGGTCGAGAATTCTCAAAAATTCGCTCAAATCCGCGCAATTGACATCAACTTTCTTATTTCAAATGGGAACCCCTATTTTTTTCACCGGATTCGGATTCCTCGACTAATTTTACGTCCGATAAGGGGGTCGCGCGAATTTTTTGGCGCGCGCGAATTCGCTCAATTAATTTTTGCGTCTTATTCCGCCGTTAATAGACGGATTTTTTTCGCGTTTCGTCCGTAGCCTACCTAGAGATCCGAATTTTAATACTTGATATCGACCAAATTCGTTCCGACGATGAGCGAATTATGACGACGAGTTGAGATTTGAAAAAACTGGGCCGTCGCCACCGACCCTTCGCGACGGGTGAATTCTGGCTCGGCTTCACTCCCAGCCTCTCAACACCCTCTATCCCCCCGCCCTCACTCTTCACTCCGAGCGGGTGGGACATCAGCCTTTAAGGGGCGCTCGCTAGGTCTATGCGCAAGGTCTCCCAGACGGATGTAAATTAAATGAATCGATTTAAATTGAATCGATTATCGAGAAAAGTAGAATCGATTTAAACTGAATCGATTATCTCATAAAATGAATTTAATTGAATTTAAAAAATTTAAATAAAAAAATTAAAATAAAAATAAAATTAAAATTTTTCCTGTGAGTTTTCAACTATGATTTGATTTCACTAGCACTATGACAGGGTGGGAGGGGGGGCATACTTCACTCGGCCGATCATTTTAACGGCCAGGGGACTCGCAATGCTCGGCCACCGACATAGGTAGTTCTATTATTATCAAGGGAAGGCTTTGCAAATTTGATTTCACTAGCACTATGACAGGGGGCCTTACTTTCCCCAAAAATACTTGGAAAACGACACTTATACGTTTTCAACTATGATTTGATTTCACTAGCACTATGACAGGGTGGGAGGGGGGGCATACTTCACTCGGCCGATCATTTTATCAGCCAGGGGGGTTGATGTTGAAGGAGCAGTTGACCTTGATGCAGGGTTATGAACGTGTCCATCGATGCTATGCACCCCACTAGGGTTACTCAGCTGGGTGCGTAGGCGAGCAACTAACTATTGATGGCACCCCAGGGTTTTTTTCCTGTGAGTTGTCAAATTTGACACGTTGTCAAGGGGGGGGGGGGGGGGGGGGGGTTTCTCGCTCGGCCGATCAATTTACCAGCCAGGGGAGGCTTTTTTCAAACTTTTCAAATGACAGGGGGGGTCTTGCTTCGCTCGGGCGATTATTTTATTAGCCAGAGGGGTCTTGCTTTGCTCGACCACCAACATAGGTAGTTCTCCTATTATTGATGGTGGAGTTTTCAAATTTGATTTCACTAGCACTTTGACAGGGGGTCCTTACTTTCCCCCCCCCCCCCCCCCCCCCCAAACAAGGATCTATATGTACGAGCGATCACGCAAGACCCTTATAAATAATCTATATCACTAATATATATAATATTCTTGAAAATCTCGAGAAATTCAAAAATGCTCTACGTTCTGAGATTGGTTGAGCGCCCTCAAGGATTTTTTCCGTTTTCCCCTCCTTCAACCCCCCCCCCCCCCCCCCCCTTCCAACGACACTTAACTCTACCCCCTCGCCATTTTAGCCCCATATTTTTCCTGTGAATTTTCAACTTTGATTTGATTTCACTAGCACTATGACATGGCGGGAGGGGGGGCATACTTTACTCGGCCGATCATTTTAACGGCCAGGGGACTCGCTTTGCTCGGCCACCGACATATGTAGTTCTATTATTATCAAGGGAAGGCTTTTCAAATTTGATTTCATTAGCACTTGACAGGGGGGCCTTAATTTCACTAGCACTTGACAGGGGGGCCTTAATTTCCCCAAAAATACTTCCCCTTTCCCCAAAAATACTTGGAAAACGACACTTAACTCTACCCCCTCGCCATTTTAGCCCCATATTTTTCCTGTGAGTTTTCAACTTTGATTTGATTTCACTAGCACTATGACAGGTTGGGAGGGGGGGGGGGCATACTTCACTCAGCCGATCATTTTAACGGCCAGGGGACTCGCTTTGCTCGGCCACCCACATAGGTAGTTCTATTATTATTGATGGTGGAAATTTGATTTCACTAGCACGTTGACAGGGGGTCTAATTTCGTATAGCCCCATGAAAGCTCCATAGGTCGTCCCCAAAAATACTTGGAAAAGGACACTTAACTCTACCCCCTCGGCATTTTAGTCCCATAGCGCCCCACTGGGTTTTTTACTGTGAGTTTTGAAAATTGATTTCACTAGCACTTTGACTTACTTCGCTCAGCTAATAGACTAGCACTTTGACAAGGGGGCCTTACTTCGCTCGGCTAATCATTTTCGTACCATGATTCACCCAAATCACAGGCGGCAATATACAACCACAGTGGGCAATACATCCACAAGCGGCAATACACCCACTAGGGGGGGTCTGGGGGGCGGCAATTCACCCACAGGCGGCAATATACACTCACAGGCGGCAATACACCCACAGGTGGCAATACACCCACAAGCGGCAATTCACCCCTTATGTCTGCTTAAGCGATCGGCCTCGCGGAGCGAGGCACCGGCCTCGCGAAGCGAGGCCCACGGGGGGTCTGGGGGGCGGAGCCCCCCAGCTGGGTGCGTAGGCGAGCAAAGCGAGCCGGAGCATCTAGTTTCTCACTAAATTTAAAGCCATGAACTGCAGTCAAAGATGGTGTGAATATTTCCATCTTGTCGACCAATCAGAGAAACACTCACAGCTTCTCAAATTGTGCCAAATTGTTTTCGCCATTCCTGCCCATAATGCCAACGTCGAGAGAATATTAAATATTCTCATTCCATCAGAGAAAATTTTTCTCTGATGAACTCTCAGTGGATGAGAGGAACTGACTACTTGTCCCCACAGTAAAGGTTTTTCATCAATCAGATGGATGAAGGTTTGTTACCTACCTAATCGGGTATTATAATAATATCTACTTCAAGTTTTTAGTTTCAACATTCAACATATTATGTTGAATGTTGAAACTAAAAACTTGAAGTAGATTCTATTCCTATTAGAATTACATCATTTTCTATAATATAATATTATTATATTTTCTATAATATTATTACATTTTCTATAATTATTATTATAATACCCGATTAGGTAGGTAACAAACCATCATCCATCTGATTGATGAAAAACCTTTACCTTATAATTATATTATAATATAGTATGTGCATTTTGTAATTTATACGTTATATATCTTGATGTCCTTTTTTTCCTTTTCTCTCATCAGGCAACCCTAGTAATAAGAAATACTTGTGAAACACTCAAACGCAACAAGTCAAAACTTCACGGCGACCATTTTTTCTTGAGGTATGTGAGAGTGAAAACAACGTGCGCGTCACTTTAGTAGTCAATTTTTCCATACGGATTCGTAAGGAATCTGTAGTGGGGTGGTTGTGGTGGTTAGCTTCCAGTCATGGTCGGCCTAGACAGCCCATACGGATTTCCTGCTACGGATTCGTGGAAAGGTCTGCAAAAACTCTCTATAATCTGCACGTCCCTAACTTTTGGTTTATTAATACACCTATGTTTTCGCGACGGAGGTCGACGACTCCGATCGGCCTCAAAATTTGAAATTATCCATTTCAAGAGGTCTAGATTCCGAAACCGAAATGTTCGTCCGCCGTCCGGGCCATTTTGAGCAGTAGGAATTTTTTTTAAATCTGAAATTTTAACAAAATACTCAGTTTACCATCTAGTTGTGTCCGCAAGGTTTTCAGCCCGATCGTCCAAATCCGTGGGGCGCTATGGGGCTACGGGAGGAGTTTTTTTAAAGGCTTTTGGCTATAGGATCGAGTCAGGTGTCGTTTTCAAAGTATTTTTGGACGTAGAATCTATTTTTTGGGGTCCCGCAACGATCCGATTTCATTGTTGCAATCTATAGAGCTTTCATGGGGCTACAAATGAGATTTTTGATGGATCCCAGGAGGTCAAATATTTTTCAAGTAAAAAAACCAAAACAAATTTGACAAAAAATTGTTTGAAAAAAAAAAATCAAAAACTTTTTTGAAATACCTATAAAAAAAATTTGACAAAAAATTGTTTGAAAAAAAAAATCAAAAACTTTTTTGGAATACCTACCTATAAAAAAAAATTAATTTTTTTCATTGACACATAATTAAATTTCAGCACAAGTAATCTATATCAAAGAATAATAAACCCTTGTGTAAAATTTGCAGCGTTTTTTCTGGTTAATACATTTTGTTGAGTGTGTTCCGGAGTGGAGTTCTTCGGCCTCAACGCTGATTTCGACGTTGCCGCGTCAGCAAAATCGATGGGCCCCTAGACGCGCTGTATCGGATTTCGTTGACACACAAAACCAGCACTCGTAATAATCCATTTTCGTGAGAGCCACTCGACGTAACGCCGGTTCAGCCGGATCGTGAAGGACTCGTGGAGCTGCTAGTAAACCGTTGAGAAACAAAATTTTAAAAAGTCCCAAATTGCATGAAATCTAAACTCGATCGACCCAGTGACCCAACTTCCGCAGTTAGAAATCCCTCCAAGCCAATTTCGTTTGAAATTTACGACACTCCGGACATTCTTGACCGGGACCGGCTTCCCAAAGTCGTAAATATTCGTCGATACCGGCCGAGCAAGAACGTCAAATCACAGCAAGGTTGTGCAAGCTTCTTTTTTTTTCTCTCCAAAGATCTATGGGGTTGCACAAGCGGTTAGTCATGACGTGGAAAAATACGCTCCCTCATTACTTGAGGTTCTACACGATTTGAACTGGTCTTTATCTTGGGAAACAATAATGAAGATAACGAGGCTAATCTGTACGACTGAAACTATCACGAATTGTCTTCAAACGACTGATTTTTGGCTTTGGAAACAGTTCAGTATCTCGAAATTGATGTTCACAAAGAAAAAATCTTGTGGTGTTAAAAATTAAAACAAAAGCTGATGTCGATGTAGGTTGCCTTTTTGCCGACCTTTTTAATTTTGATCCACTCCAAAAGAGATGGAGTGTAGATTCGAAAAATACGATGTTCTGGAGCTTGTTTGAGCGGTCAGATGATGGGGTTTTAGAGGAACTTAAGCGAAGAGGTTGAGCGATTTCGTTTTCGACATAATTTTCGGCGTAGAATCAATTTCTGGGAGTCCCAAATCTGTTCAAACACACCGCGGGGTTCGGTGGGGCTGCAAGGACCTACGCTTGGGGTTTATGACGTAATTTGGCGAGTGGCTCGAGTGAGGTGTTGTTTTCGAAGTAATTTTGAAACTTAACATCAATTTTTGGGGGAACCCATCTCTCCAACTACACTGTGGGGCTACAAAGGGGCCACTGACGGGGTTTTGAAAGGCTTTGGTGAAGAGTCGTTTTCAAGGGTGGGATGGATTACAATCTATTTCATTATTCCCGTACTGCACCTTCATGAGCTGACTGAATTCACTGCTTTGGCTAGAATATCCAATTTCCGAATACACGATTTCGCAAACAAGTTTTGATATTTCGGTTACCTATTTTACGGGTGATAGCCGTGTTCGCGATCTTTGACGTTTGAAAAACTCGGCACTCCCATAAATCAACATAAAAAATCAAAACTTAAATACGAAATCGTCTATTCAGATCAACATCTTCTCGAAGTCAGCTGCCCAAATTACGCTGCACATGCTCGCGAAGTCAGCTATTCCAATCAAAGAAAAGACGTCAGTCAGCTCAAAAATGTTCAATAAGGGCCCTTTTCATTTACTACTATTATATTGACTACTATTTTTTTTATAGGTACTAGCACTCAGACATAAGGCCTCGCTTCGCTCAGCCGACCACTTAATCGGGCATCGCACACCACAATATATCCTGGCGCCTAGGCCCTTTGGTGGCGGTCGGATAAGCCGAGTGGTTCTGGGTGCTAGTCTTTTCGCGCTGCATTCTGATGGGGCCACGGGTTCGAATCCCGTTGAAGAACATGGAAACTTTGTGAATAAAAATTTAATATGCAGCTAGGTAAAGCGATACCAACTAATTTGCTCCCCGACATGTTAAGCCGCTTAAGAAAAAAATCTTGACATAAAGCTCACTTTACCTTTACATAGGCCCTTTGGTTCAAAAGGTTTTATACAAATCGTATTTATCAGGAGTCGCTTCATCATATTCTTTCACACGAATCAGATTAAAAAGGATGGGCATCGCTGAGATCAAAGAGACCGCTTAATTGACCTGTATTCCGACATTTAAAAAAAAAGTCCAACTGGAAGACACTTTTTATTGCTCTTGAAGAGAACTCCGCCCCCACAGGGCAAACGAGGGCTGTGAGAAAAAAATTGACCGTGATGGTTGAAAATTGAGATCTCAGATCGGGTTGAGTTTTCTGAATGAATCACATGACAACACATTGCGTTGCGGTCGGTTGATGGCCTTAAGATATCTGATTACTTGACGGTCCAGTGATTGGCCTAATTAGAATACTGCGTCGAATAGTCACTAAAAATCATTAATAGGCCAGTCGCCAAAAGGTTTGACTGGTGCACGTTTTTTTTTTTTCTTAATTGTTATGGGTCTGAACAACAAAATATCAAAAGTGGTAGCGAAAATTTTGCTCGAAGAAACTTTTCAAAACACAGTTGAACACCATTAAATTCTGCGTCGAATGACCTTCGAGCGGTGTCAGATTGTGCGTTTCTTGTTTTGGATTAAGTTCGTTTCATCGGTAGGTAGTAGTATTTTTGGTTTATTCTTGGAATTATACATGTATGTTTTCGCGACGGAGGTCGACGACTTCGATCGGCCTCAAAATTTGACATTATCCGTTTCAAGAGGTCTAGATTCCAAAACCGAAATGTCCGTCCGCCGTACGCAGTCCGGGCCGTTTTGGGTAGTAGATTTTTTTTTTTTTTTTTTAAGTCTGAAATTTTGAAAAATACTCGGTTTACCATCTAGTTGTGCGCGCAAGGTTTTCAGCCCCCCCCCCCCCCCGCCTATGAGGCTAATATGGGGCTACGGGAGGGGTTTTTTTTAAGGGCTATGGGGTCGAGTTAGGTGTCGTTTTCGAAGTGTTTTTGGTCGTAGAATCCATTTTTTGGGGTCCCGGAACTATCCGATTTCACTGTTGCGATCTATAGGGCTTTCATGGGGCTACAAATGGGATTTTTGAAGGATCCCAGGAGGTCAAATATTTTTCGAGTAAAAACAAAAACATTTTGAAAAAAAATCCAAAAAAAATAGTGTTTCTAAAAATTTTTCCATTGACACAGATTTAAATTTCTGCACAAGTAACCAATATCAAAGAATAATAAACCCTAGTGTAAAATTTGCAGCGTTTGAGAATTTCAGATGCTCCCATGACTCGTAATTTGATACTCTACAACATACATTTTGAGCCAATTAATTTATGTTAGCCATTCATAAGTTACAGTTGTTGAAACATGAGCGAATCCTATTTTTCTGCCAAGTTGGAAAAGTTGACTATTTCTGACGCTTGATTGTAGCTAAACGGCTGAACCGATTCTAATGTGTAAAGCTGTCATTCGTCGCAGGCTTTTATGCTCTTCAACTTTGTATTCGAAAGGGTTTCTCTACGTTGCTTGCTTTTCGAGCTTTAGGTGAAAAACTGGAAAATGTCCGAAAAAATCGAGGTTTTTTGGCCGCCAAAAGTTCTCCCAGCAAAACGTTTGCTACCACTTTTGATATTTTTTTGTTCAGACCCATAACAACAATTAAAAAACTTCTCCAACATTTCTTGCACGAGTTCCACCTTTCAATCCTCTGGCGACTGGCCTATGAGGATTTGGCGGGAAAACAGTTCAACGTGAAACACCAACAGGAAATATCGATTGCCGTTTCAAGGGGTTTCCCGTGAGAATTTCGCGTTTTACGGTCCATTACAAACAGGACCTTCCCTTTTCTTTCGGGCGTTTTATCCGTTTCTGGAGTTAGCGTTAGTGAAAGTCAACACGAACCATTGTGAACCGCTGTGGTGGTCCACCTTTTGTGAGGTCGATGAAGCGGAAAAAAGAGGAACTTTCGTTTGCTTTGAAGCCCCGCACTTTGAGAGTGTGACTTGTTTCTACGATTAGATTGAGGTTCGTGCGGAACGACAGTGCGACCTCAAAAGGTACTTCCTTCCGGCTTGAGGTTTGTGTCAGTTAAATTAATGAGACTCAATAGAGAGTGCAGCGATTCCCGCCACAGTACAAGGTGATAACTGCAGTACAGCTCGGCGGCCGCTCTTTCCCCACAAGGCGATTCCACTGATAAGGAACCACCACCCAAGATTCACCCCATGAAACTCTCAAAAGGCAAATTATTGTCACGTCAGAGGAAAACCTCAGAACCAACGGTGTCAGTTGGTCCCCTGGTTTGTACCCGACGAGCACGAAGCCCAATGTGAACAAATATCGATATTTAAAAAAATTATGCTCTATAAAAAAATGCTGCTCAGGAGATCAAGTTAATTCTGCTATTGAACGGTCGATCAAGAAGTTTAAAACAAGCCATCAATTGAATTGAATAGATGAGCGCAACCTTTATGTTATTACGATAATATCGTAATAACATAAATATATTATATTATTATATATTAATTATATGAGCGAGAGAAAATAAGAAACGGTAGGTATCTAGCGACCAAACTATGCCACACAACACATCAAAAATATCCACGTGATGCTCATTACCTACGTAAACAACTGCACCCTAACGACCGATGCGTAAGAGGTACCTTGATTTTTCCTCCCTCATCCCCTTCATCGGGTTTCGGGAGGTCCTTCACGACGAAAGTTGTTTATCTCTGATGTGTAACTAAGGAGGCCTCAAAAGGGAGACGAAAGTTTTTGTCCGATTTCGTTGGTACAAGGGTCTATGGTAGCCTATAACCAGTTATTAACCACCCCCCGAACTCGCTGATCACAATGAGACCACCCTCATGAAAATCTGTTGAGCCGCTCGGGCGTGATGCCGTGACACACACACAAACAAAAAAACAAACATGTCGAAGAGGTGAGCGCACCTTTCCATTTTTTGGAAAAAGGTTGCGCTAAAAATGAGGCGCCATTTAGGTGCCTGGTCAATACTAAACCTACTATAATAGTAATACTATAATAGTAATAGTATAATAATACTATAATAGTAATAATTACAGTCAGGCACACTAAATAGAATGGTGTCCATTATTCAGCTCATGAAATGGGGTTTGACGATTTTTCAAATCTAACAATAATTGTCAAAGGACATCCGAACGCATTCGACTGTAGAAATAACCAAAGAAACCTACCTTCAACTCTTCATTAACCGTACACCCAACGAAATTGAATCTTTAGTTTAAAACTTTCTCGGATTTTGCTATGTAACTCGAAAACTAAGCGGTTTAGCACAAAATTCACTATAGTATATTATACTGCATTAAAGTATAATATTATGGAATTTCCTACATTTTCAAAGCAAAGCATTTGTTCTTAGCTTCATTCGTTCGTCCGCAAGAGCGCGCCAAAGATTGGGTTAAAATCTCAAAAAGCAGTATGAGCTCCTTGAATGATTGTTTCAAATTTTTTTCCTGGAAAGGTTCAATTCAAAAGTTACGAAAATGGATCAACATTGCAGAAAACAGGGAAGAGAGGGCCATCACAACAGAACCCCCTCTAAACTAAATATAATCCATAAGTAACTAGGTACCAGTCAGGTGTTAATGTTTTCAAAAACAAAGAAATCCTGATTAAGGGCGTCTTCCAAAAAAGTTTCGGACGACTAAGAAAAAAATTGCCTCAAAATTGGTGTGTAAAAAGTCTCAAAGTTTTGAGATATTGTTGATGGTTTTTTAAAGCTCAGATGTTGTGCGGGTTGCTCATCGCCCTAGTCGTTGAGACCATTTTACTTCTGCTAGTTCTTTGCGTAAGCGTAGTTGATGCGGTGTCAAATGAACTCAAAATGCGGGAGGAAGAAAGAACACCGACGTCGACTAAGCCACCTGCAACAAGTGCTCTCCCGTTCACTCCTTTCGCATTATTCTGGGCTAGCAGAGTCAGTACAGTAATAGTAGACGTACTTGGGCTCGCTTTGACTGTATCAACGCTGCTATATTTTCTGAAAGAAAATGCACGCAGATTAAGAAAGATGAAAAAATTCTGGTGGATGATCATCTTATTCCAAATTGTCACATTAGCAATGTGTAGCGCACTATTCGCTTTTATTCCATCCGATAATATCGCCTTTGAAAGCACGGTGAAACTGACCGCTGGGGGAATCCTTGTCTTGGTCGGGGCCATAGTTGTCGTCGTTTTGCTCAAATCAACCCTGAAGAAAAGGAACCGACAATTAAGGCGAGCGCTTCATGAGTTCAAGAAACGCTGGAAGAAGAAGTCCGATACCGTTCCAGGTAAAAAGGATAGCTTCACTTCATTGGCTTCATTGGATTAGACAGAATCTGTCTCGTATAGATCACCAGCAGGCGATCCCCTGAATCCTCAAAGCCAAGAAAACCAAAATAAATTATCCCACTTCGCTTGTCTTGTGAGTGCAACCAAACCAACCAACTCGTTTTTTGCCGAAAGTAGACGTTCAATTCAATGAGAAAAATGACTTGTATCGTGGCTCGTGAACCTGAGTTTGGTGCTGAACTGCTTAGCTGCTGTTGGGACTGAAAACCGGATTCTTGATGCTTAAAAATCCAGTTCTTAGGGGCCGATTCTCGATGCTCAAAATCCGATTCATGGAGGACTGGAAATCCTGATGCTGAAAACCCGATACACACGAGGAAGGTGCCGACCTAAATCAGCCAGAAAATACGCAGACTCCTCGAAGCAGACCATTTCCCAACCGGTAACTCCCAACTACCGAAATAGACGGATTTCCTCTTCGTCGGTCTGCAGCGGGATCTCAAAGGGTCAAAGTTCATCGGGTCACCGCATTCGGGTGAAACAAACGGGCTTCACGGTCGAAATATTCTCCTTGAAACCCGACTGAATGGGGACAGGAGTTTCACGTTTTTTTCGGGGAGGAGACAAAAACAACTCGGATCGTCAAAGTGCACCGCGTCAAGAATGAAACGACAGTTGAGAGGAAAAACAAGATTTGAAGGAAGAAACGCGAAGAAATGGGAAAACGAAAACATACAATTTTATCGGATTTGACGGTCGGCATTTCATTTGTAAAACAAAATAGAAAGCCCGTTTTCGTAAATTAGGTGTCGGTAATGCGGTCCTCGGAGGTTGAACGAGGCGACATCACGAACAAGTTGTTCGGAACAACTGATATTTGGGAGGCGTAGGTGAAATGTGAACTGTGTCCGACATGGTAAAAGCGTCGCCTTTTTCATTTTCGTGACGCGAAGGTGAGCAGAACGTGACGAGCAAACTTTCTTTTTTTTTTGGTTCGTACGTTGAAATGTGTTTAGAAATGTACAACACGAGTTTTAGGAAGCATAGAGAAGAGATAGGGATGACAAATCCACGACGAAGTTTTCGCTGACAATTGCCGTGTTTAGCAGGTGGGCTGCTGCATGTTCAACAATGTCCTTTCACTTTAGGGAAATGATAAGTTCATGATACAACCACAACAAAGTTGACACTTCAAATTACTTCTGCATGTTCGTCATTTCATTCACTGAGCCAAACCACACAGTCAGAATCGTCAAAACACGGCCAAAACTGCATAATTTACACAAGGGGTTTCTATTATCTAAATAGAATTATTCTTGAGTATTATACTCACAATAATCTTGTGCGAAAAATTTGTTTTCGTTTTGAAAGGACAACCCCGTTTAAGGATGTATAAAAAGTATCGATAATATTAACCGTGTGTTTCGAAATTACAAGCTAAAAAGTATCAACGCTGTTTTCTCAATACAATTTTCTTTTGAAGAAATCTCTTTTATTATGTAACTCAAACTTTTTCAAAAATATCGATACAATATACCAATATTGATCCTTTCTGAAGTATCGGACATCCCAAGTAATAAGTATTTAAACTCTAAAACAACGGTTAAACCGCCTTCGCCTAAGTCGCAAATTTAGCCTTAAATCTCCGTTTTATCGTTGGTGAAACTGAAACTCTCAAAGATCACTTACGAGATACAAAAACGTTAATCACATTTATTTTGATTCGTGGGAAACATCAGTAGCTATGAAGGAAAAAACATCAGTATGAAAGAAACAACAGCAACAACATCGACGTTATTATGGCGTATAGATAATAATATTATCTTATTATGCTTTTTTTTACTCCCTACAACGAAAATTGGCAAAACACAACACTTTAACCGTCAAGAACGTTTTGAGTTATTCTCGTCAACAATAATTGTTGTAAATTTCCCGTGTGTATTCTAACAACAATTGTTAGAATACACAAAATAATTATTATTTTAGCACTCATGGGAAATTTACTAAGCGATCCCTTCTCGATGCTTACGAGGTATTCCTTCCCTGGGATGAGTTAACCCCTCGTTCTGACCTCAGGATTTCGAAGTTCGTTTTCTCTCAAGTGTCAACCATTGGGATTTTCACTTCCTTGATAAAAAAAAAATATACCTATATAAATGAAAGTTAAGGTCAGTTTAGCGTGAAAAATCATATTGTGATAGGGGGGAAAGGTCGTGCGGTGAATTATTGTCCGGGGCGTTTACTCTATGGAGGACGTTCTAACGTCTAAAGATGGTGGCCGTGACCTCAGAGGGGGTTAAAGTTCGTTCGTGACTCCCTTGAAGCGCTCTGAGGGGAAGAAAGCCCTCACGCAGGAATTTTCAGCGGTGAAATTTAACGTAACACAAAGTTTACGTCTGACGCATGAGTTACAAGATGCACGTTGGAGGTTATGGACACAAAGGAAATTTTCAAAATGGATCGGTGTCACTGCAAAACAATTTCCGTCGGTTATGTGACCGTCACATAGTGACGCAAACGTCTTCTGCAAAAAAATCGAAATCGGTCCAGCGGCTCGAAAAGCTCGACATATTCTTTCCAAGCGAATGCATCCACCTTGCAGGGCCTATTATAGTGCATAACCTTGATCAAGGAAGTTGTGGGGGTAGTTCGAGTAGGTTTTCTCGCCGGACTCGTTTTTGCCGATCCCTTTTAATTCGTTGTGTAATCGGGGCTCGATTGTTTCGGCTTGAACGGGTTTCATTCCGGATCGAAGGATATCTCGATGAGGCGAGTTAAGACCGTTTAGAGCGTCGTGGTAAACAGGTTATAACCCCTCAGATCTGCCAGGTAGCGAGTCACCGGTATATCAATCAGATAGGCGTGTCCCCGTAACATCAACTGTCAAAAACTACTCTATTAAGAATAACACCTAATATGATAAACCTTGCAGATTTTCCCTTTTTATTGAAAAATTGCCAGATTGGTCAAATCAGCATTTGAGTCTGGTAAAGATTGAGAAGGGATTCAGAACAAGATAATGTTATTGCTGTTGTATGTAACTGTTTCAACAGTTGAAACACGTATAGTTACTATACGTGTGTGTTTTGCCGTTTACACTGTAGTGAACATCGAGAAGAGATTCGCAATGAAACTTCAACATATAGAAGTATAGATATTCGCTTTGTCATGTTGTGCCCGCAAGGGTTTCACCCGTTTCGCCCAAACCGTGGGCTCTGCGGGGTTACGGGAGGGTGTTTTTGATGGGGTCGAGTTAGGTGTCGTTTTCTAAGTATTTTTGGAAGTCCCAGAGCCTTGTTTCACCGTGGGGATCTACGAGGCTAAGAAACTTTCGAGGGATGTGATGATGTCAAATGAGGTGTCGTTTTCCGTGTAATTTTGGGCAAATAAGTCTTATCTGGGGGCCAAAATATGTCCAAACATTGTATGGAAAATTGTCTTTTTTTTAAATAGTTTTTTAAAGTAATTTTTGATTGACCTAAAATTAATCTTTCCACAATTTACCATTAATTTTTCCAAATTTATTACTTAACAGAGTAATAAACCGTAGTGTAAAATTTGCAGCGTTTTTCATTTGCCATGGGTCCAAAATTTGGACCATTTAATGGTATCGATACATCGATATTTTGAACGTATCGACAGAATGTTCAAAAATGTATATCGACATCCAATATCGATATTTTTCCTTCGAAACCCATCCCCAGTCGGTGGGTTCAATAGTTTCCAAACATTTCTGGATTTGATACTGCTCTCCAAAGTTGGGACAAGTTTATTCAAAATTTTCAAAAAGGGAAAACCATGAATTTTCACTGAGGTAAACGTAGAGAAGGGGTTTGTGTAGCTGTTGTCTTTTACAAACCAATTTTTCCTTGAATAAAAATGAACATAATGAACATTTGAAGGGTGCCATATGCAAAAGAGCCCAAGTGCCATATGAAATACGTGGCGCTTGGGCCCTTTTTCTTATGGCACCCTTCATTTCTGACTGCAATTCTGTAGGTCAAAGAAAGGTTGGGTTTTACCTGTTTTTGGCTGAGTAAACATAGAGAAGAGATGCACAACAAAAACTTCAATATTGTGGTTACTCCTGTCTCTCATAACCTACTTTTCCGGTGAAATTGTTGGACGTTTTTAACTGTCCAACTTCCGCATGTTTTGCTGTTTTTGTATGTGGTGGACATAAAGAAGAAATTCCCAACTAGAACCTAATAATAGGTATTCTTGTTGTTGCTGTTGTTCTCATAGACTTTTTTTTTTTTTTTTTTTTCCTAAGAATAAAAACATAAGTTGAACGTCGTGAACTGTGTTGGTCAAAGAGTACTTTGCCAATATTGATAGTGGTAAACATAGAGAACGGATTCATACCACGTTGATTATTAGGCCTACTCAAAATTGCACGTTGAAAACCCTATTGCGGCATGTGGTGGAGACGTAACGTAGGAGAAGCCTCACCCACCTGACCCTCACTATTAGGTAACACGCTACAGGCCATCGGGCAGACGATGAGTCGACGACTTGGACCGGGAAGAGGTTTTTTTTCGGTTTCGGAAGCAACTTCCCTACTCCAGCATCCAGTAGGCATCGCGGGTATCTCTACCCCGTGCTCTCCCGTTTGATGACCCTCCCGGGGCCGGCTTCGCGTGTTGGTCGATCCTAATTTGGTTACCACATCGACCCCCTCCCCCACCCATCACATAGACGGGTTGTATGGACAAGTTAAATGAAAGGTTATGGGCCCAGTTGGAACGGCTGGAAGGAAGTGGAACAACCCACAAGGCCCCCCCATTTAATTCGGTCAAGACGTTCGTTCCAAAAGAGAAAGAACACTTGTTCAACATTTTGGTTTCAGATCTCTTTGACAACTACATGACCCGCCGGATTATGATGATCAGTTTTTATGGTTGACACAATGCGTATTTTCTCACCTCGCTGGCTGCGTGTTCAGGATGGAACGAAGACCCAGAATTAACAATTAAGAAGATCGGGTGATTATCAAACCCACTCATTCGGTCCTCTGGGTGTAACATAGTGTTTTCACGGTACGTTCTTTTCCTATTCGTGACAGCAGCCGTCCTATGGGTAGGGGGAGGGGGCGCAAATGCGGCCACTTGCACCAATTTGTATTTTTGTTGTTTTGTTGTGTTTTGTTTATGGTCCTATCAGGATGTCGCTTGAACTCGCACCTCCCTCTCGTATCGAGTTTTGATGGTGAAATTCAATGAATGATTTAATAATTAAACAATTAAATTTAATAACTAAAAGAATTATTCTTTCTTGATTTCATTTTTGAACTTGGGCAATGCAAAGCGAGTCATTCTTGTCTGGATTCTACAAATCTCATTAATCATTCATAATTTTAAAAGACATCTGATTCTGAACTCGGAAACGATGAAAATTTGATGGTAGACACATACCTGATTGTCTCTCGAAAAATTTGACTTTTTCCAAAATGAGACGGGACGGCTGAACCTTGTTGTTCATGGTGAAATTTCGGACGTTTTGGAACTAGTACACTAACAATAAATAATCGGGTTTCATTGAAATCGACAAAATTTCAAACACACTTGACTCCGCTAACTGAGTCAATACCGTCGAAGACTCACAAGCGCTTGAAGAGCAGGTAGAAAAGAAGACAAATCGGATTATAATTTACGCGCCAGTCTGACGGATCCGCAGACCCAGTGCAGCTCAGGTGCCGTAATAAATGGTACATTCCAGGGCTGCGAGGGACACGCGAATCTAATGGAAGTTCCGTGATCGTCTTGGATATAAATAGGCGTTAGGGGTCAGGCAAGGCGTCATCGACGTCACGGAACTCCATCCAAGGACGAGCCGGATCGTGCACAACACAACTTGCCGTTTAGCACTTGGAAAATGCCTGAATCAAGTTTTAGATAAACGCTGCAGGACGGATAGGATTGTTATAATTTCAGCGCAGACAACGATTCTAGACAGAGACCCGAAAGAGTGGATTGTAAGTCCAGAACTACTTCGAAAACGACTCGCCACTCAATCCACTGGCCGAAATCGTTCAAATCCCTATCGACAAACGCCTGTTACATCGGAAAGGTATTTCTTGGCTCTTCCAGAAATCGATTGTACGTCCAAAATTACTTAAACCCCACTCGACCACCTGGCCAAGACCCTTTTTAAAGGAGAGACCCTTTTTAAAAAAAACCATCCGTAGTTCCTTAGAAGCCTCACAGAGCCTCCATGGAGTGTGGCGATCCGGGTGAAAACCACGTAAACCCACTCCCGGATGCAAAGCCGAGTAATTTCTAAAAAGTTGAGGTTGTTATAAAAATTTCAACTGCTACAAACAGTGCCCTTTTCGAACAGGAAAGTACAAATTTTGAGATAGATCTAAATGGTAGATCCTTGGAAAAAAAAAACCGCAACGTTTTTAAAAAAAGGTTCGGAAAATAATAAACCAAAAGCGAGACTTCAAACATTGATGTTTGATCCCACAACATTTAAACGTAATAGCGAGGCCGATTTCGTCGAATATTGAAGAATAGTGATTCTCGTCACTAAGACGCCGTTTCCGTATTTTTACAAAACGTCCGAGGAGATTTTAACTGCCCTGCATGCGGTCCTGTTTGTTTGCCGGGATTTACGGAATGGAGAATCTCACAGGGGGTGTTAGTGTTCACAAATAGACAACACAAACTGTGCCCACGCGGGAATTCCGGCGCTGCCCACGGAATAAACGCCAGTTCCCTTCTAGAGAGAGAAAAAAAATCCTCGGTTGGGCGCATAGAACTAGATATTCATTTCTATGGTTGGACGTCGCACTTTGTTCAAGGAATCGCTTCAATGCTCAACATGAGCTTGAAAGTCTCATTGGCGTTCAAAAAAGCCAATTTTTGCCAACTAGTCTAGTAGTAATTGCAGTTGTCACAAGTTGGCAAAATGTGTGATTATTACACATTCAGGGGATGTTCAAAGGTCTCCCAGCCCATATTTCGACGATCATATCATGTAATATTATGATGTGCTCATATTATTATTTCTCTTATGATCCGATGTAGAGGTTATTATATTGATATTAAGATAAAGGTGGGGGAAGTGCAAAAAACGGAGCAAGTGAGTAAATGATATGTGAAAACTACTTGAAACCATTTTCACTGGAGGGCATCTAGTGGCTACATTTGTAAATATATATCGGACATCAGCTACCCGCCAGATGGTGTCAACACTCAACCAAATTCAGTGCTCCATTTTTACCGTATTAAATCCATCAAATCGGTGAGTACTTTCGAGAGTTTTAAAGTTTGTTCATAAGTTCAGTAGTAGTCCCTCACTCCTATAATTGAAATTAAGTGTTATATTTTTCTGTCATGACCCGCTGCAGCGGGTTGGGACCTAACGCACTTACTCCATTGGGTTTTCAAGAAGGGGCATGTGTGAGTGATAATCAAATTTGAGATTGATACCATGTAAAGACTGAATTGAACTAACGTTAAGAACGGATTTATTAAAGTTTATCGGTGTTAATGATTTTTTCAGTTTTGTAGCCATTTTCCAGGTATCTGTATAGGTTGATAACTCTGAGAGTTTTTGTCTGATTTTAAATTTTCAAAAAGCTGAAGGATCATTAAGAGATTTCCTTTTTTGCACTTCGATGGGGCAAGTGCACAAGTCGGAATAGCACAGCTATTTCAGTCATAATGCGCACAATTGAGAAGGGTACGAAAAAATCAATCGAACATCGAAAAACAAAGGATTTAGAGGTACCAAGGGCAAAAAAAAAAAGAAAAGAATGACGTAACGTCAACGGATTTTCAGGTTTTGTTGAAGTCGAACTTAACAAACCGAACCACTCACTTCCCCCGCCTTACCATACATCGAGATCATATCGCCCATCTCTATATAATGATGCATGATTACCTCGCTAAAAAAATTGCAATCGGCTACAGACCCAGAGGGGGCCCAGGGTTTTACGTAAGGGATGTACTCACCAGATTTATTCTCTTGTGTGTGGGTACCGCTAGTGTCGACGTCGTCTTCCTGGAAATAAAAAAACAATATTCAAACACCGCTCAAGTTTGGCCTTAGGAAAAAAAGGCAAATGATCGCAAAAACGCGAAATATTTTGAAATTCTAATTGGTGGTCCCTCGTTGAACATGTAAATTCATCGGAAAAGGAGACTCATTAGAAACATTACCATGAAAATAGTTCAAAGTTGCGGGCAAATGTCGGTAGATAGCTTAACCGAAGGACGTCTTTCGGCCGAATGGTCTGATTTGGCGGTTCACCGCCTCCAACCGAAGCTTTACAAAAGCTACGGGATTACATTGAGGGAATTTTTTGAATTTTAAATATTTGATGAGTTTGCAAACGTGGCAAATGTGTTGAAATGAAAACCTGTAGTGTTTGTAAATGAACAATTTGGTTTCTCCTGATGGGCTCTAATCAGCCGACTTCCTCCATTACCTGCACTGTGAACCCCCCCCCCCCCCCCCCCCCCCGCCTTGACGGTTTGGCCGTTCACACGTTGATGACTCCTTTTGCACGCGTCCAAAGGGAAGCGAGAGTCGATTTGGCACCGAAATCGATTCGCTTTTGCGGCGGAAAGAGAAGTGGAAATGATAATTCCGGTAAGGACGAGCGAAACGGGGTTGTAGCTTTTTACACGGTCGTACGAAGTTGCGTGCATCGCAACAGTGCCGTATAAGTCCAGGCACAATCTGCCTGGATGTGCTTTTGGGATCAAGGTTATTAAAACACGTCGGACCATTTTAGGGAATCATCCTTGACTAGAGTTAATTGCCAGGCGAATGCAGTTGAAGGTACAGAACAATAAACCTGACAGAGCGGTGTACACTGTTTGGACAGATGTGGGATCTCAAAAAATGGAATCTATGTCCAAAAATACTGAGAAACACGACACCTCATTCAATGGCCGAAACCCCGTTGAACGATCGTGATGAAAAGCTTGCGGGCACAACTAAACCGACCATTCTGTTACAATACCAATTTGATTTTTGGAATCTACACATCTTGAAAAGTATAAGGACAAATTTTGAGGCCGATCAAAATTTTCGAGCCACGTCACAAAAACAAGAGTTGATTATTCTGACAATAATAAAATTTATTAGTTTGATTAAATCAAATTCCTAGAAACATCAAAATTGCATTCTATATCAAAATCATAATTCCGCTAGAAATGGTCAAGCCGTGAAACTGTATAATCATTAAACCATACATTTTGCCAATGTAAAATTACAGCATACATAAACCCCTAAAACCATAAAATTCGTAAAAAAAAATAATAAAATCAGTAAACCCGTAAAAATGATTGACAACGATAAATCCGTTAAAATCCGGGAACCATGAACAACACTAACAAATTTGTTAAAACACTAAACGCCATATAAAGAGGCTGCAGCAAAGTACATGAATGCTATTAGTGGGTATATAAGTCAACATTTATAATACCTACCACTAAGTTAACGTTCAAATGAGGCGGCAGAACCGACTTGAACAGCCTTAACGGACGTGTCGTCAAACACCTCAAGTCATAAACTGAAAAAGGACGAGCAATCTACGGTAAACGGTTTGTTTGAGCAGTAGGTAATCGCCCCTCATAAAAAAAATACCTCGAAAAATTCCTCATGACGAAATACCTACGCCGAGAAAAAAACAAAAAACAATAACGTTAAAATAGCTAGTTAGGTACGCTTTTGAAATGGAATTTTTTTCGTCATAATTAACGGACGGGTATGAAACAGAATCAGAGCGTGAGATGCCTGTTACGCAACGACGTTTGTTTTCGACATTGAAGATAATGGATTTACTACAGACGAGCATGTGAAACGCTGTGAGATTTTCGACCTGGAAAATGACGAACATTACCGGCGCCAGCTGAAAGAAAAAAAAACGCGGCGAGGTTGAGAACCGTTTAGGGCCTGAAGATGGGAAGACAGGTGGAAACGTCTGGTACTGTAGTAAGGTTGAGTAAAAAAAATTGAGCGAAAATTGCATTTTCTACTGAGTGGGAAAGAATTTTTCGAAATTTGAGCTTCCTGGGAGCATCAGAACAGGTATAGTAGAAGAACACTGCAGGATGTCTCCACGACAACAGTTGACATCACCCAACTGTGAAGACCCCAACTATTTTTCTCGTTTACAAATTTGGTAAGATATGTGTACGAACAATAAGATACGAACAGTTCGTAACATATCTTACCAAATTTGTAAACGAGAAAAATAGTTGGGGTCTTCACAGTTGGGCTGATGTCGACTTATATTACGAGTATTATGTTATCTAGATTTTAGTTAATGGTCGATTCCTATCAAACACCCATTAGCTGATTGGTCCAGCAAAACCAGGCTGATGTGCTGGTTGATATACCAACCAACTCCATTCATTTTCGTAAACATTGTTAAAATCAGTTGGCAACTAACGATTTTTAGAGAACTTCAACTTCTAGACCATCTCTAGGCTATGCAAGAGGTGATGGGGGTTGTAATAATTTAGCATGATTGTGACCGTTTTTTTGTTGTTATGGTTTCCTACTTTTGAAAAGCATTTCAGTTATGAGTCACTCTCGTTTTTCCTTCTTTGTCCTTCAAATGTAGCTCTCGCCCAACGGTCATTGCAACAACACAGGTATTTCTAATTTGAGTTGAAAAAATTTAAACTAACATGAGTCTATAAAAGTTTTATTGGTTTCATAATAATATTATCTTATTATGATACTTCTTATATTGATCCTAAATTGAGAATCTCAGATTGAGATGTTCTAGATTCTAGAATCTAGAAGTTGAATATTGATATTTTCCATGGGATAGGTACTTCACTATCGATACTTGGCATTTGATACCAAATACGATATTGGTATCGATACTTTCGATTATCAGAATCTGGATATCTGATGTTATCCTCACTGTCGAGGAGTTTCTGAACCTTTAATTCACCACTCTCGACGGTGAATAATTCACCGTTATTGAACCTTTAATTCATCACTCTCGACGGTCTCGACGGATAGACGGCATTGTTTGATTCAATACCCTCGGCGAAACATTCTGTGTTTTATTGGTTTGATCCTCGATCATAACATTAACAATCAGGGGGGTCTGGGGTGTCCCCCAGTACTAAAGTAAAATATAGTTAACCATACCTACCTACAGACTCACATGACATTGTGGAACATAATATTACCTATATGTATATAGTGACTATATTATAGTCAAAATCGGCAATACACCCCACAGACGGCAACATGTTTTTTTTTATCAAGTTTTGTTTTCGGTTTGTTTGATGGGAACCCTAGGGCCCATTTATCAAATCATTCAATCGCTGATTACTAAGTAAGACGCAATTTATCATATAAATTTCTCATTAGCCCAAGTCTACCATCAACTCCTAGTGGTAGATTTCAATGGGAAATTACCTCCAAAAAATCTCGATTTAGGCAGTGCTGCCAACATTTTTTCCAAATTCCTTCCAATAGTTTTCCATATTATCAACACCATTCCAACTCTTTCCCACGTCAAAACATTCAGTATGCTGACTGAATACACATTCGAAATTCGATTTATGCCATCACTTCAGGACTTTTTCAGGTTTTTCTAGATAAATCCTCCAAAAAAACAACGAAATATTGAAATGATGGCGAACATTTTTGTTGTGTCCGCATGAATCACAATTCATCAGAATTCCTCATTTAATGTCGGAGCTTTTTTCAATCCACGCTGATGATAATGGTTGAAAATAAACTAAACTGAGTCATCGGATGACCACATACAGTTCCGCTCGAGCCGTTTAGAGACAAAAACAAGGTCGTTATTCGTTAGCATGTCAACGTGGAGATTGGCAATCAGAAAAAGAGTCCATGAAAAATTAATGCTCCATTGTGTTTCTGGCTCTGCGTAAATATTTCACGACGTCCTCCCACTTGCTCAAAGAAGCAACGCCATGTTTTGACAAAACAAAAACAAAAATTTAAAAAAAATTGTTTAAAGCGTGGACGGTTCGAATGGGAACTCCAGGCACCTGGTCAGCAGACTGGTTCGTACCCTCGTCGGCGAACAGTTCCCTGCGGCAGCAGGAAGTGGCTGCCCATAAGTTTCCCTGTTGGCTCGAACTCTCACTCCTTCCTGAGATAGAGCTGGAGGGGAATTTTTTTTGTCGCTCCACACTCTTCAGATCCGCTGACGCCGCATTCCGGCTCGACCCCGAACACGTCCCCACTACGAACTGCACTGGCAACAAGTCCGCCCACTCGGAGTGATTATCATCAGCCATCATCCACTTGACTTTAAGCCCCTCAGACTGAAAACAATAGAATCTTAAAGCTTCCATAATCGTGATTTTTATAAGAACTCCACATGCAAAAGAAAACGAGTCAACAATTTCGATTGATCTGAATCGAAGAGCATTGTGCCTCCATAAGTCGGATTCAAAATCAAAATTCGGAATGCATAGACACATGAATTTATGGAAAACTAGAAATTTAATGCGGCGGAACAAAGAATCGATTCTCTGGGTTGACGTCACACAGTTTCCTGCCTTCCCATTGGTAGTTGAATTCGTGGCAATAATAACTAACGAATTGGAGGCCAGGAAAGTGTAAAAAAGGTGTTGTAACTTCATTATATTTCTGTAACCTTATTGTAAAAAGCAATTATAACATAATCACAAAATGGAAACGTTCCTTGACCATCCCAAAAGTTTTTGGCGGATTCAAATTAACACTAAATTTCACAACCTGGCACCAACATTTCACAACTTGAGCAACCCTACGAGGCCAGGAACCAGAAGGGCTCAGGAGCTTTAAAATTGAGCAACCCTATCCTCATCCAGGAGAGCTAAGGAGCTTCAAACTAGGCAACATTATGAGACCAGCAACCAGGAGAGCATTTTCAAAGTAAATTTGGACGTGAATTCAATTTACTAAGGGCCTCAAACCTATCCAGTACACGGTGGGGCTATGTGGAGATAAAAAAGGGCAACATGGGTTTTTTTTAAGGCCTTTGGCGATGGGGTCGAGTGGGGTGTCGTTTTCTAAGTATGCTTGGACGTACAGTCCATATGTGGCGCTCTCAAGACCCATCGGACCTCACCGTGGATGTGTGTAGCTTCTACAGAGGTATGTGGCTTTTGAAGGATGTCAGGAGGTCGTATACGAATCGAAGTTTTCTGAGTAATTTTGGGCATGGAATTCATTTGTTTTTATGTATTTTAAGGGTCACTTATCCGTTTAAACAGTGCTCAAGTAGGTATACATTTTGTGAATTTCCATTTTTTCAAATTTTTCATGGACCGACTTCCACGGCGATTGTTCTGAAGTCGGCGATTGTTCCGAAGTCGTGAATTTTGACGTTCCAGTCGGGGTGTCATTCTGCCTTAATTATTTTGATCCTGAAAAATGTGCCCGAAAGTAATTGAGTAATAATTATTATTACTAAAGTCCCCATTCGGTATTTACTAGGATTGGGGCATCGTTTTGAACATTAAGCAGTGTAAAATTTATCTAAAACGTTTTGAACATTAAGCAGTGTAAAATTTATCTAAACGTGCAAAATTGATCTAAACGCAAAATTATTGGAACCGGAGTGTTTAGTCCATACACGTTTTTTATCCAATTCAGTTGGATTTAATGGATAACACAAGAGTTTTGGTGGCGTTGGAAACGCGGCAAAATCTCTATTTCGAAACTCAGAAACTCAGATTCGTGGGGAAAAGCATCGGCGAATTTCCTTATTTACGGAGGAAACGTAAAAAAACTCGGTCGGGAAGGAACGCCCGAAGCGATAGGAAGACCGGGCCTCGGGAGAATGAAATCTAGCCTATACATAGACCGGGGACATGTCCGTCCCCGGGTTCTAAGGAATCGAGCGGAAAAAACCGCGTCTACCTAGGCGCTTACCGTTTAGGCGTGATGCCGAGACAAAAAACGTAACGCATTTTGTCAGTTAGCTCAGGGCTAAAGCATGTTCCATGCTAAAATGAATTAAGTATTCCTACGAAAACCACCAGAATATGCATTTATATGCGTTTATTCTGAAGACCCATGTTTTATGAATTTATATAGAAATCCGATCTAGAGCCATCTAGAGCTATACCCACACAATTCCTGAAAATTTGATTTAAATCCGATCAAAATTGTGGAAGTTATGGGTGTGGCAAGTAAATGCGAACAGACAGACAGACCGACAGACGCGGAACCAAATTTGTTCAGGGGGCTCTGAAACGCAAAACGTGAGTGGAAGTTTTGATTTTGGAGAACAAATTTTTTTTTTTTTTCATTTCGGAAGTGAAAACAATGCTTCCGCAGTCTCGGAAGCAATATGCTTATATGCTCGAATCCGAACCCTAGTTATCACATTTGGAAAATCGATTCACACTTCCTGCAGAGTATTTTATAGCATATGTTTGTTCCAGGTCTGACTGCGTCTGTCGACAGAAGTTGGACAGCTGTCGACAGAACCCGGCCGCACATACTCGAGCTATCGGTTTCCGTCCAACTAACGATCGACCTGGAACAGCAGTTTCTAAACTGCGCATGTCTCCGGCGATTTCTGTTAACATTCCGTCAAACCTGGAACAAACCTATTAGAAATCGACTTCTTCGCAACATCTTGAAATATCGATTTTCTTTGCATAATCAGGGCAATCGATTGAGAAAATCCATTGTTAGCCGTCGATTTTGCATCCTTCGGAGTCAACAGTTGTCAACAGTTACTGTAACCCGCTAGCGACCCTGATCTACTCTGCCGGAATTCGGACGCCGGGACAACGCGGGAAAACGTTCCCCTCAACAACAACGGCGTTGCATAGAGAAGAGATTGAGCCGGAGGTTTCGGAATCGAAGCGACCGACACAAAAGGAAGGCTCATCGGCATCATAATGGAGCGAGTCACACACGACGTATACACAGACCGGTAAGTCGAGTAGAAAAAAAAAAACGAGGGAAATCGCGTTGGAAGCGCATCGCGTATGTGACACGTTGACCTACAACCTGGAACGGACAGGATGTTTAGCGGGGAGGTCCGCTGACCAAGTAGCTCCATAATCTGAACACTTGCCACATCAAAGGCACCATTTTTTTTCCGAAAAATTTTCCCCATGGTTTTCCACCTTAACAGTTCCCTTGTTTGGTCGGTCTCTACCTTGTGGACAAGCTCCAGCTGGTGGAGCTGTTGGGACTGCGAAGCCCATTTTCGGAACGAACTGTCATTCCCCTTCAGGTGATCCCGCCAAAGGGTTGAATTCGTTATCACGTTTGAGGGGATCTCCCGCCAGGAAACGGACCGTTTACTGGTATCTCGCCCTTTTTCCAACGTTCAAAAAACTACGATCATAACAGGCGGGCAGGCCAGAGACGAAATTTTGAACGGCCGGGACTTTTAGAACAGGTGGTGGTGGCCAGCGGATGTCAACCTGGCCAGCGGATGTCAACAGTACTTAGCACTGCTTGGTGTCGTTTTGTAAGATTCGGCCGGCTATAAATAACGCCAGACCTCACAGCAAAATGATTCCTTGAATGGCTGTTTAAAGGCTGTTCTGGAAAGGTAATCCACCAAAAGCAACGAAAATGGATGAACATTGAAGGCAGGGCATTCTGTTCTGGCAGGGGGTAATGTAAGCCAAAAATTGGGCATGTAATGTGTGTGAGACCATTTCCAGAGCTAGGTACTGTTTTTGAAAACAGGCGAAGTCGCATGTCATGCAGAGCATCGGTGGTGTGGTCTGCCCTACACTTTTCACCGGCTTCAGCAATTTCTCGTTGGGGAGCGTCAGGCTGAAGAGCCACGTTGGCTTGTGGCTTCGTAGCTGCTTGTTACGGTCAATTGACAGCATCTTTTCTTGGAGGACTGGAATGATGGTGGTGGGCGGTTTAAACATAATTTCAGCGTATGCTGCAGCATAAAGCCGAGAACGCTCGGCAAAATTTGTGTTCTTTTTCTTCGTACTGCTCTCCACGGGGTTATCCATCGAATACTGCGCATATCCTCTTCCCGAAGTGGTTGAATACAATTCAGTTTTTGCTCATGTCTCCTAAACTGTACATTTTTCGATAACTGACTCCAACTGTACATTCAAAGATAAATAAATCTTTGACAATTTTAGCCTAACCGGAGCTTTGAAGGCCAATCAGGGACTGAGATGGGGGTCCCTTCAAAATTATTAAAAATGGGCCATTTTTTCAAAAAAAAAAAAAAAAAAAAAAAAAAGGTAGATAAATAAAAAAAATAAAAAAGTTGACTTTCCTCCTTCTTTACACCGAAAGTTCATCTTACGAGAAAAAAAAAATCATGAGTTGCAGGTAATGAAGTTGGCATAAATTATAAACAAGCATACATTACTATTAAATTATTTAATAGTATGAATTGTATACATTCACGTATACCGTTTTCAAGTTATTAATTTACTAACTCGCTCACAATAGCAGGTAGAAATTGATTCGGTGAATTTGCTCGAAAGTGAAATTTTACCTTATTTTAGGTTTTTTTTTTAGATTGTGATCGAACTATGAGGCATAAACCCCTTTGTGCGCTTACCAACTACGTCTCCTAGTAGGAAATAGTCGTGTATAGCAGCATTTTGATACCTAAATAGAGGAAGAGTTTAAAATTGTCGTATCTTGGAGAAATTTACCAATTTTCAAAACGCCACAGCTCGGTCTCTAATAATTATTGACCGTTGCTCTCAATTGTCGCAAAATTGTCTTAAAAAGTGTAGTTTGAGTCAATTATCGAAAAATACATAGTGAGAATACCTAAACCAGAGTCTATTTCGCGGTTTTTCACATGCTACGCAAATTCCACACCATTTGGAGAGTCGTAAACTTGGATTTAAACTACCCTGGGGGGTAGATTAACATACTAAAACGTTGCAAATTTTACACAAGGGTCTATTATTCTTTGATATGAATTATCCAAAAATTAATTGTATTCCAATCATTGAAACTTGTTTCAATTTTATTATGTATATAAAAAAACCGGACGGTAGACCTATCATAGGTAGACCATAATGGTTCTACAGTCAAATCATTTAATAATGATTAATTTTACACCAACCCTCTACTTGTAACCAACCGCTAAACTTCCTTAGAGACCAATCATGTGATTATAGTTTTCGCGATCATGTTGCGCTTAAAATCCCCCGTGACGTGACGAAAACAAATGGAAACTTCCTGTTAATCGTTATTAAATGATAATAAATGATAAAAATGTTTTCTTATTTTCTAATACAGTTTGTGAACGGATGTGCGTTCCCAAAAAATGGATTATTCGTCCAAAATTACTCGGAAAAGTCACCTAATAATAACGAATATATTCGACTTCCTGGCATCCTTCAAAAGCCCCATTTGTAGCCCCATAGATCCTCTCGGTGAAATCCGATAGCTCTGGGACCCAACAAAAACTTCGAAAACGACACCCCACACGATATCATAGCCGAAAACCAACAAAAAAACCCTCCTGTAGCCCCCTTTTGGCCCTCAGAGCCTCACGGGTTTGGACGATCGAGCTGAAACCCGTGCGGACAGAACTAAGTGGTAAACCGAGTATTTTGTCAGAATTGCGGATTTTAAAAATATTCCTACTGCCCAAAATGGCTCGGAAGGTGGACGATTTTTGATTTCAGATTCCGATTTTTTGAAATCTACGTGTCTTGAAACGGATAATGTCAAATTTTGAGACCGATCTAAATTGTCGATCCCCGTCGCGAATACGAAGGTGGCATTACTCCAAGAATAATAAACCAAAATCAGAACTACATCACGTTTTCCGAATTTATTGTTGACAGAACCAACTTGATTAAATCAAGTATTATTTTTCAAGAATATTTTCGTAAGTATTTTCCGCGAGTTTTCCCCATCACTGTACACAACTCATAAAATGTATGTTATGGTGATTTGTGTACAGTGATGGGGAAAACTCGCGGGAATACTTGCGGAAATATTCCCCAACTGGGGACTGATGACTATGACCCATGACTATGTTTTTCTCATTAAAAACGATTTTCTCTATTCCGTGATCGTTGAAAACAGTTCAACAACTCTCCGAGTTACGCAAAGAACGATAATATCGTTTAATATTATTACAATTTAATCTGAAAATCGGCAAATGGAGGGGTTTGAATGGTGCAGAATCCGAATATCATGTGGAAACTGCGAAACGCCGACTTTTTCAACGAGCCCAATGCGTTAGCGCCGTCAAGCCCAAGCGACCTTGAGCTACACACTCCAAGCCCACCATCAGATAACAAAAACGCCTTCTTAACACGACCAGATTGACGTTCTGACGAAGCCGTGAATGACTCCGTGTTTTATATTGCCTTAAACAAATTACATCATTATTTACTTTGTCACCCACAAACCACACCGCGTATGGCCAAACACACCTTGTTTTCAATTCCGTAAACAGTTTTGACTGTTGAAAGCACCAGCACGTCCCAAAAGATATTTATATGTCCGTGTGTCGGATGAATTCACAAGAAATCGTCCGTTTGGGTTTTGTTTCCGGACGTTCAAATCCAAAATCATGAAGTTGGCAATGATCGTGAGGCGTTCCTGGGTGGTCATTTACAGTTTAGAGCAACCAGAATTCCGCAAATGAACGGAAATCCACTCAACGTCTGAAGTTACCTCGAAAACAACACATGCCTAGATCTAACATAGCTAAAGCCCTTAAGAACAACATCTATAGCCCCCCAGTGAAGTCGGAAACCCCTACTAATCGATTCTACGTCCGAAACTACTTCGAAAACGACGCCACACTCAACCCTCTGCCTACAGGCGGGGAGATTTCGAGAGCCCCACAGCAGCCAGGCAGGTCTGAGATCCCCATAAATCGATTCTACATTCAAAGCGTCTTCGAAAATGACTCCTCACTCGACCCCCTTACCTAAAGTTCTTCAAGAGCCCCATCAATAGCCACCTAGACGCCCACAGGCCCCACAGTGAAGCCTCACAGGCCGGAGACCCCCCCATGAATCGATGCTACATCCAAAACCTCTTCAAAAATGACACCTCACTCGTCTCCCTAAGCCAAAGCCCTACAAAACCCCATCTGTAGCACCTTAAAAGCCCACATATCTTCACAGTGGTGTCAGACAGGCCTGAGACCACCATAAATCGATTCTACATCCAAGACTCCTTCGAAAATGACACCTCACTCGACTCTCTTAGCTATAGCTCTTCATCTGTAGCCCCTTAGTGAGGTCGAATAGGTCTGTGATCCCCAAAAGTCGACTCTACCCCCCAAATCGCCTCCTATAGGTTTATTAACGATAACCACTGGTCGTCATTAAATTATCAAAAACCCCACCGGCTCCACATAGCCGAACAAAAAATTACAGATTTTTCACCACCTCACGTTCAAAAACGGCCATCTCGATTGACAACGCACACCAAGGTCATTGCTGACCGGCCAAAATTGCTTCGGTACCTTGTCTGCGGACTATAGTCAGCGTAAGTACAACGACCGTCGAAGGCCCAACAAAAAAACGAGTGGGACGAACGGAATGCACCTACCGTTGTGCACCTGCTGCATCACACAATGAAAAATAACGATCTCTTCAAGTTCAAAAAGTTATCATTTCTGGGGAATTTCAGAAGCTTTCGAGGTTTCTTCGGTCATCGGAGAGAACGTGAGTCAGACGACGTAGATAAAAAAAAGTAAATTTTTAGTGTTTTTGTTCGGATCTCATACCTGAATTTGCGAGGTGAACACCGAACGAACGATAACAATCGAAACGCGACAAATTTCACAAAACAAATCCCGCCTTCGCCGAAACCTTTTTTTCGGGACGCCCGAACGGTCACCGCAAAATGTTAATCGATATCGGCACGTTCGGAGGCAAACGTTGGCGACGACGCGCACGACGACAAGTGTTGTTGATGTTTGATAGCGTTTCGGGGCGTTACGAAGGAGAGGAGAGGAAACGGAGAGGGGAAACGTCACAGAAGGGGGAGAAGTTGACGAAGAGGATCACAGAGCGCAGCACCGGACGGCCACCGTTGTGCATAATAATATTATTGAGCATATTGAGCATAATATTATTATTGAATAATGTTATTGAGCATATTATGCTCACCGTTGAGCAAAATATTATTTCCGAACACCGGAACAACTTGATAAGGGAAAATGGATGAAGATTGGTAAAATGACTCGTAAAACCAAGATTGGTAAAGAATGACTGGTAAAATCAAGAAGAATCAATTTTGAATGAACCAAAATTTGGTTGGCCGTATTTAATACGGCCCAAGTGATGTTGGGCTGCTCCATTTTGCAGTTAGTGCTGCAAACATGACATGGCATGACATCAAAATTTGATGGGCCCATTTAATGGGCCAAATTTTGACTCCGGCCAAGTTTTGTTTTGTTTGCATAAAGGGGTTTGCCTAGACAGGGTCCCTGTCTAGGACTCCGTCCGGCAAACAACACAATTTTTGAATTAAGCGAAATCAGATGTTTGCAGTATTATCTGCTGAATTTGTCAAATAAGGAGCTGCCCACCAACATCACTAGAGTTACTCTCAGTTCATAAAAATAAAATAAATAGGTAAATAAAAGACCTCACAAAGGGAGAATTATTTTAATAACATCCTAACACCTCTCAGCTGAATCCTTTACTGAATCGTGAAGCTTTTTCAGTTCACTGAAAACAATCAATAGTAATAATTACTTAGTAATTATTACTATTTAACACTATTTAACTAGGTACTTATTTAGGTAACTGTTAACAGTCAGAGCGTCAGACTTAATAGGTCACCTACTTGTACCTTCATTCACATAATTAAATTCCACACTGAGGATTTTGGTTTATTATTGTTGGAATAATACACCTATGTAATCGCGACGGAGGTCGAAAATTCTGATCGGCCTCAAAATTTGACATTATACGTTTCAAGATGTTTAGATTCCAAAAGCAAAATTTCGGCCAGCCGTCCGAGACGTTTTGGGCGTAGGAATTTTCTTTTTTTTTAATCTGAAATTTGGACAAAATACTCGGTTTACATCTAGTTGTGCCCGCAAGGGTTTCAGCCCGATCGCCCAAACCCGTGGGGCGCTATGGGGCTACGGGAGGGTCTTTCTAAAGGCTTTTGGCTATGGGATCGAGTTAGGTGTCGTTTCCATCCATTAGAATCCATTTTTGGGGGTCCCAGAACATGGGCGTACGCAGGTCTTCCATTAGGGGGGGGCTCAAAAATATTGCAGGTAGACATGCTGCCAGCAAGGGTACCTAAAGCATTAAAGTAAAAAACGCTGCAAATTTTACACAAGGGTGTATAATACACATATTCAGTGATAGGTATAGGTTGCTTGTGCGAAAATTAATTCTGTCTTGAAAAAAAAAAGAGTAAGAATTTTTTTTTTTTTTAATCTTTTGTTTTTACTTTTTTTTTACTCGGAAAATATTGAATATTTTTTATAAAGAGATGATCTCTTGGTATCCTTCAAAAATCCCATTTGTAGCCCCATGAAAGCCCTATTATAGGGCTATCTATAATAGATCCCCACAGTGAAATAGGATCGTTCCTGGACCCCCAAAACGGGATTCTACGTCCAAAAATACTTCGAAAACGACACTAAAATCGATCCCATAGCCAAAAGCCTTCAAAAACCCCGTCCCGTAGCCCAATTTTAGCCCCATAGCGCCCCACGGGTTTGGGCGATCGGGCTGAAAACCTTGCGGAGACAACTAGATGGTAAACCGAGTATTTTGTCAAAATTTCAGATTTCTAAATAAATTCCTACTGCCCACTTGGCCCGGACGGCGGACGACGAACGGTGGGGCAAAACGGGGCCATATTTGGTGGGGGGGGGGGGGGGGGGCTCTTAAAACCCCATACTCATAGTATTCGTAAATTTGACGCTGATCACGAATATAGCCCATGACCCTGTACCTAAAATGGATTCTGAGCCGTTTTTTCCCAAAATACCTTTAAAAAAAACACACGTTTTCAGTAGGTACATTTTCCAGTGTGCGAGCCAAGTAAGGATTCTCCCGAAGTTTGTACATAAAGAAAAGTTGTAGAGCAATAAATTTGGCGTCGATTGAACACGCTAAAGTTGAAAATTACTACAAAAATGAGGAGGTAGAAGATGATTTCGATCGAACAGTCCTATGATTTCTGCTGGAACCCCGTAACATTGGTGAATTCTATTGAACACCCTAGAATTGAAAATTTCAACTTGAAGACGGAAAATTGCTGAGCCAGATTAGTTATTTTCATGACTTTGTAAGGAAAAACAATTTGGCCTTTTAAATTAAATTTTGTTTCGAAGGTTCGAGCCAGAAATATCTCGCTGTAACTTATTATTTTTTATCCACTACAAAGACCCTAATAGGGTCTGTTTGTTTGTTGTTGCCTCTATGTTTTCGTAGTTTGTTTTCTCGATTTCACTAAACGAGCGCCGTAACTACCTATCACAGGTTCTCTGAAAGGTCTATCTAGGTAAGGTCGAGTTTGAAGAAACTTCAAACTCGATCTGATGAGATTTAACGTTATCCAACGGCGAGAATACATATTTTTGAAGTTGGGTACCTATTCAGCGACTTTTCGGCGAAAAAAGGAATTCTCACAATTTCACGCATTTACCTTAAAATCTGTAGAAAACGCTGCAAATTTTACACAAGGGTTTATTATTCTTTGATATACGTTACTTGTGCAGAAATTTAATTCTGTCAATGAAAAAATTTTAAAAAATGGATTTTTATATCAAAAAAAATTTTTTTGGATTTTTTGTTCAAAAATGTGTTTTTTCAAAAACTCTGTATTTTTTACTCGAAAAATATTTAACATCCTGGGATCCTTCAAAAATCCCATTTTTAGCCCCACGAATCCCTAAACATCGCCCCAGTGAAATCGGATCGTTCCGGGACCCCAAAAAATGGATTCTACGTCCAAAAATACTTCGAAAACGACACCTAACTCGATCCCATAGCTAAAAGCCTTCAATAAACCCCTCCCGTAGCCCCATTATAGCCCCATAGCGCCCCACGGGTTTGGGCGATCGGACTGAAAACCTTGCGGGCACAACTAGATGGTAAACCAAGTATTTTGCCGAAATTTCAGATTTTTAAAAAAATTCCTACTGCTCAAAACGGCCTGGACGGCGGACGGCGGACGGACATTTCGGATTTAGAATGTAGACCTCTTGAAACGGATAATGTCAAATTTTGAGCCCGATCGGAGTCGTCGACCCCCGTCGCGAAAACATAGGTGTATTATTCCAAGAATAATAAACCAAAACGGACGCCATTTGTCGGAGTTGTTCAGTACATAGGGGACTACATAGGGTACCCAGGAAAAATAGTCGCATACCTACCTTAGCTAGCCCAAGCTCAACTTATGTTGAATCAAATGCACAAAAATCATGGTTTTTTGCTTCAAATTCAGCTAAAAACGTGTTGAAACCTGTGTCTAGATTTTTTCCGCAGAAATATAAAATTACTTTCTTGTAGCTGAGTAAAAACCGAACAAATTCGATGTCTAACTAATTTTTTTAACGTGCAAAATGAGTCGGCTACGATTCTCCGTAAATAGGTAGGTCTAATACTGCTCCCGTAAACTCACAATTTTCCAAAATCGAGAAAGGTATACTGCACGAGTCAGGTCTACAGTACGAGTTAAGTTGATGGCTTTTTGATCCAAAAACTATTCATATCAACCCTCCAACTAATACTGAATGGAATATTGGAATAAGGAGTTACCCAGCAATGTCAAGTTGATTTTTTTCACTTTAAATTTACAACATGAGCCGCCTCGGGTTCTCTGCGAATTTTTCAACCACTACTTCTTCTTTTTCATTCTTTTTATCTGCAAGTGTATCTATATTTTTCGTTTGTCTAGGGGGGGGCCCGGGCCCCCCCTAGCCCCCCCTTGCGTACGCCTATGTCCCAGAACGATCCGAGTTCACCGTGGGGATAGATGGGGCATTCATGGGGGCTACAAGTTGTAGGTATTTTTGAAGGATCCCAGGAGGTCAAATATGGTGCCGTTTTCCTAGGAATTTAAGACGCAAAATCCATTTTTTCGAGGTCGTTTCCTACATCAATCCGAAATTTGGAAAAAATCTCGGTATATACCTGAGAATTTGACGAAATGTCCCCGTCCGATTTGCTCCCTCCGCCAGACTGTTTGTCGGTGACCGTCAACAGGGAGTTTTCCGAAAGGCATTTTTCCAGGACGACGCCGACGGCGAGCGAGGCGACGTCAGTGGACGAGGTCGTCCCCCGATGGCTGGCAAGCGGGGTGGCTGGTGTGCTCCGGTTGAATCTGAAACCAAGAAAATTTTGACTCAAAATGTGTGAAAGATGATTTGCGTGAGCGAGGTGATTTGTGTCCGTCATGCATTTGAGTCGGAACAAACAATTTTCCTCTTTCTTCGTAGTTATCAATGTCAAATTCGCTACCTACTTGTTTTCGTGCTTCCCAGAGCCGGAGTAATAATGTAATAATGTGTATTTTCTTTTTCATGTTCGAAGAAGTATGACATACTTCTTCTCCATTGTGTTGAAGTTTGGATTCGGACACCTGCGCCGTGAAGGAAGCAAAGAAGACCACGTCGTAGGGTTGTGGCTGTGAGGTTTACTTGGGAGTTCTACGTTTGTGACACGCTACTGACCTTCATTTGGTGAGCATGTATGTTATGTCATCAGCCACTTCTGGAGCCCTGTAGGGCTACCAAGAGGTGTGGATGGAGGTTTGACGGTCGAGTCTACCTACTTTTGGATGGAGAACTGATTTATGGGGGTCTCAGACTTGTTTGGCTTCACCGTGGGACTCTGTGGGGTTTCTAGGGGGCTTAAGCTGAGAGGGTCGAGTGGGCTGTCGTTTCCGAAGTGACTTTGGATGTAGAATTGATTAATGGGGCTCTCAGACCTGTCCGACTTCACTGTTTGGCTGTGTGCGGCTCTTAAGGGGCTCTCTAAGGGCTTTAGCTGAGGGGATTCAGTGAGGTGTCGTTTTCGAAGAGGTTTTGGACGTAGAATTGATTTATGGGGGTTTCAGAGTTGTTGGATTCACTATTATAGGGGTCTGTGGGGCTAATAAGGAGCTTTAGGTAGGGGTTTTGAAGGGCGTTAGCTGAGATGATCGTAGGAGGTGTCCTTTCTGTAAGTAGCTTTGGATTTGGAAATGATTTTTTGGGGTCTGAGACATGTTCGGCTTCACCGTGGGGCTCTATGGAGCTTCTAAGAGGCTATGATGGGGTTTTGAAGGGCTTTAGCTGAGAGGGTCGAGTGGGGTGTCATTTTCGAAGTGGATGCGGACGTGTAATTGATTTTTGGGGGTCTCAGACTTGTTCTGCTTAGGGATCAGGGTTCTCAAACATCGATGTTTTATACATCGATGTTTACTCTTCGATGTTTTTTGGACATCGATGTTTTTCCCCCCAAACATCGATGTTTTTTCGCGAAAAAAAAATATTTTGTTTTGATGGTCGTTTACGTAAAAATAGTAGATACTTTTATACCTGAACAGTAATTATTCATGTTTTATAAATGCTCACTCGGTTGTTTATTTTTTTAAATAAAAATAATAGGTACAGATTCAAGAAACATCGATGTGTCGATCGAACAGTAGGTAGGTAGTTATCGGAAATCGAAAATTTCAATCATCATTCAAATTTAATGTTGATTGAAATTTTAATCAACATTTAATGTTGATTAAATTTTAATGTCGATTCGTTATCACTTGTCGTTATCAGTGTTCATGCGGCATCACTCCTGAGTCAGGAGTCCTGACACAAAAACGAAACAATCCCTGCTGAGCTCTCGCTGTACTTGAACGCTCCCAACGAAAAAATCGAACAGAACACTTTGGGGTTTTGGATGGTCAACTGCGGGCAACTCTATCATTTCCGAAGTTGTTTTCAAGAATGAACCAAACGTAGCAACATCAGTTCCTTCTGAGAGGCTATTCTCTTAAGCAGGCTTAATTTTAAGTTCCTTGAGAAATCGTCACTCAGAGGAACTGGCGTCAATTTTTTTTTTTTTTTTTTTTAGTAAATTTAGTTTTTACTGCCTACTTCTTTTCATCGTTTCAAGTTTTAATGACTTTTTTTCGAATTTTCTACTAAAACTACAGTGTAAAGAACCTTTTTCTCATAACTTCCCCCCCCCCCCCCCCTTTGTCATACATATAAAACCATCGATGTATCGAAACATCGATGTTTTTTCTCCGATGTTTTTGAGACATCGATGTTTCATCTTTAAAAATCATCGATGTCTGAACATCGATGTTTTGTTCATCGATACCCATCCCTAGTTCTGCTTCACTGTTTGGCTCTTAGGGGCCTCTAAGGGGCTATAGATGGGGCTCTTGAAGGGCTTGAGCTGAGATGGTCGTGTGAGATGTCGTTTTCCTTGTAGTTTTGGGGTAGAATCTATTTATGGGAGACTCAGACCATACCGTGGTGCTCTTTCAAGCTGTCGAAGTTTTTTCAATTTTTTTTATTCAATTCTTTTTATTGTCAGTTTGGACAGATTGGGTTCGCACACTCGACATCGACTGGTCACTAGGTAGGTACATACCTGTTGCCACCTGTGGCGACTTCCTCGAAAAAATGCCTCCTGGCTGCCAAATCCTGCGGCGGCAGGAGGAGCTTCACTTCTTCCGTCATGTTCGGTGAGTTTCTAAAAAACGAAAGATTTTCACGCCTTCTTCATCCCTGAAACACGAAAAAAAAGAACGAAATTAATCCTCACGCGTGAATCTACGGGGAGTCCGAATGGAGGACAAAGTACCTGGTCGGCGGGCCCTCAATTCGGTGCACCCTTCGACGGTACTGCGGGGTGTTTGTGTTTGGTGTTTTCTAAGGGCATGTCCGGATATCGGCCAAGGTCGTCACCCTCCCACGTGTCCTCAGGGAACCCCCCAACGGATCGATGTTCCGGGATAAACGCGACCTTGGAATTCGGTGGGAGCCCAAAGCAAAAACAGGTGCATGCGACAAAATGGACAACTTCAAAACGGCCTAAATTTCTACGTGAGCTGTGTATTCTTGTAAAACCATTGGCACCCCTCTAAACGTTGCCTTGGTTTTCGTAGAGTGGCAAAATCTGCAGTTTGATTACAATTTGGTTTTTTTTTTCAGTATCAAATGTGGAATATTCGGTATCTGCCTTGCGGATGTTCGCTGCTGCGGTCAAATCGAAAAAAGCTGTTCGTTTCGGGATTTTCCTCCTCAGTCGCCTTTAGAAGTGAGTTTCATCTCAGGTTCATCTTCAGTTTGCGATGTCAAGTCGAAGACGCCAATTGAACAGGGGAGAGCGGTTTGAATGTACAAATCGGGGCTTAAATCTAATGTGGAATCAGATACCAGGGTATCGATTTTTTAAATCGATTCTAAAATTTAGAATTCGATTTAATCGAATCTTAAAATTTTATTAGATTTAATCGGATTCAGTGAATCGAGTTTTAGAAATCTCGGTTTTCAAAGAATCGAATTTGCCTAGATTTTCTTAGTAGAAACTTTTATACGTAGAGTTATTGCTGCATTTTTCGACTTTTCCCGGGCCTTTGATAGCGTGGTGCATGACAGGCTTTGGGCCCAACTCTTTAACCTCAGCGCAATAGTCATAAATCTTCTGAAATCAATGTGCGAAAACGCGACCTTCAATCTCCGGGTCGGAGGCGAGGATTCAAAGTATGTGGGTGCTGGAGAGGATGACTGCATGTGAGTCCCATCAGAGGTGAAAGTGATTTGCACGGCAAGGCGGAAGGGAGTGTTGTCGAAGAGTCCATTTAATGTTGGCTACCTTTTCTAAATATGATGATGATGTCAAACCTGGTTGGCTCAAAATTTCACCGACTTCTGGCGCTAATGGCCTCACCCAAAACGTTCAATGATGTCAGGCCATAGTAGGTACCTAGTGAAGACGGTCAGGCACGATTCCGTCCATTCCCATGCACGTATTTTCAACTCATATAATTAGTCCAGCGTTTTGATTCACAGCGCCCTTCCTGACAATGGTGTCCGAAGTGGGTTCCACGACCACAATGAAAACTGGCAATGTGGCATCCTAATCGAGTTACAGCCAGGCACTGGTTTTGTAAGACTTACAAAAGTAGGCTTACTTACACTTAGTGGGATCTATTCGTTGGTTAGGAGGAGTGGGCAAAATACAAATTGTGTCGAATTGGTATTTCGACACAGTTGTCCAGTCTAATCTAAGGCATCCCAACTAGCCTTAGCAGCTTCCGTGCGAGAAGCTGCTTCATTTGTTGTGGATGACATCCTGGCGAGCTGGCCATGCTACTACTCAGCTGAGGAGAGCGTGAGAGAATCAGAAACTCCCATCACGACCTTGCATCTGTTCCTGGAAGCTGTTCAGGTATGAAATTCTCAAGCCATCAATGCTTCTCGTGTTTAAGGTAAAAATGAAGATAAGTCGCTACTTTCGGAAGATACAGTCGCAGCGGCGAAAAACCGCTTTATCACTTCTAGTCAAGCCTTCAAAGCAAAGGGGAAAAAACTCCGGACGCAGCTGGACGCAGCGAAAACCATCATACGACACAGAGTTGACGTCATGAGGCGAGAAAACATTTGGACCATTCCTAACATTCTGTGTTTGACGAGAATAGCAGTGTGCCCCTATTTGGGTGAGTTGTGCGACCTACGCAAAGGTTTCTTATGTGGACGCCATTTTGAACAGGGCGTTTTTTTTTTCGTAGGGTACACGATACTCTCCGGGCAGTACCCCATGGCTGTGGGCATCTTCATCGTCGCGGGGATCTCGGACGTCTGCGATGGTCTTATCGCCCGGGCTTACAAAAGCCAGGCGACCGTTTTGGGCACTTTGCTCGACCCTTTGGCCGACAAGATGCTGATAGGAACAGTGTACTTGACGATGACTTGGGCGGGTCTTCTGCCTCCTGCTTTGGCCTGGATCGTGCTCGGGAGGGATTGCCTGCTGACTTCGGCCGGCCTGTATCTACGATATGCTTCACTTCCGAGGTAGTCACCTACCACGGATCCTGATCACTTCAAGTCCCACCGATAGGTTATATATATAGTGTTTTTTTTACAGGCCCAAGTCTCTGGCAGACTTTTTCGACCCCTCGTTGCCCACAGTGAAGGTTCATCCTTCCCGCATCAGCAAGTTCAACACGCTCGTTCAAGTGACGTCAGCCGCAGTTTCCCTCGCTCTACCGGCTTTCAGGTACAGTTTCCATTCTCAACTTTTTTTGTTCGTTGTCAACATCAACCATCATAATCTGTTTTCAGCGTGTCCGCTGATTACTCCCCACTACTCCTAACGCTCTGGTACATCACAGCCACCACAACCACAGCCTCCTTCGTCAGTTACGCCATGTCGTCGACTTCGGCCTACAAAGTCCTCAAACAATCCAAAAACAAGTTCCCTCCCTGAGTGTTTACAACTGAGTCATCTGTTATTGTCAAATAAACGATATTTTATTCTGCCATCAAGTTCTTGTCACCCAACATTACTGACCGTGGTTGCATTTGGGTCGACCTACCATGAAGTTGCTCCAAAGCTCGGAAAGTCAACGCTGAAAGAAGGCATGAAGTGTGAAGGCAGAGAGGTCTTCGTGCAGACAGATTCGCCAGGACCCTGCTCAGAGTTTGCCATGCTGGAGCTGGTGGTGCTATTCGTCAGCTTCTTCAGATTTGCACTGGAGTGAAAACATGGATGAAACAAGACTGCAAGATTGGACCGTTTGGAGTGTGTGTGAAAAGTGTGTGCTAGTGAAAAAGAATGAATGGAAACTGAGGAGCGAATGACTGAAGGATGGCGACAGACGAGAGACACGGTCAGCTCGAGCCTCACCATCCACAGATGGGGAGGAGAATAGTGTTGGGAAAGCCATCTTCAGTTGTTGATATTTTGCTGTCACGTCTCGGTCTTATGATCAAATATTCTTTGCAGCGCTTGATCTCATTATTGCAGCTAAAAACCGACAACTGTTACCATTTTCGCTAAAATGGAGCTGATCCTCTGTAAAAACCCTACAGAATAAAAGTAGTAGACAACCTAAGGCGAACCTGGAATGCACATCAATTTTGAAATTTGGTCCAATTTAAGTGTTCTTGCTAAATTCCCAAAATTGTCACTTGAAGATACTCCCATTTCTCATAGCCACCTCCTTTTTGATGTGGATGGGCCTCCAGCAGTATCTTCCTCCATTTTCGATTTCTTCGGGGCTTGACTTGGGTCCGTTTCGTCGCATTCTTCCGCGTTCGGTATGGAGGAAAGATGCCTACTTTTAGCAATGGCTTATCGACCGGACAAGTTCTCTATCCAGGTGTAATGTGAATATCCCGAAAAACTGAAGCTGTCACAGCCGCTGTTCTCTGTTACTCTGTGTACAGCCGCCTTCACATGCTTCACTACCGTCCTGGCAACAGGCACCGTGGAGGAAGTTTTAATAAAATCTGTTGACGGAAAGTTACGTTAATTGTGGTTTATCTGTTACCCCCACCCATTTGGTCGTAAAAATTTGAAACACCCAAAAGGCACTTCCACACACCAAACCTGACTTACGTTCCGAATTTCATTGAATTCGGTTGAGCGGTGTGACCTGTACGAATGTTCAATCCGAAAAAAAGAATTAAGTGAAGTGCCAAAACGTGCATTTTGAGCATTCTTGATTAGGTGTTTTGAGCACTCTATGAAGATGCAAGGTGCCTAAACCTTCAAATTTGGTATATTTCTGGTCAGGGCACTTGCCGATCACCGAATACAAGGGACACCCCGATTGTTTTCTAACGTTTCTGAGTGGTGGCAAAATACCTACCTACTATACAGCCCCCCGGACTTAATTAAATTTAAATTTAATTTATTTAGATACTAGGTGTTTGTGGAGCCGCCACTTCAGAGCCTTAATAAGGACTGACTACATACTATAAAAGATAGGACGCATGAATATTCTCACTATTCATTTCATTATTCGCCTGAGTGAACACCGGAATTTCTGCTTTTCTGTGTAGGTAATGACCCTGGGGACCATGAAAGAAGACTCCACAAGCACAGAAATGTTGCATCCCTCACACTCCTGGACTCCTCAACAGCAGTGATATGAGGTTGGACGACTGAAGAGGACCAAACCTTTGGTACGTATACATACGGATATGTCCAGGCCACCTTAACAGTTTTTCGTTGTATGCGACGAAAAGAATGATAGACGAAACGTAGCTTGCGACGAAACGTTTAACACTTAATATCAGTTACTGTCTTCTACCCTCGCAGTTATTCCGGTCCTTCTCTGTATCATCAGCGCTTGTGTTCAGGTTGGCTTCCTCAATTTACACGACAAGAAGGTTTAAAGGGGTGGTGTCAGGGGTGCAGCTTTCGGTTTTCCATGCGTGCTTCGCGAGCACAGCAATTTAATGTGTCGTAGCCTTGGGAAATTCGAGGCTTGCACTCAGTATCTTCAGGCTACTAAAGCGAGCTATAAGAATCTTGACCAATCTGGCGTGCAACGAAAGTTGTAGAGGCTCCTTTGCTCGTCTGTTGACGATCGCGGGTTTGTACGTCATGGGAGTCCTGCACCTTGTGAGGAACAATTTGCCGCGCCAATTTCACGATCATAACACTCGGTCCCGGAGCGGTCTTGTCGTACCCTTCACTAGCCTCAGTACCGCTAAGCAGGGTGACCCAACGTTGGTGGGCTCTCGTCTGTTCAACACTTCCCCGGGAGATACGAGCGCTCCCTATAAATTTCCTCAGGACGGACTTATTATAGCTGAGTTGTACTCTCTTGAGGAATTTGGGGGAATTGACTGGGTCGTGCGTTGAGTCCGTGCGTAGTTTTGTTTGTTCCGTATGCTGAGACCTCAAACTGGGTGTAATTGTTTTGCTTTTACCTGTTTCTATAACATATAATGTTCATGCGCGTTTTTTTATTTTTTATTTTATTTGTACTTAGCTGTTTCATTGCTGTTGAACGTGTCTAATTGCTAAAAGTATTATTTGGGCAGTACAGTAAAATTTTGGCTTTTAAAAAAAAATTATATTTCCAGTGTTTCACATTTTCTGGGAAATTCTTCTTCTGCTCCTAGTCTTCCACTCCTCTTTTCTACGAGTTTCCCCAGTCTTTTCGTTCACAGACACCCCCAGACCCCTGGACCCTTGCAGTTTTCGTCGTGATTTCGGCCGCTTGTTTCAGGGCCCATTCAGATTGACACCTGCGTGTTCATTGATGTGCGTTCACGACCCCACCCGGCCGGAGTTTTAGTTTGATTACAGAACTTCTAATTCGACCGCAATGTGAACAGCCATGACTGAGGTGGTCATTTTTGCGGGTTGGTATTTTCAATAATTCGTGAGAAGTTTATTAAACGCTGTAAAATTTGTGGGAGGAGTGAAAATTAAATTTAGTTACCTACCTGGTTTATCAGCTGAGAGGTGCTAAACTGGGGTAAAATCCACTGTTGGCGCCTCGGCGGCCTTTAAAGCTTTTTTTTATTGTAAACGAATTTCTTAACGAGCGAGTGTAAATTTAAAAAAGAACGACGATTTCGTTTTTGTTATGCGGCGGGGGAGGAAGTTAATTGTGTTAAAACCGAAGGACCGACTGGGCGGCAGCCGGGAGTTCCCAACTGATACTGTTTCGAGGGTGGTTGAAAATGGGGGCGGAGAAAGACCGCCCCCGGAGGGCAGGAACTGCTACTTGAGTTTTAACTGTTAGTTGATTCACGAGGACGTAATACCTTCTGCGGGTATCGCCAGGGTGAATTTCCCAACGAAAACATCGCTTGCGATGCTTGACCCCTGCTAGACAAGGTGCATGTACTTAGAGTTTACTAAAAATGAGATGTTTCTGCTGAGCACTTGACTCCCATCACAAGTATCCCTGAGAAAAAGTATTCGGGTTAGAGTTAGGGGCGATAAAGGTGAGATAAGTCATATAATATTATTATATGACTTATTTGTTGTAGAATTTTTAAATTTCAGGGTATTCAATCGAAATTGTCAATTTTATGCGGTTTAAGTAATCATCCACCACTCTTGTCCAATCTTTAAGCAATCATCCACCATCACTTATTTTTGTAGCAATTTTCAATTTTAGGTTACCTATAGGTATACCTATTAGGGCATCCATTACAGCTTTACAGCGTTTACAGCGCTTTTTTCCAATTACGCAAATGCGTAACTAAGCACCCTAATTTACAGCGTTTAAAGCTTTACAGCGCCTTTTTCCCCAGTCACAGAATCACAGTCCCGAATGATGTGAACTACTTTGACATGTATACCTATGTCTAAGGCCGGGGGGCCAGGAAAAATTTGTGTAGGTAATCTGTAATCACGGAAAACATGCAACGTTTTTTATTGGTTACCTACTAGTTCTGTTGGTAGTATTAGGCGTTGTTTTGTTGTCATGACATAGACATGATCTAAAAGGTCTCCCCATAAGGGAGATTTATTTTCCTCACCCTTCCAATCCCAGTAACCTCCAGCCCCCTCCCGACTCCAGAGCCCTGTGTTTCACATTTTCACCGTCGTGCAAATTTTCACCTTTCATCAGTGTTCCCAGATTGGGCTATCTTTTTAGCTCTGTTCGCGGGAAAAAGTGTCAGGTTGCTACTAATAGCAATTTGGGCAATTAGAAGTGGCCTTTCCCCGCAAATTGGGCTATTTGCTGGTGAACAATTTTTTTCACGTTTTTTAGATAAAAATACCTCATCACCAAAGAATTCTACATTCTACCCATCTTAACATCCACTGTTACCCACCCTCATTTCTCTAGCGACCCAAAAACATCTCCTAGGAGATATTTTTCGAGGCTGGTTCAGCCTGGTTAGCTTCAGATTTTCCCATAGTTGAATATACTTAATATGCCTCCTTAATATGCTTATTTGCCTCCTTTATGAACAGTAATTGAACTAATTGTTCGACTTCTTTTATTTGAGTTTCGTATTTATAAATGAACAATAGGTACTTTGCGGCACAGATGATGTTTTCGTAATCGATTTTCCTTTCTGTCCCAAATTTACGCTTTTACGCATTTTTTACAGCTGTAAAACACGATTGACTCTGTGCACTCTTTACACCTGTACCTAAAAGATTTGTGCTGTAAATGGATGCCCTAGTACCTATTCAATCAGCGCAAACTCCGTGAGAAGTCTTGTTTGGCTTCCACTCTGAAAAATATGCATACATACTGGAAAACGTGGTTCTTTGAGGTTTTTTGGAAGAAAATAAGGGTAAGGAGCCACTTTAGATGTAGGGAAATGGGGTATATTCGTAATCAGCGTCAAAAGTAGTATGGAGTTTTTTTTCTGGTCATGTGTGGCGTGTAGCGTGCCGCAAACGGACGTCCCAGTGTTGGGTAGCAGTGACTCTTGTTACCCTTCCATCGCTAATAACAGGTCGCGGAACGAAAGGATTGAGTGGTGGTCGTGCGGCCCGGGGGGGGGGGGGGGGGGGGGGTTCACGAGGCCTGCGCCCTCTGGTGGGGTCATGAGGTGTTGGGGAAACTCATGTGCCCTGAGAAACTTGATGATAAACGACAAAGGGGCCCGTTGACCAGTAGCCAAACTTGAGCTTAGCGTTGCCAGATTAAATTTCATCCTGGCCAAATATGTACGAGTTGGAGGCCCATAGCCGTATAAAGATTTAAAAAAAAGGACGGCAAAAGCAGTATTTAAAAAACTGATTTTCTTGTAAAGTTTGTGGACGGATGTGGGAAGCCCACAAATGAATTATGCGTCGGAAAGCGACACCTCCACCGACTTGAAAAGCCCCATATACCCTCTCGGTGACTTCCGATGGTGATTCTACGTTTAAAAATACCTCGAAAACAACTCCCCCCCCCCACCACTCGATAACATACCTAGGTACCCGAAACCCATCAAAAACCCCTACCGTACGTAGCCCCTTTTTAGCCCTCAGAGCCCCACGTGTTTGGGCGATCGGGCTGAAACCTTGCGGGCACAACTAGATAGTAGGCCGAGTATTTTGTCAAAATTTCAGATTTAAAAAAAAATTCTTACTTCCCAAACACATTTCGTTTTTGGAATCCACACATCTTGAAACGTATACCTACCTAATGACAAATTTTGAGGCCCATCAGAATTTTCAACCTTCGACGCGACTACATTCCAAGAATGATAAACCAAAACCGCACAAGATCCCTAACATTAAACATTAATGACAATTCTCAGCGCGCTCAAGCGGCAGAATGATTGACCGTACAACATACCTACCTAATGTTCCCAGAGCAACCAAGGAATGGACAACCAAAATTAATATCCGTATATCGGAGATCCAAAAAAGAGTATGACAACAATGCTGCTACCTCATGGGCGAAGTAGAATGCAAGAATTCACGGTAATGGGGTTTTATTTCAATCGAAGGGCAGGCCAAAAACTACAAAGAACAGAATGGCACTTCATTTGAACATATGAAGATTAGAATAACGCTTCAAATTTTACACAAGGGTTTATTATTCTTTGATATAGGTACGTTACTTGTGCAGAAATTTAATTCTGTCAATGAAAAAATTAAAAAAAATTTTTTTTTTTTGGATTTTTATCTCAAAAAAAATTTTTTTTTGGATTTTTTTGTTCAAAAATGTGTTTTTTTCAAAAATTCTGTATTTTTTACTCGAAAAATATTTAACATCCTGGGATCCTTCAAAAATCCCATTTTTAGCCCCACGAATGCCCTAAACATCGCCCCAGTGAAATCGGATCGTTCCGGGACCCCAAAAAATGGACTCTACGTCCAAAAATACTTCGAAAACGACACCTAACTCGATCCCATAGCTAAAAGCCTTCAAAAAACCCCTCCCGTAGCCCCATAGCGCCCCACGGGTTTGGGCGATCGGACTGAAAACCTTGCGGGCACAACTAGATGGTAAACCAAGTATTTTGTCGAAATTTCAGATTTTAAAAAAATTCCTACTGCCCAAAACGGCCTGGACGGCGGACGGACATTTCGGATTTAGAATGTAGACCTCTTGAAACGGATAATGTCAAATTTTGAGCCCGATCGGAGTCGTCGACCCCCGTCGCGAAAACATAGGTGTATTATTCCAAGAATAATAAACCAAAAGTACAGTCTTATTAAAAATTTGAGTCAAGTTTAAAATGACAACTTTATAACTGTAAACCAAGAATATATTATATTATGTAGTAAAAACAATTGTTTTAAATCATTCAGTATTAACTAACCAAATTATTTTCAAGCAAATATCGATTTTCACAATTTTTGAAAAAGTACGGATATCCGATAGGATCCTACACACATTCGGTTACTATACCGTATATTTCAACCCACTTCTGCCCGGCCACATCCGGCTGCGCTACATTGCGTACTATTCAAATTGTATCATCTATTAGTATCTCATCTAGTTGCGGTGTTTGTCCAAAACTGTAGCTTATTTTTTAGTGTCAGCCAACTCCTTCTCGGACAGACCTTGAAAGCCAACATTGTCAAAACAACCAAATTGTAAAAGTGGAACAAAAAATAACAAATAAATAAAACAGCTAGTTTATTAGTATAAACATCCGCAGAGATTATTTCAATTTGACGCTCTTTGCGACGTATTTGTTGATTCCAGAAATTTCCCCGCCGTATTTGCTGGTTTCTTTTCTGACAGTGCGAACCTGAAAAAAGAAAGATACGATATGAGATTTAGGACGTAACAAACAACTTCAGGTGACGAAAATATCTTCACCTGTCCTCTCCTATTCTTGACGGCTTTCTTGAACTTGTTCTTGTTCCGCACGCGGGGATTCCTCACTTCCTTCTTCCTCTTCGGGGTCAACCCTTTGTTCTTCATCATCTGGTACGTGATGGGCCGTTTTTGCTCTTCGTCGTCGTCTTCTTCGTCCGAACGGCTCTCAACATCTTCCTGAGGATTCTCCAATTCTTGCAGTTTCTCCGCCAGTTGTTTGTCTATTTCATTATTGAGCGAGTTCACTTCGACTTCATCCTTCCATGTGATCTTCTTCTCTTTCGATACTACCGCATCGTCCAACATTTTCTTCTTCTTGAGGAGCATTAACCTCTTCTTCTCCCTTTTTTCTTTTCTGGAACAAAAATTTTAGCAAATTTTTTGAAGTAAAAAGATTAGTGTCTATTAAGAGGGAAAACTCAGTAAAAGTTACCGACCTGTTCTTTCCGGTGATTTCCTCCGTCGGCTCGGTGGCGTCCAGCGTCACCAGGTCGGCTCCTCTGCCGTCTTTCTTGACGAGCCTCTTGATCTGTTTCCAGGTCCCCCTTTCCCTCAACAGGTTGTCCATCATTCGCAAGAGGGTTAAATATTGTCCGATGACGTTCACGACGGGGTGTTTATCCGAGTTGGGGCCTTGAGAGAGTTTGATGTTGATGAAGAAAGAGACGTTGAGCATGAAACTGAAGGGAAAATCATTGACTCGGGCTCGACGAAACGGTTAAGAGTACGCTCACTAGATGGGGCATTTGAATCGCTTACATGCAGCAACAATCTTTGTAGGACCTCAACAACTTCGTCGCAGGACATTCTGGCAATTTCAGTTTCTCGCATATCCTCATCATCGGCAGAACGTAGTTTTTAATTTTAGCGCAATATTCTGTAAATTGAACAAAATTGGTAAAAAAAGGTAGCAGGTGTAGTTCCAATAAAATTTAATAATTTAATTTCATAACGTGTTGTACGTGCAAGTTTGCGAGGTTCGTCCTTTTGGTTCATTATTCTTGGAATAACAAAACAAAAAAAGTTTTCAAAAATATTTTCTCAAGGACGCAGGAATAATGTTTGCGCAATTTTTGACACAAGAATAAACCCTTGTGTAATATTAAATATGCAAATATTGCAGCGTTTTTTCGGTTCAGATTGACTAATCTAATACATTAGATACAAACTTTGTGAAGCTCAGTACAGTGAGTTTCCAATTCATTGTATTAGGGCGCTCTCTTCTAAAATATCCCCTGTTTTGGCAAGACTAATGCTGTAGCTCTATTAGATACGAAATTCTTTGGAAAAATCCTCAAGTTTCGACGGGGACTCCCTCAACACTTCGAAACTCGCCCTTAACCCCTTCAAGCAAACCCCCCACCATAGAAGACCCGCCACTGCCCCCAGATGACAAACCTTTCGTGATATCCATCAGCTCCAAATAGCCCGGAGACTCTCTTCTAAGGATTTCCCGAAGCTCCTGGTTCGACAGCTTGCTCAGGTCTTTGGTCACTTTTTCTTGTTCCTCTTCAACGTCCATAGCGGCTTTTTTGCTCAGCTCGAGCTTCTTCTCCTCGACCGACTCCAATAGCCCTTCAGAAATACAGTGTGTATAAACAACTTAGAAATATAGAGAAAAAGTTTGCGACATAAATTGTGAGGTTGAACAAAAATTACCAAGAGAAAAGTCCGCTCCTTCCAATTCGGCCAAAAGACGTTTTTGAATTTCGTTGGCTTCTCTTTCTTCCATGAGAGCGGCCTCTTCGTCGTCAAAACCTGGAAACGAAATAGGTTTGTACGAAATTCAAACAAGCGGGACGTGGCGGAGGTTGGTTTGATCGAAAAATCACCGAGATAATCCTTGTCGACGTAATCCGTGTCGTAGTAATCCCGTTTGCGGGAGCCCCAGGCTTTCGAGTTGGGGAGATCATCGTCGGGGGTTTTGGTTTCCAAGTCTGACGCCATGTCGTCATCTTCATCGGGTTGCTGCTCATCGTCAGATTCATCTTCGTCTTGGGAAGACTCGTACACGCGCAAGACTTCTTCCTGCGAACGGAAAAGGTTGTTTTGAGAATGCAGGAGTGGAGGAAACCATGCCAATCCCACCAGTGAGAAACAGGTTCGATTGTCCAACATGTGGAGTAAGATGGAGTCACCCAAGATCATGAACCTTCATAAATCGATTTGACTACCAAAATTACACCGAAAGCGACACCCCACACGACCTCCCTGACTGCATCCGTGCACTCTTCGAAGCCTCATAGAGCCAAAATTTGGTTCACTATTTAATAGTGTTCTCGGGCAGATCTGGGAACCCATAAATCGATTCGATGATTAGATACATCGAAAACGACACCCCACTCAAGCATCAGGCCAAAACCCTTCAAAAGCCCCTTTGGACCTTCACGAACACCTCCGAATGCTCTAGCATCCTGTATAGGAATTTTACAATCAAAATTATATCGAAAACGTCACACCACTCGACCCCCTGACTGAAACCCTCCAAAACCCCCATCCGTAGACTATAGAGACATACAGTGCCAAATAGTGTTCAAGTGATCTGGGAACACGTAAATCGATTCTGTACTTAATTATAAAGTGCACAGAAAACGACACCCCACTCAAGCCTCAGGTCAAAAGCCACACCAGTAGCCCTTGTGACCCCCCCCCCCCCCACGATAGCCTCAACATCCTCCATAAGATTTACACCCAAAATTACTACGAAAACCACTCGAGATATGTTCCTTCCGCGACGAGTTCATTAAAAAATTCGACGCAGTCGCTCTGCGCAGGGTGTAAGATAAGATACACCTGCCTGCGTTCCTTCCGCGCGGGTGGAATAGTTCTTCGACTTTCTACCCGGACTGTACAAAATATGTACAGTTACTTATTTAATAACGCGTTCCATCCGCGCGGGTTCATTAATATTTTAGACCCGAATCGTAACAGCTAATAACCTTCCCAAGATTCATTTTTGTGTTTTCCTTCGTGCCTCCATCCTTAGGTTTTTTTCAATTCATTTTTCTCGTTCCATCCGAGTGAGTTCATGTACTCATAACTCTCTGCACCCGCGCTACACTTCCCCCCACCACTTGGGTTCATCCACCCAATACATAATGGTTTCGCGACGGAGGTCGACGACTCCGATCGCCCTCAAAATTTGACATAAGACGTTTCAAGAGGTCAAGATGCCAAAACCGAGTATCTTGTCAAAATTTCAGTTAAAAAAAAAAAATCCTACACAAAACTGCGGACATAAATAAAAATACTCGATTTACCATCTAGTTGTGCCCGCAAGGTTTTCAGCCCGATCGCCCAAACCCGTGGGGCGCCATGGGGCTAAAATGGGGCTACGGGAGGGATTTTTCTCACACCTTACACCCTGAAATCGTCTCTGAAGGATCGCACCTTCGAATTTCAATGACACCACTCTCAAGCGTCAAACGGTATTCTACCACTTTAACTTAATCGACCTTCACCTGCTCATCGTTGACTTTCCTCCCGCGAGCGTTCTTCAGTAAAATTTTATCGTCATCGTCCAAACCGTCGTCGGACTCAGAGACGTCGTAGCTATCCATTTCCGGCTCATTTTCACTCTTCTCCTTCGTCCTGCCTCTTCCTTTCCTGTTTAGAACAATTCACAAACGAAACGGCTAGTTGAAGCGCTTAAGACCTGATTTACACACCACATTTGGCATTCTTACTTGGTCCGTTTCTTCATCTCGTCGACGTCGTCCAAACTTAATCGCCAACTGAAGTTAAAATACTCAAAATTTGTCCGATATTTCTTTTGATCGTGATTTAATTTGTCCGATATCCCCAAACCGACGATCCGCGTGTTCGTATAACAACAACCGTGATTGCTGTTGTTGGAGAAAGTTTACCTCTCAAGAGTCAACCATGAAGGACACAAATTTCTCCTCCTATTAAAATTTAATAATCTCTATTTAATAGAGAAATAATCGATTTTTTCTGCGGTTGATTTTGGAAAATACCTTCACCGGTTGATCGGGCGGGAAATTTTTGTTTGAAGGTATTTGTAGGAAAAGATTTTGTTTCGTAGGTATTTTTTATGTCGTGTAGGTATTATACGCGATCTATAATAGTTTTCGAAATGGTTTCGGACGTAGAACGGATTGATGGCCTCAGGCCTGTGCCACCATGGGGATCGTTAGGACTAGATACGATAGGGATAGATAGAGATAGATAAAAAGTTTATTCGGTAGGTACCTACTATCAAGTACATAATAAACAATACAGCATGGCATAATGACGTCTGCCGGAGTTTCGGACGTATAGAATTAGGTAATCAAATTAGAATTTAATTTAAACGGGTTTGTTGTAAATATCTCTCGTCTGGCGAATTTCCCCGCGTCGAATTTCCCCACAATCGATCTATTTCACCAGACACTTCATGCTGTCAGGTCCGGCCTGTACGACCTTCTCCTCAGCTTTAATTTTTTTTTTTTCCTCCGTATATTTCTCATTCCTTACATCCCATTACTCTCCCTCTCATCATCTATGCCAGTTATATTATATTCAGTTTATTCGTTACATTATATTGGGCTCGACCCGTATTATTTATTAAATAAATAAATATCCACGAAACTAACGCCCTCTAGCCCCTTCTCTAAACCCATATTCTCCCCCACTTGTGAATATAGGTACGCCATTAAATTTTGTCATTATGGTCACGCCGACCGACTAAGTAGCAAGGCAGAGCCTCCCTTGGCGCCAGACAAGAGCCGAACTAAGTCAATTTCTATAGATTCTGAAGAAGCTCACAGAAGAAATTGCCATCCGTTTTCTCAATCCTAAGCCCGCGAATGATGATGTTACTTTTTCGCGCGTCTAATTCCAGTTTTTCCTCGATTAATTGCCGCCTTTTTAATTTACTTTATTTCTATGGAGATTTTTTCGTAATAATTACGAAAATTAAGAATTCTTCCCCACATTGTCAATCTCGATATTGAGGCTCTGAATGCCATCCTTCGTAGCCAGATTAAGCTTTTTTTTTTGGTCCAACAGCTTCTCCATTTCGGCCGAAAAATTGTCGCCGCCGGAACCCATAGAGTTTTATCGTTTCTCTCTTCCCGATCCAACTTCAGGAGAGATCCTGGGTCGCTTAGTGGGGGTTTCACTTTTATTCTGACCCCTAAGAGGCGTCCGACTATCGGCATCGGGTCTGTGACTGCTCCAGATCTTCCAGCAGTAGGGATACCCATCATGCAACTAAGCCCTCCCAAACTCTGCAATGTTAGGTACGACTTCTCGAGTCAATGCGTTGCACTCACACTGAATAGAGGCAATTGATTGACTGGATGAGGCCACGGAATAGAAAGTTTGCCTCATCTCACTTTCTATTCCGTGGGATGAGGCAAAAGTGAAGGGGTTTCATTCCCAGGATTCCTTTGATCCCAGGTAACTGTCAGTTCCAGTTGAAATGGACTTAGTTCCCAGTTTCACCATGCTTTGCCATGGCATGCTAGACAATCAATAAATCGCAGACTCATGGAACTGTTGCAACAGTCTATTAATATGTTAATAATTAATTAATTAGTGGCTTCACAATAATTGTTTTATTTTGCTAGTAGAATTTTTCTCCTGTTTAACCCAAACGTTAAATTGAAATAACCATCGAATCAACCACTTTGAAGATGAGAATCAACAATTGATCATTTATTGAACATCGCAGGATCTTGGTTGGGGTAGAAGGTTCTGCTTTGGAATTATTTTACTTAATTAATTCAAATTTTTCTCAGGCAAAATAAAGCCATTGGTTCCCAAATACCATACAAATTTGGGTGGTAGGTAGCAGAGATTTCTACATTTAGCTCGTTCCCTTCTCAATTACTCATTCATTAAAAATTTTCAGCCCGTAATATTCTAGAGTTCAACGTTTAGCGAATTCAAAAATTTAATATAGGCGGCGCTAACACCTGAGCCCCGCTTAAAATTCCTTCACGTGAATAATTAAAGTATTAAATTATTGAATAATTCAACTAGGTATAATGAAGGAAGACCTCAAAAAAATATAATATATTTATATATTATAATATAATATTATTATAATCAGGGCGAGTGGCGTTACTTTTATTCTTTGACCTACGGTTACCGTGGCACGGTAGGTAATCAAATTCCCAACTTGGAATGTAAATCTCCCTTATGGGGAGACCTTTTAGATCATGTCTATGTCATGACAGCAAAAAAACGCCTATTACTACCAACAGTAGTAACCAGGTAGTAACCAAAATAGTAACATAGACATGTCAAAAATTAAAACTCGTTAATTTTATATTTTTCCGAATTTGAAAAATCGAATTTCACTTTCGTTTTTGACGGTAAGTGGTTTCACTATTCTACTCAAAGAAAAATAAGTGAACCCATACGTCAAATTGAAATATCATTGAAACAACCAGGATTGATGAGAATCAAAACGTGATCATTTATTGAACATCGCAGGATTTGCCTCTTCTACGACCAAACGGGTTTCTGCTCCTGCGATTTGGGTCAGCGGCTGTGGTTGGCGTCCCCTGGGGGTCGGTTGTGGTGCTCTGTGGTGGTGGTGGTGGCGGCGATGGCGGAGGTGGACCAGGAGGGGAACTGGAAGGGTCCGGCTTTCCAGCTCTTGGCTTTTTTCCTGGAGCTCCACCTGGAGCCGGTCCTGGTGCTCCTCCTGGATTTTTTCCTGGAACTCCTCCTGGAGCCGGTCCTGGTGCTCCTCCTGGATTTTTTCCTGGAACTCCTCCTGGAGCCGGTCCTGGTGCTCCTCCTGGATTTTTTCCTGGAACTCCTCCTGGAGCCGGTCCTGGTGCTCCTCCAGTAGCTGGTCCTGGCGCATCTCCAGGATTTTTTCCTGGTGCTCCACCTGGAGCTGGTCCTGGTCCTGGTGCTCCTCCCGGAGCTCGTCCTGGTGCTCCTCCCGGAGCTCGTCCTGGTGCTCCTCCCGGAGCTCGTCCTGGTGCTTCTCTTCCCGTCCTTCCATCAGCTTTTGCGTTCCCGGCTTTGTTTCTTCCCAACACATTTTTTATTCTGGGTATTGTCAGAGTTTTGCCAGTGGCTCCTCTCCCAAGATGGTCTACCAATAGCACGAACACGAGAATAAAGGAAGCCAAGATTAGTACACCGTTCACGACCATCATTGTCACGGTTATGTACGTGGTGTGTTTTGTCGGTAAACTGGCGAAATTACCAGCTGTCATCAAAACGGCAACGGTCAGTAAAATTATTTGATACAGCCAGAGGAAACGGATGAATTCCAAGCAGCCTGCATTATTTATTATCACAAGTATCATAGTAGCCAGGGAAACGATGATAGCTGATATATACCTGTCTATCAACACGAGTCTGCATATATTGAAGTAGTAGAAGAAAAATTTTGGCGGCAACAGTTTACTAAATTCAAAATCTATCCCATAACTACTGCTTTGGCGAGTGTTTTTATGACAACATGATTGCTTTCTTTGCTCGGGGAAAGTCGAACAATCACCTACACCATCGATGACGTAGCCTCCCTTTTCATGACATTCTTTTGCGTACTCCACATAACGTTGAGGAGCCTTACAATCGTTTGGATTCCGCTCGCATCTGCTGAATTTTTTTGGCAGTGGTCCATTAGCACTAGGACTCTCCTCTTCCGAATCGGGTTCGTTGAAGTTCGTTATGACATCATACAAGGACCAAGATAGTGCTGCGGCCGAAAGCAACGCAGAAATAATTGTGGCAGTGAAGAGCATACAAGCCATCGTGCGAGCGAACAGTAAGAACAACCCACTTTCACTGCCTGCGCCGGCCTGATCACGTGAAAATTTTGGGCATTTTCCGAAAGCGTTAAAAACATCAAAGGTTTGCCGAAAACTGGACAGTTTGAATTCTGACACCTGAGTCTCATTAACTTTGAACCATCCAGCATCACACTGGAGAGACCTGCTGTTTATTGCCTTGATGCCACTGGTTGAAAAATTTTGGAAAACAAGTTGGAATCGCTGGAAATAAAATCTGCCAATTTTACACAAGGGTTTATTATTATTTTGTCTTAGGATAAAGAATTAAAAGAAGCTGTTTACCTGACTGTTTTACCAGATAAGTCATATCCCAAGATGGTGGTCTCATTTCCCTAACTCGTCAAAGCATCCCCATGCCCGCTACAAGAGTAGGTAGGGGATACGAACTACCTACCGGTCAGGGATACGAAATTTCCTCCTCTCTTCGTTCCCAGTGCAAGGCAAGGTCGAGGGAGTTATACCATGTTCTGCTGGAGAAGGTTCTGCTTAGGAATTATTTTACTTAATTCAAATTCTTTCTCAGGCAAAATAAAGCCATTGGTTCCCAAATACCATACAAATTTGGGTGGTGGCAGACACTTCTACATTTAGCCCGTTCCCTTCTCAATTTATCATTCATTTAACGCTTTTTAAAAAACACTTTCAACGCTTTTTTCGTTTATGTGCCAAAATAAAACTCGTTAATGTTATATTTTTTCGAATTTGAAAAATCGAATTTCATTTTCGTTTTTGACGGCGAGTGGCTTCAATGACTTCACTATTCTACTCAAAGAAAATTAAGTGAACCCATACGTCAAATTGAAATATCATTGAAACAACCAGGATTGATGAGAATCAACACGTGATCATTTATTGAACATCGCAGGATTTGCCTCTTCTACGACCAAACGGGTTTCTGCTCCTGCGATTTGGGTCGGCGGCTGTGGTTGGCGTCCCCTGGGGGTCGGTTGTGGTGCTCTGTGGTGGTGGTGGTGGCGATGGTGGAGGTGGACCAGGACGGGAATTGGAAGGGTCCGGCTTTCCAGGGAACTTATTTGATTCATCGGGGCCTTCTTCTGCCCCTCTTGGATTTTTTCGTGGTGTTCCTCCGGGAGCTGGACCTGGTGCCCCTCCTGGATTTTTTCCTGGTGCCGGTCCTGGCGCTCCTCCTGAAGCTGGTCCTGGTACTCCTGATGGAGCTTGTCCTGATGCCCCTCCCGGAGCTGGTCCTGGTGCCCCTCCTGGATTTTTTCCTGGTGCCGGTCCTGGCGCTCCTCCTGAAGCTGGTCCTGGTACTCCTGATGGAGCTTGTCCTGATGCCCCTCCCGGAGCTGGTCCTGGTGCTCCCCCTGTCCCTCCACCATTTTTTCGTTCCCTGGCTTTGCTTCTCAACTTATTTTTCGTTCCGGACAGCTTGCGAAGTTTGTCAATGGCGCCTCTCTTGAATGAATTCATTCCATCGAGCTTGTACTCTCTCAAGAGCACGAACACAAGAATTGAGGAAATCAATATTATGACACCGATCACAACCATTATTGTCACTGTTGTGTACATGGTGGTGTTCGGTAATATGGCATAATTACCAGCTGTCAACAAAATGGCAACACTCAGGAAAATTATATGATGCAGCCAGAGGAAAATGATGAATTCCAAAATGCCTGCCGCCTTTATTGGGACAAGTATCACAGTGGCCACGCAAAGGAATAAAGCTGACGTGTACCTGAATATCAACGCTAGTCTGCACATATTGAAGTAGTAGAAGTCAAATTGCGGCGCTAACCTGAGCTTGTTAGTGAATTCACTAACATTAAATTTGACAGCATCTCTTCTGTTCTCTTCAGCAAGTGAAATACAACATAATTGCTTTTTTTGGTTGGGAAAATTCGAACAATCACCGTCTTCATCGATGACATAGCCTCCCCTTTGGTGACATCCAATAGCGTACTGACCAAATTTATTATCTCCCTGACAATTGTTTGGATTCGGGTCGCATCTGCTGAACTTTAATTCCTTTGGTCGAGTACTATTGAATAGTACTTTAGAGAATTTCCCTTCCATACTCTCACCGTATAAGTCCGTTATGCCATCGTACAAGGACCAACATAGTGCTCCTGCCAATAGCACTGCGCATAAAATTACTGCACTAAAGAGAATACAAGTCATCATGCGACTCACCAATCAACAGTAAGAACATCCGCTTTCACAACCTGCGCCGGCCTAATCACGAAAAAATTTGGGGAATTTTCCAAATGCAATGAAAACGTCAAAGGTTTGCCGAATATGGACAATTTGAATTATCTATTTCATCTGATACTGTTGACACCTGAGCCTCAAAAATTTGAACCATCCAGCATCACACTGGAGAGACCTGCTGTTTATTGACTTTACGCGACTGGTTGGAAAATTTTGGAAAAAAGTCGGAATCACTGAAAATAAAATCAGCAAATTTTACTCAAGGGTTTATAATTATTTTGTATCAATTGTGAAAAAGTTAAGTCTGAGGATAAAAAGTTGCATTTAAAGAATTAAATGAAAGTGTTTACTTCACTGTTTTACCATAAATCCCCCCCCCCCCCCCCCCCCAAGGAGTCTACGGCGAGAATTACTTCACAACGGCACCCCTTAGCGCACGTTTCGAACGTGTCGCAAACCCTTCCGCCAGTCGAAATTCGTTCGTTCAAAATTGGTACCTATTATAGAGGTGTAGAGCGGAAGGGGCGAGTCCAAGCGCCATCTGGATTAGACTAGTATACACAATGTATAGACACGCATATTAAATATGCAAATTTTGCGCCCATCACAAAGGCGCCCATTTGCGGCGGATCTAACCCTACCCAGTAGTCAGTACATGGCTGGGATCAATAGGTGGTAGGAAAAAACCTCTTTATCGCTCACCGTTAGAGGACAAATCTTAAGCCACTCCAACTACAGACATGTCCGCAACTAACTGTATAGATCTTCAAAATTTTGGAACATTCCTCACTGTAAAAAAACAGCACAAATACAAAACCTTAGTATTCACATTATAATTTTATTTCCTCTCTCATCATATATTTTAACACAAATTACAAGTTAAGTAATTGAATCCGCAGGAGACTGCACAGCGGAGCTTTCCAAGCTTTACAATTTGTCACGCTAAAAAAGTTCAACCTTTCATATCTAACTACAGTTTTTTGTATTCATTTTACAACAGATAAATGTCGACAGTAAATCGAGAAAATTTCGTAAGTCCGATTTATGGTCAAAACGTTTTTTTCAATTTTTTATATAGGGTAAAGGACTTCAGTCAGCACATGTCTGTGTAGTCGTTGATCCTTTTTTACGAGTTATTTCGCGTTCAAGAAGAAAATAAAATTACACGTAAGTCTGTAACCTCTCAGAAGGGTTATCAAACCTCGTATGTCGCCCTATTCGAACTCTTCTATAATGAATGAATATAGAATCGAAACCGTTGTCAGTCCAAATCCGGGCGGAATTTCTGGCAATGGATGAAACCTCGTAAGTCCTGATTTATTGATAATTCTGTTAATAACTAAGTTTTATTCCAACATCACAGTAACGACACCGCAAAGATGAGTTTAAAGGATGAATTTATACTCATTATCACTCAAAACTAGGCTTCAAGTAGGTATTGCTCACAGCTGTGAAATCAGTTTTTTGTGTCTCCTGTAAAGTTTAGGAAAAAGGACTTCCGAGGTTTTCTTGATTTACTGTCGATGTGTGGGATTCAAAATTGGCAAAAGGCCGTTCAAGCCACATCAGGGCGGCCAACTGAGTCTCATTCGGCCCCCACCTGAACTCCCTCATCCGGCACTACAATCTACACAAAATATATCTCAGCGTTTCAATCAGCTTTGAACATATTCCTTATTGCGAAACATGTGAGGCTTACTTACATTAAGCAATACGTTGATTTCATATCAGTAACCTATAATATAAGTCATATTATGATTTCAAGTGTTTCATATACATAGGTAGAAAAAAAAACTACGACAAAAATCAACTGACGAACCCGTAAATTTAATTTGCACTCAGCTTCATAGCCAAGGACAAAGTCACGGTACGATTTTACTCAGTGTGGCCAACTGATGCACCTTGTGAAAGTTGGTAACAATGGTTGGTACAGGGCACAAAGGGGCCACACTGAGTTAGTATTAGATGAAAAAGAAAGAGAAGAAAAGTGTACAAAACGAACGACGTAAGGATTTGGGTTTTAGAGGCTCAAAGGAAAAAAGGAAAATCATGAAAACTGCCCAGACGAAAACGTACCTTAGCTTCCAAAAGCAGGGTTTTCCAGAAGTTATGATTTAAAAAAATCGCTGTAGGTAGATGTTATTTTTTATTCAGAACCCCTGAACCAATTTATAAATCAATTACTGGGAATCATCAAAGATCGTAAAAACGTACAACAGAGGAACGTTGTTGCCGGAGCTTCTGGTACATTTGGGGGGTCTTCCAATTTATTTTTGTGAAGAAGAAAAAGGAAGAGGAAGTAATTCATCATCTCGTTGTTCAGTATCGGACGACAGTAACTGTTGGTTTTTCTTGATTTTGAATCTCAAGGAAATCGTAACTTTTGAATGCATTGAGATATTGAACATTTTAAAGCGGTACCTACCGTGGTTCAGCATTATCATGTTTGTCCGAAAAGACAATGTTTATAAACCCAATTTCAAAATCTGAAGATACGCTTTCTTGAGGATGATCACATTGGTGGATGGGGGGAGGGGTTCAAAACCAGTTTGGAGGGGGTTGAAGACGAGTTTGATGTAGCAGCGTGAATCTTATGAGGGAGTCTTTAAATCCTGTTCGGAGGGAGAGTTTAGTGTGGTCAGAGTGTATCTGTTGATGAAGGAGGCTTCAAAACCGGTTAGGAGGGAGTTGAAGAAGCTTTCGCGTTGATACATTTTCTTCTTACGTTTCTAAACTTCAGCTAGTATGCACAGACATTTATATCTTTTTTGGCGTAAATTTGCGGCAGGTTAGTTGAGAACCCATGCTCTACATTATGCGAGACTTCTAGTTTGAGCACATGAAAAAAAAAAACAACACAAAAACAAAAACGAAACCAGCAACACTCGAACTTGACTACTGCACATTCTGTCTTGTAGTTTTTAACTATTTAGAGAGTCGACACTGCTAACTGTGGTAACTTCATGACTTATCTTCTTCTCTCCGACGTTTATGAATAGGTTCAAATAGAGTTCAAATAGGTTCAAATACCTCTTTGAGGTTAGTTTTTTGAAAAATAACCCGACCCTTATATAGGTAATATCACGGACGATCTGAGCTGTCGTGTGGGTAATCACTTGACGTTCACTTCAGTGTGAGCTGGTGTAGATGTTTACGAGCACTGGCTGTGAACAAATGGGAAGATGTGAACGAGCGAACTCCTGGCAGCTGTTATAGGCAACGTCGAGATACTCACCCAACGATCGGCGGTGGCATTGGAGCGTCCTCTTCGAAAAGTATCGTCATCTTGTCATACTCCATGTAGCGCTTGCGTCGTTTCTGGACGGTACCTTCCGTCGAATCCTGAAACCAACAAAGTAGGAGACGTTCTCGTTTCGGAAAAAAAAAAAAACGGAAAGGGAACACCTGAACGTAACTCACTTTTGAAGCTTTGGTGTCGTCGCCGGACGATTCCGAAGATGACGTCATTCCTTTGTCCAGCGTGAGGCTTTTGGGCAGCCCTTCGATCTCCAAGTCCTCGTACATCTGGCTGAGTTGGTCATTGACGAGTGACGGCTGTTGCAAATTAACGAAACCACACAATAGAAAACGGCTAGTTCTAATTATTGACTTATACAGGAATTATTGTGGCACCGCTGGACAAACCTTACAGAAGTGCGTTGGGGATAAAAAGCCTAAAATTCATTATAAAAACCTTCAAAAGTCATCAAAAGCAGCGCTGCAATCAGTGGCCGTTTTTATAAGCAAAACCAACGGCCAAATATTCCTGGAAACGCCAGACCTGTGCTGCATAGGTGAGGATGGCACCTCGTTGCCCCCGGAAGCAGAATTAGTTCTGTGACAGTTATCGTCCGAAAGAATGTTCTGAAAAAATATCAACGAGAAAAAAATAAACCTGTTACCTGTCTGATTCTTTCCAATGCGGCGGCGTCGCTTTTGAGGGTGTCTTCAAGGCCTTGCTCCTTCATCTGGTACTTCAACATCAATTCAGCCGTGAGGTTGACGTTTTCAATCCACGGCGCCACCTGGAAAATTGCCGTATTTAACGGAAGTCACAGAGAAACAGGGAAGAAAGTGTACGGTGTGAAAATGACGAAGAGCGACGCATAACAGTGACGAACACAACGGACAAAGGATTTGCGGTTGGTGCAGTAACCTAAAGCAGGGTTCAAATCCATGCGGCAATGCATCATTCCGGCATTGCGGTTGGTCCGCTGATTGGCCGATGTCAGCGGGCGGGAAGAAGTTAGTTTTGACTTTCGAAGCTGACTGTACACATCCGAAAAATCTTATATTTTAGCGGAATGACGCAATGATAACAGCCATAACCTGCGCAGTTCCAGGTTGTTGTGGTCGCCGTAGCGACATCAACAAAACGCAAATAAACGCGGGAATGAACAGCCAAGGCTACATCGACAAAACAAAAATAAACGCGTGAAGGAACAGCTATGTGCAACGCAACGACAATTTGCCGTACGCTTGTGAACGCCTGACCAGAATGCCAGAATCCCCCCCACTGCTAACGCATTCACGCATTGACGGAATGCCGTATGAATGTGAACCCTACTTAAGCAGGGTTCACATCCATGTGGCAATGCGGTATCGCATCATTCCGGAATCGCGTTTGGTTCGCTGATTGGCCAATGCCAGCGGGCGGGAAGAAGTTAGTTTTGCAGGGTAAGCACTTTCGAAGCTGACTGTAAACATCCGAAAAATCATATATTTTAGCGGAATGATACAATGATAACAGCGGTAACCTGCACAGTTCACTACTGCGCATCCAGGTTGTTGTGGTGGTTATCGGTAGGTACTTGGAGTGTTGGACGTCGCATCGCGCCTCTCGCGAATTTGTTCATCTTTTTTTGTTTTTTGTTTTTGGTCGTACTTCCGAGCAAAAAAAAAAGAAGAAAATGTGTTTTGAAAACAAAATTTTTTCCCCAAAAGTTTTTCAAAATCAATTTCTGCACAACTTACCTATCTTATATCAGAGAATAATAAAACCTGTCTAAAATTTGCAGCGTTTTTAATGCCGAACATGTTAATGAATTGCTCATCGAGTTGGTGAGGGGAAAGACCCATCTGATGAGACATTTGGACCAGGATGCCGAATCTCTCCCCCCCCCCCCCCCCCTGCTGAGGCGAATGCCGCATGGATGTGAACCCTGCTTAACGTTTCCCTTTCAGTGCTGCCAATACCGATTCCCATGTAAATAAGATGCATATATGCATATATAGTAGTACCTTTCGAATGGGTCTACATTTTCCATCCTTTTTGCTCCCCCATCCTCGCTCCTGGAAAACCAAACAACGTTTTTTGTCCAGAGTGGCTTTCGCGTGGTTGACTTTCTTCGAGAAAAGGTGCTCTAAAGCTGAACGCATGCATTGAAATACAGACTGTATGCGGTTAGCAACAGTGGTGTAATCCGTGTGGTCCTCACCTCGAGCTTCTCACTTTCGGAAATCATACTTTCGTCTGATTTATCCGTCTTCAAGAAAGAATAGAAAGACGACTGGTAGCTGCTATCGTCGTAGGGGGTGCTGATCTCATTGGAACCGACTTCGATGTCGCTGGATTTCTGCGTGCTCACGGACGGCCCTTCCTGGCTTGAATCCTGCCGGAGCATAGAAAATGTCTCAAGCGAATTGCCATACCAACACTGTCAGCCTGTACAAAAATATCGAGTCCTCACGTGTAGGGCGTGCAAAGGGAGACCAGACGATGGGTTGGCTTCAGGCTCCGTCTTGATTGACGTAGAATGACGCTGTGAACGTAACGACCTGGTTAATTTGTGTTCGTGGAAACCTTAATTCGATAATCAATAAAAGGCAGGTTGGTACCTGTATGGAAAATGTCCTGTTTCTGGCTAAGGTGTTCATCCTGAAGTTGGTCGATGGGTACATGATTGGCGAGTATACCTGTATCGGTGGTGTGCCGTACATGAATGGGTGGTACAGCATGCTCGACATCATTTGCACTTTAAATTAAAACCATAAAGAAGATTCGGTCGATTCAATCTTTGAATACATAATTTTATTTTAATTTCAGCATACCGGCTGGTTGGGGGTAATTGACCGGGGGCGTGAGGTTGGAAGGATGCGTGATGGTCTCTCCAGGTCGTTGGTTGGGTAAATAGTACATTGGCAGCAGGGCTGGATTGGTAAGTGGCGGTACGGGGAAGTCGCTGAAAACAGAATAATGAGTAAGTTCAACTCATGAGCCAGGAGTTAAAGAGTTTGCTAATGGTTCCTGGACTGGTTTTACCTTGGAGGTGGAGCGTTGACGGTGCTCGTTGACCCGAGTGGGAACGGAGCCCAGACGGCTGACGAGGACGGCGGCGCGAGCGAGGTTGACGGCTGGTTGACCAATGGAGCAGCCACAGATAACCCAGAGGGAACTCCGAGTTGAGGCAGGGGCGACAATGGGCCCTCAGGGCATGTCTGAGGCTGAGGTGGTTGTTGACTGGCCTGGACGTGGGAAGCCTGGAATTCGAGCAATAGTTTGCTAGTTAGAACATCTTCAACCATCCATTGGTGGCAAAGAATTATCATGGAAGGCTACCAGACAGGTCTAGATCTGGAAACGACTGTCATGCTGCTGTTGACGGCTAGTTATGAATTCTTTGGCACGAAGTTTAAATAGCAAGACTACCACGATGTGTATGGCTACCGAAATGGCTAAGAATTCCTTCACATTGAGCTCATCCAGCTACTACCATAGTCATTAGTTGGACTTGGCAATGAGTTTCTAGCAACTCAACATGCATTGGCCATGGCTTTCCTAGGAGGCCATGGATTTAATACAAGTGTAGTCAAGGTGGACTGGTATTGGCAGCCATGGATGTTGAGTGATGTTGGGGCTACAAATGGGATTTTTGAAAGACCGCAGATCAAATATTTTCTGAGTTAAAAAATAATAAAATTTTTTTTTTTTTCAAGGACGCTGAATTAATTTTTGACAAAAAGAAACCTATATCAAAGAATAATAAACCCATCTGTAAAATTTGCAGCGTTCTTAATTTAAATTTAACTCCCCTAACTGGCAGCATGCCTAACAGCAATATTCAATATTCCAAACATTTTTTTACACCTGCTTTACCCCTCCTCACCTAAAGGAAGACCTGCGTACGCCCTTGCAAGGATGGGCTTGATATGGGGGGCTTGGTGTGCTGGCTATGAATTATTGTCTTTAGCCATGGCGCGTCTTGGCCTGAGCATGCCTGCCCAATTGGCTAAGGACCAATGCCCATTGTGATCAGCCAGCTGCTACCATGGTTTGCTCAGTGGATGAACTTGATATTGAATTTACTTTGTCTTTTGTTTAGCCTGTCTCTTGGTAGTCTGTTGGCAGTCTTGGTAGCCTTGGTAGTCTTGCTCTGTCTAGTAGAATGTTTGGTAGACTGTCTTGCTAGTATGGTTAGTCTATATTTTAGTCTATCTCTTGGTACTCTTGTTAGAGCCTATGGCCATGGCGTGTCTTGGCCTGAGCATGGCTGTCCACTTAGCTAAGTACCTATACCCATTGGGTTCAGCCAGCTGCTACCATGGCTTGCTCATTGGATGAACTTGACATTGAGTTGAGTTTGAAGCAACTCATCGTGGATCAACCCTGGCTGTTCGTTTGGCCAAGGTGGTGACCGTAGGCTCCCTGACGTTGACGGTTATCTATATCTATTCTATAGAATGAAGTTTAGCGGTGGCAAAGCTTTGCCAGCATCCCACAGCTACCACAATTTTTGTGGTAGCACACACTAATGAGCTAATTATAAGCTCATTAGTGTGTGCGTGGCATTTGAGTTTTTTGCAACTCTTGGCTGTCAGTGTGTTTGTTGACTTGGTACCTATGTCTGCTAGGCTTCTGAAATTGAAATTTCCTGACTCCCTCATAGCTTGGATCAATTACCTTAATACTCTTGTACGGCTCGCCCTCCCACGAATGAGATCCGCTCCTTTTGACGCCTTGGGTGATTATCCCTTTGGCATATTCTTCCCCGCTTAAGTTCTTCAACTCCTAGACAAAATTAGTAGCGTTAACGTTGCTAATTAAATTAAACGAAAATTAATTGATTATAGTAGTAAAACATACTGGGCCTTTTTCGATGGATTTCAACCGCTCCTTGACTTTCGAGTCCCGGTCGCTTTTTGTTCGCGACACTCTGTGCTTTTGCACCATTTGCTTCTCCATGTCCTCGTTGTGCCTGTAAGATTTCAGCAATTAAAAATTCCGCTAAAAATCAGGACGTTGCACGATATGGAGTTAACAAACCTAGACAAAAGTTGTTCGGTGAGGGCAGGAGGTTTATACCCTTCGGTGTTGGTTCTTCCGGTATTGTTTGAGTTGTTGGACGTGTTGTTGGAATTAGTTTCTCCCGATTGTCCGTTGCTTCCGGTGCTTTGACCCGAACTTGCTCCAGAGTTGCCGCTAAAACCGAATCAGAGCGACTTGACCTGCTCCAACCAGGTCATGGATTTAGCGATTTAGGTACCTATTGGAACCGGAGCTCGAATTGCCTGTGATGGTTTTACGCTCTTCACCGCTGCTTCCCGTTTTGTTGTCCCCGATGTCTCTTCCTGATCCGGACGACTTGTCAGACACTGTTGTTTTAGGCTTGCTTTCAAAGAACCTACAAACAATTTGATAAGTTTATTCACAGGCACAATGTACACGTAAAGGATTGAACCGCAAAACTCACCGGTGAATGTTGTCGTTGTAGTTGAGCTGGTTGTAGCTCGGCGGAGTCTCAGACATGGACTTGCTGTCGTAATAGTCATGATGGGGAGAAATTTCTCCGAGCATCACCGAATCCCTCTCCTGCTCAAGATCAAACACCGTTTCATAACGAAACCAAAACACCAAAACAAAATGTTCACTGACGTACCGAGAAACTCTGCTCTTCCGTAGGAACGACGACTTTCAGGTCCGGCGGCTTCGTGATTTCGTCCATCAGGTTCTCCATGAATGCGGCCAAGTCTTTACACCGTTTAGACACTTGCTGCTTTGCAGTTTCCATGCTCCGGACTACCGTCTGAAAAATCGTGGCTCGTCACAGTACCGAATATAAGAGCATAATGTGCCACCAGGGGTGGTATACTCGAGTATTCTGCCAGGTGTATCAGACTGGGGTTTGGGCAAGGTATTCGATGTCATTTCGAACAAAAAATCATTTAGCATCTGAAAGCCAAGTTTAATCCAACGGAAAAACTAGCGAGCAAGTGCCGCTTTTTGGTGAGCAGAATCCATATGTACTAAACAGAACCCATTTTCCAGTAAGCAAAAACCAAATTTGGGGGAGCGGAAACCAGTTTCACGGAGCAGAAAACGTTTTGGGGGAGCAGAAATCAGTTTTATTTGGGGAAGGGAGGAGTTATTAAACTAAATTCACACTGAAATTAAATTCTAATTATGAATTTATTTAAGTTATTTCAAGAAATCAGAAGAAGGCCGAAAAATTTAATGGGCCTCAGGTGGGACTCGAACCCACAACCTCTGCATTACTAGTGCAACGCCCCACCAATTGAGCCACTGAAGACCAGTAGCCATGATAGAGCATTGGAGATTAAAGGGCTCAACCGTCCCCTGCCCCCAACGCTTGATTCGGCCTTCTCATATTGTTGCTTATTTTCCCCCTCTGAACCCTGATCTGATATGAAGCCAGTAGACATCCTACTTTTGTCCCTCTTCCTAGGGGTCCCTTAATTCCCCAGGAGGAGTAGTTTCATTACTGGAATGACTTGAGGGAATTTTGAACTGCTTCCCTCATACAGTGTTTTATTTGGGGAAGGGAGGAGTTATTAAACTAAATTCACACTGAAATTAAATTCTAATTATGAATTTATTTAAGTTATTTCAAGAGGGAAGCAGTTCAAAATTCCCTCAAGATTCCAGAAATCAGTTTTGTTGAGCATAAAGCGGTTTTGGGCGAGCAGAATCCGTATTTAGTTGGAGCAGAAACCATTTTTTGGTACCTACTACGATTCCATTTTGGTTTAATTTCAATTTTACAGAGAAGGCTTACCATTTTAGCCGTCAAAATGCTTACCATATCTTCCAATTTCTACAACATGATATGTTGGATATTATAGTAAATATAAATTTTGTAGCGCACTTTTTGGCGAGTTTAGAGCATTAAAAAGAAACTTGAGCCACCACTTTTTTTTTTTTTTAAATTAGTTATCATTAAGAACCCCTGATTTACACTGTCCAACGTACTTCCTTCATGAGGCATTTTATTTCTTCTTGTACTATCTTGGTTTCTTTGAGGACTTCTTCAGAAATGTTGATGGGCGCAGGGTCGGTGCAAGGAGTGGTTACGTCTGGGTTTGGCGGCCCCTAAAACCCAAATCCGCATGTTACATTGTAGTTATTGCAAACCGGTAAAACGTGTTTGGCTGATGATTTTCCTTACGCGCAGTACTGAATGCTGGCCGATGATGAACTCAAGTTTGCGAGTCCACGGATTTATAAAAGAGCTCAATTCGGTTTCAATGAGGGCGTATCCCCCATTCTGGCAGAGGAACCTGTATGGCTTGGAGCGGAAAGGATGCCCTTGCTCTTTGATCACTGCAGAACAAAAAGCGTTAGCAACCAACAGCATCAGTCTGTAAAACCCACGGCAGACCCTTACCGGCTTCGTAGACTTCTTTGAGGAAATGGAGGTCTTCGGGGTGGTAGAAATCGAGGACGGACCTCGACAACATATCTTGCGGCAGGAACCCAAAGTATGGGGTGACTTCGGGGTCGACGTGGACCAATTGGCAGTTGACCGAATGGCGGGTCATAAACTTGGGCGACAGCCTGGTCTCGTCCGGATCTAAAACCAAACCGAATTCCACGGAGCAGTAATGTCTGCAAATACGGGTGACGTTGAAATGTTTCATTGAGTGGAAGAATCATGCTGCGGGGAAACTATCGTTCCTTACACTTGTACGCCGAACGGACGGGAACTGCTGTGATGATGAGGCATTCCTTGAGGAAATCCTCGCCTACAGGGGGAAGTTCCTTACGCAGCAAGGTGATCTGACATGGGAGATGTTTGACAGGTTTTTCAGACACTTGGAAGCCATGTTTAAGCCCACGGTACTTCCTCAAGCAGCAGAAGTAGATGTTTCGCTGTTCGTTCATCACGTTCCCACCTTTGAAACACAAATCTGTCACCACACTGTTGATTTTTCTTTTTTCTTCTTGTTGTTTTGGAACAACGCCGTAATCCCTACCTGGTTGCAGCTCAGCAAGAGACTGTATGATGAAAGAGGCGAAAGACGCTCGGTGTTTTGGGTGGACGAAGTCAATGAGAGACCGACCGATCCACATGTCCTTCGGGAAGCCCAAAGCCGAAGTGAGGCCGGAAGTGTATATGACGATACCATCCAACATGGACACCGCTATACGGAGTTCACCCTGAATGAAAGAACAAGAGTTATACAAAAATCACCACAACGCGGCTGCCAGAACCAGCGTTGCCAGATGCTAACGGTGAAAAGGGGGGGGGGGGGAAGAGGAAATTAAAACAAGCCCCTAAATCCACAAACACTTCAAAAACACCACCCCACTCGACTCACTGGTCAAAACTCTTCAAAAACCCCGCCTGTAGCCCCATCCCACCAACATAGTCCCGAGGTGTGTTTAGATAGGTAGGTACCTAGGTCTCAGACACCCACACAACGACTTCAAGTTCAAAAATACTTAAATACCAACATCTCACTCCTGGCCAGAATCCAAAATCCCCTAAGGGCCGATTTATGAGACCGATCAGAATTGTTCGACCACAACTGGAAAACTTATTCACAGAAAATAGACCAAAACGTCCGAACGAATACCTAACATCTTGAAAAGCGCTTGAGCAAGCCGATATGAATTTGCTCATGGAAGTCATCCATTGTAAAACTTCTATGTGTATCGATTCCCCCCAATGACTCCACCATGTAGATACGAGTTAATGAAAGTCTTCGCAATTTCATTTCGACTGTTCTAATCAGTTCTAAAACGAAATGACATTTCGTTTTAGAACTGATTAGAACAGTCGAAATGAAATGAACTGTTACGAAATCTTACAATTTGTTTCTTTCAATTCATTACATTGTAATGAATTGAAAGAAACAAATTGTAAGATTTCGTAACAGTTTTTGGGGTCGATTGCTTGGTTGGTCTCGGTAGAAGCGTGTCCTCGCTAAAAGAAGCTACCAACAACGTAGGTAGGTATGTACCTACTTACTATGATTGAATCTGCACGTGGAAGTAATTCCACTTCCGCACTTCCGTTTGTATCCATATAACGCATCTTTCATTTCGAAGAGATCTTTTCATTTGATTAAAATAATTAATAAAGTCTAATTGAATTAGCACATAGAAGTAATCACTGTAACACTTCCGTTTGTGTCTAATGGATTCCCGACTTTTGAGGGTGTCTACCAAGAATGGATTCAGTCTACCGATTGTCAGTAACTCCCTTCAAAATTAACGATCGTTTCCCGCCTCAACATTGGCAACGCTGACACGACAGGCTCGAAAGGAAGGAAGCGGATGGGGGAAGAAATCTCATCGGTGGCGGATGGAAAGGAGGGCTTCGGGTCCAATCAAGCAGTTTTCAATTTCAATTCTTCAGAGATTTCAATTCTTTGAGCAATTCGCATCTTCAAAAATTGATTTTTGTAATAAATATATAATTTAGACATAATGAAAAGTCGATTTTTAAATAAATTGCTTTATTAAATTGTTCATAAAAGTGTTAAAAATGAATTTTTAAGTGTTCACTTTATTTAAAAAAAATTTAATAAAGATTTAATAAAGAAACATTTTTTTAAACAAAATATAAGCTTTTTTTCAAAATATAAACTTTTCGCAAAATCTGTAAGGTATCTAGGTACCTAAAACAAGCCATCAACTGAATTGAATAGAGAGCGCAACCTTTCTGTTACTACGAATTATTATCGCGTCTTTATTGAAACCAAAACCGTAACTAATAATTCGTAACTTGACACACTAGGTTTCTAACATCCAAACGGATCGGATGAATCGTCGACGATGGAGGTGATTTTGATAGCCTATAACCACACCCTGAACTCGCTGATCACAATGAGACCTCCCTCATGAAAATCTGTTCAGCCGCTCGGGCGTGATGCTGTGATACGCAAAAACACAACAAACAAACAAAAAAAATGTCGAAGAGATGAGCGCACCTTTCCATTTTTAGCGCAACCTTTCCCTCAAAAAATGGAAAGGTGCGCTCATCTCTTCGACGTTTTTTTTTTTTGTGTGTGTTTTTTTTTTTTTTTTTTTTTGGTGTAACACAGCATCACGCCCGAACGGCTGAACAGATTTTCATGAGGGTGGTCTCATTGTGATCAGCGAGTTCTGGGGTGGTTATGGGCTATCAACATCACCTCCGTCTTCGACGATTCGTCCGATCCCAACGACATAGTTTGGTCGTTACATACCTAGTGTGTCAAGTTACGAATTCTTAGTTACGGTTTTGGTTTCGTAGTAGGTAACAGAAAGGCTGCGCTCTTCTATTCAATTCAATTGATGGCTTGTTTGGAAAGGTTGCGCTAAAAAGAAGGAGAAACTGGATTTTAAAGAAATTCGCCTTGATAAAAATTGATGAACCTATAATAATACCTACTTGGGTACATTAATTATTGTGAAAAAAATGTTTCTAAATAATATTAAATGTCAATTAATTTTAAATATTAAATATTAATTTTTTGCTTACCTATTTGAAAAGTAAACGCTTTTTAAAAATATTGTTTGATAGGTAAGTAGATGATGAATAAGTTATTGCGAGTAAGGATTAAATCAGTTAAAAAGCAAAAACTTTTTTTTGTAAAATGTTACAACTAACAAACTGCAACCACCTCACATCAGTTGGATGCTTGTAGCCGCCATACTTCCTCCACCAACCGAAACCCACGGAATTCCGTGCCGAAATCTTAACCCCCTCCCGCCGCCTTCCCGACAAACCCCAAACAGAACATATCGAGCGAACCTCTTGTATCGGGTCGGATTTGAGCGAAGCGATTTGTTCCACAGCAATGTCCGACGACGGTTTGTCCTGGATTACGCTCGACGGCCCTTCGGCCGGACCTTCTGAATCATCTGGAAAACGTCACTTGGGTGAAAAAGCTCTAGACAGAGCAGAAATAAAAGGAACGTTTTGAAAAAAAGAAAGAAAATAAACAAAAGCGCGCAGATGGCAACACTGATGAGTCACATAACCTGCGAAATGACAAACAAATTCGTTCATATTCGTTTCAGATTGTTGCTCCATGTACCTGAGTTGACGTCCAGGTATTTCATTTTTCTCATCGTGTGAAGAGTCTGCGACAAAGCAGCCACTTGGAGAATGTTATCAGCTACCCCTGTCTCCATAAGCTTAACAAAAAATTGATATTATCATGTTGCAAAGACACTAAAAGAAAAAAAAAAACTGTTTAAATATACAAGCAAAACTTAAGCCATTGTTGGAAATCATTAAGGATAAGTAATTTCGTCATCCCAGTGGATGTTTGGTTTCAATATGGTGGTCAATAATTGCCTTTCCGAGCAGGCCTAACCTTAAGGCCTAGGCCAACTGAGACGAACGGATCCCGTGTGCGACCATCGGAGAAGACAATGCTGTGAAAAACACTGGTTTGCCTGATGGTTAATAATCAAATAAAGTGTGTGAGGGAGTGACGCTAAAGGGAAATAACACTGCATGCATGTGTTTGAGGTTATTAAGAATTTGTTAGGCTCTCGGCCATTTTGAAATGCCTTGTTAAGGGAAGGGGGGTTCGTGCAAGGGATGGTCACAACTAAGAGGTTACCTGGGGAGTGTGGGGTTTAGATGGGATGAGCAAAGGAGCGCTGTTGAAAGTCTCCTCATTGTGCGTTGGTGGCGCTGCCAGGGCAGAGGTGGCGCTCAGCTCGCCGCTACGGTTCTTTTTCCGGCGATTTTTCTTATCCTGGTCTTTCTTTTTGTCTTTCCTCTCTTTACCATCTTTTGGAACGACGTCTCTGCAACACGAATGCCAGATTTGCACCAATTCGTGTGTCGTAGGATCCTGTTCAGGTGTTGCAGGCTCCAAAAATCAACTTACAACGAGGGCGTGAGTACACCAAAGGTTGAGCTCCCACTCCCTGAGCTCCCAGCGCTGTTTATTCCGCTGCATTTCGAACTACCGCTGAAAGCCAAAGTAGAAAATAGGGGTAGTTGAAAAAATGAACATTGAATGGACTACCTAACTGGGTAAGGAAGGGGCTTGAAAGGACTTTGAGGAAGTGATGGTTGTCCATCCCTCCCAAATAATGTCGATCTTATACCTTCTCTGTGATTGAGAGTTGGAGCAGCTGTTGCTGTATCCGGAATCAGTCACGTCTTTGTTATTTTCAGTCTCCTCCGCATCCGACCTGCAAATAATTTTTTTTTTTAAATTAGCAAACCTCCCAACTAGCAAACATTTTAAGGCGTTATGATACCAATAGGTAGGGGTTTTTTTTTTTAGCCGGGGATTTTAATTGATTTATTGGGTTCCACGCCCGTTTGTGTAGGTACACTTTGTGGCCCTGTGGGGCTTCTAAGGGGCTACAATCAAACCGAAAATTCATTGACGTTTTTAAAGGGAATAGAATGTTTTAGCTCCAAAACGATCGCATTTTCGTGAAGAACTTACCCCCCTTAGGGGGACCCCCTAAAACCGCAGGAAAGTGATAACTCAATTTCGACGAAAATGGTTTTTAGTAACTACCTTTTGGAATCAAGCTCCTCGTAACATGATTGATTCCTATGTAACCCTCTTCTTTTCCAGTCGCACCCAATTATATAAATGCCCTATTGTCGTTACGTAAGGTTTTAATCGAGGAAACAAATAAGTGTGTTTGTAGGTTTCATAAAAGAGGGAGGCGTAGGTAGGCGTTGAAAACAAAAATTTATGTAAGAGGCTCGTGTTGTAGAAAACATAAACGTGCGATTTTTTTTTTTTTTTTTTCATCTCGAATGAAACGTTACGTGACTGACTGCGAAAGGAAGTCACATGGTGGACAACGTGCTTGGTTTGGTCGCCCTGCCCGGCAGAAAGTACGCTGGGTTTCAAGGTGGAACCGCCGATCAGTTGAGTCTGGCGTCATGGACACCAAATTGGGGGCGATCGGGTGAGGTGACCCCGCCGGTCAAGAGCGGATCCCAGGGGGCCATGCCCCCCCCCCCCCCTCAGAAGCTGAGCAGTTTACTAGTTAAATACCTATAATATTTAACAAATAATAATATCATTGGTTTCAGAAAGAAACCCTGAAATCCAGGGACTGGATCCGCGCCTGCCACCAGTGGGAGATAGGGAATTTGCCGAGAAATCAATATTCTCACCCCCCCCCCCCCCCCCCCCCCAAAGTGGATCAACTCATGGTATAAAGAGTGATCACAGGACTTTCGTAGGGTTTCCAACATCAAGAAGGATTATAATTTCATTAATTAGTCATGATTGATCTCTACCGTGTGTAAAATTGGCGCCAAACTTTCGTCTTTGAACAAAAACGTTAGAAAAATAATAATCATAATATGATTACACCAAACAGTAATATAATATCATTTTTCTGTTTGGTTTGAGAAGGTATTATAAAAAAAAAAAAAAAATCGGCATCCCCTGGGTTCCCTCTGAATTTGGGGAGGCATTTTACGGGCTTTTCCTGAGGTCTTCGGGAAATTCCTAATTTAGCTTCTGAAAGGAAATTTATCAGATTTTGCGTCGGGGCAATGAAATTTCGATCGGATAAAATTTATAGTCTCGGAGGGAGAGAAGCAAATTTACTGAAAAACGCGGTCCTAGATCGTCAAATTTCCACTTTTTGCCGTGCCCTCCCTTATCAAAGCTCAAATCAAAATTTCACATGAAATAGCTGAGATGGGGTATTTAATCAGCTTTCACGAGAGAAAAAAAAAATCGAAATCGGACCAATATTTTCCGAGCTACAGCCGCAAACGTTCTGAAAAACGTGCTTCCGCATACCGAGCGGTGTCAGATTAATTCCTGGTGCTCCCTGAACTCGTAATAATTAATAATAATTAATATTAATAATTAAAAATAATTATTAATAATAATTAATAATAATCAAATTATTTGATGCTCTCAAACTTAAATTTTAAGCCAATTCATTTGCATTAGGCGTTCATAAGTTACAGGGGTTGAGAGATGGGCGACTACTATTTTTCAACCAAGTTGGAAAATTTTCCTTCTATGACGCTTGATTGTGGCTGAACGGCTGAACCGATGTAAATGTGTAAGGAGGTCATTCGACGCAGAATTTGATGCTCTTTAACTTTATATTATTATATATAAAACATTGACGATAGAAAAAAAGTGGCCCTTCAGGTTCAAAATCGGGCAAAACTAAAATTTGTAAGTGCGAAAAATTTGTGGTTTTTCGAATTTTCGAGAATGTTCCAGTCGGCTTTCGAGGTAGCAAACTTGGATTATTCATGTCCACATCCACTCAGACAACATATCAAAAAAGATCTACAACCCCCATAAAAAAATAAAAATCTATGTTGGTATAGATTGTATTCAATGTTTGGACAGATCTGGGTCCTCGAAAAATGGATTATGTGTCCATAATTACCCGGAAAACAACACCTCATTTGACCTCCTGTGATCCTTCAAAAATTCCTTTTTGTAGCCCCATGAAAGCCCGATAGATCCTTACAATGAGATTTGATCGTTCTGGGACCACCAAAAATGTATTCTACGTCCAAAAATACCTACCTAGAGTTTTTCTAATGTGATTGAATGCAAAAATATTCTGACGCACTTCGAGGTACTAGTGATCACCCAGTCGTTTTGAAAGCATCAATGAGGTTTAGCATTTTCCATAGGAACAAATTATCTTCACCCTATGCGAGTTTGTATCGATATTACCTAATAAGTTTGAGCACACAAAATCCAATTTGACAGTTCCTAATGTATAGTAATAAAATTTATTTAATCATTTATAGTAATAAAAATACAAGCACGTTATAAGGTAACTACTCCTACGTATATTTTATTTACCACTGTATGCTGTAACAAAAATTTTTGTGCCTTCTCCAATACTATTCTATGTGCCCCGGCAGATGAACGACCTCCTGACGAAACCCTTACTCCCATATATGGGGGAGGGACGAAAGGCGCCTTGAGGCTTTGTTTTGTAAAAAAAATACATGCCTTGAAAAAACGATTTACCTGCGGCTTACTCCCTCACCAACCACCCATCATGAACAACCAGGAAGCCGACCACACCACACCTATTGATTACATTAAATGTAATCATGTTAAATGTAATAATAAATTTTATTATTATATTTAATATTAATATAATTAGGTATATATTATATTATTAATTTATATTGATAAATTAAATTAAATTGATGTTTAAAAACATCAAACATATTATCGGTGTTATATAGTTGGCGTTGCTTGTTTGCTGTTTCTAACGAATTTGAGAGCCCATGATAATTGGTCAAAAGCTTAGTCAGGTTTTATTCCATCCGACCTCAATAACGGCGACCTGAGTGTGAAGGCCAATGTTTGACGAATGTCAACAAAGCTGACGTATGATAGCGGGCGTCCGTGTAGGGTGTAGTTTTCACGGTTTTGTACGCAGTTTGAAATGGTATGCAGTATTTTTTTAGCGTGTTTGGAGCTGGGGCAAAAAGTGAGGTTTGTTCCAAACAAACTGATCCAAAAGAGAGATTGTCGGGATTTACCTCATGATGTGTTAAGTAAGGGTGAAAATCGTCTTGAAGAAACCTGGCACGTGCACGATGAGTCACCAAACTTGACACTTTTTCCGTCACAAAGAAAACGCGGGGGTGTTCAAAGATTTTTTTTTTCCCAAAATCGTCGATGAATTGCAGATCCCGGTTGGACGCGAAATTAGCGAGGTCGTCGTCGGCTCTGGAGTTTTACGTTTGGCGAGGGCGGGGGATACACGTGGTGTCGAGAGTGGGAGAGCCGATCACGCTGACGGGACACGTGAGTTCGCCAGAGAAGCCGTTTTCACATTGCACAGCTCTGACAAGACCTAGTCAGCCTACCTGTTACAACAGTTACTACGAAGCAGCTACTCGCCACAAGGAACTTGGAGGACTTAGCTAGAAAGCAGGCAAAAGGGAAATGACCCCCCAGACCCGACCAGTTTGGGTTGAATAATATTATTATCCCACTTGCATAAGATATAGGCAATGGAGTTTTGCATGCCCCCATTCCAGAAATAAATCCAGGATCCGCCACATCGGTGATTCTAAACAAAAGCGCAAAAAAGCGTAGAATCTAATTCTGCAGTAAAAAATTGGTCACCAGAATTTTTTTAAAGAAAAATCCAGGTTCGTTATTTTATTTCAAAGGAAGAGTTCAAAAAATTCAATTTAAATTCATTTGATGATTGCCGATATCACCGAAATCAAGCCCTAATTTTAGTTCTGAAATTAAAATTGACACTTTATGTCTTTGCTATGGCACACAAACTAAAAAAACGTCACGAAAAATTGCTCACGGAGTTGCAACGGAAATGAAGCTGGTGTATCGATGATTTGATTCATATATTGCAATATTGCAACCTACAAGCTACAGAAAAGAATGAGATTTGTGGCATGAATGAAAGAATTATAGTGGGTAGGTACTACTTAGTTATATGGCTAGAAAGCTACGTCGAACTACCCGAATTTCATCGAAACCAGACCATTTTGAAAGTCAAAACTTGTAGGTAGTAGGTAATACACTCTAGGACCTCCAGTCTAAACAGTGAAATAAAATTAACATGGCTAAATGAAGTGCTTCACAAGGAAACGTTTTTTGAATTTCCTGAAAATTTTTTAATTACGGATTGAGCCTATTTTGAAACTACTCGCCTCAGATTACAACTTGTGCATTTTTTTTATTGACCAAACAACAGCGGGATGTACTCTTTGCGGTCAACGTTTTGAGACTGTCATAGCTCATTTGAAACGAAAGCATATCAATGCATTCGATAGGCTTTCGAAGAAGATTGATTGAATTTCAATAGATCTTATTTAGACCTTGAACCCAGAGACCTCGTGCGCTACAGCAACAATCTCAGAGCCTAAGGGCTGGGGATCAAGGTAAAAGAAATTCGGTCGAACATAGAACTATGTTCGACCCTTATGTTACAAAATATACCTACCGTTGTATCTTAACATACCTAGGCTACAATATTATCGTAACTATTCCTGCCTAACTTTAGATCCTACCACAAGCTAGATAGGTACTCAGTGCGGTTAGCCATGACAGCCTTCCTAAGTCGAAAAAAAAAATTTTCTCGACATTTTTTTATTTGATTCTCTAGATCCTACTGAATCGTTTGGTACCAATATGTTGGGGTTTCTGATTAGGGGAAGCGATAGGAGGAGCTGTACAAGGCGCGCGACTCGCTCATGTACCGCGAGGTACTAAAGTCAGGTGCGCAGCACACCCGCTGAACTATGATAGGTTCTCTTTCATCATTTACAGATAATATCTTTATATTATATTATAAAGATTATATATTATAAAGATAATTGAATTACCTCCAATAAGCCTGCAGATATCTTCCAATATTTCACTAAGTAAAAAAGTATCAGTGAGCTCCCGCTTCGTGAGATGGTCCGCCGGTTGCCTCAGATTGATTCCAAAAAATGAATTTGTTTGCTCACAGTCCACGATGACAACTCTTTCCCTTTCCCTCTCCAATTTTTGAATAATATTCAGGCATATCAACACTTCGTCATCATTTGAAAACACGCACAGAACTCAGAGAAAAAAACCATGATTACACCCGGTGTATTAGTATAATGTATACATGGTATACCATGTAATACACCGCACTAAAAATGCTAGAACGAAAAGCTAACTTGAAAAAGTTTCTTTCTCATTTCAGTAGTCGAGAAATAACTTATGAAGGATATAAAAGTCTTTGAGACCCAAATAACAACAACAACTTGAGAAAAATATTTTTCTGATAGCTAGAAAGATAAAAATCTAGGATTGATTTCGGGTCCCAACTCATGAGCGGCTACTAGCCGCCGGCTAGCGCGGACCGCGATCGCGGGGATGGGAGCCGCCAATGTTTCCCTCGTTTATTCAGTTCCCGATTTTTCGCGTCGCGCGTGAACGTTTGCCCCAAAATATCGGTACCTAAGTATTTGCACTATCGAGATGATTGTTTTCTGTTTTGATCAGACAGATCTGGTGAATCTACTGAGTTTTTTTTCACGCGACTAAGACGAATACAAACAACCCTAGAAATTAATAAGCGAACCCACTAAAAGGCCCTTTGGTAGAACCCTTCTAAAAATAGATAATGTGATAATGTGATTGGATATTGTTGAAAAAAAAAAAACTCAGTGGCTACTCAAGACCTGGATCTACAAAGGGAAGCAAATTTCGAGACGATGGGCAGTCCGGTTGCTGAGATAATGGGTCATGAAAATCGTCGTTTTTACCCTATTACTTAGGAAGGCCCTTAAATTAAGGGAGTTAACCACTAGGTACACCATTAAGGGCCTTAATGGTGTACCTAGTGGTTAACTCTACGGAGTTAAATAAATAAAAAATAAAGAATATTTCTATCTGCAGTGTTATTTTATTTTTACCTATTTATTTATTTTTTAATTTTGTTATTTTTTTTAAATTTACCTATTTAATAGGTTTGTTCCAGGTTTGACGGAATGTTAACAGAAATCGCCGGAGACATGCGCAGTATAGAAACTGCTGTTCCAGGTCGATCGTAAGTTGGACGAAAACCGATAGCTTGAGTAAGTGCGGTCGGGTTTTGTCGACAGCTGTCCAACTTCTGTCGACAGCCGCAGTCAAACCTATTTATTTTCATTGGTTTATTTTTTCTCCGCTTTTTTCTTCGCTACCTACCTCCACAACAACCACAACAACCCTACAAGAGCGCCAGCGAAAATTAGAGTTCAACAACAACAACAAAAACAACATCCTAATGTTGTTTTTGTTGTACGTACCTACGTACCTTTGGGCCAAAGGCTTTGGCAAAGATCCTCTGATGAGTTGAACAGGGCTTGTTGTGCTAAACTTGAGTTAATTTAACGACTATAATTTTCATTCCTTTTGGTAAGTTCAATCTGATAATCTAAGCCAAGTGACGAATGTGAGTGGTGAATATATCGACCGTAGGAAGCGATGCGTTTGGATTTTGAACAGTGAGGCTATTAGTGTGCAGTGCACTGCAGACCACAATTTTGGATCCAAAGACTTGAAACGTTGCAGGTGAACTAGGTAGGAACTACCAGGATTCATTTCATGTTTTCGTTTATTATTCTCAAACTAATCAACCTATTTTTTAGTGGATGCGACCAATTTAGTTGTGCCTGTTGGGGGTGTGCCTCGGAATCCGAGGCTCGGATCCGTACGACTGCAACGAGAGGACCTGTTACTCTGTGGAGGATCTACAGATAATATATAAATATAAATGTGGTTATCTATATCTATAAAAATGAATCAGTATTTTGTTGCTACGAGACGAGAGACGGGTCAAATAGCGTCGGTACTAGGGATCGCTAGGAAAATTTTCGAAACTCCGAAACCCGGTACAAATTTTGGCGTCGGTTTAGAACGAAACTACGTATGTTAAAACGAGCTTTTCGCGCTGATTTCAACGAGTACAAAACGATTTCTGTGCGATGACCCGTTCGCAAGTTATTCGAACATCGTCGGTAGGTGGGTCGGTAGTATTTTTTGCGAGCCTTCGATTAGTTTGATAGGTACTAGGTAATTTCATTTTGATTTGATGGGTTGCTATGGGCTGCATGTAATTGGTGATAAACGGGAATTTGATACTTCACTACGAGAAACCAACAAGCGTTGTTACTATGAAAAATTAAGTTGACGGGTTGCTGCGGGTGTTTGCATGAGGAATGAACGGGAATTTGATATTTCGTGCGAAGCGCGGGTGTCCCAGTAATAATATAATAATAATGGAAAACCGCTATATTCCGCAAAAAAGGGTTTATTATTCATTGAGATAAATTCTTCTCAAATTAATTCCATATCAATGAAAAAAAAAAAAAAAAAAAAAAATTAAGTTGACGGGTTGCTGCGGGTGTTTGCATGAGTAATGAACGGGTTTGATAGGTAGGTACGAGAGAGGTATAATTTAGGGATGGGAAATCGGTAAGAAGTATCGATTTTTTGAATCGATTCAGAATCGGATGCTCCAAATCGATTTCCCAAAAAAATCGCCATAAAAGTATCGATTTTTTGGAAAATCGATTCATAAATCAGTCTTACAAAAAAAAACTTTTTTTAATGAGTGATAACTGTAGATATATTTATTGTAGGTAGGATTCAAGAAAAAATCGTTAAAAAAATTTATTGAAAATTAAAATTTCATTAGTTTTCAAAAATTTTGATAATAAACATTTGATCAGACGAGTAAACAGTTTCGCTGTCTGAAAAAGCCATGGCGAACGTCGCTGGTAACTAGTGAGTTTTGTTGTCATTAGCTATTATCATAATTTTTAATCGTCCTAAGGCTCGAAATTTGCTTGAACCACTTGAAATAATAAACTAATCTTTATAAATGACGAAAATCGATTCAAGATTTTTTTAAAAATCAGTAGTAAAAATCGATTCACGATTTTTACAAAAATCGGAAGTAAAAAATCGATTCACCTAAAAAATCGGAACCTGAAGATCGATTCAAAAAAATCGAAAAATCGGAACAAAAAATCGATTTTTCCAAAAAATCGGAAATCGATTCCCATCCCTAGTATAATTACGGGAATTCTCCTGATCAGCTGAGTGAGCTAAAATCTCTCCCGTTCACCCTTGGACGTTGAAATTTGAGAAGGACCCTTTCTAGGACAACCAGAGATGATTCAAATGACGGGAATTACTTATACTGATCAGCAGAGTGAGCTAAATCTCTCCTGTTACCCTTGGTCGTAGAAATGTTACAGGGAGCCCTTCTGGGAGTACACGAGAAGATCCTAATGATGGATTTCTCCTGATCAGCTGAGTGAGCTAAAATCTCTCCCGTTCACCCTTGGACGGTGAAATTTTAAAGGGAGCCCTTCTGGGAGTACCTACAAGAGATGATTCAAATAACGGGAATTCTCCTGAACAGCTGAGTGAGCTAAAGTCTCTCCCGTTCACCCTTGGACGTTGAAATTTGAGAAGAAGCCGTTGTAGGACAACTAGAGAAGATTAAAAGAGACGATTCAAATGATGGGAAATGTTAAAAATCCGTATACTGCTAAAATCTATCCTGTTGAAACATTCAGTTTTGGTTCGTGTTCACTACGGACCGGGCGAAGACCGGGTGTCCCAGCTAGTCTATTATATAAATAAGCCCCTTCATGGGGCTTTTGAAGGACGTCAGACAGGAGGTCAAATGAAGTATCGTTTTCGAAGTAATTTTGGACGTAGAATCCATCTGACGTGGTCTCAGACTCATCCGACTCCACCTTGAGGATTGAATTAATGGGGACATAGGCCAGGAGGTTAATTTTGAGGTATTTTTTTGAGGTGGGTTTTCGAGTAATTTTGGAGGTAGCATCCATTCATGAGGGTCTCATAATATCAAGAATCGAGAATTTTTTTTATTTGATAAAGCCAAAGTTGACAGAGCAAAGGTCATAAGTTGGAACATACCTACAGACGCTGACTGGTTATAGCGCTGATTACAAATTATATTAACTGTATTAATGGGAATGACAAATTATATTAACTGTATTAATGGGAATGATAGAAAAACACAAATCAATGAATGGCCATGCACAAGACTTGTCAATTGAATTAGTCAATAACTGACCAACGATCCCTAAGCACAGGCCATAATATGGCCTCATCATAATATTATGATCATGATGTTGTCATGATCATAATATGATCTCTCGATATGTAATAATGGGATATTATCCATCGGACTCCTTGTGGATCTATGGGGCTGTAAATGGGGCTTCTGATGGGCTTTGGATAGGAGGTCGAATGAGGAGACAAACTATTATAGTAACTATAAAGTTAATCTGTATTATAACTGTTATAATACAGATTAACTTTTTTTTTCTTTAATTGACCCAATCAAATTTTTGTAGAATTTATAATATAAATTCTACAATTTAATAGAATTTATAATATAAGTATAAGTATTATACTTAATAAAAAATAATAAACCCTTGTTTTTGCTTCCGAGTCTGCAGAGGAAGCATTGTTTTCACTTCCGAATTTTTTTCTTCTTTCAGTTCCCCATCGTGACATAGTTCATGTCGAATGTCATGAAGAAAAAAGAACCGGGCCTGTTGATCAGCTTCGAAGCTTGTTTTGAAGCTCCCACTATGCTTACCTACCTTTTTCCGATTGCTACCCTGAGGAGATAATCGTACGTAATATTATTACGAGTGCTCAACTTCTATTTTTCAATTAGGTAGGTACGCGACCGGCTTGCGTAACGGCAAACCAAAATAAACAGGAAAAATCCGTTTGGCCATCGACCTGTCAACCCCCATTTTCTTGTTCCTACCGATGTTTTTTTGATAGGGGACGCCGTTTTATTTCGGTCATGTAAAGACCCAAAAGGAGTTCGCGGGTTAATTTTGGCTGTAAGATTCTTACGAAAACGGGCTACTGCCTGTGAAAGAGGGTTCTAGGTCCCTTCCATAAATAAAGAAAGGAGGTTTTTGGATGCTGTCAACGGCAGACACAATCGTAACGGCCTGACCGGAAATCATGTTAAACGGACGTCGTTCGATATTGGTTTTTTATAAATGTACATCTGTGACCCGATTAGGTAGGTACTGTTACTGCCACAGGAAAAGCAATTTGGAGGGGGGCGTGGTAGATATAAAGGTATTCGAGTCCCGTTGTAACCGATGGTGGTACCTACCTATTGTTGTTTATTTTGGGGAAATTGGGAGGCAACTTGAGAATTTTCTACGGAAGAATCCTTTTAGTCCTGATGTCCGAAAATTGGCGCACTACGATGATGTGCATGCTGAGTAACTCTACTTGTAGATTTGTAAATCGTCACTTCCCACATGTGCTATCTCATTTTCACGACTTTTCAGGAGAGCCAAAAAACGTGTTTACCAATTTAACACCGGCTGCTCGGACTTTCTTGCTTCTACATAATTTTGATCTACTCCACATATTGCGTGTATCTGAAGCGAAATTATGTGAAAAAGTGGAAAATAGTAGAAAATAGCCCAGATAGCACATGACATGACATGACATGACATTGTGTTTGTTGAAAAATCAAAGATAGCACATGTGGTTAATGAGATAGCACAAGAGGGAACAACGGAGGGAACACCTGAGATAGCACAATGTGCTATCCACATGTCATGTGGTGAGAAAATTTGTGTAACACATGTGGAGAATTTCGCGATTTTGAGCGATTTCTAGCGGCCGTACGGTAAAACTAATGAGTTTGACAGACGGGCCGCGGGATTTCGCATCTGTAGACATAAAAATCTCATTTTCGCTAAAAATGAGATAGCACATGTGGGAACATAAGTGACGAAATGTTGTTGTTTAATCTGAGATGTTGGTTTTCAGTTTTTAGCGCAACCTTTTTCCAAAAAATGGAAAGGTGCGCTCACCTCTTCGACATGTATGTTTTTTTTTTTTTGTTTGTTTGTTTGTGTACAGAGCATCACGCCCGAGCGGCTCAACAGATTTTCATGAGGGTGGTCTCATTGTCATCAGCGAGTTCCGGGGGTGGTTATAGGCTACCTTGATTTTCCCTCCCTCATCCCCTTCATCGGTTTTCGGGAGGTCCTTCACGACGAAAGTTGTTTATCTCTGATGTGTAACTAAGGAGGCCTCAAAAAGGGGACGGAAGTTTTTGTCCGATTTCGTTGGTACAAGGGTCTATGGAATGAGCTTTTCAGGCTGATTCCAACGACTCCAAAACGATTTTTGCAGCCTGAGCCGTTCGTTACCTCTGATCGGCATAAGGTTTTATTACGCATCGGTCGTTAGGGTGCAGTTGTTTACGTAATGAGCATCACGTGGATGATGTGTTGTGTGGCATAGTTTGGTCGCTAGATACCTACTGTTTCTTAGTTTCTCTCGCTCATTAAATATATCGTAATAACAAAAAGGTTGCGCTCATCTATTCAATTCAATTGATGGCTTGTTTTTTTTTTTTTTTTTTTTTTTTTTTTTTTTTTTTTTTTTTTTTTTTTGTTTGTTTGTGTACAGAGCATCACGCCCGAGCGGCTCAACAGATTTTCATGAGGGTGGTCTCATTGTCATCAGCGAGTTCGGGGGGTGGTTATAGGCTACCTTGATTTTTCCTCCCTCATCCTCTTCATCGGTTTTCGGGAGGTCCTTCACGACGAAAGTTGTTTATGTATCTCTGATGTGTAACTAAGGAGGCCTCAAAAGGGGGACGAAAGTTTTTGTCCGATTTCGTTGGTACAAGGGTCTATGGAATGAGCTTTTCAGGCTGATTCCAACGACTCCTAAACGATTTTTGCAGCCTGACTCGTTCGTTACCCCTGATTGGCATAAGGTTTTCTTACGCATCGGTCGTTAGGGTGCAGTTGTTTACGTAATGAGCATCACGTGGATGATGTGTTGTGTGGCATAGTTTGGTCGCTAGATACCTACTGTTTCTTAGTTTCTCTCGCTTTTAAATATATCGTAATAACAGAAAGGTTGCGCTCATCTATTCAATTCAATTGATGGCTTGTTAATTTCACTCAGGAACTATGTGGGACTTCTATGGGTCCACATGTGGGGTTTGGAAGGGTTTTAACTAAAGGGTTGCGGTCGGTGGTGTTTTCGAGGTAATTTTGGACGTGGAATCGATTTTTGGGGTCATCAAGTCTACGCGAGAACATCTGGTTACAGATGGCAATTTGAAGGGGATTGAACAATTTGAAGTTACTATCAAGTACCTACCGATCTACTTCTCATAGCCGTTACGCTTATCAATTTAACATGCACACATTTTTATCCCCGTACTTCAGCACTTTCCACCAATGCGAAAACATTCAACTTCAAAACGCTGTATCTCGTAAACCTGCAGGTTCCTGCAGCTCATTTTGGTTCAGTCCCATCCAGAAATAACTCAAGTTTAACGTGGTAAAAAGATCCGGTTGAACCGAGTTGGACCTCAGAAGTTACAGTCCAATAACTATAGCTCTAACGACGTTTTTCGCTTAAAAAACGTGAATACTTCAAAAATATCGTAAATTCCAAAAATCTCATAGAACCAAAATTTTTCAATGAGTTGGTACTCGTATAATGTACAACTTCACTTGAAAAATTGTCGGAAGACCCTAGGCGAAGCGGCCGGTGAGTCACTTGCAGTTGAATGAACAATGTTCATTCATTAACATGTCATGTTAATTAACATCTTATTAATAAGGTCTTATTAATAAGATCGGCTTTAGCCAGAAGATGTTTTTATCTCCTCTTCGGTTGAAACAAGAGGAAGATGTCAAAAGACTGGAAGGCTAGCCAGAATAAGATTAAATCTATAAATATTATAGATAGGGTAGCGTGTACTATCAGATAGTACACCCCCTGTACTACATTACTACCTGTACTACTAGATTGTAGATTCTACAATGCAGGGGGTTAGTACTGCGGTCCGGATCGTCGTCGACATCCGAGAAGGGCACGGCAAAATCGTGAATACCCCAGAACATCCCCAAAGGAGCTCTGGATGTGTACTGTATCTAAGCGCATAGATCTAGATCTATTACGCTGACCAGGCTTTCTCTTGGAGAAGCGAAACCGGGATGCTACTTTGATGCTTTAAACATGCATCCTGAATAGCCTATATCGGGAATTCCTCTCTCTCCCTCTGCACAAACAGCGGCGTGAACTTGGAGATTGCGCCTTCGCAAATTTTCCAACCACATAAGGGCGATTCCAATACCTACACACAAAAAATTTGTTATTCACTACCTAGTTTATTTTGACGATTAAGGAGCTTAGGTCATTTCATGATAGGGCGTGCTCAACTTCCCCAATTTTTTCCACAAGGGGCCCACAAAATTTAAGTGTTTCCAGATGTATGACATGGCTCATTTACTTGTATTAAAAGGAAGGAAAACACCTCAAAGCGTTAAAATTCTTGAAAAAGTGTAATCTACACTTCAAAAATGAAGGTTAGGGTGTAATACAATAGTACAACAACAACAAAAATCAAATTTGGTCTACGTATTTTGGGGTACCCCCTGACGAGACGTCCAGATGAATCACGTTTTGCACTAAAGTTGCGTTCAAGATAGAGGTTTTACCTTTTTTTGAAGAATTGAAAATAACACGACGAATTTATACGGACACACTTCAATTGAAAAACATTAGGTACCAGATGAACGACGGTGAATTAAGGTGGGGAAAAGGTTCACTTTTTCAGCTTTCAGTTTTTCTACTCATTCCTATTGCTGTTATTGAGCTGGAAAAGATGATATTCTGTTTAAAAACATGCTGGCTACATAATATATACGCTCTTTTGGTTATTGCTCTCTAGACCTCTCTACTTTCTCCTATTCTCATTATTATTATTATCATTCCCACACGGATACATCGTTTCCTGGGTAGAAACCTATGGCGGAAAGATGACAGGAACCAGAAGTGACTTTGACCAAACCAACTTTTGACGTTAGAAACCCCTCCAAGAGGGGAAGTTATAGAAAGAAACATGGAATGCTAGATTAACGATTCTATCATGATGACCATTGGGACAGCCCTACTCAAGGGTGCTTCAGCTTACCATGTCCGTGGAGAATTTGATGTTTCATAATTTGGTTGATTTGGATGTTTAGATTTATGAGACGAAGGATAGAAAATTGTATCAAGAACCATGCTTTGGAGAGGTGTTGGAAAGCGTATGATCTTATCAATGTCAGAAGGACAGCCAGATGAATGACCAGTCCTTCTTTAAATTAAATTTAAAGTAGGAATTTAAATTTTTAACTTTACGCAGGAGGACTTGGGCGTTATGTCCTGGGAGAAATCAGAATTAGTTAAGGAGAATAAGCTCTAAACGAGGCAATACAATATAAAATTTATATTAATATATTAATAAAGTGGGTGAGGACTGGGCTATAAAGTGGGTGAGGACTGGGCTATAAAGTGGGTGAGGACTGGGGAATGCCACAATTAAGGGCCTGTTCGTACAGGTAGCTCCTCGGAAGATGAGCCTACAAATTTTGTAAAAGGCTTTTTGAAATGGCAGCTGTCTACTGCAAAACGAAACGTAGCCTCTCTGTTGTCGGAATATTAAAGTGACGAATCTGCTCCTGAGACGCCTGAAACTAGTCGTCGAGGTGAAATGAAAGTGGAGCTTCCGAAGCGGTTTGCGTTCTAGCGCTGCAGATCCAGCAGCCATCGCTTTCCTCCTATTATGGAACTGTCATCAAGCGGGTACACGTTACAGACTTGCCCCGGTCATGATAGTTACTATAATATATCATATTATATGATGAATTAGGTGTTCTTGCTTTCAACATGCTTCCAAATACACATTCCGTAATTAGGTGATGCGCCGGGCGGGATATTAAAATTATGAAACGATGTTCAATCCTTCACGAAGGAATACTTTTTCAATAATTTAATTGAAATTATTTACATACCTACACGTAAACGTGACATGAAAAACTATTTTTCGTCGACAGTTAATCGGTTCATAATTCTAATGCCGGTGTTTGTTTTTTCTTGTCACTTACTTGATGGCTTTGCCTTCACTGTCGTGGTCTTTGGTCGGCGACATCAACCTAAAAGTTAAAATGTTGTAAAATGTAAAAAGGCGGACAGATTCGTTGTGTGGTTTGACGGATTGGAATTATCATTCACCCCGAAGCTGCCCGCTGATCGTCTTCTCTCGTCACTAAAGAGCAGTCTGGGTCTCTGAAAAAAAGAGAAAAAAAAGGAATAGTGTTCAGCAGACAGAGGAACGCCCTTAAAATAAATGTTGGTTGCTGGAAGTTTTTGGAGAGCTGGGGGTGACGAGCTTCGCCCAATAGTCGAGTAATGTGTCGTTTTCGAAAAATGGCAATCCCAAACCCCGTCCGCTTTCTGATATTATTATAAATTTGATTCTTCATCTCACGCTATATCAACGTTTGTCAAATCCTCATAAAAAGCGCGCGAGCCTTCAGTTCCACCTTTCAGTTCTTGTTTAATGTTCGGCCACTAGTCGGACGAATACTCTCCATCGGCCAGGAAGTGTACATTCAATAAATTGCGTAACCCCTTCTTGAGCATTATGTAAACCATCGCGGGGAAACAACGTGATTCCAGGTGGAAGGCTTGTGGACGGGATAATTGATGTAAATTTGATTATGCGGGGGTTTATTGTGTTTTTGAAACTAACATAATTGCCTGTCGAACAGGTCTGAACCGGGATTACTTGTGCGAAATTACTTCGTAAACACCTCATTCATGGTAAAGCCCTTCAAAGCCCCCTTGAACTCCGCCGAAGCCGGTCCCAAGCCCGGTCGCGACCCTCCTCTCTTCGGGGGAAAGGAGGAGGGAACCCGAATCCAAGGTGACACAGCATATGCGAAGGATGCATGGCCTAGGGGGAGCTTGGCTGCTGATATGCGGACTCTGGGCGACCCCCAGTTTTAACACTATACTTACCCCTACACAGCCAGGCGTGCGGGGATGGACCGTTCTCCCGGCGTACTCGTGGGAACAAAATGAAGAAAAACTGTAAAAACCCATGTTATGGACCAAACAGTTGACGGTCCTATAAGTGAACCTACCTTTAGGACCAAAGTCAGGGAGGAGGTGTTAGACCTGACAGTAGGGACTAATTATGCGGTGAACCTCATACTGGACTGGCATGTGAGCGGAGAACCGTCGTTATCCGACCACATGTATCTTAGGTCCTGGATAGCCCACTATCCCAATGTACTAAAGGGATCCCTGTAAAGCAGACTGGGACAGAAGTTAAAATCCATCCCAACCAGCATTCATATTAGAATGGAGCTGGAGGAGCTAGCTGGCAGTACAATTGCAGGGGGGCTATGACCTCTGCATACATGGACAATTGTCCTGAATCGACGAGGGCAACGAGCCAGGGGTTGTCCTGGTGGAGTAAAGCACTCGAAATAGAAAAGGCAGAATAAAGACGTACTTTAACATCTTGCTCTGGGATCAGTCGACCAGGGAGAGATAATGGTGCAACAGGACCTGGTAGTAGGACTATTGAACCTCTTCAAAGGCACGGAACTCCTACTGCAATCTAACTCCGAGAGGCAGCACAATCATTGTGCGACCCATTATGGGTCTACAGTCCTAGGTGCGGGATGTGGGGCACCCTTCAGGAACCCACTTCCATGCCCTCTCCGGTATTAATCTAATCTAATCTAAGCTCCCTTCAGCGCCCATTTCAGGGGTTTCAGCCCAGTCGCCCCACGCCATGGGGCTGCTGCGAATGGGGTGTAGACTATTTTAAGGGAGTCGAGTGAGATGTCGTTTTTCAAAGTAATTTTGGACTTGGAAACGGTTTATGTGAGTCCTAAATCTGAAATTCTTCCCATTGGGGCTTTATCGGTCTTCTTAGTAGCTTCAGAAGGAGTTTTTGAAGGGGTTTGGCCAGGGGTTGAGCAAGTCGTCGGTTTAAAAGTATTTTTGAACGTAGTATTATTTTTGCTTGGACATCCTAGACACGTCGGTATCTTAACAAAATCATTCGCTAAGACACCTGGTGCTGAACCATTCTTCCTTGGTACTGAACGAATCGACAAAAAAGTGAACGAAATGGGACAAGATGTATTTAGTACCTATAGGTAAAATAGTATACTATTTTATGGTACCTAACGAAAACATGCAGGCGTACTTATAGGCATGGAACTGAATTTGGAATTAATTATTTCAAGTTGGCAAACACAAAAAATCGTGAAATAGACAGACAAGAAAACGGACCCAAAATACAATCGTAAATCGCAACTCTGACTTGCCTGGTAAGTTTTGTTTTGTTGGGGTTTGCTTGGCCAAACCAAAACAAATGTAAATAATAAACAAAGAAAAAATAATAAATAAATAAGTGCCTAACTTGATATTTATGTTTTTATCATTTTATTTTTAAATAAAATTTGAAATAGGTACTCCAAATCAGAGATCCCAGTGTGCGCTGTGCACAATGTCCCTAGCGGATTACCTTTCAAGGTTTTCATAGACTTGAAGATTCACCTCCATCCGGCTCATTGTCCAACGTGAGAATACACACAAAAGGCCAAAACATTGGTAAGCTCCTCGAGAAGGGATGAGGATTAGGGTGGGAGACAATACGAGCCGGAAAAAAATACAAAACGACGGGGCGGGCTTAAGAGGCGGAGCTGTGTCGTCACAGGGGGTGGCGCCGCGGAGATGCAGGAGATCCCATCGATGTATTATTCGAGCGTTTAATACATCGATGGGAGATCCTCCCTGATGCGAAAAAAAACGACTCGGTCTGGTGCCGAGGCTTGTGTGGTTTCATTCGATATAGCTGGTTTATGACTGAAAACATCTGAAAATGGCAACAAGTTTAAATAAGGTAGAAATGAATCATATCCGAAAAACAAAAATCCTGGACGCTGCAATAACTACAAAAATTAACGTTGGTCTCTTCTTTACTGCTTATTCTGACCAGTTACAAACAAACAAAAATTAGAATACCTAATCAACCTTATTCAGTCAAAAACTTTGTTCTTCCTCCTCTTTCTGAAAGTTTCAAGATGATATCATCTGGCGCTGTGGCTCAAAAGAGGCTATAGGAGAACTCTTTGACCATGGGATAGAGTGGGGTGTCGTTGACGATATATTTCGGACGTAGAATCCATATTGGCAAAGCGCCAGGAGTGGACGGTATTGCAGCGGAGCTACTGAAACAGGGCGGAGAAGATTCGACCTGAGAGTTGGCCCGATTGGTCTATGAAATCTGTAAGGACGAACGAATGCCCTCAGAATGGAGCGTGGCTGTACTCTGTCCGATACACAAAAAGGGTGATCAGCTCTTGTGTGAAAATTACAGAGGCATCGACCTTCTGTGCGTCTCATACAAGGTGTAGCCATAAGTCGCTGTCTGCAGCAATATGCCGGCTGGGCAATTGGGGAGTACCAACGTGATTTCCGAGCAGGGAGATCTTCCACAGATCACATCTTCTCGTTGAGGCAGATACTGGAAAAAGCGTACGAGCATGATGTGTGTCTTCATCATCTTTTCGTTGACGCAAAACAGGCGTACGACAGTGTGAGCCGAACGGCCCTGCTGAGGGATTTGCTGAACTTCGGGGTCCCCAGGAGGTTGGTAAGATTGATCCGCATTACGCTGGAGGGCTCGAGGTGTGCCGTGAAGGTGCAGGGGGAAACCACAGAAGCCTTCGAGGTTCACAATGTGCTGAGACAGGGGATCTGGAAGCGCCTGGCTTATTTAACCTCTGTCTTGAAGGAGCAATACGTGCCATATGGGAGACCGTTGTACCTTGGAACACTTTTCAGTTTTTGGAGATACTTAGTGCCCGGAAATTCATCAATATTGTTCGGCTTTCGGTGTCAATACCTTACAGCAGTCTTGACTAACAGTTATGTGTGCCAAAATTGTAATAATTACAAGGAATTATTCCTTGAAGCATAGGCGAAGCTATGAAGCGAATCCGAAGGGACGTTTATGATCCAAGGTACAACAACGCTCGTGTACCTTGGAACGCTTGGTATTTTCGAGAAAAAAATGAAGAATATATTCTTCATTTTTTTCTATATATATAGAGATGAGATGATAGGTAGCTACAAACTTCCCAGTTCAATCGTAGTTCAAGTACTTTGGGTCGATGGTGACCGAAGGCAACAACATCCCTGCTGAAATAAAAGCCCGGATGTAAGCAGGAAACCGATGCTTCTGGTCGCTCAACGCAAAGCTGAGGTTTTATAAATCCACGATTCGGCCTGAGGTAACATAATATGTTAGCCATATTATGGCTTAGAATCGTGGTCCTCACGCAGGAATGGGAACGGAAAGTCCTAAGGCGCATTTTCAGGCTGGTTTTCGACCCTGATGAGATGAGCTGGAGGATCCGGACGAACGAGGAGCTTCGGCAGTTGTATAATGAGCCTGACATAGCAACCATCATCAAAAAGGGCCGGCTCCGCTGGATCGGGCACGTGGAACGGATGGATTCGACCCCCTCGAAAGCTGCTCTAAGGTTTGTTCCAACAGAAGGACCTACCGTTCGTTCACTGCATTCCAGTGCTTTCTCAATCACCTTCCGAAATCTGTTAACTGCGGTTGAACGGTTTTGAACTGCGCCTCTCATCAAGGTTGGTTTCCTTCCAACTGCAGTTAACGGCCTCCCCCCTGGTGGAACAGCCGTCGACGTCAACTTTCGGAAGGTTTGACGCGATGGAACAGCCGTTAAGTTACTGCGCGTGCGCACTTCCATTTCTTTCCATCTCATTCCTTCTGTTGGAACAAACCTGTAATTGGAGACAACTATCGTTAGGTATAAGAAGAAGCCAAGGACGCCAGTCTGTCGCCAGAAGTCGTTTTCAAATTAATGTTGAACTTATAATTCATTTTTGGAGGCCAATTGTGTGTCCAAACACAAAACAGCTTAACAGTTGTTTTTTTTTTTATTTTTGTTTTAAATTATTTTTATTGACAGGCACAATTAATGGAATAATAAATCCTTGTGCAAAATTTGCGGCTTTTATTCGTCGAATCAAATTAAAAGTGCTTTCATTTGATTCTAAGCACAAAAACGACAGTGCGTCTCCAATTTCGCACACAGTAGAGATCGGTCCCAAATCATGACATCCAACAACTTCTTGATGTTGCATTAACTATAGGTTTGTTCCAGGTCTGACTGAGTGTCGACAGAAGTTGGACAGCTGTCGACAGAACCCGATCGCACATACTCGAGCTGTCGGTTTCCGTCCAACTGCTGTCAACTTACGATCGACCTGGAACGGCAGTTTCTAAACTGCGCTTGTCTCCGGCGATTTCTGTTAACATTCCGTCAAACCGGGAACAAACCTATTGAGTCTCGTCCAACTAAATTGGTACCTATTGAGTTGAACCGCCGTTGAGTGACATTCCGCTGACCAGGTGCTCCCGAAAATTTGAACCAAGGGTTGGAATCGACAACAAACGAGCATAAGGTAGAAATGACTCGTTGGCACCGAATTCAAATCTTATTAAATAAGATTTGAATTCGGTGCCAACGAGTCATTGGGAAATTTTCTTCCCTTTGTTCGGATTCGGCCGTCGTGATCTGTGTGGGTCCACTGTCAAGTGCCTGTTTGACGTTTTTCTCGTCATTCGCTCAACTAGGCGTTGAATTTGAGCGATTTCGGGAAAGGTCGAACTAAAAATAGATGGTTGCACAAGATGACCGCGGAATTATCGGGGTAAGTAGGTAAATTTCGTGTTCATGACTGTCAATACGGCAATACCCTTAATTAGTTGAATCGGTGCCGCACGTTCGAGTCGGGTTGCCAGTTAATGAGAACAGGTTGAAATGGTTTGATTCGTTCGAGTGGTTTAAAATGTTTTTCAGAAATTACTCCAAAGGGGAAACGGGGCATTTTGCGAAGCTGGCTGTTTTATTGGGATGTTTCGCCGTTTCGGGAGCAACAGAGCCAAGTTGGTAAACGTGTTTCATCATTGTGTTGGGTGTTTCAATTTCCACGCAGTGTCAAAAATGTCTGTTTCCATGTTTCACTTTTGATTTTTTTTTTTTTTTTTTTTTTTTTTTTTTTCGTGCTGCAGGAACCGGAAAAAAGGCGAAAGAAGTATGTTACAACAAAGTCGGCTGCCTGAGCGTCGAACCTCCCTGGGACTTGATGTTGGGACACGTACCCGAACCTCCGGACAAAGTCGGCGTCCGGTTTTTTCACCGCAGCAGGTCCGTATGTCCGATATCGTGAAGGATGGTTGTTTGGGGGTTTCGAAAGTCGAAATTTCGACTATATTTATATATATACGGAATATTCCAACCTCCTTGTTCGAAAGTGTGCATGATGAAGGTACATACTTGTTGTTTGATGATATTCCATCAATTGTTTTTCTCAATAAAGAAAGCGGGAAATTCAGATCAAAATTACGTCTACCCACGTTATAGGTAAGTACGTGCTAATAATTTTCACAATTTGGGAATCTATACCGACTGAATCTCCTCGTAAAGTATTGGTCCCACAGAAAACATTATAAGGACCAAAGTTGTAGGAAATTTGATCCTCTACACAATTTGTTTCAGTCAAAAACCTCGAAAAAAACAAAAAAACACGTAGTTTAGCGGTTATAGGCTATACACTTGAGAGTTGGCGCCAAGTTTCGGTACGGCTTTGGTATACAGTTTCTTTGTTCTTTGCCCTTTAGGGCTTTTCCCGTGAGGAAGGAGATTGTCGAGGATGCAGAAGGCAGAGCTGCACTGGACGTGGATGAACGCATCGCCAAAAACCGAATTGGATGCAAAGTGGTAATACATGGGTTTGCCAGCTCCAGCAAAGCCTCGTGGGTGGTGGATTTGGAAGACGCCCTTCTCATGTTGGTGAGTGTCGGAATATCATGGCGGCAGAGTTTTCGTCCGAAGGTTTATTGTTTCCTGGTACAGGCGGATACCGACGTCATCAGCGTCGATTGGTCCAAAGGCGCGGCTGGTCCCAATTATCTCCAAGCGGTCGCCAACACCAGGACGGTTGCCGCTTTAGTTTCCAGGTACGATTCTAAAGTGTGGCGCAGTCTATGCACGTTGACATGTTGCCGGTGTGTTGCAGGTTTTTGAAACAACTCTTCGACCGCGGTTGGTGTTCAACGTCCAACCTCCACCTGATCGGACAAAGCCTCGGAGCGCATTTGGCGTCGTATGTGGCGTCGAATTTGACCAATGTGGCTGAAATCACCGGTGAGTTGAATCGTTGATACTGTTGAGCAGCTTGATTCCTGTGTCTTCATCGTGTTTCCTTTACAGGATTGGACCCAGCTCAACCCTGGTTTGAGAAAAACAACCCCGAAACCCATTTGGACCCTTCAGACGCGGGTTTTGTTCAAGTGATCCACACCGACGTTCTCCCCTTTTGGCCCAATCTGGGGCTCGGCTTCAGCAAACCATCAGGCAATACGATACCACTTCAACCATTTTATAGTCGCCACGTATATAACCTCATTGCAATGATTTCCAGGGCACGTGGATTTTTACCTGAATGGTGGTACCGTTCAACCCGATTGCTCCAAAGCTCTTCGGTTCCTCAGCTATTTTTCGGGGAAACTCGGCGCGGAATTGATCGGACTAGTTGATTGGTTGGCTTGCAGCCATTTGATGTCCCAAGCGTACTACATAGACTCCCTCCGGCGGCCTTATTCCTGCCGATACACTGGCATCCCGTGGTCACCTCTCAACAAGTAAGCTTTTGCGACTGTTACCTTCAACTATACTTTCAAATTAACAAAATAATGACCTTCTCACAGGGAACCACCTTCGCTGAAAGGCCGCACTTGCAGTCTTTCCACTTGCCAACAACTCGGCCTCCTGACCAAATTCCTACCGGCGAGGGGCTCTTTTTACGTTTTTACAAACTACACGGATAACTACTGCTGTAAGTTCATTTCAGCAAGTTTTACTGTTCCACGCTAAAGAGTTCTCGGCGGCCACTCATGAAAACAATGAACAAAAGATGTCAACGTGTGGATTATATTATAGTATTATAGTATAATATTATTATATTTAAATTATATTATATTTTACATAAAATATAAATATTTTAAAAACTTTACATTTTTTTAGTGAAATCTGGACATGAAACTGGCGTACTGGACTGGCTAAACAACGTCGTCTCAAATCTCCTACCCTGAATCTCCTTCCAGCAGCTGCGTTTCCTTCCAGCATCATTGGACGTGTTTCTACTTACTTACTGTCATATTTGGGGGCGAAATAGAAAACTTACCGTACAAAATAGACTGAAACGAAACTCTCCGCACAGGGTTTTGAAAGGTTCCTCACCACAAAAGTGGTTTCTAAAACCTCTTCAAACTGGTTTAAAAGGGTTTTTTCTGTAGTTGTCTGTAGTTGAAGTTGTCTGAAGCGTTTGGCGTATGTAAGGTCAAATTAGGCTTTTTGGGTCTGCTGACCCAGAGGCTACGATTTAAATAGAGCAAATAGTGTGGATTCGCTGACCATGTGTCGCCATTTAAAATTAGGCGTTTGAGGTCAGTTGACCCCGGGGCTGCGATTTAAATAAAGCAAATAGTGTGGATCCGCTGACCGTGTGTCGCCTCTGCAAATTAGGCGTACTAACGCTTCTGATTCGTGTATGTATTGATGTTAATATGGCGGAATGATTGATCACTTGTTGGTATTACACCAGCCGTCTATGGAGTCACCGAATAACGCATTCTGTGTTTCATTGGTTTCGTCCTCGATCATAATATTAATAATTTGGGGGTCTGGGGGTGTTCCCTAGTACAACGGTAAAAACGTAATATGATTTTACCGTTATTATTTGACCATACCTACACAGTCTCAAGCGGCAACGTTTTTTTTTGTTTTTTTTTAGCATGGAACATGTTTTAGCCTTGAGCTAACTGCCAAAAAGTGTCACGGTATCCAGAAACGAAAACGCGACCCAAAAGTAGCGGAAAAACGGTTGTCGGCGAACTTTCATCATAATATGTGACATAACCAAACGTCAATAATTATTATTAAAACATAACAATTGACGCTTGGCGTTTGGTTAGGATTTAGTTACCTTTTACAATCAAATGAAGCATGTTCCATGTTCGTCCAATGTTTAGCCGTTAGGCTCAAGTTGACAGCAGATTTTTTTAATTTTTTATTTGTTTTATTTATCCAAATCGGTTGTGACATTGACCCACCTTTTTTATAGGTTTTCCGATCCACTTGTCTTAGTTGTTACTTATGTCAGCGTCCTTCGGAATATTCAGACCCCCCTTTCAACAATAAGACCGTAACAGCTCAATTACCTTGGAAACCCCCGCGAAAGGGTGGTTTTGAAATAGAATACTATAATAGAATAACCAGAACGCGGAGTATAAACGGACCTGTCAAACACCAGCTTGTCGACTCTTGCGTAAGTTTTTCGATCGAGACCCCGGCTAACTAGCTGCAGACAAGTTTGTTTCTGTCCGGCTTTGGCGGTGGTGATCGCTAACAGGTAGGGGTTTCTTAGAACCTTCAAAACTAGCTGTAAAAATCTAGAGGTAAAAATGAATAATTCATCACTCTGAGCAATTGTTGCTCAGAGTCTACCAAGTTGAACTATGCAAACTGAATCAATGTCCTCCACATCCCCATCCGCCATCCCCGATTCACCGTTGTCACCAGACGTTTTGTCTCAAGAACACGGCCCAGGGATTTAACCCGAAATTCAGGTGTCCATTCCTCGTTGAGGCTGAACCTGCAAAGCTTGGAGGAGAGTGCTCCAGAAGAAGAGAAGCTATTACGGGACAACAACACCAACATGACCACCCAAAATCCACACAGTAATATTATACCTACGTGTATTGCTTCACAACTGTAAGTCGAGGAAACGAAACATATCTGTTCACTTCATACATTTCAGAAAGCGTGGATTACTGCCCTGCGGAGTTCAAGTACGAAAGTAATATAATGAAAACAATGCGCCAACACAAAATGAGGTTGTGGGTAGGCGTGATAATGGGAGGCCACCGTTCAGGCGATCCCCGATCCTGGCGAAGATAAACAGTGAAAAAGCTGCCAAAGATGAACGGCATGGCAAGCAGCTGGTCCATAATAGAACCAGTTGAATTTGAAGCCTCGCCGAGAAGCAAATCTTCCTATCCACCGTCAGCTTTAAAACCTCTGGTATAAACATTTTTGTATTTAACAATGACGTCATTTTCTTAAGTTCATCGTGTTTCAGGTATGAAGACAAAGCACTTTCCAGATCTTGAGGACAGGTGAAACACAGTGCTATCTTTCATGTTTCAAGCAGAGCTGCACACTCTTGTCTCTCTGGACTCAGCTTTCTGTACCCAGTTCTCTGCACTCCTGAACTTGGAATTCTTCACTGTGCGCTCTGAACCCGGATTTAAGTTTAAGTAAGGATATCTCTTCATTGGAGTTTTTTTCTTCTCTACAGCTTCTATACAAATATATTCTTGCTGCTCTTCAGGTTTTTAAGGAAATGTCCCTCTGCTGGCTCCCGTGAGTCTCCGAGGCATGCATTTGGAACTTGGACGTACCGGAGGGTTTCCACACTGCCAGCATGATATGAGCACGTTATGAAGCGTAACTTGCTTTGGTACCTAACGCTCTGAGGTTTGCTATTTATTTATTTACTTATTTATAGAACGGGGGTACAATACAATTACATATTATAAGTTAACCGGGGGTACAACATGTATTTGTTTTTGGGTTGGGGTCAGTCTGAAATTCGACGAAGGAGATCCGAGTCAACGTGGAAAGGACAGACGACCTCGAGGTGAACGGGGAACCAGTCGAGCGGGTCGAGGCCTTCCAGTATCTGGGCAGCATTGTGGACGCTAGGGGAGGGGCAGAAGAAGATGTGAAGAGCAGGATTAGAAAGGCCAATGGCGCTTTCGTTCAGCTGTATCCGGTGTGGAGAAATAGAAATATTTCTCTCGGAACGAAGCTGCGGCTCTTCAGCACGAATGTGAAATCGGTCCTTCTCTATGGTTGCGAGACCTGGAAAGTGACAAGCTCCCTTACACAGAAGCTGCAGGTCTTCGTCAATCGATGTCTCCGACGTATCCTAGGGGTGTTTTGGCCAGACGTAATTTCTAATAGCCAGCTTCTGGAGCGAACTGGTCAAAAGCTCATATCGTCAGAGATTAAGCTCCGAAAATGGAAATGGATCGGCCACACACTCCGCAAGGATGAAGCGTCCATAGAGAAGAAAGCTCTGGACTGGACCCCTCAGGGATACAGAAGAAGAGGTCGACCACGAACATCATGGAGGCGATCTGTCGAGGCGGAGGTCGAGCGAGTTGGGAAGTCGTGGAGGGAAGTCAAGACTTTGGCGAACAACCGCGAGGGATGGCGAAACTTTGTAGCGGCCCTATGCTCCTCTTAGGAGTCACAGGAAATAAGTCAAGTAAGTCAAGTCAGTCTGAAATTCGCGACACGGACATGCATTACCAGTAAACAACAGCGTTCCGTTGAAACCATTTCATAGATGTTGCTTGGAATCGGTGAGTACACTTTCTGAAGCCACGCTGTAGCCGGATAAACTTTTTTTCTGATCAAGCGTGGGATTTTGACATTTTTATGTCTTTACTTTGGCACACAACCGAAAAAAGCGTTACTTTTTTCATCACGAAATTTGTAACTAAGTAGCGTCTCCTGGTCAGCAACAAACACAATAAGGTGAATAATATGGAAGACGAAGACATGAAAATGGTCTCCTGTGGTTGCAGACGAGTCTGCAAGCTGATTATGTTTTTGTACGTTAAAGGCAACCTGTCGTGTATTGACAAGGTACCTACCTAATTCATTTTGATTGAAAAGATCCAATATTATAATACGGTGCGGAACCGAAGGTGTGCCTTTGGGTTCCAAATCTGTTCACGGCGATGCTCGATCATTACGAATGAACCCAAGAGTTTTCCCAATCGCAGCATTTTGAATATTCGCGTCATGCATCGTACAAGGAGACATAAAAGGGCAAGAAAAGCAGCCATTGAAAAAAATGTTGGCTAATGATCGGATCTTCAATGGCTGCTTTTCTTGCCGCATCTGATAAGTACTGGCCTCATCGGTCTGGTACGTATGTACTTCATGTTCTATGAATTGGCTCAGATAGCCATGAATAATTCACTATAATTATTGCCCACAGGTGTACAAAAAAATCTTTTATTTTGGGTCATGTGATGTTGGTGAACATGAATATGGTCTGTCCCGTCACTCTAGCGCAGTGGCGGATCCAGAGGGGGGGGGGGGGGGGGGGCGCCCCCCCCCCCCCCCCTCAACGAGAAAATATGAGATTTAAAACTTTATAATCGCCTAAATTTGAAGAGAAGTAGGTACTCAACATAAGTTTGAGTCTTTGTGTTGTGTGGTGGCTGCGCTGCGTTCATCACTGTGCCGAGAAGGTGTCAGGTAGTGATGGGGAGCGAAAGAGTGAGCGACTCCTAAGGAGCGATTCTTTTCAGGGAGTTCGTTCACCAAATCGCTCCCTTAGAGGAGCGGTAGTTCAAAGAATGGTTCAACGAACCCGGGGTTCGTCATACTGCAACAGGTAAATAGGGCCAAGCGCTATCCCCAGCATCACAATGGAGGGTATATCGCTTGATCCTTTCTTGGTGCCACTTCATGTTGTGAGCCAAGGGAGTTGTTAACAATGATCCCTATAGCCCAATATATTGGCCCAAAACGAGCGAAAGAGCGAGAAAGAACGATTTTTGATAAAGAGGGGAGTTGGATTGGCCGGTAGGTGTGTTAGGAGTTGCCTAGAATGATCCCTATTGGCCCGAATTGAGCGAAAGGGCGAAACGAGACAATTAGTGATTGAGGGAGGAGTGGGACTGGCAGGTATGTTGTGAGCCAAGGGAGTTGTTAACAATGATCCCTATTGGTCCAAAACGAGCGAAAGAGCGAGAATATACGATTTTTGATAAAGAGGGGAGTTGGATGGGCTGGTAGGTGTGTTAGGAGTTGACTAGAATGATCCCTATTGGCCCAAACTGAGCGAAAGAGCGAAACGAGACAATTAGTGATTGAGGGAGGAGTGGGACTCGCAGGTATGTCACATGGGTACAACCCCCCCCAAGAAATTGAAGAATTCCGATAGTGAAAAACGCCGGAATGGGAAAGAAACTAAGCAAAGCCATAGGTGCAAAACTTTAATTCTGTGTCAATGAGAAAACAATTTTGGAAAAAAGATTGGACGTGTAATCCATTTTTCGGGGTCCCACATCCCTTCCAAAACATTTAATGTTACAAAAAAATTTCATTTTCCGCCCCCCCTCAGAAAAATCCTGGATCCGCCCTTACTCTAGCGTCAGAACAAATCCGAACGACTATTTTTCTTGCGATTTCACCTCGTGAATCTCTCTGAAATCGTCCTATTAGTTCATTGGCTGACCACCAGAGAGCACTTCTTGGAAGCGCCACTCTTCCCTCCAGATTCAAATTTGAAATTTTCGAAAGTGCCCGGTAAATTTGTATTAGGTACACCGTAGGAGCCCATAACTCACTGCTATGGCTTCAAATTATAAAGTTATTTCAGAAGAAAGTATTAGTCGACAATCGGTTCCCGGGCCCATTGTATTTTTGGCTGAGAGAGCTCCACCATCAACCAAAAGTTGTAAGGATTTACCATGTTGGTGGAGGGGAGTAAATATTGTTCTCGTAATGTAATGTTATTCGCAAACTACTTACCAATATTCTTTTTCCTGTCAATGAATAGGTAAATTGAATTGAATTCCGAATTTTGAAATGATTTAATAACGACACTTGTGCGTTGTGTATTTGCCGGGTGTCAACCCGGACTCATGTACTCATGTGTCCACAAAATTGACAACGCTGAGGCTTCTTCCACACACTCAGATACTCCACATAGAGGTTGTTTTAGATTTTCGAAGTTTCTGAACAGCTGGTTTACCAAATGTAAGTACGTACTTGTCTCCCCCCCCCCCCCACCAAGACAAAAAAAAAGGTGAATTGTGAGGGCCATAATATCGGGGGCGACACCACTTAGAAGCGGGTTGTAACGCCTTGTAGGGGGCCCCAAATGTTGTTTCTCTCTCTTTTGCCACGACCGGCCTTTTTCCCTCTCTTCGTCACTCCCGAAACTCCTCTCCTGGCCATTTCCAAATTTTCCAGGGTTTGAAGAGGGGGTTTACGTCGGGGAAGTTATAAAAACCTCGTCTTGCGTGGCAGCTACCCTCATTTCGGATCATCGGCCACCATCATGCACTCTGCCGTCCTCTGGGAGTTTGGTGAGATTTATACCTTTTAATTTATTGGAATAATACACCTATTTTTTCGCGACGGAGGTCGATGACTCCGATCGGCCTCAAAATTTGACATTATCCGTTTCAAGAGGTCTAGATTCCAAAACCGAAATGTCCGTCCGCCGTACGCCGTCCGGGCCGTTTTGAGCAGTAGGAATTTTTTTTTTAATCTGAAATTTTGACAATATACTCAAACCGTTTTCAAACCGATCGCATAAACCCGTGGGGCTGAAATGGGGCTACGGGAGGGTTTTTTTGAAGGCTTTTGGCTATGAGATCGTGTTGTGTTGTTTTCGAAGTATTTTTGGACGTAGAATCCATTTTTTGGGGTCCCAGAACGATACGATTTCACTGTTGCGATCTATAGGGCTTTCATGGGGCTACAAAATTTAATGGGATTTTTGAAGGATCCCGGGTCAAATATTTTCCAAATAAAAACAAAAAATTGTTGAAAAAATTCCAAAACAATTTTTTTTTTTCTGAAATTTTTTCACTGACACAGAATTAAATTTCTGCACAAGTAAGCTTTATCAAAGAATAATAAACCCTAGTGTAAAATTTGCAGCGTTTTCCGTCTGCCCCCTCGTTTAAGGCGTCACGAACATCATTGAAAACGATATCCAAACGCGCGCGCAAAAAAGGGTAAAAAATGCTGTTTCCGTAGAAGACGATTTCTTGTGGGTTCAACGGTGGATTAGGTTCCACTGAGCAGGTGCCTCACGTTCAGAAAGGCTAAACCCTGATTGTGACCCCGCGGTCCAACACATGTTCACAATGTGTTGGAAATTGTATTTTTTTAAATAAAAATAAAAATAAAAATAATAAAAAACGTCAATTTTACACACGGGCTTATAATTTTTGTTCGTCAAAATTTCGAAATATTTCGACCATTCTAATGTCTCTCATCTTCGTAGGATCGATGTACATTCAAAAAATCGATTTTACTGGATCGAGTCGCGTGAGAGAGGCATGCGGTAATAAACAAATTATGAATAACAATAAAAACAATGGTAAAAGGTGGAAAACTAAAAAAAAAAAAAGTAAAGACTAAAAACTTGAATCTAAATTGTAAAAAACTCGCTACATATACGGCGGTACATATACTAAAATTGTAAAAAAAAAAAAAATAGATAAAAAAATTGGAAAATTTGAAAATATGTTTTTCGGTGATTCTGCAGAGGGTCATGCTGCATCCGTCATGGATACAAGGGAGGTTCCAAAGGGATTCCCCCTCTTCCCGAGTCGGTTGGCTCGTTTTTCAGCTTGTTGGCTTTACTGATCAGCCATTGTATTTACAAACTCATAAGTTATGAGTCATAACCAATGCACCGGTACTATAACTAACGCTACCAGTACTAAGTACTAACCTTCAGCGGGGAGTGTTGGAGAGGGGATGAAGTAAATGTTGGTGTGGGCGCGCGGCGGGTGTAGTAGCTGGTATTGGTGTGCGAAGGTGTTGGGAGGGGGGTTATCAGTGGGAGTAAGGTAGATGGAATGAGAGGGTGGTGGAGTGGGCGTGCGGTACGAGAGGGTCTATCTCGCTACTGTAACGTTCTGTAACATACCAAACCTGTCGCTACCTGTCAAACCAAATAACCTCCGTAAAAACACGCTGTGTTAAAATAAAAGTGGTCTAGTGGCTCCAATGTTAAGACCGCATTATGGCATTGTGGCTGATCAAAGCCATAACCTGGGATGATATTATCATAGATTGTTCATTGTGGTGTAACCTCAATGTAACTAGGTACCAGCTTTTTCTGGCAATACATTTAACACCTCAACTATCCAGCTATCAACAGTTGATAGTTACTATCATCAAAATTCACGTCTACATGGGACCAGGTATATTCGCTGACAAGCTCTCTTGCACCATTCCTCCTACTGTGATGGTTGTTCAGACGAAGGTTGAGGGGTGTGGATGATTTCCCAACCCACTCTGATTCACCATTGGATACACCTGTTTGTTACATCCAGCCATTCCCTGATTCGGGTCCATGCCACTCGAGGACTCTTGTGGGTGAGCAAGTTCTCCCCATTCGGGGAAAGTGTCCCTGGCCAGGGGACTTCGAAGCAGAATAGGGTTTAATTCTCTAAGAATGATGGCTACCCTGTGCATTCCCGGGAAATAAGTTTTGACCAAGAAAGGCTCTGTGCTCTCGTTTTCCACCTCAGGCTGTTGGATTTGGACTCCAGGAATCCTTTGTGATTCCGGCACTGGCTACACATTCTCATCTAATAAACATGTTTTCTATTCTGTTCTAATAATCATTACAAAAAGAAAAAACAAACCACTATTTTTGTTTTCTTTTAACAATCTGTTTTTCTTCTGTCGATCACCCCAGTGCTGATAGGAGTCATCCTCGTGAGCTCCGCTGAAGAAGCCAAACGCCACCAGAGACGGGACGAGTGTGAGGTAACTTTTTGTCTGATCTCCTTATTATTTCGTCAATTACTGATGTAGTGACGTGATGTACTGATGTTGGTAATTTCGGACGAGCGCAGGTGACTCCGGTGATCCACGTTTTGCAGTATCCGGGCTGCGTGCCGAAGCCGATACCGTCGTTCGCCTGTCAAGGGAGGTGTAGCAGCTACATACAGGTGCGAAACGCGCCATTCGTCAAATTGGAATAACTTTCGTCCGGTTTTGTATTTTAAATTTTTGTCGTTACATTTTATGGCAGGTTTCCGGCTCGAAGATTTGGCAGATGGAGAGGTCCTGCATGTGCTGCCAAGAAAGCGGAGAGCGGGAGGCGAGCGTGTCCTTATTCTGCCCCAAAGCCAAACCTGGAGAGAGGAAATTTCGGAAGGTTCGTCGCCTTTCCACGAAATACCTTTTTTCGACGTTTCAGGCGGACTTATATTAGTTTTATTTTGGCAAAGAGTTTTAGGCAAACTGTTTGTTAATTTATTGAATGTGGGCCACAAAAAATTGAAACAATAAAATATAAAATGAAATAAAAGAAGTAAAAACCAATTTGAACCCCAATCGTCCCCCTATCAAACATTTGGCCCTAATAAAAATGCTTCCCATTATTTTGAATCATATATTTTAGTATTCACCCGATTGTGATGAAATGTCGCGCAAAATGGTCGGTTAAATTAGGTACCTACATTTCATCAACAAATTGATAATTTATAATAACATTAAGAAAGGTAAAAGATTGTACTTCGAGGAGACGTTGATTGGAAATAACAACATTTCAATCAATTCAAAGTTCAATTAGAAAATTAAAAAAAGAAAGAAATTTATTTCAATCAAAATAAAAATTGAAAATTAGGTACCTATTTAATATTGAAAGGTGAAAAAATGGAAAAATGAAAAATAGAAGATTCATTGAAATTTAAGGTTGCATTTAATTGAAGTTGAATTTATGAAATGAATTTGAATGGAACTCCATTAAAATTAAATTAATTGTTGTTTCAATGTTTCACTTTCCATTCAACATCATAATCTACAATTAAAATTGATGACTAATAGAAGTTGATTGAATTAAAATAAAAGTCAAGATAACAATAAATTGAAGATTAAAAATTGAAATTCTCAAAAAATTTGATTCCTATTTTGAAAAAAAAAATTATTTAATACCTAATTTTTACTGTGCGAGCTATGTGCCGTGTGAAATTTTTCTTTTCCGAAAATACTTGGAAAACGACACCTAGCTCGCCCATAGTAGCTGAAACCCTTCGAAACCTCCTTCTGTTGCTCATGAAAAGTCCCACATTGAGGTTGAACGGTCTGACATTCCCATAAGTCGAATGTTCGTCTTAAAATTACTTCAAAAACGACACCTCAAGTTTCAGATTTTTAAAGAAAATTCTTACGGTGGACAGACGTTCCACGAATACACAATCATCAAACTCGTCTTTTGCCCGCAGGTGGTGACCAAAGCCCCTCTGGAATGCATGTGCCGCCCCTGCACCAGCGTCGAGGAGTCGACTGTCGTTCCTCAGGAAATCGCCGGTTTCGTCGATCAGGTCAGTAAACAAACAAAACAAAACAAACAAACAAACAACAACAAAAAACATGAAAATTTCCGTAGGTACCTAACTATCTTCCACCTACGATTTTTTATGTTTTCTCGATTTTTCCAGGGCCCTCTGAACGCCCACTTCAAAAAACCCCAGTAAAGAAAACCAACCAGGTCTGTTTGGCACTACCTACGAGGCCAGACTCACTTTCGATTATATTCGATTATATGTAGCGTTTAGTATGTACCTAGTGATGTAAAATTGTACAAAATAAGATATCAATTCTGTTTGGGTAATTTCGAAGAACAAAAAAAATGTCGAGTTTTGTATAGGTATTTCAAGTCTTGAACAAGAACCAAAATTTATTTAATAAAATTTAATGTTACGTTTTGTTTCTGTATACCTAGTTGTTGGATTCGCTGGTGGGCGTGATGTGTATGGCTTCTCTCGTCCCCTCTCCCATGTGGTCTAGTGGCTAGGATATCTGGCTTTCACCCAGAAGGCCCGGGTTCGATTCCCGGCATGGGAAATAAAATTTTTGTCCAGGGTCATTGTGCTACAAGGCCTGGCAAAACCCAAAGGACTGCTCTTTTTGTTATCCCCCCCTCTCTTGATTGTGGTTGCGCCTCGCTCGCTTGATAGCTGGCGGACGGAAATGGCATTTTCGAAATCTACACATCTTGAAAAGTAGGTATGACAAAGACAAAGCTGACGCGAATACATAGGTGTGTTATTCCAAGAATAATAGCCAAGATTTTGGGGCTCTGGTTATGACGGGGGAAACCGCTCACAGGTCAAAATGTAACTTATGCGTCAGAAGTTGGATATATCGATAGGTATATCCCGATATAATATATCGGGAGTATATTATACTCCTCATTCTATTTTTCAAATTATATATATATATAATTTGATCTATAGTTGTCCCTACATTTCTATTTGGAACAAAGATTGCATTGTTTCTCGTAAATTCTTCTTGTTAACCACCCACCTTGTGTAAAATTACGAAATTCACATTTTCATGTCTACAAGTTAATTAATTAATTTCATTTTCATCCACTTTGGTACTCGAGTATTGGATTTCCAATCGTAAAGGAGGAGAAGCCAACTTCGGCCACCTCGAAAATAAAAAGCAAATGACGTTTAAATGTACCTACCTAAGAATTCTTTCCTTGTAAGATTCCAGTCAAAGCGCATGGCGGAAAAATAGGGGGTCTAACTCTATATTTTTTCCGGTGCTGAATCCGAATCTGCAGGAATCCAACAAGATGGGCCCCAGCTTTTTGAGATATTTGCAAAAAACTCCAAAATGTTGGCACTTATTTGGGGTTTTACTTATAACTTCGAAACTATAGGTTCTAAGGCAAATGTCGCCGTTATCAAAATGAAAGAGCATTACATTAAATGTTAAAGAACAGTACAGAAATGCAATTTATAGCAAATTTTGCTATAAATTGCACTAGTCATTCTACTACTTGTCATTCTGCTACTACTAGTCAGTAATTACAAAATCTGTATGTTGATTTTGACTTTTTTCTCTCTTGAATTCGTAAAGTCGAAACACTGGGCGCTGTAATTGGGCTTTTAACTGGGGCACAGGCACCTGGATGCTACCTAATTTTTCGATGGTAAAATTCCCCGTTCTGCCGTCGCTCTGGACGCCGTTTTCTGTGGTTCGCAGCGCAAATCTACAGAATTGGTCAGACGGTAAAATTACCCGAACCGACTGCGCTGACACAGCAGCACCCCCCCCCCCCCCCCCCCCCCAGAAATGGAGCGTCGAATGAATGAACGTCAAACTCACTATGCACCTTTTTTTAATATTTTTTTGTAGACAATTTTTACAAAAGGGGAAAAAAAAAGAAATCGAAATCTCTTAAAATCTAAACCACACACGTGTACGAACTATATCCGCTACCGAAAAATCAGTCCACCTAACGAACGTCCACTCAAACGTGACAAGAAAAACGCCATCCAAAGGTGCCAAAAATATACACGAAAAATGCATTTTTTGTGTGAAAAACTGCCTAATTTTGCGTTTGTCACGCATTTCACAAAATTAACGACGGAAATAAAATACGTTTTGTATTTATCAACTAAACCACACAAATATGGGTAAACGAAAAAAAAAAAAATTGCTTAAACATGAAATGTTTGCAGTGAACATAAAAAGTAATGTACAAGGAAATGAATTTTCCCCCCTTAAATCGGCATTCAAACTTATCGAAAATTTAGAGTCTGTGAAAGAAAATTAGTTGAAATGAGAATTTGTTATTTTAAACAGCAGTTCTGGGGGTTTGTGGAATTTACGTCGTAATTTTGAATCTTTCGGCTCGAAGGCGTTTCTTTTCGTCGAGGGAGGTGGCCGTCTTGATGGCGAGGATGGGCGGGGCTGAGGATTTTTCCGTCGGCGTCGTCGTCGTCGTCGTCGTCGGGGTCGACGGGGTGCCGGAGGCGAACCGGGCTTTGCGAGCTTGGAGTTTTTCGAGTTGCTGTTTCTGAAAAAAAGAAGATAAAAACTGAATCGAAAATTGAAGGGTGGAAAGAGAACTGAGACCGCCAATGATGGATTTTACGGGGAAAATTGCTTTGAAATTGGCACATAACACGACCTGCCGAAACACAGATCACCACGGTGAGACCGGACAGGACTGTCACCCCCACTTAGATGAATTCTACGCCAAAAAATACTTTTAAAACGATACCCCCGGTACACGGTCCCCGTCTGAAATTATAATTTCAGAAATAACCCCAGGGGGTAGAGCGCCTTCAACCAGAGGCGGACCGCATTTCCATTGGCAACACTACTAAAAAATTGAGGTTAGTTTGAGACCTTTCTCTATTGTGATGAAGACTGAAGATTCGTTTGCTGATCAGGACCCGCCCAGTATTTAGGCCAAAACGGGGGTAAGTAGTTGCATACACTACCCCCAAAACACAGAGAGAAAAAAAAATGCCTTCCTTCCTTCCGTCCTTAGAGATTTTTTGTTCTTCACGAGCCATACTTTTCAATGAAACATGGGGATCTGCGCCTAGCGCGAGCACTCAAAGATGGTTGGGGCGGCTCCGTAAAGAAGAAGAAGAAAAGGAAGGAATATTTTTCTGGAACAACGAGATCCGCTTCACGTTCGACGTGGGGGGGACCCTCTTCACGTTGGTACGAAAAACCCTCACGTTTGTACAGATCTCTTCACGTTGTTGGCGCATGCGCAGTTAGTTTTTTTCTTTTTACGATGCAACGAAATGATTAGCTACTCTAGAAAACAAAAACTCTCTCTCTTCTACGATTCCATTACGGAGCCGCCCCAACGAAAACGTGAAATAGTTAGCATCTTCGAGTGCTCGAGCTAGGCGCTGCTCCCCAAGTTTCAACGAAAAGTTCGCACGTGAAGGACAAAAACTCTGAGACGGCTCACGGCACGAACAGGCCTGTGTCAGTGAAAGTGAGATCCCAGCGGGACGTTCGTACCTAGGTGAAACGGGTTTGGGGACGAACATTTATAGGGTCCTCAGATTTTTGGACCGGAGTTCCTTCCAGATTCAGTAAAACACCGTTAAATTATACTTGATATTCTTGATAATAAAAGAAAAAAAAACGCGAACTGGCAACGTCATATTGCGAAGAAGCGGTACTCCTTGTTACTGACGTGCCTGGTGGCACATAGGCAAACCACTATCGGCTCACTATACTGTGTGCTATTATAGCACTATAATAGTGCTCACTATAGAGTGAGGAATAGTTACCTACCTTTACCTCAGCAGGACTGAGAAGCCCAAACCGTTCAGCACGTTTCTTCAGCTTATCAGGACCTCCAGCTCCTTCAGTTTTCACTGGTGCATCTTCCGTCTTGAAAAAAGACCACAAATTCAGTAGATACAATTAAATTCCCTAATAGCTTCTGTCATTAGAGAAACAAAGACATAGCAATTGAGAAACAAAGTTTGATAAATTCCAACCTTGTTTTTAAGAGGGTCGTTGACTATAGTCGAAGTGACCTCTGTTTTTGTCGGAGTTGCCGCCGCAAAACGGGCAGCGCGTTTGGTCAACGGATCAGCCTGAAACGCATACAATTGTGAATGTGAAAAAGTGGAAAGACTAACGTGATAACTAGCTATCGCTCGTCGAATGCTTACTGTTTCGGCCTTGGCAGCGGCAGGCTGACTGAACCGCTCTAGCCTCGCTTTCTTCCTGTCCACGACATCACCTGGCGCGACGTCACCAATAGTTATCCTTTTCTGTAATCGCAAAAAGCTGTTCACTCTACCGGACGTGGAGCAAATTTGCTTCCTTACATTCAAAGCTTCAATTGATAGCAAAACTGTTCTTTTACCAACGTTTACCTGGTCATACCAATCGTTATGGTTACGTTACACTAAAATGAGAGTTTATCAATAATGATTTTTTCTTCCTCGAGTCATTATGCTTGATGATTTTCGGAAGATGAGGTTTACAACTAGATCTTTACGGGCCCCACAGTTGCAAAAGTGCCTCTTTATAAACTTTGAATCGTTATGGTTAGGTACGTTGTTTTACTGAGCACGTTACTTTTCCAGTGAATCTAACTAAAGTGGTTGTTTGCCGATGGTGCAGAGGTCTAATCCAATGAGGTGGTTAGGGAGAGAGAACGACTGCTCTGCCGGTGCCAAACCAGCAGAGGAGTTGTTCTCTCTCCCTAACCACCTCAATCTAACTAAAAATAAATTAAAAATTGAAAACTCATTTTATCGGCTGAACCTGTCAGGCACCCCATATAGAGCAAACTTACGTGTTTGGGCTTGTCCTGAGCTGTCGATGTACCGTTCAATTTCTCGACCCCGTCCTTCGTTTCGTTTTCGGCTGCTTTGTCTTTCGCAGGAGTCTCCGAGGTGGGCTGCAAAAATAACACAATGGGCTTCTTGAGATGGTCGGAATTCTACATTTCCAACAACATATTCGGATTCAGCACCCTTTAAAAACCCCCTACACAAATTTTTAGTTAGAACGAGCAGAACTGTTTTAGAAATGTTGGTGATTTTGAACTGAAAGCGGAGGGCCCATGAAGTCACACATTCCCTCGCTGGGCGTCGAGTAGTTGGGCACGGAGCCACTGGAGCGCTGAATTACAAATGTGAACGGAATCGGAATAAAAACACTCGGCCTGGGTCAATTTTCGAATAAATTTCGTGGATGGTAATCCCGATGATCGATTTTTGAATGACCTACTCTGATGATTACCACCATTCTCGATTTTCGGGGTCAGCTTTTTGCGTAGCAAAGCTAACTCATTGCATCTCTTGGCCAATCATAAGATCACTAAGCAGCTCACGTCATGTACCCTCTCCTTACGAAAAATGAATAATATTTTTCCTATGGTCCCATAAATAATAAAGACAGGTTTTCTGCCATGTTGACCTTTCCAGGAAAAAAAAAACTTGTTTAATCATTCAAGGAGCTCATTGACGCAATGTGCCTTCTGATTAGATTAACAGAAGTCCTTCGTGCTCACCTTAACTGACTCTGTAGATTTCGCAGAATCTTCCGGTTTGACATCTTCCTTCAATGGCTCTTCGATCTCTTGTTCGGTTTTCGTCGACTCGTCGTCCAGAGCAGCTTCGTCTATTTCCCGCTAGAGAAAGAAGAAAAAAATTAGCCAACCAATGAGTTGGGCAGTCACGTAAGGCCCTTGGTCAAGGGATTCATTAAACTTACATCGAGTTCTTCGTCTATGTCGCCAACATCGCTCCCTTCAATAAGCGCCTCTGAAATACAACATTTTGATTTACATACAATATTGATTTTCGCCTAAGTTTGGTAAGCCGTTTGCATCAAGGTTGGTAGCACTGTAAAGGAGCGTCTGAACCTTGGGTCTAAATTGACGCGTTTCATATGCCACTAACCTGCTGCTGCTTCGGAACTTTGTAGCCGGTCAATGAGCTCCTGCTTGTTACCGAGGATGGGGAGCCCTCGGGACTTGAGCATTTTCTTCAAATCGGCAACCTGAACAGAATTTCACAATGATTACCATAAGGCAGGATTACGAATGAAGCAGTAGGTGAACCACTGAGTAATTGGGGGTTCTGAGAGGAAGGGACATCAGTGGGGGACGAAGAACTTCCATGAAGTGATGCCCAACATGGACAATACCGTTGACAGCACTAGAAGGAGAAAGAGGATGAGGAGACGGCAGCCTGTTGATTGTCAATCAATCTTATAACTCAATACACTGCTCTTATTCATTCAATTTTAACATACGGTGCTGTGATTTGGGGTAGCGCGTACAAATCGTTACTCGCCCCATCACAGAGCACAAAAATAATTCTAAAAATACCTACTTCTCAAAAAGCCGTTATCTTTCCTAACTGTTCAGATTTTTCAGGTAAGTAAAGTATTAAATGTCAATAAAATAATAGCATATCAACAGTCAAAATGTTTCCTCAAAATATCTAATCTATTAGCCATTAATATGCAAAACTGTCACTCTAATAGAAGCAAATATAAATACTTATTACCTCAACGGGCGTCACAACTGTCGTTAAATCACTCCTCTTATCGTGGACCAAAACTCTTAAACAATATAACTATCAAAATGTACACTCTACCACCCTCCACCGCTAAGAAAAAATTAAAAGAATGGATAGTCGCGAATATAACATAACTATTCTTCAAGACCGTTGAAATTTATAAAATTTATGTATAATACCTATGTCTAATGTCTAATCTATATAAACGTTTCCGCAAAAAAAAAATTTAATGAATGTTTCGTCTTTCGCACAAATGTTTCTTATACTTATGTAAACTTAAAAATTAATTCTGTCGATAAAAAATATTTTTGAAAAAAAATGTAAGTAGGTCGGACATAATATGTGTTTTTGAAACACATAATAATATTATATTACGTAATATTATTATGTGTTTCAAAAATATTTTTGTCGTCACAGAATTAATTTTTGCACAAGTAACCTATTGTAAGTAACCTATTTATTTTCTCCCCGGATCTCGAAAAATAGATTGTGCGTCCAAAATTCCTCGGAAAATATTTGACCTCCTTCAACAAAATTATAAGGTTGTGTGGTTCAAGGAACCCCAGGTGGAAGTGTCGGAATCTTGTTGCACATCCGCCGTCTCCTCATCTTCTAGACGGAGGCGGCAATCTGTCTCGGACTTGCCCATCTTGTTGAGGTTTTTATTTCTTCGAGAAACATTTTTTAACATAGTTGTAAAGATTGCTTTTCTGATTCTAGAGCTAACCGCCCAACTATCAAACATCCTCCTTTGAATATCATTATTTAAAAAAAGCCTGCTCTCAAGCTAATAAGAAGAAAATTAGGATTTCACAGAGAAGGCCCCCGAGAACGCCGATGATTGTGATTAATAGGTGTATGAATAGTAGTACTGTAGTAATTAGTAGTAATTCAGTGGACCCGAGAGAAGACTAGTGACAGTCCTGACGTCACTTCTTGTCAGAGAGTAGGGTCCTACCCCTTAGTGAAAAAGGAGTAATGAATATGGCGTGGCTTGCCGGAGCCTCCTTGTGCAATTCCAGACGGAAGTTATTTCGTTTCTTTCCCATCGGGTCAGCTGCTGGCCTCAGTCCCAGAGCCTCTCTTGCTCTCGCGATGGCTAGGGATTGAACGTGTCCATCGCCTTCATTATTTTGATATTTTTTCCTGGGACCTCTGGCTACAGCTTTTACCTACTGATCCATCCATGGCACGTGATGCTACATTCGTGAATCATGATGAAACTTTACAGGACTGCATTCAGATGAGATTTTACTAAAATATGGCCTTTTGAAATGACCAGATGTACAGTCTCATACCTGTAGGAGAAGGGCTCTGTTAATGATACGAGTCCCCTTAGCAGGTAATCAACTATATCGCCGAGTCAATACGGGAACGACTCAGGTATGCATCAGGTTTCGCGTAGGTAGCATAGCGTGCCGGCTACCGCACATACCCCACAACGTTACTACCCCACGCATCCTTTTCCACCATACCAGACACGCACCAAATCCACCTTACTAGCTAAACTGAGGGTGAAATTTCAGTGTGAACTCCTTGAAACCCCTTTTCAATCACGTCACTCAGCCGACGCTAACACCCACAAGTTTGGCGCTGTCTCTACGCTCACAACCGCCGAGTTACAAACATCACACCATACTTCCCAACTCTTCAACTCTCTTTTAATCCGGATTGCCGTCCACATACGGTATATGTACCTACCCGCGGGGAGATCTTTATTTGTCCAACTTACTTTGAGTTTGCTGAGATCCGCTTGATCGCTTTGACTACCAGCGTCAGACATGGCTGCACTCGTCCGAAAAATTGACGTACGACAATTTAATTCACTGTAAAATAAGGCGAAATTTCCTGTAAAAGCGTCGCGAAAAGTAAACTGTAGCGAGGTGTAACAGCGGCAGAAGCGTAACCTGCCGTATTCTTCTACGGTTGAAACAGTGTTGCGCGTTGTTGTTGTCCTGTATGAAGACTTTTACTAATGTCTTTTATAAAAGGGTGGCTCGTACTCAGGAATGCCTCAGATTGGTAATAGATTCTAGAACTGGGGGAAAAAACTAAATCACTCGCTGACGAGGATACAAAAACAGCATGCGCTGAGCTACTTACTCGGAGCAGGGTGGTTGGAAAATCCTTATTAAGTGGGTCCGCTGATCAGGATTTTTCAATTCCTCCAACCCGAGTTGGGCCCGTTTGACCAGGAGCCTCAGGATTTTCCATTTTTATTTGAGATGCTTGTAAGTACTAAGAGAAATGTATCAATATTTATTTTTAGTGCAAGAATAGTGTGGTTGAAAATTTCAACCACATTCGTTCCGCTGACCATTTACAAAAATCAATATAAAAAATATAATATAGGTATTAGGTATATTGTCTTATTAAATAAGGCAGGATATTTAATAGCCAATTATGATCCATTTATGGATCATAATCTATCATCTTATAAGATAGGTAATAGTTTTTTCTGTTCAATGTGTTGTTTCTGTTGTTCAATTTTTGTTCGTGGTTGAGATTACGAAGTTGGATAATATGGATAATATATTATATGATATATGATAACCAAAGTGCAATTAAACTTGTGGAAAATCCTGTGTACCACATAAGGACCAAACACATACGAGTAAAATATCATTTCATTCGACACAATGTGTCATGGTAGATGAAGGTCTAATTGAACTCAATTACTTACCAACTGACCAAATGGTTGTTAATATTTTGACTAAGAGCTTAGGCTCAAATAAGCATGCTCGTCGTTGCTCCGAGATGAACTTGACAATTTAAATTCATTTTCTTGATGTAATTTAGTAAGTTGTATTGTAAGTTTGCAGTCTAGTTCATGCTCATAGTTTGTCGTTATTCTTTTGGTTTAAATTCTTTTTCCCACTTGTACTCTTAAGGGAGAATGTTGAATTTTTGTGGTAATAGTGCAAGTGGTAACAGTTACCAGAGTTACTCTGATCTACACTGGTTTGCCCATCTTTTTATGTGTACTTCCATTCTCTCACTTTAGTTGTTGTTAGGCCTCATGGCTTGTTTTAAATTAAATTCGTTCAAATTGTTTGCACGTCCAAATTGTAGGCACGTCCAAATCATACGTCCATTTCACTTCGTGTAATTGTCGCTCATTTCAACAAGAACAAACAGACAATTGATTAAAAAAAATCAATTTACAATATGAATCTTCCATCACAAGTCTAACACCAAGTCTTACTGTCTATGTGAATCATACCTTTCGAACCTAGGAGCTACAGCGTAAATTCCTTTCATCATGAAGTTCAGTAGGTTGTGCACATAGGTCGTCCATAATGTACCTACCATACGTTCTAAACTCAGCATTTAATGCTAAACTCAGCAGTTAATTTAACTGGAGGCTCAAATTTTGAAAATTTTTCAAAATTTGAGCCTCCAGTTATTCGTGATGAAGGCGTGAATTTGTAGAATGTAGGTACGGACCGAAACATTCCTGGAACGGCCCATCCCCAGTATTTATTGTCGTTGTTGTTGAACTAGTACTAACTTCTTACAAGTACTACTCTTTGGAGTTTGAAATTCCTCTAGCACGGAAATCGCATGGATTTCAAACAAATTCCCTATTTCTCCTCTGTCTATTGTTTAAACCCTCGTTTAAAATTCCATGCAAATGCCATTTTTTGATTTTGGAAAAAAAGAGTACACTTTACATCACTGGTTGCGCGTCACAACTGCGCAAGCGCCAACAAAAACGCGTCGAATTTGATTACGTTTGTTTGTGTTTCTGGAGGAATTTAATACTCCGTCGTCACAAAATACCAATTTTTGTATATTTTTATTGGAAAATGAGCGATACGAAGGTACCCGAAGGCATCTCCAAAATATTCCAGGCGGATTTCATACGTGCCAAAACGTGAGTGACCTCAGAGGGAGGGAAAGTGTGATTCATTGGCGTTCGTTTGTAGGCCTTCATTTTGTATTAAAATTGAAAAATTTAACATTTTGTGTCGAATTTTGACTCGGTATCTTCATCGTCGGTGGGATAAGCAGTGTGCACTGCGGTGGGTAGAGGGTGAAACTATTCGGACGGCCCGCTGACCAGGCCAAACTTCAGACTTTCGTGTAATAACTCATCCACACATTGGATCAAAATAGCAATTTTCTCGAAGTTATCGAAAGTCAGTGATGTGTTTGGGGTTTGTTGGTCTAGTTGGTTTCTTCCACGCTACAGGCATTTTGTATTTTAACGCGACCTATCGATTTAATTGCGTGTAGCGTGTAGGTACATACCTACCTTTAATCCTTAATTTTTTATCGTTGGCAGGATCGACCAAACCCGTCTTCTCGTCGTTGGCATGGGCGGCCTGGGAGCCGCCGTCGTCCGGGACGCCGTCAAATCCGGCTTCACATCCGTCACGATGATGGACCACAAGGACTGGACCGACGGAGACCGGCCGGCCCAGTTTCTTATTCGCCCGGAGGACGTCGTACCCGGAAACGTGAGTCCGGAAGAGAAAAGCCTCATGGCGTTTCAAGGTGCCAACTCCCTCCTGACATCTCGCTGTTTTCCGCTCTAGAACTGAAATCCCCGAATCTTTTCTTATTACTATCCTTGTGGGGCGCTGCTGGCGTCGATGCAAAATTTAATTCCTTTTTGAACGTTTCAGCGTGCCGAAGCTTCCCTCCTGAGAGCCCAAACCCTCAACCACAAGGTGGCTGTGTACGTCGAAACTCGCCAAGTGTCTGAGTTGACCGAGAAGTTTTTCCAAGATCGGTAAGTAGGCCCCACGTTAGCACATTTCACGGAGTGACGAGTTTTCTCATTGGAGCTGTTTTCAGGTTTGACGTGGTGGTTGCCTCTTGTACCGAAGTGGATGACATCTTGAGGCTGAATAGTTTCTGCCGGAAGACCAAGGTCAAGTTCTTTGCAGCAAACGTCTTCGGATTATTTGGGTTCATCTTTTCAGACCTTCAGAATCACTGTTACTCCGCGTAAGTAGTGCCATTGCGTTGTCCTTTTCACGAAATAGGCCAGTCAAAATCGACACAAACAATAGCTATAATTCCAAAAACGTCCGGGATTGAATTGGAGCGCGTTTTATTTTTCGCAATCGCTAAATATCAGATAGAAACCGTAATTAGCTGTCAAAAATCAAATCTGTCCATACTGTTGAAAAGGCCTTCCAATTTCCTGTCTCCCCTGTAGCAACTTTAAATTTTCTGGCAGACTTCACAGGACGAAAACCTCTTTGAAATCTGAATTTTCCGGATTTATCTGCCTGAAATATTACCTTTTTATAACTTATGACTGCAAGTGGGGTTTCTTGTGAGACTCCCCGTATCTTTTCACGCTAGTTGGGATGCCTTACCGATGGCAAAAAATGTCCTTTTCGGCTCTAAAATTGCTAAAATCTTGCAAAAAGGTTACCAGCGCATCATCAGCTGGCTCAGAAAATAAAACTCACTTTGTGGGCTTGTTGTCTCTCAGAATACGAACCAATACTTTCAAAATTCAGTTCGGCAAGCATAGTACGAGAAAAATCTGAAACCACCAACAAATTGGTAGAGTTTTCTATATTTTAGAGCAAACATTTTCTTTTTTATTGATTGCCCATTGTAGAGCAAAATTTATAGTTCATGGAACATTTTTTAAATTCCAACTCATAATTCGGAATCCTCTCCGGTCCCTTTCTAGGAAAACGATGTCCCTTTCTGGGAAAACTACCCATATCGCGGAATTTTCGGTGTCAAGAAGGAGGAAAATTGAAATTTTCGTTTTTTTTTTTTTTGAGAAAATTAACCGATTTTCAAAGGGAGACAGCTCGTAGCTGCAGTTAGTCTCAAATTGTAGCAAATTTAGTTAGTTAGCAAATTTGTTAGCTATCTTTGAAAGTGTAGTTGGAGCCAGTTATCGAAAAATGCATACCTAGGTAGGCATTCAGGAGATGAACTAAAGAGTTAAAAAATTTCGTGGTTTTTCATGGGCTACGCAAATTCTACACCAGTTAGATAGTTGTAAACTTGGATTTAAACTACCCTAATGGGTCGGAACAACATACTAAAAATCAGAACTACGTCACGTTTTGGGAATTTAGTGTTGAAATTGAATGGCCTAAAAGTTAGCCAGTTGTACGATAGTTTTGTTCACGTTAGGGGTGTGAGAGGGATCATTTCTCCGTACGCTGAGAAGACAGTTCGACGGTGCAAGAGATTCGTGCCGTTCGAAAAGTTGATGAACAACTCGTGCAATGCCACTTCCGTCAGCCCTTGGTACTTCGTCCTGAAAGGTTGGTACTCTTCCATACATCATCTTCCATTTTGATGTCATCTACTTGACGCTAGTGTTGTTGCAGGTCTGATGAAATTCACGCCACACCAACCAACAAGTGAAGACTTTCCCCGCGTCAAGGATTTGATCGCTGAAGAATCCCCCAAAGCCATCCCTGAATCGACCGTACGGTAATTATCGTTTCATACGGTGCTTCCCACCAACCCTTTTCACTCCCAGTGTTGCCATTTTCAGGTTGGCCCTCGAACGGGAGGTGCCCCTAATTTGTCGCACCATTGGCGAAGTCCTCCACCAGGAGATTGTCAAAGCCGTCACCCGCAAAGAGGAGCCCATCGACAACGTGTACATTTTCGACCCCATCGACAGGAAAGGCAAGATCCTCCGAATTGATTGAACTGCATGAGAAAAATTGGGTTTTAGTTTGTGATGGACATTCGTCGGTGATTGGATTTATTTTTAAAATGCATATATTTGGATTGGTTTAAATGTCTCGAGCAGTGTCATGCTCCTATCGGTAATAAATTAATGGGTCTCGAATTGTCTTGATTTAAAGGGTGTCTGCTGGTTGATTTTGGTTTTGGAAGTTTCAATCTTTGTGTGAACGGTATGCAGGTGGCAGAGTAGGCAAAACTGACTCAAATAGGAGGAGAGGCCCCCCGTGTAGTGATATTAAATTGTTTGTGTTTAACCCACCGCGAGACAGTATGATGAAAGTGGCCTTTGGATGGATTAACATGACGCCATTGTCACCATTGTGGAAAGTTTGGTTGCTCGTATTTGGGAACATGTCATAGCCCTTAAAAAGATGAAATTCGATTGGGATCCTCCCTTACACAGTACGAGACGAATGACTTTTAATTTGGCTACGATTTCATCGGCCGACCGTTGATTTCGGCCGCCAGGGATTTTCCCTGTGCCATTTACCTATGAATATTTATCTCCCTACAATATGATGTAAATCAATTTGTGATATTGTAATTCATTGAGTTATTGTTGGTAGGTGCATAGAATATTATTCTATGTTACTTACCTACTATATTTTTAAATGCGATCTATAAATCAACCGACTTTTGATTACGTTGTAATCAAAACCTTGAGGATGTCACCCTTGATCTTATTGGACTTCAAACTTTCATGCTAGTAACTTAAAGAGAGGGAGTTGAATTTTCAATGCTGGCTGCCATGAAAGGCACAGTTAAGGAACCCTCTAGACTCATTCCTGAGGCATACTCTCGCTAGTGCCGCCTTAGCCCGTCAGACCATTTGACTCTACACCCAATTTCACAGGATTTTCCCTTAAAAAACAAAAACCGATACTTTAGGACGTAAGGACGTATATTGCTTTCATAATATGTATAAATAGTGAACAATAATGTAGTTTTGTTTTTTCAAACGTTCGAATGACTTGAAAATAGATAAGACTTACATTACGTTAAAAGTCGAAAAATTCAAAATCTCCGCTAAAATCATACAGGAAGAACCAAACTCGCCGATCGCTCAACTTTTCAATAAATTACAAATTGACTAGAAAAACACTTTAATAGATTTCGATTACCTTAAAAACCAGTAAATACTCTATAAAATGGAAATTGGGGATTTCACTACGGGCGCCGTACGGGTGGGGCAAAACTTTTAAAATGTGTTTGCGTTTTGTTTTAAAGCAATGATTGAAAATTCACACAATCTTCATTGAGAAGATAGTTTTTGGATAGTATTTTTTGTGTCCTAAATCCTACATAACAGTAACTGTTTGAAACGTCACTCACAATAAACTAAGGCAATAGAGAACTTTTCACGATCAACAACCCAAAAACAACACGATAAAAATATCACAATGTCGGTAACAAATTTAACTCCTTCCGAGTGAGCTTTTTTTGTACATTACAAAAATTATCATAACAATTGAATTGTAAAATTGCTTGATACGATATGATGAAAAAAGAAGTTACGTTATTCGAAGGGAATCAAAGGTGAGGTGGAGGTACCGTAGAGATATGTTTGAAATTCACAATGAAAATGTGAGAAAATGAAGTTGACAAATTGGAGACAAGGCAGAGGGGCCGTGAGAGCAGGGTAGGGAGGTTTCACAAGGAAGTATGGCTAATCGGCTTAGTCGTTGATTTCAATGTGAAACATTGCAAGCAGCTGTTGTGTCGCAATCGGCGAAATGGAGGATCTTTTAAATGATCATACGGCCCCTCTTTATAGGTAGGTATGTTCCTTCCGCGACGAGTTCATTAACAAACTCGGCGCAGTCGCTCTGCGCAGGGTGTAAGATACACCTGCCGCGTTCCTTGAAAAAGTTCTTCTTCGACTTTCTACCTGGACTGCACAAATGACACTTTCCTTCCGCGCGGGTTCTTTAATATTTTACATCGGGTTCAATAATATTCTACCCCCTCTCGAGGCAGGGTTTTTTTTTTTTTTTTTTTTTGCTGCACCCGAATTGTAACAGCTAATTAGCTGTTACAAGGTTATTATTAATAACCTTCCCAAAATTCATTTTGGTGTTTTCCTTCTTGCTTCGGCCATTGTAATTCCAACAATTAGTGCCTCCATCCTTAGGTTGTTTTTCAATTCATTTTTCAGTTCAGTTTTCGCGTTCCATCCAGTGAGTTCGTGTACTCATACACCCGCGCGCTACACCTTCCCCCACCACTTGAGTATTCTCACACCTTACACCCTGAACTCGTCTCGGAAGGAACATACCTGATAAGTCTGCATAGCAACAAGTGAAGAAGAAGAAGAAGAAGACAAACTTTAAGTGGGAGATAATTTCATTTTTTTAATCGGTAAAAATCGGTCTTGAAAAATGTGAAAAGGTTTCTCTACCCGCCATTTCCAACCTCCTAAAAGAGTTGGTCCACTAACACCCATGTGAAACAGTTTCTCAACCAGCTAGTTCCCACTGTGTGTAAGTTTCTCAACCAGCCAGATCCAACCTTGTGTAAGTTTCCCATGACAACCGATTTTCACCGTAAAAAACATGAAATTTACAATTCCATCCCTCATAAACACTATCAATATCTTACAGGCACACAAGTTCTAATTTTTTTCCTCTCATTTAATTACTAGAAGCTCTAAAATTCCATTAACAAAATCATAATTCATCAACACGTGCAAATAGGTTGCGCGCCCTCAAACTGACTCTTCCTGAATGTGCCTCCAAAGAAAACCTTCCAACCAAATATCAAATTTACTGAGTTTTGAGCCGGTTTCGGACGCGCTACAAGTCGGCCCTAATCTTAAATCTAATCTAACCCTCTGATGTTATTTGCAAAACGTCTGGAGACGTAAAGAAATACAGCGTTGAATCTACGCCAATATCGTCTTTGACATTTTACCATATTCCGAATGATTAATAAATACTAATTAAAACCGTTACGTATACTACATTTGTTTGAAATTCCACTCTACGAGCTCGTCTATAATAGCTGTCGATACGGCAGAAGTACATTGGTGGAAGTCGGGCCTTTTTGAAAGCTCTCTTCGAAAGTTTTTGTTAACATATTTTTTTCGCGAATATTGTCTCCGGAGTCCCTTTTGCAAATATGAATATTTCAAAATCCTTCTCGGCAGTTTTCACTTTTTACCGTCGAAGTGTGTCCACACATATCTAAAACGTTTCTAATTGAAACTACGAAATCTTTACGGTTAATTTAAATACGGACGTAACGCGTTAGATAAATGGAATATATTTCTAAATCGGGAAAGCGTGTTTCATTTTTTATCGATGGTAGTTAAGGAGGGGGTTAATTGTTTACATTTGTGGTTAATTTTGATTTTCTGTTTGTATCTAATAGTTTTTTAGGGGATTCGCTGTGAAAATCTTGGGGCAAAATTTGTCCCGATTCTACTTGTGTACCGCGAATATGCATTACGATCAAAATGTGAATGTAAGAATAGTTTTAATAATTATCATAAGTTATGAGAAAATTTTCCTTTTTTTTTACCCTATTTGTTTTTGGTTTTTAAATGTTTCTTATGAATAAAGCGCTGGCTATATTTTATAGTTAAAGCGGTTTACGGGTCTGAAAACGTGGGCGGTTTAGGATCGCTAACCTGAAAAAGAAAAAATCTTTGTTGAAATTTTGTTTCAAATTTTAGAGTGTATTGGTTTGGTCAGATGGGTGATTTACCGCTTGTGTTAAATTTATGTTGATGGCTTGTCAACTTCTGACAGTTAGCAAAGCAAGAGACGAGGCATTTAAGGCGAATCTGCTTACAAATCGATACGAGCCAATCTGAAACAGGGAAAACAAAGTAGAGCGAGTTGCATTGTTCCGTGTGTAACTGGGCATGAGTTGTCCTACTTACATGCGAGCTATGGAGTACCGTCGCCGTGGGCATATTGTCACTGTATCGTACAGAAGGGCATCTTCTGTTGCTTGCTTTCCGTCGGAGACACGTCAGATTTGGGAGACTCCACCGCTGCCCCCTGACCGCCAGGGGGCAGCATTGTTTGTCATCTAAGCGCCAAAGTCGACACCATTGGAGCCCTGGCGGGCTTGTTCCCGAGCACCCGTTCCAACTCCGACATTATTGTAGCGTTTAGTTTTGGAACCAACTGGAAACCGTAAAAGTTGGAATGAGTCGCGGATCATACCCGCGAAGAGGGAGACAAGAATAGGACTCACTTGGAGGCTGTGAATGCAGTGGTAGAGATGCTGCACGGTTGTGGCCCCCAACAGAAGGCACTGGACTGACTCGTTTTTGCTGCACCATGCGATGGTCAGTTGCGTCAGCGAACAACCCAGCCGCTCTGCGATGAGCTCAACCTGCTTGAGCTTCTCTTGCTGCCCTTCCCGCTTCTCCAAAGCCGTCGGCCTCTCCTTGTACCAACAACCCTTCAGGCATTAGACGACCGTGAAAAGGGCAAAATGTTAAGGGTTAAAAGAGGCGCAGCAGACTCATTATCCAGATACTACTTCTCTAAGCCGCTCAAACAGAAGCTCCAAACGACCGATCGTGCATGGCCTTGATCGCTTCTTGCAAAGCAGGCTTTGTTGTATGCAACATCAACAGTTGAAATCGTCTATGGGACGTTGAAACACCCACGAAAAAAATGTCCCTATCACCACATCCCGAAACGATTTCAACACTACACTAGAAGCAGAAGCTAATGTATTGAGCCCTTACATCTCTAGTAGAATCTTTGCTTCCAGTTTCGTCCTCACTCCAACTGAACGATGTGTACTTGTTGTGCTGCTTGGAGAGACAAAAATGAGCACAATCCTGGTGAAACACCTTCACTTTCAACTTATAATCGCGATAGAAGTTTTGCCAAATCGAATTCAATTATCAAGTAAAAGTTACTTGTAGTACTTCTTTCCAAAATGGCAAACAATGTTGTTGTCTATTGTAGATACTTACTTTGAGGTTGGATTTTGTGAGGACTTGAGCGTTGCCGTCGTCTGTCTTGGGAGACACGAGACCCATGCTGATTGGAGACCACGTCATCAAGCCGACTCCTGCAGAAGGCAATCATTGGCAACACTGGTTTCCATTTATCGTCCTTTGTGTATTCTTTCCCACTCACCGATTTTGTTGTACAGTTCAGACATGTAGAGCTCGGTCTTTTCGCGGCAGAACATGTGATACTCCGCTTGCTCGATTATGGGAGTGATGCAGTTGAATTGGCGGCAATTGGAGTAGGCGTCCATGATTTCGACCGGACTCCATTTGGCCGTCCCCCAGTACATGACCCACCCGTGGGTGATGACGTGGTTCATCGCCCGGACCACCTCTGCAGATAGAATCAATTAGGTCGCAGCGGGATATTTGCATCGTCAATGATTGAACAGGTTGATTTACCTTCTGTGGGGCACATGGGGTCGCATTTGTGTAGTATGACGACGTCAATGTACTCCAACCCCAGCCGGAGCAGAGAGGCTTTGACGCTCTCGATGATGTGCTTACGTGATAGCCCTCGTTCGTCGGATCTGAAATCACACGTAGCTTACTACTGTAGTCAATCCAATTACACGCTTGTCAAGTTCACACTAAAGAATATAATATAATAGCAAATGAGTGAAATCAAGAGCTCCAGAACATATAGGACCATGGACTGGAATCTCTGGAACCAAGAAGAATTGCCCCGTAGGATCACCCCATACGAAAATCTGCTCTGGAAACCCCCTCAGTTAAGGTCACACAAGCAGCTGCTCTTCCCAACACGAAAACAACCGACGAAAGCTTGTTATCGAGTTGTGCCTCAGAGGGAAAACATGAAAACCATGGTAATCAAGTGAATAAAAAGTATTTAATACTCTCCTGCAACGCAGTCTCTCCAACCTAACTAAATAGGTCCTGGGTGGATCCCACCCATGGGCCAGCATACCGGTGTCCAGCATTTGCCTCCCGCAACGCAGTTTGTATTGTGCTCTCGGGACCAACTGATTAATGATAGCACAAAATGGAAACTTCCCCGCATCGGGCGAGTGGGGTATTTTAATTCTTGATTCTGTATACGGTAGAACCATCGTTACTGTTGTTTCTATGGAAAACTAGGTACTGAGGAACTCAATCAACTTTTGTGTAAAGGGGGGTTTTTTTTTTTCAAAATAATCACAGAATCACTTTTTTCCAAATGTGAGATGTGCTTACTTCTGGCCAGTTTTGTTTTGTACCTCTGGCCACCTGAACAATTCATTTCATTGGTCCACGAAGTAATTTCACACTTTTGGGTTATGATAATGTCGACCAACAATGAGTTCCCTCATTTACACTCCCAGAATGTACGCCCAGAAGTTCAAAAGGGTCTGGCCAGAGGTACATGCTATGGTTTTTGTACCTCTGGCCGAATTTCACTTTTTTGTCTAAATTCCTCCTGTGAGAAGAGTAGTTGGTATTTTGACAATTTTTTTCGCAGTTTGGTAGCCAAATAGTTACTTTTTGAGAAAATAGTGAGAAATTTGAAAATTATGGCTATTCTGTTATCGAAAAGTCAAATTTTCCAAAATCTGACCAGAGGTCCAGGACCTTTCCCTACTCTGCTCCCAACTAGGAGTTTTCCCATCACTGCTAGCACGGTTTGGTACTCTGCCCCCCCTCTTCTTGTAGCTTTTAGTTTTTCCAGTGCGAAGAGCTCTCTCTCCAGTTCAAACCCTTGCTGACTCTGTCCATCTCCTACCCTTTTCAACACCACTAAAACGGTCTATGGATGGGGGTTTCACTTTTTCCCTGGGTTGAGAGGCTGCCGCCGTCCGACTTAAAGAGCATAATAATTATGCAATTATTGCATCGGTGACTTCGTTTCCCACGCAGACTCCACCCCCTCCCCCACTTCAAGTCACCCGATGTTAGTAACATCATGTTACTCAATTTTGCTGATCGAGGGAAATGGTAGGAAAATTTCCTAGCATTTAATGCTGGTTTGCCCAACGTCATACCGGACGTATGTAACTTATACGATGGTGAAGACTTGTAATAATCACGTTTTCTGATTGTTTTTAGGGCAAAGACTCGAGTTTGAAGGGTTCCACTCGCTATTACAAGCATTGATATTCCCTGTATTTACTCTTCTGTGACAGAACTGGGACGAGAGAAGGCGGAAAATGTCTCACGGAAAACTCGCAGGTCCGAAAGGGACCTTTTCCGTTGTTTACCACCGCAATGCGGACCTCCCTATTCGAAGCCAGGGCGGAATCTCATCCATTTCACAGTGGAAGACCTTTTTCCCGAGTCTCGTCGGACAATGTAGTCCTGGAGGCGATCGATGGGGACGGGCAGAATCGAGGGAGGCGAAAACAGCGGGAATTCGATTATAAGCGGGCTTAGGGCACTTGTAGAGTGGTCAGGGAGGTCTGGGACCCCAATGAATCGATTCTGTGGTCTAAATTACTTCGATAACGACACCTCATTCGACCATTGGGGCAAAACCCGTCAAGTTCTTTTTTTTTACTGATTTTTTTTAATATCAAATTTTTAGCCGTTTTGTACAATTTAGCGCATTGAAAACACTTTTCTGCGATAACTGCTGCCAACTGCTCTTCTCTACGTGCAATAGCCGATTTTTAACGAATTTTCAAAGTTTTATAAAACAGCGGAATATTCAATGCATTGAAACATGTTTTCAGTTACGTTGTTAAATTCCCAAAAACCTTCAGACGAGCGGTTGCCGGCACTCAGCGCAGAAATATTCCATAACACCGTCAGATTTTTGTCTTGGTGAGGTCAATCTATTATGAACCCTTGAAAATTTTGGGGGACTAGACCAAAAACTAATAATGGGCCATATTTTTGCGTCAAATGCTGCCAACCGCACTTCTCCACCTGCTACAGCCGATTTTTGTCGAATTTTCAAAGCTTCAGACAACAAACAGCGGACTTTTTCATACTGAAATTTTGTAACGAGCCTGAGCCGTTTTTCCTGCTGGTTGTGGCGGAATCAAAATGTGCCCTGGCGAATATGAACTTGTTGTGGGGGTGGCGTTTGGGAAGGAATCGATGCCGTTCGACCCTGACCCGGTGTGTCCTCCCTCTGGCGTATCATCCCGCCCCCAGTGCGAAAACACCTACTGCAGTCAGCACATTTCCAAAGATGTGGAAGATGTGAGGAAGAACCGTGTGCCAACATAACAATCGAGTTTCTATTGTCGCTTACTTGGAGTTGAAGTAGATTTTTGTACAGACGGTGTACGAAGTTCTTGGCCACGGCTTTCTTTTGAGGATTTGCCCCAGCATGATTTCAGCTCTTGGACCGGTATGAGCCTCGCTCAAGTCGAACAAGTTGATCCCAGCGAGGTACGCTGCTTCCACGACCGCTTCGGCTTCCGTTTCGCTGACGGCTCCTCCAAACGTCACCCAAGCTCCTGGAAACAAATGTTCATATATTGCGTTTTGAGGCATCCTCCTGGGAGTGTTAATTCTTCCACCTACCTAATCCGATGTTTGACACACGGAGACCGCTCTTGCCCAGATTGCGGTACCTGAGGCCGGGCGTCAACTGCCTGGAATTGCCCATCGTCTCTGACAGCTCCTCCATGAACTCGATGCTGGCGATGGGAGCCCTGCAACTGGAAACAGGTTTCATTGTAGAGACCTGGTCAGTTTCAGTTTTTTTAAATATATTTAAATATATAGCCTATATAGGCTATATAGGCACTAGGAGCTCAATCCAGGGATGGATTTGAACGATCGAACGTGTTTTCCATGATCACTTTGTTGTGGTTTTAGGTCTTGCGTAATCTATTGTAGTGTCAGAATTGGGATTTTAACAGAAGTTTGTACTCGGTCAGTTCATTCTCAGTAAGATGGATCAGCCAAGAACGGTTTTGGGTTGGACTCAGGTTCTTCCACCAGAAGGACAATTTTGCACCACCAGGTTGAATGAGCAGAGGAGGTGAGACTTGCCGCCTTCAGAGCAATTTCTCGACAGCCCCTTATTTGGGGTATGAGTTTGGGAGCAGTTACCCTCTATAGGGTTACCCTTGTTGCTTGCTGGTTCCTTGCTCCAGTTGTTCCTCCAGTCACGAAACACCTCTGCCTCCAGGACAGCCTTTCCCTGCAAGCTGAGCAGCTGTAAAGCACATTGCTGAACCCTCCAAGTCGTTCGGTAACTGGAAGTCCTCCGATCAGGGGCCACCCACGCCAATCCCAACTGCTGAGCCAACAATGGGAAAAACTCCAAAAAAGTTGGGTCTCCCAGTGGGCTCGTCGGCCCAAACCTCCTGACTCTGGCCAGCACATCTTGGATCAAAACATCCTCCACCAATCCTACTGGCTGCAAAGGGGCCAAAACTACGAGCACCCTCATAGCCACACCCGAGACCACCCTCAAGGATTAGCTCAACTTCTCAATGTCACTGTGCCTCTTTTAGACACTTGCTCTTTTCAGGGACGACAGTCTAGTTTGGTTTATCTGCACCAGATAGTAGAATTTGAGGATTGAAATGTAGCACTTGCCCCTTCCTAACATTAGTCCCTTTTCAGAGTGGCCTGCTTCCCTTCACGACGCCTTGACTAAGAGCAGCACGTCTCCTAGCTTGACCAAGTCTTCAGAAGTAAATACATGAAACAGAATCGTGCGAGTGAACTGCATGCGCTTAGAGGTGCAGCACCTGTGCTTTGAGACGGGTTTGACATAGCAGAATCTCCAGTGACGGTCTCTTCTTTTGGAGGTGAAACCTGAGCGAGCAGTGGCTAGTTAGAAGGCAAATCATACATGTCTCTGCTCTCCAGATTGAGCATCTTGCTTTGAGTTGAATATTCTAATGAGTAGTTTCTCCTGCCTCATTTAGTAGAAAACGTCTGGTCATCAGGACCCATTGTGAGACAAGCTGAGCCATCCTTCGATATGGCATCAGCTGCTTCGTTGCCTTCCAAGTCCTGTGGCAACAAGCAAGGGTCACGGTCGTCCCTTGTAAGGGATTTGAATTGATTCAGGCAGCCACAGATGATTTAATTGAAAACGACCCTCAGACTTCGGCTTCCTTTTATGCGGCGGCAGCGAATGTTTGTCATGTTATTAAGGAGGGCTCGCCCCCTTCCAGGGGACGACAATTGCAGGAGCATGGATAATCCCAGTCAAGATCCCCTCATCACAGGTGAGAGTACTTGTTTGCCCACGCACCCCAAGTTTATGCGGCGGCAGCGCAGAGGGCGTTTACTCGTGCCTGAAAGAGGGTTGCCACGTCCAAGCAGCTCTGATACAGCTGAAAACCGCCACTGACAGGGAATCGTTAGCAAATCAACTCGGTAACAATCAGGTTGGGGAGGAAACAATGGTCAGCTAGTTATGGCTCACAGAAAACAGATGAGGAACGATCGTGATAATGGGATGACCCTCCTTTGAACGTTAGTGACCTGAAGTTGCATGAAGACCCTCTGTCACTGGTCACCAACTAGTTTCCTGGTGCTGCAGTCGAAGAAGGAAGGAGGGAGAACAATGAAATATATTTCATCTAAACCACATCACGTTCTGATGCAAGAGGAGAAGTTGTCAAGGTGAAAGATGATAATTTGTTTTAAATTCCGGTATTAGGCCGTATAATTTTAAAGAATCAACAAACTTCAATATAATATATTGATATTATCCAAAACTCCAAAAACATGGTTTACAAATTTTCTTCCCGTTTGCAGGTATGTCAAGGTTGATGCATCAACCTGCAAACAACGAAGAGTGAAATTTTTTTACTACAGGTGATGGCAACGCTGGGAAGGATGTGAGTATAGAATGCATGTCTTGATGGTTGTCAATGTTGTCGGTTGTCAATGTTGATTTATAACTTTTAATGCAATTTCAAGAAGGTTTTCCTTCAGAGTCGAAAATAACAATAAAATGAATGAAATGCAAAGAATAAAATTGAATGAAAAGTTCTTTTATTCTTTTGATCCTACCTATTAGCTTATGTTAGGCAAGTGTATATTCCAAATCCCTCACAACTGAAGCTTTGTTTGCCCCCAGTTGCCACCTTCAGTTGGTTACTGTTGGGTTCAATTTTTTGTGTGGCTTCTTAAGGGATCCTGTGAATTGTTTACACTCGAGTGAGTCTCGCTATGTGCATAGAACCACTTCAAACGTGATGTCTACAAGGATCGCCCCGCCACTCGAGATGTTCAGTGGTTGGATAAGGAAATCCATAGAGGGCGCAAGTGAAGGTGGTGGGGGGTGTTGTTTGGATAAGTTGGTTCAAAAGCCCCTTGATAGGTCATGGTATCTCTCCCAGTTATTGATTCCTCTTTTGCCACCCTCCAAACCTGCTGAGAGAGAAGTGCCTACTAACCCAGAGATTTCAGTCGACATTAAGAGGTTTTTTGTTGTTGTTAAATCCCCAAATTTGACTTCATCAACTTTTCATTTCCTCTTCCCAACATCCACAATTTTAACTTCTTTCAAACTGTTACATTGGTTTCTTTTCCATTCTGTACCACGTTGGTCCTGTTGATGAAAAGGGGAAGTGAATCCGTTTGGAAGACACTTGTAAGGTCATGCTTCCTCCCGCAATATCGATTTGTCTTTCACCTCCCAACCTAGTCACTGGGGTCTCTTTGAAATATGTAGTCAAAAGAGTCACCCTTGAAATGAAAGAGGCCTGTGATGGGGAACCACACGGTGGGAGGTTCTGATGGTTTGGAGTGTGGAGCCTACAGAGTGCATTACAGGCAATTTTGTATCAGTGTCGTATAAGTTCAATTTCTCTCTAGAGGCTCTAAAGAGGCTTAGTGTGCTCCCATTAAAGACTCAGGAGTGCCAATGAACAGCCAGATGTCACAATGGTGTAGTGTGCTGCGTAAAAACTTTTTTTCCTACCTGAAGACTTAGGAGACACAGTGTGCCTCCTGAAGAATCCCAAAAGACTGATAGGATGGCCAGTGTGTCACCTGAAGACGATTGGGCAGTTCAGTGTGATACCTTGGTCGATTAGTGCTGTCAACTGATGCTTTGGTAGTTCAGAGTGCTGCCTGAGGCTGCTTTGGCGGTTGAGAGCTTCACACAAAGATGCTTAGGTAGTTCGATGTGCTACCTGGACACTTTTGGTGTTTAGTGTCCAACTTGAATAAACTTCAGCGGTTCAGTGTGCTACCCTAAGACGCTTTGGTTGGGAGTGTGTGAACTGAAGACTCTTAGGAAGCTTATTGTGCTACCTAACGATGCTTTGGCAGCTCAGTGTACTGTCTAGACGCTTTGGCCGTGCTCTGTGCTTCAGCACCCTAAAGTCCTTTTGACTGTTGCCTGCCTGAAGATGCTTTGGTGGTTCTGTGTGATGACTAACTACGCTTTGGCAGTTCAGTGTGCTGCCCGAAGATGCTTTGGTGGGTAGTGTGTGGCCTGAAGACAGGAGGCTTATTGTGGTACCTAGCATTGTATGCTGCTAGACGCTTTGGTCACTTGTGTGCTGCCTTTAGACACTTTGGATGTTCTTTTTGCTGCCTAGAGATGCTTTAGTGGTTCTGTTTGCTGACCAATGACTCTTTGGCTGTTTGTTGTGCTGCCTAAATATGTTCCCTTAATATGGCTCTTTTTAATGACCTTTGACATTTTGGTAGTTCTGAGTGGTTAGTGGGCTGCCTTGGAGGTCAAGAGTGCTTCCTGAAAAGGCTTTGGTAGTTCAGTGTGCTACCTTTATGACTCTTTGGCAGTACAGTGTGCCACTCAAAGATGCACTGTTGGTGTTTGGCGAGCAACTTGAAGAACTTTAGCAGTTCTGTGTGCTACCCGGTCCAGTAGGCTAAGGGGTTCGTTGTGCTACCTACACACGCTTCGGTGGTTCAAAATGCGAAGTACCTCTGAAGGTACAACGTGCCGCTTGAACATCCTTCAACTGCTTTAATCCAAATTCATTCATAATTAACTCCCCCCCTCCCCCCATTGGTTCCCATCGTCCGTCACTCTGTCGTTGTCTTTGACTAATGTAAAAAAAACTCCCTTTTTTTTTCACGGAGGCCGAACCCGGCAAATGTAAACAGTTGTGTCCCAAATTAGCTGTCCTTAGTCTTAACACCCCCCACAGTTCTGAACCCGACTCGACACACACAAAAATGTCGGAAAAATGCCAAACAGAAAATACCTTCTGACGCCTTTCAGTCACCGAGATAATAAGTCGAAAAACACCTTCGTAAAAAAAAGGATCTTTTTGTAACACGAAAAAATAAATAATGCATAAATATGCATTAATAGGCACGAAATGGCCGTTGAGTGGTGGAAGTTATCTTCTTCGTCCGTTTGATTTTCTCCGGTTAGTGAATTTGGGGCGCGTATAAAGGGCCTGGTTGCAATTTCTAGATCGATTTCTTATTGTTCGAATTTGTCTTGTGGTTTGGTCTGCGATGATGCGAGTGTTGTGACGGCCGCTGCGATACTTTTAACGGTGTTTTAGCGATGTTTTTCGTGACTCGTATTTATGCATAAAAGGTGCTATTCTTATGATCGTCTGATTCCGTGACATTTGCCGCAGCTTTTAAGCCGATCTTTGTTGTTGGCAACGGTGTTGCGGACTATTTTTTTACTACCTACTACTGATTTTTTTCCCTCCGTTTCTTATGACGCTTACCGATAAATCGTCGGAACTGGAGGTGACGTCGGTTGGTTGTTGTTGGAGTCGTTGCTCACGTTGTTGTTGTTGGCGTTGTACAACGCCACGGACTCCCCGAGGGAGCACAACATGATCTGAGACATATTTGATCCACTTTTCGTGCTTTTTTTTAGGAGCTTAACATTTTATTAGAGAAAGGAATTTTAAATGTTTTTCGCGGGTATTTTGACGTGCCCCACGTGTGGTTCGGAAAGCGTTGCAAAGGAGGGGGCAGGACGGAATTGGGAGGGGGTGAAAATTTTCCAAGGGTGGGAGGGAAAATAGGAAAGAAGGTAATGGGTTTTTGGGTCAGGTTAAGTACTCACGAAAAAAATTACGAAGCGAGGGGAAAAAATTCGGGACAAAAAACAAAAAGCCACCGTAAAAAAAATGAACCAAAAAAAAAAAAAAATCAAACGACGAAACGAAAATTGGTGGTGAAAAATCAAAGGAGCAAAAAGGTTAGCGAAAAAACGGGGGAAATGAGGCTTGCGACCGAGAGCGTAGTCGCTACGGCACTGCCGGGATATGCGGTCAATCGGAGGGGTAAAAATGGGCGAGGGAGGGGTAATTTCGCCCCAGGTGGGGGTAAATAGGGTAGGCGGCTTCCCGTCTGGGCCCCGACCGGGTATCGATTCAGGGGAGGAACGACAACGATGCATCGAATGTTTACTGTCGACCTCTCCCCGTATAATACGTATGTTGTACCCAATAATTGGGTACAACATACAGATTCTGTATTGATTGAGTAAACACAATTGAAGGACGAAATAAATTAATTGAAACGATTGATGACCCAACCCTTTGAGACAAAAACTAATATCGTTTTTCGGTGAGCAGAATTTTAGGCCTATTGTTCCTTGTTTATTTTCTCAAAAAGTTGTTGAAAATTATGATTGCCTTCAAAACTCTGTTTCAGGCTTTCTAAGGTCTGTCTGGCGTTCATTTATTTATACGGGGCTACAAAAGGTTATGCCTGGTAAGAGGAGGGGGGGCATGTAAGGTGTCGTTTTATGGGTTGATTTTGACGTGTTGGGAGAGCCCGTTCTGAGATACCCATTCCCCCAAAAAATCCCATAGAAAATGATGTTTACATTTAAAATAATTTTACATATTGTGTAAAATTGAATTGCGTTTAAATTGTTACAAAACCTCTCAAAACAGATTTCTATGATCACTCTTTGCCTAAAAATCAGATACATACTCAGAATACCAATGCAATAATTGTACTGTAATTTTACAAACAAAGGATCTGAAATAACGAACCCTACGAAAAACACGCATGGCAAGCCTGTATAATAATTATATTGTAATTTTATTGACTCCTCATTCGATCACTGATGCGTGTTATTATCCACTTATTGTTTTCGGCGTCATGTTATTCTACTAGGTACTTCTCCACTCAAAAACGCAACTTTCCATTCAATTGACATCCATGACTTCCGCTCAAATCGTAGAAAACGTCATCTTAAACTCCATTCAGTGCTCACACGAAAATGGCATGCGCGTTCAAAATTTTTCTCTAATATCTTATGCGCAATGTGTACATTTGTAAACTACTAAATCCTGAGTTGCAGGCTACTCTATAAAGTACTATTTCTAACACGCTTCCGCTGCTGAAGTTCTTGCAGCGTTTTCATTGATTTTGTCGGATTCGGATTAGTGCTTCTTTCAAACTTTTGGTTAGTATTCCGTTCTTTACCTCAAGTCTAGTTGAGAACCATAGGCCAGGGGGAGCATCAACAGTCTGGAAGCCAAATAAAATTATTGTTTTTTGGTTGTTTGTTTTTTTTTTTTGTTTTTTTTTTTCGCAAGGGGAGTTAACTCTGTCTGGGGCATAAAGCCTTTCAACGCCGATGTAATTTTCTCCAATCTACGCCGGACGGATCTACAATCTGCCTACATCCATCTTGTGTTGGGGGATGGGCTTCGTGAATGCGGAAGTCAAAGAGTTGGAGGTAGAGGTGAAACACGGAGGGACGCTCGGCGTTGACGTTTTTTAAGAGTTTTACACGAGCACAGATTAAACTACTGGTACACGAGGTACACGAGGGTGGTCTGAGGAGTGGAATCGTGCTGTCAAAGAGGGAAATGACGGCACGCATACTTCACCGACTGTCTGACTGTTCACGTCGCACTACAGATTAAATCTGTCTGACCGCTGCGAAGTTTTCAGTCAGAAAATGAGAGCGCATTCGGTCATTCACACTAGGAAAATTTTTCCTAGTGTGAATGACCGAATGCGCTCTCATTTTCTGATGGGATCAAAATTGTTCAGTGTATGTACTTTATCAATCGACAGCTCTTGGCGCGAGCTTGTGAAAAAAGTGCTACACGAGGGGTATCCGAAGAGTAGGGCGAAATGAAAGAAAACGAGCGACCAAACCTGAGTGACGTCACGCTTCCCTTCCCAGGTCCGACTGACGTCACAGCTGAACCGTGTCCCGTGCTGAAAGTGCGTGATCACAATACCACTTCAAATTTGAACTCGACACTTCAAAACCCATTTTCGTCACATCAGTGTGAAAATCTTTGGCCGCAGCTTCTCAACACAATCGATGCCTATCCACCCTCTGCGCTGCTCCAGTTACCCAGTGCGGCTTTTTGGAGGCCGACCAAGTATAGTTGATGATCACGTATTCATCAATTTTACGTATTCATCAATCAACGTCACGCAGTCATCCATTTTCGGGCCCCACTGATTCGCTTCAATCAAAAGCGGAATAGGCGCTGCACAAAAAGGCTGGTCAAAACTCTGGAAGTCCCGTATTATATGTTTTTGGTACCTATGCTTAACACTGAAAAATTGTCTAAAAAATTCTAACCTGCTGTCTGTACCACGTTTTTGGCGCTGGAAGTCATGAAAATCAGTAGGCTATAACAACAAAGGGATTTGGATTTAAGCTGATATGGTATTGATTGAAAATAACTTAAGTATACATACTTCAGTTATAAATAACTTAAGTCATTACATGTGATGACTCATGTGACCCTGTTTAGACAGCAAATAAACACAAATTAAAATAACAACGCGTTTCTAATGGAAAACAAGAATAGTAAACTGTAAAACCATGTAGTCGTTCTTTGACATTTTCGCATTTAAAATCATGGTGAATGCGCCATCGGGACTCATCTTTGGAATCGGGGCTACGCGTAAGCCTTTCCTGTACCGTGCAGATTTCGATGGGGAACTCAGAATAACTTTTATTCCTTCATAATATGCTACCTTCACCATAAAGGGGCAGCATCATTGAGCGTCTCTCTTCGTTACACCATTTGAGCCGTATTATACGGCTATAATAGGCCAGTTCATTGGCTGAGGTTGACTGTCGCAAATTTTCAGTCATTCTTTTCCTACTCCTTTCCCTTTACTCATCAAAAGTTAAGGGAGGGCTGCCGCCTGAGCCTCATCTCTTAGGCAAAGCCTTGAATGCCTCACTTCCAATCGGCCAATCATCCAATTTTTTGGTTTATTATTTTTGGAATTTGACATTATTCGTTTCAAGAGGTCTAGATTCCCAAAAACAAAATGTCCGTCCGCCGTCCGAGCCGTTTTGGGCAGTAGGAATTTTTTTTTCTATCTGAAATGTTGACAAAATACTTGGTTTACCTACCATCTATATAGGTTATAGTTATGCCCGCAAGGTTTTCAACCCGATCGCCTAGACGTGTTCGAGGGGGTAGAAGACTCCTATTAGAAGTCCTCATTCCATGTGTTAAAACAATTTTAGCCCAATTTTTATTTTTCGAATTCTGGCCAGGTTTTTCGCGATTTCGCTAACTGTGCCCCAGGAAACGTCGCGAATCTAAAAACAGACTCACTTACGTTCGGTCAGAAGTTGCCGTCAATGCACGTTCAATCGTCGTTTACGATCGTGTTCAGCCGACACTTCGGGGCTCACTCACTTTTCAGCGTCGGGTTGTCGTCGGCCACTTTTAGTCCCGGCGCAAATGGGTTGTATCTCCTCTCTGTGCGCCCTCTCGCACAAACGGAACGACACGCGTTTTCCCGCCTCTACGCACATCATTTTATCCGAAAAATCATTTTATACAAAAATTCGGACCTTGATATTTGGGTAGAACGTGATTACTAACTGACGCTGCAAGACAAAACTCAATCCGTTTAGCGGAATCCCCTGAGTGGTCGGGTCAGCTGGCGTTACGTAAAGTCCGAACGTAGTGAAGCTCTTATAAGAGTAATAAATGGCGTCTAAATTTATCTTGGCAAAAACCAAGAGTCAAAAAACTATATATAATATATATTATAGTAGTAGTCTTTTTACAAGAAATTAGGTAACAAAATCGATTAAGTATACGTAGGTATCGATTTTTTTTTAGCGACTCAATACTTCGAATGGTAGCCAGTGATGGAAGATGGTGGGATTTATCCTCCGGTAGAGGGAAATTTAAGGCCTTTGAGGGATGGTGGGATATCTCTGAAACATCCCAAAACGTAAGGGTTTTTGGATCAGCCTAACTGTCGAAATCTATTGATTGAATTTCACATTTTAACATGGGACTTCCATGGGTGGGATAATAATAATTATGATTGTGGTGGTGGAGGATAAAATGAGGAAAATGTAGGGATATTTTGAGAGGGCAAGGCTGGCAATTTTTCGTAAGGACCTCTGGCATAGCTGGGCTCGCTACAAGTGAGTTAAGGGTGTTCGTGACGGGCTAAAACTGTGATTTGATACACAGCTGATGGAGCGATTTCTGAGTGTTTTAATTCGGAAGAGCCAGGTCAGCGGACTCCGACTTCCCCGATGACCGTTTGGTCCGCCGAGGCGAATCGAATGGAACCAATATGACATAATACATTATATATACTATTGTTCTACTTATGTGGAATTTGTCGTAAAGCGAATGTATCTGCCAACTTTTTTTGGTGTAGGTGCATCTCCCTCGTGACGGTTCAGTTTGAAATATCCGGAAGGACGACCGTTTAGCGGTCTCTGAAAACACGAGACGGAAGGAAACGGCTTTCTAGTTCTCGGAGTCGCCGGTCGATAGCGCCAACGTCTCGGATTGTCAGAGTGGAACGTCCCCCGCTGGCTTTTGGTACGGTGATTGTTTTATTTCCGATATAGGGTTGTAAAGTATCTTCTAAGATGTAGAGCAGAGTTTTAAAGCAACCGAACCAGTTTGGGTAACCCTTCAGGCGATTTTAAGTCCGAGTGAGTAAAATTGCATCGAAAACAACTCGTTACTTGACTCTCAGGCAAAAGCTCTTTTAAGGTAGGTACCTACAAGTAAGGGGTCTTAACCTGTAGCGTCTTACAAGGCTCACATGTGGGTATTTATAGTCCTGTCAAACCTAGAAAACTAAACTCGACGAAACATTCAAAAACCCCTTAAGAGCCCCACGTGTGTTTGTCCGAACCATTCCAGAATGAGCAGCTTCGTCCATTTACAGTACAATGTACTTTATGTAACTGTAATGTAATGTTTAAAATTTATGTAACTGTTGAATGAACTGTCCATAAACAAAAACCGCTGCAAATTTTACATCTTAAGGGTTTATTATTCTTTGATATAAATTATCCGAAAATAAATTCTACATCAATGAAAAAATTCAATTTTTGGTAGGTAGGTACCAATTTTTAGGTACCTAGGTAATTAGGTACGTATTTAAAAGTCTTTTTCTTGTTAAGTTTGTGGACGGATGTGGGACCCCGAAAAATGGATAATGTGCCCACAATTACTCGGAAAACGACACCTCATTGAACTTCCTGGCATACTTCAAAAGCCCCATTCTCGCTCCATAGATCTTCACGGTGAAATCCGATGGTTCTGGGACCGCAAAAAAAAAAAAAAAAAACAGAAAAGAATTTTACGTCCAAAAATACTTTGATAACGACACCCCACTCGATATCATAACCGAAAACCTGGAATCACCTCTCCCGTAGCCACCTTTTCGCCCCACAGAACCCCATGGGGTTGGGCGATCGGGCTAAAAATCTTGGCACAACTAGATGGTGAACCGAGTATTTTGCCGAAATTTCAGATTTTTAGGAAAATTAAATATCATCCGACCTCCTAGCATCCTTCAAATATCCCATTTGTAGTCTCAAGGGTTTGGGCGATCGGGCTGAAAACCTTTCGGGCACAACTAGATGGTGGACCGATTATTTTGTCAACATTTTAGATTAAAAAATCCCAACAGCCCAAATTGGACAGCGGACGGACATTTCGTTTTTGGAATCTACACATCTTGGAACAAAATTTGTTTAATTTTTGGTCTTTTAATAGTGACAAATTTTGAGGCCGATCAAAATGTTCGACCCACGACACGAATACTCACAGGTGTATTATTGCAAGAATAATAAACCAAAAGATGCTAGTGATATTATGTTAGGCGATGGGTTTGAGGGTCCGATCTGGAAAAAGTACACACAGGTGAATTACGTTGTGTACGTTAGCCGAATTTATCGCTCCGTTGGTCTTTTTTAGGTTGTTGTTTTTTCTCCCCCTTTTCGCCGTCCCTTTTCAGACAATGTTTCCTATAAATGTTTATTTTTTCATAAGGCAAGCGAGTTATTTCCGGGCCTGCTAAATTGGTTCTAAATGTGGCCGCCCATTTCTGCCAAACGGTTGTCACTTTGACGGACTAATAGCTGTGAAGGGGTTGAATTGACATTTTGGGCAGGAAGGGCTCCAGTGTTGAGTAGGTTTTTTTTTTTTTTTTTTTTTTTTTTAGGTAGTTGACAAGGTGGTTGTAATATTTGAGAACATGTCCACGCCAATACAAGAAACTGCTACCTCTATGTATGGTTTAACGTTAAACTGCCCCTATTCGTTTGTATATTTTGCATCGATGAGTTGTTTACCTTTTAGACACAATGTCATGTTTTCCGGGTTTGGGTTCCTTAGCATTTGTCAGTGTGGCTACCCTCACCAACAGGAAATCTAGCATTAAATGGTAGATTTTCCTAAGATTCGGGACGGTTTTACCTGGACTGGGCCAACAGGAGCCGCTTGCTCTCAGCCGCATGGTGGTGTTCGGCGTGCGCGATGGCTGCCGCTTGCTGAGCTGCTTTTTCCTTTTTCTCTTCGTCAGTCTGTCCCCGCCCTGAGCCGCCCCCAGGTGGGTACGAGAACCAGAATTGGTGGGCCAGCTTGCCTGAATCTGCAAACAAAATCAAAACCGTTGCTACAACCATATCAGATGAAATTTTTTATTTTCATAGTTCATTGTCGAAAATTCCCTGTATCATCAACTTTTTTTTCTTTCTTTCTTTTTGGCAGAGGCCCGGTTGCAATATATCACATTCCGAATTACATCAGGCGGGCGGCCGGCCAAGAAAACCTGCGGAGAAATCCAAGTCCTCCTGAACCACCACCAAATCGGTGGAAACAACTGTCTCTCAAGGCGCCGAACAGTGGTGCAAGACGGCTGTTTTTTAGAAGAAGAAACAAAAAAACGTAAAAACTTTCGTTACATCTTTAAAAACCTGAAAAAAATCACAGGCGGTCTTTGAGTCATTCGACGTACCTAATCGATGGGTCACTTGACTCGCCGACTCAATATTTCTCACTATAATTCAACTCCAATGTGAGATACGAAACTGGCAATGCCAACAAGCGATTTTACACACTAAATTTCATAGGAAATCATACTCAGTATGCCCAGGGTCAATCGCAATCTATACCACTAACTCAGACCGTAAGTGATTACAAATACGACGATTTTCCCTACCAACTCAGCATCACAGACATCATCTCCTACTGGGGGGAGTGAGATCTCCCCGAGATGCGCGTAAATAGGCGCGTTTGCGCCCAACTTTCTTATTTTAAATGTGAACTCCTTTTTTTAGCGAATTTGAATGCCGGATTCGGATTCCTCAGCGAATTTCAAGTCCAATAAGCCCAATGAGCGCAAATACGCGCAACTCTTCTTATGATCGTTGTTTACAGTCCAATTGAGTCATCGTTTCCACTGTATCCTACCTAAGCTATCCGAATTTTAATACTGTGCCTACTGGCAGCACTGAAGATGTTGGTAACACTGATGGCGTTCGTTTTACAATTTGTTCAAGCTATAGGCTTGAACAAATGACTTGAAATTTGAAACGGTTAGCACTTGGTAGATCAAACCGTTTCAAATTTCAAGTCATTTGGATCCAAATGACTTGAAATTTAGTATTTAATACCTACTTTGAAAAAGACAACTTGGATGAAATACTTTGAAATAAATAATAAAATAAAATAAATAAATGATAAAATAAAATAAATAATTAAATCCCCCTCTAAATCTTTCCTACGCCCAAAAACACTTCGACAGCGACACCTCACTCGACCAAGGTGGCTCCAACTGGTTTCCTCTAATTCATGTGATATCGGTTTGGTAAGCTTTCAGAAAGATGCTGCATTTCTCTGATGTGTAGGAGGAGTGTGTAAGAGAAGTGGCCTTTAAGGCGAACAGTGAAGTTACTTTCTGCACTGAGGCAACAGGGAAACTATAACCAAAAATCGCGGTGAAAATGTGCTCCCAAGGGTTTTGAAGGGTTCTGAAGTCCATAAGTCCATTTTGTGGATAAATCAACTTAACTTTAATTCCTCCTTATCGTTGAAATGAAATATTTTCCAACGTGATGTGTGATTCACTTTGACTTATTGGGAACATTGTCGTGTAGAGGTCCTGCTCAGCGGATCCAATTTTGGAACTTGTGCGGCAGGTCAGTTCGTCCGTTTCTGCGGGGTTTTCGAACTCTTCGCAAAAAAGCTTTTCGGCGGGCGACGGTGGCGCCGCGGGGCGGCCAGAAAGTGAAACAGACGCCGAGGGGGATCAATATGAGGGGTTCCCGCAGGAGTCACCCCATCCCCTCCGTGGGATCACCCCTCAAGGCAGATATCGGTGTTAAGAGAAAGAGAGAGTGGGATTAGAGTTGAAAATCGTGCCGTGGTCGCAAAGAAGGGGGAGGGGGTCCGTTGAACAGGAGTCACTTCGAAGGGCTTTGTGCTCGCGTCCTATTATGCCTTCTTGGGTTTGAAGGGTTTTGGCGTCTGAAGCAACAAGGGGGGGCTCGACCGGGTGGTTGCGGGCTTAGTCTAACCTGCCCGTTATTCAAGGACGTTGTACGGACGCATCTGGTGTGATGAAACCGCTGGCCTTTTCCCTCCATCCATCACAAGATCCATCTCATCATTTGGTTTAGTTTAAACAGTTCGTGCCCTTATGACTGCAACTAGGTCTTCAGCACAGCCCACCAGGAATACACCTTCCATCAGTTCCCGAGACCGCATTGACATTCAAAGATCTGCTCCCAACACTGAGCCCTGTGCAGTCCCTGATGAATGATCCCTTGTTGAGATACCTTCTGCACTCCAGGGCATCACTTTCAAAGATCCCATGTCCTGTGGCCCACAATGAACCGCAATATAATATATTGGAAACTATAGTTTTATAATGTTATCATAAATCTATAGTTTTCGCGGTAAATGGTCAGCTCTTCTACCAGGCCATCATGATGTGGCCATCCTGCTGATTCGGGGTTGGGTGATTCTACGAAAATTCCTCTTTTTGAGTGAAATTTTCTCTCCATTTATTTCAAAGTGCAAAAGTTTCATTGTTTTTAATATGGGGTTTACTGTGGGTGACCTACACATGCACGCCTGCAACTGGCAGTGCAAGATCCCCATTCTCTCCGGAAGTGCCTACAGCGTATTCATTTTTTTTTTTTTTTTTTTTACACCCAGGTGAATGACACTATGTCCAGACGAATGACTTTACCATGAATGGAATAGTCCACAATGGCTTATAAGCCATAATAATTATTATTCTTTGATATAAATTATTCAAAAATTTATTCTATATCAATAAATACCTATTTTAATCCAATTATTTAAAAAAAATTAATTTTCTTATCATGTTTGTGAACGGATCTGGGACCACGAAAAATGGATTATGCGTCCAAAATTACTCGGAAAACGACACCTCACATTCGACTTCCTGGCATCCTTCAAAAGCTCCATTTGTAGCCCCATGAAAGCCCAATGGGGAAATCGGATCGTTCTGGGACCCCCAAAGTCAAAAAATACCTCGAAAACGAAGCCTAACTCAACCCCATTGTCAAAACCCTTTAAAAAACCCTCCCGTAGCCCCTTTTTAGCCCTACAGAACCCCACGGAATAAGGCGATTGGGCTGAAAACTTTCCGGCACAACTAGATGGCGAACCGAGTATTTTGTCAAAACTGCAGATTTAAAAAAAAAAAAAAAAATCCATCCGCCCAAAACGGTCTCCAAGAACGTTGTCTTGCCTGAAATGACATTTTCAATAACATTAATGATTGAAATGAAGACAAAGAGGATTTTGATGAAAATTGCTAGCCCATCAAACTAAGCACTAACCATTACAGCATAAAACCAAGAAAACCCTTAAGAAGAGCACTGCATAATACCTATATTGGAGAGTGACTCCATAATACCTATAATAGGTATTATGGAGTGCTCTTCTTCTATAGGCAGGGCTTACCCTGAGCGTTCTCTCTCTCCTTCCTTGGTACCTACTTCCTCGAGGACTGATGAGTGACTTATGAAACTCAGGTGGGACTAAGACGGAAGAAAGTGACCTCAGGGGCCACACAGGAATCGATTCTTGGGCAGGTCCTCCAGATAGCAATGCCGAAGGAGGTCTCCCTCGTGGGATATGCAGATGCAATAATAATCGCCCGTCCGTCTGACCAGCTTCAGGACAAGCTGAGCCAAGCGATGCGCCATGCGAATAATGGGATGGATGCAGGCCCATGCTGTGCCTCCTGCTGTTCAGAAGAGATCTGACGATCTGCTGATGACAATCCGGCGAATCGATGCGTTCCTATGAGCTTTAATGAGACCATAGAGGCTTTTTTTTCTCTTTTTTTATTGGCAGCTGACCGATAGAAAATTCCGTTTGATTGAGCGGAGTTCGAAGTTTTGTGACGTTATGAACGAGGATGAGCGTAACGTCAGTTTTTCAGAGTCCCCATCAGATACCTTTCGTGTTGCGTTTTTTGTGCGGCTCGCGTTTCGCTCAGACAATCAACATGAGTTGATTGAAGCTCATTCGTTGAATATTTTTACTTGGAAACTCGATTTATCGCTCCACATCCGGTGTGGTTTTTGCCGACGGTGCAGAGGTCTAATCCAATGAGGTGGTTAGGATGAGAAATGACTCCTACTCAGCAGAGGAGTCATTTCTCACCTGCTCCACATCCTTTCAACCCCCACGTTAGCTGCCGAGGCGCACAAAGAAAAATGACTCAAAGCGGACAATTATAACTGACAATCTCAGGGAAAACGAGTTTTCCGTTATTTAGTGAGGCTCTGGTTCGGTGGATTTCCCATCGATCGATTTACGTGCTTCGAATGCAAATCGGTTCGTGTTTGAGAAGCACTTTGCTTAGCTTTTTTATTTTCGTGGCCGAACTAATTTATTGAGAGGTCTTCATCCCCTAACATCCCCACTCGTCAAATTGGAGCCCTTTGACGAGAGGTCGATCCATATTGATCTTCCGTGCCCTAATCGGCCCTGGCCAGCGGGCCCGACCTCCAGCCGGAATGAAGTTCTCAAGTTGTGACGGGATCCCGGAGACTTTGAAAATAGAAAAAGTCGCCCTCGCAAACGTCTGCCCCGGATGGGCCCCGTAATAATAATATGCTGCTAATAATATCTATCGCCCTGTTCAACGCACTGCACCCCCCCCCCCCCCCCTTCGTAACAACCTCCTTCCCCTCCAATCCCCTCTGAAACACGTTCCGCCGGACGAAATAAACACTGAATTTTTATCGCTTTATTTCATAACGATCTTCACTGCACGTGTTTCGAAATAAACAAGCTTTAGTCTCCTCTTATTCTTTCAACGCCAAGGGACCAAAATCAGAAATCGAAATGAGCCTCAGCTTACGTTTTTCCTTTCTTTTTTTTTAATTTTGAACTTATTTAGGTCTTAATCTCAAAACTATATTCAACTGCATAGTTTTTTCACTGCCTTAGGTAAATGCTTCGACAGTGCACCTTTAGTCTGCACCCTCATAGAAAAACACGCTGCAAATTTTACACAAGGGTTTATTATTCTTTGATATAAGTAGGTTAATTGTGAAAAAATTAATTAGGTGTCAATATGAAAATATTTTTGAAAAAATTTAAAAACAAATTTTTTTCAGTGTTTGGACAAAATTTGTCCAACATTTTATGTCGGACCTGGAACAATCGATTATGCGTCCAAAATTACTCGGAAAACAACACCTTATTTGACTTCCTGGGATCCTTCAAAAATCCCATTTGTAGCCCCATAGATCCCCACAGTGAAATCGGATCGTTCTGGGACCCCCAAAATCGGATTCTACGTCCAAAAATACTTCGAAAACAACAACTAACTCGACCCCATAATCGAACCCTTCAAACCCCCTTCCATAGCCCAGTTTTAGCTCCATAGCGCCCCACGGGTTGCCCAAACGGATCGCCCAGATCGGGCTGAAAACCTTGCGGGCACGACTAGATGGTAAACGGAGTATTTTGTCAAAATTTCAGATTAAAAAAAATCCAATTTTTAGGGGAAACCAGCGGGATAACACTTGATCAGTGAATCTTTGTTTTTGCCCACTCCCGATTCAGCTGAGTTTCAAGCATCGTAGCTGATTACCTCAAAAATTGATCTCGTTGCACTCATTAATTTCTTGATTTTTTGTCTTGCTCTTTTCGATTTAATTTTTCATCACTTCAGTTCATATTTATTCGGTGTACTAGTATTCATCATGTTTCAGCTCGTTTTAAGACATGTAGACCACAGGTACCGATTTTAACCATTTTCCAATACTGAACGAAGTGAGTCTCCCCTTTTCACTCATACCTACTACGTACATACAGGTAGTTGTTTACAATAATCATTTGCACGACAAAAAACTTTTTAATCACCAATCAACCCGGTTCATTGACTTTTTTTTTTTTTTTTCCAAATTTGGCTATTTAATACGAGAAATATTTCAAATATTAGAGACTAAAAGCCTCTAGTCTCCTTTTTCGCCAGTTTGAACCACATTTCATTATACTCGGTTGGAAATCAAATGAGTTCATTCAAATTATCCGGCAAATTTCTACAATTTTCCTTAATTAATCCTTAATTTTGATGAAATGGGGCTTAAAATGTTCGGAAAGATGTCACCAGGAAGCTATATTCCCAATATGAAATATATTTAAAATGACAAATTTTGAGTTTTTTCACGGACCACGTAGCCAGCCAACGCTCGAAAAACGGTGTGAAATTGTGGTCTTTCCTCTTCAAAAACTGGAGCCCTCCCGCGAATTTAACAGTTACCTGTTTTGCGATCTAAAAATAGAAAGAAATTGTAATGGGCTTCTTGAAAAGGTCAGAATTCAGCATTTCTGACAACATATTCGGATTCAGCACCCTTTAAAACCCATAAACCCCAATTTTTAGTTCGAAAATCTGTATAGGTACGTGCTGAGCTGTTTTCGAAATGTTAGAGATTTTGAAATGAACGCCGGGCATATTTGACGTCACACCTCGCCAGGCTGGGCGTCGAATAGTTGGGCACTGAGCCGCCAGAGCGCTAAATAATAAATCTGAACAGAATCGGAATAAAAACACTCGGCCCGAGTCGATTTTTGAATAACCTTCTTTGATAATAACCTTGATGCTCAATTTTCGAATGACTGTCTATAATGATTAACCCGATTTTCGATTTTTGGGGTCAACTTTTCGCGTAGCAAAGTTGGCTGACTTGCGTAGATGAGAGAGAGAGGGATCTCCCGGCCAATCAAAAGACGACGAAGCAGCCCACGTCATGTACCCTCTCCAGACCTCGGAATTCAAATATCATATTTTTCCTAAGGCCCTATAAATAATTGAAACGGGTTTTCTGCAATATGGACCCGTTTTCGTAACTTTTGAAGCACAACCTTTGCAGGAAAAACATTTTTAAAAATCATTAAAGGAGCTCATTACACCTACCTAACGATGTTCATTTTCAATGTTGTTTTGAGAAAATCGCACTTTTCCATAAAAGCCTTTTTTTTTTTTTTAAATCGTTTCTTTCAAAAAATCGTCACTCAAATTTTGAGTGTCGATTTTTCGAATAGGTACCTTACTAGAGATTACTACCTTACTAGAGCTCTTATCGGGTTTTGGAGTGGGCTCCTCGAAAAAGTAGGAATCTTGAATTTCTTACAACAGATTCGGGTTTAACACCCCTTCAGCAGTTTCGACCTTGAAACCCCCCTACAACAATTTTCAATTCGAAAATTCACGTAGTTACGTGCAGAGCTGTTTTAGAAAGGTTTGTGATTGAACTGAATATTTTACGTCGTGCATCAAACGTTGGGCATTGAGCCGCCATGGCGCAGTAATGTTTTCTACAACAACCCACGACACATCATTTCACGTCTCCAAGAACTATAAATTGTTAGGTTAATTCCTTGTGTTGACTAACGAGAATTTGAGAACGTTCATAAGAATTTGATGACGCTGAAAACGGCCTGACGCGTTGCGAGGTTGGCTAACTTGCAACCCTCGAACCAATATAAAAACGCTGCAAATTTTACGCAAGGGTTTATTATTCTTTGATATACGTTAATTGTGAAGAAATTTAATTCTGTCAATGAAAAAATTAAAAAAAAAAAAATTTTTGGGTTTTAATCTAAAAAAAAATGTTTTTATTATTTTTTTTTTTTCAAAAATGTTTCTTTTTCAAAAATCCTTTATTATTTACTCGAAAAATATTTAACATCCTGGGATCCTTCAAAAATCCCATTTTTAGCCCCATGAAAGCCCTAAAGATCGTCCCAGTGAAATCGGATCGTTCCGGGACCCCAAAAAATGGATTCTACGTCCAAAAATACTTCGAAAACGACACCTAACTCGATCCCATAGCTCAAAGCCTTCAAAACACCCCTCCCGTAGCCCCATTATAGCCCCATAGCGCCCCACGGGTTTGGGCGATCGGACTGAAAACCTTGCGGGCACAACTAGATGGTAAACCAAGTATTTTGTCAAAATTTCAGATTTTTAAAAAAATTCCTACTGCCCAAAACGGCCTGGACGGCGGACGGCGTACGGCGGACGGCGGACGGCGGACGGACATTTCGGATTTAGAATGTAGACCTCTTGAAACGGATAATGTCAAATTTTGAGCCCGATCGGAGTCGTCGACCCGCGTCGCGAAAACATAGGTGTATTATTCCAAGAATAATAAACCAAAATTGGTGAAAAATACAAAGCTCCGTTTTTGTAACTTTTGAAGGAAGCCCCGTTTTTGTTCAAGGAGCTCATTTGCAGCCGTTAGCGAGGAACACTGACGGAGACCAAATCGCACTAAAAAGGTAGCTGATTCGTCTGGAGAAAACGGACCTGAGTGACGTCACGCTCCTCCGCTCCACCGGACGCGCCCTCAACCGTGACGTCATTTTTCTGCCATTTCGTCCACGTTTGTCCGCCAAGTCCCCTTTTTCGGGTCGAGTATTTTCCGCTCGAAACATTCCCGTGAATCCTCCTAATTGTTTGACCTTCGAGCGACTCACCTGCCAACTCTCTTCCTAGCTGTGGGAATTTCGTACGCCCGCCGCGCGAAGATTTCGATCATAATTGAGCAGAAAAACGGCAAAAATAGAAAAGCGAACAAATTAATTTCCTGCGGCAATTCTTCAACTAGACACGACAAGTCGATTGTTCTGTAGAAGGAAATCAAAAGTACCGTTTTATTGTGATTAAATATAAGGAGATTGTGTAACAATCGTGGGAGCTTCCTTTGTTTACGGTAAGAATTTATAAACAATCCGCTGGTACAAAGGATTTGCCAAACTAGAAGCCACACGTCTGTTAAGAAGAAAAGGCTGCAAATTTTACAGAAGGGCTTACGACTCGCTTGGATAAATTTTGCATAAATTAATTCTATGTCATTCATAAATCATTTCAAGAACCTGTACCGACGGTATTAGGACAGTATTAAAAATAGATTCCAAGTCCATATTACCTCGAAAACGACACCCCTATTTGACCTCCTGGTTAAAGTTTGTAAGAGTCATCTGTAGCCCCATAGAAGCCCCATTGATCCACTCGATGTAATCGGGCGGTTCTGAAACGGATTTAATTGTACGACCAAAAAATTACGGACTTTCTCGGTCGCTCAGGTTAAAATTGCTGCAAATTTTCCACAAGGCATATTTTGTACTAAGGTGCCCAAATTACTTCAATATTAGTAAAAAATTAAAACCCCGTGTTAAGTGTTTGGAAGGATTAAGGACACCCCAAAAATGAATTCTATTTATGTCCGAAATTTTTTTTTTTTTAAACGACCACCTCCAGGCCTCATTCCAAGCCCCATCCTCATAGTGCGGTTGGACTAGTCTAGAAACCCCTTAATTCGATTTCACGCCGAAAATGTCTTCGCAAACGACATCCCATTCGACTCTCTGGCCTAAACTCTATCTGTAGCCCCACCTGATTCGGCTGAAAACCATGCGATATTGTGTTCCTCCTATTGGTGCTTTTCGAGGAGTATCTGTCCTAAGCACTGTTACCACCTAAACATTTTCATGTTACTCCTGTGTCTAAGGATCTTTGGAGATTGAGAAGAAGAAGATGAAGAAAGTTTATTAAAATAACATCCAACTTCAGAATATATTGACAATTATATCAATAAAGGAGGATACCTAGCTACGCAAGTACACGCGGGAGTTGATCGAATTTCTGGAAAATTGGAAACCAGGAAGTGCCGACAGCGATGTGCTGTTCGACAATACGTGTTCAGCGACGGCCAGTTCTCGTGGGTTTTTTACGGTCCCATTTAAAATGTTGACGGCCTCATCCCGAGGCAGCACTGATCTTCCATAAGCCGGCAAGCGGAACTATGCAGAATCGAGCAGACACAGAGAAAATTATATTCGTCCTCTCTCTCTCTCTCTCATCGGTTACACAATGTGTACATGTCATGTAATTTTTATCTGATGACCCTACAGCGGAGGGCCTGGCTTAGAGCAGGTTCAGCTCCGTCCATATCATTGAACCCCCATGGAGAACCCCGTTTAAAACTCACATTCCTCACAGACGGAGCTCGCGGTTCAAAGTAAATCTTTCAGAATCCCTTGCGCGTTTTGTGAAGTGAGCTTTCTTCTGTTTGGAATAAGCCTCCAAAAATTTTGTTCCATCCGCACGGAGCAAATCAGCATCAGATTTAGATTCTAAAGAAGCAACATTGTTTAGCAATCCGAGTCTCCTTGCTGGCAGGAATCAGCTCACTGCCCCAAATATATCCTGTGAATGATCTTCACGGCCAGGTCGTTCATGAGCTACTACAGCAAGATTCAACCACGACGCACTCCTGAAATCCCCAAATAGCCGAAGCATAGCACAGAGTTGCTCGTGAGACATCTTGAAACGCTTGGCCTGAAAGGGAATTTCCTCTCTCTAAAAAAAAAAAAAAAACATAATATTATCAGCAGGACATTATCCTGCGAAATGTAATTCACAGAAGCGGGCTAAGGAGTGTCAAATCCAATTAAACTCCAAGTACCTAAATACCTACTTGAGAATGTGCAATTAGGTACGTACCCTCAAAATGAGTAAGTACTGCCTTCTCATTCACCGTTGAGAAGTCGACTTTCATCTTGCAGATGCATCCAATTTTTGATGATGATGATGATTATTGTTATTATTTTATTTTATTTTTTATTTTTTTGTGTAAAAGAAACCAAAACCTTTTTTTTAAATTTTTTTATCTTGTATTCCATCCCATTTTTAAAAATTTACATAATAATTTTTTTAATTCAAATCTTTTGCATTTGTAATCAGTTTTTTAAATCTAGAAATTCATATAATTGACAATTTCTCTACTTCCTTCACTACCTACCTTGAAAGTCTACTTTTGCCGTGCAGTTACATCGGATTTTTCATTTAAATTATTTTGTTACTTATGTATTTAAATATTTAAAGTTTTAGTTTATATATTTTTTTTTAAAAATATTTTTGGTTTATTATTCTTGGAATAATACACCTATGTTTTCGCGACGGAGGTCGACGACTCGGATCGACCTCAAAACTTGACATTATCCGTTTCAAGAGGTCTACATTCAAAATCCGAAATGTCCGTCCTAGGACCGTCCGCGCCGTCCAGAATAATAAACGAAATGTCCGTCCGCCGTCCGGGCCGTTTTGGGCAGTAGGAATTTTTTTAAAAATCTGAAATTTTGGCAAAATACTTGGTTTACCATCTAGTTGTGCCCGCAAGGTTTTCAGTCCGATCGCCCAAACCCGTGGGGCGCTATGGGGCTAAAATGGGGCTACAGGAGGGGTGTTTTGAAGGCTTTTAGCTATGGGATCGAGTTAGGTGTCGTTTTCGAAGTATTTTTGGACGTAGAATCCATTTTTGGGGGTCCCGGAACGATCCGATTTCACTGTGGCGATCTATAGGGCTTTCATGGGGCTAAAAATGGGATTTTTGAAGGATCCCAAGAAGTTAAATATTTTTCGAGTAAAAATTAAAGAATTTTTGAAAAAACACATTTTTGAAAAAAAAAATCCCCCCAAAAATTTTTTTAAATATAAAAATCCCAAAAAAAAATTTTTTTAATTTTTTTTATTGACAATTAAATTTCTGTACAAGTAACCTATATCAAATATCAAAGAATAATAAACCCTTGCGCGTAAAATTTGTAGCTTTTTTTTTTTTTTTTTTTTTTAGGGGTAACAGATTTTATTTTAAAATCATCTTTAGACAATGTCTAGATGGTGTCATCATCTTGTAGAGTAAAATCATTTTAGTTTTCTATTCATTTTTTCCAGTAACATGTTTTTATTTCTAATTTTTTTAGACGATGTTGAAATTTTTTGCTCGATTTAACCTGGTCGAAAAGGTGAGCACAACAAACGTGGAAACCTAAGCCTGGCCAAAAAGTGGCAAACATTACTCCGGTAGGTATGAAACGTTTTATCGCACTTGTGTCTCGTCTTGTCATCGAGCAGTTTCGCGTGACTGTCGTCGTTCCTCCCCCCAACCTGTTCGATACCTTCGCGATGATACGAACACTTCCAACCGCTCTCGTGGGAAAAGGCTTTGTTTTTTGTTTTTTATTCAGGGGAAGGATCGTTGTGTGAGAACTTGCCTCGGCACCGGGGTTTATAAGCACCCGGACAGTCTTGGAACATCGCATTCGTTCAATCCGACGAAGGGAAATCCTCTCAGTGTAGTCTCCAAGTAGATTTCACTGATTTGCGAGTCCCTTTTTGAAACCGGTAATTTGACGAATTTAGTACCGCGATTTTCTTTGCGAAAGAGATTGTACGAAAATGATTTCTCAAGTGTGTTTGGTCGTTTTGTGCGTGTTGGGGAGTTCGATGAGCGCTCCTCTGCAATACTCGGACACACGGTGAGTTTCGGTGAATAGATAGGTAATTACCCACTTTCGCGTGGGTTAATCCGTTCCGCGCTACATTTCACAATTGGACAATTAGATTTGGACGCCTTAATCAGGAACCGATGGGAAAACTCTTTAAAGAAAAAACTCTTTGTTAAAATTAGGAACCGAACTACCTCGTCAGCAGAACACCCACAACCCATCGATTGTTCTTAGTCAAATTCTGAATAAATTCGAACTTCTTTCATATTGAGTCTGTCCGGTGGAGCGCAAGAGCGTGTGATTCAGGTACCAGTAAGTGGAGCCACCAGATCAGCAGACCGCTGTGGATCCACCTTGATGTACCCTAAGGTTCCAGCAGGCAAGTATGGAATGACCTAGTACCCTAACACTGGACACAGCAGGGGTTGGCAGTCAAGGCGAGTTCACTGAATTGTAAAGCGAGTGACAAGATAAGGTTCCATAACCGTTTCTGTCCTTGTACTCATTTATTTCCGCTCTAAAAACAACTCATTAAAATTACTGGATCAGACATTATATGACATATTTGGTTGACGACCAATAGTCCTTTGGAAGCTCCCGCTAACACTTGTCCCTCCTCTAAAGGAACCCAACTCCTTGAGCTTCCTGTGCCTCCTCCTGTTTAACGTCTGGTCCAATCCAGTCCGCTGTTCCACAAAATACGAAACCTCCACAAGACTGTGTTGTGTGCTCGTGACGTCTTATCTTGACAAAGTTGTTTCCTGTCTTCTGGAACGTCTTCTTCGACCTCCATGTCCTCGTCTACACTCTACATACCTAATTCAGTAGAATCTGTGGCCTCTATATCGCCTCTTCATCGGCCGAAAGAGGTACTTCTTCTGGTGTACCAACTTTGAAATGACAAACCATGGTCTGGCAATCGGCATCATGCTCTCTTTTTTGTGGGTTGGTAGGCGGTTGAAGGGTGGCATTGCAGACGGCGCTCAGGGCTGGGTCTGGTACAGCCGTGATCAGCTGCTTGGCTGCTACTGCAGGATGCCATCCATTCTCAAGATAACGAGAAACCGCTCCCAACACTCCTCTCAAATAATCGACTCACTGTAAGGAGCAGCTTTGACAATATCCCTTCCGTCAAATCTGCAACCGTTTCTGCACACACAATATATTATATTTCGGCTCCAGAAAATTTGAAACAATAATATTGTTGACAATAGTTCTTTGGAGGCTTCCACTCCACACTATGCTGAATTCAGCTTTGCTGCTCAGTGAGAATTATTTATCGAGGCATAGTAGGTCTGGCCCGATCTGACGACTCTGTGAACATGATTGACGAAAGATCTCGATCTGAGGTCGGCGTTTCGCTTTATATTTTCAAGGTATCTCACTTCAGTCGGAATAATCGGTGGCGAATTTCTTGTCTTCTTGTCATTCTCTTGTACCACCCACTGGGTAGAAATCGTCTTTTCTGGTCTTTTGAGGGTAGATTTTCTTGAACCACTCCAGGGGTTGATCACTGTTTGGCTTGGTGAGTTCATGAAGTTGAGCCCCAGGCTACTGGAGAGACGAGTTCTGCTCTGAAATCAACCTCGAAACGGATTGATCCCCAGTCGGTTCACTCTTTGTGCTTAGTTTTGCTAATATCTTGTCCGGCTCTTTGTTCACCGTGTCCAGTGCAGGAATCTTCGCCATGGGAAGGTTTTCTCGCTTTCCGAGGCACTGTGGAGACATTGGAGCGGCTCGCCCAAAACCCAAACAACCAACCAAACGCCCTCTATCTAGAAGCTCTACAAACCACCTGATGCAGTCCTCCCTCACACTGTCAGGGAAAACTTCAGCCTCATAATATGAGAGATATTATGCCAAGTAGCTCTGAAGCACATTGGACTCTCCATGTACAGTCAATGTCATCACATCCAATCATCATACAATAATTGTAGAAGAAAAGAAAATTATTTAAATAAATTAATAATAAGTACCTAATAAAAGAAAATTATTTTCTTTTTCAGTTACGATGATGTTGAGCTTGTGTCCATTCTGAACAACGACGAGCTGTACATCAAGATGTTCCAATGTCTCATCGGTCGAGGCAAATGCACTCCGGATTGGGAAATGTTGAAAGGTGAGTCTCCTGCTAAATGGCTATCAAAATTAGATGTGCAATTTTCAATCTTTCTAACTTCTACGTTTTTTCCAGACGCTCTCCCCGGCGCCATGTTGGAAGGGAGCGTCGCCTGCTCGAACAAACAGAAATTTGGCACCAAACAACTCCTGGACCATCTGGTTCACCGGAGGCCGCAGGACATGAGACTCCTCGAAGGGGAATTTGATCCGGACGCGTCCTACAGGAAGGAGCTCGAAAAAGCGGAAGACGACGACAAAAGAACCAACGTCATCAACACCAAGCGGAGCGCCAATGTGGAAAACGGCGACGTTGAGTTCATCCAGAAAGTTCGAAGAGTCATCAAGAAATGATTCGTCATCTTTTGATAGCGTGGTTGGATCCAGCAATGAAGGTTCATCGATGATGCTCCAAGTAGCACGCCGTCCTTGCTGACCCGCGGAGAATCTCCTGCTTGGTCGGAAACTGCGGCCAGGTCATTCCTGGTACGACGAAGCGGACCCGAGTGGTCGCTTCAGACGGTGTATTTTACATATTGAATACAATTTTATTCTCTGTATGAAGCTGGAGTTGTCGTATCCCCATCTTGCTTGCTACCAGCCCTGTTCACGAAAATGGCTGACCATGTGAACGGTCAAGAACCTAGTGCTTATTTTAAAACGATTTTTCGAACGGGAAATTTAGGTAGGTAGAGGTGGGAAAGGGGATTAATTTTGGGGATTCTGACTTAAATTGATTACAAAATATCCTAATGTTTTGTCTTCTAGGCGTTTTTATGTCTGCTGACCCAAGGGCGACAATTTAAATAAAACTATGTGGGTCCGCTGACCGAGTGTCGCATTTTCAAATAATTTAAAACGCTGCAAATTTTACACAAGGGTTTATTATTCTTTGATATACGTTACTTGTGCAGAAATTAAATTCTGTCAATGAAAAAATTTAAAAAAAAAATTTTTTTTTGGGATTTTTATCTCAAAAAATTTTTTTTGGATTTTTTTGTTCAAAAATGTGTTTTTTCTAAAATTCTGTATTTTTTACTAAATATTTAACATCCTGGGATCCTTCAAAAATCCCATTTTTAGCCCCATGAAAGCCCTAAAGATCGCCCCAGTGAAATCGGATCGTTCCGGGACCCCAAAAACTGGATTCTACGACCGGGACCCCAAAAATACTTCGAAAACGACACCTAACTCGATCCCATAGCTAAAAGCCTTAAAAAAAACCTCTCGTAGCCCCATTATAGCCCCAGAGCGCCCCACGGGTTTGGGCGATCGGACTGATAACCCTGCGGGCACAACTAGATGGTAAACCAAGTATTTTGCCAAAATTTCAGATTTAAAAAAAAATTCCTACTGCCCAAAACGGCCTGGACGGCGGATGGCGTACGGCGGACGGACATTTCGGATTTAGAATGTAGACATCTTGAAACGGATAATGTCAAATTTTGAGCCCGATCGGAGTCGTCGACCCCCGTCGCGAAAACATAGGTGTATTATTACAAGAATAATAAACCAAAAATAATTGTAAAAAATAATAAATTTAAAAAATTCGAAAAAAATTTAAAAAGACTATTTATTTGGCTTTTTTGGTTCTCCTGACCTAGTTGTTGCGATTTAAATAAAACTAAGAGTGTGTGTCCGGTGACAATGTGTCGCCTTTTCAAATTAGGCGTACCTACCAAAAGCGTTAGTCGTGTGTGTGTTAATGTAAATATGGCTGAATGACTGATTACTTTTAGGTATCTCACCAGCCCTCTGTGAAATCACCCATAAACACATTCTGTGTTTCATTGCCTTGCAATGATGGTAATCGATTTGGGGAAAAGAGCGGCTGAGCGTAGCTGAGAGCGGCAATCGATTTGGGAAAAGGGCAGCAAGGGAGTCGCGATTGAATTGGGAAAACGTTCGTTTCGGTTACTTCTGTACGATAGCGTCCGTCATAACAGCAGACGCCCTGGCCAGACAGGGGTCCAGCGAGGACCTTATAGGACCTGAACCCTGTCTAGGTATCACAGGGGCGCTTTTCCGTGAGGTTGTTGGCCAGTGGCAGAGATTACAGTACAGCTGGAGATGGGAAAGAACCCCACATCAGCAGCGGATCACCATCGAGTGTGAGGCCGTGGAGCGCAGAATATTATATTCTGTAATTCTGTACATAAGTATTAATCTCTTCTAATCCAATCTTGCCAGACTTGGAGCAATGTATTGATGTGGAGCTGTGGCCCTTGGAGAACAGGTGGCCAGCATTATGAATGCTGCCACTTTGGGCTTGGCTTTGGCATGTCAAAATATCCGAACTAGAGGCTTCTCTCATTTCAGAACTTGATTTGTGTCTTCCCTTATAGTAGGTTCCAGTGATGAAATTCAGTTCCTATTGGAGCCTCCTGCTATGAGGACAATCCTTTTCGCCTATTTAGGACATTTTATAGATTTTTGGATTGGATATCATTCATTCTCCTGCGTAGGAGATTGCACGAAACCCGACGAACGATGGCGGTGGGCTCTCAGTTGATGACCCACACGTTGACAGTAGGTACGTACTTTCATTTTCCCCCAATTCGATCGTCCCTCGCTCACAACCGTTTTCCCAATTCGATTGCGTTTCAGCCCGGTTTTCCCCAATTCGAATACTACCAACGCAATGCAGAAAACCATGGTTTTATTCTCGATCATAACATTAATAATGGGGGTCTAGGGTGTCCCCTAGTACAACGGTAAAAAGATTTGCTCTTAAAATCAAAGTACCTATCCACGATTTAGTTACATTCATGTATGTATCTATAGTATTACGACTGTCAACAACGCTCACAATTTCTGACAAAAGAATGACTGGCGTCTTTTTGATCCAAACTGCGCAACTGGTACTCTTCATTCAGGACTCAAGTTACTAGTCTCCTCATTATGTGCTCAACTGACTAGGCACCTCACTAAGTAGGTGATTTGGCTCCTTATCAAGTGCTCTACTGATCTGGCTCCACACTCACCACTCTGCTGGTCCCCTCTTGAAGTACTCAGCAGTAGCGAGGGTGTAACTCTTTGAGCACATATTCAAACTTACAATCGTTTGGTGATTTAAGCAGTAGTTTAGTAGCAACTCCAGCCAATCCGAAGACCTGGGAAGCTAGATGCTGTGTGACGTCTCAAATAGTTACCTTCGTTCCTCCCTCAAATTAGAATTAAATTCTCAAATTAGAAACGAATTTTGTTTTTGGAAAAATTGAATAAATTTCTCACTGAGGAGCCCACTTAAAAAAGAAATGAAATTTCCTATTTTGTTTTGTGGGAGTTCGACACTATTCAGAAACTTTTTCCCTAGGGTCGAGCAATGCTCGCATTAACTCTGCTTTCGGAATCACACACATCGCAACACGCCAACAGATTTTATCATCCATATTGCCACCCTTTAATAATTAAAGGGTTTATTGTGCATTAACGAAATTAGTTTATTAGTGGTTGGGTAACGTTTTAAGTGCGTTAGCAATTTTTTTCTCGACCCCCCAGCCCTAAGGCATACCCATGTCAAAAAAATTATTAGGTACATCAAAAAGTCTTCGAGGGTTCTCATTTCTCCATTTATAATTTTTTTTAAACACACTCGGCATAACATGGCAAATAAATGCGTTTTTGGAACATTCGTTATAACTCAACAATTAAACTCATCCCGAGTAGCTGAGGTCGAGGTCATCTCGTTTACACCCCACAACCTCCATGTTTACGCGAACTGAGAGTAAACGTAAACATATTGACGGCGCGTTTCCGGAGATTTTTTTTTTTTTTTTTTTTTTTTTTTTTTTGGCGGTGCGTCCCTTTTTAAGAGACGATTTTTGGTATACACACCCCTACCCAAAACTGGTTTCTCGGTGAAATTTGTCCCGTTAGCGTCGCAACTTTGGAAGCCACGTTTGGCGTCTAGGTGTCGAAAAAAAGGTCGTGGTGTGTGGAACAAACACACAATAGTTTTAATGCAGTTTGTAACATTATTTATGTTTGCAAATTTTCAATGTGTGTTGTGCTTACCTCTTTATCTAAAGTATGAAGAAATCCATAATTTCACTCATTTCCAAGTTCGGTCGCGTTAGATGAAATTTTGTCGAATGGTGTTAAATTTTGAAAATGTTTGGGTTTGAGGGAAATTGTCTTTACCGGTTTGGTCACGAAATCGTTTGGAGAAGTTTCCTACGCGGTTACAACCATTTTTAGATATGCAATTTTTCTTTTCGAGGGAGGGCAGTAAAAGTGGTTTACGGTATTGCTAAGGACCTCTCAACAATGTCCCGGATTGCGAAGGGGCGGGCGTGTGAGGGGCTGAGGGGCGAAAAACAGTTCGGAACCAGCGCCGGTTCGCCACTGAAGGGGGTCGTGGGGCCTGGACGGTGAGAGGGGTGGGGGTAGGGGGCGGCGGGAGGCTGCAAGGAGGCTGTGGGGGCGGGCCGGTCGAGAGGGAAGCTGGAGAGCCGAGGGTTGAAGGAAAAAAGTTGACGGTGTGACAAACTGAAGAGATAGCGGGGGTGAAACGACGGGTCCTGACGAAGGCGAAAAATAAACGCGAAACGTGAGAGCTTTCCAAATAGCTGCTACATGAGGTGCTTCTGACGAGCAGTAGTACAAGAACCCTCCAACGCTTGGAGTAGGGAAATGCTTTTGGCTCGATTCTTAGCAGATTCTGCTTCTGAAGCCTGCTGCTTCTCCTTGGTTCTGAACCTCTCATTAACTAAAGGGGCTAGCGGGGCGTTTCCTCGCCCTAGAGATTGACGCTAACGGTTGGTAGTTGTTGTTTTAACAAAGATCTATTTCTGGCAAGTTCGCTGTATTGGACATTTTTTTAAATCAGTTGAGAGCGTCACTGCAGTCCCTTAGGGTATGATTGCGGCGGTGAGCAGTGACGCCCAGCCACGCTTCTGCTTACTTGAATGCCTTTCTAAGCAGAAACCAGCAGCAGAAGAAACCTCATGATGGTTGCCTTATAGGCCCGCACACGAGCTATCCATGGACCTCCGATCGGGGCCGTGCTCTCACCCTCGTCAGCGAGCATGATCGTTGATAGAACTTACGCCCTTTCCAAATGGTGGCTGTAGTTGAAAAGGTGGGAGTATAGGCACTTACCCCCATTCCACCCATATCAGCTCCCCCAACGGCGTCCCCCACTTCAGTATGGCGCCTGGTGATCAAGCCTCCTATCGTGCAGCTGGAGAGTCCCATAACCATCGCAACAAATATCCACCGGATCCACGTATAACTTAGGATGAGCGCCACCAACTTGGCCGAGCTTGCTCAGGCTCGCTAAGGTGTCATAGCGTTCTTGGCTCGGGCCCTGGGTACTGGGTTCGCGTCCTTTCCTTGTTGATTAACATTGTCAAGGGGGTGTAGTCGCGGCATCTCTCTGAAGAAAGGCATTTCTGAATCATTTCTATGTAAAGTGTGGGGTCGGCTGCCCCATTGTTAGAACCAAAAATCCGGTTACCCAACAAAATCCACATTAGGTACTTTATATCTCATGTTGAGAGCATCCTTGAATTCACTTCCAGAATCAAATCAGCTCTCATTGCTGACAGCCAACCTGACATCTTCACTTGGGACTGCTCTGCCCGGCCTATATAATAGCAATATTGCTCTTCTTTATTCCTCACGAAGTAGAGTGGGGTGAAGCAAACTGTCTTCATCATACTGCTTAATTGATATATTCTTGGCGGAAATAATCTTAAGCTTCTGAAATCCACCTTGGGAATCCCAGTCCTGAATTAGAGAGGGCACGCCATGGCTAGACAGTGGAGCTCCTTCTTCATGGTTAGGAGGTTCATCCCCCCGGTAATGGGGCCCTCGTGTGGACCTATTGCGCGAATTAAACACCCTTCAAGTGGTTACTATGTTCCTTACTGATTAAGTACCTAAGTATTTAGTTAAATTTATCGATAAACAAGGCTGATCAGCCTCTTGCTATCATAAAGTAGGTAAGCTTCTTGAGCAAGGTTTTAATTGCTTGCAAGGTTCCCCTCAATTTTTCAGCCCATTGAGTAACAGCGAGCCCCTCTAATCATAGCGCTTTTTCCCATGGCTGGGAGACGAAACGATGGTCTAGTTAGCTCTAGTGAGTTGGTGCACTTGCAGGTCCTCGTTCTGTCTTGCTCCCTTCGTTCCCTAGACAGAACGAGGAAATAAGTGAATTTTACTTCTACTTTTATGCTCGTACCATCTTGGACCGTTCCACCCTGAATGACAGTGGTTTTACAACACGTCCCCCTCCAAACTTTGCTGTCGGAAAAGAACAAAGAAAAGGACTTCGTTGCAAATCTCAACGTCACTGCGAGCCTCTCTCTCGTAGGTTGGTATAGCCCATCGAAATTTTGTGTCTTGCATGGAGATTTGACGACTTAACATTTTGAATTAATTCTAATAAAATTTCTCAGAAAAAATTCAAAATCTGAACTACACATCCTGGCGAAATTTCTGAACCTCCCATCATCCCGAATTTCTCCACTCATGGGCTCGATGACAGTTTCACGACATCCTTCTGCAGATCTACATGTAGTAGGACTACAGGTGCACCTGTAGTCCTACTATATTTAATGTATTAATTTTTTCAATTTTGTTTAAATTAGTATGTAGGTACTTTTTAATTGACATAAAATTAATTTTTTCGCAATTTTCCTACATCCAAGAATACCTAATGTAAAATTAAAATTTGCTGCGTTTTTCTTCTCCGCTTTATTTGCTAAAATGACACAAGCAGTTGCCACCAGCACAACATCTTCCACTGACGAAGACAGAATCATTCTGACAATTATTATTATTGTTCTATAATACATGTTAAAAATATTAATATTAGTAGGTAACTAATCAGCTGTTGTTACAGCAGTTTGGACGCAACCACTAAGTTATATAAGTCTTGTATAACATCGTTACCTATACAAAAGTTGTAGGACTGTTACACAGCAAAGTTTTAAACAGAGTTACAGTAAACAAATTTTGTTACAAAACATTGTTATTTCGAGGGTCTCACAGCAACAACCCACATCGAAAAAGGAAATAAATTTTTTTAAATATCAACAATGACGCACAGAAACGCGTCCAGTCTCCGAAAGCTGAAAAAGTCTTCCGGCGCAAGACCTTGGGGCTCGCGAGAGCAGGGAATTGCATGTCCACTTATTGTGGTCCATGTAGCTTTCGAGCTGTTAGAGGCTCCTGGACAACGGACACACATGCCTACTCAGTAGTTTTATCTGTGCTCAAGGCTCAACCGTCCGCTACACACCTCCTCTGTAGTAGTTTTTGATCTTGTTATTTCTGTTTCAGCGATTTATGGCCGTTTAGGCTCCAAAAGTTGGCTTTTTCACAATATTAGTGACTTCTCTCGTGACTCAAACACACCGTAGACGCTAAAAAGTACACAACAACCACCATTGTTGCTGTTACTACTTTCACTGACCCTGCGTTGTGTATTAAGTATTTTGCGGTTCCTGCCTTCCGTGCGGCTTTTCTCGAGTTTCTCCTGCATTTTCAAAGATTGTAATCATATTTTACCGGAAGGTGAGTGAGTGTGAATAAAAATACAGCATTGTTAAAATAGTTTAATTATCAACGAGAGAAATGGGCGTTTATTGATCAAGTCAACCGTCGACGCGGAGCGCATGGATGTTGTTTACTTTCGGGACGCTGAATCAATCAGAGTTATAACTATAGTAAATTCGACGTTAAATTATCCGTTTAAAAAGCTGGTTTGGTTTCGTATTGACGAGGAACCCGTTTACGCAGGTTTGAGGCCTGTTCAGCTACTCTGTACGACTCCTTAGTTGAAGGGGGTCGAGTTGGTGTTCCTACTTGTTGAAGTTGTACAATCGGTTTGAGGGGTCCTAGATCCGTAGGTATACCGCGGGGCTACTGGTGGGGTTAATCAATGGATTCGGCGATTTGGTCGATAGAGGAGTTGTTTTTAAAGTTCCTATTTTTGGAAGCGTCATCGATTTTGTGGAGTAGGTACCTGGCTCGTTCAACATGAGATGAACCTAGAGATTCATCCCACATACAAGTGGGGTTTTTGAGAGAATTTGCCCCGAGGGTCGTGGGTGGTGTCATTTTTTTAGTATTTATGTGCCTGGAATCGATTTATTGGTGGTAAGATCTGTCCGTTCTCACAGTGGGGCTCTGCGGGGCTTTACAGTTGCGGTTTTGAAGTGTCGTTTTCGAAGTATTTTTGAACCTAGAAATACTTAGCTGGTGTTCCAGATTCGTACGTATTTTTGGAAGGGCTTTGGCCAGCAGGTGTCGTTTTTGCAGTTTTTTTTTTAAACTTAGAATCGCATATGGGGGTCCTAGACTAAAAAACCCTTCAGCAACGATGTCTCTTTGTAGAAAGTTGGCTGCGCTTGTTGCTGTCACTGCAGCGCATCGCCAAACACTTCAAGAAATGTCGCGATCGATCCAGTGTGCTTAAAATTACTGAAATCGGTACCAAGCAAGTCGGTATAAAGCTCATTGTTGCTAAGTTTGACTGGTTCGGTAAAAATTGGCAATTTCGGTTGTATTGACCACGCTACAAAACGCGTCCGTTCTAACGTGACTCCTGTATTTTCTCAGGGCCTGCCGCAAGCGTCAAAAATGGCTCCCAAACGCGAAAACGCCGGTCCTGGTGGCGGCACCGCCCTCGAATCCCTCGTGAGAGTCGAGGAGCACGATAAGCCTGTTGACCGGGAAAAGACCTGCCCACTCCTCCTCCGCCTGTTCGTGTCCACCGGGCGGCACAACACGCCGAGCGACTTCAGGCCCCCCAATTTGCCGACGAACGAGCTCCAGATATACACCTGGTTGGACGCCACCCTCAGGGAAATCACAGGGCTCATCAAGGAGGTGAACGAAGACGCACGAGCTCGAGGTTTGTTGTACGCTGGCAGCGAAGTCTCATCTGTTCGGATTTTTTTATTTTTTCTAAAATCAACCGTTTCCAGGTACCATGTTTGACTTTTCGCTGGTCTATCCGATCCCGACAGCGTGCGGCTACCGCATGAGGAATCTCGGTACAACTTATTCTGGCCAGCCCAGCAACGACGACAACAGGACCCTCTCTTCACTCAGGTAACTTATATTTTGTGTACTATCTATACCAGTAATCTACATTCATAAAATCTAATTCTTAATAATTGCTAACGGGAATACAATAATTTTGTTAACTCATCTCATAATGAGATCCCCCGGTTTCACCAACCTCATGTTAAAGTTCAAGTTAGCTTTTTTGAGGTTAGAGCTCAAGTTAAGGTAATGATGTTGCAACAACAACAACGTAACTTCAAGTTAAGGAGATAAGCTCCAAAAATCCGCAAGTTAAAAAAGTGGACGTTACCATCCTGGTAACTAAGAGACAACAGCTGGTGAAACGCAATTTATTCGCTAACTCGAGGTGGTGAAACCGGCCCTAAGGATGCAGTTCAGAAATTCTCAGAATTTGTTGCAACATCTTCTGAGACAGGCTCATTTGGAACTTTTATTGACGTGGGCAAAACGTGATTCTCAAACTTCCAAGTATTACTTTGTCACGCTCGTGTTGACCTTTCGGGACTTAGATGGAAACATGGACATGGGTCCAAGGGATCGAGACCGAAGAGGGGACAGACAGGGCTCGGTAGACTGGAGGAAGTCGAGTGTTTGTGCTCCCGGTGTGACAAAAATATGTAACTTTTTCGCCTGCATCTTAATTAGCAGGGGGACCAGTGCCGTCTTTATGTTTAACTAGGCCATTTCATTATTTTTCCTTTTTTTCCGATACTTTTGATTTGGTTGTTTTTTCAACCAAATTAAATTTATTTTCCTTTTATGTCATACGTCTGGACTTTTTTCGTCAAACGAAAACCCAGCCCAAAAGGGCCGAACAACTTCTCTCGGTATGCTGTCTCAATGATTCATAGATAACTTACCTGCAGAGCCTAGCAGTTCGTCAAAATGGAGTTTCTTCCCATTTTGCATGGTTGTTCCACAGGGACCATCTTCATACATGACTTGCCTCACAGTCTAAACTGTGGCGCGTCGAAAAAACCGGCAGGTGTATGGCCCCCTATTGATGCACACTCGAACAACTCAAAACCTCCTCACCGTTCCAGGTTCAACATCGGGGAATACATCGACGTCTGCATCACGCCGCCCTCCCGCGTCACTCCCGGCAACCGTCGCGGCGGAGGTCCTCGCTACTGATATCAACCTCTCCGGGTCAACCCTTCAAGGCTCCCGTGAATCGTCCCCTTTTTCGTCATTCCTGATTTTTATTGTCCCCGGACGATTAAGATCCAACTTCAAAAATGCTTTCATTGTGCGCAGAGATGTGCTGTTTTAGGAGAGTATCAGTCTGTTGTAATGTAACTTTTCATGTTTCACAACAGCGTTTTCAATTTTCTCAATAAAAACATTCAGCGTTTTAGCAAAGTTTTCTTGTACTGCCAGCTTGTTAGGTACAGTCGCAGTTTTAGGTTAGGTGTGCTTCAGTGCATTTACAATTTCAATTACACAGTAGCTTTTTTCTATTTAGAGTTTTCATATAACACAAATTTCTGTCTTATGAGTGTGTTTGTCTAAATACCAAATGTGTCAAATAAACTCACTTAGTATGATGGTGTGTAGTTGGTTATAACAGAGCCCGGAATGTAACGTAATACGAAGATGTTGAGGTTTTATAAAGTTTATTTGGCGGTTTTTGGGGGATAGGCCGGGTCCACTTTAGCCATTTCTTTCAGCCGCCTGAGGTCCCCCTTTATGCCGACGTTGAGCCCCGAGAGGGATTTCCCCGTAGAATTGATCATTTGTTTGGCTGCCAGGCTTTTCTGCCGAATGACTTCTTCGGTGCCTGAAAACGACAAAAGTGAGCCGGGGAATAGTGGCCGATTCAACAGTAAAGGGGGATGGTACCTCCGTGTTTGTTGATGATTTTCTGAAAGTAGCCGCTCTCGATGAGGTAGGGCGGCCTGTGGTATTTGGGGTTTTCCACCATCCACAATACGTATCTTTCGAGCATCCTGAAATTGAAATTCGGCAGTTTGTGAGGTGTCGCTAAGCTAGAGAAACACAATTACAGAGCACTGAGCCAAAGTCTGGAAAGGGAGGGTGGGAGAAGCAGAACAACCGAAAATGCATTGCTCTCCAGTGCAGGCCTCAGCGCCGCTAAGCACAACAAACTCCCCTGTCGACCATTGTTATCTGTCTGTAAAGCAGATATCTATAATGCGAACACTGTTGACCACCTTGATACAGTTCTTGCTCAGTCCTCATGAAAACTGCGCAGGTGAACTGAGCTTGTGGAGGCCCCTTAGAAAAGCAGTCGAAATGCAAAATTTGTTTAGGAAACAGCTGATGTATCGATCGGGGAAACACGTTTGGCCACGAAGACCTCTGAAGGGAGCCTGGAGATTCATCACGTTTGCCCACACGAAGAACTAACCGTCTGGCCACTATTTCGACCACTCCCGGCGATTGATTCCCGTTTCAGACAAATTTAAAATGGCTGTCAACTCTCGAGACTGCAATCGACTTCCTTTTTTGGAAACATCCTGGAAAGCGTGGAGACCATCCTGGCAATCCTTGGAACCATCTAGCCAGCTTGAGACCAGCTCTGGAAAACTTGGGACCATCTTGGCAAGCCTTGGAAACCCTCAGTCAGCTTGGCACCTGCTCTGCAAGCCAGCCTTTAAAACCCTTAGCCAGCGGAGGACCTGCTTTGCACGCCTTGGAAACCTTTAGCTAGCTAGGCAGCAAATGTACAAGATTTGGACAGATCTGGAAAGTTTGGGACCATGATGGCAAGCCTTGGAGACTCTTAGCAAGATCGGTACAAAATGTGCAAGGTTTGGACAGCTCGGGACCATCTTGGCAAGCCTTGGAAACCCACTGGTAAGTGATTCTCGAATGATAGCCAAACTTTCGTGCCCTAAAGCACCATTCATCTTTTGGCCAAGCATGTCCCTACGTTCGCTGTACTGGTTGCCAAACGTGTTTCGTTACCCCGTTTTCGGAGTCCCGTATCGATCACTAAGTTTTCATTTCCGCCACTTCGGCGCTGGTGTCGCTTTCCGCGGCTTCGTTCGTGAGTTAAAAAAATTTTAACTCGATATTTGAATTAGGGATGTTTGATACTTCTAAAGTATCGATACAGTATCGTTCGGTGTGGTGTGGTCGGCTTCCTGATTATTCATACTGGGTAGTTGGTGAGGGATAAGCCGCAGGTAGATAGTTTTCAAGGCATATATTTTGCACAAAATAAAGCCTCAAGGCGCCTTTCGCCCGTCCCCATATATGGGGGTTGGGGTCTCGTCAGGAGGTAGTACATCTGCCGGGGACACATAGAAAGGTATTGGAATAGGCACAAAAAGGAGTTTTTTTTTTATACAGCATACAGTGGTGATTAAGTGTGGGGGTAGTTACCTTAAGACGTGTTTGCATTTATATGTTTAATACTACCAGGAATCACTACCAGGAAGGGATATTAAACATATAAATGCAAACACGTCTTAAGGTAACTACCCCCACACTTAATCACCACTGTATGCTGTATAAAAAAAAAACTCCTTTTTGTGCCTATTCCAATACCTTTCTATGTGTCCCGGGCAGATGTACTACCTCCTGACGAGACCCCAACCCCCATATATGGGGACGGGCGAAAGGCGCCTTGAGGCTTCATTTTGTGCAAAATATATGCCTTGAAAACTATCTACCTGCGGCTTATCCCTCACCAACTACCCAGTATCGTATCGATACATCCAGACAGTATCTAAAAGTATCGATACAATACTTTCAATAAAGTATCGGTATCGAAGTATCGATACTTTTCAAAAACGCCTGCAAATTTTTAGTCAAGGGTTTATTATTCTTTGATATGGGTTACTTGTGCAAAATTAATTCTGTCTCAATGAAAAATTTTTGAAAAAAAGGGTTTTTCTTTTAATTTTTTTGTTTTTTTTACTCAGAAAATATTTGACCTCCTGAGATCCTTCAAAAATCCCTTTTGTAGCCCCATGAAAGCCCTTTACATCCCCACAGTGAAATTGGATCCTTCTGGGACCTCCAAAAATATACTCCACGTCCAAAAATACTTCGAAAACGACACCCAACTCGAACCCGTAGCCAAACTCCTTTAAAAAAACTTTCAATTGCCCCATTTCAGCCCCATAGCGCCCCACGGGTTCGGACGATCGGACTGAAAACCTTGCTCCAAGCCTCGGGGGGTAGGTACAGGTAGCAAAAAAGGGGAGCATTCCCTCGTTTGGTGTAGCTGTGGCCACACTAATTTCTACTGTGATGAGTGAGTTGGGTTGGTTGGTTGGGCCAACATTTTGGTGGTCCGCCCTTCATCGAGGACGGCTGATTCTTCTGATATGAGAGCTGGTGCAGCTCCAGGAGGTGGTGGTAGGTACCTACATCAACTTTCTTCAATTGCTGGTCAAGTTAGAGGTACTGTCAACTACCTATATGCCGTAAGTTTTGAATCTGATGAAATGTGAGGGATAAAAAAAGTATCGGCGCCGATACCGGAAAAAAGTATCGATATTAGAGAGTTCCTAAAGCCACTTTTTGCCTAACGGTGATGAGTTACGGTCGACGTAACTCGAGATTTCGCGCATGCGCAGAATAACGGTGATAACTTACGTCCTTATGCCTAACGTCGAACGTTATTGCCGTAAAGTTACGGCAATAAACTTATGGTCTTAAGGATACCGCCGTTAATAGAGAGTTCCTAAAGAAACATCCGAGTTACGTCAACCGTTAATTTTTATCACCGTAAGGGATTTGTCTAGGGAGAATCAAAGAAAAGCTAACTTCACATAAGACTGTAACAGAGATACGGTCTTATCAAAAGTCACGCTAAATTTAAAGTGCCGCTATTTACGTTCTATTGCTCGAAATTAACGGCGGTATCCTTAAGACCGTAAGTTTATTACCGTAACTTTACGGCAATAACGTTCGACGTTAGGCATAAGGACGTAAGTTATCACCGTTATTTCCGCGCATGCGCGAAATCTCGAGTTACGTCGACCGTAACTCATCACCGTTAGGCAAAAAGTGGCTTTAGGAACTCTCTAATTTCGAGCAATAGAACGTAAATAGCGGCACTTTAAATTTAGCGTGACTTTTGATAAGACCGTATCTCTGTTACGGTCTTATGTGAAGTTAGCTTTTCTTTGATTCTCACTAGACAAATCCCTTACGGTGATAAAAATTAACGGTCGACGTATCTCGGATGTTTCTTTAGGAACTCTCTACTACGATATGTATCGGGAACAAAAAGTATCGATATGTATCGATACTTTTTGAAAATTATCGATACTTTTAAGTATCGATACTTTTTCAACATCTCTAATTTGAATATGAATATCGATTCTGACTTGGAAAAGTAGAGCAGTACAATCACTTCTTTTCCCCGTAAAACGGGCTTTTCTCCCACCCGTCCGGTCACCTGAAGCCTAATAATATAATCATATAGTTAATAATATTATTCTGCTTCTGTCGTAAAACATTTGTGAACACGGTTTGCAGTTTGGAACCCCGAACGCTAAAGTGACGTCACTCCGATAACCTCCCGTAGAGTCACGCGAAACGTTATTTTTATTTACTGAAGGGGAAATCCGATCGAACAACAAGTTTCGCGTCTAAAAATAACCCCAACAAAATACATTACGAGCACCCCAGTTCACCCCCAGGTTGGACGTCAGGCAGGAGCGGAATTCGACCGTGAAATTCAACGAGCCTCCAACCTGCTAAAATGTCGACATGAACGAGGGAAATTGTCTGCTCATTCAGCAAAAGCGAGACCTTCAACAACGGGAGACTTGAAGCAAAACTGGGTGAGTCACTTTGTTGTCCACGTGAGTTTTGACGTTGTTCGCTCGCGTGAAATTTCCACCGAATGGGTCGTACGACCGTAATGACCGCTAATTGATCTAATTGAGGCTGTAAATGACCTCATTCTGAGAAACCTCTTAGGCCAATTTCCGACCGGTTTCTCTGTGTACAAACGAGCAAAAAAGTGCAACCTTGGACTGTTGCCACGCGGCCTGGCTCCTCCAAAGTTCGTGTTGTGGGATTTGTTCAAGTTGAATCAACTCAGTGTTTGTTGAAATACTTGAAGCGGATGGAAGGCTACGCTTGTGAAGATGACGCCGTGTCAATGGCAAGTTGGAGTAAAACGTCATTTAAGGTTTGGTGGTGCTGTTGTGGGGGGAGAACAATCTATTAGCTACCTATCCTCAGACTGACGACGATTGGTGTAGTCAAACTGCGAGTGGCTACATTGCCGTCGCTGAGCAACCTGCCAAAAGGCATTTCAACGGTGTCAACCCCCGAAATGGCCGCTAATGTTCCTTCACGTTGATTTTATATAAAAATCCCGACTATTCTCGGTGTAGGTGTTGTGGACATGAGCCGCTCACGTAACGTCCAGTTCGGCCCTCTAATCAGAGTTTACAGCTCGACAGGTCGTCTCCCAGCCGCATCAGCTGACCAGGTAGTGAGTCAGGTGTGACAGCATGCACGGGACCACCTAATCTGAGGAAGTGAGACTAATCTGAGGAAGTGAGAAGTGCGGAAGTGCTGAACACGGAATAGAATTCTATTCCGTGGTGCTGAAGTAGGGAAGTAGTTGCTCTCTGTTACTCTGTGGGAAGTAGTAAGGGAAACAGGGTTGCCAAGAAAGGGGACAACTGAAAAAAAGGGAATAATATGGGATACTGCTTAAGAAAGGAAAGTACACGGGTCATTTCAAAATTTGGGGTTATTTTGAGCTCGACCGTTTTCCTAAATTAATGTTTCAGTTTTTGCATTTTTTCTCCCTTAAACCTCCTTTGTATGGACCCCTGAGGCAGATCCTGAAGTGGGCGCAAACTTTATCAAGTGTTGAAGTCGTGAGAGTAGGTTAATATTTTCTCCATCCCTACAACCACCTCACTCATCAGGGTAAGTGTTTAATTACAAATAATGGAACTCAAATTACGATTATGAATGACATAGTGCTGTGTATTTTTTCTAATGTTCAGAATCACTGATGTTGAGGCTTGGAGAGAGTGATAAACTTCCAAATCTCTCTCCCTACAAACCAGCCTCTTCAGAGAAGTTGTAGGTAGAGAGGTTTTAGGGAGAGAGATTTGGAAGGTTATCACTCTCTACCAGCCTCAACATCAGTGATTCTGAACATTTGAAAAAATACACAGCACTATGTCGTTCATAATCGTAATTTGAGTTCCATTATATGTAATTAAACACTTACCCTGATGAGTGAGGTGGTTGTAGGGATGGAGAAAGTATTAACCTACTCTCACAACTTCAACACTTCACAACATCATCCAAACAACTGAAAACTTGGAAGTGCGACAAACTCCAGTAGTTTCGGAAGCCCCCTTGCAGCAGTGTTGCCTTTCGTTTCTCACAACACAAAATATTCGTTTTCTGGGAGTGAGCGGGCAGTTCAAAAAAATTGTAGGGAGAGAGAATAAAACCTTGTGACAGACGGAAAACAGCAAAAGCCCTTCCAAATCATGGAATTTTCAATAGTTTTTTAAATTTATTTTGAAGGGGAAAGCAACCTGGACCACTAATATTTTTTATTGCAATTAAAACATGAATAGAGAGTTCTTTAAAAAATGTTCAAAGTTCCCAACCTACCATTTGTGACAGGTGTAGGGAGAGAGAATTGGGGTCTATAATGATTTTTGATTTCTGAGCTTATTGATTATTGAAATTTATGCAAGGTGATCTACCTAGACTCCAACCTGCTACATCTCTAAAAAAAAATTCCGAATTTCCAAGACAAATAGAGTGCTCACAAAAGCTGTGTGACAGTAAATAACCCCAAATTTTGAAATGACCCACACCCTAAAGAAAGGGGAAAAGCAAGAATGAAACGGAGAAGCGTTAAAATTCAAGTAAGATGAGCCTGCCGCGTGGTTTTTACTTCCGCAAAATACGGTTTCACTGATGAACTTCCTCTACAGCCACCATTTAGTTATGAGGTAATTTTTACACCGGACAAGGCTCATCTTACTTGAATTTTATAGCAGAATCCGAAAAACACGGTGATAAAGTGGTTTTATTGCTTCTGGAACCCACTGACAGTTTTCTTCCGGGCGATTTTTACTTCCTCAAAATACGGTTTCAGCCATAGGTTGTTGCCACAAGTCTTAAAGCAAAATGTCCCGGTCATTGACTTGATGCGGGGAGTTTGTCTCTCTTGTGTACCTTTATGGCTCTTTTCCCCCTACTCGAATGCTAATTTCCCTGTGTTTGGCCGCTTCCTTGGCCGCTTCAGCACTTCCTCAGATTAGGACTCCCCGCATGTACATTGTGACCTTCCCTAGGAGGTTGTTTTGACGTTACCTACTGCAACTTTCAAGTTTTCTGGTCATGGCGTTTGTTTGAGCTTGAAATGTTTTAAAAAGCTTGAAACGATTGCTTTCATTGTGTGAGGTGGTTAGAATTAGGTTGGTTGTCGAATTAGAACACTTTGGAATGTTTAAACTGGTATAAACCGTATGTACCTAATCAGTTTTTAGCTTGGGGCACGATTTTACCGTGACCTACCTAACTACCAAAAAAGGACTTCAGATAGCGTTAAGCAACGAGTAGTACCTAAGTAGTAATTTCACATGACGCAATAGCCAGTGAGCTGTGCACCTAGGTTACTGTTTTATTATTCGTTCTAATTTGACAAATTACAACGTAAACTATGTAAACGTTACAATGTAAGTATGTTTGTAAGTGTAGTTGTAAAATAATAATATTATCTTTCATGATAATAAGCGTGTTTCGTGGCCTTCCAATGTTTAGCAGTTCATGGCCGGGGGGGGGGGGGGGGGAGACGTACCGTAGCGTCTGGATTTAGCAAACGCGTTTATTGCATACTAGGGGGCCATTCCCGACCCACATCCCACCTGGCCTCAGACCCCTTCTTCTTGCTTTCCCATATTATTATTTTTCTTAAATAAATACATTTCGAAAACATATTGAGTATAATTTAATACATAGGAGTGAAATAGGTTGAAGTGGCTTGAAACCAGTTTTAAGGGGTTTGGTATTGGAGTTGAGCGGTTTGAAGCTGGCCCAAGGCTTTGAAGTGGTGTTAAACCTAATATAAGGTTTAGAATTGGAGTGAAACACTCTAAAGCTGGTCTGGGGCAATCGTCATATTGGGAGTGGGTTGTAGCCATTAGAAGAGGTTCTAAACCGGTGTTCGAGACTATAAACGTTCGTTGTTCATAGTCAATTGAACCAGGCTTAGACTTGAAAACATTTAGTGCATTTCGTATATCAAGAAGTGACATCATTCTTTGGAATTTAAAGTTTGATTTGAATTGCAGGGGAGCTCCAGGATGGCTGCCAGCCTCCAGGAGTACGACCCGCCCAGTTCGGCGAGTAGCGACAGCGACGTCTGCGACCCCCGAGAGTACGAGGACGTGTTCGGCAGAGACATGAATCTCATCGCTCCTTCGGTCGCTGAAGAAGCGGACATGGTCCCGTCGAAGATCATCACCCCGCCGCAGAGTCCTCGCCCGCCGTCGGCCGGGTCCCAACAGAAGTCGCCCAGGTGATAGTCCAGATTAATGGTTCATGTTCATAACTGACATAGCCGTTACAAAATTGAGGTAGAAGGTTTTTCAACTGATTGGCAGGTATTTTTGGGGTGCTGAATCCGAATCTGAAGTTTGCAGCCACCTAGCTGATAGGCGTCGAGAAACGCAAAAAAAAAAAAAAAAAAAAAAAAGGTTGTAGGAGGACTGGAGGAAAAACTGAAAACTTGTCGCTATAAATTAATTGGTCCAAATTTATAATTGTGGTGTTCACTGACCGCAGAATTTAACTGTCTTTAACTTTGTTTCCATGATTTTCGGTTTATTATTCTTGCAATAATACACCTATGTAATCGCGACGGAGTTCGACAATTCTGATCGGCCTCAAAATTTGACAGGTACATTTCAAGAGGTCTCGATTCCAAAAACGAAATGTCCGTCCGCTGTCCGTGCCGTTTTGGGCAGTAGTAGAATTTTTTTAAATCAGACATTTTGACGAATTACTCGGTTTAACATCTACATAGTTGTGCCCGCAAGGTTTTCAGCCCGATCGCGCAAACGCGTGGGTCTCTGTGGGGCTACGGGAGGTTTTTTTTAAGGGTTTCGGCTATAGGGTCGAGTTAGGTGTCGTTTTCGAAGTATTTTTGGGGGGCCCAGAACGATCCGATTTCACTGAGGGGATCTATGGGGCTTTCATGAGGTTACAAATGGGATTTTTGAAGGATCCCAGGGGGTCAAATAAGGTATCGTTTTCCGAATTTTGGACGCATAATTCATTTGTCGAGGCCCCACATCTGTCCGAACATTGTCCAAAAACAAATGTTTTCTTTAAATTTTTCCAAAAATATTTTCTTAATGACACAGAATTAATTTTCTCACAATTAAACTATATCAAATATCAAAGAAACCCTTGTGTAAATGAGTACCTATATTCGAAACAGAGACGTCTAAAAGTCATGTGTTTCTGCAGTTACCACAAGTTGGAAAAATTGGCTGTTTTTGAACGCCGATTGTGGCCTAATCAATTGGTCGAAACTGAAACTTGGTGGGGGGGATTTGACGAAGAATTTCATGCTTTCCAAACTTCGATTATAATGACCGTTTACGTATAATTCTTCATTTCCAAGATATCAGCGAAAACCCGACACAACGTTCCTAATTTCGATTTTTTTTTTTTTTTTTTTGCGTTTTTTGACCTGACGCCGACTAGCTAGGAGATAGCAAACTTTAAGTTCGGATTCAGCTACCCATAAAACAACCTATATATCAGTGGAGTGCGTTGAAAAGTGCTAGACGTGACGTGAATTGTCGTTTCAGGGCGCGGCGGCAGAGGACGACGTCGATAAGTAAGAGCGCCGCTCTGACGACTCGCCCGTCGGAGTCTGTTCTACGGAGCAACCATCGTACCATTTACACCGCTGGAAGGCCTCCGTGGTACAACTGCGCCGGGCAACAAGTCAAACCGTTCGTTATCGGTATGAACTCTCAACTCAATTTTTTCCATCGAAAGCTTTTTCTACCCTCTTTTCCACAAAAATTCTTTCGTATTTTTTTAATATACACATTGAGAGACTTGGGAGACTTTTTTTTAAAATCCTCCCAAGTCAGGGGATATACTCGCCCATGGAATAAGGAAGTATTTCTTCCATGCTACTCGCCTAAACCCAAACCACACAGACCTTTCTGTGCCCTGTGGTAGTGATGGGAAATCAGTAAAAAAGAGTCGATTTTTTTTATTCAATTCAAAATGGAATGTTTAGAGTACAAAAAAAATTACAGCTAAAAAAGATGAAAAGTTGAAAAATATTCAAATAAAATACAAGTCGATTTCATGAAGAATCATTGTAATTTGATTTTTCAAAACCGATTGAATAGGTCAAAACTTTGAAAAGTAAATGTTCGAAAAAAAATATATTAAATAAATTTAAAAAAATTAGTCACTTTCAAGAAAAATTGTCATGAAAAAGGATTTTTCAAAAAACGATTCAAAAAAATAAAAAATAAAATGAAATAAAATAAAAAATAAATAAAAATAATAATAAGATGTCAGACAAGTTCATAATAAAATAAAAATCAGCAATCAGTTTTATTCATGATAAAATGATTGCCTATAATAATAATAATAATAATAATAATAATAATAATAATAGTTTATTATTATTAATCAGTCGGGGCGCTGATCAGTTCGAGAGACGAACACCAATGTTTGACCAAAAGTCAATCACGTGTTGTAATACCTATCTTGTCGGCAGACAATTCACCTCTGAACGCAAGTTTATGTGAATCCTTCTATGGAGCAAGAATTTCTAAAGCTTTTTCAAGTACAGCGCGGGGTCGGCTCCTACCCCAATAGTGAAAATCCAGTTGGTTCACCCAAAAAAAACCACTTTACTTTAATAATAATTATTAACCTTCATTTAACAGGTTAATAATTATTGACCTATCAGGTTAATTATAAACCTTCATCTTTGTGTGTTTGTAATTAAAACTAGGGGGCCAGGCCCTGTTGGTTACGCCTACCGATCCCCAATCGTTCCGCCCTGGCGGTCGTTTGCTCTCTTCATGTGACCACTATGAAACGTCGTGAAAGTTATAGGATTCATTTGGAAGGTGAACTATATGCCTACCTTCCTACAAATTTTACCAAATGTGGGTCCGCTCTCCTCGTCCTGCTCGTGTTGCGGCTTTAATATATGTAGTAGAAAGAGAAAGCAGTTTTAAACGTTTTGAAATGGGGTGGGCATCGTTTCGTCACACGTCCTTTGTTCTTTGCTCCTGTGTTTGCCATCGGTTCATCACATCTCCTTGTATCGTTCCGTAACACGTCGACTGATAACACCTCTTCTATCCTCAGTTCAGGTTTCAACTTCTGCCAGGCGAGATGTCTCTCAAAATATTTAAAACGAAGCGCGGGGCTGGTTCTCTGCTACATGAGAAATTTTGATTTTGCCGTCACAGAGTCCTGAAATCGCGTGATTTGGTGTGGCGTTGTGTTGATCCCATTGTGTGCGTACCACCAAAAAGGTTCGGATGAAGGGTTTTGGCTCCTCTCTTTTTTCGGTCTGTCTTACATCGCTCATGATGACGTCGAAGATGTTTTTACGAAGTTGATTGCCACGCCCCTACGAGAGATTTTAACTTCGCCGATTACGTCTTCGACAATTTTGTAAATCTCGACTCAAAATTTCCTCCAGTCATGTGGGCATCTACAGCAAGAGTCATTTCATTACCACTCCAACGCTCAATTCTACAAGGCACCATCCGTGTATATGGACTGTCGATTCTTGATTCTCTTAAAATTGGCTGAAAAGGGTCTACTCCCCACTGTGTTGAGTCGCTATGTGTCATCAACCGACTGCCGCCGTTGAAATGTCGTTACTCTTTCTCTAACACTTCTCAAATTATGAGTTCTAAAAGGTTCAAAAAGTTCTTGAAAATTCCAAAGCTACGTTCAACTGTACAGATTTTTCTCTGCCTACGGTGTTCATTCTAAAATATTTTGTATTTTCCAAGGAGGAAATAGGCGTTTTTAAATTTTTCTATAAGCGATTTCTCGAAAAGTTGTCATGAAATTTAGGTTAAAATTAAACACCTGAGTATCAATTCAATGAAGCCTTTTTCTCGAAATTTAGATTCCTTTTCCTCTTTTTTGAGGTTCCATGGCGCTGCTCGGCATGTTAACTGCATTCTGATTGCCTCTCTCGCACAATAGGAATTCGTATTTCAACTTGAGGATCTTTCAGGCATCTGCGGCGGGAGCGCTTCGGGAAAAACGACCGTCGCTACCAAAATCATCGAATCTCTGGATGTCCCCTGGGTGACTCTTCTGAGCATGGACTCATTCTACAAGATTCTCGATGAAAAACAACATTTGCGAGCTGCCGACAATGAATACAATTTTGACCACCCGGACGCTTTCGATTTCGACCTCCTCATTCCGACTTTGCGTCGATTGAAAGAAGGTACGTGTTGCAACGTTGCAGGACCTTTGTTGCTTTTAAATGTTGACTTTTCGTTTGATCTTTCCAGGGAAGAAAGTCGACGTGCCGATTTACAATTTCGTCACTCACGGGCGGGAAAGCAAAACCAAAACCATGTACGGGGCGAACGTCGTCATATTCGAAGGGATCCTCGCTTTCTACCACCCCGAAGTCGTCAAGATGCTGGACATGAAGATTTTCGTCGACACGGATGCGGACATTCGGCTGGCAAGGAGATTGAAGCGGGACATCTGCGAAAGGGGTAGAGATTTGGAGGGAGTTTTGAAACAGTATATACACCTGGTGAAGCCGGCATTTTGCCATTATATTGCCCCGGCGATGGTTCACGCAGACATAATTGTTCCGAGGGGTGGCGACAACACTGTGGCGATCGAGTTGATTGTTCACCACGTTCACACGCAGTTGACAAAAAGAGGGTTTAAAGTGAGAGAGAAACTGGCGAATTCTTACGTTGGTCAGCCGCTACCGTCGTCGATATTTTTGCTGCCGACGTCCCCGCAGGTTTCCGGGTTGCATACTTTCATCAGGAACAAAGACACGCCCCGGGATGAATTTGTTTTTTATTCGAAACGGCTCATCCGTTTAGTCATTGAATACGCCTTGTCGCTTCTCCCTTTTAAGGAAGTCACAGTCGAAACCCCCCAAGGCGTCACCTACATCGGCAAACGGTGCGCCGCGGACAAAATCTGTGGCGTGTCGATCCTCCGAGCGGGCGAAACAATGGAGCAAGCTGTCTGTGACGTTTGCAAAGACATTCGCATCGGGAAAATCCTCATACAGACGAATTTGACGACGGGTGAGCCGGAATTGTACTATTTGCGGTTACCCAAAGACATAAAAGATTACCTAGTCATCCTCATGGACGCCACCGTGGCGACCGGTGCTGCCGCCATGATGGCCATCCGGGTCCTCCTCGATCACGACGTCCCCGAAGAGAATATCCTCATCGTGTCGCTCCTCATGGCCGAATCCGGCGTCCAAACCATCGCGTACGCCTTCCCCCAAGTCCGCATAGTCACGTCCGCCGTCGACCCCGAAATCAACGACAAGTTTTACGTCCTCCCTGGCATCGGGAATTTCGGGGACCGCTATTTCGGGACGGAGCCATCGGACGCTTAATCCTACGTGTTTTAAGTTCCTTTAATTTTGATGAAATGCCTTGAAATACGCAAATGGTGTTGTGTCGTTGAACGACTTCAACGGGCTTTCAATGAGAGTAAACTTGAGCCAATGACCTTCATTTAACTTTTCATTATCTCAACATTTGTGGGACACGATTTCCAAAAAGGTGCTACACGAAGCATCTCTATTGATTGGAAGTAAGAGAAAAGAGATTATTAAAAGAAGTTAACAAAGAAATCCTTAACTGCTGGACCAACTGGGATTTCAAACGGTTTCATATTGGGCTTTCGCTCTTAATCTTGTTGTCACCTTTCAAAACAGCTTTCATCCTCTCAAAGGCGGGTTCACCATAATGTAAGGTGTCACCGCTGTATAATGCAATCCATGTTGATACGATTAGATTAGGTTTGTTCCAGGTCTAACTGCGTCTGTCGACAGAAGTTGGACAGCTGTCGACAGAACCCGACCGTACATACTCGAGCTGTTGGTTTCCGTCCAACCTATGATCGACCTGGAACAGCAGTTTCTAAACTGCGCATGTCTCCGGCGATTTCTGTTAACATTCTGTCAAACCTGGAACAAACCTATTATTAACACTTCCTGCACCGAGGCCAGTAGACCCGTTTTGCTACCTCTCAGAGTTATTACGGTAGGTATGTGCCTTTGAAGAGGTTGAATAGCCCTCCTACCAGACCTTTTTGTGTCAGTATTTCTCCCAGGTCCACTGATCCCAGAGCCGGATATCTTTTTGCTCCAGGGCCTCACACTCGAAAATGACATGGGGCGCTGTCTCCTCCTCATCTCCGCCGTAAATGGAGACATGTATTCGCCCTTTTACGGTCTAGCCCAGCCATCATGGTGTGTCCATGCTGGTGCGGAGTTCGCTGCTGACGCGGGGTTCTTTCCCATCTCTGGTTGTGCTGTATTCTCTGCCACTGGCAAACACCCTCGCAGACCCCCCCGTGATAGCTAGATAAGCCCCTGTCTGGCCCCGGCGTCAGCTTTTTCCCCACCACACGGGATTTCACCGTGAAAATGTGAATGTGCTGTTCCTGCCGGGTTCGGGTAGTGTGCTGCCGGCGTTCAAACATGGCGCCCCCCTTTCGCGTCAAAGTTTGTCTTGTGTCTATGCCCAGATGGGAGCTGACCATGCAATATTTGAGATCCCGACGGATTCACATGAACTTTCCACTGACAAGACAGTATTAAAACGACTTTACGACAGAAGAGTATTAAGTTCCACTTGATTGACCGTGAGTCAAGTACGTGAACCTACGTACCTACCGGATTCAAAATTATGGACATTCCTCTCATTGAAAGCTCCCGCTGATCGACCTCGTCTACTTTTTTGGCAAAATTTGCCATAAATATTTAATATTTATTGTACCATTACGTACCTACCCTAATTTTTAATTTTTCGTTTTTTTTTTTTTTTTTTTTTTAAGTAAACTTTCTTGTCTCACGGAAATGACCCTATTTCCCATTCCTAAATTGATTTGTTCCGCAGTGGTAGATAAAAATCGTTCTTTTGTGATTTCACACGGTCAACTATTTTGCCTAAAGCCAGAATGTGGGAGATTTTTTTTTTTTTTTCGTCCTATTCCTGCGCTTATTCGCAATTTCGGATCACTAATAATTATTGATGATCCGGTGAATTTTTTCTCCTGTACTTAAGTATACCAAGTCCTAGAGGATACTAGTTATTTCTGCAGGATGTACAATTTAGTGGAATTTGTCTTGTTCTTAAGAATAAACGTGAGGTTCCAAATTGTGTCATATTTTTCCTAGCGCCTGTACTTAACCTCTAGTGAAAATAATAGAAAGAAACAAACATCGCTAGCTAGGCGAACACATTCACTTCTACATTAGATACGCAGTGGTGTTCAAAGGCTGAGGCACCAGGGACCGAAAGAGCGGGCCATTAATTATATAATTTTGGATTTATTAGGAGCGGAGACGGACACGGACGTAAAATCTCTCCAATTTCATAACCTGGAGGCCTATTGCCCGATATCAAAACAGTATTGGAATGTTTTTGTATTGTAGTAATAATCCCTTCAATACAAGAAAGATAATACACCCCAAAATAAACCTTCATTAACCAATACTAATCAATACACATCACAGCTTGGAAGAAAGTGACTTGGCTCTACCATATCAAAAGCGTTGGCATTAACAAGCTGAGTAACAAGTTAATGTTGTGCGGTTAACAAGCTGAGTAACAAGTTAATGCTGTGCGGTTATTTTAACAGACAACCTCTTCGACGTCTGGAGGTGGCAGGGATGAGATCATCTTCCTTTGAAGTCGCCAAATGAGTCAAGGGATTGACCTCATCCTCCCAGCTTAAAAGCTCGCCTGGAGCGAGAACAGGGATCAGTCAAGATGTAGTCGTCAAGCCTCACGCCAGTCTCCGACGAGAGTCATCTCCATCTCCAACGTCTCTCTTTCTCTCTCTCTCTCTCTCTCTCTCTCTCCATGTCTAACTTCAGTTAGAGCTAGCTCCCAGGTCAGCTACAAGCAAGTAAAGTTATAATTGCATTTCCCCCACCGAATTGAGTAACATCAATTCTGGATCTTAGATCCATAGCTCATATCATGCCTCCTACAAATAAAGGCTTTAACAAACAGTAATCATTATTCATCCTGAGCTATGCCCTAGTGAGAGTATTAATCCTCATATTAATCACCTCACAACAGTAAAGAGCAGCCATAAAAACTAGCGATGAAAGACATAGGGGTTAGGTGCCGAGCAGCAGATGCAGCTCAAGTCCGCTCTTAAGGCAAAGCCGCAAACTTCGTCTTTTGCGAAAATGTTAAAGATCAGTCCTCTCTTCCGGCCAAGGAGGTGAGAATATTTCCCGGCTTCCGGCTAAGCCGCCATCTTCCAGTCTTCTGAAGGACAATGCATGACTCTTTTCTACGACGTTGAGCCTCTCCCTGAAGCGTTCAAGTTGCAGCCAGGCCCTTTGTCAACATGTCAGCTACTTTCCAGTAGGCACATACTTAATGCCTCACCATTTGCGACCATATTGCGCACAAAATGGTGGTGCTTCGTTTCAAGAGAAACCGTCCGGATCACTGACTTGTCTTCGTACAGGAGAACCGTACCTGATCCCAATTTGAGGGTATGGCATAACAGCTGGGATGAATAATGAATGCATATTATGCACTAAGACATGCAGTGAGACATCCGGAAGTATTCTACCTCACTAGAGCTGACCTCAACGTGCTTCCTCAAATCCACCTATGCCCAAAGGTCTTTGAGGGCTTTAAACATTTGCAGTCCTTTTAACTGATCTGAACCCCCCACTGTGGGTGGTGACGTTATTGGGGTTACAAACTGCCTCCAATGCCTATTATGCGAAGATCGAGTCGCGAATAAGATACGGCTTGTTAATCTACGGCAGTTCGCCTAGCGCTGAATTGACTGCTGTAGCCTATACCTACTCAGTTATGTACTTACAGACTGTCGCTGTCGATGAGGGACTGGTAGAGAAGTTCCCCAGTAGACAGCGCCAGAGGTACAAACCCCGATTTGGTCCATTGGGGCAGAGGCTGTGTGGCTGGCCGTTTGTACGGAAAAGGGTCCGGTTTCCCGAAGGCCATCGACCGTTCTTTTTTCCAGTAGGCCATTTCGTCCCAGAGTATCTGCCTGTAGAGAGCGGCTCTCTCTTCGAGCTGTCGACAGGGAAAGTTAGAAAGTGCCACGTAACCGACTCTCCAGACTGGAGACTCCAGTCAAGGCTGACTCACCTCTGGGTACAATCCTTCCGTGATACTCTCCGGGACGATGACGAGCTCCTTGATTTCCACGGCGATGGAGTTGGCAGCCGTGTCCATCGTCCCGAACTGGAACAACTCTTTGATGATGTCCTTCTCGACGGCTTCGGGCTTCAACCCATTTTCTTTTGCCCATTCACCGAATTCCGTAGCGATCTAACACAAAACTAAGCTGGGATTGATGATTCAATAGAGTCCATGGGTTAATATTAAATATTTTGAGTTAATATCAAATTTTGGTTTCTTTTATTGGAAATGTTTATTTCCGAAATGTAAAGTAACTATCCGAGTTTATCACTTTCCATAATATGGAAACATATTATGTTTATCCGAGTTTATTTTTCCATATGAAATTTACTGTCACGTGAATCGCCGTGAAGTAATTAAAGTGTTCTAGCATTCACTTCACGGTGATTCACGTGACTTGGTTCAACAAATTTTGTTGACAGATCGCGTTCCAGGTCAGCAGGTGGGCTGTTACACAGACTCAACAGCGATTCAGAAGGCATTGGGACTGCTGTCAACTTTTGTCAACAGACGCAGTCAGACCTGGAACAAACCTATTGTAAATTCTTCCCCTCAGTTTGAAGGCCACATACCTTCTCTGTGGTGGGATATAATCCGTTTTTAAGCGGATGAAAATTTTATCATCCAGAAGGTTTGCTGAGTAGGTTTTTTGGACGTTTTGATTACTCTTGACATTCAAAACGTCCATAAACCTACTCCATATATGTTGTATACAACCTACTGCACAATTTAAAAAATTACAGGGTCAGAGACTTTTACAATAATTGTTTTACTATTTAACAATCATCGTTTCCATTGTGTCAACTTAAAAAAAGGTAATCCTACAAAGCTTTTGGCACTCAACAGATGGCCGCTTAATAATTTTAAAATTCTTCCCCCTCTATATGTGGCCCTCATACCTTCTCCGTGATGGGATAGGTATCATCCGATTTTAAGAGGATTAAAAGGTTTGTTCCAGGTTTGACGGAAAGGTTAACAGAAATCGCCGGAGACATGCGCAGTTTAGAAACTGCTGTTCCAGGTCGATCGTAAGTTGGAAACCTACGCTATGTATATATTATTTTTTAATATTATTTAATAATAAAAAAATGATATTTAAGTTTTAACAGTTAAAATAATAGTTACTATTATTTTTCAAATGTAATAATAATTAATATATTAAATGTAATAAAAATTAGAATATTCTTTACATTTAAAAAAATAAGCGAAATACCTATTATTATTATAAGACATAAATGTTTCTGTCCCTTTATTTATTTTTTAAATTGTTTAAAAATTAAGGGACAGAGCAAGTGGAGAAAAATGAATTAGAGTGATCTCGGAGTACTTTTGGTTTATTATTCTTGGAATAATACACCTGTTTTCGCGACGCGGGTCGACGACTCCGATCGGGCTCAAAATTTGACATTATCCGTTTCAAGTGGTCTACATTCAAAATCCGAAATGTCCGTCCGCCGTACGCCGTACGCCGTCCGCCGTCCAGGCCGTACGCCGTCCGCCGTCCAGGCCGTTTTGGGCAGTAGGAATTTTTTTAAAAATCTGAAATTTTGACAAAATACTCGGTTTACCATCTAGTTGTGCCCGAAAGGTTTTCAGCCCGATCGCCCAAACCCGTGGGGCGCTCTGGGGCTAAAATGGGGCTACAGAAGGTGGTTTTTGAAGGCTTTTGGCTATGGGATCGAGTCAGGTGTCGTTTTCGAAGTATTTTTGGACGTAGAATCCATTTTTTGGGGTCCCGGAACGATCCGACTTCACTGTGGCGATCTATAGGGCTTTCATGGAGCTAAAAATGGAATTTTTGAAGGATCCCAAGAAGTTAAATATCTTTCGAGTAAAAATTAAAGAATTTTTGAAAAAACACATTTTTGAAAAAAAATCGCCTCAAAAATTTTTTTTTGAAATATAAAAATCCAAAAAAAAAAATTTTTTTTAATTTTTTTTATTGACAGAATTAAATTTCTGTACAAATAACCTATATCAAAGAATAATAAACCCTTGTGTAAAATTTGCAGCGTTTTTTAAAACGGTTTCCATCGTGTCAATGTAAAAAAAGGTTGGTGCCTACTTAATTCTACAAATCTTCTCTATGGTGCTCGCATAATAATTTCCAAACGTTTTGATTACTCATTGAATGACGTTCATTGAAAGATGATTGTTTCTAGTTTTAGGTTGATGTTTGCTTGAAGATTGCTATATATATAGCATATAGGTAGGTATATCAGTTTGCTTTGGCAATGAATGTTGATTGATAAAAGAAAATGTTTCTTCTCACTCTCACAAATGTTTTCTTTGTGATGGCAAACAAACCTTCTCTATGATCATATTCTCTTGAGAAGTGTCCTGGTTCGTTTTGTTCGCTGCCGCCTCAATTTCCGCGTAGATTTTGTTTTTGTACGTCAAATATGGAGCGTTCCTCGCTTTCTGTTTCTTTTTGTCTGCCGGCCTGAGTGAGGCAATTTGTTAAATAATATTTTTTTAAAGTGAAAACTGGGAGAATAAAAATTGTGAAGCGTACAGTTGTATCTTGTCGACGTTGACTCTCAGACTGATTTCGGATGATGACGACAACGTTTCGGAGTCGGAGGACGAAGTTAATGAAAGTGGGCCTTTTGACGTTGGTTCGACTTCATCAGGATCCGAAAGATCTATCTGGATGAGGTAAAGAAATTGTAGTTTCTAACTTGTATGGCAGCAATGTAGGCGTTTAAGGGTGTGCAAACCTCCAGGAAAGCCTCTTCGCGCGGCAGTGCCTGGCCGGGAGCTGCTCGGGTGCCGAGGCTGTGTTCTTTCCGTAGTTGGAATCTGTCCATTCGGTCTGTGTCGCCGTCGCTTCCGGCGGTACCGTCACTGAGCATAGTAGAAGACAATTCGGGAAAATCTCCTTCCTTGTTGGTGCCTGCGTAGACGGAGCGAATTAGTAAATAAAGACTGATGGGATGTGGCAGGTGGCAGTTGGCAGGGAAGAGTCAATTCCGGAAGATTCGGTCGAATTCAAGTTTGCTAGATTTCCGAATACAGCAGACTGCTATAGAGCCCACGAGGGAACGCCAACTTGGCTACCATTCCAACCCGGATGGGAATAACAGCACAACCTTATTATGGGGAGGGACTGCAGGGCCGGTGGGGACCACTGTTGGAAGCGTTTGTCCCCAAGGAGGCTTCAAGGCAGCAACTAAGGCAGCACACGCCCTGTAACAAGACAGGCTGGAGACAACCTGCTCCACACCGGGAAAAGCTTAGCTTACATAATGGCCCTCTCCCTCGCAAGTGCTTAAAAAAAAAAAAAAAAAAAAAACTTCGCTGCGCCCTCTAGGCCACTGCACCGTTGGCAGCCAGGATCAGCTGACATCCTGCAGACTAGAGTGCACTTCTTAGAAATTCAAGCCAGTTTGTGGACGCCACCCCAAATCCTTACCTGAAGACATAAAAGAATGCCGGTCCGAAGTGTCAGACAAAGAGTCTGGAATCAGGTTAACACTCTTAATAACCTGATACACGCCTGCTTTCGCCAAATGTTTCTTCAACCTCCTCGGCTTCATCTTCTGTTTTTTCTGTTGAAGTTAAAAGGTGGGTAACATACAATTCCAGTTTTAACTAGAAAAAGAGGTTCAGGCCTGAATCCGGATTACTTTAATTTCTGCGATTTCAGAGCGCTCCAGTTCTTTGAGAAACTCTTGCCTAGCAGCTCTGTCTTTCCTCTCAAACGGGCTTCTTGTTACACTTCTTATCGTTGGCTTGATCGGTTCACTTCCTTTTGACCTTGAATTCAATTACTTTTCTCAAAGGACTATTATTGGTGAGGGTACAAAACGTATTGTGACCAAGTGTGGCTCGAGTGGATTTGGTGCTACGCTTGGGGCCTTGACAGACACGGATCTGACGAATCTACAATGCTTCAGCTAGGCTTGGGAAGATCTATAGAGCTTGGACTAGACTTTGTCCGATTTGTAATCCTCAGGTCAGGGTTGGTTGGACTTATAGAGCTTTAACCAGGCTTTGAAGGATTGACAATGCTGGACAACGCTTGGGTGGATTGGTGGAGCCTGGGGCTGACATTCATTGATAGTTTGGTAATGCTCACGCCAAGATTGGTTGATTCTAGAGAGCTTCAACCAGGCATTAAAGGGTTGGCAATGGTATGCTCTTATAGATCTATAGATCCTGGACATTCATTGGTAATGCTCATGCCTAGTTTGGATGGTTCTTCAGAGCCTGGAGCAGGCTTTCATTGATTGAATGGTAATGCTCTTACCACGATTGGTTGGATATAGAGGATAAACATTGCTTACATCAGGCTTTGATGGATCTACAGAGCCAATACCAGGCATCTTCTGAGCTTGGACAAAGCATTAAAGCATTGATGGAGTGGTGGTGGTTACGCTCAGGTCAGGCGTAAGTGAAAATACATAACTTGTACTAGGCCATCGGTAATGCTCAACCAGGCTTGGGCAGATCCTCAAACCTGGGGCCAGCACGAGCTAAGCTTAGAAAGGTGTGCAGAATGAGGCTATAATCCTCAGGCCAGGCTCTATAGCGTTTGAACCAGGCTTGAGATTACTCATTGCATGGATTACTACTGATCATGCCAGGTCGAATCTGTAAGGCTTTAACCAGATTTTGAACAACGCTTACAGCAGACTTAACAGAATCATACACCGATTTTGATGAACCGACAAGGTGTGCAATGCTCAATCTGAGGTTTAGATCTGGGTTTAATTGGTATACAGTGCTTGGACCATGGTTCGCCCAAGCTCCCTACTACATACCTGAGGCTATCACGGATTGACCCTAAAAACTCGATTTCAGCTTCTTCATGATCCTCTTCGCTCTCCACGATCACATCCGGGCAAGGACACATTCTCATCCTGGTTCCCAAATCCAACTCTAGTTTCGAGTCTATCTTGGCGCCAGAGATTTTTGTCGCAATCGCGACGCTTTCATCATGTTTCATTTCATGCTTTGACGTTGAAGTGACATTGGCTTCTGACGTGGCTTGTGGAAACAGCTTTTTGGAACTCCTAGCCAACTTGGTAATCTCAGAAGCTATCCGCGCTTTCCTATCAGCATCCACCAGAGTGCTTGACAAAGGGCCAGTGCTCGGGACAGCGCGCAACACTTTGGACGAAGCCCCAGAAGGGTGAGTCAAAGCCGATGCAGTAGGCTTCACGCTAGGTGTGCTGGCCACGGTTCGCATCGAGACGATGTCTGCCTTATCCACCATGTAAGTTAGGTTTGGTCTACTACTTGTTATTCTCCCCCCCAAAAAAGCCCCAGAATCACAAGTTTTTTGTCCCCCCTTTGAGAATCAAGTAGGTGTCAACAAGAAATGTTGTCACGCTGCTACACTGTAGTGGTTCGTCACCGTAAACAACTTTAGGGTATAATATGAAGTAGTCTGGCAAAATGATCATCTGAAGACATAGTTGCTGATTCTACCTATGGAAGGCAGCGTTGTGCTTTTTAGCCACGGACTGTTTTTTTTCTTTTTTCTTCAACATGCTGGAACGTCGAGTCCTATCAAGGGTCAACTGAGACTTAATGATCTGTCCGAGCTCTGTAGACACTCCTAAAGGTCAGAGCACACAGAAAGCGAACTGTCCGCCGCGAACCGATCGCGCGTCAGAGCGAACTGTGTCCCCTGTGTTGTTGCACCGAAGCGGTTCGTCGCGGTGGTTCGCTTTCTGTTTGGCGGGGATGGTGCAACAACACAGGGGACACGGTTCGCGGCGGACAGTTCGCTTTCTGTGTGCTCGGACCTTAATCGTGGTCTGAGAATTACTCACCCGTCAAATCCTGTACCTGAGCTAGATTGATGAAGCTTGAAAAAGGGCTCTGTAGGTCCTGCCAAGGAGGACCCTACGATGAGATTCTAGTCAGATCGTGCGCAGGTGTGCGTATTAAAAAAGTGAATGAGGAAAAAATTGTTTTTGTTAAAAAAAAGGATAATAAACAGGTAAACATTTAGATTTTGCATTGTTCAAGCAAAATTATTTTAAATTTAAGCAGAATTATTAATGCAAAATTATTTTTCAATTTTTATGCAAATTATTTTAAATGTTATTTTGTTTAAAAAATTATAATAAAAAGCTAAATATTTAGATTTTGAATTTTTTATGCTAAACCCATCTCTATCAATCAGTCCGTCAACTTGAATAATTTCCGCCACCTTTTTGCGTCATCGGCCCCATTGTGGATGCACTATGAGCATGTCAGCATCTCATAGTAGTAGTGACGACTGAGCCCGCCAGCATCCTCCTCAGCATGGTTATATGAAATTAGCTGAGACACCCGTGCTTCGCTCCATCCCCCGTGCAAAAACCAGTAGCAACTCGTAATTTTCTTAGTAACAACGCCCGTTGGCCCGTTTCTCGTTGCGAAGTATCAAATTCCCGTCCATCACCAATTATATGCAGCCCATAGCGCCCAGTTTCGAAAATTTTCCTAGCAATCCCTAGTAACGACGCTATTTGACGGCTTTTCGTCGTGAAGGAGCACCCGAAAACCGATGAAGGGGATGAGGGAGGAAAAATCAAGGTAGCCTATGACCATCGCGCTGGTTTTTGGAACAGGTCGCAATAAACGGCACGCGAATCGGTCATTCCGTTCAGGCGTGAAAAGGGAACAAACAGACATTTCTCAGTTATTATTAGGTGGATGTTGGCAGCTTTCAACTCCATGAGCATGACTATGATGAGTTGCTTGTTTCCACCGTTTGCAAGGAAATGATCTTGGGAGACCGAGATATGGTAAGACAAGCCATCAATTGAATTGAATAGATGAGCGCAACCTTTCTGTTATTACGATATATTTAATGAGCGAGAGAAACTAAGAAACAGTAGGTATCTAGCGACCAAACTATGCCACACAACGCATCAAAAATATCCACGTGATGCTCATTACGTAAACAACTGCACCCTAACGACCGATACGTAAGAAAACCTTATGCCGATCAGAGGTAACGAACGGCTCAGGCTGCAAAAATCGTTTTGGAGTCGTTGGAATCAGCCTAAAAAGCTCATTCCATAGACCCTTGTACCAACGAAATCGGACAAAAACTTTCGTCCCCCTTTTGAGGCCTCCTTAGTTACACATCAGAGATAAACAACTTTCGTCGTGAAGGACCACCCGAAAACCGATGAAGGGGACGAGGGAGGAAAAATCAAGGTAGCCTATAAACACCCCCCGAACTCGCTGATCACAATGAGACCACCCTCATGAAAATCTGTTGAACCGCTCGGGCGTGATGCCGTGATACACACACACACCCTTGTCGAAGAGGTGAGCGCACCTTTCCTTTTTTGGGAAAATGTTGCGCTAAAAAGGAAAATAGTCGCGTAGTGACGGAGTTTTTGACTGAATGGCTTTTGACGGAAAGTGGGAAATTAGGCAAGCTTTCAACTCCTGTACTAGTAGGTCAAAAATCAAGACTTGATGCACTTAGTGCATTTTGTGTGAAATTTAAGTGTTTTCATTTTGATGATAACATTTCTCGTAGAACGCATAGTTTCGGAGTTATAAGAAAATAACGAAAAAAGTACCTGTAGAAGCGAAGCGTAGAAGGGAAGCAATTAACAAACCACTCTCTGTAATGTTGTAATAATTTATTAAAATTCAACTGGTAGGTCTGAAACAACAAGATGGAACATGTTGAGCTGTCGACAATCAATAGACAAAAAGCTACAAGAAAAACAAAACGCAGAAGTTGACTGCATCGAAAACTTAAGAAACACAACGAGACGCCTTCAAGACATCTGTTGACGTACCTAATAAAAATCTTGTAAGTTTCCCGCAAGAAACGGAGCCCTCGCAAAAACACCAATTTTCCCCGCAGAAATCGCTCTTCGTTCAACAGTTTTGTTTTAAAATTGTTTGGGGGTGAACAGTGTGATCAAGTAGGCTGTTTTCAATGTTGTCAACAGCAAACTGCCTGCACCCAAAATAGGTCCAAACGACATCTCATGCAATAGGGGCCAATTTGGGTTTTTCGAGGCTTTTTTGGCGGTGATTTTTAATAAGTTCAATCGCACAAAATAACCAGACTTTTTTTTCCTAAACTTGATTGTCTAGCAGGAACCCAAAACGTGTCCAACCTGCGCAACAGTTTCGACAGCCAACAAGTTCCTTTGGAGAAACGAAAAACCTTTTTTTTTTTTTTTTCGTCCGATTCGTCGAACCGAAAACAACGGGGCGATGAATTCTATGAACCAAAGAGACGGCAAATTTTAGCGATTGAGGAAACGTTCTATTGTTTCTTTTGTCGCCTACCGAGAACATTACACATTTTTATCGCTAAACAAAGTAAAAACACAAAAAAAAAACAAAACAGTAAGAACGAAAATACTGATAGAAAGATTGTCTTTTAACGAAACTACTCCGCCAACACATAAAAAGTTTAAAAAATTTTTGTAACGAAGCAAGTTTGGATAAATTTGGCCAAAATCAAACAATTATCCCGAACGGTTGTCGCAGACTGAACAAAATTGAGGCAACAAAAATAGGATTTTAAATCGGGCCGTCTCTTTAGTGTTGCAGTGTTGCTTTTTATCAAGCAGTTTTTAAATTAACAAAAAAACAAAAAGAAAAACGAAAAAAAGGAGGAAAACCTTAACGAAAATTTCAACGGTACATCCAACAGCGTTGCGGTTTTTCCAACGCATGAAAAATCCCGAAATGTTTCGCGGGACGTTTTTATTTTACTCCGAATACCAATTTTGGAAGTTTTTACAATTTGTTTTTAATATTTGTCTTGACGGACTTTTTTTGTTTTGTTTTACATATACGTTTTCCGGTCAAGTAGATTTTTCTTGGAAAGCGATCGTGAGGTATTGAAGAAGGCATTTTATTTTCCCTAAGACGAGATTTAAGGCATGACTTGGAAGAGGCGGTGTTTTCGGTTTTATTAAAGTTTCATGGAAATCGGTTCGAATCTGGTAGCCGAGTTGGCGTAGTTTAAAGCAAGTGGAGTTTCATCGAAAATTGTTCATTTTGAACAAATTTTGGGGTAAAGCAGAGTGATACGCAGAGGGGGTTTTATTTTAAAGGGAGAGTACGGATAGGGGTGCTGTTGGATGATTTTTCAAGGGGGAGGCTAATGACGTCGCCGGTGAGGGCGAATGACGTCACTAACGAGGCGTGAATCACTACCAGCCCCTCGGCGTCAACCTGTGGTAGGCCATCTGGTTGTTGCCGTTGGATTGCGGAGAGGACGCGTTGTTCTGCGGCGGGTGGTGGAGCATCGAAGGGTGCTGAGGGTGTTGCGCTTGTTGCGGAGGAGGCGGCGGCGGGGCTGCCATGAATGGCATTGGCGCCTGGAAAAAACAAGTCGAGTCAGTATGGCGGAAGTGCAGCGGGGAAGGTTGGTGGATGTGACGGACCTGTGGGCCGCCTTCGGGTCCTGGGAAGTTGATGGTGGCGATGACGGGCGGCATGCCCTCGCTGTGCTGCACCATTCGGACCATCTGTTGGTAGGGCTGCGGGAGGTAGCCTTGAGGGGGGTAAGGCACGGTGAACTGCGGCATGGGGGCCGGTGCCAGCAACGGCTGACCAGTCGCGGCGGCCACCTAAAATCCCAAAGAACATGTAGGCATCAACAGAGTGAGAAAACAGCTATGACATGTAGTTAAATCTCAGACCAGGGCTGGGTAGTTCTACAGAGCTTGGACAGATTACTGCAGCTCAGGTGACCCTTGGCAGGACCAGGCTTTGGCGGATCAGTAATGCTAAGGTTTAGGCTTTGATGGGTCAGCAATAATCAGACTAGGCTTGGAAGCACAGAGGATTTACAGATCCTACAGAAGGACCAGAAGGAACTGGTTTGGATTTTGCCAGATGGCTCAGGTCTAGGCTATGATGAGTCCACAGAGCCCTGGTCCAGGCAGTAAAGGCTCAGCAATGCTTAGACCAGGTTGGCAGGACCTACAGAGACCTAGTCCACACTTTCACAAATCACAATAGTTAGGTTGATGTTTTGCTGGCTCCACAATGAGGTGACAAAGCTTTGAAGGATATACATGACTTGACCAGGCTCTGACAAATAATTTGTCAGATTATTATCAATATTGTCAATTATTGGGCTCATGCGCAATCTGCGTTACAAGTACATATACCATGAACAATCAACACAGTACTCCAACACTTACCATGCTCGTCTGCATTGTTTGTGAAGGCTGCGAGGCGACGCCCATGTGAACCTTGTGGTATCTTGCCTGCTGAGCGGGGGGCTGGGGATAAGGCGGTTGAGCAGTCGTCACGACGTACGCCGGCATCATCATTGGCATCATTGGCGCTTGCGGAGGCATCGGGGCATAGCCTGCTGCTGGCGTCTGAGGAGTGTGGGGCCTCGATTGGCTGGGCGTGCTCATTGCTGGGGTGAACTGCTTCGTTGGATTGTAAACGAACTCTTTCGCGTTGGGATTCAACGTAGACTTGATGATGGGTTTTGGAGCTTCCTGTTTCGGCCCGGGTGACGGCCTTTGCATCCCCTGGGGACCCTGGAAAAATGAAAATGTTCTACCACCGCACAAAACAACGGGCAAAATGAATAACACCACCTTTCTAACCTGGTTGTGGATTTCAGACGGGCCATTGTGCATCCTTCCAGGCATTTGCTGTTGTTGCTGCTGTTGTTCATCTTGCTCATTCGGTCCGCCGTGGGGACTCCTCTTTGCCATAGCGGCAGCCACTTCGTCAGATTCTGCCAACTTGTAGTCTTGACTAAACGCCTTCAACTCGGTCGTTTCTTTTCTCCTTCGGGCAGTTTTGTGGGACAGTGGACCTGCATCAAGTTCAACGCTTCAAAAGTGTTTGGAACTATAATTAATCAAATGGAAGAGACGTAAAAACAATCCAACTACCAACCTTGGCCAAGTGACGGGGGCCCATGGTCGATGACGGAATGCGGAGTTACTATGGGAGGCTTCCTGTAGTGCAGCTGATTTTGGACAATCGGCGGTTGCGGGCCCATCATCTGCACTTCACCGTCCTGATGGTGTGGCGGCGGTTGTCCTCTCATTTCGACGACAGTCGCCGTCTGGCCTCCTATCATGGGGACACTGTAGGCTATGTGGCCGTAATGGGGTCCTCGAGGGTCTGGAGCACTCACTGGGATGGGATGACCGGCGTAATGACCACCCCTGTGCCCTGGGATGTACTGAGGCTCAGGGCCCATGTTCGACGGTGAAATGGAATTGTTGTTTGAGGGGTGGTTGTGGACGTAGTTATGCACCTGTGGAACAAGACCGAGTTAAGCCACGTTTACACAGTTGGGAGAAGGAGTGTCCTTGCATCTCCACTTATCAATCTCATACCTGATTGCCGCGGTAGTCGTTGCTTTGGTTTGGGTTGGGGTGGGCATAGGGGCCTCCACTGGCAGTGTTTCTGTGATGCGGGTCTCCCTGGGGTGGGGCCTGTTGGGACATTTGAGAGGCGTTTTGCCCAACGTACGCCGGCGGAGTGTGATTGTGCTGCAACAAATCAATAATCAGAGTGTTTTGTGGGTGTTTGCCATAGTAATGGTTTGTGGCGTACCTTGTGGTCGTGGGCCGGGTTGATGACCACCGGGGTGGGCACAGGAGTGGCGTGAGGTGCGCCGTAAGACGACGGCCCAGGCGGCGGGTTCCTGTGGTGTTGGGGCGGCGGCGGCTGCGGCTCGCTGTGGTTGGTCGTCGTCGACGAAGCAGAGGATATGGTGCTCGTAGGACTAGACATGCTCCCGTTGCTCGTCGACCGGGACCCCTCGCTGCTCCCAAAGTTCCTCCCGTGCCGTACGTTCGAATTAACCCGCTGTGGCTTTGGTGACTCGTAGACTGGACCACCATTGACCCTCTGGTCAATTCTTTGGTCAATCCTTTCCCTTTGGTCTATTCTTTCCCTCTGTTCGGTCCTTTCCCGCTGCTCGATTCTTTCCCTTTGATCAATTCTTTCCCGCTGTTCTACCCTCTCCCTAAAAAAATCACAAAATAAACAATCAAAATTTCATCAAAACTAACGAAATGAATTCTAACTTGTAAAAATCCTACACCCATACCTATCGTTACTCCTTGGATTCTGCTCGGTCCTCTCCCGCTGTTCAACCCGGGGCTCCCTAGTTGGTGCCGCATGAGCCTGCGGCGGGTGTGCCGTGACCGTCGGCGTAGCGGACACTGCCTTTGCGGATGCAACTGGCGGCTGTTGCGACGGCGGGCTCGACGATGACGTTCTCGCCGACTTGCCCACTTGGGAGTTCTGCGACGAATTTTTCCGCCTCTGGTGCGGAGGGACGTATTTGTTGGAGCCGTCGCCATCGTGGTGGGGCCTCACGACGGCAGCGTATTTCTCCTCCTTAAATAATATGAAACAAGTTTTAGTTTAATGTGTTGGCACGCTTGTCATCACTCAGTTTTACCACTCACTTCGTCGCCATTTTCAAGCTCGATTCGGTTCTTGTAGTAAGTCGAGCTTTCGATTTCACTGGCTATTTTTGACGCTTTGGCTTCAACGTCTTTGAAATCCTTCGACTCTTTTTGGAGCGGAGTTGTGTACCCGGCCAGCCCGTGGTCGAAATTTGACGTCACACCGAAGTTTTCCTCGTTTTGCCTAAACATTTCGTTTACGTCCCAACCGTTCGCAGTGCCGTCGAGGTCAAAATCGTCAGCTCCCGTATTAGCTGCATCCCACGGCTCCAATTCCTGAAAGTCAAAGTTAGTCAATCAGACTCGTTAAATCAATTGTGCGAACGAAGTTACTTGGGAAATGGCGCCCTTAGCGATCCCCCTGGCAGAAGCCCTTCAAAAAACCATTCTCTGGTCCGACAAGTTAGGCCGCGCCATAAAGCCCCATGGGGCTCCGCATTGAAAAATGGAGCAGCGAGAAAAAACATCCAGGGGCTCGTCTTCAAACTTTATTCAGGTTATCTCCATTCTGAGGTACTTCCAGTGATCACGAACATTTGAAAAAAGATAAGTTGTTCCATGTGGTTTATCTGAGCTCAGAAAGGGGTAAAAATAGATTTTGCCTTCCTAATGAATCCCTTCACTTTCATCCTTAATTTCTTTGAAAAAAAAACAAAAACAAAAAAAAAAAAAAAAAAAAAAACCGGACGGTAGACCAATGGTTCTACAGTCAGATCATTTAATAATGATTAATTTTACACCAACCCTCTACTTGTAACCAACCGCTAAACTTCCTTAGAGACCATAATAGACCTTAGAGACCAGAATCATGTGATTATAGTTTTCGCGATCATCTACCTCCTAATGACCAGCAAGAACGGCCCACCTTAAACCCACCCAAAAAGATAGCACACTCGACTCCCCGGTCAATATCCTTCAAAAATCCCTTCGGCAGCCCCACAGGGTCGGCCTTGTCTGCAACCACCCTCAAGTATTGCCCTAAATTACTTAGAAAATGACACCGCACTTCAGGCCGAAAACCCTTCAAAATCCCAACTATATCTCCTTAGAAGCCTCACACACTCCCACAGTGGAGACGGACCGGCGTAAATCGCTTCTACGTCAAAAATTATTCCAAAACAACACCTTACTCAACCCCTGGTCACAAACCATGGAAAATCACTTCTACAGTTCCTCAAAATTCCCCCTGAGACTTGCGTGATGATCGTAAAGATCTGGAGCCACCGAAAGTTAATTCAACGTTGAAATTACCACGAAAACAACATCTCACTCGACCTCCTGGCCCTTTCCGAAACTCAACCTGTACCTCAACTTCCACTATACGTACCTTTTCCCCCAAAGCCCCGTTGAATTTACTTATGGCCGAATCCGTCTGGAAAGTGTCCCTAGTGGCGTAGTCGAGGTCCTGGTCGATGACGGCGATTTTGACGATCCCCTGCTGTTTGAACACCATTTTCCCGACGACGCTGTCCAGGCAAATGTGCATCGAGTTGGTCGGGTCGACTTTATGGGCGAGCTCGACGACGACGTCGAATTGAGGCGAGAAGGTTTTGAGGATCCCTTCGTAGACGGGGCCGGCGGCCGTGTGAACTTTGACGTGGCTCCCGACCAAAGCGACGACGGAGTTCATGAAATAGGGGTTACTGTAGATACCTGGACATGGGAAAGACATAGTGTAAGGAATTAAAAATTATTTTACTTGGAGAGAAGTACGAGAGAGGAGGAAGGTTCGAATGACATCATCGAAGAGAATCGTCACGGCACTCAACGTTTCCCACAGTTTTCTACCACTTTTACTCATCAGAGACCCCTCTCGTAGCACCTTTAATGAAAGCCTCAGTCTTATTAATTCACACTCCTCCTTTACTAATTGATGATTAGAGGGAGAATACACTTCGAAACAGGGAAACTTCTCCTCTCCATGGAAAGAACTGAGTGACGTCACCCTTCACTCGACTCCGCAGCAAGCTCCCCCTCCACCCCGAATACCTACGAGTGACGTCACACACACCGTCATAGAGCGTGATAGCTATCAACGTTTTCTCAAACAATCTTTTTTCTCCTAAATCTACCAGTCAAGAGTCCCCTCTTACAGCACCTCTTTTTGAAAGCTCACAACTCGCTCTATCATGCATAATCCTCCTCCAGCAGAGGTATATAGCTGCTGCTGCTGTGCTTTACATAAGAAAAGAATTGGTATTTGATTCTTCAGAGTTGCATCGATTATTTTTTACTGTTCACGCTGACTTTTCGAAGCAGTTTCTTCAGTTGTACTCATATAGGTAATAATTATTATTAGAAGAGTACAGAAACTTAAAGATTTAAGAAGCAGATTAAAGAAACTGCTTCGAATCGTCTGCGTAAACAGTAAAAAAACAATCGATGCAATTCTGAAGAATCAAAAACCAATTATTTTCTTATGAAAAGCACAGCAGCAGCAGCAGCAGCAGCAGCTATATCCCCCTGCTGTGTATACCCATTCTATAATTAAAAAAAAAAAAAAAATTAAAAATACCGTGGCATTTTTGTCACTTAACATCTTGAATCAACTCACTGCAAACACAACTACATTGAAGTTCAAGTTCAGAAGGAGAAGAAGAAGAACAGCATTCAGCGAATCTGGGTTTTCATAACGATGTAAAAATGCTTTTTTTTACTAGGGTTTGTGTCGGGGTTTGTAAGCTCGTCTAATTTTTTGTAAGCTCGTCTACCGTTGTGTATCGATATCCCGTTAGTATCAATATGTCTACAAAAAATATCCGTCACATTTGATATGCGTATCAATCGATGTTTTCATCTCGCTACATCGGCCTTTTTGTACTCTAAAACGCAGCCCCTTGGCACTTGAACCTTCCCAAAAGGAAGGATATATCGATATTTTGTTGTTATCGATATTGCTTCTGAATAGTGTTTTCCGGTAAAATTATGGAATGATCAAATTTTGATAAAATGAAGGAAAAATTCATTGGTTCTCAGATATATCTCAGAGATATTATCGAATCTTGGAGAGTGAATGATCGCGATTCTTTCCAATACTTTTCTAAAAAAATCATTTTCGAGCATCCGACGTCCCGCCACAATGGTATAATATACCACAGTGGTACACAGTCGCTTTGGTCTGAAGCATTTGATCAAGAATATTATATGAGGCTGTAAATGTACTATTAAATCATATTTACGCTAATTCGAAAAGCGACATATGGTCAGCCTATTAGTTTTTTTTTTATCGCACCCCCTGGGTCGGCAGACCTAACACCTAACGCCTCAGACAAGTTCAACCTAGATACCCTCGTAAAAAACATTCTGTGTTAAAAATGAAATTCTTCTTGAAGATAATGAAGTGTGAACTCTTGGTATGTGAACAATCAGCATTGCCTTAGCCTAAGTTCTTTCATAATTACCGAAGGCTTGGAGAATTTGTGAAGGACAGACTGAAGGGAAAATAATTTTTATGTTTCTACCTAATGGAATGAACGAATATGAAATGACTCCTGAGATACACGATGTATTTTAGAGGTTTTTGAGAACTCATCCGATTTTTTTATGTTCCGAATTGGACTACTGGACGAATGAACAATGGAAAGTAGTGAGTGGTACAATGTGAAGAGCCGGAAAATCATACATTTCTGTGAAGCTAAAATTTCAAATTAACAAACAAGCTAGAATTGCTCCTGCTTTTGGTTTATTATTCTTGGTATACTCAATATACCATTGTAACCGTTGTTTGAGGTCGAATATTCAGATCGGCATCAAAATTTGACACACGTTTTCAAGATGTCTAGATTCCAAAAACGAAATGTCCGTCCGCCGTCCGAGCCGGTTTGAGCAGTAGACTTTTCTTAAATCTGAAAATGCTCGGTTTACCATCTAGTTGTGCCCGCAAGGTTTTCAGCCCGATCGCGCAAACGCGAATATTCAGGGGCTACGGGAGGTCTTTTTTGAAGGGTTTCGGCTATGGGGTCAAGTTAGGTGTCGTTTACGAAGTAACTTTGGACGTAGAATCCATTTTTGGGGGTCCCAGAGCGATCAGATTTTACCGAGGAGATCTATTGGGCTCTCATGGGGTTACAAATGGGATTTTTGAAGGATCCCAGGAGGTCATGTGTTTTCCGAGTAACGTTGGACGCATAATCCATTTGTCGAGGTCCGACATTTGTCCAAACATCGCAAAGCATTTATTTTTCTAAAATATTCTAATATTCTAATATTATTTACTTAACGACACAGAATTAATTTTTGCACAATTCCTCTATATCAAAGCATGATAAAAACCCTAGTGTAATACTTAATTAGTGATATCAAAATGAATCTGGCAGCAGAGGGCGTAGCACGCTTTGCAGAAATCGCAAACGAGGGCCATCCTAATCAAAATGCACACACTTTCATCATCAATCGGTATCAAAAATCGCCAGATAGGTCGATTTGGGTTCAGTTGAGTTAGCGTGGCATTTGACAGTTGAAAGGAATCGACCAAAAAATTAAAAACCGAACCAATTATGATCCAACTAGAAATTCCTCTGACGTCAAACAAAATAGCGAACGGAACTGCGGAGCCGACCTGAGTAGTTCACACTTCAATGCACATCTCGTATAACGTGGAGGGTACCGTCAAATTTTACGCTAATGGGGAACTAAACATCGCCAAGTGTCATTTCGTCTCGGCGAGCATAGTGAAGCCATTGCGAGGACAATTTCGCCCGCAGCGTATTGCAGTAACCCACTCAACATGTATCATATTATCCGTAAACCCCCGACAAACTTTGAAATTTCACGCCGGAGAAACGAACTCAGCTAAAACCTTCCTCCAACAAGGTGGCTCTATCAAACCCTCGTAAAACACCCAGCAGGCCACGCTTCAAGAAATACCGTTCATTCCCAGTAAATACGCCGCCGTGGAATCCCCCAAAACCGCCAAACTCACCTTCGGCCTGGAGGTTCGTCTCTTTGGATTTCGGGCTTCGGGCGGAACTGGGCCTCATCTTCTTCTTTGTGCTGGACATGGCGTGAAAACCGACAATTTTTATTCCTTTTTGAAACACCCCTTTCGAGCCAAAAAAAAAAACACCTTCGCAGAAATCGCTCGGACTTACGCTGACGCGGTCACTCACCGGGTTTAACGTAAGACTTCCGAAAAAGAGATTTTATTATTTTTTCCGAACAGATTAAATTATTACAAACATACAACAACGAAAGTTTCTTTCTGTTCGACGGGATTATCAACACTTCCAAATCTCAGTTCAGACTAAAATCCTGCAGAGGGCGCACGGTTTTGATAAGCCTTATCAGTAAGCAACTCATCTCTTCTCGGTGCAGTAAAAAAGTAGTCCCTGAAATTTCGTTTTCATAGGAACTTTGAAGTTAAAAAATGTTTTTTCTGCAAGTTCAATGCCCAAAAACACAAAAATTATTGACCATTTCGTTATTTTTAACGATAAAATTACGTCTAAATGAGAGTTTCCCCAAAACTTGATTGTAAAGGATTTGGCCTTGTTTTGGTGTTTGATTCGTGTTTATTGATTTTTCTTTCTTCCAAACCTATTGGGTGAATATCGAAATTGTTTGTCTTTTCACACCAATTCTTTAATAATAAGGTTGTTCTGGAAAAAATTAACTGTTGGGAATTAAAAATCTGGGAAAAAATCGGGAACAAAAATCTAGTCTGGTCGAGTCAAACCTGGACGACATTTGCAGGGGGCTTCTGACATAATTTCCCGCCAAATGAATCATTTGAAATGATCCTTGGCTTGGCACCACAGATTAAACTTCTTGCCAAGAGTGGTAGCCAGTTCTTGGCACTCTGGCTACCACATGGCACGAAGTCTCGAACGCTCCAAGTAGGCGTCCGGAAAACTACTGGTGCGGAGGTTCCTCTTCATCATTAAATTTTCCCATTAAAACTGTGAGGAAATACAATCCATGCATTGGTGCACTAATGGCCGTTTTCATAGTTCGGGTTTCATTTTGGGAGATTCAATTTCACCATGCGTTTTGGGGTGGGGTTAGGCTTCAAAGCATCCGAATTGGTCTACATGCAAGAAATAGGAGAATCTAGCCAAATGATGCACTTTTTGTATTCTTTGACCTGCCAATGTGAACGAAAGCACTTTCAGCGTCAGTAGTACGTCAGTCAGTCGGTGACCTGTCGAAACACATTTCAAAAAACGCTGCAAAATTTGCACAAGGTTTTATTATTCGTTGATAATTTTTTTTAAATAAATAAATAAAGAGAAAAAAAGCTGCAAATTTTACACAAGGGTTTATGTATTATTCTTTCGTAAAATACATTTAAAAAAAAGTTCTGTCATTGAAAAAAGATTGAAAAAAAAAAAAAAAAAAAAATGTCTCAAGATGAAATGTTTTTAATTTTTTGATTTTTTTTCGGAGTCGGTTTCTCTCCCTAACCACAAAAAAAAAAACCACCAGCACCACCACCACCATGTTTGGTACAATGTTTGGACAGATGCGGAACCTCGATAAATGGATTATGCGTCCAAAATTACTCGGAAAACGACACCTTATTTGAACTCCTGGCATCCTTCAAAAATCCTTTTTGTAGCCCGATGAAATTCCAATAGAGAATTCGGATCGTTCTGGTTCCTCCAAACATGGATTCTACGTCCAAAAATTCCGTTTCATACGTCCAATCTTCGGCGGTATCATTTTTGATGCCTGGTGAAACGTACCTATTTTAAAATTTAAAAATTTAATGCAACTAGTGGACAAGAAATCTTGTCCTTCATGAAGGAGTTCAATGCTGAGAAGGAGCCTCGCTTCACTCGGTCGTACTGATTAGGCTACTATAGTAGCCTACTTAAGTATACTTAAGTATACTTAAGCAGTAGTATAATTATAATTATATAAGTATAATTATACGATACTTATATAGTGATTCTTAGCAGAACAATTGAATGGGTTATTTTAGGAAGGGCATTTGTCCAAAATGGCGATTTTCTTGAAATTGCGAAACATGAAACTAGAGATGAAAATTCATAGGTTGACGTGAGGAACGGCAGATTGTCTATGTTCCTTCCTCCTTCCCATTAAAATAGAAGCTTGAATGATCTATAAGTTCTAACAATATGCTGTCTTAACAACTATAGTGTTCTCTAGTGCCTATTTGTCATAATGATAAGAAAAGTTTTAATGAAAAATCGGGGGAAAACGGAAAATTTCAGAAACCTATTTCCTACACAAGCCCTTCATCAATCGCTCATTTAACCAGAAGGTAAAATCCTTCAACCACCGCATCCGCTCCACCCTGAATCCCTCTAAAAGCCTCGGATACGTCTGGGACCCCTACGAATCAAATCCACTCCAGAAAACGACGCCTCACTCGAGCCCCTAGGGGCTGCTGGCCAAAACCCGTCAAAACCCGCACCAGTAGTACCTACCTCAATAAAAGCCTTACACAGCATCGGTAGTTTAATCTTTGCACAGCAACCAAGGGTGGTCGGACTGGTCTAGAATCCCTCTGAATCGTTTCTATCCAAAAAAATTGCTGCCAAAACGACACCTTACTCCACCCCCTGAGAAAACCGTGAGAGTCACTAGGTACTGAAGTAGCTTCAACTGTTGATTCCAGGGTTGCCTCATCCTCACACACTTTTAGCAATCTTTCAATTTTATTAAATGAATTTCAGGCTAAATTTTAGCGCCTCCACATCTCTGAAATTTCACGGTGACGACATAGAGAGACAGCAAGTTGTCATTAGGTAAATGACAAATTTTGAAGGACATCAGGAAATTTCAACCTGGGTTTTCTCTAGGAAGTTTTTCAACGGCAATCGATGTAACCATGTTTGAAGACTCAGAAAATGAAAAAAAAGTGAAAATGGCCAAAAACGTCACATAGCCCCTTTAAAAAAACCAATTCAATTGGTCACAGATGGGACTAAATCAGATTTAGTGATTCTCAGATTGATTGATCAGATAAAGAGATTCTCTTCTGGACCTCCCATGCCAAATTGAAATCGGGTCAATTGGTCACAGATGGGACTAAATCAGATTTAGTGATTCTCAGATTGATTGATCAGATAAAGAGATTCTCTTCTGACTCGCATGCCAAATTGAAATCGGGCTATCCGCAACAAATCCCCCCCACACCAGACCCTGCTTGATAACAGCAATAGGTCATTTTCTTCATTTTATGGTAGGTATTTCCCGATTTCGTTGGTTTGAAAGGACGTTGCTATTCGCATTTTTGGATGTGACCCCAAAAGATGGGGAAAACATTTTAGAGCCCCGTAGGTAGGAATGAATGGTTGAATTAATTAAATTAATTAATTAATTCTTCCTCAAAGAATTAATCAAATTTTTATTAATTCTTTGAGGAAGAATGCGCACATCCTATATTTACGCCACTTCGAGGTCGCCATGGGTTCGAATCCTTTAATCCATAAGGGCACGTAAATCCACGTTCTGCTGTTTTTTGAGGCGGGATCTACTTACAAGTAGATCGTACTAGATGCTCCGGCTCGCTTTGCTCGCCTACGCACCCAGCTGGGGGGCTCCGCCCCCCAGACCCCCCGTGGGCCTCGCTACGCGAGGCCGGTGCCTCGCTTCGCGAGGCCGATCGCTTAAGCAGAATTGTGGGTGAATTGCCGCTTGTGGGAGTATTGCCACCTGTGGGTGTATTGCCGCCTGTGAGTGTATATTGCCGCCTGTGGGTGAATTGCCGCCCACCAGACCCTCCCTAGTGGGTGTATTGCCGCTTGTGGATGTATTGCCCACTGTGGTTGTATATTGCCGCCTGTGATTTGGGTGAATCATGGTATGAAAATGATTAGCCGAGCGAAGTAAGGCCCCCTTGTCAAAGTGCTAGTCTATTAGCTGAGCGAAGTAAGTCAAAGTGCTAGTGAAATCAATTTTCAAAAGTCTACTCTCTACCGCCCGAGCGAGGAACCCCCCCCCCCCCCCCCCCTCCTTGCCATAGTGCTAGTGAAATCAAATCAAATTTGAAAACTCATAGGGAAAAAACCCATGGGGCGATATGGGGCTAAAAAGGCCGAGAAGATGATCAGCTGAGCGAAATAAGACGCCCCTCCTGTCAAAGTGCTAGTGAACTCAATTTTGAAAACTCCACCATCATAATAATAGAATAGAACTACCTATGTGGGTGGCTGAGCAAAGCGAGCTCCCTCTGGCCGATAACATGATCGGCAGAGCGAAGTAAGCCCCCCCCCCCCCCTCCCCTGTCAAAGTGCTAGTGAAATCAAATCAAAATTCACAGTAAAAAACCCGGTGGGGCGCTATGGGACTAAAATGCCGAGGGGTTAGAGTTAAGTGTCGTTTTCCAAGTATTTTTGGGGACGACCTATGGAGCTTTCATGGGGCTATACGAAATTAGACCCCCTGTCAACGTGCTAGTGAAATCAAATTTCCACCATCAATAATAATAGAACTACCTATGTGGGTGGCCGAGCAAAGCGAGTCCCCTGGCCGTTAAAATGATCAGCCGAGTGAAGTATGCCCCCCCCCCCTCCCAACCTGCCATAGTGCTAGTGAAATCAAATCAAAGTTGAAAATTCACAGGAAAAATATGGGGCTAAAATGGCGAGGGGGTAGAGTTAAGTGTCGTTGGAAGGGAGGGGGTTGAAGGAGGGGAAAACGGAAAAAATCCTTGAGGGCGCTCAACCTATCTCAGAACGTAGAGCATTTTTGAATTTCTCGAGATTTTCAAGAATATTATATATATTAGTGATATAGATTATTTATAAGGGTCTTGCGTGATCGCTCGTACATATAGATCCTTGTTTGGGGGGGGGGGGGGGGGAGTAAGGACCCCCTGTCAAAGTGCTAGTGAAATCAAATTTGAAAACTCCACCATCAATAATAGGAGAACTACCTATGTCGGTGGCCGAGCAAAGCAAGACCCCTCTGGCTAATAAAATAATCGCCCGAGCGAAGCAAGACCCCCCCTGTGATTTGAAAAGTTTGAAAAAAGCCTCCCCTGGCTGGTAAATTGATCGGCCGAGCGAGAAACCCCCCCCCTGGCAACGTGTCAAATTTGACAACTCACAGGAAAAAAAACCCTGGGGTGCCATCAATAGTTAGTTGCTCGCCTACGCACCCAGCTCAGTAACCCTCATAACCCTGCATCAAGGTCAACTGCTCCTTCAACATCAACCCCCCTGGCTGATAAAATGATCGGCCGAGTGAAGTATGCCCCCCCCCCCTCCCACCCTGTCATAGTGCTAGTGAAATCAAATCATAGTTGAAAACTCACAGGAAAAATGTGGGGCTAAAATGGCAAGGGGGTAGAGTTAAGTGTCGTTTTCCAAGTATTTTTGGGGAAAGTAAGGCCCCCTGTCATAGTGCTAGTGAAATCAAATTTGCAAAGCCTTCCCTTGATAATAATAGAACTACCTATGTCTGTGGCCGAGCATTGCGAGTCCCCTGGCCGTTAAAATGATCGGCCGAGTGAAGTATGCCCCACCTCCCACCCTGTCATAGTGCTAGTGAAATCAAATCATAGTTGAAAACTCACAGGAAAAATATGGGGCTAAAATTTGTAATTTATTACATATAAATATGTAGGTAGGTAGGACAATTGAATCCCCTGGCCGGTATACGGATAGATCGTATACGAAGTGACGACATCCCTTCTATGACTGCTTCAATCGTTAGTCCCACCAAGGGTTAGGGTTCCCTAACACTCATCATTATCATTAACGTCAAGTCACCACCGAAGTGACTGTAATCGCGGCTGCCTGGTGTGATTGAGTAGGTTTTACGACCGAGCGTTCCTAGTTACGAGTAAATACCTACACGTTTCTTATAATTTAACGGCCTCAGTCGTTACATTGAAAAAGAACATTTCGTCATTTGCGTCGAGCTAACGCAACTGCAGGGCTGCCATCAATGTTTTTGCCGATACGGACCCTCAAAGCCAACACTTGACTTAAGTAGTAGGTTCTCATTTTTATAGGTTGTGTTTTAATAATTTCTTCTATGGTGATTTATTATAGAGATAGATATATAATTGATGATTTATCAAAATATCGTTTTTTAATTTTGGTTTTTCTTTTTGTTTTATCTATAATATTATAGATAAAACAAAAAGAAAAACCAAAATTAAAAAACGATATTTTGATAAATCATAAACATATGTTTATGATTTTAAGACCAAATTTAGTCTATCACTACTGTTGCAGGTAATGGTTCATCCGCCATACCATAGAAGTAATGGTGTTCTATCAAGCTCAACTTTGTATTTCGTCTTCCGATTTTTCCTTACTTTTTCAAAAAATTGCTCAATGAGTGGGTAGGTACCTATTTTTTGTGTCTCATGCTCCTCAATACTTGTCATTAAATACAGTTATAACTGTATTTAATAAACAGTATTGTTCTTGTATACAAGAACTATCAAGTATCTTCTTGAATGAGTATAGGTACCGTTACTTTGGATGTATCGAACGTTGCTACCTGCTGATCTTCGATAATAAGAAAGTCGACATCTTCTTCGAGTAGGTGTCGAACCTAAGGTAAAAGCACCAAAGGCGGACACAACCCCAGTGGCGGACACTGGGACAAAAAAGCTCTCAAAATAAGGCTAGCAACCTCCCAGGGCTCTTGATCCTTCATTTTTCCATTTATGCTATCTCTCTGTGAGCAGTTAAGATGAAGAAGAAGAAGATTGACCAAGAAATAAGATAACAGTGCGAATGCAAAAGTTACCTTTCTGTTTTGAAGTGATTTCGGCTGCTCTGGTTACCAAAAATGGGAAGAAAACTGAGGTGAGTTTTAAGGAAAATAATCGATTTTACTTATTACCCTCTTGATTTCTAAGTTCCTTATGGATTGAACAACAAAGTTGAATAATAATTTCGTGAATAAATTCCATATTTTCATTGAAAATCGCTCTTTTTGGGCGTCCACTACTGGACCCAGGAAAAATTACAACTACCCCAGTTGCGGACGCACCTGTCCGCCTTTGGCACCTGTGCCCTATCAACAGTGCTCCTATGGCGGACGGGAGTGCTCCATTCCAATTTTAGTCTTGGTTTAAAAGTTAATTGAACAATTTTATTTTCTGAATTGGTTTTGAATGATTAATAGTAATCATGGTTTCTTTGTTTCAGATCAGCAAAGAAGAAAAGTCAGGAGAAATGCAAAAAAAAAAGAACCCTTTGCTGCAGTATTCAGAAGCGGCTATTCCTTCATTTGATTCAAATTTTCTTCAATCTGTAATTGAGGCGGTGGATTCCTAAATTTTGGAATAACTTAACTTCTTAACCTGTCTACACATAACTTGTTAAGTAACTGTCTATGTCCAATTTAGCAATTTTTCAGGAAACACGAAAAACATGCCTTAACCCAACCAATAAGCCGGGAGACGTGAATTCTTTTGAATTTGACTCATTTGGCATCACTTGCCAGAGTGCGAAAATTTTGAACTAAGTTAATTATGAAAGGCGCCAGTAAATTGAGATTGAAAAATGAATGTAGACACTTTTGAAACGAACTGTCGAATGGAACGAACCCCAAAGTTTGGGAGCCAAAAAACCAGTGGAAAGGAGACAGGTTTTCTTGATTCTGAAGTCATTTTTCGATGGAGCGCGGGAAAATGGTTCAGAATCCACTGCTAACTACTAAATTTGGCCGAAAATGAATGTAGACAGATTTGGAATCCACCGCCTCAATTTGATTTAAGGTTTTTACCCATCTCTGCTAGGTACTTGATTCAAGATTCCAATAATAATTATCCACGAGAATCCATCTGATCAAAAATTTATCGTGGAAATTTATAGACTACTTCGTAATTATTGGTCTTTTTATAATTATTATAAAAAGACGATTTCCGACGAAGTAGTCTATAAATTTCCACGATAAATTTTTGATCAGATGGATTCTCATTGACGGAATTCTCAGATGGATCTAGATAGGTAAAGGGAATTCCCTTTATCTCGCCGCATCCACCTTACATTAAGATTCCAATTTCTTACTGGAGTAGATAATATCTATCATATTATGATACCTTGCTAACCTAGGTAACTAAGCAACATTAAATGTTGCTTAGTTACCTAGGTACCTAAAGTTAGACGCAACAGAGAGTATATTAATATAAACCTTATTGGTAATATAAGATGGGGTAACTTATCTGAATATTAATGAAAGCCCCCATGTAAGTGCCTATAAGTTCCACTGTGACACATTTTCTAGTTCAAATACAGTTACTTAAGAGAAAATCTTTGTGATTTTAGCGTAAAAATAATGTTTTCTAAGCATTTTGAGTTTCTGGTTAGTAAAGGTCTGTTAAAAAATTTTTTTCTCCTATTTCCTATGTCAAATTTGTTGAAGTAAGACTGTATTATCTTTTTAAAAGGCTGATTCGTCATTTTGACAATTTTTTGTGTTTATTTTCAACGGAGAAATAAATTATTTGTTGAAATCAAAACTGGTGTCCGCCATTGGATCCCGAATCGTCCGCCACTGGTGCAATGTGATTTTTTCGTGTCCGCTACTGGTGCAAAAACTTGATTTACAAAATCATTGTTTTTTCCGTGAACGAGAGAATAAATGTAATAAATTTTTATTCCAACTTGTTCAGGGAAGTCCAAAATACCATAAAATCAGTTGAAACAAGAGTTAAAAAGTATTTTCGAAATGTGAGCGATGAAAGATGTTCATTTTTTTCTTAACACGTCCGCCTTTGGTGCCTTTACCTTAATGGTGAGTTGAATAATAGTAAGTAAAATTATTTAGCTACCCAGGTGATCTGCGAAGGAGAACTTGGTTTTTAAAAGGGTACCTCATGGGACCTCAATGAGGTCACCTCATACAATTTTTACGAAATGAGCCCTAAATTTAGGACTTTTTTATTAGACTTCCTACTCGCTATTGGTTGTTGTAACCTGTTTTATAAGTTTGTTAGGTAATACAAACTAATGTTGAGCTTGTATTCACGACGTTGTTCACAAACTTTATTTGTTTGGCGACAGTAAAATCTTGAATGAATGAATGAGACCCATTAAATCGGGATGAATGCCAGCCCCAGGTGTGAAACGAATAGAGATTCTGGGATTCCATGAGCTACCATTCCAGAAGGAATCCACCCTATCCAAACCTACCTGTTTAATGCTAACTCCTGATTTAGCATTAAATGCTAATAATCAGAATTATTCTGAAGAAGCATTAAATTTTAATGCTTCTTTATTACATAACATGTAATGAAGAAGCGTATATTATACGCTTCTTCATTATATTTCTTCTTTCTTCATCGGTATAATTTATACCGTATAATTTATACGCCACTTAATTACGTAAAATTACAAGAGTTTGGCAACATTGTTCAGTTTCATATTAAAGAAGAAAATGCGATGTTGTAGGCAATCAGTGGCAAACAAGAGAAATTAACAAATTTATTAAATAAGTTACATAAAACAAATCTTGTGGAAAAAAGAAAAATACAAAATATACCTAGGTAGGCACTTATCATTTAACGTTTCGACTAAATTGATTAGTGACTACATTAACGACAATAAAAAATGGTTTTTGTCTTCATAACAAAAATTATAAATTAATGGTGTGTGTCTCATGAGAGATGCATTAAATGGTAAATTTTACCTAAACTGTGAGATGAAACTACTACCAACGGGCAGACACAAAATTAATGTGAGAGAAAAGTTGCGCCTACATTGGTGGGTCACAAGTGTTGGCCTAATAACATTTCAATGTTGGCAGGATTGTGGTTGGATGGCCTGACTGCTCGAAGCCAATGAGATTGTGGCGTTGGCGTCTACCTGTCTATCTCATTAGCTTTGACGTCATGGTCCGGCAACCCACTGATCGTCGTGGGCTCGACCGTCCCCAACGTCGACGTCGGCTGAACTGTGTCTTGCGTCAGGGCTTTGGCCGACGGCCTGCGACCCCAAAGGGCTTCTATGAAGTTGGCCAGAGCGTTGGGCTTCCTGGTCGACTCTGGCTGGGCGTTTCTCTTCGAACCTCTAGGCGGCGAGGACGTCGACGTCGTGACGAGCGGTCCCATTTCGACGAGGGTTTGAAAATCGACGTTTCTTCCCAAACGGAAACCCACTCCCACTTTGGTGAGGTTCATGCCTAAAAAGAATGTTAATTAAGATTAATCGACTTGAACACGCTGAACCAATCATCTAGGTCCTATAATATAGTGCAGTATATCATACTGTACAGATGGTACTGGCGAAAGAACTAACAGTTTGTAGTTACTACAAAACATTAAAAAAAGACGATTGCAGACGGAGTAGTCTACTTATACGATACAATATAACTTGTAGACGCGTTTCGGTTGGTTAGACCATCATCAGTACCTACAATATCTACCATCAGTACATCATCAGCAGGTATTGTACTGATGATGGTCCAATCAACCGAAACGCGTCTAGAAGTTATATTTTATCGTGGAAATAGACTATAGTCTATTTCCAAAGTATACTTTGTACACTTTGTATACAAATCTTTGTATACTTTTGTCTGAAATCGTATTTTTTATAAGATGGATTCCCACTGTCTCGCCACATCCTCCTTACATTACTAAAAAACCTGTATCGTCACGTAATCTACACGAACCAAGTCTGATTGGTGGGATCGCGGTGTAGAACACATTAAGTAACCCCGATAAATCCTCGGGAAATAGAACGAAGGCACGTCCTGAAAAAAAAAAAAAAAAAAAAAAAAAAAAAAGCTCGAATCAAAACGTCAAGGACTGATGAGCAGCACTGGCAGAACCCAACATCAGAAGTGGGATCGTCCGAGCGGTACTTACCCACTGAAATCACCACAATAAGATGTAAAGCTATGCAAGTGAGAAGCTTCATATTTCAAACCTGAAACAAAAGTAAATCAGATATCATCAAATCAAGTGAACTGGTTTCTACATTCTACGCTAAGAACTTCAGCGGAGAGAGAAGTGCCGTTAGGACAGAATTTTTTTAAGGGCGCCTTACCAGTTGAGGCGGCCTTACGTAAGGAGGGGTACTTTTGGACGTAGAATTTTTCATTGTAAAATTTGCAACGTTTTGATATTCCAGCAAGATGCAAAGCGGCTAACACACTCCACTTATCATGAGCCCTTCCTGAATGCCAAACAATTCGTCCGTGACACTTTCGGCTTTCACTCTCTTTATTAACCAGCTCTATCGGGGATTACCGCTCAACATCTCTCCACGGTGGGTGCACCCAGACCAAGCAAAGAGCCTTGCTTCAAATCGCCCATCAGCCGAAATGTTGGCCAAGTAGGTGATTGGCGGCGATGGCCGATTGCGATGTCGTTTTCTTCGCGAATTAAACTGGTATTGAGACATTTTATATTTAATAGCAACACTTCCAAAATGGATCAGGTGGGTCTTCACGTAGGTGTTTGCATTAAGGAAAGTTAGGTACAGGGTGAGTTGCAGATTGGCAAACTACTTTCTGAGTCCTTTTTCAAAAGGTCGTAAAAGGCTGCAGATTTTACGCAAATGTTAATTTAAATTGTGCAAATGTTTGAGTCTGATGATTATTTTTTAATTGCAAATTTTAAAAAAAACTGTACACCTCTATAGTGATAAGAAATACGGAACCCCCATATATGGGGGTTCCGTACAATCCACTTATAAGTGGATTGTACATTAAAAAAAAAAGCTTGAAACCCGAAACCCCACTCGTCCTCCTCCCCTAAATCCTCACCCGTAGCCCCGCAGAGTCCCACGTTTCAGCGGTCAGCCTGAAAACCTTGTGGGGACAACTATAGTTATATTGTATATAACTATATATATATATATATATATACATATATATAGTATGACTGACCGTCTATATATAGACAACCGAATAATTGGCAAAAATTTCATAATTTTAGAAATCATTTTCCAACTTCACCGACCTCTAAACGCCCACTTAGATCGAGTTAGGCGAAGGCGGCTAGTCAGATGGCATCATACAAAAGGTATAGTTATGTCTGGAGGTTGCGGAATCCTTTCTCGATGTTTGAACAATGTTGGGTGCAGCAGGCGAATGCTAGAAAACGCGAACGCACTTTCAAATAATGGTTCATTAAAAACTCAGATAATAGTGAGAAAAGGTTCCGTGATTACTATCTTTACCAAGTTGGTAATACCAACGCAGAAACGTAGAAAATGGAGAGAGAGGAATATTTGGAACAGCTCATTATTGGATGAAATGGGTAGCAAGGAAATGAAGCCCCATAAATCTACGGATTGCACGTTCAAAAATGCTTGAAAACCGACACCCCACTCGACCTCCTCCCCTAAATCCACTCCCGTCACGCCTTTGAGTCACCATAATATTTTCAGCCCGATCGATGGTATATTATACCATCGATCGGGCTGAAAATTGAATGAAGCAATTTCATACTAAGTAATTTCTACAAGTCTTGTAGAAATTATTTTCCCCTTTCACCGGCCCCTAAACGCCCACTTAGGTCGAGTTGATTGGAGGAGGCTGGTGGTCAGATTGCGTCACACAAAAGGTAAAGTATAGTTACTATGTCTGGAGGCCGTGGAACACAGAGTAACAGAGGACAATCACTTCACGATGTTTGAAAAGAATTCAGCATTTATCGACTCTGCCAACGACTGCTTTTTGCCAAAACTCCCAGGAAAACCATTTTTCTCAAATGATGACGATTTCCCCAAATTGAAAATTACTTTTGCTATTGTGTCTTCTTCTGCAATAATTGTAATTATTACGTAGGCTCTAATTGGCTCTTTCCGTTTCTCGAGGAGCCAGAAAAATAAACCAAAACTGGCCCTTTCAACTTTTCCAAATTCACAACTCCACTGAAAGGTTAGAAGCAGGAAAAGAAGAAGAAAAAAAAAAAAAAAAAAAAAAAACCTTGACCAGATCTCCAAAAGGTGTGTCACAATAACGTCTAACGAAGCTTCTAAACAAGCTGTCACCCCCCAATGGTTCACAACGTCGAGAAAGTTGACAGAAAGGTGTTAAAATGCAGGCATTATAAGACGCTGATGACAAAATAACCTCTGCCCTTAAAAATCGAAAACGTTCATTTCTCGAACTCTCTATAGAGAGTTCGAGCCTGTATACAGGCTCAATTGTTTCAGATTGTTACATTAGCTAAACCTTGTTGCCTTTCTAATTGAGCGCTATGCAGGGCCGCCGAGAGAAAAAGCGGGCCCGGGGCAAAAGAGGGCATAGGGCCCCCATGTAACCCCTGACCTTTTTTCTGTTTAGGCCAGTCAAAATCGGCACTAAAAATCGCTAAATTCGCAAAACGAGATGTATCTCTGATTTTTTAGTACCTACGCTGTTAGGACCCATTATAGTAGTGTTTATCCAATTTTGCAACTTCCCAAAAGCTGTGCTTCACGCTTAGCACACGAAAAACCGCGATTTTTTCGGCCTTATCTACCGCGGTTTTTGCTCTATATCTAATAAACTATGCATTGTCCGACGAAAACTACTATATGAGTTTTTAAATAGCAATAAATGTGTGACAATTTAAGCCCAACCGGAGCTTTGTAGGTCAATTAGTTTCAGAGTTATGGAACTTTGAAAATAGGCCATTTTTTCCAAAATGTGAACATTTTAGTTGAAGCCTTGAAGACAGCGGAAGCACGTTTTTCAGAGCGTTTTCAGCTGTAGCTCAAGAACTATTGGTCAGATTCCAAATTTCTTTTTTTCTCGTGAAAGCTAAATAACTTCCCCATCGTAGCTATTCCATGTACAATTTTGATTTGAGCTTTGATAAGGGAGGGGCGGGCACGGCAAAGAAGTGGCACATTTCGAACCAACCGTGTTTATTTGCACATTTTTGCCTATAACGCGGGAACGGTGTTCCGATCTTACTTTTCTTTTTTTTAGGTGAAAGCTGATTAAATTTTAAAAAGCGTGGGGGCAATGAAATTTCGATCGGAGAAATAGTCTTGGAGGGAGAGAAGAAAACCTTCCGAAAAACGTGGTCTTAGATGGTCAAATAATATTTGAAAACAAGATAATATCTATATATATTATTATCTTGTTTTCACCCTTTCCGACGAATACAAATGGCATTTTTATTGTTTCAATAGGCATGCAATGTGCCGTCCCCTGTATAAAATTTAATCACCGCTTTCACTTAAAAAAAAAAAAAGAAAAAAAAAAAGAAGAAGAAAAGTAAGATCGGACCAACCTTTCCCGCGTTATAGGTAAAAAATTTTTAATACCTATGCAAAGAAACACGGTTGTTTCGAAATATGCCACATCTTTGCCGTGCCTGCCCCTCTCTTATCAACGCTCAAATCAAAATTTCACATAGAATAGCTGCGATGGGGAATTTATTTAGCTTTCACGAGAAAAAAAGATACTTGGAATCAGATCAATAGTAACTATTACATAACTGTTATAATAACTATTATAATAACTGTTATTGAGCTACAGCGGAAAACGCTCTGAAAAACGTGCTTCCGCTGTCTTCATGTCTTCAACTAAAATGTTCACATTTTGGAAAAAATGGCCTATTTTTAAAGTGCCATAACTTTGAAACTAATTGACCTACACAGCTCTGGTTGGGCTTAAATTTTCACACATTTAATGCTATTTAAAAACTCATATAGTAGTTTTCGTCGGACAATGCATAGTTTATTGGATATAGAGCAAAAACTGAAATAAGGTCCCAAAAATCGCGGTTAACACTACTCTAATGGGTCCGAACAACATACTAAAAAATCAGAGATACATCTCGTTTTGCGAATTTAGTGTCAAAATTGACTGGCCTAGTTGTGTTTCACAGGGTTTATTGTGATTCACATTGCTTGAGTTTTAGAAGGCCCAATCACAGGGAAGACTACGTTGCCCCATGTAAAAGTCCGGGCCTGGGACAAAATGTCCCCTTTGCCCCCCCCCCCCCCCCTCTCGGTGGGCCTGGCGCTATGTGGTTGTCAAGGTCTTGTGGGTCACTTGATCTGTACCGACCTACCACGCCTTTTGAATGTCGCGTTCTTGCTGTTGAAGTGTTGATATACAAATTGGTCCTTGCAGTTTAATGATGTGTAGATTCCAAAAACTCCATGAGCGTCCGGCAACCTTTTTTTCTAAACTGAAACTTTGACAGGGATGTGAAAAAACGTTTTTTTAAAAAGACAGGTAACTGAGAAAAAACGCTGCAAATTTTTCACAAGGGTTTATTATTCTGTGATATAGGTTACTTGTACAGACATTTAATTCTGTCAATAAACGCTGCAAATTTTACACAAGGGTTTATTATTCTTTGATATACATTACTTGTGCAGAAACTTAATTCTGTCAATGAAAAAATTAAAAAAAAAATTTTTTTTTGGATTTTTTGTTCACAAATGTGTTTTTTTTCAAAAATTCCGTATTTTTTACTCGAAAAATATTTAACATCCTGGGATCCTTCAAAAATCCCATTTTTAGCCCCATGAGAGCCCTATAGATCGGCACAGTGAAATCGGATCGTTCCGGGACCCCAAAAAATGGATTCTACGTCCAAAAATACTTCGAAAACGACACCTAACTCGATCCCATAGCTAAAAGCCTTCAAAAAAACCCTCCCGTAGCCCCATTATAGCCCCAGAGCGCCCCACGGGTTTGTGCGATCGGACTGAAAACCTTGCGGGCACAACTAGATGGTAAACCAAGTATTTTGTCGAAATTTCAGATTTTTTAAAAAATTCCTACTGCCCAAAACGGCCTGGACGGCGTACGGCGTACGGCGGACGGACATTTCGGATTTAGAATGTAGACCACTTGAAACGGATAATGTCAAATTTTGAGCCCGATCGGAGTCGTCGACCCCCGTCGCGAAAACATAGGTGTATTATTCCAAGAATAATAAACCAAAAGGGGAAAAACGCAAAAAAGGAGGTACCTATCCAAGTGTAAATAGGGGGGGGGGGGGTGGACCTACGAACTTCCCAATACCCGAATCTTTTTTTTGTGTTATGGGTGGTATCACGGAATATGCAGATGCAAATTTCCAGAACCGTTTCCGCAGGATGATTGATTGAATTAAATTACGTACACATTCACCTTTCATTAAACCGGCCAACATTATCAACAACAATTCATCAACAATACGTACGGGTTTCAGCCTCTCGACCGAGAAACGCATCCCCGAAGGAACACAAGCGTGGACCGAGGACAAAGCCCTGGTAGCGGGCTTCCCGACACAGAGGGGGCGGTCGGCATTCTCGACCTCCCTGTCACTCAGGTAGCTGGAAGCAAGCGCAAAGAGCGGGCCAGGAGCGCTCACGGAGAGCGAGCAGAACTGCCACCAGACGTTATCGAACAGGAATACCCCAGGGGCATATCGCCCGGGGGACTCGGCGACAAGTCTGACCCCAAAGGAGGGCTTGAACATGGAACCCCCCAAAAACGGATTCTTCGTCCAGAAATACTTCGAGAACGACACCTAACTCGATCCCGCAACCGAAACAGTTCAAAAAGCCCTCCCATGGCCCCTTTTTAGCCCCATAGCGCCCCACGGGTTTGGGCTATCGGGCTGAAATCCTTGCGGGCACAACTAGATGGTAAACCGAGTGTTTTGTAAAAATTGCAGATGAAAAAAAAAAAAAAAAAAATCCTACTGCCCAAAACGGCTCGGACAGCGGACGGCGGACGGACATTTAGTTTTTGGAATCTACGTGCAGGTACTGAAACGGTTTATGTCAAATATTGAGGCCGATCAGAATTTTCGATCTCCGACACGAATATAATATATTATAGGTGTATTATTCCAAGAATAATAAACCAAAATTGAGTAGATAATAAGAAGTATATAAACATGAATTATATTTATTTTACCATGGGTTAGCTCTCATCCCAAGCGGCCTGCGGAGTCGCGGAGTTAGTGCAATTATGTGATGAGGCGATCAGAGAGCCTACGCTATATCGCAGAAGATCCATCATACCCAGTACCTTCCCACCGTATAAACGAAATATCACGAAGAAGGCATATTTTGGTGAGACGTCCAATTTTCCACAGAGAAGAAATGACCATCGGCTACCATATCAGAACGTTCCATTCCTTATTTGGTAACTAACTGAATTTCCAAACATTCAGATTAAATTAGAAATATAGGTAAATAATAATAATAGAACTAAAGGCCAGTAAGTAATAGGTTTGTTCCAGGTCTGAATGCGTCTGTCGACAGAAGTTGGACAGCTGTCGACAGAACCCGACCGCCCATACTCGAGCTGTCTGTTTCCGTCCAACTGCTGATCGACCTGGAACAGCAGTTTCTAAACTGCGCATGTCTCCGGCGATTTCTGTTAACATTCCGTCAAACCTGGAACAAACCTTCTAATTAGCCCTTTGAATTATTCAAAGGGTTTTAAAAGAATTTTCAATTTTGCATCGAGAAGGAATGAAAATTTTGCTCAAAATTATACCTAGGTATAATTTTCATTCCGATTCAAATCCTAGATGTCAGGAAAATGAGGTCTAACAAGCCAACTAAATTAGTGAAATTTCACAGAGAAGGGTTATTGTGGTGAGACTTTTCAGTTTTTCACACAGAAGGAATGAAAATCGGCAACCTTCCGCTCTTTTTCTGGCGGAGGGTACCTACTAATTGAATTTTCTAAACATAAATTTGAACTAAATACCTGCGAAATTTATTTAATATTCCTAAAAAGGGTTCAAAATTTGATATAATGAGCTAACTCTCGTGGAAGGCACCTATTTCTGAGAATTTGATTTTGCATCGAGAAGTACCTAATGGTAATTCCTCTGGCTATGAGCTAATCGGCTAAGTATGAGGCTTTGAGTTTTTTTTTAGTAGTCTTTAGTTGAAATTTTAACATAAAACATAAAACGAGAAATCTAATCTCATTTCAGGAGAATTTCCTGTTTGCAACAAGAAGGAATAAAAGTAGTACGAATCGGAATAAAATGACCCAACTTCTCCTTTTGAGTGTTTTTCAAACTAACGACTAAAATAATTTTTTTTTTTTTAATCCGAAATATTTTGTCTCTTTCTGCAGACAGATGAAATAAATTAAAAATTGTTAGCAATTATGAGACTGTGTCTTATGGTGATTTACTCACGTATAATGAATACGCCGAACTGCTATAGAAGTGGGAGAAAATTTCATGTGTTTTGCGATGTCGGAAGGTGCTTCAAGGAATAAACCGACTGGTCAGAAGACGAAATTGAAACGAAGGCAGAATCATGTTACATTCACTTTGGAACTTGTCAGTGAGCTTCGATCCGTAGGCCGGTCCGTCCGGCACTGAACCCCGTCGAGCCCCGTTGTGGAGGTAGGGCGTGCTGAGCGTCCATGGCACAGCGGGATTTTCGGGGATTTCGCAACGATAACAACGCCTTAAAAAAAGCGCCATTTTAGTGGACTGTAGTCGTTCTCGTTAACCCTGGGTTTGATGTAACGTGCTGATGACTCAAGGAGATTACTTAGGGAGATGGTGTTCCGGTGGTTTGACCCTCCGTAAATGAGCTTTCGCTTTTAAAGGCACGAGTCAACAAGGAATTATTTTTTTACCTACTCGGGGTTTTGTCGAACTGAAAGCCATATGAACGCAATTTGAGTGAAGCTATACATGTAAGCTACACACATATCGAGTTGAAAATCATGAGGAAATTTTAGATGACTCCAATCTTTATGTGAACAAGCACTGGACAAGCATGTCTAGGCGTGATCGTAATACGCTTGTAATTAAATTACAAGTACAAATTTTGTACAAACAGATTGCACTTCAGGTCCTGTTTGTAGTGTCCTAAGGGATGCCCAATAAAATAATAATAATATTCAATTATTAACTCCCTTGTAAAGTTTGCAAAGTTTTTTTTTTTTTTTTTGTCGTAACGGGACAAGGATACATATTTGTTTGTAATTGAGCTAAGAAATATGAAATAAATGTATGGCAACCCTACCAATGCCCCGTAGCGAGCTACAAACCTATCTCGGCTCAACCTCAATCAATCACTCACATCATCTGTCATTTTTCACTCCAGTCATCCGTCAGTAATGACCGTTGGAACCTTTGAAGACTGACGTTTCCTAATTGGGTTGCGTCATTCAAAATCCACCAAAAGGTGACGAATCAAGAAACGAAAACGCTGCAAATGTGATATGAGTTTGATATTTTTTGGAATAAATTGGGCACAAAATAATTCTATGTAAGGGGAAAAATAGGTAAGACGGGATACCATAACTTTTTTGGACGATGGTGACTACTCATGCTATTTCATTCGAATGTAGGTAGGTAGCTAAAAATGACACCGTTTTATTCGTATAGATGTGAACTAATGAGGAATGTAGGAAATTTGGCAAATTTCAACGCACTCTGATTACCAGGTCAAAATTTGATTTAATGCAAAGGAAAGATTCAAAATCGCAATTTTGAGGTACGGGGGGGGGGTTAAAATGGGATAGGTACCTCCTGGTTCCATGGGGATGACTCAAGATTCTTGAGTCAACCAACACTGCCTAATTGACCGATTTTCGTAAAATTATTAACTACGTAAATCGATATTTGCGTTATAAATGGGTTTCTGAGGCGGTATGGTTATATTTAGGGATTGCAATCCCGGGATCCCGGGATTCCGAAATCCCGGGATCCCGGTCGATTTTTGCCAATTTTAAATCCCGGGGTTCGTGGAGTCAATCCCGGGATCCCGGGGTTCGAGAATTAATTGCACCTCGCACGTAAATTGCTCAAGTCTTGTCGGGAAAAATCTTTTAACAACGGACAATAATTCGAAGGCTAAGTGAAAGTGCTCTAAGATGAAAACTGTGAAGTCCCCTGAAGAAAGGATTCGGAAATCTATGAACCAGCCGGTGCCGGTGCCGAAAATACGAAAAGATTTATCGACCACAATTAAAAAAGAAACGAGCCTGTTCAAAAATGGAGGCAGCCGAGGCCACCATTTGGATTTAGTATACAAAAAAAAGGGGGGCTTAGAACGGAAAAATAGACACGTTCTAATTTTTTTTAAATGTTGTCAGGGACGGTACCAGCTTCGAAACCCTTGTGCTAAATGCTGGATGCTCGAAAAACCGCGAAATTTTCGGATTTTTTTTTTTTTTTCAGTTCTTGGCTTTAAGTTTCAAAAATGTGCGCCCTAACGAAAAAGTCACTGTATATATTTTCAAGTAGACAAGATTTGCTACCATTTGAGCGCAACGGCAGCTTTCTAGGACCAATGGGCCACGAGATTAACCCTCTTCAACCATTGACCATTTTCCCCCAAATGTTAGAAATCGTGGTTTTATCCTTCTTCAGTACGGAATATCGGCTATTATATTCATCCCACGAGGAAAGTTATGAGGAATGAAATTGTCGAGCAGTGATTCAGCTTCAATTTAAGCACAACCAGAACACGTAGGACAATCCCACTGACCTCCGTAGAAGCTGATAGGGCCTTTTGAGTAGCAGGACTATTTTCGACAAAGCTAAGAAGCAAATTGGCTGATCCAACTTTGAGTGCTTTCTAAGATCCAACATTATGATTTCTAAAAGCACATTTTTTGAGTATTTTTTCACTACATAAGTGAAATTTTTCCTTCATGCGAGAAGTATTATTTTATATAATTTACAATTAATGTAAATAAACAAGTTTTTTGTCGTTTTAAATCAATTTTTTCACGTTCAAACAAAAATCATCAATCCCGGGATCCCGGGATTCAGAAAAACGTTCGGGATTGCAATCCCTACTCAAGAAAGGTGGAAATCGTACCCAATGACTACTTTTCCCCCAATTTTTACCAAAATCATGTTAGCTTCCTACACCTCATAATATATGCGTGTATGGGTTTTATTGTGTTTAACCATTTTTGGTTCTCACAAGTGGGGCAGGAGCCGACCCCACAATGCTCCCAGATAATCACAGATAAAGTAAGATAGTCTTAGATAGTCTTGCTCCAGAGAAAGGATTCACATAAACTTGCGTTCAGCACCTAATAATATATATTATATACCTCCCATACCCTTAATTTCTTTTCCATTTAATTTTCCATGAGGTATTAATGTTGAGCGAAAATTCGTCACGTTACTTATCAAGTTATTCCTCTTTTTCCTTCGTTATTCCCAATTTATCAAGTTATTCCTCTTCAGAAGAATCCTATTCGATCTTGTCCCACTCGGTATCAACTTCACCACATTCTTCAACCACATAGGCTCCCAGTTGATTCAGTGCGACATAGAAGCTTCTCATTAGAAGCAAATAGTAGGTTATTAAGTCCATTATGCTTGCCTTGAGGTTTCGCGTTGACGAGGTGCAATGGGGGGGGGGGGGGGGGGGGGACGGGTCAAAACATCCGGTTCCAGCGATCAATTTGAAATCGTTACAAATATCGGCAAAAACCCGAAAAAAGTGTAGATCCCAAAAAGAGATCCGCATGCCGTTTTGGGTAGGTAGCAGGATTTTTTTTTTTCTGAAATTCTAACTGAATATTCGGTTTACTAGTTGTGCCCGTAAGGTTTTCAGCCGTATCGCCCAAACAAGTGGGGCTAAAAAGGGTTATCTATCAGAGGCGTTTTTGTAAAGGGTTTCAGATATGTGGTCGAGTTAGGTGTCTTTTCGAAGTATTTTTGGTCAAAGAATCCATCTTTGGGAGTCACAGAACCAGTGGGCATGTATGGGGCTTTCATGAGGTTGTAAAAGGGGCTTTTGTAGGATGCCTGGAGGTGTCGTTTTCCGAGCAATCTTGGAAACATAATCAAATTTTCGGGGTCCCACATCCGTCCAAACACAAGTAAACTAATTTAGTTTAATTATTTTAAAAATAATTTTAAAAAAAAATGTAATCCACCGCCTACGTATTATCCATTCCTGCTTGGCCGGGAAGCCCTTTAATTATTACGCTTTACATAATTATTTATTATGACTTATACTTATTATCATCAGGGGGCAGGGGGGTCTGAAGGAGATTACGTTTCAGTTGAAGCACTGATGAGCCTCATGCGAATCCGGGACGTAGAAACACCAATGTTGGACTAAAGATCAATCAAGTGTTGTAATACCTGTCTTGAATTGCATCGCAAAGAGACTTTAAACAAATTGTGACACCCGAAGGTCAACTCAACCAAACAATGACTTTTTTCTTACGATTTACCCCCCTAATCCGGTCTGACACCAGGAAAGCGACTCTCGCTGGACGAAGACGAGGCGCAACCCATCGAGAAGAGACACCTACCTACCAGGATAACTGCTCGATGCTCACTTCTAATGGAATGACCTCACAAATTTGTGATTCATCCAATTTTCAGGCGCGGACTCACTTTCACCAGGGCTTGTGCGAAAAAGAAAACCAACTCGGACGTTTCATAATTGTGACCTGGACCAACCTACGAGTCAATGGGCTTCCCCGTGATGAAAGCCATCAAGGATGATTCCGGTGGGCTCCCAACAACATCAGCCCTAATAGCTTTTCACAGTAAAATCAAAAGATCCACACTTCCTGCAGTGACCACAGCGCTAAGAATTTCCAACGAACTACTGTGACACATTTTTTGTGTGACCATGCTGATTTGGCTCTTCTCTAAGAACTCAGCTGCTTCGTCTCCATATTAGGTAGGGGAGAGTACCTACCTAGGAACAGTTTTTATGTTTGTAATTTTTCTGTTTTCCAATTCATTTTCAAAATTTCCCCTTTACAACAACATCTTAACATTGAATCCTTACGAACAAAGTTACAAAGCTGTTCACCGCTTGTGTGCACCTTTAACAGGTGCAAGTGACTTCTTTCCTAGGGACGGGATGAGTGTTATAGGTAGGGTATACCCTATACATAACTATAGTGTGTTAGGTAGGGAAAAGTAGCCTAAAAGCACATAATATTCAATAAATCTTTAAAAATGTTTAATTCATTAACAAAGTAGGACTCTTCTATCCCACAATGTTGTGCTGAGAAGTTACTAGCATCGTTTAGAACAAAATACCTACTGGATGCTTCAGGCTCTTACAAGGTTCTGTTTTTATGAAATCAGTCCTTTCACAAGTCCATTATAACAGACAACTTTGTCCCTACCCACAGCAGGTCGCTCTTACTTATGTGTAAGTGATACAGTGTATTATACATAGTGATTCCTAAACTAGGGGCAATTTTGATCAGAGAAAAATGTTGTAAAATGAGTTTTGAAAATTACCGGAATTTTTTTTTCATATGGATTTTAGTTACCCCTCCTAAAGCAAAAAACGCAATGGCAGCTCATGAATCACTTCTAAAAGTCCAAAATTTGAATTCAAATTCGGGTCCACGACAATGTGAATTGAGGTACACGACAATGTGGATAAATTTCTTTTCGTGGGAGTAACAATTTTTCTCTTGGGTTGATGAAATGAAAAAAACAGCATTGTATTTGTAAAATTCGTTTCTTAAGTTCTGTGGCCCATCGAACAGCATGTCTACAGCGGCCACGAGGCCACGGGCCCTTAGTTCAGGGCAGATAGCGATGTCACCGAATTTCGCAGTTCAATGAAGTGGGAGCCGTCAAGACGCGGGAGCGTTGCGGGTTAGTATAATCACTTCCTTTCGATCGAATCGTTGCGGATTGCGAGTTTACTCGCGCAAAATAAAATGGGGTTTCTTCCATTTTTTGAGGGAAAGGTGCGCTAACAAAGCGCGTGTTTTGCGGGCTTGGGTTCCCTTAAGACTGTGAGAGGTAGGTAGATAATAATTACCTACCTAAATGATTTATGTAGGGGAAACTTGACCCGGTTTTCAGCTATTGAGCTTGAAAAGATGTCATTCTGTTCAGCAACATGCTGACTACATATTATGCTGTAATACGTGCTGACTACGTATTATGCTGACTACATATTATGTAGTCAGCATGTTGCTGAAGAGAATGACATATAGTATAGGTATATTATAAATATACCTATACATACCTACGCAATTCTAGTTAGTGCTTTAGTTTTATGGGTCAATTTTCAAATTTTTCATAAAGCATCTCAAAAGGGTCAAGTATCCTGAATGTGGAGGAGACTCGACTCCCCTCCCAGGATACACGACCCCCATTGAAAAAGTAAAGGATACACCTATCAAGTTTCCTAGGATACACCTTTCAAGGATACATCTATCAAGTATCTTGAATGTGAAGGAGATTTGATCCCCCTCCCAGGGTACTTGACCCCCCCCCCCCCCGACAACTGCATGGGTGGGATTGGGCTCTCGATGCTTTGCTCCTTCCTTTCGAAGATACTTTTGGGACATCTGTAGACAAAACAAAATTTGTTTCTATTTAATAGAAAATGCTTAAAACATCGATCGAAAACAATTGCAGACGTTCGATCAAAGGGAGGTCAAGTATCCTGAATGTGCCAGGGTCAAGGATCCTGATTGGCAATACGAGTATTTCTGCAAAAATTACCATCACAATATCTACGAGCTTATTGTAAGAAATATTAAGATGGGAAATGAAACTAAAGATGTTAAGGAATAAAGTGAGCGGAAATGTTTGAGAACTTTCCTTAATAACAACCACCTTTTCCAAAGCCGAAGCGCTCACTCGAAATTTACATTTGGGTGACCCAAAGAACAACTAGGTACCGGTGAGATAATGTTTGACAGCTGTTATTGTTTCCCCGCCAAATGTTCCCCCAGATGATCGCTACAAAGTGTTGTCAAAGTTTATTTGGTTTGGAAAATGGGGGAGGGACAAGACAGGATACTTAGTATCCTGGGGTCAAACATCCTCACGTTCCCCTTACTTACTGCTAAGAATGCATTTCTCATCAAGATTCACCAGTGAATTTACAACTTCTCCGTACCTTATTGACGTCTGCTATAATATAGCAGACGTCAATAAGGTACGTACCTATATGTATTATACATCAGTATATGTAGGTACATACATCAGTATATTATACTGATGTATTTAAAACATAACAATTAATTAACCGAAAAACTTCAAAAGCATAGAATCCAGTTGTTGGGGTTTCTTATTCAACCCAACACTAAAGAGGTAGGTACAAATTTTTTCAATCTATAACTTTTTTTTTTCAATGATTTTTTATTGATAGAATCCAATTTCTGCAAAATTTAACACTAAAGAATAATAAACCCTTGGGTAAAATTTGCAGCGTTTGGTACAATGATTGGCAGCAAGTAGAATACAGAATATTATACAGAGACCATTTTCAAATAGGAAACATAAGGAATTATTTCCAGGCGCAAAAGTAAAAGAAACAAATGTTAGCTAGGGCGAAGAATTCAGAGACAAGTCGAACAGCAGAGACCATGACAGCGTCTTCGTATGACTCTTTCGCTCGTAGCGCAGTAAGGAGGTAGGTATGTATTTCTGGCTTAAGAAATTTCGGTATCCACGTTTTCCCCACTGACAAAAGGAGGCTAAAGGAGGTCAAGCTCTAGGAGCAACACCAGGTGTATCGCTTATACGGAGTCAGGTCTATTTTACCAAACTTTATATAGATTAATGGTGAGTATTTACTCGATAGTCTGAGCTGGGCAAACTGCCGCTTCACATGTCTGGTGCCCCTGTGGAGGAATTGCAGGAGTGAGTTAAAGAGGGCACCGCCATTCCTATCTATCTTAGCCTCTGGTCTTCCACTCCTTACTACCTTAGCCTCTCGCCTTCAAGTTCAAGTCCAGCAAGTGCAGAAACTTCCGACCTCTCCGGACACCTGGGTAGACGTGCATACGTGGACAGAGAAAATTGGATGGGAAAGCATCCTCACCCAGCAGTACCTGCATAGGGTGGAAAGCCAGCTAAACAAATAGAAGCCCCCATTCGTTCCCCTCGAGGTATAGCATGCAGACTTTGGTATACCTTTTGAGGGCTCATACACCAGCAAATAGAGCTTGTTAACCTGAGTTCAAGGGCATATGAGACATTTTAATCTCATTAAGTAGGGTTACGGGATGGCTAAGCATGCTCGTGAAGCCCTGATTTGGCAGTGCCTCCAACTCCTGGAACGTTCCAATAGCCCAGACTGGCGAAGCATACAGTAAAGTTCCCAAGACAATCGAGCATATTCAGAAAGAACTCCCAGGCATCAAGAGATACAGAAGGCGGGGGCGACCGCGAACGTCATGGAGGTTTGTGGAAGTTGAAGCGGGACGAGCAGAGATTCAACCAGGAAGAATAAGCGTGAAGAAACATACAGTGGGCGCAATGGTCCATCTCGTTGCTGCCAAGCATGGGCACAATAGTCTAGTTGATGGTCACAACGCGCTATTCTGTCTGGGGTGCAAGTCATAATTAGGTGGGGTAACCACTTCGACCAAGAGGGATTTGGAAGCAACCGGCACTGACCGTCAGAACAACAGACGCCAGGCTGAAATGAAAAGGCGACGGTACACTCAATGGCAGCATCTCCTGACGACTACCGTAGCTTCACGAAGTACATAACCTATACATTTTTACCATAGTGTAGATCGTACCCACCACCACACAATAGTATTTTGATTTTTAAAAGACTCAAAATCCCAATATTAATCGTAAACTCCTTTTGGAAACTCTTCAACACTGAGATCAATTTTGCTTTAGTCGCAACGATTTTTCGCTGTCCCAACATAAAACACTGTTTCAACAAAAACCAAAAAAACCAACTTGCTTTCTTCAAGAAGTTTTGGTTTTCAGACCGACTAGACCTGCAGCTTACAAATGAAACAGGTACGAAAATCACTTCGGCAAGTCAGTAGAGAAACTATTACGTGAAACTTAACATTAATCTGTAGATGGTGATTTCAACACAATCCAAATTGAAGTTCAGCTGACGCCACGGCCATGTCCCTTTGATCTTTGGACTCTTGGAACTTTTCCCTGCCGCAGAAAGTCCAACTGAAAGAAGCAAAAGAAAGTGTAAAATGAAGTATCGGTAGAAATTGCTAAAAAGCTTTCAAAAGAGGGAGTTATTAGGTAGTACACCCTACATGTAGTATATCCGGTATACCTGTGGCCGTCGAGGGTGGCTATTTTGATGTAGTAGAGCTCCAAACGGTCCCGGACGACAATCCCGGGGCGGAAGTAGATTTTGGCCGAGAGGTCGTCCAACTCTGGAAGGATGGAGCCGAATTCGGCAGCTGCCAGCCCTCGGTAGGTGACTCCACTACCAAACATTTGCCTGAAAAAAAAAGGTGGAGGGGTGAGGTAGATGAGAGTAAGTAAGTAGACGATTTCTGCACCAGCGCGAGGCGATAGTAACAGTGATAACTAGCGCAACACTACATCGTGCCTCATGGAGGAGAAGAAGACCTTCTTTCCTTTATGTTTTTTCATGGAGGAAAGAAGACCTTCTTTTCTCCATGATTGTGTAGTTTGAAACAGCCGGGGGATCGACGAATCAGATTAAAGCTTAAATGGTTAAATGAGGATCGTTAAATGAGAAACAATACAAATTTGTATGGTTTCCCATTTAACCATCCACTCTCATCTCTATTTCAATTTTTCCATTGGTCCTCAATCGTTTGAGAATGGTACTAAAAAAAAAAAGAAGAAAAAAAAAAAGTCAAACTCTGCCTAGAACGAATGCAAAACTACACACGAAAACCAGAAACATGCACAGGAGCAAATAGAGCATGAAACATAACCGCACGCAACAGATAATACCTAATTCTAAAATTTAAACTCCCTTCGTCAGCTGGGGTTTGTCGAAATGGTCTATTCTGACCTGTGCCAGTTCATTCCTTTGTCGTCTCGCCTTACATGCAACAATATCTTAGACTTCCTACAGCTTTCCACTGCCTCTCAACATCCACTTCTCTCACTAACTCTTTATCGAAAAAAGTAGAAAAGTTACCGTCTTCCCAAAACTAGAAGTTGTCGAGCTTGAGACGCTGCAGCTTCAGCCCACTCAGTGAACAGCCTGAAGGCGGTTGACGATTTTCCGTGACGGAGGACCAAAGTGACAGCACCCCGGGGAAGTGGCGCCGCTCTAGACAACGTCACTGTCGCTTGAAGCTGATCACCTGCCACAAAACCCCAAAACTGAGACCGTTTCGTACTTTTTTAAAAGCGAATTCCGATTGTGTAGACCTTTACCACAAAATGGAGGAGACTCCCTGGTGACCAAGTAAAGCGGGCCTCGTGCCAATCCTTTGTCCGCGTTGTAACCCATCAGACCGCAGGATCCGTCTGCAAAACAGCAAAACAGTGGGGCAATAAAGTGCATGAAACTTCCTCGATCTCCACCGCATATTGCATAGTGGGGGACTCACCCGTAGAATTCAAGTCGCACGACGGCGGGAAACATGCGCCCACTCTGAAAGACTCCCTGTTCGGACACCGCCAAGCCCTAAATTGACAAGTCGGCTCCGATTTGGGCAACGACTCCAGAAACAGCTGGAAGCCCCGAATGTGGTTACAGACGGTTGACGAATTCACGGTCCCTTCTGAAAAGAGGTTACAGATTTCACTGAGTGGACGCTATTGTCAGCTCGAACTGGTTTTACTTACTTCTCAAAAATAAAGTGTCGATTTATTCTTACCCAAATGACTCACTAAAACTGAAGCGAACACATGGGAACATCCCGGCTGGTCCTGTCCTCCATTAGGGAAAAAATCCACGTGTCCAATCGCCTTCAGCAGGCCAAACCCTGCAACACCACGTTAATTAAAACCCACGCAAACTAAAAACGGGCAGTTAATTCAAGCCTGAATTACCTTCAGTCCAAAGAATCGCACCATCAGTGTGAACCACGTCGACGAGAGCAGCATCTTGGGTGCTCAAAGAGTGCATTGACGTGGCGGCGAACTGTTCACGGAAAAGCGGCGACGCTGGGTCCAGCCCTGAAAGTCAAATCCAGATAATCAGAACCAGTGACGTGCATAGTGGGGGACTTTCCATAGCACTCACAGCTGTCGACTTTCACTTTTCGCTCGCCAGTTGATCGCCACTGCACTCCCAGTGCAGCAGAGGCTCGTAATGTAAACTTCGCCACAGCACTCCCTAACTTTATTTCGATATATTTCGAAGCGATGTGTTGCGCAGGAACCGGCGGTCCATCCCCGCCAATGAAAAATCACGGCGACCTCCCCGTTAACATTACCGTCCAATCCGTCCCAGTAAGGGGAATCTGTCCCCTAAGGTAATCCATCCTTGGACGAAGTCTCTCTTGTTTTCAATTCATTCCCAGCTCGGCACCAACTTTGCGAGCTTTGGACAAGTCTGGAAATCACGGGACCATCTTGGGAAACCTCGGTAAACCCTTATCCAGCTTGACACCAACTTTGCATGCCTTGGACAGGTCTGGATCATCTTGGTAAACCTTGGAATCCCTTATCCAGCTTGGCACCATATTTGCATGCCGAGCAAACCCTTGGGTAGCTTGGGTCGAGCAGAGACGAGAAGTTGTCGCTGCAGGCGTGAATCGGGGAGTGTTATGGTATCGGTTGGTTTCCATTTGGGGAGTGTTGTGGTATCAGGAGTGCAGTGGCCTCGATCCATGGGGAGTGTAGTAGTCCCTTTCTCTGAGCCTGTGAGTGCAATGGCTAGACCCGGCATAGTGAAGAGTACTGGGAATGGCATAGGTACCGGTGATTCTGCCTAAACGAATCCCCCTGTGGATGAGCTCGCGACCTGCGTAGCCGGCAATGTGGGCGCCGAGGCTGAACCCGATTATGTGTATCGAGGCGGGAGGTGCTCCTGGAACACTTATTGAAATTAGTAAAAGCTCATGAGACTGAAGGTAAATAAGGCTAACATACCGATGGAAATGAGATCCAACAGAACGAGAGCCAACTGTCGTCCAACGAGCTGCGTGTTGGCAGCCGACAAACGGTAAGACGGACCCGCAGCTCCTTTTTCCCAGTCCAACATAATCACGTTGCAGTCTTCCTGAAAAAGGATTATTCCTTTGTTATCAGTGTCGCCAACGTCACCGCCCTCATATGCACCAAGACACTCACAACACTCAAAAGCGACGCTATCATCAGTTTGGCGCCCTTGTCTTTCCCGCTGCCTTTGAACCCGTGAACGATGAACTTGGTTGGCCTTTGGGGACTGAAGACGGACCTGGTCAAAGAACTCCGGTCGTCTCCGTAGGCCATCAGCTCCTCCGTGCTGTTCCTGTGGGAGAGAACATTCATCCGTTTTGATTCTCTGCAATCTACAATACTGGAGCTCCAGCCCGACGAGGATGCTCCTTTTTATTAATAGAGTTAGGGTAGATTTGTACTTCTAAAAGTCGGAAATCAAAAATCAAAAATCTCTCAAAAAATTCAGCTTGGCGAATAGAAAACACCAAAAATTTGACTCAAAATGATTCCAAAAATTGCTTGAAGTGTTCAAAACATATGGGCAGGACTAGTTGACAGGGTGTAGGGAAAGCGGCATTGAAGGAGGGGGGGGGGCCCTCCCAGGATCGTAATGATGCTGAGGGGGCATGAGGAGCAGGCGGGTCAAACAAAAAACCCTCCCCGGGGACGCCCTCCTCAGAGTTTGAAAAGAGTCCAATTTCTGGGGGGGGGGGGGGGGGATCCTCTTGGCAGAGGGGGGCATGCAGGTCAAACAAATAAGTGGGGGTCCGAGCGTCAAAAAGAGGTTAAAAGAATCCTTTCACTTAAATCCTGCATTTCTTTAAGAAAAAAGTATATAATATGGGAAAGGAGTAGGAGGGGTCTGAGGCCAGGTGGGAAAGGTCAGGGGTTGGCTGGCTTTAGCCAGCACGGGGTGGCCCCCTAGTATTGTATCTGTAGCGTCGTCGGACCCATGGATTCAACCATTAAAAAGCCCCAGCGAGAAAAACGGACGATGCAGTCACTATATTAAATATAGAAATTTTATAATATGTAGAATATTGAGCTCACAGGATGCTGGGGAGTCTATATAATGTATACATAGTAGGTATAGTATATGATATATACTATGGACAAGACGAAAGCGTTCGACACGGCCCTGCATTCTAAGCTTGTCGAAGCTGCCGCTTTGACGGGGGTTTGTAAAATGGACTGCCAGTTGTCTCCAGGAAAGATGGGATCAAACTAGGGCGAATTTAGTGGTACGCGAGGAATAATATTGTTCGGTGCTGGGACCATCCGGCTACTCAGACTGGCGTTGGAGAGTGTCGTTCTCTTTTGCTGATGATCACAGCGCAGGCGAAGAGCTGGGATGTAGTACGAAACGAGGAATCCTGCCTGAGGAGTTGTTTTTGAAGTAATTTTGGACGCAGATTCAATTACTGAGGGGTTACAGAAAGGATGAAGGCGAATTTGGCCAAAACCATTCCAGCATACCAGAACTATTTTTCTGTTGTTCAAATTTTTACCGTAAGTTACAATTACAGTAGGCCACAGTTTCCGTCATTTCCTCTTCCTTTACCTATAAGACGTACCTAGTGTAAAGATAAAATTGGGTTTGCACCTCCGTTGGAGACTGGGGACCCTTTTTTAGGGCGCTGTCTCGGGGAAAACAACCGACCAGATCTGAAAAGAAAACTATTATCAGAACTCGGAATGTCATTAGGAGCGGAATTTCATCACTAGGCGGGTATAGTTACCGTAACAGATTTCCTTTCTGCTTCTTCTGTCGCCAGGTCGACGAATCCTGTTCCTCAGCATGGCGCCCATTCTCGCCAAAGGCTCTTCGAAGGCTGAAAAAGAAAATGTGTACGTTAAGACGGAGACAGAAGAATTGAAAAATCGATCTCTCCAGCCTAAACGAAGTCTTCGTAGGGGAAATAAGAGGGCAAAGATGAGAGTTTGGAAGGGGTTTCACGAGGGAGCGAATGAGGAGTTGTTTTTGAAGTAATTTTGGACGCAGATTCAATTTCTGAGGGGTTTCAGTCGTGTTCAAAACAATCCTAAGGAGGATTGAGGCGGCAGATTTTGGTTTATTATTCTTGGAAGACTCAGGAGTGTTATAGGACTATGTATTCGCGAGGAGGGTCGACAATTTTTCACGGCCTCAAAATTTGACATTATAGTTTCAAGATGAGGAAATTCGAAAAACGAAACGTTCGACCGCTGTCCGCCATCCGAGCTGTTTTAAGCAGTAGGATTTTTTTTTTAATCTGAAATTTTGACAAAATACTCGGTTTACCGTCTCGTAGTAGCCGCAAGGTTTTCAACCCGATCGCCCTATCCCGTGGGGCACTAAGGGGCTAAAAAAGGGCTACGAGAGGGATTTTTGAAGGGTTTCGGCAATGGACGCGAGTTACACGTCGTTTTCGAAGTATTTTTGGACGTAGAATCCATTTTAGGGGTCCCACATCTGTCCAAACACTGCACAGTAATTTTTATTTTTTTAAATAATTTTTTATGGGCAGAATAATTTTTGCACAATAATTCTATACCTATAAAAAATAAGAAACTTTCCTGTCAAATTAGCAGAGTTTTTACTAACTATTTTTCTTTAGGCTAAGCCCAGCCCTAAAATTCAGTTCTAGGCGATTTCTTGATTGGGTCGGTCCTCCTGAATCTTCTAGGTCCTCCTAAATGTTTTTACAGTGATTTCACTTGGCTAGCCGTAGTAGTACTACCTACTATATTTCAAAACATCGACAAATTCCAAAAAGGGGGAAAAAACTTGATACGGGGCGCCCCATTGGGTGTGTTTGCATCAAACTTCGAATGCGACTCAGTGTCGACTTCGACGGGCACATTAACCCTTCAAGTTTTACTGGAATAATTCCTTACATAACGGCACTTGACCGGGTTAAAGGAATTGTGTCAACACTTTCTAAACCCATTGGCTCATTTGATCTTGTAGGAAGTTAACAGTGTGCGTCAAAATTGCAACCGAGATCTATCAGGTGTTGCAACAAGTTGATTGTTTGGGTTGGTGACATTATGTCATAACGTATTGTTGTTTTCTTTTTAACAGGGCCGGTCAACTTGAACCTTATCTAATACCGCCTGTTACTTTTACATCATCCCACCAGATGTCTACCGGTCGACCTTGGCACCACTTTTGACGGTCTTTCACCCGCGGGTAGGCGATTGTGGAAAAAAAAAAAAGGCCGGAAGGAAGGAATTCCGTCATGTGTAAAGAGAGCTAATGCTTCTCGTCCGGTCCGCCAGGGGGGCGGTGTCCGTTTAGAAATTAACCGGTATCGTTATCGGTCGGGGCCAATTAAACTGCGTACGGCCCTTGACGAGCTAACACAACATCCTCAAGAGCATATCTCTCCTGGGGAAAATATCCTTGAAGGGTACATTCCTTCGGTTTCACAAGAACAGAGTGTGAAACTGCACGGATGCAACACTTTTACTTAACACATTTCAGTTATCTCCAGCTTCGTTTTGACAAAGTCAGTGGAAACAACGCCTTACGAACACACAAGAGATGCCAAGCCAGAGGCGTTGTCGATTATGACTATTGGGAAAACGTAAACAATAGAGCATATTTCTCATGAACAATCAGGACACTTTTTAATAATATCCGAAAGCACAACTGCAGCTTCCAAATCGTTGGGTACGTAGGCCACATAACTACCTTCAGGCCAACCTTTAAAATTCAAGGACAAGTTTGCCACAGCGTTGGCTCTCCCTAGCCATGTCCAAACGCAGAAACTAAGCACCTACAAAATACTTCTTGGGGTGATGAAGATGAGGTAAAACGACGATGTTGTCGCTGGCACGGAAAACATTTTTGATAAAGCTCGTACAGAAGATGCTGCACGAACAAAACCATAACGTCCAACAATTCGAAAGGCTCTTGAGCATAACGTCCAGATAACATGAAGATCGTTAATCGTGCCTATAAAATCCTTCTTGTGGAACGTATCCACAATTCACCATCTAATAATGAAGGAGCAATTACCATTGAGTGAAATGAATTCGAAACACGTGACACTGTTTTGATTTTGCGTAATAACGAGTGAAGAAATATTTCGGAAGCTCATTTCATATGACATCTTGCAATATCCACTCTCCCGGGGTTGACGACGGATATTGAATCAACATTCCACAAGTTAAGCCCGGAACATTGTGCTGTACGGGGAAAATGACGAGAGCCTAGAACTAAACGAAGGAAACGTCAGACTCACGCCCTTCTTTCTAAAAAACGCTGAACCACGAGGCTCTAAATTTAGTTTAAACTACTCGAAAGAAGCGTCAGACTGATGCCCTGTCATTGTAAATCGATGCAACATACGACCCAGACCTAGAAATGAGAAAAAAAAACCATTTCGCAATTTTTGTGACTCATGCCCTTCTTTGTGAAGCGATTTAAGTCAACCGACATTCTCATAGACAATCGCTGGATTGTTCCGTAGGTACAATCCTCCATTGTTGAAGATGTTTAATGCCCACATCAACGTTGAATGTCATAACTCAGAGCATTAGTCCAGTAAATCCAGATTTCCAAGGAAAAATGCATAAAAGTTTTCGTAACGGTTCTTCGTGTCGCCGAATTTGAGGTTTTCCCCCTCGCCAGAGGTGAGCTAACTTCTGGAAACGCCAAAAACCTCGAAAATTGCTGACTTTTTGCAGTTTCCTGCATTCATCTCGAAGACGGTGTTTTAGCAAAAAGACCACCAATTCTTAGTGCAAAATTAGAGTCCTGAATTAAAAATATCCCCTCGCTCTGTTGGAAAATGTCACCCTGTTCAGCCACCTCCTTGGACCAACGCGGAGTCAAGTCGTCACCAGAATGCGATTCTTTGTCAAATATTAGAACCCTCTTTTTACTCATTCTTGATGCAGACTTTCTTCCTTCCAACGTGGAAATTGGCAACACTGACAAACACATTTAAAGTGAAGTGCTTCAGAGCTTTGGAGCCAATTTTTACTCGTGAAAGGTAAATAATTTGCAGTTCTGAAAAAGTGTTAGAAGACGTTAGCACTTCCCGCATGCATTGAAACCCCCACCAAGCAAAGTTTTGTTGTTGATTCTGGCCTAAGAACACTCACAGTAGGGCAACAACCTATCTCTCTAGACTCATTCAAAGCACACTATAAAGAGAGCTCGTCACATCATCTATCACAAGCAGATAAAGGGGCTTCGCTCGGCTGTTCAACGCGGACATGTGGACACGATTCATGGAAGCAGCCCTGGGAATCTACCCAAAATTATTTCAAGGCTGCCCTGCGAACATCTGTGTCATCTTAGATTCGCAGTGATCCCATTCACCTTTGCGAACATTGACATTCCGCATAAGATGACACCTTTTCAGGCTGCGTCATCTCCTTGACAGAAGTCGCAGCGAGTCAAGGCCTGCAGTAAAAAGCCGAGTATTTATTGTCGTGACTTGGTTCGAAATGTCTACTGACGGGCGTTTTTATTTCGTACCGTCGTTTCAACGGTCAACGAACCCAGAGACTTACCGCTGAGCTGAGGGAACACCGAAGACGCCTGCAGCAGGACTGCCACGAAAAGCAGCAGCTTCATTGTCGATTCATTCAAATTGCCGCGTCAACCCGTTCTTCGGACCTGAAACAATCAGATGGTGAGGAGCAAGTTTTCGACGAGACTCTTCAAAACACCCATTCTGCATTTCGTTACATTTCAAGCTTCTCGCCAATTTACGTGAGGCACCTGGTCAACAGAACCGATAGCACCTACATACCTAGTTAGAACTACCAAGTAGAAAACAACGAAAATTTGACTTTGCGTGGCGTTATAACTAGGTACCGTTAATTGTATCCCCTGTATTATTACCTCATTAATGGATTCGAGGTCCAAAATAACTTAAAAATGGCACCTCACCCCACTCCCTGGTAGAAACCCTTCAACACCCCATTTGGAACCCCCATTAAGAAGCCCCAAAGAGACCCTCATTGTTGCTGGACAGGTCTAATGCTTCCATAAATCGATTCTACGACCAAATTTACTTCGAAAACGACACCTCACTTGACTCCATGGTAAAACCCTTCAAAACCCCCATTTGAAGCCCCAAAGAGCCCAAAGAGAAACTTGCAAACTGACAATGTTGCCATCACATGAGCAATGTAGTGTAGGAGAGTTCTAACATCTCAGGCTGGATTCGTTCACTCTTCTATAACAGGATCGCTGATTGAGCCGTGCGTTACACGGGTGAGGGTAAGTCTTACCCCTCTGTAGGTACTCTGTTGGAAATGGGGCTTTTGAATGATGCCAGGAAGTCGAATGAGGTGTCCTTTTCCGAGTAATCTTGGAAGTACAAAACCATTTTTGGGGATCCTGCATCCATCCAAACACATTTGAGCGGTTCGGGGGAAGAACGATAAGTCCAAGCGCCGAGGGAAGAACGAGCCCGACATTCATCGTTCTTCCCTCGCGCTCGGATATACATTTTCCCCCTTTTCTCGGACTTACATTTTCCCCCCTTACCACCAATATTTCTATGCGTTTTTCGGGTGATTCTCATCGTTTTCCCACGTGTAGTTTGGCAGGCTATTAATAGGATCTCCTTCCAAGCTAATAGATGGCGCAGAAATCTCAAAAAAGTTGAAGAAACTTTAAAATACTGACTTGCAGACTTGAATTATTTTTTATCGACATGAAATTAAATTTTGCATTATTTCTATCAAAGAAAAGCAGACACTTGTGGAAAAGTTTAAGCATTTCTAGTTTATTTTCGATCTTGGTATGAATTGAATCGCAGGTCATTTGGGTATGACACCGCTCAAGAAATTTCTGAATGATGGCGACGTTCCTTTTTTGGCGGTTTTGCAAATTAACAGTTAATCGATAGTTACTATCGATAAGTTGATTATTCGAAGAATAACAAACCTAAAAGCGGAAAAACAGGCAAACAACGACGTATGTAAAATTGTTTGGTGTGGCACAGTGGAAATTTTTAGGACCAACCCTCGTTGACACAACAATTAGTAGGTAGGTACTTTACGTTCGTGAAGTTCGTTTCTCCTAATGGAAAATTAAAGTCCTATAATTAGTCAACATTAGGATAGAACAAACGCGTTTCAGTTTGTTCAGATTGCGAAAGTGCGTAGACCTCACATGCATCGAGGTATGTTTGCGCCCTGTCGAGGTTTTTAGAAAAGAGTCAAGGACTACACGTCAGGTGGAGTCCGGTACACCTTCGGAAAATATGTTGGGGCGTCCTGTCAAGCGAGTGAGGCTACAAGTGAGAGTAATAGTCAATTGCTCAAGAGTGCATCTAGTGGACAAGGACGAGGGCAGAGCCTGATGGGCCGCTTACGAGATACAGGATGAAGATTCGGCGCGACACAGGCGGCATTTGAATGGGTTCCCTAGTCAGCGGACACAGTAGCGTACAGGTACCGTTCGGTAGGTTTACCGTTGTTGCAGGAATTTTGAAATCTGATTTCCCCAATGGTGTTTTTAAGGGATTTTAAACGGATCGCCCCGTTCCGTGGGGGCTTTGTAACCGTTACAGGTGGGATTATTGAAAGGTTTTGAGGCAGGAAACGAGTGAGGTGACGTGATGATCGACGTAGAATGGATTAAAGGGGATCCAGATAAGTCCAACTAAGCAATGGGGAGCCGAAGGGGCATCTGAGGGGCTATAAGTGAGGTTTTTGAAGGGGTTTGGACTCGTTGATGGAGTGAGGTGACATTGGCGAAGTGATTTTGGACGTAGAATCGATTTATGGGGGCACTGGACCAGTCCAGCCACAACTTGGGGCTCTATGAGGCTGATAAGGGGCTACAGGTTGGTTTTTTGACGGGATTTGGCCGGTGTGGGCGAAGTGTTGTTTTCTAAGTAATGCTGCACAATTTATGGGGGCCCTAAACCTGTCCTTCATTAGGTACTTGGGGCTTTATGAGGTTGATACGGGGCTATAGGTGGGGTTTGGCCAGTGTGGGCGGGTGAAGCGTCGTTTTCGAAGTAATGTTGGCCAATTTATGGGGACTCTGGACCTGTCCAGACGCAACGTGGAGCTCCATGAGGGTGATAATGGGCTACAAGTGGGGTTTTTGAAGGGTTTTGGCCAGGGTAGATGAGTGAGGTGTCGTTTTCAAATTCATTATGGGCGCAGAAGCGACTTGTGACAATCCTGGATAAGATCGAGGGCTCTGTAGACTGTTAAGTTGCTACAAATAAACTCGATTAGGTCTTACATAAAACGCGAAACATACCTACAAACCACTTTTTATCAATTAGCTCATGAAGCCACTGATCATCGGATCCCGTCTTACCTTCCACGAATTGTCGAAGACCTGTTGAACTTTCACTGGACACCTTCACTCGACCACTTCACACACTCGACTGACGTCCTCCGCCAGAAGTCGAGGAGCTCGAGGGGGTCGACCTCACCTTCGCACAAGTCTTAGCGTCCTTCGGAGTCGGCTGACCAGGTTCGTCAACCGCCGAGACGGACGGATTCAGGAAAACGTTCGGTCGGTTTCCACCTTTTGTTTGCTCCAGGTCTTCTGAAAAGGAGGATGCATTGGGAGAAAGTCAGTTTCTAGTTGTACAATCGCCCTTACGTACCTACCTACCTCGATGATTTCGGTAGCTACCTACTTATTGCGGCAAGCGAGGATCTGGTCTCTTTTCAGTGTGGCAAGGATGGACTAGGAGAGGACACCTTTGACGGGACAAAACGCTGACCAAGTACACGCACGAAGACATGTTGCTCCTGACAACCACTTTATAAGGTAGTACCTACCCTATAAAGTACTTTATAAGTATAAAGTACCTTATTTATAAAGTACATTATAAGGTACCAAGGTAATGAGCTGCAGCAGCTCATTACATATGAGCAGGATGTTGGCGGCGCCAACTTGGCGCGAAGGAGTCTACACTAGTCGTTCCCCAGACTAGGGTTGAACATCGATGTTCGATGTTATCGAAACATCGATGTTTTGGCTCCGATGTTCGATGTTTTTATCATCGATGTTTAGCTATAGTCGATATTATCGGACATCGATGTTTTGGACCCAACATCGATGTTTTAGTTCGAGGTTGGGTTTTCTGTCTTCAAATCGGATCATAAGGTGACTTTTTTTTTTTAAAGAAAGCTTGAGGCGCTGAATCGATTGTAATAGGAGAGCACACTGATGGTATTTCGAAAGCCTGAGGCGAGAACGTTCTAGCTGGATCTACCCTTGATAGAGGGAAAATCAAGGGCAGATTTTTCGAGGCATACATATCGATGTTTTGCTCTCGATGTAATAACCCTACCCCAGACCAAAACTATGACCATAATACCTACCTACTTATAATAATACCATACTTATTATATTATAAGTAGGTACCTACATGTCACAGATTAAACTATTGATACATTAAACTAATGTCACATGTACTACTGTGGACTACTGTGGCTTCAAAGTACTAAGTACAAAGTACATACCTACCTAGCCAAATCAGGTAGGTACCTACCTACCTACCTACCTACCTCCTACTCACCTCGTCGCCATGAAGGTTACTAGGTAAGTACTGGCTGCCATGGAACAATCTTGTTCCATGACTGGCTGCGTTAAAAATTTATAACAAAAACTTGAAGGAAAAAAAATTTAACAAAATAGATTATTCCAATATCATGTTCTTGATTTGGTAAAAAAAATATTTGAAGGAGAATAGACCTATAATTATTAAAGGTCTATTTAATTTAATTTGAATTGGGGTTGGTTCCTTTCTAAAGAATGTCGTCCTATTATAGGAGACTAGACCTATTATAAGTATAATACTTAAGCTGCAAAACAGTAACTGTTTTTTTTTTTTTTTTTTTTTAGTTTCCCGAAAGTTGAAAAAAGCGCACTTAGGTGGTTTCTGAAATAAACGATTCAGTTGAGGTCGACTAGATTGACACACCATAATATATGACACCATATATTATAATATAATATTATGATAATAATATGGTTATTATAATATGGTTATTATAATGATTGACACCATAATATGGTTATTATAATAACCATATTATGGTTGGCGTCCATAGTTGGCACCTAATTTGCTACAACAGCAACAGGCGAAAACGTTAGATTATCTAACTTAGATAACAGCGTCGGTTCTTATCAACGAGTTGTTATTGTTTAGAATCTAGATTTTGCTACAAGAACGAGAAACGAGCGAGTCCACTTGAAAATTATGGCTTAATGTTACACCTGGAAATTGGAGGAGGTAGGTACGTAGTTGATTCATATTCTGGATGACTCCCGCTCAGTTGCCACAAGCTATTTATGTCTTGGGACTGTTGCGGGATCCTAAGTAAGGGTAAATGTTGTCGTTTATGTTTGTTCGTGGCGCGCTACAAGCCGTAGTTTGTTGTAAGCGTTACGTTGGAGTTACTCTTACTTCCTGTTTTCTGATTAGTACCTAAAGCGTACGCAAAGACGGCTTTGGATTCTGTAGACCTGTATGTAATGACGCAATTTCCAACCCGGATATTCAGCTTGCTGGCGAAGTCGAAGCATTAGGTGCCATTGTCCGAGCATAATATATTATACTACGCTGCACAGACATGGGCATACCAGGAGAACGTTGAGGTGAAGCGCATGTTGCTGCCTTTTTCGAAGAGGAGATCGGTACGCCCTACTTCTTCGCCACTTGGAGACTGAGCTGGACCCTCTTGTGGTTCACATGCTTCGACTACACCTGCAAAGGTGGCCTGATGTTCCCAGGAATAATTGCCGTTGAGGTGATCAGGGGTGGGCAAACACTTAGAGAAACCTTGCGGTGAAGTCCGAATTGGAGGAGTAAGGACAAGCCATCTGAAAGCTGTTGTTTGACGGGGTAGATGTCCTAAATCTGGCGCAGGGCCGAGCTGGATCCAGATCTTAACAGTGCCAGTTTGACGCGGGACTAGTTACCCCACTGCGTTATGTTTTATGGCTATGAACCGTTCCCTGTGGATTGTTAAAAAAAGTTCCATGTTTCACTTCAGCGGGATCGAATATTAATCTATCTTGAAAACAGGCTAGCCAATCATCTTTATTATTAAGACCTTTACCTATGTAGTATTATCCAACAGGTTTTTTGCCGATAGATGTCCAAGAAATACGAATACTGCTCCAAAACCTGCTGTTGGGTCTTCGATTGCGCATTTTATCAGCCTAGAAAGTGGTATACGGCAGAGGACGGGAGACGTTTGGACTTTCCACGGACTATACTTTTCAGGTATGCTCGTATTCCTCGTTTCTGTAAATACTCAGTGCCTACATATCCAGTCGTTGAAATTTCCCACAGGAGGCCTACAGGTTTGCCCGATGGGCGGAACCGATTGACAAAGAGCCGGGCAAGTTGTGCGAATTCTACTTCCACACGTTGAACTTCATCAACGACCATCGGGCCAAGCGTCGAATCTTTTTGAAGAAGACTGCCGTGCCGGATCTCCACGAAGAATGCCGTACGACACTCAGCCCAGAGCTAATGCTAAGGTAGGACCTTCATTACCTGAACTAGCGTTTAATCTAAACTACTAATTCAGACTATGGTATGTCACTTGCCTCTAAATCATAAGCTATAAAATCAATCATCCTCTAACATCTTGAAAACTAAGCATGTTTCGTGGAAACACGCTATTTGCGAAATTAAAGTACCTAGTAGTTAAAATTACCTACGATGCACATAGTATAGTTGAAGATCGGACCAATGCAAGCTCGGACTGCAGTTCTCTCTTTTGCAGCGGATACATTAAATGTAGCAATTTTATTGTGTTTACCAGGTTCCTGTGCTCGACCCAACTTAGCAAGCCTTGGGTGGCTCTAGAAAGCTTGTGACTATCTTGGAAAGTGGATTGGGACCAGCTTTGCAAGTCTTGGAAAGCATGGATACCATCCTGACAAGCCTTGGAAACGCATAGCCAGCTTGGCACCAACTTTGCAAGCCATGCTTGGGACTATCTTGGAAAGCCTTGGAAATCCTTGGCAAGCTTGGGACCAGCTTTGCATGCCTTGAACTGCTCTGGAAAGCAAGATAAGAATCTTCACCACTTTGTCAACATAAGAGGGGAGTGGAACGCCGCCTGGGGTCCTCCTGAATTGTGGCGCTTTACTTCGAATTATTATTGGTTAATTGAAAGGATTGCGTCCAGTAGCGAAGTGCACACCTACTTGACATAATCACGGCTAAGAAGAGGCCTACTAAATTACATCAGAGTAAAAACATTTCTTTTCTGGAAGCAAGGGGGGAGCTGTATAGAGCGATTTTCAGAGAATGTATTATAGCGTCGCATACCTATGAGCTTCACTGATGTTCGGCCACTCGACTAATGTTACCTGTATATCTCGGGTATACACGGGAAAATTGTTTTTAGTAGGTAAGCATAAGAAATTGATATTTCGACACCACTATGGTTCTCCGTTTTTTGCAAACTGCGAAAAGTGGTAATTTTTTCTACGCGCTGTAACGGCCTATTGGTATATTCTTCAACTTTAATTTATAAATTTTGTTGGGAATTTTGTCTACTTTAATTTTTCAAATAGTCTGTTTCCACGAAAAATGCTTGTTTTTCAAGATATCAGCGAACAACTTAAAAAGAGGTCGACAAGTTCGTGGTTTCTATCGGTTTTCAGGGTGAAGCCGTCCTTTTTTGGGGTGGCAAACTTCTGATTCTGGTTAAGCGACCAAAAAGACAGATAGAACTGTTATTTAAACTACTGCGCTATTTTGTTTCCTCAGAAAACCCTATCCGGACTAACAGGCATTCAGGCAATGGTTGCACCTGCACTAAACTTCCTCTTTTCAATTTCAAATGACCCTCAATTTGCACTCCTTATGTCTCTCATTTGCAGTGTAGCTCCCCTAAGGAGATGGGAAATTCGCCCAACCAGTTGTCACCCTCGCTAAAAACGAAGAATCTTCTTGCACCTTCCGATGACTCTGACGAATCCGACTCTGACGTTGAAAAAATTATAGAGGCAGAATTGGGGTTCAAATTAGACGGCGAAAGGGAAATAATTTCCACTAGTGTGCACCATGGCGATGACGGTAAGATAACCTCCTCGTGTTGGCTACTAGTTTGAAATGACGTTTCTACAGTGTTGCTTTGCAGAATTTGACGACGACGCTTGTGAACAAGAGGTACAAATGGAGTTGATCAAACTGATGGCGAAAAAAAAGCGCGAAGCTACAAAACCACTTCCACAGCCTGAAGGTAAGTTGTAAGCTTAACATTTACATTGCTTTTAGTTTCTGCAAATAGCTCTTTACTTTTTTTTTTTTTTTTTACAGCCCTTTCGCCTTGTAACTCGCCACTCCGTCCTGACGAGATAGACCCCACAGGACAGTTTTTCCGCACCGCCGAATCCCTCTTTCGCTCTCTCCACCCCGAAGTGCAAGCTATCACCAAGCGAAACCTTAACGGGGTTATGGAGATGGCCAAAGCAATGGACGAAAACATCAAGAAAAACAAGCGGCTCTTCATCGAGCGGAAAGTGTTGCAGTGCTACAAAAAATCAAAAACCGAACAAAAGTGAATTGTCCGTGAATTGCCGTTTTTTAGTCCGGAATTGAGAAAAATAGAGGAAAGTTTTTGGTACCTACCTAGACGGGGGTTTTTTTTTTGGGTCGCTGAACGAATACGAGGTTTTCCAACAAAACTGTTGCCTTGAACCTCATCAAAATCGCAAAAAACCTCAAAACGTTACCTTTTTTTGGGCAATGCATGTTCATGAGGGTATCCATGCGCTGTAATGTATTACCGTGTGTATTACAATAGCGGTACATTTCTAAGAGAGACTAAAGTGATGAATATGTACCAAAAATGTTGCTTAGTGGGATAAAACGATCTTCTTACCAAGCTGTGTTTGGGTGTGATGTGAAAGTAGGATTGAACTCATCGGTTTTCTAGCTCCATAACTCAATAATCCGCAAACACAAGAGGAGTTAGAAGACGCTGAGTTACAGAAAAAGTTATGTGGTAGATAGGAATGATAAGTGTATGTCGGGAATCGGAGACGGGATTGAGCAGATGGCAGATGGAATCTGAAGAACGATAAGTGGACGCTGAACTTGATTTGCCACGCCAGAAAGCCGTGAATGAAATGCTGTGACGAGTCAGAGAGATGCCAGTATTGTGAGAAAGAAGATCTGTAACCGCCTTGATACCCAGCAGAAAGGTAGAGCAGGAAAAAAGTTGATCATGTCAATTTCGAAGTAACCTCCGGTAGAAGTTGGGAGAACAGTGCGCATTCAAATTCCTGAATTTGACCGAGGAAAGGGAGATTTCCACAACATTCTGGCTACAGTGTTGGATGTAGATAGATTATACAAACTTGGAAAACCGTTTTTGCCAGGAGACCTCGCATTACCCGGATCTTCATGATGAACCCAGCTGTTTTGGTTGATGCTTCATCCAGGTAGCTCTCTCCAAATCCGGACTGTAACAGAGCCTTTATTTTCCCTGTGTGTTTCTCCTCTATTCTTGCAACCTTAAGCACCTCAATTATTTACATTTTCATCAAATCCGTCATGGAAAAAATGAAAAATCCGTAGAGATTACGACTACCCCTCAACTTTGCTCTATTTGCCCCCTTTCTTCCTAATTTGCCTGGACTATCTGCACAGTTTCGTTGAGTTTCCTCTTTCTAGTTTTGGTTGGTAACACTGTTTGAATCCTTGCTTTGGATTACTGCTGACTAATATAAATATGGGAAATGGGACGAGAAATAAAACTTGGCGCTTTATGAAAATAGAAACTAAATTTTTATGTTAAATATCTTAAATTATTCTTTTTTTTTATACAAAGAATCCGTTGATCGTGTTGGTGCCTTAAGGCTTCTTGTTGACGGCCTTTTCGATGTTCTCCTGCAACAGAAAATTTCAATTAGTACAAAATCTGTTCAGTTTTGTTAGTTTTTGATACTAGTGAAATTTTTCTCACTTGGAGTTCCTTGGCGGCGGAGGTGCCCTTGTCGATGATGGTCTTGAAGAAGTTCTCGAGCTCGTCTTGCTTGCCTCCCTTCTTGCTGAACTCCTTGTAGCTCTTTTCGACTTCCTGAGCGACCGAATCCCAAGTGGACTTGAGGGATTCGCCGAGTTTTTCGGCGTTCTTGGCGATTTCGGGGTTCTCTTTCTTCAGTTTGTCGCTGGCCTCCTTCAATTTGGCCTTGACGTTGTTGAGGGCGTTGTTGGCGTCGGGGTTGGCCTTGATCTGGGACAGACAACAACGTTTGTACAAAAACGGTCCTAACAACGCTCGCCGCTGAGATGCCAGATCACTTCTTACCTGTTCTTCGACCTTCTTTCCGAGCTCCTGGATATCCTTGGACAGTTTCTCATTCCTCTGCTTGATCAATTTGACAATCTCTTCGCCATTGGGGTTCTCGCTGAGGCCAACCTGCTTCTTGATGTCGGACAACGCCTACGGAAATAAAAAAAAATACCCCATTATGACGAATTCATGTCAAATATTGAGCATTTGAAATTGGTTCAACTCACTTTGTCGAATTTGTCCTGTCCTTCCTTGATGAGTTCTTGGAGAGAAGGTTGGGGAGCATCGGCCAAGATCACCTGCCAAGAGATGAGTTTTAAATATTGTGTACGTCATTTAAAACGGTGAGAGATTGAAGGGAGGAAGTTGACCAATTTGCATCCCGATTGTCATAGCATGACGCGAGCTTGAGTTGCTACACGAGGGGTCCCTAAAGAGTGTGCCCCTCTCACCGTTCTACCAGTTGACGTCATCCCTTTACTGTATGCGATGACGACACGCGTCCACTCTACGTGGTGACGTCACTTTAGTGGCGTCACATGGCTGAACTAGGCGGAATTTCTCGGTGAAAATGTGTAAACCGTAGTTTTGAACGGTGCTGAATCCAAACATCACGTCAACAATGGGATTTTTTAACCCTGATTTTCTTAAATTTGAACGGAAAGTATTTAAAAATACCTAAAAAAATTAAATTTGTGAAAAATTTAATCATTAGTAAATCTATTGAGGTGAACAAGCAAAAAACAAATTGAAAAAGCAAATCCATTAATTTTAAAGATTTAAAATTAAACCTAAGCTATTAAGACTCTTATGACCTTTCCGCCTTGTTTGTTTTCTGCCACATACATCATGTTGTTCTGGTCTATGTTCGAAATGTGTGTTGAAGTGAATTGAACTTGAACGATTGGATGGTTGATGGTTGTATTCAATCGTTAACGTTGTCTCCTGACAACTTGAATATCGACCACAAAGTCTTGGTGGTGTCTCGCATGAGTTAAAGTTTAAGAAGCGAAGCAAATTTCGCCCAATGGTTATTTTGTTCATGCGTATACTCATACCGTATACATACGGTATGCGAAACCTAATATTATTAAATTTTCTAACGAAAAATCATTTACAAAAATTAAAACTCCAACAAAACTGTTTACTCGTCTAAGGCAGATAAGGTGCTTCCAAACTGGATTCCACGTCGGAAATCATTTCGAAAACGGCACCTACTCTACACACTTCAAAAATCCATTTGTAGCCCCAACAAGTCCCAATGACTTGGGCCATCGGATTGAAACCTGTGTTGAGCAGAACCCTGTTTTGAAGGAGGAGAAACCATGCGGAATAGTAGACCGAAATATGTAGATCATTTCAAGGTTTAAAAAAGGAAGCGTTACATTTAAATTTACACGCAAGACTTTAAAAAAAGACTTATTGTAGCTCGTTGAGCTTTGAATATTTAGATCTAACATTACCTATAACGTCTTGAATTTCAATAGTAATTAGAAGTATTGTTGAAATTTGTAGTAATTCTGATATTCTTAAATTAATTTATATTAAATATAAATTGAAAATTTTTCAACAGCTTAGTAGTTTTCTATTTATGAACCAGAATAACACAGACCTTCAACTAAAAAGCTCTTTTACAATTTGTCTGATTATTTCTATTTTATTTTATAGTCCCTAATGTTGAAATTAGTTAAACTTTCCCAGAAAAACCACCAAATATGGGCTAACTAAATCTGAAGAAACAAGTATTAAATACTAAATTAAATTTTAAAGATTTGTTGAATTGAGGAGTTTACTATCGACAAGCTCATTCTACTTTTTTTCGAAATTCAGTTTTCTGCATAAATCACAAGAGCTTGTTTCACAACCTGATACGCTTCACAACTAGGTACCTCTTTCCCATCCGAGATGTTGCCCACAAGAGCAAAACCAGCTCATTCCGAGCTACCGCCTTCTGCTGCCATGAGTAATGATAGGCAACTTCGGAAAACAAAACTTGAAAACCCCATATAACCCAAATTAATCAGGGAAAGAAACAGAAAAAAAAAAAACACGAAACCGCCATTTTACACAAATTAGTAATCAAGAAGAAAAAATGGCAAGAAATTAAAAAATCGCGTTTCTGCATCAAAACTGGCTCATTCCAACCTATGTAGTCCTTGGAAATTAATCCAGGGGAAAAAATTGTTCATTTAATGAAAAACGAGTCTAATTCTCCTTCATTATTCCAAGATTTAGGTCGAAAACTGCGGACGGGAGAGTTTTTTCGTTTCTCCTGTAAGTAGAATTTTCACAAATGTAATGAGCTGGTTTTGAAAGCTAACGCCTCAATTATTCTTAAGTGGTCACTAAAACAGGATGGCTTTGGGAACCTGCACATGTTCCAGGAGAAATTGGAATAAATTAAATTATTCAAGAAAAAACGTTCATAAGAAATTCATAATGTTAAACGAGTACGTCGAAATATTATGTTATAATATCGTACTACGTAAGTACGTATTCGTTTAATTATGAATTAATCACCCCTTAGCTAGACTGACAAATTAATGTTTCTTGGGGGGGGGGGGGGGGGGTTAATCCTGACGTCCTAGAGAGAAATGTAGGAGATTTTCGGGCTGAGCACTCCAACAACCCATAGAACTGGTCTACTTAAACTAAACAGCTGTTGGAATTTTGTTAGTTCTGAGTCATCAATAATTGTGCTACCTAATCAATTATTCATTTTCATAATATTGTTATTGGCTATTTCTAGATCTGTGTGACGACTTACCGGCACGATGAGGAGGAGCCCGAAGAGAACGCGCATTTTTCTCGTGTTGGAAAAGGACGATTTGCTGCTGAGAAAAGTCAAAATCGAACTGTCTGCTCCGTCGATGTCCTCAGCGGTTCTTATAGGCCGGCGGTATCTGTCGAGTGGGATCGTTGTGAGAGTGAACTGCGTCGTGCATTTATACAAATGAGTCAGTTTGTGTGAGAGTGATTTGAGTTCGAACTAACCTCGGAGGGCTCAACCGATAGGGAGTTACGCAATGGGGTGATAGCCTTTTGACTGTCCGAGCGAAGGGTGGTTGAGGGTTTGGATCCTGGTGGGCAGAAGATTTCATCATGTTAAATGGTATTTGGTATTATTCTTTCTTCTCTGTTGGCTGAAAAGTGGCTACGGATGGGTATGTTGGAGGATTTGAGCCACTGGTTCGAGTGGGGTGTCGTTTTCGATATTATTTTGGGCGAACAATCGATTAACGGGGGTCCAAGACCTCTCAGACATGGATTTTGAACGTAGATTCGATTTGAGGGGGTGTCAGACGTAGCAAGGAAGGAGAAGCTTTTTGGGCTTTTAAGGGGCTACAGATGAGAATTTTGAACGGTTTTTACCAGTAGGTCAAGTGAGGTGTCCTTTTCGAAGTAATTTTAGGTGTAAATTTGATTAAATCAAATTTACACCTAAGAAATTTTCTATGAGTGCCAGACCTCCGCCACAACTTGAGGCCATTGGGGGCTTTCAAGGGGCCTTTTGGCCGTTATGTGTCGGTAGGTAACGAAATAATTTTGGGCGTAAATTCGATTTGTAGGAGTGCCATATCTGCCCAATTTCAACGTGAGCCTCTGGGCTTTCTAGTGGACTACAGTGTAGTCTCATGGTTTGAGTTTTTTTTTTAACCATTAGGTCAAGTAAGGTGTCGTTTTCGAAGAAGTTTTTGACGTAGAATCGATTTATGGGGTTCCAAATCTTGCGAACCACTCTAGAATGAAATAAACACCAATAAAAGCCCGGGATTACTTATTTGGCTGTCATATTCGGGTGCAATACCTACTCTTAAGAACCACAGTGGCGTCAACATCAACCGCAGATTTCCGTGTTCGGGCAATTCTCCTCATTATTGCACCACTCGAGAACCTCAATGTATTTTTTTCATTGCTGGTCTGTGGACCTTCTATTCGCACCCTCCCTCTCATTTGTTGGACCGTATTTACGAACTCCCCCGCGGACGACTGTTTCGTCTCCAAGTGGAAAAAAGTTTTTTTTTCCAGGAGCTGAACAGGTGTCGCACGTCAACAACTTCGTGTGTGGAAATTCGACCCGACAACCTCCTCCTTCCAAATTCTTTGAACAGGTGAGCGAGATTTGGGTAGAGGAAATTCTTTGAAGGAGGCGATGAAGTAACAGGTGCAGAGGAAATATCAAATGGAAGTTGAACGTTTGGGAGAGAGACTCCTCGCACGCATCGTGAAAACAGTTGACTAAGTCAACTAAGTCAACTAAGTCAACCCATAAGTCTTATGGGTTATGAAACCCCTACGACCTCTAGCGGAATAAACTGACTCAAGTCCTGCACAGGGTGCAGACTTCATATAATATATTCATATTATGAAGTCGGCACTGAACTGACAAACGACAAAAAATGTTCCCCATCATGTTATCCGAAAATCCACCGAGTGACGTGAGATCGCCCCGAAACGACAGTGACCCGGAAAATACAAAAGGGAAATATAAAAGTGAACACTCGAGGCTGAACTGCTTCATTTACACGCATCACTTCATAGACTATGATAGCTATTTAACAGTGTTTTTAGTTACTTAAAACTCATTAAAAAAACAAAAAACAATTAGAGTAATTTACCTTATTTTGAAGTTTTTTGTTCTCGCGAATTCCAAAACCACCAACGAGATGACGGAAAACGCTTCGAAGTTGAGGAAGGGCACACACACTAAATGCATTTCTATGGAAGCTTGGCACAAACTTGGAAGCTATAATATAATATATTATATTATAGAAAAATTTGTAATATAATATAATATATAAAAATTTGTAGCTATAATATAATATATTATATTATAGAAAAATTTATAATATAATATATTATATTATAGAAAAATATATTATAGAAAATTTGTGTACAGACAAATATAAAATTTATATTATAAATTTTATATTTGTCTGTACACAAATTTTCTAAAATATTATTTTATTAGAAAATTATTTCAGGAACATTTATTTTTATTTACATAAATATTTTCCTAATATTTATTATTTTATGAAAACGTGTCTTAAAAAATCATTTTGTATAAAATAAATTTATCCGATTTGTTCCGCGCTTATATCGAAGTGTTTATTAGTTTACCAATATATGGTTAAGTACAAGGTACAATATGGTTAAGTTAATATCAAGCAGTTACGTCTTTAGCCGAGCGCACGATCCCTGCTGAAAAGCGATGCAAGCAATGAAATGGGATGGAAACTAGTTGTATCATGGATGGTAGTTGAGCTCATGGATACATTTTTTCTTCCTCTGGTTGCTACTTTACATAATGCATTAAGGAGTCCTGCTTTTCGGCCACTTTTGGTTTATTATTCTTGGAATAATACACCTATGTTTTCGCGACAAGGGTCGACGACTCCGATCGGGCTCAAAATTTGAGATTATCCGTTTCAAGTGGTCTACATTCTAAATCCGAAATGTCCGTCCGCCGTACGCCGTACGCCGTCCGCCGTCCAGGCCGTTTTGGGCAGTAGGAATTTTTTAAAAAATCTGAAATTTCGAGAAAATACTTGGTTTACCATCTAGTTGTGCCCGCAAGGTTTTCAGTCCGATCGCCCAAACCCGTGGGGCGCTATGGGGCTATAATGGGGCTACGGGAGGGGTTTCTTGAAGGCTTTTAGCTATGGGATCGAGTTAGGTGTCGTTTTCGAAGTATTTTTGGACGTAGAATCCATTTTTTGGGGTCCCGGAACGATCCGATTTCACTGGGGCGATGTTTATGGCATTCGCGGGGCTAAAAATGGGATTTTTGAAGGATCCCAGGATGTTAAATATTTTTCTAGTAAAAAATACCGAGTTTTTGAAAAAAAACACATTTTTGAACAAAAAAATCCAAAAAAAATTTTTTTTGAGATAAAAATCCAAAAAATTTTTTTTTTTTAAATTTTGGTTTATTATTCTTGGAATAATACACCTATGTTTTCGCGACGCGGGTCGACGACTCCGATCGGGCTCAAAATTTGACATTATCCGTTTCAAGTGGTCTACATTCAAAATCCGAAATGTCCGTCCGCCGTACGCCGTACGCCGTACGCCGTCCGCCGTCCAGGCCGTTTTGGGCAGTAGGAATTTTTTAAAAAATCTGAAATTTTGACAAAATACTCGGTTTACCATCTAGTTGTGCCCGCAAGGTTTTCAGCCCGATCGCCCAAACCCGTGGGGCGCTCTGGGGCTAAAATGGGGCTACAGAAGGAGGTTTTTGAAGGCTTTTGGCTATGGGATCGAGTCAGGTGTCGTTTTCGAAGTATTTTTGGACGTAGAATCCATTTTTTGGGGTCCCGGAACGATCCGATTTCACTGTGGCGATCTATAGGGCTTTCATGGAGCTAAAAATGGGATTTTTGAAGGATCCCAAGAAGTTAAATATCTTTCGAGTAAAAATTAAAGAATTTTTGAAAAAACACATTTTTGAGAAAAAAAATCGCCTCAAAAAATTTTTTTTGAAATATAAAAATCCAAAAAAAAATTTTTTTTAAATTTTTTTTATTGACAGAATTAAATTTCTGTACAAGTAACCTATATCAAAGAATGATAAACCCTTGTGTAAAATTTGCAGCGTTTTTTCATTGACAGAATTAAATTTCTGCACAAGTAACGTATATCAAAGAATAATAAACCCTTGTGTAAAATTTGCAGCGTTTCTTGGTTTAATTTGGGATATTAGCGGTAGGTACCTATTTAGCTGTTGTGAGGTTTTTCCAGTTCCCCCCGGAGAAACGGTTTTGACGAACTCTGTAGAAAATGGATCTTCGCAATAAATCGCCAAAAATAGGTACCTACTGCACACAGTGTACTATAATTATACACACCCAGCTTGAAGGGATCGCAAGTTGAACGAAAGCGCCGACAAAAGCGGTGAATGCAGGGCTATAGATGATTAAAACTCGAGTCAGAATTCGGACCTGCTCCCATATTCAAAATTTTGCCATTTTGTGTCTGTTTTCAGGGATATATGGCTTATGAAAAACCCATCCGTTCTTACAGTTATTGTCCAAATAGATGCTTGACTCATGGTATTTTTATATACTTCTACATAACTAGGTATTTTTAAACAATTAAAATTTTTAAATAATGTATGTGAAAGTACCCACATAAAAATACCATGAGTCATGCATTTATTTGGTCAATGTCTGAAAGAATGAAAGGTTTTTAAAAAAACCCTAGGTACTTATATCCTTGAAAATAGACGCAAACATGGACTTATATTGAATATCCGAGCAGTTCGTAATTCCGGGTTGATGGATAGCGCAACTTGATGTGGAGTTTGGATCATGAGATTGATGCGCGCGTCAATAATAATGATAGTAATGATAATAATAATGGGATAGGGAACAAGGTCAGAGAAATGGGAAAATTCGGCCGAACATAGTTGAACTAGTAATGAACAAAGTACTCAGTACAGTTAGCACTGAGAAATTAGGTGTCTGAGCAGAGGAAATCACTAGTGAATATTGGGCGTTTTGAATTTTCCCGCGGTGGCACTTTTACTAATCCGCCAGAGTGCGGTAGCATAAAAAGCAGTGTAAAAAAAAAAAAAAAAAAAAAAAAAAAAAAAAAAAATAGCAGCCAATGAGAGAGTAGCTTCACTTTTCCCTCCAGATTCAAAGTTGAAATTATCGAAAATGCCCTGGAAATTTGTATTACACCGTAGGAGCCCAAAACTCACTGCTATGCCTTCAAATTATGAAGTTCTTTCAGAAAAAAGTATTAGTCGACGTTCGGTTCCCGGGCCCATTATTATTGATTGTCTCATTATAATGACAATCTAATGTTTGATCTTGAAACTATAGTTTGATCAAGCAGGCCCTCGAGGGCCTAGACGATCAAGCTCCCCCTTCAACCGTTTGCGTCATTCAAATTTTTTACCAATCACTCGTTGGGTGACTTGAACCATTCAAACTGCCAATCATGCACCAGGGTCTTGGTGGATGTGATGTTATAAAACCAGTCTAAAGTTTTTACTGGCTTTAGGGGTCAAAAATCTGTTTGAACTTATTAAGGCCAGGTTTAAGGACATGACCGTTTTCAAGGGATATCAAACCCTTTTGGTGGGTTGAAAACAGATTGCAGTGGAGTGAAACCCGTTTCAAGGGAATAGTAACACGTATGGGGTCGGTAAAAAACTTTGTTTTAAGGGATATCAAACGTAGCACATTTGGTTTGTGTATGCCAAACGTGCTGTAGGGTTGAAACTGGTTCAATTTGGTTTAAAACCGGTTGTTCTTGTAGAGATCCAGTTTGCTCTGGTTGCTTTAAATTGATTCTAAACTAGTTTGATATGATACAGAATCGGGTTGACGTAGAATATACCGGTTGAGGTTGTTTAAAAAAAGGCTTGAGGTCGTTTTAAACCTGTTTTACAGGGTGTGGGGGTTTCCCCTCACGTTCTCGGCAGTATTGCCAGCCCGCCGGAGTTAGTACCGGTGGGAGGAGCGGGTGCAAACCCCTCTTCTCCTGCCGGTAGCCCAGCATCCCCGTTCAAAGACGGGTAGAAATTAACTACTAATTTTGCCATTTATTGCGACATTTATAAAATGTCAACACGCAGTGAATTTACAGGGATCAGACCCGTCGGTTAGGCCTCCATTGCCAATAATTTGGTTGTGGAAGCTGAGTCGGCAGGAATGATCCCGACGAACGGGTCCGTTGCTCAGGACTTCATTAACGACATTTCGTTTGTGGAAGCCGGGAAATCAGACTTGTATAAGATTGGGTCAGCTGGCCAGGCCACTTTTAGTGACAGCTCACTTGAGGTAGCACAGCTTTCCCAGGTTCAACTGCGAGCCCAGGGCGAATCAATACCAATACATATCGTGTTGGGTATTGGCTTCCCCGTACTGTGATAGGGATCGGACATCGACGCTACAACATCGTTTATAACATTTTAGGAGTTTTTAAAAATTTAAGTACATTTAATGTACTTTCATACACATTTTAATGGATATTAGGCAAACCTATGTAGTTCATGGCAAGCTTCTGAACTTAGATTTATCCCGTAGAACGAGAATACACCCGGGGGGGTTTCCGGACTACCTGGAGGGACCCCTTGTGCGGTGTCATCCTTTTTTTTTTTTTTTTTTTTTTGTGGATGCCCTTCTTCTGACACTTTCGAGGCCTTTTACGGGGAAAAGAGGGAGAGCGAGGCGCCATTAACGTTGAAATGTGACGGCCTTCGTCGGTAGGGGGAAAAAACGATCCCTTTTCTAGCGTTTCCTGAGGGAGGAGTTCCCCATTTCGAAGGGGCGGTTCCGAAATGGGAGAACAATAGGGAAAGTTGAAGGTTTTGCCGAAATTTTTAGGATGCAAATCGACTTCCACAGCTACCCGACCTTGAAACTCTTTTGTCCAAGTTTCCGTAAGATATCTGTGGAAATATAGTATCTAACCTTAAAAAAAAAAACTATCAACCGATACCCTTTTGTCAGTCAGCAGATAAATATTCAACAAGAACCACTACGGGCTATTTCTCCTCTGATTACAAGATCATTCAGACGCGAAGATAACCCCGTAATAACAATCTAATTTCTGTGGTGATAGTCGTGACTCAAAATCACAAATCATAACATTTACACACTATGATTTACACAGGATGGAGATAAGAGTAACAGTAGGCGTTTGGGCTCCCCGCAGAGAAAATCTTAGCCCATCTGAGGATTGTGATTGTTATTGAATTTCAAATTTTGAAAAGCCATCGTGGTAAAAAATGTCTTGCAAAACATAATTTTGCTTTGGATCTTTTACTGTTTCAAAAATTTGACTTTCGTAGGTGTCGCGATTTGGATGAAAAACTCCGTCCGAACGACGTCGAATAGATGAAAGAACAAACGCGCGGTTTGTTCCGAAAATAAGGCAACCCGACTGAAATTAATCGTGTGATTGACAGGAGATCCGATTAGGTCTTCCAGAAGAGATGAGAGTTGATAGGCCGTCATGGAGAAGTGAAGCTTTGGAGTGTCTTATACGTGTGACGTTTCAGTACGTTCCCTTGTGACGCGGTGGGCATTCATACTTAATTGTGAGTGGAAAACATGGGAAATCTGTGGGTTTTCAGAAGAAAATCAGGAAACTTGTGAAACGTCACGGAGAAATAACAAGGAAAATTCGAGGGAGGAGACGCCAATTTTCACTGAACAGAAACAGGTTTTGAGGGAGCAGACGCCAATTTTCACTTAGCAAAAACAGGTTTTGAGGGAGCATAAACCTGTTTTTACTAAGCAGAACGCGGTTTTGAGGAGCACATTCCAGTTTTTAGCCCATTCCAAACAATCGATTCATCTGATTCAATTTGTTTACGATACGCTACATTTTCCTCAACAAGAAGTATTTTTGAAATGAAATTAGACATTTTATGAAACAGCGAAGATGGAGGGAGCTTAAACTGCCATTTTTGTGTTAAATAAGAGACTGTTGGTGATGAGTGTTTAGAATTTTCGGTGAAGCTGGCCCAACATGAAATGGATGTAAGTAGGTGATGCACAAAACTCTGGGGCGATTTCCGTCAAGCATTGCGTTAGTCACCCAATCAAAAATAAAGCATAATGGCGTATTCTGATCCTGAATGACCAAAATTTGCCATAGGATTTCTTCACTCTGCAAAACACGTGGAAGAGTGGAATCCCCACGAGAAATGTGGCGGGTAATTAGTTGATAATCCTTCGGCCTTGACTCTCCAATTAGGTATCCCGGAAATTGACAATCGATGACTTCTTGATCTACTCGGATCGCAAGGTTGATTTCAAAATGCGTTTCGTCAGGGGGGTGCAGTGTCAAGGGCGAGAACATTGAACAGGACTCGAGGTTTTAGGTTGGTGCGGAAATATCTTTGTTTTTGTTCTCGGCGAGGAGTAAACCGTAGGTAGCCGAGATTTGTCGCAAAATTCATTTTCCAATAATTATTATCTTTTTGGAAAACAAGAACGATTTCAGAAAGTAGACGACAAATAGACGACAAATTATTGATCGTTCAAAATCTACCGGCTCCTGATTGGCCCGGCTTGTTCCTCTCACCCTCAAGGTGTTCCAGGTGGGCGTCACCTTGCAGGTATTCCCCTCCAAGGAGACGCCATTTTCTCCATACTCACCTGGACGGGGATCCTAACAGGTGGATAGTTGAGAAATGGCGCTCAGAAAATTTCTGAGTTGACTTTAGTCGCCGGGGATGTCATTTAATGACATCCCCGGCGACTAAAGTCAACTCAAGATTTTAGACATTTCACAAAGGAGGAATGTTCTAAATCCATTGAAAAAAATTTCAATTTCAACTGTTAAAAAAATGTTTTTTTAACAGTTGAAGTTTTTCCAATGAGTGGTGTCGTTTTGGAGGAGTCGAATGATGTTCCTTCACTATCAATCACGTACGTTTGACGACATATTTAGTACTACCCATGCACCAAAGGAATCCCAATATTATGGTTTTTAGAGAGCAGGCGCCAGTTTTTGCCAAGCAGAAATTAGTTTTGAGGGAGCAGAAGCCAGTTTTTACTAAGCAGGAGCCAGTTTTGAGGGAGCAGAAGCCAATTATCACTCAGGATGGTCCAAATATAATTTTTTGGGGTGTTTACGAAGAAACTGATGCCTGCTCCCTCTAAACTGGTTTCTCACTGTCGCATTTACGAATTTAAATGATGATTTAAAATTCAATTGACACAATAAAATGCAATTTCCTGATTTCTCAATTTCAGATAAGACCTCTGGATCTCCACCTTCACCATTTCACCACCTTTTAACATCCTCCGTCGCCCATCGGCCTCGTACATCCCTCTTTGACGCAGTACGAACGAAACGCATTCAAAACAAATCCCGACAACCTGAAAGGTTCTCTTTAAAACAATTTTCCCCCGTTTGTTTACACGTCGAACAAGATGACAAAAACGAAAATAAACCGTCAGGGGGCATCCGACACCGCCCGTCAAACATTGATATTATTAACCAACCAGGTTTTAAAACAGCGATGTCATCCAGCCGACAAATTGGGGAATTGAAAACACGGGTGCACTTTTCACAGGAACAAACGTTTTAATAAATGTCTCTGAAAATGTCTCAAAAATACCTACATAATTAGGTAAAAAATACCTACACATTTCAAGTATACATCATATCCTCGTCAAAATGGAATTTCTGTCGAAATATTAAAAATAAATAGCACCACAGTTCAGCCAAACAAATTTTATACTAAAACATGTTTCTTAAAACTAATTTTCAAACTAAATTAGCAATACAGCAGTACCTAGTGACTGCAAACTAACGTCAAAAAAATATATCTTTGTTCACACCGTCAAAACTTCCAACTCGCTGAAATTACACAATCAAGTAATACTTGGAATAATTACAAAAAATTAAAAAGCTCAATACTAAGAGAGATGACGTAAAATTTAGAAAAATGCCAAAATCGTCAAAATTAAAACGCGTTTTGTCGTGTACATTCTTAGAAAATAATCGGATGGAATTTTATTATTTATGGTAACCTACACCTACGTTATCTTGACGCAAAGAGTTTTTGGTTTTTCAAGCAAAAGTTACCTTTACAATTACTTGAATACATAAGAGAAAATTTCTCTTAATTTAATTATCATCGGTTTCCTTATACAAGACTTAGTATCATTGGTTGATTCTCCAAAAACTGCAGAATTTATGTCCTCAGGAGATTGTCAGGTCCGTGTGCTATTTTGAATATGATTAATTTTTCCATTGAACATAATAATATTATGTGTTCACCTTTGATCCCAGTCTCTTCCAGTCGAAATATTCACTCAGGTTCATGATGAAATTTAAATTCAAAAGGTCCGAAGGTTAGTCCCTCACCTGTCCCACGACACTAATTCCTTGCTTTGAGAGTGAATAATGCTCATGTGAGTGATAGTAGCACTATTTCTTAAATATACGGCGTTTTCCATGGTTCTCAAAATTTAATATCACTTTTGCCGGCAGGCATCCTCTCTAGTGGTCTACCACATTATCCTTGAACACCTGAGTCCCATGGTTTTCATGTTAGTCCCACACATTTATTTGAAAAAAGCACCTCTACTACCCCATGCAAACCCACCAAGTTTTCCGTTGCTCAAGTTGGCACCGAACTCTATCTAGATAACCATTTCAAAGGCAACCTCGCAAGTTTTCAGTTAATTTGTGCATTTGTTTGAGTGGATCGTGGACTCTTCACACAGGGGTTTATTGTTGTTTCATATAAATTATCCAAATTTAATTCTCCCTAAATTAAAAAAAAAAAAAAAAAAAAAAAAAAATACTGGATGGTAAACCGAGTATTTTGTCAAAATTTCATGTTTTCTGTTGGTTTACCATCTAGTTTTGCCCGCAAGGTTTTGAGTGCGATCAACCAAACCCGTGGGGCTCAGTGGGGCAAACAAGAGGCTGCAGGAGGGATTGTTAAAGGGTTTTGGCTTTGAGATCGATATAGGTATCGTTTTTTAATGTATTTTTGGACGAGAGTCCATTTTGGGAGTCCCAGATCTGCCCAAACACTGTACAAGAAATTTTTTTTATTAATGATTTTTAAAAAAAAATTTTTAATTGACAGAATAACTCATATTAATTCATTTTATTCATTAGGTATTAACTTTTGCAAAAATTGTCTATAGGTGCAATTGTATTTTATAAGATTCAGTTGGTCCCTCACTCGCTCAGTTAGTCCCTCACTATAGTGAATTCGAGGATCATGCTGTATATCGTCAACCATGAACTTCTATGAATGGATTTTTGGTAGGTGTGATTGTAGTAGCATACCAAGAAGGTAAAATCGAAAAAAAGGTTGAAAAAGTAACATTTCATTTGGGGGGTCCTGACAAGCGAATTTCTGCAGTTTTGGAAGAATCACCCACTTAACACTGAAAAAAGTGTTTTAAATTATTGAAGAAAAATTTAAATTAGTTGGAAAAGTAAAAAAATTTAATCACGAATTACGAATGATAAAATTACTAAAAGATCATAGTAGTCCAGAATGAAGGTTGAATTTGTGTCAATTTGATTCAGGTGAAATTTGGACTGGGGGGTCAGTGGCCGAATTCGCCTTCCATCCGCCAAACGGAAAAAGCGTAGCTGAGAGCCTCGGGGTGGATGTATTCTTCTTTGACTGCACCAACAATTCAACCAAGTAAATTCGCTATTCTACCCAATATTGGAAATTCGGCAAGTCAACGGGAGTCCGCTTACTTTGTGGCTCGGGGATCTGCTCTTGGATTTGGTCGGTTTCCTCGAGTATCCTGTAGAGGAAGTGGATGTACGAGGAGGCCAACCGGAGGGTTTGGATTTTGCTCAGTTTGTCCGAAGGCAGCGTCGGGATGATGTTCCTGGACAAGAAATGGTGAAATTCGTGAGGAGTGCCTGGATGGCCCGAAGGCAGTTAACAGGAATAAATATGATATAATATATTATGCAGTTATCAGGCATACATAATACATATAGTTCTGAAGCTGTAAAACCCGGATTTAGTATAGGTAGGTATACGAGTAGGTACATAATAATATTATCATATATCATTATATGTACTGAATCCGGGTTTTACAGCTTCAGAACCGGTTTAAACTGGTCTATCGGTCTTAAACGGGTCAAAACGGCTTCAACCTGTTTGTATCTTTCAAACCCTGAACAGGTTTGTTCTGCTGTTGGGACACGATTAAACACGGGTGGATTTTATGTACCTACATGTGAGCGTGTAACTAAATCGTTCGTGGTGTTATTGGCGGAATTCTGGGAGCGTAAAATCTCCAATTAGCCCGCCTGGTGTTGTGGAGGAAATGTGAGGTAGTGTGGAAGCTTTTCCTTCTGGACCATAATTTGAGACATCGTGATCTGTGCGGCTGCCAAAACAGAAGGCCCACTTTGGACGGACTTGCTATATACGTCTGGGTACCCCGTCCTCCCTGGACCTCCGGTAGGGAGATCTGGGGTAGCCAATGTCCTGCAAGAATTGGCTTAAGCGTTGTAGCCGACATTGGTCCTCCTGGAACGTAGGACCTGGTCAGTAGGTACTTGGATGGGTGACCGCGTGGGAACCGAAGGACGGCGTATTTGTCGCCGATACAAACATTTTTTTGCGTTCAATCGGACGGCGAACTCCTCCCAACTCCGGGGACGAGGCAATGGGGAGCCATGAGCGCAATCGTCAGACGAGTTCCGATCCTTCTTGAGAGGACGGCTGACGACGTACAGTGCGTTATTTCAGCAATTTACGGGAAGGAAAATCGAAAAATGAAAGTTGCAATATGTATGTGTACGGGGAGAACACCATTGGGGTAATGGGGGCGAGAGTTCCTATGAAACGCGAAGTAGTGTGCCCAGTACTGGGCACATAGAATAGTCACAATTGGGGAAGCGATAAAAGACACAATTAGGAATGGACGTGTTATTGGATTATTATTATTTTTTCATCGATAGAAGGGTTCCAAATACGACCGAAAATGGTGTTAAAACACAAATTGCAAGTTCGTACGAATTATTTATTTTTGAATCGACTCGAATCGAATGTTCGTATCACTATCGGAAAAAGTAAGTTGCAGAGCTGTTTGCAATGGAAAGCCTCCGAAGATGTGTCCACGAAACCAACAAACTTATTCCAACTAAGCTTAAGAAAAAAAAAAAAAAAAAAAAAAAAAAAACCGGTCTCCCCCTGAAACATACCTAGCGACATGCCGGCTATCCGGCTGCCAACCTGCACAGTTGCTGACAAACGCCAAGCATGTTTTAGCGGTCGGAACCTTCTGTCGAGCCCCCAAATTTTTTAAATCGACCTAGACAGTATACCGAAGTATGTGAAAAAAAAAAAAAAAAATACATCGTTTCTCATAACAGCTACTTACTTAGGTACCATTTTTCTCCTTTTAAGAGTGTTCCCCAATCGTTCCCCAAACCACAATAATTGCGCCCCAATAGTGCTTTTCCAGTTCCCCAATAGTGGTGGCGGACCGTTGCCCAATAGTTACTAAATTGCCCAATCGTGATTCCCCCACTTGCCCAAACTTGACCATTGTTGATAGTCCGATTTTTGAAATTCTTCAAGTGATGAACGACTACGTCTCAGATGCAACCAAATTAGATGATAGCGAGGTTCTCTGTATTCTACACGTTCTAAGGTAAGTGTAACACATTTTTTTGAAAATTTTAAACGCTTTCCGTATGCTCATTCTTGGATGAGACTTATACGCGTTTTTTTGTTTTAAACTTTAAAAAAACCTCTCTGATTTTTTGGGGAACATCTCTTTAATACGTTTGAAGAGGAAACCATCATCTCGTGCCCGATTTTGAAAAAAGTCGATTTAAACATAGATTCAGGGTTAAAAAACTATTTTTGAGGACTGCTGTGAATGAAAATTTATTTGTGAAGTTCAATTGCATTAACCTCCACATATCTACCTACCAAACAATGAAGTTGTGTATCAGAAAGTTGTGGTCTCTTTTGAACTTAATTCGTAAGTTCCTATAGGTATGTATGGGCCATTCAAAAATTATGGACAAATTTAAGTCACAAATTGGTTAACGCCATACTGATTGGGCTAGAAATGAGGTACCTATTTTGGATAATGTATATTCACGGTTACAGGTTTACTTTATAGACTAGAGTTGATGACTTGTTATACATCTTAATAGGTTTTCATTTGTGTGTTCATTGCTGTTACCTGGTACCAATAATATTATGTTTAATCCTCCTGTATTGATGTAATTGTACAACAATTAAAAAAAAAATTTATTGTTTATTTTTATTGTTTTTTTTTTCATTTATTTGTGTTGTTTTTATTATTTATTTAATAAATGTTGATAATTTGAAGTCAGATGAAGGAAAATATCCCGTATCATTATCGGTGTTATATCTATAAAATCTTATCCACTTTTTCACACTAGGTATATATACCTAGTGTGCTGTGTAGTGTGAAAAAGTGGATAAGATTTTATCTCCCACAACACTAGAATTCACGTAATACTGGGCTCATTAAGTGATCTATCCCTATCACTATTGAATCCCTTGTTAACAGCTGCGTTCAAGTGCATTTTGATGGTAAGATGTCAAATCAGGGTCTAACCAAACAATGTGGTAATTTCTGAGTCGGAAATGCACCATTTAAAACGAATAACGTGTACTAAATCATCCCGTGGCTTCTTTTTGACCTCATTTTAGGATTCTACACTCCCAAAAACATAATAGTAGGTACCTAACGATTTTTTGCCCGATATGTCGAATCGCTGAGATGCTGTGATTTTCCTTCCCCTAAACTGCCAAAATAACTCATTGCGACGTGCGTGAAATCAAGGTGAAATTCCCTTGTTTCGGTTTTGGTAGCTACGTACGTAAAAGTATTGATAGCCTGCCATGTAATGTCAATTTTCTTCAAAGTCTGATGAGGAAAAAAAAAGTTAAAACCACAAATGTAAATTTCATATCATTTTAAAAGCTCCTCCCATGTTGTATTTCATCAAAATCGGTTGAACTTTGCAAGAAAAAAGTGATACACTGATTGTTTAAAGGTTTTCGAAAAATGCCGTTGAAAGCTTGTCATTTAATACCTATCAGATTTCTATCAATTTCGATTCAAATTTGCAAAATCGTTTTAAAATATACCAAATTTTGGTATTAAGTGCGTACTACTGAATGTGCGACACTTCACGCCAAATTTAATCGAAATCGAGTTACAAATTGGATTTCTAGCTGAAACTATTCTGTCGCTTGTTGTGAAATTTGAATGAGGAATTTCCAGTATCGATAATTATCGATAATTATAATTTCAATTGTAGAAGACAGTTCTAGCTTGATTTGAGGTACCTAGTTTTAATTCGAATGGAAAATCCATATTCTGAAGTCATTTCGATGAAAGCGTCTCAAAATGATCAACCTTGACGGGTTACCAACCTGAGGCAGGCGAAGGCGTCGTTGAGCGATTGGGTCCGCTGACGTTCTCGTACATTGGCGACCATCCTCTGGTGTTGCGAGTCTGTACTGCTCCGGCGTCGTCTCTCCCTCGGTTTTTCCACCCTGTTCGACTCCATCATGCCGTACATGCCGATATCGGAAATGTTCGTAGAGCCGGTAAAAAAAGAGACAGTTGCCACTACACTGGAAACGTCCGTCACTCCACAATCGGCCAATTTTTCACTTTTTTTCGGTCGAAAATTTTTTTTTATGGTATTAAATCACTTTTTGTTCACTATTTTAAAATTTTCTCGCAACTTTTTTGTTTTTTTTTTTGTTTTTGTTTCTTTGACTTGAGAACACACCGGGACACAAAACACATCTGGCTGGGGCGGGTGTCAGTACATGTTTATATATAGCAGTTGGTCCCCACTTCTCTTCAGGGGGGGCTTTGAGCTCCTCGAAGACTCTGAGTCCTCAACAGTCACAAGTCCCTTTCCAAAGGAGGGGTTTTCCCACTTTACCTGAAATTTGGGTCTTCGTCCCCATTTTGAAACCCGATTTTGACCTGAGGGTCCTTTTCGAGGGAGCATAATTGATTTTCGAAGTAGGAACGCTTTCTCGTGTAATCCGCCGGAAAATGCGGGAATTATGATAATGAAATGCGGTATATAATTGGGAGGATTAACACGATTTCGGGTCCTTCGGAAGGTTAGTTTAGATCGGCTCGTGTGCACCACCACAAAGTGGCAGGAGAAAGTCACAAAAGAAAAATAGTCGCACGAACAGCATTGTAGATTCCAAGTCGGGAGCTCCCTTGAAGCCATTCTTTGTGCAAAATTACTTCCAACAACACCCTTAGGTGTGTACTCGTGTGTAAAAAGTCGGAAAAATCCTCAAAATAAATATTTTTTATCAGAACTGTCATTTTGGTCATGGAATGGGCGAAATTCTGATCGGCCTCATCGTTTGTCATTGTACATTTCAAGATGCGTTGATTCCAAAAATAAAATGTCTGTCCGCCGTCCGGGCAGTTTTGGGCAGTAGGATTTTTTTAAATTTGAAACTTTGACAAAAACTCGGTCCACCATCTTATTGAGCCCAATTTTTTTAGCCCGATCGCCCTATCCCGTGGGGCTCAGTGGGGCTAACAAAATGGGCTATATGAGGATTTTTGAAGGGTTTCGTATACAAGAACGAGTTAGGTGTCGTTTTCGAAGTATTTTTGGACGTAGAAGCCATTTTTGGGGTCCCAGAATGATTAGATTTCACAGTTGGGGATCGATCCCATAGATCTATGGGGCTTTTATGGGGCTACAAACTAAAGATGTCCGAAGGTCGAATGGGGTGTGTTTTTTGGAGTATTTTTGGTCACATAATCCATTTTTGGGGGTCTAACTTCTATTCAATCGTTGTGCAGACTTTTATTGACAGAATTAGTTTTTGCACAATTTCTTTTTATCAAAGAATAATAAACCTTTCTGTAAAATTTGCAGCGTTTTTTAAAATGACTTAGGTTGCTGTATACATAAAAATGCAGCAGTGAAGAAAACTGCTCCTGTCGATTTCATCAGGCTCTGAGTAGTGAACAATCATCGTCTGTAATGCTTGGAATTTGGGATAAAATTTCAGAAGATTAGGTAGGTACTATTCCCCACTCAATATGACGATTAGTTTCTACTTAGGTTTCTTTCTTTTTTTAAGCCTCTATTCGCAGCGTACATAGTACCTACGAAAATTCACTCCCTCCAATGGATTATTTTCTTCACTGCGTGATGTACTTATCCAAAAGAATTAAATGAGTTTTGTCGAACCAATATATCCCTGAAACAGACGTGAAATTCCTGATCCGGAGAGGAAGTCAAGTTCCGTGGCCCCCTTTTGACGACCCCATCGGCTTTCCCCCCTACCCGCAACCTTCATGTGGGGTGTCGTTTCTATTCTGGGCGAGAGGAAGCCGGTGGCTCACGACGCCAGTTGGAACCGATCGGATACACGAAACGCGGGGGTTGAGGGAGGTCTGGAAAACCCTTAAATTGGGACCTGCAGCGAGGAAAAGTAGAGTGACGTCACGCCGCACAGTTGGCCCCGAATGGCCATCTTTTTGGGGGAAAAACAACTCTGAAAACCTCCATTCTTATAGAGTATTTTACGCTGATCACAAATTAACCCCATATCCCTAAACCTAAAATTGCATCTTAACCTATTTTGACCAAAAAACCACGTTTTCTACCACCCAAATTTTTCAGTGTGAAGCCAAAGGAGGCTTGAACCCACAGAAAAGCTGTAGAGCTTCCTACAACGTTACCTCGATTAAACATCTTAGAATAATTCTAATTATGAAATTAGAAATTCTAATTATTATTTTAATTATTAAAAACTCCTATAAAAATAAGAGACTTTGCAAGTAGGTACTCTCCAATATTTAGGTACTAAGTCTTTTTCTGGTAACGCTCAATTCCTTCTATATTCACGACACTCATTTCGACCTAGTGAAGCTACTACTGTCCAATGTATAGCCATATGACCATATGGCATAGACCTCAGGTCACCTGAGTCAGGTGTTACCAACACCTTCAATTTCAAACCCAACCTAACACGGTGTTACGTTGGGTTCGAAATTACACGAGGTCAAGTTTGGTTGTGGAACCTTGTTGTATATAAAATACTAAATACTAAATAAATTTTATAACTCGCCGCCTAATAATATAAGAGTAAATTTTATATGACTATTTCAATAAATTTTATAATGACTCAATTTTCTGAATATTTTATTGAATATGATGGGTACCTACCTACCTATCTTATTTAATATAATATCAATAATTGATCAATTATTGGGGTAGCAACAAAGATTGGAAGAAAGGCCGTTATTTTTGTGCAAATTGTCACTGCAGTTTACTTTTCTCCCCGATATAAATCATCTATCCCTGTATGCAAATGACTTAATTTCTCTCTTAATGAAAAAAAAAAAAAAAAACGGAAATAGGTAGTGTAGGAGATGTCCTTTTAGCCTCCGGTTAAGGGGATATGGTAGTCGAGAAACCAAAATTGTTAATATTCACTTTTGACTTTCGAAACCATTTTTTTCGGATTCCTCGCCCCCAAAAATATGGAAAAATATACCAGGATATCCATATACATGTATATATATATATATACTTATAAATGAAAAATATGTAATATATACCATAATAAAAGTCGAAATAACTTCGGCCCTAATTGAGCTACAGAGTTCAAATTTTGACCACATGTTCTATGGTACTAGACGGAAATATTTAGGGAACAGAATTTTTTTACATCAAAAATTGTAATTTATATGACTTGTCTCCGGAATCGTAAATAAATTTTTTTTTTAAATGTCCCCCCACTCCCTTCTATGGGCTCTACAGGAAAACTGTTCCCTAACTATTTCCGTCTAGTACCCTAGTCCGGTAAACACGTGGTAAAAATTTGAACTCTGTAGCTCAAATAGGGCCGGAGTTATTTCGACATTCATGTAAAAATATGTGAAAAATCAGATGTCCGAGAAATCAGCTGTCAAAGTTTTCCTTCGGGTTTAGACTATGTCTGAACGCTTCCGCTTTGACTGCAATGAGTCTAATCTAAAAAACGATGCTTCCGCGCTACCTTGCAGTCTTGGAAGGAATTAATCCCTTATTATTTTATCCAACCCCCCCCCCCCCTCAACACCACCACCTCCTGCCCAATTGCTACTTCGAATAAAAATGAGCGACTAATTCGTGGTTTGACGTCACATATTAGGACCGGGGTTAGAACGGAATATCCCTCACCTTACCGTCGAGCTTTCGACATAAAATATGCCATCATCAGGGCAAAAGTGGTTTCTTAGGAAAATGTACACGGACACTATATACTGCTCTACCTAAGATAAAAGTAAGTATGTACTTAGATAAAACACACATGAGTATAAAACGGAACGAATATTTTACATATATATATATAATGTATGGTCTAGGGTACATAGTCATACCATAAATATATGTTAGGTAGGTACTATATTTTCTATAAAAAAGTTTTGATGCTTTTTGATGCCAGCCCGGGCGCGTCCGCGAGCGGGAGATCGCTCTCCACTCTACTGGCAACATTCCGTAAAATTGGAATTACGCTGATTTCCAATGGTCGGAGGTGATTTTTGGACTTACCATCGTGTTCCTCACATTTCAAACTATTAAAAATGGTCATCAAATTTTTTTCGAAAATGTGGTCATTTTCGACTACCATATCCCCTTAAAAGGAGTAAATTAAAATTATGATGTCGTACCTATGTTTTTGCAAACAATCAAAATCAGTTTATGTATTGGTGTTCGCTGAACTATTATAATATAATAGTTACCTATACATATTATGTAGTTGAACTGTTAGTTGTTTATTGAATCGAATCCTTAAATCAAATCCATGTGGTACTAGGTACTATATAGTACCTATAAGTACCCAGTATAGTCATGTTTTCGTGAAGTTATTTCTCAGAAGCATTAAATGCAAATTTTGCCCAGAACCATTGAATTTGTTGAAGGTTTTCCCAAAATCAGATTTGCGGAAAAAATCAAGCCCCCTCTTTTTTTTACGTCTATTGTCTCTGTTATTATCCTTATGACGTACTGACTGTGTGAGCTGGTTCATTTTTTTAACCATCAAGTGGGTATGGTTTACACATTGTGAAAACAGCTTAAACTTACTAAGCTATAGCTTAGTACTAAGTTATAGCTTAGTAAGTTTCAAAGTTTTAGCTTGATAGACAAAGGCGCACGGAAAGAATTTATTTTGTAAAGATTAATGTTTTTTTCGCTATAGCTATTAGCAAGATAATATATAGATAATATATAGATAATATAGATAATATCTTGCTAATAGCTCTATACATATATATTATATTGAAAAGCTGTTTTCAGAATCAGTATACTACGAAAAAACAAAAATCTGGTGAAAAAGCAGTCCTTGCCACTTTATACAAAAAATTTGTTGTATTATTTAATAATAAGTAGAAAAGTGTAGGAAACAACGTGGAAATCGAAAGTTTTTTTGGGTTTATTCCAGCCCTGTCCCACTGTGTTCCGCCCAAACATGAGGGGGATTCCCCACACATCAAAACACGCAAAATCCGAAGAATTCGGTGCCAAGCCGTCTGGGGTTTGTGAACAAGTTCTCACCTTTTCACCAGCCAATTACGACCCGTCTTTTTATATTACCTGAACGGAGAAAAGTATATCCAGGCTCTTACCTTTTATGGAAATCCCTCAAGAGCTAAAACCACTCAGAGGTGCCAGGCAGTCTGGTCGACCCCACAATTCAGAAAAAACCGAGAAATCTTAGTTTTTGACGAGCTAGCAACAAATCGTCTCGCAGATACCAGACGATGCTTCTCGTGAGAGCTGAAGAAACCTACAAGCTGCTTGTGAATTCATACAATAATTACATTATACAGCAGCAGCGGTTGAAAGTTTGGAGAGCTAGCAACAAATCGTCTCGCAGATACCAGACGATGTTTCTCATGAGAGCTGAAGAAACCTGCTGCAAAAAGCTGCTTCTGAATTCATACAATAATTACATTGTACAGCAGCAGCGGTTGAAAGTTGGGGAACGGAAGTTAAGCTATAAGCCCCACGGAAAAGGCGATTCTCTGAAAATAACGAGTATCATACCTCCACTCATGGGTATAGAACACGGCATGGGAGTGACTTGCTGGTGCCTTATCACCGCTTGAAATCATCCCGTATCAGCAGTTCTGGGTGGGGTATTCAATTTTTCAATGCCATCCCTAAAGAGTTGCGAGCGAAATTTACGACAACAAACGTTTGTTGTCGTACGTTAGGCCAAAACTTGTCAGGTTTTTAAAATCCATCGCACCCTTTGATTTTAATGAATTTTTCCTCAGTATAAAGAATGTAAGAGAGCTCCAGTTAGGCATAGGTTTTGGAAATTATTACCATCTAATAGCTTGTTCATGATGTACCTACCGCTGTATTTTTGAAGTAGGTACGTGTTTGTGAGCTGTAATTTTGTACGGAAATTTTGACCTTGTCTTTGTACTCTGTGTTCTTGGCAATAAAAACTCTTGACCCAATACCAACTGAATTTTAATAATTAAAATAACCCCTACAATTATTGTAGGGGGTATTTCAGAAGAGTTGAAATTTCGGTGATTCCGCCATCAAAGGCAGCTTTGAATAGAGTTACATTTTGATTCAATAAACATTAACTTTTAGACGACTTGATAATATTTAATTCATCTTGAAAATTGAGGAACGAAAGAAGAAATTGAATGGAGAAGGTTTTTAAGAAAGCCTCTTCTTCTCTATGAAAATCTAAACGGTCTCATGAATGTCAACGCTACAAAATAATTTTTGAACAAGTTTTATTCCTATTTTTCATTACCTATCAAAAATAGTAGACTACCACTAGCAATCTCGGCACCAAACGATTGACTAACTAACGATATAGGTACATATCGTTGTATACCTGACCATGTACATCGTTGAATACCATGTATACCTGACTCGTGTAGGTGACGAAAACATCAATCCTACTTGGCCTTCTAAACCGAGGCAGTGCCGAGTCGGTTTGTTTACTTAATCCATGATATCAGATTAGTGGTGACGAATTCAACGGTGCCCCTTCATGTGACTATACTTCACTGCGGCGAATACTTACATATTTTTAAATCCGCAACCCTTCTTTTTCCAGGAACCTTCCGAAGTACCTTCTCCCCCTTTTCGATAAGAGTTCCGCCCCGGAAAGCACGTTCTTGGGATTTGCACACATCTGCGCCGTAACTTTCTCCCTCCGGGAAACATGTGGCGGGTAGTTTATGTGCATTTACCTCGTGCGGCAGTAAAAATTTCAAACTCGGAAGAGGAAATCGTTAAAGAGAAGGGGGTCGGATGGGGGACGTTTCCTGAGAATTTTCCCCGTTTGGGAATTTATTTGGAAATTCATTTCGAAGACATGGTTTTAAATTATTGTCTACATCATAGCCAAGTCAGCTGAGTATTCAGTGAGAAGCCAAACCCGGTAAGTCACTTCAAAAATGACATCTCACAATACTTCGCAACAAAGGCCCTTACGCTGCCTTGGATCCAGGTTTCTCGAGAAACCCTCATAGAGTCCCACGATGGGATTGAACAGGTTTCAGACCCCATAAATCTATTCTACGCCAAAAATTACTTCGAAAACGAACCCTCACTTGACTTCCCAGCCTAAAATCGTTCAAAAACACCATTCCTTGTCCTTCAGATGCTCGTACAATCCTCCATTTGCGCTGATTATTTGTCAGCAGACTCAAAATAATATTTTGATATTATCAAGACGAAGATTGAGTTGTATACCTTGTCAGTAGGCCCGCCTCATCAGTCTTCCTCCAGGTGTCGGCAGGTGCCGAGCAGTCTGGGCCGTTCAACAGCAGCGGTCAACGAGCTCGTCGTCACATTTTCGGGGAAACCCCTTTCGACAAACATGCTAGGAGGTTCTCCGAGCCCGTAAAAGTCGGTAGAATATTTGTCCTCGTTAGTGTAATTTTTATTGCTCCGGCTAGGAAATCCGCCGACCGTTCGAAAAGCGCACGAAGTCGGATTTGCAGGTCAGGTAATCCTCGAAGAAAGGAACATTTCCTTTTAATACTCGTCACGGGAAAATCCCAGTTGTGTCCTGGATGGATACAAGATTTCTTCCTGGGGGCAACCAGTGCATCAACTACGGAAGTCTACATCTCACAATAGCTTCAAACTTACATTTTTGCAGATGACTACGTCCCCTGTTGCAGCTTGGTCGAGTTGATCGCTGATTGAGATGTCACGATGGAGATCTCGATGGTGTTCTCACGGTGCTTACACCTCAAATCTGCCTCTCCGCTAAGTCAATTATTGACCTTCACCTAACTCAATTCCACATTTCATCAGATTCTTCTTTTCTCTATCACTTTCAAGATTTTTTTTCTTCACTCACTTTCACAACATTCGCTAGAAATCCATCGCCGAACTGTCAAATTACCGAGGACTCCAACAGCACATTTCAAGGCCGGCCATTTCTTTCTTTCTTTTTTTTTTTCGATGTGCCCTTCAGATAAAAAGTTCGTTCACACTGTTATCCCGTAATAAATTACATAATAGCTCGTCCTAATACTCTAAAAACTTGGTCCGCCGCCTTAAAAAAAAATGTGTGTGCCCCTGAAAGGTTTTTTTCCATTACGGCGGAGAATTTTTACTATCACCGTTCATTGAGAAGAGATACGACCACGGATAGGCAGGTCGGGCGATCGGGCGACGCCCGAGAGGCCGATGGTCCTGAGGGGCCGGTCGAAGCTGGAAAAAAATGTTATCCCAGCGAAAATGTACTCGGTCTATACATGGTATACATCGAGTACATATTTTCGCTGGGATAACATTTTTTTCCAGCTTTGACCTTGTTTCAAAACCTCATGGCCTCATCGAATGCTAGTAGGATACCTTTTGGATTTACACATTTTTTGTAACGCTTTCTACGATCCAAGTCGAGTGTTAGAGGATTTTTTCAAAATTGAAAATCATCAAAAACAATGCTGAGGCAAACTATGAGTGAGATGTCATGTTGTATGATTAATTATCCTCAAATGTTGATAATTTCATTTTGAACCTGAGGACTTGGGAAAATTTCGGGAGGGGGGTCCAACCCCTTTGACACCCCCCCCCCCCCCCTTGGGTACGGCGCTGAGACTGACTGAAAAGTGTTGCAGTTATAAAAACATTCCACTAGCAATAAGCCCAAGTTGACACCAAGATGAGCTCGTCGAGTCGTGAAGAAAAGTCGAAGTGGCGGCCGACTGCAGTAAAAATAAATTCTATGACCTCTCCGAATGCCGTTAAAGAAAAAAACTTCTTCTTTTTTCTTTCCCACCAGATCACTCGGTTTGAAAATGAGAAATTAAATTCGAAAAAAAAGTAGAACCTCATCGGTGACAAGCCGGAGGTGAAGTGGGCGGTTGAAGATGACACAGCTGGCAGCTTCCAGAAGCAGATGTGGACGGATTCCCACAGTCGGGTGCAGACGAAGATGGGGATATTCTGGAGATGGAGATAGCTCCAACGAAGAGAGAGATGGAACTCATCATTAGTGGTCCTGGTAGGAGGGCGGGCTTTTTTTTTAGTTTTCTTTCTACCGGTGTGACGTCAAATTAAAAACTCGAGAAAAGAGTTACGACGTATGCGAGCAACTGTTGAAGAGGTTGAACCCGAGTGGAGGGCCCGCTGACCAGTAGCTGGAAAAATCGCAAAGCATGTTTTTGGATCTGTGGCAACCTGAACACCAAAATGTCGGATTTTTACATTCGGTCCTCTTCGCACAACACAGCGGGACTTTGTAGTGTTTCTAAGGGGCTACATAGGATTTTTGAAGGGCTTTGGCCAGGAGTTCGAGTGAGGAGTCATTTTTGAAGTAATTTAGGACGAATAATAAATTTATAGGGGTCCCAGACCCATCCAACCACATGTTAGGGATCTCGTTTTTGAGTAATTGCCGGCAGGAAATCGTTTTATGGGAGTCCCAGATTTTTTCAAAAAATTGATCGAGCGCAAAAAAAAATCTAGAATCACCTCTAACTGAAATTTGCCAAAAATTGAGCGGCGTGAGCGACGATATTAAAACATTTTCTCTTTCCGAACATTCCTTGTTTCGTCCGTGTTCTAGAAAAGTCCGCAATTTTTAGGATTCCTCTTGGTAGAGGCCCGAGAACCCGAGCGTGTTCCAAAAGCAATCAATAGGTCGAGCATGTCTAGGATCACAAGTGGCGAACACATGTTGGCCCTTTCGGGGCAACAACCGTAATGAGGTAAGTTGACCTGCGGAATCTCTCTCCTCCCACTGAAAAAAAGAAAGGAAAAGATGCATAATTGAGGTTTATAAAAACCATCGAATATTTTCGCCGTGTTTCTGGGGTTTTAGGATATTCCTACAACCCCCAATAATTTCCTTAATCAATGCCCGACGCCATAACAATAAATTTATTGTTTATGGTATGGACGCGGTTTATTTTATACGATTATTATTACGTATTATAGTATTAAGTAGTAAGTTTATAGTATTAAATACTTACTAGCGGGCCATCCCCTGCTGGCTAAAGCCAGCAAACCCCCGACCGTATCCCCCTGGCCTCGGACCCAACAACTCGCTTTCGCATATTTATAGAATTTTTTTCTTGAAGAAATACAGGATGAAAGTGAACGGATTCATTTGAAAGGCAAAATCTAATTTTGACCAATTTTTGACGTTTGGAGGTCAGCTACACCACAAGGAGCTACTTTTTGGTGGTTCACAACTCTTCTCTTTCTAAATGCTCACCAAACTGAATTTTGTGAGAGTGAAAGGATAAATTTGGAATGTAAAATCTAGTTTTACCCCCTTACAGAGCTCAAATACCCCACATGAAGCAACGTTTTGGTGGTTTCAGATTTTTCTCGTCATTTCCCTACTCGCCGGAGGTATACATAATATGTACCTAATATATATTATATATTTTTTTCAAATTAGCTTAAAACCTTTTTGTGAGCAACTTTGGGAGCTCAGATGCGACACATAGAGCAGCGTTTTGGTAATTTTAAACTATTCTCGACTATGCTCGCCGAGCTGAATGTTTGAGGTTTTTTTTTTTTTCCTTCAAATTTTTCCGACTTCTATAAGAAGAGACCTAAGAATAAAAATGATTCTCCTCGGTCCTCCTCCTCCTCGGGCTGGAGCTCCAATTTAATCGGATAGGATTTTATACTATCTGATGTTTTTTTGAAGGCTAGCAAAACCGCTGCACATTTACATGTGGGTTAATACTTTTTGAAATGACTCAAGACCACCTGGCCAAACACATCTAAGAAGGAAGAACCAACCAAATGACAACCATTAATGTCCACAAGGAGAAATTTCCCGGCAGACACAGGAAGATTACCACCACCACTACCTGCAGATCGTTTATCTCTAGTCTCATCCTCCGTTCCACAATTTTTCATGTGTTTATAACTTCTGAGCTGATGGAATCAACTTACCCCTGTGCGAAAGGCGTTACAGCATAATTCTATATGATGATAATAATAATAATTATTATTATAGTTATAGTTTAAATCGATTTTAGCGGCACGATATTTTAGTAAAAATTGATTGTTGGCAACCGAATTTGCATCCCTTCACCCCCGCTCCTCATTTTAGCCTCACAGCCCCACGTGTTAGGGCGACCTGAAAAAATTACGGGCACAACTAAACAGAGAAACGAGCATATTGTCGAAAAGTCATATTAAATATGTTTTAAATTTTAAAACAAATCGACCGTTTACCTGCAAAACCTCGAAAGTCCGATTTTTGGCCAAATAAAGGTGTTGGGTTTCCTGGGTAAATTAGAGGCTCTAGATCCACCGTGCAAAGTTACGAGAATGTACAGCGAGAAATGTCTTCTCAGTGTTCGGATGAAATAGCCTGTAAGCCTGGCTCTACGAGGATGTAAATCCTAGCTTTCGGCGTGAAAATCCTCATAAGTCCAGAAGAGTTCTTGAATAAATCCTCGTAGGCCCAAAAACAGCTGTTTATTTTTTAATTATGCGAATAATGGACTACTCCAAATTAATCATTTCTACTGAAGGATTCTCATAAACAAGTTTCTCAATAACATTGGTCGATTTGAAGTGCTTTGGGCATCGCAAACCTTCGCTATGCAGTTTTTAGTGTCCTGTAAAATTTTGATATTGGAACATACGTGGTTTAGCAGATATAAGGTCGAACTTCTACCTCCCTACCCCCCAAAACAGCGTGGACACATCGTTTTTGGAATTTTCACATCATAAAACGTACAACAAAATATCTCAGAATAAAACCCAGAAAATGTCAGGGGGGTTTTGTCCAGATGAACATCTCGGCGGTGAGGTTTGTCTGACCCATAGGAATCTATTTAATAAAAACGTTCTTTTATTAAATACAAATTTTAATTTAATTTATTTTTCAAGTACATTTTATTTTGAACAATATCTTTACACAGAAAATGTGAAAGCTGTAAAGATAGTAAATAAAGTAATTAAGGGCCTCGCTGACGTTCAGAACCCGTTTATCATTCCCTTTCTCACGTTGATAACCCTCGCTCAATATTTGTCAACCGATACGACGTTTCCTCATTTTCGAAATTCCTACCAACAAGCGTCTATCGCTTGAGGTACCTAATAGAAGATCGTCCCGAGCAACTTTGAGCATTGACAGCTATGCTCGGTAGAAAATGATCTCACGCGATGAAAATTTACGTAACATCTATTATAAATTAGACGAGCATCATTCCCGTGCAGCTTTGGTGTTCAACGTGGAGATAACGCCGCACAAAAAAGTTTTTGTTTAACAGTTACTTAGGGTAAGATCACACTAGGTACAAATAAAAATAAAAAAAATCAACGTACACCAGTTGGAATAGGGTATAGTAGCAAATAGCAGTCCAATAAAAGGGGAGTGGGGGGAGTTTAGCTGAGTTCGTCTTCGGCGTAGTAGGTTGTTGCTATCCTTTCTATGTCTTCAAGGTTCAAGGAGGACATCTTGCGGTAGAACTCCTGAAACGGATTTATACTGTGAAAATGAGATACAGGATTTTCAGGTGGGCCAATCACAAAGGGTTACAAAGATAACTGGCCATTTTGAGGTTGTCGAATTCCGAAAAAAAGTGAACCAATCAGGTGATACCATGGGTTTTCCTAGTCTGTGGTCTTCCCAGGTGACGATACAAAGGTTAGAACGAATAACGGTTCTGTTGGTAAATATTTGCGTCAAAATCAGAGGCTCTAAATAATCAGCATCCTACCAAAATTCATATAGATAATAAAAACCACCAATTTCAACATCACCCTCCAATTTAAAACTAAATTAATCTTCCAAATAATGATTTTCAATTACCCAGGTCACTAACAACGTAACAAAAACAAATTGTTACAGTAATGACAGGATTTCGGTTACACATTCGAGGCATCATGTGTTCCGTTTGTTTTTAGACCCGTGAGGGACAGTAAAAGCGGTAAGGCGTTTTGTTACTCCTAACAAATTATTTACTAACTCCTAATAAAAAAACATTGCCAAGTGGGACGTGGCACATAGCTTCCTCACGTTCGTTGCCGAAGTTATGGCAGTAACAAGGTATCGAACGTTTGCGCCTGCGGACAGCGTTCCGCTTATTCAACCCTCATGAAATAACATAAATAATATTCATTACGATAATGAAATTTTTTTCGTGGGATAGGTGTTTTTCATTACATACTACAAATTCCAAAATGCCGTTAGAGTGGAGGAAGTAACTATGAAAACGTGTTCACAAACCCTTACGCATGATAAAACCCTGAAAGACAGCCCCCATGGCTCTTAACACTATAAAACGTTTTTATTAAAAACACACTGAAAAACTGCCATGCTCGTCGACAGTTAGGGTAATGACATTTCAAAAACGTCATAATTTAAAGGAATTTCGAATATTTTAATGTGTTTCCTTACAAAACGACATCCTACCTAGCCAAGACCAAACATTGAGCTTTGCCCTTCAAATGGGAGAATTATCCATACCAGACCTTAAAATGGCCAGTTATCTGATAACCACCCTATTATATAATATAATATATTATATAATAGGGTGGATGGTATAGCACATATTATGTGCTATATAATAATATTATTATAGCACATATATGTAGCACAAAAATTAGTGAGATTGAGCGTGTACGCTTCACTGTTCATGTCACGTTACTATCACTAAGATGGTTAGCATAAATTTACGCTAAATCATAAGATAAAATGATCTTATGAGGAGTTGACAGGAAAAACTCGGCCTGCATGAGGCGGCGCAGAACGCTAACCTGAGCGTCAAAAGTAAAAAACCCAAGGTCCTTAATTTTGATTGGTAGGTCGTCGGATCATTGGGGAGAGGGTCCCTCATGACTACATAAACAGGACCGGAGAGAACCTGATAAAATTGTAGTACTATCGTACGTGTATGTTGATAGTACTGCGCCTATGATATGATTATCGGTCCTGTTTTTGTTTGGTTTTTTTCCGAGTTTTCCTTGTCAGTAAAAACCTGAATTCGTTCAAACGGTGTTATTTCGTAACTTCTATCGCACAAAATTCAGAAACACATACAAACAAAAATCATTTTAAAATGCGAGGAATTCTACGGAACTTAGGAGAAACTGGAACCGGCTATAAACTCGTAGTATCATAGAACATGATATGTTTTTCGTTAATTTCAGCTGCAAATATTTTCAATCTTGGGAAATATGATTTTTTTCCAGGTTTTCCAACATCTCAATTGAGAGAAGAGCATTCATTATTCAAAACCTAAAAGATGCAAACTTTGAAGAAGGCCGGACCTCAGCCTAGACAGCAACTTTACACCCTAACCTGCCCAAATGCTACTCGTTCAAAGTGAAAATGACTGATTTTTTGAAAATATTCAAAAGGAATTGGGATCAATGCCATCAATATCAATCGTTTTTGGTTTATTATTCTTGGAATAATACACCTATGTAATCGCGTCGACGACTCCGATCGGCCTCAAAATTTGACATTATCCGTTTCAAGAGGTTTGGATTCCAAAACCGAAATGCCCGTCCGCCGTCCGGGCTGCTTTGAGTAGGAATTAAAAAAAAAAAAAATGAAATGTTGACAAAATACTCGGTTTACCATCTAGTTGTGCCTGCAAGGTTTTCAGCCGCATCCCCCAAACCCGTGGGGGCAATGGGGCTACAGGAGCGGTTTTTTGAAAGCTTTTGGCTATGGGATCGAGTTTGGTGTCGTACTCGAAGTATTTTTGGAGATAGAATCCATTTTTGGGGGTCCCGGAACGATCCGATTTTACTGTAGGGATCTATAGGGCTTTCATGGGGCTACAAAGGGATCCTTTAAAAATCCCGGGAGGTCAAATATTTTCCGAGCATAAAAAATTTTTTTTTAAGTTCGAAAAAAATTTTTTTTTCAAGTTCGAAAACAAATTTTTTATTGACACTGATTTAGTTTTCGCACAAGTAACCTATATCAAAGAATAATAAACCCTAGTGTAACATTTGCAGCGTTTTTCTAGTCAAGAACGCGAAATGGTTGGATGGGAGATTTTTTTTTCTTTTTTTGCACACTGCAACAGTGTGGGGTTTCATGAGGATGCAAGTAATTTTGACGCGTCGACAACACGTACTTTCATGAATTCATCGGCGATCTTTTGAGAGTCCTGTTCGTTGTAGCTCTTCCGCAAAAAATTGGTTATGGCGACCCTCAAAACGGAATCTTCGTCGGTTTTTTTTACCACCAAATTGATTTTAGTGCCGTCTTTGATGAGAGGGTAGTCAACGAGGAATTTCTCGTCTGAAAAAGAGAAAAGCGAACCGTCACAAATCGAGAAAGTCGGTGGTGTTGTTTTTTAAACGGCAGTTTTACCAACCCGAAAGCGGCTTTCCAGTCAACAGGAGTTTCTGTTGGTTGACGGGAACTTTGAGGGCTTGGAAAACTCGTTGTTTGAGGTCTTTGACGCTGGTTTGATCGGAAACCTGAAAAGGACGAAAAAATCGAATGAAGGCATTCAAAGTCGTCAACGGGCTTGATGGGGTTATCAACGTTGGAATGGAAATGCACCCGAATTTCGGGTTAAATCATCCTGTACCATGTTGTCAGAAGTCAAAAAGGGGAAAATACATCATTTTTGTGACAAAAAGTCTTTCACGCAGTTTATAATCATCTTAACTTGTTCTGGCCGATTCAAAAACAGAGTGAGCTGTCAGGTATGGGACACTCCACGTCCATGTCCAAGTCCAATCCACGTCCAAACATAATTCGAAAACGACATGTCACCCGACCGTCTGGTCAAAACCTTCCAAAATACCGCTCAGGTACTGCCACTGAAAAGACTCAGAGAGCCCCAGGAAGAGCTCCGTCAAGTCTGGGACCACAATAAATTGATCCTACTTCGAAAGTTACTCCGAAAACGACACCACACTCGACCGCCTGACCAAACCCCTTCAAAACCCATCTGAATCCCCAAGGGGCACCATGTTGTGGCTGGACAGGTCTGAAACCTCGATAAATCGAATCTGCGTCCTCACAAGCGTCGATACTACATAGCGGAGGGAGACTCAAGGATATATCAAATTGCAAGAAACGCTGAATGAAAGGTTCAAGTTTTGACTTCGACAGACCTTTCCATTGATTTTAAAATGGGCTCGTTTTAAAGCAGAAGAACAACAACTTGAACTCTGCGCTCTTAAAAGCAGAGGAAACTGCGTGAAATGACAACCAAACGACAAACCTCCAAAGTTGTTTCCTGGCCTTGGAAAATCTTCACTGTTATCTTCATTTTTCACACTCCCCGATCGCAAATCCACAACCGTATTCCGTCCGCTTTATCTTTTCAAAAACTGCACTCTAATATCACATAATTTTTCCACTCAACGCAAGTGAATCATGTGGAAAAACAAGCTAGAACATCAAACAGGAGTTGTTGGTGTTGAACAAACTTTTTTGTCGGCCAACTATGGCAGACACAAATGAAATATTTAAAAAAATTCACCAAAAACCCACAATAATTGCTTTCAGCCAATAAGGTAGTATTTAATAATACCGTAATCATTTCTGTTATAAAAATTATAAAAAATTATAAAAAGAGTTTCAAAAGCTGATACACAACCATAAAATAAACAGTTTCGTCTAGCATGAAATTGAGACATTTACGGGGGCCAAATAACCTTACTTATTTGTAACCTTAGTTTCTGTTGTGGTAGGTATTTTGGTTGGAGTCCTCTGTTACTCTGTGGTTGGAGTGAAATTTGTTTTTCTTGTGATAGAAATGGGCTTTCAGAAGATTTTGAAGAAGATGAAAGCTAAAGAAAAAGAAATGAGAATTTTAATTCTTGGTTTGGACAATGCAGGTAATGTGTTCATTTGACAGTTGAATGTGTGGGTGGGATACAAGGTATAAATCGATTTATGGGTGTCTCAAACTTGTTCGACCACTTCGTGAGGAAGGAACGTTACCATGGGACTGCAGGTGTTGTTTTTGAAGGACTTTCACGAGGAGGTTGTGTGAGGTATCGTTTTCGGAATAATGTCGGGTGTTACAGTAGCTTAACTGGGAGTATCACGTTTGGCTTCCGAGCGGTGAACATTGTTTTGCATTTATTGCAACACGTTTGGCAACCAATACGGTGAGCGTGTGGACACGTTTGGCCTCGATGAATGGCGCTTTTGGCCAAGAAATTACTGCTATCATCAAAGGATCGCTTACCAATGGGTTTCCTGGCTGAGCTGGCGAACATGGTACCGACTTTTTTTCTGAGCTCTCCAAAGCTTGCTAAGCTGAGTTTCCATGGTATGCCGATATGGTGCCAACCTGGATAAGGGTTTCCATGGCTTGCCAAAATGGTCCCGAGCTTTCCAGGTCTGTCCAAGTCTTCAAAGTTGATGCAAAGCTGGCTAAGGGTTTCCAAGGCTTGCAAAGCTGGCCCCACACTGGCTATAGTGTTTCAAGGCTCTCCAAGATGGTCCCAGGCTAGCTAGGTGGTTCCAAGGCTTGCCTCCACGCTTTCCGGGCCTGTCCAGGCTGTTTCCGAAAAAGGGAGTTGATAGCAGTCCCCGGAATCGACAGCCGTTTTAACTTTGTCCGAAACGGGAATCGATCGCCGGAGTAGATCGCATCGGTAGTAGATTACAATGCCCCGGTGCCCTGACGGGTCGTTCTTCGTGTGGCCGATCGTGTTGCTTCTCCAGGCCCTTTTCAGAGGTCTTCGTGGCTTAACGTGTTTCCCCGGCTTAAATGAATGGGCGCAGACGTGTCCGACCACATCTTGATGCCCTTTGGGGCTGATGTGGGGATTTTCAAGGGAATTGGCGTGGAGGTCGAGTGAGGTGTCGTTTTTGGAGTAATTTTTGGACGTAAAAACGATTTAAGACGGGCGTTTAGGGGCTTCTTAGCTGTTACAGATGGGGATTTTATGGGGGCTTTAGTTGAGCGAGGTGTCGTTTTCGAAGTAATTTCAGACCTAGAAACGCTATAGGTACACCGTATCAAGTGCATGATAAAATGTTGGAAGTGGTTGGTGACATCAGCATTAAATGTAAATTTTACTTTCATTAACTCGGCTGGAAATGTTCTTTAGGTAAGACGACAATACTCAAACACCTCAACAACGAAGACCCGACGACCATCAGCCCCACGTTGGGGTTCAACATCAAAACCATCGTGTACGGCGACTACAAACTCAACATGTGGGACGTCGGTGGGCAGAAATCCCTCAGATCCTATTGGAAGGTACGTTCAGCCCGACGCTCGCTCCAAGCAGTGTTGCCGCTCAAACCCTCGCTTTTCTTTTGCAGAACTATTTCGAATCTACCGACGGGATCATTTGGGTTGTCGACAGCGTGGACACGAGGAGGTTGGACGACTGTGCCAAAGAGCTTCACCGCCTCATCGAGGAAGAACGCCTCGTCGGCGCTTCCGTCCTCATCCTGGCCAACAAAGCCGACCTTCCAGGAGCCGCCGGGTTGGAAGACATCCGAGCAAGGTGAGAACTGGAGAGTCAACGGTTTTGCCGTTGTGGGCGTCTTTGACAATCAACCAATCAATAAATATTTATTGCGAAAGCCAAACTGGCATAGTAATCGTCGATTGTTTAATAAAATTAACTTAAAACTAAGACTAACAACAGTAACAGTCAGACACAATTGCTGTTTAAACAGCAATAAACAGCCATAAAAACCACGAAACGAGAAAAACACGATAAGACCGAGAACCTATGAACAAGTATGCCTACTTAAAGGTGTTACACGAAAGATTTACGTCCAAGAACTCCGAGACAGAATATAGTTCGACATCAACCAATATGCCTTTCAATGATTTATCGAAAGCATCAAAAGGGAGGGCCCTGATTGTCCGGCGAGTGATTAAAGCGGCGAGCACTATTTGAAAAGGATTACACTTCAGAGAGGTCGTGAGGCGTACTGCAGGTAAAACTATATTATCGCGATACGCATTTCATAAACTTGTGTGCTGGTCAGAACCACGCGCGAGTAGACTCTGATTGCGTTTCACAAACGTAAGGCAACTGGTGCACATAAGCACCATACACTGTTAGAGAGTTTATCCCCTTAAAACTACCCCGACAGCTCTCCAAGTACCCAAGGCTACATATTACGCAGACTGCAGTCTTCTGAAGCTTAAAGAACTTATCAATGCCGCTCGAGCCTCCCCATAGCAAAACCAAGTACGTAACGTGGCTCGTGAAAATTGCGAAATAAACCGATCGCAGTACTGGAAAAGACACTGCTTTCGCCAAACGACGTAGAGCAAAGTTACAAGAAGCAAGCCTACTGCAAACAGAATCGGTGTGTTGAGCCGACTGTAAATCTTGAGACCAAGGAAATTCACAGGGTCTCCTATGCCATTAAGGGAGAATTTTAGATCCTGGGTCTTATCACCACTCAACCTGGGACCATTAACCGCACACCACTCCTCAATAAGGTCCGTTCGAAAGGATTGTAGAAGTTGAAGGCCAAGTCATTGATACAACTTAAATAAGGTTGGCCCCCAACACGGATCCCTGTTTGACACCACAAGGGATTGGGGCAGGTGTCGATGCAGCACCATTGAAGAAAAAAAATAATAACCTGTTGCCGGCCACTCAAGAATTGCTGAAAGAAACTTAATAGTAGTATGGCAGAACCCACAATGAGCTAGTTTACTTAAGAGAGAAACACGAGGCACAAGATCGAAGGCCTCAGTCAAATCAAAGCGGCGAATGGCGACGGAGAGCCATTCAGCTGGGAGGTTTCTCGCAGAATTCCAAGGACACCCCAACTGCTGAAAATCAGCATCCTACGATCCCAGCGGCGATCCTCAAAATTTGAGAAAGATGTTCCTTTTGGGAATCTAGATAGGGGAGCCTGGGGAACACAATCCGCGACGAGGCGAACCTCCAGACTGAACCCGAGGTAGCTATGAAAGGGAGTGATTATGGCACCCTCTCTCCGGAACAACAATAGCCGTGCAGAGGCCGGGATCGCTATAGTTGCTGGGTTCTATCTGTTGCGCTTGTTGGAATCTTGAGGGGAGCCCCTTTCATGTTCTGGGACGAAGCTTTGAGTCTGGGCCTTCTCGTGAGTGGAGGAGTGAGCACTGGTTCCACGAGGGGACTCAGCTCTGAGTTCTTCCCATCTGTGGCTCGGATGTTACAGATCCTGTAGGTGGTCCCAGGGAATAAGCCTTCTTAGTTAAGTAGGCCATGGATACTTCCCATGGGTAACGAATACTGACTTGCGCTGGCTAACGATCCTGGCTGTGCACGGTGCAGCAGTCTGCTGGGATAAGCAAAGCATGTGTTTTGGATCTGCCTGGCATTTGCAGGGGAGAGGGCCACGAGGCTCTTGGAGGATGGAGGATTATTGGAGGATACAGGAATGTCTCCTGCCCATCTCCATTCACATTCTGGAGGGTTAACTGCTTTGAAGGCCCTGGTGACAACAAGGTCCGAGCAACAGCTCCCGTAGCTGTCACCATGGGCCTGGACTACGCCCCCCTCCACCACCGTAGGGGACGGTTGAACATTGAGGTGGTTAGGGTGAGAAATGACTCCTCTGCCTACTAAATTGTTTATTTAAATAAACAATTGTAGCGTGGGGACCGGTTTCGAGCAACTAATCTATAGCCCAGAGTGACTTGAGATAGTTGTACATACAATCAGGTCTGAACCTTGTACGTAAAACTACCTCAAGTCACTCTGGGCTGTAGATGAGCTTAGTTGCTCGAAACCGGTCCCCACGCTACAATTGTTTATTTAAATAAACAATTTAGTACTCAGCAGAGGAGTCATTTCTCACCCTAACCACCTCATTGGATTAGACCTCTGCACCATCGGCAAACACCACACTGCAGTTGCTCCTCACTTTGTGGGTGGTAGAAGGTTGAGACAGACAGTAAACATTCAGCGTGTCTGGTGGCAACTGATGAAAGCCCCGCAAGCTCTAGTTGGTTGCCACTCAGTAAAAATAATTTAAAAAAAAATGTTTTGAACGTCCTTCATTTTGTAATTGACGCCTTCCTATTTGTGTACAGGTTAGAATTGGACGAAATCACCTCCCACCACTGGAAAATTGTTCGTGTGTCAGCCATGACCGGTGAAAACGTCGTCCCTGCTATAAGCTGGCTCGTAAATGACATCTCGCAGAGGATTTTCACATTCTAAAACTCCTTTTTTTTTTGTACTGGTATTTATAAATTGAATGAAAGTGTTTACTATGAACTGTATTTTTGCTGTTATAGTTTAGAGGTTATTGACGCTTACTTGTTATGCTTTGCCATAAATCACTCTTTAAATTACGACGTGTTAATTTCCCTTGGAACACGAAAAACCACCTCAAGCTTGGGATCCTTTCTTGGTTGTGCGTGGTTTGAACTAAATTCTAAAATCCCGTTTTCGTCGTCGAGAGGTTTTTTTTTTCTATCTGCCCTCGAAAACTAGAATTTAGACGGTGCATAACTTAGAAACAAGGCTCAGGAAGTTTCCAATATTAAACTGTGTAAGTACTTTTGTTTACTGGACCACAAATATAATATACCCATAATATGGGTATATTACATTATATTATAATATATTATATTATACTGGTTGTTCGTGGTTTAGTAGGTGTAACGTCGAACCGTCGAAAGCACCTGTATTTGGCCGGTGAGGCAGAACTGCTGAATAACTTTATTCCACCTATTGTCAGGCGGCGCGCCGTGGGGCCTGCTGGGGGAGTGTTTGAGAAGACCAAGAACCACCAGACGCAAGGTTGCACTACCACCAGCCGAAATGGCAAGATAAGACCATGAGCCAAGCCTTCGACGGAAGAGCAGAATGCGAGTCAGGCGCCGAAGAACCAGAACAGATTGTATTGGGCCATAACTGGCCACATTCTAATGGTTCGGAACTAAAGGATTTTTCTTAGTATGTTCTGAACCGCAAAATGCAAAGTAGAAATTTTAATTTTGGAGGACATTTTTTCGACCACAAAAGTGAAAACAATATTGTTTTGCATGCTTCCGCAACCATGCCAATGGTGGAACCCTCCATGGACTCTAAATTTTCAAACTAAATCAAAAACGCCAAATTTGTAATTCCGATCTTTTGACATTTTATGTCTTTGCTTAACACGATACTAAGTATCTTGCATATGGTTGATTCCCAAGTCTTGTGAATCAACCATAATATGGTTGCATATTATGCAACCTGAGAATAATCACACTATAACTATAAGATTAGGAAACTCCACCCCCCTCAACCGCAAGAAAATTTGAACGAAATTAGGATAAAATTGTGGCTATTATGGCAGTAGGTAGGACAGTAGAGTGAGATACATGTTAGCACATGCGCTGAGACAGCCGCTAATTTAACCCGCGTTAATGATGATGGCATTCATATTATGGAACTTAGGGGAGCATTGCCCGCACGTTCTCTGAATATCTGAGCGAATTTAAGTCAAAGCTGTTCAAGTTATGCCACATCTATATGAATTCATACAGATGTGGACACAAATAGATGTCGCCACAAGCGGCGCTGGTGTATTCATACACTAGTAACTTGTGGGAGATAGTATTTGTCAAAAAATCGCGGTCTCCTCCCAGCTGACTCAACTTTGAATTCCTTACATTGGTATCAAGAAATTAGAATGTTCTTATCAACCTGTTAATTTGCATTTTTTTCACTGTATGGCAATCATCAAAAGTCTTCAGGTCTGATTTTGCGGCTAATGGCGTGCAGCGTAGGGTAAGAGCCTGTAACTGATACCAAATTCAAGCTGTCACCATTTTCTACGCTTTACTCGTGTAGGTAGCGCTTTTTTTGGTGGAACGCCTTTCTTGAAGAGGACGGCAGTTCAGTGCAATGATGAGGGTTCCCTTAAACAAAAATCACGTACGTAACGAAAACAACATAATATGCATATTTATTACAGTAATTCTACAACGAAATAAACCACCTAAATCCCTAGATTTTCAAAATTTAATCGGCGTCCTGTTTCGCTTTTTCGGACAATTTCCGCCTCTCTTTTTCTATTCGGTCCAATTCCGCTTGTCGTTTTTCAATCCTTTGGGCTCTCGACAATTCGGCGTCGGGCACAGAATATTCCTTAAGGAGCACTTCGGAGTGGAAGTCGAAATCTCGGCTTTCGACGGGAGTCAACCCTTTGACGGTTATGAGCTTCGTCGTGGCGCTGGAACGCCCTGAAAACCACAGAATCATTGAACGCTGACAACTTGACAACTTGACAAAAGTGGGCAGCATCTGGGCGGTTTGACTTTGGGCCAAAGACTACAGAACGCAATGACTTTTGGCCAACCCCTGAGAGCTAAAGTAATGAATTTGGGCCAACTGGACGTACACCAGGAGAAATCCATAATCGAACGGGATCGCACACTCAACTGACTCAAACCGTCGCTCAATAACAAGCAGATAGGGATGCCAGATTCATTCTGAGAAAAGAAGGACACCACACCCAGAGGTCAGGAAAACTCAGGACAAGCTCCCCTTCAACCCAGTTTTGTACCTCATACCTAGCACTGTAAACTAGTTTTAAGCCCTTCAGACGTGTTACGTATTTCTTCAGTTACTTGTAAAGAACTTCGAACTGGTTCTATAGATGTGCAACTGATTCTACGGACCTTCAGTTTTATTGGCCCTCAGGCCAGTTCTATGGCTCTTCATCCGGTCTAAACAGCACTGCAAACCTATTGCTCTTGTGGTTGGATGCTGAAGCTGAGTATTAAAAAAAAAAATCATCAATGTGCTCCTTGAAAAGGTCGGAATTCATCATTTCTATCAACATTTTCGGATTCAGCACCCTTTAAAACCCCCCTACACTAGTTTTTAGTTCGAAAATCTGCGTAATTAAGCGCAGAATTGTTTTAGAAATGTTGAAGATTTTGAACTGAAAGCGGAGGCGTCGAGTAGTTGGGCACTGAGCCGCCAGAGCGCTGAATAATAAATCTGAACGGAATTGGAATAAAACTCTCAGCCCGAGTCGATTTTTGAATAACCTCAATGCTCAATTTTGAATGATCTTCTCTGATGACTACCCCGATTCTCAATTTTCGGGGGCGGCTTTTTGCGTTGCAAAGTTGGCTAACTTGCATAGATGCGAGAGAGACCGATCTCTCAGCCAATCAAAAGATGACGAAGCAGCCCACGTCATGTACCCCCTCCAGACCTCAGAAATAAAATATTATAGTTTTCCTAAGGCCCTATAAATAATAGAGACGGATTTTCCGCAATGTTAAACTATTTTCGTAAAATTTGAAGCACAACCTTTCCAGGAAAAAAATTTAATAAATCATTCAAGGAGCTCATTCTGATCAGGACGTCCCGATAAATCAAGAAGTATGGCAGGGCATCCACGAGTCTGTTACCGTCTCTGGAAAATTGTACAAGTCTCTCCCAATCACCAAACGCGCTCATCCTCGGAGACTCGACAATGCTTTAAATTGAGTTAAAATATGAGAACGTCCTCCATGAGCTTCTACACTTGGACATACGTAAGGGTATGGGTCCGGATGGGGTTCCTCCAATTCTGCTCAGGGAATGTGCGCTAAACCTAGCTTACCCATTAACATTTCTTTTCAACTTGTCCTTGGTATCTGGCCACTTTCCCAGCCGTTGGAAGTCTTCCTTTATTACCCCTGTCCCTAAATCTGGAGATAAGTCGCTCGTCAAGAACTACCGCTCGGTGTGCTCTCTCTCTGCCGCTCCGAAGCTGATGGAGAAGTTGATTGTTGCCCAGCTCTCAAGTAGGTATGCTCCGTTCATCGTCGAACAGCAGCATGGATTCGTTCGCGGGCGTTCGACGGTTACAAACCTCCTGCAATTTCAGGACTATGTGATGGATGGCTTTCGGGATGGTTATCAGACGGACCTTATTTCGACGGATTTTTCTAAAGCGTTTGATAAGATATCTCATGGACACCTTCTATCACTTCTGGACTCGATTGGAGTATTTGGCTCACTCTTGCGATGGATCGGGTCCTACCTCATTGGAAGACATCTGTGCGTCAGAGTGAAGGGTGTCGTCTCTTCATCTTTCGTGTCATCGTCTGGGGTTCCGCAGGGAAGCCACATTGGGCCATGGCATTTCTTGTTGGGGATCAATGGTGTGGTTGATTGTCTGGGACCTGATGTTCAGTGTTTGTTGTTCGCGGACGATCTGAAAATTTTTCGGCGTGTCGAGTCTCCACTAGACTGTGAGGTTCTGCACCGGGCGGTGGATCGTTTGTGTGCGTGGTGTTCTGGGAACAGTTTACGTCTTAACCTGGCTAAGTGCTCTGTGGTTACATTTCATCGTTCGGAGAGCACGTGTCAGTTCCGTTATTTTCTGGAAGGCTCTCCCCTATCTCGCGCGACCGAGACTAAGGACCTGGGAGTTATATGCGATTATCGTCTCTCTTTTTCCGGGCATATAAGCACAGTCGTGTGCGGTGCCATGCGGATGCTAGGCTTTCTGAAGCGTCACACCCGTGAATTCACGGAGATCATGCCGATAATTATGCTTTATAAGGCGTTGGTCCTCTCAAAACTGGAATACGCATCGACAGTTTGGAGCCCTTATTATTCTGTCCACCGGTATGCCCTTGAGAGGGTGCAAAATAAGTTCTTGAGGTACCTTGGTTTCAAATTGGGCATTCCGTCCGACGACATTAGATATTCTTCTCTGATGGAGACTTACAAGATCCAGCCTCTAGCACAGAGAAGGACCGTTGCCGATTTGGTGTTCCTGTACAAGCTACTGCATAACAAGATTGACAGCCCATCTCTACTCGCCAAGTTCCAGTTTTCCGCTCCTCGTCTTACCAGTCGCCATCCAGCCTTATTTCACGTCCCATTTTCAGCCTCGAACTATTTAATAAATTCCCCTCTCAACCGAATCCGCCGTTCTGCAAATCTTTTCATTAATCTCCACCCCGAATTTGATTTTTTCTTCAATTCCCTGCCACAACTACAATCAATTATATTGTCGTCCCCTGTTTCATTTTAAATTGTTAATATTCCACATATATCCATCTGTTTTTTTTTTCATCTATCGGACCATCGCAGTTGTATTTATTTTCTTTCATTTTGTATTATAGTATTTGTCACATTGTAAATTGGGCTTGCCCGTATGATAATAATAAAAATAAAAAAAATAAAAAAAATGCACTCTGGCCCAATATCGTTGCTTAACCTTGGCCCTAAGTCATCGGGCTTCCTACTTTCACTTTCATTTAGCCCAAAGTTGTAACGCCCTGGCGGCCCCAGCAACCCGAGGCCCCAGCGACTTACCGATAGTTCGAACGAAGTACTCGTTGTTTCTCATGTTCTTTTCTTCTTCCGTTTTGAGCCCGTAATAATCCGCCCAGTCGAGTTTTCCGTTATAACAGGCGTACGCCAACGCCCCCATGGCATTCCAAGCAACAAACATGTAGGCGAAGGATAACCTGAAAGAAACCGCAACGGGTGAGTGAATCCATTGACCAGACAAAATTGCTCGTCCTTACTAACGATCCATGGACGATACACAAACAGAATATTGCACTGGAAAGGTAAGCTGAAAAGCAAGGCTGGAGGGACAGATTCAAGATGTAGGCTACCATGAGAACACAAACTTCTAGAAAAGAAGGGTAGGTACTGACATGAATAGTGGCCAACCTACATGATCTTCAAAATTTGATGGTCACATTTAATGTGACCATCTTCAATGGATCAACACCACTAGTTCTCTACCTAGATACGACCTGTGTCCGGAACCTCCCGCGTTCGAGACCTCCCCATGTTTCCCTACGTGTCACACGCTAATTTCAATCGTATGGGGCTACGCGCAAACGACACCTAACTCGACCTTCAAAACCGTGACCAGTAGACTGAAGCCCCTCGCTTTGGCTAGTCTGGAAACTGTGTAAATCAATCATTATCAAGATCAACTATTATTGAAAATTACAGCGGGAGTGTCACGTACCTCGACTCCCTTGCCAGAATCCTTCAAAAACTCCTTATACAGCCCCACATAGCCCCATGGTGTGATCGGAGAGGTCTGAAAAGACCACAAATCGATTTGAATACCACAATTACGCTTGCAACTGGGCGCAGCATGTTAGGACCACGTTGAGGCCAGAGAGTGGTACACTTAAGGGCCGTGAATGAATGTCAACACGTTGGGGCAGGTCTAAACCTTAGGGCCAAATATTTTCCGTCCCAACTTCCACGGTCGTCAGTGATAGAAAAAAATAAAACCACTAATTGACGGCGGGTTTCTGGCCGGCACGTTCCAATGTCCTTCCGCCGTACGCCGTCCGGGCCGTTTCGGGCAGTAGGAATTTTTTTTTAATCTGAAATTTTGACAAAATTCTCGGTTTACCATCTAGTTGTGCCCGCAAGGTTTTCAGCCCGATCGCCCAAACCCGTGGGGCGCTATGCGACTGAAATGGGGCTACGGAAGGGTTTTTTGAAGGCTTTTGGCTGTGGGATCGAGTCAGTTCTCGTTTTCGAGGTATTTTTGGACGTAGAATCCATTTTTTGGGGTCCCGGAACGATCCGATTTCACTGTTGCGATCTATAGGGCTTTCATGGGGCTACAAATGGGATTTTTGAAAGATCCCAGGAGGTCAAATAATTTTCAAGTAAAAAACCAAAAACAAATTTGAAAAAAATTCAAATAAATTTTTTTTTTTGAAAATAGAAATCCAAACAAAAAAATGTTTTAAAATTTTTTCATTGATATATCAAAGAATAATAAACCCTTGTGTAACATTTGCAGCGGTTTTCTGTATGGGAGCTACACAGTGGGTTTACAGATCCTATCTGAATGCTTTCAACTTTCAGCGATATTTCTGCCAGTATTACTCCCAAGATCTAGATCGCCAGCTGTTGGTAGGGTAGTTTGGAGCAGTCTGCGTGAAACGACTCAGCTCCGTTCGTCGTACGAGGACTTCTACGGTTGGGGATGAACCGTAGAAAATCGGCGAAACCTCGCCGATAGTTTTGGTCCATAGTTCTTCTTCTATGTAGGTATCTAGTTCGTGTTGATAGGGTAAGAAAATGCCATCCCCCATGGCTCACTTCATCATTATTTTTGTAGTGCTTCAGCAGCGCTCTACTTATCTTTTTGGACCCTTTTGAACCACGACTGACCAAAGAGACATCCACATCCTTGTAAGGCATATACCTATGCCGGTAACACTTGTCTATTGACTTGGTGAGCCCAAAAATCACTGCGAAAACGATACCTAAGACGGGCACTGCGCCAAAATCCCTGAAAACCCCTCACCTGGTTTTCCACTTCTGCGCCGCATCCTCCGGTATTGGCATCATCCTCCGCCTCAGGAACTTCCGCAGCCATTTCGATGGCCCCAGCATTTCACCGTCCCGTCACCTTACAACTTTCCTGGCCATCATAAAACGTCGAGGAAAAATTACGGAAAACCTCAGTGGAAGAAAAATACGGATGGAAAATGTTGAAGTGACGTTAGCGTGACTTCGCGTTCTTGTTGTTTACATTTATTTACCTGAATATAGGACTGATTTGCAGACATCAAAACGTCATTTCACCCATCCAACAAAATTTGTTTCACATTCAGAAAAAACAAGAACAAACAAAACAGAAAAACAAACCAAAAGTACCTACTTGGAAAGATGTAGGAACAAATTTGTTTGTGTCTACGGTGTGCTGTGTCTTCCATGGTTTGCGAGAGGTAAGCGATCCTTACAACCAACACAACATATCATAAACTACTAGGGATGGGTATCGATGAACACAACATCGATGTTTGGCCATCGATGATTTTTTAAAAAGAAACATCGATGTCTCAAAAACATCGGAGAAAAAACATCGATGTTTCGATACATCGATGGTTTTATATTTATGACCGGGAGAGGGGGATGTTATGAAAATACATAAATAAAAATCTCCATTGAAGTTTTTGAAGAAAATTCTAAAAAAGTCATTAAAACTTGAAACAATGAAAAGAAGTAGGCAGTAAAAAAGTCGGTAAAGAATAATATTATTAAATAATTTTTTTTAGTAAATTTTACTTTAAAAAAAAAAAAAAAAATGACACCAGTTCCTCTGAGAGACGATTTCTCAAGGAGCTTAAAATTAAGCCTGCTTGAGAGAATAGCCTCTCAGAAGGAACTGATGTTGCTACGTTTGGTTCATTCTTGAAAACAACTTCGGAAATGATAGTATCATGATAGTATCATTTGCGAAGTTGTTTTAAGAATGAACCAAACGTAGCAACATCAGTTCCTTCTATTAGAGTTGCCTGCATGACCATCAAAAACCCCAGTGTTCTGTTCGATTTTTTCGTTCAGCGTACAGTACAGCGAGAGCTCAGCAGGGATTGAACACAGATAACGACAAGTGACAACGAATCAACATTAAATGTTGATTGAAATTTTCGATAATTACCTACCTTGAAATTACCTACCTATTGAAATTTCCTACCTACCTACCTACTATTCGATCGACACATCGATGTTTCTTGAATCTGTACCAGGACCTTGAATACTATAGGTCCTATAGTATTATTTTTATAGAAAAATAATAAACAACCGAGTAAGCATTTATAAAACATGAATAATTATTGTTCACGTATAAAAGTACCTACTATGTTTACATAAACGACCAACAAAACAAATTTTTTTTACGCGAAAAAACATCGATGTTTGGGGGAAAAACATCGATGTCTAAAAACCATCGAAGAGTAAATATCGATGTATAAAACATCGATGTTTGAGAAAAAACATCGATGTTTTTGAAACATCGATACATCGATATCCATCCCTATAAACTACATGGAAGGTAGTTTTCGTACCGACGTAAATTCGGAGTTTGGAGCGAAATTGTCCAATCACCGAATTTACGAATCGTGTGACGATTTCAACAATTGAAACTGCATCAGTTACATTAGTCGACAGTTAAGAAGCCTTCGGGTGATGAGGAAATGCGAGCGTTGATTCAGAGAGTCGTGTCGGCCGATGCCAAATGTAAGTTGGGGTTTTCGTAACGATTATGGGATTATACGTTAAAAATAACTCGAAAACGATGTCTCACCCTGCTCCAAGTCCAAAGCTCTTCAAAATCTCCGCTTGTGGTCCTATAGGGGCCCTTCGTTTTGGTGTGGCAGGTCTAGAAACCGAAGAAATAGATTCTACGTCCTCATGTACGCCGATGACAGCCAAAACACTTCTTAACCCCCATGAATAGAACACTACAGCACACGCGGAGGTCTGCCAGGTCCAAGAGCGTCAAATCTCTGACCAAAATTACTTCAGTAAAGTCACCCTAATCGACTCTTAGGCCCAAACCCGTCAAAAACCCCAAACGAACCCTTGTAGGTAATTGTCTCATAGTGCCACAGAGAGGTTTGACACGTCTCGGACGCCCGTGTTAAATTCACGTCCAAAATAACCCCTTGGCGAAAACAGAAAGAACCCCTACAGTTTTTAAAGGCTTTGGAAAATTTACCCTAAAATAAGTTAAAACTACTTCTGCACCATGTGTTTCAGACGTTAACGGCGAAGTGATATCCTCCATTGGACGGGGTCTCTGCATCCTCGTCGGCATTTCGAGGGACGACACCAAGAAAGACATCGACTATTTGTAAGTTCTGTCATATCCCCCGGTCTCATCCCTTACTACTTAAATCGTTTTTCTTCATTAATGCGTTATGATTTTATCCTGAATCCTCCGTTTTGGGCGTATTTTCTTGATTACCGATCGCCCAAACCCGTGGGGCTAAAAAGGGGCTACGGGAGGGGCGTTTTGAAAGCTTTTGGCTATGGGATCGAGTCAGGTGTCGTTTTTGAAGTATTTTTGGACGTAGAATACATTTTTTGGGGTCCCGCAACGATCCGACTTCACTGTGGCGATCTATAGGGCTTTCATGGGGCTAAAAATGGGATGTTTGAAGGATCCCAGGAGGTTAAATATTTTTCAAGTAAAAAATAAAGAATTTTTGAAAAAATAAAAATAAAATAAAAAATAAAAATTTTTCCAAAATTTTTTCTATTGACAAAGAAATAATTTTTGCACAAGTAACCTATATCAAAGAATATTAAACCCTTGTATAAAATTTGCAGCGTTTTTAAATGTTGAATACGACGGTGAACTTTCCAGGGTGAGGAAAATCCTCAACTTGCGTGTCTTCGAGGACGACGATCCAGACAATGCCAAGCCGTTCAGCAAATCCGTTAAAGAACGTCGGTTGGAAATCCTCTGCCTCAGCCAAATCACTTTATATCACGCTCTGAAGGGGAACAAGTTGGATTTCCACTTGGCGATGGCGCCGTCCCAGAGCAAAGCCTTTTACGGAGAGTTTCTCCAGGAGCTGAGAGCCCAGTACGAGCCTGGTCTAGTCAAAGGTATGTTCACGTACGAGTTCTTCTAACAACGGTAATGGGGAAGACGTAGGTCTGTTGAAAGGCGTATTTGGCCCGAATGGCAGCGATGGTTTTGGGCGAGAGGCGATTCATCTCCTCCGTTCGTTAGAATTGCGAACTTGGACCTCAAGCCTCCACCAGCGATGGAACTATCGTAATTCAGCTGTGAACAGTTCATTCATTTGTATTAAGAGTATCCCCTGCCAAGAGAACTGGACCCATTAAACCAGTTTTCTTGACAAGGGATACTCTTACCTAAAAAAAAATAAAATAAAATAAAATAAATAAATAAATAAAATAAAATAAAAAATAAAAAACTGGGAAGAGTCCAGGGTCAACAAACGAAGATGCTGGCCTTTTTTCAGGTTTTTTCGCTCCTCTCCTCTCCGTTTCCCGTCGATGGGTGCGGCGCAAGACAGGACTCCCCCTCGTCAGGTTACCCCTCACCATTGACTTGACACCCCGTGACGGTCGAACCTACGAGAACTCGGCGAGATTATCGCACACGGGTCTCAGTGAGGCGGAAAAAACATAATGTAAGGTGGATGCGGCGAGATAGTGGGAATCCATCTTATAAAAATGCCGATTCCAGACGAAGTAGTCCACGAAATTTTCCACGAAAAAATAAAATAACAACTTGTAGACGCGTTTCGGTTGATTAGACCATCATCAGTACAATACTATGCTGTATTGTACTAATGATGGTCTAATCAACCGAAACAAGTTATTTTATTTTTTCGTGGAAATAGACTTCGTCTGAAAGCGGCCTTTTTATAACACGGAAAAATATTGGTCCCACAGCGATTCTCCTTCCCCCTTCCACGCCGCGGCGTTCTCTTCCAGAGTACGAGAGAAGGCCGACGGAAGAATAAAAACCCTCTAGTAGTCCCTGATGGGGAACGGCAGCTGGTAGATCATTTACTCCCATGAATCACCCCGTAGGGTTCGCTCCGGTCACACCCTGTCAAAAGGGTGGTTGAGCAGTGGCTCCCTCCCTGGGTAGTGCGTACCCCTTCTTCCCATCACCACTTCCCCTTCCCTTCCTTTTCCTTCTGTCGTGGCGCTCCCCATAAATGGGGGGTGGGGGCGGCTGCTCCTGATAGCTCTAATGACCTCACGCATTTGTCACTTGGAAAAAGTACCTACTATTTACTGACTTCTCTTTTTGCTAGCTGTAGTGCACGCAGGCATGCTTAAAAAAAATGTAGCCTATCCACAACCAGTTCCAGAAGGAACCCTTCTTCCATGGTAGCCTATCATTTGCCCCCCCCCCCCCCCACGTAGTGTTTTACGTGTTTGTTTTTCTGGCGTCTAAACGACTGGTTAGAGGTTTTCTTACACCCGTGTCCTTAATTAGGTAAGGTGATGGTGTCTATTTGCATTTTCTTCAGGGCTTCAAGAAAAACGAATATGATATTATTGGGATCTGAGCACGTGAAGTGGGAGTTGAATTTTCCGTGAAATTCTTCACACATGTTTGTGTTTCTGTCGCCTGGTACCACATCTTGCGCCCATAACTGCGGGGAAAATTCGGCATCCTCTATTACGTAGAATTCGACCACGTAATCGGCATAACGGCGAACTTGAGCGTCTTGAGGCATAGTTGACATTAGGTCCTCAACGAAAGGTCTTCCACTCCAGAGGGAGGTAAGAGGGGTGTTGACGTCAAGGGCAAACGGATCACTAAAACTGAGCTGGCGGAGAATAGAAGGTAGTCCCCACATTGACCCGATAACGCATCACTGGCGGAGGTGGATTGCCCCCTAAATGCCAACAAAGCCACTTACTTTATTCAATAACTGAGATTCACTAGAGGCCCTATGCTCCCCCGCAGAGTAACTGGAATTAAGTCAGTAAGTCAAGATTCATTGAATAGGTAACTCAAGATACCTACTTTGGCGTTTATCAATCTTTCACACGCCACAAGCCACAAAGCTCTTGAAAGTTGCCGTGGAGTGGAAAATTGCAAATCTCTCAAATCAGAAACATTCTGACGCCCACATTAATTAATGCAAACTAAGTCACTTCATTAAAATTCAATAACCTTCGAAACGGGTTTGGCCGATTTTTTAACGGTTTTGTTTCCTCTTCAGTAACACGCAGAAGGTGGAGGTTTATCAGGACAGAGAAGTGAGGCGTTCAATACAGTGAGGCGATAATTTAGCTTAGGCTGTTATCAGTCTTTTACAGGCCGCAAATTCAATCCTCTCCTCACTTATCAAACTGTATCAATTATTACTGTATCAAACCCCGATTGTTATTCATTTCACGTAACATTGAGCTACTTATCAACATGTAGAAGGTTTACTGGCACTGAGTAGAAATAACTTGGGCACTTTTTAGGATCACTTCTGAATGCTTAATAATTAAGCATAATTAAGCATAATTGAGCATAATTCATAATAACTAAGTATAATTATTATACGTGACAATTTTGAGTTCGGTGTCTTTGGTAGGGATTAGCATCGACCAAAAAATAATCGATTAATGCAATCTACAACTATTTCATCTTTATTAATCTATGTACCTACCGATTAATTGGGGGGCCTTAAAAATCTAATAAAATCGATTATTTTTAGAAAGGTAGGGGAAAAAAAAAACCACAGGTTTCTGCTTTGAGCCTTTGGCTAAATTTCAAGAAACATGGAACGCGCTTTGCCTGGTAACGTTTCCAAGCAACATGTAGGTACCTAAATTGTAAAATAGCCCCTTTGGTATCCTCCTAATACGAATTGAGGACCACGCGCTACTTTTGGGTCGCATTTTCGTTCCTCGATACCGTTCCTAATTTACACCAGGACAACGACTAAAGCAAAATTTCGTGACTCGATACTGTTCCCGAAAAACGTAACAAAACGTCTTTTTGCCAGTAATGTCAAGGCTAAAGCATGTTCCATGCTAATTTGGATACAATAATGAAAAAAAGAACAAAAAGCAAACATTTCATGTAAGAAAAAATCATGAAGCAATTCACAAGGAAGGGTTATGATACCAAAATATCCTTTAGGAATATACACTTATTGGCCATGAATATGATCAGCCAGCTTCTCTGCTCCCTCAGAATTTGGCCAGCTTTCAGAACAATTATTCTTTAAAGGACTCCATTCTGAAAGAACTGAAGGAGGTCTGGTGAATATGATGCATTGTTTCATTAAATCGTTATGTCTTAGTTCATTTGTATAATCTAACGTTTCAAGTGATTTGTTATGAAATAAATAAATAAATAGACCGAACGAAAGAAAAAAAAAAAAAAATAGACCGAACTCGAACACCGAAATCTCAGTGAAGAAAAAAACCGACCGTCTTGAGCCTGAAGGCTAAACAATGAGAAACGTAGAATACATGTTTACGTTGTAATGTAACAATGGAAGGGATATTAAAAATTGAAAGTAGAAATGTATAATTAATGAGTAATGTATTTTATGTACATGTGCTAGGTAAAATTCTCCACTTCAAGGAAAAATGTTGAATCATGGATATGTTTCTATTCTAGTTGCTGCATAGTAACCAAATAATTAATGAGTAATTACTCATTACCTAGCGATGAGTAATTACTTTAGAATTTTACCTAGCACATGTACAGAAAATACATTAATGTATTTTCTGTACATGTGCTAGGTAAAATTCTAAAGTGTTAAAGAAGTTTCGTTTCTCTAGCAACGGTTATGTACGTGACGGTTTCGTGAGTCGCTTTTTGGCAACTAGGTCTCCGTAAAAACGTATTCTACGTTAAAAGTTTGATAATCGCAGCAAAGTATGTAATCGGTTAATTGAGCCCTATGGACATTGATGAAAAAACATCGATTATCTCAATTCAATAATCTATTACTAAGATTAATCGAGTAATCGATGCTTAGGTATCCTAGTTTGTGGCGCGCTCCTTGCCGCAATTTTGACTATCAACCCGGAATTTGGTGGGTGGGTTTTTTGTGCTTACAAGATCTGCCTTATCGCCTTGTTAGTGGCGATTTCGTTTTCTTACAGCCGCACTCTCATTTTCAGAGGGGGTCTTCGGCGAGCATCTGGTCATCAACATCAACAACGACGGGCCGGTGACGGTGATGTTGGAGTCGCCGAAATCCTCGACTCCGTCCGACCGGGAAGAGCAAACCGTTCCGGACGTCGACGGCTGATTGGACTCAGCGATACGGATCCGTCGAGGTTATGTGAAAGACGTTCCCCGAACGACATTATGGGTACAGATTTCACGTCGAGTTTCGACAGTAAATAAGTCAATTTTGGAAGTGAATGCAACCTGTCGCCTGATCAACCTGACCTTCAGGGCTCAGTTTCCTCGTCGCTGACCCAAAACTTATGGGCCAAAAGTGATTGATTCCATTGATACTTAACAATCAACAGGGTCTCCTGCACTTCCACATTGCTCATTCTCGTGTTGCTCATCCTTGTGTACAATATTGCCTTCAAATTGTAGACGTCACTGCCCCAGGAAGGATCCGAATTCAAGGAATCCTTTTACGATGAACATAATTCCGGAGTGAAATAAAAGCGATTTCTGCTACCGGCATTTTTAAAGTGATAAATTCTGCACCCAAAATCGGGCTAAGTTAGGGTTGCCATCTGCTTTTCTTTTTTTCATAATTCCTAATGCGTCAAATGACGGACGCATCTAGTCAGTTTAAAAAATTCATGCTGACCAAATAAATGTTCTGAATTCGTTATATCTATCTACTTATCTATACTAATATTATAAAATTCTCTTTCTGTATGTCTATGCCCAGTCTATGACCAGGTAAAACTTTTGGCGTTTTACCCATTTTTGGCCAGTGAACCATTTGAAACGAGCTACGGATTTCAATCAGTACAAAATCGAATGAGGTGTTTTGGGAGAGAGAATGACTCCTCTGCTGGTGTGAATACTAAATTGTTTATTTGGGTAAACAATTATAGCGTGGGGACCGGTTTCGAGCAACTAAGCTCATCTACAGCACTGACAAGAAAAATATTTGTCATTAGCATCAGAGAAAAACCATAAAATTATATTATACTGAAGGTATATGAACAAATTCTGATGAAATCGGTCCAGAGTGGTGGTAACTTGACAACAGTAATTTTGGTGGTAACTTGATAGTAAGTAATAGTACTTTTGGAATATGGACCCACGGTTAAAATTGGCTCCATGATTGATGGCCAGTGAACCATTTGAAAACCAGTTAGGCTATACTACACTACTGAAATGAGAATTGTTTATTATTCTAGTGGCTATACAAATACTCGGTATGTGAGTAGTGACAAGGAAGATTAGAGGTGAGAAGGATTGTCTGGAGTGGTCAGGGTCAGGGGTAGGCATGGTGAGTGGACGAAATATGAGAAAGTGAGCTGGTGTGAGTACAGATAAGTCGTTGGGAGGGCTGGACATGGCGGTCAGAGGTCTTGAATTTAAAATAGCTTCAACTTGGGTGACGATCGTAGTGAAGCTTTCTAGAGTTTAAGTAGGTACTTGGTCATGAAGACAGTTTTTCAATAAGCGCTTGGCTTGTTTAACAGCCGCTTCCATTAGGCCTCCAAAGAAAGGGAGCTGAAGGGGGGATGAACTTCCAGGTGGTACCGTGAACTGCTGATTGACGAGTGACTTCGTTCTGATGAGAAGGATTCTATAGAAGTGTGCGGATTCACACGTGAAGTTCATTCGCTGCTCCCAGGAAATTTCTTCCATTGTCCGACCATATTGTATGAGGTTGGCTTCAACGGGACCCAGACCTGTGGTAGGCTTGAAGAAATCCAGCAGTGCTGAGTGGGAAGGGGCTAGCATAGTCAACTCCTACGACATTGAATGGCGCTGAGAATTGAGTTCTGTTTGAAGGCAGTTGTCCCATCTCTGAATTGAAAGGTTTTGGACTTGGTGGTGAAGCATTCGACACACTGAGCGACGACGCCGAACAACATTTTCCTCGTTTACGATCCAATAATTAGAACGGAGGTTGTGTAACGTTGAAAGGGGGCCTGCATGCATTAGAGCTTGATGGCTCTGGTCAATCAATAATTTGGTCAGTTTGTGTTGACCTGGCAATAAGGAAGGGTGCTTTTGTGAATCTGGCAATTGAGAGTTTCAGAGTCTACCGCCCACTCTGAGAATTCCTTTCGAGTCGAGGAACAGGCCCAGAGACTAACAAATCTTAGCTAAGACTAACTGAGCTTAGGACGTTTAGTTTGAACGTCAGCGATTTCCTTGCCAAGTGCTTGCGCTCTGCAGACAAGTATCTCCATTCCGGCTAACAGTTCGGTTGTGGTAAGTGGGTTATCCATCTGCGACCAATCATACTGAGTCAATTTTAATGTACTTTGGACTGCATTGAAGTGCACTTTTAGTCACAGACGTTGGATATACCTGAGGCAATAAGCTACAACATTTTGGAGTGTGGTCACCGAGGAAAATCTGTCTTCCAGACTGAAGCATCTATCAGTTAGAGTGGCTGGAAGAGAACTGATGCACGACGTTCGGGCTTCAGATAGAACCACTGGGTCTGCGAGAGCAGGATGTATTCTCCTTACTGGCCATTAATCCAGAGGTCGCATCATCCATTCAGGGCCATACCATGGTACACCACTCACGACACTGAACGAGTTCTTTGGGACAGAGACCTCCTGAAGCATGATCTGCTGGATTATCCTTGGATGATACGTGGAACCATTGTTGAGGGGATGTGATGTCCAGAATACTTAACAATCTATTTTCTACAAAAACCTTCCACACAGGGGCTTGTTTTGCAGTTATCCAAGATAATGCAATTTCACTGTCGCTGAAGGCTAGTACTCGGTCAGCAGGGACGTTTTTCAGGGACGGCTGAGTCTTAGCAATAGTCAGTGCAAGGAGCTGGGCAGAACAGAGCTCAAGCCTTGGTAGGGTCATAGCTTTGATGGGATCCTGTTATTCGACTGTTCATAGAGGAAATCTGAAGGCCAGTTTTCTGTGCGCAGGCGAGTGTAATTAGATTGGATTCACTGCCGGTATCCAAGATGGCACACACGCTGCGACGTCCTCACTCGATCCGGCTTGACCGTTGGGTTTTAGTTACGATTTGATTGGTTGTTATGGGTGAAGCATGGGCTGCATTTTTGATGGGTGATAAGCGGGAATTTGATACTTCACGACGAGAAAGGGGTCAACATAATAATATTATAACGAGTAACATATTATGTTACTACAACAAGCGTTACTAAGAAAAATTACGAGTTGACGGGTTGCTATGGGTGTTTGCATGGGTGATAGGTGATGGACGGGAGTTTGATATTTCGTTCGGTGTCCCAGCTAGGGTACGTGGGTAGTTATTTGAAGATTGTCAGTAGGTGGGTCAGCCCGAATTTGCCATTCCTTATGGAGGTTCAAAAAGAATTATAAAAGCCGCGATCAAGGATAAGACCGCTAATATTATGCAACAAAAAGCAGAGGGACGACAATGGGCTACCCTTCTTGACCCTGAGTGCAGGGTTCCCATCTCTGCACCACGACATGTAACAGTAGCTTGTTTCCGGCTTGCCACAGGTCATGACTACCTCCAAAAACATTTACACCGAATTGGTCTGGCAAGAGACCCATTTTGCCCTCTGTGCCACTCAGGGGTTGAAATGACTTCCGAACATCTGGACGCGTGTTCTTCTTTGGAGGACGCAAGAAGACAGACATCACCATAAGGCGACGACACTCACTGGCATCGCAAGGCGGGTCTCTATTGGGCTGCAAGAACGCGAATGGCTGAACTGCCAAACAATGCAGTGACATAGTAAAAAAAAAAAAAAAAAAACAGGTGGGTAGGTACGAGTTTCTTCTTCGAGCCATCGATTTGAGATAGTTTGATTCTTCACGACAAGAAACGGGTCAACAAGCGTTGTTACTAAGAAAAGTCACGAGTTGACGGGTTCCTACGGGTGTTCCAAGTGAAGCACGGGTTGCTTTATTGATAGGGGGTTTTGCGGAATAACGAATATCTCTCTTGCTCATCCCAGAGCGCTTAACTTTGATACGAGTACAACTTCTTGAGGATCAATTCAATTGAACCTACATGAACAGGTAATTTTACCCTCTCTTATTATATGGCCCTTCGATTCGAGATAGTTTGATACTTCAAAAAAAGAGAAATCGGAGACAATTGTTTCAGGACAGTCGGAGAAAGTTTACGAAGTTGTCAAATCTCAACAAAACTGGTTAGGTTTCATTCACTGGTACACCCACCTTCGTGGTAGGTACCTAATTTTTTTTTTTTTTTTTTGAAACTTATTGCACCAAGTAAGCAAACTTATCAGCAAATTTACAATTGATGTATACTAAATGACTTGCCAGAAGCGATGACACATAACACTGCTTCTATGCGACTTGTTGTTTTGTGCAACTGACGCACTAGTAATTACTCACTGAGCTGATAATTAGTTCACAGGGCACCCCACTCCCACAGGTCATGAGGTTTTGTTCTTTTCAGTCTTCTGAGCAGGCCTTCAACGTCGAGGAGCTGGACAACCTCGCTGTTGATGTGTCCCCGAAGCCTCTGCTGATGGGCTAATGCTTGTTTTTTGATGACTTCTTCGACAGTAGGAATTTGAAGTTCCCGGTGTAGTCTCTCGTTCCTGGTGTAACGGTACGCATCTCGCATGCTCGTAGCACGTTATTTTGAAATCGCTGAATGATCAAGCGATTGCTCGGAGCGGTGCAGCCCCACAATTGTGCACCATAGGCCCAGACTGGCTTAAGGACCTGATTGTATAGTGTTAGCTTGTTGGGGATTGACAAGGATGACCGTCGCCCCATTAGCCAATACATCTTCCGAAATTTGGTGGTTAGTTCCATCTTCCTTTTTTTTTGACATGTGCTTTCCACCGAAGCTTAGCATCGAGGGTCATGCCCAGGTACTTGGCTTCGTTTGCGTGCGGTATGACTTTGTTGTTGAGGTGAACGGGTATGTACTCACATCTACGGTTTGTGAAGTCGACATGTACCGATTTTGCCTCATTCATTTGGATCCTCCACTTTAAAGTGTGGTACCTAATGGAAAAGTCAAATCTGCTCATTTCTCAGCTGAGGAAATTGTTTGAGTTTTTATTTCCAATTTCCAACAAAATTTCGAATGAGAGGATATGTTTCATAATTTTGTTCAAAATACGGATGTCAGGCTAAGTTGAAACGCAGAGAGTGAAAACTGATTCATATTTTGCTGTAACTACACAAACTGGCTTGTACATACAGAAATAACAAAACACCAATTACACGAATATAAAATATTTATTACCAAGATGCATATAAAACAACAACAATTACAGCCACAATAGGTGCGAATACCAAAACGAGTTTATATGGCATTGTGAACTTGAATGCCATCACCCAACAGCCAAAAGTAGTACTAAAATTTAGTTCTACATTTGGCTGTAAAGTGCTTATTTAATAAGCACTTGACAGTCTTTGATGGCGTATCTACACGTGATATTAGCGTGAAAAGCGTGAAATGTGCTCCTAATCGTATACATCCCCCTGAAACGCTGGACGTGCCTGGCGAAGCTTTCAATGGAAGGAAAAATTAGGAAAGGTGGATCGTTCAATTTATCACAGACCGATAGTGACTACCGTGTCGAGAGATAAATATGTACATGCCACGTCGATGTCTTAGTCTTAGGTAGCTAGCGAGATTTCCTTGCCAGGCGTTGCCTCACATGGGGAAGATCTGGTTGAAAGGAACCTGTAAAGGAGAAGGTGTTTGTTAGAGCGTTGCAAGGGAAAATAAGTGTATTCCTACCTAAGTAGCTGTATCCTCAATGGATTGTGGGCTGTTCACAACTATCCTCAACCTTCCTTAATCATCCATAACAAGCTACAACTCTCCTTAACCATCTCCAACAGTTGGAGTCCAACTATCGCTACTCCTAGAAATCAATCTCTCGGTCTTACCCGACTGACGAGATTCTCGATGAGGGGTTGGACAGCCAGAGCAATGGCTTTACCAATAGGCGGAGCCACCTGGTCCAATAATTCTTGCCAGTTCTCATTCATCATGTTGTTCATGCTGTCGCCTGCAACATAACACGTTAGCCATCGGGAGACAACAGCGTAGAAATGTTTGTTGGCACAATACTTACTCATATTTCAACTCACCGAGCGTTTTGTCTCCGTCGAACAAATTGTCCAGTTTGACTTTCATTTTTTGCGCGGCGATATTTATATTAGAGTCGGTGATGACGGCGTAATCTTGTCCTTTGATTTTGCTGTTTTTGAATTCCATTGTGTAGTTCAATTTGACTTTTTCTGTGGGAAATAAAGTACCAAGGAAATTAAGTTTTGCCGTTTTAACCTTCAAAGAACGATATGATTGGTTGACATGTTGTTCTTTCCTCCGTGGCTTATCTGGCCTTCAGGGTGTTGTGGGGTAATAGGAGGTGTATGAAATGACTAGTCGTTCTTTGGTGGCCAAGCTTTCGGGTTATAATTAACCATCTTCAGGGCTCTACAAAGGAACAAACCTGCCGTTAGGGTCCAGATATCATTAAGCTGCACAGTGATTCTTAGAGTATAAATGTTACAAACCTTAAGTTATAGTGCGTTGTTACATTTCAGTTCCTCCGTCCCAGACGTCGACCACATGCCAGAGCGCCAGGGTAAATTTGCAAAAACTCCCTGGGTGGGTGGATGTCATGTTTTAATCTGTCGCTGTCATTGTACTAAAAATAGATCGGGTGTTAAATGGTGGTTTACAAGTGGATTTTAATGGAATTTAAATTTATGGCCATGAGGTTGTGTTTACCTTGGTATCAGATTGGTGGGTATTATTATAATGGTTATTGCCGGTTGTTGTTGAGGTTCCAGGTGGTTGTTTAAATGTGTGGGAGGGGGTAAATAGAGTTGGATTTGCACAGAATTACTTGAAATTTAACTAAAATTGCGGTGGGGAGTTGTTGGCTTGGGGGAGGAGGGGGGCGACTGCGATTAATTATGACTCATAATTTATGAGGGGAGGTTACGGAGGTGTTTTATCTGTACCCTGGCGATGGCTATGGCCGATGATCGAAGTAGGGGTGGGGATTACAAAGTTATATTGTATACGTTCTTATTTGAGTAGAGCGGTTGTACTATGTTTAGTTATTATTAGCAAATAACGGGATAAATTGGGTACCTAGATGCTGGATGTCATTTTTTATATTCATAGTGTTAGGGTGTTTGAGGATGTGGATATTTTCATAAATCCGGCGTTTGAAGGTAATGGGTTCTTTAGCAAGAGAAGTAACTTTGTGAAAATCTGGTTCATGTTGATAGTTGATACAATGCTGGTCTAGGGCCGTCTTCTCTATTTTATTTTGGAAGTTGTAGTTGTGTGCATAAATTCTTTTATTTAAGTTTTGCATACTTTCCCCTATGTATACTTGTTCGCAATTTTGACTTTTGCACGGAATTTTATAAATATTGAATCTAGTGTTAAGGGTTAGTTCTGGGTCTTTAAGTGGCGGGAAATGGTTTTTTAGTTTACTGTTATATGACCAGGAGATTTTGTAATTTTCTTTTTTTAAAATGTTTTTAAATTTGTGGGCCCAATCGGTACGATAGGGTATAGAGACGAATTTACTGGAGTCTTTATTTACTTCTTCTTTATATTGGTTTTGTAACTTGAATTTCTGGTTTACTATGTGGGTGTTTATGGGGGTGTCTGTGTTCTTAGGTTTTTTGAAATAGTGGGTAATGGAGTATTTAGGGGGTAGTATGGTTTGCGTGCTGTTATAAGAGTGGGTCTGGTTGCTCCTTAAGTTAAATTTGACTTTTTTCTCGAAAAAGGTTGGTGCGAATTGAAATATTGTGGGGTCGAATATACTATTTATTACTGGTAGGTTATTTTTTCTGTGTTTTTGTTGTTTGCTGAGTTTGAAGTAAATTAGTTTTTTATCTGCTTTTTTAATTTGCGATTTAATAGTGGAGGGAGGGTAGTTGTTGTTATTACATTTAACACCCGATCTATTTTTAGTACAATGACAGCGACAGATTAAAACATGACATCCACCCACCCAGGGAGTTTTTGCAAATTTACCCTGGCGCTCTGGCATGTGGTCGACGTCTGGGACGGAGGAACTGAAATGTAACAACGCACTGTAACTTAAGGTTTGTAACATTTATACTCTAAGAATCACTGTGCAGCTTAATGATATCTGGACCCTAACGGCAGGTTTGTTCCTTTGTAGAGCCCTGAAGATGGTTAATTATAACCCGAAAGCTTGGCCACCAAAGAACGACTAGTCATTTCATACACCTCCTATTACCCCACAACACCCTGAAGAACGATATGTTAAGCTGACACTTACCCACGTCAATATGGCAGGGGCCTTTACCCTTGATGGGAAGAACGAGGAATTTGCCGTCAATCTTGTATTTGGAGTCGATGCTCACTAAGGGAACCTCAATCTGCCAGATGAATCTCCTCTTGTTGAGGTCAATTCTGAAAAAATTATTTTTGTCGTGTTATTCAAAAGTTGATGCAGCTCTGGAGGGGTCAGATCTGGAAGGATGCGGCAAAGTTTTCCCCTTAGGCCTCGGGTACGATAGAAGCGTCAAGCGTCGAGCGTAGAGCGTCAAGCGAACAGCGTCGAGCGTCGAGCGAAGGGTGGTGGCCACAGTACGAGCGAAAGAGGAGCGAAAGGTGACTAGTCGGGAAGTTCCAGTCACTACCATGCCTGCGAATAGACAACTTCTTCTGAGTGAAAATTCAGCTATTTAAGAAGGTCCTTACTGAGAAAACTGGTATGTAGAAGCCGGGTTGGGGTTCATCCTAATGCGCTTAGAAATTCTGATGGGGAGTACAACAAACTTTTCCACAAACTTTTCCTCAAACCCCAAAACATTTTTTCAGTACACTAGAATGTCGATTGAAACGTTCAATTTCATTCTGGCCACGCTGGAACCACATTTGGAAAAGAATTGTGTCAACTTGAAGAGCCAAGTTTCATTGCAACACTGTCCATCAGGATTTCTTGTTTTTGTTAATGCGGGTTCTAAAATTACTCGTAATATAATATATTATAGAAACTCTCTGTATTATAGAAACTCAGTGATAAATCTGACAGATGGTTCAACCATTAAGGGGACCTGCCGTCAACTTTGAGAAATTTCCTTTATAATAATAATTATAATTATTGTGGTTGCTTACTTTGGCATAGAATCGTACATTTTTAATGCTACAAGCCTTATTAAAAAAAAAAAAAAAAAAAAAAAAATTATTTCGTGTGTTACAAGACAATTCGACCAGTAAAATTCAGGGACATAATATGTCACACGAAATATATTATATTATAATATAAGTAGGTAGGTACCTGTCAGATCAGGATTAGAAACAGAAAATACAGCGTAATCCATGATTATTAATGATATATATTTTTGTGTAGAATAGCATATTGAATACCTACAGTGGAAAAGAAGTAATCAATAATGCTGGTGTAAAGAGAAAGTTTATAAAATTAAAAGATTGAGGTGAGAACAGCGGGAAGCAAAGCAAAGGGAACGTTCGACACTGAGCGTCAAGCGAAAATATTACTCTGGACTGAGCGTCGAGCGAAAGGCCAAAATTCGCCCGGGCGTCCAGGTCACCGAACGCTCTCACCGTAGCCGCCCTTACCTGTACAAGGGTAAACTATTTTTAGAGCGGCCGCACCTGACCGTTTTCGCTCGCTTGACGCTTCTATCGTAGCCTTGACCTTACACTGCTGCTGCAGTCTGAGGTGGATTGTGATGGTCATACGCTGCTTTCTGGTGAGTGAGGGCAGAATTTTGAGAGCGTTGTGCTCTGACAAGTACAAAGTTGAAGCGTCTCCAGACGTTGTCATCAACTAGGGATATCAATATTCGTGACTATCGATAGTTTCGATACCATCGGCGTAAAACTATCCATAGTTATAAATATTTTTCAGTCATAAATTACCCCTAAAATTGCTGCAAACTTTACACAAGGGTTTATAATAATTATTCTTTGATATAGGTTAACTGTGCAAAATTAATTCTGGGCCCCCCTTAATAATTCTTTCAAAATACTTTGAAAGAATTATCCCCCCCCCCCCCATGTCCAATGTTTGGACAGTTGTGGGACCTTGAAAAAAAAAAAGAAAAAGGATTTTGCGTCCAAAATTACACGGCAAAAGACACCTTATTTGACCTCCTGCAGGGGCGGATAGGTGATTTTGACTGGCCCGGGCGATTCAATTTGACCGGCCCTCCCCCCACCACCTCCACCAATCAACAGTTACTTATCCAAAGAATAACAAAGGAGGGGTTCTTTATATTTTGGAAACATAAGCAAATGAATAGGAACGAGAAAACACTTTATTACGTTTAATACCCGTTGAACTTAATACTTAGGTGAACGAGAAAAATAACCGCCTTTGAACAAGTAGGTAACTAATTTGTAACCAAGCAATTGTTGGTAGTGTCTTTCAAACAAAATAGCGCTTCCAGCTACATTATCACAGCTTATCAACGATAAAAAATAAATAAAAGTTTCACTATAAAATAAGGCTTGCAAGAGTAGGTAGCATCTGGCTGGAGCTCTGTGCCAGGAGGCTTTGGACGTTTCACGCCCTCCTCCCCATCTACCCACCCAAAAAAGTTTTCTAAATTTTAATGTTAAGTTTTTGGACGGATGAAGGACCCCGGAAGATGAATTAGCCAGAATACACGGAAAATGAGTCCTCATTCAACTTCCTGGCATCCTTCAAAAGCCATGGATACCATGGATCCTTCAAATACCATGGATCCCCAGCTTCTAGGACCCCCAAAATTGGATTTGACGTCTAAAAATACTTCGAAAACGACACAAGACCATAGCCGAAACCCTTCAAAACCCTCTCTTGTAGCCCCTTTTGGTTTATTATTCTTGGAATAATACACCTATGTTTTCGCGACGGGGGCCGACGACTCCGATCGGGCTCAAAATTTGACATTATCCGTTTCAAGTGGTCTACATTCTAAATCCGAAATGTCCGTCCGCCGTACGCCGCACGCCGTCCGCCGTCCAGGCCGTTTTGGGCAGTAGGAATTTTTTTAAAAATCTGAAATTTTGGCAAAATACTTGGTTTACCATCTAGTTGTGCCCGCAAGGTTTTTAGTCCGATCGCCCAAACCCGTGGGGCGCTCTGGGGCTATAATGGGGCTACGGGAGGGGTTTTTTGAAGGCTTTTAGCTATGGGATCGAGTTAGGTGTCGTTTTCGAAGTATTTTTGGACGTAGAATCCATTTTTTGGGGTCCCGGAACGATCCGATTTCACTGTGGCGATCTACAGGGCTTTCATGGGGCTAAAAATGGGATTTTTGAAGGATCCCAGGATGTTAAATATTTTTCGAGTAAAAAATACAGAATTTAAAAAAAAAAAAACACTTTTTTGAACAAAAAAATCCAAAAAAAATTTTTTTGATATAAAAATCCAAAAAAAAATTATTTTTTTAAAATTTGTTCATTGACAGAATTAAATTTCTGCACAAGTAACGTATATCAAAGAATAATAAACCCTTGTGTAAAATTTGCAGCGTTTTTTAGTTTCAGAGCCCCCACGGGTTCGTAAGATCGGGCTGAAAACTTGCGGGTACCTACAACTCCAGACCTTATGAACCCGTGGGGGCTCTGGAACTAAAAAACGCTGCAAATTTTACACAAGGGTTTATTATTCTTTTATATACGTTACTTGTGCAGAAATTTAATTCTGTCAATGAAAAAATAAAAAATAATTTTTTTTTAATTTTTATCTCAAAAAAAATTTTTTTTTTGGATTTTTTGTTCAAAAATGTGTCTTTTTCAAAAATGCTGTATTTTTTACTCGTAAAATATTTAACATCCTGGGATCCTTCAAAAATCCCATTTTTAGCCCCATGAATGCCCTAAAGATCGCCCCAGTGAAATCGGATCGTTCCGGGACCCCAAAAAATGGATTCTACGTCCAAAAATACTTCGAAAACGACACCTAACTCGATCCCAAAGCTAAAAGCCTTCAAAAAACCCCTCCCGTGGCCCCATTATAGCCCCATAGCGCCCCACGGGTTTGGGCGATCGGACTGAAAACCTTGCGGGCACAACTAGATGGTAAACCAAGTATTTTGCCGAAATTTCAGATTTTTAAAAAAATTCCTACTGCCCAAAACGGCCTGGACGGCGGACGGACATTTCGGATTTAGAATGTAGACCTCTTGAAACGGATAATGTCAAATTTTGAGCCCGATCGGAGTCGTCGACCCCCGTCGCGAAAACATAGGTGTATTATTCCAAGAATAATAAACCAAAAGGGCTACAAGAGCGGGTTAGTTACTAAGAGAGAACCATGTATTTTATCAAAAATTTCAGATTTTTAAATAAAAATTCCTACAGCACAAAACGGCGTTGATGGCAGATGGACATTAAATTATTTTTTTTAAATTCCTACTGCCCAAAACGGCTCGGACGGCGTACGGCGGACGGACATTTCGTTTTTGGAATCCTGGCCTCTTAAGAGTAGGTATACCTACGTTTCAATTGAAACGTTACCTACGTTTAAATTTGAAACGTTACCTACGTTTCATTTGAAACGTAAGTACACTTTCGAACTTTGATAATAATTTCATGTCCATAGTCTGCTAACTTACGCATCAAGAATTTTGTTTCTTACAGGTTTTGGAGCATCCTCCTGTAAAATTTTGCAATTCCAGTAAAGGGGAAAGTATTACCGTTGAGGACATTGAAAACTGAGGTTCGTAGCTCTGCTATTCATGATTAAATCATGGAAAATTTCCCCTCAACTTCAACTCAAGGCCAGTTCCGTGTTGAGAGACAGGTGGTAAGTATTAGGTCAACGTTCAGATTCTTGGAGAGTATTTTTATTGGATGTCATCCCTCTTCGGGCTCAGAGGCTGCAGTTGGTTTGTAGCTGCATCATTTCCCTCAAGTTTTGATTCTGGGTTAGACCTTTAGAAGGTTCTGGGATAGGCCCTCAAAAGGTCTGACCTTTCTGGACGGGACCTATTTTCTTTCAGGCGATTTAAGAACTAGCGAATGAATGGGGACATTTGTTCTTCGCTTTGCTGTCCATCTCGTTGTAGGCTGTTACTGGGTTCCACCCTTGCACCCTTTGCTTGATGGAACCACTTGGTACCTTACATCAACTCCCTTGACAGAGAACGAACAAGGCCTCTCACCCTTCTGCCACCTCTATTCTCCACGTTTACTGGCAGTGTCTCGTTTGGATCTTCTTCATGACGATTGCACTCTCGTTCTCCTCCTCACACTAGACACCGCTGATTTGTTCCAGTTATATCATCACCCCTCAAAACAGTCCCGTCAAAAAGAACCTCACAAACAAGATCTATCCGGGCATTCTAGACTCTTCCAATATTTGCCAATCGAAGGGAAAGCCGTCGGTTCGTTGTCCTTCGTGAAAGGCCGCCGGCTTTAATCGTCTTATGGACGATAATGTTCCGAAGCTCGCCAATTTGAGAAAGAGATGCTAAGAAGGTACACGCGGACTGGAAGTTGTATTTGGCATCACTCACTTGGCATTGTAGAGCTTGGCAGTCGACAACCTCCGAATATTCATGTCGATAAAGGTCAGGTTGAGGGCGATGCTCTTCGCAGAATTCTCCGTGATCGACAGCTCCTTCACGACGATCGGGTCCAACGAAGGAATTTTCAACTTGGGCTCACCTGTTCAACGATGACAGTCAATAAGACATTGGTAATCAAACCCATTCTATTCATTAGGTACCAGTCGGATCTTGAACTTACCTTTGATCAGCATCGGGATCGCGGCGTTTCCGCTGGTGACGGCACATTTTTCTAACCCGGGCCCTCTTTTGCACGGTTTGATGTAGCTTGCTGAAATTGAAAAAGAAAAAAAAATCTATCTATATTTATAAAATTCAATGTTTGTGGCGGGCAGACTGGGTATGTGTGTTCCAACATTGACGAGCGAGTTCCAGCGAAGAACATTGGCTATAGTAGGATAGATTTCGCGAACTCTCTTCATCGCGAACGGAGCTTTCCTTCGCGACGAGAGTCGGGTCAAAAAATGTGTGAGTGTTCGTAACACCGAGACCCGGAACAACTTTTGGCGTCTGTTTAGAACGGAACTGCGTCGGTTAAAACGAGCTATTCACGCTGATTTCAACGAGTACTAAACTAGGCCGTAACACGTTAGGGTAAACGAGACTCTCAAACGACGCTAGAAATGGAGCACGTTAGGGGAAAAGATAAATAACACGATGGGGGACATGGTTCTGAGGGCCATCTCTGCAAGCCGAGAGCCTTCTCAAAATTGAAAGTTTGAGTGCCGGCTTTATTAATTTCATAAAAAGAGAGCAATAACAAAAAACTGTAACGATGGAAGAAAAAGCAATTATGCTCCAAATTATAGGATAAAATGCCTACAAGTTTTGTAGAAAATACTATTAGGTACCAAATTTGCCATCCTACTAAACTTTTGGAGCCCCACTGAGAAGCATCATATTTTTATTGGAAAGTACCCCGGTGTGGTTGTGTGCCGACGGTACAGAGGTCTAATCCAATGAGGTAGGAAAATAATATTTTATTTTACATAATACTACATAGGTATGTAAGAAAAAACCTTCAAACTTGAGTAAATCCGCACCAGGCGGTAACGCTTTTTTTTTCTCTGCAATTGTTTCATTTGAGTGCGACAACTACGACACACAATTGCAGTTATCTCATCGATATTCACATGTACATACAGGAAAATTTTCTCTCCTTAAACGATGATACCGTTAAATTAAGTGTTGGCAATTTTGACAAGTGTTTTTTCCCAAAATGGCAATTTAAGGGTGTCCAGGTCTCTCAATAGGGACACAACTGTTTTGGCCGATTTTCGATCAAAAACGTCATTTCAGCGTGTTTTATATAGACGAAATCGCGGTTTTGCCGAACGTAGTGAGCCCTCTCTTTGGCCCCCAACCGATCGTTCCCTCGTCGTTCAGCCCTTATGAAGACTTCATAACACTTAGTGTTATCGTAAATTACCGTCGACTTTATAAGTCCATTAAAACTCCGCCTGATCTTTGATGTGTTCACTTCTTATTTCACTTACGAGTTGCCGTTAAATGCTGACTTGGAATAATGCTTCTTTGTCTAGTTGAATTTACAATTTCGACGGTGTGGTCTTCTTTAAATAAATTATGAAGTGTTCCTCCTTGTACTTTTATGAAACATGTCATATGGGAGCTGTGATTTTGATAAGGGACTTAAAATGTAGTCTTTTCTAGGGCAACCCTTTGTCTTTTTATGAAACATGTGATTTTGAAAAGGGGCTTAAAATGTAGTTTTTTATAGGGCAACCCTTTGTATTTATATGAAACAGTTCATTAAAAAAATTTTTTTGTTGATGTTTTGGATCGGAAAATGTTTTTTTTAAGCATAACTATGTCCCTATTGAGAAATTCTATACGAGGGCTGTGGGGTTTAAGCTTAAAAAAACGGTGTGTCCCTATTATGGCACATGTGAACTAGAATAGGGACACTTTTCAAAAATAAAATAAAATACAAGGAATATTCCTTGTATAAATATATATATATTTACAGGAATATAATATATTCCTTGTAAATATATATTATAATATAATAGGGACGGGTTTTGAAGGTTTTTGCAGATTAACCACTAGAAATAGACGTTTTTCAAACTTTTTATGGTTGGTACGTGTTCCTTACTGAATTCCCGACAGGATGACGTTGCGAAAGTGTAAATCTATCTATCTATCTATCTATACTTCTATAAAATCGGGTTTCTGTCTGTGTGTCTGTCGTGGGTTATAGGCGCCTAAACGGCTGAACGGATTTCCACGGGGATTTTTTCTAACGATCCGGTGTCCTTGCCGCCACAACTTAGGCTATATTATAGGGATGGCTATATTAAAATCCCGCTTATAGGCTATATTAAAATCCCGCGCGACGCGCGCAACCCCGCGAATTTGCGCGAAACGTGTTTTTCGCTCCCCTATAACCCCCATTTTTTATCGCGGATTCCGATTCTACGTTTAATTCTACGTCCGTAATACCTGTTGCGCGAATTTTTTGGCGCGCGCGAATTCGCTCAATTAATTTTTTCGATTTATTCCGCCGTTAATAGACGGATTTTGTCCGCGTTTCGTCCGTAGCCTACCTAGAGATCCGAATTTTAATAGGAGATATCGACCAAATTCATTCCGACGATGAGCGACTTTTGAGAGCGAGTTGAGTTTTGAAAAAACTGGGCGGGCGTCACCGACCCGTCGCGACGGGTGAAACCCTCTATCCCCCCGCCATCGCTCTTCACTCTGAGCGGGTGGGACATCAGCCTTTAAGGGGCGCTCCCAAGGTTTATGCGCAAGGTCTCCCAGATGGAAATTGATGTAAATTAAATGAATCGATTTAAATTGAATCGATTATCGAGAAAAGTATCGAAAAATTGTATTAAATTGAATTAAAAAAAATTAAAAAATTAATATATATTCTTGAAAATCTCGAGAAATTCAAAAATGATCTACATTCTGAGATAGGTTGAGCGCCCTCAAGGATTTTTTCCGTTTTCCCCTCCTTCAACTAAAGAAAAGAAGGAGTGGGGATTTCAGCCACTATTGATTCGATTTTGATGAAATTTTCAGGGATCACCCGGGTTGTGCCATAGATGATTACCCAGGCTTATTTAACAAAAAATCTCATTCTTTTTCCTACCTACCTACACATTCAAATTTACTACCTACCTACATATTTTTTTTTTTTTTTTTATCGCGGATTCCGATTCTACGTTTAATTCTACGTCCGAAATACCTTTATACAATCATTACCTATATACAATGAAAAGCCGTTTCGAGCTGTCCCAACTGTATGGATTACCTATATACAATCATTACCTATACACAATGAAACTGTGTATCCCATGTATCCTCAACCATTAGAGATAGAGAGATGGGATGTTCGGGGGGGGGGGGGGGGGGGGGAGCGCAGTACTTCTATAAAACCGTTGAAGATAGGGAGATACGGTTTTTTCCATCGTGATCTCAGGTATCACATAAAAAGTTTTAAATAGTGTCCCTTAAATTGTCCAAAAGTGTCCTGCGAGTATGAATCCCTCGGGAACGAATGGTTTACCTATATACATACAATGAAAAGCCGTTTCCAGCAGTCCCAATTTTGTACCATATGATGACTCTGGGGTGAGTTCAAATAGTGTCCTGAAAGTGTCCTAAAGTGTCCCGAGAGTGTGAATTCCCCTGAAAAAGGCGAGGGGGGGGGGGGGGGGATTTATCTGTTTGGAGCTTGCCTAACTGCTTATCCTCAACCATTAGAGATGTAATAGGTATATTCATTCATGAGTCGACACTGGCCTAACCTTCTCCCAGCAGGTTCAGCCAATATTGATTCGATTTTGATGAAATTTTCAGGGATTGATGGTGGATTTTAATTTGATTTCACTAGCACTTTGACGATAATATAGAAGTACTAGCTGCTCCGGCTCGCTTTGCTCGCCTACGCACCCATCCAGGGGGCTGCGCCCCCCTGGACCCCCCAGTGGGTGAGTAGCATCGATGGACACGTTGGAACCCCCACATGAAGGAATTCCCAAATTCGCAGAATTGCAGTGCTCGGTTGGGACAGCTTGAAGCATAATAATAATAATATTGAAACATGTTTCAACTTTATTATTCTACATGAGACATGTTTAAATATTATTATTATTGTTTCAAGCTGTCCCAACCGAGCACTGCAATTCTGCGAATTTGGGAATTCCTTCATGTGGGGGTTCCAACGTGTCCATCGATGCTACTCACCCACTGGGGGGTCCAGGGGGGCGCAGCCCCCCGGATGGGTGCGTAGGCGAGCAACGCGAGCCGGAGCAGCTAGTATATTATATTTACACTTTCGCAACGTCATCCTGTCGGGAATTCACCATAAAAAGTTTGAAAAACGTACTATTTCTAGTGGTTAATCTGCAAAAACCTTCAAAGCCCGTCCCTATTATGAGCAAAAGACGTAGGGGAGAGTGGGGCACTTTCAACCAGGGGGGCAGAATCAACCACCTACTTATATCCGCGAGTTTCTAATATTCTGCTTCAAATTGTCACTTGTTCGCGAGAATGCGTCGCCTCTAGGATTCTGGAAACAGATGAGCACCGTCCCAACTGTTATGACCATTCATTTGGCGTCGCATCGATTTCGTCTCACCAAGGAAAAAAAATTGCGATTTTTCAAACTGAAAACATTGTATGAACACTTGCACTTTTTGAAAACTTTATTATATCCTCTGGTTGACTATAATATCTAGTTTAACGTTCCCATATGATTTTTTTGTTTAACAATTTCTTGGAATGCAAAAAATTATGTTTTATAGCAATACTGCTTGTGGGGCACAATCAACCACGCCGGGTGGGGCAGTTTCAACCGCCGGTTGATTCTACCCCACCAGTTGTTTAGTCATCCCCATTTGATTTTGGTTTATTATTCTTGGAATAATACACCTATGTTTTCGCGACGGGGGTCGACGACTCCGTTCGGCCTCAAAATTTGACATTATCCGTTTCAAGAGGTCTACATTCTAAATCCGAAATGTCCGTCCGCCGTACGCCGTCCGCCGTCCGGGCCGTTTTAGGCAGTAGGAACTTTTTTAAAAATCTGAAATTTTGACAAAATACTTGGTTTACCATCTAGTTGTCCCCGCAAGGTTTTCAGTACGATCGCCCAAACCCGTGGGGCGCTATGGGGCTAAAATGGGACTATGGGAAGGGGTTTTTGAAGGCTTTTGGCTATAGGATCGAGTTAGGTGTCGTTTTCGAAGTATTCTTGGAAGTAGAATCCATTTTTGTGGGTCCCGGAACGATCCGATTTCTCTGTTGCGATCTATTGGGCTTTCATGTGGCTAAAAATGGGATTTTTGAAGGATTGATTGAGAACATTCTAAAAATGACATAATTTATAATATTATTGCTTCATGTGTTCGAATTTTACCAATAAAGTTCCTTCAAGTAACTCATTGTTCCAAACCTGAATTTTCTCGACCCTCTGGCGTATGGTTGAAAGTGCCCCATAGGGTGGTTGATTCTGCCCCACAAGTGGGGCAGTTTCAACCGAAAATCCGAATTTACAAAAATGATTTGTGTACATTTTGGTCTTTATTTTGAGAAAATTTGGCCACGGCAATTCATAGCCAGATAGGTTGGCCTTCCTTTGGGTGAATAATTTTTAGAAAAAAATGAATACCCTAGGCTCCATTGCATTTGCATTCAAAACTGGTTGATGGTGCCCCACTCTCCCCTATTGTATATAAATAGAAACTTACTTCTGAAAGTCAGAAAATGATTTAATTTTTTGAATTCTTTCTTGTGTATTACAAAATTTTTAAAATACATTAAATTTTAATAATAATTAAATAAATACCAAATAATAATAAGCAAAATGATAATAGCACACAGAATCCAACGTTCTTCATCATACTGTAAATACTAACGCAAAGTTCCGGCAGCAGCGATTCCGAAGAGGACGGATAGTAACACGCAGACTGACTTCATTGTTTCGTCGAAATCAAATTCCCGAATTTTCGCAATCAATTTAACTCGTCACTTCTGCGTTCACACCGCCGAACCCGCAATACCGAAACTGATCGGCCACCTTGACGGGCCAGAGGGTTAAATAGATTTGCCGTGTTCCCCCTTGTTGGTTGCGGGCACGGAATCATTCTGTTGCGGGGAGCGGGGGTCATAGACATAAGGGCGGGGCAGTTAGGTCTGGGATACGGTGGCGGAAGGGGGACGGGCTCGACTATGTTGGCGGATTTATATCACCCCTTACGAACAAAATACACATGAGGTACCTGGTCAGCCGAACCAAACACTGCAATTTTTATGGTAGAGCCCGCTGACAACGTGTCTTGACATTCATTCCGGACCGACTATGCAGCTTTGTCGATTCCCCCGTTTCCCCATCGTCTTTCCCCAAAATCCCTCCGACGTCTGAAATAGTGACTCGTTTTCCGCCCGACAAACAGGACGATACAGATTTTCCACCCGTCGTTAACATTTTGGCGGTTAGGTTCATTTTCAAGGCCTAGAAGATGTCGTTATCCGGACAACATTGGTGCTCGACGCCTCAGTCAGCAGATCTTCCTCGCGAGACATGTGTGACGTTGATCCTGAGTCCAAAACCCACAAGTTGTCCGATGGTGAAAAGCGAACCTCGTTTGCGCAGAAACTGCCTTCTTCTGACGATGCATAAGTCGAAAAAAACTTGCACGATTTTGTTTTGACTCAGTCGCAGTCTTCCTGAAGCGGCAGTCTTTCTCCTCATGGTTAGTCCGGCCACAGGACTCACACGGAAGCAACTTTTTGGCTTGAGGACAATTCCGAGCAAAATGGTTACCTTTGCAAGTGAAACATTCAGTCTTGTGCTTTGAACGACACAGCATTAAATGCTTCAATTTTGCATTTCAATGCATCAAATTTTGATGTCATGTTTGACGCGTAATTTTGTGCATCCTTCATCAGCCTTCTTTTCAAATTTTCGATCGTTTTTTCAGCCGCTGCAGTTGATTCCCAAGCCATGTTGAAATGGGGAAGCAGCTGGGTAGGATTAAAAGAATTCCCACGTTTTTGGGATTGGCAGTGCCATTTATCCTGTATTATGTTTTCAAGTTTACTGAGATTGGTTGACATGTCCTCACTGTCGTTGTACTGGAACTTGTAAAACTCTTCCATTGCGTTGTTGACAACTTGCGCATCTTCATGGTCGAACAACTTCTGCAGGTTGGCAAACATTTCAGCTGAAGTTTGAAAATTCATTACCTATGTGGATTTTATTTCGCTTGTCGATTGTGAAAACTGTGCATTTTTGAGCTTTGGCGTCGCGTAGCGCCCATTTGCGTTTTTGGTGATCGTTCCACTTTTCGTCGAACACGTTGGCTTCCCCTATAAGAAGTTTTTGAGGCGGTTTTACGAGTGGATCGCGCGAGGTGGTACATTTCTGCATTTTTTTCCAGTTTTCCTGCTTCGTCTTGGTTTTTTCTTCTTGCCAGACCGTTCTTAAGGATCCAATTATTCTGCATGCACGATTGATTGACGTAATTATTCGTGAACCAACGCGATAATCAATGTGGTTGTTTTTCATTTGGCCCCTCTTCTAGACAAATCTTAACAACACTTGACTTCATGACTTAACAATTTAATAATCGATGTTTGTGAGATGGATTTTGCATGGGTCATGTTTTACCCAGCAATTTAAAAAATGATAAAAAAATTGTTTTTTTAGCAAATTTATAAATTTATAAATTTGGTAAAACACAACTTTTTCAAAATAACTAACTAAAACTACCTAGTGGCAGTTTGTTTTCTATAGAATTTTTCAAACCGAAATGAGGTGGTTGGCCTCACTCAAGAATAAAACGGAAACGAATGCAGGATAGGTACCTACCAGTCTTCCTGGAAAGGCCAAAATTGGCACACTTATTGTCAGAGCAGATTATATTCTCTAGAATTGTATTATATTCTATAGAATTATTATTATATTCTATAGAATAATAATTATATTATATAGAATGGAGCGTTTGTGAGAGAATTACCTACCACTTACCTCTTCTCTTTATAATTGACCTTGTTTTGTTACACACAAAAAAGTGATGACTTAAAAAACGCATGAGTAAGAAGATGGAAAAAAAGCCAAATTAGGACAACCTAAAAACAAAATTCTTTAGTTAAGGGGGTCATCAGCCCAAGAGGTATTATTTCGCAGGTGGTCACTCCCGCAAATCACTCCCCTCCACAACGGCATTCTACTCATACGGGTTTGTCAGTTCATATCGTTTTCTGCAGCCTTGCGTTAGGTTTCAAACACATAACAAATTTTGTTAAAATGTCTCCAAAATTTTTCAAGAAGTGGATAGGGAGTGTCGGCCTTCACTATAGACATGGGGAATATCTTCTTTTTTAAGTGAGAACAGACTTAGTTTCAAGATTGGTAACCTAGAGAAGGCATTAGTTGTAACTTGTAATTTCAACTTGCCTCGAAGCCTACCAGATTATAATATAACTAGTCTCTCTGGCTCGCTTCGCTCGCTCCCCTAGTGGGGTGCGTAGCATCGATGAACACGTTCATAACCCTGCATCAAGGCTAACTGGTCCTTTAACATCAACCCCCCTGGCTGATGGACACGTTCATAACCCTGCATCAAGGTCAACTGCTCCTTCAACATCAACCACCCTGGCTGATATAATGATCGGCCGAGCGAAGCAAGCCCCCCCCCCCCCTCCCTGCTAGGGAAATCAAATTTGAAATAATATAACTACCTATGTGGGGGGCGAACAAAGCGAGCCCCTGACCGATAAAATGATTAGTTGAGCGAAGTAAGGCCCCCTTGAATTTGAAATGGGTGCTGGAAGGGTGTAGGGGGGGGGGGGGGGGGGAACTGCAGACGCGAATTAAAACGATCTATTGTCTTATCACCCGTCCAACACAGAAATCCGTATTATGTCTGCTCGCTACGCTCGCTCGTCCCCGCGCGAATTAAAACGATCCAATTGCCTACACACCCGTCCTACACAGAAATCCGTTCAGCCGTTTAGGTGCCTATAAGACACGACAGACACAGAAACCTGTGCCTCAAATCACCCGCCTGCAGACCCCATGTGAATTAAAACGATCCAATTATTGTCTTCTCACCGTGAACTCGCCCCCTCCCCCTCGCTTCGCTCGCTCCCCTAGTGGGGTGCGGAGCATCGATGGACACGTTCATAACCCTGCATCAAGGTCAACTGCTCCTTCAACATCAAGCCCCCTGGCTGATAAAATGATATTGGCTGAAATCCCCACTCCTACCCTTCTTTAGGGGGTTGAAGGAGGAGAAAACGTAAAAAATCCTTGAGGGCGCTCAATCTATCTCAGAATGTAGATCATTTTTTAATTTCTCGAGATTTTTAAGAAACTATATAATATATTGTCTTCTCACCGTGAAATCGCCCCCTCCCCCTCGGTTTTTTTGAAATCCTACTTCGGAATCGGATTGGCCATATTTTGGCGCGCATTTGGCTCGCGGATACCATACCCAAAAAATGGCTCCTTACTGGGTATTTTTGAACCCGAAAAAACGTGGGACAAACGCGAGAAAGACGATTTTTCGACGAATTTCCGGCGAATTTCCGAATTACGATTTGACCGACGTCTTCCTCCAGGTCTGATCTATACGGCTGGTATTTTTTCGTAATTTTTTCGACCCCTTAAACGGCCTTTGGCGCGAGTTGAAAGTGGAAAACGTAGGACAAACGGGAGAAAGACGATTTTTCGACGAATTTTCGACGAATTTCCCGGGCGAATTTCGGATTTACGATTTGACCGACGTCTTCCTCCAGGTCTGATCTATACGGCTCGTATTTTTTCGTAATTTTTTCGACCCCCTAAACGGCCAGCGAGCGGAAAGTGAAAAAACTCACTCGGGAACGCGTTATCCCGTACCAACAAACCACACGGCTACCACACGGCCGTCTACCACACGGCCGTCGGCCAACACGATTTTATATTATTGTATGATGATGATATGATGATATGATGATGATATGATGATGATATGATATGATTATACATTTGGGGAATAGTATGAAGCATTTTAGAAGTAATGTCAGATGGGCGATTTCCTCGGGTGGCGGCAGCAAGAATAATCGGTCTGGTATGGAGGGCTTAGCGAGAAGCATGATACATTGTATCTCTACTCAGAGGAGTCGGCTGAGTTCGTCAAGCCGTATCTGTGAATGCTTGGACCCTATCGTTCGCTTCGGTGATCAAAAGGCGTTGGGTGTATAGAGCAATAGGGGACATTCTGAGTCCCAACTGTCGGCCGCATGATAGGTATGCGTCGTATTAGGTATTAGGATAATATGCGTCGTATTAGGTATGCCGTCGGAGGAGGATTCCCACAATGAGACTTGCTCTCTCTGCAACTTGGGCGCACTCGAGGATCTCGTGCATTTCCTATACTGGCCTGGGAAATTTTTGAAATGGCACAGCTCTCAAGTGACACCATGCTGCAGATACTGAATCGGGAGAATTGGCTGCCATTGGCAAGGATCTGCCAGAGTGCTTGGGAGTATAGAGCAGAACTGGTCTCCCAATGTACCGGAATCCGTTAGAGATTCAGGTAATTTATATTCCTCCGCTCCTCCCTCTTGATCATCTTCTTATTACTACATAAGTTTATTTGGCCGGTCCGTAGGTATTTTATTGGCTTGAACGACCGAAAAAGTCCGTATTTTACACTCCTTGAGGTCCGTATTCTGGAAAAATGAAATGGCAACCCTATTCTAGTTTTTTTTCTTTCAGGTTTTGATGTTTTCTGCATGAGCTCCCATTCTGCAGAAGGTATTCACTAAGTAGGTAATTCATATTCTCTAAAAAAAACAACCTCGTTAGTAATTAGAAGGTTGCGTGCTACGATCACGTTTCAACTCGCAAAATAATTTAATTATAAGAATATATAAAGCTGATGATTATGATGAGTATAAATGGGATTTTTAATGCAAATTGTGCGAAAAAAAGTCGTTTTCAAGGACTCAACGTCATAAATAATGTTAATGTGGCCTGAAAAATTCGTCGAATTAATTAACTGGAGTGCTTCGGGAGATGATATCGTTTACTGGCGAGGTGGTTGTATGTTTTATTTTGTTAAAAGTTGGCATTTCCTTGGCGTGCGGGGTAAGACAAAGACGAGGAATCCTGACGACCTTCTCCTACCTGCGAAGCCCCTCGTCGATTTCCTAGAGAAGGATTTCGTTAGGTACTTACCTAAGTTCGGATCGAAAACGGGCTGACGGTAAGGGGACAAAAGGGAAACGATACCAAACACGGTAAGCGGTGAATTCGACCCGGGCGAAGGGAGAGCGGAAGATGCTGGTGACTAACGTATCTCCTTAAAAGCTAAACTATAAGTACCTAGCTAATAATAATTTAAACCTAAATTATTATTTTTCATTTATTCAATTCTCATTAGCCTTTTGGTTTATTATTCAGTCGAAATTTTTGATGGGCCTCAACGGTGTAATAATTGCAACCATTGTACCTAATTGAAACGTATCTAGGGGAGAGTCGCCTATTATGGGGTGGTTAGTTTCGAAGTGACGTGGTCGCTCATGGGAGCATAATAATTATGTTCTCAAAGTTTTGGAATTATTCCAAAACTTTGAGAACTTCGGAAATTTACCCAGCTATAGTATACTAACTTGTATACAAAGTTCTACCCATGTTTTTGATGATATTTGAGTCGTAATGTCCAAAAAAAGGCCTACTCCAAAAACGCTAGTGGTCGGGTATTATTGGGATCGTGGTAAGGTAATGTGGGGATGGGTACCTAGCAGTTTAATCTGTGGAAGGGGTCAGGTAGGGCAGTTTAGTCTGGGGAAGAGGCACGGTAATAATCTTCTTATTATTAGCGATCAGTGATTTTTGCTTGGCGCGTGGAGGCTGCAGTTCTCCATCAATTTTCGTGGGAGATGTCTCATTTGAAAGGGCTCGACGAGAAGTTGTGCCTTTTGAAGGTCTGCCCGATCCACGCCGGCTTTCGGGCGGTCCTTCACAACGGAGGTTGTTTACATCCTTGACGTATCTAAGGAGGACTCAAAAGCAGAACGAACGGTTTTGTCCGATTTCGTTGGGTCACGGCTCTCTGGAATGAGCTTTTTAAGCTGATTCCAACGACTCCAGAACGATTTTTGCAGCTCGAGCCGTTCGTCAGATCAGGTCGGTATGGGTTTGTTTGTATGTGTCACGTTCTACGGCCTAAACGGCCGAACCGATTTGAACGGTTTTTTTCTAAATGAATACGAGGGTTGACGCGGTGATGCTCGATCTTCCAAAATTGCTCGATACCCTCTAATTTCGGTGATTCGGGTCATCCTTAGCAACGCGGAACAAGTTGGTTGTTAGGCCGGTTTGTTTACGCAGCCATAGATTTTTTTTAAATTTCGGGTCGATATTCCAAGAGTTTATATATCCAAAGAATGAGGTGAAGTGTCTTTCAAAGCCATCGAACTCGAAGAAGTAGGCAACGCATTGCCACTATACCTAATATAGTCATCTCATCATATTATGATGAGGGTAATACGAGGGTTGAAATTTGAAAGGGAGCCTTTTTGGGAGTACAAGAAACTGGCTTTTTCTAGGACAACTACAAGAGGAGGACTTTTTCTAGGACAACTAGAGAAGTTTCAAATGACAGGGATTCCCTCGATCAGCTGAGTGAGCTAAAATCTCTCCCGTTCACCCGTGGACGTTGAAATTTGAGGAGGAGCCTTTGTAGGATAACTAGAGAAGAGTCAAATGAAGGGAATTCTCCTGATCAGCTGAGTGAGTTGCTGTTCACCCTTGGACGTTGAAATTTTAGGAGGAGACCTCGGGGGACTACCGGACAAGCACTCGCACAGCATTATGGCAATTTGTTCCTCTCCTCATGATAGCAAGGAAGTTACAACGAAGGGGGGGAAGTCGTTCATGCTGCACAAAACCCAACTGACCGACAGAACTGGAACCATAACTATCTCGAAATGGGATGAACCGTTCAACTTCAAAGAGGGCGACGCCATCTCCATCCAAAACATGGCCATCAAGAAATTCCGGGGACAGAATCTGTATCTGATAGAGGGTTGTATAACCAGCACCACGGCGCTAGAGGTACCTAAACTCCCCTTCCTCAAATGACCTTACACAATGGTTCACACAACGCCCGCCCACCTAACACCGACAGCCTCAACATAATATGTTATGATATTATCTTCGCTCCTCTTCAGTGATCATGAAGACAATGATGATGCACATAATGATGACAACCAGGAAAATGATGCTGCTGCCACAGTCAATATCAAAGACGTCACAACTGAGTTAGACGATGTGGAGGCAGAATCGCGTTAGATAAAGCCCGTTTAAAAACCCGTCAAACCTTCCTGCAGAGAAAGAGGCAACGACTACACGCTGAGCTGTCATCCATTAGTTCGTTAGGTACTTGATTAACAATAATTATGTAGTTCCCTCTGAAAACTAAAAAAAAGTCTTTCCCTCATTCCCTTTCTCAACGTTCCCTCTTCTCCTTTCTAAATACCCTCTTTTACAACAACAAAGCAGTTTACCGTTTTCTTTGCACAACAACCATTAGGTCCTAACCTACCCGTCTATGCGCCCCTTCAGGGTTACTAGTAATAATTATAATTATTACTAGTAACCCTGAAGTAATAATAAATAATTATAATAATTATAATAATATGAATAATAATAATAATAATTATTATTATACATAGTCATGAGGAGGATGCTACTCCGTTGCCATGGTAAGTCATGAAAGTTTTTAAAAGTTTTTGAACGGAATTTTTGATTAACCTTATGAAAAACGCTGCAAATTTTACACAAGGGTTTATTATTCTGTGATTTAGGTTACTTGTACAGACATTTAATTCTGTCAATAAAAAAAATTTTAAAAAAATTTTTTGGATTTTTATATTTCAAAAAAAATTTTTTGGGGGGATTTTTTTTTCAAAAATGTGTTTTTTCAAAAATTCTTTAATTTTTACTCGAAAAATATTTAACTTCTTGGGATCCTTCAAAAATCCCATTTTTAGCCCCATGAAAGCCCTATAGAACGCCACAGTGAAATCGGATCGTTCCGGGACCCCCAAAAATGGATTCTACGTCCAAAAATACTTCGAAAACGACACCTGACTCGATCCCATAGCCAAAAGCCTTCAAAAACCACCTTCGGTAGCCCCATTTTAGCCCCATAGCGCCCCACGGGTTTGGGCGATCGGACTGAAAACCTTGCGGGCACAACTAGATGGTAAACCAAGTATTTTGCCAAAATTTCAGACTTTAAAAAAAATTCCTACTGCCCAAAACGGCGCGGACGGCGGACGGCGTACGGCGGACGGACATTTCGGATTTTGAATGTAGACCTCTTGAAACGGATAATGTCAAATTTTGAGGCCGATCGGAGTCGTCGACCCGCGTCGCGAAAACATAGGTGTATTATTCCAAGAATAATAAACCAAAACTGGCTCGTAACATGTAGAACATGGTACTTATAGTATTAAGGGGAGCTCCCCATGATAGGTGCCCTTCACCCTCCCCATAATAGGGGCCACCCTTAATTCCAGAAAAGATTGAATCACGCCTTCAAAAGTTGAGCTACAGAGCTCCGCCACTCGTGAAAAGACTCACGAATGACTTCTCCAACAGGTGATACGAACCACGTTTCTTTGCAACCAACAGTGATATTTCTATGATCAACCAAAAAGAGCGAAAATTCCGTTCAAAAACGTTGAAAAACTTTCATGACTTACCATCGCGAAGGGGTATAAAAGTCGTCTCAAGAGATGAAACCAGAGGTTTCCTCGAAAGATTTATTATAATATATTCGTATAGGAATATCACTTCACAAAAATTTAATAGGGAATAGCAGAGAGGACAATCATCACATCGGAGGGTGAAGCACGGAATAGAAAGAGGCATGGAACAAGAAAGTCTGGTTTCCTTGTTCCATGAGCAAGAGGAAGCGCCAGCTAACGTTAAATCGTGTCCCGAAAATGGGAAGACTGATGGGGGGGTGGGGCCTGCTGCCGTTCCCAGCGGCATCTTCTGACACGCAAGTAAACTAATCTTGAAACTGTGCACTGGCGACGATAACAGATGTCGCTACCTATTTACAGCATGATAGTTTCCCGCCATTTTTCCCGATCGACAATTAGTTTTTCCCGTACTTTTTCATATTCCCTCACTTATATTATATTACAGTTTATTATAGCACTTTTTGAAACAAAACAGATAGGAGGTGGACAGTGTGCTTTTGAAATGAAACCGAATATTCATCTCATTTTTCAAGGGGATAATAGACCAGACATGGGCAAAATTTTTCGAGGGAGGGCCAAATAAAACAAAAAATTATGTAGGCGGGCCAAAAAAATAAAATAAAATAAATAAAAAATTGAACAAAACACATTTTTATAAACAATGAACTTTATTTTTGATTTTTACATCACATGAAACTGAGGCCGTCCGCACATCTAGTCTCCAGATCGCCTACGCGAGTTTGGCTGCAAATGTAAACTTGCACGTCAGTAACTGTTAATAACCTAATATTAACTGTTAATATTAGGTTTGTTCCAGGTCTGACTGCGTCTGTCGACAGAAGTTGGACAGCTGTCGACAGAATCCGACCGCACATACTCGACCTGTCGGTTTCCTTCCAACTGCTGTCAACCTACGATCGACCTGGAACAGCAGTATTAGATGCGATAATACCCTACTTGCCCGAGTTTGTAGGGTTTATTCGAAACCCTGTCGCGGGCCGGATTAGACTAGCCCGAGGGCCGCATTTGGCCCGCGGGCCGTACTTTGGCCACAGCTGGGATAGACGATCTGGCTCCAAAGAGATTTTTGAGAAGAACTAGGTATCCCCTTGAAACCCCTGACCCTAAAACTCTATTTTGACGAAAATTGCCATTAGGCCTGTACCTTTTGGAGTCAAAGTCCTAAATAAACAATAATTATTATTGTCCTTAACAGCTTCATTTAGGCATCATGGTTCGATGTTTGGTATAATAACCCATTATTTTCTATTATATGAAGGAAAAGACAAAAGTAATGTTGAGCTCACTGACAACTTCAAAGCAGCACATCCAGTACCTTCAGCTTGATGATTTCCATTTGTCAGCGACAAATTTCCCGCTTCCACGAAAATTCCCTATTTTTACGCTGTAGGTATTATTCCAAAAAAAAAAAAAAGAAAAAAATCAAGCTGGAAGTGGCCTAAAGCAGGACAGAAGCGGGTCCTCTCAGGACAACAGGACATTCCACGCGAAAACCGGACTATCCGGTTCAAAACTGGTCACCAACTACCTGTACGCGCAGTAAGACCTTGATCAACAACAATGACTTCTTGATACAATCGGTTTCTGGATGGTGTAGGTAGGTACCACAATGTAGTACGGGGGAATAACCCTCTTTATCCATCTGATCTAGTTTTGAGTAAATAAAAAAATAAACTGCATTTAGAGAACTCTCAATGATATCTCGTATTTTTTTTTTTTTTTTTTTTTTTTTTGATAGCATCACGAGATGCATAAACTAATTCTCATGAATATTCTGCAACCTATGTTTTAATCATAAGCTGTGTGACATATGAGTGTAATTAACTCGAGTGCCACTCGCACTAACTGGCAAGTCTTGAGAAGAATCATCAATGTCCTGGACATTGATGATTATTCCCCCGTATTTCTATGATGGAGCAGGGTTAAAAATGTTCAAGAAAGCAAAATTTCAAGAAAAATAATGAAATCACTCACTATTAACTTTATTAATATTAATATTTTTGGTAGGGGAAGGGTGGGAAAGACCGGGTAGGCGGGTAAGACCGGGTACCCCCCGCCTCACCAGCTCATGCAAGTGCATCAACACGAATTGTGAGGCACTAGACGAAACTGTTAGGCCTAATCATTGAGATTCCAGCCGACCGTTTCTCGGAAATATCATTTGAATCGTTTTCACGACCTGTTTTCCGAAAAAAGTGAATTTTCTTTCTAGGACCACACCTGGTGAGGTCCCTTTTGGAGGTGTCCTCACGTCGTCCTGCGTTATCAGGCATGAATTTACACTAATTTGAACTTTTAAAAATGTGAGAACAAGCCTTTTTAATACTTTTACATGTACAATCATTCAGAACTCGAATAAAAATTGCTTGGGGTAATTTTTTTTTTACTACTTACCTACTTTTCCTGAGGTACCCGGTCTTACCCACCCCTGCCTAAAAAAGGCACGACTCGAGTTTTGGTTTATTATTCTTGGAATAATACACCTATGTTTTCGCGACGGGGGTCGACGACTCCGATCGGGCTCAAAATTTGACATTATCCGTTTCAAGAGGTCTACATTCTAAATCCGAAATGTCCGTCCGCCGTCCAGGCCGTTTTGGGCAGTAGGAATTTTTAAAAAAATCTGAAATTTCGGCAAAATACTTGGTTTACCATCTAGTTGTGCCCGCAAGGTTTTCAGTCCGATCGCCCAAACCCGTGGGGCGCTATGGGGCTATAATGGGGCTACGGGAGGGGTTTATTGAAGGCTTTTAGCTATGGGATCGAGTTAGGTGTCGTTTTCGAAGTATTTTTGGACGTAGAATCCATTTTTTGGGGTCCCGGAACGATCCGATTTCACTGGGGCGATGTTTAGGGCATTCGTGGGGCTAAAAATGGGATTTTTGAAGGATCCCAGGATGTTAAATATTTTTCGAGTAAAAAATACAGAGTTTTTGAAAAAACACATTTTTGAACAAAAAAAAACCAAAAAAAAAAATTTTTTTTGAAATAAAAATCCAAAAAAAAATTTTTTTTTCAATTTTTTCATTGACAGAATTAAATTTCTGTACAAGTAACGTATATCAAAGAATAATAAACCCTTGTGTAAAATTTGCAGCGTTTTTGGTTTATTATTCTTGGAATAATACACCTATGTTTTCGCGACGCGGGTCGACGACTCCGATCGGCCTCAAAATTTGACATTATCCGTTTCAAGAGGTCTACATTCAAAATCCGAAATGTCCGTCCGCCGTACGCCGTCCGCCGTCCGGGCCGTTTTGGGCAGTAGGAATTTTTTAAAAAATCTGAAATTTTGGCAAAATACTTGGTTTACCATCTAGTTGTGCCCGCAAGGTTTTCAGTCCGATCGCCCAAACCCGTGGGGCGCTATGGGGCTAAAATGGGGCTACAGGAGGGGTGTTTTGAAGGCTTTTAGCTATGGGATCGAGTTAGGTGTCGTTTTCGAAGTATTTTTGGACGTAGAATCCATTTTTGGGGGTCCCGGAACGATCCGATTTCACTGTGGCGTTCTATAGGGCTTTCATGGGGCTAAAAATGGGATTTTTGAAGGATCCCAAGAAGTTAAATATTTTTCGAGTAAAAATTAAAGAATTTTTGAAAAAACACATTTTTGAGAAAAAAAAAAAAATCCCCCCAAAAATTTTTTTTTGAAATATAAAAATCCAAAAAAAAATTTTTTTTAATTTTTTTTTTATTGACAGAATTAAATTTCTGTACAAGTAACCTATATCACAGAATAATAAACCCTTGTGTAAAATTTGCAGCGTTTTTTCATTTTACTCGAGTTACGGATCAGGAAAGAATAATTCAACCAGATTGGTATGAATTCTTGATAGCCAAGATGTGAACGAAGGCAGTCATGTGTTTATTTGGTGCAATTTCATTTTTTGGATGTAGTTATACCCTACAATAGTTAGGTACCTATGGTACCCGGTCTTACCCACCTTTCCCCTATTCGAAAATGTTCAAACCCTTCAACCTCAATCTTCACCAACCTAAACGTCATCAATAAAATCGTCGTCTTCTTCATTCTGGATGTCATCCGCGTTGTCTAGTAGAAGTCGAAACAACAATCGGCAAGTTGCCGAGGGTAAAACATTGAATAACGTGAATCATTAAGTAAATATAACAGCAATCAGCAAGTTGCCAAGGGCAACACTGTGAATAAAGTTAATCATTAAGTAAATATAACCCGTTGAAAGCAGGAGGTTCTTCCAACCTACCCAGGTTACATGGACTTTGATTAATAATATTAATATCCCCCCGATATTATCCCCCCAACGCTCGAGGAGTTAAGAGCTGCAACCCAGTAAATGAATACTAGGTACCTACTTATGTGGACATGAATTTGAAGCACCATTGTACAAAAATTCGTGGTTTTCTATGTTACATTTTACAGTGCCTTAAAATCTTTAATACAACCTGTTCTTTAGTATTGTGGTGTGTTAAAAACAAATTTAAAGCTCCTGCAATTCATTAAAACATTTGTTTTAATGAATTGCAGGAGCTTTAAATAAGCACTAAAATGTTTACAGTCGGTCGTTCATTCACTGGGCATATCGGGTGATTCGTCTATACAACTAAAATTCTGAGACACGTTTAGCAAATCACTTCTTTTTTTTTCATTCATAACTAGAGACTCTCAGGGAGGCAATGAAAGAAGAAAAAAACGCTGCAAATTTTACACAAGGGTTTATTATTCTTTGATATAAGTTACTTGTACAGAAATTTAATTCTGTCAATAAAAAAATTAAAAAAAAATTTTTTTTGGATTTTTATATTTCAAAAAACATTTTTTGAGGCGATTTTTTTTCAAAAATGTGTTTTTTCAAAAATTCTTTAATTTTTACTCGAAAGATATTTAACTTCTTGGGATCCATCAAAAATCCCATTTTTAGCTCCATGAAAGCCCTATAGATCGCCACAGTGAAATCGGATCGTTCCGGGACCCAAAAAAATGGATTCTACGTCCAAAAATACTTCGAAAACGACACCTGACTCGATCCCATAGCCAAAAGCCTTCAAAAACCACCTTCTGTAGCCCCATTTTAGCCCCAGAGCGCCCCACGGGTTTGGGCGATCGGGCTGAAAACCTTGCGGGCACAACTAGATGGTAAACCGAGTATTTTGTCAAAATTTCAGATTTTTTAAAAAATTCCTACTGCCCAAAACGGCCTGGACGGCGGACGGCGTACGGCGGACGGACATTTTGGATTTTGAATGTAGACCACTTGAAACGGATAATGTCAAATTTTGAGCCCGATCGGAGTCGTCGACCCGCGTCGCGAAAACATAGGTGTATTATTCCAAGAATAATAAACCAAAATCGGAGTTAATTTTTTTGGACAGTCAGGGAAAGTTAAAGAAGATGACAAATCTCGACAAAACTGGTTAGGTGTTCTTTCACTGGTCCACCCACATACCTATAGGTTTCTGTAACCTACCACTTATACTTACGTGGTAGGGTAAAGCCCCGTACCTCGCCCCACTTTTCAGATTTTCCTCTCTTGGGGGACCCCTAGGGCTCTGATCGAATCGTTTTTTTTTTTTTTTTTTTTTTTACAGATCGCTAGGGAAATAAGTTGTCTACAAGATCCAGGTGTTGAAATGGGTTATTTCAAGTTTTCGAGTTTTCTAGAGCTAAATTTCTAAAACCCTCCAAAGTGGGGCCAGGTACGAACATAGTACCTACCTCGCCCCGGATAGGGTCGTACCTTGTGCCACCTACCCTATTTCTCGAAATTGAGCGCTCAGAAGTATGGAAAATGAATCAAATACGTTTATTTTATATTGAATATAAAACTTTAATGCATTAAAAAATTATAATTAGAAAAACAAGGCTAGGAATTGGTTGGTAACCACAACTGTATCACAAAATCCTAGAATTATTGTCAAGGAAGAATACTTTTCTTGTTAAGCTTAAAGTTGTAAAATTTAAAATTGACTGAAGTTCATAGTGAACAAAAAAATTATAATTAGAAAAATATGGCTAGGAATTGGTTGGTAACCACAACGGTATCACAAAATCCTAGGGGCGAGGTACGCACAAAGAGGTGGGGCAAGGTACGTGCATACACACCAATTTTGAAAAACGGTCATGACACCCACAGATCCTATTTTTTTCAAAAACTTTTTTTTTTCAGTGCTTAACAGACATATTGGACAACACATTAAACAAACAATTGTACGAAAATACGACTTAACTCAGCCCTGGGACGATCAAATGTACAATTTCCACGATCACAAACTGGCACCTCAAAAACGTTTTAACCTTCTCCTAAGATAACAGTGCTAGATATCACAAAAAAGTACACAGCCAATTCAACCATTTTCAGAGAGCTAGGTACCGAATCAGTGGCTCAAAGTTGTTATATCCTTTCTCTACCTAGGTAATATCACTGGTGGGGCGAGGTAGGAGCATGGGCGAGGTACGGGGCTTTATCCTACCTACCTAATAGAAAAAGCATATCAGATAATATCTTAGATAATAGCATATTAGGTATGATCAGCTGATGAAATTGTTTGAGTTTTTTATTCTTGACTTGGTTAAATTACGGAGATTCTCATCAGTCTATACAAAGAAGGATGCTAGAACCTTCCGCTTCACCTAATTTATTGTTGGCATTTCGCTTTAGTCTGGGGGGGGGGGGGGGGGGTGCACCTTCAAAGTACCTAGGTAGGTAGGAGGATATGTTTTTTCCTCAAGTTATTTCCGATAAAATTGTTCTGGGAAAATACGGACAGTTCAGTACAGACACCATCGAAATAAGGATGTCAGGCTACGTTGAGACGCAGAGAGTGGAAACTGGGTCATACTTGGCTCTAACTGCCAGCAAGGCACAGATTAAACTACTGAGCAGCAAGGACACGTAAGTGTACAGAAAGAACTAACAAAGCACCAATTACACGATTGAAAGATATTTATTTCCAAGGTGCGAATACACAAACGAGTTTATGTGGCATGGTGAACTCAAGTGCCAACGTCACACAACAGCTAAAATGAGTGGTTCTAAATAAGCACTTGACAGTCTTTGGCATATTAACTAAAGCGTCTAAATGTGCTCCTAATCGTGTATCTCCCCCTGAAACGCTGGACGTGCCTCACGAATCTTTCGAAGGAAAGAAAAATTTGGAAAGATGGAGCGTTCAATTTATCACAGGCCGATAGTGAGTACCGTGTCGGGAGATAAATATGTACGTGTCACGTCGATGTCTTAGTCTCAGGTAGCTAGCGAGATTTCCTTGCCAGGCCGTTGCCTCATATAGGGAAGATCTGGTCGTAAGGAACCTGTAAAGAAGAAGGTGTCAGGAAGAGCGTTGCATGGGGAAAAGTTCTAATAAAAATATTTAATATGCGTATTCCTAGCTAAATAACTGTAGCCTTAATGAATTGTGGGCTGTCCACAACCATCCTCAACCTTCCTTAACCATCCATAACCTGCTACAACTTTCCTTCCATCTCCTACAGTTGGAGTCCAACTATCGCTACCCAGAAATCAATCTGTCGTTCTTACCGGACTGACGAGATTGTCGACGAGGGGTTGGACAACCAGTGCTATGGCTTTGCCGAGAGGCGGACCCAATTGGTCCAATAATTCTTGCCAGTTCTCATTCAACATGTTGTTCATGCCGTCGCCTGCAACATAACGTTAGTCAACAGGAAACAACTACGAAGAAATGTTTGTTGACACAATACTCATATTTCAACTCACCGAGCGTTTTGTCTCCGTTGAACAAATTGTCCAGTTTGACTTTCAGTTTTTGCGTGGTAAACTTTATATTAGAGTCGGTGACGACGGCGTAATCTTGACCTTTGACTTTCCTGATTTTGAAGTCCCATGTATAGTTGAATTTGACTTTATCTGCGGCAAATAAAATAGGAATGTACCTAAGTTAACTTAATTTGGTCGTTTTAACCTTCAAAGAACGACATATGTGCTTAACATATGTTAAGCCGACACTTACCCATGTCAATATGGCAGGGGCCTTTACCCTTGATGGGAAGAACGAGGAATTTGCCGTCAACCTCGTATTTGGAGTCGATGCTCAATAAGGGAACCTCAATCTGCCAGATGACTCTCCGCTTGTTGAGGTCAATTCTGGAAAAGTTGTCGTGTTATTGAAAAGTTGATGCAGCTCTGGAGAGGTAGGATCTGGAATGGTGCGGCAAAGTTTTCCCCTTACACTGCTGCTGCTGTCTGAGGTGGATTGTGATGGCCATATGCTGGCTATTAAAAGATGGCAATAATATTATGGTCATCAGGGCATTGAGGGTAATGAGGCTGCTGATACCCTAGCAAAAGAGGGTTCAGCAGGTCTTCCAATAGCTCCTGAACCGTTCCTCGGGACAACAAAGAGCTTTCTGCAAAACGAAATCTTCAAGTGGGAGACAAAGGAGAGAGCGCTGCACTGGCAAAGACTGGTCAGACGCAAGCGAGGCTGTTTATTGGATTCTCCAGGTCAAGAGGTAGGGAGGCACTTCAGTTGGAGAGAGGCGGATTCTTGTTGGCCTATCATCTCCATAAGTTAGGATTATCGGACACCGAAGAGTGCCGTTTCTGTAATATCGAACCAGAGTTGGCGGATGGACAGGGCCGCCGAGAGAAAAAGCGGGCCCGGGGCAAAAGAGAGCATAGGGCCCCCATGTAAGGAGGAGCTAGGGGGTAGTTCCCAATAACGAACGTTCAATTTTCATTCTGCACAAGTAACCTATATCAAAGAATAATAAACGCTTGTGTAAAATTTGCAGCGTTCTTCAAATGATTTGTCTTCATCAGTACCTCATTCTGAAGGGGTATTTAAAGTGTTTTGATCTCAAGTCACGCCCCCCGATTTTTACAAATGAACGAACGAAACGAAACGAAACAAGGGAATTTCACCCTGAATTTTCGTCCGACTGGCTGCTGCCGTCGCGGACGTCGTCAGCCGTCCTTATCAAGGAGGATCGGAACTTGTCTGACGATTGCGCTCATGGCTCCCCATTGCCTCGTCCCCCTGGGTTGGGAGGAGTTCGCCGTCCAATTGAACGCAGAAAATACTTGTATCAGTGACCCCGCTCCTCACGCGGTCACCCATCCAAGTACTAACCACGCCCGATGTTGCTTAAATTCGATGATTGAGGGAAACGGTAGTTTCCGGACGGCGGATTTTTTCAAATGATTTGTTTTCATCAGTACCTCATTCTGAAGGGGTGTTTAAAGTGTATTGTTCACAAGTTTCCAGAAGTTTTCACAGCCACTCACAACGCCACAAGCGTCACCGATTTTTTATCGATTTTTCGTGATCGAAACTCAATTTTTTCATATTTTTCTACAGATTTGAAAATGTTATCCTTTATTCTACAGTTCTTGAAACGCCCAAAAAGCCGAAAAATGTCATTTTTTGACAATTTCTGGGTCTCAAAAGTGAATAAAAACATGATTTTTGGAATCTGCGCACTCAAAAACACAAGACCTACTCATTTTGAAAGCAAAAGTAAAAAAATTAAAGTCGCTAGGAGTTTCGATCACGTTTTCGGGGGTTCTGGACCACTGTGCGGCGCCACGAGCGTCATCGTCGTCACGACGCCCGATTTTTTCAAATGATTTGTCTTCATCAGTACCTCATTCTGAAGGGGTGTTTAAAGTGTATTGATACAAGTTTCTAGATGTGTCAGCAGCAACTCAAAGTGCCATAATTATGGCTTAAGCGTCACCGGCGCCACGAGCGTCATTGGCATCACGACGCCCGATTTTGGTTTATTATTCTTGGAATAATACACCTATGTTTTCGCGACAGAGGTCGACGACTCCGATCGGCCTCAAAATTTGACCTTATCCGTTTCAAGAGGTCTTGATTCCATGGAATTCGGTTTTGCAAAACCGAAATGTCCTTCCGCCGGGTACTTGGAAAGTCGTCGACACATAAACTGCTGGAAAATGGTCGCGGAAGCATTTTTTCCAACTTTCTGTTAGTTTCAACTCAAGGGTTGAGAGTCATAGAAAGAACAGGCATTGGAAAATCGCCGACACATAAACTGATTGAAAATTCGCTTAGTTTCAACACCCCCTGTTGAAGCTGAAAGATCGAGTCAAGTCTTGGAACTGGGCGCCTGGAACTGAACGAATATTTCTTATACCTGCTGAAATGTGAGAGGGCAATCACCCCATACTGAGCTCCAAATGACCCCGTCTTGCATGACACCTGCTTTTAAAGGGGTAGAATCTCAATGCTCAATAAAATTGAAGTAGGCTTAGAAGCGAAGCTTTACCGATTGGAACACCTTCACCTAGAATAGGGTTTTAAAGTTTTTTTTTTCCAAAAAAATTCTGAAAATACAAACCCCACTAGATTGATAGCTGCCCATCGATTTAGATGTGTGCCAATTTATTTGGCGCGCGCCAAATTGGAGATACCGACCCTAACTTTGTTATAACAAGTGGGAACCCCAAGTTTTGGTTTATTATTCTTGGAATAGTACACCTATGTTTTCGCGACGGGGGTCGACGACTCCGATCGGCCTCAAAATTTGACATTATCCGTTTCAAGAGGTCTACATTCAAAATTCGAAATGTCCGTCCGCCGTCCGAGCCGTTTTGGGCAGGAGGATTTTTTTTAAAATCTGAAATTTTGACAAAATACTTGGTTTACCATCTAGTTGTGCCCGCAAGGTTTTCAGCCCGATCACCCAAACCCGTGGGGTGCTATGGGGCTAAAATGGGGCTATGGGAAGGGGTTTTTAAAGGCTTTTGGCTATGGGATCGAGTTAGGTGTCGTTTTCGAAGTATTTTTGGACGTAGAATCCATTTTTGGGGGTCCCGAAACGATCCAATTCCACTGTGGCGATCTATAGGGCTTTCATGGGGCTAAAAACAGGATTTTTGGAGGATCCCAGTAGGTTAAATATTTTTCGAGTAAAACCTAAATAATTTTTGAAAATAAAAAAAAATCCAAAAAAACTTTTTTGATATAAAAATTAAAATTTTTTTTTTAATTTCCTTCATTTACAGAATTTAATTTCTGCACAAGTAACCTATATCAAAGAATAATAAACCCTAGTGTAAAATTTGCAGCGTTTTTATTGCAGATTCGGATTCTAGGGTAAACGTTCAATCTCCGACACTCAATGACCGACCCCTCAATCCCCTCACACCCGGGTGACCATTATTACGAACCTCAGTGACTCCCCTTGGGTCGATCACAAATATTTTATTCTGTCGTATTTATTTCACACATATTCGTAAAACCACTCACTACCACTTTATTCTGGCAGTGTGAAAAAGATTGCACTTTGTAGAAATTCACTAAAATTCGAACTAAAATTCACTAAAACATTCGAAGGAGACGGTATAATGAAATGAATTATTAATACCTAATTGCCGAACTTTAGTGAGGCCTGTACCTTGATTCAGCCTGCATTTACGATTTCTTTTCGTTGTCATTATTCGGAGGGGTGTCGGCGATTGTCGAAAATGGGGGTGTCGGTCATTGCTAAATTTTCCAGAGGGGTGTCGGTGAATGTAGAAAATGGGGGTGTCAATCATTGTCAAGGGGGTGTCGACCACTGAATTTTTGGACTTTTTCCAGAGAACGTAATTTCTCCATTATTGTAGAAAACGATGGACAAAAACGGGTATACGGACTTCAACTAGACGTCCCATAGCAACAGTTAGAAAAAAAAAAAAATAAATAAATAAGAAAATGCGAATAGAGAGATTTTGAGCCAGGATTTGGAGGAAGGGGTGTCGGAGATTGAACGTTTACCCTACCCAAAATTTAATGAATATCGTTGCCCAATTTTTCTAAGCCACTTCCAAAACTGGCCAAATAATGGGCAAAAAACTGATTTTTTACGTTAAGTGAAGTGAGATACGTGACTACTTTTAACGCAGAAGGGATAGTACCATAATGTACCTGAATAAAGTGACTACTGACAAACATCCCCTTCAGCGTTTCGACCCAAAATTATTTCATCATCAGGAGCATAACCTCATCAGGCACAAAAATATTAGCGGTGTGTAGGACAATGCCCGGACGAGTCTCGACCGCTTTTTTTGGCCCTTATCATGCCCAAAAATATTCCCAGGGTGTTGACCAGCGTGGTGATCTCAGTTCTCTCACATCTAATTTATTACCCAATGAATTTTGGAGGGCGATTTGAAAAAGGTAATAACGCGACATTTCGACCATGTTACCACCATCCTAAGGCCCAAAATATTTCTGATTAGAAAAACCTAATGCCCGCGCGTAGTTTCAGCCGTGTCTCCATCATCCTCATGACCAAAATATTCCCAAGTTGAAAAAGACAATAACCGCTGTTTCCACCATTTGTCCATCATCCTCAGGCCCAAAATATTTCTAATGGAGATACCTTATAGCACCCGCGTGTAGGTAATTGTAGACAAGAAATATCAAAATTGCTTGTTCATATTTGTATGCTGCTAGAACGACAAATTGCCTTCAGAAGTAATAAATGCATAAAATTATATTTAAAATTAGTTAATTGCGGTCTGTAACGCGTCACAGACAAACAGACAGACTGAAAAGTGCAGATCAAGACCAAGTAGAGCTTCTCTTCGTTCGGCGAAAAGAAAACATCAAGTATATTTTCAAATAATAGTTATTTTTGTTCAACATACCGCAACTTTTGTTTTTCATTTGGGAATGCATACCTACACGACAAAAAGCTTGGCAAAGGAGGATGGCTCCCGGCAGAGGGTTGGGGTTTGGTTTAAATTAGGTCCCACACGGTCAGGCAGGTAGCGGGTTTTCAACCCTTTTTTCGACGGAACGCAGGCGATCAGTTTTAAAGGGGTGGGTTTTCTACTTACTTCAACACCTGGGTTGAAAATACATCGAAACACCAGTCCTCAGCTTTTCTCTTAGTTCCAGGCGATCAGTTTTAAAGGGATGGGTTTTCGCTGAACTTCAACACCCGCTGTTGAAGAACGGCGAAAGAATTTTCGCTCAGTTTATGTGTCGATCACTATCCCTGGAACCCTTCCGCCGTCCGGGCCGTTTTGGGTAGTAGGATTTTTTTTTTAAATTTGAAATTTTGACAAAATACTCGGTTTACCATCTAGTTGGGCCCGTAAGGTTTTCACCCCGATCGCTTTCGAAGTATTTTTGGACGTATTATCCATTTTTGGGGTCCCGCAACGATCCGATTTCACTGTTGCGATTTATAGGACTTTCATGGGGCTACAAATGAGATTTTTGATGGATCCCAGGAGGTCAAATATGTTTCAAGTAAAAAACAAACAAACAAAAATGTGTAAGTAAAAAATATTTTTTTAAATCTAAAAAAAATTTCTGAAATATAAAAAAAATTTAATTTTTTTTTATTTTTCTGGGGCCCGCTGGGGCCCCATGTAAAAATCCGGGCCCGGGGCAAAATGTCCCCTTTGCCCCCCCCTCTCGGTGGGCCTGCGGATGGATCATGCATTATGCACATGCAGTGCGCTCGCAAGGCTCCGTTTTATGTCCCTGAGGCACGTCATTTGTACCCCTCGGGACATGGTCAGTACCATGGAACAAGGAAAAGGAAGAGCCAGCAGATAGGATCGAGCGTGACCGCCCCACCACCTCGCGGTCGGTACGCGATGGTTGCGCTATCTTCTGGTGTACAATAGAACTAGCCAGTTCTGCCATATTGGATAATCGTAAAGTCATATCCAAGAATCGAGAGCTCACAATCGATTGCAACAATCAATCGGCTAATAAAATCGATTTACAGCCAAATCATCCAAAACCCATTTTATAATAAAAAATAATACAAAACTGGAGACCAACCCAAACCAACTTATTATATTATAATAAGTTGGTTTGGGTTGGGCACCATTTTCGTAGCTGTAGCGTAGGGATGAGAAAATAATAAAGTAGTAAACAGCAGTTTTCGGCCAAAACATCGATTAAATTTGCTTCCGTTGGAGTCAGCCATTTTGAACTAACGGTCACAACAGCAACTACGTCTCAATAATATTTGTTATTGCTATCGACATTTTTGATCGGTTGATTGTTTCTTTTAAGTTTTCTTCATTTGTTTTCATTCGTTCATTTTGTGATTTGAATCGTTTTATATACGACCTGCCTCGAGGCAGGCAAAACGAGGGATAAGTGTATTATTTCTTGGTGCGGCCGGTCCGTTGATCCAAGAGAATTCATCTCTTTACATGTGCCTCCAGCAGACTCCTCAAGGTAAGAGATAATAATAACTTTGAATACATACCCATTTAGCACAGATTGTCGGGCTGTAGTCGGTCGAAGAACGACAACTATCCCACCGCCCAACTTCCGCCGTTGGGAAATGGTCAATAGGCAGACCTTCAGAAACTGTGGCAACGTTGGCCCGACGAATTTGTGCTACGGATTTATGCTACACAATATATATATTGTGTGTGTACCTACTATCGCTATAATAGTTATATTATACAGTTTATCATTATTGCTAAGAAACGGTGGTTGTTGGTTGCAGGCAATGAAGGTCGCCCCGAGAAACCTCTTCTTTTCTAGACCATGGTTCATCAACATCCACAGCATTTACAACCCCAACTTCTAGTAAGTATGTTAGTGAAATAAAACACATTTCGAAAGATTTCCCCTCTCGGAAATTGTGACGACATAAGGTCACAGTAATTTCTCTTAAGCACGTTCTACAATGTAGAATCTACATGATACCGCATTATGATGGGCAATCAATCAAAATATTCAACTCAGAAAACATTTCAGGTGAAGCAGGATGTCTCGATGTATCACATCCAGAAACATCTCATGTTGATTCAGGTCGATCTGCATCCACTCAATTCACAACTCCCAAAACTAGTAAGTATGTTAGCAAAGTTAATAACTGGTAAAGAAATAGGTCTCTGACTTTTTTAAACGTTAGTACCTGTGGTAACTGTTCGTTTACGTCTTCGTCAAAAGTTCACAGATGATATAATTATTATTTGGCTGTTACACCTTTTGAATATTGTTTATAAAACAGGTTTCTTATTTGCAGGCCTGCAGAGCGAAGAGAGCCCAGAAATTGGCACCCTGAAACAGAAATTGATGGACGCCCGGAAGGAATGCCGTCGGCTCAAAATGAAAATCTCCAGGTCCAAAAAAGTCTGACCGAGTACAGTTAAGGAGGTAGCCAGTATGGCGTCTCATTACTTGCCTCCTGTGGCACATAAATTTTTCTGTGCCCAACTTCAAATGTTTTTAAAAGTAGATATAGTCGAAGGTGGACTGCAGAAATGAAGGATTTCGCCCTTAGCTTACACTTTCATTCGCCTAGAGCTTATAGGTTTTTGAGGAAAATCCTACATCTGCCAAGCCTCACTACATTGCGACGTTTCAAAGCCACCATTCCCATTAACACTGGGGTACACAACCATATAGTTGAGTTTTTGAGGGATGAGGTACCGAAGTGGCCCGTTGAAAAGCGATTGTGTACCCTGGTGTTTGACGAAGTGTCTTTGAAACGTAATTTATTTTACGATCTTCGTCAAGACAAAGTAGTTGGCTTGGTAGATGAAGGATTTTCAAGGAAGAACGAGATTGCAGATCAGGCACTGGTTGCAATGGTGAAAGGGGCAGAGACCAATTGGAAGCAAGTTATTGGTCACTGGTTCACATCTGGTTCGCAGAATGCTGATGGCATTCATGGAGCTCTGTACCAGTGCCTGGAGCAATGGGCTTCTGTTGGCCTGCTGGTAAAACTAATAATTTGCGATCAGGGGGCAAAAAATAGGAGCGTTATTTGCCAGACAGGTGTAACGCATGAAAAACCTCATTTCCTGTATAAAGAGGAAATGATTAAAAAAAAAATTTTTCATGTGGGACCCCCCACATCTCATTAAATCCCTTCGAAACAATTTAATGAAATATGACTTCAAATGGAAAAGCGGAGTTGCGAAGTGGTCACATCTACTCCGCAGTCAAAAATGATGACCCACTAAGATTCCGGTTACTACCAAAAGTACAGATATCTCATGTTGACTTTGGGAAAAATTCCTTCAAAAAAATGAAAGTTAACCTGGCCACGCAAGTTCTTTCCCGATCTATGAGCACGGCCTTGTTGGTGCTTCAAATGAAAGGCATTCTTCCTGCCGACTCTGTCAGTACTGCAGATTTTGTGCAGGACATGAACGATTTGTTCGACACATTCAACAGTTCCAAAAAATTTGATAAACTGACTTTCAGATATGCGTTGAGCAGCAACTCAACGCATGGCCCCTTTCTTGAAAAAATGTTAGAACATCTGAGAGAGGCGCAATTCCTTCAATGCCAACGCCAACCAGACTGTTTACGTGGTTGGATTCTGAATATCCGGTGTTTGTGCATGTTTAGCCAACACTTGATGGCTAACTATGGCATAAAAGAATTTCGGATAAGATTGTACAATCAAGATTGTCTCAAAAATACTTTTGCCACAGTTAGACAACAACATGGATGCTCAGATCATCCAACTGCGTACCAGTTTGAAGGTGGCCTGAAGGCATTGTCCCTCTCGTCGATGTCTAAGTTACCAACCTTCACCAATTGCGAGGATGAGATGGAAAGGGCGTTAGTTTGTGTGAGCAAACTAAAACCTTCTATCTCTCCTCGCTTTTGTGATGTAGAGAATCGGCAGGAAGAAATGACGCTTGATGATTTCACTATCGCTCCGCTGGGATCTGTTGAAGAAAATGCCTTTTATTACTGTTGTGGATTTCTCATTAAAAAGTATTTGGCCCGCCATACATGCAGTTCTTGTAAAACCATTCTTTTAACATCCACTCATTATAAAACTCTAACGGAGAACCATCAATTATTTTCTTATTTCAAGGCATTTAGTGATGAATTGGGAGAAGATTTTGGACACTTGTGTCTCCCGACTGAAAATACCTTCAAAAATTTGCGCGAAATGGAGGCCATTTTCTTCAACAGGTTCCACATAGAAACGGGATATCACAAATTATTATGGATGACTTTTCAGTCAAACAAGTATCGCTCAATTTGTGTAGTCCATCTTCTGAACTATCTTTTCTTAAATTGTTCATCAGGGACAGGATTTTAGGGGGGTGAAGTCCCTAAATATAATGTTATTGGACCCCAAAACGGACAAACGTTCTACAATAAAAAAGTTGTACAAACTGCTCTAGATTTATTATCTTTTTAAGTGCATAAAACACCACAACATGCACCACAAATAATGTACTACTAATAGTACATTATTTTAAACATTTAAATATAATGTTTATAATATTATTATATTGTAAATATGAAATAAGTATTCTTTTTACTTTTTAAAGTCAAAAAAATTGAATGTGACAAGTAAAATTTACATTTATTATTAATTATATTTAATATTAATTATGCAAGTAATGTTATTGTTATTCATTATTCATGTAAAAGTTAATAATTATTAACGTAAATAAATAGTTTTCGTAAAATGTCAGTCCTGAAGTTACTAGTTTTAATTACCTTTAGTCCTGGAGTTACCTGATCCATGTTATTCATTTTTATTATTTTTGATTACCTACCTAGTTTAGGGAAAAATTAGAAGTGGAGCACAATATTGAAAGTGATGGGATAAAATTTGATATTTATCAAAGGAAGTAAAAAAAAAAGGAAATAAAATATGCGAGAAACTCTACGATCACTCTTCAACCACGTTAGCGACATCTGTTGTCGTTCCGAGTACATATTTCAAACATTAGTTCCCGTGTTTACCAGAAGATGTCGCTGGGACACTATCCCCGGCACCCCCAACCCTCCTTTTTCGTCACGCGATTTAACGTTAGCCGGCGCTTCCTTTTCCTTGTTCCATGGTCAGTACAAGACTGGGAGATATCCTGTGCTTCAGTCCTGGTGGAGGCCAGTAGATCGAGCAACTTGAGAGTTAGGTACAGTGGTACCAGATCACAAAATCGTAAATCCGTGTCGTTAGTGCTAAAAATCTGTGGTAAATCCATATCTGGACCAGCAGAAATCCGTATGAAATCTGTATGCCCCGAATGGGTTTTAGAGAACCCAAAAAGCAATTTCAGGCTTAACAAAGTTTTTACACTCAATTTTCAGCCTGGTTCGTTTGCTAGCCAACAGTGGACGGACATTTCGTTTTTGGAATCTACACATCTTGAAAAGATAAAGACAAATTTTGAGGCCGAAAAAAAGGTTCTACCTACCCCCCTACACGAGTACATGGGTGTATTATTTCAAGATTAATAAACCAAAATGAACCGAAATGAAACTTGACGAACTTCTGACACAATTATTCTATGACATAGGTACATTGTAGGACACTTCTTCACACTCATCGCCCCCTCCTGATATTTCTTCGCCTTCACCCAGAGCTAAGGGTGCCTTCGCGGGTCCCATGCGACCCTTGATTTTTACCGTTTTCTTGATGATTTCTCGTGATGAATATCCGTGTAAAATACGTATGAGAGAGGAAAATACGTATAATACATATTTGTATAATACGGATACTACATATTTGATGGTCCGTGCAGACCCCGAAAAATCCGTATAAATACGGATAAAAATCCGTGTCTGGCACCACTGCCCCTTTACTAACTTAGGTAGGAAGAGAAAAGGGCTGCAGTCCAATCGTCTTGAACAACTAAATGGTGCGGATGGCAATCCAAACTAGTGTCACAGGTCTCTAGGAAGGGCTTGTGTCCAACTCGGAGATCTGATGGGACGGGCGAAGTGTCCATCCCCTCAAATCGATAACAGGGGTGGATGGAGGGGCATGTGCTCTATCCAACGGGTCCCTTTCGAGAAGGGCATATGTGCCCAAAATGCTGGATCCCAAATCCAGTCTTAGTCAACCATCAGCAGCTGGTTTCTGCGTATGGCAGGGGCGTGTGTCGCTGCCTACCGCCACGATCGTGGCGGTACTGGATTAGGGACTGCAGTGTGTTCATTGACTGTAAAAATAATAATAAGAAGATAACAATAATAATAATAATAATAATAATAATAAATAAAATACCCAACGGAAAATCCATCGGAAAATCCAACGGAAAATAGGTACCCAACGTATTCACAGGTTTGAATGCTCTAAGGACCACCTGGTTCCTTGTGTTCTGACAGTTCGACCTTTGTCAAAGGCACTCTTGTGTAAAACGGTAAATAAAACGCTTCTGATTCCGATTCTTGTTCCGTGTTCCTTCCACTGGTTCCCCGTGTTGTCAAAATTTGATCATTTAATGATCTGTTTTCATTCCATCACCATATTATGGGAAAATATAATTTCTTATTTACCTTTTAACTTTGACCTAATATATCTGGTAGGTACATTTTTGGTATATCTCTCAGGTACTAGTTAATCTCATTTCATCATTTTAGAGTTTTTGAACATATAAAAAAAAACTATCGATAGTATCAAAATTATTGATTCCTATCAATTCTTTGCTGCCTGTCCATCTCTTTGTTGGTTGTTACTGGGTTCCTTGCACCCTTTGCAGAGTCTACTCATTCTAATCCCTTTGCAGAGAACGAACAAGACCTCTCACCCTTCTGCCACCTCAATTCTCCACGTTTACTGGCAGCGCCTCGTTTGGATCTTCTTCATGACGATTTCACTCTTATAACAAGGAGACCAGTTCTCCTCCTCACACCAAATGACACCGCTGATTAGTTCCAGCTACGTCATCACCTCTCAAAACAATCCTATCAACTACAAGAGCCTCACAAACAAGATCTCAAGATCTATCCGGGCATTCTAGACTCTTCCATCCAATATTTGCCAATCGAAGGGAAAGCTGTCGGTTCCTCGTCCATCGTAACATGGCCGCCGGCTTTAAGATTTTTTTTGCACGATAATATTCCAAAGCTCGCCAATTTGTGTATGAGATACTAAGAAGGTAACTTGGACTGGAAGTTCTCTTCCCGGCTTACGACATGATACAAAATTTTTGAGGTATGTTCACTCACTTGGCATTGTAGAGCTTAGCAGTCGACAATCTCCGAATATTCATGTCGGTAAAGGTCAGGTTGAGGGCGATGCTCTTCGCCGAATTCTCCGTGATCGACAGCTCCTTCACGACGATCGGGTCCAACGAAGGAATTTTCAACTTGGGCTCACCTGTTCAACGATGACAGTCAATAGGAAATCAAACCCATTCTATTCATTAGGTATCTACCAGCCGGATCTTGAACTTACCTTTGATCAGAATAGGGATCGCGGCGTTTCCGCTGATGACGGCACATTTTTCTAACCCGGGCCCTCTTTTGCAGGGTTTGATGTAGCTTGCTGAAATTGAACGATTGAGATTGATTGAGATTGCTCGACCAGGTTACAGGAGCTGAGACCTTCATCGCCGTAGTCCATGGTCCCATGGCGGAACACTGGTTTTGACCCAGGGAGTCATAATAATTTAGAGAAACCCATGATTTTGACTTTCCTCAGAAGTCCTGAATGGTGACAGTGCTATCTGTCAGAAATTTACAGAACTGAGGGCCCGTGGCTGGGGACCGAGCAAAAAAACGGCTCCTGCGAATGTCTACAGAATGTCAAACTCCTCAATAATTGATTTGATTCTACACCTCAAGGTTTGATCCTACAATTATTGTAGATTATTGCGAGTATTTTATAATTTTAACTTTAATAAGCTTAATAGTTGATGGTGATGTTGACCGTTTCAATTAATGTTGTTGGAAACTTGTTGAGGGTCAGTCAAATAAGACGAGATTTTTTGCCGACGTTTCAAGAGATATATTCACAAGATCTTTAACGCGGTCTCAAGGGCGGTACTCTGTTATGCTGCGCAGGTGACGGGTTTTCACCAGTCAAATGCACTCGAGCAGGTTCAGAGGCACTTCATCAGGATGATATTCCGACTGCCCCGGAACACGCCTAATTATTTTGTCTATCTCGAGACAGGCATGGACCCAATATTCGTTCATACCATCACACTGGCGTCGAAGTATGTGGTGAAAGCCTTAAAGATGCCAGAACGTCGCCTGCCAAATGTCGTTGCCCGGGAGGTTGTCCGAAGGAAGGTGTCGTGGTATGCATCGATGGTGGACCTAGCCACCAGGTTCGGGTGCGAATTTGATGGAAATCCATCGGATCTTGATACCTGGAAGCGGCAAATGATGAACGTGGTCGGGAAAGCACGAGAATCGTGGATCGAGGACATGAAGGCCAGTGCGATGCAGTCACGTAACCCCCTGTACCCCCGCCTATGCTTTGAAGTTCGCCCCGCTCGGGTTTCTGAGCGAGATTGGGACCAGCCATTGTGGGTGCTTCGCTGGGTGTTAAAATTCAGGGGCGCGCTGATTGGCTTGAATGACGGCATCTACCTGAGGACGGACAGCCCACGCAGGGAGTGCTCGATGTGCAATCTGGAGGCCAATGAGGACATCGTCCATTTCTTTGGCGTATGCCCGGTTCTGGCCGAGTTCAGGTGGATTTTCTTCTCTAGGGTAGAGCTGACGGAGGAGGAGATGGTTGTACTCCTGAATGATCCAGGAAGCTGGCTGGCCGTGTCGAGATTTGGGCATTACGCATGGAAGTACCGGAGCATGATGATTGCTGAGTTTAACTGGGAGGACTAGTCAGGATGGGAACATGTATAAACGAATACTAGAAGGAAAAAGTCAATTTATGAATCACTCAAGCATAATATGCTTATATATGATATAATAAGAAAAGAAATTGGAACATTCACAAATAACTGATGTAACAAGTATAATAGATCCCTAACTAATATCATGCAACAACCCTAAAACAAACGGTTTTTTATTGCTTTTAAATAGCAATAAAAAACCGAGGACACCCCCCCCCCCCCCCCCCCGGCAGACGGGCAAATGCCCATGCTTGTATCATGTTTTGCAGTATACTTAATGAAAATGTTTTCTTGATGCACAGAGTTGGCGGCGGTGCGCGTGTAAACGGGGACATTTAATGTCTCCGTTTGCACGTGCATTGTTGTTAATAGGTACTATTGTATTGTTGTTAATATTATGTATAGTATTGTTAATGGTGTTGTTAGTATTGATTGTGCACGAATTATTGAACAATAAACATGTTCCTATTCTATTCTATTCTATATTCAAGAGATATATTCTCCTATCATCAGGGCAAGACTTGCACTTAGTGCAGGGAAAAGGGCAGCACACGATGTGAGCCGTCGCTGTCGTACAAATATCTCATATTTGTACGACAGCGACGGCTCACATCGTGTGCTGCCCTTTTCCCTGCACTTGCCCTGATGATAGGAGAATATATCTCTTGAAACGTCGGCAAAAAATCTCGTCTTATTTGACTGACCCTCAACAAGTTTCCAACAACTTTAATAAGCTTAATTTAACTTATTTTATAATTAACTTAATAACAAAATAATAATTATATTATAATTCTGTTCTTCTCTGGGTGCCATACCTACCTGTAACCAGGCATTTGCGAGCCCTCGCTACTAACTTCTGATGAGCGTGTTGAAAAGTTATTACAGAAGTAGTAGCCTACTACTAGTAGGGACCTACTGTTTAACGCCAGCTCCGAATGGCAAAATTTAATGTGAGAGGTGAAAACCTACTCTCGGTGGTTCCTCCATGCCATGGTCCATGGCCGAACTCCATCAAACGATGGTGGCGGTATAGGAGGATCAAGGAGTTGAAGGGGGACTTATTTTGAGGAGAAAGATTGTTAGGAGTGCGCCTCCAAGGGACTGATTGCCATAGGTATAATACCTACCTATGGCAATAATAATTATGGCATGGACCTCAGGACCTCAGGCTGAGGCTCAGGTGTTATGTTGGGTTTGAAATTATATCCGTTCAAGTTTGGTTGGGGATCCTTGTTGTGAATTTGTTCACTCGCCGCCTAACTTTTAGAAGAAAGTTTATATTTTTATATAAATAGAAACTTTCTTCTAAAATTCAGAAAATGATTAAATCTTAAATCTTAAATGATTAAATTTTAATTTTACGAATTCTTCCTGATGTATCAGAAAGTGCGGTATACCTACTGCACTTGGAAATTTCAATGATTAAAAGTGTGTACCTATTACACAAGTTTTAAAATACATTAAATTTTAATAATTAAATACCAAATAATAAGCAAAATAAAAATAATAATAGCTAAAATAAGAATAGCACACAGAATCCAACGTTCTTGATCATACTGTTAATACTAACGGAAAGTTCCGGACGCAGCGATTCCGAGGAGGCCGTATAGTAACAAGCAGACTGACTTCATTGTTTCGTCTAAATCAAAATCCCAAATTTTCGCAAACAATTTAACTAGTCACTTCTGCGTTCACCTCGCCGTCGAACCGAAACTGATCGACTACTTTGAGGGGCCAGGGGGTTATATAGATAAATCTGCGGCGTTCCCACTTGCTCGTTGGGGGGGAGTTAGCTCTCCGATACGGAGGTGGAAGGGGGACGGGCTCGAATATCTTGCAGATATATCGCCCCGTACGAACACTATAATATACTTAATATGTATATTATACGTGAGGCACCTGGTCAGCCGAACCAAACACTGCAATGTTTACGTTAGAGTCCGCTGACAACGGGTCTTCAATCATTCCGAAGGGCCGACTGTGAAGCTTTGTCGATTCCCCCGTTTCCCCCCCTCGTCTTTTCCCGAAATGCCCGACAGGTCAATACTGATTTTCCACCCGGCGTTAACATTTTGGCGGTTCGGTTCATTTTCAAGGGCTAGAAGATATCGTTATCCGGGAAAGGTCGTCAGTCGATGTCGTCACATGGACACGGACTCTATCAAAGTCATCGGTATCGGCAAAATAATAAAAACAAGTTAGTCACAATGCGGCGGAGGCTTGTCACTCGGCAGGAATACGTATCATCAACAAGAAGATACCTAGGGCGGAATTCATAGACGTTCCTCAAGGTAAGAAATGTCTCAACTTAGTTGAGAATTTCCTCATCTCAAAGTAAGGTGTCGTTATTCATAGAGAAATTTGTTCCTGCTGAGGTCGACCTCAGCTCAAACTCACTTGAGGAGCCCTTTGAGTCAGGATTGGCAGGCGTGGGGGTATACAACAGTCCCGTACTGTTATAGTATAACAGTTATACCAGTCGCGTAGGTTTCAACCGATCGCCCAGGCCCATTTTGCGGCAACGTTTTCGGTTCAGGAGATGCAGATTGCAGCTCCTAGTGTCGCGGCACCAGCGCTCCGGGCGGCCAATAGTAGAAGCTCTTCCCCTGTTATCAAGGCCGCCTTCGGGCCTGTTTCGCTAATATTATCAAATCGTCGCTATTATTATTACATTGCGTTCCTAAAAATACGTGATACCTTTCACTTTGATCTGATGATGTCTGGGATTAGAAAAAATAAAATAGGTCGAGATCGATCTACACAGTTCAGTGATCCGTGGCCGTCCGTGCACGGTGTCCTTCAATTGTATCGATGATAAAATTTATTCGCGAGATTATTCTTCTGTCCGTTCTGTTGCTGTGATGTTTCAGAAAATATTTGTGTAGGTTATAAAATATGAAGTTGTTAGGTACCAACCAACTCATCTGTCTTTCCCAAATAAAGACGTTTTCATTTTCATAATATGGTCATTTTTCGCCTTGAACTCTATTCTGAAGGGAACAGGTTACCAGTAATTACTAACTTGGTAACCTGTTCCCTTCATTAATGAATGTTGCGGTTACTGAGCATAGCTAAGTTTTAAAACCTAGGTTTAGAAAAATGCTGCAAATTTTACACAAGGGTTTATTATTCTTCAATATAATGTTGAAAATTAATTCTGTGTCAATGGAAAGAATGTTTTGTCAAATTTTTTTGTTTCCCCACAGTGAAATTGGATTGTTCGGGGACCCCCTAAAATGGATTCTACGTCCAAACATACTTCAAAAACGACACCTAACTCGATCCCATAGACTAAAGCCTCCACACAACCCCCTCCTGTAGCCCGATAGCGCCCCATGAGATTGGGAGATCGGGCTGAAAACCTTCCGGGCACACCTAGATAGTAAACCAAGTACCTATTTTTTCACAATTTCAGATTTAAAAATAAATTCCTACTGCCCTAAACGGCCTGGATGGCGGACGGACATTTCGTTTTTGGAATCTAGACCTCTTGAAACGAATAAATTGTCACATTTTGAGGCCGATCAGAATTTTGACAAATGTCGAGATTACATAGGTGTATTCCAAGAGAAACCCAAAAGAATGGCGATATTTGCATAGGTTTCTAGGTTTGTGAATGGGCTGCACGTGAGTCACAATAAATATTAATTTAGAATTATTAGACGCCAGCTTGAGCCTCATCAATTGGCCGCCAGGAGCGCAGGTGCCGCGACACTAGGAGCTGCAATCTGCATCTCCTCAGTAGTGGTAGCGTTTTGTTTTGTTTTCCTCGGTAGGGTTATTACATCGAGAGCAAAACATCGATATGTACATCGATGTCAACATCGGACGTTCAACATCGATGTGAGAAAAACATCGGCCCAAAAACATCGATATAACATCGATGTTCAATAAATTTAATCGTGAATTTTTTTTTCGATCTCCTAAGTATAATTATTTAAATAGCCACAATTATTTTTATAGTATCGATTCGTATTGCTTACCATGAAGTCCTAAGGGTAAAAAAATTGATCTTAGATGCACCAGCTCGCTAACGAGATTTTTTTCATTATTAAATTAAGAAATTTTTTGCCTCGAAAAATCTGCCCTTGATTTTCCCTCTATCAAGGGTAGATCCAGCTAGATCGTTCTCGCCTCAGGCTTTCGAAATACCATCAGTGTGCACTCCTATTACAATCGATTCAGCGCCTCAAGCTTCCTTCTTAAAAAAAGTCACCTTTTGATCTGATTTGAAGACAGAAAACCCAACCACGAACTAAAACATCGATGTTGGGTCCGAAACATCGATGTCCGATAATATCGACTAGCTAAACATCGATGATAAAAACATCGAACATCGGAGCCAAAACATCGATGTTTCGATAACATCGAACATCGATGTTCAACCCTATTCCTCGGCACGAATTCGCGTTGACGGGTGAGAAATCCAAACGAATTTTCTTCACGGAGGAAGAAAGAAGTTACCTAAAGACTTTGGTCCTCGCCAGCGCCGGATTAACCTCTCGTGGGCCCCGGGGCTGAGACTTACAAGGGGCCCCCTTTATATATATACATATATTATATATTAAAGTGGATCCTCTGGCCAGGAGTATCACGTAAAAACCACTAGAAAATAGCGTCTGTCGCTTCACAACCTAAAACTGGGTCAAAACAGTCAAAAAACACTCCGAATGCAGGGCAATCTATTTTTACAATTAAGAAAAAATACTTTTTTCTTAAGAAGAAGAAACTTTCTTCTTACAATTTTACAATTAAGTTTCTTTTTACAATAAATAAAAATTCTGCAAATTTAACACTAGGGTTTATTATTCTTTTATATAGGTTACATGTGCAGAAATTTATTTCTGTCATTGAGAAAAATTTAAAAAAAAAATTTGTTTGGGGGGGATTTTTATTTTTCAAAAAAACCTTTTTTTCGAAAATATTTTGTTTTACTTGAAAAATATTTGACCTCCTGGTACCTTCAAAAATCCCGTTTGTAGCCCCATGAAAGCCTAGAGATCGCCACAGGGATCGTTCTGGGACCCCCAAAAATGGATTCTACGTCCAAAAATACTTAGAAAACGACACCTGACTCGATCCCATAGCCAAAAGCCTTAAAAAAAAAACTCCTCCCACAGCCCCATTTTAGCCCCATAGTGCCCCACGGGTTTGGGCGATCGGGCTGAAAACCTTGCGGGCACAACTAGAAGGTAAACCGAGTATTTTGTCAAAATTTCAGATTAAAAAAAATTATTTCTGCCCAAAACGGCCTGGACGGCAGATGGCGGACGTCATTGTATGCGGGTTCAATTTCAGTGTGTGTCATTGTATGTGTGTTCAGATTTTATTTTTATCTAGGCTGGTCGTGTTAGTATTAGGGAGGGGAGGAAATTTTGTAGAAGTGCTCGCCCTCCAAGTAAACGTGGAGAGAGCAACCACCCATGATCCGAAAATTGCAAGTTACGAGAAGAGGTAGAGGTAGGTAGAAAAGTAGGGTCCGGTCTGCTGCATTCCGCAGCCACCAACGGCCCGAATACCACAAGTTACAAGAAGAGGTGGAATAGTAGTAGGTCCACTGCGATGACTCCTGTCCCAAAGAATTTCGAGCCAACGACCTCCTTTAAAACCCGGCGCCTCAACATTGGTCCAACCCAGGCACACCAGAATGGTGTGGCTATCGCTGGAGGGGACGGGAGGGCCCACTGTACTCCCCTTAGGGGGGATCTGAAGAACAAGGTAGAAGAAAGAAGATTTAAGCAACGATAAGTGCACTTCCTCTGGGGGAAGAAAGAGAGGAGAAGGTATGAGAAAGGTTGTGATGGGCCAGAAATGGCCTTAGACACAACCTAAGAAGCTCTGTACAGCGGATGGCGGACGGACATTTTCGTTTTGGAATGTAGACCTCTTGAAACAGATAATGTCACATTTTGAGGCCAATCGGAGTCATCGACCTCCGTCGCGAAAACATAGGTGTATTATTCCAAGAATAATAAACCAAAAATTTAACAAATATTTTTGTTTTAATGAACCAAAACAAAACTCTGAACCACCGCGTGGAAAATCTCCACCACAGTGTGGAAAATCCGTGGGGTCTATAACTCGCGTTGGGAGTATAGACATAGACGACTCCATGAGGTGTTCCGGTTTTCGAGTAGTATAGTAAGTGGAAGTTAGGTAACTTTAAACTTTCCGTTCACCTCCCTCTTTTTCAGGAAAACAATTTTTTGGAGATCAGCATAGGAATAAGGAAAACGGTTTGTTAATTTTCAACAACAAAAAAAATCAACGGTGGCGAAGTGGCCCCCTTGGGTTGTGCGCCCCGGGGCTATAGCCCCCCTAGCCCCCCCGTTAATCCGGGCCTGGTCCTCGCAAATAAAGATGTCATCGGAAACAAGCGGAGCGACGCCGTCACAAATGGAAAAGAAGCGGTGCTGGGATGAAATCACAGAAATGTTCAACAGCTCGGGGAATAATACACCTATGTGATCGCGACGGAAGTCGACGACTCGGATCGGCCTCAAAATTTGACATTATCCGTTTCAAGAGGTGACATTTTGACAAAATACTCGGTTTACCATCTAGTTGTGCCCGCAAGGTTTTCAGCCTGATCGCCCAAACCCGTGGGGCGCTATGGGGCTAAAATGGGGCTACGGAAGGGGTTTTTGAAGGCTTTTGGCTATGGGATCGAGTTAGGTGTCGTTTTCGAAGTATTTTTGGACTTAGAATCCATTTTTGGGGGTCCCGGAACGATTCGATTTCACTGTGGCGATCCATAGGGCTTTCATGGGGCCACAAATGGGATTTTGTAGGATCCCTGGAGGTAAAATATTTTCCGGGTAAAAAAGATTTTTGAAGAAAAAATCTGTAGATCGTTCGGACTGATTTTTTTTTTTCTCAAAATTTTTATCATTGAGACAGAATTACATTTTGCACAAGTACCTAACGTATATCAAAGAATAATACACCTTTGTGTAAAATTTGTGCCTTATGATATTTTGTTGTTCAGACCCATAACAACAATTTAAAAGTAAAAACGCTGCAAATTTTACACAAGGGTTCATTATTCTTTGATATAAGTTACTTGGGCAGAAATTTAATTCTTTTGTTAAAAAAATTTTAAAAAAATTTTTTTGGATTTTATAATTCAAAAACTTTTGGGATTTTTTTTTTTCAATTTTTTTTTTTTTACATTTCATGTCTTTGCTATGGCACACAACCAAATTTTCGTTATGTCACGTTACGTTACGTAACAACATATGCTCAATGAAATGTCCCAATGTGTTGCAGACTCGTATGCAAGCATTTATGATTCTTAGAAGTGAGGTTTTTTTAAATTTTTGTCAAAAATTCTTCATTTTTTACTCGAAAAATTTTTAGCCCCATGGAAGCCCTATAGATCGCCACAGTGAAATCGGATCGTTCCGGGACCCCCAAAAATGGATTCTACGTCCAAAAATACTTCGAAAACGACACCTAACTCGATCCCATAGCCAAAAGCCTTCAAAAACCCCTCCCGTAGCCCCATTTTAGCCCCATAGTGCCCCACGGGTTTGGGAGATCGTACTGAAAACCTTGCGGGCACAACTAGATGGTAAACCAAGTATTTTGTCAAAATTTCAGATTTTAAAAAAAACTTCCTACTGCCCAAAACGGCCTGGACGGCGGACGGACATTTCGGATTTTGAATGTTGACCTCTTGAAACGGATAATGTCACATTTTGAGGCCGATCGGAGTCGTCGACCCCCGTCGCGAAAACATAGGTGTATTATTCCAACAATAATAAACCAAAAACGGGCCTTGAGGCACGTTTTCAGTTACCTACCTTGACTTGAGGTCGCCTTGAAGTTCACCCCAGCTAAGAAAAATCTCAACTCAACTACCAAATCTGTCTATGAATAAGGTCCGAAAAATGAGGCTGAGGTCCTCCTTGAGCAACGGCGACTATGAATAGGTTGAGGAGCGTCTGAGGCCTCCTCAAGCGCTCCTCCGCTTGAGGTCAGCTCAACTGTCCTAACCTGTCGTCTATGAATAACGTAAGTCGCTCATTCTTTCTTGAGGCCACTTTTGAGGAGATCCTCAAGCTTGAGGACCGTCTATGAATTCCGCCCCTAATCTCTTCTAAAGTATCTGATCCTAGGGTAAAACACCCAGTCGTTGGACCCCCCCCCCCCCCCCCTCCACTCGTTGGACAGTGAACGGTTTCCAGGTTTTGGTTTATTATTCTTGGAATAATACACCTATGTTTTTGCGACGGGGGTCGACGACTCCGATCGGGCTCAAAAATTGACATTATCCAAGAGGTCTACATTCTAAATCCGAAATGTCCGTCCGCCGTACACCGTCCAGGCCGTTTTGGGCAGTAGGAATTTTTTTTAAATCTGAAATTTTGACAAAATACTTGGTTTACCATCTAGTTGTGCCCGCAAGGTTTTCAGTCCGATCGCCCAAACCCGTGGGGCGCTATGGGGCTATAATGGGGCTACGGGAGGGGTTTTTTGAAGGCTTTTAGCTATGGGATCGAGTTAGGTGTCGTTTTCGAAGTATTTTTGGACGTAGAATCCATTTTTTGGGGTCCCGGAACGATCCGATTTCACTGGGGCGATCTTTAGGGCTTTCATGGGGCTAAAAATGGGATTTTTGAAGGATCCCAGGATGTTAAATATTTTTCGAGTAAAAAATACAGAATTGTTGAAAAAACACATTTTTGAACAAAAAAATCCAAAAAAAAATTTTTAATTTTTTCATGGACAGAATTAAATTTCTGCACAAGTACCTAACGTATATCAAAGAATAATAAACCCTTGTGTAAAATTTGCAGCGTTTTTCTAAAGTTGTGACGAACATTTCGTAGTGTTGTGACATACCTATCATCGAAAACTGTGAAGCTCGAAGAATAAGAAGGAAAGAAGGTTACAGCCATGCAATAACCTCACTCGGTTTTACAGTTGTGAAAAAGTCGAGCGGCCGCGAATGTGTGGATTCCTTATGAAAATGGTAAGCTGACTGACCCCTGTTCGTAAGCGTTGAAAAATGTTTGAACGCGATTTGTAATTAGCAACCTTTATTCACATCCGATCTTCAAGGTTATTAATGAATAAAATGTCTCACACTTCCCAATAAGTACCTACCTAGTCAAAATATGAACCAGGAAACACGGGAAAAAAATTTACGACGAGAATTTCGAGATGTCCAACGACTGGCACATCGCTGTCCAACGATCGGAAACATTGTCCAACGAAGACTGGGCCTGTCAACGAAGGTCATCCGGTTTTTTTCAAGCGGTTTACTCAGGCTCGCGGGCGGCGGTCTTCCTGGATGGCAGCCATTCAAAATGGTTCGAGACTGCTACTGGGGTCCGCCAGGGCTGCCCCGGCAGCCCGCAGCTCTTCTCGCTCTTTCTCAATGACCTCTGGACGGAGGTGGGTGGTGGGGTGCGACTTGGCGATGGCCGGGTGAAGATGCTGGCGTTCGCGGATGACATAGCCCTTTTGGCACCTGACCCTGTCACGCTGCAGTTTATGATTCGGGATGTCCACAGCTACTGCACCAAGTGGAACCTAGTAATTAATTTGGCCAAGTCAAAGGTCGTCATATTCAAGCGTGGAGGCAGGAGAGCCAGGGGAGAGCGCTGGGTGCTGGGAGCCGAGGAGGTCGAGGTGGTTGGCTCTAGGGATTGCAATCCCGGGATCCCGGGATTCCGAAATCCCGGGATCCCGAAATCCCGGGATCCCGGTCGATTTTTGCCTATTTGAAATCCCGGGATTCGTGGAGTCAATCCCGGGATCCCGGGGTTCGAGAATTAATTGCACCTCGCACGTAAATTGCTCAAGTCTTGTCGGGAAAAATCTTTTAACAACGGACAATAATTCGAAGGCTAAGTGAAAGTGCTCTAAGATGAAAACTGTGAAGTCCCCTGAAGAAAGGACTCGGAAATCTATGAACCAGCCGGTGCCGGTGCCGAAAATACGAAAAGATTTATCGACCACAATTAAAAAAGAAACGAGCCTGTTCAAAAATGGAGGCAGCCGAGGCCACCATTTGGATTTAGTATACAAAAAAAAAGGGGGCTTAGAACGGAAAAATAGACACGTTCTAATTTTTTTAAATGTTGTCAGGGACGGTACCAGCTTCGAAACCCTTGTGCTAAATGCTGGATGCTCGAAAAACCGCAAAATTTTCGGATTTTTTTTTTTTTTTTTTCAGTTCTTGGCGTTTAGTTTCAAAAATGTGCGCCCTAACGAAAAAGTCACTGTATACTATTCTCAAGTAGACAAGATTTGCTACCATTTGAGCGCAACGGCAGCTTTCTAGGACCAATGGGCCCCGAGATTAACCCTCTTCAAACATTGACCATTTTCCCCCAAATGTTAGAAATCGTGGTTTTATCCTTCTTCAGTACGGAATATCGGCTATAGTATTCATCCCACGAGGAGAGTTATGAGGAATGAAATTGTGGAGCAGTGATTCAGCTTCAATTTAAGCACAACCAGAACACGTAGGACTATCCCACAGACCTCCGTAGAAGCTGAGAGGGCCTTTTGAGTAGCAGGACTATTTTCGACAAAGCTAAGAAGCAAATTGGCTGATCCAACTTTGAGTGCTTTCTAAGATCCAACATTATGATTTCTAAAAGCAAATTTTTTGAGTACATAAGTGAAATTTTTCCTTCATGAGAGAAGTAATATTTTATATAATTTACAATTAATGTAAATAAACAAGTTTTTCGTCGTTTTTAATCAATTTTTTCACGTTCAAACAAAAATCATCAATCCCGGGATTAATCCCGGGATCCCGGGATTGCCTCAGAAAAATCCCGGGATCCCGGGATTCAGAAAAACGTTCGGGATTGCAATCCCTAGTTGGCTCCTATAGGTACCTCGGTATCAACGTAACATCCACCTTGAACATGGAGCCGCATTTCCGGGACAGGCTGCTAGCCACAAATTGCGCCTTGTCCCAGGCTCAATCCCTTATCTCTGGAGACAAAGTCCCACTGTCAGCAAAATGGAAGCTGTTCGATGGAGCAATCAGGGCAGTTATGATGTATGGGGTACAGTGCTGGGGTGCCAGAAAGAACGACCTGGTGGAAAGATGCCAACACAACTTCATAAGGGGAGTATTCAGCCTACCCTACGACTCCCCGAAGTACACACTAGGTACACCTTGAGACAGCGAGACCTTCGCTTTTCCTCCAGTTCTTCCCGACCCATGCGCGCTTTGGCTCAACCTCCGAGACGCTTCATCCATCAGGCCGCCAAGCAAGCGACCGAAAAAAACATTTTCTGGGCAAAAGACTGGCGGGAGATGGCCCGGCGACTCCAGCTGTCCCTGGATCTCTCTCTGCCTCTTCGTCAGTTGAGACCTCAGGTACAGGCTCTGCAGGAGGCCCTCGTGGTCGAGGAAAAGAACTATCTCATCCACCGAACTGAGATCTCTCAATATCACGCGCACTACAGGGAGGTCCTTAACATAAACAGCTTACCAAGCTACGATAAATTGCCTGCTTCGCAGGCTGCCTGGCTGTTCAAGGTACGAGGCGGTCTCATGTTCCTGAACTTCAAGCCATGGAGGAGTGAAGAGGCCCGGAGATGATCAATGTGCAACCTGGGGGAGTGGGAGGATGTGGTCCATTTCTTGGGAGTGTGCCCTGTGTTGACCGAGCCCAGATTCTCCACTTTTGGGCGAGCCGTTTTCAGCCGGGAAGAGACCCTCGACCTGATCCGCTCCTCAGACGCGCGAAGGATTGCCGCTTACTGCCGCACTGCTTGGAGCTACCGCTGGGAACTAATAGCCGAATTCAACTACTAAGACCGAAGACCCGCTCAAGATTTTTCCCCCGGAATGTAGAGGCCCACCCCTTGAGGTCCCCTGAAGTCCACTGTTACACGGCTGCATAGGGAACCCTACCCAGGACCTGGAGAAAAGCTGCGGAAACAAGACAATAACAAACTATTTCTAATTTCGAAACCAATAATTAGCGTTATTCTATAATATAGAATATTATATTCTATAATATATAATTGATATATTATATCAAGTAAACAGTAAATCAAATAATTAGGTATTGAAGAACAACAATGTCTTTCACAAATATGGGCAAACATTTTCATCAAAGCCAACCAGACGATGGCCTCGGCTAAGTCTTAAGTAGGTATTTAAATTTAAAAGAAGTCAGTGCTATTTCTTTCTTTTAATGTGTGGGAAGTCCCTTTCTTTTGTACTATATAGATACTGATTTTACTGTTGTTACGAAATAAATACCTTATTCATTCATTCATTCACATTGTCCAACGACTGGCAATTTAAAAAAAAAATGAAAGCTCAACTTTGGACAATAATCAAAAAATTATCATAGTACGTAGGCTATTTTTGAAAAAAGTGGTGTCTTCGTGAATTCATACAAAACAAAACGAAAAAAAATATCATAAAAATCCATCCAGATAATGAATGCATGTAAGTAAAAACGTGAGAGAAGTGCTCTTAAGGTGTCCAACGACTGGTTGTTTTACCCACTCAATTGATATGAAGGGTGCGATATCCGCAAGGAGCCAAGCGCCATTTTTTTAGATTAGTCCAGTCAATCTGGCCTTTAAAAGGGGTGTTTGCCTACAAAAGGCCGGATGTTATGTTTCTAAATTTTGATTGGCGTCTTGGAACCCCAATATTGGGAAACTAAGCGAATCCAACAAAATCTTTGTCGGGAGAACTTTTGGGGCCCAAAAACCTCGAAATTTTCGGCCTGTTTTTGGTTTTTTGCTTATATCTTGAAAGGTATGCGTGATACAGAAATTATCACTCTTTACATTATGAAAGAGCATGAAATTCTGCATCGGGCGTCAAAAAGTGCCAATTTTTCTCAACTTGTGTAAAAACTGGACTTAGGCGACTTTAAAACGCTTGTAAATTGAGAACGGTTATTCTGTGTGAAAACCCCATGAAATTCTGCGTTCAGGAAGCACCACGATTTGAAAATTGACCCAATATTCAGGTACATACCGTCAATTTTTCCAATTTTCCTCAAAACAGCCAATTTGCTTACCTATATCAAATATTTCAACAGAAAACGATTCTACGATCTTACGAAACTGAATAGAATAGAAAACATGTGTAATCAGTGCCCTTACATTGTTTAACAACTGTTAACTAGTCTATCTATACAATTAAAGTTGTTCGTGTCTCGGACTGACTGACTGGCTGTCCATGCTAACCCGCCTCAACGGTAGAGCCTAGAGAGACGGGGTTTTTTCGAGTCGGTTCCGCGTAGGCCCGGATGTGTCGTAGGCCGTATTAGATTTCGCCAACTCTCTTCCTTCGTCGCGAACGGAGCTTTCCTTCACGACGAGAGCCGGCTCAAATAGCGTCGTTACTAGGGATTGCTAGGAAAATTTTCGAAACGCTGAAACCCGGTACAAATTTTGGCGTCGGTTTTGAACGAAACTTCGTCGGTTAAAACGAGCTTTTCACGCTGATTTCAACGAGTACAAAACGATTTCTGTAAGATAACGCGTTTGGAAGTTATTCCAAGATCGTCGGTAGGTGGGTAAGAGTATTTTTGGCGAGCCTTCGATTAGTTTGATACGTACTAGGTAATTTCATTTGGAGTTGATGGGTTGATATGGGCTGCATATAACGCGAACGGAGCTTTCCTTCGCAACCAGAGACGGGTCAAAAAGCGTCGTTGCCACGGATTGCACCAGATGGTTTCCTCGGCGGAGTGTCGTGTTATTTCCCCGAAATGATCAGCTCTGTGGTACATTCCCAACCACTTAATAAACATATCGGGTGTACTATGTACCTACATAAGGTGTATGTGTTAAGCCAAAGTGGACTTTACTGTTTACCTTTCGCCGCATTAAGGCTCACAGCTAGAACTGGAGATACCTACCTCACACTTTCTGACAACCCTACTAAATAATTAAATTGTTGAATTGTTGAATTAATCAAATAATTATTATTGGATTATTTAGGAGGGTTAGGTAGTATGTTGGAGAAAAATTTGTTAAAATGAAACTTTTATTACATCGTCTCGAACTTTTTCGTCTGTCTGTTGCCTGACGCGTGACGCCGAACATCAGTGAGCTATTAAATATTAAATAAATAAATGTTATTGAGGCTGTAATAAATTGAAAAATGTCGGCATCATTTCCTGAAACTTTCTCGCTAGGCTCGCCTCAGTGGTAGGTAGTAGGTAGCAACTTCAGGCGTGGCTGCCGAACGTCAGTGAGCTATTTTTTGAGACTAACAGATTGAAAAATGTGGGCATCATTTCTGGAAACTTTTCTCGCTATGCTCGCCTCAGTGGTAGGTAATGGGTACCAACTTCGAGGGTGACTGCCGAACGTTAGTGAGCTATTTATTGAGACTCTAACAGATTGAAAAATGTCGGCATCATTTCCTGAAACTTTCTCGCTAGGCTCGCCTCAGTGGTAGTAGGTACCAACTTCGGGCGTGGCTGCTGAACGTCAGTGAGCTATTTATTGAGACTCAAACATAATAATATTATGTTAATATTAAAATTCTTAATGTTATATAATAGGTATATAATATAATATAATATTATTATATACCTAACATTAAGATTGATGAAGCGATTTTTATACCTACCCTTAATGGAATAATACGTAATCCGACAATTTTTAGTAAAATGTCCATAATGTGAAGAAAAGTTTCACTTTTACCGAGGTTTCATAAAAACACACAACCAGTTTTTTTATTATTACCTACCTACCTATTATTATTATAATTATTTTTTTTTTTTTCAACAAATTTTTTCAAAAATTTTCTATTTTTCGCTAGAAAAATATTTAAGCTCCAGGGATCCTTCAAAAATCCCATTTTTAGCCCCATGAAAGCCCTATAGATCGCCACAGTGAAATCGGACCAATCCGGGGCCCCCGAAAATGGATTCTAAGTCCACAAATACTTCGAAAACGACACCTAACTCGATCCCATAGCTAAAAGCCTTCAAAAAACCCTTCCCATAGCCCCGTTTTAGCCCCATAGCGCCCCACAGGTTTGGGCGATCAGGCTGAAAACCTTGTGGGCACAACTAGATGGTAAACCAAGTATTTTGTCAAAATTTCAGAGTTAAAAAAAAATCCTACCGCCCAAAACGGCCCGGACGACGGAAGGACATTTCGGATTTAGAATGTAACGGATAATGAATCTTGAAACGGATAATGTCAAATTTTGAGGGCGATCGGAGTCGTCGACCTCCGTCGCGAAAGCATAAGTGTATTATTCCAAGAATAATGAACCAAAAATAGAAATGCCTTTTTCCCGCTGAAATCGCTACAAGGTACTGTCTTCCTACCGATCCCTTTGGTCTGAAATTTTTATCTTAGGTACCTCAAATTTTGCTCTCATTATTTAATCTGGAATATTTCAAAGAGACGTGGTTCGATTTTAAGAAGAAAGGTCAATATTTGAGCTGCCTATGTACCGACGACAAAATTTTACCATTTAAAAACGCTGCCAATTTTACACAAGGGTTTATTATTCTTTGATATAGGATACTTGTGCAGAAATTTAATTCTGTCAATGAAGAGAATTTAAAATTGTTTTAAATTTTTATTGTAATATTTAAAAAAAATTGGGATTTTTTTTCCAACTTTTTTGTTTTTTTTTACTTGAAAAATGTTTGACCTCTTGGGATCCATCAAAAATCTAATTTGTAGCCTCATGAAAGCCCTACATATCGCAACAGTGAAATCGGATTGTTATGGTACCCCAAAAAATGGAGTCTACGCCCAAAAATACTTCTAAAACGACACCTGACTCGATCCCATAGCCAAAAGCCTTTAAAAAAAAAAACCCTCCCGTAGCCCCATTTTAGCCCCATAGAGCCCCATGGGTTTGGGCGATCGGGCTGAAGCCTTGCGGGCACAACTAGATGGTAAACCAAGTACCTACCTATTTTGTCAAAATTTCAGATAGTGCGAGTCCCTTGACCATGTGCCTCCTTTTTAAAAACCAAAGTTTTCGGATCATTTTCAAAGCGTTACCCAGTAGGTACGAATAGGAAAAATAGAAATGCCTTCTTCCCGCAGAAATTGCTAGGTACTACCTACTCTCTTTCTACCGATCCCTTGAGTCTGAATTTTTTTATCTTAGGTACCTCAAATTTTGCTCTCATTATTTTATCGGGAATATTTCATTGAGTCGTGGTTCGATTTTAAGAAGAGAGGTCAACCTTTTCAGCCTCAGATACTCAGATTCTCCTGTATTAATTTCGAGCGACTTTTTCGAAATCCGGAGAGATCAATCTCTAATCATTTGGAACAAATAAGTTTAAAAAAATAAAAATAACGTAGAAAAATCTGCTTTCCTGAATGGCGAAAAATGGAAGTCGTTGCCTGCCCCTAGTGGAGTAGGTAACTGGTGAATGGGCGTAAACGGCAGCCATCAGCATGAATAATTCATTGATCAATTATTGGTCAAATGAAATCACTACAAAAATAAGTTATATCTATATAACTTATTACCAGTCTACCTAAAACGGTTACGTGAAAAATGAAACCCAGGACACCATCCACCAATACCTACCTACGTTTTGAAGTAGATAGGTACGGCGTTCATGGGCCGTAAAGGCTATTTTCGCATAGGTAAATGTCCCATAGAGCGTATAAAATGTATAACATGAACGTAATAATAATTATTACACTCAATTACTGAGCTAGAACAAAAGTAGAGACTGGTCAGCGGGTCGAAAAGTGATTGGTGGATCGGGCGGCCCGACTCCGGCCACACAAGGAGCCTCCTTGAAGGAGGAAAGAGGAGAACTTTTCAATCCCACAAACGGGTGAAAAAAGTATGGATGTTGAAATGTAAACAGGGCAAAGAGCACAGAGTAACAGAGAGCAAAGAGACCTCCCGGGGAGGGAGAGGTGAGGGGTGTTGGCCGGTAGCTCCTCCCGGGTGGGTAGGAGGGGGTCGCAAGTCGGGCTTGCGGGAAGAATTTCAGCCTCCTCACAAAAGTCACGTTGCCGAGTTCTACGGGTACTTGGAAAGTCGTCGACACATAAACTGCTGGAAAATGGTCGCGGAAGCATTTTTTCCAACTTTCTGTTAGTTTCAACTCAAGGGTTGAGAGTCATAGAAAGAACAGGCATTGGAAAATCGCCGCCACATAAACTGATTGAAAATTCTCTTAGTTTCAACACCCCCTGTTGAAGCTGAAAGATCGAGTCAAGTCTTGGAACTGGGCGCCTGGAACTGAACGAATATTCCTTATACCTGCTGAAATGTGAGAGGGCAATCACCCCATACTGAGCTCCAAATGACCCCGTCTTGCATGACACCTGCTTTTAAAGGGGTAGAATCTCAATGCTCAAGAAAATTGAAGTAGGCTTAGAAGCTAAGCTTTACCGATTAGAACACCTTCACCTAGGATAGGGTTTTAAAGTTTTTTTTTTTTTTTTTTTTCAAAAAAATTCTGAAAATACAAACCCCACTAGATTGATAGCTGCCCATCGATTTAGATGTGTGCCAATTTATTTGGCGCGCGCCAAATTGGAGATACCGACCCTAACTTTGTTATAACAAGTGGGAACCCCTATTTTTGGTTTATTATTCTTGGAATAATACACCTATGTTTTCGCGACGGGGGTCGACGACTCCGATCGGCCTCAAAATTTGACATTATCCGTTTCAAGAGGTCTACATTCAAAATTCGAAATGTCCGTCCGCCGTCCGCCGTCCGAGCCGTTTTGGGCAGTAGGATTTTTTTTTAAATCTGAAATTTTGACAAAATACTTGGTTTACCATCTAGTTGTGCCCGCACGGTTTTCATTCCGATCACCCAAACCCGTGGGGCGCTATGGGGCTAAAATGGGGTTATGGGAAGGGGTTTTTGAAGGCTTTTGGCTATGGGATTGTGTTAGGTGTCGTTTTCGAAGCATTTTTGGACGTAGAATCTATTTTTGGGGGTCCCGAAACGATCCAATTCCACTGTGGCGATCTATAGGGCTTTCATGGGGCTAATAACAGGATTTTTGAAGGATCCCAGTAGGTTAAATAATTTTCGAGTAAAATCTAAATAATTTTTGAAAAAAACATTTTTGAAAATAAAAAAAATCCAAAAAAACTTTTTGATATAAAAATTAAAATTATTTTTTTAATTTTCTTTATTTACAGAATTTCATTTCTGCACAAGTAACCTATATCAAAGAATAATAAACCCTAGTGTAAAATTTGCAGCGTTTTTATTGCAGATTCGGATTCTAGGGTAAACGTTCAATCTCCGACAATGACCGACCCCTCAATCCCCTCAAACCCGGATGACCATTATTACGAACGTCAGTGAATCCCCTGGGGTCGATCACAAATATTTTATTCTGTCGTATTTTTTTCACCCATATTCGTAAAACCACTCACTACCACTTTATCTGACTACTGACAAACATCCCCTTCAGCGTTACGACCCAAAATTATTTCATCATCAGGCACAAAAATATTAACGGCGTGTAGGACAATGCCCGGACGAGTCTCGACCGCTTTTTTTGGCCCTTATCATGCCCAAAAATATACCCAGGGTGTTGACCAGCGTGGTGATCTCAGTTCTCTCACATCTAATTTATTACCCAATGAATTGTGGAGGGCGATTTGAAAAAGGTAATAACGCGACATTTCGACCATGTTACCACCATCCTAAGGCCCAAAATATTTCTGATTAGAAAAACCTAATGCCCGCGCGTAGTTTCAGCCGTGTCTCCATCATCCTCATGACCAAAATATTCCCAAGTTGAAAAAGACAATAAACGCGCTATGTTTCCACCATTTGTCCATCATACTCTGGCCCAAAATATTTCTAATGGAGATACCTTATAGCACCCGCGTGTAGGTAATTGTAGACAAGAAATATCAAAATTGCTTGTTCATATTTGTTTGCTGCTAGAACGACAAATTGCCTATATTTGTATATTTTCAAATAATAGTTATTTTTGTTCAACATTACTTGAACTTTGGTTTTTCATTTGGGAATGCATACCTACACGACAAAAAGCTTGGCAAAGGAGGATAGCCCCCGGCAGAGGGTTGGGGTTTGGTTTAAATTAGGTCCCGCACGGTCAGGCAGGTAGCGGATTTTCAACCTTTTTTTCGACGGAACGCAGGCGATCAGTTTTAAAGGGGTGGGTTTTCTACTTACTTCAACACCTGGGTTGAAAATACATCGAAACACCAGTCCTCAGCTTTTCTCTTAGTTCCAGGCGATCAGTTTCAAAGGGGTGGGTTTTCGCTGTACTTCAACACCCGCTGTTGAAGAACGGCGAAAGAATTTTCGCTCAGTTTATGTGTCGATCACTATCCCTGGAACCAGTTCTACCACCAGGTTTGCTCATTGACGGGTGGATTTTTGAAAGTCAAAATTTCCAAAATTTTTGAGGTATAGCTTCTTGAGCATGAAAATACAGACCCAAAAAATTTTATTTAAAAAAAATCGGAGCACTATAGCGCCAGTAAATCCAGGAAAACGGGCAAAAAACGGGGTTTTCCGGGAAAACCAGTGGAAAATGTGCGATATTGCCCAATTTTGGTGGTATAGCTTCTCAAGGACCTCGATCTGAATGGAATGAGCCTTGTATCATCAAAATCGGTTCAGTTTTACGGAAATCATTCCAGGAAAACGATTTCAGGGTACTACCGCGCCCCCTTAATTGGAATTTTTAAACAAACAAATAAATAATGAACTATAGCAAATCTTGATAGTAGGTTCTTTTTATCTGTGTTGGGTGCAATAATATTTTCATAAAATATTATCACGAATCCGTGACTGCACCCCCTTGTTCTGCCATCACCAGTCGCGCCTGTTCCTCAGTGCTCTTTTTCTCGGGTGATCGACGTCGCGACCCTTTGCATGTCTGCTTTGCTGATGGTCTAATGACCTGACCATTCCCCCAAGTCGGAAGTCGGGCGGCCCGACGTCAGCGGAAAGTCGGCAAAATCGAGTTAGAATCAGCGCCTGCCGCCCAGAAAAGTAGGGCCTACCTTCAGACCGCCTTCGGATAGTTATCGTCCATCGACCGATCATCACCCGTCGATGCTGATTATAGCACAACCGTCGAAATCGATCCCAGGTCTCCTGGACCTCCTCGAGCGTTTCCCGGATCCCCTGGACCTCTGAGACACTCTCCCGAGCCTTCTCCACGATTCGGACGTGGACTTCGTGTGGACACCATGGGGACTCAGGCAATCCCGAGAACGGCGGCGCTCTCTCGTGCAAAGACAATTTGGAACCGCGATCGGTACTAGTTATTGATAAGTATTATAGTTGATAATATCTGTCAGTAATGTTACTATTTGTATAATAAATATCGCTTAGGGTCACAACCCTTGGGATCTGCTTTCCATTTTCCTAACTGCCTGGAGGAAAGAGAGAGTTGTTGGTATTTGTTGACTTATTTGATAATTGGTGCGTAGATTTGATTCCGCCGTAAATGTACAGTAGGTACAGGTGTGCTACATAGGATCTGACGGCGACTTATCGGTTCGCCGTTATTGGCAGAACCTAGGCATTTTATAAAAAATCTTGGATTTTGACAAAATAATCGGTAGTACTATTTAGTTGTAGTACTATTTAGTTGTACCCACAAGGTTTTCAGCACGATCGCTTAACCCGTGGGGCGCTATGAGGCTAAAATGGGAGGGTTTTTTGAAGGGTTTTGGCTGTGGGATCGAGTTAGGTGTCGTTTTCGAGATATTTTTGAACGTAGAATCCATTTCCGGGGGTCCGTGGGGATCTGTAGGGCTTTCATGGGGCTACAAATGGGATTTTTTGAAGGATTCGAGGAAGGTCAAATAAGGTGTCAGTTTTCCGAATTATTTTGGATGCATACTTAATCCATTTTTTGAAATCCAACATCTGTCCGAACATTGAATTTTTTTAAAAGTTTTTATTAGGTATTGTTATTGTTTTTTTATTTTATAAAATTAATAAAATATTTAATATTTTCTTAGTCACACAAATAATTTTTGCACAATTTGATATAGGTTAATTATTAACCTTAATCAAAGAATAATAAAACCTTGTGTCAAATTCGCAGCGTTTTTATTTATTTTATTTTTTTTTTTTTTTTTTTTTTTTATTATTTTTTTGTTTTAGCCCATTAGGTAAATGGGTAAAGTTGTATCGAATATTCGACAAAATCAATTATTTCCATCATAAATTATCGATGGTGAAATTTCATCATCGAGAATCAAAAACAGTTGATGGTTCATCATGATACAAAGCAAAACTAATCAGTCAACTCGGCTCCTTATAGTTGGAGGAACGTAAAAAGCTGGTCGCGACCAGCTTTTTACGTTCCTTTTAGTGGAGTCAATTTGTATGGGCATTTTGGAGGATTCCTTAAGAAATGCAGCACCTCTGCATTCGAAATCAGCCAAGCACCTCTGCATTCGAAATCAGCCAAAGGAATGATTAAGTGAAGAAGTCGAGGATTCCTAAAGTAAAAGGACCTATTTATAAAGGAAGCTGTTATCAGTGGAAAGGAAGGTTTCTGCATTGCGAATCGAATAAGAGGATCCGAAAAGGCCTACTTTAGGATTCCTTTTAAATCCTGAACGTCTCTGCATATGGCCCTAACTTGTCAGGAGGAGGTGGCCACCGCTGTGAGAACTTTCGTTCGCCGCGACTCCCGTTTCTTTCATTTATCCGAACTCATTTATAGGTACCTACTCACTTACTTTTATGAACTTTTTCGAACTACCTACCTAACCAGCGTTATTTTACACGCGGTTGACAATACCTACAAGTAGGCTAGGTGACGGGTAGGTTTCGTCAACTCTTTTCGAGCCTCTTTTTGAAACTTTGTCAACGTTGACAGATCGTGATCGTTCCTCGTTTCGTTGTTCCGTTAAGGCAGTTTATTTTAAAATGCCCAGAAGTACTCGCGTGTTCAAAAAAATTCGACGCACTCCTCCTGGTCGGTATCGACCAGGGACAAAGGAGAGATCTCGATCAAGGAGTCTGGTTCTTCTCCATCCAGAGATTCGTCATGTTCGTCCAGCCCGCCCAGCTCAGCGTCTGCTAAATATTTAGCCAAAAAATAATTTTCACTCAGAAGATAATATCTTCTGAGTTCTTTATCTTCTTTATCTTCTTAATATTATCTTCGATATCATTGACTTGCGTGACTGGGAGAAGAGACTGGAGAATAGGACTGAACGCTGGAAGTCTTCCAGTGGAAGAGGAGTTCGCTGAGCGCGAGGGATGACCTTGCTATGGGGCAGGCTCTCATTGAAACGGTAAAAACACATTGATTCCTGATTTTATTTGTTAAGTGTTATATACCCAATAATTGTTTTAATTAATTGTTTTTTTAATATAAAATTTTAATATAAAAAATCACTAAACTTTTTTCAGTTTCTCAACAAAACGTCGAAATGATTGAGCATGGGGTTGAGTTACTGATTTTGGTCTGCTGTCCTCCCCTTCTCACGAAAGGGGGACGTCACACAGTGAACGTAGCATAGGTGTGCAAACCGAAGGACACCGAAGGTGCAGCTAGTAAGACAAATTACCTGAGAAATAACATTTAAAAAAAAAACGCTACCTACCTAGTGATTATATCCCATTCCGTTCCAATCGCCAGGTGGATTTGCATTGATTGAAGTATTCCGCTCCTTGTTCATCTAATTCCCACTTGATTGAGCAGCTTGTGCAGGTACCCATTCCCCCCCCCCCCCTTCACATATTAGCAAATCACCATGATAATCACTGTTTAAAACAAAGGAGGACAATTACGACGGAGTAATCACTGAAAGGTGAAACCGCGCAAACGTAGGTACCTACAGGAAATCATCTGTTCATCGTAATAACACTTGAAGAGTAAAGGGGAGAACGCGGGTAGTACTGTAGTACAGTAGTACTGAGTTACCCGGTTTTTCCCCTGTACTCTTCACTTAGGTACATCGACTTCAAATGGTGTTGTAAAGGTGGGATTTCCCTGACGCGTCTGCGACCCGCGGCGGCGGCTCGCGTCTTGACGCTCCCCACTCCTTCAGTGTTGTTCAGCTGGCGTCGCCAGCCTGGCGAGGAAGAGGCGTCAAAATCGGGGAAATAACCGCCACAAAACCGCCCAGTCCGACTCCGGCGACGACATCATGGACTTCCAGTGATGCCTGGGGACGAGAAACTCCGCTTCCCCTCACTTGGGCAGCACCATCGCTCCCACGCCTGCGCTGTGGGGGAGGCCCACAAGGTTCGCTTAGAGCCATTTTATGATAAAATAAAATTTTTATCTAGAAGTCTCTTAGTTTCAAGTCTTGAAACATTAAATGTTTATAAATTTTATTGATAAGTTGCAAGTAATACCTACCAAACATAGGTGAGGTTAGTGAGGTGATGATGATTTTGAGTTTTATAAATTTATAATAAATTCTAATCATTTGCAAGTCTCGAGCGTAGTATTTTGCATTTTATGTAGGTAGGTATTTCAATAAATTTCCTTATTCCTTTTAATTTTCAAGTTTTCATTTTAGCGGCGAATTTTAATGAAAGATTCAAATTTAATTATCGATAATACCTGGGGGGGGGGGGGGGGGGCGTCGTCCGGGGTACCTAGTAAAAATGTTTAACGCTAAAAATGGGGTTAAAATCGGGTGATGGTTCTGATATTCACGTTTTCAACAATTGATTCATTTCTCTTAGTAAAAGCATCTTAAATAAAATTCTAATTATTTCGAACCCCCCCCCCAAATACGCCACTACGGCGAGAGGACTTCGGGAGGGGTCGGGTGCTGGCCTTATTTTAATGCAAGATTCAAATTTAAACTTCCATTGGCGACGAGAGGACTTCGTGGAGGTTCGGGAGTGATAAGAACCGGTCGGAGGGGGGGGGGACGTCGGCATCGGTGATTCGGGAGTTCTCGGTATACCTAAGGTATAATACCTTTGCGGTTCGGGAATGTTCGGCTATGTTCAGGCCAGAAGCTCCTGTACTAGTACCTATAATAAGTTACACCGCAATTTCTGAGGCCAAATCAAAACCATTGAGTTTGAGTGCAGTCGTCGTCGTTGCGGCATCCGTGAATTCCGAAGATTTTCGTAAGTTTCTTATCGCTATAGGTATGTTATTTCGTTATTCGTTTCGTTAACATATAATATATAATATGTGTAACATATTAATATATTATATTAATAGGATATATATATAATATGTGTATCATATTATGTTACATAATATTACAGCTGCAGTCCCTGGTTTTTTGGGTCTGACGTGGTTTTCCAAATAGTTTTTTTAATCGGACATAGTGGCATCCAGCCCCGTAGAGAGGGGGGGGGGGGCACTGGACCCGTTGCCCCGGGCCCGGCCTTCGTAAGGGGGGCCCGGATTTTTTTGAGAATTTTTTTTTTTTTTTTAAAGGGGGTAGGAGAGGCAAAATGGGAAAAGGGACAGATCAATATAGGAAAAATTTTCATACCTTTTTTTAGGGGGCCCGATGAATTTTGCCCCCGGGCCCGGATTTTCTCTCCATGGTGTAGGATATTATGTCGACCATGGCGTCGGCCATGACAGAAGAAATTCTAACAACTGTATTGGCGCCGGGACTGTAATACTAGAGACTACACCTACACCTGACTCCCAATCCGCGCATGCGCAATCGCACTTTTTTTATCGGTAATCGATGCGTAATGAGAAAGATCGATTGTTCGCTACGCGTTTCAATCGATGTTGCCTTAACTTCCAAAACCCGCCTCTTGAAACAATGGAGGGCGGTTTTTTCATTTTTTTTTTCAAATTCTTTGTTTTTTACTCGGAAAATATTTAACCCGCTGGGATCCTTCAAAAATCCCATTTTTAGCCCCATGAAAGCCCATAGATCGCCACAGTGAAATCGGATCGTTCCGGGACCCCCGTAAAATGGATTTTACGTCCAAAAATATGCGACTCGAATACACTGTCATGACACTTGCCTCGCTTTTGATTTCCACTACACCACAGTCGCTCGCGCTTCGAGTGTCTGGACGCCTTTTTGCACAGCCCCGAAATCCGTCAACACCTCGCACAAATAAACCGAATACGGAATTGTTAGGAAATGGAGGTCTACCTCATAGCTAGGTAGGTACTACCTTGGGTGTGACGTCACTCTCTAACCAGGAATGCTCTATACTCAGACCGTGTTTGTCATGTTGGTACAAGTGAGTCGCGTCAGGTGTGTAGAAGGCTGTGAGCTTCCCCTTCTCTCTTGTGGACTAGAGTGCGCGTCTGAAGACAATCGTTTGAGTGATACATTATTCTTTTAGTGTTTCTTTTAGATCGATTCGTCTTGACAACACAGATTTGGTATGTTATTGATGACAATATATTATTGATTGATTCTTAGATTGTTTAGCTAAACCTAACGCTCGACATGAATTCAATGCATCCCCACGGGATCGGGGACTTTGAGCAAGGTTCAGTGAGCTCTGGGTTTGGTCTTATCTGGTCGAAAGCCCAACATTCTCCCCTTACAAAATATAATTTCGGTGCTAGGAAAATTCAGACACGTCGATGTAAATTGACGTTAAGTATATGACGAAACTTTTGTAGGAAGCAAAATTTCGTCTAATCGTTTTTTTTTAGGCCGATTTGACTTGGCTTGGTCCACGTCAATTTGGTGTTGGGGTTGTACATCAGATTAGCCCGAAATTAAATCAGACGGTACGGCGCGGGAGGTTCCCGTCGTTTTTCTTCGTTGTTTGAGACATTTTGACGAAGAAATAAAATCATCAGAATTTTTTGTGTGGATCGGGATAGTCGACACGACAGCGGCAGTGTGTTTCGCTGTGCGCGTGTGTGTGTGTGTGTGTATTAGAAGTTTCGATCAACCACATCAGATGGCGTCTGCGTCCAGGCAGGTTTTTGATTCACGCCAGGTTCGTTCAGAGAAGGTTGAATTGGTGTTGCGAACCGATTCAAACTTTAGAATTTCACGACCATGCCGTGTTGACCAATTTGACGAATGTTGGCACACGGATATTTCGGAACTATGAGAGAGATTCCCCTTTCAGAGTTTGGTAAAGTTCCGAGGGGGATAATTAGACTCAGCTGAGTGGGGTTGCGCACCGGTTTGTCTTGGAATAAAAATAGACCATGGGACGGGTAGGTAATAAAATATTCGTCGTTCAGATTTGGAAAAATGTCGAATCCCGTCAAGTGCGTCATGGTGTGTATTGAGACCGCTGACCCAGGTCAATGAAGTATAAGATGGTATTTTTCTTCCCATCAGAGCTGGTTAAATTCAGAAAGACAAACCACTGCCTTTTTAGCCTTAAGCTGAAAAGAAGTTTTGATGTGTAGTTCCCGGAGACTGTAAAAGCCTCACACATCAAAATGGATCGAAGTTGTTCGGATGCGGGGCTGTGGGCGGTGCACAGTCTACAGTTCCGGGCCGATTCAATTTCTGATCTATAGGGATCTATAGAGGAGTGTTGGCTGACTGATTTGACCATTCATAGAAAACTCATTATCAGAAATCTCACTATCTACTGGTATCTAGTTGACTCTAGGTTAACTGGACTGGAATTAAATTTATTTGCCGTGGTGGCCTCGGCGCGGGGGTGCCGCTCTGCTTGGCGGGTGTTTGGTGTTGAATATTACTTAATATTTGATATTTGATGTTTGATATTGAGTATTACAGATTTTGTCGGGCGGAGCGGTGTCCTGCGTTCGGGTTGCCGCGGTCAAACATATTTCAAGGTATGCCAGTGTGGGAGTGGTGAACCGCTTGAGCTCGAAGGTACATTGGGAGCGGTCGGATCTCTTGGAGTGCATTTCCGCGGGGCTGTTGATGGTGCGAGGTAAATTTATGGTTGGACCATAATGGTCTCAGCATGGATTAAATTCCACAACGCATGTGGCGGATTTCATAGGTATTTTTTTTTTTAAAGTTCAGAATGGAATCTGCGCTTGCGTTCCAGTGTACCGTGTGCGCTGTGGCGTTAGGAACGAGTACTGCAGAGTTTTCTTCCGTTTGAGGTCCTGGGGCATAATTCTCCACATATGGACGGTAATCCGGCCGATTTAATCGGACATACTGATGACCGTCTAGGGGGAAGCTCCTGTCTTCTGCGGTACAGAGATCCCAATTCGTTGATGCCATCCTAGTGGATACTTCGTGGTCCATCCCTGCGGAAGTGCGACTTCTCGAGAGTCCGGGAGCGTGAACTCAGACTGTTTATGTATTTCGGAGTTTTTTTAATCCTTTTTTTTCCCTTGTCCTTAGCTGTTCAGGATGTGATCGTAGTGCCGACGGACTTCGCAACCCGTTGGTCTATGGTCGACTATTCATGCTGGTTAATCTATGTAGCGAAAGGAAGGCGGTACATGTCATATCAGAATAACCTCACGGTTGTGCTTGTAGGTACTCACCTTACTCTTTTGTCCGTATTCGGGATATAGCCGTAACAGGACAGGGGGAAGAGTGGGAGTTCGGTGATCTTGTAGAATGTTTTTTAGATTGCCACTTAAGCCCATTTACTCAGAGTTAAGTGATTTTGCAGAATGGTTTTTGACATTTATGCCTATTTCCCATATTGAGTTGGGGGGAAGTTCCTTTCGGATTCAGAAACGTGAAATAGTCTATGCATCACCATTGATCAGTTATTGGGCCGGGTGAGGGGATTAAAAATCGGAAGAGTTTTGTTGTGGTTTCTTTCTCAAGTAATATTCAGAAATTGACATAGGCTAACCTGCTTCGTTTCTTCTTCTGTGTAGACTCCTAATAAACCATGGATATTGGCGATATAGAACTCGATTATGAAATCGAAGAAGCAGAAGGCCAATGGCATAATCCAGAATTCTGATGTTGGATCTGAAAACCCAGATGTGAATAATTCAGATGAGGTATTGCTTGGCTCAGACAAGCGGCAGCTCGAGCGCGAGGCTGAGTGGAGAGCTAGGTGGCCGGAATTATATAGGAGCTGGATGCGGCTGAGTTGCTTCAGGCCAAGACTGTCAAAGAGTCCAGGCAAACCCAGGAAAAAGGCTGAGCAGGATAAAAAGCTCAAACAAATCTTGGACAAAGACGCAGAACTTGACAGAAAAATTCAGAAAGTAAATGAAATTCTTCAAAAGGAATCAGAGCTGAATGAGAAGTTGCTGAAGGTAAAAGATGCTCGCCGGCAACTTGAACAAGATTTTCTTAGAAAAGAAAAAGAACTGAAGGAACGAGTGGCCGAGGCATTCAGGGACCGAGCTGGGACTATTGAGCGGCAGGTGACGCAGTTTGCAGAGGAGGTAAAAGCCAGAATGCAAGCCTTGAGCTCCCTTTACCGGGATTCATACGACCCTGCTGCGGAACCTCGTGTTCATGGGTCTTCACTGGGCCCTGCCAAAACTCAGACGAGCCAGGTTTCCAAGAAAGAGTCAGCCGCTGCAATCTCAACTCAGAAGGACCCAATTCTGAACCTGAAGTATGGGCAGAATAAGTACGTTGAAGGCGAAGACCACAGAGTATGGCGGAGAATTCTGATTCTTGAATGGGCCATGCATGATTGTCAATTTCTCGTTGACAAAAACTCAGAACCGTCCAGAGCATACACTCAGAGTGAGATATCGAAGAGGGCGAGTGCTGTCTTGACATATATTCTCAGTAATATGCCGGCTAAGTATCAGCCGATGCTTGAGGACAGTGACTCCCCAGAAGAAATGATCGACATGCTGGACAGTGCAATCATACCGCCTTCAAACTAAGAAGAGCACTTACTTTGGGTGGAGCTCTTGGATCTTTACTTTGACCCAAATCGAGAGACGGTTGTGGATTTCACAGCTCAGGGTCCAGGCATTGGTAAACCAGAAAAAGTAAAATCCAGGGGTTACCAACCAGCAGATTTGGAGGCAGGTGTTGGCAGCAATAGCTGGTGCCTACCCAAATCTGGCGGCACAGGCAGTTAAGGACCGCACCATTCCTCTGAGCCAGGTGTACTCAGAAATGGCGGCTCAGAAGGGTATGGTTAAGGATATTACCAGAAGAGTCAATAGCAAGAGCCTGCAAAATCGGAAACGATGGCAGCTGTGACCTTGAGGAAAGACAGAGGCTCTAATGATCCACATGCCTCGAACGAGTCTTTTGCCAGTCTAGCTGTCTTCGATGGTAATTTTCCTCAGATACATTTCATGGTAGACACGGGAGTGTGCGAGCACATGGTGAACAATGCGTCCGTTTTTTTTTTGCGGAGATGAGAACATTAGAAACTCCAATAACCATTACTTGCGCTAATAAAGAAGAAAGTGCTTCTGTGATAGTGAATCAGATAGGGGACATAATCACTTATTTACTTGAACTCAGAAAGAATGTGTTACTTCGCGGTGTGTTGTATGCTCCCGGTCTAGTCCAGAATTTATTTGCTGTTAGAAAGATCCTAGATCGAAGTTTACAGGCAAATTTTGGTAGTAAGTATCTTGAAAGAATAGATGAACGTTCAGAAGAGGTAACTAAGACAGGAAATGTAGTTGGTAATTTTTTATGGTTATCTTTTGGTTTACCCTATTACCACTATAATAGTAATAATTACCATAAGAGTCGTGCAGTTAGTCGTTCCATGGTAGCTCAGATTAGAAATTGCCAACTAGTGGTATAATCAGAAAATCAAAAGCTCAGAAATAAGCAATTCAGAACAGAGTAACACAGAAGGAGAAAACACAGAAGTATGTAGTAGAAAAGTCAGAAGAGGAAAATTCAGAAAATATAATTCAGAAAAGATTGAACAAAATTAAGAAAAGAAAGAGTAAGTCAGGTAGTCTAAATAGGGAAGGGAAGAAATGCAGATTAGAATCAGATGGAAATAAAACACAACAAACGGAGGCTGCTGAACAAGGGGCAGTAACGCAATCATGTGAGACAGGTCGTGAAGCTGAAAGGCTTGAAGTAGCACTACCTTTGAATCACTGCTCCAAGAAATATTTGGAGATAGCTTCAAAGGTGGTGTCAGAACTTACGGGAACTAAGTTCGGGTCAAAATGTGATGGATTGCTCATACTGTAAGTTAGCCAAAGCCAAGAGAAAAGCTTGTTCACAGCAGCGCCACAGGTCAGATCAACCTTGTGCTAGGTTGTACTCAGATCTTGTGGGACCTCTAAAGCCAGGTGCTTTCAGGTCAAACGCGAGGTATTTTGTGACCTTCTCAGACGATGCAACTTGTTATGCGTTTGCATACGAGATGAAAGATGAGAAGCAAGTATACGAAGCATTCAGGTTTTGCCTGGAGGATATCAGAAAATTGACAGGTCCAAATACGAAAGTATCAGAACTCCATATAGGAGGGTTAGAGTATCAGACTGTGGAGCTTAAAGAGCTCTTAAATTCAGAAGGGGTGGCTGTGACGGTATGTGAACCGTACACTCCATAACATAACATAACGGCACTTCAGAAAGATTAAATCTTGAATTAGAACAAAAGATTAGGGTTAATTTGTTGGCCTCAGGTGTACCAACATATTTGTGGCCGTTTACTAAGAGACATGTTCTCCATGTACTCAATAGATCACCTAATGCTGTGAATGACTTTAGGTCACCTTATGAAGTCCTGAAGAATGAGGTACCTAGTGTCAAACATTTTAGAAGGTATGTGTGTGAAGCTTACATGCTAGATCCTAAGGCTAAACAGAAATCCAAGTTTGCTCCTAGGACTATTTTGTATTTCTTAGTGGAGTGTGGCGACACTGGGTAAACGTTTTTCAACCCAATCAATAGAATGGTCGTACGCTCAAAGGATGTAGATTTTGTGGAAAGTCGTACTTATGTAGATTATGATAATAATCAAGCCAGAAAGTACCAGGGGAAGTCCATAGAAGTGGAAGAACCAGACCTGGTAGAAAATACTCAGAATCAGAATGAGTTAAGTGCGGATTCAGAACTTACATCCTTACCTCAGAAGGAACAAACAGTTGGAAAAGTATGTGAAGAGGTGTTCAGCCATCGGCTCCTTCTACATCCAGTTTCAGAAAGATTGGTGAAACCTACCAGTTCGAGTTTTTCCAAGAGGATGAAGGAGAAGTGGATCTAGCTTGCTTCATGAACCCAGAATTGACATCAGATTTAGGGAACAGAGAACCTCGAGACTATTATAGGGAGGCGATGAGCTCGCCTGACGCTGAGCACTGGGAGAAAGCTATACACCAGGAATTTGCAGCTCTTGAGCGATGCAAAACCTGGAGAATAGTAAAAAGAAATGAGGTGCCAAAGGGCGCCAAAATAATGTCTACCCGTTGGGTGCACAAACATAAGCTTGAAGCTGATGGTAGCACTCGCTCCCGAAGTAGACTCGTAGTTCGGGGGTTTGCAGATTTCTAATTCGTGTGAACTATCAGAAATCTATGCTCCAGTAGCTAGATTGCCAGATGTTAGATTCATCCTTGTAGTTGTAGCCAAATATGGACTTAAGCTTTCTCAGATGGATGTCAAAACAGATTTCTTGAATGGTTTGCTTGACAAACTAGTTTAAGTAAATTTTCCTGAGGGTTACGTGAAGTTCTTGGGAAAGGGAAAGAAACCCAGACAAGATTCGGTGTGCGAAGTTCATAGGGCTTTATATGGATTGAAGGTGCGAACGTGTCCTGGAAGTTGTTCCTGGAACGTGTCCTGGAAGCTGTGTGTTTTGTTGCATACAAATTTCAAGCATGCCTGTTTGTTTGGAAAGACCAGAAAAATGGGCAATTCTGTTGCTCTATGTAGATGATGTTCTTCTGGCATCTAATTGCTCTCAGAAAAATGCAGAAGTAGAGTCACTACTGAGCGGGGAATTTTCCATTACAGATTTGGGAACTCCAAAGAAATTTTTATGCAAGGAAATAAATATATCAGATAAGGGATATATTAGACTAAGTCAAGACATTCAAGACATTCAGGACATGGTAGAGAAGTTTTATTCAGAATCTCAGAAGGAATATGAAATTCCTATGGTTCCAGATTTTAGAGATGGTCATAAGATGACAGAATCAGACACCCAGATAGACCGAGATAGCATGCCATATCGGCAAGCTATCGGTAAGTTGATGTAGGTACCTTCAAAATGGTACCAGACCAGATATATCATTATATTAATAGCAAATTTTGCTGTTAATGTGTTGAGTCGAAGACAGGGTGATTTTACTCAGAATCATTGGGATGCTGTTAAGCGCCTAATGGGATACCTAAAGAACACCAAAGATGTTTGCTTAACGTTTTCCCCAAATTCAGATGAGATGAAATGCTTTGTAGATGCCTCCCTAGGCATGAGTGCTGAAAGTGGTCATTCAACCACAGGGTATATTATTTACCTGTTTTCCTGTCCAGTTGTGTGGAAAACTAAATAGCAAAACCATTAGCGCTGTCCTCAGCGGAATCAGAATTTGGTTATGAGCTAAGCGTGCAAGGAATTAGCAAGTTTGCTGTCCATGTGCAGTGAGATTTTAGGTTTGAAAATCATACCTGTTACGTTTGAAGACTCTAGACCAGCTATGTATTGGACTAGCAGAGGTAGATGACTCATCCACTTTGAAATATTTGGTGTGCTTGTCCTACTTGTATGTTAGATAGTTTCACAAGGAAGGCAGGGTATGGATGGAGTGGGTAAGAACTGAGGATCAAGTTGCTGATTGTCTCACAAACTTCTATTCAGGATCAAATTTTCAAAATTCAGAGACGCAATGATGAGTCTTCATCCAAAGCTTGTCTAATCCTGGCGTTGTTCTTTTCAGACCGATTGGTGTAATTTAGAACCAATGACAAATTAAACTCGGATCAGTAACTAAAAATTCAGACGTGCTCAAACTCAGAAATGAAGTACAATTCAGAGAATAGTGAGAGGTTTGTTCCAGGTTTGACGGAGTGTTATCAGAAATCGCGGGAGACATGCGCAGTTTAGAAACTGCTGTTTCAGGTCGATTGGCGGCAGTTGGCGGCAGTTGGGCGGAGGCCGACGGTTCGAGTGTGTGTGGTCGGGTTCTGTCGACGGCTGTCCGGCTCCTGTCGACAGGCACGGTCGGACCTGGAACGAACCTAAGATAAAACTTGTTTACTATAATTAGAGGGTGCAATTGTGGAGTTGTAGTTGGTAAGCTACAATGAAGCAGTACTCTCTGAACTCAGACGCCTTTCCCAGCGTGTCAGGGGCACTAGCGCAACCCCTAATTATTAGAGGTACAATTGGTAAATCCGATGTGTGCCGGTGATGGTCCGCTATCACACGGGAATCAATGGCTCCCTGGAAGACGGAGCAGAAGCCTCAGAGGACGTCCGCGTTCCGGGTACTATGGCAATGGCGCCTAGTACAAAAGTGCCATACTCAAGATCTTATGGACGAATAAAATCAGAGTTGTACCAACTTACCAGATGATACTTGTATGTATCTAGAGCGCATTAACTCAGAAGTGGTGGTTATTCCGTTGGAAGGAGTTTGACGTAGAACCAGGTTTGCCAATTTGCTCCTTTCCTGACTGTTCAGAGACGTCCATGACGGTAGCCCTGGGGGAAGTGTTAGGAAATGGAGGTCTACCTCATAGCTAGGTAGGTACTACCTTGGGTGTGACGTCACTCTCTAACCAGGAATGCTCTATACTCAGACCGTGTTTGTCATGTTGGTACAAGTGAGTCGCGTCAGGTGTGTAGAAGGCTGTGAGCTTCCCCTTCTCTCTTGTGGACTAGAGTGCGCGTCTGAAGACAATCGTTTGAGTGATACATTATTCTTTTAGTGTTTCTTTTAGATCGATTCGTCTTGACAACACAGATTTGGTATGTTATTGATGACAATATATTATTGATTGATTCTTAGATTGTTTAGCTAAACCTAACGCTCGACAGGAATATAATTTGGGGTCAAAAGAAAAATAACTTCTTGGCGGGGCGGTCGAGTTGACATTTTGGATTTGGAATGAAACCTCTTGATCAGAGAGGCTAGATGTGATTCGTTATTCACAGTGTATCCACATGGGAGCAGTTCAAAATAGGAAACTGCCTCACTGTCTGGCATAACATGGCCGTGACGATAATCGAAGGTGATGGAACATCGAAACGAAGATCGAACATCGAAACATTACCGATAAAAAAGTGCGATTGCGCATGCGCGGATTGGGAGTCAGGTGTAGGTGTAGTCTCTAGTGACTGTAATGGCGACGTGAATATTTTTAGTTGTTATGCCTGAACTTTTATTATAAACTATTTAAGTGGTTTTATCTGAGTTTTCATTATTATAAATCAAACATGGTGTCAGAAGTGAACTCGCTTTCCCCTATTGACTTCGACTCGCCGAATTTGAGCAAATTGTGGACCACGTACAAACAGCGGCTGGGGTTTTATCTTCATGCCAAACAACTTGCGGCGGCTGACGACGCGACTAAAGTGGGTGTTATGATGAACAGTCTGGGGGAAAGAGGGATTCATGTGTTCAACTCGTTGAAGCTAACGGACAAATCGAAGTATGTGGAAGTTTTGACAGCATTTGATGGGTACTGTAATCCCAAGTCAAATACAGTTTTTTAACGTTATGTCTTCAACACGATTTCCCAGAAGGAAGGACAGTCTTTTGACCAGTGATGCCAGGCGCCTTCGACCTGAAAGGGGGACATCTGAGGCGAAAAAGGGGGACAAAGGGGGACTTGATCACTGCAAAAAAGGGACGTTTAGGGGGACAAAAAATAAAATTATAAAACGCTGCAAATTTTACACAAGGGTTTATTATTCTTCAATTTCAATTTCTTTCAATTATTATTATTATTTGATAAAGGTTACTTGTTCAAAAAACAATTTTGTGTCAATAAAAATATTAAATATTTTTTGAAAAAAAAAAAAAAAAGCTTCAAGGGTTTGGGCTGAATAACTTGTGGGCACAACCCGATGTTAAACCAAGTATTTTGTCATAATTTCGGATTAAAAAAAAAAAAAAAAAAAAAAAAAAATCCTGCCCAAAACAGCCAGGACGGCGGACGGACATTTTGTTTCTTGAATCTAGACCTCTTACAACGTATTTTAAAATTAAATTTAAAATGGTTAATTTTGAGGCCGATCAGAACTTTCGACCTCCATCGCAATTATATAAGTGTATTATTCCAAGAATCCATTATATTTATTTATTATTCCATTGTATTATGACATAATAATACATTGTATTATTCCATTTTTAGGATCAGGTCCCAGCCACGAACAGAATTCAGCCCGACTTTCCCACGATTTTTGATACCTTTGTACCCGCCTTGAACCCCACTTTCACCTGCTTTGGTGGCGTTTGATAGCTATCACTACTACTGCACACATCACACAATGATAAAACTATTAATCAAGATAGAGAGATCGAGTAGGTCAACAGTTGATTACTCATCAAACAAAAATATACAAAGTTTGTTTAACAAACCGGACCAGTAACCATCAGTGTAACCTGCCTTCGCTCCTTCTTCCATCATCATCTTCTTCACGCGTTAGCGCGTCACAAACCTACAGGTAGGTAGTTGCTGGGGGGTGCTAGGTATATCTATTAGATAACTACTTAGGTAGGTACCGATAACCGTTATACTTACAGATTTACCTATTTGTTTTCTTTTCTATCTAAACCATTTGGGTGGAAAAGGGGGGAAAAGGGGGACTTTTTCCGAAAAAGGGTACTTCGGGGGACGGGGGAACATGGGGGAACCAAGCTCCAGAAAGGGGGACATGTCCCCCTAAAGGGGGACGTCTGGCAACAGTGCTTTTGACTCGTTTGTTACTGAGTTAAAAGTGCAGGCTTTGTTATGTGATTTTGAGAATCAGAATGATCTTCTTGTTCGTGACCGTATAGTATGTGGCGTTAGAGACTCGGCGCTCACGGACATTTTGCTTCGGACTACGGGTCTTACTTTGGAGGTGGCCGAAAACTTGGGGCGTGCTGCAGAGGCGTCAAAGCGGCAGACTGAGCAGATTCATCTGAATGCGGGTCTGCAGCCTACTACCTCAACTACTGTGTCTTCTGTGGATGCTGTGCAGCGGCGTTCTACTCCCAGCAAAGGAAATTCTACCAGAAGCAGTTCAGACCAACCGTCTAGCCGTCAAGATCAGCAGACCCGGAAGCCTTGCAAGAGATGTGGCTGCAAGGAAGTGCCCAGCGTACAACGCCCGATGTTACGAGTGCAACGAGCTACATCATTTTGGGAAGATGTGTCCCAACCCTAAACAACGTGACGTGAATGCCATCTCTGTTGGCGAAAATCCTGGAAAAGCTGAAGACGACCGTGCGTGGTATGTTTCCCTGTCTATTGCTGATAAAACTGTTGTGGCTAAGCTAGATACTGGGGCTGAGGCGAATATTCTTAGTCTGTCTACTGTACGATCGTTTAATCCTCAGCCTCCATTGAAGCCTAGTCTTTCTTTGCTATCTCCTTTTGGTAATGGAAAGTTGTTAGTTCCTGTGGGGAAAATATCGCTCCTTACTAGGTGCGGTGGCAAGGAGAGATTGTTGGAATTCGAGGTTTTGCCTATGGATGTTGATTGTATTATTGGTCTGAAATCCTGTGTTGAGCTGGAACTTGTGAAACGCACTTGCTCGATAATTGAGGATCCTGTTTTGTCCAAATTTCAAGATGTATTTGCTGGCCTGGGAAAAATACCCGGTGATGTAAAAATTTATTTGGATCCTAATATTGAACCCGTAATTGAGCGGCAACGACGGATTCCATTGAAGTACCGTGATAAATTGCAAAAAACGCTTGTAGATTTGGAACGAAGGGGCATTATTTCTAAAGTTGATCGGCCTACTGACTGGGTTTCCAATATTATTATCGTGGGGAAACCTAATGGTGATATCAGGCTCTGTTTGGACCCTGCTAATTTAAATAAGGCCATTAAGCGTCCAAGATTCCAAATTCCAACAGTGGATGAAATCACCTCGACCCTATCAGGCTGTACGGTGTTCAGTGTTCTGGACATGCGTCAGGGGTTCTGGCACATGACTCTTGATGAGTCATCTTCACTTTTGACTACGTTCCATTCTCCATTTGGTCGGTTCAAGTGGAACAGGCTCTGTTTTGGGATTTCGTGTGCACCTGAAATATTCATGAAAAGGTGTGTGGAGATATTTGGTGACATTCAAGGCGTTCACCCTTATTTCGATGATTTGATTGTCGCTGGCAAAACCCTTGAGGAGCATGACGCCAATTTACAAAAAGTATTGGCTCGGGCTCGTGAATTTGGTGTTAGGTTCAATCCGGATAAGTTGCAGTTGAGAACATCAAGTGTGAAATTTATGGGCGTAGTTTTGGATGAATCTGGTGTTCGGGCAGACCCTGATAAAATACGGGCCATTCAAGATTTTCCTCAGCCTCAAACTAGGGAATCTGTCTTGAGGTTTCTCGGAATGTGTAAGTATCTTTCCAAGTTCATTCCGGCGTTTTCACAAAGTACAGTAAATCTTAGAAATTTGTCTCGTCAAGATGTGCCATTTTATTGGGGCCCAGAACATCAGACTGAGTTCGTAAAATTAAAGTTATTGATTGTCAATGAAACTGTACTGAAATTTCACAACAATGATAAACCTCTTGTGATTCAGGCAGATAGCTCTAAAAGTGGTGTTGGCTCGGTCTTGTTGCAGGATGGACATCCTTTAGCGTTCTCGTCCCTGGCCCTCATGTCTTGTGAACTAGGCTATTCACAGATTGAGAAGGAGCTTTTAGCCTGCGTTGTAGCATTGGAGAAATTTAATTTTCTTGCAAACCGATCACAAACCTCTTGTGACCTTGGTTAAAAAAGATTTTTCTAAAATTCCTACTCGCCTCCAAAGGCTTATGTTTCGTTTGTTAAAATACAATGTCGTTCTTACTTACATTCCGGGCAAAGAAATGTTTATTGCGGATGCTCTATCACGAGCGTACTTGACTTCAGAGCCAGCTGATTTATCGTACACTGCTGTGACCATCCATAGTCACTCAAAATTGTCCAATATTAATATGTCAGACGATCGTCAACGTCAATTTGTTAAAGCTACTCAAGAAGATCCCGAACTCAGATTAGTAATGAACTATGTGGAGAAGGGGTGGCCTCCAAAGGACAAATTACCGAATAGTTTGTCTCGCTACTATTCCATAAAGGACATGATTTGTGCGGAAGAAGGCTTGTTATTCTTTGAGGATCGACTTATCGTCCCGCGAGTATTGGTACCTTTTATGTTGGGCTTGCTTCATCAGTGTCATTATGGCATTGTTAAAACAAAAAGTAGAGCTCGCCAACATCTTTTCTGGTTAAATATGGGTGTGGATATCGAAACCCATATCCAAAGGTGCTCCATTTGTTTGTCAACGTCTACCAATAACCCTAAAGAACCTTTGCAATCGTACCCATTGCCAAGTCGCCCGTGGGAGCGAGTGGGGTGTGACATTTTTGAGTTTGTTAACACTTATTTTCTTGTTTGTTATGATGATTTTTCAAACTGGCTGGATGTACAACATATTGCTAATAAGGGCGTTCTTACTGTTATATGTAAATTGAAGAATGTATTTGCCCAATTCGGTGTTCCCGATTTTTTGGTTACTGATAATAACCCGTTCAACAGTGTGGTGTTTGCCGACGGTGCAGAGGTCTAATCCAATGAGGTGGTTAGGGTGAGAAATGACTCCTCTGCTGAGTCACCCGTTCAACAGTTATCAATTTAAAAGTTTTGCTCAGGAATGGAATTTCACGTCTATTTTAACTAGTCCTCGTTACAGCCAGGCTAATGGTCTAGCTGAGAAAGGTGTCAATATTGCTAAAAATATTTTTCGTAAATGTCAAGCCAGTGGAAGTGAAGTTTCTTACGCTTTACTGGAATATAGGAATACTCCTCTTAAGCATTTGGGGCTGTCGCCCGCTCAAATCATGATGAGTCGTTGTTTGAAGTCTAAAATTCCTTGGGTTTCTTCACAATTGCTGCCATTTAATGTTAATTGTAAAGCTGTACGGTTTCAGCTTGATTCGCAACGGCGCAAGCAAGCTGATTATTATAACAAAGGGGCAGTCCAGCTGAAACCCTTGCATGTTGGTGACAGAGTGTTCTATAAAAACAATTTCAGTGATAAACGAGATATGTGGAAAAATGGTAAAATTGATGGAATTAATGGGCCAAGATCGTATCAGGTTAAAACCGACATGGGAAATACAGTTGTGAGAAACAGAAAATTCTTAAAATTGAATCCTGATGTTTGTAAAAATCAATTTGTGCGAAATAGTCACGACCTTGCTTCAAGTCTTGTTCCTTGTTCAGTATTAGATCATGTAGAAGAAAATGATGATAATGATGTTTTTTATGATTCGATTTCTATTATTTTTGATTGTGAAAATACACCAGAGGCAGATAACTCCATATCACTTGGGAATTCAACAAGTGAGAGTTCTCCGAACAGTTCGGTTGACGTTGTTCCATCCAGTCGAACGACTAGGATTGGTCGCTCTGTAACTTTGCCTAAACACTTGGCTGATTATGAACTTGATTGAAATTATGTATTAATTATTTTTATTCGTTTGACTGGTGGCATCTCTTGTGGGGAGTTATTGGCGTAAATAATGACCGGGAAAGGAGAATTGAAGAAGCTGAAAGCTCAGCGAACTCAACTGCGACGTTTGACTTCAGCATCTCTCAACCAGATAGAAGACCTGTTCAGTTCTGAAGAAGCTGAGGATGTCAACGCAATCTAGGATACATTCCAGGTGTTGGCATATCGTGTGGATCGGCTCTTCAAAATTGACGATCAGGTAACTGCGGTTATTTTTGATGAGGATGCCGAGGAGGATGTTTTCATTGCAGAATATGATGCGATTGAGGAATATCGCGTGCGCTGGTTAAATGTAGTTGCCAAAAGGAGCCGTTTGGTGACTGGTGGTGGTCAAGCCCGTGCGGTTGTCACACAAAACGTACTAGGTGACTCGTCTAGTAAATCACGTGAAGTTGGTCAGACTCGACCCTAAGAAGTTTGATTGAAGTCTGGGTAGCTGGATAGGCTTTTGGTCGATGTTTAAAAGCATCAACGAGGACGTGGACTTGATGAAGGAAGAAAAATTCCAATATTTGATCCAGTTTACCAAAGAAGGTTCCCCAGCCCGTGAATTTCTCGATATTTTCCTGCCTTCTGCCGACAACTAGGTACACCAACGCTCTGGAGCAGTTCAAGATCAGATTTGGAGGTCTGATCGACTCATAGACATGTTCGCGAATTGTTAAAGTGCTCGTCCAAGCTACTGGCAGTGGTGAGATGTCCTTGCACACTCTGTACGATCGTTTGATAACCCAACTACAGGCCCTTGAGTCTCTGGGAGTGGCAAAGGACAACTACGCCTACTTTTTGTTGCCATTGGTGGAGTCAGCTCTACCTGAACCTGTCCTTCGACTTTGGCAACTGAAGTGCTCATCGAAGTCTTCAAGGAAAGATAGCGATGCTGACGAAGTAGCCAGCATCCAGTCGGATGCTGGGCCCCAGAGCGGACGCCTCAACGAGTTGCTCGAGTTCCTACAGGAGGAGGTGGAGGGGGAAGAGATGATGACCCTTGCTCGCAGTACCTTTTCCATGAAAGTGGAACGGAATGTGGCTCAACCACAAAAAGGTAAAATCCAGAGGAAGTTAGTCCAGTCTGGCAATCCCAGCGCCTCCAGAAAATCAACTCCGACTGCAGCAGGATTAATCAACATCAAAGAAACCAGCTCCTGTATATTTTGTAGTGGTGCGCATGCCTCTGAGGTTTGTGTAAAATGCTATGACATGGAATCTGACGTTGTTATGCAGAAGCTACTGAGAGCGGTCACTGTTTCCTCTGCTTCTGGAAGGGTCACAGCAAAGTAAAATGTCGCATGGTCATCAAGTGTGTTATCTGCTCCAAGAGGCACAACGCAGTACTTTGTGATCAAAGGAAGAACAAAGCTCCAGATAAACCAGCATCCAGTCAAGAAGGCAACCTCAATCACAATCTGTCGAATACTCACCCATGGCCTCTTCTGTTGCAAACCTTGAAAGTCACCTTGAGAGGTAAAAGTGAAATTAAGGCTAGGGTGATGATCGATTGTGGATAACAGAAGTCTTATGCCACTCATCGCGTTTTGGCGCAACTGGATTACACGCCCTCTCACACTGAAAGTCTTGTGCATGCCTTGCTTGGAGGTACCACTACACCTCAGCAGCACAAATGCTACAAGTTACATTTGGCGAGTATGGACAAATCCTATTTTTACAATTTTGAAATCCTTGACACAAACCATTTGCTTGGCGGTTCCGGCTCCAACTGATGTGAAGAGTTTGGCTGAGGGTCGAGGACTCTTAGTATTTCTCTAAAGGGACTTCTTAGTATTTTAATCCCCCCATGGGTCTAAACACATCGGTGAAGAAATCGCTTCTTCTATGTTCCATGTAGGACCCATTTTTGAGCGTTGCTTGCCTACGTTACATGAATGAATATTCAGGCTTTGTTTGCCGTTGTTTGCCTTTTTGAAAATGATGGTGTTGGACGAGGAGTGGTTGTACTCTGGCAAGCCGGTAGATGTGGTGTCAAACTTGCAAGACAAGTGAAACTGGTATCACTTGTCACTGTTTTATTTTGTTTGGAATTCGACCTCGGGGCTTTCATTTTCCACGCACCTGAAGGATATGGCAGCTGCGGCAAAAATGAGCATCGCTAGTGGACGTGGCAAGTTCTTTGGGCTCTCCATTGGAGAGTCTCCAATGTTCCAATACTCACCGAATAACCCGAATATCCGGTTTTTACAATCGGTAGCTCGCTCTGTCTTCTGCTACAACGCCCACGTTGGGTGAGGGGGGCTATTAGCAGTAGGTATTATGTTGTGAACAGGTTTGTAAGTTCTTAGTCTTTTATACTTGCCTCGAAGCACAACAGAGTTGTATCTGTGGATGCTTGGACCCGATCGTTTGCTTCGGTGATCAAAAGGCGTTGGGTGTGTAGAGCAACAGGGGACATTCTGAGTCCCAACTGTCGGCCGCATGATATACGTCGTATTAGGTATTAGGATAATATGCTTCGTATTAGGTATGCCATCGGAGGAGGATGCCCACAATGAGACTTGCTCTCTCTGCAACTTGGGCGCGCCCGAGGATCTCGTGCATTTCCTGTGCCTGGGAAAATTTTGGAACGGCACAGCTGTCAAGTGACACCATGCTGCATATAGTGAATATGGAGAATTGGCTCCCATTGGCAAGGATCTGGCAGAGTGCTTGGGAGTATAGAGCAGGGGGCCAATTCTACACCGTTTACGTTAGCGCTACGGGGGCCGTTTGTAGCTCTCGTGACTCGATGGCGCCCGGAAGCGATTCTACACCGCTCCGAACCGTAGCGTATACCATCATCTCGGCTACAAATGACGGCGACTTTCACTTTTCGTAAGGTGGGCCGAGGACCAACCTTACGGGTTTGTCACCGCGCTTAGCATAGACCTTGCAAAGCGTATCGTCATATATCTCTATAAGAGCCATGTGATTGTTTTTATTAACCATAGGTAGGAGTGCGGCAGAGGTCCGATTTTTGACAATTTCGCTGTTATATTATTTTATAAAGAATTCTATGTACCAACCTACTTTTGTATTTTAAAATTTACTTTGTAATGTCGGTCAAGACACAAATTTGTCGCTAGTTATTAAATACATTTTGACACCGTTTCAACCACTCTGTTCACTTCTGGGAGGTCCAGCTAGACAATTGAAAGGTTGTAAAAACTTGGTAGGTGCATAAATTATGTAAATTTTACTTTCCTGTCATTGCGACAGTCCTTTACTGCTGCTGGGGCGATTCAATTCCCAGCGCAGAAAGGAGATTATTCGTAACAATGAACAACCAAATTTTTCATAAATCATCATGTGCCAATGTCGCTTAACTGATTAAATAACCAAATTTTGGTCCCGTGAATGCACAAGATTCTGCTCATTACACGCAGCACTTCTGAACCGTTCCAAAGTTTTAGCCTACATACCTACCTATGTCTAATTGTCGCAGTTCGTTGGAACATACAGTGGCAGGAAAATGTCGCTAGCAAACGTTTTCTTAATGGTAGAAGAGGTAGGTAGTATTACTAGGCCTTAGTACCTATTTTCAGAGAGGTTCTTATAAGAACGTATGAGTATACTTACTACGATACAGTACCTAAAATAAAAATTCAGTCTCAATCTGTCCGCCGTTTTGGGCAGTAGAATTTTTTAAACTGAAAATACTCGGACAATATATCACAAAATAGGTATACCTAGGTACTAGGTCCGTCATCTAGGCGTTTCCGCATGGTTTTTAGAAAAACACCGGCAAGGCTAAAGCCTGATCGCTCAACTCCTTGGGGTTACGAGAGGGCTTTTCGCCATGGGGTATTTTCGGGGATCCCCGAACCATAAATTTTCACCGAGGATGATTCCATTTTTCTGGGTCCAACATCAGTCCAAAAACAGTACAGGAATTTTTTAAAATAATTTTTTATTGACAGGATTATTTTCCGCACTATTTACAACAAAGCCATAAACTATTGTGAAACCTTTCCGATTTAATTTATAACCACCAGATGAGGATTCATTATTCTTCCCAACTTATTCTCCTCAACCCCCATTATTCTCTTCAACTTTTCAATAAAAAAAATTATGGGTGCAGAGTTTAACGTCAAGATCATGGAAGATGGAAGTGTAATATACTTCCAGGAATATTATTCCTCCTTCCATTCGTCTAGATTTTTAGCCCAATCACCATTTAAAATTAAAGCACCAGCATGTTATAACATGGTGGTGCTTTAATTTTAAAATGCCATGGTTGCCAATAGGAGTCGAAGCAAAGTCAAATTTCCTAGCCATGGCCCCACACATCATACAGCCAACATCAGATTATTGGGGAAAAAATAAAATAAAATTTGATGATAAATTTTCATCTCATTGCATACACAAAACAAAATATATAAAAAACTGGATTGCTATTCACTAAGTACCTATTTCAAAAGCCTCGCAATATAATTACAAAACAACAAGATCAGGGGCATCTGGTAGTAGGTACAACTCATTAGCATAAATAAATGGATAAGTCATTATGAAACCACAAAATGTAAGTAGTAGGGGAAGGTGGGCTAATAAGAGACACGCGCATTTAAAAATATCCCGCATGGTCGAAATGTTCAAAAAAGTACCTACAAAGGTAGCTGGAGATCTGAACTAAAAGTTGAGGGGGTCATTCGCTCCAACAGCCTCTTTTCCTGGCAACACTGGCCAACCTACGAAGAACCTCCCCATCAACTTCAGATTACCAGTGTCTCTTATTTTTCGGTACACCATTTTCCAGTCCGTGAAGACGTTCGTCGGTGCTGGTAAGTTTTTCAAAACGCTTATTCTATGAATACGTTGAATATCCTTGAGCCCTATTTCCGTCAGATTACTTCTTCATTTTTTATGACGATGTCTCTTATTCACCCCAGCTGTTGTGCAGTTGGGTCAATAGTAGACGGTCTGTCTCTTATTAATCCAAATCTCATTATCGAATGGTTCCTGTTTGTTTCAGTTCCATCATGGGTCCAAAACACGCTGGCAAGGGAATTCGGTGCAACTATAATCGTGATTTTATACAAACAGTGATATTTGCCATAAGAAAAGACTGCCTTAAGCGAGTGCCTTCACTCAAACAGTGATATTTCTTACAATTTTGTAAGTTTATTTATTCTTCAAACATTTTGATCTCAATTCAATCTTCTAAATATTAATTCAAGTTATTCTGTATTCAGATTGTGATTTGACTGAGAAAAGCCTGCCTTCAGCGAGTAATTTTAGTCAAACAGTGATATTTGTTAAAATTTTGTAAGTTTATTTATTCTTCAAACATTGTGATTTTGATTCAATCTGTTCTTCCTACTTAATTTATTATAATAAAACGTTTATACATTCACAGGACTTGAGAGCCGAAAGTTTTGGCTGACCTTTTATTCGCCTAAGTTTGAAAATTCATAACTTTTTTTGGTTTGAACCAAATGCGATGAAACTTTCAGGGTATTAAGAGACGTGTTGCTAATTGTCTCTTAATGCCTTTTAGGTCTCCTAAGACTTTTTCTGACTTCTCTAACAGTGATTTCGTGATGTGTCTCTTATTTATCACTTTGGGGAATAAGAGACATTGACTGCTACCAAAAATTTCACGATTTTTTTCTCTTACCTGGGTTTTTCTATGGATCTCAAAAAAATTGTGGGTTTTCCATTTGTCACAAACAACCTACACAAAAATTTACAACGGAAAAAAGTAAATGGTTCGGCTGAAAAAAATATTTTTGTCTCTTATTAAAAGTTTTGTCTCTTATTCGCCCACCTTCCCCTAATTTAATGACTATTTTGCAAGGTAGACCACAATTGGTGTGGAAGGCTTTCGTTTGATCTTTCGGATGAAGGTAAATACTCCACTCCCATCTAAAAGCTTGCCTGAAACAAATGACCTAAATTAAAATGCTGAAAAGAGTTTTGTAGAATAGCGATATCGGTGTCGTCAAAATTGCTCCCTACACCTAGGTTTCAACTAAGAAATGGACGGCCAGCGTTAGGTAAATTAGGTACCTACCATCGATCAGCATACATAATTAGGGAAGTTTGCCCTATACTAGTCTTATAAAACTTACTAGACGTAGGTACGTCTGCCATGTACTAGATGTAGGCATACAATTTAGACGACTGTTTTACGTCTGTTTCTCTTACCGAAAATTTGTTGTGTGGCCTGAAGATGCAGGTAGGTAGTCCGCCCGTTAATTTATTGAGCCCCTCACATATTGTCTGCAAAAATAATAAAAGGAACTATTAATAAAATAGTAGCTACATAACATCATTGCTAGCGTGCTGTTCATATCATGGTAACATGAGACGAGAATTACACTCACAGTCAATGGATCTACCAGTTGTTTCAGAATCCACGAAGTTCTTTCTCGCTGTCATGAGCTGAAAATCAATATAATATATTGATATTATTAAAATATTATTTTCTGTAAGTTAGCATGCAGAAAGTGAGGGAGTGCATTTTTCATAATGCACCCCCACACCGCCACCAGCACTTTTCCATATCGCCCACCTTAGGCAATTCAGCGCTTATGATATTCGACATCCCATAATTTCGGAAATCCAAAAAACCTTACCCCAATGAGCAGGAAAATTATTTAATAATTGATGACACTAGAAATGCGACACACGAGTGTTTCATCTAAGTATGTTCTGATAATCAGATTTAATCAATTCTATTTAGTGACGGGTTGGCACTCACCTCTGTGTCACAGCTAGGGATTGCAATCCCGGGATCCCGGTCGATTTTTGCCAATTTGAAATCCCGGGATTCGTAGAGTCAATCCCGGGGTTCGAGAATTAATTGCACATCGTACGTAAATTGCTCAAGTCTTGTAGGGAAAAATCTTTTAATAACGGACAATAATTCGAAGGCTAAGTGAAACTGCTCTAAGATGAAAACTGTGAAGTCCCCTGAAGAAAGGATTCGGAAAACTATGAACCAGCCGGTGCCGGTGCCGAAAATACGAAAAGATTTATCGACCACAATTAAAAAAGAAACGAGCCTGTTCAAAAATGGAGGCAGCCGAGGCCACCATTTGGATTTGGCTACAAATATACAAAATTTGTGGATATTTAATATCTCCTGTTAGCCCGGTCAGCGGACAAAAAAAGAGGGCTTAGAACGAAAAAATAGACACGTTCTAATTTTTTTTAAATGTTTTCAGGGACGGTACCAGCTTCGAAACCCTTGTGCTAAATGCTGGTGCCCGAAAAACCGCGAAATTTTCGGATTTTTTTTTTTTTTTTTTTCAGTTCTTGGCTTTTAACTTCAAAAATGTGCGCCCTAACGAAAAAGTCACTGTATACTATTTTCAAGTAGACAAGATTTGCTACCATTTGAGCGCAACGGCAGCTTTCTAGGACCAATGGGCCCCGAGATTAACCCTCTTCAAACATTGACAATTTTCCCCCAAATGTTAGAAATCGTGGTTTTATCCTTCTTCAGTACGGAATATCGGCTATAATATTCATCCCACGAGGAAAGTTATGAGGAATGAAATTGTAGAGCAGTGATTCAGCTTCAATTTAAGCACAACCAGAACACGTAGGACTATCCCACAGACCTCCGTGGAAGCTGAGAGGGCCTTTTGGGTAGCAGGACTATTTTCGACAAAGCTAAGAAGCAAATTAATTGGCTGATCCAACTTTGAGTGCTTTCTAAGATCCAACATTATGATTTCTAAAGGCACATTTTTTGAGTACATGAGTGAAATTTTTCCTTCATGAGAGAAGTAATATTTTATATAATTTACAATTATTGTAAATAAACAAGTTTTTTGTCGTTTTTAATCAATTTTTTCACGTTCAAACAAAAATCATCAATCCCGGGATCCCGGGATTGCCTCTGAAAAATCCCGGGATCCCGGGATTCAGAAAAACGTTCGGGATTGCAATCCCTAGTCACAGCCCTTCATGTACGGCGAGGAATAGTAGATGCCTCCTTCGAGGATGTTTGAATTTGTTCCTCAGGCTCGAACGAGTGAATGAACGAGTTCGCCTATTTTGGATAAATAAAGACTCTTCCTTGCTTCTACACATTCATCAGGATCCTAGTGTAAAGACTAGATTGTCCTCTGTTACTCTGTGCTAGACTCTGAAAACTTACGTAAATAGAAAAACACTAATTCGAAAAGGAAGGTACCTAAACATTTTGGCCCAAAATTTTTGGGTTGTCAAAGTGACAATAATTGTCAATCCGAAAATGAAAACAAATCTCAAAACGAGATTTCGCGGAAAATCATCGAAAAATAACAAGCTGCCAACAAAAAAACCTGCATTTTCCCTGTAAATTCATGCATTCAGCGACGCCTAGCGTCGATATTCCGAACTTTGCCGCCCCTCCAAACAGATGTTTGCGTTACATCCACCATCTTGCTTTAGGACCGCGTTTCGGCTGAACGCAACCGCCTCCGACGAGTGTAGAATCGCTGGTCTCCCAATGTACCGGAATCCGTTAGAGATTCAGGTAATTTATATTCCCCCACTCCTCACTCTTGATCATCTTCCTATCATTACATAAGTTTACTTGGCCGGTCCGTAGGTATTTTATTGGCTTGAACGACCGTAAAAGTTCGTATTTCACACTCGTTGAGGTCCGTATCCTGGAAAAATGAGATGGCAACCCTATTCTGGTTTTTTTATTTTTACAGGTTTTGATGTTTTGGTTTTGCTTGAGCTCCCAGAAGGTATTCACTAAGTGAATAATTCATATTCTCTAAAAAAAAAAAAAAACCTCGTTAGTAACTAGAAGGTTGCGTGCAGATCACGTTCCAACTCGGCAAATAATTTAATTATAAGAATGTATAAAGCTGATGATTATGATTAAGTATAAATGGGATTTTTTTATGCAAATTGTGCGAAAAAAGTCGTTTTCAAGGTCTCAACGTCATAATTAATGTTGATGTGGCCTGAAAAATTCGTCGAATTAATTCACTGGAGTGCTTCGGGAGAGGATATCGTTTACTGGCGAGGTGGTTTTATGTTTTATTTTGATAAAAGTTGGCATTTCCTTGGTGTGCGGGGTAAGACAAAGACGAGGAATCCTGACGACCTTCTCCTACCTGCGAAGCCCCTCGTCGATTTCCGAGAGAAGAATTTCGGTACCTAAGTGGGTTGACGGTAAGGGGAAAATGGAAACGATACCAAACAGGGTAAGAGGTGAATTCGACCCGGGCGAAGGGAGAGCGGAAGATGCTGGTGGCTAACGTATCTCCTTAAAAGCTAAACTATAAGTTGATTTTTGAAGGTTTTGAGTCCGCTGATCAGACGCTGAACTCCAAGTTGATTTTGACGTGTTGTCTGCCTTCGCTTAGTAGGGCTTCTACGGGGCTTCAGATGGGGTTTTGCTCACTGGTTCGGGATAGATTTTCGAACTAATTTTAGACGTTGAATCGATCTGTGAGGTTCCCAGAGTTATGCGAACACACCTTGTGGCTCTAATGGGCAGATGGGTTTTGGCCAGGGCGTGTCGTCTCACATGGTCAGGTGACGTTCTCGAAGTAATTTTGAAGTTCGCATTTTTCAAGAATAACAAATCTGGGTAAAATTTGGAGTTGAGAATCCGCTCGTATGGGGCAATGTGAGTCCGTTACCAAGTCTGCTCAGGAACTTGAATTATTTCAAATTTCAGGTTAAGGGTCCCAGGTCATAATATTATAGTGGTACGCCGTGACCCTTGACCTGTAATTTGAAATAATTTAAGTTTTGAAATCCAGTCACCTTTCAATTGTCTTATTACGACTAGGGCTCGGATTTTGCATGTTTTTTCTGAAGCCTCAAACCTTCAAAGATGTTCGTTTTGAGTGTTTTCAGACCATTAGCAAACCAAAAAAACGAAATTTATTTTGCATGTTTTGGGGGGGTTTCCAGATTTTTGCATGTTTTGTGCATGTTTCGTGTTTTTTCCCAGCAATTTAAAAAATTTACAAAATTTTTAGCAAATTTTTAGGTAGGTAGGTATACCTATAGGTAAAAAACCAAACTTTAGAAAAAAATAGGTAACTAACTAAAACTAGTGGTACCTAGTTTGTGTTCTATAGAATTTTTCAAACCGAAATGGGGTGATTGGCCTCACTCAAGATTCAAATGCAAAAGAATGCAGGAAACCAGGCTGTCTGGAAACCAGCCTTGAGTGGTCCAACAATTAGCGTTTGTCAAAGCCAATTTCGGAAAGCTGCCTGAATTGATTACTTCCTTAGAGACAAAAGGAATGGACGTTCGCAAGTCCGTGTCTATGGTAGATAAATTAATTGCGGATCGTAAGGAGTGGAAAGGGCCTGTAGGGGGAAACATGAGGAAGAAGCTGGACGCCGTACTGAGAAGAAATCCAGGATGGAAAACGATTCAACAATTGTCCCAGATATTGAATGGAGAGGTCGTCGGAGAATGCGAATTGACGGAGAATGTTTCGGCTGAAGACGTTGCAAATTACCGATTTCTACCCATTGTCTCCTGTGATGTGGAAAGGCCATTTTCTACACATGAAGACATTTTTTAGTGAGATCAGGCGTAGTTTCAAGGTTGGCAACCTAGAGAAGGTATTAGTTGTAAATTGTAATTAAATTACAATCAACTTTCAATCAGCAAGTTGAAATTTACATTATTTAATATAATGCGAACTAATTCTTTTTAAATCTTTCATCATGTTATTAATTTTTGTATAGTTTGTCAATAAAACCTAAAGCTAGTATAGGTACTATAGTATAAATTATAATTTGTGAAACACTGTTCTTTCCTTACAACCCATCCCTTGGCTTGAGAGATTGTAGATGCAAAGCAATTGATGATTGCAAATTTATTTATAAACGCATAATATACAAAATTTCAATTTTTAAATTCATTTATTAATCAATAAATTTCATCAACTACTTTTTCAAGGTTTTCTGTTCAAATACGCTTAACATTTTACGTACATATTCGTTAAAAGGGGACTTCACAAGCATTCATGGCAAAAGAGTAAGTTTTCTTTGAATTATTTTAAAAATATATGTTTTTGCATGTTTTGGCATTCTCAATGCATGTTTGGCCTCAAATTTTTGCATGTTGATCCGAGCCCTCAATCAATAATTTAGGACATTGAAAGGTTATAATATAATAGAGGACGCTCTAATATATATATTTTTTACTTTGAATTATATATTTTTTTATATAATTTGAATTTAAACCTGAATTATTATATTTTCATTTATTCAATTCTCATTAGCCTTTTGGTTTATTTTCAGTCGAAATTTTTGATGGGCCTCAACGGTGTAATAATTGTAACCGTTGTAATTGAAACGTATCTAGGGGAGAGTCGCCTATTATGGGGTGGTTAGTTTCGAAGTGACGTGGTCTCTCGTGGGAGCATAATTCCAAAACTTTGAGAGCGTTGGAAATTTACCCAGCTACAAAGTTCTATCCATGTTTTTGATGATATTTGAGTCGAAATGTCCAAAAAAAGGGCATTTACTTTTTTTGTCTATTAGGTAGGTACTCCAAAAATGCTAGTGGTCGGGTATTATTGGGATCGGGGTAAGGTAATACGGGGATCGTGGTAAGGTGATGTGGGGATGGGTAGCAGTTTAATCTGTGAAGGGGTCAGGTAATTTGGGGAAGAGGTACCTAATTGTGGGGAGGCAGTCATTCCTTGGAATTTATGGATAATGACCGCGTTTCTTTCCTTGGCGGCCGTTCATTGATAATAATTATCAATGAACGGCGCCAAGGAAATGAATAATAATGTTTACTAGTAACCCTGAAACGGCGCGATGCGCCTGTCTCAAAGACGTGGTTAATGGTTGTTGTGCAAAGAAAACGGTAAGTAAACTGCTTTATTGTTGCCATGACTTGCCATGAAAGTTTTTCAACGTTTTTGAACGGAATTTTCGATTAACCTTATGAAAAACTGGCTGGTAAAAGGAAGAACATGGTAGGTACTTATAGTATTATGGGAAGCTCCCCATGATAGGTGCCCTTCAACCTATCCATAATAGGTAGGGTGGCCAGATATACTGTTTTTTGCAGTACAGTACTGCTTTAAGGTATGTGATACTGCTGTACACAGAGGGGCGTAACCCGTTTCGGTGAATGGCCCACGGGAGGAGCTTGAATCGTGGACCCCGTTCGGCAAGTGCGATAGAGCGGTGGAGAGCCCAATTAGCAAACTCCTGCTCCTCAAAGAAAAATCTGTGTAGCAAAAGATGCGAGTGTTTCCCGGGTAATATCTGCACTGCGTACTTATATGCACTTCTGAGTTGAAAAGGGAAAGATAATTACAATGTAATTATGTCATACATTTTTGGATGGAACTGAAAGAACTGGCAATGACCCTGATGCAAGAGAACTTGAACTTTAAGGGGACGAATTTACATATTGATGACCTGCCTAATGATATTTTCTAGTTTACAGTTTGCATAAACCTGCATCATGAGCTAGTATATTTCCACTTCAATGATATTTTCCATTTCCCCAAACCAATTGAAACTAATTTTGAAGGCTTGTCCACTCCACGCCAAACCCATTAGATTTTCGATTTTTCTTGTCCCTAAACCCATTGAAACTTGAACCCAGGCCCATTGAAATTCCAGTCCCATTCCCCCAAAACCGTTGCTCCCACTTCGACGCAGCGTACGACGCGCAGTTTTTAATGCAACGTGAGTGATCATTCTTTTCTAATTTTGACCAATACTGCACGTTGCTCCTTCGCCGAAACAGGCTCTGTTGTAAGCGTTGCCGAAACGGTCGCTCATTTCGCCCAAACGGTCTGTCAATTTTAGGCCATTCGCCGAAACGGGAGCCTCCCACACAGAGACCCTTGTGTACACCTGAAATGTACTGCTTTTTGAAACTAGTAGAGTTTTTGGAGAGCTACTTCCTGCCTCTTTAATTACGCACTTGACAATATCTTCCAAAGAACTTACATTAGATGGGACACCAACACCTCTTATCAGTTGGAGGAAGAAGAAGTTGGTCTCAAAGGCTCAGGCTCAAAGTCTGAGCTACGGTTTTTGTGGTTTTCAAATGGTTTCACTATTTTTTAAATGCAAACGAATAGTATTGAGCTTTGAGTATTGATCTCCTTCATGAGATATTGTCTGCATCGTATAGTCATAATATTTTTGGGGCCAGTGGCAATGATTTAACCTAATGTGGTGTTTTATTAGACATTAAAACTTTTTTGTCTAGTGTCCTACAACTACCTATTTGTTTAATGTACTGCTTCCAAGAAAAAAAATCTGGCCACCCTTTATTCCAGATAAGATTGAGTCACGCCTTCAAAAGTTGAGCTACAGAGCTCCGCCACTCGTGAAAAGACTCACAAATGACTTCAAAAACGTTGAAAAACTTTCATGACTTACCATGGTAACGGAGTAGCATCTAGGTGCGGGATTTTTATAGCGGTATAGGGGACATATTCGCACATGCATCCCTCCATCGCCTATCCCTGCCATGGTAGGAGAAATGGCCACATCCCCGTATTAGGGGACACCAAGTACTACTAAGTAGTAACATCAAGTCTTGATGTTACGAGTTGATCAAGGTCTTACTGCGCGTATAGGTACTTGGCAAGTACCTATACGCGCAGTAAGACCTCGATCAACAACAATGACTTTCGACCGACTTTTTGATACAATAGGTTTCTGGATGGTGTAGGTACCACATATTAATATGTAATATCGTTAATTAGCGATTCATTGAACGTGTACAAACCGAAGGACACCTGAAGGTGCAGCTAGTAAAACAAATTACCTGAGAAAATACATTAAAAATCGCTAGGTAGTGATTTTATCCCACTCAGTTCCGATCGCCAAGTGGATTTGCATTGATGAAGATTTCCGCTCCTTGTTCATCGAATTCCCACTTGAGGCCACTGATTGAGCAACGTGTGTAGGCACTCATCCCGCCCTCATATGTTTGCATATCACCATGATAATCACTGCTTAAAACAAAAGAGGAAAATTACGACGGAGAAATCACTGGAAGGTGAAACCGCGCAAACGTTTACAGGAAAAAATCTATTTATCACAAATCGGTAGCGTTTTCCGTCCTCAATAATATTAAGGGTTTGTCGATTGAAGACTGTTGTGAGGTATACATCTGCGGTGCATGTGGCCCCCCTCAACCTTTCAATTTGTTGTGTGTACCGCCCTTCCTACCAAAGTAACTTTGACAATTTCATCTCTTCCATGGGGGCTGTTCTTGAGTTACTGTGTTCCCCCAACCGTTTGCTGCTCCTCATGGGAGACTTCAATATTCATTTCGAGTCCTCATGTGTGAACTCCACTCTTATCAGAAATCGCGTTGTATTCAAGGACGTCCTCAGGACCTTTGCCTTTCAGGTTACTCTGAGGGAGTTCACTCGTCGTCCCCTCCAGGGCCAGTCTGGAGAGCCATCGTGCCTGTATGTGAGTATAACCAATTTTGGTGTCGGCTGTTACAGAGCCGCAGTAAGCAATGTGGGCTTGAGTGACCACCAAGGAGTTGAATTTCGTATATTCAAGCGTATCCCTCCTTCGAAACCCGTCATTAATTTTCCAGACCTATGAGACCTGAAAACATCCTTTCTCTGTACCATCAGTTGTCATTGGTTTCTTGGTTCCCAGTTTATGAGGCCAATGACGTTGAGGCGTCTACGGAGGAGTTTCTGAGGATTCTATTGTCGGCCCTCGATGTGGCCTGTCCTTGGGTTTCTCATCAGGTTTAACCGGCCTCAAAGAAGAGGCAGCCGAAATTCCACCACTTTACACGGGAATCCATGGAATTGCGGGACCGCTACCACCATTTTAGGGAAATAGCTCGTTCCTCTGGAAATCCCGACTTCAAATTATAATTTGAATATATTAGCGAATGAGAGTCGAAATAAGTTTAGGAGCGTATTGATCAGAGCTTCTCGCGAGCCCAATGATAGTCGTATAAGTTCAGCTTCAAACAAACACAAGGTTTGCTGGGAGGTGAGAAATGAGGTAGGTACCTACTGAATTACAAATCTAGAAAAACTTATCAGAATTCTTATCTGAATAGCTCAGGCTTCAGTGACTCTTTTGCTAGCGTTTTCCCCTTCGTCGGCTCGGGAGTTTTATGAGTTTCTAAGCCGTGCTCCCAGTGTGCCCGTAGAATTTGATTTTCATCCAGCATCGGTGGAGGACGTCTTCGCATCCGTTATGGCTCTCAAAAACAGCAACGCTACGGACTTCTTGGGCATAAACTCGCGCGTGCTTAAGTCAGTGGCGAGTCTCATCATTGAGCCGCTGGCATTTCTTATTAATAAGAATAAGAGGAAAGCACGATCACCATCGTGAGAGGCAGAAGGACTGGACTCCTGAACGCCAAAGAACAGCACATTGTAAGACTGGCGTTGGCGCTCGTGTAACTCACGCGTTATCTCATCGGTGGCGGTGATAATGGATTCAGATGAACGCGAGCAGCAATCCAGACGACTGGCTGAGGCGGGACCGTGGCCCGAAGAGGGGAGATCAGCGGAGAGCTTTGCAGACTCAAAGTCGCTCCTCAAGGCTGGCAAGTCAGCGATACACTGGGCTCCCTGGGACTCAAGAGTGGCAATACAATTCTCGAAAATACCAAGCTGGTCCTCGGTTTCCTCGAGGGTGAGCTGCAGTGTTTTAGTTAGCTTCTCAAATGATGAGTCAAAGTCAGATTTAGTTAGGAAGTGACTGAGATCAGGCAATGAAGACCGTTGCTTGCATTGTGCACATTTTCATGATGAGAGAGCACTCCTAGAGAGCTTCCGAAAATTTGTTTCAGTCACCCCGGCACAGCCGAAATGCTGCTTGGACCCGCAGACAGTACAGCAGATAGAATCCTGGCAGGTGGGGCGACTGCAAGCCATCTTCGCACATTGGCACAGCAGGAGTGCCTACCATGAAGAACGCAGGGGCAGGGACAAAGACCCCGTTGACAGTGGGGGGGATTGGCGCCCGGCTCTACACCAAGCAGTGGGACGACACAAAGGGCGTATTAGCGGGTGGATTTGTTATCAGCGGTAAAACTGACTCACCAAACACACTTCCAACACGAACTCACTTCGAAGAGACGAGGTAAAATTAGTCCACAAGGTATATGTCGCTATAGTTTCGATCTAAACGAGGATCCGAGACAGACCCTGCACAGCAGAAACCGAAGAACGGCGATGTGTATCTGAATAGGCAGCCTTACGAGTGATATTAAGTTTTACTCGCAAAATAGAACAATGACCAACGAGATGTTGACTGTTGAATTTTGTTCATCAAGAGCTTTCTTGAAGGGTGGTCGCAGGTGGTTTATTTCAATGGTTGTGTTTCCCACGAAGTAGCTATACCCTGTGGTGTCATACAAGGTAGTATCCTAGGTCCATGCTTTTTCCCTATGTTTATCAATGACTTGGCTTATCAGTTTCCAGACTCGATGACAATTTTTGTATTTGCTGATCAGGGGCGGATAGGAAGGTCGGGCGACCGGGCGTCGCCCGAAGGGCCGACGGTCCTGAGGGGCCGGTCGAGCCTGGAGAAAAATGTGTTCCTACTGTTCTCGAGACAGAAAAGAAAAACTCGGACATAAAAGAATCTTCCTCAATAAATCAATTTGTGCAACAAGATTTTAAAACAGCACAACCTCAGGGCCTCATCGTATGCAAGACGTTTTTTTATTTTCATCAAACTATTGGTAAGGCTTTCCACGACCCGAGTCGAGTGTTGGAGGAGTTTTTCAAAATTTAAAATTATCAAAACAAGGCTGAGGCAAACTCTGAGTGACAACAATCTGGAGGATCTTATGCTGATGGCTTGCAAGCAGGAGCGTCTGGCCCACAGAGTAACAGAGAGGTCTGGCCGGAGCACTGAGCCAAGGGGCTTTGGCCATTGTCGGGCCTCCTCGCCATCGCCTACTGCTTGGTGCCTACTCCCTCATCAGCATGCGTTGTGTGTGCGAGCGTTATGTGATCCCGTTTTCGCTAAGTATTCTTGCAATAATACATTTTGGTATTTCGAACAGGGGTAAAAAATGTTGATCGTCCTCAAAATTTGTAATTATATCTACGTTTCAAGCTGTGTGGATTCCAAAACTGAAATGTCCGTCCGCCGTCCACGACGTTTTGAGCAGTAGGAATTCATTCAATTCTTCAGGAATTCATTCGAAAATTCAAATCTTCTGGAATTCCAAAAATCTGAAATTTTTGACAAAATACTTGGGTTCTTTTAGTTCCTCCTTTTATTAAATAAGATTTTGAAGGTGTTCAACCCGATCGCACAAACCGGTCGGGGCTCAGTGGATCTAAAAAGGGGCTACAGAAGGGGTTTTTGAAGAGTTAGGTGTCGTTTCCGAACTATTTTTGGACGTAAAGTCCATTTTTGGGAGTCCCAAAAGCAGTTCCTTATCCAATTGGATCCATGGAGCTTTTGAAGGATGCCACGAAGTCGAATAAGGACTTATTTTTCGAGTAACCTTGATAATAATTATCAAGGATGATGGACCCCGGAAAATCAATTATTGATTTTCCGGGGTCCATCATCCGTCCAAACACTTGACATGAAAATTAAAACAAAAATGGTAAAAAAATTACCATGGGCCTGAGGTTGAGCCTAGAATTCGAAAGAAATTGACAGGTGAGGGACAGACATGTATGTCATGTATGAGAAGGGGTGGTGGTGAGGAGGGCCGGAAATACCCAAAGCCTCTCGGCTCAGTGCTCCAGCCAGATGCTCCTCTTGCGAGCCTTCTTTTTTATTGTTGATAAGCTGTGATTATGTACTTATCTGATGAAATGTGCAACATGCATCTTAGCTTGAAGCGCTATTGCTTGCATAAACGGCCACTTTTATTTGTTCTAAATATAGGCACTGTTATTTTTCTCTTTCACCTAAGCATTAGGTTCACCTAGGTATTAAAAGTAAGGTCTTTGGATAGGTAACTGTGTGTGTGGTGGAGGGGGCGGGGTAGGGCCTGTCAAAACCGCCTATCCGCCCCTGTTGCTGATGATATACCAAGCTTGGCGAGGGGATCTTCAAGTGGTGAGGTTAGGAATGAATCTTTAAACAGATCAAAGATTATAGAAAGATGGTGCTCGGCCAATGAATTAATTTTAAACAAAAGTAAAACCCAGACTCTGGATTTGGGTCTAAACAGGCGCCTGGATCAATCGGCAAATTTCCTGGGCTTGATGGTGGATAATCGTCTCTCGTGCCTTTCACATGTTGAGGTACTGTCGCCTAAGTTATCATCTGTAATTTACATGGTTAGGAGATTGAAAGGAATAGTGTCCGACCAGGTCCTACTTTCGGTTTATCATGCTTGCTTCGCCAGCAGAGCCTCCTATTGTATCATCGCATGAGGCAATTCCAGTCATGCTTTAACCATATTTAAACTTCAAAAGCGAGTCATAAGAATAATGGCCGATCTATCATGGGGTCAGAGTTGTAGGGGCTCTTTCACTCGTTTAGGAATTCTTATATTCCTAGCACGTATTACGCTAGCACCTTACGTATTGGCTGTGTTAAACCTGGTAAAATTCAATTCTTCGTGTCTACCCGTGGTTGATGAATTGCACCAGCATGATACTCGCTCCCGGGGTAATGTCATCATCCCTTTCACCCGCCTCTCTAATGCCCAACAGAATGACCCAATACAGGTGGGCTCCCGTCTGTTCCACTCCCTTCCCCACTATGTTCGGCTAGGTACGACTAGATTTTTCAATAAAAGACGTTATTCATTCATTCATTCATTCGGGATTTACCATGGTAAATCCTGCAGCTAAATCCTTCTATAAGTATGTGAAGTCCCACCTGGTAAAAGAAGAATTATATTCTCTGGAGGAATTTTACGAGATCGTATGGCCTGTGTTTAGGGATGGTTAGGGATCGTTGTTCAATGACTGACGATGGTCAATTAACCTCCGTATACTAATACGGAGGTTGAACCATCGTCAGTTAGGTATTGTCTTGTGCATGGCCCCTCATTGTTTTGTGTTTTTCTGTCATTCCCATTATTACAGTTAATATGATTTGTAATCGGCGCTGTAACCAGTCAGCGTCTGTATTTTCTAGCTTGTGACCTTTGCTCTGTCATTTTGGCTTTGGCAAATAAAAAATTCTTGATTCTTGGTGATTGGGACTGTGTTTTTGAATGGGATACCTCCAAACACAAATGATTGGATTCGCTGAGACTGTGCAGATAGGTGCCTAAAAGGCGACATCGATCGATGGTAGGTAACACGATAAACCTATTGATTTTGGACTGGTTGTAGATTTCGAATGAAAACAACGTAAAGGTCTTTGGCCTTATCGGAATTTAGCCGTAGCCAGTGCCCGGAAAGTTGAACGTGTCCAAAAGGGCTGCATCTGGGGATGGATCTGAGGATACTGGTGGCTTTCCCGTGTGGGGTATACTTTGGCAGGTTAGTGCCTATGGAAAGTCAAGGACTGCTGGCCCATTGGACTCGGATGAAGCCAGCGTGTTAGCGGATTTGCCTGCTGGGTCTTCGGCCTTTGGCAGTAGGTAGGTACCTACCCGGAATTGAATTGAACGTTGAATTGAAAGTTGAACGTCCCTGAAGGGGCAGTGTCATAGGGGCCTGATCTCAGGATTCAGGTGGAGGCTCCCAGTTGGGGGCTACTTTGTGGAAATTGAGCAGCCTGGTGCCAACGGATAGTCTGGGTCTACAGCTACAAGAGGGGCCAGGTGTTCTAGCTCACCCTTCCAGCTCAATAAGGTACCTACAGTTGTAGAAAAGGCATTGCATTCACGATTCAGGACACAAGGTACATGTATAGAACATGTCATTTGGCTGTTTTGTTTTTGTTTTTTTGTCAAATCGATAGGCCTTTTTCTGCGAGCTCGTGTTCTATCCCGGGTAGGAGGAAATCGGCGTATGCGTCGTAGTGATCTCATGATGAGTTGACATCGTACACCCTCCGTCTACTTTCCTTTCTCGCGGGGTTGCGCCTTCAATCTTTGTTCTTATACTTCACCATCATTACTTACGAGCAATGACGTCTTGCGCCGACGAGTTGTTTCATAAGGACGGCATAAAATGGTCTGCATGCGGGTTATCTTCCCACTGTATGCGTTGGTATAACCTTTCGTATAATGTCCAAAATCGCACGGAACTAACGTCCTGCCCTCAACGCAAATCTTCTCGATCCTCTTCCCCAGATTGTGCACAACTGTTGTGCACCAAGAAAGATAATATCTTTCACTAGGTGGTGCTGTTGGGGAGGTGGAGGAGCGTCGGCCGCAGGGTTTTAATGTATACATTAAAAGTACACCCTGCGAAGAGTTATATAATATATATATCAATATTATATTATATTTCAAAAAATATATTCAAAAATTATTCAAAAAAGCTTGGTTTGGTGGACCTTTTATGTCTGCTTAGGGGGGTCGAGCCCCCCTTGAGATGTTGAGCTTTCTGTCCGTGTGTCTGTCGTGACTTATAGGCGCCTTATCGCGAATTTAAATATACCAATCCGAAAAACATGTACCATGTTTCCTTGCTATGATCCTTGATCAAAACTTCGATAATCCGGGGGTCTGGGGGTGTCCCACAGGTAAGTCATAAGACAATCATGTACCATGATCTACACAAATCACAAGCGGCAATACACCCACAGGCGGCAATATTTTTTTAGTTTCATTTGTTTTTGGCCGAAAATAATATACTTTGCATCGTGCCAACAGTCCGGGAACAAACTTTTTTCGTTTAATAGAATAATTTCGTAGGGTACCTAACAACGTTTCTCTCAAACTGTCGATTGCAGGTTTGATAATATCGGCTGCAAAGAATGTCAATGCAATGAGGTGGTTAGGGAGAGAGAACGACTTGTCCACCTCATTGGATTAGACCCCTGCACCATCGGGAAACAACCACTACCTGCCTCCTATCGATCTACGTCCAATCTAATGTGGACATGAATGTGAAGAACCATTGTACAAAAAGTCGTGGTTTTCTATGTTACATTTTACAGTGCCTTAAAATTTTGCATTTGTTACAAAAACAAAATTAGTGATCCTTCATACAACCTGTTCTTTAGTATTGTGGTGAGTTAAAAACCAATTTAAAGCTCTTGCAATTCATTAACACAAATGTAAATAAGCACTCAAATGTTTACAGTCGGTCGTTCATTCACTGGGCCTCTCGGGTAATTCTTCTATACCACTAACATTCATAAGACACAATTAGCAAATCACTTCTTTTTTTTTCATTCATAACTAGAGAGAGACAGACTCACTCAAAATTTTTGAGGTTTTTAGCGCAACCTTTTTCCAAAAAATGGAAAGGTGCGCTCACCTCCTCGACATGTATGTTTTTTTTTTTTTTTTTTTTTTTTTTGTGTACAGAGCATCACGCCCGAGCGGCTCAACAGATTTTCATGAGGGTGGTCTCATTGTGATCAGCGAGTTCGTGGGGTGGTTATAGGCTACCTTGATTTTTCCTCCCTCATCCCTTTCATCGGTTTTCGGGAGGTACTTCACGACGAAAGTTGTTTATCTCTGATGTGGAACTAAGGAGGCCTCAATAGGGGGACGAAAGTTTTTGTGCTATTTCGTTGGTACAAGGGTCTATGGAATGAGCTTTTTAGGCTGATTCCAACGACTCCAAAACTATTTTTGCAGCCTGAGCCGTTCGTTACCTCTGATCGGCATAAGGTTTTCTTAAGCATCGGTCGTTAGGGTGCAGTTGTTTACGTAATGAGCATCACGTGGATATTTTTGAAGTGCTGTGTGGCATAGTTTGGTCGCTAGATACCTACTGTTTCTTAGTTTCTCTCGTAATAACAAAAAGGTTGCGCTCATCTATTCAATTCAATTGATGGCTTGTTATTCTTGACTTGGTAACATTACGTGGGTTCTCATCAGTCTATACAAAGAAGGATACTGGAACCTTCCGCTTCACCTTATTTATTGTTGGCATTTCGCTTTAGTCTGGGGGGGGGGGGGGGGGGTGCACTTTCAAGGAAGGTAGGTAGATAGGTAGGTAATAAGAACGATCAGAGTATATGTTTTTTTCCTCAAGTGATTTCTGGTAAAATTGCTCTGGGAAAATACGGACAGTTCAGTACAGACACCATCGAAATCCTGGCAGGAATGTAAGGATGTCTCGAAATAAGGATGTCAGGCTAAGTTGAGACGCAGAGAGTGGAAACTGGGTACATAAAAAACAAACAAAGCGCCAATTACACGAATATAAAATATTTATTACCAAGGTGCGAATACCCAAACGAGTTTATGTGGCATGGTGAACTCAAGTGCCAACTTCACCCAACAGCTAAAATGAGTGGTTCTAAATAAGCACTTGACAGTCTTTGGCGTATCTACACGTGAAATTAGCTAAAGCTTCTAAATGTGCTCCTAATCGTTTACATCCCCCTCAAAACGCTGGCCGTGCCTCGATAATCTTTCAAAGGAGAGAAAAATTAGGAAAGATGGAGCGTTCAATTTATCACAGGCCGATAGTGACTACCGTGTCGAGAGATGTAGGCCTATTTGGCACGTCGATGTCATAGTCTTGGATAGCTAGCGAGATTTCCTTGCCAGGCGTTGCCTCACATGGGGAAGATCTGGTCGAAAGGAACCTGTGAAGAAGAACCTGTTAGGAAGAGCGTTGCAAGGGAAAATGAGCGTATTCCTAGCTAAAAAAAACTGTAGCCTTAATGAATTGTGGGCTGTCCACAACCATCCTCAACCTTCCTTAACCATCCATAACCTGCACCAACTTTCCTTCCATCTACTCCAGTTACTCTATCCGTCCTAGGATAAAACGCCCTATCGACCATTTTGGTGTTTTTGGAGTTAGGTGCATGGTTGAGTAGATTTCGGCGTGGCGCGTCTTTTGCACCAAGTTAGAACTTCCTATCTCCATTTGAAAGGTTCGGTAAAAGACTTTATCCTATCTTGAATAGTGTGGATGGGCTACAAAATCTCATTCAAAAGCTTTTTTCTCGAAATAAAGAAAATGGAGATAGGGTGTTTTAACTAACGACGGCAGAGTTGGAGTCCAACTATCGCTACCTAGAAATCAATCTCTCGGTCTTACCCGACTGACGATACTGTCACTGATGGGTTGGAGAGCCAGAGCAATGGCTTTGGCCACCGGCGGACCCATCTGGTCCAATAATTCTTGCCAGTTCTCATTCAAGATTTTGTTCATGCTGTCGCCTGCAACATAACACGTTAGTCAACAGAAAACAACAGCAAAGAAATGTTTGTTGACACAGTACTCATATTTCAACTCACCGAGCGTTTTGTCTCCGTTGAACAAATTGTCCAGTTTGACTTTCAGTTTTTGAGTGGTGACTTGCAAATCAGAGCGGGTGATGACGGCGTAATCTTGACCTTTGACTTTGCTGATTTTGAAGTCCAATGTGTAGTTGAATTTGACTTTATCTGCGGCAAATAAAATAGGAAATTAAGTTTTGCCGGTTTAATCTTCAAAGAGATATGTTAAGCCGACACTTACCCATGTCAATATGGCAGGGGCCTTTACCCTTGATGGGAAGAACGAGGACTTTGCCGTCAATCTCGTATTTGGAGTCGATGCTCACTAAAGGAACCTCAATCTGCCAGATGACTCTCCTCTTGTTGAGGTCAATTCTGGAAAAATTGTCGTGTTATTGAAATTTCATGCAGCTCTCGAGAGGTCAGATCTGGAAGGGTGTAGCAAAGTTTTCCCTTTACACTGCTGCTGCAGTCTGAGGTGGATTGTGATGGCCACACGCTGCTTTCTGGTGAGTGAGGGTAGAAACTAGAAGAGAGCGTTGTGCTCCAACAAGTACGAAGATGAAGTCTCCAGACTTTTTCATCAACTAGGTAAATGGATCATTCTTCGGAAATGGTAATATTTCATGTCCAGCCATATTTCCCCCCAAATCCAATGTCCTAGGTTGCCCCCAATTTTTCGAATATTGGCACGATAGAAGGCAACTTGTGCATACTATTCCATAACTCTAAAACTCAATGCAAGCCAAATTAAAATACACTGCCAAGGTCATGGCACAGAAGCTTCCTCGTGATCTTCACGACATGTCACCATTAACATTTTAGGAGACCAGAGACGACCGATTCGCCATACTCATGACAATACAATTCCGGGCAACCAAAAATTAAAAAGCATGAGAAGAACTCATACTACGGGTAGGAAGGATGAGTGATGTGAAGATCTAGGTTTCCGGGCATTATAGACTCTTCCATTCAATATTTTCCAATCGAAGGGAAAGCTGTCGGTTCCTCGTCCTTCGTAATAGTTTATGCACGATAATAGCTTATCCGAAGCTCGCCAATTTGTGTATGAGATAGGTACTAAGAAGGTAACTTGGACTGGAAGTTCTCTTACGGCTTACGACATGATACCAAATTGAATCGTTTTTGGGGTATGTTCACTCACATGGCATTGTAGAGCTTGGCAGTCGACAACCTCCGAATATTCATGTCGATAAAGGTCAGGTTGAGGGCGATGCTCTTCGCCGAATTCTCCGTGATCGACAGCTCCTTCACGACGATCGGGTCCAACGAAGGAATTTTCAACTTGGGCTCACCTGTTCAACGATGACAGTCAATAGGAAATCAAACCGATTCTATTCATTAGGTATCTACCAGCCGGATCTTGAACTTACCTTTGATCAGAATAGGGATCGCGGCGTTTCCGCTGATGACGGCACATTTTTCTAACCCGGGCCCTCTTTTGCAGGGTTTGATGTAGCTTGCTGAAATTGAAAAAAATAAAATAAATAAATAATAATAATAATAATAATAACGTGGGATCCTAGACTGCAGAGCCATGGACAATCGCCGCAGTACACCAGGGTAATGGGGTTAACACTAATTAGTGTTGGTTGCTAGGAGAGGATGCGTTCGGCGGAAGGTTCAAGTACCAAAAAATTTCGAATAATGGTGGAGTATCTTTTCAGGACGTTGAGGGAATGATTCGACCTTTCAGTGGGTAAGATAATAATTCACAAGTGGATCGACGAGTACGAAGGTGTTGCATTGCTGCTTGAGTTGAATGATCTTCAGAAGTTTGATTTCGCTAAGCTAATTCTTACTGGGTTGGCGCAAGTGTTTGCTCACTCCGAAAATTTTATGACATGGAAAACTCTAAGAACTGGGTTGGTGGATGAGTTTAGAACAGTTTCAACTAATCGTGGGTTGCATTTAGAACTTTCTAAACGGGCCAAAAAAGAAGATTCCATCCAAGAGTATTTCATCAGAATGAGAGAAATAGCAAACGAAGGAAGTGTGGATGATGAGTCACTGATTCAATATGTGATAGATGGATTGCCTGATTCACCTGCTAACAAAGCCATTCTTTATGGAGCAACCTCATTGACTGAATTTAAGGGTAGGTACCATGTTGTACGGGAAGATGAAGAAGCCATTCAGTCTCAGTGCACCACAGAGTAACAAAGAATCAGGTACATCTGCAGAAAAGAAGTCAACAGCTAAATCAGCAGTGGGCAAAGGTCAGTATTACAATTGTAGTGAAAACCATTTAAGCAATGCTTGTCCATCGGAAGATTTGGATCCAAGGTGTTTGGGTCCAGTGCAACCAGGACTGCCCAGAGAAGACTCCCAGAACCGTCCTGTACCTAGGCCAGAGGAGTGTGATGGTAGCAACGGTTGATGACGTAAAATTCGACGCACTGATTGATACTGGGAGCTGTCAAAACTGATGAAGAAGGCATGCCACGACGCCATTGGGTGCCCACAACTGGTAAAGACGAACGAGGCGTTTTCTGGGGCAAATGATACCTGTGTGACGCCTGTAGGATGGTTCAAGACGGAGGTTCAGTTGGACGGGAGAACTTCAGCAGCAAGGCTCATGTTGTGCCAAATCACACAATGATATTTGGATACAACCTTCTCCGTGAGGCAGTTCTTACTGTTGCTCCTTATAAAATCAGCTTAGAGAATCCAAAGCCGCACATTTTCGCCATAACAGATGTTGACGTTCCAGACAAGCTGAATAATATTTGTACAGATGAAGCACCACAGACGAGATCCAAGCAAGAGCTGTTGGTCGCCAACTACTCACCAGAGAAGTCGAAGCCCTAAATTTAGGAGCCAAAATATTATTAATATAATAATAATAATAAAATGAGAACATTGTCAAAGTCTCTTCATTGAGTCGGACCGAAACAAAGGAAATCTGCGAACGGCTGCTAGGTGTTTTGACAGAAATCTTGAGGACAACAAGTGGCTTTAAGGCTCGAGGGACCGAGTGTATGTTAAGCCCCTTTTCAAAACAACAGAAAACAATATTATAGAGTTGGTTAGGGAGAGAGAACGACTCCTCTGTTGGTAATAAAACCAGCAGAGGAGTCGTTCTCTCTCCCTAACTAACTCATTGTATTAGACATCAGCACCATCGGTAAACGATCACTTTGAAAACAATATTGTTAGGAGTGCGCCTCCAAGGGACTATTGGTTGCCACCCACATGGCATGGATCTCTGATGTTATGTTGGGTTTGAAATTTTACAAAATGTGTACAATTTTAATTCTTATGAATTGTACGAATTTAATTCTTTCTGATAGGTACTGCTCTTGAAAATTTCAATGTCTAAAAGTGTTTAGGTATTACAATATTTTTAAAATTCATTAAATTTTAATAATTAAATAAATACCAAATAATAAGCAAAATAAAAATAATAATAGCTAAAATAAGAATAGCACACAGAATCCAACGTTCTTGATCATAGGTACTGTTAATATGTACTAACGCAAAGTTCCGGCAGCAGCGATTCCGAGGAGGACGGAAAGTAACAAGCAGACTGACTTCATTGTTTCGTCGAAATCAAAATCCCAAATTTTCGCAAACAATTAACTCGTCACTTCTGCGTTCATCCCGCCGTCGAACCCGCAATACCGAAACTGATCGATTACTTGAGGGGCCAGGGGGTTAAATAGATTTTCGGCGTTCCCACTTGCTCGAAGGGGGGGGGGGGGGGGGGGAAGTTAGGTTTTGGATACGGAGGTGGAAGGGGGACGCGCTCGAATATCTTGGCGGAATTAGGTACGAACACAACAGACGTGAGGCACCTGGTCAGCCGAACCAAACACTGCAATGTTTACGGTAGAGTCCGCTGACAACGGGTCTTCATTCATTCCGAAGGGCCGACTGTGCAGCTTTGTCGATTCCCCCGTTTCCCCATCGTCTTTTCCCGAAATGCCCTACAGGTCGATACAGATTTTCCACCCGTCGTTAACATTTTGGCGGTTCGGTTCATTTTCAAGGCCTAGAAGGTGTCGATATCCGGGAAAGATCGTCAATCGATGTCTTCAAACCGCCACGAACTCAATCGAAGTCATCTAGGCAAAATAATAAAAACAAATGAGTCACAATACGGCGGAGGCTTGTCACTCAGGAGGAATACGTATCATCAACAAGAAGATAATCAGATTATCTTCTTGAGTATCTGATCCTACTCAATTGAAGGGTGCGATAATATCGCACATTATGCTCTAGGACCCAAGATTTTTAGATGCTAGTTTTCCGATGTTTTTCCCAATGGCGCTTGCGCCCTCATGCATAATAATATTATGCCACCCTTCAATAATAATCCACTATACTAAAGAGGCAATTTCTTCTACCTAAGTAGATGAGCAGGAGCATTTTTTTAATTTTTTTTAATATTTTTATTATTTGGCACTTCAAGATGTTGGAAAAACCAGGAATAGGTCTTAAAAAATCCAGTTTGGCGAGCATAGTGCGAGAACATTCTGAAACCACCAAAAAGTTGCTCCTCGTGGCGCATGGAGCGTTGCGCAACTGCGTTGCCGTCGGCCACCCCTCGGCCCACCGCCACCCCAACACCTGTCAACTGATCCAGCCCCTATTTTTTTTTACTACTTTATCGTACACCAAACCAAACCAGAACATTGCAGGTTCCTCTTAAGTCCTACTATCTATCTCTTAAATTCTGGAATAGTACGACAGAAACCTGCAGGTCCCACATGTGGATGGGCAAGGAGACTGCTATAAGGGGAGAACGGGAGGCAGTCCTCAATAAAACCAGTTACTGGGCTCTCTACTGAACAACCCTCAGATGCACAAACACACAGCTACTAGCTGTTAAATGCGGGTTTTTTAACCCAGAAAATTAACAATATAATAGGTAAAATCGACCAGACGTCAATTATCAACAGCCCCCTGCAAATCTATTTCCTCGGTCACCTTTTTGAATCCCTCTTTCATACCCACATCCATTGATTCTAATTTCTTCGTCAATAATTCAAGAGTGGGTTTCCTCTTTTTGGGTCGCAGTCGTATTTTTTTCTAGCGGCATACTAGTATTAAATACTTTGTAAATTTTACAAAAAATAGTTGATTGGTACCTGATACGCGGTGATAAGCGGTGCAGACTAACCAGCCAATCGACGGAAAATCCCTTTTTCTCGCAGCGTGAAGTTGAAAAACGCGCACGGTTTCCCCTCTTCAAATGACGGAATCCGATAGCACTGGAAACGTCGTCTCACCACCAACGTGCGGCGGCTTTATTCCCAGCTCCCGAGTGGAAGTTATCGACGAAAAAGGAAGATTGGGCGGTGTATAGCTAGCTCCTAATACTGTTGAAAAAACTACACTTTTACACGGATAACTGTGCGTAAAGAGATGGACTGTAATCAAACACTACTATTTGCCCTCAGGCCTGCCAACCAATATAATGATAAGTTTTGAGGCCAATCAGAAATTTCTATCTCCGTCGCGATTACGTAGGTGTACCTATTAATCCCAGAATAATAAACCAAAATGCCCTAAATTTTGATTTTTGCAAACTCGTTTTTCGGTTTCATATATGACCGTAAATGTTATAATAAATATAGGTAACATAAAATTTATTATAACATTTACGGTCATATATGAAACCGAACATTAAATGTATATGGAGTCAAGTAAGGTGTCGTGTTCTTAATATTTTGAATGAGGAATCGATAAACTGGGGTCCTTTGCTCTGTTGGTCATTAAATACCTAGGCTTTAAACTTTAAAGTTTAAAGAGGCAACAAGCGGGGGGTTTGGCGAAAGAGTCGTTAGGTGTTGTTTTCGAACTACTTTTGGACGCAGATTTGATTAACAAATCATAACTGTGGAGGCTGTAGAGTTTTTTTTTTTCAAGGAGGGTTTGAAGGGCTTTAGCCGAAGAGTCGAATGAGGTGTCGTTTTCGAAGCCATTTCGGATGTAGAATCAATGTCTGGGGATACCAGACCCGTCCGACCACATCGTGGGGCTCTATCTTCTTAGGGGCAATAGATGAGGGTCAGGATTTCGCGCTCTTCTGTTTGTCTCTTTTGTCTTCAATTCTTTTGATTTTGGATTCAATAGTTTGGATACAAGTTCATTTAAGGTGTTAATCAACGTCCAGCACTGGGGGATTGTTGAAGCCACCTCCGCCACCTCCAGGCTGGAGGCTCCAGCTGATCGTCATTTTGACTTGGAGAAGTTTGCGGAAAATATCGTGTTGTACTCGCGATCTGTACGTTCTGATCGCTAGCAATGTGAACACATCATCGCTTCGCATCGCGTCACCATCACGCAATAGGCATTATTTTAAAAAATAAAATAAAGATTGACCAAGCTGGTAGTTGCCTAAAATAGGACAGAAGCGGGTCCTCGCACGACAACAGGACATTCCTCGCGAAAACAGGATGCCTGGTCACCTCGACTAGGTACCTATATACACAAAAAGACCTTGATCAACAACAATGACTTTCTTCCGTCTTCTTTCTTCAACAGGTTTCTGGATAGTTTACCACATATTAGCGAGTCAGTGAACGTAGCATACGCGTGCAAACCGAAGGACACCGAAGGTGCAGCTATTAAAAATAAATTACCTGAGAAATAACATTCAAAAAACTCTGGTGATTTTATCCCATTCCTTTCCAATTGCCAGGTGGATTTGCATTGATTGAAGATTTCCGCTCCTTGTTCATCTAATTTACAGTTGGGGCCACTGATTGACCAGCTCGTGCAGGTACTCATTTCCCCCTACCCCTCCCCTTCACATGTTAGCAAATTAACATGATAATCACCGTTTTAAACAAAGAAGGATAATTACGACGGAGTAATCATTGGAAGGTAAAACCGCAGAAACGAACAGGAAATCATAATAACACTTTATGTCGACGACAAATGGTGTGTTCAAGAACGGGGAGAGGAAGCAAAACCATCGAATTCTCCGCCACCGCCAACTCAAGGCCGCGTTGTAGCGCGTTACAAACAGACACCCACACTGCACCAATTTTGTGAATCTTTGAGTGGATGATACAAAATAATAATTGTACCATGTTGTGTTTTTGAATGGGATACCTCCAAACAAAAATGATTAGATTCGCTGAGACCGTTCAGAGAGGTGCCGAATAGGCGACATCGATGATAACACGATAAACCTAATGATTTTGGACTGGTTGTCAATTTCGAATGGAAACGACGTAAAGGTCCCTGACCTTATCGAAATTACCCCTGGATGGCACGGAAATTTGAACGTACTTTGGAGAAATTGAGCAGCCTGGTGCCAGCGGAAAGTCAGGGTCTACAGCTACAAGAGGGGTTCCAGCTCAAGAAAAGCAGACAGTATTGCTTATGATAAGAAACAACTCTGCATTACTACCCATCTACGGCATAAAACGTTGCAGTACATCGTAGGTCTCAACACGGGATACGGTAACTACAAGAAGAACCTAAAAAGAATGGGGATGATAAACGAAGGAACCAACTGAGGAGGAAAAGAACCCACCTCATCTTTGGAAGGATAACCTTAAACGCAAAAGGTATCTGACTAGGATAGTGAGCAGGGACCTGGTGAATGGCTAAGGATTACCACAGGGTGGAAAACGTATAGACGTGTCTAAGCTGTTATCTATCCCTGCATCAAGGAGCTAACCTAATGCCCTTTCCATTTCTCACCAATGGCCAGCTGTACTGAGCCATTAGATTCTTACGTTTCTGGGGCTGGATACGGATACAATACAATCCTGGTCATTAAGCGGCCATATCGATAGTGCTCTTTCTTTAGGAACATGGCTTATCTCTCCATATTGAACTGTGGGTACCTAGTGCGGCCTGTTGCCTTGTGGTTCTCAGACTTCAACATTCCACCATCCGCCCAGCAATGACCACTTGGAGGTGCTTCGTTTAGTGAGTTTGGCTCTCAGTTGTTGAAACGACTCATCACAATATACCAACCTACTTCACCTACTATAACTTGTGTTCAGACCGTCTGTAGTTGTATGCAACAAACTGTACTTGTCATCCCTCTTCTTTTGGCGTTTGTGGATTGCATGTGCACAGTGGCTGATATCCTGCTGCCGCTTCTTGTATCTTGGACTTTTCTAATCACTGGTTGCCTGCAATAGCCAAGCCATACCTAACCAGTTGGCACTCAATTATATTATACTCAAACAATAGAACAGTCTCCATTTCCTAACGACCATTAACTGGTTTGAATAAGGAGACTCCAATAAAGCAAAGTAGCAACACTGTTTCACTACTTAAAATGCTGCCACTCGCAGCGCATGTTTTAAAACGCTGCAAATTTTACACAAGGGTTTATTATTCTCAATAAAATTATCCAAAAGTTAATTCTATATCAATGTGTTTTATGTTCATGCGCGGTTTTTTTTTTTTAATTTCATTGTTGTCAAACCTGTCTAAAGGCTAACAGTGTTATTGTATTGTGAAGTAAACCCGCTTAGAAGTTTGTACTGCCTTTTGGCTTTTACAAAAATGAATAATATTAATATTAATAGAATATTATTCTATTCCAGTGATGAAAATATTTTTAATTAGGTATTTTTAACAAATTCTTTGACGAATGTGGGACCCCAAAAAAAGGGGTTCTACGTAAAAAAAAAAAAAACTTCGAAAACGACACTAAGGGCTAAGTTCAAGGTGAGACTGCGTTGATTAGGTACCAAGGTACCTAGGTAAGCATGTGGTCTCTCCTCTGGTAGGTAGCCGTGCACACAAATTTTTTTTAAAATTCCTAATGCCCAAAACGGCCTGGAAGCTAATAAAAATAACGCACTAACGTATTTATTCACTTTATTTCACCAGAGAACTTACAAAATTAAATACACCTACATGCCTCAGTACATAACTGACTTCGTCCGTAAATATTCTTTTCGTACGCAGAATGTACAAATTTGTGTTGATATTGCAAATGGCACAACTATTTGAAAAAATTGTGCGAAAAAAGGCACTGCAGACCAAAACTAAGGCACTCAATAGGGGTGGAACTACACACGACAACTTAGTATTCATGTTTTGGGAGTGGTTCTTTTATAGCCTTGTATTATCTAAGAGTAATTGAACCTAAATGTGAATGAAATTACGGAACCAAGGGCTCTTACCGCAAATGATTAAAAGGAATTGTTCTATTTAGTCCTTTCGCATCTACACATCCAACCAGTGTTCAGCTTCATTGAAAGTTAAATTTTCAAAATATTTGTTAGTCCATAATGAGATGACAACACTTCATCGGATAAGGACTCGCATTACATCACAACTGATGATAAAATCTTTCTTCTTTATACTATGTAAACTAAATAAAATTAAAAGTCTTAGCGTACAAGTCTTACTGTTATAAAGCATACGAAACTACTCCCGATAATATCAAATTGGTAAAAACGATGGCACGGAAAATAAGCGAAAGTACATTGCACGTCTAGTCTACGCTATAAAGCCGTTTAAAAAAACTAACTCATTGCGAATGAATGATATGTACAAGTGGAATGTAAAAGTCTAAGTGAAAAAGTAGCCTCAAGTATGCGCGAGTTTTGGCTAAAAAGGTGACAGGGTGAACAACTACGTTGTTTCTCGTACAAAGTTGGTCAGTACTAACAGGTGGTCAATAATGGCCAACATGGCGCTTCAACACCGGTAATGGAGACAGATGAATAAATTAAAAAATGAAGACAGGATTGTGTTCTGTGTTATAAGCATCGTTGGTTCCACCACGTAGACATAATGACAACGTTTTCTTATAATGATAATTTCTTTTCCTGATTTCATCAGATTTGGAGATATTATGAAAATTGACGGGAGCTCATTTAACCAACTCGAGGAAAATACCTTTGAAAATAGATTCCAAGCGGAACTGAACGAAGTTCAGCTCGTTAGCTGAACACCCTGGTATTAAGTTTGAAGGACGTCCAGACTCTGAATTTGGTCAGATTTTGATAAACAGGGAATCAACCAACCGTCAGGGGAGTCAACTCTCGTGCCGGGTTCGAAGGGGGATTTCACGCGACGACTTCGTCGTCGTCGTCGCCGTAGTCGACCTCGTCGTCGGCGGGGAGCGACTCCTGTTTTGGTGGACACTCCAAACACCTGAAAAAGAAGAAGAAAATGGGTGTGATTTAATCGCCCTCCAGAATAAGGCGAACTAACTACGAGGATACGAACTGTCACTACGAAAAAATCCATCCACTACAGAAAAATGTTTGCCACTCCATTTAAAGGGAATGAACGACACAATAAAAAAGTTTCACTACGATTAAATCCATCAACGACAGAAAAATTAATCGCACATCAGAAAAATTTGTTGCACGACTTCAATGGACACGCCAGTTAACACGACTACATTCGTATTTGATTTAGGAATTACTTAGTTATCATTTATATATACGTAGGCATAATCTACAGTCGTCGAAGGGTTCACAGTCTCGGTATAGTAGGTCTAATCAATCAATTAAAAGGGCACTCTTCACCTTGCATGGACTCCCCCGCTTACGTTTTAGGCCCATAGGAACGGTTTCTGCTTCTGGCGGTGGGTCTACAATCTTCAGCCGTATTTGCATGTCAGGCGTTTAGCGAAATATGGGCAGCTGCATTCTTATGTCTCCAATGCTCGGGTGTTAAGTGTAATTTTCCAAGTGCCGTAGTACACCTGTTGAAACAAGTCGAAATTGTCCCTCTTTCCAAGAGAATGCACGCTATTTTGTGCACAACTTGTCATGACAACTTCAGGAGTGATCGCCTTGCGCGAAGACGACTTAGGAAAAAACTCGGCGAGCACTGATAACTTTCTGTAGGTAGTCGAACGATTTGAATCGGAGGGGGGCTCAAAAATCTTGGAGTTTGAACACACTGTTTAGGAGTGCGTGAGGTAGCGGGATCTTTGGAATTGTTCCGTAGTTCCATGTGCCCATGTGTAATGTGATTATCAGACGATCTGATAGTGCTGACGCCCTATTCTGGAGTTCATTTTATTTTAACCCGAAGAAAATGTGGCAATCGAACGAAACGATACAAAACCCCAAGGCAAATTTTCCGGACCCAGGTGGAGAAACGTCGTAGAAATTTCTAAACTTTACGGAATTTAATGCTGCTGATCACGAATGTACCATAACATGGATATTACCTCCTTTTGGTTTATTATTCTTGGAATAATACACCTGTTTTCGCGACGGAGGTCGACGTCTCCGATCGGCCTCAAAATTTGACATTATCCGTTTCAAGAGGTCTACATTCCAAATCCGAAATGTCCGTCCGCCGTACGCCGTCCGCCGTCCGGGCCGTTTTGGGCAGTAGGAATTTTTTTTAAAATCTAAAATTTTGGAAAAATATTCGGTTTCCATCTAGTTATGCCCGCAAGGTTTTCAGCCCGATCGCCCAAACCCGTGGGGCGCTATGGGGCTAAAATGGGGCTACAGGAGGGGTTTTTGAAGGCTTTTGGCTATGGGATCGAGTCAGGTGTCGTTTTCGAAGTATTTTTGGACGTAGAATCCATTTTTGGGGGTCCCGGAACGATCCGATTTCACTGTTGCGATTTATAGGGCTTTCATGGGGCTACAAATGGGATTTTTTAAGGATCCCAGGAGGTCAAATATTTTTCATGTAAAAAACAACAAATTTTGAAAAAAAAATTTAAAAAAATCCCAAAAAAAATTTTTTTTTTGAAAAATAATTTAAAAAAAAAAATTTAATTATTAAAATCCAAAAAAAATTTAATTTAATTTTTTCATTGACAGAGTTAAATTTCTGCCCAAGTAACCTATATCAAAGAATAATAAACCCTTGTGTAAAATTTGCAGCGTTTTCTACCAGTGCCTTCTCCGCTAACGAAGGTTGACGACCACTTCACCAAAACGATTTCTATCCGAGCTGAAAAATATCTGCTGCTCTACCAATTCCTGTCCATTGACGAATGTTCAGCAGCCACAATGCTCTCTGCCGGCCCACTCCCCTGCGGCTCCTCATGAGGCCCTGATAGGTATGCATCCTTTCGCAGCTTTATGGTGGTCAAGAGCTTGCATTTCAAATTGTTGTCCTGTAGAATATGCGTTCCGCAGGTCGTCCATCTTCAACATCCTCCGGATTAACCACATCTCAAAAGCCTCCAGCCTTAAGGTCGATCCATGCTTCTCAGTGATAACAGTCAATCCGTGGCCATCAGTGCTCCGTGCCCATTAAATGGCATCAATGATAAATTGTCCACACACCGTACATACCGTGCGGAGCACTGATGGCCACGGATTCACTGAAACACTGAAATGTGTGGATGGACCTTTAAGCGTCCACGATTCGACACCATACATCAAAATAGAAAGACTGTCAGTCTTTCTAGTTCGACGGCATTTGCGTTCGAATGATGAATCGTTTATGGATTTCATCATCAGTATCCCACCTTGTTCTGTGAACCTTTCTTTGTGATACGATCACATGGTTGCAAAGCTACGTGGCAACGATAGCTGGCCAAAAATTTCTATCAATCATTTCGTTCTATCTATTGTTCAATGCACTTGGCGTTTAGCTAATTAAAGCCTTATTCCTGAAGGTTTATTTCATCACAATTTAATTAGCTAGTCAGCGAGACAGCGACTGTGACCAAGTTCAAGAAACACAGATTTCACCAGAACCTGATGATTCCAGCCTCCCACTTGGCTACGACGCGTCGCGACGCTGCAGATCCTGACTCTCGGACGCAACCTCCTGAGTTGAGAAGATCTCAACGACCGAGGAAATTGCCAGCCTGCTCGCAAGATTACCTCCTCAATTAAAGAGGGGAGAATGTGCTATACGATCACATGGTTGCAAAGCTACGTGGCAACGATAGCTGGCCAAAAATCATTTCGTTCTATCTATTGTTCGATGTACTAGGCGTTTAGCTAATTATGTAAAGCCTTATTCCTGAAGGTTTATTTCATCACAGTGAGAAACGCACATCTTGGCTGCACAACAAGCGTCTCATCTTGATGAATGCTACACGAGCGATCTCAATCCGAGCCCTCAACTCCCCATGCAATGACCAGTCCACCGACAACAGCGGTACCAGATACCTGGAGCGGCCAACCTGCTCAAGAGGCTGACCCATAACTGCTACATGCCATTCTTTCAGCGTCTGCGCCTGCTCCTCTTTTGAACATCCTCTTTCTTGTGTAATTCTTCGCCGAATAGGATCAAGATGATCAAAATGTTAACTGTCATTTAAGTAACAGTTATTTTGGTCCTAACTAATTAAATAACCTTAATAATATAATTTTTAAGTTAATTATTAACTAAAAATATTTATAGTTAGGCTAAAGTACTATAACAGTCAAGGTGCCAGTGCTCAAACCCTTTATTGAGTAATCGAATGTGATTTCCGCCCAACAAACGCTTCCGCATTGCGAAGAACGATCAAGGTAACAATGTTTCAAAAGGTTTTGATGATAATTTCAACCGTAAGAACGGTAAATCAGTTTTTGTTGAGAAACACAAAAGGGGGAAGCATGAAACTGTCTTTTGGCCATGACTTTTGAAACTGTACCCTGACATTTGTCCACCTAGAATGGTGGCTTCGGCAGCCGAGAGAAAAAACCCACCCACCGAATTCCGATTCGATAAAAGTCAAAATTACGCCAAGGAGCGTGCCACAGACAGAACTCAAAATCGTCAAAGTGGTTACTTTGACACCTCAAGCATTCGGAAGTGATCCTAATCCCCAAAAGTGCCCTGGTTATTCCTACTCTGTGCCGCTAAACCTTTTCCATGTTGATTAACAGCTGAATGTTACCTGAAACGAATAACAATCGGGGTTTGATGCAGTGAAATTGCGAGAGGACTGGGTAGGGATGTTTGGTACTTTTAAGGGGGAACCGGAGTGGATTTGCCGAACAAGTGTGCGAGAGAGAGGGTAGATGCTCAAAAGTAGATCCAAATTAACTCGGCATCTAATTGATCAATTTCAATTCTGAAAAATGTTTTGAGCTCAGGACTCCAATCCTGAAGAGGCCAACGTTGAATTTATTTTTTAATTATTGATTTAGTCATTAATTACAAATTAATCAATTTTTATTACTGAATTTTCGGTGATTAATTGATCGAAATATTCAAAAGTTGGCTTATACCGCCCTTGCAGTGAACCTAAGGAATTAGCAGGCATTTTCAAATTCAATTTAAACCTTCAGATAGCGGCGGAATCCGGTTTCCCGCCAAAATCAGTCACTCCGAATAAGAGTTCGGCTGGAATAGGGCGAGGAGGGCTGGGGCGCGCAAGTTCGGAGAAACCTCGGTGGACTTCACCCCTTCATAGATGCAGACTTTTTTTCCATTCTTTTTTTCTCGGACCGTTTATCCAGCTTGTTTCAATGTTGCTAAATGCTCTACACTGACGATATTGAATTATTTTGACCGGACCAGAGATAACAGAAAACCTGTTTCCAACAAAGTAATAAAAAGTAAAATTCATAAAAGTCAACAAAACAGATCCAGTTTGAAAAATGCACACATTATAAATAATAATAATAATAATAATAATAATAATAATAATAAAATAAATAAATAAATATAAATAACATATGAAAAAAAAAAGCAAAAAAGATAGAAAGAGACTCGGGACTAATCTGGAATTTTGAAGATTGCAACTATAGAAAACGAATAAAGTAACAGTTACTTAGTTACTTATAAAGTAAACTTATACCTAAGTAACTTATCAATTTCGGGGAGGGTATCAAATTTTTTTGAAGTCCAAATCAATGATGAAAATTATAAAGTCCCTCAGAAATTTTCAGCGTGGATCTCTATCAAAATTGACTACCAATTTATAGGAAATTTAATGCTCGTTCACTTTTGGTTTATTATTCCTGGAATATTACACCTATGTTTTTGCGACGGATGTAGACGACTCCGATCGGCCTCAAAATTTGACATTGTCCGTTTCAAGAGGTCTAGATTCCAAAACCGAAATTTCCGTCCGCCGTCTTGGGCCGTTTTGGGCAGTAGAAATTTTTTTTAAATCTGAAATTTTGACAAAATAGGTACTTGGTTTACCATCCATTTGTGCGCGCTAGGTTTTGTAGGCTTTTGGCTATGGGATCGAGTTAGGTGTCGTTTCTAAGTATTTTTGGACGTAGAATCCATTTTTTTGGGTCCGGGAACGATCCGATTTCACTGTGGCGATCTATAGGGCTTTCATGGGGCTGAAAATGGGATTTTTGAATAATCCCAGGTCAAATGTTTTATAGTAAATATTTTCCAAGTAAAGAACAAAAATTTGTGAAATGAATTCGTTTTGATACAGAATTAAATTTCTTCACAAGTAACCCAAATCAAAGAATAATAAACCCTAATGTAAAATTTGCAGCGTTTATGATAGTGAATTACGCAGAACGCATAGTTTCGGACTTACCTACACGAAAAAAGTGAAAACGCTGCAAATTTGCGTTTACTATTCTTTGAAATACTTGTGCAAAAATTATTTCTGTGCCAATGGAACAAATTTTGGAAAAAACATTTTTTGGATTAAAGAAAAAAATTTCTTTTTCAAAAATTCTCTATTTTTTGCTTGAAAAATATTCAATCACCTGGGATCCTTCAAAAACCCCATTTTTAGATCCATGAAAGCCCTATAGATCGCCACAGTGAAATCGGATCGTTCCGGGACCCCGGAAATGGATTCTACGTCCAAAAATACTTCGAAAACGACACCTATCTCGATCCCATAGCTAAGAGCCTTCAAAAACCCGCTGCCATAGCCCCATAGCGCCGCACGGGTTTGAGCGATCGGGCTGAAAACCTTGCGGGCACAACAGTTGTCTAGTTACTAGATGGTAAACCGAGTATTTTGTCAAAATATCAGATTTTTAAAAATTTCCTACTGCCCAAAACGGCCTGGACGGTGGACGGCGTACGGCCGACGGACATTTAGAATTTAGAAATTAGATTATAGATTAGGATACACAAAACTGGTGGAGAAGGCCGAAGGTAACATGAATCCATGCATCGCGGCAATAACAGCTCCACCAGGTTTTGCGACAAGACTCAAAAGAAGACATCTCAGACATAATCGTATCACTACTCTCACTCATAACAACCAGGACATCCCATCCCAATCAAACTAACAGAACAACCCATCCAAAAAGCTCATCGAAGCTAGTGGAGAAAATAAAAAACTTTTGACTTTGATAGATTAGGCACAATTATTGTAATACAATAATAATAATTATTATTAGTAAGTATTATTTCAATTATTATATACTAAGTGTATAATAAGTCATATTATACAATAGTATATTGTAATAAAAAGCTAAATCATAATACATATTATGATATTATGTTGGGTAAAATTCTAAGTTTTGTATTTTTTCCTCTCAAAATAATATTCAACTACATACAAAGAAGATATCATCCACCTAATATAATATATCTGTAGCCGCCCGTGAAAATAGAAAACCAAAAATTTAGGGTAGCCTAAAAATTTCGATCGCCATCTGCTTCAAATCCGATCAAATCTGATAGGCTCAAGCTGAAACACCAGGCGTGAGAGAGGAATCAAAGAAAGTATGTAAAAATAAAAAACTTGCCGCAGGTACAAAGGGCATCCTGGTGTTTGTTGGTTTGAGTAAGTGGGGTGATTGAGGAGGGGGGGGGGGGGGGGTGAGATGAGTCACCAAGCTCTCCCTTCACGGCCCGTTTCAACTCACTCCGCTAATCTAGCATAATTCTGGAAACCGGATTCCGATCGCGTTTTTTGATGAAATGATTAGTTTCGGCGAATAATGTTCATTTCTTGATGTTCTTCAGGGTGGTATAAGCTGAATTTCTTCCTCCACCTCATAATGAGCTAAATTCAAAAATTGGCTAAAATTCAAAATTAAATATTTATTTAAATAGAAGCAATTTCGAAAATGTTGCACGTTGGCCTCTTTTTGATAAGTATAGTAAAGAGATTCCCGTTGGCCGTTTCAAAAAATATTGTTTGGTTGCTCTGCTAATTTGGAACTACTTTTGAGCGAAAATTGGGTTTAATTCGGGGCGACTGGGGCGCCATCTCTTATCTGCGAATCTCACCAAACCCCACTCCGGTTCCCCCTTAAAGTATCGATACATCTAGACAGTATCAAAAAGTATCGATACTTTTCAAAAACGCCAACAAATGTTTACTCAGAGCTAAAGCTTGAAAACCTCCTGAACCACAGCCTGGCAGGTGGCAGGGACTCAATAAGTGCCAGTGTGTCCCCAGCCTATTCGTGGTGTGAGACTCTTCAGGCACAGTCCAGCAGAAGGTGTGGGACTCTTTATGCATAACCCTGAAACGGTAGAGGGACTCCTCGTGCATACCTAGCAAAAGGATGCAGAACGCTTCATGTGTAAAAACTCTCAGGGATTTTTCAAGCATGTGGCCCGTCTGCGCTCGTTTTACACACCTTGAACCATGCAAGTGAAAGTCCTGCGCTCATTTTACTCAACACCGGCCTAACTGTTGGCTGATTGGGATATGCGAACAGCGAGTTCCCCTCTTTTAAATCAGAATTGAAATGCGGACTAAGCTGGCTTATCGGTCAATTGTTTAATCTCCCGTAGGATCTTCGACTTCCTGATTGTGATAATATCATATTATGCGGACGGAAGTAGAGGAAACAGTGGAGTTTTGACACTTACGTAAAACCCCGAAGTAAGCAGAGATTAAGAAGCATTCGTTTCATAAAGAGAGTTACCTGTTTACCCCGACATATAAAAAAGACGGAAAAGCAACTCGATGGCACGACAAAGGATACGGCAGAGGAATAATACATTATATATTATGAATTTTTACGAGAATTGAAAAAGTTGACGAGAAATTGACGAATTGATTGAATTTCGACCAAACTAGGTGACTTTAGGGAAACATCAGCCAACTGGGTTTCCTGGGTAACACTAACTGGCGGGAACAGCTTACGGGATAATCCTCTGTCCGCATATCACAGGTAGGTAAATCAAATGGATCCGCACTTCATATCCTCTGTCCGCATATCACATGTACGCAAATCAAATGGGTCCGCACTTCACATTCTTTTTTTTTTTTTTTATCGCTGTCTGCAACTCACGATTTCCCTAACTGTTATTCCCAGAGCTCAATTTACAATCTACCTTCCTAACCTGGACTCATTGATGCCATAATTAATGCAGCGATCGCCGATGCACTGGCAGCACCCGTCGTGGAACCACCTGCGCAACAAAAACACATGATAAAAGGTAATATAATAAACAGCAGCCACGTCAGGTTGGCCAATTCTACCAAAAATGATTTTCTATTGTATTTTATCGTTTCACCTGTAGCTGGCAGCTCCCATAGACTGGCACGAGCCTTTACACTTGTTCCACGACATGCACTGCGACATGTAAGCGACCGTACAGTTCAATGTCACTGTGTCCTTAACGGGGTTCACTTCTTGGGCGTTGTTTTCTGAAAAGAAAAATTCCAAAGTTGAGGGCGAGTTGAACAAGTTTGATTAATTTTGTACTCGATAATTCTTCAATGCGGATTCTGGGGGACCCTCCCGGAACAACAGAATCTGTACAATATCTGATACAGTAATGGGCTCGTCATTAGATTGCAATTTCTGTTTTATCCAACGCATAGGTATAAATCTGATATTAACGTCGTCGGGGCGGCAAATGGATAAACACGCGACAAACAACCCGTTTGGAAAAACCCAAAGTGCGACCCGAAATCGAGAGATTAGAGTAAAAATAAACTGTTTGTTGCTCTAAAATTCGGGTCAGGGCGGTGTATTATGATGTAGGTAACTTCCACGGAAGAATCGAATGGAAAACCACTGAAGTGGACAAGTCCGGAATAATCATAATCTATTCTGAGTCCAAATACATAAACACTCAGAAAATAAACTATACAATATTGACTACTTAAGGGGGGGGGGGGGGGGGAAGGAGTTATTAAATTCAAACTGAAATTGAAATTGAAATTCAAGTTATGAATTTATAAGCCATTTCAAGAAATCAGAAGGGGAAGGCCGAAAAATGTATCGGGCCTCAGGTGGGACTCGAACCCACAACCTCCGCATTACCAGTGCGACGCTCTAACCAACTGAGCCACCAAGGACCACAGCTGAGAAAGAGAGCCGGAGATTGAAGGCTCAAACTGTCCCCTGCCCCCAATACTGATTCAATTTAAATTTCAGTATGAATTTAATAACTCCTTCCCCCCCCCCCCCCCCCCCCCCCCTTAAAATATAAAACACTGCATGAGGGAAGCAGGTCATAAATTCCCTCAAGTCATTCCTGTAATATTGACTACTGAATTGCCACAATTAGGAACTCAGAATCGGGACCAGAATAAGGGAACCGACTATCATGCAAACAGGAGGGCCTCGCTTCGCCGGCCACTAAACTAGGGCCAGCGGCAATTGGTTACCGGTAAACAGACTCAGTTAGTCGTGACAAGACCATTATCTTGAGGTTCGCGATGAGAGATTTATCGGGTCTCGAGAACAACCTGCCCGGGAGGCTTATGATTCCGTCTCGTACCCTCATTCAATCGGAGACGCTAATTTGGAGTAAGCTGCCTAGGACTCCGTCCCCTTGAAGTTAACTATCCAGTGACGGTGACTCGGTATCGGCGCTCGTGTTGGCGCGTGTGGATTTGTCAGTGTCAACGTCAGAAGCGATGTCGTCGGTGCCAGCCAAGTTGGTGCCAGCCAAGTTGGTCCCAAGCTGGCTTTAGCGGACGTAGCGAGCTTTTGTGCGAACTCAATGGGGGGTTTGCATGTATTTTTTTCTATTTTTTTTTCTGAATGTACTCCCTTAGAATGTAGGGGATACAGTAGTCAGCCGCCTGAAATCGTTCCCAGAAAATTTAAATAATTTAACGAAAATTACGGCGTTTGAAAAACGCAGGGGGAACACGGCCATGGAGGGAGCGTGACGTCACTACCTATTTTAGACCTAACAGGAGGGGATTGCTCCGCCCAGGGTTGCTACTCCACTACTCATCACAGAATAAAATTCAATTGAGCCGTGAATCCTCCTGATACGTAAGGCTTTAAACTTCAAGTATCGTGTATTATAATTTAAAGCTAATTATGTTTTCCGTCGTATCGTATGTAGTATAATAATTATAATTATAGCAATTATTGCTATAAATTTATCATATAAGCTGACGACACTAGCGCTCCTGGTGAGAGATTCACTGGAACAGTGACGTCACTACCTAAAGAGTGACTGGTGGGAAACCCCTGCCGATTCAAAATGTGCGTTTCGTTTTTTCGTTATATCTCCTACAATGATTTTTTTTCGTTGACATTGGAGGCTGTGCAAGTTACTTTTTAGCCATATTATTGAATGGTAGGGAAGAATTCCAAATCTAAAATCAATGCAAACCCCCGATTGGCCACTAGATTACTATTGTTTTATTGCTTGATTATTTTTGTTTGTGACGCGCTTATTCTCTTAAGTTAGAACCTACCCTTTTTGACTATTGCTAGTGTGCAATAAATAACCTACATTGAGCTTGTGATTGAATCCACAACAAAGTAACCGAGAGAGAACCCTATAAGCCAATCGACCGCGACTGGGAGGGCGTCCTATACTTTCCTCAAGCCAAACAACAGCGGCCGGGAGGGAGTCCTAGATACTATACTTTCGTTAAGCCGCTTTAAGCTTTTAATGAGCACACGGGACGGAGTCCTGGTCCCCCCACCTGCCCAAAGTCAAATTTCCTGGAGTCTCCCTCGACCCAAGGCTTGAAGGGAAGTACCATTGTACTCACCTCATTTCAAACCTTAAAAGCTACACCTTTCTTGAGACTTCTTTCTGAGATGCTGACAAATGCTCCTGTCCTAAGTGAGTAATATGCTTATTTCAGAGCAGAGCTGTCTAAGCAATTCTCTGTTGGGGACACTCCCCCTGCTCCACTATTTTCGCATCCCAGAGAAAAACTGTACGGCCTGTAGCTGGTATTCGTTACCGAGAAGATTATAGAACAGCATTCGCAATAATGCGCGGTGTGAGGTTGCCGGGATTGACGGTCTTGTTCTGTCAAGATTTGTTTTATCAACCCGGCACCCACCGTAAAAATTTGGCAGCTAAATTGTTTTAGGTTGCGACCGGGAGGATCTATCCTACGAGCTGCCGATCCTCCTTTTATTACTTTTATTTCGCCCATTTTAAATTTATCAAGTCATTCCATTGGGTCACTAACTTTTGATTTCATTGATTTAACTCATTATTATTCCTATCTAGCCCATTTAATTTACTCTACTTATACTTTTAACAATGTAGCACCTTCTTCCTTCTTGTGGCACTATCCTTCGTTGGCACAACTTCTATCCACTTCTGAAAATTGGCCCATCAAAACCAAAATTGACCCCAAATAGACCTAGTAATCGTTATTTTGGTGGTTCAACGCCAAATATATTTTATTGTTCGATAACTACCGAAAGTAAATTGCAGGAAATGCAGAAAGTACATTTAAATTGAAATAACGTAGCTCCCAGTATTATTGTCCTCCCAGGTTGGCCAAATCCCACACTATGCGCCGGCAACTTTGCCCAAATCACCTTATGAGCGCTTGCAACAACCGTTTGAAGAGCAGAAATGTTTCATCTTGTTTAATGCGCTCCTTGAAAAGGTCGGAATTTCGCATTTCTAACAGCAACATAATATTATTCGGAATCATCACCCTTTCAACCCCCTTACACCATTTGTCAATTCGAAAATTTGTATAGTTAAGAGCAGATCTGTTACAGAATTTTTTGAGATTTTGAATGAAAGGGGAAAATATTACGTCCCGCATCGAAAGTTGGGCATCGAGCCACTAGAGCACGCATTGATGTTTATGTTTACACTAACGACAGAGCAACCCTGTTCACACCATTTCACGTCTCCAAGAACTGTGGATCGCTAAGTGTTGACTGATGAGAATTCGAAAATGTTCCGTATAAAGTTGTTGAAGAATGAAATCCAGCTCCAAAAGATACTGAACGTCATAAAAAAATAAATTAATTAAAAAAAATGAGCCACATTCTGCGCAATTTTCAATCCATTACGACTCACGGAGACTTTTATATGGTAGAATTCATTTATTGAAATGTTTTTTTGTTAAAAGATATGTTAACCATGGCAGCTTGAAGGTATTGATCATAGAATAAAGTAATTGTCCAGCTTGTCCAACCAGAATCGCTGTGTCCTCTTAATTAAGGATTATTTCAGCATGTTCAGCATTCAATGGTAAAGTTTTTGGAAGAGCAAGTCTTCATAAAAGGGAACAAACGTCCCCCCCTACAGGTAGTAGTAGTACAGACCCCCGCATCTCATCAAAAAGTTGCCTGCGGGGTTCCTGAAGGTCAAAATTGTTTGATCCAAGCATGAGTCGCGCTGCAGCAGCAGGCAATAAAACCTCCGTCGTCAGGATGTCTCCTATGACGTTGGCACTTAGCAACCTTTCAACAATCTGTTTACCGGAGGACCAAATTCGAGTTGAAGGGGGAGCCAATTGCGGTCCCAACTCATGCTCTAACCCTGGCCTCATTAAATTTTTCCGGACCCAACTCGGGTTCATCCATGGAATGAATGGCTTCAGGGAGGGGCAGTGGTCCCTCATGACATTGCGTGGATGAAATCCTTAGTGAACAACTTTTTTTGTTACTAGGTAAGTACCGAATGAAGGTAGTGGAAGCATTGTTTTCACTTTCGGGATCGAAAAAATTTGTGTCCTCCACAATTACAATTTCCACTTGCATTTTGTGTTTCAGAACCTCCTGAGCCAATTTAGTTCCGTGTCTGTCCTCATTTCCATGTTACAGCAATAACTTCGAAAATGTTGATCCGATTTTGATCAAATTCTCAGGGATTGTGCGGATTTGGCCACTTGAGGTCCCATATAAACTTTATGACGATTGAATCAGCGGAACGCTGTGCGCCGGCGCTAACGTGTAATTCCTTATAAGGGCATAACTTCCACAATGTTGATCCGAATTTGGACAAATGTTCAGTGATTATGCAGTTACAGCCCCTTGATGTCCCAGAGGAATTTCATGATGATTAGGCGCTCTGCGCTTGCGCGAACTTAATTTTTTGTTAGTCTTAAATTTTGTGGTGACCTAATAATCCAATTTGGCTGTATATCGGGGTAGTCTTCGAACGCGAGGAAGCTGTATTATGCCATGTCCCCTTGGTAGTGTATTTTTCAAGTGCCATTTAGGTAGTGTATTTTTTGGGTAGTGTCATTTCTACCGTAGAAATTCTACGACATACTAATTTTCCACAACCTGTTTGAAAGTTCCTATTTCTAAGCTCTTCCCTCATCTGTATGAGAACCTATTCTGTTTCGAAAACCATTACCTACTTTTAAGAGCATTTTGCTGAAATGACAAGGTTTCTGTACTAGAACGTACTACAGGTATCCAGAAATTATGAACCAAAAAATACGTCATTAAATAATTACGGAGGGCTAGCATTCGTGCGAATTTCATAATAACAAGAAAATCTTTTAGTTTCGATAACAGAAAAAATTAAGGGCTGAAATGATCTCACTTTGGGCGGAGGGGGGGGGGGATATAGGGTTTTCTCAGAATTAAATTTTGGATATGGTATTTTTGAGACTTTATAATATTATTATATTATTATACTGATTCGATGACGGCAAAAATGGCCTGACTCGTTGCAAGGTTGGCTGTCTTGAATCTCGCAGACCATTAAAAAACGGGTGAAAATTAGAACGTCACGTCCCACTCAGAGGCCCCGGAATACAAATTTCATTTTCCTCTATATCGCCCTCAAAATAATGGAGACGACTTTTCATGCATGACCTTTCCAGGAAAAAAATTGAAAAGAAATAATTCCGGCTTATGAAGTTTTTTTGAGTACTGCTCACGCGTCTAAACGACCAACACCATACTGGTATGGCCCACAGTTCTTCACTGTTCACAGTTGGATGGGACTGATAGTGTCTAGATCGACGCATTGCTGTTCGGTTTGAAGGGCTACTCCACAGAAGAGGCGCAAAACCAGGGGTTCAAACTGGTTTGAAATCCTGTAGAACCAGTTGCAGAGCTTCGTTTGAAGGGATAATATGTTAAAAAGCTGCAGAATGTTTGAAGGGCGACAAAACTAGTTTGATGACTAATGACTGAGTTTTATGCTTGAATTTAATTTTTATTATTCCTATTTTTTAAGTGGTATAGATTGCGCTAGTGGTGGTAGCATTCTATAATGATACGGCTGGCTGAATAGTTACCCTGATAGTCTGGTGCCGATGTCCTGCTTTTATCAAAGTGAATCTGACAACCCTAAACCAACCCCCAATCCTGCGTGTCAGTAATTATTGCTATGGTCGAGCAAAGCGAATGGCGTTCATGATCCAGCTCCTACAAACGATCAACTTTTTAGATTGAGTTTCCCTCAAGACTTCGTTTCAATACTAGGGTTTGCTAATTATTCGAACCAACACCCAAATACGCCGAAAACGCTGTCCCTATGTGCCATAGTAACCCAACTTCGAAATTCCTGCCGGGCTGGGGAACCCCGGTGGTCCAATTATCTCGACACCTTTTGGGGCCATCGTCTACCTGAAAGGGCTCGAAATGGGTCGTAAAAACGCATCAAGCTAAAAGTCGACCGCACGACGTGAACTGGAGGGCGACCGAGTATCGCGTACGAAAAACGCGTCTGCCGAAACTTACGCATTGTATATTTGACTTCTCGGTTCTGATGGGGTTTGAGATGTGCTATGTCGAAATCCACAGGGAAAGTGAAGGTGATCCATCGCTGCTGCTGAATGTCCGGCTCTGCCGTCAACGCCTGCAAAACATATTCACGTCAATTGGGAACTTCGGAATGCAGACGGTTGAATTTTAGAGAAGCCAACATGACGCCTACGATGTAACGGCCAATCTGAGGCCCGCATAAATCGATTCTACGTCCAAAATTACTTTAAAAAACGACACCTCACTCGATCCAGCCCCAAATCCTTAACAAAACCCTCACATTGTAACCCCTTAAGAGCCTCACAAAGCACAGCAATATGATTTGACTGATCTGAGACTCTACCAAACGATCCTTCGTCCCAAAAAACCTCAACACAATTCGACTACTGGACCAAAGCCCTTCAAAAAACCGTCATGTACCTCTGAACTAGCCCCAAGGTGTAGTCGGGCAGGACTAGAACTCTAAAAAAGCTTGTAAGTCCAAAATTACTAGCGTCGAAAACGACACTCAACTGATTATAACCCTTCAGAGATGTCAACTCTCGGACTCCCCATTGAGCTCTACTCAAGGGCGTTCAAAGGTATGAAGCGTGTCAAATCTTGTAGTTAGTAACTGTTACTCGTCTGTCTGTGGCTTATTATGAAACAGATATTCACCTGGAAGAGGTTGGGAAGGGCTTCAGGTAGATCTTCGACGTGGGATTTTCTGGAGAGGGCGCTCACGGTGTAGTTCGGCTTGGGGCACATTTCTGAAAATGAGATTCAATCATTCAAGAGAAACATTCTGCTAGAAGAGTTGAGTGGTTGTCAGTTCGACTGTTGCATATTTGGGGTCATCAAGCAGTTTGGCAATATCTGTTATTACTGTTACAAATCCACTGGCTTACAGCTACACAAACCTCTGTAAACACTCACCAACGCAAGAACAACATTCGCTGTACAAATGATTTAAACAGTTGAAACACTCCTTGCAGCACGAGCAATTCTTCAGGTCGCACTTGCACGACTGGGTGATCATACATTTGGACACGATGGAGGCGCAGACTGCTTCGTTGCAGCCGTCAGCCGTCGTCGTCAAGCAGACCAAAACCAGGAAAGCCGTCAGGCTCAAGACGAAGACGTTCACAAGGAAAACAGTTCCCGAAGACGACGGCAAACTGCTCGGAGGTTTTTCCATGGCGACAGTCCGGGATTTACCGAACGAAAATAACAGAAAACCCCGATCAAAACGGAAGACGATGATCACAATTAGAACGGTCGACTAGTGGGCAAATTTTGAGGCATTTGTGAAAACAAAGCGAGCGAAGACCACCAAACAAGAGACTTCCGAGTAAAATAGGAAATTCCTGGAAGTGGATTCCGCCAGTGTTGCCGCGAAAAAGAAGAACATGGACTCTACAGTTTTCGTTCCGTGTCCGCAATGTCTGTGGCTGAGTATTTAGCGTCCTCTATTGAGCGCTATTTTAACTTCACTTTGGACGGTTTCCCGCCTTCAGTAGTCAGTAACACAAACGTAAAACTCTGCAAATAATAATTATTTTACAATAATTGTAAAAATAAACCTTCGTGTAAAATAATTTTACAATAATTATTATTGTAAAATTATTTTACACGAAGGTTTATTATTCTTAGACATAGAAGAACGCTGCAAATGTTACAAAAACGTTGCTATAGAGTAATTGCGCAAAAATTAATTCTGCGTCAATGCAAAAATAAGCGTAATTAGCAAAATTTTGAAAAAAAAAAACTTTTTCTGTACAATGTTTGGACCGGTGGGTTGAAAAATGGATTACGCGTCCAAAATTACTCGTACGACACCTCATTAGACCTCCTGGGTTCCTTAAAAAATCCCAATTATAGCCCCACGAAAGCCCCACAGATCCCCACGGTGAAATCGGATCGTTCTGGGACACCAAAAAATGAATTATAGGTCATAATAATACGAAAAATATCCATTAACAAACATTAACTTCAAAAAAAATTTTTAAGAACAATTGGATGAAACATCGGTGGATGGAAACATCGATGTATCGATACATCGGTAGCCAAACATCGATGTCCACAAAACATCGGCACCCAACCATCGATGGAACTATATTGTATGCGAGCTGCCCTGTAAATTCAAATTGTATTAAATAACAATAATTGTTATAAAATTAATTATTAATTTTATTGTTATTGAATGATGAAATTCTTCTAAGAAGTCGTTCTCTCTCCCTAACCAACTCATTCTAATTTTTAATTAAAATAGCCAAGGTGTTTATAGCTGCTCAAATTAAATAAACTCCTTGAAACCTACGCTCATTGTTGTTGTTGTACATCAGAAATTCCTGATGCTCCTCATTTTTCCATCAATTTTCAAGTTAAACTACTTACCTTCTACTGTACCTATGCGACTGGATGGTGATTCTCTCTTCTAAGGTAAGAAACGAAATTGTAATGATTACAGTTTCGATACGATAATTATTATCGTATTTACATGCATGTAAACCATGGTTCCTCGTAAAAAAAAAAAAAAAAAAAAAAAAAAAAAAAAAAACTAGGTATTTTGAGCCTTTGGCCAACATTACAAAACATGCATAATATGCTTTTGCCTACATTACAAAACATGCATAATATGCTTTTGCCTATGATCGAACGCATAATAACTACAGGTGACATCACTCCCTAGCAATGGATGTTTATCGGTATCGCGCATATAATAATAATAATAATAATTATTATTATTATTATAACAATTATTATTATTATTCAATAAATTATTTATTGCATGATACATAGGAACGGTTCCCTCAGAGCTAGTAATTTTCGTTTTCACTCAAAGATTGTTTTTTTCTGAGCTGTGGTTCTAGACCATAAGACGGTTTAGAAATAAACCGAAACGTTGGCGCAAAAGATCCCTGAAGTTTTTTTCTGAACCTCGGAACCCCCGAATATTTCATTATCCCTCCGTTCGGAACAAAAATATCGATAGGTCCGATAATATCGAAGCTCAAATACCGATGACGATGTATCGATATATCGTAAGCTAAATATTGGTATTTTGTTGCCATCACTAATCATGGGACTATCATAATACCCAGGCATGTAAGACTTACATTGTAAGTCTTACATGCATGTATTTACTTACATTGTAAGTAAATACTAGTCTAGTAATACTAGAGCATTGTATTACAATGTAGAAGCTTTAAAATGCTCAAGTTTAATGTTAACTCCCTATTACGCTCGCACATGCGTACCTTGCAAAGAGTTGGATAATATTCCTATGTACATAATATTATTATAACATTATGGTATGATAGCTCATGTGTGTTGAAGTGGTCGGTGTACTCTCTCTTCTTTGTGACTGCCATCGGTTCAGTTTCTTCTACTTTTGACGAGCCAACTGTATAGTTCGATTCTCATACTGTTTCCATCTAGACATATTGGTATAAGGCTACTGGGCTTCTATTCAACAGGTCATGTCGGTTTTCTGTAGCATCCTGTTACCATTTTTGGAGACCTTATCCCACAGAACACCTCCTGTGTTACAAATCCTTCGTTACTGTGACGTAAAGCTGTCAGGAATGTCAGTTTCACTGTGGGCTATCCTAAGGGAGGCCTGCTAGTTGTTTTTTAAAAATAAATTTCTTCGCAAAATTCAATAGTAAATGCAAAATCATCCCGCACGATGATAAGATATCTCTGACACGGCAAACGGACGTGACAAGAGTCGTAGGGCGGCCGCCCGTGCCACGCCACTTCTGTGTAGGTACATTGTACCATAAATGGTAGGTACGATCAAATTTTGATTACAAGGGAAGACGCGAAAGGGACAAAAGTCGGCGCCCGACGTCCGTTCTGTGGGCCTACGACTCTTGTCACGTCTGTTTGCCGTCTCTCGTGGCGTGCCAGTTCAGTGTCAGAGACATCTCATCATCTTGTGGGATGATTTTGCGTTTAATACTGAATTTTGCGAAGAAATTTATAAAAATTCGTGTTTGTATGATTACAATCGTGCAGATTACCTATTGTAATTAGACCAGGCCTGGTAGAAAATCGCGCAACAGTTCCCCTTCTTCAGCCACAATGGATGAAATTTATCGTCTCTTTTTTCAGATTAGCCAAGTTTTGCAAATCCAGCACCACATCTTCGTCACTGCTTGAAAAATGCATGTTGCACATGACAAAACCAGCTTACTGGCGTCCTTTCTCACCAGTGACCCACCCCTTCTGTGTGCATTGCATGGGTCACGTCGCCGCCACTTCCGTGCTTGGTCAGCGCCACGTCGCGACGCCGCCTGACGCCCGTTCTGTGTGAATTGGGCCTAAACGTTAAACAGAGCCGCCGTATGTACTCCCCGAAACCGGTACACCCCTGATTTACCGTCATACCCCATTGTTCACTTTGGGCTCAATGTGTTGTTTACATTGGTGTGAGGAACTACCATCATTCAACCCAATCCACACGACTGCTCTTGAGCTCCAAACCATCTCGAATGTTTAGTTATGGTTTGGTCTGCACATAAATTAGGCAGATGATTGTGCCTCTTCCGTGTGCAAATTGCATTTCCTAATAACCCACTCCTAATCAAAAACATTCTTTCATCTGGCTCTAAGGGCTTTCTATAAATCAAAGCCCGATTCATTCAATATTCATTAGAGAGAGAAGAGCAATTATGGCTTTAGGCCTGTGTCACAATCGCCAGGAAATAGCGGTAACAATTTCTTCTTCTTCTTCTTCTTCTTCTTCCTTCTTGGTCCTTCACAATGAGACGATTATCTGTAAGCTGGTTAGACAGCTCCGGGCCGTTCATTTTGAGTAGACTCGGGTTGGAATTTTCGTTCTGCCCAAGTTCAAGGGCCTCTGAGGCCCAAGAGTTCCCGATCTGGGCAGCGGGCCCTATCAGGGCTCCCTTTGTTCGCGTGCGGTTTTGACAGACACGATCCAGCGGGCAGCGTCATATTGTCATATTGAAGGCCGTGGTTTGTGCGGTGGGAGAACGAATAAGAAATAATTCGTATTTTCTGCTCTGGTGACGACACCAAATAGAAGTAGTAGAACGTTGTGAGTCTGTTTTGTTACCATTAAATTTTTGTAATTAAATAGTCTCCATTTTTTGCAAAGTATTTAATCTCTTTTTTAAATCAAATGTTTGCAAAATACTTTAATCACACAAATGGATTTATATCGAAATATTCTTTCTGACGGCGTCGCGCTAGGGATATATAGTAGGTATCCGAATTACATTGGGTTGTTTTTCCGAGTGCGGAATGAAGTATTTGTGTTCAAAAGATCCACAGTTATCTTTCTTTCACAGCTGCCAATGGTTCTCAACCTTGAGCGGGAATAACCGTCTTTAGCACGTAAAAGAGGCGAGTAGTTGGGAAACGTCACCGTTATAATTTGTCCCTTAAAGCCTCCCAGAAAGTGCTGGGTCCCTCCCAAGTCGCCGTAGACCTCACAGAAGATCCAGTAGGTCTCAGAAGGGGAGGAGGGTGTCCCTGGCGAATGTGTGATTTAACTGCAATTTCCGAAGTCGGCCTCAAAGATCTACGGGTTGCTTAACGGACAATTAATAAGAAATTAACGTCGCTTTCTGTGTGATATATCACATATATGTAACGCGGCAAAAATGCTTCAAATGATTTTGGGGGAAAATCGAATAAAAATAAAAATACAAATTTTCTGTACCTAATATGATGTTCTGGGAACACAGCGAACTGGGAATTCTTGTATTGCAAAATTTTTAGATTTTTTAAACGCAAAATGGATAATACAAAATTTGAAATTTGAGTCTGTTTTGTTGACATTTAGTGGTAACGAAACAGACTCACTCAAATTTCTAATTTTGTGTTAGAAGGGAATAGAGAAGGCTCTAGCACCATGAGATTCAGTTTTGGACGAAAAAAGGCCGATTGTCGAGATACCTACAATAATTATTATATTGACAATACAATAATTATTATACAATAGTTCCAATGTTACTGGGTTGAGTTCAATAATGCCAATCAGCTTCTATTACTCCGTTTACTCATTTCCCGACGTTTCAAAAACATGGTAGCTTTCATCATCAGGGGGGACAAAAAGGGGGTCCCCCCCTGATGATGAAAGCTCATCACAGGTCCTACTGCATTTAAATCAAGCAAAAAATTATTTTCGATGGGACTTCCCATTTTTTGCTTGATTTATCAGTTTATTCAGTTGATTGCGCCAGTTGCCAGTAGCGGATCCAGATCATCCTGACTCCCCCGCCCCCTTCCATGAAGTCTGCTCCTGCCAAGGTTTCCGTCCGGTCTCGAATATCCATCGGTGCCCCCCTTTAAAAAAATGCCACCAAAGGTTTTAAAAGGACTAATCCCCCAAGAACTGATCCGGTCTATCGGAGGCTGATCGCAAAAGGCGTTTACACGTTGCTGCAGCGACAAGTTAGGCCCTTCGGATCCCTCTAGAGTTTATAAGAAATAAAAAATATTGTCGATTCTCTCTACAATATTAGAATACATTTAATGCACACAAAAATGTTGGTCGTTTTAGTTATCGGACTGGCGTGCACAAGTGTGGCTGCTAAAGTGACGACACCCAACACTCTACCTCTACGTAAGTACCCTGTTTGCCTCTTAAACGTCAGTGATTGACTATTATTGCAATTATAGCTAGTCCCACTTTTAAGGATTTCGTCCGTGCATTACGCTTTTTGACTTTCATGTTTATTCACTTTTTTCTACATCAGCAAAGTACATCAAAGCCTGCAAAATTGGGAAGGACTTTGATTCTTGCGCCGTAAAAAGTGGACAATCGGCTTTAGCGACACTCGCCAAAGGTGAGTAAGAATCAAGAATTTTATTGCCAAGAACACAGATTGCATAGACAAAGTCATCCTTCCAGGAACGATTAACCAAAACCAAAGATTCGGACATTGCCGTTTATATTCCTCTTTTCGTATTATCTTTTCCTAGATTGTTTTCGTTTTCGATTCTGTTATTTCATCAGGCTAATTTCCTCGTTGTTTCCAGGGGATGGGAGGTACAAGTTGCCCGTCATGGACCCCATGTCTATATCGAAAATCACCGTGACGGACGGCGGGACCCGCAGCGCCTCGCTGAACATCACACTCAAAAATATCAAAATGGTCGGGTTGGGAGCGTCGAAATTCATCAGCTCCAAGTGAGTAAGAGGGAATCAATTAAAAACACGAAGCTGTTACGTCCGTCAACCGTTTATGTTTTCTGACGTCAGAATGGACTACGCCAAAAAGAAAGTCGACTGGGGATTTTACTCTGAGAGGTTTTCTATACTTTGCGACTACGAGATCAACGGACGGTTCCTGGTGCTCCCCATCGTCGGGAAAGGGCCTGGAAACTTCACTTTAAGTGAGTATTCGTATTGTTAATGCGTCATACTATGCTAGGCTTATGAGAGTAGTACAAATCCTCGTATGACGCCAGGTACCTACCCCCGTTAACAGCACAGCATGCTTCTACAATGATTAACACGATTAAATCGATAAACTTTTTGTATCCGGTTTCCAGCAAATGTGCACTTCTTGTATCACGTGGAATGGAAGAACGAAAAGAAAAACGACATCGAACACGCCGTCGTCACCAAAGTCAAGCTCACTTACGACGCGGGCAAAATATACATTTCCATGAAAAATTTATTCAACGGGGATAAAACTTTGGGTAAGTGTTCACTTGGTAGGTCTGAAGACCCCCGTTGGCTGTTTTGTGCCGAAAGCCGGCGATAACCCATTTTATAACTTGTGCGCAATGGCAAAACCACTACGAACAAGCTTAACAAATAGCGCCAAATTCGTGACAGGCGTTACTTCTCCTTGTTCTGAAGTGACATTGTTAAGTTGTAAAACGTTGAAAAGTTCACTCAAGTCCACGCTACTCTTTGTAGATTTCGCCCAATCTCTAAAATTACTTCTCCTTGTAGTAAAAGGGAGAAAATTGTTCAAAACGCCAAGTCAACTCGATTACGTTGTCCTTGTCTTGTTGAAAAACTCATCCCTGTACAAATGATTCCGTTATGAATATTATTTTTGCTTCACTTTTCCATGTTGACTGTTTGGGGAGTGTTAGAACTGACAAAAATCTCTGATGAAAATTATAAATGTTTATATTTTATTTCAAATTTAGGTGCACCTCAGATGCAAAAATGAATCCTTCACGATTCCGCCGCCAGCTTTACTTTTGCTTTACCCACTTAAATAAGTTGAAATATTTAATATTGTGTGATTTCTTCTCGATGCTACTACGATTTTGCTGCTTGATGTTGCTACTCGTACTTTCCCGCCACAAGTACTTTTTGCATTAATTCTTCATGCTGTTGGTTTAAAAAGTCAGCTTCAGTCAAAGCCGATAAAGTGCTGTCCCTGAAGCAAAAATCAATTCTTTACAAGTTCGCTCCTAGGATTACTTTTGACTAAACTTTTCACGTACATAGCTTGTTCAGGGAGGTGAAAACCATTTCAAAACGTTGTGTAATCTCTTCTTGAAGCCATGATTTTTCAATTTTCAAATATTTGTAGATTACTTCTTCCCGCAGTTGCCTGAGGGTGGTAGAGTGTAGGTGTAGGTCATTCAGGTGCTGTAATATAGTTTATTATGGTTTGGATTGCATTGTAAACCCGACCTAGTGAGCTTTAAAAATAACTTTTAAAATTATTTGGATATTGATACGGGCCAGTCAACATGGAGCGGCCTTTTTGATCCCGTGATGATTACGGGCATTTTTGATGCCCCCAAAATCTGAAAACATTTGCCCCGATCTTTCAACACTGCTTGATTGTTTTGGTTTAACTTTGGATCTGAGGATGTGCATTGTGCAAGGGTCTCCCGGCCCATCTTTTCAGGAGAGCCGATTTAGGGATTTGGCAGCGATAGGTATCTCGATGAGCGTCAAATAAGGAAATAATATTTATAATATACGATATTATCGTATTATATCGCCCATCTCTAGTCCCTACTCAAACTTGTGGCAATTCTGCCCTAGATATCTCTTCCTGATGCAAATCAGTAATCTTTCATTATACTGCTAGAAGCATTACTTTTGTTTTACAACAAAACCATTATATTTTACTGTTGATTTACTTCTTCATGAAGATTGTTCAACGAAAACCGATACGTTGTGCATAGTGTTCTTGACGCTCAAATGTTTGACTATTTTTTGCATTACTTTGGTTGAGTTTGGTGGAATGATGGTCAAGTCAAACTCGATTATGTTTTGTCCTGTCTCTACTTGGTGGTCCAATTGTACAAAATTTAATGTTTTCACATTACTAAGTAATGAAGTAAGAAGTCTTCTTCGTGCATGGCTCAGGGAGAGTGAACGTCGCTTCAATGGCACTCTATCTTCTTGATGTTCAATATCACTCTCATTACTATTGTTTTCGCTACTTCTCCATGTAGAGTTAATTTAGATCAAACGCATCCCGTTCACTCGTTCAAAATTTCTTTGCAAGGTTGTAAACACTTTTTTTTTTTTTTTTAATTCTTCATGCCGAATCACTTTCACGCATTTAGGTACAAATACGATTCTCGTTTTTATGGTATTCGCTTCGTCGGATTTTCAGGACTAATGCTTACCCAAACCTAAATCCTCGTTTGAATTGTTATAGCTGTGACATTAGGGGGCCATACACGAGCAGAAATCCGCGGCAGATTTGGCGTTTTTAAACGATATCTGTGGGAAATATCTGTGCGTTAGTGGGCGTTGAAAAGACGAAATATAAGCAAATCGGCTAAGCGATGTCTGCGAGAGTTCAAATCTGGCAGACGGAAATCGGGCGTCCCCCCCTAACATGCAGATTTCTCGGAAGCGATGTCGGTGGTTCTGAGAACTGTTCGATTCGGATCGGGCAGAGTCCCTTAACGTTCAGATGTCCACTAGTTCTCCCTTGAGATCCTCCTTATCTCCTTTATCGGTGTTTTTGCGTGGTGCGTTTTATCAAAAAATGGATAAAAAATAGTCCCCGAATACCTGATGGGCGGAATTGGGATTTCCTATTTTTTTTGGAAATCGCGATTTTGGGTTTTCTCACTACAAATTCTAGCATGATTTTTCAACAGCCATTTGGGCTTCAGGAGGTTAAGACCCTGCTGGTAAGTTAAACAGTTTTCCGGACGGATTTACGTTTAAACCGAGCTGCTATGAGGAAAAACGGTTAGGGTAGGCGGAAATTGGCTCACTTATGTACCAGAACCTCAGGACGAGTTTCAGAAACGTGGTCACCAACTTCACGTGTCCGAAGTTTCTTCTTTCCGAAACCCAAGACTTCTCCCAAACATGTATTATTTTGCCTTAGTCATTTTATAGGTACCTACCTACTGAAAAAATTCCGGAAAAAAGATCGGTTAATTTACGTTTGTTATCACGGACAGTCACTAACCCCATGGCATCATCAACTTACGGCGCTGCAAATCGGCCACCGATCTCAGAAATTTTCGGATCCAACCGAAAACTCGAATCTGCCAGACGAACGTCGGTGACAGACCTGAATCTGCCAGATTTCATCCCACTAACGATCAGACGGCATCGGGAGACAGATCTCGGGCACGAAAGATCGGCCGAAAAGTTTTTCGTGTTAAGGGGCAACGACCGATTTCATCGGTCACTCCAGATCGTTAGCGATATCTGTCAGATGAGATCGGCCGACCAAATCTGCCGCGGATTTATGCTCGTGTATGGGCCGCTATTGAAGGGGTTGACTGGTGTTGACTTTTTTTTTTCTTTTTTTTTTGTACGTGAGTAGATTCGACTATGAACCGTCTCCTGAACGAAAACTGGCAAGAATTCAACAAAGCCATCGGCCCGTCCGTTGCCGAAGGGATCGCCCTCGCCTTCAAATCCGCCATCGACGCCATCACCAAAGTTGTCCCGGAAAAGCTCATATTCCCCAAATGAATTTAGTGTGAACTTCGAAAATTGCTTCGAAAATCGCTTCGGCTGAACGAGACATGTTGAAGAAGTTAATTTGAAAACCGTTGACGGAAAATGGTAAATAAAGACTTTGTTTTTTTGTTTTGTTTTTTTTTTTTAACCATGTTTTGCTCAACCGTGACCTACTTGATGTGCTGAGCAGTGTGATTTTGAACAAATATTTCCGGTCTGATTCCCGTTGCCGGAAAGGTTTTTTTCTACTTAGTAGGACATTTTATCTTTCCTGACCAAAAAATCCAGTTTTGAAGCGGAAAAAGACTTAATTTTCAATTGTTTTCCTCCACCGGGGAAGAAGACTACATAAAAAATTGATGACCACGACAAAACCGTTCGTCCGGGAAATAACTTATACACATCACCACATTCATATTCCCCCTGGAAGGGAAATTGAAATATCCATTCACTTCCCCTCCCTCACTGTTTTTCACCCAGTCAGAACCCACTCATTTCAAGTGTCGTGCTTAGTTTCGAGTGGGATAATTTTTTTAAGGTTTGCCCTCTCACGCCCCTCCCACGTCTTTTGATTTAGTGTACGGTAAACTTTGCCCCCGAAAGATGGTCGGGTTTTGGGTCTGTTTGACCCTAGGGCTTCTCGCCCAAAGCGCCTCTTCAGGTAAGACGATACAAGAAGGTCATTAAAGGTTCTCCTAATAAAAATTTCATTTCAGTTTTATAGCCCGTGGGGAATTCCAGTCATTTGTGTTTTCGCTCACAGGTTGATTGGTTCGATTTTTTTTTTTCATTTTCGATGGCCCTCCCCTTGCAGCCTGTGCTATTTTTAGGGTTCATGTTGAACGGGGACATGTTAAACAACACGACGTTAAACATGTTGCTTAATACTTCGCTGCCTAATTCGCCGCTTTCCCTTGGTACGTTTTTAATCAGGTAAGTCCCCCACGGTTAATACATTCTACGTCTTGGGGGGGTATTTAATAGGTGCTTCGACTCATGAATAGAAGTGATTCAGTGTGAGGCACTCTCAGCGTCGTAAACTGGAATTGATGGTACCGTCCAAGATTAGGAGTGTGCCGTTTCGGGAATTTGCGACCCTACAATGCCCTTCAGGTAGACGCCCGTCTTGTTAGAAATCTCCGTTTGTTAGATCAAGTTTGTTTCTCGTCAAGTCTGCCGAAGTGGCTCTGTGTTGCCAAGTGCATAGTTTCCCTCGATGACATGTCCACAACAAGGCGAAACTATGCACACAACGCTAATCCTGCAAATTGGGAACTGCTCGACGCTCTCAAAATAGGAGGAATTACGGCCCACACGATTTTACTGTTGTTGATCATGATTAAAATCTTCCCGAATAATTTTTGATGATTTTTTTGAGATCTAGTGGTGGTGTTTCTCTTGGCACATGCTCACCGCTATTTGTCTCAGTATTGCCTACCTCGAAATGACCCTGAAGACTTTCTTTGCCAACTGTTTTATATCAAGCGCTACAGATCGCATTTGACCCTAAAAATTGTTCTTTGGTTAGTAAATTTGGATCGCTCGAACTATGCTAAAATGTCCAAACGCCCACAAACCCCCGTATTTAGATCTTGGAGTTGCAACAGCGTAGAGCTCCCAAAACCGGAGAAATTAACCCCTCAAGGTTAGGCTGACGTCACAGTCAGCCTTCCAATTTGTCACACTGTTCCCATACCTACCTGTAAATTTATGATGTTCCGTATCTAATCGTAAACCCATAATCGTAACCCCCCGCTAATCCCGTTAGATTAATTTCAATCCCACCTGCCGAAAAACAAAGACATTTCCCACGCTGGATTTCATTACCACAATACCTGACGCTAAAAATTTCACTATTTCCTTTTCACATTCGCCTGAATATAACTTCGGGAACGACCCTCCTCGGATTTCACGTTTGGATTGTCCAGGATAACGATTCGCCACAGTTCATATATTCCGGTATCGTTAAATTCATCGGGAACATTTGAGGAAATGATTTGTTATTCCATAAATGTTGTAAGAAACAAGTGGCTGATAGTTTTATTTACCTTTATTTTTTGTAAATGTTTTTTTACCGCCAAGATCACAGTTTGATCCTATTTTCGTGATGGTCAACAAAACTTGATATGTTCTTCTAGATGAACTGTATTGCAACATTTTTCAATATTGAAATTGGCGGGGTTATTTTTTTTTACACGGCATGGAAGTCCCAACCTTCTTCAGGCTAAAAACGGCACAAGTTTTGTTTCTTCTATGGTCACTAATAAAGCCCTGGGTTTGGTTGATGCGCATGGATATCTTCACGGAGGTGGTAACCCACACCTGCAGGTTCCCATGGGAAGAATTTTTTCGTCTGCCTACCGCTTTCTGCACCTTTATACAGCTGGTGCAATCTATATCACTAATTTGTTTTAAAGTGGCATTGCTATGGGGCCCCTGGGACTTTCTACATGCTCCCACCAGGGAGCGTCACTAGGCTCCATCTCTTTGTCATCCATGAAGAGAGCGGAGGCGGGAAGACTTTCCATCATAGGCAGGAGCAATTACTCAACTGTCCCTTTTTATGGAAGGATTTCTTGGGCATTTCCATGGGGGCAACTAGTCAGAATTGTTGCTCGTCCGGCTGCCGTCTTCAACTGGGCCCAATGCTGCCTGCCTGGCGTTGTAGCTGAAGGGGACTCCAAAGTGTCTGCTGAAAAGCCCTGCTTAAGCTGGTGACATACCTGCTCCAGTCATCCCTCGTACGCTCAGGGAAAACTTCATCCTCCAGAACGGCCCCCTTGTGAATGCCGAGGCACCTAAGCCCTGAGGGTGGCAAGAATATGCACAACCAGGATCGTCAGCCAGCGTCTGTCGGTGTAGGTTAGCCAGGACGTCCCCGTGGCTGCTTAGTTACTGAGTGTTCTTTTGATGGGGAACGACCCATGGCTGACGTCAAATGTTAGTCTTCCAGTGGGGTCAGTGGCCCATTCGTGGCACCAGGCGAGAAGCATGTCCCAGGCTTACAGCTTTGATCCAGCTTCCTTCAAAAATCTTACGGCAAAGTGGTTGTTTGCCGATGGTGCAGATGTTTAATCCAATGAGTTGGTTAGGGAGAGAGAACGACGTATTCAGCAGAGGAGTCGTTCTCTCTCCCTAACCAACGCATTAAAATCTTACTGACTGCAAAACGTCAGGCTGCCTCTACCAGGGACAGAATCTGCCACACCCGAGGCTGTCCTGACGGATATTGTCACCCTGATAGGACCATCCTACATGCTGATCTCCACTTCTGTGGTTGGTCCCTTCGAAAAATTTAAGATCCCTACGGGATCTCCAGGAAGACGCCCTTGTATATCACAAGGTCCACTGCCCTAATCTGAGCCCGGCTCTGTCGCTAGGGTCCCAAACTAGCATTTTTCAAGGAAAGGTTAGCCAACTTAGATTTTACTTGTGAGGTGCAGTAGGAATGACTCAAAACAACCAAGATCTACCTCATCTCAGAAAATTAAGAGGCGCTGAAGGCCATTCCTATGGCCTTCTCCTGAGTTTATTTCCAGACCGGGAATGCCTTCAGGCTCTTAAAACTGGTACACAACAAACTCACTGAACTGGAGCCCATACTGCCTCTGACAGAAGTGACGTGAGAAATGTTACCACTCCCCTCTCTGGTCTCTGCCTACTTAACTACCACCTCAAGAATGGGCATTCACAGAATACGAGGAGACTATGGAACGTGTACTCCGGTCCTCGATTCCGTCACTTCTGCCAGGGGTTCCACAACCCCACTAAATTGCGGAATTTACTACAAAGAACCTACATATTTACTACAAATCTACCTTCTCATTTCCACGATATTCCAACCGTCCATACCTCTCATCTGAAGAATCCACCTGGTTTGAATGATCACTTATACCTTTGACGCTGCAACCATCGAAGAACCCTACAACTCGCAAAAAGCCCAGCCTTATTGAAGCATCCCTTTCCAAGTTTCTTTTTCCAAGGTTGTGGGACGGTGTGGGGCAAAGTGTTTGATGCTGCTCTTCTATGCCTATGGGTGGCGTCGTTACATGGCGTCCCGCTCTTCGAGCCAGTTTGCCGCAAAAAGTATGTAACAAGAGGTGTGGTATTAACTTATCGATAAAGATCTTTGATGATAATGATGCTCTATTGATATCATTACTATCCATCTGATACCACGTCTTACCATTTTCTACTGAAGGTCGTGTGGCCTATCATCTAGTGGTCTCGGACATTAGCACTTTTCCAGAAGGTACTGCAGGCCTTCGTGTCCCCTTCGTCACGTTCTTAAGTACCCAGGATGGACCACGTGGAGGTGCACAGATCTTATTTATTGCGCTTCTCCTGGTCGCAGAACATGAGTCATCGCATCTACTTACTATGCCACATCTTCTTTAGGTGTTCTACTCTTCTGCTTCTGATTGCATCTTGTAATTTTTGGATACTTGGTGGTTACTAAATCTTGTTCACCTCTTCCCAGCTTCCTAGGAATCCTGCCTGCACGGTGACCACCGACAGCATCAATCTGCTCCCTCTTGTATCATGCGGTTTTCCAGTTCTTTTACCTCGTTTGTGAACCAGTCCATGGCCGCAAGAGCCTATTGTGGGCCCGCTCTTCATCTTCTGATCGTCCTCTCACCTCTGGAACTTCGTCCAAAAGGGGAACAACAATGACTCAGGGCCGCCAAAAAATGTTACCACTTTTTGAGGCTTTATTCGGGTTTTGGTTCGAAGTAGTTTAAACACTGACGGCTCAGAGAGTTTCGAAATAGCTCTACCGGGACTTGGTGGATTGTAAATGATTTGTTTCTCTGTTTTAGCCCCGAACACGCAGCTGAAGAATCTGCTCGAAGACGTGAAGTCAAAGTTCGAGGAACCCGCACGTGAGTAAATACTTTTAGTTTGTTTAAGAATTCTACGCCTTCAGGTGGACACCTCCTGCCCGTTTGGAGCACAGTTTAGCAGGATTTAACGACCAGTTCGTACAACTTTAACTTACCTAGTTTAATTGCAAGCGGCTTTTACTTAGTGTTTGGGTTGTTAGTTAGTGCAGAGCATCCAGAGTCGTCTCATGGATCTGGAACCTCTGCACGATCTCCGAGCGCTCAGGCTTCTGCCTCTCTGGCTGAAGCCAACGGTCGCCCACCGTCGGATGTCGACCGCCCAGCGCCCCCGTCGCTCGTTGACGCACCTCGGTTGACGTCACCTTCCGAAGACGCCGAAACCCCTGCGGCCTCGTCTACACTACCCAGCTCAGGTAAGTAGTAACAGCTTCTACTAGTAGAAGTGCCTACCAGGGAAGTCTGATTGCGATTTATTCTGTTGAGGTTCAAACTATATATAGTTGGTGCATTGTCTCTCATTCTTGATCAGAGCTCGGTTGTTGAAAAGATGGAGAATCCCGAGGGGACATCCTTTTTTTAAACATTTTTTGTGCATTTATTTCTCTCCATATAATATATTATAATAATACAATGTATTATGTCATGTGAGACTATAATAATGCTTACTCCCCTCTTTAAGAAAATCTTGAGCTGAGGGGAGGAGCGGCAACTTAACATCAACTGTGTTTATTCTTACCTATTTTTGGAATATTACAAGAATAATAATCCTAATGGACAAAAATATATAATGCCGAATAGTAGGTACCTACTCCTGTTATAAAATCAAATAACATCATGCTCGTTACATTAAACCAATCTTTGTATTTGGCATCCCTGGTGCCAACTGTGCATCTTATCATGGCCGCATTTCTTTGACTGGTTTGACACGTGTTTCCAGGCCAGGAGGCCAACCCCGCCAATGATGAAGATCCAGGCCAGCTTTCTGGCGCACGTTCGTCCCTCTACCCTCGGCTCACTCCGGTGCAGATCCCTGAAAACGTCCCTGGCGACGCTCTCCCGCCTGGAGCTATACCTATAAAAGTCGACAATGGGAAGGTCACGTACGCTGTTGTAGGTCTGTGAGCCGTTACAAAACCTGCAAGTAACGAACCCCTTCTTAAAAAATGATCATTTCAATTTTATTTTATTTTTCAGGTCGAAAAATTAAAAGTGAGCAGCAGCAGCTGCTGCTGCAGCAGTCCGACGATGAAATATTGCGAACCACCTTATTTCAAAAGGTACCTGTGTGGATTCATCCCTCGACACGGGAAGGTTCACAGTATTGCCAAACTCAGGTACTAAAACAATCTTGTTCTTGCAGTTGGAGAACATAGTCCGCCATCTGTACCTCATTGTAAGGAAATTCTTCGAGGCCCAATTTTCCTCAGCGAAGAACGTCGTGATGATGGGAGGCCGGGCGATTGGGAACACTGTCGATTCCACCAAGTCATCACTGGCGGTACGGTTTTAGATAGTATTCCCAGTGTCGTCAGAGATACGCCACTGGTTTTGAACAGAGTTGCCAGATCCGTGAACGCATAATTTTTTTTTATATGTCGATCTGGCATCGCTGGTTCTGAACCTCATTTGAGGGGTTCGAACACCGATCCGAGGGTTTCTCCATTTCCAGAAGGTGTTCTCGATCTTGGCGAATCTCCTGAGACAACTGGCCGACCACATCGAGTCGCTCCCGACGAACGGCGTCTGGCCGACTATAAAGTTCATCTTCGGCCTGCCGTTATTACCACTCCGAGCCGTCAAAGCGCTCTTCGTGCCAGTCACCATCGAAGCCTGAAGAAAAAAGTGAACCAAAAACAAGGAAAAAAGGGAGTTGGAACGAAAATAGAAAAAATTCGAAAAAATTGATTTTATACGGACACCCAACTCGTTACATAACCATATTAGCTTTGGTATGTCAACTCTGTGATACTGGGATCTTGCAAAGGTGGTTCGGAATCTGGTTAATCTGATTGGCGACTTACTGGGCTTTTCAAACCAGCTTCAAGTCATTTGAAACCAGTTGTTTGAAGTATTTAAAACTGGGTCCTGAGCGATGTTAATCCGATTTCAAGAACTATGAAACAGGGTTGAAGAAGCTCAACTCAAACTGCTTTTATAGCTCTTCAAACTACAGGACCGGTTGGAGGAGCTGAGAAACAAGTTTGAAAAGCTACAGAATCAGTTAGAGCAGTGAAACTGGTTGAGGCGCTATGAAATCTGAGGATCTACAGGACATTGCGATCGACTCCCTTTTTGAACAAAGTTAAAACGGAGGTTGACTCCCATTTTTGGAAAAAGCAAAAAATGGCGGTGAGCACTCAAGCGCACAATTCCAACTCTCGTTGCCAGCATATTCAGAGGGATCAGCTTTGCAGGCCTGGAAAGCGTGGAGGCTATCTTGGCAAGCCTTGGAAACCCTTGACCAGCTTGGGACCATATTGACATGCCTTGGAGGGCTCTGGAAAGCTCGGGCGACAAGACGAGAATCTTCACCGCTTGGCCAAAATAAGGAGGGAGTGGAACGCCGCCTGGGGTCGGAGGTGCAATTCTAGTTTCGAGAGCAGATCGCACTGACTTTTTAGCGGCGATCGAATCCCTTTCTCATCCGACGAGAGTCGATCGCACTGCTCCGGAGATCTATTGACGCAGTTTGAACAGCTATATACACAATCTGAAGGTGGTTTTGCTATAAAATCAGTTTGAAGATTCATGGGGACGGTTTTAAAATCTCCAAACCTGGTTTAAGACGCTGTACAACCTGTTTGAAGAGCTGTATACCCATTTTGATGAGATTTGCGCCATGAAACCACTCTGAAGATCCAATCTGCAAACCTTGTTTGAAGAGCTCTAGAACCAGCTGCGAAAGTAGTGTAGGTATGTAATGGTAGTTTTCAGCTGTGACAGTCTCAAAACCTCACAAACTACTTTTGTAGCTCTTCAAACTAGTTCACAGCTAACCCAAGCCACAGAACTGGTTTGAGGCGCCATCAAATCGGCGTCAAGAGTTTTAAACTAGTTTGAAGAGCCCAAAATGCGATTTCGGAGGTCTGAATAACAAGGTTCGTTCCTTTTTGGCTTGGGGTGTGAATGATATTTTTTTTTAAAGAGAGAGAGAGAGATCTGGCAACGCTGTTTCAGAATCTGGCCAACCTGTTTGGCTACAAACCGGGTTTCTTGTTCAAAGTAATTTCAAATTTCCTAATATTCTAACTTTGACCATGTTCTTAACTTCCCCTTGTCCAGAAATTTCTATAACACAGTTGTTTTTTTGTTTTTTATTTTCAAATTGCTCCCCAATCCTTCAAATTTTTCCTCGACAAGCAGGAAGGAAGTGACGGATTACCGAAGGGAGGACTCGTCCGTGTTGATGTTTTCCAGAGCTTCTGCTCGGCCGTGGCGAACATGTTGAGGAAATTGGCCAACTACATGGACCTTCATCCGCCTACGACGCTGATGGACGTGCTGTCCATCATCGTGACAATGCCAATCTGGCCAGCATACTTCGGCGGGATCCTCCTCTTCAGCATGCTCCCCCTGTGAGGCCCCACGAGGACCAAACCGAACACAATTTGAAGATTCATTTCCCAGATTTAGGCTTCCAATCAAAAACCTCCGACTCACTACATAACCTTATTATATTTACAATGTGTAAAAATATATGACTTACAATAACACATCTTAGAGTATCTTTGTTCATAAGACACTTTTATAGTCCATAAACATCGCCGGACTCTCAATTACAAGTTTATACAGACAGTTCTGTAACATATGGCATTATGCGGGTCAAGTACAGTACCAATGAAAACCGGTTATATGGTTAAATAATACAACAGTTGGACTGCTACAGAAGACCACAAGGTAGACGTTTCATTACATGAAAACTGCGATCGAGTCAAAATTGAAAAAATGAGTAGTACTATACATATTCATATAGAGTGAATTCTGGTTCTGAATTGAAGTATAGGAGGAGGTTTGAAAGTGCACTTGGTACCTAAGTGGTCAAAGAACTGGTTCAGAAGGTCTGAACTGAACAGAAACTGGTGCCTTAAAACTGAAGAGATTGTAACTGTTACCAGGGGATGTGTACAAAACCAAAACTGAGGTGGTTCTGAGCTTCACAGGAACTGCTAGTGGTTTGAAAATAGGTTTGTTCCAGGTCTGAAAGCTCCCAACCACACTCATTCGAGCCGTTGGTTCCCGCCCAACTGCTGTCAACCTACAAATCGACCTGGGACAGCAGTTATCTCAGCTGTGCGTGTTAACGTCGATTTCTATTAACAGCCCGTGAAACCTGGAACAAACCTAATGAACCGGGTTGGTTCTGAATGAACTGTAACTAGAGTGGTTCTGAACGAAAAGTAGAATGATTTTGAACTACACAGGATCCAGCCCTTTACAAATGAAGTGAGTTCACAAAGCAATTCCGGCCTTTCAGAACAGTTTGGCGCACGTGTAGTGCGGCCTTTTACAATTGCTGAGAGAGGGAAACCTAAACTTCGAGGAATCAATGCCCTGCGAACGCAGAACTACATAAGAATCGTTTGGAATCGATGACAGCAGTTTTACTGTACTTTTTAGAAATTTTAGAACAGATGCCAACCGTGAAATGTCGGGCACTCGCATTCCATTTCCTTCTCTGATCTCGTGGTGGGCACTTTTTGGGACTGAAAGGCCTCATTAGTAGAGCAGTCAAAGTTATAGCATTTTGAACCGTTCTGAAACTGGTGGGGAGAGTTTGATTCTTGGAAGAATTCGAACGATTAGAATTGGAATGACCAGAACTCACCATTATGAACAGGTACAAGGGTGGTTCTGAACAGAACGTGAAACAGGGTTGTTCTGCTCCCAATTGGGACCAGGGTGGTTCTATACAGTATGAAAACCTTTCTCACTTAAATTTAGCTGAAGTGGTTCTGAACTGGAACTAGAGTGATTCTGAATATAATAAGAATCAGATGTGGTTCTTGGGGCTCTAGTGCAGTTCTGAATTGCTGAACTGACCAGGAACCCTAGTAGCTCAAAACTGGACTATCTTCTTGTGGTTTTGCCCTGCACGGACTCTCAGAAAAGAAGTGGTTCGGAACAACACAAGAACCATAGTGGTCCTGAGCTTAAAAGGAACCAGAGGGGTCCAGTCTCTCTTTAATGGAGCTAAAGTAGTTGTGAACAGGTATTAAGAGCCGTTGTGAACAGAACAAGAACCAGCTCTGGTTTTCGGGACTTCTGTACAGAACCAAACGACAATCTACTGCTTCTGATAAGGACGCAGAGTGCTTCTAAACTTAACAGCAACGAGAGAGGTTCCAAACTGAATCAAACCAGCGGTTCCAAACGGGCACATGGTTCCAAACTGTACAGCAACCCTATTGGCTCACAGTGTTTTAGGCAGTTTCAAAATCATTTACAGCAATTCGAAACAACTACACTAATGACAAAACCGCCCAAACAGCAAGACGATTCACAATCGAATTTATTCACTTATTTGTAATAAATACAAACGAAATTGTCAACATCTAAAACTAGACCGAGTCACTGTGGAATACATAAGTAGGTATACTTTTTATAAAAGGCACGTTACAACAATTTACAATTACAATTAGGGTTTGACTACTGGACGGGTTACAGATTACGCGAGACTTCCAAGTAACTTTTGAAATTGCACAAAATTAAAAAAAAATAGGATGTCATTTTTTAATTTTTTAGGTGAATTTTTACAATGATGATGAATATGATGGCAGTGCAACTGGTAGCAGTCGATTCGACGAGGCAGCAAAATTACGCGTCAATTCTAATTTGAATTATCACGAATTTGAAAAGTGCTGGGGTTTTTGTTAGATTTAGCGAGTAACTTGATTGAGACATAAAAAATGTTATAAGTTAATGGCGGAGATGCATCGAATAGGAATCGCTGAATCGAGTGATACCAATTGAAATTGCAGTTATTTTTCAATAGGCACCCCTGTAACGGTTAGGGCAGCCAGGGTGATGAGCGTGGTCGCCATTTGAATCGTATTTCCCACCAAAGGGAATGATGGAGTCATACAGCAAGCAGGCTCATGCATTGTATTGACGTCATGATGTTTCGTTAGCGTCACAATGTGGGGTTCAGTGTTTGGGGTAGCCAAGATGCGAGGGGGGTTGCCGGTCTCGATGTCGGGAGGATTCGACGATGGCGTAGTGGTCGGAGTTGGTCGAGACGGACCTGGCGGAGTTCAGGGTCGAGCCGCCGCTTCTGTAACCGCCTCCTTTGCCGTTGAGGGAGTACCTGGAAAAAGATAGAGAATGTCAGACTGAGCAGCCGGTGATTTGAAACGCTACACATGATGGTGACTCAAGTTGATGGGTTCTGCTGGGCAGAACAGGAAGTCATCCTGCTCTGGCAGCTGCTCGCTAAGCAGGTTCTGCTCAGCATAACATCAGACTAAGGATCTGATTGATGAAGCATCCAATACTATGCTGCGTGCATTATTCATTTGCAGACTCAACTCAACAGTTCAGCCATTTTACCAGGGCAGCTAATTCCCTGCACATACCTTCCATGTCCAGACTATTATCCGGCAATAGTATATTTTACTCAAAGCTGGTTGATTATTCAGCAGGTTACATCAGACTGCGGATCTGACTGATGGTGGGGCGTCCAAGTCTATGCCTCCTACAGGAGAAAACACCCATACCAGGTTGTAATAATTTTCCAGCGTCTGCTGAACACAGCAGTCAATTCTCACGGAATCTGACAAACCAAGCAAATGTGTTTGAATCCTGTGATGTTCCATGCTGCTTCTTACCACACCACCCAACCCTGGCACGCTGTAGCTGTGACACTTCTCCACTCTACCCAATCAGAACTTACCTGGATGAGTAATGCGTCCCGTGCCAGCTCCTGTATGGATCGTAGTCCTCAATTATTGAGGGCTCCTTCTCAATGATCTGGGACCTCGAGCAGGAGCAGGACATGGCGGAGCACAGGAACACGTTGAGGATGAGCATGAGGAGGAACAGCAGCCCCAGGACGATGGCTAGATATAGAGGCCAGGAACCATTCCAAATTGAAGCTTCGGTCACTTCAGCCAACGCTGTCAACATAACAAACTTGTGATAAATGTCATTCACTGATCATGAACATGAGGAACATACAAATGGCACCTGATTTGTGACTCAACAACAGCCATGTAAATTATGGTCCTTCGCTCCATCTGTTCTATTTTTTCAGCAACCGCCCAACATTTTCAAAACGGAAAACGGCAAAATTCTCAACAGATAGTCAGACCTATGTCTGTGCCTTGAGTGGGGTTTACACGAAATTCACGAGATGTTGGGTTTACACATCCGAGATGTTGGTGGTACCTATATGCTTAACAATTTTGGCAGTTAGTCCCCAATTTCTGTAACAGTTTTGTGCTGCGTATCTATGAATTGTTATATTTATCAACTGTGGTGCAATCTGATCAGAGGTACGTTAACTTCAGAGCTCTGATGAGTGATCAGATTCTACAGGACACCCAAATCAGGCGTCCACCGCAGTGTTTCAAGCTGTCTTCGAACTCGACCTTTTCTTGTCCGAAATTTACTCATGGAAACTGTTATAACTGGAAATATTGCAGCGTAAATGCCAGGGAGCAAAGGGGGGGGGGGGAGCTCTTCAGGTGGGCGGCACAATGGGACAAAAGGGGAAAATTTCACGGTAGGTGACACGAAAAAGGTCTTTTCGTCTCTTCCGCTTTTTTTCCACCTCCGGGATTTACCGAAAAATCATCAATCCGCCGTTAGGTTCGGAGAAACGGAGCTCCAGAAGAGTGACAAGACCGTAGAAATAGCGTATTTGAGGGGTATGATTTTACAAAATTTTGTTGATTTTGTAAAATCAAATTTATGGCTGGATTCAGCACCTTAAAAAAACCATGAGGGCCATTCTAAAATTATGGCGAAAAACCTCTCTCCCGAGACCCAATCAATCAAGCTTAACCTAAATTTTATAAATTCCATAGCTGAATACCTTGTGGCGGTACTTATAAGTATATAAACTCTTTCTTTCTGAATGAACGTTCTCGTATGTTCTTAGCTAAGAGACGCATTTTTGGATCCTAAGACCTTAGGGTAGACGCTTGTTTTACTGGGAAAGCTGTACGTACCTGTAGCTCTTTTTGACTACCGACTATAGTTGTTAAACCACTGACTATTATTTTTGTACTACAAATTCAGAAAGCGTCTGTGTATATGTACATCACAAGCTTACTACTAAGTAGTAGTATAAGTCTTATAAACAGTTTATGTAAGTTTATAACAGTTACTGTAAGAGGTAAAATTACGGGATTTTGTCTACCGTCTCAGGATTCCAGTGCCCTCCAGCTGGTGGGGTTCAGATCGCCCGAAGATGATCGCAAGTGAGCTCATTTGCGCCTAACAGGTAGGAGCAAAGCAAGTTACTTTCGTATTTAAATCGGAGATCCAACATTTTCTTCAGGAATTGGATTCCCGAGCAACTTTAACATTCGGTAAGTCCATTGAGCGCAATTTGTGACGTGCGCATATTGGCACAAGTATTCGTATCTATGTTGTTGACATTCTGGTTGAGGTGCCGTTTATCGCCTTCCTCACGATGCTATTCAGATGCTGGGACCGGCTTCAGGGAGAACGATTTCTCACTAATTTCGGATGTATCCATTTGTACGTACCTACCTAGGTATACATTTAAACCTTTTTTCGGGTTTTTCTCATTAGCGGAGCTACTACTTGGATCGAGGACATGTTCGGACAGATGGGATTACCGCTTACAAGCGGTAGATAGGTACCTAAGTTGTACAATAGTTTCGAAATATACGAATTTACGATATAGTAGTAGATTTTTAGGTCACGATACCTCTACCTACTCCTTCCTACCTTGTTGAGACGCCAGTGACAGGCTTCAGAAAGAAGACAATAATCTATATATATAAAAAATAATCAGTATTTTGTTGGTGATCGCATAACTTGAGAACGGCTGGACCGATTTGGCTAATTTTTTTTTTTATAATGTTCGCAAAAGCTTAAGGAAGGTTTTGATGTGCTACAACGTGGGTCTGAAACCCATCGATCATACGATGCATGTATGGGATGTGTGGGATGTATGGGATGTGTGGGATGTATGGGACGGTGTATGGGATGTATGGGATGTATTGGATGGTGTATGGGATGTATGGGATGGTGTATGGGATGTGTGGGATGTATGGGATGTGTGGGATGTATGGGATGATGTGTGGGATGTATGGGATGTGCGGGATGTATGGGATGTATGGGATGTGTGGGATGTATTGGATGGTGTATGGGATGTACGGGATGATGTATGGGATGTGTGGGATGTATGGGATGATGTGTGGGATGTATGGGATGATGTATGGGATGTGCGGGATGTATGGGATGTATGGGATGTGTGGGATGTATGGGATGGTGTATGGGATGATGTATGGGATGTGTGGGATGTATGGGATGATGTATGGGATGTGCGGGATGTATGGGATGTATGGGATGTGTGGGGTGTGTGGGATGTATGGGATGTGTGGGATGTATGGGATGTGTGGGATGTATGGGACGGTGTATGGGATGTATGGGATGTATTGGATGGTGTATGGGATGTATGGGATGGTGTATGGGATGTGTGGGATGTATGGGATGTGTGGGATGTATGGGATGATGTGTGGGATGTATGGGATGTGCGGGATGTATGGGATGTATGGGATGTGTGGGATGTATTGGATGGTGTATGGGATGTACGGGATGATGTATGGGATGTGTGGGATGTATGGGATGATGTGTGGGATGTATGGGATGATGTATGGGATGTGCGGGATGTATGGGATGTATGGGATGTGTGGGATGTATGGGATGGTGTATGGGATGATGTATGGGATGTGTGGGATGTATGGGATGATGTATGGGATGTGCGGGATGTATGGGATGTATGGGATGTGTGGGGTGTGTGGGATGTATGGGATGTGTGGGATGGTGTATGGGATGATGTATGGGATGATGTGTGGGATGTATGGGATGATGTATGGGATGTGCGGGATGTATGGGATGTGTGGGATGTATGGGATGGTGTGTGGGAAGTGTGGGATGTGTGGGATGTATGGGATGTGTGGGATTTATGGGATGTGTGGGATGTATGGGATGTGTGGGATGTATGGGATGATGTGTGGGATGTATGGGATGTGTGGGATGATGTATGGGATGTGTGGGCTGCATATAATTGGTGATAGACGGGAATTTGATAATTCACTAGGAGAAACCAACTTGCGTTGTTACTTTGTTACTGTTTCTTAGTTCCTCTCGCTATAAAAATTAATCAGTATTTTGTTGCTGATCGCATAACTTGAGAACGGTTGGACCAATTTCAATAATTTTTTTTAATAATGTTCGCAAAAGCTTAATGAAGGTAATTATCTATCTTTTTTTTACGCGCGAATATTTTGTACGGTATGTAAGTTTCACGTTCTCGAGTTATGCGATCAGTTAACTCCTGATTATTATTGTTGTGTGGTTGCTACCTACGAACAGAATGATGATGTGATTGGAAAAACCCCTAACTTCGTATTGATGTATTGGATGTGCGGGATGTATGGGATGTATGGGATGTAGTGTGGGATGTATGGGATGTGTGGGATGTGTGGGATGTCTGGGATGATGTATGGGATGTGCGGGATGTATGGGATGGCACAAATGTATGGGCTAGCATGTGTGTCAGTTTGTGGTTTTGCAATTTAACCGTAGAGTGCAGCGAAGCGCGCTGGGTCAGCTAGTTGTTTTCTAAATAAAATTATTTCATTCTGCACCAATTTCGGGCACTTCCACGGATTTGGGGTATTTTCAGTAGGGTCAGATCGGAGGAAATGACAAGAACCAATCCCCCCCATTCCACTAGTTATAATAATAAAAACTTATTTACAGCAGTTCCTAGCTAGCCCATCATATCATCATATCATCATACAATAATATAAAATTGTGTTGGCCGACGGCGTGTGGTAGACGGCCGTGTGGTAGCCGTGTGGTTTGTTGGTACGGGATAACGCGTTCCCGAATGAGTTTTTTCACTTTCCGCTCGCTGGCCGTTTAGGGGGTCGAAAAAATTACGAAAAAATACGAGCCGTATAGATCAGACCTGGAGGTAGACGTCGGTCAAATCAAAAATCCGAAATTCGCCCGGGAAATTCGTCGAAAATTCGTCGAAAAATCGTCTTTCTCCCGTTTGTCCTACGTTTTCCACTTTCAACTCGCGCCAAAGGCCGTTTAAGGGGTCGAAAAAATTACGAAAAAATACGAGCCGTATAGATCAGACCTGGAGGTAGACGTCGGTCAAATCGAAAATCCGAAATTCGCCCGGGAAATTCGTCGAAAATTCGTCGAAAAATCGTCTTTCTCGCGTTTGTCCCACGTTTTTTCGGGTTCAAAAATACCCAGTAAGGAGCCATTTTTTGGGTATGGTATCCGCGAACCAAATGCGCGCCAAAATATGGCCAATCCGATTCCGAAGTCGGATTTCAAAAAAACCGAGGAGGAGGGGGCGATTTCACGGTGAGAAGACAATTGGATCGTTTTAATTCGCGCGGGGCCAGGGATCTTAGAAAACGGAGGGTCCAGGGAACTTTGATAGATGGAGAGGCCTTTATTTAAAAAAAGTTGAATTGAATTAAAAATAATAATTTCCTAAACGGTAAGCCCTAAAAATACGCCGATTTTTTCTATCGTCTCTGCTACGAATAGGAGGGGCCGAGCGGAGCGAGGCCTTATGTCTGAGTAGGGGTTTGAACGTGTTCATCGATGCTACGCACCCCACAGGCGGCAATACACCCCACAGGCGGCAATACACCCCACAGGCGGCAATACACCCCACTAGGGGAGCGAGCGAAGCGAGCCAGAGAGACTAGTAGATGTATAATCTTCAGAATTCTGTAAGTCAAATCAAGTTGGTTTTATGTATTTTATAATATAAAATATGATGTTGGATTACAGATCGTCTAGAAACATTAAACAATTATTTTAGTGCGAAAAAAGGTTGGGAAAAAATGAAATTTTGCTCGAAACTGTGGTCCAAAACTAGTAGAATTCTATAGTGATCCATAGACGGATTTTGAGCTTGGAGAAGGTTTTTTGATGTCACCAGAGTGAGGAGGAGGCATGACGTCACAATTTTCTCCTACTTCCGCCTCTCAGACACCCCTCGAGTAGCATCTCAATGCAAAGCTCTCATTCCGCAAATACGACATCTGCATCTCTTCAACCTCATCACCCCGGCGAGGAATACCAGTGCCCAAGACATAACGAAAAAGTGTCTTCAACCCATTGAACGGCCTTGCGTAATTTGTTCTTCTCGGTTGGGCCGCCTGCACGTGTTCACGCAACGCGGTTGTTATCCCACCAATAATTGTTATTATGAGATCGCGACCGCGACCGAAAAGTGCAAGACGTACGACCACACGGTTCGAGTGCACCACATTGCTGTCACTCAGGCGGTCATCTTTGACCTCCTAAATTTAGGTCCCTGACCTCAGGAGGTCGGTTATCTTCAATCTTACAAGACAATTTCAGGAACAGCAGTGCGACTCCTTGCTTTGGTTCTACGTGTTGAGCTGGAAGCATCCCGCGGGAAACCCCTTTCAGGTGCTGGGGCGACCTTTTCACCAGTGCAATGCATTCACAGTGTGCATCCTAGGCTGCACCAGGAACGACTGGCCAAACAGGAGGAGTGGACGGCCATGTACACTGGAAGACTCACCTATGAGTTCTTCCTATCTGTGGCTCTGCAAATGGAGATGACGTCAGTGGAACCGTAGTGGGTGGTCCCCAATCATAAAACCTGTCGGACCAACCACGGGGACTTCCTGGCTAACCTACAACGACGATCAAGGCTGCGAAGCAAAACATGAGCTTCGGAGCTGCCCGTGGTTTGCAAAAGCGTCCTGGACACTGAGATTTTGCCTGGCAGCGTGAGGGAGGACTGGAGCAGAATCTGATATGTCTCCAGCTCCAGCAAGCAGCAAAGGGCCCAGTTGGGATGGCCCAGCTCTTCAAACAGATCCAAATCGTTTTTCTCCCGGGCCTGGCGTCCCTGCTCTTAACAGGGAGCGGTTTAGTAGGTAGTTAGCGTTGAAAAAGAACTAGTGTGGAAAAATACCCATCTGTTGCTTTTAGACCTTACAGGCATAACCAGTCTAATGGGATAAATACCTATTTTATTGAAGTATTATTCAACACTGTTTCAGTTCTTGGTGGGGGTGGGGACTAGTACAATAATTGCTTGTAGCAGTTCAAAGAACGATAAAAAATTTAGGTTAAAAAAAGCTATTTAAATCTTATCAGTTCAAGGTTGTTCTCCTTAAATGAAATGAAATTTTCATGTTCCGCAGACCTTTTCCATGCCGTACGAAAGGGGAAGTTTTTCTCTTCGCAAAATTTGCATTTAATGGCAACGACTCAATCAGCAAAACGCTCAGCATTTTTTCTCTCTCTTGGGCTTTTCAAAATAAAACGGAGGAAACGGGCAATCGCTTCCGCCATAAAGTGACGCCGAAACGGGGGGAACAAAAACACCTCGCCTTCCCCCGAAGGCCGTTTTCTGTCGACCAAAACCGGGAAGCTCCGGCGATTTTTCACGGTTCGCCGAAGCCCGGCTTGTGGCGCATTACGGGAAATATGAAAAGGGCATTCCACTGACGTTGGCATGCCTGCAGGGGTCCCGTTACATTTGGCCAGATGGACTTCGTCCTGGTCCGGAATTTGGTTTGCTTTGCGTTAAATGAAGTCTGCGAATCGAACTGAAATACTGGCGACTACGCCGGAAAACGCCAGCAGGCTGATAGCTCGCTCTGGTAGACAAACCGCGTCGTATCAACGCTTAAAATAATGGCCGACACACGCGCTGGTTTACTGGGTCACGTCCTAACAATGATCGAATGCTAATTAAAAGGCCGTCCTTGCTGACGCCTTTTGAACGGATTGTTAAGTTCCGTCCCGAGGCCGGATGCCGAATATGTCGGTCGCTGGCCGGCGGACCCATTCCCGCCCTTGAGACAGTCTTTGACGCCTTCACGAGGAGTGTCTTCTTTGAAACAAAAAGATTGCAGTCAGGCGTCATTTATTCCTTACTAAGAGCTGCTTGAAGAGAATGTAAATTGGGAGAGAACAAAACTGCGAGCGTTTTGAATTATTCATAGAGCGTTGCTTTTTTTTTCCGGATCAAGAGAAGCCCAGAAATCTCTTGACAACGCTTTAGCGTAAAAGGGAGAAATCGTAGAGTTGAGACCCAGTGGCGGATCTTTATTTTGTCATTGTGAGGGGTGACGAGAGGCCCCTGGTCACGGGATGAAGTCACAGGGTCGGTTCTTTTTTTAAGGCGTGACCACAATATGCCGGAAGAGGGCCCGCAGCACGTTGAAACTTGGTTTGAAATGACGTTCACTGACAGACCAAACAAAAATACGAATCGGTTCAACTTCAGGAGGCTAAGGGTTCGGCCCGGGCTGAATCGCTCTCCAGCTAATCTACACCGCATGGTGCTGTCCGACGATCCAGTCTGCTCATGGGGCAGAAGCTTCTGAGCAACCGCATTTCCAAGGGAGAGGGCCATCCTGGAGGCAGAGGTTTTCCCTGATGGTCTCCTGCTTGTCTAGATACAGGGCGTTCGCTGCTAGGTTGGCTTTCCCAGGGTCTTTGCTCGAGATGTCGAGGATTCCCCATGGGTCTGACGTGCAAGCACTGAAAGTGGAGGCAGTGTGGTCAAGCAGTATGCTTTCACTGGCAATGTCCAGATATTGCAAATTCTACCCTGACCTCGAACCACCGATTCCCTGTGACCTTCTTATGGATGTGAGAGCACCCTACAGTCCTGGTGACGGTGCCTTAGAAGTTCCTGCGTTCCCCAGGTCATGCCCATTCTCGTGAGATCAGACGAGGGGTCACCAGGACCTCCGCTCCACTCTGGGGTTTCCCCCATTTCCAGCCACAGCGTGATTGGACATAATAATGATGCCAAGGACAGAATAGCTTGTGAAACAGTTATCCACGACTGTCGATTAAGTCGTTCAGGGAAAGATGTGGTTTGTTTTTCTGACCGTGGAAAGCGGGATCTCGCAATCTGGCGGGCAAGCACTGAACTGCTTTCGCGCGATGCTCCGGGTATCGAGTGCTCTCACAGCGGGTGGGGGATTTCCCACAAAAGTTATACGTAGCAGATAGAATGTGAAACCACTCACTCTATTTTTCACTTAAAAATAAACGTCGTAAATAGAAGATTTTGACTTTAACAACGTAGAACTCTTCCAGATGAAGGTATTGACTTTCTAAATCGGAAATGTCTAGTGGGTGGGGGGATATTTAGTTCTTTATTGTTCATCGATTGATCGATCTTAGTTATCTGTAAAAAACTGCGGAAAATCAGGAAAAGGTACACCGATTGATCGAACAATTTTGGTGCCACTTTTCCAACTTTTTTGCGCCTAGCTAACAAAAGCGTAAAGTGCCAACGCTTCCTTCACGTAAAGTGAGCTGACTGCTTTGAATCCTGTACTTCAACCCATTCCTTGGTGTTTATGTGACATTGACAAATTGCTGGGTGGTATTTGGGTTGTCTCGATTCGGACTTTACTCAGAAGTTGAGCTATTCACTCGATTGTGGGGGATTTCGCAAAATAAACGTCGATCGGATGCTGCACGTCTGCCCACCATAAACAGCTTAGGTCCATATCGGTCGGCCCACACGACCATCTGGTCTCGTTACGACATACGACCTTAGGACGGAGGCTGCTCCCAAGGATCCCCCCCCCCCCCCACCCCCCGAAGATGATCAGTTTTTAAACTCTGGCCGTTTTCGATGGAAATTTCTTCGCGTACCATTTCGTCATGAGAACTGCTATCCTTCACGGTCCTTAATGGTTTCCCTTCGGAGGCGTAACGGGTTTTGAAGGAAGCGCCCCGCTCGATCCCATTATGGTCCCCTCTTGACGATTGGGCGCCTCCCATTGGAATCCTATTGAACACTCCTATTCAACGTTCGGGATGTCGTAATGATATGGTCCTCTTTTTTCATGTCCGGGCAGGGAGGGGGGGGGGGGGGAGTGAATAGAAGAGGAATGTGATTTAGAAAACAAGTCGATTGGTTTCGAAAAGTCGAACAAACGGTTTTGTTGGTCCTCCGCGCAGTGCCCTCCTACGCCTCGTTAGCCTGGATACGGCATAAAGCCTTAAAGCACAACCAGAGATGCCAGCCAGGTCAAAGTTATTAAAAACTTATTTAAAATTTCACTCCCAAAAACAATTCAATTAAGTGTGAAGTCAAATGAAAAACCATCAAAAAACTAATTGTTTTTCAGGAGGTCGGAATTTGGAACCTGCCTCATTGGATTAACCAATTTCAAAATCTCTTCTTCGTGAAATTTAGGCTCAAAATTCCTCCCTAAAATAATTGGGAAAAATAAGGTTTTGAAAGTAGGCGACCACTAGATGTGCATAGACTTACTTAAATTACCTTTGTGCTTGTCTTTTGACCTATCATAGTCCATAATGGCCTTTGTGTTTGGGAGTGTCCTGTAAGATCCATCTTTAATAAATTTCCTAAATTTATGGAGTGATTTTTCATTGCAAAAACTACTACTTGTAAACTTACACTTGTGTAAGTAACTTTCACATGCTAACAATCCCGACAAAAAAATTTTTTTTGTTCTTTTGTTATAAAGAGTTGCATAATATGCAACTCTTTATAACAAAAGAACAAAAAAATATTATTTATGTAATTTAAAACCATTACATTTTGGTTTATTATTCTTGAAATAATACACCTATGTTTTCGCGACGGGGGTCGACGACTCCGATCGGGCTCAAAATTTGACATTATCCGTTTCAAGAGGTCTACATTCTAAATCCGAAATGTCCGTCCGCCGTACGCCGTCCGCCGTCCAGCCCGTTTTGGGCAGTAGGAATTTTTTTAAAAATCTGAAATTTTGAAAAAATACTTGGTTTACCATCTAGTTGTGCCCGCAAGGTTTTCAGTCCGATCGCCCAAACCCGTGGGGCGCTATGGGGCTATAATGGGGCTACAGGGTTTTTTTTTTAAGGCTTTTAGCTATGGGATCGAGTTAGGTGTCGTTTTCGAAGTATTTTTGGACGTAGAATCCATTTTTTGGAAAATAGCTGTTTGGCAATTGGTTACTGGAAGGTTATGATAGGAAACTATGTCCCCAGTGGGGACTCCTCACCTTCTCGGCCGTGCTGTCTGGAATAATTAATGCAATTATTGAAAGTCCTAAAGACATTTTTCTTGATATGATTCTCCCAGAACTCGGCTTATACGATTTTTTTTTTCAGTTTACTAGAGGGGTCGAGGTGTGTCCAGAGTTGCCACGTATAAAAGCCAACAAGTTCGAATTTCACACTTACAGACGAGCACTTTGAGCGTTTCCAAAATTCCCAGATTGAATAGCCAAAAGGTTCGAATAAATAAACTAACTGCGCGATACGTTTCTTAAGTTGCCAGATTGGAAAGTCAAAATTTCACATTTAAACAAAAATCCCTGCTTCGTTGGGTTCACAAGTTCATCTGAAGCAAGTATCGACTGGTGCGCATGCAGTTATTTATTCTCATAGTTGCTCATAAGTTCCAAACTTCTCGCATTACCTCACGAAACATCTATTACTTCGCTCATTTCTCAAGTCGATGTAGGGATAAATGGCCTACTCAAGATTCCCAGAGTAGGGACTTAAGTCTTAGGGACTTAGGAATTCCTCAGGGTTTCCAGATTTTCCGTTCCAGCTACGAAAAATTCACGGAAATTAACCGACGATGAGATGACCATAATATGAACATATTATGTATCGACCACTGGCAGGCCTCAAACCGTGTTTACAACACATCCTCACACTGTCGTATCTCCGAGGTAACGTTATACAGCAGGAAGTGGGCCGCAATTGCGGCGATCTTGTGGGCCTACAAGGTGAACTGCTTCTCTTCTAGGTTGGCCTAACTCGTCCAGCCAGTCCCGGACTTGCACCACAATCCTTGCCAAGACACAACAGGAATCGATAGGATTTAAATGTGAAATTGACGGGTTGATCAAGAAGTGGGTAGTTTCGTCATCAACCAAGTCACAAACAGTTGAAAAAGGTTTAATTTATGTTATTCTCTTTGAAGACAAATATATATAATATATATTATTCTACCATATCTCTTCAAATGCCAGGTTTGTAGATCCTATGAATGGACTCTACGTACAAAAATACTTTCAAAACAACGCCCCACTATCTTTCATAAGAGTACGATCGGGATGAATTCCTTCAGACACAACTAAAAAGTTCATCGAGTGGACTCATTCAATCACACATTCTACATTCAATTTAATACGTTTACTTGTTCTTTCTCGCCTAGTCAAATGCACACATCCGGGCATTCTTATTTATAAGAAGACCTTTTTAAGATCTTTAAGTCCCGATGGGTCGGGGTAGTCTTCGCAAATGTAAGAGGCGTGAGATCCAACTGGCAGCCAACCGCTAAAAACCACTTCAAGCTGGTTTTTGACCTCATCCAAAGTCCTCGAAAACGACACCGCACTCGACCCCCTCACCTAAATCCTTCAAAAACCTTCCTATAGCCCGTTTTTATGCGTTGGGGCGAACGGGCTGTAGGTAAATCTCAGGGAATGCAATATTGAAAGAAGAAAGAAGACTAAAAGTATACTTAAAGTACACCTACATTTTTCACTAAACCAAATAATTTTCGGGCAATAATTATTTGTTTCACTGTGAAACACAAATATTTAATTCCACCAAGTGTATTCTTATAAGTCATAATTATGAGTTCTTAAGAGTACAGTTGAGATTAAACTTGATGGAATTAAATCCGTTCAAAGGATCGACCAGGAAATGGAGGTGTTCAGGAATTGTAGGAATAATTATTGTAATACCTCTAGTGGACCATGTAGCTGCGGCGGGTTCCAACAGCCTTGAAAAGTCCGTCATAGGTCCTGCCGGTTGACGGGGAAAGTTTTTTTTTTTTCCCCTCAGTTTCTTCGTGATGATTAATCCGAAGACTCCTGTTCCCATAAGAAGAGGAAAGTAGTCTCGGGGCAGGCAGGAGGGTTTAAAGCGACCTTGATTGAGTGCAACTGGGGCTTGGGATGGGAAAAGAAATAAAATTAACAGCAAACTCCTGACGAAGAAGGAAAGCAAGAAAGAAAGTACCAGCACGAGTCATCTCAAGACAATGGTTGAGTGCCATTTGGTTCAGTTACGTTGGAAGGAACGTAATAAGCCTCATTTGATGCTTTCGAAAGACGTATATCCATGACCTCTCCCGAAGATGGATGAAACTCTTCTCCCAAGTCCTCGTGTGGACAGTGCGACTGAGAATTGCAATAATCAAGGTGGAGTCACACGGTCTGTTGAGGGGGGGGGGGGGGGGGGGGGTGAGGATGAAGTCCCTATGAATGGACAATCGTGGTGCGGTTCCACGGTTCGGAGAGTCAATCGAAATCATGTGTTCTTGTTTGACTTACAAATCTTTTTTATTTTGTTAATTAATTTATTTATTTTGAACAAAACTCGGTTAAGGTATAGAGACCAGCGTTAGTGTGGTCCGCTGACCATGTGTCGCGTACCAGAAGTGTATTTATATGGATAAATGAAATCTTTTGCAACGGTAAAAATAAAGTTATCCATACCTACACAAGCGGCAATACACCCCACAGGCGGCAACGTTATTTTTTCCTCCGAAATGTCCCCTCTTAATTAGGTAGAATTTCTGAAGTGAAGACGATACTTGAGGCGTCGCCAGTGGGGAACTTCAAGTCTCGAAAATGATGCCTCGGAGAACATTAGTTTGGATATAATACCTTTCATGTACATATTTATAATCATTCGCAACGACATAACATTTGGGATCATTTATGCGCAGAACAACTCGAACTTGACAAATTCAGAACAATAGCAAATGGAACAACGGATAACAGGATGTGACAGGTACAAATGGTGTCAACTTCATCAGGTTGGTAAGTAGGCATGAATAGGTAGGTAGTGACCACTACTGTCTTCCAGATAATACTATCTGGAAGACAGTCATTGTCAACGTTGTACACATAAATTAATAATATAATATATTGTGTGTACAACGATGGCATACAAGGTATAATATAACCTAATATTAGGTCAACTTTAGGTCAAGTCACGTTATCAAGTAGATTCAACTGAAAGAGTATCACAATTTATTTCAAGTTACAGAATCTAGGATTCTACCTATTAGAATTTTTGTTATTGTTTTAAGTTGTCAAGTAGGTAGTGCAAATACCACCATAAATTTGAAGCATAAAAAAACCTATTCGATAATTTTTGGGTAGGTCCTTCGAGTATACCTACTTGTTGTTTCGTTGCACTGTATGAGTCTAATTTTGTATGTTGCAGAATTTCACCGTATACCGGTTACACACATCCTACATTTTCGAGTCACCTTATTGCTTCTTTGAGGTTCCAGTTTATTTTAAAATTTAAAATTTAATTGTGAAATTAGTTAGGCAATAGTTTGTTAGCCTGGCTGGTGGAATTGTGCTTATATTAGACGCTGATGATTACGTTATACATCTCTGAAGCTCAGCGATGTGGAGAGTTGATTCTGCTTAATCTCAACCTCGATCCCCTTACTTATTTGAGATATTCGAAAAGAAAAAATACGAAACCAAATAGCCGTTATGTTTCACTTTCAAGAGGAACTGTTTTACAAACGTTCACAAATCTTGAATAATTCAACATTTTTTTTAATTATTAAAAAAAATGTACATAGGGCCTTGATTAACAGGGGTTTTATGCTGTTCGTATAATATATATTTACTATAATTCACTACTTAGAATTCTCACGATCACTAAGTAGCACCTGTGTCATTACTTGATTGCCATTCTCCGATCCATTTTACCTTTATTTGGCCTTAATTGAAGCTAAAAATCCAGAAATTTAATTCATCATGAATCTACTCTCACGAGATTAATTCCTCGGTCATAAAGCGGAGAGGTGTTTAGGTGGCATATCCAGGGTGGGTTAGGGGGTTTTGACCGTTAAGTTACTTAATGCTACTACCGCCATATCACCTTTCGTCCACCGTGAGAGGTGAGGGCCACCGGGCGATAAACAAGCCGTATGCGCTCCACCACTACGATAAAGATCCCTGAATAAGTTCCAAACCCTACCGAACTGACTACACGATCGCAACTTTTCACCGTCTCGATACGCTTATTTTGATTTAAAAAAAAGGATCGTATTTCATTAATCGCATGCACCAACTCAAACCCGTAGCTTTTGGAAAATAGACCACGAACCTCCATTGACCTAACTAGCCCGAAGGTGTTTTATCAAGGAGCAATTCCCTCAGTCGACCTCACGCCTCGCCCATAACATTTGCAAACACAACATACTTATGCAAACAAGACTATCTCATACGGAATACCGGAGTTCTGACTATCAGCATTATGCCAAGCAATAAGGAACTAATGTATTTTCTAGACAGGCTTGGCGTCATTGAAGAGGTTTAAACCGTTTTAGAGAAATTAAAAACCGGTTTACGGAGGATTGAACCGAAAACAACTTCGAAGACGTTGAAAACTGGCCTGAAACAACCGATTTAAAGTGGTTGAAACCCACGTTTTAAAGGTTGAATCTGATTTTCAGATATTCAAACTTCTAAAAACCAGTTAAAACCAGTTTAAAATTTTGAAATCCATTTTAAAGGTCAAACATTAGTTTAAAGTAGCTGAACTGCCGTTATTAGTAGTTGAAAACCAGTTTTTGGTAGTTTAAAGAGGTTGGAAAACAGTTCCTAGGTTAAAAATGGGTTTTGGTGGTTGATAACCGGTTTACAGAGATTAAACGTTTCTAAAAGCATGTTTGAAGTAGTTGAAAACAGGTATCAAAGGCTTAAAACCCGTTAATACGGTTGAACCCCAGTTTTTAAGATTAAAATCAAAGAAACCCTAATTTAAGATTAAAGACTTGCTTTTCTGTTGGTAATAATCGGTTTTTATAGGGTGAACTTATGAAAACCAGGAATTAGGGTTACAGATGACTCATGTGATAGTGGTCCAAATTGTTAATTACCTGAGTAACAATTTGGACCACCAGCGGAGGAGTCAGCTGTCTTACTAGTTCTCAAATTGGTTAGGACCTCTGCACCTTCTGCAAAACCCCATATCATGAAAACCATAGGAAAAGAAGAAAACTGGCACGAAAGGTCAGAAGCCGGTTGAAACAGTTGAAACAAAGATTTTAGAGGTTAAAACCCGGGAGTTTTATTGATTTGAACACATGTAAACTGATGATGGTTTTCTGTGGTCTTAACCCACTCATTTGCTAACGATGGGGCCAATTTTCTGAGGTGCGCGGCCAGCGAGCTAACAATAAGCCATTCTTTCCTGCTCACAAAGAGTCAATTACAATTCACATTATTAGAGCAAATGACAAACTGAGCGGACCTGTCTGAACCTATAGTTGGCGACGTGGTGCAATAAAAAGTCTCGCAATCCGTTGGTTTGATAACTGGCTCCAGTAAGTGGCAGTTTGGCAGGTATTTGCGGTTTGACCCGAAAGTGGAGGGAAAAAACGTACCGGTATTTAATGGTCCCGGGGCGTTCATGTAGGAGATTGCCGTCGGGGTGGGCGGACAGTTGGCGGCACAGCGGCGTTTAGGAACTAGTGTCATTTGAAAGGCATGGGGGTGTGATAGACGAGTCAACGACGGACGATCCGATTTTCGTAATAAGTTATTACATACCAGATTTTTTTTTTTTTTTTTTTTTTTTTTTTCGCGCCGTCCTGGCCCGTTTTGGGCACTAGGCTTATATTGTAACCTGAAATTTTTACAAAATACTCGGCTTACCATCCATCTAGTTAAGCTCGCAAGATTTTCAGCCCGATCACCCAAGCCCATGGGGCTCTGCGGGGCTAAAAAGGGGCTACGAGAGAGATTTTGGAAGATTTTCGGTTATGGGGTCGAGTTGTGTCGTTTTCGAATTATTTTTGGACGAAGAATCCATTTTTTGGGGGTTCCTGAACCATTAACACCTAATTTATACGAAATAAAACCGAACGTACAATTTGTAGCAATTTTTTGTTCATTATTAACCCCTCTTTTTGCGACAGAGGTTTAAAATTTTGATGTCCCCTGTCATGTTCCATGGTGGACAGATTTTAAAAAAGGAATGTCCTTTGCCAGTAGCTCTTGTTGTGTAATGTAACGTCCTCACTCCACCAACAAGTCAGACTTTACAGACCTTCACAGGACCTCCTACCTGGAGATCGGGAGTGAGAGAGTCCCCTCCAAGCTATGCAGGTCGAGTTCTTTAGAGGTATAAAACCAGTTTAAAGAGGTTGAAACTGAGTTCTTGTGGATTGAAATCCAGTCTTTGCTTGTTGACAGCAAGATAGGAGGGGATTGAAAGCATGAATTTTAAATTTATTTGGGGTTGAAAATATTTGAAACCATTTTGAGGGGATTCAGAACCGTTTGAAACAGTTGAGAGAAGTAGTTGAAATGGTTCTGGCATGATTCAAAAACAAAGTGTATTGAGTCTCTATGAATAGGGCTTTTGAAGGTTTTTAGCCAGGAGATCGATTGTGATGTTATTTCCAATATAATTTTGGACGTCAATATTAATTACTGCCTAAATAAATTAAACTATTTTTATTCTATTACTTAACACGATTATTTAAAAATGAGAAAACAAATTGCCTTAATAAAGGTGGTGTCGCTCAGACTGAGGGGAACCCGGAAAAAAATTAAGCCCCTTGGAATGGAGGACGGTGGTGCAAATTTCCCCAATTCCATTCAATGCCGTAATAGCATACAAAGGGTGCAGCCGGTTTCCAACGTTCAAGTCATCGGACCTCTTCCAGCTCCATCTTTGGAGAACTGGTTCCGCGGAAAAGGGGTGAAGAAAAACCCAGGTCGTCAAACCTTCGGAGGTGCCGAGTGAAACCCACATATTATTCAGGGTTGGTTCATAAACAGAAGCAGGGTGCCAATTGAAAAAAATATACTAGCAATCCCAACCACTTGCACACAAAAGCTTTTGTTGCCCTCCATCATGTCACCATTCAGTTACGCAAAAATAGGTGAGCAGTCGACTATATCAATAAGAACACTGTGTTATCCAATAAGAACCCCACAAGCCAACTTTTTTTCGAAAGAATAGCGAGTTTTCGACGCCACAAATCAGATGCGCTCGAAGGGGCAGAGTTTCTTCACTTGGCACGGAGTAGACATTCTCACAATATCTTCCGTGTGCAGTAGGTTTTGTCGGTTCAACGATCGGGTGAGATCGCGTGCGGGGGGTCCCCCTTTTTATCGATATTATTTTTCGGATAAAGGACTCTGTCAAGGTCTTGACGACTTGAGTGTGACCGAGTGGTCATTCTTGACGGGTTTTGGAATGGTTCAACTGAACTGTGTGAATTTAGCATTAGGGCGGTGGCTCAAAGTGCAAGACGCCTGCTGTGTAATGTAAGGACCATGGACATAGAAGAGCATGAGCAAGGAGCAAAATCTGCGGGTTCACCCTCCAAAAGTCCCGCCTGTAGCCCCGTAGATGACCTACAGTGAGGTCGGACGGGCTGGGGGCCCCCATAAATGTACGACCATCAATCTCTTCTAAAATTATAGGTACTTCACTCACACCCCCCCCCCCCCCCCCCCGGAAACTTGCTTCGAAATACCCTTGTGTAGTTGCTTAGAAGCCCATATGGTCTGGGACTCCCCAGAATTCAACTCTTCGTCCACAATCATTTCGAAAATGACTCCTCACTCGACCCCCTGGGCGGATTGACATCACAATTTTCAAATCTCCACTTCTTGAAAATCAAAGGACAAATTTTAAATCGATCATTATTTTGGCTAATAGGAATCTAATGATTAATTAGGCTAAATTGTTATTTATTATTCCGGCCTCTTTAGGATTTTATTATGATTTTAGTAATTACCAATAACTGAAAGAGACGTATAACCGACTCGAAGGTCTTTCCGTCTGCTCACAATGGTATACTTTTTTTCAAAAACAATACCTCTGTAGGCGAATACCTCCTACAATACCGGCTGTGGCACGTGGGAGGCGGCCTTCTACCAGCCACTCCTGCACAGGAAAAGAAATCAGGAATGTGGAACCCACAGCAGTAAATCCCAATCGTAGTTTTTCAACATGGTAGAAGTGTTCACTCTGTATGCGGACGGTGTAAGGGACTGAGGTGTCAAGTGAGGTGATGCAACAAGTGAAAGCCAATGAACCCACGAGAGCCACAGGCATTGTAGAACACGTATTATTTAACTTGTATTTGGGTTCACGCAACACCGCTAGCAAAACCAAACTTACTAAGAGGGTTTTTTATTTAATTTATTTTTTAAATTTTATTTATAGAACGGGACGAGCCCAATACAAAAACGTAGTCATAGAGGATAGGGAATATACACAACTAGCTGGCACATACGGGAGCTTCGCTTCGCTTGGCTATTTGCGCGTAAATCCTCCAATGTTTCCGAAATTAGGGAGGACTAAAATGGTCTCCCAATGCTTACGAAATGCTTTAGGAATGACCCCAGAATCTTGGGACAAGGGTAGCAAAAACCCTAATGGGAATCGAACCCAGGATCATGTGGCTGCAGGACTACACTGCAAGCGCGCATGACCAGCTAAAACTAAGGAGATTCTGCAGGTCCGAGATTTATCAAATGTTAAATTCGTCGTGAAATCCTTCCAATTGTTGCAATTCGTTCGTTCAATAAATTTAGTGTTGAAATTCAGCGCGAGAGGAAGGCATGAGTTCAAGCGTCATCTGGATAGGGCAGTGGATTTGCGCTGGGCACTAATTGGCGCACCGATATTAACTCTGTATTTGCATTGTTTACAGCCTTAGCGAAGAGAATTTGCGTCAATTTTGCCGTCTAATGACTCTCTATTGCCTTCTTGGATGCATAAATTGGTGTGGATTCCAATCAGCCAAAAATGTTAAGGGGTTCCCATTTATTGCGCAGCAAAGTAAGCTAGTGACATACATACAGGCGTATTCTGAATTAGTGGTATAGGTGAAACGTGCATGAAACATTTTCATGTCAACCAATTTTCAAAAAACGAAAAACGTCTTGGCGGACTCAGCTCGACCTTCGGCATTTCCAAACATGAAAGTGCGTCGGATCGGTGTACCGATTAGTGAAAAACTTGAGTGATTTTCGCTATGCTGTACAGGCATCGGTTTGTTCCATTGTCTACGCCGTGTTTGCGCCTATTGTGAACCTTCAACGGGCAGGAACCACGGTGCCTTTGTTCCTGACTTCTGTTACGGATCCAACCTGTCGGAATCTGTCGGTCATCTTCCTATTCCGTCCGAGCTGGAGTTTTCACTCCGATTGGAATAGTAACCGCGATTTCGAAAGTTATTGGAGAAGCAAAAAGTGGTACTGACCTGCAGGATCGCCGGGCTGGAGGACGAAGACGCTCGTGGAAGCGACCGCCAGACCCCCGTCTGTAGGGATTTGAGCGCTCAAATCGTCGTCGCAATTCACTTCGAGGCAACCCCCTGAAAATAAACAAAATGCCCCTTTAGTGACTGGTCAACGAATATTCTAGAGAGAATTCCCCTACTCCCTCCCAACTTGGAATACAAAACGAGGGAAGTTTGAATCGGCTCGAAGGCATATATGATATAATAAGGCATATAATATAATCCAACCATATTATGGTAAGAGTGAGGTGGTCTCAAATAGCAGTGAAAGCAGTGATTGACACAGACATACGTCACCGTTCATCGCTGGGGTACCAACCTTCTTGGTACCCACTTCCCTTAATAAATGAGCGGTTCTGTAGCCAAACTTCCCGATGTTTTGTACTCTTTTTAGGAGAGTCGATTAAAGACACTTTTTTTTCAAGAAGATTGATTAACCAAACAACTTCTCTATTGGTAACACTGCATCCGGTCGGATTATTACCTCTGCAGGCGCCGACGTCGCACTGGAAATGGATTTGATTGCCGTCCGGGAACTGAAACATGGACCGCAGGGTGGCATCGGCGTACCCGTCAGCCTCGGAGTAGACGAAAGGCGTCAGCACGTCCTTGTTGATAGGGCACCTGAAAAAATTGAATATTTTAAAATGATTTTGTTGAATTCCTTCTGGAAAGGGTCATCTCTCAAGAGCAAGGGAGTTAGGAAACATGAAATACGAGAAATTTTGAGCCTAAGAGCGGGATTTTGCATCGAAGGATCTGAACGTTTTTGATTGGTCGAGAGATGCAAGTTAGCCAACCTACAAAATTTACCATTAATTTCGAAAAATTACCCACCCCCTTCGCTAATACCAAGAATAATAATTATTATTCTCTATTATAATCAATCAAAACGAAAGGGCGGGACGCCGCAGTTACAAGGTGATTTGAATCAGGGTAAAACAAAACCAAAAACAGCTCAACAGGAGCGGTAACTCCATTCCAGTAGTGTTTTCCCCCTAAACCAGTAATCTCCTTCCATCAAAAAAACTCTCACTCTTCGCCGCTCCGAAATTGCTCGAAATAACAACCTTCCAGAGGATTTTTTTTTTTTTTTTTTAATCTGTATCAGGCAGAGGTCGACTTAAATTGACTCCCTTTCGGACGGAAAGAAGCGCGCGCGCGAAGAAAACAAATCATTATCGAAAGTCATTTTCACTCATCCGGAGGAAAGTTAAGAAGTGTGAGAGAACCCTCTGGGAACTCATCTGACGTTCGGCATCAAACTCGACGATTGTGATGCAAAAAAAGGAGCGATAATTCTTATGAAAATGATATCAAATGGTAATTATAATCTGCACATAAAGTGAAAGTTTGGTTGGGTCAGAAAATCGCAAGCAAAAATGACGTGGGATTTGTGAATATGGTAGGTATGATAGTTTGTTGCGGTCTAGAGGTAACACTGAGGTAGGTGGACGTTGCTTAACTCCACTTCCTTTTGGTGGACGCAATATTCCATTAGATCTCCAAGCGAATCGAATTGGTTAAGTGAAACAGCAGAGCAACCTTGTTGCCTTGAAAGGGTTTTTATAAATTACATCAGAGCAACATTTGCGTTTCGATAGACAATGCCATCGCTGCTGTCAACGTTATTGTCATTGGCGTTTTCTTCAACGGTAGGTAGATACACGCGCTTCGTTGTTTTTAAGTGGTTCTCGTGATCAGGGGGTTGAACAGACGATAACCAGTTTGAAAGGGTTAAAATCCGATTTGGAAGGAGCGACACCAATTTCGATGGGATCAAAACCAGTTGGAAAAGGTTTGGAACAAGTTTAAATTTCCTTTTTGAAAATGAAAACCATTTTAAAGCTCATTAAAAACTTCACCTTTTTGGGTGGTTTGAAAAATGGTTCAACGACCAAATGGCTTAAAGAAATGGTTTAAAGGAATAACGAACTAGTTTAAACGGGTTAATAACCAATTTGGAAGTATTGAAAACCGCTTTGTAGGGCCAGCAACAAGAGAAAGAGCACCAGTAGGCCACTTCGGCAGTTTTTTCACCTATTGTCGTTCATGGAAACTCTTTTAATGGCTCAATTCTCTATCTATCCTTTTCGTCGTAGTCAAGAAACCTCTCAGAATCGAATTACTAAAGAATTTTTCATCGTTAATTACATGTTAGTTATTTAATGGAAATGGGTCTTTGGCCTAGTAGTTGGCCACTCCATTTCCAAGTTTTCTAGATCTAGAATGGCCTTGGCACCCGAATTCAATATCTGATACCATTCAGAAATGGGTTCTCCACCAACTTGGTGGTGGATGAGGGTGAGCGGGAGTTTGAAAAGGTTGTCACGCAGTTTCTTGGGGGTAATAGCCCAATTTCAGCAAAATCGGTTAGATATTAGAGAAAATAATTCACGAAAGCCAATTAGGCTGTTTTCGTGATTTTCTCGTTTAGTATAATCAACCGATTTTGATGAAATTGGGCTATAAAATTTATAGCCCAATTTCATCAAAACATTTAATGTTCATCACGATGTTCCCAAGAAGCTAATAATTAAGAAGCTATATTATAATTTTCGCATAATATGCGAATAATTATTATTAGGTAGCCCATTCTCCAAAAAACCGTATGAAAACGTGGTCTTTTATTCTCAAAATGCAAAGCCCTCCAAGCTCTCTTCTTCTTCTTCAATCTTTATATCCCACCTAACTGCTGGAGAAGCACTCAAATTTCAGGAATGCAAATAAACGTTCATAGACGACCTTAAGGAAATGTTAACACTTATCAATATTATTAAATTATCATAAAACTCAATATATGTGGAAATTGCCAATAAATTCGGCACGCAAAATAAAAAAAGTAACTGCTAACAATTGACTAGAAGTCACTGAAATAATATAATTATGCTCTTAAGCTTCAAAAACGAACATGTTTTCTTGGAAAATATCTCTACATTAAATTGAAATAATAATATTATGTTGGTAATTGGCTCGGAGCAAATAAATGAACATAAACTGGATATTAATGCAAAATTGAGATGAAGTTTGGAAATTTGAATAAAATTTGAAAGTTTTAAGTTCCAGAAAAGTCCTGCATGTCGTAATACGTCAACTTTTAAATTACCTACCTATTTCGTAAATGAAATTGTGGGTAAATGGAATAAAAAACAGAAAATCAGCGGAATTACAGCTATAACGAACATGGCCAATAACTGATGCTCTTCCCTTAGTTTGAAAAGGTTTCAGGATTTGCTGAATACCTACCTTTAAAGTTTTAAGTTAAAACCTACATGAAGGTTTAAGATTTAATGTACCATTAAGATTTAATGTTCTAACCAATATTTAATGTAGGCTGGTACATCACATATTTTGTTCTGTGACATTAATTCTAAGCTTCGTGCTATTAATGCACATCAGGTGACAACTCGAGATTGTGAGTATCATAAGTTACACCCAAACTCGAAGTTGAGCTCTGTGAAATCTTCGAGAAAGTGTTCTTCGTGTGTCGCGCGGTTGGGTGGGCGGTGCCTGCATCTTCGGCGGAACTTGTTACAATTTACAAAGGAGGCTTGGAAAACAGGTTTCGTTGAGCGAGGAAGTTTGCCTTGAAAATGCCCGAGAGGTTTCAAGATGCGTCGTGCAAAACCCCAACCGCTTCAGAAAGCCGCTCAAAGCCCCTTTTCTCTTCTGAACTAAATTTTGACCACGAAGTTGGACGTAGCGCTAAACGGCAATCATAGCGTCAAGCACAACCTCCAGATAATGTCCCCTTTACGTTTCAAGGACGTTTTACAAATCTGGCGCCCCATCATTGCTAATGACGTGAAATTACAATCTGCTCTTTTAGTGATCATTTAGATCGAAATGGCAGTGCGTCACTGGGTTGAAAATGTGCATTATTGTGGTATTAATGTTCCCTCCAAGTACAACCTCACTTCAATAATAATTAACCGAATAATCACCGCATTTGAGTTAAGTCGACTTTTTCAAATGAGTTTCCCTTCGGGTTTTCAGCTTATCTTATTTCCAATCTCGTGTTTACCACCTTGAAAACAAGACAAGTCGCTCTTTTACACCCTATTTTTCACATGCGATTAGCTATCTGCTCAAGGCGAACCCGCCACTCGAAGCCCTGGGAACTGGGATGTTCCAAAGAAAGCGGTTCGCGTATTGTTCGGGGTGTTCAGGATTTTTTCTTTTCGAGAGGAAATTCCCGTCGTAAATACCGTCCCCTATGTGGTATAAAACAGTCGAGGTCTAGTACCCCAGATGATGTGCTTTCACCGACTTGAGAGATTGCAAATGGTTTGATCCAAATCCTGTAAAGCTAGTCTCTATAGAGACTAGCTTTACAGGATTTGGAGTTACTATAGTAACTAGTTGATAAACTATCAACTGTTGATAAACGCCCCTCTACCCCAAGTTTGTTTTCACTCCTTTTTACAAACAAGAGACCCACATCGATGAACACTAAACCCATCAACCAATCGAAATATCAAACTCTACGAATTGCAGAAAGCTACTGGCTGATAGGTATTCTAATGATATTCTAATGGCATTTCAATGTTAGAGATCAACATCGTGAGCCATTGTGAGAGTAAAATTGATGAGCCTGAATGCAGGAAATGACTAACCGGATGCCTTTAAACCTTGCACGTCAAGGATTTTTCCATTACGCAAAAAAAAAAAAAAAAAAAAAAACGCTGCAAATTTTACATAAGGGTTTGCTAGGTATTCCTTTACTTCAAATGTTCAAAAAGTTAATTCAAAATACAATGATTTAAAAACTGTATAGCGTGAGGACCGATGAGGGATCCCCCAATAATGAATTCTACGTCCAATATTACTTCGAAAACGACGCCTCATTCGACCTCCTGGCCAATTCCGTTCAAAAGCCCTCGATGACCTCGTTCAAGTCCGATAGGTCTGCGACACCCATGAGAACCGCGTTTCCACTCACTGAAAATGTGTTCCTTCTCGCTATAAACTGGTTTCTGCCGCTATAGAACAGGTTTCTGCTCTATGAAAACAGGCGTTTGCTTTAAAAACAGGTCCAAAATTACTTCGAAAACGTTACTTCGGTCGACCTCCCGGCCAAAACGTTCAAAAGCCCAATTGCAGCCCCACCTGAGCGCCATTGTAATTTTAAATAACATTAAGTAATATTCAATAGCTACCAAGGGAATGACAGGCCTGGACAGGTCAGAGACCTATAGGACAAATCAAGAAAAATTGGTTCCTTTGTATAAAATCTTGACTCTCTTCCTTATTTTTAAAATTGTTTTTGTTTTTTGAATAAATGAATAAATAAATTATTTTAAAAAAAGTTTAATAATTAAATTATTTTTTAAATCCTATTGCCACAAACTGAGACAGACACCTGTTACTAGGACACTTCGAGGTCAACAAATATGTTTGTCCTCCGTCTCGAAGCAAGTTTAATCCAATAATAATAAACTAAAATAACCTGAATCCATAAGTCATTTCACCAGGCCCAATCGATTATGAGAGAACAAAATGGGGGTCTTCGAAATGATTCATTGCACACGTCAGTTGGCCAACATTGTAACCAGCGAGTGGAGACGGATGAGCCAACAGGTCGACCTCATAACGCAGATGGTATATTGTTTCATTAATCTTCGTCACGTAAAACAATCTCGCGTTAATAATTACCGAAACAATTTTCTTCTGCCTCGAACAATACCACATTGGGAGGTGGACATTGTTTTAGAGGGAAATGTTTTTTCACCTGTGGAAAACTGTTGGGTGCTCCTGAGGTGTCACGGGATATTATTTCGTCATTACATTCGTATACCGAACCAAAGAAAATCTCTTCAAATGGAAACTCAGAACGCGGCACGGAAACACCCCATTTTGGCTGCTCGACGATCGTTCACGCCACTTAGTTTAAGTTGGTTTTTTTTTCCACAAAGACTCAGTACCTAGCGTCACACTTTCACTGATTCGTCCCCGAAAACGACGGAAACCCCTACGAAAGGAAAAACCCGGGAAACCCGCAAATGATGAAAACACACCAAAAAGGAAACCAGGGAGTGAAAAAAGAATCAATCACACATTTCACTCTTTTCAAAACGATTGTATCCATCAACGGCGAAACTCTGGATTCTTTACAAACATGGAGAGTAAACCGGGTTATATTCTGCCCTTATTTTTTATCATTTTTGGTAAACATCCTGAAACGAAAGTGGCAAAACTGTAACAATCACTCACCCCCTGTCGTCCAATAGCTGAACGCTGTGGTTCCTCCTGTTGAAGGCGAAACAGTTTTTGACTCGGATCCCGTTTGAACCTGCAAAAGTAAGAATAATGAGAATAATGATGGTAAAAAATTTATTAGGAATCATAAAACGCAACATGCTTCAAGTAGATTGGATCAAAAAACGACACATCGATCGACCTTCGGGCTGAAATCCATCAAACCCCACAATGTGGGGCCCACATTTGAATTCGCCCAATGGAAGCCCCAAAAGATGTTCTCATTGTAGTCAGATAGTTTTGAGATTCCCATCGACGGTAGACTCTCGTTTCTGCTTACTAAAAACCTGGTACTTCTCGCTAAAATACATATTTATGCTTTCGAAAGCCGGTTTCTATTAAATTAATAAATTTTATTAAAACCGGCTTTAGCGGTAAAAACACACAGCGGACCCCAATAAAATTTAATAGATCTCACGTCCAAAATTCCTTCGAAAACGACACCTCGATTGGCTACCTGGCTTAAGTCCTTCAAACCCCTCATTTGCACCCCGATATGAGCCCCATAAATCCCCAGGGTGTAGTCGGATGGGTTTCATACCCCCATAAATGGATTCTACGTCTAAAAACATTTTGAAAACAACACCGCAATCAACCTGCTGAAATCCTTCGAAACTCCAATTTTTAGCCTTATAGATGGGGAATGGGTCAGACCCCCATCAATGAATTTCACTCCTCAAACACGTAAGGACAAATTTTGAAGCTGGTCAAATTCTTAACCGAGTTGGCAAAACACCGAAATAGGCTCTAAGCAGTGCAGCCAACTTGAAAATTTCGACATTCTCTCAAGTGGTTGCCAGAAGAAATGGATTCATAGACTTGGCAAGGATCAGCTGATGCAAAAGTGTAGGATTAATAGTTGGCCAACTTCTGGTCCAGTACTAAGGTAGTACTACTACCTGTCCAGAACAGGTTGGCAATAGTCGATCCGCTGATTTCTTTTTATTGCTGGAATCTGATTTGAGGCTCAAAATGAACCAACTCCTCAATAGGGTTCCTGCGGTGTTCCGAGCTGCACCGGATGACTCAGACCGGGTCCACCCACCGATTCACCTTCAGCGTCACCGCCGGTTTCATCGTCAGCCCTTCCTTTTCTGGGAACGGCCCTCCCCCCTCTCGTCTCGTCCAACCGTGACGTCACATCCCGCCAGGGGACGTTCACTCCAGAAAGACTTCCCCTGGCTGGGCTTTCTTGAGATTTGACTGACTCAGACGCTAATCCGAACCGCAGAAACCGCTTTTTGACGAATAGGGAAGTAGGTAATTCAAACTGTCCTCGTCGTTCGATCCTGCCCAGCGACCAAACACCGTAACATCCTTGAGATCGTCGGTGCGCCGTTTATGGAACTTTCTAATGAAAACAAGGTCGTTACTCAGATGATAAAACCCGCAACCAGATGATTTACTACGAAATAAATTCAGACAAAGAACTGATCCACTGCCAGAGATCAGGATAGACTGGCCAGTAATGAGGGGAGGGGGGGGGGGGGGGGGGCTACAGCCGTTTTGTCGAACCAAAAATGTCATTAATCAACAATAACTTAGTTGGTTAAAGCAGTAAAGAATACCTACTAAAACCAAAAGGGTGCGCTTCAGAGCTGAGAACGATCATTCAATAAAATTTAATAGGTACGGCATGATTTAAATGAAGCAATGAACAAATGAAACAAAACACCATAAGAATAATATTATAGTGTATAATAATTTACCATATTTGTATGCAATACTGATTAAACGAAGGAAACACAGGTTACAGGAAACACTAATGTGAACCCGAGAAGGTTGGAAAGTGAACGCAGAAAATGAGGCGTTGTTGTTGTTAGATGTAATGAGCTCATGGAAGGTCTGGATGGTGGTCTGGTAATTATGGAAGGATACTGTGTAGATAAGAGCAGAATGAATTGCAGTTTTTTTTTTTTTCAGAAAGATATTTCAGAACGTTCATGGGTACATATAACATTATTGAAATTTTAAAACGAAAACGAGCACTTTATTCAAACAATGAAAGGGTGCCTTAGATGTTCAACCAAAGCACTCATCAGCACCGACGTCAATGATGACGCCACCTGAAAATCATTGCTGAAAGCCCCTATCAGTTCATGAGCAGTAAACTTTTCGACGATTGTGAAGACTTAGCAGCAGTGCCGCCCTATCAGCAAACCTTTGCAAGGCTTCAGAACTCCTCCACCATCTCTCACAAGTCCCCCTCTGGCACATGTGTAACCATTGTGGGAGGATTGGGGGGGGGGGGGGGGGGATCTGGCATAAAATAAGGTCAAATAAGTTGAATTGGTTATTTTAGGAAGGGTTTGTGTCCATTCAAAAGGTAGATCCTTGTTTTCTCAATGTTTGAGGAATAATAATTATTATGGGAAAAATAAAATTCTATGTTCACGGTTCCAATAATATCTGACATCATCGATTTTCAATAAATCGCATTATTCTCCAACGGGCGGCCATTTTTATTTTATGGACAAAATAAATTGAACACAACGCATTATTTCGTGTTTTACTTCATGATTTCCTCTCTTATTTATCTTTTTTTTTCTGTTCTTAGTTTTATTTTTATTTTTATTAAAACTTTTATTTTAAATCGCGGACCATCCTAAAGACATGAAACATGTCAAACCGTGGAGAATCAACGGCAAAAAGAGGCTGAAGCCTTACATTTTTTTACGGCAGTTCCCAAACATATTCGAGAAAGTTGTTTGGGGCTAACTGCAATTGCTAAAATTGACACTATAGAACACGACATTGAAACTTATATTTCAATGGGAAGGAACATCGACAAACAGCAGTTTCTAACCTGTGCTTTTGAACCTCTAGATTCACAATCCGCAATTTAAAAAAATTGTCATTTTGAACATAATAATATTATGCCCTTCCTAAAATAACTCATTCAATTTTAATTGAATCTGGTAAACCACTTTCTGATTCCACACCAAATGTCCAGTCTGATACGCCCATTGGGATACGCCGGATCCATATGGGCGCATCTGTTGAACAAATTTTAAGATACATTTAATGTATCTGTGTGTGGTTCACAGTCCAATCCATGTGGGCCATGGCGCTTGGACTCGCGTCTTCCTCTCAAATTCATGAACAGTATCTCACTATCAGCGAACAATCTAAAAAATTTACGGCATCCAAAATCCTGAACCCAAATTTGAACCACCCCAAAACTTTCCCACTCGCTGCTAAAAACCATTTTAGCCCGAAACTTGTCCAAACTTTTCTTCTTTATGCATCACCTTCATCACATGATTACCTAATTGATAAATCGACTTAGTTTGTAATGAACTTGGAAGGTGAAGGTCGTGCAGCTGAGGCACCTTCAGATGAAACTGGTCTCACGATCTTTCGACAGAAAAAACTGGTCGTACGAGTAACGGGACCTCAAATCTCTCCCAAGTTGATTATGAGGCCACGTGAGTTAATAGTTGACTTCGCATCACGTCCATTCATTCACATAATTTTGTACGATCAAAAGTTATTGTGTATTTCACGTACCGTCGGGCCTCGAAATTTCCGCTCGGATGACGTAAGGATGACTGTAAAAGACTTCTTGGAGGCGGCGTTTTTTGTTGGGGTCCATGATTTTCAAGGACACCAAAGACGTCTCGTTTCTGTAACGAAGCCGAAGGAAAAAATAATTACAATGCCAGTAGCGGCGAGATGATCGAGAATGTCGGCTAATTTGAAACTCACCTGGCGTTTTTGAAGCCAGCTTTGCCGCAAGTGATGACGTAGAATTTGTCGTCCGCGAGTTCCAGCGTTTTGTGGATTCGGACGGCTATGGGGAGCGACCTTTCGTCTGATTTCTAAAAAAGAACAAATATATTGAGTAATGAGTAGAAAGTATGAGTTTCTTCATAATGTAAGTGGATGCGGCGCGCCGGTACCTATTATAGTGTAACTATAATAGTAACTATAATAGTGGGAATCTATATTTCGGATTTAGTCTACTTCCAGGATAAGTATTGTCGGAAATCGTTCTTTATAACATAAATAACACTTATAATATAATATATTATAATATTATTAATATTATTATGATTAACATAATATTATTATGATAATATCATATTATGTTTCTTCATCGTGTTATCATTCGACCAGGAACGCATGTTTCTCCACCAGGAACGCTGTCATCGACAAGCCAATGTCCACCTCAAACCCCATAGGAGAACAGTTCTTTGGATTGAATCGGTGGTTTAGATTGAAAGATGTGGGGGGGGGGGGGTGGAGGAGGCCGCTCCTCGTCTTACGCCCCAGCTCCATGCACTGCCATGAAGGCTCCAGCTGTTTGAGCCACTTTACCTCTGGTAAACAGGCAAAAAGGGGTACTGATGTCGCACAACATATTGACAGGAGCCAGTACCTGAGGCTTCTAGGAGCTAGTTCAGCTTTGCTAACACTTGGCAAATGGCAGGGATGTAGGCAGAGACTGGCTGATGGCCGCTAAGCTCTGATTTCTGTATTTCCAGCACCTGGTTCAGCTTGACTACCTCCTGATTCGCAGCATGGCTGGTGGCAGGAACTCGATAAGTGCCAGAGTGCCCACAGCCTATTCCTGTGCTCATGCACAATCCAGTGGAAGGTGTGGGACTCTTTCTACATAGCCCCGAAACGGTAGAGGGCCTCGTCTTGCATATCTAGCAAAAGGATGCAGGACTCCTCATGCTTAAAATCTCTTCTCAGGGACTCTTCACGCATGCGCCCGAGTGTATCACTCAAATGGCCAGACGATGGTATTTTCACATCGGAAGAGGCTTGCCACCAATACCGAAACAGCCAGTGATGACGGACTCAACCAGGGTTAAGTGGTTGGAGGGGTTTGGTACTGATTGTGGTACGATGCAGATCTCAAATCCCCTTTGAAGAATATTATGGCACCCCTGGCTGAGTCGACGCCTCCACTCGGAGACTTCACTCAATGCAAACCTCCATATCACCCTCAAGCGTGCAGGAAGAATGCACCTACTCCGGACTTTGGTTTCCCTCATTAGCGCCCATACTGGCAGCACGCATACAATGGCAGGGTTAACCCAACGCCAATTGTCACTACCATTCGACTCACGATTCGATTCAGTAATTTTGGCTACATAACACGTGCCTGTCAACTAGGAAATTTCCTCGGCAAAAAGTTCATGGTACACCCATTTCAGGAATCCACAACACGTCCGACGTTGGCGGAACTGTACTGTTCATTCTGTATCGCTCATTTGAGATTAATCCATGATTTACTCTTCAATTGGCTGCTTCCCGTAATACGAGCGCGACTTTCATTTCCGTTCACGGTTTCTGCGACGTTTCCTGAGCCCGATTGCCCCTACGACCTCTCTGGATGGGGCATAGGGGTCAAAAGAGGGGGTCGAGGGAATTTCACCGTCCTCATTTGGCAGTAATTCGAGCAAAGCACGCGAATCGAGCTCCCAATCATCGCCGACGATAATTAACCATCTGCGGGTCACTAGTTTCACTTTCACCTTTTTTTCGGGGCGGAGATAAAATCCTGAGTGGATGGTGGAGGAAAAATACGCTAGAAATAGTTAACAGGTTGAAAAACACGACGACACAGATGTTTCTCAAGCCTAATTGGGTTCTCTTCCTCTTGTGTGACTCAACTCTTCTATTTCTGGGAAGACGAAAACACCTGGGAAAACTCTTAATTCCGGGCGATTAGCTCTTGAAGCCGGGATTCCACGCAAAACGAAATGCCTTGGGCCATCAACTTGTTTATTCACTCGGATAGGTAGTCAGAATTTCTCATATTATGACAGTTCAAATTTAACGCACTGCAAAACGAATTTTCAGCTCAATTACAGTTTTTCAGAGCTCCTCGGACCCTCGGGCGTCGCCTTTTCCAAAATCCCCCATCCCCCTCTTATCTGCCTCTTTCAACAACAAAAACAGTTCACGGGAGAAACTATTTAACGCAGTATTTCGCTCAACCCTCCAGAGACCAGTGGCCTAGAAAGATATCGTTTTCTTCGTCTTTTTTCAATAGGAAAACTGTCGACGAAACTAAAGAAAAACGGGACGGTCCAGCTAGGAACTCCAGGAAGGATGGCGTTCTTTTAACGGTTACAAGAGTAAGTGAAAGTGGTTGAGTATCTTCACCTCTTCACGACTCAACTCACTTCTAAGGTCCTCGACATTCGTGAAGGTTCTATTAGTGTCATTTTCGTAACAGTATCGCGTAACACATTTTATTTTTTTAACAAATTCTCGAGAGAGCAGGGCTGCTAATGTCGTAGAAAGACTGTTTATATCGTGGGCAAACTTCCCTCGGGATTTGGGCTTACAAATAACGCAAGACTCTGTAGGCAAGTAAACATGATTTGAAGAATTCAAGAGAATTTAAAACCTCGTGGTTTGACGTACCGGTTTGTGAATTCGTGAACTTGGAAACTGTGGTTTGTGAGTTTGTGATTGTAAACAGTTCACAACTCATTACATACTTTTTACTGTTTAATTTTTGATGGTGGATTTGTGGTGGGTGATCATGAACTAGGATTGTGAACGGTGTAATTTGTGAATTGTGATTGTTTGATTTTATAGACTTACGAATCCATGATTGTGACCACTCTGTTTTTGTGATGGCATTGACATTGTGATTATTAACATTCTTCTGTGAATGTTAATCGTACTCTGTGATTATGATTTTAATCAGAATTTTACTCTGGAATAAATAATATTTATTATTATTATAAAAATATATTATTATTATTATGAAAATATTTATAAAAATATTTATTATTATGAAAATATTATAAAAATATTTATTATTATTATGAAATATTATTTCAGTCTTAATCCTACTTTGCGATCGATTCCATCTTTCATAATATTCCTATGGTCAAACATCTTAATCTAATGCCTGATGCCAACCCTTTCCCATCCCTTTCCCAAAGAGTTGAACCAGCTGCGAAGTTGAACGTCTCGATTTCATATTTAAAATCATCATATTTAAACAAATAAAACAAAATGAAATTAAAATTTTACTTAATAAGCCCCTAAATCATAAATTTATATTTCATATTTAGACAAATTCATACGTACATACAATCACTTGGACTTCACTTTAAGTGTACTTTTTATGCCTTCTATCGACTAAAAAAATCATTTGGAGGCACCTGCATTAGGTAAACTTCCTCTCAACTCCCAAAACACGCCTACTCACATTTGAGACGAGAACACCGCAATAATCCGACGACTGGACAGGAGCGTACAGGTTCACGACCAGCGTGGCCTGACTCGATCCGTTGCCGTACGTCAGGCATGACGGCGTTCGGTAGTCCTTGGCGTGCAACGCACCTGCGCAAAAATAATTCAAAATTTTGAAAAAAATAAAAAAACTGTCAACGCGACGGATTTGACATCACTGCAACTTACCGATGAAGGTGGAATTCGTAAGGACTTTGATGGTCATGTAACCGGCTTTGCAAGTTGCCGTCACGACGGGGGAAAAGTCCTGCTCCACAAGCGGTTGACATGTTACCTGCAACAAACAAGAAAAACGTGAGAAAATAACAGAACCGCAGGAAATCAAAGGAAGGAATACACTCTATCAGAATCGTCGCCGATATCAATTTGTGAGCGTCATTGAGAAGACATCGTACCCTCGATTGATTAACGCCATCAAGAAGAGATTCTACCGTCGTTAAATCAAAACTTTCTTTTTACATAAATCGTCGCTGAAAAGGTATTGGAGATTGATGAGGTATATTGGAAATAGGCTATTGTCACCGTAAAGAGATTGTAGAGCCGGGACAGGGAAAAGATCACCAGAAATGTAATCGAGCACGACAATCGCCGCAAAAATGCCAAAATCATCTATCAGATCCTATTTAAAGTAATCCCTGCAATGTCTTCTCAATGATGATTTTCAAATTTTAACATGAGGAACTCTCCAACAGTGAGAGACAGGAAACCGTCACTGAGAAGAGATTTAACGAGCGAAATACGTAGTTTAGAATATCAACGATAAAAAAAATAAAAGGAATTTGTTAAAAAATCAAAATCAAAATTTGAAGAGGTTGATAATACGCGATTGAGCGATAAATTAACGAAGATCCACGACCAAACCGGTAATCGGTAAAAAAAAAAAAAATAATAATAATAATAATAATTAAAATTAAAGAAAATAAAAAGTTCCTGAAACGAGAACCTGGAAAAAAGTCCCGAGCATTATGAAAACTTCAAGGAAAATAATCAAGAAACTTAATACTGTCTGATCATGCAGAGGTAACAGCCTAAAATTATTGTTAAAGCTCATGAAATTTTACCAATTTGACCATTAACAGGCAAAACGCATTGGGCAACAGGGCAAAAAGGGCACACTTCAACATGTCTGTCGGGAGATGGCAACAGTTTTGGAAAGAAGACATCGACAAATATCTTATTACCTACTACTAACCCCAAACACTGTGAAATTTCAGTATTCCTAAAAATGATCAAACTTGACCTTAGAAATAATTTCAGTTTTGAAGTATTGCAAAAATTGCAATACTTCAAAATTTAATAGTGTACGAGGTTTGGGATGTCTGACAATGATAAATCCCTATTATCCCGCCCTATTAATATCCTATTTTGACGCCTATTTTTATGTGACAAGCGTTCAACCAGGTTCATAAAATTAGACCCCCCCAAAAGACTAATTTTCAAATTAAATTTGTCGAGGAAAGGCCATCATTCTGGTGTCTAAAGTTATGCTTATTAGCAAGCATAACTATTATTCCGACCATAATTCATTATTGTTATTATTATGGTCGGAAAAGTAGTAAAGAAAATACCAATGCGGTTAGCATCGAAATAGCCCTAATCATGTAGATGCAGGACGACAATTTTGGCAAAAGCGCTTGAATGTGCGCCAACCATGAAAGACGGTTATCAACCATTAAACCCAAGAAGTTAACCGACCCATCTAGACGTCGGTTGAGGCCTAGTTCTAGTCTTATTCCTGCTCACCTAATGCAAAATTATTTCATACATTTTATGAAACACCTGCTTCTAAACTTCTGAAAATTTATAAAATCAGGAAAATCAGCTGTAATTTCTGAAGAGTCTTTTTTTCGAATTAGTACATCTACCTACATCTGAAATTGTCATTAAGAAGACGGGATACAAGCCGCCGGATCTTTGTCGCGGGATACAAGTTTAATTTAATGGCAGCCTATTAGGGGGTTCTTGGGATAGGATAAGAGTTTTGGATGCTTCAACGGGAAATTCTGATCCGGCGTAGCACAGGATGAATGCAGATAAGACCATAGACATGACAGGGGATGTAGGGAAGTGTGGATAAGATCTGGGACTAGATGAAGCAAGTTTCCGGAACAAACGGGATTTTGCCTTCGAGTTTAGGATAAGAATCGTTAGAATATTTTCGTAATTGGATTTTCGATATGGAGGTTGTTGTTGTCGACATCGTTGGGCGAATAAAGAGGATTTCTCAAACTTTTGAGCACTACAACCTTCAGGGTCGATTCGAAAAAGAACGCTCGTCCTTAATCGACTCCAGGTGGGAGATGAGCTCGAAAGGAATAACCTGCACAATTGGGTAGGTCAATCGGGTCACCGTAGGTCATTCGGGTCGGAGGCAATCTCGACGGGAATCCTTCCAGGTGGCGTTTTTTGAGGTGAAATCCTCCTCAACTACAGAAAAAAAAAACTCCCGATGAAGCAACTTTGAAAACACAACCCTAATAACGCCATTCGGATCATCCTCGTTGCGACACAAGTGTCGATTGGAGCAAAATCGTGGAGTGCCCAATTTTCGAACCGGTTCTCCCTCAACTCGGTAAAGGTCGAAATTTTTCGAGAGTCGAGGTCTCGGAGTAAAAAAAAACGAACAAAATTCTTACGTAAGGCCGTCTGGGTCCACACGTAACGGGGTGTGTGGTATATTTGGTTTGCGCTCAAACGGCAAGAGTTACTCGGATGGTCGGAGGAGGATTACACCATTATAAATCAATTTTTGTTCATCATGACCTCTTTCGGCATGGGAGTCAGTCAGTTCCGCGCTGTGAGACTGCGCGGCGAAGAGGTAGTGACTGTCTGAGGCCGGGCAACTCAAGCATGTTGAATTCGGGAAGCTTGGTTTGAAAAGACGTCGTCACTTGTTTTCGGCACCATTCACTTCGGCTTTTGGCGAGGCAGCAAGGCCGAACGGCCCACAGTAGTTCGGCTAGCACGGCCTTATATTAGCCGACTCATGCCAAACTTTCCAGCCCAATTATCAAAACTACATTGAGTTTTTGATCAATCTGCCCAAACTGCACTAAATGTCCATTAAATTGTGAACCTTCCGCTTGTGCGCCGGCGACGTCTGCTGCCTGGCGTCGACGCCCACTCCAGAGCCAGGGAAGGGCGTTTCGGGAGTGGCATTTTTATAGGCACCTACTCATTTTAATAGCATTATATCCCCACCCCACCACTGATTGAATGAGGTGGATGATAAGTGCAAAATGTCAGATCCACCTCTACCCTTTTCCGGTTTAATACATTGGTTATTACCAACCATCAATGGTTGGCCCTTAAAACCGACGTCCTCCCCAACGACTATCACATTTTCAAAAGATGTGCTTTTGTGGAGCGCTGTAGTAGGGCCCTATAGCGCTCTATAACAACATGTTAAAATATCAAAACTACCCGTTAGTTTGCAATTTTAATGTACACCCCCCCCCCCCCCCCCCCATGGCCTATACATATTCCAATTCTCCATGTGAGTAAAAGTTGGAGGAGTTTACTATCATTTAAAGAGGATTACATTTTTTGGAGCAAGCCCACCTTAACATGATCGATTACACGCAGATGGAAACTCATCACCACTAAGTGGCAAGTCTTGCTTCTTCGAAGCAAAATTTGAGCTCGGGGATTTCTTTTCCAGGGTGATAAATTTGGAGATATTTCCTACATGCGTATCATTCGGATGCCAATTCTGACCCCTCCATTCTTCCATTGCTTGTGCTGCGTTCAAATGGGGAACAGTAGTTCTGTTCGAAAAGTAGAAGTACCTAATATTAGGTACTATATAGGTTTGTTTCGTTCACACTCCAATGCTATTGATGATTCGTTTAGTTCATCTCTATTAACAGCCATAAAACAGACAAGTTGTTCGAAGTCAAACGAATGAATTTTCTACGATCCGCACAATCGTTAAAATCGTTAAAACAATGAATAAAATATTTAAAAAAAATTTTTTTTCTTTTTTTTTCTTCTTATTTCTTCAGGTAGCGCTATTTTCAGGAAGTACCTAGTACATTTCAGTGTCCTTTCGAGAAAAAAAAAGTACACATGGGCTTAAAAAGTAGTAAATGTCCTTACAAAAGTAGTACGTCTGGTCACCGTAATAATAAACCAAACATATTGGAGCTGCATCACGAGGAGGAGAACGACGAGGAGGAGGAGTACCTTTATTCTAAGGTACTTCCAGTCATCAGAAAATTTTGAAAAATCTTGATTTGTTCAGCTTGGCGAGCATTGAACGGGAAAAGCTGCTGTAAAACATGATATCCAGACCCTGCCAGAGAGTAGGGCCGGGTAGCATTTTCACCACCTTGTGATCTTGTTTTGTGAAAATGCTCTCAGCCCGTCATGTGGGTCAACACCGGTGATACCTCTATCAGCATGACGGGAGTCCTTATGGCTTTCCCGTGGCCAAGTACAATAGGCCTCTTGACAACCGGGTTACACTCCCATTACCCCAGTTGAAAACGAGAAAAACGTTGAGAAAAAAACAGGTACAGGTTTTGTTGCGAGTTGTAACAATTTTTGAGCATGTCAATAAACCCTGGGCACCTGACAGCGCCGTAGGTAACGTCTTGAAAATATTGTTTTTCCATGTATTACAAATAATTATTAATGACCTGAGTATTTCACGCTACAGAACCATGTTGTCGCCTGCGGAATGCAGTTGGCTTCAACGTCGAGATGGCTCCACAATCGCCCCTCCTCTTCCTACGAGGGTCAACGCCACGACAATACTACCAACACCGTCACAAGTCAGCCTCCCCGACAAAAGGACCTTTTCAAAGGAACCTAATTAACTCCCTTCGTTGTTTTTTTCCCGCTGGCGGATCATTAGCCAAGTTGGCCACAAGGACGCGGGACTTGTCGAAAAACCCTTTTTTCTCCTCCAGCATAGAACTCGGAATTTACCGGGAACAATATCTGGGGAAATGGCTTTTGGGGGCCGAGCGGTAGTTAAAATGTCTTCAACCAATCCCAGGGTTTTACGGCTGAAGGCGACGGTTAACTTCAATAATGAGGGTTTGAAAGACGATAGAAAGGTTACGACCTCGGTGGGATAACGAGACGACCTGTGTGCACAGCGGACCCATGGGTGCCAACCACAGAGTAAGGTAGTAACCGGTGCCAACCGAGTGTCATTGGCTGCAGGGCTTTCCCACCCATTAAAGTCACCAAGGAAACCTCTGAAAAACTGGCATCAACAAAGGGTTTCCAACATAAGCGGGCCATACACCTGCCGCTTTTTTCGATGCGCCAAGGTTTTTTCGTGGAAACCTGACACTCCAACCATGCGGGTTTCCACGACAAAACTGTGGCGCGTCGAAAAACCCGGCAGGTGTACGGTCCGCTGTTGAATAAGAAGCTGTACGGACCCGTAAGGAGTTTAAGTCTCCAACTTGGAGAAAAAATAACAGTAGGTAAGAATTATCCCAGTTGAATGTCAGCAGAGCACGTTAGAACCTGTCCAAACCATATCCCATAACCATTCCCAGTTCCTATGTTTTGGCGGCAAGTCATGCTTGTCAAACCTCCCCATGGTTTCCGATGTTCACGAGCATTACACCCGCTCCCGAGGGAACCTTGCCATTCCATTTACCCGTCTCAGTGTGGCCTTGAGGAATAACCCAATTCAAGTGGGTTCTCGTCTTTTCAATGCCCTGCCAAATCATATACAACAGCTCCCTGATAGATCCTTTAATAAAGTAATAAAATCACATCTTCTCAAAGCCGAACTCTACTCTTTGGAGGAGTTTTTCGGTATTTCATGGAGCGATGTGTCTTGAGTTGAGTGGATCGTGGATGGGGAAGCCTTGTCTCATCTGTTGTAATGTTTCTACTTACGTCCTGAGTGTTTTAGTTTGTTTATATGACCACACCTATCATGTACCATTGCTTTCTTTTGCCTTGTACCATGCGATTGCCTGATGTATATAGTGTTTGTACCAACTCATTTTTGACGTTTGCTGTGTCATATTGGCCTCTGCAAATAAAAAACCTTGATTTGATTTGATATATTACTCGTCGGTTGCAGTTTACGTAAAAATGTTAGCCGCATTTGAACTCTAGGAGTGTGACAGTTGCACGGTTCATCTTTTTTCTGTTTCCAATATGGAAAGGAAGTCAACAAGTAAATATTAGCAGCACACAGTCAGGGGCATATCATTGCTCCTATATTTTCGAAGCCCACTTATGGGCTAGAAAAAATTATTGGTCAAAACGTCAATAAAATAATAGATAAGCCATTATATAATTATATAATACTATACTACTAATACTAATATATATTAGTCTGGAACTTTTGAGGCATGTAATGTCATCTCAGATTCTATTTAATCAGTGTAGGGTAGGGATAGTCTGAAGGGTAAGTAACAGAATATCATAAAATTCGACCTCAAAGAACCACGTTTTCCAGTAAATTTTTCAGTGAAGAAGCCAAACAAGGATTCTCACGAAATTTTAACACAAAGAAAAGCGTATAGAAATGCACTCTGCTTCGATTGAACACCCTAACATTGAAAATCGCTATAAAAAAAATAAGAGTGGAGTCGATGATTTCGATCAAACACCCTTATGATTTCTGACTGAACACCGTAAAATTGATGAATTAGATTGAACAACGTTAATTGACATAATATGTTAATTAACGTTGTTGTATTAAAATGTGTAAATACATTTTATACAAAAATGAAAGAGTCCCAGCAGATGATTTGAGTCGAAAAACAGCATTTCTGAGCAGCAACCTATCGCCCAACTAAAAAGCGATTCATACCTATTTAAACGAACCCCCTCGTTTTGGTTTATTATACTACCAATAATACACCTACAGGTGTATTCGTGTCGGAGGTCGAAAATTCTGATCGGCCTCAAAATTCGACATTAGGGGGCCATACACCTGCCGGGTTTTTTCGACGCGCCAGTTTTTTCGTGGAAACCCGCATGGTTGGAGTGTCGTGTTATCCGAGTATTATCCGTTTCATAACGCGTAGATTCCAAAAACGAAATGTACTTCCGCCGTCCGAGCCGGTTTGGTCAGTAAACAGTTTTTTAAATCTGATATTTTGACAAAATACTCGGTTTTCCATCTAGTTGTGGCCGCAAGGTTTTCAGCCCCATCGCCCAAACCCGTGGGGTTCTGTGAGCTAAAAAGGGGTTACCTACGGTAAGGTTTCTGTATGGTTTTTGGGTATTATAATATAATAAACGATATTATCGAGTGTGGTGTCGTTTTCGAAGTATTTATCAATACTGACGCCTGGCGCAAAGTAGGTAGGTGCAGTCATCTCTTCCACCCAAATCCTCTGCCAATCCTCATAAAAAGGTGGGGTGAAAGTCGTCACTTCCGTCCATGGCCCATCAAGTCATCACTTCCACCCCTGTGTCTTACGATCACGGAGATCGGCCCAGGAGAACTGACTGCAGTATACTGCTGTATATAGGCTGAAATCCTTTAATCTGATACAATTTGTCAATTTTGATGTCCTCTCCGCCAACGAAGGTTGGCAACCACTTCACCTAGTAATCCCTGTTCATTGACGTTCAGCAGCAATCCACTTCAACTAGTAATCCCTGATCATTGACGTTCAGCATTGAGGTTCAGCAGCGTCCATGCTCTCGGTTGACCCACTCCCCTGTGCAAAGCAATCTTTTCCATCATGATCGTCTGCAGCAGTTCGTATTTCGTGTTCATCATAACGTTGTCCCGACATGCAACATGGGGCGGTCAGGAGCTCCCGTTTCAAATTGTTGTGCTGAAGAATACTTATACCTAGTTGTTCCGCAAACAGGATCTTCAATATCCTCCGGATCAACCACATCTCAAACGCCTCAAGCCGGTTGGTGCCCACAGTCTCAGCGTCCATGACTTGACACCATACATCTAAATTCTCAAGAGGCTGACGCATAACTACCACAGTGCTTGCCCTCTTTGCCCACATTCCCTAGGTACTCAAATTTTTCGGGTGAACGTTTGTGTCGCATACATGTGATGAATGAAAAAGCCCTACACCGCGGAGTAAACAACCATCGACCAATTATTGGTCGATGGTTGTTATTATAACCATGGTTGCCTGCAGGCTCGACCTCGAACTCTTCTCCTTTTCCATCCTCGGTTTTGCCTCAAAAAGTGGAACAAACCCCGTGAACTCGACTCTTCCGATGACTTCCAGAAGGTCAGGACTCCTTCGTGCCGCAGACTCACCGAAACGTGCCCGCATCCTCCCGTCAAGCCTATGAGGGCGTTTCCAACCTCCCGCGTAGGATCAGTTGAAAGAAACCGGGAAATAACGAAACCCACGGGGTCCGTGACCAAGTTAAAGACCAGAATCATTTGACAGAAGAAAAAAAACGGCATGTAACCTGTAGTTTATGAAAACTTGCCTCGGGTAAAAGACTTCTCCAGAGCTTCATCATATTTCGAAGTCTAGCGGTATGGCCAATTTCGTCTGACATCCCTGGGAGAGCCCATATTTCAGTCAGTTGAGTGATTGGAATTCACTTGAAGAAATTCACTTGTCATAGGTCAGCGCTTAAGTTTGCCAGAAGGCGAAATTCCAGACCTGTGTAGCCTACCGCTCATAAATGAAGCTGTAAATATTAAAGCTGTAAGACTTTATGAAGTCATTTCTCAACTTTTTTTCAACAAGACCCTCAGACAAGGCCAATTATTGAAACAATACAGGACATAATATGTACTGTACTATATTATAACGTATAATACAATAATATTGTATTATAATCTATACCTACCTACTATAACATACCTACTCAAATAGTCTTTACTTTTCACTGAGGCAGTGTTCGCAGATCGCTTTGCCGTAAGTTCGGTTCGGAAAATATCGATACCAGCGATATAAAAATAAAATTAAATGACAATAATATTTTATTATTATATTATAATAAAAATAAAATTAAATAATTTAATGAAAATAAAAATTGAGGGAAATAATAAAATAAAAACAAGACTTGTGACAAATTTTCATCAAATGTTGACAGCATGAAACACTGTCACAAAGTGTTTCATGCTGTCAACATTTGATAAAAATTTGTCTCAAATGCATCAATAATAATTATTGCCATACCAACCAACCACATTGGAAAGCCCCAACAGGCGCCTATATAGTAATATTATAATGTTATAAAAATAATAACAATAATTATATTATAATAATAGGGAAAAGGGGGAAAAGTAGGACCTACTTTGATACCTGGTATTAACTGAACGAAAAAATATAAAAATTTAAAACCAAGACGGGAACAGCAAAATAAAAAATAAAATATTCACGCAATATTTTGCTCATTTATAGGTTAATAATGTTAATAAAATAACAGAAAATAATATTACCTCGGTAGAACAGTTCCTTCCCCTGAGATCATGCCAACCTACACGCATTTTTTAATAAAGAGGTTTGTGGGCAAATTGTGCGTCGCGTTATTTTTCCTGATTTGTCTCGATTCCTGGGTGATGTCCTACTTTTCTCATTTGAGAAATTCTCAAAACGACTCGGACTAGAATAGCAAAACTATGTGTGACTAGAATAGCAGGCAACAGACATAATAATATTATGTCTTATGATGTATATTATAGGATATTATCCTATAATAATATTATAGGATATTATGTGTCGGGTGCCCATGGTCAGCGGACTCACCGTTCGAACGCGGGGGATCCTAATGGGCTACGAGTGGGGTTTCTGGCAAGGGAGTCTTTACTACCTTACTCTGTGGGGTCGAGTGAGGTGACGGGTTCGGAGTTATTTTGTCCTTAGCATCGACTGATGAGTGACTCAGCAGCGTCCGACACCGCTTGGTGGGGGGGGGGCTATCGGTGGGGTTTTTGAACAATATTCACCAGGCAACGAGCGAGGCGTCGATAAAGAATCACCTAGTTTACCTAATGAGCGAAAATTCCCACAAACAACTCTTTAAGCACCCGGTCAGCGGATCCACTAAAATTGCAGGTGCAAATTGAATAGGAAATGAATTTTGCCTATTTAGTACGCCGAAACTAGCTTAAGTGCTTCATGGATTCAGTACGAATTCCTACTTTTCGAAGGGTTTCCACGAATTAAGATTATGGCTTTTCCTGAGAAGCAGTATCAGCTTCAGCACACTTCTTGGAGGATACGCTGAAATTCAACCTTGCAGAACTTGAAGGAAAAAAAGACGAAGTCACAACCAGTAAGATGCAAAACTAAAATTACCCAAGGTAGGTACCAAGAATCAACAGGTTGTTATCACTGACTGATAAGGCAAACAATTCTTTTTCAAACGTAGTATAGGTACCAGGAGGAGAGGCATCATACAAGGACATCATTTATCTTACTTCCGAGTGAACTTCTTCTTTTGGTACGCAATAAATCAGGATCACTTACCCAAGTTGCTACAAGGGAGATCAAAATTCCCGACGTCAGATTATCAACTGGCTTCATGTCGACTTGGGTCGTTCGATTTGTCGAAGAAAAAGGGAATCACTTATTCGCGCATAATCGAACAGCGCGAACGTCTCACAACGCGTTTGAGTTCTGCCGGGGTTTTCAAAAACGTCCGAAAACGATAATTTTTCCCGCAAAAAACAAAACCAACTCCGGACGGACAGACGAGGTGACTCGGACGCGAAAAAGGCGACTGAAGTTTGTTCGGGAAGAGTCGAAAGGACCTAGGTGGTGGGGAGGCTCGGGAGAGACCAGAAGGAGTTGAGAACTCGCGAGACCGGTGTGGGCGAGTCGAAAACTCGAGAGGGAGTGGAGGGTCCGCTGACACATAGGATGCAGTCAATATAGGGGTTGTGAAGACACAAGGAAACCTAAAGGCGTATTGGTTATACATGTACAAGGGTGTCCCTTATATGAGCCAATTTTTTTTTTTTTTTTTTTTTTTTGAGAAAACGCATACCCTCCAATTTTTTTCATATGGTCTAAAACTACCGTGTACGAAATATATTCGAAATTTTATATATACGAAATATATAGAAAATAATGACTGGTTGCTTACCAGCTAACCAAGGCAATAGTGAAAGAAAAAAGAATCAACTTTCAAAAATAACAAAGTTATGGGTAACAGGGGGATGATAATGAATAAAAATTTGTGAGTTGAATTTAATTCAACAAGACTTCACTTTCGGCCATCACAAACAATACTGAGCTGAGAGTGACGCTGCTACAGAATCACAGAGTAACAGAGGACAGAATGTAGAGGATCAGAGCTGCCAAACTGTGTTTTCAAAATTTGCCCAACACCAATAGGGTCTCCTCCACAGCACTTGCCAGATTTCGCAGGGGGATGAGAAGAAATCGCGTGGACACACCATTCTTTATGCATAACTCTAAAAGCTAGCACTTAAAAAATCAGGACAGTAAAGGGCTTGTTACTAGACTATGTACATGGAGAGAATAATAATAATACTCATATTATGAGTCTTTGCAGTTTTCAAAATATTGAACTGGGTAACTGGTAGCTACGAAAAGTTGTGAACCTATTGCTGGGGACACGCCAGGGTACTGAGAAATCGGTCATTTTACCATTTTTCCTGAGCTAGCTACTAGTCCACTCCAGAGAAGAAATAATGCCTGGTGTAGAGAAAGATGTTCAGTACCAAAATTTGGCAGTAGCATTTAATGCTTTTTTCCCCTCCCCAAAATTCCCAGATGAAGCTGAGAAAAACGTCGTGAACAGAATGGGCTTCTTGAAAAGGTCAGAATTCAGCATTTCTGACAACATGTTCGGATTCAGCACCCTTTAAAACCCATCAACCCCAATTTTTAGTTCGAAAATCCGTATAGGTACGTGCTGAGCTGTTTTCGAAATGTTAGAGATTTTGAAATGAACGCCGGGCAATTTTGACGTCACACCTCGCCAGGCTGGGCGTCGAGTAGGGATGGGAATCGATTTCCGATTTTTTTTGGAAAAATCGATTTTTTGTTCCGATTTTTTTTTTGAATCGATCTTCAGGTTCCGATTTTTTAGGTGAATCGATTTTTTACTTCCGATTTTTGTAAAAATCGTGAATCGATTTTTTACTAATGATTTAAAAAAAAATCTTGAATCGATTTTCGTCATTTATAAAAATTATTTTATTATTTCAAGTGATTCAAGCAAATTTCGAGTCTTAGGTCGATTAAAAATTATGATAATAGCTAATAACAACAAAACTCACTAGTTACCAGCGACGTCCGCCATGGCATTTGGTTTATTATTCTTGGAATAATACACCTATGTTTTCGCGACGGGGCTCGACGACTCCGATCGGCCTCAAAATTTGACATTATCCGTTTCAAGAGGTCTAAATTCTAAATCCGAAATGTCCGACCTCCGTCCAGGCCGTTTTGGGCAGTAGGAATTTTTTTAAAAATCTGAAATTTTGACAAAATACTTGGTTTACCATCTAGTTGTGCCCGCAAGGTTTTCAGTCCGATCGCCCAAACCCGTGGGGCGCTATGGGGCTATAATGGGGCTACGGGAGGGTTTTTTGAAGGCTTTTAGCTATGAGATCGAGTTAGGTGTCGTTTTCGAAGTATTTTTGGACGTAGAATCCATTTTTTGGGGTCCCGGAACGATCCGATTTCACTGTGGCGATCTACAGGGCTTTCATGGGGCTCAAAATGGGATTTTTGAAGGATCCCAGGAGGTTAAATATGTTTAAAGTAAAAAATAAAGAATTTTTGAAAAACCATTCTTTTGGAAAAAAAAATCCCAAAAAATTTTTTCTATGAAAAAAATCCAAAAAAAATTTTTTTTCCAAAATTTTTCATTGACAGAAATAATTTTTGCACACCTAACCTATATCAAAGAATAATAAACCCTTGTGTAAAGTTTGCAGCATTTTTCAGACAGCGAAAATGATTACTCGTCTGATTAAATGTTTATTATCAAAATTTTTGAAAACTAATGCAATTTTAATTTTTAATAAATTTTTTTAACGATTTTTTCTTGAATCCTACCTACATTAAATATATCTACCGTTATCACTCATTAAAAAAACTTTTTTGTTAGACCGATTTTTGAATCGATTTTCCAAAAAATCGATACTTTTATGGCGATTTTTTTGGGAAATCGATTCGGAACATCCGATTCTGAATCGATTAAAAAAATCGATACTTCTTACCGATTTCCCATCCCTAGCGTCGAGTAGTTGGGCACTGAGCCGCCAGAGCGCTAAATAATAAATCTGAACAGAATCGGTATAAAAACACTCGGCCCGGGTCGATTTTTGAATAACCTTCTTTGATAATAACCTCGATGCTCGATTTTCGAATGACCTTCTATAATGATTAACCCGATTTTCGATTTTTGGGGTCGAATTTTCGCGTAGTAAAGTTGGCTGACTTGCGTAGATGAGAGAGAGAGAGAGAGGGATCTCCCGGCCAATCAAAAGACGAAGAAGCAGCCCACGTCATGTACCCTCTCCAGACCTCGGAATTCAAATATCATATTTTTCCTAAGGCCCTATAATTAATTAAAACATGTTTTCTGCAATATGGACCCGTTTTCGTAACTTTTGAAGCACGACCTTTGCAGTAAAAACATTTTTAAAAATCATTAAAGGAGCTCATTTCGCCACTTTTAGTGGAATCACCCAATAAAACAATTGGACTTTCCTATACGCTTATTACCCACAGTTAGCATCATCGAACTGGTCCTTTCGGTATTAGTTCCACTTCACCAAGAAACAGCATTATGACGCTAATAAGCAACTCGAACACATCGAGATTGAGAAAGGCAATTCTTGGACTATAAGTTTTGCAGGAAATGGAAACACCTGAAGACGTCGGGCTCATTTTACAGAATGAAAACACAGAGGCCAGCCTGGTGGAGAGCGACGCAAGTAGCGAAAGTTCAACGCCAGACCCCGTGAAAGAGACTGTTCGATCCAAAAAGACCTGTAAGAACCCAAAACGAAATCAATCGTCATACGGTTGATGTTTAATAAACTCGACGTGTCTTTTCAGGTGAAGATGAAAACAGAAAAATTCATAACTACAAGAGGGACAGGCCGTGGTTCGACAGCTACAACGTGTTCAACCGGGAACTGCCTCAGAATGTTGCCTACATTGGTGTAGGAAAAACTTTGAAGGAATTTGGAGGTGGAGATGGTCCAGAGGGGTCAACGGTACTCGAGGGCGTGGGCAATGAAGGTTCTAGAGGTCCAAATCGACAGCAGAGGATGCCTAAAAGAGTGCACTTGGCGAAGAACTTGAAGGCTAAGTAGGTTGAGGTGGAGTGAAAGGGTTAGGTACAGGTGATTTGGAATCTAAGGAAAGCGAACCTACGTGTCTGGTTGTGTAGTGAAGCGGTAGTTGAGACTTCTGAGATGGTCGTCGGGGTGGCAGGCCAGATGTTCCTTGAGGTAACGCTTCCTCAGCATGACCCAGCAGAGGCAGAGGCAGAAGAAATTTTCCGAGCTGATATAGGTACTGCCTACTCTCAGCGTACAACACCTAGCATTCGGGACAGGAATGGGCTCATTGGTACAAACCTGTTTCGCGTAGAATCGCTCACTTGGTTACCGCGCAGGATGAAGAATGTTACTTACCTAATTACTTACTCCTTGGCGCTACAGCCCCTGCAGGACCATGGTCTCCAATCAGCGTGATACTGTGTTCTGGATCTTCATATTCTGGCTAAGTCGTCCTCCACGTCATCCAGGCACCTTTTCCTTGGCCTACCTCTCAATCAGCGGCTTCCTGGCGTCCCCTGGTAGATTTCATCCTTTCGACGTGTTTTCCTTTCAAATTCTTCGTCGGTTATGGTCCATGTTTCCGAGCTATACAACGGGCATAACCATTGTCTGGTAGGGACGCTTCAGCTTTCTGCTGAGCGACCAGGCTCGAAACACTACGCGAAATACAAAATACGTTGTCAGCTGCAACATGTCGTCTTATCTCCTCTTGCACGTTATTATTCCCGGCAAGTAGAGTCCCCAGGTAGGAAGGTTTAGGTACGTTCGTATGTAGTAGACTTTCTCGATGGCCAGATTGAAGTTGGTCGACACGGCATCTCCCTGCCTAAGCCCTCGATCCACCTCAAATTCACTGTAGAGTCCCCCTACCTAACCCTGCATACCTTAACCATGCATTTGTTGCTGGACAGGGCTTAGACGTTATTGGGGAATACCATTGCCTTATATAACTGTGCTCTTCTTATTGAGCCACATGCTTGGCGGAAATCCACAAACAGCTCCAACAGATCCAAAAATCGTCACGTTATAGCCGTATCATTTCCCCATTAGTTGGCAGGGAAGAGAATTTGATCTGTTGTGGATCTGCCCGGTCTGAAGCCAAATTCATAACTCCCCAGTGCCTCGTCTGTTTGCTGATCCAGCCGCTTAGCATTCATCTTTGCAAGGAATTGTCGCACACAGCTTCATCCCCAATTTTTATGAATTAGACAGACAACTGCCATACTCCCTTGTACGGTAGTTGTCCGATCTATGAAAGAGGATGATAAATGTTTCTGTAAAAGCAGAAAGGCAGCCAAGTAAGCAGGAGCATGTGACGCTGCCTTTCACCCCAATTGCTCTGGTAAAAGAAGTTAGGAGCTATAAACACCATATGGATGGATTGGGCCAAACTAGCTCCTGAAACTACCTGAACACAAAAGAGTGTACCTGATATTATCAGGGGTTGCTTTAAATTAGGTAGGAGGTTAGAAATGATCCGAGGTAAGGAATGATAGCACCCACAAAGGCAAAATCAACCCGCCACCTCGTCAGCATAGTATCAATACCTACTGTATTGCACTTTCAGAAGGCAAACTCCCACGAAAAAGTCGCAACTGAAGCCGACAATCAAATCGGCTAAAAGTCCAATAAGCGAAGAGCTTGCAAGAGAAATTGATAAGCAGGCAAGACAGTATTTGAGAGTACTTCAGAGTAAGCCAACAAAGCAACAAAATTGTGAACAAGAAACTACAGAATTGAATGGTCAGTAAACAATCAATAAAGGACTGAATGAATGAATTGAGTGAAGGAGGTGATTGTTTTCAGTTGAAGAAGACCCCAAAAGTGAGGATGGCAAAGATGATTCAGAAAGCAAAGAGGATCTGTTCAAAACCATAATGAACACGAGGAAGTCAGACACGTCAGGAGTCTCTTGGAATCGCGGGTTGCTGTTTGTGGATCAAGGCCTTGCGTATAATGAGATGGCCACCGTCAGCCAGTCCTGGGTCAACAACGAGGGTGTAGTCGTCACTGACGTGAGCGACCCAGCGACAGACGCTGTCAGGCTGGTGGGACTGTCAATGGGAGGATTGATAGTCTCGCAAGGGAAGAATCCTTACGACTATACCAACTCGTACTTGGACGCCATGATGAAGAAATACCCAGTTCTTGTTTCAGGTGAATTGCAGCTTGGTGTTCTATTCTTGGTGTTCTCTGTGAAGGCCAATGTATGAACGGTTTTTTTAACCTGTGCAGGTGTTCAAAACCACCGATATGATTCAGCCCTGAACACAGTGGCAGAAATTTTCCCTACGCTCGTGACGACTCACTACATGCTCATGGGAGACCCACTACTGGATTCCATGGCCAAGTTATCCTACGGTCTCCCGTTGATAATTTACTTGGAAGGTTAAAGAATAGCTCGTTAATGTCCCCAACAAATGAAATGAAATTTCCGTAAAAGTGACTCCATTGAAATTTAAGGTTTTCCATCTATGGTGTGCCAGCATCACCTAGAAAAAGACTACAACATACTGCCGTTCCTCATGGTAAGCATGATCGTCCGATTAGGCCCAATTTTCAAAGAGGCAAACCCTGCAGGGAGGCTGGAAATGGCCCAAATCGCTTGGAAGCACCTGAAGGCGTCCATCGACTCTCCAGCGCTTCCGTGGTATTTCAGGTAAGTGTCAAGTTTCCCTAATAGCCCCAACTGGTCTTTCCCGAACGTTATTTCCAGAGAGCTCTTCTGCCGGAAATACGGCGTTTGCCACAACCCTGACTTCTACCCGTGTCATCGTCGGGAGCGGGAAAAAGCCACCATGGACCTGGCAACATTGGTGGGCCACGCTGACGTCACCGAGTTGTTGGCTCGAATGGACGAATACAATTTCAGAACAGGATGTCCATTAACGAACCAACTGAAGCCCTCAAATGAGGACATGTACTACATGAACATATTCTATTCTCGCGCCGTCAAACACTTACAGGTTAGCATCAGGGGGGCCAACTTTACAAATCATAAAACCCTGTTTTTACAACAATCCAAATGTTGACACAGGTTGGTCATAAAAGGAAGCAGAATCAGAACGTGACTTCGGCAGACAGCACAGAGGAACAAGACGGTGAAATCCAAAAAATATTGGAAGACGCAAACAGAGTTATCGACGATCCACAACTTGAATACGAAGGCAATCCTCAGAACCGCTGGTTTATACGTGTGGACGATGAAATATACTGACGTGGGAACCTGCTTGTGGGATTGTCTTTCAAGAGACCTGGGAGAGAGACGGTTCTCGCCAGAAGATGAGTTGACGTTCAACTCATTGACACAGCATCAAGGCCTTATTTTATTTTGACATTTTATGTCTTTACTTTGGCACACAAACAAAAAAAATCGTTAAGCGTTGTGTTAAAAAAAACGTTATGGGTTACGGCCTAGCAACTACTAAAGACATAAAAATTTTATTTGATGTTATAATCATATAATTATAGTTAGGTATAGTACTATACCTGTCTGCAACACATTATTATTATAACGTTATAATAATAATGTGTTGCAGACTCGTATGCAAGCGTTTCTAGTTTAAATTAGGTACCTCTTGTCATAATTTCTGGTGGACCTGTCAAAACATGCCTCTGTTTGCTGAGAACGTTAAGCTAGCCACAGCAATCTATGGCTAAGGGGGGAGAGCTGGGGGCTGCTGACCCAGCTTGTGGACGGATCTACAGTCGTAGTGATAAGTCTTGTATTAGGGATTGGACCTCGACCACCAGAAGGCAAATAGAGTCATCGGTACCATATCAGTGAACAATGTGTCGTCCGGGCGTAAGTTCAAGATGAGACTCCATTGATTACCTGGTAGGTAAACATCGTGGTCTCTCCCCTGGTTGGTAGCCGTTCCCGCAAAAAAAATTTTTTTTACCTCTAGTCATTCTCACCTCTGATTCTCCTTGTCACTTCTCACATATCGAGTATTTGTATTACTCCTAGAATAATCAATACCTAATTTCTCATTTCAGTAGTGTACACTACTAGGTACGTACCTAGTTTAGCCAAATTGGTTTTCAAATGTTTCACTTGCCAATTCGCCGCAGTCACTGAGCCAATTTTAATAGTGGTTCTTTATTGGCTTCAGTCCCTCGAGACATTGAAGAGGTTGTTTTCACTCATTTCTACTTCCATTCATTTCCCACTTTTTTTCTTTTTTTCTCACCCAATCGTCTATGTGAAAGACTCTATCCCCTTCTCCCCCTCTCCTTTCAGTTTCCTTCTCGCTCTTCTGCCTTCTCCTTAACATTTAGGGAATCCCTCGAGGAGTCATTTTGATCTGATCAGTTTCAAGGATGTACGAAGTTTTTCGTGATTTCTGGCAACTGAGATATTTAGAGTGGAACGAGTGAGGTTTGCAGCTCAGCTTCATTAAATTATTTAATGTAGTAGATTTAATAAACTAATATACCATTTAAGGTAGGAAGGCATTTGCTGAGATGATTCAGGTTCACCAGAAAGCTAATAAGCCTTAGGCTACTCATGGCGTCTCCCAGTGGCTGGGTGGTTGAAGACATCAATAACTTTTTCTAATATAATATATTATATTATAAATATCATTTATAAGCAAAATTACCATCAACTAGAAACGAGCGAGTATTCTTAATAATGCTAAATTACCTACCTCTTGAAGTTGAAAATCAAAAACAAAAAACACACAGGACTTCGAGCCTTTGGCCAAAATTACAAAACATGCTTTAGCCTATGATGAAATGCGCTACTTTCGTTCAAATCTCATATTATTATTTTTCGGCAGTTACGTCCCGGCTAAAGCATATTCATGCTAAAAACATGACTTTCAAAATCAGAAAATATGACAACTACGAAGCGTTTTCTATTAGTTTTTAAACGATCGGTAACGGGTTTGGGTCTGGGGGGTAGTAGTGGCGGGGGACTCCCATGAAAAAGGGGACGCCATGTTGGTAAGTGCTGTTGGTGAGGACGACCATCTTGTTCCTCCGGTAGGCCATAACTTTCAGGGAGTCTTTGGTGTAGACGTGGTCGTAGAACGTGTGGCTCCTCAAGTCGAGAAATTGGAGTTTGGGAAGCCCTTCGATGAGGTCCCTGGAAAAGTCCGAGGGAAAGTTGGGTTGAGGTGAACCTGGGGAGGCTCATCACGAATTTGGCACAATTGACAAGTTGCTTCTTGAAAAAATTGTCTGTAAACCACTCGTAATAAAGAATGAAAAACGGGGGAAGTTCGGCTCGGGAACCTGCTTGTTTATTTTAGGGAAGAAGTAAGTAAATTGAATATGTCGGTCTTCTGCAATCGAGGACATTCCTTCTTCCATGTCTGCAACAATCCTTAACCGATTTCTACTATCTACATTAAAGCTCCAACACGCGGAGGAGGACGAGAAGAGTGGCTCAAATTTGGTCATCTTTATCCTAATATACTAAGTATAGAATGAAATTTCCAACTTTCTGAAGTCTTCAGAAAGTTGGAAAGATTGAAAAAAAAAAGAAAAACTTGAAAAATTCAACTCGTCGAGCCGAGAGAGGTCCGAAAACGCAAAAAAAAATCGGCTCAATATGGCCAATTTGAACCAATAATTCATTAATACTTTGAAACAATTAACTACCTATTAATAGTTCGAAAAATAGGATCGAGTCCAGTTGAAAGATTTTAGGTCGATCCACTCATTTAAGTGATATCACTGAAACTGTGGCCATCAGTGCTCCGTGCGGCATGTAACGCTGGTGCGTGGACAATGGAGGAGGTTGCATCACAAAAGCTGCTAAACGCCAAATTGTCCATTTTAGGACTAATGGAGTGTTAGGGGTTTTGGCAACTGTATCTTCACAAAATGAAGTCGTTTCATCTCTAAAGGTATTCTATCCATTGAAAATAAGCGTTTTAAAAAGGAGTTTTCAACCAAAAAGTATTAAATCCAAATTAAAACCAACCAAAAAAAACGCAAGTTTCTCAAGTGGATAATATCCACCATATATTATAGAACTTTTTGTGATGCAGCCTCCTCAATTTATCATTGATACAATTGAAAGGCAAAGAGCACTGATGCCCGAGCATTCACTGATACCACTGAAAAGTGTGGATCGAACTTAAAGGGATGGTGGGAGGGAGGGGGTCAAACGGCAGGGGAGGCGGCGAAAAGGTGCACAACCCCCCCCCCCCCCCCCCACGGAGGATTAAGGTCGATCCACTCATTTCAGTGATATCAGTGAATGCTCGGCCATCAGTGCTCTGCAGAGCACATGTGCCCCGTTTACTGTTGTCCATAAAGCAACGTTACATGCCGCATGGAGCACTGATGATCAAGGATTCACTGGTATCACTGAAATATGTGAATCGACCTTTACACAAGGGTTCATAATTATTTTTTATGAAAATATGTTCTATAGGATGGGTCCAAATGATGACTACCAATTTGTTAATAAAACATTGTTCTAGAGTGGTCGGACAAATAAATAAATACATAATGTTTTTATTTGTAAAACGCCTCAACAGGCATAACAAACGGCAAAATCTGGGCCATCAATCAACAAATTGACATAAAAAATTAACTAAACAATAACAAATCATAATGAGGTAATAATGAACGGTCTGGATGGGAAAAGGCTGGAAAAACGGACGGAAAGGGCTGGTCAGGGACCCCTTTTAATCGAGTCTACATCCAAAATTACATCGAATTTCAAACCCCACTCGCCTCCTACAATCCTCTAAATACAGCCATTTTTGCCCCACAAAAGCCCCATAGAACCCAGGAAAATTTCCCAATCAAGCAGAACGTTTGTAGGGCCAACTAGGTTGAGAACTGATAGTTTATCAAAATTTCACGTTTTTAAAAACTTCCTATTGGCAAAAAAAGCGTAGACGGCGGAGGGACATTGAATTTTTGAAACCTAAAATGTACTTGAACTCCAAGTGTAAATTTTGAGGCCGATCAAACGTTTCGAACCCTGTCCCGAATACGTAGGTGTATAATTATAGGTGTATTAGTCAGAGAATAATAAATCAAAATTTAGAACATCATCAAGAATAATTTCCGAAAATCAAAATAACATGACGTTCATTCTGTAATGTTGCATTTCATGACCTTTTTGACAAAAATGGATATTTTATTATAAAAACCTATGACTATGACGCTTACGGGACTTTTTACCGTCTCTGATCATCAGTTTTCCCTACTTGGTACCCACTTCTTCCCGAAAATTAACGAGCAAGTTCCCGAGCCAACTTCCCTCGTTTACAGTTGAATTTTTTCAAGAAGATTCGATCACTAAGCTGGAAAAACAAGAAATTAACCATTCCAGAATAATAATATTATGCTGCTTTCCCGAATTATCTGCCTTAATATTAAACCGATTTTGATGCAATTGAGCTCAAAGTCGTCGGCAAGACGTCCCCCAAGAACATATACCTCGTACAATATCGGACCTATTCCATGCGTTACGGAGCTCGAGTTAAAGAAACCGCGTGAAAACTTCCCGCGTCCCTCCTCTTCAAAATCCGGTACCCCACCCGTTTCCCTTTAGGAAGCGAGAAATACTGTTGCAATGGCGTTCCGCCGGTTAGTAATCTAACTCGAAAAATCGTTTGGTTTTCTGTCCGCTAAGAGCTGACAAAGTGACGCCAACAATTTTCTTTTCTAAACCATCTAAGGCACTTCCCATACGTTTCAACCGTTCATTCGACCGGGTTGTTGGACAAGATGTGCTGATTGAGGCACCAAGCGAGAACTTCCCCGGCGTGCCTGTCATCTGTAAACGTGTGACCCCTCAGGAGCAAAGTTTTCAGTTTGGGAAGCCCTTCGGTCAGCTCCCTGTAAACCGGGGAAAAAGTCCCGTTTTGTTCGGAAGCGAAAACTCGGCACCACGTACGTCTTCCCCTACTTACTTGACTCTACTGGAGCATGACTGGCTGTGCGAAAGATCCAGCATTTCCAGCTCCCGGCAACATGTGAGAACAGTCAACAACGTTGAGTCGTGACAGTAGTGTCCAGCGAGTCGCAGCGTTCTCAACCTGATGATAATTTGTATTAATTAAATTTAAACCCAAAAACAAAAACAAAAACAAAAAGCCTCATAATAATAATTATTCGGATCAACAATAATTGTTATCAATAATAATAATAATTATTATTATTATTATTGTTCATAACGTTGCCTACTTGGGTAACTTTCGGAGGAAGAGCGTGAGAGACCGGTGACCGCTGATGGCTGAACAATAGGACAAGTCCACCTCCTCCAAATTCGTATGATGCAAAGTTAGGGCGTCCAGGCAGCCAACCGTTACCCAATTGCACTCCTTCAGTCTCAAAACCTTCAGATTCTAAAAAAAAAATAAAATAAAAAATAAATAAAAAATTTACCGAGGTTTAAGAATGAAAAACGGTTTTCAATTTTGAAAAAATCGATTCTGCATGATTTTGGTTTATTATTCTCGGAATAGTACACCTAGGTAATCGCGAAGGAGGTCGACAATTCTGATCGGCCTCAAAATTTGACAGAGGCCTAGATTCCAAAACGCTAGAAATCTTGTACGCTTGTAATGCTGTGTCAATAAAAAAATTCTGTACGATGTTTGAACAGATGTGGGACCTCGAAAAAGGATTATAATAATTATAAATGCGTCCGAAATTACTCGGAAAATATTTGACCTCCTTCAAACATCCCATTCGTTGTCACATGAGAGCCCCCCCACTGTAAAAGAGAAACGTTCTGGCATCCCTAAGAATGGCACCTAACTCGACCCCATAGCCGAAACTCTTCAAAAAAAACCTCCCGTAGCCCCTTTTTCGCCCGATAGCACCCCACGGGTTTGAGCGACCGGGCTGAAAACCTTGCGGGCACAACTAGATGGTAAACCAAGTATTTTGTCAAAATTTCAGATTAAAAAAAAAGTTCCTACTGCCCAAAACGGCTCGGACGGCGGACGGACATTTCGTTTTTGGATTCTAGACATCTTGAAACGCATGATCTCAAATTTTGAGACAGATCTGAATTTTAACCCCCGTCGCGATTTCATAGTTGAACTATTCCAAGAATAATAAATCAAAACGAAGTATCCGTCCGCCGTACGAGCCGTTTTGGGCAGAAGGATTTTTTTTTTTTTTTTTTTTTTTTTTATCTGAATTTTGACAAAATACTAGGTTGTGCCCGGAAGGTTTTCAGCCCGATCCCACCAACCCGTGGGGCGCTATGGGGCTAAAATTATGCTACGGGAGGGGTTTTCGAATGTTTTTGGCTATGGGGCGAGTTAGGAGTCGTTTTCGAAGTATTTATTCTACGTAGAATCCATTTTTGGGGTTCCCAGAACGATACGATTTCACCGTGGGGCTACAGATCTATGCGGCTTTCATGGGGCTACAGATGGAATTCCCAGCAGTTCAAATAAGGTGTCGTTTTCGAGTAATTTTGGACGCAAAATCCTTTTTTTTCGAGGCCCCACATCAGTCCTAACATTGTACAGACACAAAAAAATTTTAATTTGTTCAAACATGTTTCTTAATGGCACAGAATTAATTTTTTCACAATTAACCTATATCAAAGAATAATGAACCCTTGAGTAAAATTGAGTAAAATTGAGTAAAATTTGCAGCGTTTTTACTAATCCCTACCGACAGCAGTCAAGATAGGGTGAACTTACTTTACAATCTATTATGACGTGCTGGAGGCAGGAACTTTCCAGGTGCGTCGTTTTGTCGAGGATCAACGTGGTGATTTTGTGATTGTGGGAAAATAACTCCGTTAACAGGTGGGTCGTCAGGAATTCGCAGGAGGCCAACTTGACGTCCCTCAGGTTGGAACAAAGGCGGCAGAGGACCTGTAAGAAGGGCGGGATAGTTTGTTTGGCAATGTGTAACGCCCGCCGAACCCTCACCATCACTGTGATCAGACTCACCGCAAAATGATGCTGGGGGAATTTCTTCGCGAACTGGCTCAAACTCAACGACGTCATGTCGACGAAATAGGCGTCCACCATCGCCTGACAGTCTCGGGAAGCCGCCCGGAGGTTGAACAGGTCGGGGAGGGAGAGGCGGGGGAAGACTTTTTTGAAAAGGATGTCTTCCCAAAGGACGGACGTCAGGTTGACTGGAGCGGCATCCTGGACAAGGGCGTCGTCAGTGGCCGCCAGAGGGACGTCAAACTGACAGTCGGACCCCATCGCGGGGCAGATCACAACTGGAACACAACTCTGATTTCTAAAATTCGTGAACATAACAGAGAAAAGATTATAATATAATATTATTGAGAATCGGATGGTCCCATGTATGACAACCAGAATATAATGAGTTCGCGGAAAGCCAAGTCGCCTCAGATGCCATTGGAGCAGCATTAAATTTTATTGACATTCTGCCTCTTACAGTTTGGGGCATAACGTCCAACACCATTTCAGGAAGTGGTTCGTCTTGTCTTGTTACCATTCCTCCCTCTGGATGTCTCAGTTATATCCAGCGCTGGGAAGCCCAACATCACCTCCACTACCGCAAATAATGTAACACATGTTTCCCAAGCATGTTTTCCCCGCCTGGAGTGTAGAAATGCTTTATGCCGACCGAGGAGGGGCCTGTAGAGTTGGAGGCTGCCCGCCGTTGCCTATAGGATACGAAAGAGGCTTCCCTTTCAACTGCTAGGGCGAAGCCTCGAGCCATGGCCTCCCCGGGCTCAGCTACACCATGATGGCTTTGCTTGGCGGTGGGTGGGAGGAGGACTGAGCTGCCGAGTCCACTGAGACTCACTTTCAAGTTCTTCCCATCAGTGGCTTGGCGGATGGTGATGACGTGGGTGGTCCCTGAATGCAGGGCCAACCAGCAGCTATCGAGCCACGGGAACTTCCTCGCAAACAGGCCAACGACCCTGGCATTTGAGAGGGAGCCGGCTACCATGGAAGCTGAGGTGTCCCCGACGGTGTAAGGGAGGTCTGGAGCAAGTATGTTTCCAGCCCTAGTAGCTACAAGCGTTCGTTGCATTTGCTAGCCGCTGCAGGCACCAGCAGCCCCTGAAGGGGACGACAGCTGGTCAAGCAATGACCAATAGTCGCCCCCAAGGTTCAGTTGGGTCTGGTCCTGATACAGTTCTATGTACTTCGTAGAGCGCCTCTATCTGCACTACCTCCACCCGAGTCCTGGGCTTAGCAACTGCATGTAAACAGCAAAACGTACACCACCTGTGGAATCCTGCACACCCAGACATCCGAGCCAGGCAGGACATTATGCATGTATTAAAATTTAATACGGAAATTTTGTATGTATGTATAAAATTAAATACAGAAATTTTGACAACTACACAAAAACATTACCTGCTGATCTCCGACCTACGAACACAACATGGATAGGGATGTCTCACAGCCAACTAATCATTATTACAGAGTTACTTCACTTGAATAATTCCTTCGTTAGATAGGACCTTAACGCATGTACTTAATTATATTCAGATCGTAGGCACGCAAAAATTACTGTCGTTGTTATCGAATGATAGAATATTTTGTGTTGTTTAGACAGGTGAGTTCTTTGTGTAGAAAGACGGTTTTCCATGGCCGACACAGACGGATTAGCTGACAGTGGGACCTGAATGAGGGAGGGGTTGTTGTAACAATAATTTAATTATTAAATTATAGGTATATACATAATAATATTATGTATGTATGCAGCGTTTTTGAAGATGATACATCATACCATCTACAAAACGCTGCAAGTGTTACACACGGGTTTATTAGGTAAGTATTCTTTTATATAAACAATTAATTAATTAATTACCTAATTTTCTTGTAAAGTTTTTGGGTGGGTGTGGTACCTTGGAGAAATCTATTATGCGTTCATATTACCTACTCAGAAAATGAGAACTCGACTTCCTGGCATCCTTCAAAAGCCCCATAGATACTCCCCCCCCCCCCCTCCCAGCACATTCAGTATATAGTCCAAATTTCAGATTTTGAAAAAATTCCTACTGCCCAAAACAGCCTGGACGGTGTAAGTCGGTCAATTTTGAGCGTGGAAGATATATCATGTGAAGATATTATAATATCTTCACATGATGTGACACATATTATGTGTCACATCCCCCTTGGCAGTGTAGGTATTTTCATTTATTTATTTTATCATTATTATTTTCTTTTATTTTTTATTTTTTTATTTTTATTTTATTTTTTTTATTTTTTTTTTTGTAGATTATGAATAAAATAGGTAGGTAGGTACTCAAACTCCTCAAAAACAAACTTTGCAACTTTGCAATTTTTCAGTTAAAACGGTATAAAAAAAAAAGGTTGACAAGACAGACTTGAAAAAAAAAATTAATTGTAAGGGTTCTTGAGGCGTATTCTGAAGGAAGCCGAGGCAGGTAGGTATTCAATATTTTGGTTATGGCATAGAACCCACTAAAAAAGTTGTAGCGCAAAACTCTACCCCATCACTGTAACGTCCCCCCGTCAAAAAGAATGATGAAAAGGATGATGTCAAGTCGCTAAAATTATAAGTATCCAACGCCATTCTGGGTGCAAACACAGCTATTAAAATCATTCAAATAGAAAACGTTTCAAGGAAAGTCCTAGCTCGTTCCAATTTTTATTAGCCTACTTTGTCAGGCGATTTATGTTTCGGTCAATCGTCGAAATAGGTAGGTATGTTTTTTCTTTAGTTTAGAGTTTTAATGATTGCGCAATACATTTCATTAAGTGGCCTACCTACCTATTTCTCTTTTCAGAAAAATAATCATGGTGTCCCCGCTGATCGTCTTGGACGTTCTAATAATTATTTACTTCGCCTCATGTGATGTGAATGTAAGTTTATTAAAATTTAATTTAATTTAATAAAATTTTGTCGAGAGTTGGTTAGATCCACACGAGCTTCTAGGAATAACATTCCTAAATATATGTATATTATGTACGATCCTTGAAAAAGCTAACTGCAGTAACTGTTGTCCTGTAACAGTTTTAACTTTGGACGGCTGATTATCCTCAGGGTTACCTCCTTAAAAACGTGGTACCATTTCTCCCAATTCAATTGCCAATCCGACCCAACTACTTTTCGCAATGCTGTTTGCCTGGAACATGCTTTAGCCTTGAGCCTAAAATCGTTCGGTATCCAGGAACAAAAATGCGACCCAAAAGTAAGTAGCGACAAAACGGTTGACGGTAGCAACATAATGTTCTTATCGTTCTCTAAGAAGGGAAGTGGCGCTTGGCGTTTGGTTCGGATTCATTCATCTATTAAAATTTAAAAAAAAAAAAAAAGTGTTCCATGTTCCTCCAATGCTTAGCCGTTATGCTCAAGGTGACAGCGTCCAGGTGTCTGTGGATGTCCCCTAGCAGTCATAATACAAAATATGTAGGTACCTACCATGATGAACACACATCGCAAGCGGCAACGCTTTTTTAATTTTTTTTTAATTTTTTTTTTTTAAGGTTTTTCGTGACCCAGGATGGCTTGAACTGGATTCCTCCTCATACCCTACTCTCCAAGATGAAATTCAAAAGGTCATGGTCTTGCGTAAACCTGGTTTTGTAGTTGGACCTGTCATCAAGGCAGAACGAGTGGTACGTTTGACTGTAGCTAAGCACTAAACTGTCGATAATCTAGAGTGATTTCTGCTATGATCCCTCCCGTCATGAACATCTCATTCGCCACCTATTGTGCCTGACAATGTTTGTATGTGAACAGGTCTTGGCGAGTACCACCGATCACGAATCGTTGCAGAGGGTCAAGTTTCAATCAAATGATATGACCTGCGCTATTGTAATGAAAACGACGGTTAGTCCGTTGGGTACCGGGGTAGTGACGACTGTCCGAGACAAGATGATGTGCACAAATACGAATGATGTCATCCCAGTCTGAACACTGGGATGATTACCTCCGACACGGACAGTTTTATTCAATGTGAAGGTACACGTCATTAATGTGGGTGGTGAATTGGAGGTTCGGTCGAAGAATACGAAGACCATACATACGATATGCCGAAGACCATACTATCATCAGGGCCTGATGAGCAGAAAATTATGTCACAGGAAGTTGGAATGTACCTACATCCAATAGGTCCTAATGAAAGAAGAACATTTTTTAAAACGCATGTTCAGCATAGTTTTTTAACCAAACCACAACAAATTCACCAGAGCAATACCTACATTTCAATAAAATAATTATTGTCGTCGTTGTTCACCTTTGATGCACACCCCTACAGTGTTCGCCTTAATCCATTCAACAGGGAAATTCAAGTTTTGGTGTGTTATAGTTTGCCAAGTTGTTTGGTTGGGGGTGGTCCCATTTAAGGGGTCTCTCAACGTCTCCGGAGAATAAATTTGGTACCCAGCACTCTTTCTTTCGGTCGTCACCTGATCATAATTATGATATTAATATGGTTGTTTTCTGGGCGTGTAAGACGGTGGCGGGTAAATTTCGGATCGTACGGTATGGTTTTAAGTGGTAATTTCGGGTTGCCACGTGATGTGAAATTTTCAATAATTGAACCGATTATTGGTAGGTATTCCGGTGTCATAGCAACAAAAACCTACCTACGGGAATTTCTTCTGCTCGGAAAAGTGGTCGGCCGAGCGAAGCGAGGCCCCCCTGTCTGAGAGAATGTTCGGCCGAGCGAAGCGATGCCTTCTGTCTGAGTGCTAGTAGTACCTACCTAGCAAGTCGTAAGTTTACGATTTTCTGCTGAATTACTTCACACACACAACCCTCTCGGGTCCCAGTAGTTTAATCTGTGGTCCCAGTCCACAATGCTCTGCACACGTACGTGTCTTCTACAATTTTAGAAATAGAATGGTTTACGCAAAACTGCACGGGGAATGAGTTATACACGAAAAAATTTTAACGGTGGTCAGGACTACTTAACTGGATTCTTATATTACTCCTAATTGGGTGGACCGCCTTTTTGAGCCTCTTTTCACCAGAGGCCATTTTGTGAATGTCATCTTTATTTTGCGAAATACCGCATGTTTGAAACTGCTGCTCTTTGAAATAAAAATCGTGACTGCAAAACTGGTGCTTTAGAATTTTTAATCTTCATCCAATTTTAAAGGACTTCATGAGAGAATCATAATAATATTATATATGAATCATAATAATATATGATATAATTCTATATAGGTATAGGATGATTCTCTCATGAAGTTTTTAAAAAAATAAAAACTCCGAACTTTTGGTTTATTAGGTATTCTTGGAATAATACACCTATGTAATCGCGACGGAGGTCGAAAATTCTGATCGGCCTCAAAATTTGACATGGCCGTTTCAAGACACGACGACTTCAAAAACAAAATGTAGGATCCACCGTTTTTGGCAGTAGGATTTTTTTTTAATTCTGAAAATTTGACGAAATACTCGGTTCATCATCTAGTTATGCCCGCAAGGTTTTCAACCCGATCGCCCCAACCCGTTCTATGGGAGGGTTTGTATTAGGTTTTCGGCTATGGGGTTGAGTTAGGTGTCGTTTCGAAATATTTTGGTACGTGGGATCCATTTTTGGGGGTTCCTGAACGATCCGATTTTACCGAGGAAATTTATGGGGCAGTAGGTAAACGGTACCTATTTTTGAAGGATCCCAGGTCAAATAAGGTGTCGTTTTCCGAGAGATTTTGGACGCATCATCCATTTTTGCGGTCCCACATCTGTCCATACATTGTACAGATTCACAGATATTCATAATTACTTTAGCGTGATTTGACTCATCTGCTTCGCCAAAAAAAAAATCAACAGGACTTGCAAGCCCATGGGCACCATTTGCGAATTTGGTCATGTCATTGAAAACAACACTATAAAAATAGTGTTTTTATAGTTCTATGCTAGATTATACGTACCTCCCATTAGAACGACGTCTCCGAAGGTCGCAGTAGCCCCCGCCATGAAAAGGGTGAAATAAATAGACAAAATAAAGTAGACAGGAAACAAAGAAGATGCAGACTAGGCGTCAAATATCTGCCTAGTCAAGTGAAAACACGACTTGGAGCATACTGTGATGCAGCTGCTCACAATAAAAAGTTGTTTACACACCAATATAATATTATGTTGAGTTGAGATTACGTTGATGCAGTTCGGTTGACGGCTCTCAGCGATGGTGTCGGTGGACGAAGTTGCATGGTGTAGGTATGACAAATCGAGGTCGTCAGAGCGAAAATGAACCCAATTAGTTTTGCATAACATAAGATTCGTCTTCTCGCGGTGAATCGATCTAACTAAGTTGTTTTCCGAGAAATTCGATGGCTCTCCTTAAACGTTACCTATGGGGTTTTGCTCTGACACCCTCGAAATAGTGACTTCTCATACCTACACGATGGCGTTACCAAGAAGAGATTCAGGCTTCACAGCTCAGCGCATAAGTGTTTCACCCTACCGATGTCAATTTTCAACAATAAAAGAATTAAATCTTTTTCGGATCCTCTTCGAAATGATCGTTTTCTATTTAAAATATCGATTCCTTTTAAAAATAAATAAGCAAACAAAGGTCTTTGTGGGAGGAGGGACAAGGACCGGACAAGCCGCTTTTGGGGAAAATGATCTTAAATTTTGTGCTCCCTTCGATTTTGAAAAATAAAAAACAATCGGAGGACTTTTTTTTTTTTTCAAAAAGAATCGAGATTTTGGACAGCCCAAATTCACCATTGTCAGGATCAACATTTTTCCACTAAACCTAAAACTGTCACACTAAAGGTTTGTTCTAGGTCTGACTGCGTCTGTCGACAGAAGTTGGACAGCTGTCGACAGAACCCGACCGCACATACTCGAGCTATCGGTTTCCGTCCAACTTACGATCGAACAGTTCGATTCGAACTGGAACAGCAGTTTCTAAACTGCGCATGTCTCCGGCGATTTCTGTTAACATTACGTCAAACTTGGAACAAACCTTAAATTCACTACATACGTCACCAAGAAGGTATTCTGATATTGATCCAACATCTCCACTGTAAGATTAAAAAAAAAACGGGAACAAACGTATACATGGTGTAGGTATGAGAATGGGAATCATACCCTAACCATGAAGTCACCATTAATCTCGTGCTAGATAATCGAAAAAAATATAAAAAATAAAACTGACTCGAAAGTCACCATTAAGAATTGTCACGGAGTAGTGATTGAGACTACATCAGTGACACGGTCGGCAACACTACACGATATAGAGAAAAGACGTAGACCATGATGTAGGTAGGACAAATTGTAATTTCTCATACCTACATGTTGTCGGTTTTCGACAATAAAAGAATAATAATTATGTTATCGAATAGTTATCATGTTAATTATTAAATCTTTCTTGAATTATCTTTGAAATGATCGTTTTCTCCTTTGAAAATCGATTCTTTTTACAAATGAAAAAGTAACATAAAGGTCTTTAGGAGCAAAAAGGGGGAGAAATTACCTATGAGGGACAAGAACTGGACATCCACTTTTAGGGAAAATGATCGATTTCCGATTTTGCAATTTTTTGCTTGCTTCATTTTTCGCCAAAATTAGGTTTTTTGTGTTTTTTTTTTTGTTTTTTTTTTCAAAAAGAATTGATAGTTTTTGACATCCAAAATTTCTCCACTTAACCTATAACTGTCACACTGAAGTCATTACGTCACCAAGAAGGGATTCTGATATTGATCCAACATCACTACTGTATGATAAAAACTGGAACAGATTCATACATGGTGTAGGTATGATAAGGGGAATCATACCCTAACCACGACGTCAACATTAATGTACCTAGGGAACATTAATCACGTTCTAGGTAGGTAATCAAAAAAGTATAAAAATCTAAAACTGACTCGAAAGTCACCATAAAGAAGAGGTGATTGTGATTACATCAGTGAGACTATAGTCGTATACGACGAGCATTCAATTAATAGAGAAACGGAGTAGATCATGATGTAGGTATGACAAATTGAAATTTCTCATACTTACATGATGTCACTAAATAAGGTCCATTCGTGTGATAAATATATGGCTTCAGCTTCACTGTAGTCATCACAAGTGTTCATTTTTTCAATGGAAAAATCAACAAAAAGTATAAAATGCAAACTTAATGGTGGTTTACCACTATTAATCACCAAGGCTGTCATCAGCCTCAATGTCGACATCACATATGATAACCCTGTATTTGCCGCGGCGCTTTGGTGCAGCGGGTTTTCTTTTTTCTGCCGCTTCACAAAGAATTCCATTGAGCTGAAAAAAGGTTTCATAGCAAAAGTACTCGCTGCACTAAGTGAACACAGTGAACCCCGCTGCCATTGCGAGATAGCCGGTACTACTTCTGTGAGAAAACATTCAGTGACGATCAAGACGCTTCAAGCAACTGGAGCGGGTTCCACTGCTCATTCCGAAAACGCTCGAGACGCAACAAAACCCATCGACAAGGATTTCACTATAACAACAACAAAACCCCATCGACAAGGATTTCACTATAACAACAACAAAAAGACGAAAAGCGTCGAATCAGTCGATAAGTTGATTGCATCTTAAACGTTTCGCTCGGACACGCTTGAACTCCAAAAGCGGTAAGTTTCAAGAAAAAAATCTTCTAAAGATCGTTCGGAGTTGTTTCATCTCCATGTTCAAAGACGTCAGTAATCTTCAACGAGGTTAACTCTTTGATTGTACGGGAAATGAAACAACCTGAATCGGCGAGGGCGAACCTTCTAGCCGGTCATAAAGACTGCAGAAAAAAAGAAGTCAAAATTTGTACAACAAATAGAATACACTTTTTTTTAATAAACTATTAATGAATGTTTTCGGGAAAAAAAAGGATTAAAAAATAAATGAATAAATATAAAAGTATTTATCTTGGAAAATTAATTTTATGATGTCCCAATGTGTTGCAGACTGGTATGCAAGCGTTTTTAGTGACTACCTATTTTTTTAGAACAATATTTTTTGATTTGTTTTATTTTTATTTTTTATTTGTTTGTTATAAACAACAAATAATGTATTCATATCTATAAAAACACGGGAAAATGTTCTTCTTTTTCAATTTTTTCAAATTTCTAGAAAAAGAGAAAAAATCGACAACTTTGAAATTTAAATTTTAAAACAAGGCTGGGTTACTCGACTGCTAGGCTCAGAAATATGTTGTGGGACCTCAAGACCCCACAACATATTTAAATTTTATACAGTTTTTTTTTTTTTAATCGATATCTTTAAAAGGTGAAAACGTACATTTAGGTATTTTGAATAAGTAAAAATAGATTTTTTTAAAAAGGGGTAAAAATCATGCTTTTAAAAAGGAGGTAAGAAATAATATGTATCAAATTTTGTATGTAGGTATGTATGTATTGACTCCGATTTTGATTTTTCGCAGCAGCTAACCCCTAAAATTGACACCGCTTTTGAAATCCACACTTCGACAATCTTACTCCATGGGGTTCGCCGGCGACGAGGGGGAAAACTCCCGTGAAATCGTCCATTTTAAATCGAAAAAAAAATAGGTGAAGCACGTTACAGTGCAAATATTGACTCTTATTGTGTCCACAAATCACTAACTTTATTAAATACGTTATAGCCAGGATTATCATATTGAGTTACACCGCAACTTCATTTTAAAATAATATAAAACTATTCATAAACCTAACTCGCAAGACTTTTCAAAAACGTTCTATTATTCTAATCTAAAAACACCACCTACTAGAATTGAAATTAAAACAGAAGATGATGATTATCTGTTTGTAATGATTACAAACCGACTAGCTATTTGTACAATTAATATCTAAAATCAATGCTGCCAAAAAATGAGAGTTAGAACCCTCTACAGAGCGAATCGCTTGTGATGCAGCATGAGAAATTTAATATAATTGATGAGAGTTTGAACTCAGTGCATCCCATTGGCAGCGTTGCCAACATAACTGTGTCCACCATTGGGGGATTCAACATCGATACCAACATAACTGTGTCCACCAAGGGATTCAACATCGATTATACGGAAACGGGTTCAGCTTATTGCACTTTTGGATGGCATCGAGGTAAGAAGGTCATGACTTGAGGCGAAGCAGTAAAATTTAATACAAAACTGAATAGATAAAATAAGATAATTTTCTGTGATTTGGCGTTCTCTTTTTAAAAGAACGAAGGCTTTTTTGTAAATAATTTTTTTTTTTCGAAAGTGAGTTTGGTTTTTTTGCAGTGCTGTTACGCAGTTGATGAATAGGGTGGTAAGACTCTCGTACCTCGATGGGGCAACCTGGCAGAAGCAGTAAGAATTAGGTGGGAACGAGCGAACGAAGAAACTTCACCCTCGTTGGTACTTTTACGCTTTGCTTAGCTTCTAATGATGCAATGATTTTCGGTACAGTCCCAAAGAGTGATCGCACCGGCGAGATTTGGGAGCAACTTAATTGGATGGGGAGTTAGGCGATTCCGGCACGGACGTCACTTGGATCATCGAGAGGTCGACCATTTTGCGGTGGTTCCGCCGGACGAAGGTTTGCGCCGTGTCGACGGCGGTGAATCGTATAATGGCTTTTTTCGCTTCGGCGTCCAAAGTGACTTTCTGCAAAGAAAACCCCGGGTTCAGAGAAGGGGCGTCACACACGTGAAGAGCTGGCGCATTTTGCACTCACCTCGACTGTACCGACCGACCGGGCCATGTCCAACAGCTGTTTGTGTGTAGTTGAAGCGGACAAATTTTCCACAGACACCACCTTGCTCGCTGGTTCCTCCTGCAAAGCAAAAACCTTCAATATTCTCCCTTACGACAAAACGATCAACATTTGAATTCAACCGAACTCACCTTTTTAGCGGGCTGCTTAACAGCGGCGTTCCCCGGAGTTATTTTCTTCAATCGCCCGATTTGAGTCAGCGTCAGCTGGAGCAACAAACAAATTTAACTTCACGATAACCCTACTTGGTACTTAAACTTAATACACATCGCATATCCAAAAGGGTTAAATCGGTGCATGCAACTAAACCAAATGAAGCAGATGAGGATGGGATCTTGGAAGAGGAGAATGGCAGGAAGGTTCTTAAGCTGAAACAAAAATCAGTCAACAAGAGTTAGGTAGGTAGGGAAAATGAATCAAAACCACTACTTTGTACACATTTTAAAAAGCAGAATAAGCAGACAGAATGAGATTAAATGGAAATGGTTGCAAGTGGGGGCAAATCAAACAAACCCAAACTTGAAATTGGATTTCTGAAAAACCATCATTCAGTAATTCTTCAAGGAAAAACTATCATCATCGAAAAGCGAGTAGAAGGCCTGGTGGGATACGGCTGGGGGTTGCGGATTTAGCCACCAGGGGGTGGCGCCCTAGTCAACAAAACAATGGACGATTTTCGGGAATGATTATTAACTTTAAAATATTGATTTTTAACTTCAAGAAGGAAAGACTTTGTAAATCAATATACAAAATAACGCTAAACATTGAATCAAATTTTTCAGAACCAACTCAATATCATCCTCAACTTTCCAACGTCTTTGCAAATGTAAAATTCGTGCCCTGAGATGAGGTTTTTCTTCAAAAGAAGAGTTAGGCCCCTAGTGATATCTCACCTTCCGAAGGACGGTCGTCCCGTCAGACTGCATGATCCGAACAGTCTTGTAAGTGGTGTCCGGGTCCTGAGAGGTGCCAGTGCCAGGTTGAGCTCCTTCTAGAACATAATTTCCATTTCAAACAGGTGAGAGAAGGATAAGCGTGAAGCCGGCGAGTGGAAGTCGAACATACCTAAACATTTCCTCCGTTCTGATTGATAGCGTAACAAAAACAATGAATGTCAAATGGTGCAATGATAAAAAAGATAATTTGGATATCAACTGGAAAAGACAGTTGTATCAACCTTCTTCAAGTTGCTGTAATTTCTGTTGCGCCGCAACTTTCCTCCTTTCTTCTTTCTGCCTAAGCAGGTCCTCCCGCATTTTCTTCTGCTCCTCTATTTTCATCCGGTAGGCTTTGGTCTCTTCGTCTTCGTCCTGGAAATGCAAAAATTTCAAAATGTTCACACAGGTAGAGGGATTTGTGTTTTTTCACGTTTTTGGAACGTCATTTACTTCAGGGGGGATGACCGGGATTTGATCTTCGGTTTTGATGGCGACAATGTTGCTTGGCGAAGGTTTCATCTTCTTCATCAAGTCACCCCTGATTGGTTTGTTGGGGAAGACCTGGAAAAGAAAAGGGGTGAAAATGTTTGTTGTGGGGAGGGGAGTAAAGCGATGCGGTAGTGGCCATACCTTGTTGGGTTGTTGAACCTGGCGTTGCTGTTGGAACTTATTTCCCGGGTTGGGATTGTTGAAGTTGTTGGGGAATCTTTTCGGGATGAAATTAGGCTTGTTCGTGTTGAGTCGCATCCTCACGTTGCCGGCTGTAAGAAAAGTGAATCGGCGAGTTCGCGAAGAGAAATTAGATTTGAGTAGCGCACAATGACGCTAAAACGTGGCGGAAATTTGAAAAAAAAAAGCTGCAAATTTTACCCAAGGGTTTATTATTCTTTGATATAGGTTACATGTCCGAATATTAATTCTGTCAACAACAAAAAATTTTTTACTCGGAAAATATTCGACCTCCTGGAATTTTAAAAAATTCCCATTTGTAGCCCCATGAAAGCCTTATAGATCGCGATGAATCGGATCGTTCCGAGACCCCCAAAAATGGGTTCTTCGTCCAAAAATACTTCGAAAACGACATCTAACTCGATTCCATAGCCAAAAGCCTTCAAATAACCCCTCCCGTAGCTGCTACGTGCCCCAGGCCGTTTTGGGCAGTAGGAAATTTTTAAAAATCTGAAATTTTGACAAAATACTTGGTTTACCATCTAGTTGTGCCCGCAAGGTTTTCAGCCAGACGCCCAAACCCGTGGGGCGCTATGGGGCTAAAATGGGGTACGGGAGGGGTTATTTGAGGGCTTTTGGCTATGGAATCGAGTTAGGTGTCGTTTTCGAAGTATTTTTGGAGTAGAATCCATTTTTGGGGGTCCCGAAACGATCCGATTTCACTGTGGCGATCTATAGGGCTTTCATGGGGCTACAAATGGGATTTTTGAAGGATCCCTGGAAGTCAAATATTTTCAGAGTAAAAACAGGTATTTTGAAAAAAATGTTTCCAAGTGAAAACAAGTATTTTGAAGAAGACAATTTTTATTGACTTTTCGCACAAGTAACCTATATCAAAGAATAATAAACCCTTGTGTTAAATTTGCAGCGTTTTATAAGTTTTTTCCTAATGTTTTGCTTTCAGAAAATCGTTCAGGGAGCACTGAGCTATTTTCGCCACATATTAATCACCACATATTCAGTGTCGGCTGACATACTCTGAAAACAATGCTTCCGCTACCTTCGGTAGTCTCGGAAGCAACATTGCACATTTTCGCCCCAAGAGTTTGATGATTTTTCAGTGATATTGTTTATTTAATTCCAGAGTTAACATCATTTTTTCCAATAGCTTAACTGGAAACGTTCTCATTAAATGACGTTTTAATTCTGATTCAAGTGTGAAACAACCCTCATTCCCACTGTACAGTGATGGAAGACTTACGTCCAGGAACTGGAGCCAGTTGGGGGTGTTGCATCCTCATTATTTTCCTCGGAGATCCCATCGCGTTGGGGCCCATCATCCCCCGGCCCCTCATCGGCGGAGGCCCTCTCAGAGGTGGGGGGCCGTTGAGGAAATTAGGACCCCTAGGTCCTTGTGGGGGCCCGATCGGCCCAGGTGGAGGTCCCATCGGAGGCAGATATCCCAGCGCGGGTTGCATGTGGTTGACCTGCTCAGGCTGAGAATTGAACTGGTTGGGTGGACCACCAGGCGGATAATAACCAGAATTTCCATTTCCATCCCAATTGTTTGTCTACAAGAATTTAACTATTAGTAGGCTCACAATAAAATGTTTGCGGATTTGCCACAAGCGGTGAGTTCTCAGTACCTGTTGGGGAGGGGGGCCGCCAGGCGGTGGCTGTTGCTGATACTGCTGAGGAGGAGGTGGATTGTTTTGATGGTAGTATTCTTGTTGAGGAGGTTGGTAGTACTGTAAAATTTGAAGCGAAAATCAGAAGAACGAACCAGTGCGATTGAAGTTGAGTTATTACAGACATAATGACTGTATGACCAAACGTATACACTCTTATGAACTAGTATAGATAGATATTACTCCCTGGTTCAAGGTGGTAACTATAGAAATGATGAAACGGATAACCTTCCATTGAAAACCTATATTTACAGTCAAGGAATAATAATAATTAATCTACAAGGCTTATCCCTAGTCGCCTACCTACTGTCCTCTCAAATGATATAAACCGGAGTCCCGGGACTTGTAGACGAACGATTTACGCGGAAGACGAACCAGGTGATGATATACGTCGGGGTAGCTATTTCCGACGAGCTGGATACGTGAATGGTAGGCAGGGAATAATGAATCCTGTCCGGACGTGATACTCACTGTAATCTGGAGACGTCCTGGACTTGTAGAAGGACTCCACGATGTTTCCCTGCGAACGCACGTAAACGACAACCCAGAGGAAAACTCGTCTCGGGTTTATATACCCTCGGGAGTGAGGTCGGGTCTCCTTTCTCAGTGGGAAAGACTGCTGATTCTTTTTCGGCTCTCACAATGACTCACCTGGTTGTCCGAATACTGATTATAGGTTTGCGAAGCTCCCGGAGGTTGGTAGTAGTCTTGAGACGTTTCCCAGTCTCTCTGTTGAGTATATTGAGGGTCTGGGGGTTGAACTTGCGGTGAAGGGGTTTGTTGATTCCAGTTGCTGCTGAACTCTTTCGAGTACCAAAGGGATCCTGAAAATCGGAGTTGGTGAGTGGGGAGTGGGGAGTTTACAGAAAGTGGTGCGTACAAAACTGCGTCTCACCTAAGTTACTTTTGAAGTGGGGGTTGACGAGGATTTTTTGTCCCGGCGGTATGACAGGTGCTGTCTGTTGGGGGGGCTGGTGCTGCACGGGTTGGGGCGGTGGTTGCTGAAGGGGTTGTTGGTGTGGGGGGTAGTACTGCTGAGGTGGAGGTCCCTGCTGTGGGAGACATCTATTAATGATGAGCCACACTCTACAAGTACGTTTCGGGGGATTACTCACCTGCGGCTGTTGGTACGCCTGGGGTTGTGGAGGTTGTTGATACGGCTGACCCGGCGGCATTTGCTGCGGCGGTTGCATCTGATGAGGCGCCGGGCCATACTGTTGGAGCTGCGGTGGCGGATAATACCCCCCTGCAATTCACAAGATTCAATTAATTAACTTAACGACATTCTCCATACTGCACACTAGCAAAACGACAAACGCACCTTGCTGTTGGAAATTATTGAAATTCTGCTGGTGCGGGAAATTAGGCGGGAAGTGGTGAGGGCCTCCTCCTCGCCCTCGACCCCTAAAATGACCGAAGCCACGCCCCCCTCGCCGGTTCTGCTGTTGGTGACCCCCACCCCTGACTCGAACAGGTTGAGCAACTGTTTTTACCGGAACTGCATCTACAACCACAAAAGGTAAAGTTTAAAAACAGTCCATCATGGCCAATAACAAGATTTTAATAATTATCCAAAAATATAAATACGTTTTGTATTTTGCAACTTTGTTTGAACCGATTTGAGGGTTCTAGAGGGACATAACCATGAGCAAACTGTAACAGTTTGCTCATAGTTGTACAGGTAGGCAGGGAATTCCGCGAGAGGCATACAAGTGTCCAATTGGCACCTACTGCACTGCTACTAAGAATAATTCTTAAGCTTCTAGTTTATACATCTGCATGAGATTGAATTGAAAACGATCCCAAACATTCAAACTGGGTTTAGCTCTTTTGAAAGCTTTTCAAATTGACACTGCGTCAATTCACTGCGTCCCTGCAACTGCTGCAGGGATAAGTGAAACTGCTAGCCGGATCCAGAATGTGTAGTTTTTTCTTAAATAAAAAATGGATGAAAGTGAAAGGATACATTAGGGAGGTGAAATCTATTTTTACCACTTTTTTCTCTAACTTTCCGAGGTCAGGAGTTTCCCCTTCGCTGGACCACCAGCTCCACCTGGTGACGAACGATCCTCCATAAGGGAGGCAGAACCCCCCCCCCCCCCCCCCCTCTCTCTCTACCGTCAGATCATTTAATAACGGTTAATTTGCCTCTTAGCAACCATAATATGGCTGACAATAATATGGTTTATATTGTCACGTGTCATAATCACGTGTTGTTGCAAGGCTCGAAGGTGCGATATTTTCGCCGTGACGTGACGGCCGGAAAAAATGGAAACGCCCTGTTCATCATTATTAAATTATAACAATTTTATTCAATATTCCTTCGAACGTCTAGTCCTCAAAAGAAGTGTTTTAAACTTTCTAACATGTTTGTGTTATTTGGCACCCCAACATGTGGGTATATTCGTGATCAGAGTAAAATTTCCCTTAAAAAAAAACCATAAAATAATTTTGTCCGCCTAGATCAGGCATGTTGCCCACTGTGCGCCGTCCAGTGTAGCGTTGGGTTAACTACTATTTCCCTCGATCAGCATATTTTAGCAATGTCTCGCACGGTGGTGTAGAGAAACAAGGCCACCAATACAATAATTGTATTATTAATTTCTGCGTTCAATAGGACGGCGAACTCCTCTCAGGGGGACGAGTCAATGGGGAGCCTTGAGACCATCCAAGGGTGAAAGTCTCTTGTTCCATTTCCCATCCCGAACTGGTTTTGAACCCCTCTCCACACAACCCAAGACATGAAAACGTCATAACAACAAACATAGCAGCACTTACCCAAAGTTTCGGGAATAGGTTGCGCGCTGGGTCTCACTTGATTCAGATTCCTCTCAGTTTTGAACCTCGACCTTTCCTTAACTTCATCGTCGCTATCTGAAAACTCCCCTCAATCAGCGAATAAAATCAACCAAAAAACACCTCAACTACGAAATAAATTCAAGTGAGCGAAAGAACTCACCGTTAGCGTTATCGAAGGACATGCCGTTGTCGACGCCCTAAAACCAAAATCAGACACAAGACGATAAAAGTTGAGCTCAACGTTCATTTCAAAAATGCAGTGTTGCCGAACGTTCGCATCGTAATGAAAAAATTATTGTTTGGGGGGGGGGGAGAAAAAAGAAGTTATAACCAAAAAACCAACTTAATTGTCAATGCTCTTTCATGTGACAAACAAGCCCTTCTTCCAAGTTGAACTCCTTTCTCATTAATTTTTAGGGTTACATTTAATAGGGCGACAAAAAGTGAGAAAATTTCGACAAAAAGGTAAACGAGATGAAGCGACGATACAATTTAATGCAAGTGACGTCTGACAAATGGAAAGCATGGGAGTTCAAAGGAATTCGACGACAATATTTGTAATTGGCCGGACAAAATAGAATTTCACGATAATTAAGGGAATGTAGGTAACTACAAAGGAACATTTTGCACGACTTGAAAAGATTCTCCTCGCGTTCACAAGACAGTAACTGTCAACCTTAACTGTTAATGTCGACCGCACGTCAAAAAGTAAAATGTCTCCTGTGGAAACTGAAGCATTCCCATAGGAACTTTTCACGACACTCAAAATTTTAGAGTATCGTGAAAAGTAAATATTCAATATGAAGTCAATTTATTTTTAGGCGTTTCAATCTTTTCTTTTCACGTATGAGTGCCAAAAGAACGTTTGGCTTCAAAACTCCTTCGAAAAATTCATAACGATTTTTCCAATTTTTTCATGTCACAGGAAATGCCTCCCTAGTCGAGGTTATCGTGCTCACAAGTACCTAGTTTGGAACCAAGCAACCTGCTGTATATATAGCAGTATGTATACTGCTGGAATAGTAGAGCAGATATACACCGGCCGGTAAGCCCCTGATGATTTTGATATATATATATATTTATTAATTTCTTTTAGCAAAATTAAATTGATAGAATTGCCTACCTCATTTCTGATGTCCTCAGTGATGTCATCTTCAACTCCGAGCTCAATGAAATCGTCCTCTTCCGGAATTCTGTGGGTTTGAAAAACAAATTTAGGACGCCATATGAACTGTGGATGGGTATGAAATGTGAGGAAGAGAAATAATATATGAAATGGGTGAGTAGAATGAGGAGGGCATCTCACCTTTCGATTACTTCACGGTGTAGTGGGGTCTGCAAAAGAAAAAAGATTTCCCGAATGAATTCACTGTGAGAAGATGATTCCTTGAAATGACGAGAGTCACTTACTTCGTCGTAGTCGTCCGCTAGGAGGGCATCTTCGTCGGCATCGGCGAGGTCGACTTCGTACGCTGGGCCGTCGAGTCCGTCGTCGTCAAGGAGGTCGTCACTGTGAAGGAAAGAGGATTGTAACAAAGATTCAGGGTGCGTAAGCAAAGGTGTAGTCCATGACCAAGCGCCTCACGTTAAGTTCAAGGGGATACCCAAGCCGTTTAGCAAGATCGGCAAACTTATTCACTCTCGACGACCTGACGCACAGAGGTAGACATGAACCATTATATTGTTGGCTGGTTTCTTGCCTGGCTCTAGATGAACCTAACGGTATTTCGTTTGTCTCCCTCGAAGTTTCTGGTCCGTACAGGGAAGCTTTCAAATTCTTGTTTCTCGACACTATGTCCCTTATAGTTTCAACCCCATGGCTCAATCCAAGATTAGATAAAGCCATGGTGTTGAGAGGCGAATTGAAAATCAATCAAATAACGTCAACCGAGTTGTTCAAAGTTGATTGCATCATTTAAAACGCAGCAAATGTTGCACAAGGGGTTATTATTCTTTGATACAGGTTGCTTGTGCAAAAATTGTTTCTGTGCCAATAAAAAAAAAATTGAAATTTTTTCAATTTTTTTTTTACTTGGAAAATATTTGGCCTCCAGGGATCCTTCAAAACCCCCATGAAAGCCCTATAGATCCCCACAGTGAAATCGGATCCAAAAACACTTCGAAAACGACACCTAACTCGACCCCATAGCCGAAAACCGTTAAAAAAACTTCCCGTAGGCCCATAGCGCGCCACGGGTTTGGGCGACCGGGCGGAAAACCTTGCGGGCACAACTAAAATATTGTTTTGATGACTCGTCTAAAGTGTAAACTCGTCAACCTAACTTCGCTGTAGACAGATCACCGTTGTGTAATCTCGTCTAAAGGTCAATCTGGCCGACCGTTATGAGATGGTGGACTCGTCTAATCAGTATTCTCCGAGCTCAAGCTCAGTTACCAAGTCATCCTCCGTCAATGTTTCCGAAATTACCAGTCAACGTGGTCGCATAATGCTGGTCATGAGCAATTTCAAATTCAACCGTTATCTAATTATTATGGATCATCAAACATTACTTCTCACGATAAGGACTTAGTTGCGCGAAACATGTATACCGATAGAAGTAAGCAATTACCTACATACCAAAACTACCCAGAGATACTACCGCCTGCAGGTAGTTAAAATTTTGTCTGGCCACTATAGCTACCAATTTACTGTCAGTGATGACGCCTAATCACAACTTGTTATTTTTATTGACAACTTTTTTCTTCGAAAATGATATTAATTTAATGACGATTTTTGTGGACCATTAGTACCAGTATAAATAAGTACGCTTTTCATGACCAGTATTTTTTTCGGATTTTGCGTGAATTGGCACCCGGGGCTGACTGAACTTACAGTAGACATGGTACCAAGCTTGGGAGCAGCGGACCTGTGGAGCGCTGTCAAGTAGAAAGCTTCGTAGTCAGCAGCACCCCCAACCCTGGTCTCTTTTTCTCTGTGACCCCCAAGTACTCGTAGGACGAAGACCAGGGTTCCACCGGGTAGTCAGGTGGACAGCGTCGCCTGCTCCTCGATTAGCCCAGGTTCACGGACAGTCCCCAACCAGCACAATAGGTCTTAGCCCAAGGATGCTTCAACTTTAAATCAGCAGGTATCTCAAAATCGTGAGGCAGCCCAACTGCCGCAGCTGGTCACTGAATTTATTGAATAATTCATCCCTCTGAAGCTCGGGTTAGTAGCCGCCACACCTACAAAATTCCCCTAGCAACCTCTCGACTTTCGTACTCCCATCACCATCTGATTTCACATAATGAACGTTCCTCAATCCGTCACGTGCAATTCCTTAATCTACAGAAAACTTCGCCGGCTTTTCCAACTTCCCTCCCCTACGACAAGAACACTCAACTCACTTGTGGTCCGCCATTTCGACGATCCTCACAACACGGCGACATTCAGTCGACACTTTGACGGGCTTGTGGAAGACGCCGAGCGACGGAGAAGCAATTTTGTCGTTCACCGCCGGAGCACAAGGCGGAGTTGAAGCAGGATTTCGAATTTTCACGGATAAAATGTTTGGTATTTTTCAAGAGTAAAACGCGACACAAACAGTTCACTTCAGCAAGCCAGTTGCTGTTGTTGTCACACGATTAGCGGGCCTCGCGTGAAAGACACAAATGTTAGAGCTGGCCAAATATGATAACAATTTACCTATTTGAAAATTTGAAAAAAAGTATCTATTATTAGATAAATAGCACATCTTTCGAAGTGTAGGTACTACTATGTCGACACAATAAAGAACCTTGAAACAAAAAAATCCTTATATATAACTTTTAGAATCATTCTGACCATGGTCAGAATGATTCTAAAAGTGACAGCTTTTTGGTTTATTATTCTTGGAATAATACACGTTCAAAAAATTTTGATATTAAAATTTAATTGATATTTAATATTAAATATTTTGATATTAAATTTTAATATTATAGGTGTATCAAAATGTTTCATTATACGTTTCAAGATGTGCAGATTCCGAAAACGAAATGCCCTCCGCTGTCCGCCGTCCGAGCCGTTTTGGGCAGAAGGAATTTTTTTTATTCTGTAATTTTGAAAAAATACTTGGTCCACCATCTAGTTGTAACCGCAAGGTTTTCAGCCCGATCGCCCAACCCCATGAGGCTAAAAAGGGGCAACGGGAGGGGGTTTCGAAGGGTTTTGAGGTCGAGTTGGATACGTGTCGTTTTCGAAGTATTTTTGGACGGAGAATCCATTTTTGGGGGTCCCATCGTTCTGCAGAACGATCCGATTTCACCGTGGGGATTTATGAGGCTTTTGAAGGATGCCAGGAAGCCGAATGAGGTTTCGTTTTTTGTTTATTATTCTCACAACGATCAAACTCTGCGACGGGTGTCAAAACTTTCATCGGCCTCAAAATTGTGTTTCGTGATGAGAATGTTCAAAAAAACGTTGCAAATTGTACCAAAAAAGTTCATTATTACAAATTTATTTATTATTATAACTAATTTTTTTAAATAAATTGAGAACACTGTTTTTGTGAACAGTGTTTGGAACGATTTGTGACCTCGGCAGATGTAGGTAGGTATGGCTACATCCAAAAATACTACGCAAACGATCCCCTACCCTATCCTTCAAAAACCCCTTTTTAGCCCCATAGAGCCCCGTAGGGCTGAAAAACATGCCTTCATAACTGGTCAAAATTCAAGAATCCTTGACGGCGGAAGGACATTCAATGTTGAAATATGCATGTCAACATTTTGAGGCCGATCAAACCAAATGTTGAACCTCCGTCGCGAACACACTAAGTCAGAAATAGAATAGATCTATGATAGATAAAAAGAAATTATTTCTATCTTAATCTATCTAGATAATTATTATCTTTATGTCCTTGAGTAAAACTCGCTGTGTTTTCCCTCTTCCACGGAATGGAAGCTTTCTGTATTACGATGGTATGCCTAAAAGATTAAATTGAAGTGTAGGTATAGTATTTTTTCTAATGTAGGTACCTATTATTTTTATTAACCCGCACGTCTACAAAATTTGAAGTCTACTCCCTATTGAGTGAAACAGTTTTTTAATGTGAAAAAAAAGGGTAGGTAGTTCTTCTTCTTCTTCTTCTTCTTCTTCTTCTTCTTTCCCTTCTCCTAGTTGTTTGGAGATTGTGTCCTTCATGATGAGTTCTTCTTCCTCTTGGTTATCTACACTCCAGTAGCTGTTCAATGTGCGTATTTTCGAATTTACGAACCTATTTACGAAACTACTCGTTTTGGACACAGCGGCAGCTGCTGAGCAGCTTTATTCGGTCCATCTGCTCTCTGTTGCCTACTCTGTGATTCGGTCATCAACAACGGACGAAGACAACTTTGGTAATTTGCTTACTATTGAATCATTTTGTGCGTTCACAATAGCCGTGGAGCCAAGCCCGAAAATAGCACTTCATTTTTGGATAAGGTGAAATGAGAATCAAGTCCATTCTGAAGGAGAAAAGTCTGCGGTTGCATTAAAAATTGGCGGCCATGTTACAAAATTTATTCCAGCTTTTATTACAAAATCTGTTCGAGTTATAAGTACCTATATAGATTTAATTGGAGTTTAAAACTCGAAAAATTACAATGCACGAAACACCTACTTAATGTTTTGGTTTATTATTCTAGGAATAATACACCTATGTTTTCGCGACGCGGGTCGATGACTCCGATCGGGCTCAAAATTTGACATTATCCGTTTCAAGTGGTCTACATTCTAAATCCGAAATGTCCGTACGCCGTCCGCCGTCCAGGCCGTTTTGGGCAGTAGGAATTTTTAAAAAAATCTGAAATTTTGACAAAATACTCGGTTTACCATCTAGTTGTGCCCGCAAGGTTTTCAGCCCGATCGCCCAAACCCGTGGGGCGCTCTGGGGCTAAAATGGGGCTACAGAAGGTGGTTTTTGAAGGCTTTTGGCTATGGGATCGAGTCAGGTGTCGTTTTCGAAGTATTTTTGGACGTAGAATCCAGTTTTTGGGGTCCCGGAACGATCCGATTTCACTGTGGCGATCTATAGGGCTTTCATGGGGCTAAAAATGGGATTTTTGAAGGATCCCAAGAAGTTAAATATCTTTCGAGTAAAAATTAAAGAATTTTTGAAAAAACACATTTTTGAAAAAAAAAAATCGCCTCAAAAAATTTTTTTTGAAATATAAAAATCCAAAAAAAAAATTTTTTTTAATTTTTTTTATTGACAGAATTAAATTTCTGTACAAGTAACCTATATCAAAGAATAATAAACCCTTGTGTAAAATTTTTTGTTTATGATGAGATGTAAATGTTTCAACTCAATGATTTATGTTGAATTTTAAATTCAAACCTGTAAATTTTATAATAGTTCTCTAGTAGTACCTAGCTGCATAAAGCGTAGTCTGCCTTCAATATTCTGCTGTCTTACAGTAGACTGAATACATAATTCAATTATTGAAATGTTAAAAAACCTAAGTTGAAGATTTTCTAGTTATAAATTATTATTCTTTATGATGATGTCAGAAGAAACTTCGAGGTCTGCAACCAATATTGTTTTTCTCGGCAGACCTACATTCAGCCATGGTTGAAATTCGTCATCCTGTTGCTTCCAGTTATTTATCTTAGCAGCCTCATATGAGGGGATAAAGTAGAGGGGTAATACCACATGGAAAAATAGTACGCATACTTACCTACCCTCCCATTTTTGACTAGTAGGTAGGTATTGGTCTTACCGATGTGGGTCAGTCAATTGATTCCGTGACGCTCTCACTAATGTACAGGGAAAAATTGGCGGCGTGAGTTGTGGTATTACCACAGTGGTAATGTCTCATAATATATTGATTTATATTATAAATCAAGAGCTTTCCAAAAAGTAGTGAACCAGAGTAGACCTACTGATCGAGTGGGGTCTCGTTTTCGGAAGAATCATTCGACGTAGAATAATTTTTGGGAGTCAGGGTCCAAACTCGTTAGCTCTTTATTTTTTCGAGAAAAAAGTACCTATCTATTTATCACTAGGCCCATGTTGAGTAAGTTTGTTTTGGTTTATTATTCGCAATCACGATTCCAGGAATTTCCAGGGAGAATTTAATTAGGCCTTATTTTCTCATTGCTCATTTACTGTAGATCCCGACGTTTCGAAAGCGTGCAAGCTCCCATCCTCAGGGTATCTAACAACAATACAAACCGGCATTAGGCTACATCCCTATTTTACCTAAAATTTATCACCTAGTTTGTACTCACAGGCACTTACTTCATTAGTCATGACTAACTTCGGACATGGACGTCGGAACAGTGAGAAGGCCCAACGTCGGCAGCGAGTCGGCAAAATCACGTTAGAAATTGGCGCCTGCTGCCCAAAGAGTACCGTCGGGCGGAGGTCATGTATTTACCCAATTAAGTACGTCCGAAAAGTTGGGTGGCCCGACGTCGGCGGAGAGTCGGCAAAATCGAGTTCGAAATGGGCGCCTGCCGCCCAAAAAAGTACCGTAGGGCCGACGTCGGATAGCTGTCGTCCTTCGACCGACCATCACCCGACGATGCTGACCAAAGCCCGACGTTGGCCCGACGACCTGTGCTACATGGGTAACTTGTCTGGTATATTTTGTCTTGACTCTTGCAGTGGCATGGAGAGTTTCCACCTGCCAGAGGCGAGACGGGGCGAGAAACCTGAACCGTTGAAGAAAATCGATGAGGGGCTGAATCCCGTCATGCTGAAACTGAAATGCGTCGCCGACTACCTGCCAGACACTCTCAAAGCGAAGAGTTCCGAACTCGATGCAATTGATTTCATCGAAGCGCAGTGAGTCTCGTTCAAAAACTCATCCGATTCCCTCCTGAATGCTCTCTTGACAAGTCACTTTCTTTCAGAGAGTTAATAAGACAATATAGGTTGAAACTGCCGCCTCCAGAATCCGTCCTGACGCCCGACAACTTGATCGTCCTCCACAACGTGAGGATAACTTTGGAAGGAAGCTACAAAATTATGAAGATGCGGTGGGACGCCCGCCGCGAGGAGTTGGACAGTAAGTTACAGCTTTAACAACGTGTCAACGCTGATTTCATTCTCACGCTTTTTTCTTTTTCCTTTCCCCAGTCAATTGGCGCAAAAGAGGGCTCAAACCCCGCCAGCGGCGACCCCCGAAAGCGAAGGAAGCAACTGAAGAGCCAGCCGCAGCTGATCCTCCGCCAGCGGAAATCGACGTCCCCAATTTGTTAGACCTTGGAATGCAATATGACGTTTTCCCCTATGTGAACGTTAGGTGGCACCATTGACCACATTCTCGTCTTTTTCAGGGAAGAAATCTTTGAGAGAACAAAACTCGCTGCTGGTAAATAATATTATTATATGCCAACATTTAGTAAACTGTATTAGCGATATATGTGGGGATCGACCCCACTATTTACCCAAAAGAAGGGTTGGTATCAGCACGAAAACAAATTAATTACCTATTGCTGAGTTTTCGGATGATACATTTCCTTCAACAGTAGGGCTTCATTTTCTCCTGATCGAAAAATCAAATTTTGAAATTCTAATGAGTTGTCCTCGTGAGTCGTTAAACCACGCAATCGTAAAAATGAGCAGAGATGCTGCGTTTATGACTTATTTTAAATTTGCTTCCGAGACTACCTACCGAAGGTAGCGGGAGCATTGTTTTCACTGCTTCGGAACAAACTTCCTTGATCGGAAACATTTTTGTCTTCCAATATTAAAATTTCCACTTGCATTTTGCGTTTTAGAACTTCTTGAGCAAATTTGTTTCCGTGTCTGTCCGTCTGTCCGCATTTCCTTGTAACAGCGATAACTTCTACAATTTTGATCCGATTTCGGTCCAATTTCTCTATAATATTATGCGGGTACGGCCGGGTACGCTGGAACGCTAGTTAGCAACCTTCCCCGTGTAGGTAAGGTTAGTGGGCTCCCTGTATCAAGTTGTCAAGTTGTGAGTTGCTTGTAGGTACTCGTTAATATTTTCGGCGTTTTCTTTTCTTTTATTTTCCTCTCAAAAGAAAAGAAACAGGTGTGCGGGGTCTACAATACTCAAAATGGCCCAGCGAGTGTCGTTTCGTGGAATTCAAATGACAGAGGAAGTTTCCACATCCCAAACCACGAGTCAATTTGGTAACGGCTCTGAAACGCTTATTGCAAGTACAGGAGTACAAGCCTGAGGAGGTGAACAATCCCAGCAACAGCCCCGTATAGCACCGAGATGTGATGGATCCAGATCAGAGCCGAGTCAAGCTGTGCAACCATCCCGACCACTGGTTCTAAAACGCAGGATCTGGGTCTTGTCTGCGTTTAGCTTCGGGTGGTTTGCCAGGCAACACTGGGAGATGTTCTTCACGGCATCTGAGGCGTTCTCGAAGGATTCGGGAGAGTTTGCGTTGATGAGCGCGGTCACATCATCAGCGTAGATGATTATTTCCACCTGAGCATCAATGCACTTTGGGAATGATTTTGTTACATAGGCTGCTAGGTTGTTATAGATCTTTAGTATAATATACTACAATACTATATACAATATACTACAATTGTATAATTGTATATTATACAATGGATGCCAGACAACCTAAGATTGTTCCCTGTATACAAAAAAATCGTCTTTCTTATAGGATGGATTCCCACTATCTCGCCGCAACCAACTTACATTTTGTTCCCTGTGCTTTTATGTTAATCCTCGAAAACCCTATTTTTGTCCCTAAACGTCCTTAAGTAGTTTGATCGGGCTGAAAAGTTTGTGGGACCAACTAGGTTGAGACCCCATTGTTGTGTCAAAATTTTGAATTTTTTGAAAAATATCTACTGGTACAAGTGGCGTGGACACGTTGAGGGACGCTTTATTTCTGCAACCTACAGAAATAAAGCTACCTAAAACGTTGTGTCAAATTTTGAGGCCGATCTAGAAACTATTCAAATTGGCCGAAAATATCCGTTTCGTGACGTTTATTCTGCAAAGTTGCGTTTTATGACATTTTTGATTAAAAAAAAGAGCTAATTTATGATGCAAAACAATTGCTTGTGACTTTTTATCGTCTCTGATCATTAGGAAATCCCGAAATTGTATGGATGGTAAGGGATACAGAGGGGGTTTTCTTCCCTTTTTGTCTTCATCGTTGCTTTCCTCTTCTTCATGATCGCATAACCTTAAAATTGTATCCTATTATCTATCTATGAGATCTCTGTGACTGAGGGAGATTGAATCGGTAAATATTATTTCTTAAACATTTTGAATTGGTTTTTTTTTTCTAGATCCGAAGCAAATCACGTTGTCTGATGTTCCGGTGATCCCAGTATGATTTTGACATTTTTGAAACGATTTAAAACTTTGAACAAACGGTGTCTATCTGATTTGATATTCGTGCTTAGGAAGTGAACTAAGTTTTTTTTTTTTTTTAAGGTAGCTCGGGCGGAACTTTTTGGAGAAGGAATTGAAGAAGTTTTTGCACTGGACGTAAGAGGATTTTTCTGATATTTTACTCTTGTCAATATCAAGGCTGCCAACATACCTCCATTTTGTATGTGTTCTAGGGTGTCCGACCAACCGCTATGGATGTCGATGAAGTGCCTGCCATCGCCCGGGCCGAAACCCACCTGCAGGAGGTAGGTTGTAGATTGTAGCTTTGTGAGGGATTTCTCACGAAGGAGGTTCGGGGTGCCATGCCTGAGCTACCTGTGCTCTGCCTGAGCGCCCTAGTTCTAGTCCTAGTTGCCTATTCCCCTGGTGCGGGTCTTTAGGTTTTTGGTTAGGTGATCACGTGGGAATGCCCTCAGAGAGTAGGTTCTCCTGAGAGGGCGGTTTCTTCAGCCTCCTCGCACAGCCTGCATAGGGTCGTTGAGTGGGTACGGTTCAAGTGAAGCGCAGGAGGGCAAAGCGGGCCAGTAAATTTCAGTAGGCATTAATTTCAGTAGCTCTTCAGAAGCATGGTGTTGGGTTTAGCCATCATGAGTCACAATGCGCTTGCTGTGAGTGTGACCTTCAATATGTCGCCGCTCATTGCGGTTTGATGGCACCTCTGAAGGATTTTGGTAGACCGACGGATGGCCCCTGACCAACAAAAGGTGTTTGGGAGCCCCTTGTGGCTAGGGTGTCAGCTTGTTCGTTGCTCTGTGGCGAGTGGCCCACTCCAGGGTGTTTCAATTTCAGTATGAATTTAGTTTAATAACTCCTCCCTTCCCCCAAATAACACTCCAGGGTGTTGAGTATTTGCACGCAGTCCCCTGGGTGGATGGTGCTATTAGTGCCTTGATCGACGCCTGGCCGTCTAAGAGTTTTCAGACATAGGCTCTGTTGCCTAGTCTTAAGCTCTCCCTCGCTCCCGTGGCGATCGCAACAATTTCGGTATGGAAGATCGTTCTTTTCCCAAATGGAGCTGTACAGTTCCATTTGGGATGAGTCCCATGTAACCAGAACCGGTGCGGTGCTTGCATCTATTTTTGACCCATCTTTATACCGGCTAATGCTGTCGTTTCCACCTGTACTTAATTGTACGTCCGCCTGTAATCGCTTTTTGTTTTTCCAGTTTGAAGGGATCCCTGTCCCGACGCCGTCCGCAGAATCAGTTCCACTTGCGGCGGAAAAAGAAACGCCCGCACCCCCTGAAGAGTTGGTGCCGCTAGCTCAAACACCAGAGGTAAGTTAGAATTCTTCCGATGGCCTAATGCTAAGTTTCCGATGGTGCTAAGTAAGCGAGAAATTCGAGAGGACTCAGCCAAGCTCCGGATATTGTTAGGTAGTTGTTTTTCTACTGCAATACCCGCCATTAAGGATAAACAATAACTCTAAAATCGTTAATTTTTATGTATTTCCGAATAGTTTGTACACACGTTTTTGAAACGTTGACGTTTCTGTACATTTACCAGATTCATAACTCATCCAGTGCCTCTTTGAGTTTCATCTCTACCTCTTCCACACCTTGCAATTTCTTCAGCAACGTTTCCCGTTCTGCGTTGATGTCCTTCTTCGGTCGGTTGGCTTTCTTGTCTCTCATCAGTTTGTCCGCCATGATGCGGTTCTTTTCCGCCTCGATGGTGTACAGTGTTTGAAGGGTTTTGACGCGGTCTTTTTTCGTTTTAATGAGGTCGTCCTTGTGTTTGTGGATGTGGAGTTTGCTCTTTTCGGCGGTGTGGAGCGTTTCTTTGTCGTGGATGGCTTTGGCGGAGCGGGTTATGGCTTTTTTGATCATTTCGGTCAATACGAACGTTTGGGCTTCGTCGACGTTTACGTACAGGCCGAATTTCTCTTTGAGCAAGTTGGCGATTTTGTTTTCCATTTCGGCGTTTCTTGAAACGATTCTTTTGAGTTCTTTCGTCTGGCTTTTCATCCCTTTTTGGGTTTTGTCGACAAGTTGGTTCATGTCTTGGATGACTCTTTTCATTTCTTCCATTGACCGCACTTTGGCTGTGTAGTCATCTTGTTCGATAAGTCTGCACTCTTCCAGGCAGGGTACAGTGTTGAAGGGGTCTGCCTTGTCGAAGATTTGTATCTGCGAAGGGTGTAGCTTCACCAGGTACTCGATGTCGTCCATTTCCTCTCTCATCAATTGTTGAAATCGGTATGTACCCGCGTAAAAAAACGCCATGAGGACGTCGACGATTCGTATTTGCCTCCTGATGGACTTAACCTCATCAGCCAGTTTGTCCCTTTCCCGGCGTAAGTCTGCCATTTTGGTCTCTTCAGCGTGACGTTGTCCTCGGAATTTGAACGTTTGTTTGAACCTTTCTTCGTCACAGCCTGGCGGCATGATGGTTTCGTCGTACATGTAAGCGACGATTTTTTGGTTGGCTTCGTCGTCGTCGTCGTCGTCCACCTGTAACAGGTTGAGCATAATTTATAGTTTTTATTTATTTTATTTATTTATTTATTTTTACGTCGGTTTGGGGGTCAGCCAGGTTTTTATCAAGGAGCGCCACCAAGACCGTCCACCTGGGGTGGGAGCCTTTGCTCAACCCCTCTTCTTCCCCAGATCCCCCTTCTGAGTGTGGTGTTTACAGTGTGGTGTTTGCCGACGGTGCAGAGGTCTAATCCAATGAGGTGGTTAGGGTGAGAAATGACTCCTCTGCTGAGTAGTCATTAGTGAGTAGTACTCAGCAGAGGAGTCATTTCTCACCCTAACCACCTCCCCCTTCTGAGGTTTAGTCTCGTAAGGAGGCCAAAGGGTACCAATGACATACAGGGAGCCCCCCCCCCCCCCCCCCCCCCGTATGCTGTCCTGATGGTTCAATCGCTCCCTGCAAGACGACCTATTCGGCCTCCGTGACTGTCGTGCAACCATGCAAAATTTAAAGCTATGCTATGAGAATAGACATGGACTAACCTCATCATCATAAATGTCTTCCTCATCAGATGACGAGTCTGACTCTTCTTCCTCACCGCTCTCGTCGCTTGGCCTCTTTTCTGGCTTGTACTTCCTCTTGTATACTCTAGTTAGGTGCTTGGCCCATTTGTCTTCTTTGACCATGTCTGCGAATTTGGCGTTCAAGTCGTCTATGGTCCTCAGGCATTCTTTCGTCTGCTCCTGAAAAATGTCCATTTTCTTTTTTCTGATGTTTTCTCGTAAAATGTGGACGTGTTTGATTTTGGTGAGTTCGTTTTTGTAGTAGGAGGCTGAATTTAAGAGTATGTCGAATTTATGGAGTACGCCGACTTCTTGGAGAGTGCTGACGTATTCGGATTTGAGCTCGTACAGTTCCACTGAGGCTTTGGACCGCTCGAGGAGAAGCGGAAGGAATTTCTTGTCAAACTCCCGCGTCATTGCATCAATTGTTTCTTGCGTGGCGATCATTCCATTTTTGAATTTGTCCTGACGATATTTTAGTAGAGGAGCGAGATGTTCTTTGACGTCCGCAGGGGACGTTTCAGCTGTCGGCAGGGCTTTGCAGATGTTGTCGTACTCTTCCCGGTACTGATCCATCCGGGTAGCGACAGACTCGGGAGCCGGTCCGGGTTGGAATTTCACCGTGTCGGGGTATTCCAAGTCCCAAACGACTTCCAAAGGCGGCGGCAGGTTGACGCTGTCGAATTCCACCCCCCAGTGTTTCATGTCTTCAACCATGTACTTGTACTCTTCTTGGGCCCAATAGTAGTAGTTGATAATTTGCGTCTTTTCCTGTCGAAGCTCTTTCAGCTTCTTGTTGAACGTCTCCTTGTGCACGTAAATTGACTGCCGGAGGTTCAACAGGTCGTGCAGCTTTTCCGTCACTGCGGGGAAAATTTCCCGGTCTTTGACTTCGGCTTTGAGAAAATTTTTGAAAACCATTTCGATTTTGTCCCGCTCAGTTTGAAACTCTTTTTGAAGCAAGCCGATCTTTTGCATCTCCTTTTGGCATTTCAGCCGTTTGAGCCGGTTGCTGTTGATCCGCCGAAAGACGTGTTTTTCTGTCGGAGTGAATTTTTCGTACTCAATGAGAAAGTCGCCGGCGGAGGTGATCAAGTCGGGAACGTCGTCGTTGTCGTCTTGGGCTCCGTATTGGGGGCTTTTTTCTTTGCCGATGGGTTTGAAGTCGTACGCCGCGGCGATTTCTTTTTCTTTGGTCAATTTGGCGAGAATTTTGGATACCATCCGTTCGAATTCGGTCTCAGGGGGTTTTTTCGGTTCAGTACCCGTGAGGATCTCTTCGAAGCGGTCTTGTCGTTTTTGGTTTTCAGTGTCGCACTCTGTAGGGCCAAGCGGGTCGTCTGTGAAGAGCTTCCGTTCTGGGAAGGATTTCAAATAATAGGGTTCTTGTATAGCGAACAAGTAGAATTTTGGTGTTTTGAGCGGGTCGATGAAGTATTTTTTTATTCGGCGTACCCGTTCGAACAGCTTCTGCTGCCGTTCCCTCAGTGGTGCCAACAGCTTTTCGTCTTCTTCCATCATCCGTCGTTTTTCTTCGTTTCTCTCTTCGGGCGTCTCCAAGCGAAAAAACGTTTTGGGTACCCGGAGGGGTTTGGGGAGGGCTTTGTTGAGCTCGATGAGCTTGTAGTAGTTTGTGAGAAAGCGAAGCAGGTTTGCCGAGAATTTTTCAACTTTGGCTCGGTGGGCGTCCCGTTCTTTGGTCATTTTCTCGGCGATTTTCGCTTGCTCCAAGCTCAACTCCGGCACTGCTTCGCTCACGGCTTCGGGTAAGTCGGCGACTACTGGCAGCGCCACCGGGCTCGACACCTCTTCGAAATTCACTTTGTACGCAAAAATGCCCGAGTCGGTTCCACAACTGTACATTATCCTGTTGTCGTGGGAGAAGCAGATTTTGGTTATCGTGGATTTGGTGTCGTGCATGACGATTTCGTAAGTGTCAGTGAAATTGTTAGGCTCGGGGTGCCGTCGGATGATTTTGATCCGGCCGTTGTTGAGGCCGAGAACCATGTGGAGTTTGGCTGTGGAGCAGCACTGGACAGTCCGACCGCCGGAGATGTCCAATTTGGCGACGGCGTCTTGCCCAACGAGGTAGACGTTATTGTGGTACCGGCGGGCTGTGGTGATGTCTTCGATCCACACGAGGCTTTTAGAAACGTAGTGGGAGAAGTATTTTTTTGGTTTTTTGGAGTGGACTTTGGCCGAAGTGGTGACGACAGGTACGTCAACAACGTACGTGTCGCGGTGGTTGAGGTAGTCGAGAAGCTGCATGAGGATTTCCTCGGTGATGCGCAATTCTACGGCTTGCCCGTTGACGCAGGTGGCCATAGCGACGTTCTCTTTGGGCAAGTAAGGGTTCCACGTGATGTGACACACTGGAGCCGGCATGGTGACCATGCCAAGGGGCACCAGCGTCACGCCGACCATCATTTTCCTGTAAGCGTAAATGAATACTGACGAGTCGTCGCTTCCTGTCAACAACAATTTTCGATATTTGTTGGCGTCGATGGCCGTCACAGCGTCGTGATGAGGTTTGACAGTTTGGACCACTTTGATATGCTCCGTGTGAGGCTTCGAATCGCTAAATCTGACGACGACGACAACCACGCGCACCAACCCAGTTTTGAAACCAACGACGACGGCACACCCTGAGGGGTCTATCGTCAAAGGTAACCACAACACAACCGTCGGCACCTCGTCGAACTGCTTGAAAGCCAACAAACTCTTGTCCCCGTGCGAATACACGTTCAGCTTCCCGCCCTCCCCCAAAGACGCAAAGTAATACTCCGCAGGTGATGGTGACATGTCGTTAATCGGCCCTGCATGGCTGATGTACAACAGAGACCATGGATCTGGATTTTTCTTCAGCTCCAGATCTAAAATCCATATCCCACCGCGAGCATCTTGAGCGTAGTAGTGGTACGGGAATTCCAAACGGTCTTTTGGGAGGAGCAAAACGGGTACACCAGTTCGTCCTGTTCTTGCATCTTTGATGATTCTCTCATACGATGGGTCAATATCTATATGTATAGAATCTTCTTGGTCATCATTGTAGAAGGTTGTAATGTACGAATAATTCCACACGCGAATCGCTCCGTCTAAACCTGCAGTATACACGTGGTTGTCTTCAATGTATATTTGTATGAACGTAATCAACTTTGAGTGACACGGTTCGTTGTTTTTCATGCTGAAGTCTAACTCCATCATAGCGTTTGGTCGCCATATTGCCAAATCCGTTTGGCGGAAGTTGGACACGACTCGGCCGTCTGGCAAGAAATACAATGCAGACACGTCGTTGTCTTCGAACTCACCGAACCTTCCAGGGCGGCAGTCGATTTTTTGTCCCGTGAAAGTGTCGACGAGCTGCCAGAACTTGACGTGGCCGCGCCCGCAGGTGATGAATACGTTGGGGTCGAAAGGGCAGAATTTTACTTGGGTGACGGCGGCGTCGGGGTTTTGCAGGGACATGATCGGAGCGGCTTCGAGGATGTTCCACACGACCAAAGAGCCGTCCGGGGGAGCCGCTTGGGTGACCAGTTTGATGTCGTCGCAGCTGAAATCCGCGCAGGCGTAAGCCTCGGAGGCGCCACCTTTGAGGACAGAACGGACTTGAAAGTCTGGCCAGTCGTAAACTATTATAATCGGGGCGGTAGCCTGCCCTCCGCTCTCTCCTACGGCGAACATGCTCCCTTGGCTCCTCGTGATGAAACAGACGTCCTGCCCTTGAGCGCTCCTTCGGAAACTCACTTTCTTCAGTTTGGCGTTGAAAATGTGTATTATGTTCCCTGTGAACCACAGCAGAGTGTCAGGATCAACCACACACAAGTTCGGACTACGACAATCGTAACCGTACGAATACTCGAGCTCGATAGGTTCCCCATCGAATGTGGCGTTCTCAGCGTAAATCCCTCTGCTGATGAAATCCTACAAAAACAACAACCCATCAACATTGCATCATTTGCACATTTCTCAACTCATCAAACAATCACCTCTGTATGATACGCCTCCTCATCAATTTCCGCTTCTTCCATCGCCTCCTTTGCTTCACTCTCTTCTCTCCCAGGTTTGTCCACCGCGGCGTCAGTTCGGGACCTGGATCCTCCAGACGCTATCGAGAACACCTTGTCCGAGCGATTACTCTTCAAAGACTCGGCCGAAGGTTCGGCCATTTCACAAGTCAACTTGTCTCAGTTTGAATGGTTGCCACGGTCACGAGGTGCTAATCAATGGCGTGTAACCACCAGACTGGTAACCGCGGAAACCTCTCCATCATTGAAGGTTTCTACATTGTCGTCGATAGACTCCGACAGTCGATCTGGGAAACCTTTTCACTACTTTTGGGATCGCTGGAATCGAAGCAAAATGGTTTGAAAGCTACTTGTTGAGACGGCGACAAGACGTGCGGTTAAATGAAGTTCTTGCCGCAAGGAACTGTATTGGGGCCTCTGCTCTTCTTGTTATATATGTTACAAGCCAAACCCGATTTTAGGCCACACTAGTCTGTCCTAGGCCAAAGTGGTTCTTCCTAAAACTACCAGGCCAATGTAGTTTGGACTAGGACAAACTAGTGTGGCGCCGTCAGTGCTAGGATATTCTGGTTTAGACTAGGCCAAACTAGATTGGCCCGACCCCTTTCAGGCTAAACTTTTATTCATCTAGGTATGTTGGGAAGGAGAAAAATTCAATTTAGGGTTCATAATAAATGACAAAACAAGTTGCTAAATGAGATGTAATTACTTCTGCAAATGTTACGGGGATAGAAAATTCAAATACGATCAAGGTAGAGTCTTTAATTATCGTTAACTCTTGGTTCGATCACAAACATTGCTTTGGGGAATGCTGAATGATACGAACGGTTTTTCATAAACTGGACATATCCTGGACCTTCAGCCCATTTTGAACACGAGTTAAGGTCGATCCAAATATTTCAGTGATATCAGTGAATCCGTGGCCATCCGTGCTTCGTGCCCTTCAATGGTATCAATTGAAGGGCATTGATGATAAATTTTCCACACACCGGCGTTATATGCCGCACGGAACACTGATGGCCACGGATTCACTGATATCACTGAAATGTGTGGATCGACCTATATCCTTCATCCACATGAAGGATAAAGCATGTTTTCTATGTCTTGATTTGCTCGTTCAACAGAGCCTTGACTCCGACTGTGCCTTGGCTTTCCATGAACTATCTTTGACACTTAAAACTCAATCGTTCACATCTCCTTACGTGATAACGTGAACTTACACTTTATAATAACAGTTCGTCCTAAAACGCAACCGGCCGCACTAGTTTGTCCTAGGCCTAACTAGTTTTCCCTAAACACGTCAGGCCAAACTAGTTTGGACGAGGCCAAATTGGTTTCGCCCGAAAGTGTAAGGACATTCTAGTTTGGCCTAGGCCAAACCAGTTTGACCTGAAAATCGAGTTTGGCCTGTAACATATATATAACATAACAACAAGACATATGTCTTGGCAGCTGATATTGATGGTAATATAGTTGTGTTTTCAGACTATACTGTCCTTCTCTTCTCCGGTGATTCATGGGCTAAGGAAAAATCGGAACGTGGTACAGCTAAAGTTAATGACTGGCTCATCTCAAATCTTCTAACCCTCTATGTTTCAATGACCTATTTTATCCCTTTTTCTCTGACGAGTGCTCATGCTCCGCAAATAGAGGAGTTACGCCTAAATCAGCCTGGATGCCTAGAGCTTCATTGAACAGCATGCCCACACATTTGAGAAAATCCTCTACCAAATACGTAGGACTAATTCTTAACGCCCATTTGAAAATTGGTTTATGTTTTCACTCAACTCAAGAATCACCTACCACTTACCGTTATGCTAATCATATACTGTGCGCTTGATCAATCATTGTTACTTTATGGCCTTCCGCTGTACGGCAGTGCTTAAAAAACTGCATCGAATAGGGTTGTAATTCTCCAAAAAGCGATTAAAGATTAACTGTGAAATCCCACTATCTTGCCCATACGAAACCCTTTTTTTTTAATTTGCGGGGCTCGTTTGAGACCTTTCTTCTGAATCTAATGGCCTCAAGTTGAAATGGTTCGTACCTCGGCTCCTACACTAAATTTAAATATACTAGATGTACATCGCCCGAGTCAAAATTTTATTGTAGCATATCGATCCGACGTTGAGGATTGAAGTGAAGGCAGACACTCTGTCCGAAAGAATGTAGACAGGATTACCCTGGGCCTAGACAGGATTAAGACTGCAATGAGCGACGAGTGTGGTTGCATTCAGGTCTTCACACAGAACTGCTATTTTCCCGTCGACAATATGAGTAATTTACAAATGAATTATACCCTTTTTACAGGAGCTGTTGCTTGTTCCGAGGATCGTCGTGGAACAGCCCACTGGAGCGCGACATGCCGAATCTTCCTCTTCAGGGATGTCTTTGGTGACTGTCTTTATTTCGTTACTTGAGCTGTTTTGTCTCACTCAGAGCTTGTGCTGTAGGCCTTGTCACCCGTTGCTAGATTAACTGGAAGTTGTAGTGTAATTTACAGGCGTTTTTAACAATCAAAATATCCTTTATTCGTCATTATCTGACATAAGGTTCGGTGTTAAAATAAAAATTAAAAAAATGTAGTACTTAAACACACGGGCAAAGGAATCAAATGAAAATCAAATCTTTGATAAGGGAAAAATTGGGCAATACAAGTTCAAAAGCTCGGCAACATGAGTGGGCATTAAAGTTTAAAACAGAAAATTGAATTGATCATTCGTCAAATAAACACAGATTTCTTGTTTTCAAAATGGGCATCACAAATCGATGGAGTCGTTGCAGGTGCATTGATGATGATGATGATGATGATGATAATGATGATGATGATGATGATGATGATGATGATGATGATGGGAATTGCATGTTCCATAGTTCCTACAAAACACACAAAAGAGAACTGAAAAGAGAACTTGGAAAACAGTCTGGTTCGTTTTAAGACAGCAGTCCCCGGGAATTTCTTTTGGAGTCAGCCTAAAGCGTTTTTTACCTACCCTTCATTCTTATTTGGGCCGCTAATTTCTTGAAGGCAAATGGCACATCCATTTGGTGATGATCCTGACAATATGGGGCGGAGAGAAGCAAAGAACGGACTGGTAGTTCGCAGAATTGGTCAGCTTAATTATTTCACCGTCATACTTGAAAGGGCGTTGTTACCTTAAGTGAATTTACTAGTTTGATTGATATGGGGTTTACTGCCTGATTGCAGACATACTCTAGAGATCTTCATGGTCGAAATTTCGTTGTCATGAGTAGAAAAGTTGATCATTTTCACGAAAAAGCAGGGAAAATGTAAGAGAAAGATTTGCAAGAATGAGTGGTGGGCCACATTTTCACAGTTTCGCTCATTATCCGATTACAGGGAAGATTTTTGGATAAGGTCAGAGAAATGCCCGAAGAGTCAGCTCCCAAACGACGTAGGGCGGCAAAAACATGGAAGAATGTTTGTCGCAAAAGGGAAACACAATTGACGAGAGCGCAAGTTAACCGGATGATGAATTCGGTGAAGTTTAATAAATCCTTTTTGTTGGTAAGTCTGTCAAAAGCAGAGTGGAAAGAGCCATTCGGCACGAGACTAACGTTATGTGATATGTTGTAGAGTAAAGTCGTCATGAAATTCATACCCGAACCGGACGATGACAACCCATGTTTGATGCCAGCCTGTAATATTCGGAAATGCGTCGTTCCAGAATATTCGGACGTGAGTGTGGTTGGTGAATTGTCCAATCGTTCCATTCCTTACCCATACTAACCTATCCCGTGTTTTCTTTTCCCAGGATGAAATCGAAGAGAGAAACCTCTGTATCGGGCTTGCTGACAGGTACGTGTCTGTTTAAGTTAGCAGCAATTTTCGAGAATTTCCTTCCCGTTGGAAAGATCTTTCCATGGATCGATCTTTATCCTTCATCCTTTCCATGCTATCATCTATAACACTGGCCGAGGAAAAACTCCTTTTGGTTTATTATTCTTGGAATACGCGAATACTGTGTACACGAAGATGACACTACTTTAAAAATCGAAATTTAATGTCTTCCGCCGTCCGAGCCGTTTTGGGCAGTAGGATTTTTTTTTTTTAATCTGAATTTTTGACAGAATACTCGTTTTATGATCTAGTTGTGCAAACCCGTGGGGCTAAAAAGGGGCTACCATCGGAACTTTTGAGGGATACCAGGAAGTCAAATAAGGTGTCGTTTTCTGAGTAATTTTGGACGCTTAATCCGTTTTTCGATATCCCACATCTGTCCAAACACTGTACAGGTAAATTTCTTTTTGGTTTTTAATGTTTAATTTTATTTTATTAATTTTTTTTATGACAGAATTTTGTTTAAATTGATTTAATCAAATAATAATAATTCATGGAGCTCCTCCTATCCGCCTGATATCACTAAATGTGAATGTCTCTTGCTGAAAATGTAAGCGATAAAATATTCTGCTTAATAATTAAGCAGAGTACACAACAATCAGACTGTACACAACATACAAATTGAATTATTCAATTTGTATGTTGTGTTCTGTCTGATTGAGCTTGTGCTCGTACTCGCGCCTCCTGTGTCAAATTTCAGTACTAAACGCATTCCGAGGATTTGAAGGGGTGGGGGTCTACGACAGATTGGACAATTAAATCATGGACATGGTGAGGAGCCGTGTGCAAGAAGAAGGCCCCTCTGACCACCCTGCCTCATCCTACACTGACCTTAGACTGACTTGACGCTATACACACTTACTGACCATCACGTGGAGATACACAGACACAAGGACCCGGCCGTTGACCTTTCAGCACCGCAACAGAGGTGCAGTACCCTTAACCCACTCTTCCTGCATCTGCCATTGATGCTGCTCCATCACCTCTATCGATCGGTTTGTAGCATTCTTTTTAGACAAAGAGGTCATCGATCCCTGATTTAAACCTACCCCGAAAAATCAGCAAAATGACCTATCTAATCCATCCGAAGCAGCGAAATTCAAGTTGTTTTTTTATTCTCTGTTTACGTTCTTTACCTACCTACCCTTTCTTCTTTTCGTCAGGGGTACCATCGTCACCCGTGATACCCCTAAATCAACGCCCCTGCTAGTGTTGTTGAGGATGGAGCCCGCTCTCCAACAACCTCTTCTACATCAACACTGCTTGAGCAATATTCGTAGGCGCCACTGGGTTCCGCCCTGTCGCCCCTTCTGTGAACCCTGTTGAAGTCAACCTCGCTGATCCATTTTCTCACTGTTATTTGTCTCAATTTCAGGCTCGTCGAAAAGGTGAAAACGTTGAAAGGTGAGTAAATGGGCGACCACGTGAACCATTCGGCTTCCTGATTATTCTACTCTCCACCAAACTGTACCTGTATTGCTTATTGAAATCGTAGGTGCGTCACCAATTCGCCAAAAGTCTCTCGGGAAGGTGTCCAGCATTGGAAATCAGACGCCGCTCAGCGTGGCAGACCTTTCGAGAGAAGTAACGTTGCAAACATCACCTATGAGACGGATTTGCCGTTTTCCAGTGCGTTCATTATTTTTGGTTGTTTCCAGCACATATCTGCTCCAAGCACTGGCGGGATTCGCCCAGCGACGCCGCCCGCTCCCGTTCAGGACGCCCAAGATGCTCAAGAAGTGCCAGAGGTTGAGCTCTTCAGAGAACCGGTTTGTACTGCAAGGACCATTTGAAAGCAAAACAGTGCAAAATTCACATCTTTGCTTTACAAATTATTTAATTTAACATTATATTTAATTTTGACAGATGGCCAAACAGCGAAGACCCCTTGTTCCAGCGCATCGCTTCGAAGTGGCGACATTCGAGGTAAAAAACAGTGATTGGCAACATTGTGTATTGCTATAATTAAGTTACAGTCATCTCACTCAAAATGTTCGAGAGCCCAAGAACGACTTTATTTTTCATCGACGTATGTACATGGAGATTTTGTCCATCTGGGGGCGGCACACAGGCTAAGCCGGTAAAAAACTCAAAAATGAAAGATAGTTTTGCGAACCTTTTCCGATGGTTTACATGTCTTGAATAGTTGTAGAATACAAAAGAAACAATTTTTTCTACTTGGTGTGAGGGAATTTTTTAGGCTTCAAAAATATGCAATTATAACCATAAACTTTGGATTATTGGTGCGTGTTCATTTTCGAAGACAGAAATCAATTGAAGGGCTTTGGTTAGAAAGTGCCTAAGTGCCAGAATGTAATAAACAAGCCATCAATTGAATTGAATAGATGAGCGCAACCTTTCTGTTATTACGATATATTTAATGAGCGAGAGAAACTAAGAAACAGTAGGTATCTAGCGACCAAACTATGCCACACAACACATCAAAAGTATCCAGGTGATGCTCATTACGTAAACAACTGCACCCTAACGACCGATGCGTAAGAAAACCTTATCCCGATCAGAGGTAACGAACGGCTCAGGCTGCCAAAATCGTTTTGGAGTCGTTGGAATCAGCCTAAAAAGCTCATTCCATAGACCCTTGTACCAACGAAATCGGACAAAAACTTTCGTCCCCCTTTTGAGGCCTCCTTAGTTACACATCAGAGATAAACAACTTTCGTAGTGAAGGACCTCCCGAAAACCGATGAAGGGGATGAGGGAGGAAAAATCAAGATAGCCTATAACCACCCCCCGAACTCGCTGATCACAATGAGACCACCCTCATGAAAATCTGTTGAGCCGCTCGGGCGTGATGCTGTGAAAAAAAAAAAAAAAAAAAAAAAAACGGCGAAGAGGTGAGCGCACCTTTCCATTTTTTGCTAAAAAGTGATTGCAGTTTTATAGTTGATTTGTTCACTGTTTTGTTACCATGCATCAGAAGCGAATGTTTTTTTTTACTGTGTAGTTGAAAAGCCTTCTTCTTCTGTGGTCTGTGTTTCTATACACTCCGAGTGATTAAAAAAATAAGAGTTTGTTGATCATCATGTTCAAACGGCCTAAGTACCATCCCCATTGGTCCCCCCCCCCCCCCCTACACTTCCTTGAAATATTGCGCGGTGCTCATCTTGGTATGACATTATTGGAAAAAGACAGAAGAAGGAGGAAAATGGAAATATTACGTTATCCTTCATTCCGGCATATTGTTTTATTCACCAAAATAACACGATTGAACTCAATTACTCGTAATTTGTGGGGGAGGGGGGGTGTGGCAAACATGCTTCATAGCGGACTATTCGAAGGCGGTTGGCCCTTGGGCCCTTTCTAGAGAAATTCCTGCGGGTCTGAAGAGGTGAAAACCAATTAAAGCAGAAATAAATGAAATTTGGTACTTAGGCCCTTTGTAGCCAACGGCCTTCAATTAAAGACCCCAGGCACTAACATATTATGATAGGATATTGACCTATGAAATTTAGTAGGTATGTAGAATCGCTTGGGGACATGGCCAGCTTCGTATGTCGTTGAGTTGAATTATTTTGAGAAATGATGAGTGGGTGAGTCAATTTACCCATGTGAATTGGGTCATTTTGACCCACTGACTGAATCGAATGTGTAGTTTGACTGAAAGACCACGAGTAATTAAAAAAAAATTTTAAGGTGTAGGTAAGTGAGACCTTTTAGTTTTGCCCGATTTTGCGGCATCCCCAACAATACTGAATGAGTTAATCTCGACTTTTTACAGGTTGGGATCATAAGCTCGAGTAGGGACGAACCAGTGATGCCAGTTGTGGAACATGCTGGTGGAGAAGAAACCAATCGAACATTTCCTACAGTTGAAGAGGTTTGTAAGAAACAACTACTCCTAATCGGATTATAAATAAGTTGATTATTAGGATTAATCAAAAAGTATGGGGTCACCCCCGGACCATATCCCGTATGAAATTGGAAGGATTCATGTGGAACGTCAAATCTATTTTTAGCCTTTAGTCCAACTTTCGGAGCTCAGCGCTTTTTCACACGACTCTCTGGCCAAAACTTGTCAAAAAAACCCTCTGTAGCCCTTTGATAGCCCCACAGTGTGGTCGAACAGGTTGGAGAGCCCATTTCTGACCTCCTTCGCGATTACGAGGTGTATTATTCCAAGAATAATAAACTAAAACGACACCCTTCTCACAATATTTGAATTTTTAATGTTTATAGTGAGTTGTTGTTGTTACAGCCGATGGAGGACGGCGTGCCGGTAGGACAGAGCGAACCCCTCGTCGCCGAAGTGGCTCCCGCAATGGAGGAGGCCGGCTCCCTAGAAAAGGCCCGGGTGGCGAAAGCGCAGCGTCGAGTGGACCGTCAGTTCCGCCGGGTTGGGGATTTGGAAACGACGGACGAGTCAACGGTTACTCTATCGGAGAGGTGAAGTTTCTGACGGATCAGTGGGCGTAGTTGAAGGGGTTGATATTTCTTCCAGTTCGTCGATATTAATTTTCAATTTTTTTCAGCTACTTAATCCTCGAAATGAATTTGGTGACGCACTTGAAGGAGATATGGGCCGTCGACCAGACCCGCCTAGTCACTTTTTTGGATCTTTGCCCGCCGGCCTGTTCGTCCAAAAAGAAGGCGGCTCAAACTTTTGAAATCCTCTTGAGTAAGTTTCACCACAGTGCTGCCAACATAACCCCCTCCAATCCCACAATCCCATTATCCTTCTTATGCAGATCTCGCCGGCTCCGGTGAACTCCTCATAACTCAAACCTCCTCCCGCCCCGAGAACATCTTTATCGAAGTCGGCCGCATACAGTTGGCGTCACCGATCTCCTTCGCCCATTCGCCGTCGACCACGTCCCTCGACAGTTCGGCTGTCTCTTCCAAACCGTCCGAAACCCCATCCGGCTCTGGCTGAACCTCCTCACAATGTTGAACATTTTTTTGCTGTAATTTTCAATTAAGCTATGGACTGGTAAACATTGTTCCGTTAGAATTAATTGTTCGCCTGATTTCTCATTCATGTTTTGTATCTTTTTTGGCTCTCCTGAGCAGGTTTTTGTGAATATATGCTTTTTGTGCCCAATGCTTTAACTTGAACGTTCCTCAACTTATAATTATGCTGTACCTGCAAACTGTTTAATGTAAAATGAAGGCTGTATTAAAATAAAATAGAAGTTATTTCTCTTGTTTATGTAAAGGTACTTAAATTTTTGGGCCCTCCTATGCAGTTTTTTGTGAATATATTTAACACTTTAACACCAATGTACTAACTTACGATTATGCCAGTTAGTACATAATACCCGAATATCTCGTCAGCCGTATCGGGATCAGGATCAAACGAAAAATTCCACTCTTTCCCCGTGCTTTCGAAAAATTATATTTTCTTCTTCAGGACCTACACAGAAAAACATATTTTTGTATTTTTATTTATTTTTATTGAATACCTGCAATATGTAAAATGAAGGCTGTGTTAAAATAAAATAAAATTGTTGTTTCTATTGTTAAGTTTTGTGCTTGTTTCTCTCGAAATTTGCCACCTGCAGAACAAAACTTTGAGGTCTAACACTAGATAAACCTGCTACCCTTGTGACAAAGGAGTCGAGTCAACTTTCCTTGCACGGTAGATTGGCCATGGGCAGTAGGGTGGATCATTTTCCGAAAATTTTAATTCCTGGTTCCAATAGAGAAACTTTTGTTGCCTTGTGAACCCATAGGAACACCCTCAAAGCGATTTTCAAAAATATCGACTCTTTCAGGTTCATCCAAAAGACGTTATTGTTTTTTGATAAAAAAGCAACTGATACGGAAGGGGAACAATAATCTTTTGTGGGAGAATTTGTGAATATTTTTTCGGATGCTACACTCTATTCTGGTCATCTTCCTATCGCATAAATTGACTAAATTATGATTTTTAGAAGTTTTCAGTGCAAAACGGGCTATTCGAGAAAGCGCTTCAAAGCTAAAACTGTTGTTCAAACCCCTATTTTTCGATTATTAAATGCCGAAAATCGACTCCAGTATGACGAAGTCTGTATTAGAGATTCCCTTCTTTCGAATTCCGAATTGGTTAAAATATAAACCTGAAGTTTTCGACCTTTTTCACGTTCTGGCAATTTCTGCTATTTTCCCGCTTTTCTGAAAAAAAGAAAGGTCGTTTCTGTGTTACATATTTTCATATCTACAACTGCTCTGATAATATCAGCATAATATGCTTATTATATTATTATGCTGCACTAATAATATTATTATGCTGCACTCTGAACTACCGCCCACTCTAAAAGCCAGTAATCTCCTCATGAGGTCATCATATTCAGCTCTGCTCCTTGCAGCTCATCAGTCAGGTCATCATATTCAGCTCTGCTCCTTGCAGCTCATCAGTCAGGTCATCATATTCAGCTCTGCAGGTACCTACTGCAACTTAAAAATATGTAGGACGATTTCCCCTCGGACGATGAGTAAAAGCATGACTTGGAACATTGTTCCATGCTAAAAAAGAAAAGAAAAAATTATTCGGAAGTGGTTGTCTGCCGACGGTACAGAGGTCTAATCCAATGAGATAGTGAGGGAGAGAAAACGACTTCTTTGCTGCTTGAGGTAAGCAGCAGAGGAGTCGTTTTTTCTCTCCAACCATCTAACAAAATTAGGGGGACAGGAGAGCTTCTTTTTTCTTTTTTTTCAGCGTGGAATTAACAATTAATTCCATGCTAAAAAAATAATGATCATAATTATTATTATTATTATTATTATTATTATTTATTATTATTTGATTACATTGATTGTACCTACCTATAACCGTTTGTAGTTGCAACACACAAATTGAGGAACAACCCACCTCCACTCAAGGTAGCTGCTAACTCGACCTGAAGGTTGTTTTCAGGTTGCTATTTTGAGGTTATTTTACTCCGTACATCGATTTTTGACAGTAACTGTCATAAACTGTTTATGTTGACGTTCTCTTGTTTGACGGTACCTTCATCTTTAGTGGACGAAATTAAGAAACCAGAGGGAGTTTCTTTCAAGAGGTAATTCAGAGTGAGTTTGGTTCAGTTTGTTTCTAGATGCAGACACTTTCGGCTCCGGCGGGGTCACCACTTTGAGGCATTTGACTCCTGCTGGGTCCGTTTTAGGAGTGTTAATGCTCGAGGCGTCCAGTGTTTGGCATAATATTCGTATAGTATCAAAATGTTCGAAATACGTTTACAGTGGTGAATTTCAACCCATTTGGTGCCCCTGTTCAACAGTATAAATACTGTGTAATTCGTTGTAGATATCTGTCTGGCCGTTATCACTCTACCGGGTACTACAGGATATCTTTGGAAGGGAAAATATGGCGTCGGCCTCCAGCACTTCGGCGAAATCCCTCTTTGCCGACTCCAAGTCTCGTCTGGCGGACAGGGTGCAGAATAATGTGAATAATATAGCGTCACTCGCTCGGCAGATTCAGCGGGGCTCCAAAACCAACGAGGTAAGTCAGTTGGTGGGGGGATCAGAGCATCTTCAAGCGAAAATTTTTTAGCTGTACATGTAATGTAGACCGGGGTAAGTGTCAACAAGGGGGCAAGTGGAAACCATGGTGTCTTTAGCGCTCCTGTAGTCAGGGATTTAAATTAACTCTGTCTGAGCGTGTTGAAAGTTACCCAAAGTATCATGCATGCGTGTCATCATGCGACCCAACGGGAGTCGATGATTACGGCACCACCATCCTCCAGGTTTTGTTCCTCTCTAGGGCGTCGATTTCTGTGTCTACGGCAACTTTGCATCCCACGACTTGAGACTGTAGGTTTCTTCCCCCCACTTGAGCCTGTCGGTACTTGATTAATTAGTGCAGTCATCCTTATGTTCTTGTCAGGCCCGTTAGCTCTCTCTCGTAATCCGTCTTAATTAGCTTCCATAACCGGTGTTTCATACGCCCAAATTAATAGGTTATGGGCCCAGAGTGAAGTTTTAGTCGGAAAATTAAGTCAATGAAAAGTCGAGTTTGTGGACTGTTAGTCGTCGTCGTTTGTCGGCAACGTGTGTAATGGCGTCCTCGTCTGTACCGGTTCAGCCTGTGAATATCCAGCCCTTCGACGGTTCTAATTTCGATACGTGGCTTTATCGTTTGGAACGAATGCTGAGTCGAAATTCGGTGTTGTGGGTTGTGAGTGCAAATCCTCCGGTGTTCGATCGCACGAAGGAAAAAGACAAGTGGGGGAAGAAACCTACAGTCTCAATTTCTTCAACAGAAAACTGTAGGATTGCTCAAATAACATCCGACACTAGCTGCGGACGTCAACCAGCTTGAGGCATTAAATTTTGAGATGTATTTGATCCAGAGGATGTTGAAAACCCCAAAGACGCATTTAAGCTTTACCCTCATTATATTCATAGCTTCAAGCTTACGATTAGTTTTGTTTTTCAGATCATTATGACCTCTGCGAGAAATTTTGTGGCGCAGGAGCAAACCATCGCCAACACCGAAACTGTACGTACCTAACGGTCACTCGATACCACAATGTTTCCATGGGTGTTGTCAGAATATAAATTTAATTATATTACTTTTGATGAATCATTATCCAGAATATGAAGAAGACTGCACAGCTGACGGACCGAATGAACTACGACCAGTTGTCCGTCGTGAAGAGCGCCACAGCCATCACCGAAGCGGTGCAGGTAAGTGGCGCTGCATGACGTATTGGTCACTGTTCGTTGTCCAGATGCCCTCCACTTTCCACGACGGAGGCGGGTTGATTAAACGCCAATTTGACGTTACAGATAACGGCGGCGATGCAAAGGTGATGTTCGGCATTGGGAGGCCACCGCTCCCGTTTGGACGCTACCTCCCACCCGGCAGAGAGCAGCACCGTCGACGACACCTACATCGACCTTCGCTGAACGTCTCGTTTGTCAATAATTGGTCAACACAATCAATTATTGATGAACACATTTCTCGACCACTTTCTAGTTAGATCACTGTATCGTGTAGTTATTTTGTTGTCTCAAAATCACTCATTTCTCACTACGGCCGTATATACGAGTAGCCCACTTGGCTTTGCCTTCAAAGTATTTTCCTTTAAATCTTTGATCAACAAAGCATTTATGAAATTGAATTGAATTGATTTTTAAATCGATTTGGAGCTGGAAGAAACCTCATTGCTGCGTATTGATGAACACTTTCCCTCTTTGAATGGCAAAGAGGGGAAAATCGGTGAAATTTTTACTTTTACGGAACTTTACTTTGCTTTTGTAAAATAGTTCAGATCTTCACAAGATAGCTCTGATTGAGCGGTGATGGCAGGATCTAAAAACTTAAAATTCATTAGTTAATTAGTGAGAGTATTGATTCGACAGGCATTAGCCTAGAAAATTTAACGCTCTAAACCTTCATTGTGTGACATTTCTCTGACGGGCCGTTTTGAAGGTTCAGCTGTTTAAAGTGTGAAAAAGTTGATTTTTCGAGAAACGTGTAAAAATTCGCTCTTTTTCAAATCGCTCTAGCTGAACTGTTGGGTCTACAATCAACTTTGACCAGTGAATTGTATAGGGAATTTAATGCTCTTTCACTTTTAAAATACTGTCACTTTTGGCGTAGGAGGCATAGTTGCGGAGTTAGAAGCAAAAAACTGACAAGTGTCAAAATTTTGGTGTTTTTTGCGAATACCTCTAAACGGATAACAGATATTTATTAGATCTCTTCAGATTCTGATTCAGCAACCCACTTGGTTTTTGTTCTACGGAATGTAAGAAACACGAAAATGAACCCATAAAATTTATTTGCTTGATTTAATCATGTCTGAGGTCTACCTGTAACCCAGTCATATTACGATAGCGGCTGGGCGGATTCTACAACGTAGAAAAAACGCTCAATCAACACACGTTCACATTGAGCGTTTCCTACCTCGTATTTCGTGATCGATATCAACCGACAATTTTGACGCTTGTCGCACGTCGCACTGAAGCGCTCTCATTTTTAGCTAATTTTCATTGATGGATGTAGGTACTACATCGTTAGGAGCTAGATTATATGCGTTGTCCAGAAAAAATGTATTAAATTTTGAAACTTGTACGTAGAAGTTTTTCCGGAAACTGAGGTAATTTCTGGCTAATTCTACCACCTACATTTTTAGACGAATCATTCTAGACAAAATGAAACTAAACACCGGAAAATTGGATGATTTATATCGACTGAACACAGGACAACTCGATTTATATCGACTTTAATAAAAATTACCAATTAATTTTTTTGTTACAGAACATTTCATTGGCCCGTAGGTTCGGCTTGTTGAAAGTATTTCTGGTGTAATAATCGTTTTTTGGATGCAGAATATGGAGAAAAGTTGTTGAAAAATTCTAGAAAAAGAATTTTCAGAACCCCTTAAAAGATGAACCAACCAACATCTAGGGGTCCAGGGTTTGACTGGCAAGGCCAGAGCGCCAAATTGTTTGAACCTCTACCTTTTTTTGCAATAGTTGTATTTTTGTGATTGTACCTTTTTATTTTTCTGTCTTTATTAATTTTTAATGTTTTCTACCAAATTGAATCAATTTCTCAACCTTTTTTTTTTTTTTTTTTTTTTTGTTAGGGTGTTTGTGTGTTTTGTTTTAAACCAAATGATATTGAATTCGAGGTGAAGGTTGTCTCAAATAAAACAAGAATCACCTTAATGGAACTTTATTCATCAAAAATGTACACCAGCAAACTCTTGTAACCAATGAAAAAAAAGTGAACCGCTGAGTTACGGCGTGAAAAGAAACAGACTATTTCCTTTTGTCGAAAAGAACAAAAATTAAACTCAAATGATAAAATAGATTTAATCACTAAAAATCTATCTCTGCTAAAAGTATAAAAAATTAAAGATACATTGGAGAGCGGTAATACTATTAGAAGTAAAGAATGTGCAACTACGAGAGCAGATTGCCAACCTAACATACTATGTTGTATGGAAATGAGGATGGTAGAGCACTGTGGAACAGTGGGCCAACTTTTGCAATCAAGAAAATCATCAAAATCAATGAGACCATAGAAAACCCCCCGCCGGCAGTTCGTTTTCTGTTTTGGTGGGATGATCAGCTTTCATCGCAGTCAATAAACTGCAGTTAGACTGAGGGGGAATCGGTCAAGAAGCCATGTTGTGTCTTAGCAAGTGCCTAATAGTACCAGTATTGACCTAGGGAACAGAGTGTTGGGTCTGTCTATGACGAGTCTGAGGATTGAGCGTGAAATGCTCCAAAGGATTTTTAGAGCCGTACAGATTGGAACTGCAAACAAACCAAGAGGTCAATCAGGAGAACGATACGTGGTACACGATCCAAACTTCGCAGGTTAGAAAACATGCTCAACTCACGACGCTTGAACGATACTGGGGGTGCGAGAGTGGAAGGATTTGATGTGCATACCTCTAAATTCAACCGAGCTGCCAGCGTCGTGTAAACGTATCCACCGCATAGTTAGTGAATAGAATTGTTTGAAATGTTCTAATTAACTCATAAAAATCTGTCTTTATTCAATAAAGTCAATATTCATCATTTTTTTAAATCATTAACAAGGGAAAATGCATGGTTTGTTCAGTTATAGGGCGTTAGGTTGGGGGCACTGCAGGTTATTAGGGGCCGAGCAAGAGGGAAGATGCCAAGTCGGTTCATTCCGCTGCCTGAGGTTTGTTGTTGGGGTAGGGACGGTACCGTAGGGCGAGTTTGTTTCGGTGTTTGGGTGATTGTAAGTGTTGGTCGAGTTGGATTTGGGAATTGACGGAGATGTTGCAGGATTCGCAGCGGAGAGCCGTCGTTGGTTGGGGCGGGCCCGGTTGACGCCCATTGTACCATCTGTTGTTAGGCCCGAGGCGGTTTTTGTGCCTTTCAGAGGACAAATGGGCTTGCAGTTGGTGTTCAGAGTTGGTGACTATGTTGCAAGCAAGGCAGGGAAACGTTTGGTGGCCTTTGGCTGGATTTGGCGGCCTGGGACGGGCGTTCATCCCAGTGACGACAGTCGCTTCGACGGCGTGGAGAGTGTATTTGGACACAAAGCTGCTCGCTAAAGGTTTGAAATGACGGAATTTCATCATGGGATGCATATTGGGCCGGGGCGGGAAACCATTCCAGTTGGGCGGATTGCCCCTCCAGTGCGGTCCATTCCCCCGCCAGTTGAACCCGTTGCTCCACGGTGGAGCCATCCTATTGAAATGCCGGTTAGGTGGAGGGTTTCTCGGTGGAGGAGGAGCATTCTGGGCCACTTTGTTACCTCCGAACTCCTTCATCACCGAATTTTCCGGCGTTGGCGTTTCATTGGGCGGGTCTTTCTCCGTTTCCATCGGGGTTTCTTTACCGTTCGGCTCTGTAGCTGCCGCCTCGCCAGGATTAATCGCCTTTACAGCTTCCATATGCCGACTTCCCGCAATATGGTAAATGGCCACAGACGAAGAGTTCAAACTCACTTTGCAAACAGTACACGTGTACCCCATCGTGTATTCGTCAAAGCTGAAACAAACAGCAGATTTAAACACGTTTTCCGCAACACCAACAGTTGGCAGCATTACAACCCCCTCCTACTAACCTCAAATACGGTATTTCCTCGATCTTCTTGTTGTTCTCGATCTCTTTCACCTTTTTGGCGTGTTTAGCTCCAGACAAATGGGAATTGTACTGGTCACGACCCATGACAGTGATGTTGCACATGTCGCACTTCATTTCGGCGGCGTCCTGACCCGACCGGCCCTTTGGGTAACGCGAGTGTTGAGGGAACTGCACGTGCGAGCCAGTCGAGTACATGACCCGAAGGACGACTATATGACGTTCACCTGGAAACACAAAAAGTCGCAATGTACAAGTAGGTCTGCAAAAAATTGAGATCGGATTTTTTTTAAACTTCTATACGGTCAACTACTATAGTAGCTATCAGCCAGCTGATAGCTATCAGACAGAAAAAGCTTGCAAAGGAGAAAAGGTGAAAAATCACTGTTCAAATTCATCCGTTTTATACTCATCATCAAAAATCGGATTAAAAAAAAATTTAACTGAATTTTATCCAATTTAGTTAATAAATTTATTTGTTCAGTTAAATAATCTCCGTCAAAGTTTAGGTTGTTTGGAAGGTGTTTTTTTTTGTTTTTTTTTTTACAAGCTTGTCCATTTTGTCGATTTAGATCAGTGCTTCCCAAACTTTAATACGCCAGGCCCCCGTAGCAAGACTCGGAGGACTCCGCGCTCCCTTCCAACCTTTTTGACGCTTGGTTGTGGCTAAACGGATGAACCGATTCTAATGGGTAAGAAGGTCATTCGACGCAGTATTTTATACTCTTCAACTATGTATATGAAATGTTTTTTCTGCGATGCTTAGTTTTCGAGTTATAGGTGAAAAACTGGAAAATGCCCGAACAAAATCGTTACTACCATTTTTGATATTTTGTTGTTCTGTCCCATTACAACCATTAAAAAATAAAAGCTTCTACACCATTAGTTGGCTGCTAATTTGTTTTATATCCCAGCCGCATCAGCCCCCGCTGAGAGGATTTTCAGATCGACTGAATAATATATTATACCATATAAATCAGTGGTTCCCAAACTTGGGGCGCAAGCACTTTCCCCAAAAAAATGATGAGTTTCAAGGTGACAGGGTTTGTCATCAGTCACCAGAGGATTGTATGATGGGGTGATGGGGGGGGGACTCGTGCAACTCAATAAAAACCTGAGGAAGTTCTGTTGTTTATGATAAAAAGGTGGCCCCCACCATGATTGGAAGTCTCCCAACTGCAAATCATGTAAGACAGGTCTCGTATAATAATATTATTAATATAATAATAAATTTTAATATAATGTATATTATACATTATATTATAATGTACGGTTTATTACTCAGATTTGTTGAAATCTTGACATGAATTAGAACTGTTTTTTTCTCGATATTTGATCGTTTTAATCGATTTGTTGCCCATATCAATAAAAAAAATTTTTTTAATCGGAAAGTTGACATAGGGTTACCTATGACTACCTACCTAAGGTTTTTTTCAGCACAACAAATCAGGGCTGCCATACCCCCAATTTCCTCTCCCAACTCCGAAAACAGTCCTCGCCACATAAAGCCCAATCGTCAACTTGGACGGGTTTATGACTCCCCTGAATCGCTTTCTTGACCAAAATAGCGCAAAAACGATACCCTACTCAAACTGATGCCCAAAACCCTTCAAAAGCCCCCACTATAGCCTCATAGAATTCCCATAGAGTCCCATCGTCAAGTTGGACAGGTCTAGGACTCCACTGAATCGATTCCGCGTCCAAAAATACTACGAAAACGATACCCCACTCGGTCCTCGGACCAGAATCCTCTATAAATCTCTTCCTCCAGCCCATAGAGCCCGTTAGGGTACTGAAAGCTGTGCAGACCCAACTAGAAGATCCCTTTGAAACAAAGGAAACCCATCTAATCCGAAGTTTGTGCCAGCTGGTTGAACCTGTCACCATTCATAACGGCGGGGATCGCTTTTGACGTGATGTTTTCATCATTATGGCCGCTCATAGATAGCCAGGATGACAGAATCCACCGGTAGTAATTCATTACGCCAATACTGAGTACCTATGAGAGATTTTTCGTGAATACTTATCCGGAGTTGACCCCAAAGTTCTCAACTAGAAGGAAGACACTCCCGCAAACACAACAATTTTTTTCAATCAACTTCGTACGTCCCACATCAGTGTGTACCGCAAGCAGTGAAACTGCTCCGCAAACAACGAAATAAACCCAATGCAGCTGTATACGCCGGTTTTCGGGAAGACGTCAAAAGTTTTGACTCAAAACTTCAGGAAAATTTGTTGTAAACAAAAAACTTCGTTTCAAGCGTGAAAACTGTAGGTAAGTACTCACCTCCTCGAAAGCGAACGAAACAAACTTTTCACACCAAAAAATTAACCACCCGATAAGTAATCAGTCAATCAACGTTGTTGAAACCCACTAAACGATAACTCAAAAGCTCAAATCACAGGAAATCCGTCAAATCATAAAGATATTCGACATCAAACCATCTCCACCGGTTAACTCAACGCAGTGCTCAGTGATGCCAAATTACTCGCTTCTAGAGTTTCAAAGGAAATCCCTACTCCATGTAAAATATCCCTTCGCACTCTAATACGATGTCTAATAATTTCATCGAATACCTATTTTATTTTTTAAAATTATTTTAAAAAATAAAATAGGTATTCGATGAAACAGAAATTTTTTTTAATGTCACTGTTGGGGTCGTGCGCTTCGAATGCCGAGTTAAAGGCGGTGAAACTGACACGATGGCCTGGATCACAGGCAAATCATGAAATATTTTTAATTTTATAATTAATAATATTAAAATGCGCCTTGTCGTTGATAATCGGTGTGTTTCAATGAATTTTTCCAAGACAGAACACTGTTAGCAGCATTAGGTAACAATAGAAAATTTCTAATAAATAATTTAAACAAAATTTTTGTGTAGTGTTTGGACGTGAATAGAACCCCAAAAACGCTGCAAATTTTACACTAGGGTTTATTATTCTTTGATATAGGTTACTTGTGCAGAAATTTAATTCTGTGTCAATGAAAAAAAAATTTAGAAAAAAAGTTTACCTATTTCCTATTTTTATTTTGGCATCCTTCGAATGTCCCATTTGTTACAAATCTACACAAGAAAGTCCCAAGAAAGCCTCATGGGTGAAATCAGATGATTCTAAGATCCCCAAACAACCTCCAATAACACTTCTAAAAAGACATTTAATTCGGCTCTATCGCCGTAAAACTAAACCCTCTCGTGGCCCCTTTGAATTAGCCGCATACAGCTCCACAGGTTTGGGCGATCGGGCTACAACCCTTGCGGGCCCATGGGTTTGCATCTAGATGGTCAACCTAGCATTTTGTCAAACTTTCAGATTTTAAAAATAAACCTACGGCTCAAAACGGCCTTGATGACGTACGGCGGACGAATATAAAATTTTTGAAACGTATAAATTATGACATATTTTGAGACTGATTAAAATTGTTAACCCCCGTCGCGATTAAATAGATGTATTAGTCTAAAATGATACCTATGTAGGTACACCAAAAGTGCACAAAAAGACAAACGATGGCTGTAACCACACACCCTGCTAGAAGCCCTTGAAAATCGAGTAATCAAGTCTGGGACCCCCAAAATTGATTCTACGCTTTCGAACATCCCATCATTTGGAATTTGCTCATTATTAGAAAGATTCCCGAATATTTCTTCACGTTTGCCCAAAGCCCCCTTGAAATTTCCCGGAGTCCGCAGAAAGTTCCCTCATTGTGGAAACACTGGGCGAATCCGCCGAGAGCGCTCTGGTGGTAGTATTTCGTTGTTTTGTTGGCACCACTGTCACTGTTTACGTTAATGGCCGGCCAACAACTCGCGAATTTGTGTTATGATTTGATTTCCCCTACGATTTTACGTGATTTTGTGGCAATCCAAACGGTTCGCGAGATTCTCACAAGGCTCTTCGTCACTTTCGGTAAGTTTAGGCAATTTTCGTCACTACTGTTGGATACAAATACCTTAGTAGTTTTGACTTGTTGGGCTCGTATTGCAACGTTTTTTTTTTTGCCGAGTCGGTAAATAATAATATTACCTACCTACCTATGTAATTATTTTGAACTTTTTTTTTTGCAAACTGTGGGTGTCTCATTTCAAGCTGGCGAGGTTGATCGTGATTGCGGATTGATTTTCATCCAAATTGGCTTCCCTTATTATTCATGTGGGAGGTTAGGCTTCTCTGTAGGCACCACAGTTGCCATGGCCGGGGGAGGGGCTGATAAGTTCCACTCCCTCCACTCTGCTGGAATGCTGGAAATCAGCCGCTTGTTTTTATCATAGCGCAGCGCTACGATAAAAACAAGCGGCTGATTAGCTATTAGCGCTGGGATTCCCAGCCAGGGAGTGTCATGTTAGTGTAATTAATAAAAATAGTTATAATTTTATAATTAGGTAGGTAATTTAATTTTAATAATTATTTAATTATCATTAAGTAATTTGATTTGAAATCAAATTATTGTATTATTTTATAATCATTGTTTATGCCTAATTAATTTAGGTGTAAATATATTTATACCTAATATATTAACTAATTACCTATAAGTAATTTAAAAAATAGGTACCTACTATAAAATTAATTAATTAATGGATTTCATACCTAATTTAAGGCTATTTTTAAAAATTGATCTTCTGAATTATCGATTAGAATGTTTAATTAGGCAAATTAAATAAATAGTTAAATAATTTATTTATAAATTATTGATTATTAGGACCTTTTTTGTGATCGTCCCGCCAGCCCGCTTGGGCGGGTAATCGGAAAAAATCCCTATGAATATTCAAAGGCGGAAAAAGTCCCCCATAACAAAAATTGAAAAACTTTTTTAAAGGGTTAAAGGGAAAAAATAGGAAAATCCTTAACTATAAAATATTATATTAAATATTTATTGTTATTATTAATATGAAATTTTCATATTAATAATAACGATAAATGAAATCCAAATATGGGTTTTCGTCAGGAGATATGTAAGCCCGGACTCAGGAATCATAAAGTCTGATAAAACGCAAACTAATTCTGTCATAATTCGTCCCGGAACCTTTGAAAACGTGATGAAAAAGATAAAACCTAGGCACCGTGGGAGCGGCGTAAAACGAATAGAAAAAACAACGAAAAATGACTGAAAATCGATTCACCCAAATAGGAACAAGCGGAAATAATTTGTTTTAACCCCCCAAAAATTAAAATAGACTTCAAGACCAAACTTTTGCTCCCCTACAATTTTCCAATACCTACCTAGCGCACGATGAGTGGGTTAGCCAGAGCTTTGAAATTGAAACGTGTTCATGAACAATAGGACTATAATAGTGAATAATTCACCCCACAGATTATACTACTGATTCACCCAATTCGTCGCCGTACGGCACCAACTGCTTACCTTACACCCTACGACAAGTACATAATAATATTATGTACATGATAATAATATTATTATCATATCCTGTCATTTCCATTCAGTCAGCGCTATTTTTTCAACGCTAATTTTCTTCTCCGGGGATCACAGTGTGGTGTTTGCCGACGGTGCAGAGGTCTAATCCAATGAGGTGGTTAGGGTGAGAAATGACTCCTCTGCTGAGTACTAAATTGTTTATTGGAATAAACAATTGTAGCGTGGGGACCGGTTTCGAGCAACTAAGCTCATCCCAGCAGCAGCCCAGAGTGACTTGAGGTAGGTGGAACGGACAATCAATTCTGATCGCAACTGATTGTCCGTTCCACCTACCTCAAGTCACTCTGGGCTGTAGATGAGCTTAGTTGCTCGAAACCGGTCCCCACGCTACAATTGTTTATTCCAATAAACAATTTAGTACTCAGCAGAGGAGTCATTTCTCACCCTAACCACCTCATTCTCCGGGGATTTTTTACCGGGCCATTTTTATTGCGGGACTTTTTTTCCGGGGATTTTTTCCCCCTGTGAATCCTTGGACACAAAAAGCGAGGAGAGACCCTCGTGAGAGTCTCGAACCTTGACATGAAAATTTCTTTGATTGACACGCTAGTTTTTGTAATAATTACAACAATTACTTGAACAATGGGCTAGGGAACAAGGTCAGAGAAATGGGAAAATTCGGCCGAACATAGTTGAACTAACAAAGTAGGTACTCAGTACAGTCAGCACTGAGAAATTAGGTGTCTGAACAGAGGAAATCACTAGTGAATATTTGGCGTTTTGAATTTTCCCGCAGTGACACTTTAACTAATCTGCCAGAGTGCACTCGCGCAAAAAGTAGAAAGTTTACAAAACACTTTTTTTTGTTATGTTATGTTGGTGAACATGAATATGGTCTGTCCCTTCAGAACAAATCCGAACGACTATTTTCCTTGCGATTTCACCTCGTGAATCTCTCTGAATTCGTGCTTTTAGTTCATTGGCTGACCACCAGAGAGCACTTGGAAGCGCCACTCTTCCCTCCAGATTCAAAGTTGAAATTTTCGAAAGTGCCCTGGAAATTTGTATTACACCGTAGGAGCCCAAAACTCACTGCTATGGCTTCAAATTATGAAGTTCTTTCAGAAAAAAGTATTAGTCGACATTCAGTTCCCGGACCCATTATTGTTCAAGTTTTCCGCTTTTTCGCTGATTGTTTCCTAGTCCTATCATACTCATACAAGTATGATGATAAGTTTATAACATTTTTGACCCCGAAGGTGTTCCTATAATGAACGCTTGTAGTTGTGTTGCTGACTATATTGATTATTGTGTGTTAAGGAGGATGTCACAAAATCGTTTTACAACAACGGGGGGAGGCCAGAGCAAACACATTTTCATGTCAAAAATCGAAAATTAGGGTCATGTGCAAGCGGTTCATATGCCCTCCGCGGATCCTGTAAAATGGTGGTACCGGGAGCAATCCTTTCTTCAATAATTATTATTGTGATCAGAGGTGCAGACGATCGTTCGGAAACGGCCAGTAGGAAACTTTCCTTCGTATAACGGCAAATGCCCCCAAAAATCCCGAGATGAACACCTTTCCGAGGTCGTGACCCAATAGCGGCGGGATGCTCGCACGGGCCAAAGAAAATCTCAAAATATGAGATGAATCCCTCCCTCTAAAGATCTGTGAGGGTAGCAATCAGTGTGGAAAATCCTGCTGAAGCAAAAGCATTCTTTGCATCGGCCGGGAATCGAACCCGGGCCGCCCGCGTGGCAGGCGAGCATTCTACCACTGAACCACCGATGCCTTGTTATTGTTGCCAAGACGACACCGCACACGGCATCGAACGATTCTGGAACAGTTGATGGATTATCGTTTACAATAATTAGAATTATTCTAAGGTAGCATGATTCAAATTGTGAAACATCATCTGGTGGCGAGCGCGTTTGACTTGAGACATCATCAGATTCTGATCCAGTCAACTCTGCGGATTTATTCCGTGCATAACACTTCCAAGACCCCTCTACAGCTCTTCCGAAGCCTGGATGTGTAGTTTGATAAGTCTGGGGCTCCCACGAATAAATCCAAGTCTAAAATTAAATCGACTCCCTGTCCAAAACCCTTCAACAACCCCACTTCTCGCTATTTTGGAGCTCCACAAAGCTCATGCCGCGACACCGGTTTGTTTCTACTCCTAAAATATCTCCGAAAAGATTTTTATTTTATCGATTATCAATCGATTCCCTGCCCACAGTGCCTCACGGCGCAATTGGACACGCATGGGGCCTCCAAGGATCGAATCCACGACCAAAATTACTTCGTAAACGACACCTTGCTCTACTTCCAGACCAAAACCCTCCAAAAATCCCATCTGTCTTTATAAGTCTCAGGGTGTGGTTCGGCAATTCTGGAGTCTCCTCTAATCAATTCTTACTACCTGCCACCAGCGCTTTTTTTTTTTTTTTTTTTTTTTTTTTTTAATCTTAAATTTTTGCATTGAGCTGATCGAGCCTGGAAAATATCAGATATTTCTGCAATCACTCACCTGTTTCAGCCCAAACCCCGATTTTTCCTTCTTTTTCTCTCCATGTGCCATATTTCACACTCGCCGGTTGGATATTCAAGTAAACCACCTTCAGTCAAAAACGCTGCAAGTTTTACAATTAGGTTTATTATTCTTTGATATAGGTTACTTGTGCAGAAATTTAATTCTGTGTCAATGAAAAAAAGTTTGGAAAAATTGTTTACCTATGCATTTTTTTCAAAATTTTCTCATTTTTTACTTGAAAAATAGTTGACCTCCTGGGATCCTTCAAAAATCCCATTTGTAGCCCTATTAAAGCCCTATAGATCGCAACAGTGAAATCGGATCGTTCCGGGATCCCAAAAAAAAGGATTCTACGTCCAAAAATACTTCGAAAACGACACCTAACTCGATCCCATAGCCAAAAGCCTTTAAAAAAAACCTCCCGTAGCCCCATTTTAGCCCCATAGCGCCCCACGGCGCTAAATTTCAGATTTAAAAAAAATTCCTACTGCCCAAAACGGCCCGGACGGCGGACGGACATTTCGGTTTTGGAATCTAGACCTCTTGAAACGGATAATGTCAAATTTTGAGGCCGATCCGAGTCGTCGACCTCTGTCGCGAAAACATAGGTGTATTATTCCAAGAATAATAAACCAAAAGTTCACACACAAATCTTCAACGACTACTATAAAATTCCATCACGAACGATCAACATAAAAAACACGGAAACGTTTTTAAACTTAGAAGATCATCTTTCATGTATAAAAACAGACTATCAAGTAAAAAGGTCAACATCATCATCTATTAATTAACTGCATTTATGGGCGGTAAAATATTTTACCTACCGAAATTCGGTGTTTTTTATTTTATGTATATTATTTTCGAACTTTTTTATTCTGGGGGGGTCCCAGAGCGTTCTGATTTCACCGTGAGGATCTATGGGGCATTCATGGGGCTACACTAAGGGATTTTTGAAGGACGCCAGGAGGTCCTTATATTACAAGGTGTCGTTTTCCGTGTAATTTTCGTCGCATAATGTGTTTTTCGAGGTCCCACATCCGTACAAACAGAATTTCTGTTGTTTTTTTTTTCTAATGACACAGAATTTTTAATTTTTCAGAATTAATTTTTCACAACCTATATCAAAGTATAATAAACCCCTGTATAATGTTCGGATCTTCATGATGACCCTGGCTGCTTTGGTTGATGCTAGCTTCATCCGGGTAATGTTAGTTTTCTCCAAATCCAGGCTTTATCAATAACATATCTATGTTTTGTAAGTCGCATTAAATGTGTAAAGCATTAAATTTGTAAGTCGCTATAAATTTTATAGCGATATTCAATGTGGATATTTTTCCTTTGATACCATACTTACTTGGTACCTCTGCATTGCCCCCGTTGAAACCACTTATGTAAGCCTTACATCATACCACAGATTCATTATAAGGTATCTGATGTTGACCTTGTCCATGTCTGCACCGAAGCTGCGTTGCTTGCTGCAAGCCTGAAACACCATGGTTTTCGAATGGTGAATGGTGATGTCAACATTAATGCAATGAAAGCAAACTTGGCTGTCAATCAGTAGGAGACATTTAGATATTCCTTGAGGAAAATCTCAAATTAAGGAATATCTATGTCGATCTTCAAAATTTTGTAGATCGACATAAATCGCGTAGATCTATCTCACAGAGAACTTTGTCCTCATTCGTCCAACTTCAACGTATTTCATCGAAAATTGAAAACTATGACAGATCCTTCAATATTGCTCAACAACACGTTCAACTGAGTTCACCGCCGATTTCGAGTACATTCATGTCGGTCCACATGGTAGACATCGAGATGGTTGAAATCGCCATTCACCCTCCCCTCGCCCTATAACAAGTTCACCTTTTGCGCAATACCTGCGGGGTGGGTGTGTTCAGAGGTTCTGTTCACCATTGTGAAGGTTTCAGTCTTGACGGATGGGGGGCATCCCTTCTCCATGACCTCCAACCCGCTCCATTGCCGGTGCTTCTTGGATCTCGATGTCAACTTGGTGACTTTTCTCCTACCCAGTTTGTCTCGTCGGCTCTATGGTTTGACACGGCTTCTACTGTTTCAGGTGCTCTTCTGCAGGAAGAAGGAGATGGAAGGGGGGGCCTTAATGGCGGGGCGGATTTAACGCTCAAAAGGTAAGGTGGCCGTGGATGTTAAAGTCGGATCCCATCTGTGTTTTAGAGAATATATTCTCTAATATAATATATATTATAATATAATATTATATTATAATATAATATTATATTATAAGGGACACTCCAATTTGTCTACACAACTTAAGTATTTTTAAGTTTTAATTTTTGGCGAATAATTAATTTTTACGTGTAAATTTGTGTGTAAAATTTACAGCGTTTTGGTGTATTATTCTGGGAATAATACACCTATGTAATCGCGACGGAGGTCGAAAATACTGATCGGCCTCAAAATTTGACATTGTCCGTTTCAAGACACGAAGATTCCAAAAGCCAAATTTCCGTTTGACGTCCGAGGCGTTTTGAGCAGTAGGAATTTTTTTTAATCTGAAATATTGCAAAATACTCGGTTTAACCTCTAGTCGTGCCCGCAAGGTTTTCAGCCCGATTGCCCAAACCCGTACAGCTCTGTGGGACTAAAAAGAGGATACGGGTGGTTTTTTTTTTTAAGGGTTTCGGCTATGGGATCGAGTTAGGTGTCGTTTTCGAAGTAGTTTTGGGAGTCACAGAACGATCCACCTTGGGGATCTATGGGGCTTTCAAAAAGCGCAGAAAATTTGGCATGCCTGTTGAGCCGTTACGTACAGCCTTAAAGCTGATTTAGATCAGTCTTTAGGTTGTTTGGAATGGACAAAATACCTAAATAATTTTTCTCGGCGGATCTATACGTTTTTAGGGGTGTTGAATCCGAAAATTTGGTCATCTATAGATTGCGGATAGTATACTAGATTTGGACATGGCGAAAAACCATAACAATCGCACTTTGTTTGGTTATTCGCATATAACTCGGAAGCCATGCCTCCTAGCGACATACTTCATTACGTACGAAATTAAAGCTGATTAAATTTCCAAAAAAATGAGGCCAAGAACGCCTCACTAGCCTCTCCCGTTTGGCCGCTACAGCGCGCTGAAGTTTGACTATTTTTTCTAACTAAGCCAAAAGTTAGTCCGATTTTTTTTTTTTTTTTTCGTGAAAGCTGATTAAATTTTATATGAGGGACGGTAGGTATACCCACCACAGAAATGATATGTAGGTATATATATCTTTTCTGTTGAGACATCACAAGTGACGTAAGTATTCGTCGGAAAGGGTGGAAACCAGAAATTTGACCACCTATTGGTCGTATACGACCAAGTTTTTCGGAACATTTTTTTGTTATCTCCGAAACTATTTCTCCGATCGAAATTTCATTGTCCCCATGCGAAATCTGATTGAATTTCCTTTCAAAACAGATATTAGGATTTTCCCTGAGACCTCTCGAAAAGCCCGTAAAATGTCTCCCCAAATAGGTAGGTTCTATTCAGAGGGAAAAACGCGAATTCCGAGCAACATTTTCAAAGTGCTCTTCCACCAATTATAACTTTTTTAATGGCTAGTCCTAGCAAAAACATGCATAGAATGAAAGTTGTAGATCATGAAATTTTACATTACAGTGAGCATCCTAGTTTTCAAATTAGTAGAAAACAAACTTTATTCAAATCCAAGGTAACAAGCCAAAACAAACAAAAACAAAAACCCAAAACATAAACAAAAACAAAACCAAAACATAAACAAGAACATGAACAAGAAACCCTGCGGCCCAAACCCTGCTGCCTGGCGTCTTATGCCATTCTGGGCGCCACCGTCCTCTTGACACGGGTTCGAAAGAAGGAGGTTCATGGGGAACTGTCCAAGCCGAGCTTAACAGCTGCACCACCCTCGAAGCCCAGCAGGTTGTCAGCGCACCTCCAGCGTTTCCGAGAACCCCTGAGACATAAGCTGCTTGCTCTAAGAACTGCGAAGGCCAGTCGAGCGCGTACCCACTCGCGAACTTTGCTCTGGTGCCGTCCCCAGATTTCAGAGAGCCTCTCCGCCAGAACCTTGATGAAAGCTCTCGCCTGTGGAGCCCACAAACCATCCACTGAGCACACCAATGGCGTGAATGTAGCGTGGCGGTCTTCGCATGCGCTGGAGTACTTCCTTCGCTTCTCCTGTTCAGCTGATGCAAGTACTGCCGAGACGGAGCGAGAAACATAAGAGGGAGCGTCGGTGTGGACGACACGGATATCAAATAACGCATCCCTCTGAGCCTCCCAAACCCCTCGGCATACAAGGTCTCCTCGCAAAATTCAAATTAGTTGCCGCAGCGGCCGACGTAGCAGCCATTACGGAAAAATGTGATCACTTTGGTGGAGCGAATCCGTGTTTGGTGTCTTTTTTTTTTGCCATGCCTGCCCTTCCCTTATCAAAGCTCAAATCAAAATTTCACATAGAATAGTTGCGATGAGGAATTTAATCAGCTTTCACGAGAAAAAAACGTAGTTTTCCGCATACCGAGCAGTGTCAGATTGGGCGTTTCTTGTTTTATAATGTCTGGCAGCGCACTCACGAGAGATGATTTTGGCGTGGTCGGGGGTGGAGGGGTACCTTATGTGGGGACCGAATGTGGTGTATAATTATTATAGACTGTTATATATGCTTCGGAAGTCAGGAATACGAAGATTTTGGCTAGTTAGAAAAAATTGTCAAACTTCAGCGCGCTGTAGCGGTCAAACGGGAGAAGCTTGCGAGGCGTTTTTGGTCTCATTTAATCAGCTTAATTTCTTATGTCGCTAGGAGGCATGGTTTCCAAGTTATAGGCAAAAAACCAAATTGTCGACATTTTTTTATTTTTTCATTTTCATGGTGAAGCCATACCTATCCGAATCTAGTAGATGACCAAATTTTCGGATTCAGCACCCCCAAAAACGTTTAGATCCGCTGAGAAAAATTCTTCAGGTATTTTTTCTCGGAATTTTACTTACTTTACTTAAGTAGTCTTTTTGGATAGGCCGACCACCATACCTATAGGTATACTGGTCGGCGGGACCATACCTATAGGTATAATGGTCGGCGGGATGGTTCGGGAGAAAGTGAAATTTTTAGTAAATTCTCGGAATTTATCCTTCTTACGATACTTATCGTAGTTCTGTTTGGTGTTGTGCGAGAGAGCCCCAAGTTGAGTTACGTAATACGTAAACATACTATGACATAGTACACCTACATTGTAGGTTTTGTTTGTCTTGGGATTTTGAACGTACGTTCTAAAGAATCGACTTATGAGGACGGGGGACTTGTGTACACTGTGAGGGCTCCTAATAAGCGTAGCGAGGGTTTTTTGAAGGGTTTTAGTTCTGAAGAATCTAAAAGGGATTCCGTCGGTGTCATTTTGAATTCAAATCACCCTTCACATTCCCCCCACCACCCCACCAGCTCACCGACGTTTTTCTCGGATACCGGAAGAAAAAAAAATAAACGGACATTTTGGGTGAGTGGGGGTGTTTTATGGGGGGGGGGGGGGTCGCGAAGGCGGCGAGCATGCCTGTTTGATCCCACGATATTAATAGGGCGAGCGAGCCGATGACGTCACCCGGGCGGCGGTCCCCTGCGGAGGGGCGTCATGCGCACGAGCCGGCCTCCCCTGATTGGTTTGCCGCTCTTCGGAAGAGGGGTGGGGTGCACCGCCTACGTCTTGGGGGTCGGCTTCTCCCCACCCTTGGAAGAGGGGGGACATAGATATTATAGCAGTGGATTAATAAAAGAAGCTGAACAAAATTGACAAATTGTCTTTTTCAAAATCGCTAATTTACCAAACTTAGTGTACAAATTTCTAATCTCCCCTTAACTTTGAACGATTCTACTCCTTCATGCAGCAACTTCTTAAAACTATATCAAACCCCTAATTCACTCAAAAAATAAGAAACGATTAATTTCGTTAGTTTCTTAAAGGCACAATTAATAATTGTAAAAATAATTTTTAGAATCGATATTTATCCTAATGGATCATTGTAAATTAATGAGAATTATCTCAAATTTACTCAAGCTTGGGAGCAAAACGAATCTTTTCGATTGAACAAAAGTGTGATTTAATGAGACATCAATCCAGTAAATCGAAGACAGTTTTATGCGACTGTGACGTAACTGTACCTATAGTTTAAAGCAAAACTAGTACTGCTGTGTCCTTTTTCCAGAATCAAAGTTGATTAATGTGAGATGCTCATCGTCAGTGAGCGCTCTGAGGTGACTCGTGCAGTTTGAGGCCCGGTTTCACCGTAAGTTAAAACACTCTGACTTTCAACGCTCAAACGGCGTTCTAAGCGAGGACGAAGGCTATTTCAGCGTCCAATTTCGGTGAATCTCTCAACGTGTCCGAAACATCGAAACTTCCTTTCATATCGATGAAAACTACCTACATGTTAATCTATTGAATTACCAGTTTCAGCTCCCTCACAACTGCCTAGAAATCATGATTTCTACATCCCTATTGAAAATATAGTTCTATAGAACTTGTGTCTTCTCCCTCAAAACCTGTTACTTTCCCCTCAAATGTTTTTGGCTCCTTCAAAACTAGTATCTTCTCTTTCCAAACCGGTTTCTGTTTTTTTTTCCACCAAGTGGGTGCTCCCTCAAAACCGGTTTCTGCTATAGCTACAAACCAGATTCTGCTCCCTCACAGTAGGTATATTTCCACTTTCTTACTCCCCCCAAAATCGTCTCATCTCCCACCAAACCGGTTTCTGCTCACTCACTTGTGGTTTCTACTCACTAAAACCCAGTTTCTGTGAGTTTGGCTCGATAATTAGTACTGATTTTGTAATAAACCTCTCGAATTTATTTCACGCCTCCCCTATTACCTGCTTTAACCCGAGGGTTACCTCTCCCAAACTCGTTCTTTGAATCGAAGAATCGGTGTTTTTGGGTCTCAAATTTATTTTTTCAAATTAAATTTGATTAATTCCTCGAGTGTAATTAGGAGGCCATACACGAGCAGAAATCCGCGGCAGATTTGGCGTTTTTAAACTATATCTGTGGGAAATATCTATGCGTTAGTGGGCGTTGAAAAGACGAAATAATATTTCGTGAAAATCGGCTAAGCGATGTCTGCGAGAGTTCAAATCTGGCAGACGGAAGTCGGGCGTCCCCCCCTAACATGCAGATTTCTCGGAAACGATATCGGTGGTTCTGAGATCTGTTCGATTCGGATCGGGCAGAGTCCCTTAACGTTCAGATATCCACTAGTTCTCCCTTGAGATCCTCCTTATCTCCTTTATCGGTGTTTTATCAAAAAGTGGATAAAAAAAAAAAAAAAAAAAAAAACAGTCCCCGAATACACCTGATGGGCGGAATTTGGATCATTTTGTTCGAAATCGCGATTTTGGATATTCTCACTATAACATCTAGCATGATTTTTCAACAGCCATTTGGGCTTCAGGAGATAAAGATGGACCCTGCTGGTAATTGTTAAATTTTTTCCGGACGGATTTTCGTTTAAACCGAGCTGCTGTTAGAAAAAACGGTTAGGGTACCTAGGCGAAAATTGGCTCACTTACCAGAACCTCAGGACGAGTTTCAGAAACGTGGTAACCAACTTCATGTGTCCGAAATTTCTTCTTTCCGAAACCCAAGACTTCTCCCAAACTTGTATTATTTTGCCTTAGTCATTTTATGAGTACCTACTTGAAGAAAAAATTCCCGCCATGGCGGCATTTTATGCATGAAATCGGCTAATTTACGTTTGTTATCACGGACAGACACTAACCCCATAATCAACTTACGGAGCTGCAATTCGGCCACCGATCTCAAAAATCTTCAGAACCAACCGAAAACTCGAATCTGCCAAACGAACGTCGGTGACAGACCAGAATCTGCCAGATTTCATCTCACTAACGAACAGATGGCATCGGGTGATAGATCTCGGGTACGAAAGATCAACCGAAAAGTTTTTCGTGTTAAGGGGCAACGACCGATTTCATCGGTGACTCCAGATCGTTAGCGATGTCTGTCAGATGAGATCGGCCGATCAAATCTGCCGCGGATTTCTGCTCGTGTAAGGGCCGCTAATGTTCTACATTTTCGCGGTCCACCCCCTCGACGTCGCTGTTATTTTGTCTGTATAGGGGAGGGGGGTTACTTCACTCTTCGGGGGTCGCCTCCGGAGAGGAAAAGGCAACGGGCGAATGACGATCAAGCGGAGGTTTCGGGGGGCGGTGATACCGGGCTCCACGCAAGGCAATCGGGGGCTTAGGCCCCGGTCGGAAATATTCGCCTTGTTTCACGGTCCGGCCCGTTGACAAGGAGGGGGGGGAGACCGTTCCTAGGATCCGATTGGCCCGCCAGGGCCGCGAGATGAAGGGTGGTGGGGGATATTTGAAGGGATCGTGCGGGTGATTGACGGCAATTACGTCAGTCGGCGGGTTTTATGGCTTGATGGGATCTTCTGGCAACACTGGGGGCGGCGGGGTTTGTGTGAAGATCTGAACGTGAGGAATAGAAGCCTGTTGAGAGCTATGCCCCTTATCTAAAACGGTGCAAAATTTAATGTTACACAAGGTTTTATTATTCTTTTATATAGGTTACTTGCGCGAAAATAAGTAGCCAATAAAAAAAATTTTGGAAAAAATTTTTTTTAATGAAAACTTGCAAAATTTTTTTAAAATTTTTTTTTCAAAATACCTGCTTTTACTCGGAAATATTTGACTTCCTGGAATCGTTCAAAAATCCCATTCATAGCCCCATGAAAGCCCTATAGATCGCCACAGCGAAATCGGATCGTTCCAGGACCCCCAAAAACGGTTTCTACGTCCAGAAATACTTCGAAAACGACACCTAACTCGATCCCATATCCAAAAACCTTCAAAAAACCCTCTTTTAGCCCCATAGCGCCCCACGGGTTTGGGCGATCGGGCACAACTAGATGGTAAACCAAGTATTTGGTCAAGAAATTCCTACTGCCAAAAACGGCCTGGACGGCGTACGGCGGACAGGCATTTCGGTTTTAGAATCTAGACCTCTTGAAACCGATAATGTCAAATTTTGAGGCCGAGCTCCGTCGCGATTACGTATAATATACTATGTATTATTCCAAGAATAATAAACCAAAATCACTGCAAATTTTACCCAAGGGTTATTATAATATGTAGTTACATTATGTAAACATTGATTCTTTGCCTCTATAAAATAATTTTATACTAATTCGCCTCTTCAAACTAATTTACAGCGTTTTTAATTTTTCTTTTTAAACAATAATTGTTATTGTTTTATCATATTATTATTATTGTTTTAAAAGAAAAAACGCTGCAAATTTTACACAAGGGTTTTTATTAAAAAATAAAATAAATGTATCGTTAAAACTAAGACGAAAAAGTGAAATGATTTCATGTCACGAGAAAGTGAGATGATTAAGTCATTATTTTTGTCAGGATCAAATTGTCATGTCACGAAAGTTGCGCTTGAAGTAACGGCTACAAATGGGATTTTTGAAGGATCCTAGGAGGTCAAATAAGGTGTCGTTTTCCGACTAATTTTGGACGTATAATCCATTTTGGAGGTCCCACATCTGTCGAAACATTGTATAGAAAACAATTTTTTTTTTTAATTTTTTCAAAAATATTTCCTTATTGACACAGAATTAATTTTTTGCACAATTAAGATCTATCGACGATAAATGAGCCCTTGTGTAAAATTTGCAGCGTTTTTATCCTGGAATCAGGCTTTAGCGATGGATCCCCTCCCCCCCCCCCCGTTAAAAGTGATCTGTTTTCATGTCACGAAAGGAGCGCTTGATGTAAGTAACTTAAAGTAGCGACAACCCGGGTGGTCAAGAGTTTTCCTATTTTTTGAGGGTCCAAGTTGCTCCTTGGCTGCCATGAAGTTTGAATCAAGCTAACAAAGACAGCAAAACAACCGTCGACGAGCGAGACAAAAAAAGTCACTATTTTAGTGAAATAGCGAAACGTTTGAATCATCTCTCACGAGGTTTCTCCTAAGGTAGGTGTACCAAATAAGGCCATAGTCCCAAATAAGGCCACCCCATCATATCTCGATTACTACCAGTCAGATCGATCTGAAAGCCCCGCCAATCGATCCGGCTCACCCGTTTTACTGATAAGGGATAAGTACTATCATGAGGTTACCAAATGACAGGGAAAGTTCAATCCGACCTTCATCTCATCTAAGTTCGTGGTAAGTTTTACCTAAGCTCTGTAAAAATGAATCATTGTTGTACAATAATGAAGTGGCGATGTTTCGAAGCATTTTTTGTTGTAGATTCGATAGTTGTTTTTTTTAGTTTTCTTATAAACTCATAGAGAATGGCGGATACACCACCGGGAAGGACGAAAATCTGTGTGTAGCCCATTAAGGCCAGTGAGACTCGGCAAGGCTTCCTGGGCTCACACCTCTTTTTTGCTTTCGGTGATAAGTTTTGGTTGGTATGTCAACATTATTATTATTTTTATTCAGTTCCTTTGGCGTCCTGCGGCGCAGAGAATTAATTCTTGAATGTATATTGTATTGTCAATTTTTACTAAGTCATGAAACGTTAAACATTGGTTCCTTTCGGGCTGTCAGAAAAGTTGCAGAAATATTTTATTTCCCAACCTTCTTATATGAAGAAGGAAGAAGAAGAATTATTTTAGGTGCACATATAAATATGTGCAACTTAAATAATTATTACAACGACTTTGGTGATGGTATTCAAAATTGTATTGACCTTGTACTGCCCTGATCTAAGTATTGCCTTATTAGGGAACATGGGGTGGCCTTGTTTGGAGCACTGTGTACCCAAATATGGCCATTTCACAAGTTTTCAAAAATGAAGAATTTTATATTATAAACCCCTTTCTAGGGCACAAAAAAAAAAGTTTCGTGTAGTTTACCAATTTCTTCAAGAGTATGCCAAGTTTCAACGTAATCGGTCGTGAAAAATCGGTAAACTTTAAGGTGGCCTTATTAGGAGCAGGTACTTACATTGTACTTTTACCTTCAACAAAGTAGAATAATAGAATATTATCGTATTTTTGTTTATGTTTTGATTCTCAATCCTTACTCAAACCTCCGTTTCTCTATAGCAATTGGCTGTATTTTTGGTTGGTTCTTTTTATTTGTTTCACTGACACTCATCTTCTAACGTCAATCAATTATTTACAACCAGCAAGCACCTACATTTGCTCTCAAATTCCGTACACGTAATTGCTCCCTATCATTTCCAGCAGTTATGTAAATATCCGTGGTTGTTGACTTGTCAACACTGCAGTAAGAACCTCTATGGAATTTTGGATAAACGTTAGGCCGTTGTGCCTCACCTTAACAATTAAGGACCGGCAGCTGCGAATGATCATTTTGAGAAAGAAAGAAAAGGCACGTTCCGAATTCCGAAAGTATTGACTTTTCAGTCCATTCCCCAGTTGGATCCTTTTTCTCACGTTGGTTCCCCAGTTCGATTGCAAATATTTCCCCAGTTGTTCAGCGTTTTTCTTCTTTTTTTTTTCCTAAGTTCGAATACCACCTTTTGAAGGATACCAGGAAATCGAATGAGTTGTCGTTTATCGAGACATTTAGGTCGTTAGGTCGTTTTTTGTCTCACATCTGTCCAAACACTGAACAGAAATACAAATTTGTAAGCGCTTAATTCTTTCAAACGATTTTCTTATTGGCATAATTAATTACATATTAATTGATTAATAATAATTGATTACTTTTTACGCAATGTATACCTATTAAAAAAAATAGAAACTACGATAGACTCGTATACGAAATTTTTAGCTTTCAGCGTTTTTTTACTAAGTAAACAAGTGTGTTTTTCTTTCCATTCAGAACATTTAATGGTCGAAACATAACAAATTTTGACGTACGACCTTATTAAATTTTCTCGTCCTTACACGAAATGGACGATTTCTTCGGTGGGCGGTGCGCGAAGTGTTAAAAAAAAATGAGGGAGGGCGGCGCCATTTAGGTTGAGTGGTGGGTTCCGTCATTACTATTCACAAATGAGCGACAGGGGAGGAAGCACCCGGCAGTTTGAAAGAGACACGAGGGGAGCCAACAAAACAAAAAAACGGGGGTCCTTGAAATGCGTGTCGTGTGAACGTGGAGGGGAAGAAGGCTAATGAGGAGTGAATTTGATGAGGATGTGCCGATTGAGAGGAATTTTTATTGTAGAGGTAACGCAGTTTGGTTCTGGAAACCCCGTCAGCGTAATTTTGGTGATGGATCCAGACTTATTTGAGCTGTGGGGCTGCAGGAGGGATTTCGGGTCAGGGGGGTCGTGTGAGGGACCGTTTTCGAAGTAATTTCAAACTTTAAATCGACTTAAATTGTAATGTCCATTTAATCAAAACACATATGCCAAGTAACCCCCCCACTATTCTGGCTTTCCCTCTTGGGAAATTACCTCGAGTCTCGCTCCCTCCGGGTTCGAATCCCCTCTTTTTGTCTCCTTTTCCCATCAATCCGCCCGAGTTTCTCGTCTCATTGTTGGCGGCCCCGTATGATTGATTTGATTGAGCCCCTTCGAGTTTGTCGAGCCCTTTTAACGAGATTGATGGCCCTTTCCATGGTTTTCAGGTCCCATTGTGAGGCTCCGGAAGACTGACTGGACCCCGGAATGCGGTAGGTATTGTGGGACGACAAATGTGAGGCGGATGACAACGACGGCTATTACCATTGAAACCATTAAAAAGCCATTAAAAAAAGAAGAAGACTTTTATGAAGTTTGAGGTTCTGAAAATTACAGGCCCTAATTAGATAAATCTAAATCACTAATTCTCACCGTCTCTGTGTGTCTGTGGGTATGTCAATCGCCTACTCCTCCTAAACGGTAAGCCCTAAGAATAAAAGTTCAACTAGCCCTACTCGTAAATAGAAATAAAAGCTCAATATTTTTTGCTCATAAAATTGCCATTAATTATTCCATTAAGCCCTGAGGATAATTGCCTAATACCATCATAGTAACCAAGCCATGGTCACCAAGGGGCCCATTCTAGCATTTCGACACCTAAGTTCTAACACCACGTAATTGGCAGGAGAGGCAAACAACAATCTCACATTCCATTTTATTTTTTCATTTTTTGTCAATTTTTTTAACTTTTGTGATTTATTTTGTTTCTGTTATAATTATTTGTGAGATTCCTATCAATTTTCGGAAACTAACGAGTTGTCGGATTTAGGGAACATTTAACACAGCGGGCGTTTTGAGTTAGGTAGCTAGTTTGTTGCTACCTACATGTAAAATTTGACGTTCTTTCGATTAAAAATGGTGTGAAGGCCATAAACGTGAGCATGAAGGAGAAAATGAAGTAAAAGTTGATAACGCATATCTCAACAGTGGTCACAGAAGAGCGGTAAATTGCACACATCTCCTTGTAAACATGCATTGGAAACCCCTAAACACAAGCAATGGAAACCACTAATCACACTATACACTATTGTAAACATACATACACATCTCGTTGTAAACACGCATTGGAAACCACTAAATCGGCTCTCCTGGAAAATCTTCCCAATTGAAATATGCCTAATTACTGTGGGAAAAGTCGTGACGATTTTTTCTATTAGGTATCTAGTATTTGAAAATAAATCGTTGTATTAATTGATCATTAATCGATTTTTAGGGAAATATCCTTCCATTTTCGAAGATTGTTTTTAAAAATAAAATAAAATTTTATTGAATTATTTTTATTGAAACATCTGATGTTTCAATTTTCAGGGCGAAAATCGACGTTCAAATATAAAAACAGGATATCTGATGGGAAAAATGAGAGTAGGTACTGATTTATTGAATAATCGATGTTTTGTGATCAATATTCGAGGACATCGATTTTTCAATTTGTAGTATTCAACGTTCATTGTTAAGAACTCAATGTATTTTATCAAGGTGGATGCCCCTCAACTGATTTCTGTATACGGAAATGGCAACGCTGATTCAAACTGAAATGTAGGCATCGATCAAAGTGTTTTTGTTGCGACCGGCTGTGACGTCAGTCATCTGGCAACGCCTTGGTGTGTGTGAAACGAGTTTGTTTCTCATCTGACTTTTCGTGGTTGCTTCTGTTGTAAACAAAGGTTCAACAGTAAACTTAAAGGGAAAATATAAAAGAACGAAACAGACTGTCTTCATTTTCCAACAGGGTGTATTTTACCAGAGTCGCCAGACCAGTAGCTTTCGTGCCCAGGTGTCATCTTTTTTTTTCTTTTTTTTTTTTTTCTCTCGACCCTGTTTTTATGTGCCCGCACAGGTGCCGCATTGAGAAGCAAAATAACTCTTTTCAAACAGCCCGAAGGGGTATTTGATGGGAAGGGTCGGAAAGGGGATCTAGTGGGAGCGAACCGGGTGCTAACCCCCCGCACCGCCCTTCATCTTTCGTAAAATCGATAACTTTCGTTCGTGTCTTTTGGGAGAAAAGGCCCATTTGGGATCCTTTTCGCCATCCCCTTTTGGTGCTCTGCCATGAAAATTACTGCACGAGGTGCAACTGCGAAATTTCCCATCAACAACAAGACTTAGTGCTGGGTCTACGTCCTAGGGCCATGTGGTCAATGGAATTCGTCGACTTTCTCCACTGACCTAACGACTCAATCACTGTCAACCTCAAACCGAAAAACTCAATTGGGGTGGGTGAACTAACATTCATAGCCTTAATGTTAATGGGCGAGCCCTTAAAATGGCCTTGAGGCAGGTAAAGTTTGACGAGGGTTGACTTTCTCGCAAATCCCTTTTTAGGGGACTTTTATTAAAGAAGACTTAATTGGGGCGTGAGCTCAAGAAATGAACCTAAGAACAAAGAACAAAAGCAAATGAACAACGAATAAAAAAAATTATTATTCTTTGTTCTTGGATTTTATTGTTTTTGGTTATTTATCAAAACTATTCCTCTTTCTATTCAAATTACCTATTTCTTCATTTCAAACAATTTTTCTTTCATTAAAAACATGATAATACAAAACTAAAAGAATTTTAAAAAGTAAAAAAATAATAATTAGCAAGTGCACGAAAAATAATATAAACGTTGTATTATTTTCAAAACAATAAAATTGTTTAGAAGAAGAATTATTGTTCTTCCAATTCGAACAAATAGTTTGATTCAAACAATAATATTTATTGTTAAAAGAATTCTTCTTCTTTCAACATGAAAAAAATAAACAAAAAATGAACAAAGTACCAAAAGCAAATAAACAATGACAACGTTATATTATTTCAAAACGCCCCTTCTTTCAAAAATTTCCCACATAAACGTTTTTGTAAACATCCTAGGTGAAGTTTCGAGTGTGGCCCTGGGAAATCCAACCGGGCCCATCACAAACCAATTCCTGCAACCACAAATGGCGGCACGCTTTTGTACGATTTCAGTACGAGCGTAGGCTCACTTACCACCCGCACCCGTAGGGTCACCATTCCATACTGGTAATGTGTACAAGACGGCCTGGAAAACGAACTCCACCTAATAACGAAGGCCATCTATTGCTCGGTTAAATTGTAAAATTGTAATTATTAAAATTATATGTAAGTGGCCGCACTGTGTACAATATTCTTGGTGTGGTTTTTGCCGACGGTGCTGAGGTCTAATCCAATGAGGTGGTTAGGGTGAGAAATTTCCATTTCCATTTCTCACCCTAACCACCTCATTACAATATTCTTGTTCCGAAGGAGGACTTCCTATCTGTTTTGGCCATGTAAAAATCAAAATTCGCATATCGACGTACTTATTGCCTGTGAACAGTGTTGTTGCCTGGTGGCAGCTGGATTAACTGAGTGGTTTGAGTATTAGTCACTTCTGGTGGCATTGTGATGAAGTCGCGGGTTCTAAGTCCTTGGAAGACTGTTGAATTTTTACCTGCAATTGATAAGTACCCCGTAAACTTGGTCTTTCTAGGTAAAAAAAAAAAAAAAAAAAAACGACGTTGAACTCACTTTACTCGCTTTACTGTGTTGCCACTTCAGAATTCCCCTCCATCATTGCCTGACAGATCTGGCCACACTGCAGTTGATTAACGGCTCATTCATTTCAGCAGCTGCAGAGATCCATGGTTTGGATTGAGCAGTAGCAAAATTATTGAAACTGTGTTGGACGAAATATCTGGTATCGATACGTTAGCCCCAAAACTACCAATTATATTGATTTGTCAATTACTAAAATCCATCCTTGGCAAGACTGTACATGTGTTAGGACTTCTGGTAAAATTTTTGGCAACGAAAAGGAAATTCATAAATTGTATGTACAAAAGCATGGTAATTGTTTCCCCTGAACATATTATGTTGATTTTTAATGGCATTATGCGAAAACTTCCCTTCCGTATCTGTGGCCGGAATTCTGGCGATCGATCCGGCGATCGGCGAATTTAGACAGCGAGTTTAATTTGAATGATTTGAAGAGATCCAGCTCGTTATCCGTGTGTCTTGGGAGGGTGCCAGGGAGCTTGGAAGGATGGAGTGAACTGAGGGTGACAAGGACCTTGGAAAGGTGGAGATGCAGGGAAAAGTTTTGGGAAATGGTTCATTCTACACTCATTTCGGATATATTCTGGTGTGTGGGAAGACGATTTCTCTCTCTATTCACCAGCCAATTTTACGACCGTGACTGTCACTTGGGCGATCGAAGCAAGCACCCCCTCCGAAAAAGTGGTTGGTCGAGCGAAGCGAGGCCCCCCTGACCGAAAAAGTGGTCGGACGAGTGAAGCGAGGCCTTCTGCTCGAGAATGTGGTTGGCCGAGCAAAGGGAGGCCTTATGTCTGAGTGCTAGTAGTGAGTGTTAGTTGATATTTCAATGTTGTTATTGTGAAACCATGAGGGGAAAATGTGAAAGTATGTACAGTATTGTTACTGTTTCCGATACTTGTCACTAACATCGTCGTAATATGGTGCCTGAAGTAGGTGACCTTATTCGATTATCCAATTAATCCTCTTTAATATTCAACTAAGGGGGAAAAAACTGTTTCGGTTGGTTAAGGGGTGTGTTTCGTTTGAAGAAGGGGGATGCTCATACGTAATTTGCTTTGCCGTCTACCAATTAGATTCCTCCACTGTGGAGGTTGTGGTGGTCGTCCCATCGATTCAACCCCCTCTTTACTCCCTTCGTCGCCCAAACGTTCTTTCCGACCCTCTTATTCGTCATTTTGTTTTGTGCCGTTATGAATAGTAGCTTCAATCCCTTCGCGTGAAAAGGGTACAGGCCGTGACCCACCGTACAGGCCTCCTAGAAGACGAACAGGCAGATAATTGAAAGATCTCCGACATAGCGCGCTGAGATCGCGTCATACCACTTTTGAACGTATCGTCGTCGTTGATAACCGTGCCAAATTTTTATCTGGTCGGCACATTCATGAATGTGTCAATTCCAAATTAATGCTTTAACTTCAAAACCCTCCAAACCACTCCAAAAACTGTAAAAACTACCTCAAACTTCCTCCTTGGATTAGATCCTTTAATTTTGATTCTGCGTTCTACATCACTTCCTTGGAGCCCCTGAGGCAAGTGCTGGTGGCCCTGGACATGAATAAATAGGTCCATGGTGGAGATCCCCCTTCTGGGGGACCCGGTCGTGGCCATGGCCATACCGGTGTCCATTATTTGCCTCTACATCACTTCGAATATGACACCCCATTAGACACTTGCAGAGGTGCAGAAACGCAGTGGGGTCACATCACACTTCTTATTCTGTGGAGCTCTAAAACTGATTACAAGTCATTTAGAACCAGTTGCAAGCCTACTTACAAAATCGGGTTGAAATTATATAAGACTGTTTAAAGAGCTACAGAGCGTCTCAAGGGCTGTAAAACTGGTTTGATGACCTATAGAACCGGTTGCAGAGCTAATGAGGCAGTTTTTTTACTTGGCTGGATCTAGTTTCCATGTTTTATGCTTAAATCTATCCTATCTATAAAAATGACTGCCAAATCTATTTGAGGACTCACTACTTAAAAACCAGTGGAGTGTTTGGCACTAAATTGTGTGAGAATGTTTGTGAAGCATTGTAGATAGTTTTTAAGAAGTTTCTACAAAATCGGTCGAGCCGTTAATGAGGTAATGAATATTCAAAATCTGTCGGTGTGTTTTCGCAGTTTAACCGTACTGAGTCCATTTCATTGGTTATGAGTCGTTATGGTCGGTTATGAGTTGGTTATGAATCGTAGCGCTGGTGATAAATAAATAATTCTATTTTATTGAGTACAACGAAGCGCACCGGGTCAGCTAGTTTTTAATAAAACGACATAAACGATTAAATCGTTCCGCTTTCTTTTTATCAAATTTTGATAAAAAGGAAGCGGAATGGAAACGATGCTCCTGTAAAGAGATAACTTTAGGGAAAGGAAAGCCCTTTCTGGAACCCAGGCGGTCATATTGGGGGGAAACTATTATTTTGACTTTCCTCAGAAGACAATCTAATCCACCGGTGGCCGCTTTAGACATGCGCAGAAGGCTTTTTCTAGCTGGTACACCGGGCCGGGGCCTTCAGTTCTGTAAATGTCTGGCAGATAGCGCTGTCACTGAAACGAAGTTCTGCGAAACGGAGGTTTGTTCCACCCTTGTGGGAGCCGTCAAGACGCGAGAGCGTTGCGGGATAGTATGATCACTTCCTTTCGATCGAATCAATGCGGATTGCGAGTTTACTTGCGCAAAATAAAATGCGGTTTCCTCCTTCCGTCCCGAAATTAGCCGGGGCACTGCCCATATTGGTCTAAAGGACGGACCGCCACGGATGCTTCCAGTTGGCCCAAAGGCATTAGTTAAGCTCCCAAGGGTTGGCCCAATGCCATTGAAATGTTGGTCCAAAGTCGTTGCGTTTTGAAGTATTTGGCCCTGAGTCAAACCGCGCGTTTGCGGACTGGACAATGATGAAGAGGACGATTCGCGAAAAAAAGTCCCAACCCTAGGGTCAATCAGTCATCAGGACTGTGATGAAAAATACCCTTTGGACTCGGGGAGTTGATACAAAAAGGAGTTTCAAAACCATCGTAGACGAACCATTCATTTACTAAATTTAATTATAGGCTCCAGAAGTGGATTTTGGGACGTCTGGTTGCGATGAATTCTTCTCGCATGTTTGCGCTAGCCCAGTTTATTCGCGGTTTGAAGGTGGAAGCAGGTGGACGAGGCCTTGGGGCCCAAACGATGTGAAACCGGCCACTGAAGGGGATCTGGCAGGAATAGAAAGAGGAAGAATCTTCCAGGGAGCCGCCGAGCCTTCGTCATGACGAGGGAAGGTCTAATTACTGATGGTCAACAGTTGGACATGATGAAAATGGAACTTACTGAAGACGACAGTATTATGATGAAGATTCTATGAGATGTCAAAGAGGACACGAGGATGACAAAGAGGAGACCCAGTCCCAGCACTTTACCAATCAAACTGTGACTGACAACGCTTTCCCTTCGTTGCTTTTGAGGAAAATGTTGGACTGTTAATAAGGAATAATGGAAGTGGTGAAAAGGAGTGGGTTGAGGGGTATGACAGAAGGTGAATGTATTTCCCTACTTGGCGTGATCTAATATCGTCGCGAAGGAGACAGGCTTTAAAGTAATGTGATCCATCAGAGTGTAAACCCTGGCGTCTCCTACGTTCGCCCTCACGCCATTTGGGATTAGGGCTGAAAGCCGATATGGGCCCGAAACCGCCTTTTCCCCCTTCCCATTCAAAGACCTCCATATCGGCGAAGGGGGAAGAGACAAAAATCCACCCTCAGGAAAGGGAGAAAAAAGGGGGATGAAAAGGAGGGGGAAAACGGGGGGGTGGTTTCTCTCGCTAACGAACTCGTATCACCCACACTGCACACACTTTTAACAGCCCCCTTCGCCCTACCGTAGCACCCTTAAAGGTCGAGATGAGTAAAGAGGTAGATGAAGGGAAAAAGTGGGGGAATTAAACGAGAAAAATAAGGAACGGGAGGGGGGATTTCCAGGCGTGTCTACGTGGGGAGGTTACTATGTTACGTCCTGAAACTTCACACCCTCGTGACGTCATCAATCTTCGCACCGAGTAGAGATACTAGCAGAGGGGTGCTACAACATAAGAGCATTATTTACACCACCCCATTTCCTACCTACTAGATGAATCATTTTTATAATTAGCTTTTGAACTGTCTGTAATTATGCGAATTGTTCTGTAATTACGTAATGATGAGAAAATGCCCCAATTTGCACCAACTCGCTCTTTCTTCATTGGATTTCATTTTACTTCTACATTCGAAGTTTTCAATTTATCTCTATAGGATTTACCTTATAAAACATTTACCTACTACAATAGTAGGTAATTTTTTTTTTCTAGGTAGAACCAAATTAAGAGAGTATAAAAAAATGACACATTTTGTACTAAAAAAAAGTCAAACAAAGCGACAGCAATACGGTCAACATGTCTTGTCACCAATTTATCTACACCAAGAATGGAGAAATGACGGGATAGCACAGCTTCATTTCCTCCATGAGCTTATAGTTGGATGCGATACGTCAAAAGGAAAGGTCGATGTTTGGCGGAGAAGAACGTCTCTGGCAAAAGAGTTTAAAACGTCGACAACCAAACATCAAGGATTTCAAAACAATCAATGGAAAAATATGGACACGTTTCTCAAAAACATTCATTTATCGTTGCCATCCCAATCCGCGATTGTTTCAGCTCGTTTAAGGCGAAAAGCGAGCCTTGGGTATACTATAGTGTGATTCTCAGATACTATATCTCAGCATAAAAGTATTAGCGTGCTAGCTCGTGGAATACCACGTGTATTTCAAATCTGAAAAGTTATCTGAGATCCTTAGGCAAATGCGCAACTAGCTAGCATGCCCAAAATTTTAAAATTTAAAAAGTGAAGAATTCAAAAAAATTATTTTTTGAATGATGAGAAATTTTAAAATTCTGAACTATTCATGCGCACATTTAATTCATGAATTCCAGCTAATTTTACGACATTAAAATGATGAAAATGAATTGAAAATCTTCACATGTAATTTTTTTCTTAACTACCTTAACTACCTAGTAACATGGTCAGAGAAAAAATGAAAATAGCAGCCGTTTAGGAGTACTCATCCAAGTAAATTTGACCGCATAAGTGCTGCGGTTAGTAGAAAAAAAATCTCACCAATGTCGGAGACACTTAGCGTAAAGGACACGTAGGGACGTGCAAGAGTATACTCTAGAGTATATTATATACTCTACCTATAATAGGTGTATACACCTCATTTGATCTTCTAGCTAACCTGCCCCTTTTGTAGGCCCAAAGAGGCCCCTCCCCTCACCACTGACTTGTCATTTTTGGGATCCACACACTAGGAAACAGATAAGGAGAAATTTTGCCCCAGACGGGTTGATTATTCAGGGAAAAATATGTCAAAAACATTTCTTTAAACCCTAATGGGTCTTCAAAAATTATTTCAAAAGATTTAATTTTCACGGTGTTTTCTGAATCGATGGAGCTGAATTAATAAATGGACGCTAGGTACTCAGTGGCGGTAAAACGGCGAGACAACGGACACATCCGGGGTTAATTGACCTTCCGAGAGAGTCACACCGGTTCCAACACCGGAGCAGCTGTTGGAGAGACTGGTGAGCGGACCCGCCAGGAGATGTGTGGTAGATGTGAAGGACGTGGGATTGTCCCGAACGCGATTCTCATGCGAAGGGTAATTACTGGGTGGTTTACGAAACGAATAAACAAAATGTGTTCTTATTTAATAAGATATTTCGCTCCACCCGAAATCAACGTACGATAAATCCATATCAAAATTAGCGCTTCGCTCCGGCCCGCAGTCTACATCTATGTAACCTGATTGAAAGCGTGCGGAAGTGGGATGGGGTCATAGGTGGTAGGGCGAAAGGGCTCATAAACGTTGATATTGGACCTACTCCGCCAAAACACGACTCGCGAACAATAGACATTGTTAGCTGAGTAGAATCGAAAAAATTATTGAAAAAACAAAACAACTTCTCTCACACGAAATCAAGCTACAGCAAAAATCCAACCCAAATTTGTCGCTTTCCTCCGCCCCGGCAATGCCGCAGTCTACGTCTATGGAACTTGATTGGAAGCAAATGTTGTTGGAAGGGGAGGGATTTTTTTTTTTTTTTTTTTTTTTTTTTTTTTCAAGACAACTACGGCACGTGTCACCGGCTTTTGTCGTACCTCCCCTCCCCACCATCACACCTTTTCACTCTCTACATACTCCCTCCTCCTTTGTCGCGCTTCCCTGCGGAAAAAAGGCGCCGCAATTGCGTGAATGAATGAAAAGGCTCGTTGTTCTATTGTAGGAGTGGTGCTGATGGAAGGGGGGGGGGGGTTCTTTTGAACTGGAGAACACAGACTCCGGACCTACTCCGCGTGTTGACGATCTAATCAGGTTAATGGAAATTCGCTCGGGCGCTAAGTTTTGCCCGTCCGCGAGGTCACTGATGAGCTGATTCGAGAATCAAATTTTGTATAAAATTATATTTATGTATTTAAAAAAAAAATTATACGTCTCAGATCTTATTACCAGATGTTATCTGAGACGTATACGTATACTTAAATATGATTCCATTTTTTAATCTGAGCGGGGTGTCGTTTGCGAAGTATTTTTGGACGTAGAATCCATTGTTGGGAGTCCCCTCATCCATCCTAGCATTATACTTACCAAATTGATCCTTTTATTGCCAGAGCCAGTCATTTGTGAACAGAAACAGGTACTTAGAATGTGAAAACCGGTTTTTGTAGGCAGAAACTTGTTCTCCAAATAGCAGAAACAATGTTTCTGCTGTTCATGTCATGTTGTCACTAAGCAGAAAGACGTTTTTAATCGGTAAAAGTGCTTTAGGAGGGTTTTTCAGAAGACTGCCCACGAGTTCGAGTGAGGTGTCGTTTTCAGTGACATTTTAAACGTGGAATGGATGGGGTCTTTTATCTCTCCCAACATAATGATGGAATTAGGGTTATTACATCGAGAGCAAAACATCGATATGTACATCGATGTCAACATCGGACGTTCAACATCGATGTGAGAAAAACATCGGCCCAAAAACATCGATATAACATCGATATAACATCGATGTTCAATAAATTTAATCGTGAATTTTTTTTCGATCTCCTAAGTATAATTATTTAAATAGCCAGAATTATTTTTATAGTCTCGATTCGTATTGCTTACCATGAAGTCCTAAGGGTAAAAAAATTGATCTTAGACGCACCAGCTCGCTAACGAGATTTTTTTCATTATTAAATTAAGAAATTTTTTGCTTCGAAAAATCTGCCCTTGATTTTCCCTCTATCAAGGGTAGATCCAGCTAGATCGTTCTCGCCTCAGGATTTCGAAATACCATCAGTGTGCACTCCTATTACAATCGATTCAGCGCCTCAAGCTTCCTTTAAAAAAAAGTCACCTTTTGATCTGATTTGAAGACAGAAAACCCAACCACGAACTAAAACATCGATGTTGGGTCCGAAACATCGATGTCCGATAATATCGACTAGCTAAACATCGATGATAAAAACATCGAACATCGGAGCCAAAACATCGATGTTTCGATAACATCGAACATCGATGTTCAACCCTAGATGGAATAATGATTAATATTTATAATATACAGGTCTACTTTTTTAAATAAAAAATTTCAACTCTCGACGTCTATTTCGGATCGGCCGTTTCACCCATCATATTTTTGATCAATTTTTGCGACCCCGGGAAGTTTCGTACCGGTTTCCTGTCAAAATCGGGTGTCGCTTTCTTCCCAAGAGGGGAGCCGGTGATGGTTTTATAATTGGAGCAGGGAGCTACAAAATGACATTCTACAGCCTCCCTCGCCCCAATTTCTAAGTTTGCCCCAGCAGTTGACAGAAATCCCTTGAACGAATTCAACGCTCAAAAAATTTGTAAAGTTTGTTTTACACCACCCTTTGTATTCATTCAAATTGTTAATGATTTTTCTCGTCTAAACCTAAGAGTCATCTTCCAGTTCGTTTTTATTTAAGTACCCATTTTATTTTCATAATATGAAAAGATTATTTTAATAATATTATTTTCATAATATGAAAATTAGGTTTTAGCCAAGTGGTTTTTTAAACTTATCCTAAATTAGTTTTGATTAAATCAAATTAAATAAATAATATTTTAAATATTATAATAAATTTTATTTTTCATGCTTCATCAATTTACTATTTATCATCCTCTCTATAATAATTACATCATCCGGGATGAGAATGGTGGCTGGGAAGAATATTGCCAAAAGCTAGTCATTTTCAAATTTGGCACCACTGTCCTTCTAGTCAGTTTGGTTTATTATTCTTGGAAAGGTCGACGACTCGGATCGGCCTCAAAATTCTACATTATCCGTTTCAAGAGGTCTAGATTCAAAAACCGAAATGACGGTCCGCCGTACCCCGTCCGCTGTCCGAGCCGTTTTGGGCAGTAGGAATTTTTTTAAAAATCTGAAATTTTGACAAGAACACAATTAATTATATAATTAATTACAAAGTTACTCATGCATAGTATTTTTACAAAGTAACACAATTCACATACATAGTATTTTTACTATTTTGTCAATAATTATTCCGAATTAGCTACCCGTCACTTGGTAGATAATAATTTAATTTGGCTTGAAGAAATTGTCCAGCATCACTTCCTTTTAAGAATTCTCCAGCATACTGTGAACAAATGTTTCGTAGGAATTGTGCTGTTCGAAGGAATCAGCTCTGGCGAAGTGTATGGCATCTAGTAATGTTAATTTTTTTGACATTTCACTTGCAACGAGGGAGTTTCCTTCTGGCGTCGCATCAATCACTGAGATTATGTTTCGCTCATTTCGGTTCGATAACGTGATTTCAGCGCCTTGATTATGCCTTGATCGCAAGTTTGGATCGTGGTGGCCAGCAGAAAGACAAAATTTATGTGCTTCCAAGTTTTTGTGAAGATTGTCATGTTGTATGTTGATAAAGAATGCCTATGACGTACTTGTTGGTGCTGAGTAGCTCGTAGCCGATCCCCACGACTGATTTATTCATTTTTGAATAAAACATTGAATGTTTTATTCAGAAAGATGACTCCTTTACTGGTTTTCTAAATTTTACATAGAACACCAGCAAAGGAGTCATCTTTCTGCCCCATTTCCCGGCACACTCTTCTCGTCGGCTTTTGTTTTATTATCAAGGAATATTTATATATTTATGTTATAACAGCTATGTATTCTTGTCGGAGATCGAAAATTCTGATCGGGCTCAAAATATGTCATTTTACGCATCAAGATGACATCTTGGAGCGTAAAATTGTGTTAAACGATTCCAAAAACGAGATGTCCGTACGCCGTCCGGGGCGTTTTGGGCAGTAGGATTTTTTTTAAATCTGAAATTTTGACGAAATACTCGGTTTACTATCTAGTTGTGCCCGCAAGATTTTCATCCCGACCGCCCAACTCAGTAGGGCTTTGTGGGGCTAAAAAGGGGCTACGAGAGGGGTTTTTGAAGGTTCCGGCTATGGAGTTGAGTTACATGTCGTTTTCGAAGTATTTTAAGACGTAGAATCCATTTTTTTGGGATTTCAAACGATCCGATTTCACCGTGGGGATCTGTGGGGCTATAAATGGGCCTTTTGAAGGATGCTAGGAAGTCGAATGAGGTGTCGTTTACCAAGTAATTTTGGACGCATAATCCATTTTTCGGGGCCCCACATCCCTTCTACAAACTTAACAAAAACTTTTTTTAATAATTCAATTAAAAATTTTTTTATAGTATGAAATAATCTACAAATTAATTCTATAATAATATTATAGAATTAATTTGTAGATTATTTCATACTATAAAAAAATTTTTAATTGTACATTTTATGTACGATGTAGCACATTGTAATGCATTGTACATGTACAGATTTCTGTTTCATGGTTAAGATTTGGGTGGAAAATTCTAACTCTTAATTAAAATATTAAATTTGAAAGGCTCCCAGCAGGCCAAGTTTGTACCTTTCATTTCCCTTGCCGCTGTCATTCTACATTTGAAGGAGGATCAGTGGCCTCAATGGTGAAGTTTCGTGATGAATAGGGAGTTTTGAAGGGGGATGACGTTTTGCGATAAGACAAAAAGCTCCCTCAAACGCAGTTTCTCCTTGAAAACCCCTATTGGGGGGGAAGGAGGAGCTAATTACCCGATAAGCCTTTTCGGATTAATAGCGAACGATTTCCCTTCTCCCGTCAAGTGTCGAGGGTTGAAGGTAAATTTGCGGTTTGCGGTTTGGAACAATCAAAAGGGGGGCGAAGGTTCGTGAAAAGGGGAAGGGGAATCACAGTTTGGTATCAGGCTCAATAACAAATGGTTTAGTGTCAATTAAATTGACATGGACAATGGAACAAATGGGTTAGTGGAACAAATTGAACGTGAATTGTTAAAACTTCGCTCTAAGTTAACGACCGACCCTTTAAGTACTTTTTAATAAACCATATCAATAACTCATCATAGCATTAAATTAAAATTTAATCTTGATACATAATTCAAATTGTACGCAAATCAAAATTTAATGATTAACTTTATTGAAAAAGAACAAATTTATAGAAGTGGCGGGAGGGAAAAATAAATAAATAACACAGCTTGAATAAACCCTCAGATCTTCCGAGGCCGTTTTAAAATTTTATTTGTTCCTACTTATTTTACCAAATTTCTACTTTCTCGCCGAAACCCAATCCTTTTCCCCTCACTCCTCCGATGAAATCAAAGGTGCTACCGAAGAATTTATAGATGTTTCCTTCTCTGATCGAACTGAGACTCCTCGAGTCTCTTCGTCGGAAACCTCCCAGCGGGGGAGCCGACCCGGTTGTGTTCACCAGGTAGAAGCCCGTAAAAAAAAAGGAGAATATCCCGGCCTAACGGTGCAGAAGCTTAGGACCGCCCGAGGAGGAGGCGAACGTCGAAGGCACCCGAACAGACCCGAGCCTTCGAAAAGGGTGGGAGAAAATTGACGTAACCCCGAAGAATGAGAAAAGGGCAGACAGAGAAAGCTGAGGACTCGCGAACGCTGAGTCAGATACGTCATCAAATTTAAGAAAACGAATGATCAACATTTGAAAATTAACAAACTACCTAGCCTGAAGCCTCTATGAAATTTGGATCGTCAAAAAAACTGGTTTTCATTCAAGGCTAACAATGCCAAATGTACACCATTCGAAGTACAGTTATTCGGCTCAGATTCTCAAATTTCTTGCTTATAGACCGCTACAATTGCCCCTGCAGCACCACGACACCAAAAACATTACAGCAAATTCCCGAGGTCTAAGGTGTCCACGTCATCGCGGAACACGTACGCACACACACCCTGACAAAATTTAATGTAGATCAAGTTAAAGTTGATCTTCAGCAATAATTAAGCGTTTGGCAATAATCAAACGCATGTCCCCGGTGGGTATCATTTTTCGCGCCAGTCTACATCACCTGTTATTGTGTCTGTCTCACACCGTATCAACGCTTTGGGTCCGCTGCCTCGGGCTTTTTCACACCAATCGAGTTCAGTCACAAATTCGAACGCTTCTGTGAAATCAAATTTAGGGAGTGATATTAGCTCAAAAAGTGCCACTTTTGGTTGATTATTCTTGGAATAATACACCTATGTAATCGCGACGGAGGTCGACGACTCGGATCGGCCTCAAAATTTGACATTATCCGTTTCAAGAGGACTATAGTATAACAACTATATATTGTTGTATATATACATTCTAAATCCGAAATGTCGGTCCGCCGTCCGGGCCGTTTTGGGCATTAAAATTTTTTTTTAACCTGAAATTTTGACAAAATACTTGGTTTACCATCTAGTTGTGCCTGCAAGGTTTTCAGCCCGATCGCCCAAACCCGTGGGGCGCTATGGAGCTAAAATGGGGCTACGGGAGGGTTTTTTGAAGGTTTTTAGCTATGGGATCGAGTTAGGTGTCGTTTTCGAAGTATTTTTGGACGTAGAATCCATTTTTGGGGGTCCCGGAACGATCCGATTTCACTGTGGCGACCTGCAGGGCTTTCATGGGGCTAAAAATGGGATTTTTGAAGGATCCCAGGAGGTAAAATATTTTTCGAATAAAAAATATAGTATTTTTGAAAAAAAAATCTTTTTTTGAAATATAAAACGCTGCAAATTTTACACAAGGGTTTATTATTCTTTGATATACGTTACTTGTGCAGAAATTTAATTCTGTCAATGAAAAAATTTAAAAAAATTTTTTTTTTTGGATTTTTATCTCAAAACAATTTTTTTTTTTAATTTTCTTATTCAAAAATGTGTTTTTTCAAAAATTCTGTATTTTTTACTCGAAAAATATTTAACATCCTGGGATCCTTCAAAAATCCCATTTTTAGCCCCCATGAAAGCCCTATAGATCGCCACAGTGAAATCGGATCGTTCCGGGACCCCAAAAAATGGATTCTACGTCCAAAAATACTTCGAAAACGACACCTAACTCGATCCCATAGCTAAAAGCCTTCAAAAAAACCCTCCCGTAGCCCCATTATAGCCCCATAGCGCCCCACGGGTTTGGGCGATCGGACTGAAAACCTTGCGGGCACAACTAGATGGTAAACCAAGTATTTTGTCAAAATTTCAGATTTTAAAAAAAATTCCTACTGCCCAAAACGGCCTGGACGGCGGACGGCGTACGGCGGACGGCGTACGGCGGACGGACATTTAGGATTTAGAATGTAGACCTCTTGAAACGGATAATGTCAAATTTTGAGCCCGATCGGAGTCGTCGACCCCCGTCGCGAAAACATAGGTGTATTATTCCAAGAATAATAAACCAAAATCCAAAAAAAATTTCTAAGTTTTTTCATTGACAGAATTAAATTTCTGCGCAGGTATCAAAGAATAATAAACCCTTGTGTAAAATTTGCAGCGGTTTTACAAACGTTGTCCCTCAGAAGGAAAGAGCATTTTTTGGAACTTCCAATTTTTTTTTCCTGTTGGATTTCACATTCCCCAGCTTCACATAACTGTTGTGGACGTTCGATAAATCGATACGTCCGAAGTGCATTGAAAAAAGAAATGAAAGAGGAATAAGTTGACTATAGATTACCTATTCGAGCCTTTTCACTAGTGGCCTTCGATTCGAGCGCGCCAACTTTGAAGGGATGGTTCACGCAAACAGCTTTTTTTCACATGGTTTTCAGTGGATAGGTTGAAATCACTTTGGTCCTATTTGAAGTACTGTACTGAAATTTTCACCTGATACTCTTGGATACCTGAACTGCAAAATCTAGTCGGCTCATGCATGCATTGTCATCAGGTAGGTTATGGTGTGGGAAAACGAAAGATTGTATTTTGGAGCAAAGTTTCATAAACTGTCAAATTTAAAAATTTTGACTTATTGATCTGAATCTTCTAGAATTTTTAGAGGACATCATCCAGATTTTCTTCTGATTTTCATAATTGATTTGTTCTTCTGTAAATTTTAGAAAAGGAATCTGAAAAAAAAATATTTGGGAACCCTTATTTTAAGTTTGAAGAATTTCGAGATTTTGTTATAGTGTCTCCTACATGTATCTCAAGTCATTGTCCCCGATTTGACAGAGGCCTATTATAATATGTATTATAACGAACCCGGGTCCGCTGACTCGGGTATTTTTTTCGAGCCTCAAAGTGGGACTCATTGATGTTCGGCAGCTGAGCCCACAGTCAATTTTTTCTGATTAATTTAGAATTTCTGAAGCATCTAAAGCACCATCTGGATCTGACTGCAAACAATACAGATACAAATAGTAGTACAAGGCGCTCCTCTGGCGAGGAATCCGTTTGAACTTAATTTTACGTTTCTTGACGCTTGAAACGAAGCCCTTGGAGGTGTCGTTTCATTCCTGGGGATGTTTCCGTGCAATCTCGTTTAATTATATTTGATCCTGGATGTAAGTCTGATGCCGGGGCTAACTTGGATGATTATGAGACGTCTTGGGGGAGAAGCCTTCCGACCCCCGGGAGGATCCGGTTTAATTGAATAAGAACGCCATGATGTCTCCGTACGGGCTAATCTCGGGGATGGCTCCAGAGGATCTGGTAAAGGGGGGAACGTGACTTAGAGCCGAGTGACGGTATTTCCAAGGTAATTGGATCCAGGGGGGGGATGTAAGGGGCTGTGGAAGGGTTGTAAACTTGTAAGACCTTGTTCCCTGCCTTGAGGTAGAAGTTAATATCCTAAAAACGCCTGGGGTAGGTAAGCCTATTGCTTCTTGGAGGGTGTTTCCGTCCATTTCACAGAAGCTACGTGCATTTAAAGTTGAGCATTAGGAGGATTTTCAGGTGATTTGAATTGTTGTAACCACACTTTCAAACGCAGCAAGGGTCTTGCTCCGATCAAGTCCATGAAGTATCCAAACATCTGAACCCAGAATCTCTCGCACTTCAAACATTCTGGACGTGTATGGATGGCCCAAATGGAGTTCAAGAAGTGTTTGAATATCCAGGATCCATTAACACGAGGCACCGCCGTGATTCTCTAGGATGTCTGGGTTGGGCCAAAATCAAGTCGAAGATGTGTTTTAATCTTCAGATTTCATTAATGCCAAGCATCGACTTGAGCAATCGGACACCTGGATTTTGCTAGAGTCAAGTCCAAGATGTGTCTGCTTTTCCATGGCAATCGTGCACGATCCATTAGTGCCAGGTACCAGCTTGAGTCTCCAATATTTCTGGGTTTTGCCAGAATCAAGTCCAAGAATTGGTCGCATAACCAGGATCTATTCGAATAACCCCTTGAGTCTCTGGAACGTCTTGTTTTGTCCAGAATCAAATCAAACGAGTGCCTGAATGCAAATGATTTGTTAACGCCAAGCACCAACTTGAGGAACTGCTATAGCATTCTAAAGAATCAAGTCCAAGAATTGTCAGAATAACCAGGATCCATTAACCACCACCTTGAGTCTCTGGGACGTCTAGGTTTTGTCAGAATCAAGTCAAAGTCTGAATCCAAACGATTCGTTAACACCAAGCACCAACTTCGGAACTGGGACACCTTGATTTTGCTGGAATCAAGACCTAGAAGTGGTCAAACCTGCAGGATTCGCCTTGAGCATCCAAAATGATTGGATTTCGCCAGACTTCGTTTTCAACTGCCACGGATATTGAGGGTGTCAGAATCATAAGCAAAATGAGTATGGTTCATTGGGCTTCATTGATGCTAGACGTCATCTCGCTTCTTCTAGGACCGAATCAATTCCAAGAAGTGTTCTGTTCTTGGGGGACAGAAGACCCTGCTGGATTGTCATGGATGTGCTTGTGTTGGCAAAATAATGCTTGAAGTGTTGTAATCTCCAGGATTCATTGATGCAAGGCACTGGATTGAGTCTGCTTTTGGTCGGAATCAATTCCATAATGCACGTTGAGGATGCTAGCGAGCAAGATGGCTATAGCCGTATATTATAATATGGAAATCATTAAATGATGGAGACTCATTTGAATTGATTCAAATGAGTCTCCTGTTCTGGGACAGAAGACTGCGCTGAATTGTCCTAGAAGTGAATTACAGCTTTGAAGTGGTCAAATCTCTGGGATTCACCGATCCCAGGCCTTGATACATTTGGGTGTTCAGGTATTGTCACATCAAAAGCAAAACTCTTCGTGTTCTCCAACATTGGAAGACCCATCCGCATCGTTGTGGAATTGTGTGTGCCAGACTCTAGTTTAAGAATTGTAAGATCTTGAATATTATAATAATACGAATAATTCGTCTTGGATGTGGGTTAACTGGGCTTGTTAGGATTGCCAAAATTAAATTTGAAGCATTAAAATCTTCAGGGTTTATGCTGGCACCGATTCTCCTGGACGCCTGGCAATTGCCATGCGTTGCATTCCAAGGGACGTCTAAGTTCTCCAAGAACGGAAGATCCACCGTAGTGTCCCGTTGATGCACGCCGGTGGCGCAAAACCCTGCACAGCCTGCTCTTTAGCGCACTTCCCTTTGTGGGTGATAATGAACGAGCGAACACCCCAATTACATCAATTTATCCCCCGAAACAAAAAGCCCAATCTCTCAAGTGAAAATGATTCCTCTGCTCCGAATAAGGGAAAGAAAATCATTCGGGATGGAGTTTCAAAATTAATGACCTCCCCAATAAGGGTGCACTTTTACGCTCCTAAGACGTCACATCCCCCAAAAAAGGGGGAAAACTCCCAACCCGGTGAAATCCCTCATTTGTTCGCTGCTTTCCGCCGTCTTCTTCACTTTCATCAATTCTTCAAGACTCTCTTTTCCCCCTTCGCCTTCAAAGAAGTCGTTTTATAAATAAAGATCTCCTTTAAAGGCGGAATCTTGTAGTTTTCTACGAGGCAAAAATTTCCAAAGTGGAAGAGTTTCCACTTGAAGTGCATTATCCTTTTTTATTATTTAAGGATTTGTTTTATCCACACTTCTTACTCACTTTATGTTGAAGCTTGAGCTTTGATGCACATAGTCTGTTAGGTTGGCAGCAAAGTCTCGCGTGTTTTGTTTCGCTTGAGCTCCACGTCCTTGTTTCGCTCCCCTCTTTCTGCAAGGGAGAGAATGGCGAACTATTTTTGGACGACAGGCGGCGATGTTTACGAGAAAGGAGCAGCAAGGTGTGACGGGGGTGGAAGAGTAGGCACCTGTTGAATTCATTCAGGAAGAGGGGGGAAAAAGGGTGGATTCCCCTCCTTGCTCGACCCTGGGGATTGCAAAGGGTGGATTAACCCCCCAAGTCTGTTGTCAACCCCTCCTCGCGCCGTTATTGATCGGCAGGCGTTCATTCAAGTCTAGGATCCCCCCCTTAGAGTAATGGCCCGGTCCGAGCTGGATACGGAGGACAATCAGAGGGCAGGAAACATCGTGGAGAATCCAACTGTTCTTGGTTGTCGCTCTAACAAGCTCAAAAGGGCAAAAAATGATACGATCCCAACGTGGCAGGCCCTTGATCGGCTTTGTTGTTAATCCCAAAATTTGGGCCCGTTAGTTTAGGCAATCCTGAGTGGGCCTTTCTTTGTTGGAGAACCCAACATGTCTTGTAGTTGATCCTGACACCAACCAAATGATGCAGGGAATGCTGAATCGTGCAGATGTGGACTTCATGATGCCCGATACTGCACGACGATTTTAATGTGGATCTTCAATTCTCAAGAACTCCTACACTTCTTGGACATCATCCTGATAATAACCTGACACAAAAATGGCCCATAGAATGCTAAATCCTGGAGATATGGAATTCGTGGATTTCATTGTAATGATCCCAAAGCTTACTCAAGTTTTACTGTGGGGTTATGATTCTTGGACAACTCAATACTTCTTGGAATTCATGCTGGCAATAACCTGCCGAAAAAATGGCCCATATAGTGCCAAATCCTGGAGATTTGAAATTTGTGGATTTCATGCTAATAATGATCTCAAAGCTTACTCAAGTTTTACTATGGATCTATGATTCTTGGGGAACTCAACACTTCTTGGAATTCATGCTGGCAATAACCTGACGCAATAAAACCCCAAAGAGTTCCTTTATCGTGGAGATTTGGATTTCGTGGATTTCATCAATTCTAATGATCCGAAAGCTTACTCAAGTTCTACTATGGGCCTACGATTCTTGGAGAACTCAACTCTTCTTGCACTTCATCCTGACAGTAACCTGATGCAAAAGTGGCTCAGACTCTGAGCCTCAGAGAATGCAGAAATGTGGAGATTTGGAATTCGTGGATTTAATTTTAAGGCTAGGTGAGGATTTCCGGAGAGGATTGCCTGTTCAGTCCATCTTCTCTGGCCGGCCGGAGCGTGTGTAGGTACCAGAATTGCCTTCAGTTGAGGCGGACTGCGCAGGCCGCCAGACCTTTCCAAATTTTGGAAAGGCCACCTCATGAGGCCGCAGGCCGCCTGAACAGTCCGCCGGAACTAAACCCCTTTCTTCACGTGTGGAGGGGGTTGGCCTCAAGGCCGGTATGGTGTCGTTAGGACTGTGCAGTTTTCCTCACAGGTTTGCGGAAGGGACATCATTACTACTGTGGAGTTTTCCTCACAGACTTGCGAGTGCCGTGTGGACGCTCCTTCCGGCTTCGGCAAACCTCTGAGGATTTCCTCAACGTGTGTACCTAGCCTAATGATCCTCAAACTTACTCAAGTTTTACTATGGGTCTATGATTTTTGGAGAACTCTACGCTTCTTGAACATCATTCTGGCAATAATTTGGCGCAAAAATGGCCCAGAGAGTGCCAAATCCTGGAGATTTGGAATTCGTGGATTTCATTTTAGTGATCTCATAGCTTACTCAAGTTTTACTGTGGATCTACGATTCTTGGAGCACTCGACACTCTCTGATCTTGCAATCCCGACGTCCTGGAGATTTCGTCGACTTCAATCTGTTGGATCCCTCACCAAGATAACACGACCCCCACGAGACGAAAACACCCGAAGCGGGTTGTGTCTTGATGACTGGGGGAGGACCTTCCCTGACTTAATTACCTCTTTTCTAACTAATTGCCTTACAATGGGCTTTGTGTTCACCCTCTAACCCAAACGGGATACACCAGTTCGGAGGCCCATGTTCTACAACCTCATTGTTCCGGGTAATTGCTTTTCACGCACGTGGACCCCCAATGAGTGCGGGTCAGTCATGGGAGCGTAAAACAAGTGATTCAATAATTTCCAACTTTAAAAAGAAAATTTCTAAATTTGAAAAATTATTTTACTTGTTTTTAATTGCACTTTCTTCAAAACCCCTGATCACAAACTATTATCACTCAATTTCCTATCGTTGTAAAAAATTAATTAATGAAATTCCGTATTTATTTTTCAAAATCTCTATTATTTTCTCATTTTATCGTTTAATGATGAAAATATACCAGTTAAATAAAAAAACCTCCAAAATATACCAGTTAAATAAATAAAAGAATTTTAATTGGATAGGTTGTGGTTGGCGGTGAAAATAAGGCGAGGCATCTCGGTGTTCGTTCGTATGAGTCAACCTGAGCCTTTCGCTCCTGTTAGCGTTTAATTAACAATGCAAATTCCATGAGAAAAGATAGCCATCTCTCCCGTGGTAAAAAAACCGTAGACTCGAAATTAAATAATTAAAAAGCTCCGTAATTTCCCGCTCGTTCGAGTCCACTTCCGTGATTTCACGTCTGACCTATTTTTCTCCGTGGCGAGTTGTATTTTGTTTTTATTATTATTTTTTTTTTTTTTTTTACGCTGGGGGAAATTTCTGTGAAGCCGTCGGAGGCTCATTCGGGTTTGGTAATAAACGTTGTAACAACACCGATAACGGGGGAAACCTTATCGATGACCCCAAAACCTATTACGCGTGAAGCCTGACAAAATTCGGTGGTTCGGAAAGGGGACGAGTTGATTGGGCTGCAAGCTGATATCTTGTGCATGACAACCTCCCCACAAGAAAAGAAATACAAATAATTTCTGGGGGTTTCCGTTCCCTCAAACAAGTGTCTGGTCGTTCATAACCGGTTATTGCTCGCTGAAAGCTGGGGTTTCTTCCTCTAAACCGGTTGCTGTTCCTTCAAAACTGGTTTTCTGCACCTTGAAAACCAGTTTTGGTTGCTTCAAAACTGGTTTGTGCTCTTTCAAAACTTTTATCTGCTCCCTCAAAACCGGTTTCTACTCATTCAAATCCAATTCGTGTTACGTCAAACCAGTGTCTGCTTCCTCAAAACCGGTTTCTGCTCATTCAAACCGGCTCTTCAAATCCAGTTCCTGTTACCTCAAACTAGTGTCTGCTTTCTTAAAACCGGTTTCTGCTCCTTCAAAAATGAAAAAATAATAATATTTATGGTTTTAATTACATTTCTTTCCTTAACGCGGACAGCATTTTTTCCTCAAAAGCGAAAAAAAAAAAAAATAAGAGGCTCACAAGGCCTCACAAAAACTTTCAAGAGGGCCATAAAAAACCTGATGAAGGAAAGGGGGTCTTTACGAGTGGAGACACCTGTTGAATTCTGTCGGCTTTGGGGAGTTGAACGTTTTCTCAGACCAACTCCGAACGAACTCCGAAAGATTTGTAGATTTGTTCAAAATGAGTCGTTCGAGCGGTGTTAATTTTTTGTCCCGAGGCGCCTGGTCAGCGGATTTCTTTGTTCAACCTTCGCGGTGACCTCGTCGTCCGGCCTTCGGTTTGTGCTGAAGTCAGCGGTCGAAACGTGCTTGTTCAGCCGGCCTCTTCCCCCTTCTCTTGTTCCCTTCGCAAAACTCCTCATCAGCACTGCCAAGTGTTGGCGGAATTGAAAGAAAAAGTCACCCATCCGAGTCAACATAACGACGCATAACGACGCAGCTGACTTTTCCCCGTTTGAAATTTGTTCTGATGAACCGCCGCTCATAAAAAGTTGGAAAAGGCGCCAAAATGTAGGATATACTCGTAATCACTCGGGCAAAACCCCTGAAAGACGTGTAGTTTTTACGTTATATGCGGAAATAGTTCATTCTTTAAGTTGCTCAAATTGGTCCTTTTACGTTTCAACTCGGAAAGAAAATTACGAGTTACTAAAACAGTTATAACTTGTTGTATAAACAGTTATAACCCTATAGGGTGGAATGGGGCAACTTTGATCCCCTACTGGCTTTCCTTTGAAAAACGCTATTTTGACCTATTTTTTTTTTTTTTTTAAATGAGTAGCTTGTTTTAAGTAGATTATGATGCGCATTTAAAGTTACACAAGTTTTAGTTCTCATGGTTGTAAACTATGTTTTTAAAAATTCCAACCGACTTCCGCATTTGCCCCGTGGTGCACCAATCGGGGCAAATGTGGCAACGGCCAGCGAAACCCGTAAAAACCTCAAGATGCGTTATAATTAATGGGGTAACGAAATCCACTTCAGGACGAACAAAACGCTTTTTTTTCTCGTACACTTTTTCATGTGCAAAATAAACTTTTCTGCGCCAGCTGGGAACAAGGTCATTTCTCAAATGACTTTCTTGCGTGAATAGTTTGCACTAGAGGCCTGATTTCGCAGCTGGAACCTGGAATCATGAATCATACTTAACGTAAAAAATAGGAAAAAAACTAATCCTGGCCAACTGTAATAATGGGCAGGGTGTTGGAGTAAATGCAAGCTATTTCGACCCAATTCGCATTTACCCCATACTGGAATTTGGCTTGCAAGTGTCTTCTCGATCCAAACCGGTTCGTCTCCTTCATAATCTGTTTCTGCTCATTTAAAACCGGCTTCCCCTCCTTCAAACAAGTAGCTGCTTGCTATTAACCGGCTCTGCTCCCCCCAAACCGGTTTCTGCTCACTTCAAAACTGATCCTTCTCCCTCAAAACTGGTTCATCTTCTTCAAAATGTGCTCTTCTTCCTCAAAACTGGTCTTTGTTCCCTCAATCAAGTATCTAGCTCGAACCAAAAGGGCTCGTCTCCCTCAAAACCTGTTTCTGCTCATTTAAAACCGGTTTCTGTTCTCTCAAACAAGTAGCTGATCTCTCAAAGCCGGGTCTGCACCCCTAAAGCTGGTTTCTGCTCACTCTACCCAGGCCGCTCACGTTTTAATTGTTGATCCTTAGTAATTTTGGCATTTGTGTCAAAACAGCAAAATCGTTATTTAAAAAAAAAAATTGTTTTCGTTATTTTTTGCTATTTTGAGAATAATATTCTCTATATAATAATACTATTATCTTTCTTTCTATTTTTTCCTCATGCTTGAACCATCAATGTTCAACAACACACAAGAAACCGTGTGAACGTGTGATGTTCCCACACGGTTGCTTTCACCGCCGCGTTGATAAATATCCTCTTTTTCCAAGGTCCTTTCACTATTTCGCTTGTAACGTCTAAACAAAGCGTTTTTAGGGTATTAGCCGGATGGAATGTTTGTACACCATTGGGTTGGTAGATTAAATTTCCCTAATTTTTGGCGTTTTCCCTCCAATTATTTTACGACCAATAGTTACCAAAGTTGTGGGACAATTTTCATAATGAGCAAACGCCTGTTTTTGGACACATTGCTTGTCAAGTGAGACGGTGAAAATCGCTATAACCGTCCCAAAATGATTTCATTTCAGTCGTTTAAATATTTACACTTAATCGTAAAAATTACGCAAGATTTTATATTGTAATCTTCTAAATATTTCACGCGTCCCCCTCTTGAAAAATGTTCGAAAATCAATATTTGGGCGGGTGGATCGGGGAAGGAATTTCCACCCTCCCTTTATGGCCTCCTCTTATTAACCACTTGTTGCTCCCTTGTTTGCTAATTTCGGGAAAATAACCCCCCTCCTACCAGTGCAAACATTTTACCGCGCAGACTTCGTATTAATGAACGCTGCAAGACTAATTGTTAGGTGTGCTGAACAAACTATGTAGCTCGTGAATACGCGGCTTTTAGCCTCAGACGATCGCACTCTCCCTTACTGTTTCAATTTTGTCAAATTATTTGTTTGCATCCAGTTTTTATGCCCGTTTCCATTTCGGCATCGTGTCCTCTTCCGTCAATACAACGTCCGCGAACCATTCGGAATGAGAAATACGCGGTGCTAAGCTTTTACCGGTCTTGAAGGAGGGGTTGTCCCCATCCCTCGTTATTATCACCTTCCACACTTTTCCCCTCTGAACCCCCCATCCTTTCATTACGTGCGTTTTTTTTTTTTTTTTTTTTTTTTTTTAGCCGGAATAGGAAATTTTTCTTTTGCCAGACTTTTTTTGTTTGCGGCGTTAAATATTAGCTTCACTAGGGTTAATGAGCTCTATCATCAATGATGGGGGACCTTTCAGAAAGATTTATCTTTTTTTGCTTCTTTGTTGATGAATTTTCTTTTTCTCTTTTTTCAGGATTATGTGCTTCACGTCAACCATTAGATGAGCGGGGTAAGAGCTTTCTCTTTAAATGGATTTTTTTCTATTCATCATTTTCAAATTTTTTCACTTTTGGTTGATTTCTTGAAATAATAGATACACCTTTGAATTCGCGACGGGGGTCGGAAATTGGTCTCAAAATTTGACATTATCCGTTTCAAGACACGAAGATTTCAAAAACCCAATGTCCGTCCGCCGTCCGAGCCGTTTTGTGCAGTAGGAATTTTACTAAAAATCTGAAATTTTGACAAAATACTCGGATTACCATCTAGTTGTGTCCCAAACCCTTGGGGCTAAAATGGGACTACGGGAGGGGCTTTTGAAGGGTTTCGGCCATGAGTTCGAGTTAGGTGTCGTTTTTGAAGTATTTTTCGACGTAGAATCCATTTCCGGGGGTCCCAGAATGATTCGATTTCACCGTGGGGATCTACCTATGAGGCTTGCTTGGGGCAACAATGTGATTTTTTAAGGATCCCAGAAATTCGACCAAGGTGTCGCTTTCCGAGTAATTTTGGACGCATAATAATTATTCATTTCTCGAGGTCCCACTACTGTCCAACAGTGTAGGTACAGAATTTTTTTTCTAAAATATTTTCTCAATGACTGAACTTTTTTTCTTTTTTTTTTCACAATTTTTCAAAGAATAATAAACCCTCGTGTAAAATATGCAGCTTTTTTTCATCTTTTGTGTCTGTTTTTTATTCTTTCTAGTTTTGATGACAAAAGCTTTTGTGAAAAAGAAGATTTTGAATGACGGCGGTAAAATGTACCTACGGTTTGGATTAGTATACTATTGGATTAGTATACTTCACGGCATAGCTAGAGCGCTCTGACTTCGCAAAACGTTGTGCATCTGCACGGAGCTACCCTCTCCCACTCGGTCCGTTTGGTCGACCGGCGCATGCGCCGTGGGGGATTTGTTAAGAGACCGTTGTTCCAGCAAGCCGACCACCCGAAAAGTTGACCGCTACCTGCGTTCCAGCACTCATCGCTGGTTGAACCGCGGTCCGACCGAAACGGACCGCTCTCCGAGGAGCGGTTCGTGAGTGGTCAGGAAGGAAACCCTTAGATATTGAAACCTCTCGCGTAACCTTCTCATTCCAGTTTAATTTTTCACCGTTGCACATCTCTCCTCCCGGAGGGGTCCTCCGTCTCCGTTCTCGTTTTCCTCTTCGTCGTTGTTTACAGCAAATGGATTTGTAGGTTTTGAATGACTTGGAAGACTTACCATTTATTAATGAAGCTGGGTAGAGGCTCTGTTATTTTCTAACAACTGGACTATTTTCTAAGGAGCTGGAGGAAATAATTTCCTGAATTCGTAATTTTTATTGTAATTCGTAATAATTATTGCAATTCAGGACGAAGTTCTTTTCCAACAATCCAGGCCCAAAAATGAACATTTTTTGGAAAGCGCACTCCCTTCCTACAGTTTAGATGTATAGTACCTACTTTTTTATTAGTATAGTATTCGCATGGTAGGGGCGGGTCCAAGATAGCCCCCCCCCCCCCCCCCCCGCGTGAAATTCAGTGTGCATTTGTGTTTGCATTTGAAATTCCATCCCGTTTTCAAAACCTGAAACTATTTAATATTATTCCAATATTACGTTGGTTTTCGGTGGCCTCCGTCATTATTCAATAGTTAGTAGTTTTTACTGGGTTGAGTTCAATAAGGCCAAACTGCTTCTAACTCCGTTTACACATTTCCCGACGTTTCAAAAACATGGTAGCTTTCATCATCAGGGGGGGACCTGGGAACAATTACAAACAAGGGGTTACGGGTTAGGCATAACCCACTACCTAACTACAAGACCCTTATTATATTTAATAAAAATAAAATAAAATTTATTTTATAAAATAAATCTATCGTCTATCATTCTCATGAGGATGATGAGAAACGAAAAATGATGCCGAAAGTGAAAAAAAAGAGTGGGGAAAAAATGTCAAAGAAATGAAATGCAGGAAATTATATAGAGGTATAAAAAATATAAGAGAATGAAAATGAATGAAAAAATCAATGAATAAAAATAAATTGACCATGAAAAAATTAGACGACTTCTGTCTAATTTTTTTTAAATTAATTTATTTATTTACCTATTTATTTATTTATTTTTGTGTGGTCAACTTTAATAGTAGTATATATTTGATACTATTAGACAAAAATAAAATGATAATAAGGTGAAAACTGGGCCTAAAATCAATAGCAATTCATGAATACATCATCACGATTTTCGATTTTTAAGAGAAACGTAGTCATCCTCCACAACGTTGTTTGTTGGTGATACTTGAACATACGTGCACGTAAATTGAAAAATATGAGAATAGAGGGGGTGGTTCTACCGTTTTTCTGAATTATCGCTTTCGCATGCAGATGGTGATGTTGACCGTTTCAATGAATGTGGGAGCAAAAGTTGTTGAGATACAGTTAAATATTATTTGACCGACCCTCAACAGTTTTCCATTCAATTTTATATTAAACCGATTTTAATGAAAATGGCCTCAACGCGTTCGACAACATTTACTCTCATCAATCCCCGAATAACCATAGGTACCCATGTGAGAAACCGAAGAATAAGCAATTAACGACTTGATAAACATAACAAACCAAATAAATCTTTTTTTTTTTTCAGTTGCTTCATTGTGTAATTTCAGAAAATTTCGAATTTAATGCAATTTCGAGCCGTAGGATTTTTTTCTGAAATTTTGAAAATGTATTCGGGTTTCCTTCAAAGTTAATAGGGAGCAGGTCGTGGCTCTGTGGGGCTAAACAGGGGTCACAGGAGGGTTTTTCAAAGGAAGTCGAGTGGGGGGGGGGGGGGGGGGGGTTCGAAGTGTTTCTGGACGTACAATCCATTTTCGTGGGTCTCAGACGAATGCGGGAATTCTCTATTAAATAGAAACAAATATATACAGAAGTATATACCAGCTCTTTGCCTTATTCATAAATGATCTGGTGGAGGCCCTGCCTTGTGGGATGAGAGTTGGCGCGGTTGCTGTGCGGGCGTTGATGTATGCTGATGACGTTGTCATTCTGGCTGAGTCGGCTTCGGAGATGCGGCGAAATATTGCTGGACTGCAGGGATATTGTGATCAGTGGAGCTTGACGGTAAACTTGGATAAATCCAAGATGATGATTTTCCGTCGAGGTGGGAGACTCAGTGCCAGCGATGTCTTTACGCTGAATGGGGGACCAGTGGAGGTTGTTGGAGAGTACAAATATCTTGGTGTCACTCTGACGCAGAAACTGTCTTTCGCCCGGCATTTTACTGAGCGTGCAGCCGCGGCAAAGCTCGGAATGAACAGCATATATAAGTCTTTCTTTGGCCGAAACTCAGTGCCTGTGGATGCCAAGTTCAAGGTATTCAATGCTGTGGCGAGGGCCGTGCTGTGCTATGCTGCACAGGTGACGGGACTCTTTCCATCCAACGCTCTTGAGCAGGTTCAGCGGCGCTTCGTCAAGATGATATTTGGCCTGCCTCGTAACACCCCCAACTATTTTGTTTACCTTGAGTCTGGCGCAGACCCGATCTACCATTATACTCTCTCACTAGCCGGAAATTATATATTGAAGGTGCTGAAGATGCCAATTCATCGTCTCCCTCGGTTGGTGGCTCACGAGGTGGTCCGAAGGAGGGTCAGCTGGTATAAGGCCCTCATGGATGTTGCCTCGAGCTATGGTTGTGAGTTTGCCGGTGACATAACCGACCTGAGAACTTGGAAGACACAAATGGAGGCCCTTGTGGAGGGTATTCGCATGCGCTGGAGGGGCAATATGAGGGCACGTGCTGAGCAGTCTCGGAACCCTCTGTACCCGAGTTTGAATCTGGACACCCGTACGGCGGATCTGCGTGGGGAGAAGCAGGAGTGCCCAGTGTGGGTTCTTCGCTGGGTTTTACGCCTGAGAGGAGCGCTCCTCGGCTGAATGACGGCGTCTATGTGCGATCGGATTCCCCACGCCGACTGTGCTCCATGTGTAACTACGGCGTTGAGGAGGACATAATACACTTTTTCGGTGTCTGCCCTATTCTGGCCGAGTTCAGGCTGCGTTTCCTTGGCTGTGGTTTGTTGTCGGTTGGCAGGATGATTGAACTACTGGATGGTAGGGATAGTTGGTTGAATGTAGCGCGATTCAGTTATTATGCATGGAAGTATAGGAGTCAATTAGTGGCCGAGTTCAATTGGAGCGACTGAAAGTATTTGCTGGATTATCAGGTGGACTTATGTTAATGTAAATAATCATATTATGAGATTATGCTGATACAATAGGACGGCCCTTTTGCCCGCTCCCGGCAGACGGACAAAATGTCCATTGCCGTATCATGTTTTGTTAGGTGTTTACTTAATAATTAAGTAAATTATTTACATTGTGTAAGCACTCACTTAAAAATTGAATTGTGTACAAATAAATGTAGTTTTTGGATTGTTTTCGGTGAGTGAGTGCTTAATTGTTTGTTTCAATAAACATGTTTTCTCTCTCTCTCTCTCTCTCTCTCTCTCTCTCTCTCTCTCTCTCTCTCTCAGAAGTATAATATACTTTATATTATACACTCGACAAGTTTTGACGGCAAAAGCCGGGTTTTAGCGAGCCGAAACCGATTTTTAGTGAAAAAGAAAAACCGGTTTTTAACTAACAGAAATGATTTTGGACTAGAGAACCTGACTCTGTAGCAGCCGAAACAGGTTTTCAGCAAGAAAAAGCAGGTTTTCAGTGAGTATTATCAAGTTTAGTGAGTAGAAACCGGTTTTTACCTTTTCAAGTGGTTTTAACGGAGTTTTTGAAGTACTTACGAGGAGGTAGTATGAGGTATCGTTTGAGAAGCAATTTTTTAGACAAATTTTTTTTGTAATCTGAAATTTTGACAGAATTTTCCAGTCCAGCTTTAGCCCACCGTGAGGCTCTTTGGGGGGGGGGGGGGGGGGGGGGGGGGTCGAGAGCGTTTGTAAGGGGAGGGACGAACATTTGGACCAGGAAACCACCCCTGGCTTTACTTCTCCCTTCTGGAGATAATCTGGAACATGAAAGTAAACAGAGGGTGTTGAGATGGGGAGTGAGATGAGTTCATACCCAAGAAACACTCTAGAGGGGGGAATTATGGAAACGGCGCTGTTAGCTCAATTAACAAACCGCAAGGCCGTTCATATTAATGTGGCTCGTGAATGTTTAAAAAAACGTCTATTTGAACGCTAATGCACTTCATACTGGAAGATCCATGAAGGACGCTCAATGTTCCGAATTGGCGCCAACAAACACTCCAAACGGCAATTGACTGAACCCACTCGGTGCCTGTTCAAATATTGTGCCTACGTGAGCCAAATATTGTTGAGCGAGTTGAACAATCGAGCAAATTTGAGCTCCAATCGGATTCTGCGTCCAAAATCGATGCGAAAACAACACTCAGAAAATTCTGCTTCTAACTGAAATTTTGTTCTTTTTGGTCATTTTTCTTTTTGATTTTAACTGTACTGTACGATGTACCCCTTGAAAAAATTGCGGGGGGGGGGGGGATACTGAGACATTTCTGCTGCCAACCGCACTGCCCTACGTGCAATAGCCGATTTTTGGCTGAATTTCGAAGTTTCGATTTTTTCATTTACTTCTTTAAAATCTCAAAAATTGGCTGTTTGGCTGGGCGGCGCACAGTGCTTTTTTTCGCCAATCTAGCTGGACAAAACTCTAATTACAAGACAAAAAATTCGTTGCAACGCTGAAAATATGTGTTTTGGCAGTAAATATGATTACTAGGTTCCAGAGTCGATTGAAGCCATTCTCAGACCCCAAAGATGCTTGAATAAGCTATAAAATAACGATTTTTCGGTAAAAATTCCTCAAAAATTGTTATTATTTTACTGCAATCTCTTGTCATACAACTTGTCAGTCTAAATGTTATTGAAAGAATTTTTGGATGGTTGTTGGTTTGGATGGTGTTGTTCATGTCGTGACCAACCAACACCATCTAAACCACGACCATCGCGACACGATGAACAATTTGAAGTTACTATTATCTACTTCTCATAGCCGTAACGCTTATCAATTCATTAAAACATTCACATATTTTTATCCCCGTACTTCAGCACTTTCCACCATTTCAAAACACGCAAAAATGCGAAAACATTCAACTTCAAAACGCTGTATCTCGTAAACCTGCAGGTTCCTGCAGCTCAATTTGGTCCAGTCCCATCCAGAAATAACTCAAGTTTAACGTGGTAAAAAGATCCGGTTGAACCGAGGTGGACCTCAGAACTTGCAGTCCAATAACTATAGCTCTAACGACGTTTTTCGCTAAAAAAAACGCAAATACTTAAAAAATATCGTAAATTCCAAAAATTTCATAGAACCAAAATTTTTCAATGAGTTGGTACTCGAATAATGTACAACTTCACTTGAAAAATTGTCGGAAGACCCAAGGCAAAGCGGCCGGTGAATCTCTTGCAGTTGAATGAACATGTTAATAAGATCGGCTTTAGCCAGTCTATGAGTGGGGTTTCATCTCCTCTTAACAATGCATGATATGACACGATTCTGTGCCTTCTGAGCCTTTCTCCTTTGTTTCTTACCTTGCCAACTATCTATGAAGAGACTCCAATAGTTATTTTGAAGAAGAAAAGAACTTTTTTTGGACTTTTGTCCAGCTAGATTGGCGAAAAAAAGCACTGTGCGGCGTTTAACGCGGAAATGCGCTAAAATACCGCCTGACCTTTGTCAAGTCGTTAAATGAAGCGGTCTGGTCTGAACCATCGTGAATGTTCGGGAATAGCCCAAAAAATGACGAAAACAACGCTGCGAAAATTGAAGACATTTTGACATTCCCGCGACAACCGCTCTGTTCTATCAGCCACAGTACTACACCCGATTTTTGTAGATTTTTCCATGTTTTGCTGACGACATTTTAGGGATTTTTTTTTAATGGATAGAAGTCTTCAAAAACGCAAAAAAGTAAACTCAAAACTCTGAGAGCACGGTATTGTGAATGACATTTAAATCTCGAGCGGGAACTACGTCTCTTCGGCTCCAATTGGTTTGATTTGAACGCATCCAAGGCCGCGTTATCACTTGCCAATAAGAAGCTGGTTTCTGTATATGGTGAAGTCTGGATATTGGATCAATTATTATAATTGATCCAATATCCAGACTTCACCATATACAGATCTATAATCTATAATAGATTTAAGTGGTTCTGGCAAATAGTAGCAATAGCCGAAATTTGGTAGAAAGCTAAATTAGAGAGATTTACTTAGCGTATTTGAAAGTTTTGGTATTCTCTGAACGCAGAATCAGATTCTCCACAACATTCCATTTTTATTGAGGGACCCATTTTCAACCTACAGATATTAAATTAAGAAAAATGAATTCCACTCTTTGGGCAAAGTTGGAATAAACGGCATTTTTTACCATACCAGTTGACCGATTTAAAAAGTTATGGTGCTCATTCGATGGAGAATTTAATTCTCTTCAAGTTTGTATATTATGACGTTTTCGCTTAGAATTACCGTATTAATATTACCAAGAAAAACGACAACAAATCCCAAAATTTTGAAGTTTTCAGTCTGCCAAAAGCAGAATCGATACTTCTTCAAAATTTGAAGAAGAATGAAATTCTTCTTCGAAATTTAATTTCGAAACGAGCCAGAGTGCATTTACTAGAAACTTCAAATGACTTGACAACAATGTACCTAATTAAATCGTATAGTTTCTTTCTAATAACAGTTACTAACTACCTATATCTTTCATATTGTCAAAATTTCTTTCAATAATTGAAAAATAAATAAGACTATTAATTGTCTTATATTTATTATTGTTGTCAACGTCTTGATTGTCGAAAATTTTCCTTCAAAATGAAAAGAATCGGGCCGATTTTGGAAATTTTTAATCAATTCTCCGATGCATCGGGGGTCAAAAAAAATATCCATAAAAAAATTTATTAAAACTTTTTTTAATCGATTCATTTTAGAATCGATACTTTTTGACATCCCTAATAGACTTTGGTAACTGGTTTAACGTTGTTTTCTTATTCAGGTTTTTGTTTTTATTAATTTTTTCTTTCAATATTTTTTCACAAATTCGTAACTTTTTTAAATAATTTACTTTTATTTATTTTTTTTATTTTTTTACGTTAAATGTAAAATGTTGTTGATTTTCCGGCGTTTGATAGTTTTGGCTTCACTTTTATTGCTGTTTTGAAGCCCTTTAAAAAAAATAGTCTCTAAAATATCCTTTTTTCCGTCAAAATGTGAAACTTTGAAAATTCGACTAAAATCGGCTATGGCTCGTAGAGATGTCCTGAAATGTCGCCCAATTTTTGTTCAATTAAAGTTTGACGGTGCTGTACGAAGCAGCAAATTTTGCTGTCAAAATCGAGAGGAAAAATGGCCACATCGATTAATTTTTTTCAGTCAAAATGTTCTGTGGTGAGGCTGTCAGGGTGTCGTTTCCGTTCTGATTTTTTGACGTAGAATCGATTTTTCGGTACATACCTTGTCGGCAGAGAACTAGGAAAAGAACAGAACTAGAACTAGAAAAAAAAGACAGAAAGAGAACTAGAAAAAAAAAATTCCACAGGCCTTCGTGTTCTGACGAGGCCTGCTCGTTCTACTTGCGAAAGAGCTACATTAATCCGCTTCACTTTTATGTTTTTAATCGTTTCAATTCCTCTTTTTCGCTTTTGGCGTCAGCCGAACCAAAAAAGACAAATTTCTCAGTTTTGGTTTCTCTCGGATGGTCCGGTGATGAGGGGGGGGGGGGGAGTGCTAAATATAGAAAAACCTGTCCGGTCTGGTTTTGGTCGGGATTTTAATTTCGCGCTCCCCCCTCCCCTACCACCTTCGTCGACGTCGTCGTCGCAAGAACGCCTCCTTTTTTCGTCGGCCGGACCCCGAAGGAGACACGAATACGACGGAAAGGAGTTGAGAAGCGAGAGAGAGAGAAAAAAAAACTCGTTTCGCCGTCCTCGAACGACGCCGAGTGGGGGACGAAAATTAAACCCCCTCGCCCCCCACCAGTACCTCCGCGAAAATAAAGCTCCGCGTACTCGCGCCTTCCCGTCACTGCCTTCGGTCCTCGGCGCATGACTCCCTTCCGTCCCCCCCGCGGAAATAAAATCCCGTCAAAAACGCCTCCGTTCCGTTTTCGTCCCGCGGGGGGGGGAAGAGCTCCTCCGCGGAAATAACTTCCCGTCAAACCGCTCCCCGTCGCCCCCATGACGAGGCCCTTTGAAAAAGAGGGGAGGGAAGAGTTTCTGACGTCTGTAATCAACTTGGACCGGGTGAAGAGACCGCGAAATTAAAATCCGAACCAAAATCCCTCGTCGTCAAAAACCACTTTTGAACTATTTTCCCCAGAACGAATTCCACCGTTCGCCAAATTTTGAACACCCCCCCCCCCCCCCTCCCTTGACGAAACACCCAATTTTGACGAAAATTGCCGACCAACTTAAAACGCCACGAAATGAAGACCCTCTCAACTCAACTCAACCGTGTCATGATGAGAAAATTAACTATGGACGACTTTGAAGAGGGGTGCGCCGACTAGTGCTCCTACACTCAATCCTCAGCATCTTATTTTCGCGGCCAAAAGAGCCGACCTTCTACCATTCACTGGACACCTGGTACCACTTCGCTGAGGATACTTTTCATATTGTTTTTCCCGAACAATTTTTGAACCTAAGGATTTCTATTTTCCCTTTATCACGTTTTTGATTTGATTTGATTTGTTTTTTCAATGCACACTATTTGTTTATTGCTATTAAATAGCAACAAAACTCAATTTTAACTTTTTTGGTTTCTAAATTTTAAAACCTTGTTGATTATGTTCGACAAAATGGTTTTCATATACAATAATTGGGATTAGGCGGTCGAGTTATGGTTTATGGACAATATATGACCATGATGTATAAACAATAGCCAAGTATGATAAGTTAAAACGTAGTTTATAAACAAAAATAGATTTTGGGCGGATTAAACATTGTTGATAGATGAATGAAACATTAAAAAAAATAATTATTAGGTTAGGTCAATTGAAATATTGTTTATAGACAATTTAAATCATTTTTAATGGAGGTGAACGTAATTTACTTACTATTTTAATCGCGTTTACATAAAATAGTCATGTTTAGGTTATTGAAAAAATGTGTGTCTGTAAACAATGATTGCGGTTGGCCTGATGAAAACATTGCCTACAAGATAAGAATTGGATTTATCAACAATAGTTGAGTGTGTGAACAGTTTAAAATTCTTATGTATAAACAATACCTAGTTTAAGCCTATTATTGGTGAGCGGCGATTCGTTGAGTTTGGTCGAAGAGTACTGTCGAGAAACACCAACATTTCAACATTTTTACCACTAATACAATGTATTTTAAAAAATTGTCATTTTATTAAAGTAAGTAGGTATTATTAATTAATCAAACGTCATTTTATTAATATTTTTAATTAATAAAATGTCATTTTATTATAGTATATTTTTCTATAAACAATTGGTCAAAATATTGTTTATAAAATCTAATGGTTTAATTTAATGGTTTCAGTCGGTGTTTATGAACAATCATCAGTATGAGGGAGGTGTAATCATTGTTTATAAATTGTTGATGATGATGATGATGAGGACCGTTTTCATGAATGTGGGTGGAAAGTTGTTTAGGTTCGTTCAAATAAGTGGTTTTTTATATCTTTATTAGGTAATTTATAATAATTATAAATTATTTTCTATCGAAGTTTTTTTTTTTCAACTCAAAAATTGCCATTCAAAATTAGAAATTAATAAAAGATTTTTAAAAAAATAATTAAAAACTGCCAGTCAAAACTATATTTTCTGGAGAAATTAATAAAATATTATTTAAAAAAACTTATTTGACCGAACCTTCCACCCACACCGTTTATAAACAATGATAATTATAATCAAAGAACCGCGCAGTTATTGTTGTTTATGAACAATTTGATTTGTAAATGCGCTGTTTATAAACAATAATTTTTAATACCAATAAAATCTGGTTTCTGAGGGTTGTAATAAATTGGTCGATTTTAAATTACGCGTCGTAAGGATCGAAATTGTTTATTGACATTTGAAATGGTTGTTTATTGACGTTATCTATAAACAATAATTGTTTATTGGCGGTATCATAGCAAAGAAAATGTTAACCAACATGAATTTCAGGGCATTAAAACTGTTTACAAGCAACAAGAAGTAATGTACATGAACAATTAGTGCATTTTGTGGAAAAAATTGGTCATGGAGTGGGTTTTTGGGTGAATTTTGTTAACGAAATCGTTCTAAAAGTGATAATTGCACGTGTTTATTCACGTAATGGGGTTAGTTTTTGGTGTAGCCTGGTCAGCGGGCCCGTCGAAGAGAAATCATCGTGTTTTTGTTCTGTTTTGTGAGAGAACGTCGTGGAAGGTGGTTCGGCGCGAAAATAAGTTCCCCGTCAAAATTGTCTCCCTCTTCGAAGTGGGCTCAACCGCGAGGGCGATGCTGGGTGGGGGGAGGGGCTCCCCGCCGTCGCCGCAACGGCGCAGGGTCCGCGGCCCCGGGTTCGGTTCTCCCGGAATGGCTGTTTGTCTCTAGGGGGGGGGTGAACATGGATCCGGCGGGGGGGAGAACTCGCCCGATGGTGCGGACTCCCCCCAGTTCGGTTTGTCTCGTTGGTGCGGTCGGTTCGCGTCTTCTCTCTTTGCCTCGGAAGTGCGTTGAACTTGACGACCCCGCCTCCCCACCTTCACGAAGGCTCTCCCCCTCACCCCCCTTCAAGGACATCAGTCGCTCCCCCCTCGTCGTCACCGATGGCGTCACGTGAGTAATTCAGGCCATTTTTATTTTTTGTTTACTTCTTTTTTTTTTCTCTCTTTCCGACATTTTCATCTCCCAATGGAAATGAACTGAATTTCTTCCATATTTGAACCGGCACTGTCAGATGTGGGTTAAGTCTCACGTTGACGACCCACTGACCTACTTTTCTCCTCTACTCGTCAAACTCGCTATTCAACTGTTGAAAACTCGCGGAAAATTTTTTTTGGTTAAAATTGACCAAGTTGTGATTGTAGTATTTTATAAAATTTATCTATTCATCAATTTATTATTTACGTAATAGAATTTCTAAATTTGCCTTATTTTTTTTAATATTATTGTATGATATTATAAACAAATTTTCTTTTACGTTTCTTTGCAATTTTCTGAATCTGGTAGTTTGCGGTAGGCGTCGTTTCGGCAGCGGATTTCCGTCTCCGGGTCAGGTGTGGTGCTGGTAGGGGGGGGGGGGGGCTTTCCGTCGTCAGCGGGCTCAACGGGACGGCGGGATTCCCTTCGTTCAAATTTAACGTCGAGTCCGGCCTTCGGGATTTCTCGGGATTCCCCCCCCCCCCTACCCACTCCGTTCTTCGGGTAAAGTCAAGGTGATTCGGCTCGTTTCGACCAAACCCTCGGCGATCCGCCGGTTAGAAATCGCTCGAAAATGGGACAAAACAACCGAACGTTTCCGAACAGTTCGAATTTTTCCCGAAAACTTGGAACGTTTCCAAATTTGTTGTTTGGCTCAATTTCGTTCTCCTAGCTCCTTTGTACTCAGTCGACTCCTAGACGTGAGGCCCTCAGGTAGACTTTTTTGTGCGGTCCGCTCATCCCCCCCCCCCCATAGGTGGATGAAAGGGCCAGCGAGGGACGTTGTAGGGACGGGCGCGAGCTTTCGGGTGCCTCCGCGGCGGAAAGCCGCAACATACGTGCTGAGATTGAGATCCCCCCCCCCCTTCTTTAGGTACGTTTGAAAAATTTCTTGACAATCCCAGGTTTGGCGACCATCTATCCAATAGCCCTGAATTCTCTCTCCCGCATCGCCTTGTATTCCCTTCCTTTATTTTTCTCTGTCCCATTTTACGCGCTCCTTTTTTTTCCCTTCTTCCATATTTTTTTCTCTCCGTCTTGTGGACATTAGCATTTTTCGGTTCCCCTTTGGGTTTGAGGGGTTCTTTTTGTAGCTACGAAAAATTTATGTTCGTGTTTAAAAAGTTTCAGGCTCTCCGTCGCCTCTTGTTCGAGGGGGGGAGGGATACCCGGTCGGGCGGTAGGACGCCGGCGAAGGCCGTGAAACCCGAAGGGGGTCGAGGGTTTCCAGTCAGCTGTCGCCGATAGTTGGTCGGTGTTTAGGAGCGACGAAAACAGAGGAGGTCCGACGCGGTAAATTTCCGTCGAGTGCAAATGCAACCAGCGGGGGGTCAGCTGTGCCAGGGGGGGGGGTAGAAAGAAGAGTTGCATGGAGGGGGGGGGTGTCATAGACGTGTACGTGCGGACGCGCTTTTTTGCCGACTCGAGCTCTTCACACGCCGTTTACAATGAGATGTTGTTAACGGAGGGGGGGGGGGGGGGGGATTTTTTTCTTCATTTAGTCCTCAGATACGCCACATACGGCCCTCCTTCACAACCGGCCCTTCCCCACTCAAAGCGTATCTTTTTCCACTTCTTCCACCCGTTTTCACGTCCATGCGGAGGATTAGGAAGAGGGCTACCAAACGACCGTCTTTTCTCTTTTCAACTCTCACTTATCTCACTCAACAGTTATCTCACACGAGCTCCCAACAGTTCCCGCCCGTCGGGATGTAGAAAAAAAAAAAAAAAAAAATAGAACGGAAAGCGGGAGTCGAAAATCCGCTGACCAGGTGCCTACCGTTTTTTTCTCCTCCCCCTCAAAGGAATTCAATAAATGGATAAACAGAATGGGATTCCCCTCCGCACGCTCCGGATTCTTGTTGGAGGGCAATATCGGGAAAAACCTTCCGGGAATCCCCTGCCGGGCAATTTCCGTTGTAACCGTGGCAACCCTGCGGAGGTGAAAGGGAAGGAATTTCTCATTTTCGGATTCAGCGACGACTAAAAATCTCGTTACGGCTGAGTGTTTTGAACGACTGTATTTCCAACGGGATGTAGAGAGATTATAATGTCAGACGGGTGCAGAGACTTTGTTGGGACCGTGTACTGCTGCTCGCGTGGTTTTGAACGGCACAGATCGCCTTTGGTAAGAAAATAGCTGAAACTCTCCCTACCATAATTTTCGAAAAACTACCAACTCAAATTTTATTTTCTGCCGAAGCTGGTAGTCCAGGGTTGTACCGCTTCTTTGCAGGCTCATAATAATATTATGGTCTCCGTTACTGTAGATCGAACCAAAAAAAAAAAAAAAGTATGGACCCTTATTTGTAGGACATTTTCTCCTCTTCAATTTTACTAATTGACTGGTTTACGCAAACCTGGACGGAAAACGAGTTACAGGCAACAAAAAAAAAAACTAAAACAAATTGGAAACTTTTTTTGAATTTTTTTTCTTTCTATAGTTAGCGAGTACCTAAAGCGAACCGACGAGAATGACGCAAACTTGGATTTACAACAACCCCCCTTTGGTCCTAATACGTATAATAAATAAACAACATAAAATGTTTTATATTATAAAAAATCAGGACTGACGGGATTTTTTTAAGGTGAGCCTCCATATTCACAAGTGTGTTGACACTAGTCAATGTTGACCAGTGTTCAATGTTTGTTCTCTGTTACTCTGTGATGTTGACCCTTATCTAACATTTGTTTGTTTTAGGGATGGGCATCGCTCAGCAAGATGTCGATATTAACCAATTAGAGAGAAAAATCGATGAAAGTAATATCGATACCAGAAAAATATCGCCCAACATTTATCGATATTTTTCAACTTCTTTCTTCACCCCTCAGAAAAAAAAATATATATATATTTTTGTGATGATGATGTTGACCGTTTTATTTATTTTATTTTTTGTGTTAGTTAGCCCACCCCTTTTGTTATCCATTCCTCCTTTTTTTTTCACTGTTCCTTTATACACTTTGTACAATGTTTAAATCTTGAATTTGTGAAATATCTTAAGTTTGTAGTTATCCTAATATCTTCAATATGTTTCAATATCCGTTTTAAACTTTTTCCAATGTCCTCCAAAATTATTTTTCTGATTGCTGTCAATTTGTTCATTTCATTACATGATAGGAGAATATCTCTTGAAACGTCGGCACATTCTCATCTTATTTGAACGACCCTCAGCAACTTTCCACCTACAATAATAATCATTATTATTGATATTATTTTTTTATTGGTATTATTTTTGATCTAATAATTATTTTTGTGGAGCGAAAAAAGAAGTTCAAAAATATCGATACTAGGTACTCTTTTGTTGTTAATACCGCCAAAAAGTGAAATTGGAAAATATATTACAATTTTTATTATTGAATTACCATTACATGCTAAGCATGACTATTCTTCAAGTCTTGAGAGAAAAAAGCGATAAATTTACTTTTTAGGCAAAATCTAGTTTTACCCCTTGCGGAACTCAGATACGCCACATGGAGCAACTTTTAGGTAGTTACAGTTGTAGGTATAGTTGGCTATAACAACGAAGTATATAAAGTCATTGTACAATAGGCCCCCCTGATGGTTTCGAGCGACTTCATCGTTCGGACTCTCATCCTATTTCCCAGGGAATGTTCGAATGTGGTTTTATTTTTCCCTCGAGAAATTCCCATTTCCGGGAGGGGGGGGAGGGGGACTCGTCAGAAAAGAGGGTGGAGGGGAGGTTTTGAGATGGTAGTTTCGGGGGGGGGGGGGGGGGGGATGTGTTGAGCCGGAAAGGAGCCCTGGGGAGCCTCGGCCTCGGCACCCCCCTCCACTCCCGTGAAAGTTCTCCCCCCCCCCATCTTAACGAAACTACCCCCGCCAGTGAGATTGTTCCCCTATTCCGGACCGTTCCGTGGTTTTCCTTCCTCTCTCCCCCTCAACCTCCCTGGACGGAATTCCCTCGTACGGCCGACAACATTCCCCCCTCCCCTCCCCCGTAAGTACTGGGTCTTCTGACTGCCCTTTGCGGTCTGAGGGAATGAGAGAAAGCGCCCCCCCCCCCCACGAAGATAGTAGTGAAGGGAAAACGGCGCTCTCACTCCAAAGGAAGGAAAAAAAGCAAATTTTACGCAAGAGTTGTATAATATTTTCTTTGATGTAGAAAAATTGTGCGAAAATTAATTTTATGTTGATAAAAATTATTTTTATAAAAACTTCTTTTGCGATGTTTAGACAGATGTAGGACTCCGAAAAATGAATTATACGTCCAAAATTACTCGGGAAACGACACCTCATTAAATTTTGACCTCATCACATCCTTCAATAATTCCATTAAATGGATTAATTAAATTGAGAAATTAAAAAAATAAATAAAACTTATTTATTGTTTTAATTTAAAACATTTTGTGTGGGCCTAAGTTTCATACAAATGGACGAATATTTAATCATTTAGACAAAATAAATCCTTCAATGGCAGAATTTTTCGTAGTTCTGAAATATTTTCCTTGACAATCAACCGTTTTTCGTGAAATTGGCCACTTTGAGCCCGAACGTGGGGCTATGAAGGGGCTGCAGGAATTTTTGAAATGTTGGATCCGTTTATGGGGCTCTCAGACACTTATAAGTGTCTGAGAGCCCCATATCTATAGACCGTGAGGTTCTGAGGTGCCACAAATTCCAATTTTAGGATACTGCACTGAAGTTTTTATAGCAAAACTCGGGTTTTCAGTGAGTAGAAACGCGTTTCCGAATAGCAGAAACCAGTTTTTAATAAACAGAAACAAGTTTTCAATAAGCAGAAATCGTTTTTGACAGCAAAAACGGGGTTTTAACATGCAGAAATGGCTTACACAAGATACAAGTTTTTAACCAGCATAAACCAGTTCTTGAAAGCAGAAAACAGTTTTTAGCTAGTAGAAACGAGTGGTCAGTTAGCAGAAACCAGGTTTGACTGTGATAGAATTAAATGTTTAGAAATACAAAGAAATTTTTTCTTTGCAAACGGAAAGAATTTTTCAGTGATTTTTAATTTCATTTATTTTTATTCATTTTTGTTTAATTCAATTGTTATTTTTTTAAATATTCAAATCCGATTTGTGCCTCAGGTTGTTTTTCCCAAAGGGTACCTATCAAAGTTGGCCGTCAGGGTACTCGGAATGTGGGAAAACAACACTGACGTCACCAGTTTGGGACCCTTCGTGTCATACAGTGTGGCCAGGTGACAAACTGCCACCTCAGCCGAAGAGAACTGTTGGGGGTGAAAACAAAAGGGGATAAGACTTCGAGTGACGGGTTTCAGGACGTCAGTGTTGGTAAGTTGGGGCGAAGTTATTGGGCGCGAGACAGAAACAAATTGCGTGCGAGCGTTTTGCATTTGGCGCGTTCGAAAAGGGCTATTTTTGTCGAATTTCTCTCTGGGGATTTTTTTTTCTAGGCGGTTGAAAATAACGGAGGGATTGTTGAAGGGTGTGCCGAGGGGGTTTTCCCCCTCGTCCATTTTATCCTTCCCAACTTTGCGAACAGGGTGATTGTGTGTGATGGGTGGCGGGGGAGATTTCCGAGGGGTTCTAAAAAGGGGGTGGGGCTCTTCCTAAGGCAATTTATCAGAGAGGAAACACACCCCCCGGCATGTTGCTATGGCGACGGTTGGAGGCTTCGAGGGTGTTTCCCCCCACTCCGGACGTAGAGGGGTGGAGAAGAGGGAGATCAGACTTTGAAATCCTTTTGAATCTTCCCCCTCCCTCCACCCGAAAAAACCGGGAGAGCAAACAGACGCCCCCCGGGGGCGAAAAGTTCTCAGGGTGTGAGGGGTGGGGATAAGATGGGATAAGAAACCCATTATTTTTCCGAGGGATATGAAATGGGGGAGAAGCCCGAAAATGGCAATTTCACTCTTAAATTTTGAACCATTTCCAAAACCCCCATAATTTTTATTTACTTTTTATTATAACCAGAGTCCTTCAAATGTCATATTATCATGGCGCCGTACAAAAAATCCATATTCTGCCGATTTTTTGGTAAAATGCCATATTTTGCCGATGTTTTGAAAAAAATTCCATGTTTTCCCTTTTTTTTCTTTTTTGCCCAACACCTATAAATAAAATTGAAGTGAAAATTTGTCAAAACTTTACTTTTGAGTTTTGCTAATTTTGGAATGAGAAGGAAGTCCGAGGTTAATGACAATGTCATGTCATGAGGTTTCTTGAACCCTGAGGCCATTGTAGAGGGATTAGATGGAAGGGCGCTGCCGTAGGGCCCCCTCTTGGAATGCGGTGCAGAGGCCCCCAAGTGCAGTGAATAACCTAAGGACATTCCAAAGACTGCTCGTCTTCGCGATAGGTGAAACCAGCGGAGTAGGGATGGTTCGTCAATTGTTATACATAACGATGTATTCACCCCTTCTTACACATCGTTATTCATTCCAACCTGAACTTATCTGAACATACTGAACTGTTTGTGAATTTGAATTTTTCTCCCTTATTATGAAAGGTACAGAATCGCGGTTAGTCCCATTCGACGCAGTATGTAACTACAAAACAACTTAACTACAATGTACCTTCAAAACTTCGTTGGGAAATTTTAACGGCCTTAGTTTTTACGCTAGACGGTAAAAAGTACTAAAAAATTCTGCAAATTTCACACAAGGGTTTATTATTCTTTGATATAGATTAGTATAGATTTGATATAGATAGACTTGTGCAGATATTTAATTCTGTCAATGAAAAAAAATCAATTTTTTTTTTTCAAAATTTTTTCTTGTTTTTTACTTGAAAAATATTTGACCTCCTGGGATCCATCAAAAATCTCATTTGTATACAAATGGGGCTATAGCCCCATGAAAGCCCTATAGATCGCCACAGTGAAATCGGGACCCCAAAAAATTGATTCTACGTCCATAAATACTTCGAAAACGACGCCTGACTCGATCTCATAGCCAAAATCCTTTTTAAAAAAAAACCCTCCCGTAGCCCCATTTTAGCCCCATAGCGCCCCATGGGTGAGGGCGATCGGGCTGAAAACCTTGCGGGCACAACTAGATGGTAAACCGAGTATTTTGTCAAAATTTCAGATTTAAAAAAAAAAATCCAACGGCCCGGACGGCGGACGGACATTTCGGTTTTGGAATCTAGACCTCTTGAAACGGATAATGTCAAATTTTGAGACCGATCGGAGTTGTCGACCTCCTTCGCGAAAACATAGGTGTATTATTCCATGAATAATAAACCAAAATTCAAAATTGAAGTAGGAGTGAAGCTGAAGCTTAAAATAATTTTAAGCCGAATCATCAACAATTACTGTTGAAGATTTGGCTTACATTAAATGTAAATCTCTTTCATCTTCTCGCTCACTCGGCTGAAACACGCGTGGGCTGCCCTGTCGTTCATTTTGTCACACCCGCCCTCTTCCATGGACCAAAATCGCTTCTGCATCCCTTCTCGTGAAAATTCTCAAACGTAATTACCGATCGGTACCCAACGCCAGCTAATTATAGGATAACATGATGGGGTTCCCTTTCGAGTTCGGAGTGCGGGGGATGAGTTCTCCCCCTCATTTTATCGATTTTTCAGTTACCCTCCCCCGGAATGCATACCCTCGTCGCCTTCGTGACCCAGATCGAAGATTGATAAAAATTTCCTATTACATAATTGGGTTGGTAATAATAATATTGTAAAAAAAAAGAAAAAGAAAATTAATCAAACAAAAACAGCAACGTTATTGTTTTAATATATTCCACTGGCCACACACACACAAAAATTAACACAAGGGTTTATATTATTTTAGGTATATAAATTGTGCAAATAGAATTTTATGTCAATTTTTTTTTTTAAATTTATTAACATTTTGTTTGGACGGATGTGGGCCCACAAAATTGGCTTCTACGTATAAAACGCTGCAAATTTTACTCTAGGGTTTATTATTCTTTGAAATAAGTTTATTATTCTTCAGAAGTTTAATTCTGTCAAACAAAAAAAAAATTTTGGAATTTTTTTTTTCAAAAATGTTTTTTACTTGAAAAATATTTGACTTCCTGGGATCCTTCCAAAATCCCATTTTCATCCCCATGAAAGCCCTATAGATTGCAACAGTGAAATTGGATCGTTCCGGGACCCCAAAAAATGGATTCTAAAAATACTTCGAAAACAACACCTAACTCGATCCCATAGCCAAAAGCCTTCAAAAAACCCCTTCCGTAGCCCCATAGCCAGAGATGTAAACGGGGTAAATACCCAGTGGGTAGGGTATTTACAAACTGGGTATTTACCCGGTATTTACCCAATCGCCGAATAAATACCTTCCCATTAAATACCCAACCAAAAAAATACCGAAAAAAAATTGTTTTTTCATTTTTTTTAAGTTTTGCAAAAAAAAAAAATCAAGTAAAAGGTCAGTTTTACGACCATTTCTGCACACCTTACTACCCTTTCCTACCTCACGACGCGATTGTTACGTACCTACAGTGTGTCCTCCATGACTGTAACAAGGAGTCCAACTTGATAGGAAGAAAAAGGGTAACCTACAAATGTAGCCAAGAAGCGAGTTCACGATGAGTCCAGCTCGGATGAGGATGAAGATTCAGATTCATCTACAAGCGAACTTTCATTCGATGAGATGAGGGAATGATGCTAGGTATTTAAATGCAAAAAGCAGTTTGAGAAATTTTTTTTAAATTTACGTTTTTTAAAGCTGGAAATAAATAATTTCCAACATTATCATCTTGAATTTACGATTATTTTTACTTTTTTTTTTAAGGGGGGGAAAGGGAGGAGTTATTAAATTCAAACTGAAATTTAAATTGAAATTCAAGTTATGAATTTATAAGCTATTTCAAGAAATCAGAAGGGGAAGGCCGAAAAATGTATCGGGCCTCAGGTGGGACTCGAACCCACAACCTCCGCATTACCAGTGCGACGCTCTAACCAACTGAGCTACCAAAGACCACAGCTGAGAAAGAGAGCCGGAGATTGAAGCCTTGAATTTCAATTTAAATTTCAGTTTGAATTTAATAACTCCTCCCTTTCCTCCCCCCCTTAAAATATAAACACTGCATGAGGGAAGCAGGTCATAAATTCCCTCAAGTCATTCCTGTAATGATTATTTTTACCACAAAACATGGTTGATGAAAAGATTTAATTGCATCTTGGTTTTTGGGCACTTAATGACCATGAAAGCAGTCAATTTTACAGCTGTTTAAGTACAGTGGGAAGTGGCATATGATTTTATAGCAGTTTGTTTGTGTGATTTCCATCGAACATGAGTATTTCTTTCATTTAGAGGATGATCCTGAACTCGAAAATTGTTGAAACTTTGGTAGAGGCTGGCTCTCGAGTAGTAAGAACGTTTTACGTGGTTTTTTTTGCGATCCCGATTCATTGAAGATAAAATACCCTATTAAATACCCAAAATGGGTATTTACCCGGGTATTTACCCTTAAAAAAGAATACCCGGGTATTTTACATCTCTGCCCATAGCGCCAAGCGGGTTTGGGCGATGGGGCTGAAAACCGTGCGGGCACAACTAGATGGTAAACCGAGTATTTTGTCAAAATTTCAGATTAAAAAAAAAAATCCTACTGCCCAAAACGGCCCGGACGGCGGACGGACATTTTGGTTTTGGTATGTAGACCTCTTGAAACGGATAATGTCAAATTTTGAGGCCGATCGGAGTCGTCGACCTCCGTCGCGAAAACAGGTGTATTATTCCAAGAATAATAAACCAAAATACGTCGAAAACGACACCTAACTCGACCCCATAACCGAAATCCTTCACAAACCCTCTCGTAGCCCCTTTTTTAGCCCCACAGAGCCCCACGGGTTCGGGCTGAAAATCATATCGGTACTACTACATATTATGTAGTTGTGCCCATATGATTTGAAATACGTATTATGTTGTTGTGCCCACATGATTTTCAGACCGAACCCGCGGCGGGGATCTGTTGAATTTTGAAAAAAAAAAAAAAAAAAATCTACTGATCAAAACGGTGGAATCTACTCATTTTGAAACGAGTCGTGACAAATTTTGAGGCGGATCAAAATTTTCGACTCCCTCCATTAACATTTCTGGAATATTCCTGAGAAAACGACTTTGGAATATTCCTGAGAAAACGACTCATACTTTAGTATGACGGAAAATACTGTTAAGGAGTAAAATTTACTCCTTACAGTATTTAATACTGTTTAACATCGTCGATTCCCGGTATTGCAATAACAGAATAAGAACGTTATTGAGTAAAATGCCGCCCCTTGCCATGTTTTCCCCAACTTTAACAGTGTTTCGGTGACAATAACAGAGTTAGTCGGTTGCAGTAACTGTATAATACTGTTGATGAGCACACACATTAACAGTATACTCAGAGGGCGGCATTTCAATAACAGTATACACTCATTAACAGTATCTGTTGGCAGAGCATTGCAGGATTACACTGTTAAACTTTAACAGTATTTTAGGCCGTTTTTTTCTCTCAGTTATAATAAACAACAAAATTACTTTCTTACAGAAGTTTTCCCTCAACCGCACACGTACGTTTGTGACAATTCTTTTTCCCTTTTCAAGCTCAGGAAAAATGAAGTTAGGGGGGATGCGAAAACGAGGGTCCACACCATGAGACGTAGTCCGCATGCAAATGACGTTTTCGCTACAGTTTCAAATGACCCTTTCAACTCCGGCAGACCCTCAGAATGGTGCACGGGGGAAACTGTATACGACGTGACCATTTGGAGGATGAAAGACGAGTTGCATTAGGGGTTCACATTCTGCGGATCAGGCGGAGAATTTGTAGGCAATTTTTGTTGAATCGTCGCAGGTTGTGAGCCGATGATAAAATCAAACGAACGTTTTTAGTTATTGCAGGATAAAAAACGTTCTAAATGAAGCTGACATTTCCTGCTTGAAACTTGTTTTTCTTGCTATCAGGCTACAAACGTTGTGATTCACCTCGTTGTGAACTTTGACTCATCGAAGCTGCAATGAAAATAACCTTTTACAACGAGAATATTGTCCGCTTCGTTTCTTGCCGTAAGAGGTAGAGTGAGAATATCGTAGTATACGTCTGAGACCCTCCAGTCAATCAGGTACCTAATGGGAGGATTTAAAATTTCGGTCGCATTTCAAGATTCAATTTGTCGCGGAAAAATAGTAAGTAGGGAGTGAGGTTTCAGTCTTTGAATGGCTAAAACTGTTTGTGAAACTGCTTTCACGGAGAATCAAAAAGGATAATAGAAAATTAACGCCAATTTAGAGACAATGCGCGACGTGAGATCGGAATAATTCCGGAATAATAATTTAAATTACCCTCTATCGAGTTCGAAATGAGCAGGGAGTGAAGCTCTATAAAAATACAAGTACGTTTTCAGATCAAGTTGACATCCCCCAAACAACTGAAGACGGTTAGTAAACCGGCAAAAACTCCACCAACACAATTTTGAAGTTGCCTCTGAAGTCGGAAAAATCAAAGTATACCCTTTTCTCGGTACTTTTAAAAACTGTGTAGGGAGTGAGATTCAATCCATGATTGATTTATCAGTTTCTCTAATTTGAACAATGAATTAAGACTATGTACTCCCTCACATAATATCATGTCGCTTACTGACATGACACTGCAGTGTTGTGAATTGGCCAAAAGAAAGACTTAAACAGTTGTAAGTTACTTACTGAAGTTGGGTCCCCCTGGGTGTTTCTCACTCCCTACTGCCGAGTAGGGAGTGAGAAATCGACATTTCAAAAATTTTGAACTGGGTCAAGCAATTTTATCTCGTCTACCAGTACACGATTAGGGAGAAGCCGAACAAATAAGGAAAACACGAACAAATTTGAGTTACGGCACTAAGTAGAGATTTGACCAGAGTACCACAAAATAACACAAATGTGACCGAAATTTTGAATTCACTCTAATAATACATTAGTGTCGGAGGTCAAATATTTTGATAGGCCTCAAAAGTTTTGACAAAATACTCGGTTCACCATCTAGTTGTGCCCGCAAGATTTTCAGCCCGATCGCCCAACCCCGTGGGGGCTCTGTGGGGCCAAAAAGGGAAGGAGTTTTTTTGTAGGCTTTCGAAGTATACTTCGAAAGTATACCCCGAAATATATTTCGGGGTCCCAGAACCACGAATCTCACCGTGAGGATCTATGGGGCTTTTGAAGGATGCCGGGAGGCCGAATGAGGTGACGTTTTCCGAGTAATTTCGAACGCATAATCCGTTTTTTCGGGGTTCCACGTTCGAGCACAATCTTTACAAGAAAGAAAACAAGAACGAAAAACAAGAAGAAATAAACAAAAAATTTTTAATGATATTAGAATTGATTTTTGGATAACTTGCCTATATCAAAGAACTAGTCTCTCTGGCTCGCTTCGCTCGCTCCCCTAGTGGGGTGTATTGCCGCCTGTGGGGTGTATTGCCGCCTGTGGGGTGCGTAGCATCGATGGACACGTTCAAACCCCTACTCAGACATAAGGCCTCGCTCCGCTCGGCCCCTCCTATTCGTAGCAGAGACGATAGAAAAAATCGGCGTATTTTTAGGGCTTACCGTTTAGGAAATTATTATTTTTAATTCAATTCAACTTTTTTTAAATAAAGGCCTCTCCATCTATCAAAGTTCCCTGGACCCTCCGTTTTCTAAGATCCCTGGCCCCGCGCGAATTAAAATGATCCAATTGTCTTCTCACCGTGAAATCGCCCCCTCCCCCTCGGTTTTTTTTAAATCCGACTTCGGAATCGGATTGGCCATATTTTGGCGCGCATTTGGTTCGCGGATACCATACCCAAAAAATGGCTCCTTACTGGGTATTTTTGAACCCGAAAAAACGTGGGACAAACACGAGAAAGACGATTTTTCGACGAATTTTCGACGAATTTCCCGGGCGAATTTCGGATTTACGATTTGACCGACGTCTTCCTCCAGTTCTGATCTATACGGCTCGTATTTTTTCGTAATTTTTTCGACCCCCTAAACGGCCAGCGAGCGGAAAGTGAAAAAACTCATTCGGGAACGCGTTATCCCGTACCAACAAACCACACGGCCGTCTACCACACGGCGGCCAACACGATTTTATATTATTGTATGATTGTATGATAATCAACCATCGTGTAAAATTTGCAACTTTTTTTTGGTTTGTACCGTTAACATTGTTTCACAATTTTATTGTTTCTGGTGGAAAATCACGAATGGGACCGCGAGAGGGGTGTCGTTTTTGAGCGCGGGTGCCCGGTTTTCAACTACGTTGGGCTCTTGAAGAGAAAATAAACTTGGAAACTTGGGAAAAATTCCGGGTAATGAACCAACTTCTGTAATCCTCCAGCTCGGCAATCAGAGCCCTAACGATCACAACTGCACACGAGCGGACCATTAAAAAGTAACGAGTGCGAAAAAAATAAGGTTTTAACGAAGCGGACTAATAACGAAGAAAATTCGAAAAAAGGAGTTTCGAGAGTTGGACGTGTATCAATTTTCATGCTAATTTGAAACTTTTACCGCGTAAATCAGTGCGACACCTTCACACAAAAAAAATTTGTTTTGCGGCGTTTTCACCTAAAAAGGTTTTTATTTCGTAGAAAGTGAACCGGTAACCTTGTTGAACCTCGTGCGGGAGGGGACGTTTTTAAATCGGGGAACCGGTCGGTTGTTTACGGACAGGTCTTTACGGTCGGGCAGGTTCGAGTGTGGGCGTACACCGTGGACCTGACGGTAGAACCGGGGGAGGACGGTAGGTCTGCGAAGGTGGAACTTGAGTTGAAAACCTCCCCACTCGGTGCATCTCTTCCCTGTGGTGAAATTTCGTTCTGGAACGTCTCCACGTTGCGTTGGGGTTTTCGTTCGAAGGACCGAACTATCGAAAAACTTCTCGAATTGGGTTTTCATCGGGATTGTATTTTTGTTCGTTGTCGACTGGTCGGGTTGGGGGAGCCTAGTAAATGGATTCTACGCCCGAAATTACTTCGAAAACGACGCCCCTTCTGTAGCCCCGTAGAGCCCCTTGGCTTCGTCGGGGGTCTTGAGTCTTCTTCCTTTCGAGAAGAAACTATTTTTTACAAAGCCAAGACATCGGTTATTCATTTTCGGGAGCTTTATGATCCGAGTAACTTTAAATCCTTCGAAGCTTTGGACAGACCCCCGAAAAAAGCTTTAGTCCGAAATTTCTCGGAAAACGACCCCTCATTCGACCTTCTGGCATCAGACAAAAGTGCCATTTGTCGTCAAATAGCAGTTCCTAGATCTCCACGACGTGGTCTGATGGGTTTCGGGCCCCTTAAAATTCAATTGACGTCCAAAAGTACTTCGAAAACGTCACCCCACTCGACCCACTGCCCGAACACCTTAAAAAAAACCCCTTCCTGAATTCCCCACACTGGATTCTTGCAAGAAGAAATTTGGGTTTACACCACCTGCTTAGGAAAGGATTACCCTTCATATAATATTTGAAAGCTGAGATTGTGAAGGAAGAGCAGTTTGATTTCACCCGACCTTCCGGAGTCGGATCCACGCGTGAGACATGCTTTCAAAGCTAAATTAGTACAAGTAAACAACAGCGTAATTATATTTACACTATAGTTGATTTATTTAGTAAATTTGTATAAACAATTGAATGTGTTTGTGAAAGGAGGGCATCGTTCCACCATAATAATATCATGGTGGAACGGGGCCCTCCACATAATATTATCATGTAATTTTGAGAAATTTCATATCGATAGTCTAAGTGTAAAAGTCCGTAAGTTTAATGTTTTCAATAATTGAAAACAAAAAACTAATAATTGAAGGGCTTGCGGTACAAAGGGCCTAATAGCAGCAGTGTTTTCCAATAGCACATAGGCCCATTACATGATCTCCTACTCTTGGAAGTATCGGACGCCCTTTCATTACGACACTATCTATGGAACTGACCTCCAAAACCCGGATTCTGAAATAAAATAATTTTTGCTACTAATGAGACTGACCTTTTTTCACGACCCGATTCAATTGAATAAATTAGCAGTGCAATGGTAAATTGTTGAAAAAAGTTGGTTCAAGTAGTACATACAATGGGCTTCTTGAAAAGGTCAGAATTCAGCATTTCTGACAACATATTCGGATTCAGCACCCTTTAAAACACAAAAACCCCAATTTTTAGTTCAAAAATCCGTATAGGTACGCGCTGAGCTGTTTTCGAAATGTTAGAGATTTTGAAATGAACGCAGGGCAAATTTGACGTCACACCTCGCCAGGCTGGGCGTCGAGTAGTTGGGCACTGAGCCGCCAGAGCGCTAAATAATAAATCTGAACAGAATCGGAATAAAAACACTCAGCCCGGGTCGATTTTTGAATAACATTCTTTGATAATAACCTCGATGCTCAATTTTCGAATGACCTTCTTTAATGATTAACCCGATTTTCGATTTTTGGGGTCGACTTTTCGTGTAGCAAAGTTGGCTGACTTGCGAAGATGAGAGAGAGAGGGATCTCCCGGCCAATCAAAAGACGACGAAGCAGCCCACGTCATGTACCCTCTCCAGACCTCGGTTTTCAAATATCATATTTTTCCTAAGGCCCTATAAATAATTGAAACGGGTTTTCTGCAATATGGACCCGTTTTCGTAACTTTGCACGACCTTTGCAGGAAAAACATTTTTAAAAATCATTAAAGGAGCTCATTAAACAACAGAATGAAGCTGTTGCAGGCCAAGTAGCTGCCACACCTGGAAATCAAACACATTTGGTTCCCAGTAGCTTCTAGTTTTCAAGAGTTTTTTAGTCCTGAGAGCTCACGGTTTCTATCCTGAGTTCCTCGGGGCTTCTATTTGCAAATAGCTTTGGAACCCAGGAGCTTTTGGTTCCTTGTAGCTTCTAGTAACTAGAAACTTCTAGAACTATCCAAAGGCTCTTAAGAACAGTTACTGTTCTTAAGAGCCTTTGAATGAACGTTTGGTTCCCATGGGAACCTGCAGAGGAGCTTGTGGTTTCTTTAGAGCTTTAGGTCCCTGAAAGATTACGTTTCCTGGAACTTATGTTTTTATCATTATATCTGCTTGATCTGTACAACAGCCAACATTTTTCATACAAATCCCAAAGAATATCCCACGTCATATTTTCCGTAAGAATCACAACTCGGTCCACGTCACGACTGGTGATTTTTCTCTTCCCCCCACTCTCGTCCACCCTACGAAGAGGATTAGGCGGGGAAGTAATGGTATCTAATCAAAAATACATGGAGGATTCACCCCCTCTCCCCCCTTTTCCGACACAGCTAAGGCCTTCCATCATCCGACATTTCAAGCTTGATTTCCCACCCTCGTAAAAACCCGTCTTTGAGGGGGAAGTGTGGTTACCTCTGACCATCCGGAGACTGTCTGGGACCTGCAGCCTGGCAGACACAAAAGAAAAGTAAATTTATGGTGCCTTCCAATGAGAATGCAATAAAATCAATAACAGTTATTGCCGTTATAGCAGTTACTGCCGTCAAATTGAGATAGTTCATTCAAATAAAAAGAGTTTACAGAAAAAATTAATGATATTCACTTATATAAAAATGTAATAGAATCTTTTTTAAAGTATTTTATTTTTATTTTATTTTTTTCGCTTTAAAGTGTTAAAGGCGTTAAAGTATAAGATAATCTTAAATTTGTTAAAGTGGCTAACACACCTTGACTCAAATCCTATCGATTTTGAACTTTTTTTTCCAATTCCCTAATAACCCAGAAATCCACTTTGCCAGAGGGGGTTGAAAACACCCTCGATCGGGGACTTACCCTTCATACGTGCCCTCCCATCTCCCAATATCGATCCAGCAATCAACCGTAGGGCGGGTCTTGGATGTTGGGAGATGGTAATTGGAAGTGAAAATGTATTATTAGATGAGAAAAAAAAAGAAGATGGAAAGAGGAGGGAGGGGATGCTTTTAATTAGAAGAAAAAAAGGGTTGAAATTGAGGGGTTGCAACCGTTTGGGAAGTGCAAAAAAAGAGCATGTAGGTACGTGCAAGATTTTTCTAATCGGTCGTCCAAGTTCAGATCTTTTATTTAAACAAAAGAACATGTTTTTGTTAAACAGGTGAAAATTATATTTGCCGAGTTACTATAATTTACCTTTAAAAAATACTAATTTTATCATTTTTTCAAAACTCAATATATTAAAGGATTATTCTTGATATTAATCTAAAACCTAAAAAATAAATATTAACGTAAAAATAATTTTTACAAAATAAAAGATGAAAATTTCTAATTCTACAATAAATACTTTTAATATAAAATTTTAGAACTTTTAAAGAGATTATCCCCTTTAAAATTTAGATAAAAAAAATCAATTTATAAATTAAATATTACCTATGAATTAAATTCATTTCTCAAAAAACTAGATAATCTTAATTGAAGATCTATGGTTTTTTTTTTAACTTTCAGCACGTTCACGTTTAACATTCTGAAAAAAAAAGGTTTATTCAAAAGTATTACTACTTATTTTATTTTTTATTGCTTATTTATTTTATTACGTTTAAACAAAAATCAAATTTCTATTTTTATTCTTTCAATAGCATGACAGTTTAAGATTCAAGTTTGAACCTCAATAAAAATTCATCAAGAACAACTCAACAGCATTCTATGAACATGAATTATTAAAATTAAGTGTGTTTGTAAATAAATAAGTTATATTCAACAGATAATCTTGAATTTGTCATTTTCACTTTCACATCGCATCATTAATGAATTTTTGGAATGATAAAATTTAATAATTACATTTAATGTTATTCAATTTTCAGGAAATGATAAGGAATGAACTTTTTCATAATTATTAATTATTATGAACTGTAGTTGAGCGAAAATTTCCATCAGATTCACGTGAACTGTCCAACCGCAATGGGGCTGGTGCACGAGTGACAACAAATCGGAAGGTTTCACGGGGCCAGGTTAGGTTGCTAGAAATTTCGATCCGAGCGGCAGAAGACCGTTGTTTTGAATAGCGTACGGTGTTCTTTTCTCTTCTCTCCCTCCAAGACTATTTCTCCGACCGAAATTTCATTGCACCCACGCTTTTTAAAATTTAATCAGCTTTCACCTCAAAAGAAGAAAAGTAAGATCGGACCAACCGTTCCCGCGTTATAGGCTAAAATGTGCAAAGAAACAAGGTTTGTTCGAAATTCGCTACTTGTTTGCCGCGCCTGCCCCTCCCTTATCAACGCTCAAATCAAAATTTCACACAGAATAACTGCGACGGGAAATTTATTTAGCTTTCACGAGAAAAAAAGAAATTTGGAATCGGACCAATAGTTCTTGAGATACAGCCGAAAACGTTCTGAAAAACGTGCTTCCGCTGTCTTCAGGTCATCAACTAAAATGTTCACATTTTGGAAAAAATGGCCTATTTTCAAAGTGCCGTAACTCTGAAACTAATTGACCTACACAGCTCCGGTTGGGCTTAAATTGTCACACATTTAATGCCGTCTAATGCTTTGATAAAATACTTTGAAAACGACACCTAACTCGATCCCATAGCTAAAAGCCTTAAAAAAACCCCTCCCATAGCCCCATAGCGCCCCACGGGTTTGGGCGATCGGACTGAAAATCTTGCGGGCACAACCAGATGGTAAACCGAGTATTTAGTCAAAATTTCAGATTTAAAAAAAAAGAAGAAGCTTATACGGCTTATTACGGCTGACGGAGATTTCGGATTTGGAATGTAGACCTATTGAAAAGGGTAATGTCAAATTTTGAAGCCGATCGGAGTCGTCGACCTCCGTCGCGAAAACATAGACCTCCGTCGCGAAAACATAGGTGTACTATTCCAAGAATAATAAACCAAAACGGTTGGTGCTATCACGGAAAATCCGGGCTGATTGATCAGGGCCCAAGGCCCTGGTGTTTTTGAGTGCGTTCACACAGAAATAATCATCAATCTAAAATGCATCTTTTCGGATGGGGACTTGTAAGCTGACTTAGGCATTTTCTCGTAGCTCACCACATTCGGCAGATCTAACACATTTCAGTACATAACCCAATAACTAAATACATTTCAAGCAATAACAACACTTACAGCTCACTGATGGCTGCTCCTGGAGCATAGAAGAATAACACGAATACACAAACTACACTGGACAGTACCCGAATTTTCATTTTAACCCTTCCTGATGTCTATACGGCCGAAATAACCAAACGAATAAGGAAATACTACACGAATTTATCACGTGAAACGGGAACTGAGTTCCTGAGTGCAGGTTTTGCCTTTGATAAACACAGAAGGTTCCGCCATCTTGCACTTTGTTTTGCCGGCCACCTCTTTTGTTTACAAACTGTTTGTTGACATGTTGCTGTTATTACCACTATTTGTATTGTCCCCGAGCACTATCCCTATTACTTTGCGTATTTTTCTGGCTCAAGACCAAGCAGATGGAGAACCAGCCTTCCTCGGTGTACCTACCCTCCCGAAAACATCGGCTGCCTTCCCTTCTAATGCCACCCTTCCACTCTTCACCAGTCAGCAACCAATGTTTTGACCTAAAGGAGCCCCCCCACTCGCACTCACCCGAGGAGCTACAGATGGGTTTTTTGAAGGATTTAGGGTAAGGGATCGAGTTGGGTGTCGTTTTTGAAGAAACATTGAACTTGGAATCCGCTATTGGGGTTTTCAGACCCTTCCGATCGCGCTGTTGTGCCAGACGGATTTTTTTACAGCGAAAGCCGGTTTTAGTGAGCAGAAACTGGTATTTTGACAGCAGAAACTTATCCTGTAGTGAGCAGAAACCTATAAACTAGGTAGTTTTTAATAGTTGCTGTTAATGGTTACGTGTGGTGAGGGGTGGGGGGTTCCATGGTGGCTATATTTGGGCTTTTGAAGGGCTTCGGCCAGGAGGTCCTTTGAGGTGTTATTTCCTACTTAGTTTTTAACTCATAATCTATTTATGGGGGTTTCGGGCTCATCCGACCTCCCTGTGGAGATCTGTGGGGCTTCTATGAGGCAACAAATGAGGCTTCTGAAGGTCTTGAGACAGGAGGGCGAAAGAGGTGTCTTTTTCTCTCAGTGGCTCAGAGGAGTTGGATGGGGGGGGGGTTTGACATCAACCACCATCTAGTATTTCTTAGGAAAAAAGCATAACGAACATGGGAATGCAAGTTGTTGGGGCCAGGCGGGAAAGGTCGGGGGTTGGCTGGCTTTAGCCAGCAGGGTTGCCCCCTACTTTTTCATTAGACTTGATATTAACTGAAGTTGCATTTTAATAAGAAAGTGATGTCAAGTTTATTCACTTGACCAATTGATAAGTATTTTGCAGCAAAAGGGAAAAGATAAACATACGATTTTTACTGTAATTTGGTTCAAAGGGCCTGAGGTTTCAGTTCATTTTGGAAAAGGGGTCTCTTGCCCGAAATAGCTTGGGAGCCCTTGGTCTAAAGGCTCGTCAAGTCAGTTTGACTTGAATTCCCCAATCGTTGATGGCGTTGACAGTTTCATGGTGAAAGTATTGCTCTTGACTCTAGAGCCTAGAGGTTCCGTTGAATTAATTTTGTTTGACAAAATCTGAAGGAACACATTCTGTAGAAACGTATGAGAATTACTTTACGTATCTACTGAGAATATCATATATGATATATCAACTTGGCTTAGAAACCATGGATACGTGCGCGTATCAGTTATGGTACTGTCGCTGTTCAGTGGCATCCGTGACGAATTTTTCTCTGTCGTTCGTAGTGGCCTTTCCGTTATCAGCGATACCATTTCGAATGTCAAAATGTTCTTCGCTTGAAATCACTGGTCCGATTTCTACTGTGGGCCTTTTCAATCACATGGGTGTAGTTGTACTAACATGTGTACTAATTTCTTCCACACCTGCTCAATCAATCTTTATCCATGACCCAGGGTTTGAGTCGTGCTGTATGTGTGGCTCAATCCTGGCACGTCTCTAATGCGTGGCTCCACCATAAACCCGCTCAGGACTCGTTTTTGGTAAACACTCTCCGTTAAAGCTCCAGCGAACTCGTCACGTTGGCGGAATCTGCCGTTTGAAAGCGTCAGAGGGAGAGAAAGAAAAAAAAAACTAAATCGCATTAAGCTTTTAGAGTTGTTTGCTGATTGTTTGGAGTTGAGCGTGAGTGGTTTGCGTGTTGGGGATGCGAAATGTCTGTTTGACGAGAAGGAAGGGGGGAGAATGTGGGAGCCATAATGCGGCAGTGCATCCAGACAGAGAAATGCGTGAAGGGGAAGCTTCTCCCAGTCACGAGCCACCGAGTTGCATTCTGATTCGATTCCGCTAATTCCGAGGACGTCTGAGTTGGTCCAAGCAGATCAATATGGCTGTTCAAAGTGCCGGTACATTGGAGGGTTCTGACGAGGCAACAGGAATCGGCGAAATGTTGCAAAAAGTCATTTCCCTGCCAGACCTAGTTTCCACGCTATTTCTGTTTTCGGTTATTTTTTTTGTTTTCACTTTCACTTGGGAAACCTCGATAGTTCGGGGTTCTGCTACATTGTGGCGGTTGTTATCTGAGATGTCATGTCAGCGTGACTGCTGGGCGGGTTTCGGTGCACTTGATTATTTATAGAGGGGAGGGCAACAGTGCGCAGGGCCTGAAGAGGGAGTGGAGAGGTTGGCAGCCGTGGGGGAACTCGGGGAGGGGGATCGAACTGTGGAGGTGTTGCCGGCATGTCAAGAAGAGGAGGAGGGGAGGCATTTTGTCCAGGTGGGGCGCTGCTGGGGGGGGGGGGGGGGGGCATTCTAAATAACTTACAAAACAATCCAAATTTCGCTGCCTGAAACATAGCTTGTGCACTCAAATGCAATTTTGAACTTTTGTGTCCACCATAAAAAAGAAACGATAGTCACCTTAAAAACTTTGTTGGTGTCACGTTGGCATCATTGTAACACTAACTTCTTTCCAACCCGGCATTTGCCAGTGTCTCAAATTTCGAAGAAGAAATCGCGTTGCGCCTGATTGTGTCTGCCATGGTACCAAGGAGGACAGTAAAAAGTTCACTCACAGCCGGTTCATGATGAATTTTGGTTCATTATTCGTCAAATAATCAATTCGTTGTCGCGATGGAGGATGGAAATTATGACTGTCAGTAAATATTGACCTTCAGAGTCATTAATTGTCGGCCCGGACACATTTTAGGGCTATAAAGAGGCAACAGGTGGGATTTTGGAAGGACTTTGGTCCAATGGTCGAGTGAAGGGTCGTTTTGGAGTATTTTTGGCAGCAGAATCAATTATCGAGGGTCCCAACACATTACAAACACGCTTATGGGTAGATACATGGAGTTTTTGAAGTGTTATGGCCAGAGTGAAGTATTGTTTTTGAAGGTTTTTTTGTTGCGCAGAATCGATGATGGAGGGTCCGTACACATTTGGTACGAGTTTTTTTTTTTTAAATATTTATTTTAATGAGGGGGGTTTTGAAGAGTTTTTGCCAGGGGATTGAGTAAGGTATCGTTTTTGAAGTATTTTTGGACACTGAATCGGTTTTGATGGGCCCATCACCAGTTGGGACAAACTTAGGAGCATTTGAAGGGGTTTTATATTTTCTTTGTCCAGGGGATTTGAAGGAGTTTTAGCCAGGGGATTGCATAAGGTATCGTTTTTGCAGTATTTTTGGTCACAGAATCAATTATTGAGGGCCCTAACACATTTTGGACACTCTTACGAGCACTTTAGAGGTTAGCTATATGGAGGGGTTTTGAAGAGATGGCCAGGAGATCGAGTGAAGTATCGTTTTCCAAGGTTGTTTTGGTTGCAGAATAAATTTTTCATGAGTGCCACACCCGTATGAACTACGTGGGGCTGTTGGGCGTTGGGCTACGTGGGCGTGTAATTTTAAACGAACCTTTCAATCTGAACCTTCAATTGTTTAGTAACTAAACAATTTCAGATTGAAAGGCGACAACTGTTGTCGCCATGACTGAAAATGGGGCAATTAAAAGTTGAATCTTATGGTTTCAAACAGTTGGTAGGATGTTGGTGTTATGTTGGCAAAATGTCCCACGTTGTTGCCACGGTGAATATGACCTGTCAACCGAATTTTAGATGTTATTGACGTCATTGTACACGTTGAAGAAGAATATTATGGAATCGAAATGACGAGGCAGTTATTCTGCTATTGATGTCGTAACTGCTCTTCAGCCCATCAGATGGTTTCACAAGATTTTGTTGCAACACTGTTGCAGCCAGCGCCTCAGAGATATGTCCTGTGACGTCATTTTCTAGCTCGCAATCTTAAAAAAATTTGTTGTCTTTTGCGAGTTCATTTTTCAAAATGCACCGGTAAAATCACGATTGCCTAATTGGTTAAAAGTTGTCTCATACTCTCATACTCCTTTGTGAGGGGGGGTTATTCTGCTATGCTCATCCCTAATTACCTTCCAAGTTTTCTCTGAACTTGGAAAACTTTCTCTGGCGTGGATTTAATTTTAGGGGGTTGGAATGGGGGGGGGGGGGGGGGGCAGACACCTCATCACCCCCGACAAGGTCTACCAGAACTTCATTACGTCCGACTTCCATTTCACGCCTTTTCTCGGGACGACGAAGTTTTTTGCCAAGAAATGAAAAGCGAGAAAATAATGATGTGTTTCAGAGGATGATTAGCCGTCGGATTTTTCCACCCTACTGTACACATCGTTGATCCTACCGAGATAAAAATGGTTGTTTTCAAGATGAAGTGGGCGTTGTAGAATCGTTCGCTAGTGTTGGTAGTAATTTTTCTTGTTTTGATTATTAGTACATATCATAATAATCTCGGTGTCTTTATAGATACGGAAATTATTATGATACTAATAAATCATATCAGGTATACCTGGGTGGCGCTCAATCCTTTGGCCAAGGAGGTCGAGTGAGGTATTGTTTTGGGGGCATTTGTTGAAGTATAGTCGATTTTCGAGAGTCCCTACCCAGCTTCAACACCTCCGGGGGGGGGGGGGGGGGGGGTCGAGTGAGTTATCACTTTCGGTATTCTTTGGGGCGCCGCAAAACCTATTTATGAGGGTTCCAAACATTTTTTACGTGGTAAATGGTTTTTCTGGTGTAAGCTGGTTGAAGAGCGTGCCTGCATGACCCCCAGGCCATACCTGCCGACCCGAACTTTCCGGCTGTTGCTGTTGGGTGAATTTCCCCCACCGACGACCCCGTTCCTTCCTCATCGTTCTCGAGACGGCTCCCAATCGGTTCATAATTGAACATCGTTCTGTTGTGAGTGCGTTGTTATTAAGAGTTGCATAATGTGCAATTGATAAATTATGGACCGGCCATATCCATGTACATCATCAAGCGTCTCCTTATTCCTATCCCAAAAACATGTACCTACCACGTTTCCTTGCTATGATCAAAACTGTGATAATTCGGGGTCTGAGGGTGTTCCCCAGGTAAGTCGTAAGACATGTTGATCTTCCCATATCACAAGCGGCGATACACCCACATGCGGCAACGGTTTTATTTAGCCAATCCGATGCCCTGCAGGGATTTGAAGGGGTTTTCAATCGGAAATGGTTTGGACAGCAGGTCGATAGAGATATTGTTTTCGTAGTATTTTTGAACGGAGAATCACTTTGGGGGTCCCACATTAGTTTGTTCAAACGATGAACAATTAGTGGTTAAAAACGTTAGTGGCCAGAGAGTCGTGTGAGGTGTCGTTTACGGAGCAATTGGAGCCATGAAGTCGAATTATGAGGGTCCAATATACCGTGCGGGTATATGTTGGGCATTGAAGGGATTTCCGGGCTTTTTTCGGCCTATCCGTCGAGTTAGGTGTCGTTTTCCGACGTAAAATCGATTTAAGGTTGATTTTTATGTTCGTTGAAAAGGAGATTTTTAATTGAAATGGTTTTCCTCTAAAACCTTTTTGACCTGACCCGTACCAAATTTCGGTTCGTCCGGCCGCACATTAACGTGAGGCACCTGGTTCAGCGGAGCCCCCCTATCGAAGTGGGGTTGTTGCTATCGATCCGAGGGGGGAACCGTTGTGAACCGGTTACCCCCACCTCGGCGTCCCTCCTTCCAGCCACCGACTCGTTTGGCTCCGCCCACCTCCTCCTCCTCCCACTTCCACCCTCCTCCACTTTCGCAGCCTCCGCGTGTTGTTAGCCGGCGCTGAGGATCCCCCCCCCACTTTCTAGTATGACGAGCATCGAAATTAACACCGCTGACCAGGAACCACCGGTAAAATAAGACAACCTAAACTTTTTTTAAGCGGTTCGGTATGTTGCGTTTTTGAAACTTTTGATTAAGTGCAAAAAAACTCCCATGCCGTTACCAACACATCACATTTTTGCTGATATTTTAACAAAGCAAAGTACAAAATTGTTATTCTACAGAAGTTTTCTTTCAATAACAAAATCTACAATAAATTAAAATTGGAAATTAGGTTGCATTTAAAAAAATTTCTTTGCCTGCAGGCACACATTGTGTGCCTTCAAATTTTTTTTTTCAGGTTTGAAATAATTTTGATAAACAGCTTCATTTACTATCGAGTAAAATTTATTAGGGTGAAAAATGTGGGACGGATGTGGGACCCCCAAAAATGGATTGTGCGTCAAACATTACTCGGAAAACGACACCTCATTCGACTTCCTGGCATCCATCAAAAGCCCCAACATTTTGTAGCCCCATGAAAGCTCCCTAGAACCTCACGGTGAAATTCGATGGTTCTGGGACCCAACAAAATGGCTTCTACGTCCAAAAATACTTCGTAAACGACCCCCCACGTGATATATACCCGCAAACCTGCAGAAAACCCTCCCGTAGCCCCTTTGTAGCCCCATAGAGCCCCACGGCGTTGGGCGATGGGACTGAAAGCCTTGGGGACACAACTAGACGGTGGGGACAGAGTATTTTGTCAAAATTTCAGATTTAAAAAAGGAAACTTTCCTACTGCCCAAAACGGCCAGGACGGCGAACGGACATTTCGCTTCTTGAAACGTATACCTAATGACAAATTTACACTGCAAGGCTTACTGAGCTTCATCGCGTGCTCAGGCAGGTTTGAGTCGCCCAAAAATCGAATATAGCCCCCCAACAACGCTCCGAAAACGTTGCCTCACTCGAGGCCCTGCCCCAAACCCGTCATCGCCCCCGCCAATATCTCAATTAAAGCCTCAAAGACTCAATAAAAGTCTCACTGCCCGCTCTGGGACCGTGAATCGATTCTACGCCCAAAATGGCTAAGAAAACTTCACCTTACACTACCCCCTGTCAAAACCCTTCAGAGTTACTGCGTTACTTCAACTGTTTATTCCTGTGTTGCCTCATTTCTAGTGTCAACAAGACCAACCTTTCTATATATTTAGCGTCTCGACATTCCTGAAATTCCTCGGTAACAAGTTGGCTTCCGTGGCCCCTTTCTAAAGACAACGAAAATGTCAACCGAGTGTTTCGAGCCTCCTTTCAATCGCAATCGACGCAACCATGTATCTCCATACCCAGAATGTGGAAAAAGTGAAAATATCTAACCAAAAATGATTAGAACCCCCTTTTGAAAAAATCGGGTTCAATTGTGGTTTTATCGTCGTTTGCAGTACGTAGTGGTATTTTTTCTTTTTTTTTCTTTCTTTTTTCCATTTCAATACTTTTGTAAGGGACGTGTCATCGCATTTCTGGCTATGGTTTCCCCATCACAGCACTTCACACCGTTATATCCCTCATCCGATAAATACGACGATTCCAAAACTCGACATTTCTCCCACCTTTCCACTTCGAGGATCCTCCTGGTGAGGTCGTTGGTTCCGTCTGGGCCCTTCGAAGGTTTCCAACCGCTGCCTCCCTTTTGTTGGGTTGCCATGGTGACGTCACGGACCTGCAGGGCGTCACTGCGAGGTCTACAGTCATCCCGGGATGCGTTCCCAAGGACGTCCTGTCGATGGCCGGACCCAAATCCTCAAATATTTCAAGTCACGGAGGAAAAACACGCTGCCAAGGGGACATGGCTCATCACTTCAGAGTGAAGCTAGAAAGCGAATACTCTGGCACAAGCGGGCGTACCCCAAAACAGACGTTTTAGAGGTCATTCGACGGGAAATTTACTGCTTATACTGCAGTAAATTTTACTGCTTTATTAGTGAAGTTTTCCGTAGAATGAACCGATTTTGAGTTATAAGACGAAAACTGAAAAAAGTGACGATGTATTTTTCGGTTTTTCGGCTCCCACAAGTTAAACCACTCAGAAACCGTCGAAAATTCATAGGTATTATAATACCTAAGACTATAGTCTTATTTGGGATGCCCAAAGTTGACTAATATGTTTTCCAGCTTTGCGCTATTTTATTGGAGGTAAGGGCCAGTTTTTGGTCGAATTTGCTTGGGCTACAGGGTCTTATCCTACAGTGCAGTATCACCTTACCGATTTACCAGAAGCAGTCATGGAAAACTCGGCTATGCTACAGCAAAAGGTTGAGCAAAACTATACCAAGAAATGGTGAATAACGTATAAAACCAATTCGAAGTGTATTAACTAATAGCAGAGTGTAGTTATTATTATTAATAGCAGAGCTAACCCGCAAGGAAGTGGTTTTATATTATAATATAAAACCACTTCCTTTACTATAGTAAAGAAAACTTCACTTATTTTAGTTTTACGAAGCGGTGTAATGAAATAAAGTTTTTACGAACGAAGTTACAACGGGAATCAGCTCGCGTATCAAGTTCGCCTTTTGATATCAAGTTCTTAATATCATGATATTAATAAGAACTTGATATCAAAAGGCTGCTCATGATGGAGTCAATAATTTCCACACCAATGACGTCATCAGATGACGTCATTGGTGTGGAAATTACTGACTCCATCATAGCTATCGTAAAATGAATCCCTCAACAATCCAAAACTCAGCTTAGGCGAACACTGCTGAACACTAGCACGCTGGACGCCAACAAGACAAAACGAGCACTTGAAGAAGAGAAAAAGAAGGACGAAATTAATCTGATGTGCGTGGTTCTGAGAAGGAATAATTCTGAATTATTCCGAGTATCTGTATATGAGCAAGTAGTTGAACCATTGCACCAGAAAGAAAGTCGCTTAAGCGGCAACACCAGCTATCTCGGTTTTTTGTTAACGGTTCTGAAGCCGACTTTTTGTGATGAATCGATTGGTGAAGCCAGATTTTTCAAAGTGCAAATCAGATCAATCAAAATCGAGATAGCTGGTGTTGCCACTTAAGCGACACAGGCAAGGATAACAAGCCATCAATTGAATTGAATAGATGAGCGCAACCTTGTTATTACGATATATTTAATGAGCGAGAGAAACTAAGAAACAGTAGGTATCTAGCGACCAAACTATGCCACACAACACATCATCCACGTGATGCTCATTACGTAAACAACTGCACCCTAACGACCGATGCGTAATAAAACCTTATGGCGATCAGAGGTAACGAACGGCTCAGGCTGCAAAAATCGTTTTGGAGTCGTTGGAATCAGCCTAAAAAGCTCATTCCATAGACCCTTGTACCAACGAAATCGGACAAAAACTTTCGTCCCCCTATTGAGGCCTCCTTAGTTACACATCAGAGATAAACAACTTTCGTCGTGAAGGACCTCCCGAAAACCGATGAAGAGGATGAGGGAGGAAAAATCAAGGTAGCCTATAACCACCCCCGGAACTCGCTGATGACAATGAGACCACCCTCATGAAAATCTGTTGAGCCGCTCGGACGTGATGCTCTGTACACAAAAAAAAAAAAAAAAAAAAAACACACGTCGAAGAGGTGAGCGCACCTTTCCATTTTTTGGAAAAAGGTTGCGCTAAAAAACAAAAAAAAAACATACATGTCGAAGAGGTGAGCGCACCTTTCCATTTTTTGGAAAAAGGTTGCGCTAACAACCAGGGTTATGAAAACGAGGGTGGTAGGTAAATTTGTTGAGGTTCGGTGAAATAAGAAATTTAAAATCATTCCAACGGGTTTCTGCGCTCTGGAAACTGGCGTCTGCTCCCGGCTTTCTGCCGACTGAGCGAGTGTCTTCTCCCTCATAACCAAGGGAACTGCAGTTTCTTCCCTTCAAAGCAGTGTCTGCCTCTGAATATCGGCTTTTGCTCCCTTAAACAGAGTCTGACCTCTCAAAACTCGGTGTTTCCTCACTAAATACCCACAATAGTTCGAAATTTATTTATTTAGCCATTTTATTGCAGGGAAGCACCCGGGAAGAGTCCATTCAGATGCTGAACTAGTTATGATGAAAGTCCTGAAATGTTTTCTCTTGAATGATCTAATCTCTTCATCTAATCTAATGGTCTCTTGAATGGTCTAACTGTGAACATAACTAAAACAAAGTATATAAGCCAGACAGGCTTTTCGAAAAACAGCTGTTGTGGAACTTGAGTTTGAAAAAGTTAAAATCTTAAAACATCTTGGACTTACGCTGGATCAGCGTTTAAAATGGCAAGAACACGTTCAGAACTTTGACGGGAGAATAAAAAAAGGTTACCATTTCTTCATCATCCTAAGACATTTTTTGATCCAGGGAATTGAGGGCATAATTATCTGGGTGCTGACTCAGGCAATTTTCGTTGAATTGAGGTGGCAGTTAATACTGTGCTGCGGATAGTAACCAAATCCGACCAACGCACACCGATAGAAACTTTTTATTTCAAGCTTGATGTACTACCACCAAGGGCAACTTATGTTAATAGACTAGTAAGTACGAGCATCAGACAACCACGCGAATTCCTCATCCAAACGTAGACTTCTTCACACGGCAGTGCTATTTGAAACCCTGCCTTTCTCGTAAAGGCGTAAAGGGCTATAGATCAACGGTAGTTTTCAATCAATAAGCTCTACAATATTTTAAGAATGTACATAAAAAACTTGAAAGGACATAAGTTCTGAAAAATAGGACTACTGCGAAACACCAAATTTCCTAACAAAAATATTGAAATTGGTGTAACTTTTGAGGGGTTGATGGTAAATAATAATATATGTATATATAAATGAAGGAAATTTAGTGCTCTACAACATTGATTATGAGGACTTTTGTTATAGGATGAACATTCTAGAAGATATGGACGGAAGTTTAACAGAAAACGTGAGGTGAAAATAACTTTTTCGCAAATTGTCACTTTTCAAAAGCGTATATCTCGAAAACGGTACGGTTTATGAAAAAAACGTATGATATGAAAGTTATAGAGAATTTAATAAGCTTTAATTTGATAAATAGTGATGTTTTACGTACGACGCTCCGTTTTCATGATATGAGCGAAAAAGCGAAAAAAGGGACCTTCTAACCCCCCTCCCCTCCCTTTCCCCTGCCCGGAAACGTGGGGACTTTTAGTATGCTTACTTTCTAACTACCCTGAACATGTTTCCGAAGAAAAACCTTGGACTTCAGACAACGCACTCTACACCCCCTTTTGGGGCCTTCGTTGACTGGACTAAAATAATATTTTCAGACGGTAAAAACTGTACTTTTAGTCATAATGTTATCAAATGAGTAGATGCAGCACTCACCAATAGTTTCTTGAGTAAATATTCTCATTAGTAAGTAATGCTTATGTTTTATCCAATAGCTACTAAGGGAATGACAGGTCTGACTGGTCAGAGATTTATAGGCCTAATAAAGAAAAATTGTCTACAAAATTTTATACAATACAATTTTTCTCTCTTTCAATATTTTTGTCCTGTCTTTTCAATGACGCAGAAAAATTGTGTAAAACGCTCAAATTCGATGTTGAGTGTGAAAACCATTAGCAATAATTTTATCACATGCATGCCAATAGGGAAGCGAGGATCTAGTTTACTGCCGAATATTGCGTTGAGAAATGATACTCATTTTTGTTTGCTCCATCTACCAAGTCAACTATAGGTCAGTATTGTTGCTAACTGCCCATTTCCCGCTTGACCCGTATCTTACAATAATTATATGGACAGTAATTTATATTATGATGAAAATTCGCTTTAGTGAAAAATTGATCGAATTGTCGGCAATACTCCAAAGTTGACTCACCACATCTTTTTTTGCAACATTCCGCAAGGTGACAACAAGGTCTAAATTCCGAGTGGTCTTTGAGGGGCTGAGGTCTTAACATAACGGCCTTGGCCGGCTGTTGTGTGCCCTTGACTCCCGCTGAGAGCCCTTCCCTGCTGACTCGTCACTTGCGGTTGAAATATTACTTTTTCCTCTTTATTATCCTGGTCATGGTTTCAAGGTTATCCCGCAAATATAGAGAAGATACCATTATGACGTTGTCATGTGCTAATCTGTTAGAATAATTTCTCGTGGATTTGACAGAAAATGATAATGATGAATTTGTTTTGCAGGGGATTGAAACGGGAGGCGAATGATTGGAAGCGACATCCCCCCTGGTATGGACAGTAGTCAAATTCAGCAATCGAATCAACAGATCATGGTGAGCACTTGGTGATGTAGAAGGATTTGAGGGACCGTTGTTGGAATTAGGCGTTTTAAAATCGTGTTTTTTTTTCAGCAAATGCAGCAGCAGCAACAGCAGTCTCAGCAGCAGGCTCAGCAAGATGCTCAGCAACAACAGCAGGTACTGATAAATGCGTCCAGTTATTGGTTTCAATAAATTGCATAGTTACCAGAATGTGAACATGTGACTGGTGATTTTACAGGCGATGGAAATCCAAACGTCGCAGGCGCAAGCTGTACAGCAACAGGCTCAAGTGCAGCAGACGCAGCAAATACAGCAACAGGTGCAGGTGCAACAGCAGGTGCAGCAAGTACAGCAGCAGGTGCAACAGCAGCAGCAACAGCCCATGTTGCTGGTGAACGCCGGGGGTGGCCAACAGCAGATGCAGGTGGGTGTTGATTAGTGTTCTCTGTTGCGGTGTGAGAATCTCGTATAACGAGGAACTGTTTCAGGTGGCCATGTCGACGCCGCAGAGCTCCATGTGCTCCGCCAACACCATCTCCACCATGCAAGCTCAAGGTAAGCTTTGGATTCCATCCAGGACCTAAAAAAAACAGAAACCCCGCCCTAAAGCATTCGTATCATTTCAGGTAGCATCACCCAGCCCGTACAGGCAGCCACCGGCCAATCCCAAATCCAGCAGGTCACGGATTGGAACGGCAGACAGGTGAGTTTCCATCGTTTTCCTCCTTGATCCTTTTTGTACAACGTTTGTTAATCCTGACGTCTTGTGCAGGTTCAAGTGCTTCAGCAGCCCGTGCAGAACACAGCGTACGCTCAGCAAGTCGTGTACAACGCCAACGGCCCAATGCTCATGCCGGGGAACATCCAGTTGCACACGCAGAACATCAACCCTGGCTCGATCCAGGTAATTTATAACTTTTTTCGCCAGATGGCGAACTCGACTAGCGCCATCAAGTCTTACCGAACGAAATTTCCAGGTGATCGCTGCAGGGAAACCTTTCGGACAGAACCAAATCGCCTCTCATGTCATCGGGAAACCCGTCCTGGCTAATCAGCAAGGTATGTGCCCACATCGTGGTTTAGTTTGTATCGTGCTGCAGACAGTTGGTGACGCATACGCAATAATTGCTATACGTGATGAACAACAGGTATTCAGTTCAAATAATTTTACACCTAAAGTAACGAGGTAGTGGGGTTAAAACACCATCAAATTTAAAAGTTAAATTTCAACTTTTTAAAATTCGGAAGTTAATCAAAACAAATATGTTAATGAATGAGTTGAGAATAATTGAAAGTCGCTAAAAGTAATTGATGAAGTAATGGATTACAACTCCCGCTTGATTCGTTAAAAGTAGCTGATTGGAATTATAAATTTGTGAAGATACAAAATGTAGCTAGAGACCGAGAAGCAATTATTGTAATGTTCACATCACGGGCCTGCAAATGGTGGTTCACATCACTTCTGTGTGTTTGAGTTGTTAGGAAGCGGGAGATCACTGCGGCGTTTTATCACTTATCTGTGACAACTAAGGAATTTAAAGTACTGATTTGTATTTTATGCCAACGTACACACATCTTTGCATTCGACAGTCGTCGCGAAAAAAAAAATCCTTGATTACTAAGGAGAAAAACGTTATGAACCAAATTCGTCCGTTATTTATTTTTAGAAAAAAAATCGATTTTAAATTATCGATTGCTCAGCGTCTGAAGGCGTCACTGCATCGGTATGATTAGAATAACTTCCGCGTGTTTTGTAATGATGATCACCTGAAAGGAGTCATCATTACGTAATGTCAAGTAATTCGCCAATTCGGACGTTATTCTGCTATTACTTTCGCATTTGCGGAAGCCGACCTTTCAGCTGAGAGCAAGCAAATGAGTTTAGCGTTTCTTGTGGTTGTCCATGTAGTTTGCCATCGCAGAGCATTCTGGTGACTCTAGATCTTATCGTGTTTTTTTTTTCTTTTAGCTTCTTTCCCGAGCTACACGACGATACCGACGACGAACAATCAGGCCCTCCTCATCAGCCAGATCGCTACGGGAGTCATCGGGTCCCAAGCGAACATCCTCCCGGCTCATTCGGGCGCCGGCGGGCAGCAGAAAAACGAACTGCAAAAAGTGAGATATATCTTTTCATGGTTTTAAAGCATGCTAGCTTGCTGGCACCACGGGGATTGCCGTTGCCACAAAAAGACCTTAAATTCCTCAATTGTAACATTGTTGTGCTACGCCCCTGTAAACGATTCAGATAAAACCAATCCAAGGGGTTTCTGGTGCTCAGATCAAACAAGGCGGACAGGGTGCTAACGTCCAGAGCTCGATGGCTTTGTCAGGAACGTGCGTCGTCTCCCAGCCGACGATGCTTCACCACCTCATCTCCCCCATACAGGTGACGATCCTCCCGAAAACATATTTTCACGTTTGAGAATGTCAGTAACTTTTCAAAAATGTGTTTATCCTTTTGTAGTATACAACTTGCCAAAATCGTGGGATCCAGGGGAACAATCCGGTGCAGCTGACGCCTTGGCAGCAAGTGGGTTTTGACACGCAGATCCCGCAAGTGTGGACGCAACATCCTCACCAGGTGACGGTTTGATTCGGTTGTTTTGCAGTTTTGTCGCCTACGGAGTCGGCTAAGTGTCTTTTTGGTTTCAGGTCATCACGGCGCAGAACCCCATATTCATTCGGGGGCCTCACCAAGACCAGCCGATGTTCATTTCGAGCCCGCCTCCGCAGCAGAGCATCCAACAGCAACAACAACAGCAGCAGGCCCGTAAGTGTTCGTAGGCTCTTCTTCTCCCATGTGGCTTGTGCCATACTGCCATTTATGCTGCATCGGCGTATCTAGAACTCGGGATGGAAAGACCGTGACCGGATATAACCTATATCCTGATATTTCTTTTTAATATCTGTATAGATTATGGCCGGATAGAAGTGGGTTGAAATATCTCTACTTTTTGAAAAATTCTGAAAATTGAAGATATTTGTTTGAAAATAAAGCAGAAGGCGAGAGGGCGTCTGGTCGATGGTCGATCTCGATTTGATTCTTGATCTCGCTCGCTGCTTGCCAGCTACTGCGGGACCGTCAACTGTCTATACTTCTAGTTCAGAACGGACAACGAGAGATGGCGTTAGTATCGGCACTGCCATTCTGTTCTTGCCATCTGTTGGTCTGCCCTTTGTTTTAAATAAATCTCCATTGCCGCGTATTCTTGCGTTCTACTTCACCCTTGAGATAGCAGCAGTGTTGTCATACTAAAATTAGCAAAATTAAGGATTTTCAGAAAAACAGTGGATATCCGGATTTGACATCGGGCTGTTTCCGAATGCTTGATATTCATCCGATCGGATCTCCGATATCCGGATATTAATTTTGGTTTTCCACCCCAGGGCTGGAGTTTGTTTGTTTATTTATGAATATACGGGACGAGCCCAATTACTAAGTATACTATTTAAAACAACGCATGTATTCGAGGCAAACATAAGAAAAGAGTCTAAAAGCTACCTGTGGTTGTGGTGGTCTTCCCTTCTTCCGTGGGCCTTCTGGGGATCACTGCAGAAGCTGCCTGGGCCGCCTTTCAGCGGGCATACGACAGACATGCCCGTATCACTGATTCTCTTGTCCAAATGAGCTACAACTGATTCTTTCTGGTCCATCCTCTGCCTGATTGTTTCGTACCTGACTCGCTCCAGTTGAAACACTCCAACTCCTTCTCAAACCATTCATCTCGACTGCATTCAGCCTGTGCTGATTCCTTTGCGTAAGCGGCCTCAATTCTGCACCATTAGTGAAAATTCTGTCAACAATGGCACTTTCGTTCGGCGATGGATTTCTCTGGTCAACCACAGACAGTTGAGCGCTCTAATTGATCCTATAGCTAGTGGCATTCCGATATCTGGTTCACACCCTCCAGGCTTGTCAATGATGGAACCCAGATACTTGAAAAAATCGACAGCGCGGACAACACCAGAAACCTCTGTCTTCCTGGCATTGGTTTTCAACCCTGCTCGTTCATAAGCCGAAGTATCGGTTCAAACCTGTCGATATTCCGATTTATCGTTATCTTATCCAAAGTCTAAGATACACTCCTTGATTCTACCACTCTGCGAGTTCACGACTTTCCACCATGTCAGAGCTGCATGCTGGCTTTAAGGAGGAAAAATTGACGTTCACCAGCCTGATTGAACTTGTGAAAGTAAAATAACCAATTTCGCCAGAGAAAGTCAACCTTTCGCTTCTACCAACAATGGCTCAGAATCCATCCTTTTGGCCCTTTTTGATGTCGTGGTGACGTCAATCAATGTTTCCGCAGATCTTTTTGTTGACAATCGTGCAAATCGTTTACAGGTTGCTCGGCGACGAAAGTTCTTGACCTCTGAGAAGTTTTTCACGTTTCCCTGTTGGGAAATCGACCTTATCCCCCCAACTTCATCGCCCCAAACAAGGACGCCGTAATGATGGCACAACTTTGCGTGTTTCCCGTTTGACGTCTTCGGGGGTGTTTTAAATTTGATTGGATCGAGTCGTGTGTTTGAGGATTGTGTTAGGAGCAGGATTGTGTTAGGATTGTGTTAGGAAGTCCCTGGTGGCTATGTGTTGCGTGAGTCCACCGTCACGACATCCTTGACGTCCCCCCCACGCATCAGTCAGCTGGAACTCGGATTGCAGCCAGTTATGAAAGCTCCGTCGGAGAGGCTGTGCGACGTCGATTTTTCCGGCTGACGACGGCCTGATGCCCGCCAGCGTGAGGGATTTCCCATCCAGCGGGAAATTTCCCCCGTCACCCCATATATTTCCCCGTGAGTCACTAATAGCAATTCCCCGTGCTCAATTCCACCTTCCGCGTTTTCTTTTTCAGAGACAGTCAGCGTTGCCACTAAGCCGGAATTGAAGGCGCAGGGCGGGACTGCTCAACAGGGGACCCGCACTCTGTCGATACTCCCGTCGATCGGCTCTTCTGCTCAATTGACCCGAGGACCGAACCCGACTGTCGTCTTGTCAGCGCAGATCAAACTAGCGGTAAGTGTTGGTAACACTGATTCGCGAAATATCTATTTCTCTCATTTATTTGGTGATTCATGTTTGGTTTGCAGCATCAAAGCAAAACCGTCCGGACGAAGAGTATTGTCACCAAAGGCACGTCGATACAGAAGTTGGACGCGCAGAACCAGACGAAGCCCATCAGCCCGCAGCCCAACGCGCAGCACCCTCCTGGCACCAAGTACGTAAGAAAATTATCAAAGCATCTTGTTTTTTTTTTTTTTTTGCAATTTCTCAACTATTGACGTTTGTTTCAGAATGATCATTACCTCTCAAGGGACGCTGATGCCACAACAGCAACTCCTTCAACCAAAACCTCCCCCACTTATGAGTGAGTTTAAACCAACCCTCTTCGCCTGAATATTTCATTGACTGTTTTCTTTGTGACGCTAATGTTGCTCCTCTTTCCTTCTTTCGCAGATATTAGCGCCACAAACCAAACCCTCCAAGTGCAATCCCAATCCCCCAAAGACATTCCCGCCTTGTCCGAAGACAATAAAATGGTGAGTTTACTTTGTCCCCGAAATTCTACTTGAAGTATCCCTTTTGGTACTGTCGATAACTGTTGTGTCCTGCAGGACACGACTCCCGCACCGCAGATGGCTCCTTCAGAAGTGCAGCAGCTCCCTCAAGTGGTCACCCTACAGGCTCAGAGCCTCGCCCAAGAGAACGGTATGCACCCACTTGAGATTTTATGCTTGTTTGATCCCGCAACTTTTTATGTTATCCCCAGAATTACGCTAAAATTGGGCCAAAAACTGATTTTGGTTTATTATTCTTGGAATAATACACCTATGTTTTCGCGACGGGGGTCGACGACTCCGATCGGCCTGAAAATTTGACATTATCCGTTTCAAGAGGTCTAGATTCCAAAACCGAAATGTTCGTCCGCCGTCCGGGCCGTTTTGGGCAGTAGGCATTTTTTTTTTAACTCTGAAATTTTGACAAAATACTTGGTTTACCATCTAGTTGTACCCGCAAGGTTTTCAGTCCGATCACCCAAACCCGTGGGGCTCTACGGGGCTAAAATGGGGCTATGGGAGGGGGTTTTTGAAGGCTTTTAGCTATGGGATCGAGTTAGGTGTCGTTTTCGAAGTATTTTTGGACGTAGAATCCATTTTTGGTGGTCCCGGAACGATCCGATTTCACTGTGTCTATCTACAGGGCTTTCATGGGGCTAAAAATGGGATTTTTGAAGGATCCCATTTTTCGAGTAAAAAATAAAGAATTTTTGAAGAAAAAAAATTTTGAAACAAAAAATTCAAAAAACAAATTTTTTAAACCAAAATAAAAACTAAAAAAAATTTACATTTTTTTCATTGACAGAATTAAATTTCTGCACAAGTAACCTATATCAAAGAATAATAAACCCTTGTGTAAAATTTGCAGCGTTTTTTTTGAGTAGAGTGAATACGAAATTAATTGGTTATTTCAGCAGCTTTGATGGCCGCTCCGATGCAGCAAGTGATGGAAGTGTCTCAGGCGATGGTTCCCATGCCGGGTCCTCCGGCGCCAATGGCGGTTTCATCACCGATGGCCACCCCCATGCCTGCTCTCCCAGCTCCAGTCGCCGGTCCGGCTCAACCCCTACCGACCCAGGTGGTCGTCCCTTCGTCCGCCCCGAGTGATCCTCCGTCCGCTCCGGCGACGCCGTCTTCGACGCAGGCCCCACAGACGCCCGCCGAGCCCCTCAAACCCCACCAGGGACCGCCCAAAGCGATGGTCAAACCCCAGGTCCTCACTCATGTTATTGAGGGCTACGTCATACAAGAATGTAAGCAGCGACCTGTGCATCATTTTGTTCCCATTTTGACAACAACAACAAAAATTTCCCTCACATCACTCCTTTGCAGCCTCCGAGCCTTTCCCCATCAGCAGAAGCTCCCTCCTCTCCGAACTGGCTCAGACCGTCCGCGCCCGGAAAGATAAGACTGACAACAACCTCACGATAGGAGCCGACGAACCACCATGTAAGTTAACCCAACGTCAAGATAACTTACGAAATCTCTCTTAGCAGTTTTGCATAGTATACGACGTTGTTCACAGTGAAAAAACAAAACCTGGAAACGGCCAAAACGCCCGGAGCCGAAAGTTCGCCCGTCCCGTCGAAAAAACGCACGAAATGCGACATCTGCGGTGGCCCTCTGCCTGAAGGCGAAAAAACCAAAAAGAACAAAAAGTACTGCTCGCCGGAATGTTCCAAAAAGTGAGTCTACTAACTTACTAAGAGTAAGATGGATTTTGAATTGAAGGGGCAGTTTTCCCCAAAAAGAGTTTTTCATTCGTCAAGTATCAGGTGGACAAATTGCAGCGATTTGGTTATGTAAGTGCTCATATTGCAAGTGAGTATATTGCAGTTTTGTCCTGAAGCTGCTCATCGGTAGAGATTGGAACGAAATCTGTGACATTCGCTTGGGTCTTTCTCATTTCATTTGCCTTTTTCACGTTCCGGATAACGTTTTCTTAAGATCGTTTATGTAAGTTAGAGACAGACTGAAAAGGGGCCTCGCTTTGCTCAGACATTAATGGCCGTTTCCACCACCTCAAATTCTGAGTAAAATTTCGATAAAGGCCACTGGAAGACCTCCTTGAAACGACGCACTGTGACGCACAAAACCCCCCCTTTTTCAAATTAATCGTTGATACAATTTGAATTTACATCTGATTTTTGAAGAAGTAAACTAGTAGGGGAGAACAGGTCCTGTTGGCATAGTCGCTTTAAAACCTCTCCTACAGAAGAGCGGGAGGGCTACCACTCTCATCACTTGATTCTCTAGCAGTTGTTCAGTTGCTCACAAAGTTTCGTCGGTATCGGAGGAGTTTGCGCCCGTTGTTCAGGCTGTACCTGTACCTAATTCAGCACCCCCCCCCCCCCCCCCAAACAGGGTACACTATGTTTTAGCCAATTGATCCACTTATTATATATTAGGGATTTTTGCCATATTTAGGGGTTTTCAGACCACTGTGCGACGTCGCTGCGATGGTTTGCTCTGAAGCATTAGTTTCTGCAGTGATAGTATAGTTTTTTAGCATTTTTATTTTTCTTGAAACTAGATTTTTTGGACGAAACAAAGTGGTAAATGAAATGAGAATGATCCCATTGTTACGATGAGATCCTCGATGAAATTCGCTCGTAATTATTGTATTGTTAAATTGCAGGGGCAAGCTGAAAAAGAAGGGATTAAGTTTGGACGACAGCAAAGCCGACAGGAAAGACTGGGTGAGATTTTGTTTTGAATTGAGGCTTAATGAAAGTGACGTACGATTTTGTTTTATTAAAATGATGATTTTCAGGACCAAATGGAGTCGACGTCGGATTCGGCGGTTTCGGGGCCAGAAAGCCTCGTCGGGAGCGACGCCGGTGGAGATAATCCGGTCGCTGCTGCCATCAGCCGTCTGGATGAGGATTTGAAGGACTTGCCGACTCCCAACCCGCTGAAATGGACGGTACGTGGAGAATTCGGTGCCCTTCGGAAGAATTGGGACGACGGTGTCTCATCGTTTTTGGTTTTCAGGTGAACGACGTCTGCGAGTACATCAAAAAGCTGCCCGGGTGTGACGACTACGTCGAGGACTTTATGATCCAAGAGATCGACGGTCAGGCTCTTCTTCTCCTCAAAGCGGACCACCTCATGTCGGCGATGTCGATGAAACTCGGGCCGGCTCTCAAGATCTGCGCTAAAATCGACAACCTCCGGGGGATCGCGGAGGGTATTTGCGGCCCCGAAGGTGCCGGTCCGCCGCCAGAGGCCGAAGAGGGCAAATGAGCGGCGGCGGCGGAGCTCGGGGTGCCTCCTGTCCGCCTGTCTCTTGCCGGCCTCAACGGCGTCCTCTTCTGACCACAAGTGAGTTTTTACTTTTGACGAAGTAAAAGTCGAACGGCTTGGATCGATTTATGGGCGTCTCGGACATGTCCGATCACACTGTGAGGCTCTAAAGGGTTACAGGTGGGGGTTTCTTAGGGTTTTGGATGTAGGGTCGTGTGGGGTACTACAGATGCGATTCATGGGGTCCCAGGCCCTAACCGACCCCTCTGTGAGTCTCTATGGGGCTATCGGTGGGGGTTTTGAAGTATTTTGGCTACAATGCCGATGTTGGGTGTCGTTTTTCAATTATTTTTTGGACGTAGATGTGATTTATACGGGTCCCAGCCCTGTCTGACCCCTCTGTGAGGCTCCATGGGGCCCTGAAGGGGCTGATGCTTCCGGGAACTTGTCATTCCTTCCCACCCTCCAAAAAGCATGGCGATTGCTTCCTTTAAATATTGTGGCAATTTATTATAATTTTTATTTTTTTTCAGGTTTCACAAGACTCGCCCCTCAAGCCACCCGACTCTTCACCCCTCCTTTTTGTATATTCAATTTTGTACATAAACCGGATCACTGTACATATTCACCCCATCTCAAGCACATCGTACTCTTCTAATTGTAAAAAAAAAAAAAAACCAAACCAAGTAAAACTCGATAAAATAAATTATATATTGACTCTCTGTATTTGCTAGTACAGATAAATGTTATATTCCCTGAAATGCAATATTGTTTAGTCACTAAAATTAAGTTTGAAGGGACAAAACGACGGAAACCCGATCAACATTGGACGGTAGAAAGTACCGCCAATTTTCTTATAAGGAAATGCGAGGGACGATGAAATAATAAGGAATTCGAACATCTCGAAATATTTCATTATGACGAAATTTACTGGGTTGTTATGATTATTTTTTCCGTTATTTGTTCTTTTTGTTCAGAATCCCATCAAGCAGGGGTGCCACGTTTGAAACAAAAATTTTCCCTGCTGCCGCAAAAGTTTGTGTATTCCACCTTTTTGATCGTCCTTCGTAGTACATTATCAAAACGCCGCCGTTTGTTTGAGGACGCTTTTTTTCGGTTCATGCCGGGCGAAATTTGTCCGGTGTTAAAAAATGCCCAGTCCGTCCGTCGTTCGGGCCATTTTCGCTAGTAGACTTCTTTTTTAATACCGAGATTTACATGAAAATTTAAGTAAATTCTGTGGTTTTTCAAAATAAACGGTTCTCCCGTTTAGTACTCGCACAGCCGAGTCACACATTAAAATTTACTGTTTTCATGTCACAAATGAAATTTGTACGTTTACATCTGGGCTTTTTATATTTGTAGGAATCTGCAAATAGAATCAATCCACTTGGATAGAAATGTCGCTATAAAAATTGAAACTCCTCGTTGGCGGTGTTTACTTTAAAGTTCATTACGTTGGCGGTGTTCACCATTTCCCGAGTTGATTCCCGTTTTGTAAAATCTGTATTTTATTTATTCATTTTATAAATTCATGTGTATAAAAAATATGAGAAGAAACAAATTATAAAAAATGAAATGAAAGTTTTTTTCTAACATTTGGACGTGTTGGTACGAATGTGTACCTTCGGAGAGTGAGGTTTTGATAGAAAAAAAAAACTTTGTACGAAATTTTTGTATTTTGACGTGGTATGAACTGAATTTGTGTAGAGTGATATTCTTTTGGATTTACACGGAAAAGTGGAAAATGGAAAAATATAGGTTTTTAACGAGCGTTTGGCGTTTCTTTCGGAGATCCTGGGATGTTCTAGAGGACAACTGCACCCTTTTTTGAAAATAAAATCCGTGATGTGGTGGTAGTGTTGGTGGCGGGGGGGGGGGGGGGGGGGGAATAATTATTTCGCTACCAGGAAAACATAAAATAAAACCAAATGTGTCAAATGTGAAATATCTGGACTATAACAGCAACAGTCCATTCAAAGCGTATCAGGACATGCAAAAAATATATGATTAGATTTTTCGGTCTTATTCAATGGTTTTTGGGGGGGGGGGGGGGTGCTGAATCCGAATCTGAAGAGATCTTACAAATATCTGTTATGCGTGTAGAGATATTTGCAAACAAACTCCAAAATTTTGGCACTTATGTCAGTTTTTTTGCTTCTAACTCCGAAACTGTGCCCCCTACGGCAAACGTCACTATTATCAAAGTGAAAGAGCATTAAATGTCCTATAAATTTCACTGGTCTAAGTTGATTGTAGACCCAATAGTTCAGCTAGCGATTTGAAAAGGGGCGATTTTTGACGTTTTTCGAAAAGTCACTGTTGCTTGACAAAAAAAGATACTTTTAGCCTCTCATGCGCAATTATAATTAACTTCTTAAAGGGAAAATCACCATAATTCTAGTCAACATGGAATCATATCGACACAACAATTTCTCCCGGGTCACCCTTTTTGATTACCATTTCTCAGCTTCTCTCCTCGTACACGAATAGTTCCGACGCGTATGAGGATTTTCAAGGGCCGAAATTTATCGACCGAGATGATCACTTCGTTTCGCCATTTGAAGGGAACCCAAATCGTCAACGTGCGGAGGTTCGGCGACGGTAAAACCCCTCCGGAAATGGACTTCGTCCAGGCGTTGTTCATCGAGAAGATACGCGAGTACGACAAGAAGATGAAGGAAAAGTACGTTGATGAGGTCCCGAAACGCGAAAGCGCTAATAACACTTGAAATAACGCATACAGTTTTGGGTTCTGGGGGAGATGTGGGTGATTCCACTAAAAGTGGCGAATTCCGGACTAGATGTAACGTGTTTGGCAACTTATTGAATGTTTTCCAGCGGTCAAGTGCTTTTTCCCCATGAAAGAATGTAACCTGTATACCAGCAGTAGCTGAAGTATAGCTAGTTTATTCACCCAGAGGGGATTATCCCGGGGAACGAAGCGCGGGCGATTGTGAAGTGGGCCAACCTGACCCTTGCCAGCCACCCGTGTTTGTAAAGTGGTCTGAGGTCAGGCGGGATGCGGTCAGGGGGTGGCTGGCTTCAGCCATCAGAGAGTGGCGCCCTAGTCTACTATATAGGAGCTCCGACCCGAGGAGAACGAGGAGTAGAATCAAATAGAATAATTCTATTTAATTATTAATAATTGCTTTTTCTGCAATAAGCAAATTTTATTCTTCAAGTCGGAAAAATTTGAAATTTGTTTTGAAAAATTAAGCTGGGTATCTGGTATCTGAGCTTCAAAAGGGAGTTTACCTTCCAAATGAATCCCTACACTTTCATCCTAAACCTCTATACAAAAAAAAAACCTATAATATGTTGTGTGAGGGTCAAAAGCGAGTAGAAGTGGTCTGGGGTGGGAAAGGTCGGGCGGTGGCTGGCATGGCCTGCCGCAGGTTGTGGCCCCCTATCAAAGTGGGTCCTGAAGTTGCCGTCCTTGGCCGAGTTTACCCTTTGTGGCTGTTTATCTTTCTTGAGATGTTGGTCCGGTTTACCTATGAGCTTATCTCCTCACTCCCACAGCCCACAGGTAGCCAGAACTTTGGCCTACCTTACTCCCGCCCTGACGCACAGGGGACAAACCTGTTTTTCCGTTTCCCCTGCAAAATTATTACTGAAGGCTCAGCAACTGATCTAATCAATGGCGCAAGAAGAAAAAGTATACCTATCCCATGACACAGCTAAGTTATGGACAACAGGGGGATGACATACTAACCCACTCCCACCAGTCTCACAACACCAACTGTCCTTGTGTCGATTCGACACTGTCGAAGTTGTGAGGAATTCATGAATAGCAGAGCTACCAACCTCTGTTTGCAAAATGTCCTCAACATGAATACTTTCCCCTTTACAGTAATTGATTTTACAGGGGAATGACCTAAAACTTGTAAGACACACTATTCTTGATGCGTGCGCTTGCAGACTATGGACAGAAAATTACGACAAAGATTCTATGAAGTGAGTAGTGCAGCAATCCAAAAATTAGATGACAAAGGTGTCCATAGCAGACCACGTGATGAGTACCTGAGTCTTGCAGTTTTCCGGAATCTCAAACTGAACGACTGTTGTTACCTGAAGAAGTAGTGCACTTAGGTAATTGGACAGGCCAGGGGAATGACATTTAGACTATCGCAATTTTTCCTGAGCTTGCATCGTCTATTTCGAAAATCAAAACATGGAGAGCCTGGGAAATAAGGATCTCTATTCAATGTTTTCCCCCCGCAGCAATGCTACTATAGTCTCCAAGAAAAAAGAAAAGACACGATTTCGTCACTTTTAATGGAATCACCCATATATAAGTTATATTCCGTCGATTAACAAATTTTGGTGTATTTTTTCTCCCCATCAGCGGTGGTAAAATGTTCGATCCAATCCCGGAATTGGAATCCGAGCGGAAAAGGCTCCAAGAAGTTTTACTCAAAACCTTCTACAAAACGGAAAAACCTCCCGACGACCTCACCAGCTTCCCCTCGATGACTTTCAAAGGTAAAGTGTAAACCTCAACCCGTTCACGATACTCAGTTTAGCCAACCTAAAGATGCTCACGTTCCACAGATGCGCCTCTCGACCCGATCGACTTGGAAACGGCTGCGCCCAAAACCAAAAAATGAAGCGCAAGGATCGATAGCACAATTAAAAGGTGTTTTCAGACAGACGTAACAAACGACGAATTTTCTAAACAATTTTATTAGATTTTTCCAAAAAAAAGCAGTCCATTATAATTTTTTGTTTAGTTCGATTCGTTTTGCAATTAGAAAGGCTTTGCGTAAGGCTAGATTACAATCACATAAGGGGGGGGGGGGGGGGGCTTAGTCACCAAAATACGGAAATTCCTTTTCGCTTGGGAGGGACCGGGGAAGACAAAAAATAAATTTCTCTTAAAAACTAACAACTTTTTCTTTCTACTCGGGCGAAACACGAATCCCCAGTGTTGTCGGAGCGTCACAAACGAGCCAAACGACGAAAATGCACACCGGAGAAAAACAACGATGAATTCAAATGAAAAAGGGGATACAAATTTTGTATGAATAGATCACTTGACGTGGACGTGTACAAGATGGAAAATGTCGATCTATTGGAAAATATCACGAGAGAGAGAGAGAGAGAGAGAGAGAGAGAGAGAGAGAGAGAGTGCGGGAGAAGGGAAACGTGAGAAACGTTTCAGTTTATGAATATTTTTCTCTATTTTTCAGAATATTATTCTTAATGTCTGGAAATTTTATCGCCAACTAAGAAAATATTTCAAAAAGCGGCCAATTTTTCGCAAAAACAAAATTAAAAAAAGAAAAAGAAAATAAGAAAATTAACTTGCAATAAAAATATCCCAGAAGGGTCACATTTACCTGAAATAGGGAAATTCAAGCGCCATTTTCCTTTCGGCTTTTTGGAGCGCTCCGACGAACTTTACGAATAAATCCTCATTTTCCAAACATTGTCGCACAATATTCGCTACCTTCGACAGTAGGTACTTCTTATTCGTAACAACTGATAACCTTTCTACAAAACAAAAACAGCAACAATGACTCGGTGGGTATTGCTTTTGCGAATTTGTTTTATACATGCACTTATAAAGTGAACAAGACGAGGCAGAGGAAGACTATAGGAAGCCTAAGGATTACTGGCGGGGTCACCGAGTTTGAACGAAAAATTTGTCGGTGAGACAATTCAGTGCCAACGTCGCTCATTGATAAGAAATAATAATTTCATCGAATTTGAGATGCTTTCTACCCGCATAGGCTACAAAAACAGTGTACTCAAATTTCCATTTTTGATTTGTCGGGTCCAAATTGGGGAACATTCAATTTTTTCGACAAAATAAACCAATCAATTTTTTTAACAAAAAATAAATCTAAATAATCGATTTTCTCATTAAATAATCTAAAGGTACGATTAGTTGATACTTTAATGAATCACATAATTGATCCAGCAAGTAGACTGACTGAATGATTTATTTATAAGAAATTGACAAATCGATTAATTCAAAACAAGACTAATCAATTCTTCAATCAATTCATTTTAACAAAAAAGTAAGTCTTAAAAAAAATCGATCGTAGTGACTTTCCAAACCAATAAAACTAAAAAATCAATGTTTCTTAAAATCGAATACATATTTTGATTAATTAGCGTGGATTGAACTAAAAATCGAATGTTTGATTAATAAAAGAGGATTTTTCCAGAATCTCTTTTTTTAATCGATTTTTCTAAAAATTATTTAATTTATAAAATTCTTTAGATCTTTCTTAAAAAATTGAATACCCAATTGATGTTTAAAAATTATATTTTTGAAAAAATTAATTTTTCAAGTGAGAGCAAAGAAATTCGACAAATCGAAATGAACTAATTGACACGAAAAATTGACTAGTATATTTTTTCGACAAAAAACATTGTTTTGTGTCGCACCGCGTGGTGAAGGTTTTACCTTGCAAATTTACTTAACGAAAATAACAATTCTCTTTGCGCAACAGAGAATTTTTTTCGAAGCCGGCGGTAGAAAAATCAGCATAATGAAGCTCAACAGCGTTTCACAATAATAATAAAAAAGGAGGCAAAAATAAGAAATACGCTGTTATTGACGCTATTGCTCTTTTGTTTTTGTTCATTCGAAATAGTAAAAGTGAGCAAATGTGGGAAGTTGAAAAGTGTGGTAGTGCTGCAAAAAAATTAAGAAGTCAATCAATTTTTTGTTCAAAATCGAAAGTTGAAAAGTAAGAAAATTAAATGTTCGCAGCAGAGTGGACTAGAAACTGGAGGCAGTGTTGTCAACCCGATTTGGATGGAAGTGAGGCAATGGAAAAAATGTGGGTCGGCAACAGTGAAAAAATGGGAGACCAAACTGAACTACTGAGGGAAAAGATCCTTTTTGCTTCTAACTAATCTGCATGATGTGTTCAAAAGTATCTTTTTCGCTCCATGTTGCTGGCGGATCTTTGATACGAGTACCGTTTGGGGGTGTTGAACCTGTGGTAGAAGCTTTTTCGGCGGATCCTTTCGCTGATGTTCTCTTCAGCCGAGCCGAGCCCGTTCCCGGCGTCGAAATACCGGTCGGTCAAGTCCGAGCTGGACCAAGTGTCCGAATTGGAGTGGGAGACGAAGCTTTGGGCCTCGTCGAAGTCGCCGGTCGGCGTGCTTTCGGCGGAAGGGACGTCCAAACGGGTGAAATCCAATTTTTTCAAGTTGGCGATCCTCGCGAGTCGGTCGTCCTGAGTGTCATCCGAGTTTTTTTTTAGACCGTTTTCGGGCTTCGCTTGAGTTTGAATTTTGTCGAAGACGCCGCCTTTTTTCACTTTGGCCGAGTCCTTTTTGCGGAACATTTTCGTGTCTTCGGGTTTGAGCGACGAGCTGCGCACTTTCCTTCCGGGCGTTTCTATGCTCAGCTCCTCCAACGAGACGGCTCTTTTCAATAACTTGGACTCGCTGAATTCGTTCTCGATGCCGATGCTGTGCTTCCGCAAGGATTTGATTGCTTTGTCCACTCTGGACTCTTCTTTGTTTTGGTTCTGGTTGCGGATCTTGTTGAGAAATCGGGACTCTTTTTTCGGCTTGATTTCTCTGTTGAGGTACTTTTCCAAGATGGACGTTTTCGACTCACCGTTCTCTTGCGGTTTGCTCGTGCCCGGGTCGACTGCGCTTTCTTTTACCTCCAAGGTCTCGTTCGGCTGTTCGGTCTTTGGAGCTTCTTTCGCAACAACTTGAGGAGGTGATCTCTGCACTACGCTATTTTCAGCTTTTGCCTCTTCCGGAGTTTCTTGCAGCTTCAATTCTTCCTCTTTAGCTTTTTGCTGCTGCGACACCTGCCTCCTGTACTCGTGGAGCTCCTTGATCCTGTCGTAAGCGTTCAAAGGCCTCTTTGCGGATCTGTCCCGCTCCAAACTCCTTTTGAACGTTACGTACTTGTCAAACTCGGATTGCGGCGAATCGGGGAAAAAAGCGCTCCGAGGGCGCGGTCGAATCGAATCGTTGACGGACAACGACCGGATCGGAGATTTAGGACGGAGGAACGTCTCCGGGGGGTGCAACTCCTGTCGGGGACCTTCCGGAGAACGTGCCTCTGACCGCTCGGGCACCCGTAAACCCGCGTAGCTCAAATCCTCCTTCTGCAAATCTTCCAGATACTTCTTCACCCTGTCCAAACTGGATAAACGACCGTCGTTGAGCAGGTCGTCCAAAAGGCTGTCGGTCCGGGTTTTCGTCTCGAGAGGCACGATCGGCGTCCCGTTTTGAACAGAGTCACTCGTCGTTCGGGTCACTTTGCGCCGCGGAGCCGGCGGTAAATCACCTCTCGGTTCAGTCTTTGCCTCGTCCCTCGAATGGTACCTTCTCAGAGACTTGGTTGTAAATCCTGAAAATCAAAACCATCGTTAAACGCACGTTTTAACGTATCAGGACAGCATGACAAAGATCACAGCTGAACTGTTGGTGTCGAGTTTGTGTTAATTATCTTTTAATTTCTTAATGGCCTCTAGGGCCCGTTTACTAGGTCCCTACTTCACAACTAACTTTCAATAATTGAAAGAATTATTCGGGTCTGCTGACTTAAGATATGCATTTTTTTAGATAACAACCTAAAAAATCGGATCGGCCTCAAAATGTGACATTATTCGTTTTAAAAGGTCCCGGAAACCTGAAAATTTTATTTTCGCTCAAATGGTAATTTGTCGACTTACACTAGTCTGTAGCTTCTAAAATACTGGTCCTATGATAACAAAACTGACAGAAAACAAGCCATCAATTGAATTGAATAGATGAGCGCAACCTTTTTGTTACTACGATATATTTAATGAGCGAGAGAAACTAAGAAACAGTAGGTATCTAGCGACCAAACTATGCCACACAACACATCATCCACGTGATGCTCATTACGTAAACAACTGCACCCTAACGACCGATGCGTAATAAAACCTTATGCCGATCAGAGGTAACGAACGGCTCAGGCTGCAAAAATCGTTTTGGAGTCGTTGGAATCAGCCTGAAAAGCTCATTCCATAGACCCTTGTACCAACGAAATCGGACAAAAACTTTCGTCCCCCTTTTGAGGCCTCCTTAGTTACACATCAGAGATAAACAACTTTCGTCGTGAAGGACCTCCCGAAAACCGATGAAGGGGATGAGGGAGGAAAAATCAAGGTAGCCTATAACCACCCCCCAAACTCGCTGATGACAATGAGACCACCCTCATGAAAATCTGTTGAGCCGCTCGGGCGTGATGCTCTGTACACAAACAAACAAAAAAACATACATGTCGAAGAGGTGAGCGCACCTTTCCATTTTTTGGAAAAAGGTTGCGCTAAAAAGTTGTAAAGAATCTTAAGAATATCCTCAAGAGACAGTTTTTCGAATTAAGCATAGTATGTAATATTAAGAATGTATTATAACAACACTTGAAACTGGCCAAATTTCACCATTGATAATACAATTTTCGATGAGCTTTGTACAAGTTTGCCGTTAAATTCTGTTTAACTTTTATTTAGTAGTTTTACATTTCATAGGATAAGCAAATTGGGAAGTTACAACGAATGGTACATTTGAGCGAAAATGGGAAAAATTGAACTTTTTAAATTAGTCATATTTTAAAGCTGAGGAGGTCAATCGACGCGGGATGTAATGTTCTTTCATCAACTAGGAGTATGTTTGAAAAATGCTACAAATTTTACACAACGGTTTATTATTCTTCGATATAGGTCAGGTACTTGTGCGTCAACAGAAAAAAATTAGGAAAAAACAATTTTTTGAGAATTTTGTTACAAAAAAAAAAATTTTTTTTTTTCAAAAATATTTGACCTCCCGGACTCCTTCAAAAATCCCATTTTTTGTATCCCCATGAAAGTCCTATAGATCCCCACAGTGAAATCGGATCGTTCCGGTACCCCCAAAAATGGATTATACGTCCAAAAATACTTCTAAAACGACACCTAACTCGATCTCATAGCCAAAAGCCTTCATAAAACCCCTCCCGAAGCCCCATATTAGCCCCACAGCACCCCACGGGTTTGAGCGATCGGGCTGAAAACCTCGCGGGCACAACTAGATGGTAAACCAAGTATTTTGTCAAAATTTCAGATTTAAAAAAAAACTCCTCCTGCCCAAAACGGCCCGGACGGCGGACGGACATTTCGGTTTTGGAATCTAGACCTCTTGAAACGGATAATGTCAAATTTTGAGGCCGATCGGAGTCGTCGACCTCCGTCGCGATTACATAGGTGTATTATTCCAAGAATAATAAACCAAAAAACCCTCATGCGGTGATGCAAACTCTGGAGACTTGTTTTCAGGCCTAACTGAACTGATTAACCCGATTTCCAGCTTTCTAAGAATTACGTCATGATAAACCCTTTAATTTTATATGACTTGAAAACAATGTTTGGAAATGTCGTCGTCAGCGGCGCGAAATACAAAGTCCAGAAGTACCTTAGATATATTGATACTGCAGTTGTAGTGCGTTTCAAAAGAAATTGAGAATCCAATAGGACTCCGAAGTCACGGATCACTCTAACCCCTAGTTAATAATGTAGTTTAACAAAAAGCGCAAGAGCGCACTGGCGTTGGCCTCCACAGACACTTCGATAGCTTCAAACTTCAAGCCAAGACCTTCGAGTGATCAAGTGCCTCCTAAATAGTAAATAGCCGTATCGATCATGCCGATAACATCCAATCGAAAACGTCTGGCTCCTTTACAAATCTATTTGGACCCGGTTCAACGTCCAAGGCGTGAAACCAACCAAGTTCGTAAAATATGGACATTTTTACAAAAAATAGAATATTTTTGTAACTTGAAAAACGCAACTGTCAATATTAAGCACAAAAAAATAAAATTGGTTACCTAGTGGTTGTATTAGTCGTTTGGTTTCTCAATTACCAGGGGCACATGCACAGTCACACGAGCTGCAACACACAACAACCATAAACAAAATCAACAACAAAGAAAAACTAAGGAAGAGGGGGGGATTACGACGGGATTTTTTTTTTTTTTTAACAGTGAAAAAATCGGGTTTTGGAGCCGATAGCTGTTACTTGGGTAGAGGGTTATTTCGGGACCAAAAAAGAGGGCGGAAAGAAAGATAACAAATAACACTCACCTTACCTTAACAGCAATATAAAATGTCAAGTCATATTTGACACGTAAACAACCAAACGTGAAACTATTGTAAAAACCACATTGAAGCCCAAACAAATGTCGAATCAGTTACTGGTATTTCTTTATTAAAAAAAGAAAACTAAATTTTTTACCAAGAAAAATGTTAATTTTGAAACGTGAAGGAGCTTCTGAAAATGGATTTCTGCGTCCAGAATTACTTCCAAGGCACCTCATTCAATATCCTGGCCAAAGCGCAATTTGTAGCCCCATAGAACTCTACACATCCACTACGAAACCCCAACTAATCGATTCTACGTTCAAAAAATACTTAGAAAACGACACCCCACTCGACATGCTGGCGAAAGCCATCCAAAAAACACCTCCTGGGGCCCCCTTGTAGCCCTACAGCTTAGGATGATCTGGATGAAAAGTTTGTGAAACCAACCAAGATGATTACCGAGTATTTTGCAAAATTTTCAGATTTTGTAAAAACTTGTTAGAAAAAAAGTTAAATGCTTTTCACTGTGAATGCTTTATTATCAGAATTTCCCTCAAAAATGCATCCGTAATCTCCCTCTGAGCAAATTATTGGACGTTGAGACCAGAGAAAGTACCCACCTGAAAGGCGCCGTTCGCTGGATTGGAAAGCGGAATCAAAACTAGCCTTCAAAGTTAGACCCCCGAATCTTCTCGTGGAGGGAGCACGAAGACTAAAATTACTCGCAAGAGAAAGAGAAATGAACCGTTTAAGAGAAATGTCGATGGAAAGAACAATAAGACGGGGAAGGCGGATTGGCGCCGTTTTGGCGGATGTCCAGCCGGGACCGAAAATTGGGAGGATGTATTTCCGTATCGAAAAGGCAGGTTGGCAAGAGTGCCACATCTATCAGGAAATGTCCGAATACAGCTATCGACTCCATCCTAACAAAAGCAGTTAATGACTGAAATATTCAAACAACGAAGAAATGAGGAATATCACATCTAACGCTGAAACTTCAATTAATAATCCTTAAATTTAAACGCACTTTTTCAAATTTAAATGAAATTGGTTGAAGCAGATTTAAAACAATTTATATTAAACGACATTAATTCAAAACTGTTTAAAAACGCACTAATCTAAACATATGGACTCATGCAAATCAGGAAATGGCATGCAAAGTAAGAAGAAAGAATGAGGATTCTATAAATGTTCGGATGAAAAGTTGGGTTTGAAAATGTGAAACGCTGTAACTTAAAAAACACTGAAAAATGAGATATTTTTGGCGCCAAGAGCGCTAGCGTCACTTCTAATTTCATCCACCGTTCATTATGGAATCCTCCTTTGAGGTGACTGGAGGGTCAAGTACCTCGGGGGAGAGTGGAGGAGGAGTTGGGCATCATCCCGCTGGACCTCACTCGCCAAGCTGGGTCAGAATCGATCCTGTTAGGCCGGAAGGGTTTGTTGTCGATGAGTCTTCTGAAACAAAGACAGGGATGAAGAAAAAGGAGGGCGAAAACAGTGTTGGCAACATGCGGAAGGGTCGTGGTGTTTAACCCTGAAAAGGGGGCTACCCCCTGCCGGCCAAAGCCAGCCATCGCCTGACCATATCCCATCTTGCCTCAGACCCAACAACTCGCTTTCCCATGTTCGTTCTGTTTTTTCCTTAAAGAAATACTGGATGATGGTAGATGACAATGCCACCCATGCACACGGCTACCCCCAGGAGATGGTGCAAGGCAATGGGCATCTTTTAGCCCAAGCCAGGGATCTCAGTGACTAGAGGTTCCAAAAGCCAGGGGGATAAAAATTGCCGCCTGTCAGCCTAAGTATTGTTGACGACTTCAACTTCCTGCAATGCTGAGTAGGTAGCCTTCAAAGAAGATTGTGTGTAGGCTGATGAACCAAAGCACCGTGAGCAACAGTTGGTGGAGGTTTCCACGGAAGTACCCAAAACCACTCAGGAGCGGGAAAGTCCAGAGAACCAAAGGCATCTGCAACTGCCACGCCACTGATGAGCTCGAAGCTTTGCTCCAGCAAGGAAGAGTGCAAATTAAAAAAGCGTTGCCGCCTGTGGGTGTATTGCCGCTTGTTATGTGCGTTCACCTGGTACATACTTTGTACTATGACTGCTGGGGGACACCCCCAGACCCCCGGATGCTGTCACATTGAGCCCAGCGGCCAATGTTTTGTTTTTTCTTTTTACAATTCACAGTCCAAAGCAACGATTTCTGGGGTAAATTATAAAAGAGCTCCTTTGGCCTCGTAACCTCCTGATACAAATTGACAACGCCGCGCTACTTTCGGGTCGCATTTTCGTTCCTCGACACCGTTCCTGAATACCGCAGTTAGCGCAAGGCTGAAGCATGTTCCATGCTAAAACCCTTGTATGTATGTTATTGATGAAGTTAAATTCTTCTTAAGCTCAGTAACAAGGCAGTTTTAATCAGCTGTCAAAGAACATTACGACAAATGATGTTATTTATTATTATTATTATTATTATTATTATTATTATTATGTTATTATTACCCAAAGACAATGAGTGCCAGGGTGAAGTTTCAATACTAGTGGACTTATGACTGATTTGATGCTTACCTATAATATGCACCATAATGCCCAGGAAGGCTAGACAATAAAGTGTCCCCAATTCTGCGACAATTCCCCTCAACTTGACCGTTCTGCATAAGTTAACCTTACCCGTGCTCTACATTTTGGGCGGCAGAGTGAAAGTACTACAGCTTCATCTACATCTACGCTTACTATACAGGACTACCAATCCACTTACATAATCCTAGTTCGCGTGCTACAGAAAACAACACGACACGCTCAACGTTCGACATAAAACTAAATCAGCATACTCCATACTACAGTGTATTCAAAAGAGGACGAATTTAGTTGAAAATATTAGGCCGTTGATACTATTTCCTACCCGCTGATGTTACTTACACAGTTCTCGTCCTCGTACGAACGCTACGCACAAGATGTTCGTGAAAATAGGTGAACGTTCAATGGGAAAGTCTCTGAATGAGAGAGGAAATGAAGGGGATAATAGCCCCGTACGGACATTAAGGTGGGATTTCCCTGACGCGTCTGCGGCTCGCGTCTAGACGCTCCCCACTCCTTCAGTGTTGTTCAGATGGAACCGATTTCCCCAGCGCGGCTGCGGCGCGCGGCCAGTCTCAGCGGCTACATGGGGTTGAAACTCGCTACATGGGAGACGCGCGGCCGGCGGCCAGACTGCTCCCCCTAGCAGTAGGGATGTTGAAAAAGTATCGATACTTAAAAGTATCGATACTTTTCAAAAGAAGTATCGATACATATTGATACTTTTTGTCCCCGATACATATCGTAGTATCGATACATTTTTTCCGGTATCGGCGCCGATACTTTTTTTATCCCTCACATTTCATCAGATTCAAAACTTACGGCACGTAGGTAGTTGACAGTACCTCTAACTTGACCAGCAATTGAAGAAAATTGATGTAGGTACCTACCACCACCACACTACCACTACCACCTGCACCAGCTCTCATATCAGAAGAATCAGCCGTCCTCGATCAAGGGCGGACCCCCAAAATGTTGGACCAACCAACCAACCCACCTCACTAATCACAGTAGAAATTAGTGTGGCCACAGCTACACCAAACGAGGGAATTTTCCCCTTTTTTGCTACCTGTACCTACCCCCCGAGGCTTGGAGCAAGGTTTTCAGTCCGATCGTCCAAACCCGTGGGGCGCTATGGGGCTAAAATGGGGTTACGGGAGGGTTTTTTTTTAAAGGAGTTTGGCTATGGGATCGAGTTGGGTGTCGTTTTCGAGTATATTTTTGGGGGTCCCAGAAGGATCCAATTTCACTGTGGGGATGTAAAGGGCTTTCATGGGGCTACAAAAGGGATTTTTGAAGGATCTCAGGTCAAATATTTTCTGGGTAACAAAAAAAAAAAAAAATTAAAAGAAAAACCTTTTTTCAAAAATTTTTCATTGAGACAGAATTAATTTTTGCACAAGTAACCCATATCAAAGAATAATAAACCCTTGACTAAAAATTTGCAGGCGTTTTTGAAAAGTATCGATACTTCGATACCGATACTTTATTGAAAGTATCGTATCGATACTTTTAGATACTGTCTGGATGTATCGATACGATACTGTATCGATACTTTAGAAGTATCAAACATCCCTACCTAGCAGTCAAGCCGCGCGCCTTCGCGGCTGGTGTATGCAAACCCTCACAATGTCCCCAGTGGTTTTCTTTGACTGTGAATCACAGAATTGAGCGTGCTCATGACTCAGCAAGTAAAGTAATGAGAGGCGGGGGGAAACGAGTGAATTTTATCTTTCCGTTTGCGTTTGTGTGCTTGTGTGCTTGTCTGAAATGAATTTCACCCACGAAGAGGACGAACTTCTCATCCACATCGTGGCATTCCTGTACGATAGTGAGTCGGAAGGCCCCGTACAAGGACATTGGGAAGAAAGAAAAAACATGGGTAGCTGTACCATCTTTCGTCAGGTCTTCTCTCACCAGTGAAACAACGTAGGTAGTCAAATTGTTGGAAATTCAACAGAAAGAACGATCTGAACCGTTTTTCGTCCTTTTTCAAGTGGCAGTCGATGAGAATGTTAAAAAAAATCCCTCTTCTGTTCGTCTTAAAAACATAGGGGCGTGAGGCTCCCTATCCATCAACAATAATCCCTCTTCTTCGTCCTCCTCTGACAATAAAAGGGCCACAACAATATCCTCGCTCGACTGAAGCTGGGGCCAAGGTAGGCGGTCTCTGGCCGCCGCCGCGGCCGCGCCTCTTTGAGGAACTACTCTTCCATAGCGTGGCGCGGCTGGCGGCTGAGTAGAAACATGACAAAATCACGAGCCACCGCCGCGGGCCGCAGACGCGTCAGGGAAATCCCACCTTTAGGAGTGGTCTGATTTAAAAGGCTACGGCTACAAGTCTCAGCGCTAAACTTACATGGTCCGAGTTCTTGTCCGCGTTATGCTAGACAGAAATTCATAACCGTTAAAATGTTGGGTGTAGCGCTGGGGCGATTTTACGTCCTGCCGTGGGTGACTAGGAGTCTTCATGGTCTGGTAGTTTCAACGTTGAATCAGTGCATCGTTGAAAGTCAAGTTTTGACGAGAGGGAATGCGCATGCAGCGGTAATAACCTCTTATCGGTGACAACTGACCCTTCATGTTCCATTTCCCAGCTAAATCGAGCTTATCATTTATGACTTATCTCGCCACGAAGCACTACGTGCACGATTTTCAAGTTTTGGTGGTAAAACTCGGAGGAGGCCCATGAAACTCTCACTTCCGCAGTCGAATTTCCATTAGACGAGCTATACGACCATGAATACCCCTATTTTTGTACAATGTCTAATAGAAAATAGTCATACCTGGGTTCAAACATGGGGTTGAAAAGACGAGGAAACGTGGGACGACCTTCGTCCAGCCGCTGCGTCAAATTTCTCATCTGAAATTGAACATACGGATGAGCAACGCGACTTTCACTTCTGTCAATTACGAATTGGATTGCTGAAACGTACCCTGGCGAGTAACGTCGAGAAGAGGTTTTCCGTGGAGATGGCCTCGAAATCAGCGTCGTCTTCGTCGGAGGAAACGCTGTCGGCGGTTTCAAGCTGCGGGTGGCGCCTTCGCGTGCTGTGGAGGCCGAAACCCCTCAGCGGTAGGTCTTCTTCGCTTTCGGACACGGAACTGAAGAAGACGTTATGAGTAAGACTACAGCGAGAACGGGGTTTGAAAAGATTTGAACAGGCGCTTACCTCATTTTGTTGAGTGTGGTTTGACTAGGAGTGACAAAACCGCCGCCCTCGACGGCTATCGGGATTATAACCTCCCTGGGGCTCTTCCTGATCGGCTCGGAGGTGGTAACGGTGGACATAGAGGCCGTACTGACGTCGGAATCTTGCCGCCCCAAGCTGGAGGAGCTCGCCCGAGAGGAAATGGAAGCTTGTCGCGAGCTGACGGTTGGCGGCCGTTCCGACTGAGCCCGTTCGAACCGATCCCGGGGTGTTTGCGGTTCGTCCCGACCTTCAATCTGTATCGGAATGATATGCTCCCTGGGCCCGCTATCCTGCTTGGTGAGGGACGGCCTGGAAATGAACCCTCGATTGAAAAACACCGCAACCCACTGCCATCTCATACATTGTACACACACTCACCTTGGCGGAGGAACAGGAGCTGGATAGACAAATTGAGCAACTCTAGTGGTATTGGCAACCATGTGTTCAGGCTCCGCAGGTCTGACAACACTGCAATTAAAACATTCCTATGACACAACAAGAGCAGTATGACACTTTTAAAAAGTCACTTTGCAGACTTACGCAGGCCGTGAAATTTTCCTCCTGGGAAGCGTTGAAGCTTTCTTCTCATTGAGCTCACTTTCAGAAATCGCGTGCGATATCACCTGCAACAAATCACGTGATAATTCCGCCTCACAGTGCTACCACCCGAAAAATCCACTGCGCTCACCTTAATGGCGTTTTCTTTCTTGATTTTGTTCTCGTCTGGCTCGACTCTCTCCTCCACTGGTGGCTCCGGGGCCTCTTCTTTGTCCGGTTTGTCTTGTTTGTCCGGCTTGTCCTTGCTCAGCTCGCTCATGACTAGTTTGTTCAAATTGACGGTCGACGCCAAACTGAATTCAGGTTTCTTCTCCGACGGCGGCGACGCCGAAACTGACGCCCGCCTTTCGAAGGCTGCTTTTGCGTCAGACACCTGAAAATAAAAAAAAAGGACATTTTTTATTTCGATAGTATAATACATATATATCTCGTTTTTTTTCTGTGAACACACCTACTGAAACAATTACATCAACAGCACCTGGATTGAACTTCAGACTGAACACAACGATAACTACTGGCAATTAAAACGGACTCGAAAGCCAACGGAAACAAAAAAACGCTTTGAAATACCTCCGTATGGCTATCAACATGGTCGACATTCGACGCCCACGAGTCCTGCAACGCACAAAGTAGTTACAGTCGCAATAACTACCTACAACATGACGATCAGAAAGGCACAATAACTTCGTTATGGTTTGTGAGGTCGTTTTATCGTACAATCAACGGAAACGTTTGAAAGTAACTCACAAATTTTACAAGACTCACTTAGTGAGTTGTAAAATGTGATGCATCAAGTAGAGATTAGGAATATTGTTGATGTACAACAACTATGCGCAAATGGCCAAAATAACTTCCTGACGATTTTTGGGAAATTTCCAGTCATGATTATTCATAAAATGGACGGAGGAACCAGTGAAAAACATCAAAACGGACGGTAATGGGTAATTTGAAATTTGTAGCACAGTTTAGAGATTGGAGTATTTTACAGCAGACTGAACACTAAAGTAGGTCCTCGAAGCCCAAGAGTTTCCCCAAGCATACAGGATTGGAAGATGATTTTCTCCAAGTCTCAAGGGACACAAATAACTTGGTGGCGATTTTATAACGTTTAGATAAGTAATAACTATTCCAAAACAAACAAACAAACAAATGAGGAGGAGGCGAGCAAAACTCAATGAGTCCTTTTTTCAAAAATATCCAGTAAAGCAAAAAAGTTGTTGCGAAGCCCCTTTATTGTTCAGGTTAATCTGATAGGATAATGGGCTCCTTGAAAAGGTCGGAATTCATCGATTCTAACAACATATTCGGATTCAGCACCCCTTAAAACCCCCTACACAAATTTTTAGTTTGGAAATCCATATAATTACGCGCAGAACTGTTTTAGAAAATTTTATGTTGAAGATTTTGAACTGAAAGCAGAGGGCCTGTGACGTCACACCTTGCCTTGCAGGGCATCCAGTAGTTCGGCATGGAGCCGCCAAAGCGCTGAATAATAAATCTGAATGGAATCGGAATAAAAACACTCAGCCGAATAACCTTCTTTGATGAAAACCTCGATGCTCGATTTTTGAATGACCTTCTCAGATGATAACCCCGATTCTCGTTTTTCGGGGACGGCTTTTCGCGTAGATAATTTGGCAAACTTGCATCTCACGGCCAATCAAAAGATGACAAAGCAGCCCACGTCATCTACCCCCTCCAGACCCCAGAATTTAAATATTATACTTTTCCTAACGCCCTATAAATAATAGAGACGGGTTTTCTGCAGTGTTGACCCATTTTGGTAACTTTTGAATGATGAAAAAGCTCGGATCTGAGCAATTTGATCCCATGAAGTAGAGATATGCGCCGATCCAAAGCGTCAAGGAGGGATATCGAAGCTCAAACGGCTCCCAAGTAGGGTTTAGAAGACTTCTAATTCACTTAGTGGTTCTTTTGACATCATGGGGCAATAACTACAAAATGACGCTTTTAAACAAAAAGTAGCGATTGCAACATTGTCTACTCGCTGCATAATGACGAGATGGGCGGCCGGAGTGATCGACGTGTTGTTTGAACACTCAATAATGCGAAATTAGGGATTTCCACATCGTGGCAAAATATAGATATTCGATAGGTACATCAATATTTGCAAAATACACCGTTTTAGTAATATCTCGTAGAAAAATGCCGATATTTTTCAAAAAATTTAAAAAAGTTCAATTTCATTGCCGATTTTTGTTGTCAAGACTTTCTTCAACCTTCACGTAGTATATTATAGAATAATTCTCCTGCTAAAAACGTTCCAACTGAAAAAGCAAATTTTCCGGACGACAGTCGCTGGAATATAATTTTTGGATAATGGAATGTTTTCGATACACAGATTCACCATTCACTGGTGAATACAGGCAATATTCAAAAAATTAGTACCTAGGTTGGGACGTTTTTAGAGGAGCCCCTCTATTGTTATTATTACCGAGTTATTAAATAACAAATTTTGTAAAAATAAAAATAAAAACAATGTGCGAACTAAAATAAATTACGTCTATCTGCCCGTCTGCACGTGCAAAAACTCTTCATCTACTAGAGAAGTTGTTGTGGTTCTTTGTCTCCCCCCTTGAAAACTGTAGCATTCTGAGTAGGTATGTAGCACCAGAGCTTCCTTCTTGTTGTATGACATACAACAAGAAGGTAGTCACATTGTGACGCAAGTTCAGTTACCCTACGCTTCCAAAGATCACAGATACACTGGCTGGTGTTTTGGATGTATTTCTGAAGTTTCCAGGAGAAAAAATCGATATATCAAAGGAAAAATATAGATTTTTTAAAATCTGTTCTAACTTTTTTTTCTTTTTCATTTCGATGTTGTGTTTTTCGATATATATAGATACATTTTGAGCATCTCTAAACGAAATACGTATTTTGACTAATAAGCGCGTTACATCTGGGCACATCAAGGTGATTTTTGTTGTATGCTTTATGTCGAGGCGATGAAATTAGGCTGCAATATAAGACCGAAGTAAAAATTGTCGATGTCGTAACACCCTACCTTAACTCCTGGAATGAAGACTTTCTTTTGAGCGAGTTTGTCCTGCGTCGGAGACTTGGAAAACAGTTCGGCGGCCTCGAACACTTTGGATTTCCTCCTGACGGAATCCTGCCTGAGGAGGGGCGGATCTTTCGTGACTGGTGACGAGGGTTTGGACGACGACGGCGGCTCGCTCTTCGGGATGGACACCGGCGGTGGTTTGGGAGCAGGTTCCTGACAGAAAACATCGTAAGGTGAAAACACTGGCGCGACACATTTTATGATTCGTCGACGTCTGCGTACCTTTACAGGCGGTGGGGGTTCTTTCGGTAGCGGCGGAGCGACTGCGGCCTCTTTGACGTCTTCTTTGGTCTTCTTTTTCTTGTCGTCTTTGCCGGGCACGTCTTTCCGGGATGACGACTTGGACGACGGTGTCAACGGTGATGTCGTCGGTGCCGACGATGAACTTTCACTAACCTCTTCTTTTGTCTCTTTCTGCAAAAAATTACCAAAATAAATCAAAAAATTCCCCAGCACATTTCCCACTTCTTCCCTGTCAAGTTCCACTCACTTTTTTCACTTTCTTCTCCTTTTTTTCTTTCTCTTTGGGTAGGACAGGTTTGTCGCTCGGTGTCTCAGATTTGGATTTGTCAGAGTCAATAGGGGCTGCAGGTTCGACTGGAGCGGGTTCCTTTGGCAGCTCGTACGACACTGGCTCGGCACAACTGCTCGGCGTACTCTCCGTGGTGGACAAATCGTCGGAAATTTTGGCCGCCATGTCGAGCACCTAAACAAAAGAGTTGTTTAGATTTCGGTCCTGCGAAGCGGACAAAGCGACAAAGGGGCTCACTTTTTCTATTTCTTCCTTTGGGGGAAGTTCGCTGTCCGATTTCTTCTTCCCTTTGATAGACTTCCGTTTGGGCTTCTCGTCGTCGCTGTCTTTCCGCCTCGACCTCGACGACGACCTTTCCCTCTTCCTCTCGTTCTCTTCTTTAGGCTTCTTTTCGACTGTAAAGCTGTCGTTGCCACCAGGTTTACCTTTCGGCGTTTGGGCTGTGGGTATCGTCGTGAACGTGGCCGACGGCTGAACCGACGCCAAACTCCCGAGCGACTGCGACCGGACCGGGACGGCGGCGGCCCCTTCGTCCGGAACCTGGAAAATTAAATGAAAAAACGTAATCCGTTAATATGACAACTAACTTTAGGCAGCAATCAACATTAGCCTCGCCTTACGTTGGGAGTCTGCTGTTCAGGTGGCGGCGCCAGAGCGAGCAGCAAGTCTAATCGGTTCGGTTCCTCTTGAGCCAACTCAACGGCCAACCTGTGACAGGAAACCTAAAAAAAGGGATATGGGATATGAGAAAAGGAGTAAAATGAGGCTCTTAAATATCACCAAAAAAATTAAATTGCAAACACCTAGGAAGTTAGACCAATAAACCCACCACCAACATTGTTTTGTTCACGCACTCATCGCATTGTCTAGGGTGGCACCTGAAAGGCCTAAACTTGGTATTTTCTTCCACCAAGAGTTAGATGAATGAAATCAGCAACCCAAAACTGTGATGTCAGGCCAAACAAGACGAGCTGCGTTATGAAATGCTTTCTCACAATCGAGAATAATTCAATTTGGGACCAGAAATTAATATCGCGCCGCACAAATGACATGGATGGCTTTAAAACACTCTCGCAGGTCGACTGAAGTTGGTCAGAATCTGATAATAGAATTTATTATCTTATAATAAACAAAATACCAGAGAAAAACGCCAGAATTGGGAATACCTAGTTGGTAGAAAAACTTGACGCAAAGTAGACAAGCGAACAGTAAACACGATCATAGGTGAGGTGAATTCTACGAACTGCAAAGTGCAACAGTCCAAAAATTGAAGTATCATTACCTCCAAATCAAGAACATGGGAGATGCTCAAAGTGGGAGAAGTGAAATTTCTCATTAATGGAACTTCTTGTTGGCCTTATAAGTCCCCTCTATAAGATAGTAGATTCATCATCATCAGTTTACATACCCACTTCTTCCCACAAATAAACGAGCGGGTTCCCTCGCTTTGTAGGGGAGACCGGGGTCAGTTGGCCTAGTTTTTGGAAAAACGTTGCTGGTGTCGGCTGTGTCGATCATAATTAAAAAACAATTCAGCCCTCGAATCTACTGATGTTAGGCTACAACCCCCCCCCCCCCCCCCCCCACTTTCCATTGTCTGAGCGATGCCGTACCATAGTTATCAAGCTTTCTAGACAGCTGATCGGCAAGCCAACCGACCCCGCTGATGGGGGTCAGTTGGCATACCCTGTGGGGTTCGTTGGCATAAGTCCCGAGAAAGCATAAGTCGAGAAATTTATGTAGCCGATCACTTATGCCAATCACCACTTATGTCCGTCATCCAAAGTAGCTTTGTCATGGACAACAACGAGGTTGTTGTAAAACGTGAAACAGCTGTAGGGGAGACCGGGTCCCGTTGTCATAAGGGGTCGGTTGTCATTGTCGCTTTAAAACCTCTCCTAGAAGAGTGGCTATCACTCTCAACACGTGACTTTTTAGAGGTTATTTAGTTGCTCACAAAGTTTCGTCAGTATCGGAAGAGTTTGCGCCTGTCGTTCAGGAGAAAAACCATTTTTGTAACCTAGTAGGTTACCACCTAAGTACAAATTTTCAGTTCAAATATTTCGTGTCTGGTGTAGTGTTTCCTCAGAACTATTCTTAACATAGAAAAATAAAACAAGTTTGAGTTTTTTGTTTTTAATTCTTGCATGAGTAAAGGAGTCAAAAGCTGAGGCTGAGTGGCAATTATCATTTACCAAGGATCCTTTCACTTCCAAATATGGGGTACAATTACAGACACACTTGAGCACTTAGGGGGCCATAACTTATGACTACCAACCCCGGTTCAAAGTATGCCAACTGTCCCCGACCGTACCTCCTGGGGAAAAATGACTGCCACCGACGCTTTAAAAAACCTATCACACCAAATAACCCATGGATTTTGTTCTTTAGATTGGGCTCAGCACAGGAAAATTTTCATAGGGAACGATTTCAAGATACACTCAACACCAGACAAGAAATAGTTGAACTGAAAATTTTTACTAACTGGTTACGACAATGGGTTTTCTCCTAACGACGGGTGCCAACTCCTCCGATTTCGACGAAACTTCGTCAGCAACTGAAATACCACTAGAATGTCACGTGTTGAGAGTGATAGCCACTCTTCTAGGAGAGGTTTTAAAGCGACTATACCAACTGGCCCCGGTTTCCCCTATTCTATATTAATAATTATATAAATCAATATAATAAATTTTATATTTTCAAGTTTCATAGTGTCCAAGCATGATTCAGTTCATCGAAATGTCAACGAAATGGTTAGAGTGAATGCTTACCTTGCCCTCTTCGTTCATCCAGGGGTGTTGACTGACGCCGGTGATGTCTAACCGATCGGTACCTTTGACTGTCAGCAGCCCTCGAATCAAATCAGACGCAGCTGAAAATTTTGAACGTTAATTGAAATGACTAATTTTAGATTATGTCAACTTTTTAGGGTTTCGGCGTTGCGAACGGCTTTGAAGCGAATGAGACTGAACTGGAAGTACAAAAGGACGGTGAGCACAATGAGATGAAAAGGTTGCAAATCGATTGGGGATAACAATAGGTGAACGGAAATCGAAAGCGAATACCTGACCTAACGCAGGGAATAGTGGAGGGAATAACTTACACGAAGGAACTTTAGGTTCGAAATAGTCGCCCGCAGAGATCTGACGGACGAGTCGTTTGAAATTGGACCCGTCGAAGGGCATGGCACCATAGACTAGAGTGTACAAAAGGACGCCGAGGGACCTGAAACAGATAGTAGATTGGCATCCCTGGAACCCACTCATGCCAGATGGTAAGTTCGTCACTCACCAGCAATCCACTTCGGGGCCATGGTAGGGGATGCCTTTGACGATTTCGGGCGACGCATACAATGGGCTTCCGCAAAATGTGCTCAACAAGCGATTGCTGTCGAAAACGTTGCTAAGCCCGAAATCCGCTATCTGCGAGTAAAGATAAACAGAAACATCAGTAGAGTGTCGCCCTCAACGAGATCTGACTAACGGACAAACGTACTTTGGCGTTCCCTTGTTCATCTAGCAGGATGTTTTCTAATTTGAGATCTCTGTGACATATTTGGTGCTGCAACAAACGACACTCAAAATAACCATCTGTTGAGTTTCACTTTACTAGTAGGGGCGTCACGGTCGCGAAAATGGAGTGACATCCCTATTCAATACACAACCTCCCCCAGGCTCACTTTATGACAATAGTAGACGGCCATGGCGATCTGCCTGAATATCCTTCGGGCTTCGGACTCTTCCAAAACCTTCTGTTTGCTCAGGTAGTCGTAAAGTTCGCCGCCAGCAGCGTACTCCATCACCAATACCATCTTGTCCCTGTTTTCAAAAACTGCAAAAATAGAGAGTTAAGTGGAAGTTGTCAAGGTTGTCAAAGAGGTGAACAGACATACGCCCACCTTCATATATGTGAATGATATATGGGTGCCGAAGGGAAGACATAATTTGGATTTCTCTTCTGATCCGTATTAGGTCGGCTTCCGTTTCTATTTTGCATTTTTTGATCGTCTTTATGGCAACCTGGAAATACAAACTAGTATTGTAGAAATGTTAAGTCAATAAGCTTTTAACAGTGTCAGAAGTGGGATTGACTGCCCAAAAGCAAACAGTGAACCCTGTCAGTGGATGAAGAGTTCCAGCTGCCATCAACCCACATCAAGCAGACAACACACATGCCAACTTGAATGAGAGGTTGAGGGGCGGTGGCAGCAATAAGGGAGGTTCTGCAGGACCTCTCTTGATGCTCTCTTGCGTAGCTGAAATCAGAAGCGGGATGGAGGATCCAAAAGCAAGCAATGAACCCTGTTAGGAGGGAATGGGAAGTGGACGAAGAGTTTCAGCTGACAACAACAAAATGAACAGTGGAGGGAAGACCTTTCATCTGCGAAAGGCCACTGCTAAACTGTCCTTTATCATGAGAAGGGACTCCAGGGTCCGTGAGGAGCAGGGGAGCTGTTGCTCAACCAGCTTCAAGGCAAGCACTGTAAAGGCAGCAAACGCGCTGTATTCAGACAGTCCTCCCACACGCCATCAGGGAAAACCTCTACCTCCAGGACGCCCCTCTTCCTTGCATATGCCAGGCAGCTCAAAGCAAGTGCTATGCTGAGCTCTGATTCCACAAACTCACAGGATGGGAGTCAGTGGACCAGCTCGTCAGACATCACGCTGGATATTGGCAAATCTCACTTCTGACAACAGTGTGAAAAGTGTAGGACTGCAAGCAACAAACGTGCCGTGGAGTCTTGATAGTTAAGTTGAACAACGACTGTTTTATAAAAATATTTAATACTCGTTCGCTGCTAGCAATCCAGCACTTTCATCGAATGGTGTGGTCCAGTCGTGACTCACTTCTTGTCCTGTTTCTTTATTGACGCCCAGTTGCACTTTCCCGTAGGTCCCTTGGCCGAGTTTGGCGATTGTTTCAAACCTGAAAAAAAAAACCTAAGAAATTAACAAGCCGTTTTCGGTATGTATTGGCAGCACTGATGACTTCTATAGAGGTTTTCGAATACCGTTGTTTGAGTTTTCGGCGGTGGTTGTGCAAAGTGACGCCTCCCGTGCTCTCCAGGCCGCCCATGATGTTGTTGATAGACTCGGGCACCACCATTTTGGCTTTTGGTAGTTCACTGCTGGAACAGAAAGAGCGGAAGGTCAACGGAAGGGTGACCAAGTGCCATTCGGGTGTGGCTGTCATGATGGTCAAACTGGGTAACGTTCGATTTTGAATGGACCCTCGCACCCACAGTCATATGGAGGTGTCTACGTAACAAAATAGAAGTAGTCAGTTTTTCAACTGATTGCTGTTTCTTGAGTTGCTGAATCCGAATCTGAAGTTTGCTGCCTCCTAGCTGGTCGGCAGCATGTTGGAAACGGAAAAATCATCAACATTTTGTATGATGTCTCGTATTTCCGCTTATATCCTGGAAACGAAGGGTCTTACGTAAATAATCACCATAATCAAAGTTGAAACGCATAAAATTTTGCATCGAATGACCCCCCAACTTCTAATGTAAGCCAACTTATAAGGCCGCAATCAGCGTTAACAAAAAAAATTCCAACTTGTGACACAATAACAAATCACTTTTTGACGTCTGTGATTCGTAAATACTCACTGAGTATATATGAAAACCTCATAGAAACAAAGTTGTAGAGCATTAAATTCTGCGTTCAGCGAGCACAACAAACAACTGACTGCTCCCTCAAAACCATACAACTATAATATTATTATAGGTGCGTTCAAATGTTAATAGAAGGGCTCGCGGAACGCACAATTTAATGCTATACAACTTTGTTTCTATGAGTTTTTAACGTCTAAAAGTCATTGCAGTTGTCACAAGTTAACAAAATTGGGTTTTCCTTCTTTTTTTCTTTTTTTAAACACCGTTAGCGGCCTTATTTACAAACTGGTCGGAATTGGAAGTTGGGGAGGTCATTCGACGCACAATTATATGATTTTCAACTTTGTTCGTGAACTTTTACCTAAGAACCTTCGTTTCCAAGATAAGAGCGAAAAACCGAGACAACGTCCAAAATTTCGAGGTTTTTGCGTTTTTCGGCCTGACGCCGACCAGCTAGAGGCAAACTTCGTTAGGTAAGAAAAAGGTCAATTATGAACACCACTTTGACCAAAAGGTCGAGTGAGGTGCCGTTTTCAAAGTAATATTGAATTTATGAATGATGTGAATGATTTATGGGGGTCTCAAACTTATTTGATCACTCTACGACGATAACCCGTGCTTAAATTACGCCTTTTTCCATCGAAGTAGGATTTTTCCTAAGCGCGTCCCCCAAATTTGTCCATCAGCGAGTCAGGTTTCGGCGTCAATCCGACTAAAAAAAACTCGATTTTTCCTAATTTGTAATCAAAAGATAACACTGGTCAGCGGGCCCATCAGTTATACCGTTTGTGATGCGCGAAAAATCCTCCGCGTTGCGGTCTGTGGCGTCTTACAAACACTCAGTGGAGGCTCACTACGTTCGCCAGACGACCCTTCCCAATTTACCGCATATTTTCACCCTAAAGGTCACCGCAGCCTTGGCGCCGACTTGACCCTCAAAGACAAAAACAATCGAAAACGGCAAGGATTGTGCACACTGCAAAACAAGATGCATTTTTACCTAAATAAATCTGTCGTCAACGGCAACGTCGGACCCCGACGAAATTGGCACGCACGGACTACCTAAATTAACTTTATCTTCGGGTCCATTAGTCACTTCAAAGTGAGTCTGAAGCGAAAAGAACGCGATTTAAAAATAAACTCCGTCCGCACGCCCTAAACACTCGAAAATGCCAACGGGCGAAACGACCACGGTGCACTTCACGACGCCCAAACCCCGTTTAAAACTCATCAAAAATCGGCAGATAACACCAGTTGGTAGTTCGATGGTCCACTGCAGTATGATCTACCCACACCAAAAAGTTACATCTAAAAATAGCTCATGGCCTAACACTTCCTACTTTTTCAGGGTATTTATAAATTCGGCTCCCTCCTTCTTCGCACACATTCGCCAAAATGTCGAGTGCGGCGAAACGTCGAGTCATTTGGGGCCGAGTCAGACGACATACCCACGGAAACGTGTTTTTTTAAAGGAAATTCGAGCCGGGGCCAAGTAGGCACCCGGAGGGGCTCGAACCCCCTCCTGAGAACTTACATGGAGCAGTTATGCGTGGATTACTTCTCAAAGATGGAAATCTCTCCGGACACAACTCGTTTGCTCAGGATCATCACCAATCAATCCACAATTCACTAATAAAACTCATAAAACTTACCAAGGCCGGGAATCACGACGAGGATGTCAACGTTGAACGAACTCTTGTCGACCGTCGAACTATCGACATTTCTTGGGGGGGCGCCGATTTGACTAACATGAATCCGGAGGCCGAATGAATAATTTAAACAATTCTCGAAAACGAAAATAATTGGGAGGAAAAATAAGACGGGGGAGGATAAAAAAGATTAGGCGTAACAAGGACGTGACGTAACTTGGCTGGATTGCGGTGGTTGCGAAAAGTTTCTTGCAACGGGAGCAAGCCATGGAGGAAGTGATAAGATGGCAAAGTGAAGAGGGTGCATGAACGAGTTTTTAACATTCGACTTGCACTCGTGAGAGTGGGACTCTTCTCCTGCAGATGGCGTCAAGATTGACTAAATTCATGGTCAAATCCCCCATGACCAGGGTGTCCATCTCCTTTTTTGTGAAAAGAGGACAATCCAAACGAAAATGTAGGAAATTGTAGGACATTTTTAAAAAAAAGGAGGACGCCAAAGGAGGATCATTATCACGTAGACACTTGGAAGAATGAAATTAGACCATCAGTCAATCTCAATCAAGAGATTATGCGCCCAACTCGGAAAACGACACCTCTTTCGACTTCCTGGCATCCTTCAAAAGCCCCATTTGTCCCATAGATCCTCACGGTGAAATCCGATCGTTCTGGGACCCCCAAAAATGGATTCTACGCCCAAAAATGCCTCGAAAACGACACTCTACTCGATATCATACCCTAAAGCCTGCAATAACCCTCCCGTAGCCCCTTTTTTAGCTCCACGGGGTTGGGCGATCAGGCTGAGAACCTTGCGGGTGGACCGAGCGTATTGTCAAAATTGCAGAGTTTAACAAAATTTGTTAAATAGTTAAATTTGTTAAATAATATTAAATTATTTAATAATTCCTACTGCCCAAAACTTCAGACGGCGGACGGACATTTCGTTTTTGGAATCTAAACACCTTGAAACGTATAAGGTAGGTACCTAATGACAAATTTCGTGGTTAATCAAAATTTTCGACCTCCGACACGAATACACATATTGCTTGGCTTCAGATAGGCAATAATAAAATTGAAAAATCTGTACAGCAATGCGAAATATCGTAGGTAGGTACACTTACTACTGTCCAGAATCTGACGTACACTGCCCCAAGCACTTCATCCTTTTTACCTGAAGCACTAGTGGAAGACACCATTACTCGAAAAGGAAACGCCGAAGTAAGTGACACTCACGAAAACAGTACTGTATCTACGTAGATGGTCTTTAAACTCTGGTTCTGTAGTAAATTGCATGCCAGTGGCTCCATGGCTAAAAAAAAAACTCAAGATCTAGTAGTAGGTACCTACCTAGTCTTTGTGAAACAAATTGCTGTAGATTGTCATGTTTCTGATGTCTTTGTGAAACGTTTATAATGCTTGTTTGCTTCATGAAACGATTGCACTGCCGTATTTCTTCATGGATCATTTATACCTACTGCCCGTGTCCCTCATTTAATGTTTATGCTGCCTGTCTCCTTCATGGAACGTTTTATGCTGCCTGTTTCTTTCATGGAACGTTTATGCTGCCTGTCTCTTTCATGGAACGTTTACCCGCCAGTTTCCACAGGATTGACGCTTTTTTTCCTGGAACCTACCCAAATTGGCGAGGAATTAGTGACTATTTGGGGAATCTAAATCTTTCACTAGAGGCCTATGTATATCAAGAACAAAATTGGCAAATATGACTTAATTCGAACTCTATTAATAACTGAACAACCGGATTTGCCAGTTTAAGCTGGGTTCACATGGCATCCGTAACGTGTGCGTTCAGCGATCTGATTGGCTGATCAGTTTTCCCGCACAGATTTCCTCCAATGAGATCGCCGAACGCACTCGCGCCCCGCCTTTTTTTTTTACGCCATGTGAACCCAGCTTTACGGGATGAACCAAACACAAAAATAAGATAACAACGTTTTGTATTTACAATATAAACAATAAGAATTGCAAGACAATTTAGCAATAAAGTAGGCAATAAACGAAAGGTAAAGCTACAATTTACAAAATTTAGGATGAATCGGGGTCGAAGCCAAAATTGGAGCAAACGAGGCGTCTTTTTTTGTTGCAAATTAAGTACCAACTAACTAGCTAAAACTTACGACGTAATTCTAAAAAAAAAAGAAGACAATTGAGGTTGACCGACTAAGTTTCAAAGAGACAATAAATACTAAAACACAAAGCGAACATGAACGAACACAGGGAAAACAAAAAAAAGGGGGAAAAATATCTCAACACTGCGAAACAAAAGACATAAATGGGAATAAAATAATGATACTTATCTACTTGAAAATGGAAAATAAATAAAATCAACTGGTGCGCATTTCCGTGAACAGCAAAATTCAAATTTGAAAAATGCGAAGAGAAAGTAAAAAATAACGAAGGAGGTGCGAGTATGGTTCAATAGTTGGAATTATTCCAATAGACAATTTTTGAGACCGAATCACAACGAGCTACACACAATGTTTACACGTTTTCTTAAAACCTTTGCGTCTATCAACAGTTTCTACCTAAAAAGTATCTTCTCCGTGAACAAACGTTCCTTACAAATTAGATGTACGTGAAAAAAAAAGTACATTTTGTTCTGAAAAAAAAGGAAGGACGAGGTTGACTTTAGGTTGAGATTTGAGGTGTTCGCCGGTCGTTCTTCTCGAGTTTCTCTTTTTCCTTTTCCTTCTTTTGGGCTTCGGTTTCCCGCTGGAGTTCGAGCCAGTTGTCGCCGAGAGCTTTAGCGAAATGGTCGTCAACTGTAAAGAAAAAAATGTGAGATGTTAGTGCGGTTGAGGGAATTGAAAGAAAGAGTGGTCGAGTTGAGCTAGTGGGGAACTGACTGGGAAGCGTTCAGAGCGGTAATGGAACTATTTGTCGGGAACTAAACGTATGAGGGGGGGGGGGGGGGGGGGTTGCGAAACATGAAAACCTTTTGAGATGAACTGGAACTTGACTATTCCATTCGGAACAGTTTAAGAGTAATACTCACTTCGAGGAGCAATAACTAGTTTCGAAGCGTTAAAAACTAATAATTATTTCAATTATTGAAAGAGCGATAACCAGGTTTGTAGTGGTTACAACTGGTATAAAGGAGCAACTAAACAGTTTGAAAGCTTACTAACTGGTTGAAGAGGTAAAGAACTGGTAAGAAGGATTGATAACCTGTTTGGTGCGTTCAAAACTGGTTAAAAGAGGTTAAAAACTGATTTGAACAGGCGATAATATAATTCATTTTGAAGCGTCAAAACTCGGATTGAAAGAGAGACGAATGGTTTGGAGGAGTTCATAACTAATTCATACTGAAATATCCAGTTTTGAGTGGTAAAAACCGTTTAGAAGAGGTTAAAAACAAGTTTGAGAGGGCAAAACCCACTTCGGAAGGGCAATAACCAGTTTTAAAGTGTTAAAAACTGGGTTTAAGGAGCAATAACTAGTTGTGACTCGGTTTGGTGAGATTTAGAAACGGTTTGAAGGAGTGATAACAGGTTTGGAGAGGTAAGAACTGGTTGAAAAGGTAAGCAACCAGTAAGAAGGAACAACAACCGGGGCTGTTGAAACTGGTTAAAACTCATTGGGGGGGGGGGGGGGGGGGGGTACAATAGTTCCACTTTGGGAATTGAACCTGTTTTTGAACTGGACTAGGGTTAGATTGATAACCGCACTTGGTACTAACCTGAGAGCGACGTGGAACTCTGGTTGTCCGCCGAATCACTCGTGTCACCTTCATCCGCCGAACTCAGGTAGTCCTTCCCCAAAGATCTTCGGAAATGTTCGTCTATCATCGGGTCGCAAGAACCTCCCGAAGTCTCTGCAAATGAACAAACCACGTTAAATTGTGACTTAGAAGAAAAAAGCCTTTTTTTTTTTTTTTTCTTTCGGGTGAGTGGCTCACCTGATCTGTTGGGGTGTACGGTCTGCATTGGAGGCGGCGTGCAAATGACGGAGTTCCGGGACTGTTTCTGGTAGGCTATCGTCTGTGAGTATGACGGCGGCGATCCTCTTAGCTTCCGGGTCGACAGATCTATCGGCTCTCTAAAAATAATAACGATGATTCAAATGAACGATTGATTGAACTACTTCAGCTAAAAACTAGAGGGGACTTTTTTACATTTATTGTGTGGAATTTTTACGTGATAATTACCCAATGATTCTGGGGAAATGCGAAGAATACTCCGGCGGGTCCTTCCTCGTGTGTTTGGATCTTCGCCATTTCCCGCCGGCTTCTTCCCTGCATTTGGACAACCTGGCTTCATCTGGAACAGAACCAACGTGAAATTAAGAAAGGTTTGTCAGGCTTTTCGCGCTTAAAAAGTAAGTGATAAAATTCCAGGGTTTCCTTCCGACTCCCGATTCCTGGCCTCTCCTACTCGGTGGGATGAGATCTGGCGCAAATGAGCGTACTTGCAAACTTTTTTCTTTCGAAACCCCCAGCTTTTTTGGTGGACCAAAAACAAACCAAAACAAATTTCAAGTCTAAAATTTGCTGTCCGATGGGTGCAACTACTTGTAGGTATCTTCATTGATTAGAGTCTGATCCACAAGGTGTCTGGACTCGAGCCTTCGTCGTGGGTCGAACTTCCAATGATGTGAAGAATTTTTACGATGTGCTTAAAATTTAAATAAATCATAGACACACATAGGTGCGAGGCTACTTCCTGAGAGAAGGAGACCCCTCTACCCCCTCCCCCCACCGCAAACAGATAAGCTCTTTAGGTGAAAAATGGGAAAAAGACGATTTAAGACGAAATAGTCTAGGTATTTCCACGATAAAAATATACAAAACTTGTAGACGCGTTTCGGTTGATTAGACCATCATCAGTACAATATGATGATGGTCTAATCAACCGAAACGCGTCTACAAGTTTTATATATTTTTATCGTGGAAATAGACTATTTCGTCTTAAATCGTCTTTTTTAAGATGGATTCCCACTATCTCGCCGCATCCACCTTACATTATGAAGAATGGGCCCCGAAGAAAAAGGCTCAAGAGTCATGCGAGCCAGAGACTGGGAGTAAGTACAACATCCTATTTATAGAAATGAGTCACACCGAGGAATCTACCTGCAATAGGTCTCATCAGCACCTGCAATAGGTGGCAGCTACTCGAGCAAACCACTAGCGCAGGGAATATGAAGTTCGGTAACAGCTGCAGAAGGCTGCTAGACGGCCGCTGAGAAGGGTGGAAAAGTCCCCCCCCCCCTTCCCACCGGAACCGGAGACCAAAAACGCAAGGAATGTTGTCAGGTGACAGGAGGATTGGGTGGTGGCTGCTGTCTCTGGCGGGAAGGCTGGTCCCTCTGGGTATGGCCAAGCCCCGGGTCAGAGTGGCGCAAACCAGTCCATAACCAGCCCCCCAGGCATCTGGAGAGTGAATGGTGCAGCTAAGACGGGAGAGAACACGCCTGGAATACGTCCCCTCACACCATCGACTTCGAGGACCGAGACCCAAGCTCTTGAAGCCAAGGATAGCTGTCGCTTGTACCGAACCCAGGAACCCATCCTCCGATGAGAACACAGGTGGGTACTGCACCACACTCATCAACGTCAAAATCTCGCACAGTAACCCTGTGGAGAGGCTAACAGACACGGAGGCTAACCTGGCCATTGGGTGCTGAAACTTGAGGAATTAAGTAAGGTATGTTTAATGACCAGCCTGACCGTCTGAACCATAAAACCATAATAATGTAACTGGACACAACCATCAAACCTGTGGAGACCGTATGAGGACGAGCTGTTTCGTTTCCCACATCATTTTTAGTGCCCACCACGTGCACAATGCAGAAACCAGTTTGAGGAGCAATACACCGAATTAAAGGAGCCATCAAAATGATTGAAGTACCAAAAACTGGTTTGGTAAGTTACAAACCAAGATTTTAGCAGGTATAATACCATATTTTAGGAGTTATACAACCAGTTTGATTCAATACATAGTGTTAATTGGTCCGTTAATGGAATGCCGAAGCTCTTGAGTTTGGATCAAACAGCGCCCCGTTGCTCACATTCAAGTAGAAGGAAAAGTTTTGTGCAATCACCCCCTTCGCCTCTTGTAGGTCTATGTCTTCGGCGGCGCCACCCCTCCACCCTCTGCCCGCCCACGGCACGATCCTTTTGTTCAGAGCCTGTTGTTGTGGACCGTGGCGGATCCGTACGGCGCAGAGGGGGAGAGGGAATAAGTTAACCGTCCCATTCATCCACTCATGAATCAACCCCCCCCCCCCCCCACCCCCATTCGACCCATCATCGCACCACCTTGCTGGACCAGTATCTACTCTTCGTCCTATTGCATCGCCTCGAAGACCTCGCGACTCCTCCGTAAGGTTCACGCACGGGCCGGAAGGGGTACAAAAACCTTCTCGAAGAAAAAAAAAAAAAGATCGCGCATCAGAACCTGGACAGGGGGTTCCCTAAGGAGGGAGAATGGAATGCTACAGATGTAATCTGTAAGGTTTGGAATGCTGCCCCCTCCCCACACTGGGCACACGATTCCTTTTACGATCCGAGCTTCATCTGACCGCAAGCCCCTTCTACAACGCGAAAAAAACAAACGAAGAGATAAAAAATAAAATAAAAAAACAAATAAAAACCAGTCGATAATGCGGCGCACCTACACCGTAACGTCAGTCGCCGCACGTTATCGAACAGACCAAGTGCATAGATAGTTGTTTTTTTACACAATCTCACAACATTTTGGCCCTTCTCACGAACTATGGACATTCTCAAGTTTGTCAACTTCGCCCTGGTTCTACTGGCACTCGTAAACTTGTCAACAGGTAAATAAAAATTGCCATTTTAAGTCAGGATTGGTAGTGAAATCGAGCGCTTTGATGAACCCATAATCATTTCATAGAAGATTTACTCATGTTTAGGCAACCATCAGGCATGAATGTATTGATAAAACATTTTAAAAAAACCACATCCTTATTTAGTCTTTAAGGCGAGTACAGACAAGGGGAACAGGATACAGACAAAGCTGGAACCGAAAATCGGGGTTCGCCTCCCTTTCAATCTGAGACTGAGAAAGTGTAAAATTCCATAATTTTATTTATTGCAAACACAAGACCTTTGGCTGCTCTTTGGTTCAGCTAGAAGCCTGGGGAGCTAGAAAACCGTTGAGAACCTATACACCAGGTTTGGGGGAGCTTAAGCCAATATGGGGATTTACAGCTTACTTACATAAAAGAAGCTGCCGAACTGGTTTGAGGAGCAGTACGACCAGTTCGAAGAGCTATAAACTGGTTGGAGGATATAAAAAACAGACAATGTAGAGCTATTCAATTGGTTAGACCCGCAAGAGGATCTATGAAACAATATGAGGAGCTACAAAACCGGTTTGAGAGGCTATAAACTTGTTTGAAGAGTCACAACCGGTTTGATGGGATATGAACTAGTTTGGGAAGCTAATCAACCGGTTTGAGAGGCTTTAAACTACTTTGAAGATCAATGGAACAGATATGAAAAGGTACACAACTGGTTTGAGGATTCATAAAACAGACCTGAGAAGCTAAAAACCAGTTCGAGGCGATAGAAATCAGATATAAGGTACAACTGGTTTTAGGGCATTAAATCCTCTTTTCATCCTTCCCGACCACAAATACCCGCCCAGGCCTAAATTGACTGTAATTTCCATTTCAGGAGCGCAATGCTTGATTGGGCAATCGAAAAAAGTGGACTGCAACTACTGCAAATGCGTCAACGGGGAATGGGGATGTACCAGGCTCCTCTGCCCACGCACAGGACGCTGAGAGAACCATGTAACATCATTTACCAAGACAGTAGAAGTTCATGATTCACATTAACAAACTCAAATGTTCGTGCAGTTGGAAAAAAAAAAAATTGAAATTTAACAATAACCTCAACGCCAACGCTTATCCAGTACAGAAGCAGAAGTAACGTCTGCATCCAATCTGAGATGTAAGAATCCACCATGAATAACGATAATAATAATTATTATATTTAAAGTCATGTAGATGAGTTGAAGGTGGAGTGATGTATATGGAGTGAAGGTGGGTCAGAACAAAACAATTATTACAATGTTTTTGCTGACCTATCCGCAACTATTTACAAGTAGCCATTTTGCTATTATTAGGCCCTGATGATGTGCGAATAAATCTTTCGAAACGTCGGCATAACCCTGTTTTTCTCACCTTTTTCAACAAATAAATCCCAGGCATTCAACATCAATACTAGCGTACCAACTAAAAGCCGTGGGTAGCCGTGGGGGGGGGGGGGGGGGGGGGGGGGTTGCTACGCTCGCATGGTAATTCGGCGGCAAAGATGAACCTCGGTTGGTTCGTGGGCTAATTGCAGTGGGGAGAGTGTCAAAACTCGCTTCGCACCTCCAGAGATACGGGAGGGTCGCTTCGCTCGCCTCTTCGAAAGCGCCACAAAGCAAAGCAATAGCCAATCTAACGCAAGCAAAAGAAGTCAAATCATTTTTCCAGGTTAACGGAGGTTGATGTCGAAATGGAAACGATCAAAAGCCTCATAAAGGTGAAAATGTGTTTGGAAATCTCACCAGGTTGCACCCAGGGCTGCCAGAGTTTGATCGGAGCGTCGGACAACTGCACCATTTCTGAACCTTCGCGATCACAAAATCGTCGAAATATTTTTCAATATAACGTCGAAACAAAAAAAATACGAAAAAAACGGCCAGCGCGTTTTTCAAATAGGAGGGATAAAAATACAAACGAAAAAACTCCGTGAGCCCACCAGAAGTCACTTGGGGGTTATGAATGAACGGAAAAGGGGACTTGGGGCTCATAGTAGTAAACTGGTCTGGAGGGCCCCCCCTCTGATGACGGCCTAGGGTGAGGTGAGAGGGGGGGGGGGGCACAACTGGTTTTCGGCCCGCAGGCCTGGACGGGGCACCCTCGGGATCGTCGCAAGAACTTTTTCTCAGACACATAATTCCTCTTTTTTTTTGCCCTTCCCGAAAGGTAGTAAGTACCTAATGAAGTTTTTTATTGGCGAGGACTTCCTTTTTAGAGACCCCTGTCGGCGTTTCCTCCTTTCAGAAAATTGTGGGGCACAAAGAAATTTCGGAGGAAAGGAACAAAAACACAGGTAAGAAGATAATCAACAAATCATTAGCCCAAACCCCGAAATTATTAAGAAGGGCAAGCTATCACCAAAAAGTGTTTTGAAAAAATCAAGAAAATTAAATACATTTGACTTACACAAAAATGTGAGTAAAACAGCACAACAAAATGCTGCAAATTTTACACAATGGTATATTACTATTTTGTATAAAATTTTCAAAAAGGGCTGATATTAATTGCAAAACATTTTTAATTTGAAAAACTGTACCTGTATAATATTAGGACACTACAAGGGACCCCCTAAAACTACTCTTCATTCGACTTACTAGACAAAATCCTGTAAAAATCCTACCAACATCACTGCTCAGGGAAAACTTGTTTCTGCTAACTGAAAATCTGTTTCTGCTTGCTAAAAACCTGTTCCTTCAATTACCATCTAGTCGTATTAGGTTTCCGAAATATTAATTTATGACAAAATTAATTCAAAAATACTTTTTCATAAATTGCTAAAAGGGTAGGGTAACTACCTACTTAAGGAGCAGAATAATTATTCTCGTGAGATATTATATCTCACAGGCATATCCATATCCCTGATGTGATACATATGTATTTTGGCGTAGCGCTATTCGTGCAAATAAGTATTTTACCTCCACACGCAATTTTCTTGTTTGCGTTCTTCCCCTTTCCTGGCATTACACGGAAATGATCCCAAACAGAAACTTTCCTTGTCCTCCCCATTTCAAAATCAATATAAACGGTGAAAAGTCGGAGCCGCGAAGAAAATCAAGAAGCTTTATGGCAGACGTTGAACCCTGATCCTAACGTCTGCCATAAAGCTTCTTGATTTTTAATAATTTTTAATTAATAATTATGGCTTATCAATCGATTAGAAAGAGTTTAAAACAGGAAAAAATGTTTGAGAAAATTAAAGAGGAGAAAAAATAAATTCTATATTTTTCTCGGGAATATATATTTTGGGCAATATTCCCGATAAATTCCCGGGGCACATCACTGCAGTGCACCATGGTGTTAGCACCCTAAAAGAAATTAATGTATCCGCGCCAGAATGAATACTTTTTTTAACCATAAACACACGGTAAAATTTCATTGAATTTTTAATCTTTTATTTAAAAAAAAAGAATAAGGAAATCGAAAAGTGAAAAATATTTTTGGGCGAAACCCGTGATTTGCTGATAACGCCAATGTTACTTCATTGATGTGAGCTGTCAGTTTTAACTATTTACTCCAAACGTTAACAGCGAGATGAAAATCTACCTCAACCTATTAACGTATAATTCATTGAGACGAGTATTGGCCTTACTATAGTGTCCGGTTCTTTCGAAGAAGGGGAGTATACAGACGGGAATCGAGTTTTGTCGGAGTTTCCGACCAGGACTCCGGGAATGTCTGGAATCTCACGAGGAGAACCTGACCGGCTTCCACGCCCCGAAGACCGACCCGGCCAGGCACCAACCGCTCGAGAGTGAAACAGACTTCACGGCAAAATGTCCAACTTTAGGCCCAAAATAGGACAGATTTGCATTATGGATATTGCTTCCCCTTTCCTAACTATTAAAAAAAACGCCGATAAATTTTACTTCAGTTGAACGGCTATACGACAAAACGGTGTAGAGTGAAAGCTCCATTTGAGCTAACAAACAGCGAACATTATCCACTTAATGGGATCATTACTGCAGTAATAATTAGCCGATACGCAACTGTCAGGGTGAAAGGAAACAGTGTTTTACAGTTCAAAGCCTTTACCCTGGTTCACTAATAAAAATTATCTTGCAAACAGCAGAAATTGCCTAATTTACAGTTAACGAACTAAACAACAAATGCTGGTCCTTGTCCCGTGGTTCCCCAACACTTCGGAATACAACAAAGCTGCATGTCAACAGAAATAAAGTAAGTAAAGTGGGATTTTTGTGTTAACCAACTGGTTTTCACCAGGGCAGGAGCCGACCCCGCGCTGAACTTGAAAAAGCTTTAGAAATTCTTTCTCCACAAACAGCATAATATGCTCTTCTATATTATAGAAGAAATAAAGTAGCCATGGACGGAATCAAAAATACTGCACAAATTTCTTCTCTGGGATGTTACAAGTTTGCTAACCTAGGTGTCGTTTTCGAAGTATTTTTGGATGTAGAATCCATTTCAGGGGTCCCGGGGATCTATGGGCTCTACAAATGGAGCTTTTGAAGGATGTGATGAGGTCGAATGAACCGTTTCCCGAGTAATTTTGGCCGCATAATTAATTTTTTTGGGTCCCAAATACGTCCGAACTTTGTAAACGGATTTTTTTTAAATACATAATATGTATTAAACCATATAATGCATTTTATATATCACCGTATATTATACGGTGGTATATTTTGCTATTCACTTAAAATTAATTTTTGCACAATAATAATAAAAACGCTTCAAATTTTACACAAGGGTTTATTATTCTTTGAAGTAGGTAAATAATTTATATTAATAAATAAATTAATTATTAATTAAATTAGTAAATAAATTATTATTAATTATGTCCAAAATTACTTCGAAAACTCATTCGACCTTCTGGCCTAAGTCCCTGAAACCCCTTCCGTAGGCCTTTTTAGCCACACAGAACCCCACAGTGTAGTCGGGTGGGTCTCTTTGTAGACCCCCACCAATGGACTCGGTCCATAAATACTTAAGAAATGACACCCCTTCCAACCCCAAATCAAAATCCTTGAAAATAATAAAAATATCCTCCTGTGGACCCATCGAGTGAAAACCTTGCGGATACAACTAGATTAAGAACTCTTGGTAGTACCCGGGGATTCGAACCCACGGCGTCACAGACCTGTTAGAACCGGTCGTGAGGTCCATGCTTAAGACCGTTTCCAAAGGCAGCCACCAGAGTTCACCACAGGATGGAGTTGGACATCTGATGATAATTTTACAGAGTTCCACACGTGCACCAAGGGACATGCTACAGGCCGCAAACGCGGAACTACCTCAAGACCGGGAGCGTTGTCAAAAAAAGCACCTGGTCACGGATTTTCAACTTTTACATAATTTCACGCAACGCCACTAGGAAAATTTCCCCAAGTTGTTGGAAAATTGTTGAGGCCAGACCAGACGCAACGTTCAAATTTGCGAGTTCGAGCGACACAAAAGTTTTCGAATAGAACAAAAAATTTCGCTACACAAACGTTTTCGAATAGAACGAAAAAAAAATCTGTGAGTCAAAATAGGGGGACGAGCTGGCTTTGGGGGGGTCAAACCTCATTGTATATAAAACCGCGGACCACCGTTTTCCCTCGAGGAAGGACTATTGACGGAACAGCTGTTTGATTGACGGTTTAAACAACCGTTCAAATCAAGATTATCGTCCAATTGAAGGGCCAGCTACGCCAGCCAACCCCCGACCGCATGGTTCATTAGGTAGGTATTTCAATGTTGTAATCAAGCACCAGCCCAAGTTCACAGTCTAACTTCGATGGAACAGGCACCATATTAGGCCAAATTCAATTTTGCTGATTTGCAAACTTACGATCGACTTCTAAAGTCGGATGTTGTAAAAAAAAAAAAAAAAGCTGCAAATTTTACACTAGGGTTCTTTGATATAGGTTAATTGCGCAGAAATTTAAATCTGTCAATGAAATAAAATTTAGAAAAATTTTTTTTTTATTTTTTTCAAAGATTTTTTGTTTTTTTACTTGAAAAATATTTTACCTCCGGGGATCCTTCAAAAATCCCATTTGTAGCCGCATGAAAACCCTATAGATCGTAACAGTGAAATCGGATCGTTCCGGGACCCAAAAAATGGATTCCAAAAATACTTCGATAACGCCACTTATCTCGATCTCATAGCCAAAAGCCTTCCAAAAAACCCTCCCTTAGCCCCATAGCCCCCACGGGTTTGGGCGATCGGGCTGAAAACCATGCGGGCACAACTAGATGGTAAACCGAGTATTTTGTCAAAATTTCAGATTTGAAAAAAAAAAAATTCCTAATGCCCGGACGGACATTTCGGTTTTGGAATCTAGACCTGTTGAAACGAATAATGTCAAATTTTGAGGCTATCGGAGTCGTCGACCTCCGTCGCGAAAACAGGCGCATTATTCCAAGAATAATAAACCAAAAAAAAAAAAAAAAAAAAAGGAAAGAAAAAAAGCGCCTGCAGAAGACTACCGGTAGCAGAGAATCTCAGAGACGTCTCAATCTGGGCTCAAATGGGCCTCCACGTCTCACAGCCCAGAGGTCTCATTGAGACTTTACCGTGACGTCTCTGAGATTTCAAATCGTAGATGGTTGCTCTCGAGATGTCTCAGAGACATTTAAGTGTTAACATACCAGAGACGTCCACCAAAGATGTAGCAGAGATAACACGGGCGCAAAGTAGAACCTACTTCTACAAAGTGACTGCAATGAGACGTCTTTGTTGCGGACATAGGGATGTATCTGCTACGTCTCACCAACGTCACACGTCTCTTTTGTATCGTCACTGGGACGTAATATATCTCGTTTGAGACGTACCAGAGACGAATTTCTGCTGTGTGGGCCCAGGTTGTCGTCAAAAATTTGATTTAATGCTTAAATTTAGCCAATAATTAAATTTTTGTCACGTAAGCCGCAACTCTTCACTGTTCGACTGTACGCCATCCTCATTCGCTCGTTGTTCGTCTTTTCGTCGTGTCCATATTGATGAAGTCCTTGACGCTTGCAAGGTGTTTTTCCCACGAAGTGTTGCAACTGTTGCAAACCGGGCCGTTCTGGCCGACTAAGGAATTGTCCCTGACACAAACAGGCGATAGAAACCGGACGGAAAACCCAACTGAAATCCCGAAATTTCGGTACGATCGAAACAGAACGTTTACCGGGAGTTAAGGATGGGACGTAGTTTAAAACGAATTGCATTGCTTCAATCAGAAGTAAAACGATAAGTAACTCTTTATTCCCAGTTTCCCCACCAAAACAAGAATAATTCGCTTTATATACCTTCTCAATGCTTGACCAAGCGGGAGAATCAGAGAGTTTTGAATACAACGGGAAGATGGATGATCAATCTCTCACACATATTAAAACCAAAAGAGGCTCCAAGGAGAGCAGAAAATGTATGTGGTGTATGTGGAGTGTCGAAAAGTCGTAAGTCCAGGTCTTCGCTACTGTGTGTTTTGGAGGAATTGACATAGAGCTCGAAGAAGAGTTTCCCAGATTATTTGCCAGAAACAGCTGTGTGACCTCCTGGGTCTACGATCTCAACAGAAGTGGAGGCGGAGGACTCTTCAAGGATAACTTGACCAGAAGCGTCTGTATACGCGTCCTGAGAGATGGAACCAGTGTCTTTCGAGGTACCTATGCAGTGGTGGGTTTCAGTGCTTGAGCAGAAGACTCTCGGATTTCCTCATCCTAGCAGTACCTACCGGGAAAGATGAAATTCCCAGAGCTTGGCAAGATTAGGTTTTATAATTCACAGCCATCACTGGTATAGGAACTGAACCCGATACGGGTGTTTTTGAATACCTAGGATAAGTTGTCTATCTAGATAATTTATTTCAGTGTGGGGTGTCTGGGGGAGGTCCGAAGGCGCATACCTACTCCACGTTCACGCCGCCATGTGTTGTGGAGGAAGGGAAGGGGAGAGAACCTTCAGGATGTACCTATGGTCAATGCATCGAGGTAGCTTCTAGAGTACAGTGGGCCATGAGCTTTCACTTTTTCCTCATTTCTCAAATCGCTAAGTACGTAAGCGAGAACTGCTGGTTTCGAGGGTGGGCCCAGCTTACATCTCCATACTGTGGAAGTATGGAAGTAAAGGGATTAGGTGGTGAGATGGGTGGCCCCAGTCTGCAATCGCCTATTTGAAGGTTGTCAAATTTTTTTTCACTACCTACGTTACAAAATATTGCCCAACACAGGCTCAGCTGGGTTGAAAGTTGTGAATGGGAGATTGAAACAAAATTTGTTTACAAAATTTTAATGTTGGATTAGTAAACAGGAGATTAATTTTATGAAAAAAGAATCATTCCTGAAGTATTGATGCGAACGCCGCAGCCTTTTTTGAAATGACTTTTTGTAAAAAAGCTGCGACACGGCCCGCAGCCGTGTTATATTAACAACATAATATACTATATATCCCATCAAACCATTGCATCAATTAAAAACAGAAAATTGAACACATTTTTACGGGCGATAAAAAAAAAAAAACGCCATTTTTTCAACTTTCCCAAACACTGCTTTAGCTTTTTAGCGTTGCGGCTTTAACAGAACGTTAAAATCCACTACCCCCTCCCTGAAATTGATGCAGAGTTTTGTCCTCTTTAATTTACTGAAGGGAGTATTATTCAGGAAATATGGGCCGAGTTTTTTGCGAGAAACTGAAAAAATGACGAAAATTTCGGGGTTTTTTGGCTGCAGAAAGTTACGCCGGGAAATATTTTGTGTTCACTCTTCAAATACATAATATGTAGATATTATCTACCTACATGTTATAAGTACCCAAATGGACCGTTTACATCAATAACATCTTATGAACGAACGGCCGTTTGCAGGTCAAAATGCTCTGCATACTATAATAATTATAGTAGAGTATAATTATTATAGAACTACCTACACTGTGCTGGGGACTTATTTCCCGGTTTTTCGTTCCGGGTACTTTTTAGCCGTTGCGAGGGCTTTCAACACCATGCAATTTTGACGGTTTCCTCGAGTTGCATCCTTCATTTTGGAGACGATTTCGATTGAATTCCACTGAACAGACGCGGTCTTCGGAAGGACGTTCATCAAATATGACGATATTAAACAGCGGTCGATTTAACGTGACTTTATCGGGGGGACGTAATCGAAAAGCCCGTACATTTAAAGGGGGCTCAAACCGCTCCAAAAGACTCCGGGAAGGGTCGACGACATCGCTATCAACTTTCTATTGACATACCACACAATGCTCCATTTTTTTTTTTTTTTCAACCAGCTTTCACGGCCTACCCGGATTTACAAAGAAAAAACGCCCCAAGCTCTGTTAAAGATTTTGGAGAGGGGGTGGGGTTGTAGAAAGAAAATCCCTAGTGGAAATAAGAGGAAAATTTTTGTTTACTCACCGTATGAAGGGGGGAGTGTGTTGTCTTGGACCATCGTAGCAGCTCTGGACAGCACGTCCAAAGGGCTTTCCGTCGATTCCATCTGCAAATGGGGAAAATTAGAGGCGATTTAGATGAATAATCGTAACACCAAAAAACCAGTTTAAACGTTTCGTAGAACAACTGGAGAGAATTTCGGAAAAGAAACGTGTTCACAGGAAAAAGGACGACAACGCGTACATTTTAGGGAAACGAACAAATTTGAAGTTTTAGAGTACCGGAAATTTTGGGGGTTTCACACCTGAGGAGGTTCCTCTGGCCCGTGAAGCGGACGTTAACTTTACAACCACAACAGTCAAAACCCTCCGCCAATTTCCTCCTTTTAAGGCAGTTAATCCCTTCGAAACGGCTACAAACCCTCAAACCCTTTTCAAACCTTCAACGACCGTCGGGGGCCCAGCGGAAACGGACTATTGATTTTTCTACGATCTCACCTCCTTTTTTGTTGTCGGGAGAGCCGTTCGGGGTTTCCGGAATTCGTTTCCACTGTTTCTCCTCGTAACTTCGGGCACTTTTCACTGGATTGACACAAGGGGGAGAGATTAATACGGGAAGGAAATTCACACAAGGAACTACTAAGATTTGCAGGAAAGGGAGGACCGATCTCAACACAAATACCACGAGTTTTTTGACATTTTTGAAGGGGGGATGGAATGTTTGGTATGAAGACACTGCGGGGAATGAGGTTGTCAAGACGATTATCGAAAGGACGTTGGGTGGATCGATACATCGAAACGCTTCCATAACCGGGCAGCCTAATCGATGGGCGATTTCGCCCCCAAAGTTAGGAATTTTTCTAATAAACTGAATTTAACCAATCCAGTGAAGTCTGGTCAGTGGATCCATCCGCTCAGTGTATCGTTTTCCCAAAATTTGAAAATACCAGCAAATTGCAACCACATTTTCTATGTATTAAGTATAATAATATGATAATATTACCTATATTATAATAATTATATTAATGCATCAGGCCAGCGGAATATTTGCATGATAAGGAGTTTCAACATTATTACGTTGACGTCCATGAGTGGAGAAATGAGGTCATTCGAGCAAATAACTGGTCAGCGGACCCTCCTGTACCTAGCTAGCGCTGATTGGCATTATATAATATTATCATATACGATAATGCCCGATATTGGAATCACATTAAATGTCAGCAATTTTCTGGCTACTAGCAGGGGCTTTTCTAACCAAACTAAGTACCTTCCAAAGGCTCTAAGTGTGTTCTATTTCTTGGAATCACTGGGGAAAAAAAATAAGTATCGCCATGGTTGGGCCGACACATTTTTTCCCGCAGTGATTGTGTCGTCTTTTGGGTCTGCGATTTCAAAAGCTAATAGTGTGGGTTCTTCTTACTCATCGTTCTGTATTATACAGAATGTATTATAATAATGAAGAGATTGTGATTACTATTGAACGAAATATTAAAATTTAAATTACAGCATTAAAAATCGAGCTTAATCTCGACCAAATATGTTAAGCTCTTCCTTCGCGATAAAAGAACGAACCTTTTATGACCAATCATGTGCAGCGAATTTTTGGCTTTTTCCTCATGGCATTAAAATTTCACTCAGCGGACCCACCAGTACTCACCTACGTGATATCCGATGTATCGAACGGCTTCGACAGTTTTTGTTTTGATATCGATATCAACGAATCGATACCACTCTGGGCCATACCGTGGATTTCCAAGGTTGGAGCGTCTGGAGGGAGCAAGGCCGATGCTAATGGGGGGAGAACGATCGGGCCCGAGGGCCGCCGACGTCTGCCGACATTGGAGCGCCCCTGAAAGAAAAATTGGAGCTTCAAGTTGAGCGTTCACAGGTAAAGGGGGCTTATGCTTCCAGGGTGACGAAATCGGGGTTTTGAGAAGGTTCTTCGTGGGGATCTTCACACCTTCCAGAAACATGTTGTTTTGAACGGTAGGACAATTGAAAACGACATTTTCATGTCTTTGCTTCGGCACATAAACTCAAATATCGTCACGAAAATACTGTTACGATACCTACCTAACGAACAAAGTTATCAAGCGAAGCGGTTGCTTCCGGAGCTTTTTTGGAAGGATTTAGGGTACTCGAGTGGGGTGTTATTTTCGAGGTTTACTTGGACGCAGAATCTATTAATGACGGTATCAGACCCATTTGAAAACTCTGTGGGGATCTATGGGACTACAGTGGATTTTTAAAAGGCTTTGAACAGCAGGTCGAAAGGGGTATCGTTTTTTAAGTACTTTTGGGCTGGGACTCCCAGACCCACCACGGCGGATCTATGGGCTTTTGAAGAAATGAGGTGTCGTTTTCGGAGTAATTTTGGTCATATATGATTATATATACCTAATTCATTTTTGGGGTCTCTTGTTTGCTCGATTCCTACCTACCACTGTGATTAGAAAACACAAAAAATCACGCCTTATTTTAAAAAACAAGTTATCTACGTTGAAAATCACTTTTAAGAAAAATATAAACATTTACAACTTACCTACATGAAATAGAATGTCCAGATTGATTGAACTGCAAAAAATTATCTCATTATATCTTGTTTAACTTGTAAAAATTAATTCCTTATTCATTCGTAGTTTTACGAAAAACTGGTTTACGCTCATCAAGCTTTCTTTGTCTTTAAACGCACATCTTACATAATATGAACGGTATTATCCGTTTTTTCATGCCTCAATAATACGAGGGATTGACTCGAATTGGGGCATCTTCTACATAAACTTGTCAATTACTGACACGAAAATGGATTCCCACGATGCAGTCCCGTGTGCAAGATTTTTTTAAAACATGGACAGGCTTTAGCTATGGGTAAACCTTTCGGAACGACTAGGGGAGCTGGGCGGTGAAGGCGATAGCCCAGAAACTCCGTCTATGCCTTGATCTTGTTTCTGAAGAAACTTTATTTTCATCTTCAGAGGCCACCAAAGGAGCCAAATGACGTTTTGAAACTGTATTCTCACGGCAGCCGCACGTTTGAAATTCACACTGTGAATAGTCAGGGTTGGCCTCTAGGAGTTCTACTTGCCTAACCGCTGGATCGCGTCGGTACTTGCTTCCAGGGGTAGGCAGACGTTTCATTAATACTCGGTCGGGTAAATAAATAAAGGGACGAGTTGGTCCAGATGCTCAATCACTGTAGAAGCAGACAAGGGAGGCAAGGGAAGGCGTAGGGAAACCGAGAGTGCCTATTCATCGACGACTCTGAGAAGATAGTGTTTCTATGATGAGGGAAGAGGCCCTTTGAAGTCCAGATTGATTCTCTCGGAAGTTAGGTCCCTACAGTAGATTTGATGATAACGCCATCACTTTTGAAGAATTTCGGTTTTAGCTCTGCACAATCCTGACAGCGTGAGATCATCCGCTTCACATCATCAACAGAGTACGGAAGGTTTTGGCAACGAATGAAATGGTACATTCGTGTCACCCCCGGATGGCACTTGATTTTGTGTAGTTCCATGAGATCAGAAGCTGATGCAGCAGCAAATCGGAAAAATCGGCCTGAAGATGTGGCCGGAAGAGGGTGCATAAAGAACTTGCTAAAGCATTAAATGCAAATTTTGATTGTCTCAATAATTTAAGCCGAAGGCTAAGCAAAATCATCCGGGGGCCTGCCCAACCTGTCGTAACTTTTCAATATTTCCAGTAATCAGCGCAAAATTTCAACTTAGCTAAAATATTTTCCTGGAATTTTACTTTTTCTTAGCAATTTTTACAAATCTCTCTGTATACGTGGCAGACGTGATTGTGAGAACTAGGGTTTCGCAGGGGTCTGGGTTCCGTTTCTTTTTCTAGTTTATGTCAGTGACCTCTACAGCGACTATGGCATCCTCTATGTTTGTTTTGCCGACGACACGACCTCTTTGCCAAAGTTTGGTTCGAGGACGAACCATCGAAGAGGTGTCGCAGCTGGAGAGGGAGCGCCAAGCAAGGACAGCCAACTGGTTGAATTGCAAATAGGCTCTGCTTGAATCATGCTAAAACAACGGTCATCAACTTGGGCCTTTGCCCATCTCTGGAGCTCACAAACGCCCTCAAGTTTCTTGATGTGACCATGGTTTCAAGACTGAATTGGGATGCCCAGTGTGACTTCGAATCACCCTGTTTCTTCTTCGTAGTCTTTCTGATATGGTGTCCTCTATGGTATTGATGGACTGTTATTATGAGTGCTTTCACTCGTTGATATCCTACTCTATTCTTGCCTGGGGACATGGCACACCTACCAAACGCATCTTTGCCCAACAATGAAAAAGCAGTGAGTATCCTCGGAGGCTTGAGGTCGACTGTCGTTTGAAGTATGTGGAGTTGGAGATCTTGACTCTTCCAAGTCTGTTCGTCAGGGAGTGGTTCCTGGTACACAGGAACATGGAACGATGGAGCTAACCAAGGGATATCTGTGGTTATAGCACTTGAAACTCCGAGAATCTAGCTGTCAAGTACAATCGACTGAAAAGAGTCAGAACGCGACAAACTGTTAGGCAATAAAAATGTTTAATAAAGTGCCAATAAAAATTCGTGCCTTGCCAGCAAATACATTTAAAAAGCATATAGACACACATCTCCATACCATGTACTTAATGTATTAATGTTATGTATTATTTATTGCCGTAAATTTTACGACAATAAACACTCTCTCTCTCTCTTTCTATACATTGAGCGGCGCACCAGGCTGCAACTGCCTCGACAGGGCGGAACCTCGGGGGTTGTCTTGTAGTTTTCACCAACCAACAGACCCAACTTGAGCTCCTTGCGACGATTTCTTGCTTATATCGACATTATTTTTTTTATAATACAGAATGAGTTTTTTCTGAGGGTCTCCCAGTTTGAAAATGTCCCTGTCCCTGTACCCGTCCCAGGCCCAAGCATACCTGCTTCTCCACCCTCCTTCGCACGGAACACCCAAACACTTTTGAAGAAGGAAAAATCGACTAAATGGGGAGAAATGTTTAAAAAATTTAACGACTTTTCAAATTGCTATTAACAAATTTTAAAAATGCTCAGTTTTTATTACTATAAGAGGAATATATTAAAAGACGACTCTTAAAAAATATTGTTGTAAAAATGTAAAAATAAACTCACAAAAGAAAATTAAAAAAATAGTAAAAACGTTTTACAAGCATAACATTCCATTCTCCTGAGAAAAAAGTTAATTTCATGTAGTCAGTCTTTCAAGACCATCTGAATTGATGGTGTAAATCAACTATCATTATTACTATTTTTAATCACTTTTTGTCTTGTATTTCTCCACAAAACCAGTAAAAACCACTTTTCAACTACCAGAAGCCAGTTTTCATTGAGCAGAAACCGGTTTTTGCTAAAAAGAAACTGGACTTTGGGAGCGAAAAACCGGAATGTGGCAGCTTGTGGGTGTTTTAGCAGTTGCAGACCGAATCGTCTCCGTTGTCACAACAGTTCATAGACAACCTTTTTGGTAACTAAGATCAAATCAAAATTCCCCCACCGTAGAGAAGGCCATTCGAACAAAAACTTCCACTTAGACAGGAATAATTTATTTCCAACATCTTCAATTGCAAAGTTTCCTTCTTTTTCAGATTCAGTGTACAATTAAGTGTGTAGCATCTCCCTTAAATAAGTCTTATTAAATAGGAGACCTGAAAAATGTTTTGTAAAATTTTTCAACTCGTAAAATAACCAAAAAACAATAACCAGGGGAAAAACAACACTGAGAATGAAACGTAATTATTATACAAAAAACGAAGCTCAGGTTCACACTACCATTTTTACCTAACAACTAGCTACAAGAAACTGCTTTTGACTATCATACAATTAAATGTAAAAATTACCAAATAAAACCTGCTACGTAAAATTCCTTTTACAGCTATCATTAAAACTGGTACAATTTCGCACTCGACGTTCGACAAAAAAAAAAAAAAACTTTAACGAAGTACAAAAAAGAAAACAACGGGGATTCGAAATTTGTGGTTTTAACGAAGTTGGTTTTCCTAGTGACAGAAACGAGTGTTGGGCAATCTTGCCATTAAATTTGTCAAAAGGTTGTGAAATTAAATTGGGGGAAAAAAAAACCTGAGCAGGAAAACCAACGAAAAAATCTGAACGTGCATTGAATTCCACCCCAAATCCCCCAAAATAAAACCGCTTTGTAGAAACAATAAACCGAGATACAACGAAAAAAGAACACAAAAACCTCCCGACAAAAATAAACTCAAAAATTCAACTTCACAATAAACTTTGTTTTTATTTACATTTTTTAAAAGGCCGTACATTTAAAAAAAACATTTAATACACAAAGCTTCCGCGAAACTGAATTTTACAAAACGGTGCACAGATTCGCTTAATAGCGCGATTTTTTTTTGCAGCTTCGAGGGAGAGAAATGTCCAGTGGAGCGTGAAAATACGTGATAAATTGTACTGGGCTGCTACGTTCCCTATAAGTTATTTACAACATACATGTAGAAAAAAAGAAATTGTTTTCGGGCACCGAAGTTTTTGAAAATTTTAAAACTGCCGTAAAAATCGGTTGCCCTTAATTTGCCAGATTTGTTTTGCTCTTCTTTAAAATACCAAACTACTCCTAAAAATCTGACTCAACGGGAGAAGACAATTCTGAAGAAGAAAAAAGGAAAAAAAAAACTTTTCTGCAACTATAGGCTTGCATCAATATTCTACTTTTCAAGATTACAAATTTTAGGTCACTGCTTGAAACGCGGACATCTGAATTCCGTCGTTTGAAATAAAAAGGGCTTTTGCCGTTTTACATTTTGTCGATTGGATTTCAAAAAGTTTAATTTATCCAAATCTTGATTTTTAAACATAGCTAGGTAAATATTTACAAATTGTATAGTAAACCGCTGGAGAGATCGAGGAATAAGTTTTCTCATCTTCTTAGAGTAGTTTTTTTTTCACAAGAATTAAAGTCACCAGATTAATTTTTTTTTGTATAGTAACTAAATAGCTAACACATTCAGAGAATTCGATTTGTTGATGAAGGCTCCATGATTGCAACCTTTTTGGACATCTGGAACAGAAAAAGGGAACAACAATTAGATTTGTGGGTGAAAGCGGTGCGAAATTTTGATTTTGGCGTGAATACGTTTTATGGTCCGATATATTCACTGGGGGTGGGGTGCAGAATGTGCACGGGTGAGTGTCCCATGGGGGTTAGTCGGTGAGGAAGTAGAGTAGATCATCGATGTAGGCAACCATGAAGAGTATACAGGGATAGGTTGGCGCTATAACAGTAACTACTAGGAGGCCACCCCCCTGCTTCGCCAGCCAACCCCCGACCGTTCCCAGGGTTTCCAGCGGGTAAACGAAAGCGGTTTTACTTCCGAGAGCCGTCGGCGGTGAAGGTGAAAGGCCACGTTTGGAAGGCGAAATCTATTTTTAATCCAATTCAGCCCACCTATCAGAGCTCAGATACGCCACATGAAGCAACTCATTGGTGGTTTCAGAATTTTCTCATAATATGCTCGCCAAACTGAATTTTACCGTGGAAACCGGTTTTAGCGATGGGTCTCCCCCGTTAAAAGTGAGACGAAAAAATGACTAGACGGTATCAATCGGTGACGCGCCAACCTCCGCTGGCGCGCGCTGATGAAGTCTCACCAAGGAGGTTGGAAGGTCAACCTTACTTCAGTTAAAGGGGCCAGTCTCACGTTAAATCCGGTTGCACTTTTAGATGGAGAAAACGATTTTCATTCTTTCGAAGAGAAAATATTTAGAAAACAGGTTTCCAGCGATAGGAATGAAATGTAGTGAAATATGAGAGGAAATGTCTCAAAAACACAGAATATGACGTGCATCAATGGAAACACGGGACGTATCGAATGTACAAACGTTACGTCTCATACAGACGATACCAAGTTCACGTTTTCAAGGGTGAGCTTGGGTTATGTAGGTAGGTAATGTTTAGCCTCAGGTTTGAGGTTACTGGTGTACGTTCTGAGCCGTTTGAGCTTCTTGGGAACTCTGGCCTCTGGGGGTTTGAGTTCTCTAGGGTAGGGTAAGTACGCCTGTGTGTTGAGCCTTGAGTTTGAGGCCTCTGGGGTGAGTTTAATTCTCTTGTGTTTGAGAATTGAAGTTCACTTTTCTGGCGTAAATTCAAGTCTCTGCAGAAGCTCTTTTTTGTATCATGTTTGAGTGAATCTCTGGGGTTTGAGTCTCAAGTTTCCAGTATCATGTCTCAAACGCACAGTTCAACGTAGGAAAGGTGCAATAGGAAAGTTTTAAAGGACCCCAGCCTGACAACACACCTCCTTGCAGGATGCACAATGTCCTGCAAGGAATGCCCTTAGAACCAATCTTTCAATCCAATGCCCTAAACCACCAGCCGAGTACCACTGGATAAATGAGCACAGCCCACAATTCCAGACCAGCAGGAGTATTACAAAGTCTCGGTGGTATCAGTGGAGAGGCATAAACTGTAAAAGGAACTTCTGTAAAACAGGCAGGACTTCTGTAAAAGGCAGGAACTAACCCTGGATTCTGGCGATTAAGGATTCACGTCTGGTAGGGGAATGTACCAAGAACTAACCCAAACTAGTACCGCCCAAGACTTCAAGTTTTCATATCGATCCTCAGGAGGAAGCACTGAGCAGACAGATACAGAGAGAGGCCAGGACAACGCCACAGTTCCATCCCGACATTCTCACCTGTTATGCCGTGACGTGGTCGTGCCCCGTGGGGTATGGTTGGGCCCTCATAGCACGCCTCCGCTCCCTTTTCTGCTCCAGGACGAGTCTCAGTCGCTCCATTTTCCCTCGCGTCGCCTGGTTTTCGGCAGCTCTCTCGCTTGAAGTCGACACTTCGGGGTTACAACCTGGAGAGAAAAAAAAACCACAACTGTCAACCATGTCGGGACACTTGACCATAACGCACGACTTGACTCAGTTAACTCACTACTACTGCTCGAGGTAGATGAGGCTGCAGAGGTAGACGGTTGGGGTTTGGCTGCTTCCTGAGCTGCTGCTCGGTACTGCGGCGTTGCGCACAGGAGGTCGTTGAGGATGTGGATGATGGTCGATATGTCCCTTTTGGGCCGGCCGAACCTGTCCTGCAACGCTGGGTTCAGAGTACCTAAACAACATCAAACACCTCAATTACCGGATCCAATAAAAATAACTTCTCAAGCGACGAGAGGAAATCTGCCAAGGATTTGCTAAGGTTGTCTGTTGACCAGGTATCTAATAATTATTTTTAATAGTAGGGCGTGGTTGGACGCAGGTGGCTCCGCTGCCCAGGAGGTTGGGATTGGCGCAGAGGACTTCCCTCACAGGGTGATATGAACCTAAAGGACTGCTCAGGTGCAGGTAAGCAGGTTCTTGCTGGGGTTCTACCTTTTGAGCTGGAAGCAGCCCACTGCTTTGCCACCTGCTTCTGTGGGGACGCTCCACCCACCTGAAAGCTAAGAGGCCTTCTTGGGCAGGCTGCGCCAGGATGTGCAGGTGGAATGGGTCGCCGAGTCAATGGCACTAATCTACAGTTTTCCCATCAGCGGCTTGGCAATTGCAGGTGCCGTGGGTGGTCCCCAATCACACGACCTCTCACTTACTTGGCTGCACTTGGCTGTGCTTGAGCCGGAGAGCTCAGCTCCTTCAGAGTCCCCCATCATTTGCAATGGAGAGGGACGTCTTGGAGGCAAAGATTTTCTCTGCCAGTGTGAGGGAGGGCTGGAACAAGTTTGTCTCCAGCGCACCTAGATACAGGGCAATTGATGCCTCTGCAGGCCTGGCAGGCAACGATGGGCCCAGTTGGGGACTACAGCTCTAAATACAGGGTGCAGCAGAGAAACTTGCTGATTTGGAAGGTCAATAAAAGAAAACCTGTATCACTTATTGATTTAATTATTTTATTATCATATAGTACTCATTTTAAAGTTTTGATTCGCGTGGTTTAGAAAATTACATAGGGTATTTGCCGAGAAAACCTCGTAAGTCCGATTTTTGGTCAAAACCTTTATTTTTGGTCATTGGGTAAAGGATATCAGTCAGCACGTGTCTGTGTAGTCATTGATCCTTTTTTACGAGCCATTTCGCGTTCAGGAAGGAATTAAAATTACACGTAAGTCTGTACACCTTTCAGAAGGGCTATCAAACCTCGTATGTATGTCCAAGACTTACAAGGTTTTCCAAGGCTTTACAAGCTTCCCCAGTGAAGAGAGTCCTGACTTACGAGTATTTCGACCATTGTCGTGAATTGATTCACGAAGGTCGCACTGTTTATAATTGTGTTTATTAAACTTCAGTCCCTATTCGAGCTCTTATTCTATTATTATAACTCAGTTTTATTCCAATATTACAGTACCAAATCACCGCAAAGATGATTTTAAACTCATTATCAGTCGAAACTAGGCTTCAAGTATTGCTCACAGCTGTGAAATAAGTTTTTTGTGTCTCCTGTAAAGTTTAGGAAAATGGAATTACGAGGTTTTCTCGATTTACTGTTGAAATGGCGGCCCTCATACACTGATCTACTCTAGTTTTGAAGTTTCGCTCCACTCTTTCAAGCATATCAACTGGAATGTTGGCTATGGCTTGGTGGATTTTGTCCTTCAGGTGTTCCAGGGTCTGGGGATGGTCAGTGAAAACAATAGATTTGAGAAATCCCCATAAAAAAAAAAATAAAAATAAAAAAAATAAAATAAAAAATCCAAGTCGCTCGGCGAATAATGAAAACAAGTACATAAGTACACGCTCTTTCGGTAGAAAAGCGTTTGTCAGACAAAAGTTTCCCGCTGGCATAATTCGAACCCACGGCTTCATCCTCATTTTTTACAATAATTATTATTGTTTAAAGAAGACTAATTGATCTAGCATCTTCTTCATTAGGCCCACTTCAACCAAATACACAAAGTTCATACCTGAAAACGTTCCAGAATATACGCCTTTGCCGTGGTGGTGCATGCTCTCTATGATGGCTCCCTGTCGCCGTTTTATACTGCTCGCCTCCTGTAAAATGGAAAAAAAATGTTTAGAGTCAAGTTTCACCGGTTAAACGCTAGCCGACCAGGAACCTTTCCAGTTAATTTCCTCCAATTAGCTAATCATGTCAAGACCCACCGTCAAGGCCCAAACCCGAAAACCGGATCCCTTTTTCCTCCCTGAACTTGGCCGACTTTTTTTTTTTTTTTCGTGAAGATGCCGCCAATCAATCTGGGACGTCCAGTCCGATCGATAAAAAGTGGACTAGTTTCGAGCCCGCTGACCAGGCGACGGAATTTGTCTTTTTCTTTCCCGGATCGACACTCCAGTCGTGGAGTGGGGTGTACCGTAGGTGGCCCACTGCACTGGCTACAGCCTACTTAGCTCGAGAGGGCACGACGTACGGCGTGAGGCCCTTCGACGAGCTTCTAGGCCAGTCAATTTTACCCGAAAAAAGGGCAAACCCCGCCAAGTTGCATTTAACCGTGGATTTTTTATATGTTGTTAGGGTCCCTTAGTGGAGTTGATAACTAAGTTTGCAACCCTGAAAACCTTCTGCTAACTTTTTGGTAGTCAAAAAACCGCAAATTTGTTGTACTTTTCAATTTTTTTTTCAAAAAACCGCAATAAGAAAGCGTATTTCGACAAACATCACCCTATACAATCTTAAAGTAGGCAGTATTTGCGAAAAGTTCAGCGCAACTCGAACTCTGTACGACTAACGGTTGGCTGTCAAGATACAGCCTTTTGAAAACATTTTGTTTCAAAATTATTTTTTTTCAAAAATTCTTCATTTTTTACTCCTAATAATATTTTCCTCCTGGGATCCTTCAAAAATCCCATTTGTAGCCCCATGAAAGCCCTATAGATCGCCATAGTGGAATCGGATCGTTTCGGGACCCCCAAAAATGGATTCTACGTCCAAAAATACTAGAAAACGACCCCTAACTCGATCCCATAGCCAAAACCCTTCCCGTAACCCCGTAGCGCCCCACGGGTTTGGGCGATCAGGCCGAAAACCTTGCGGGCACAACTAGATGGTAAACCGAGTATTTTGTCAAAATTTAGGATTTTAAAAAAAATTGCTACTGCCCAAAACGGCCCGTACGGCGGAAGGACATTTTGGTTTTGGAATCTAGACCTGTTGAAACGGATAATGACAAATTTTGAGGCCGATCGGAGTCGTCGACCTCCATCGCGATTACGGAGGTGTATTATTCCAAGAATAATAAACCAAAAAAGGCTATTTCCCTAAAATTTTGGAGGTGCTGTATACGCCCTTCTGCCTGGAAGGGGACGGACGATACGTGGAGATCAACATTTAAATCAAACCTTGACGACTTCATGAGAAATATTAAGAACAGTAGAATAGTAGAAATGAACAATACAGCCCGTTTTCTTGAATCACCTCAAAATAGTCAATCGATAGTGATGAAAATTTCATTAATTAGTTTAAAAATCGGCAAGTTGCTCCCAAAGAAGCTACATTTCCATTATTCGAATTTTTCTTTATTACGAAGCCTCAAAATCCTGTTCAAAATGCTGCCCCTCCCCTCATCGACGTTTTTTTGTTTTTTGTTTCTCAAAAATTCGTTCATCTCCAAAAAACGGGCCAACTTGTTCATCCGAGTTGAGGGGAGGCGGTAACACATAACAGACTTGTAGATAGTACAGCTACACCTCGCTAACGGTCGTCCTCAAAGGAGGTTTCGCCCTAACAGGACTCGTTTCCAGACCTTCTGGCAGACCGTTCGGGTTCCCCGCAGGCGCATCCTCCCCGAAAAAAGAAAAAAATGTCCGAAAGCAGGAAAATTCTTCTAAAACCCTTCAAATAGAACGTCGTTTGCCTGGAAATCGTTCGGGGAAGTTTCTAGGAGCTGATTCATCTCAAAGCCAGTAAATTTGAAATAATCGGCCTCTTTTCACTTTCAAACGGCCTTTTCGACATTTTTACGCCTTCTGTTTGAGCACGTTTTGGTACATTTATTACTGTGGGGATCAATGCCCGAACCAAATTGCTACAGTAACTGTAGGCCATAGGCATGGTCATTCCTTCGTTATGCTGACATGAAAATGACCGTCTGCAAGATTATCATCAATGGCCATCGTTTTTACACTCCTCGCAGATTTCTCATTGATTCAGAAGGACAAGGACAGGTAAGGGGGTTGAATCCTGACGTAGTGACGTTGAGAACCACTTCGAAGGGGTCAAACCGGTTTGGAGAGGTTAAGAACTTGTTTGAAAAGAGTGAAAACACGTTTGAGGTATAAAAAAAACCTTTGAGGTTGAGCAGCTGATGGAAGGGTCTGAAAACAGATCTGGCGAGCTTCTGGCTTTTGAAATGTCAGAAGGTCATTTGGGGTGTCGTTTTCGAAGTGAGTTTTTAGAATCGATACAGATCATTATCATTGGCCAGTGCTTTCATACTCCTCACAGCGATACTGATACGGGAAGATTGAAAACCGTATAGAAGAAATATAAGACAGGTGTTGTGGGGATTGAAAACCAGTTTGAGGTTAAACCACTGTTTGAAGGGGCTTACTGCTAGCGGGTTTGAGGTAGCGTAAAAGCTGCTTGAAATTGAAACCCTGGTTGAAGGGGTTAAAAATAGGGTTGAAGAGGTGTAACCGGCTTGAAGTTGAAACCCTGTTTGAAGGGGCTAAAAACAGGTTTGAGGAAGTGTAAAATCTGCTTGAAGTTGAATTCCCTTTTGAAGGGTCTGAAAACTTGGTTGAGGAGGCGTGAAACCTGTGAGTAGTCGAAACTCTCTTTAAATGGGCTGAAAACTAGTTTGAGGAGGTGTAAAACATGCTAGAGTTTAAAACCCTGTTTGAAGGGGCTGACAAAAAGTTTGAAGAAGTGTAAAAGCTGCTTGAAGTTGAAACCCTATTTGAAGGGGCTGCTAACCGGTTTGAGGAGGTGTAAAACCTGTTAGTAGTCAAAACTCTCTTTAAATGGGCTGAAAACTGGTTTTAGGAGGTGTAAAACATGCTTGAGGTTGAAAACCCGTATGAAGGGGCTGAAAGCTGGTTTGAAGAGGGGTAAAACCTGTTAGTAGTTGAAACTCTTTAAATGGGCTTAAAACTCGTTTGAGGAAGTGCAAAACTTTTCAGTAGTTGAAACTCTATTCAAAGGGGCTGGAAACAGTTTTGAAGAGTTGTAGAACCTCCTTAACGTTGAAACTCAGGTTAAAGAGGATGAAAGCAGGTTTAAGGAGGTGGAAAATATAGTTGAAGTGATGCTAAACCTGTTTGAAATTGAAACAAAAAAATTGATGATGGGGTTAAACCAGTTTAAAGATGCTAAAAAACCATTTTGAAGAGGTCAAAAATATGTTTATATAATTCGAAGCCCAGTTTGGATGCCAGTTGTTTGAATACCAGTTGTAGAAAAACGGGTTGCGGAGATTGAAAGCCCAATTTGAGTACGTGGGAAAATGGTTTACGGAGGTTGAAAACCGGTTTGGGTGGAGGAGTGTAAAATAACTGCGAACAAACAAATTAATGCCCGGGTTTTGAATTGTTTCTAGTCTTCAGCTTTTACGGATATTTTACAGTTCTTACGGTTATTCTACGGTGGCTTTGCGGCCTCTTTTTTATACGGCGTCTGCTAACATTCGTAATTTTCTTAACCGTTTTCTGGGTCCGTTTTCGCTCTCGTCGGGAACCGTATTATGTTAATCGACCCCCCCTCACCAACCGCTCCAGCCATAACCGTAGCGGCTAATCAACGCCGGTGAAACGCTCGGGTGCCTTTTAATTGCGACACAGGCCGTTTGTTAATGTTAACGCTGGATGTTGTTGGCGGTGATAAGGGGAGGGGGGAGAGAGAGAGCACCTGCTCCAGTTCTTTTTCACGGGAGCAGTCCCGGCGCTCAGGACTCACCCCCGTTAGGAGCGGGAACGGGGGCGGATTTAACAGTGAAGAGGGGGGGGGGGGGAGTGTTGATAACCCATATGGCTACAATACTACAATAACGGTAGACAAAACGGTGGATCCGTCAGAAAAATAATATCTACATAATATGTATTATGTAGGACCCCTTCATTCGATTCTATCAATAAAACTGTGCAAATGCACACGAATTTAGCATTTGGAAACATTTGTGGAGAAATTTAATTCAATTTATGGTTTTCGGGAAGAAGAAACCAGTTTCGAGGGAGCAGACACTCATTTGACGGAAGCAGAAACCTGTTGTGAGATGCAGAAACCGGATTTGAGAAAGCGGACAGTTTTCAATAAGCAGATTCGATTGATTTGAAATTCTGCTGTGTTCAAAATGTCTCCGTTGTCCCAGAAACACAATAGATCATCGACAAATCAGATTCGTTATGGATGCTCAAACCACGCCATCACAACATTAAATGTGAAATTTTCACGTTTGGAAGAAATCAATGTTATTGGTAACGGTTATTTTCCAAATACCCCTCGTAAAAGATATCTACTTCAAAAGGTTGAAAAATTAAAGACCCTTAGTACTTACATGCAATCAACATTCAATTTACAGCATCTTAAATTTAAACATTAACATGTTAAACTTAACATTAAAATTTAATGTTAAAATGTTTGGAAAAATGAATCTAAAAATAGTGGCTTGTCATGCCAAAAAAGATGATAATACAATGTATATATTATTATGTCATAATATCCAAGGCTAAAATGTTTGAAAAATAAATAATTTAATGGGCTTCTTGAAAAGGTCTGAATTCAGCATTTCTGACAACACATTCGGATTCAGCACCCTTTAAAACCCATACACCCCAATTTTTAGTTCGAAAATCCGTATAGGTACGTGCTGAGCTGTTTTAAGCAGGATTCACATGGGGCGGAATGAAGGCGGACACGGCAAAGACGGAACGATCGAAAGCAATTTGATTGGCTGTTTGGACCACAGTGGAGAATGGTGGTCGCCATCTTGTCGGAGTGTGCGGCCAGCTATCGGCGGTAGAAATGTTTATACCGTTTTAGAAATGTTAGAGATTTTGAAATGAACGCCGGGCAAATTTGACGTCACACCTCGCCAGGCTGGGCGTCGAGTAGTTGGGCACTGAGCCGCCAGAGCGCTAAATAACAAATCTGAACAGAATCGGAATAAAAACACTCGGCCCAGGTCGATTTTTGAATAACCTTCTTTGATAATAACCTCGATGCTCAATTTTCGAATGACCTTCTATAATGATAAACCCGATTTTCGATTTTTGGGGTCGACTTTTCGCGTAGCAAAGTTGGCTGACTTGCGGAGATGAGAGAGAGAGGGATCTCCCGGCCAATCAAAAGACGACGAAGCAGCCCACGTCATGTACCCTCTCCAGACCTCGGAATTCAAATATTATATTTTTCCTAATGCCCTATAAATAATTGAAACGGGGTTTCTGCAATATGGACCCGTTTTCGTAACTTTTGAAGCATAACCTTTGCAGGAAAAACATTTTCAAAAATCATTAAAGGAGCTCATTATTTATTTTTCAAACATTTTAGCCTTAGATTTATTTATTAATAGTATTGTTCTACAAAACAAGTTATACATTGTATTAAATTAAGGTTAAAATGTTTGTATTATGGAGTCTTACCTAACCCTTTTCCACTGGAACCTTCATTTTGATTCTTCTTAAATAAATTCATTCACCCTTCATTTTCATTAACTTATCAAGTACATACATGCCTTATACCATGCTTTGCACTTAAAATTACTCTTTGTGTCTACATTTAACCAGTCATTTAAAGTAAATTTTGGGGACTTTGTTGAAGATTATTGGACTGAGGATGAACGCGCTGATGTAAGATGAACGAGGAATTTGGACGGAGGACGTATCTAGTTTCGGACAACAATACGTAGCAGAATGCTGCTGTCATTTTAGCGACAGCAGCAGAGTGGCTTCAATCGATCTTTCTCTATTTTTTTCGCTGTCAAAGTTGAAATCTAACGACACCATTGGATCGAGTGCGAAATTTTCGACAGGATTATGTCCTTAGGTCAAAAAGTGCTCAAGACGACTTGAGCAGTGTTGCCGTTGCAGTTTTGATTTCTGGAATGTCAAACATCCTTTTTCCCTTCATTTGTGGCTAGTTCATCATTCTCCCCTCCCCTCATCGGTTATTGACCAGCTAATTGTATTCTTTCACCAAACCTCAATCAATTCACGCCCCAATACTTTTGGCACATTTTGAAATACAAGATGAAGTAATGTTTTATACAAAATGGTGGGATTGTGTGTAGGTACTAAATGGGCCAAAACTGGTGGCCACGTTGTTTGAGGTGTTTTTTTTTGGAGGCAGGTGGTTTTTTGAACATTTAGATTTTTCGAAAGGTTGAGGTCAGCGGGCCCAGGGGTTTACCCCCTCCACGCTTCCCCCTATTGATTTCGGTGGTCCTTCCGAAGGCTTTGTCCAACGTCAAGCTTACGGTTCGGGCTCGATCGATCCGCCCGCGCTCCGCTCATCTGGGACCCCCCCCCCCCCCCCCCCCCCTACCGACGATCCGCACCGACATAAAACCTGCACTGTTTACAACACTCCCCTCTCGCCATGTTATGTATTCCCCCACTTCTCCCCCGTGGCCGTCATCTCTCCCTATTATGGTCTGGGAATGAACAGGGAGAACACCCCTCTCCTGCCGGTGGAGAGTACGTGGGTGTAGTCGGAGGAGGGAGATGCGTCGATACCTCCGACCGGGAGAACTTTAAACCGACGATGCTACGCAGAGGGAACTCGGCACTTGTTCTGCTCCCGACGCATCGAATTCAGGGAGCAATTCAATGCAACTGTGTTGAATCGGAGCGGAGGCAACAAAAAAAGAAGGAAAAATTCTTTAACAAATATCTCGTTCTAACATGGCCGATCTCACAAAATGAAACTTTTCAGGAGAAGCAAAAAACTGTTTTGTAACTGCAGTTTTCATGAAAATTGAACATTCTCTCATAATTATTCATCTATCCTTAATTACAAAATTTGTAATTTACATTTAATCTAAAACACTCGCACTAATTGATAAAATAATTTTTTAAACAAATTGCCTTACGGGACACCCATGAGATGGGCCATGATAGCTTAATTTGGAGACGATAGGCTATGATCTGAGAAGTTTCAGATAGGCCCACAGAGCAAAAGAGAGCAAAATGAGTTAGGCCTTGATCGCGTTTCCCTTAGTTACGAATAAACACTGGCGGTAACTTAAGAACCAGTTTTATCATCCTATCCGGTGTAAAACAACGAATCCAGTGATACCAAATACTCAAAATCGAATTTTTTGAGATAGGCCATGATAGAACTTAAGCGACGATCTGTAGAATAATTGTTTAAATAAAATAAAACTTTTTTAAACAGACGTAATTTAGAGAACTAGAAGTAAATGAACCCGTTCAGTGATTAAAAATAATAATGTTATATACATATTATGTATATACCATAAATGCCAGATTTTAGCTAGCCCGGAACAGACATTGTGAAATCCTTGCAACCGCCCCGGCCAATATTTCGGATCAGGAGGAAGACGGTGCTCCCGCTAAGCCCTTCAACATCAAAAGACGCGGCAGTGCAAGGGAGAAGGGGGGGTTATGGCGCGGCGTTGCCTAATCTGCGGGGGGACCTTGCGATCTCCCGCACGGACCGGCAACGCCGCTTTTTTACTTCACGTCGGGAGGAAGGGAGCTCTTTTGGGTGTCACGGAGCTCCGGAGAAACGGCACGATCCCCCCCAAAAGGTGGTAAGTTTTGGAGTGAAGGCCGAAAAAAATAAGACTAAATGCGGCGTGTAGCGGGGAAAAGACCTACGGGAAAGGACTCCCCGAAGAGGTCGTTTTCAGCGGGAAATAATTGAGTAACCAATGGTTGTTATTCGAGGTGGAAAATTATGAGAACGATATCTAACTTGGTGTTGCAGGAATTAGAGTAGCGTAGCCCCAGAAATAGGGGGGGGGGGGGGGGGTGTCTGTCTGCCGTATCGACTGGCTCAGCTGATCGACTCGGCTGCACTGCGCAGTCGCACACACACCGGCGTTGTTTACTTTTCTTCACGCCTCATCGAACTTGTCCACAGTTCGGATTCAGCTTCACACATAAAAAAAGGGGGGGGGGGGGACGACTCACTTCTATCGAATCGCTTTTCGACGTCAGCACTTCCGACGACAGCTGTTTAAGGGTTTGCGTCAAGTTGCGTGACGCCTCGGCGAGAGCTTTGGTGTCGAGGACAGGCTTGACGTCGGCGGCGGCCGCTCCGCAACTGCAGTCGGCGGATTGGACGCCGACGGTTTGCACCGGCGGGGCGGGAGCGACCGGGGCCGGCGGGGGTTTGGGTGCCGGCGTCGACGTCACTGTAGCGGCGTGACGTTTGTTCGAGAGCGTCCCGACCGGAGCCACCGTCGACAGTTGGAGTTGAATGAGCATCATGTGGTCGCCGAGTCGCATCGTCAGGTTGAGCGGCGCTTTCCCGCTTAGGAAGTCGTTTACCTAAAAAAAAAAAAAAAAAAAATCATCAAAATCGGCAAAAAAGTCCGCTAAATCTAAATTTGACCTGACGCGGAGGCGTTTGAACGACACCGATTTACACCTGACAGCAACCAGGACGAGCAAGCCGTGGGGGTCACCAATGAACAGGGGGGAGCGGGGTGACGTCACGAGAGGGTACTTCTCTGTTATCAATTCACAAAAGGAAAAAAGAATGAGAGGGGTTTGAAGGAAGGGGTGGGGGAGTTAGAAAGGTAAACAAAAAAGCGGGGGAGGTTGCCACAAGGGGAGGTAGATATCGTACAAGATATAGCGAAACAGCCGACCCCCTCCCCCGCCCAACATACCCAACAAACCAACCGAAATCCGCTCCAAATCTCCACTCCCACCCCCTCATCAATCTCCAAACGTCCCCCTCTCGGTTCGCTATCCCGATATCAATGTTCAGGGATGATCCGACTCGGCGGAGGGGGAGGTTGATAGGTAACGGGTGTACCGCTAAGGAGGGGGGGGGGGGTCAGATGTCGACTGCGGCGTTGCCAAACCTCCGAAAGCTTTGAACTTGAAAGACGGAGCCCCGTTCGGGAGATGTCTTGACTCAGATTTTGCTGCTTCACGTAATGCCATCACGTCATAAGGGCTACCGATTGCAGAATTGAACAAAATATTAATTATTAAGGACAATGTTTCAAACAACGAGTACGCCCTCAATCGATTGACTGCTGTTCTATTTAGTTCGCAGAATATCCAACGACAGCTTGTGCGACAAAAACTGTTCAAAGAGCAGCTGACGTGACGCCAAGAATGTGAAGTTTACAGAGACAACATAATAACATATTATGTTGTCTATATTATAGCAGTGCGTAACATTTTAGTGATAGCTCAGGTAGAGACTGAGTTGAAAGAAAACGGCTCTGGCAGCAACTTAATGATGGGAAGTACCACAGCCAGCAGCTAAGGGGATGCGAAGCGTCTCTGATGGCTTTAAAATAACAAAACGAGTCCGTGGGAGCAAACACAATGAGCCAAAGTGTCCCTGATTGCTCCCAAGTGAGAGCAGTTGTCCAATGTAGTTGCTAAGGGGGTGCAAAGTGTCTCTGATCTCCCCCCTAGAGAGAGAAGGTGTCACTGGTAACGACTCAGGAGGTGCAATGCGTTTCTCGATAACCAAAGGAGTGCTTGGGAGTAACGAAGGTGATGCAAAGTGTCCCTGGTAGCGACTCAGATGACCCAAAGCATCTTTGGTACCCACAAAGGTAGTGCAAAGTGTCTTTTATTGTTTCCTAGTAACTAGTCAAGTAGACAAGTCACTGAGAGCAACCAAGAAGTAAGTATCTCTGGTGGTGACCGAGGTGATGCAAAGTGTCTCTCATTGCTTATCAGCAACTGAGGAGTGCCTGAGAGCAACCAAGGTGATGCAAAGTGTCATTGGTAGCAACTCAAGTGACCCAAAGTGTCTCTGGTAGTCGTGATAGAGTGAAGGGACACAAAGTGTTTCTGGTCTCCCCCCTGGTGACAGAAGGTGTCCATTCAGCAACTAAATTGGAACAATGTGTCCCTGATTGCTCCCTGGGGACGAAAAGCGTTCAATCAAGCTACTGAAGTGGTTCAAAGCATCTCTGGTAGCGACGAAGGTGGCGCAAAGTGTCTCTCATTGCTTTTCAGTGACTGAAGGAGTGCCTGAGAGCAACTAAGGTGATGCAAAGTGTCCCTGATAGCAACTCAGGTGACCAAAGCATATCTGGTAGTGTAAAGGGGGGCAAAGCGTCCCCGATTGCTGCCTAGTGCCACTCAGGCACCTCAAAGTGTCTCTATCTGCTTCCTAGTTACTAAATGAGACCCTGAGAGCAACTAAGGAGATGCAAAGTGTCCCTGGTAGCATCTGAGGTGACCCAAAGCATCTCTGGTAGAGGCGCTAAGTGTCTCTGGTGACAAAAGGCGACAAACACAGCGACCAAATTGGCGCAGTGAGTCCTTAATTGCTCCCTAGCGACAAAAGGGGTCCAAGCTAGCTACTAAGCTGTCCCATACCATCTCAGGTAGCGATGAAGGTAGTGCAATGAGTCTCTGACCCCTCTCTAGTGACAGTCTGCCCCTGTAAGTGACTCAGGCCCCTCAATCTCACCGAAGACTTGAAAACCTAAAAACTCCCTACCCAAGTGTGGGCCACGGTTGACAGTAGTGTCAGTGGTATGTAGGTAGTACGTAGGATTTTAGGTACAGATAGAGTACCATGTAGGAGTAGGTGAGCCATATGCGGCCCACATCTTCCCGAGAACGGAGCTTATCAGCTCGTCCCACATTTTACACAGAAACGAGCAAAAAGGCGTCCTTCGCGGGGGCATTTCAGTAAAGGACGAAATATTTCAAAGGTTTCAGCCTCACCTGTGAATCGTTGAGGCTTTCAAGGGCCTGCATGACGCTCTGTTCGGGTCGCTGCGCCTGGAAAAAAAGACGGAAAAAATTACTTGCTACGTGAGAGGTTTCTGATGATAATTCGTAATGAGACGTCGCCAGGTTAGTCCCCCACCCCACAGCCACCACCAAGCCATCCGTTTTCCAGCTCAATTTGACTCATTGGGAGCGCAGGCGAAAATAAAGACCCACCGCGTGCCCGTGACGTCACAGACGCCATCGATTGAGTCACAACAAAAGCCTCCCCGCCAAGGACGTTGTAGTGACGTCATACGTTAGGAATCCGCTCCCAAGTTAACTCAAAACATAAAATGAAAAATAAAAAATGGATGTAAATCAATACATGAATTTTCAATGGAAGGAACTGTTTTGGATGCTCACATTTGCAAAACGAACGAAACTTTTTTGCACGAAATTTTAAAATAAATAAAAATTGATAATTAGGTACACGAAATAACCTAAATTTTTTCTTCTCTTTCAAAAGTAAATTGATAGCAACGTTTTTTATTTATTTATTTTTTTGTATTGGCCTCTTCTTACGTGCCCATAAATTCAAGGTCCATGACCGTCAGCCCACGGTGAGAGAACACTTTCGGTTTTACAGGGTCGCCCTCGGTTCGTGGCCCACGGTGAGGAACCTACAGGGACATTGTGGGCTTTCAGTTGGCAAAGGAGAGGCTCACGCAGACTAAGGTGCCTAACGTCAAAGGCTGAGTGACGCGGGAGGGATTTTTTAAGAAGCCGATTCAGTCTATCGACCCGATGATAGAGGAATGACGAGTGGCAAAAAAGTGGAATCAGCGTTGCGGACTGTAAAAAAACGTGGAGCTGACGCTGCGGCATCTTAGCTGCGTCAATTGGCTGAGATAATAACAAACATGAGGCGCACTGGAAGGGTCTCAAGAAGGGGCCCCGTTTTGGGGCTATGCAGAAAGCAGCCCCAAAACGCCAGCTGGATTGTGCATGAGGAGTCCCAAACCAGGAATAGGCTGTGGGCACTCTGACTCTAATCGAGACAGGACAGACAGACACAGAATTGCAAAGTTATACTGAGCTGCTAGAATGGCCGAAGCGCACAATTTGGTTGTATATCGGGATAGTCTTTGAACGCAAGGAGGCTACGTGTCATGTCCCCCCATGTGATACAGATCCTCTGATTTCCCTCTCAACACTCGGAATCGTGTTGCTTCCACGCCCCAACCGACATAATGATGGATCTAGCCTATAGGCTTAATTGGATAGGTGACGGGAATCCCCCCCAAAGTACAAGGTGATGTGAAGAGTCTCCAGTAGCGTCCAAGGAGACAGAAAGTGTCTCTGGTAGCGTGCAAAGAGACAGAAAGGGTCTCTGTTAGCAACCAAGGGGTTAGAAAGTGTCTCAGGTAGCGTCCAAGATGACAGAAAGTAACTCAAGTAGCGTCCAAGGTGAAAGAAAGCGTCACAGGCAGCAACTAATTGACAAGAACCCTCTCAAATAGCGATTGAAACCCATTCGAACGCCATCAACTCGCTAATGACAGACTGACACAGATTGAGACAAAATGTTTCATCCTCGTTTCAAGAATCGCCCATAAATGAACCCTTGAAAGTGTCCCTAGCAGGTACCAATTGTCAAATGCACTCACCAGCAGGCCAGTTTCTACGCTGGGTAACAGAGTGAGTCGACTACCGTTGACCAGTTGGTTTTCTTGTATTGTGCCATCTCTTAATTGCCTGCAAAACAAAAGGACAAATTAACAACTTCGTCCGGAATGCCCAAAGCTTCAGTTTTCATCAAAACGGTCGTTCCAAATCAGATAAGATCAAAGCTTTAACAAATCATAGATCGAGGGACACGTGGGAATCTCGAGAGACTCAACCAAGGCCCGCACTCTGTCAAATCTCGGTGTCACATCATTTTATGGAACGAGAGCACGTCAAGACAAAAGTAGGTAACCTCGATAAAATTAGGTAACGGATAAAAGACGTGGGAAATCGCGAGACGGCGGTTTGGTAGCAAGAAGGTTCCGGAAGATGCCGACGGAGAGATCTGAGATCGTTTTATACCACTTTTATGCTACTTTGAGGTTTGGTCCGATTGGTGTTGTCTACCCAGGTGTACAAACAGACGGACACAATAAACATGAAACTGCCTAATCGGCCTGTTGTCCAGGGGTGTCCCGCGGACCAAGTGGGTGACATTTTGAAATAGGTTACGTTTAATTTTGAATTAATGGAAAAATTACAGAGATGGTTCGTGACTCTTGCCTTCCCAACTAAAACAGCCTCACGAATTAAATATTGATCAATCGGAAAGCCCAACTTTCCCAAAATATTTTTACTCTAATCTTAAATCATATTAAATCATCATCACCTCATCTGTTACGGTGTACCTGCGGTGAAAGGGGTAGTTAACCTTGGAGATAGCCGATCTGCCTACCGTTCTTTTGGGCCCACTGACCAGGTACCTCACGCCTAACACTTTCTTTTCTTCGCGATTGCTGAAAATCGACAGGCCCAACGGGCCTCATTTTTTCTTGTGAGCAGTGTCGACTAACCAGGAAAATTTCGTCTTTAGTGTTGGTAGCCTCATAGTCAGGATGCTCATACCAGAGAATAATTTGGACGAATACATGGGTCAAGAAATCGGTTTGAAACGAAAATAATCAGAATATATAATCAGTTTAAAAGGATTAAAAAATTATTTTGAGATAAGTAGTAAATCCATGACTTTTTGAGAGCAGAATTTGAGGGAGCAGGTATCGGTGTTGAGGGTGCTAGCACTAGTTTAGGTAGGAGGAACCAGTTTTGGGCGGAGCCAACATTACAAATTTTGTTTTAGAGCACAGATACCGATTTTGAGGGCACTTTTTCTAGTAGAGACCGGTTAAGAGGGCACTGACACTTGATTTAGGACCTAGAACCCCGTTTTGAGGGTGCTGAAACTTGTTTTAGGGTACACAACCCGGTTTTGAGGGTGCTGGCATTTGTTTTAGGGGACAGAAACCGGATTAGAGGGCACTGACACTTGATTTAGGGAGCAGAAACCGGGTTTGAAGGAGCCAACACCTGTTTTGGGGCACAGAAACTGGTTTTGAGGGCGCAGAAACTTGTTTTAGGGCACCGAATATAGTTGACAGGGAGACTCGACGGTGGGTGTACACCCGCCTGGTTCCCCCTTCCGCCGCAGAGGAGCGCCTTTTCAGTGTGGGTCCGCTGACATGGCGCCCTGGCGATTTAATTAAACCAATAGTCTGGGTCCACTGCGATTTAAATAAAATGGATTCTACGTCCGAAAATACGGCGCAGTATAGCCATTGTTTTTTCGTCTCACTTTTAACGGGATTGGGGGTGGGGGGTGGTAGATGAAATCTGTTTCCAGGTTAAAATGCCGACTGCCCAAAACGGTCTGGACGGCGGACGGACACTTCGTTTTAGGAATCAACACATCTTGAAACGTATAATGACAAATTTTGAGGCCAATCAAAATTATCGACCTTCGACAAGAATAATATGCCAAGAAAAATAAACCAAAACCCGAAGAGCTCATTGGAATCTACAGATAGCATAGATGTAGGTGCAATGCAGTCGCGGGGGGTCATATCATAATTTTTAATTTTTTCGTATAAGTAGGTACCTAGGTGATTCGTTAATCATGGTGTGGCCGTACCAATTCATCCCAATTTAAAAATTTAATAAGTGGACGTCAAAATTTGAGGTCTACAACGTTACCACAGATTTATCCATAGGTACCTATAATTATTGACAAAATAGACTCACCAAAAAAAGTTATAAGCCGTTTTCAGTGGAATCAAAATATTTTTTATTTATTGTTGAATGGATATTATTGAATAGATGTTATATCATATAATTTTCATCTTCCATTCGGTCGTTCAGTAGGTATACCTACTACCAATGTATACCTGTGCTTATAAGCACATACACTTTCATTCCTCTTCAAGTCTTCTGCTGGTGACTACCTACTGCTGACATTTTGGTTTTTTGCATTTCTCTGGGGAGTGGCTTTTCCAGCATGCCGGAAGTTCTGTTCTTATTTTCCTTCTTCGGAAATTTTCTTGGTGGGTTGATTTTGTTATTCGCACTTATTTTCGCGTTACCACAAATTTTGACGTCCACCTATTTAATAGGTCCTGTAACCTGGGCAGTGTAATATCATGATTGAGATGAATTGGTACGGCCACAGCATGATTAACGAATCACCTAGGTATACGAAAAAATTTAGAATTATGATATGACCCCCCGCGACTGCATGGCACCTACATCAGATTCATAGATTCTATGCTATCTGTAGCATCAATGAGCTCTTCGGGTTTTGGTTTATTTTTCTTGGCATATTATTCTTGGCAGATTTTAGAGATCTCCCCCCCCCCCCCCCCCCCCCCGTAATAGGTGAGACGAAAAAACAACGGCATTACTGCGACGTATTTTTGGACGTAGAATCCATTTTATTTAAATTGCAGTGGACCCAGACTATTTTTTTAATTACATCGCCAGGGCGCCATGTCAGCGGACCCACACTGAAAAGGCGCTCCTCTGCGGCGGAAGGGGGAACCCGGCGGGTGTACACCCACCGTCGAGTGACAGGGAGCCGATACTTGTTTAGGGAGCAGAAACCGGTTTTCGGGGAGCCAACACTCATTTAGGGCACAGAATTCGGGTTTGAGGGTGCTGGCACTTTTTATTAGTCAGAAAACGCTTTTGAGGGAGCCCAGCCCAGTGTTGTTTTGGGGCACAGAAACCGGTTTTGTGGGAGCACAAACCTGTTTTAGGGTACAGAAAACGGTTATGAGTGCGCTTACACGGAGTGCACAACAAGTCTTGTTTTAGAGCACAGAAACCGGTTTTGAGGAAGCCGACCCTTGTTTTAGGAAGTAAAAACCGGTTTTGAAATATGATATTAATTTTTCATTTTTGAAACAGAAAATGGCTTTGACAATAATCCAAGTCACCTTACAAGCCTCCGAAAATCAAATACTAAATCCAGTTATCAGAAATCCAAGCGTTTCTTTTCACTTCAGTTTCAAACCATTCATTTCCGAAAAGTCAATTGTTCAAGACAACCCAGGTTGTAAAATGAACACCATAAAACCCGAATCATCCAAGTTATGTTTCAACAAGGAAAACCCTCGAACTGTAACTTCAGTTTCACATTAAAATAATATATAAATGAAAAATATGGATGGAAATAATAAAATGAAAAAATAAATAAATAAAAACTAAACCTTTCTTCTCAAAATGGTTGTATTTTTCTAACGTTCGTAATATATTTTTTACTTACCAATTGTCAAATGGGTCCATTTTGAAAATTACCTCTGACATTCTCACCTCGATTTTCCTTGTCACTACTCACATATCGAGTAACTATTTGCATTACCACTAGAATAATCAACAATTTCACATTTCAGAAGTGTAGTGTAGCCTCCTAATTGGTTTTCAAGTGCTTCACTGGCCATCAGTCAAGAAGCTAATTTTAGCAGAGGGTCCATATTCCAAAATTACTATTGTCATTTTACCATCATCATTCTGAACCGGTTTCATCAGTTATACTTTACACAATAATTGTGTACAAACAACAAGTACAAATTATTTGTACTTGTTGCTATACCTTCAGTTTAATATGTTTTTAGCGCAACCTTTCCCTCATTATGGTTATCTCTGATGCTAATGTTTTCTTGTCAGGGCTGTAGATGAGCTTAGTTGGTCGAAACCGGCCCCCACGCTACGATTTTTTACGGTACCTTTATCAATTCCTCGGTAACCGGAGGAGTTCTGGGACCAAGGGCTAACCACCAGCAGTCGGCCAAGTCAGAAATATCGTTTATCAATCTTATTTTGACTGTTGGCTAAGCATCTTCCTCTTCACGTTTGTGTGCTAACTTTGACTGAGGGAAGTAGTGGTGCCACTCGAACAAATATTAATTCCCTGCATTATTTGATGTCAGTCATAAGAAATATCAAGTGCTGCCACTAAAAAATGGAAAGTTTTTATACCAAGGTTTTAATACTAGGGTGGCCATGCATGAGGGCAAAAATGAATCGAAGGTAAGTTTGAATAATGATGAATATTATTACAATAATAAATCAAAGTTTCCGATCACCTCTTCTCCTGCACGGATGCTGTGCTGATTTTGCCTCACATTTCTGTTCCTCATAATATATTATATGCAAAACCCCAATTTTTCAGGAGGGCCAAAAGAAGTTCCCGAAATTCATTTGATCTTGTCGTGAAGTGCTACGTGCTATTAAAAAAAAAAAAAAAAAAAAAGTTATGAGCCATCATTTTCATTTCATTCACTGTTCCTCCTATCTTATGAACTTGGTTTTCAACATTTTCATCAGTTATCAAGGAGAGGGGATCATAAATTATAGTTGTCCTCTCACAATTTAATGATTTCTCCCCCTGTTTTTGTAGCATACATGCTACGACATTTTGCTTTATTAATCTTGGCCGTTTTGAGCGGTGAAACTGTTTAAAAATCTGAAATTTTAACCAAGTACTCGGTTTACCATCTTGTTGCGCATTCAAGGTTTCAGTCCGATCGCCCAACCCCGTACGGGAGGGTTTTCGACTATGGGGTCGAGTTAGGTATCGTTTTCGAACTATTTTTGGATGTAGAATCCATTTTTTGGGGGTCCCAGAACCATCCAATTTCACTGTAAGGATCTGTAGAGCTTTCATGGGGCTACAAATGGGGATTATGAAGGCAAATTTTGGACAGAATGTCTTACCGCTAGGGGCAAGCCAAATTTTTCGTCACGCTTATTTTGGAACTAATAAATATTTTTGGTTAATAAACAGAAAGGCTGATGATGAACTGTTGTGAACACGGACACATCCATGATCTTGTTTTTCCGTGACAACTGATAAATCTCGTTCTCATTGTGTCTAGCCCAAACCCAGGATTTCAGTTCAATTCGAACTTTTCAGGAAATTTTAGAGCAGTCTGATTTCACAATCAAACTACTACTACTAATAAAAAAGAGTCCAAGCAGTTCTGCCTTTTCTGCCAGTACCAGTTCTGCTTTTCAACCAATTCAATAGCAGTTCTGCCTTTTCTGCCAATACCAGTTCTGCTTTTCAACCAATTCAATAGCAACGTTTGATTTTCGTTGTGAAGGTTTTCCACGATTACCCGATGTGGCTACAGAATGAGCCAGGCGTCTGAATTATCCCAGACCCCTAGCGTCTGTATCACGTAGCACAGGATCGTCGGGCCCGCGTTGCAACGTCGGGAGATCGACGACGCGACGGTCGGCATGTCCGCCCAACACCACATTTTCCAACGCCGGTAGTTGGGCAGTCGGCGAGTGCCGCCGTCGGAAAGTTGTCCATCACCCGAAGATGTGTGCGACATGGGATGAGTCTACATTTTAATATTATGTTTTCATTCACAATCATATTTCACTCCGTAAATGCGTATAAACTGAAGCAGAATGTCACAGTAGATGGAATTTCACGAATCAAAACAAGTAATGGCGTCGAAAACAGGCTATCCAAGCTAACCGAGGGACGCGAGAGTCGATCAGCTATGTTCGGAGGTAGCCCTCAGAGGACGGAACAGTCGGCCCAAGTGGCACTGATAAACATCTCGTGAAGTTAGCCGAGGACCAAGTGTGATTGATAAACTTACCATTAGTGAAATAAACAATTTTACTATAATAATAATTATTATAGTAGTATACTACTACAATTATTATAGTGTATCCAATAGTATCCAAACCAGTAGAGGAGTCGTTCTAACCACCGCACTTTTCTATCAGTTTTAATTTTTAAGGTTTATTGAAGTACTAGTCTCTCTGGCTCGCTTCGCTCGCTCCCCTAGTGGGGTGTATTGCCGCCTGTGGGGTGCGTAGCATCGATGGACACGTTCAAACCCCTACTCAGACATAAGGCCTCGCTCCGCTCGGCCGAGCGCTTATTCGGACAGGGGGGTCTCGCCTCGCTCGGCCGGGGGGGGGGGGGGGGGTCCGCGCCCCCCCCCCCCCCTATTCGTAGCAGAGACGATAGAAAAAATCGGCGTATTTTTAGGGCTTACCGTTTAGGAAATTATTATTTTTAATTCAATTCAACTTTTTTTAAATAATCGATTCATTTAATTTACATCCATTTCCGTCGGGGAGAGATGTCGTAGACCTAGCGAGCGCCCCTTAAAGGCTGATGTCCCACCCGCTCAGAGTGAAGAATGATGGTGGGGGGGGGGGGGGGGGGGGTAGAGGCAGTTGGAGTGAAGCCGAGCCAAATTCACGTGGGGTCAACTGCTCCTTCAACATCAACCCCCTGGCTGATAAAATTTTATTGGCTGAAATCCCCACTCCTACCCTTCTTTAGGGAAGGAGAGGGGGTTGAAGGAGGAGAAAACGTAAAAAATCCTTGAGGGCGTTCAATCTATCTCAGAATGTAGATCATTTTTTAATTTCTCGAGATTTTCAAGAAACTATATATATTGTAAAATAAAAAGATGGTTATGAATGTAGTACGTGAGTGTAATTCGTGGAATGTCTGGCCTAAAACTGAACTAATCGGGATTTTCATTCTTGACAACCGGAACATGTGGCCACATCATGTGATGTCCATTGCACTATCCCCTTCTTCTTTTGTTGTGGATCTCTCGCCTGCACCTTTCCGATCTTCTTGATCACCTCTGGAGCCGCTGGCCCACGTGGGCACCACCAACGTGTGATTTCTTCTCCCCGCAGGGTCCCTCGAAACCCAGGATGACGTCAGGAACACCGTGTTCCCGGGGACATCTCCCCCACGGTCCTAGCCCGTCCATCCTTCGCCTCTAGCGACACGCTGTAACAATGGCTGGTGTCGGCAGACCAGCGGGATGTCTCCCTCTCTGCCGACACCCGGAGCTCAAGGTGTTGATCCTGTCGGGGAACTACCTGCTGGTTCTGCAGGACTCTCGATCCACGAACTCAAAGCTGCAACTCTTGATCCATTGAAGTCCGTGCTCGTTTCTTCTCACCACCCCTTCTAGAAGAATTCTTCCGTAACAGAGTTCGGACGGGCCCCCAAATGTAAAATAAAAAGATGGTTATGAATGTAGTACGTGAGTGTAATTCGTGGAATGTCTGGCCTAAAACTGAACTAATCGGGATTTTCATTCTTGACAACCGGAACATGTGGCCACATCATGTGATGTCCATTGCAATATTCTACTTATGTGGGTGGCCGAGCAAAGCGAGCCCCCCTCTGGCGAGAAAATGAACAGCCGAGCGAAGCAACCCCCCCCTCTCTGTCTAATCAAATTTGAAAAGTTTTCCCTCAATAATTTTTTCCCATGGATGGCCGAGCCAAGCGAGCCCCCTGGCCGATAAAATGATTAGCTGAGCGAAGTAAGGCCCCCCTGTCAGAGTGCAAGTGAAATCACTTGTATACTCGGCCGACCAGTTTCCCCGCCTCTCCATCTATCAAAGGTCCCTGGACCCTCCGTTTTCTAAGATCCCTGGCCCCGCGCGAATTGAAACGATCCAATTGTCTTCTCACCGTGAAATCGCCCCCTCCCCCTCGGTTTTTTTTTAATCCGACTTCGGAATCGGATTGGCCATATTTTGGCGCGCATTTGGCTCGCGGATACCATACCCAAAAAATGGCTCCTTACTGGGTATTTTTGAACCCGAAAAAACGTGGGACAAACGCGAGAAAGACGATTTTTCGACGAATTTCCGGCGAATTTCCGAATTACAATTTGACCGACGTCTTCCTCCATGTCTGATCTATACGGCTGGTATTTTTTCGTAATTTTTTCGACCCCTTAAACGGGCTTTGGCGCGAGTTGAAAGTGGAAAACGTAGGACAAACGGGAGAAAGACGATTTTTCGACGAATTTCCCGGGCGAATTTCGGATTTTCGATTTGACCGACGTCTACCTCCAGGTCTGATCTATACGGCTCGTATTTTTTCGTAATTTTTTCGACCCCCTAAACGGCCAGCGAGCGGAAAGTGAAAAAACTCACTCGGGAACGCGTTATCCCGTACCAACAAACCACACGGCTACCACACGGCCGTCGGCCAACACAATTTTATATTATTGTATGATGATATGATTTCCATTGTCAGGGCAAATATTCGATCGTCTGGTAGAAACTTGAAAATTAGTATCCTACCGACCGACCGGCAGGTAAAGTGGCCGAAAAACACGAAATTTTGGCACTTTTCTTCAGTTTTTGCTTATTACTCCAAAACGGCGCATCAGACAGGTTTCGGTCTGGGTTAAATTTGAGGGCGCTAAAATCCGCGTCTATTGAGCACTTGAGAGGAAAAAATTCGATCCAGAGATCTGGAGAAATTGGAAATTTTCACCTACCCTAAAGACATCATACCTAAATTAGTGAACAAAATCAGGAGCCAATTTCTGATAACCGTAAAATTTTGTTATTCTCGCGACGGGGGTGTCGAAAATTTTGATCGGGCTGTGGGGGCTACGGGAGGTTTTTTTAAAAAGATTTTCAGCTATGATAATGAGTGGGGAGTAGTTTTCGAGGTACTTTTGGACGTACAATCCATTCAAGGGGGTCCCAGAAAGATCCGATAAGAGGGCTCCGAGGGGATTTAGAGGGCTTTCATGGGGGCTACAAATGGGACTTATGAAGGATGTCAGGAGGTCGAATGAGGCGTTGTTTTCCGAGTAATTTTGAACGAGAATTTTTTGGGGTTCCACATCTGTCCAATCACTGTACAAGAGAAGACACTGTACAAGAATTCAGATTTTGGTTTATTATTCTTGGAATAATACACCTATGTTTTCGCGACGCGGGTCGACGACTCCGATCGGGCTCAAAATTTGACATTATCCGTTTCAAGTGGTCTACATTCAAAATCCGAAATGTCCGTCCGCCGTACGCCGTCCGCCGTCCAGGCCGTTTTGGGCAGTAGGAATTTTTTAAAAAATCTGAAATTTTGACAAAATACTCGGTTTACCATCTAGTTGTGCCCGCAAGGTTTTCAGCCCGATCGCCCAAACCCGTGGGGCGCTCTGGGGCTAAAATGGGGCTACAGAAGGTGGTTTTTGAAGGCTTTTGGCTATGGGATCGAGTCAGGTGTCGTTTTCGAAGTATTTTTGGACGTAGAATCCATTTTTTGGGGTCCCGGAACGATCCGATTTCACTGTGGCGATCTATAGGGCTTTCATGGAGCTAAAAATGGGATTTTTGATGGATCCCAAGAAGTTAAATATCTTTCGAGTAAAAATTAAAGAATTTTTGAAAAAACACATTTTTGAAAAAAAATCGCCTCAAAAATTTTTTTTTGAAATATAAAAATCCAAAAAAAAAAATTTTTTAAATTTTTTTTATTGACAGAATTAAATTTTTGTACAAGTAACCTATATCAAAGAATAATAAACCCTTGTGTAAAATTTGCAGCGTTTTTATTGACAGAATTAATTTTTGGATAGTTTATACCTACAAAAGAACAAAAAATCCTTGGGTAAAGTTTGCAGCGCCCCTAATAATATTATCTTAATAATATTATCTCCCCTAATAATATTATCTTAATACTAATTTCTTTATTATATATTATATAATAAAGTAATTATTATTAAGATCTTTCTACCTGCATATTGATATAATTCGATTGTTTTATGTATCAACGTTATTATTTCTCTTTCTTCTTCTTCTTGAAAACGGCTGCATTGGTTGTTGACTGGTTGAATAAAAGTGAATTTGTTGAGGCTCTGTCAAAGAATACGATTAATATGCTGAACATTTCTCCTATCACTAGGAACGAACGGAAAAATAATTATTGCAGACTGTGTCGATACTTGAATAATTACAATTATAATTTTAGGGGACAGGCAAAAGCTGCAATTACGGAGTACAGACGAATAAACAGGAACAGCAATAAAATGAATAATATTTAATATAATTCAATTAATTTAACGGGAATAAAAAGAGACATAAATGCGATAGTAACGAGAACATTTAAAAATAAAATTGATAAAATGTGAAAGCAGATAAAATGAAAATAATGTACGTTTAAAAATATGCCCATAATAGAATTTTGCACTCTCTTGTACAGGTAAATTTGAATGTACTCTGTTTTAAATGTCCATTTTTAATAAATTTTTAAACTTGCTGACCGCTGTCATTCTCATTCGTTCAGTTCAATTATAAAATTTATAAATGAACTGAACGAATGAGAATGATCAATATTTAATATTGATATTGCCGGTAGAAGATTAAAAATTAAATAAATGAATAAGAATAAGTAAATGTAAGCGATAATATTATGACAGAGGAAAGGAAAGGATGATATTAGGAAAAGAGGAAAGGATGATTTAAGGGAGAAATAGCTTAATAAGCTTCCATAATATGGAGTCAATTTTGTCGAGGTGTATCAGCAACATCATATTAACGAAATGTCGGAAGTATCACACTTTGATAATTATACCAGAAATAGGGATGGCAATAAATATAGTATAGGTAATAACACCTGAAATATATCGATACATCGTCAAATTAATTAAATAATCGATAAAGAAAATCATCGGGACCAACTATTCTTGGGGACTATTCGAGACGAAAAAATGAAAGGGTTTTGGTTTATTAAAAATAAATAAAAAACAAATTGAGAAGAAATTATTTCATTAAATCAGTTGCTTTCAAGAAACATCAATCAATGATGTAGGTAGATATATGCTTATTTTATTGGTTTTATTTAAGAGTAATTGAGAAAAATTCGGCCAAGAGTATAAAGACAAATAAACGGGAAACTCAAGGTCAATGACAGTTTACTAAACAACATTAATACGTAAAGAGTGAAATAAAAGTATGCCAAGACTACTTTACGTACCCAGCAAATTTAAAAGTACCTACGAGAAAAAATAGTAATTTTTTCAAAAACTTCCGAATTCCACTTTCTATAGGAGGCATTACAGTTCGCCGATTCTCAGTAGGTAAATTAAAAAAGGTCTAGCCGGCCGAGGAGCACCAACTGACTGAAGACTTTTTTTTTTTAATTGAGAAAGTAAAATGGAATAAAAAGGAGTCTTGGGAACAGGGAAGATAAAGGAGTTGATAAAAAAATGTTTTCCCAAAAAATAAAGGAGTGCACCTCGGCCTGCTCTCATTTTAATCGAGGGTACACACGCAAAGCACGCCAAAGTACCCAACACGAGGAGATAGGGACACCTGTGTCGACAGAGGAATGGATCGTGGAATGGGTTCTTCACACCGTGAATTTATCGGGAAGAGTCTTCAAGGATTTTGCGAAAAAAATAAATTCCCAGTTTTTCTCTTCTTAAATTAATTACATAAGTTTTCCCCGTTTTGAAATCATTATTATGATTGACTGATTGGCCATAGCTACCTTACTTTTAAATGTTGGGCTTTACATAATTTAAACAATTATTGTTGGTTTAAATCTTGGCCTTAGATTTTTAATCTTCCTGTTTTTCAAATATTGTCCGTACTTTTGCTTTAAAAAAAATTTTCTTCGTACATAATTTAAATAATTTAATTTTTTTAAATTATTTAAAATTGTTGTAAAATATATAATATAATTTTTACAACAATTTTGAATTTAAAGTTTAAAAAAACCTGTTTTTTAAAGCAAAAGTACGGACAAGATTTGAAAAAAAGCACCTTAAAAATGGGCTGTTTCAGCGAATTTGTTTCTTGAACCTTTGAATGAACTTCTCAATAAGAAATGACTAGGAATCCCATTACTACCGGAGTGCTGCATTACCTATGATAAATCAGCCATCGATTAGTCCTGAGACGATCATGGAATAGTGAAAATAATTTTTAATGAGAAAAAAGAAAAACAAATTGGTGGCAATACTTCAAAAATAAATTCCCGGGAACTTCCCTACAACGGGTTCTTCTTCATCTTGTACTGCATTAAATCAAATTTAGATTGTCCGGCAATATTTTGAAACTGGTATTATCGATACATTTAAAATGTCGATGAATTGTTGCTCTTCCGTTTTTCTGATTAGGAAGACGATATGAACGTTTATTATCGAACTCAATAGAATTCTCTACTTACAAATTCGAAAGAATCGGAAAACTCGATTTTTTTCTTTTCAAATTGAACCGATAGTTTCGAACACGGCGAGTCCACTGTCCTTTTCTCTGTACCTATTCAAATTTTTCGGTTCGGGCCAAAGTTTGGTTGGGCGTCCAGATTCGACGGCGGAACGTATCGAGCGATCTTGTGACAGCTCCGCGACTAAACGTCCCTCGGGCCCGCGCGCCCTGTCACGCTTGTTTTTGGTCAGGGGTCAGCTGATCAGGAGCCTCGTTGGGGCCGTTAAATTCTAAACGGTACCCGACAATCGTTCGATTCAGGGAGGCAAAAGATGGTAAGTCATTGACACGCTACAGGCCGCATTTCGGCACCTGGGGGACCACTGACCGGGAGAAAAAGTCAAATACACTGGTGTAGCAGCAATTGCGATGACGGAAAACGCAAAGGGTCCGAGCACCAGGTTACGGAGTTAACTCCCAATTTAGGCCCATTGAAATCGAAGCCAATTTTATCGCAGTTATAGTTGTCACAAGCCATAGAATGCGTTTGGCGTGACTAGACGGTTTATAGGGCGAACGGCGTCCCATAGTGGTTGTGTTTGAGCTACGCTACAGGTCGTAAACTCGAAACGGAATTCGGGGAAGGTATAACGTACTGTGCAAGATGGCACTTAGCGCATATCGACGCCACGTCGTAAAGAAAACGAACTAGGAACGTGACATGGCAAGCGGATTTTCCGCCGCCATCTCCCTTCGGAAGCTTACCTTTCCCTGTGAAGCAAGCAGATCCGCTCTTTGGGCATTTTCAACCGTTTGGAAATGAGCTTCTTGAGGTTCTCGATGGAATCCGAACGGGTCACAGCCAAATCGAACTGCCCTCCGGTCGTCGGGGTGACGGAAATCGTGATCGACGAAATCTGTTGGCAACCACACCCATTGGCACAGAGGCACTCGCTACTTGAGGCTTCCATAGCCCGAAAATCGCCCGCACGGGTTTTCACTGTACGAACAAAACCGTTTTCAACAGTTTTGGGGGGTCGGAAATGTCGAAACTGGTCCGCAATCCCGAAAAGGCTTCAGGCAGTGATGAATGACGAGGCCTTCCGCGACGACCCGTTTTGAAGCGGATTTTGATGAAAATTTAGCACACGGCGACACAAATCACAGATTTTGGAAACAAACAAAAAACGAAGGAGTATGGTCGACTCGTGAAAAAAAAACCCACTCCGCGAACGGGCCCCCGTCAATATTGCACTTGGTACGTTTCCATCGGGACGGGAGGTAGAGGGGGAACTGCTACCGATTTGATCGAATTTGAAGGGAGGGAAAGGAAAAGCAAAAAATCAAATTTGGGGGAAAAAACGGACCCACCGCACGCACAGAGACGGCACGAGGTCTCGAGTCGAACTGAAATCGTCGAAGGACTGCAATGGCCGAAATGGAGGAGCGTAGACCTTACGGTGGATGGCGGGCGGGTGGCGGTAGGTCGGCGGGTTTGTCGAAAGGGCGATGCAGGGCGGGCCGGCGAGGGGAAAAATATCGGGGAAACGGGGAAATCCGGGGCGTTGGAGGAGAGAAAATGTTGCGGATTAGTCGAACGCACGAATTTCCTTCAATGGGCGCTTTCTCTCGCGAACTCATCAATTAGGAATGGACGTGTGTCTGAATTTTGCGTTAAATCATCCTGGGCCAAGTTTTTTAGAAGTCAAAAACGCTGTAAATTGTACACAATGGTTAATTAGGTATTCTTTTATATAAATTATCCAAAAATTAATTCTATATCAATGTTGTTGGAAACTTGTTGAGGGTCAGTCAAATAAGACGAGATTTTTTGCCGACGTTTCAAGAGATATATTCTCCTATCATCAGGGCCTAATGAAATGAACAAAACACGAATTTACACTTTGAATTTAACAATTGAATTTAACAATTGTTAAATTCAAAGTGTAAATTCGTGTTTTGTTCATTGAATTGAATTTAACAATTGTTAAATTCAAAGTGTAAATTCGTGTTTTGTTCATTTCATTAGGCCCTGATGATAGGAGAATATATCTCTTGAAACGTCGGCAAAAAATCTCGTCTTATTTGACTGACCCTCAACAAGTTTCCAACAACATTAATTGAAACGGTCAACATCACCATCAACTATTCTATATCAATGAATAAAAAAATAATTACCTGGTAACTACATTATATGTATTAATATTATTTAAAAAGTTTTTTCAATTTTCTTGTAAAGTTTGTGGACGGATATCCACATAATATGTGGAATCCCAAAAAATGGATTTATGCGTCCAAAATTACTCGGAAAACGACACTGCATTCGACTTCCTGGCATCCTTCAAAAGCCCCATAGAGGGGCACGGGGTGAAATAAGGTCATTTTTTACTCATATTGAAATTGATGAACTCAGCCACAAAAACAGCCAGTGGCCACTTTCTCCCATGACCACTTTCTCTCCGTGCTCCCATAGATTCTTACAGTAAAATAAGATGGTTCTTGGACCCCCAAAATGGGTTCTACGTCCAAAAATACCTCGAAAACGACATCCTACTCGATATCATACCTGAAAAAACCTCCAGAAGACCCCCTATTAACCCGACGTATTTGGACGATCGAGCTAGAACTGGATGGTAGACCAAGACTTGGTATTTTGTCAAAATTTCAAATTTAAAAACAAATTCCTACCACTCAAAACGGCCTGGACGTTAGACGGACATTTCGTTTTTGGAATCTACACAAGTGCTGGATTTCTCATTAATAATGCCACTTCTCAAAATATTACGATGGAACTATTATAGTTCCACTATAATAGGTACCTACTTACTTTTTTCAAGCCTCCACCTTGGCCAAGGGAGCGTTATAACTTTGGTGAACTTGCCAGGAGGGCTGAGGTTCGCGTCCCAGCCTTGTCAATTAAAATTCTCAAGTGGTTTGCGGTTCTTTGGATCAAGGCATTTTACAATCATTTCAAAGTAAAGTGCGGGGTCGGCCTGCTCCATTGTGAAAACCTAATCGGTTACCTAACACAGTAAAATCCACTTTATTTATTCATTTTTTTAACTTAGGTACCTACTTCTTTCTGAGCAAAAGAAACTTGCTTTCACTGTTAACTGATAATCAACTGAGATGTGACGGACAATTTGACAGAAGTTGGAAGAAATGACACTACACGGAGCTAAGTTCCTTTGATCTGAATTTGTTCAGCAAATTTTGTTGGCAAGCACTGGTTTTTTCCCAGGGAGAACACCGGTTCCTCCAATAGTGAGGACGAGATAGTGACTCCTTTTCAATACCATTGCCTCAGCGTTTGATGATCTTGCGCATGATAGACAACTCGGGATATGGCTTATTCAGCCTGGCGACGCTCAGAACAATGTCATGTTCATGCGTGGATCTACCATAACGTTTTGGGATACATTCACATTCACTTGCCTTCCTCCTCACCCAACATTCAAGGAGCTATGGTCGAAAATTAAATCTTTTGGTCTCCTTCTGAAGTCCCAACCTTGACAATCAGTAGTGGCCTCAGCGGGTGTCGTCTCTTCTCACGAATCTCGTGAACCGTTGAAAAACCTCGATCAGACAATGTGATTGATAGGGACTTCGCTGGACCCATGTGTATTATTCCAACTGAGTATACTCCAGGCAGGCTTACTCTGAACGTCATTCAGAGGAACTGGATGGTCCTTCGCCTCGTTGTCACGATCTTTCGTCACCATAACTATTTCTCACCGTTTTTCTCCATTCGTGCTCTGATCCGGCACAAAGACTGACACCAGACTAGTCTTGGGCGTTTTTCAAGATCTTCTTCAACAAGCGCATCGACTTTATTAAATTACATTTAAAAACACATTTGTGTCCTCTGTCAAGAGCCCTGCTTCTCCTCCCCAGCAATGTGTCCTTTCACTCTTGCTTGCATCGTCCTCTGACACTTGCTCAATCAGGCTTTGCGCTGAGTCTTTTGATTGTTTGAAATAAATCACACACCCGTACATGACCGCAACAGACTAACGAATCAGGACGAACTCTTGGAGTTTATTAAGCCAAATAGGGGATGGATCAGGCTAGTCACCTTCAACAAATACAGAGATAAAGAGTTTCATGGGACAGAAGTTTCCCTCGATGGTCGCCTCAATATAGTATCGCCAGACGTTCGACTTACATTCTGTTACAACTATCCATTTAACAATCCCGTGGACTGTTAACAGGTCCCGTCTTCAGAGACCCCTCCAGCTTCCGATCCAACTCCCTCGATTGATCCCCTTCACAGGGGAAAACCCGGTCACCGAGCGGGGGAAAACCCGCCCGTTGGCAACCCTGAGACGCTCCCCAGCTGACCCAACCCCGCGTCGTCTGTGGGCAGCAGCCCGACGCTAACCCGAGTAGCAGGTACAACCCCCCAACAATTCAAGGCCGACAAAACAAAGTCAGGTACATGCAGTACATAACACAATTTATTAACAAAACAAAAATACCAAATCGTCGCTCAAGTTCCCGCGTGTGCTATCTTACTTTTGACGAAAGTGATTATGTCTATAAGCGCGAAATCCGTAATCCATAAATCCGTTAAATGGGCAAACATCTTTTTGGCTCTTCTGGAAAGTTGTTAAAATGAGATAGCACATGTGAGAACGAAATGATGAAAGAAACGGACGAAAAAAAAAAAAAAAAATGATTACCCGAAATAATAAAACAAAACCATACATTTTTGCTAATAAACCCACCAATAAATTTCAATTAAAAAATAAAAATAAATTTAAAAAAAAAACGGAAAAATAAAAATCAGACTGAAGGATAATTTTACCCAAAATGTACGTCTCGCGACACCCTTCATCAATTCGATAAACCAAAACATCAACCGGACACCCTCTTGCTACACTGGCTAGGCCTCAAAATGACAATTTCACACCAAAACCCTTCACTTAAAGACAAAACTTATCGATTTTTTCTTGCAAAAACTAGGACGACTTTTACAAGCCTAAATAGAAAAATGTTCACCTACTTAGTTCACACTACACGAAAAAACTGGGAAACCCAATAGATTTGTACAATTATCGTGACAGAATTTACACGGTACATTAGTCTTCGATAATTTTTTTTTTTTTCTAAAGAGTTGAGGAACACACTAAAAAGGCCTAAATTTACTACCAAAACCATTTCTGATTTTAAACGTTGAATTCAACGCTGTTTGCAACGTTCTTGCCGGTTCTTCCCGGCGTGGGAGGTTCTAGCGCTAGTTCTAGTATTCAATAGGCAGTAAGTACTAAGCGAAAAATTCTGATTCTCATTCGTCCGCTTTGGGATCAGTCGTTGACTAAGAAAAAGTTTAGTACGCGATTCGAAGCGGAAGGTCATTTTTTTTTTCTTTTTGGATGTCACTCAGCGACGTGCAACACTGTGTTGCTCAAGTTTTTCTAGCCGAGTACACAGAATATACCTGTACTTTGACAATGATAGTAAACAACAATTATTGTTGATATCGGGGAGGAGAAAAAAAAGTCCCCGCTACAACACTGCAAAGTCCAGTCTTGAGGCCATGAACCGAATTGGGGTTCACATTTAAAAAAAAAATGTCCTTCCAACGTTGATGAGTACGGAAGCAGTCTCGGGTCACTTTGAGGTTGAGCGAGGAAAACTGAAAAAAAGAAGAAAAAAATTTTTTTTTTGAAAAATAGTCGATTTTTATACAGATACATTTTGAATTTCGAGGTTAACGTACTTGTTGACCCGGATGGTGACTTCTAACTAAGCGAAGGCTCAGTCGTTGGATCAGCTTGCCTTCGACGAGCCCGACTGGTTCATTTCTATGACGTCACGCCTCATCACCACCTGGAAACAAAGGGAAATTCAAACATTTTCAGATGGCTCAAACATTTCGGGGATTCGCAAATTTTGTCGGATTTCGAAGGCCGAGGGATACCCAATTTCAGTTTTATAGGGTGAACAGGATGAATTTAGGTCTCTCAGTTGATCTGGTTGGAGCGCGTCATGTCAATCGTCTCGTACTGTCCTAGAGAGGCTTCCTACCAAAATTCAGCTCCCCAGGGTATTGCTTTTAAACGTGACATGACGTGGCACGTTTAAAAGTAACACTTTCCGATTCTGTGTACCAAAGCAAACACTTAAACGTAAAAAAATACCAACCGATTCCCCATCCCAACCACACAGCACATGAAAATAATGACAAAGAAGGGGATGCTCTGTGTAGTTTTGTATTATACCCACCTACCAGTTGATTACCTGGTAATCAAGGCGATGAATTGTTTGTAGTAGGGGGTTTTGGGCGTAGAAATGATTGAAAGGCCCAGACGGGTCCGCCCAATAGCGATTTCCCCTCCACTTTTTTATTTTTGTTTTGTTGTACTGTCAAAAGAACCTCTGCAGTCCCTTGAGGTCTGATTGTGGTGGTAAGCTGCGTCGCACGCCCCCTCCCCACTTATAAGCAACAACCAAAGGATTTCCTCGCCTCATTCTCTAGACGAATGATAAAAGTGGTGACGAACCTGTGACTGACTCTGTTGAAACATTTGATTCGGGTTGAAGGCGCTTGACGCAGGCGAATGGGAGGATCTGAAAGAACAATCTGTACTGAGCATTTTGAAGTTACATTGCGCACTTACACTAGTTCAAGTTCTGTTTGTGCCAACTAAACTAAAACAGACTCCCTGAACGGTACCTTCTACTGTCAGCAGCACTAGTCCGGACTAAGACACTGTTCTGAGCCGAGGTCGGGTTGTTGATCCCGCTAATATTTGAAGGGTTAGTACTGTTCTGCCTGAAAAAACAGCGCGGTGGGTGTCGTGAGAGCGAAAAATTTGAATAAATTAATAGGTGGTGAGGGAGGTCGTACCTTATGGTAGAAGACCTGAAAGCGGCGACGTCTTGCGGCGAAGGGGAAGGCAGTCCATTTTCAACTATAGGCCCGCTTTGCTGGACGGGAACGGGCTGGTTGGGGGTCGGGTTGCCGTTTTGGGGGTTCTGGACGCTTGTTGTGGTGACTGAAAAACCACAAGTTGTAGTTGGATTGGGAGAGTGATGTGTCAAAGCAGCACACTCGTGGGGGTTACCTGGTGGCACAAGCGGGATAGCCAGACGGGCGTTGACGGCCAACAAGTGATCCCTCCTTTGAACCAACTGGTTCACTTGGTCTTCCAAAGTGCTGTTTTCCGCTCGCAACTGGTGAAGGCAGGTTAGAAGCGAGGCGACTGAAATCAAACGGTCGTTAGAGCGAGTTGTGTCTTAAGCAGAAAACACGACAAGCGACCTACTGTCAAAATGCTGCGCCTGCTCCATGAGGAACTGAGACCCTTGTTCCCACTGGCGCTCCAGCAGCTGCTCCAAAGACTGTGGAACTGCTGAAGAGCCACCCCACCCTCCACCCGTGTTGTTCGACGTTGTCGTAGTCGACGCCGTTGAACTCCTTCCAGGAACCTGAAAACGAACGTTATAATTATGAAACGCAACAAATTGAATTTATTACGCTTTCAACTGATGTATAGTTGTAGAGGCTGATAATCCCCCCCCCCCCCCCCATTAATCAATTCGTCATTTGCTGATTTGACTTCCACAAAAACTACGCTGCTGTACGACCATTGTCCACCTGGGTCTGGAAAATTGTGCACTATGCGTCGCCAAACGCGTATAAATATTTCAATATTGTTGTAAAGTGATCGGACTGTCTAAATCACACTTAAATCGATTGTGCACTCAAAATTACTTAAAAACCCACACCACACTTGCCTCCCTGGCCCCAATCCTCCATAAAACCTCGCCTCTTTATAGCCTTGTTGTCTCAACTAGGAATGTTACAAACCTGGGGACCCATAAGGTGGCTGCTGGTCGATGTGTTGGCGTTGAAAACAGAATGCGCCACCATCTCTTCACTCAGTGTGTCGCACATTTTCTGCGCCATGGTCGACGACGGGTTCAACCTGTTACCGAGCATGTGGGGAGCCTGGGCCTCTCCCACGGCGGCTGCCCTGCACAAAACCAAACCTTTAGTAACGCGACAGAGCCCTTGAAAACATCGAATGACGTCACTTACGGTTTAATGTCAGTCTTTTCGTCCTTCACTTGGGGAGGCGACGGCGACGACACCACGTGTATGTGGTTCATCGGAGGAGCTCCCGCCGGCGTAGTCGACGCCAAGCCTCCAGGTTGCTGGTGGGACAAATGGTTGGTCGACGTGTGGGATATGTGGTTCGTTGCATGGCTCGACATATGGTTAGAGGTGTGGCTGGAGTGAGACTGGCTGTGCCGCCTCGCTTTGCCGCTTCCAGAGTGTGACGGCTCGCCTCCCAGGTGGTTCGCCACATGGCTACCACCCGCACCATCGTTTTTGCTAGTTATATAAAATATTGCATATTACTACCAAACATGAAAAAACGACTTACATGTTAAAGCTAAAGCTCATCAATAAGCGATGGTTGTACCACCACCAGTGTACGAGTGTACGATAACCCTCTCCCTCAAGATGAAATACTCACTACGATTTAAGTTCTCTAAGAATTTTGTATTCATGCAGTTAATATACAAAAATCATGCGTAGGTATTAGCTATAATATTATGTGTCATGATTAATTCTATGCAAGTTAAGCTTTGAAGTAGCTAAAAGAAGCACAGCAGAACGTATTCCGAAATTGTTTTGCCAACACCTATGTGTGGATTTGTATTTCAACGTTTTTTTAAGAGTCCAAGAGACAGGAAATCAGACACCTAGGGGAGCAGTTGAGGGCGTAGTTGACTTTCATTTGCTCTCCCTAGAATATGGCGAGTTAATAGCATCCACCCCTCAGTGTTTTGCGCTTCAAATATTCAAATTTTCAAGGCAGTGATAACCTCCTATAGAAGCTTATCAGGATGACTCCACAAAAGTGTTAAATTCAAGTGAAAAATTCTTTGTTTTTCCCCCTCCCACAGTGTCATCTCTCTAAGGTGTTCAATTGATGTTTAGTTTTCAATCATCCAAGTGGTTAGTTAAGGGAGAATCAAAAATGTTGCAACTTCATAAAATTTAGTTGTGAAACCCCAAACTCCATTCCACAAGCACTGGGCACCCAACCCTATTTTCTAAATCAATTTTGCCCCTTTGTGGACAAAGAAATAGGTAATTAAAATTAACAGACCGTAAAACATGAAGATACCTAGAGGTCGCTGAAGAAACGCACCTGCCCCCAAAAGGTAAGGTGGGGGAAGCACAAAAACGGGGCAAGTGCGTAAATGGAATGTATAGTTTCCCCTGGATGTCATCTAGTGGCTCTGTTTGAAACTATAAGCCTGTCATCTCTTATCCATCAGATGGTGTCCACGCAAATGTTAACCTGGCTGATAGGTTGTGAAGTCACATTGTACCATTTCAGTCGACTGCCAGCCAAGTTCAGTGCTTTGTTTTTATCGTGTCCCATCCTTCAAATTGGTGAGTATTTTCAGGCGTTTTAAAGTTTGTTTATAAGTTCAGTACTTGAACTTCAATCCTAATTGAAACTTAGCGTTAAATTTTTCTATTAGTGCCCGACCATGCACTTACCCGATTGGTTTTTCAAGAAGGTGTACGTGCGTGGTGGTAATACGTTTGAGATTGATACCTCATGTAAAGACTATTCAACTTATTGATGTTTATAACGTTTATTGCCGTATATTGATGTTTTAAATTTTTGCCCCAATGTCCAGGTACTGACTAGATGATCTGTTAAAGTTGATTAGTCTGTTAGTTTTGGTTCGATTTTATATTTTCAATTCGCTATAGAATCAATGAGTAATTTCCTTTTTTGCACTTGTCCAGGTAAAACTAGAATAAGCGCTTCAAAGATTTAAGATAGATTGAGCAAGTGCTTGGACAACTATTTCAGTCATAATTCTCACAATTGACAAGGCAACGAAAAATCAACCGTACATTGAAAAACAAGGGATTCAGAGGTGTTTTACTTCTAGATTTGACGGGGAGCTAATTTATTGATGAATCACTTTAACCCAGCTGCACGTTTATACCCAAAATTTCCATGGTCTTCAACGGGATTCGAACCCGTGGCCTCAACAGAATGTAGCGCGAAGTGGCTAACGCCCAGAACCACAAGGCTAATCCGGCCGCCGGGATGCAGAGGTATCCAGAGCAAAAATAAATGTTGACGTAATTGTCAACGGCTGATTTTTGAGGTTTTGTTGAAGTTGAACTTAACAAACCACCCCCCTCTCCACCACATTACAACTATTTTGCCCCCACGTTAACAAAGAAATAATTCACATTAACTAACCGTAAAACACTGAAGAAGTTACCTGCCCCCGAAACACCTAGATCATATTTTATGAGAAGCCATAATCCCTAATTTACCTGAATGAAGATTCCATCGGTCTTGTGAAATTGTAGGAATAATATGCTTCTCCTCATTGAATGATTAATGATTTCATTCCTCTCACTTATAATTAAAGTGAGATAATGAGGTTTTCGGCTTCAAAATATAATGACATTGTGTTGTTATAACTGCCATTTTCAAAAATCACATGGTACAAGCCCCTTGCAACGCTCAGATGTTACTGATGATCTAATTTCAATAACCAGGTTTACTTTTACCAGGTTTTTTAACAAAACCAATGAACACAGAGCAGAATGCTCACAGAAACTGGACAACAACTGGAGTAGAAGGAAATTTTGCTAATGCCGGTTTCTTGACGTTGGGATGTGAAGTGAGTTGCTGACTTATTTTTTCGGTCCTACAAGGGGGTGGCGGACACTACAATTATCTCAGAAAGTGAGTGAATGAGGTGACAGGTTCCCTCTAGGGCAGCCATATAATGTGTCCCTACTCAGCGCATTTCGCTATTAAAATCTATCTTCTCCAGAACGCTGAAGATGAAAAGCCAGTGAAAACAAAGATGAATAATTTTTTGGCGGATATCGACTTAAGCCAAACAAAGACAATTTCTGAAAATCAAATAGGCAATCAAAGCCAATCAAATGCCAATCAAAGGCAATCAAATAGCCACTATGCTCAAAAGACTTGAAATTTCAGAGTTTCGTGGAATCACCCATCAACTCATGAATTCATCAATCAATCATGAATTTCGCTATACGCCGTAGCAGCGCTACATGCAATATGCAGGTTTTTACGTCATGGCAGTCCTGAACTTTTTGAGGACCGATTTGGCAAGCCTTCCTCAGGTTTCTGGAGTACACGACTATTACACTCGGTCCCGTAGCGATCTTGTAGTCCCCTTCACACGCCCAATGTTGGTGGGCTCTCGTCTGTTAAACACTCTTCCCCAGGAGATACGAGAGCTCCCTATAAAGTCTTTCCTCAGGGTGATGAAACTCAAAATTATTGCTTGCATACTAGCCTTGGGGCTGAGTTGTACTCTCTGGAGGAATTTATGGTTGTTTATTGAGTCTCTAGAACTTTTATCTGTTTTGTATGCAGAGATAAACTTGATGTAATGTTTTTGTTTTTTACATGTTCATGTACGGTTTTTTTTTATCTGTTCATTGCTGCTATTGCATTATGTATCCAAAAGTATTGGATGTATCCAAACTGCATTGGATGTATCCAAACTGTATTGGAATTACCTTTGTGCTCGACGTTTGTACTGCCGTTTGGCTATTACAAATAAAAATAATCTATTCTATTCTATTTTCGTTAAAACATTGGATAAACCTAAAAATTCTCATTTTTGACAATAATTGTCAAATTATTTGATGAGTGAAGTGGACCATGAATACCCATAATGTGTATGTACTGTGGTCTGAACTAGTCTCGTGGACATGTATGGACATATGTATATGACTCCCCCCCCCCCCCCCAACAAAGACCCCTGTTTTTTCCCTGTTAGACCCTCCTCAAAGTATCCCCATTATCACCCGACAAAGCATACCCCTTGATAACCAGAATCATCATTATGGGCGTACTTATTAACAACGTTGGTTGGAGGTGTTGGGGAGGAGCCGGGAAGGGGTTTAGTGGCAATCCCAGGGCCGGAGCTCCGCTTCGAAGACCTCCGGGGTTTGTCAGTCTTTTCGGAGGACTGCGATCTGGAAAAACCAGTGGTCAAAGTACAACATTCCACATGGGCTTTGAGAACCATCAAAACCAGGAATTTTTGATGTTTTTTGTTTTCGTAGTTCGAAGCTCCACTTCCCAATACAGAAGAAGAGCTTGCAACCAAAGGTGAAGATTTTGCAACCGAATCTACTCCGCAGCAAAATGAGTGGCATGCGAAGGCATAAAATGCATGCATATGTCGGGCATTCCACGAACGTATGCCCTTTATATTTTTAAGAGATTCCAGTGTGGCTACGAATAGAAAAAGAGCATACTTTTAGCAGAATGACCCGCATGAAGCATATAGCTTTTTTAGTATAAATGTATTAGTATAGTTATGAAATGGAGCAGTGAACATTTTCAAGCGTTGAATCCAAGTGGGTGCTTTGAGTGATTTTCCAGGTTAAAATGGCAGACCAACGCCAAATGTATCCGAAAACGAAAAGTTGTCTCCATCGGTGGTTTAATCGTCACTTACCTGGACCGTTTCAAGGGAGAACCAGACGACAAGGAGCTGCCGCCCGACAGGAGCGAAGAGGACGTGGTTAGATCCACTTGGGGGAGCGTCGTGGTTCCTGGGAAGGAAAAAAAGTCAAAGTGAAACGAAAAAGGGATTAGTGAAGGGGTTCAGAAACTGGTGACTTACCGGTGATGCCCAGAGTCGTCGGTACTCCCAAATTGACGGAAGGCTGAAGAGCGGGGATGTTGGCAACGGACGTGGCCACGTCCAAAGGCACGTTCACTACTATCGAGTTGGGCCTTTGGTTGTCTTTGAATACACCTGAAAAAGAGACGAGTTAGCACGAAGCCATCAGTTTTATTTTTTCAATCTGTTTTTCGTACCTTGGAGCAAAGGTCTTTTAGCGTCGGACGGGCTGGCAGCACTGCTGGGGCCCGGGTTTTGGTTCGGCCCGGCCGAAGCACTCAAACTGGGCGAGCTCGAAGGCGTCGGCACGTGTTGCGACGTCGACGCCCCAGACGGCGTCATCGGCCGAGGGGAACCGTCGGGTGTCAACCCGGGAGCTGGCGGAGTCCGAGTTTCGCCTGCAAACAACGCAAAACATCAAACATCATGATGTCAACATCTTGAGAGCAGTGTTACACGAGGGGTCCGAAAGCGCGCTACGCCATCAGACACACCATCTGACTAAACCCTGATGACGTCAGGAACCGCCGACCAACTTCACGACATTGATATTAAATATCAATTTAATTTTCACACATATTCTACCACACACACATCCAAAGTCATCAAAACACGCCCACAATAATCACATAATAAGAATCCATGCAACACATGAAAAATAATAAAATTCATAAAGAAGAGATACACTGCATTCAGTATAAATCGATTGTTTTCAAATTCATCGTGAAGCAGCGAGCTGAGCTTGAAGGTTCGATTTTCACGTTGAAAATAGTCGTAAAAAAAAGAAAAATACATTTTTCTGTCTCACAAAGTGGCCATTCATTTCATAGAAAAGAGAGAACGAACGATATTCCTCGAAACGATTCACAGAGAAGGAATGAGATAGTTCTTTATGCAGAAATAATTTTAGGCAATCCTGTAAAACGGAACCTAGAAATTAGTGGGTCCGCTGACCGCTTCCAGAGAAATTTTGAAAGTTGATTTTCGGCATTCCTAAGATTTAAGCTAAAATTTGTAGAGGTAACACGCTGCAAACAATCTTATTCAAGGAGAAGGTATGTAAAATCTCTATTCAGCAGAAATATTCAAGCGACGAAAATATGTACCATTCAATAGTACACACAAATCGATTAGGTACATACTTGTTTAGCATCAAGAAGAGATGAATCACGCCATCAAGTAGAAATCAGATAATTATTATTAGGAATGAGTACCGAATGAAAATATATAACGAAAATACAAAATACATAATACCACTTTGAACATTCTATAAAATTTATAGAATTTTTAATATTTAAGATTACAATTATTATTTAGATTATTATTATTTAGAATATTTAATATTACAAAATATCGATATCATAACTCTGGGCAACTAATTTCAAACAAGTTCCATTTCCCTAGAAACGGCTTGGGACAATTTTCGTCAACAGTTTTCGTGACGATTTTTTTGTTTATGTGCCAAAGCAAATACATAAAATGTCAAAAAAAGTGTGAGGCAAAAAATGACAAAGTTTACCACTACAAGCGTAAAAAGTAAAAAAAAAAAAAAAAACAACTAAAAGGCAGGACCCCAAACAAAGAAGGTAGAACACCAAGGAGAGAGAGCACCAAGGGACGGTTTTGGACTAAAAAAAAAAGGCCGACATATCGGGATGAAATATCGATATGCAATATATCGAGTGTAACGGATATCGATTTGTAAATACCGACATCGCGACATGTTTCGAGACCCATCCCTAATTATTATAAGCGATAAGTGAACAGGGTAAAATAGAAGACTTGAACGAAACTAGTAAGTAGGTTAACTGTGATACGGCCCGTTAATATTTCGATATGATTCAGTTAACCGGCAAACATCAAATTTAAAAAAAAAAAAAAAGTTTCAACACTGTTCAGCAACCATATCACTCACAGTAACCTCCTACACACATATCGTGCAAAGTCAATTTGAGTTACTCAAACTAGGGTTACCAGATATAATCTTTTTATAGTATTTATACTCTTTTATTCCTCATAATTTGGTATACTATTCTTTTTGGTTTTTTCCGCCAAATATACTCTTTTTTTCATACCTTTTTTATAAATGATAAAAAAATGTTGAGAAAGATCAGAAGTTCGGAAAAATATGCTAATTAAGTAATTTGTTTATCATTAAATGATAATCCAATTAATCAGACGATCCCGACTCCATTATCCCTTGATTGAATTACTATTTTATTTATTGATTAAATGACCAAGATCATAAAGATCAGCTAAGCCAACAATAATTTTTTATAATTAATTCAACGTTTCCGTTTCATTTGTCACTCAATCATTTCAAATTTTCTAAAAAATTTACCTGCATGCTTTAAAGATTTTTATTCTCAAAACTTCTAAGATGGTATAGTCTACTGCTTAGAAACAACGATTGTGATAATTCAATGGGGGATTTGCATTTATTTTTTCTATTTTTTTTTTTTTTTTTTCTGAAAGTACTCCCTGAGAATGTAGGGGAAACAGTAGTCAGCCGCCTGAAATCGCTTCCAGAAAATTTAAATAATTTAACGAAAATTACGGCGTTTGAAAAACGCGGGGGGAACACGGCTATGGATGGAGCGTACCTATTTTAGAGCTGAAGAGCGTCGTCGATAGTGTTATCTTCTTGACAGGTTACGTAAACAATGTCACCGAGAAGCGGGTGTTCAAAGTTCATCAATCGACGTACCGACCGCGAATGTTAATCGTAGAATGTCGGTGAAATGTTTCATGAAGGAGTGCCCCAACGATACCGATTCGGGAAAGTTGTTTTTAACATTTCCGCATTATCGGAGGGATCCAGCGCGTCGAAAACAGTGGCTCGAAGCAGCTGAATTTCCGACGACGACGACATCAGATCATCTCGTGTGTTGCGAAGACCACTTTGATGTGAGTACCCTCGTCGCCTATCCATTTAAGCTTTCGGGCAACTCGCGGCATAATATACAAGATAGAAAATAAAATGCAGATTAAATGAAAATCCACATAACAACGCCGGGAGCATTAAGCACGAAAGTGACGCTAACGTGAGGGGATTGTTCTACCCAGGGTTGCTACTCCACTACTCATCACAGAATAAAATTCAATTGAGCCGTGAATCCTTCTGATAAGGCTTTAAACTTCAAGTATCGTGTATTATGAATTGTTTTCCGTCGTATCAAGTTATAATTGCTATAAATTTATCATATAAGCTGATGACACTAGCGCTCCTGGTGAGAGATTCACTGGAACTGTGACGGCACTGCCTAAAGTGACTGTTGGGAAACCCCAACGCTGATTCAAACTGCGCGTTTCGTTTTTTCGTTATATCTCCTACAATGATTTTTTTTTTCGTTGGTATTGGAGGGTGTGCAAGTTACTTTTTAGCCATATTATTGAACGGTAGGGAAGAATTCCAAATCTAAAATAAATGCAAATCCCCCAATGGGGTTGTGACTCCACACTTGATATTATGTCGTTATTTAGCACTGTGGTTGAAAAGTTGGGTGCTATCGAATAAGGAAAGTTGATATCTAATATTACTCATGTCGTGTAAATGATTGAGTAATAATGTGCTGATAAAATTTATCAATATTATACATTTATCAATATTATTTAATAATATTGATATATGTAGTTTTTTTTTTAATTGAACAAATCGGGATTTTCCACCCAAAGGTTTATGGAGGGGCCATCTGGTAACCATAACTCAAACTGATGTAAAAAATGAATGATAGCGAAACAGGACAAACAATAAAACCAATTAACCGAGCGAAGGATCCTTTTGAAATGTAACAAGAAAGAGACGACATGCTGGACCAACTAGAACGGAGATGGGAATCCAAAACAGGCGGTTTTCTTGTTATGTTGTTGGTAGACAGTGTTGTGGATTGTAGAAGAGGAACAGAAGACTTAAGGCAAGAAGCGATGCACAAGGAAGGAATATACAAAGAAAACGTCTTCCCCCATTTATACCTTCCATGTGCCATTCACAAATCTGCCGTCTCCAAAATCGTGTTATGTTGTGTATGAATTATGGTTTGTAAATGAATGTGTCCATAGCCCCCTCCCCCATGATCATTGTAACGACCCGTCCACAGGCAATGTACCTTTCTTCTTTCTTTTGACGTCAGTGGCTGGGAAAACGGGCGATTTGGGAGGCTGTGTCGGACCTTCGGGGGCAACTGGGCTGTCTTCGGCCTTCGGCGCCTCTTCCACAGGGGGAACAGTACTAGAAGTTTTCCCCGAGGTGCTTTTATTCGAAGAGGTGCCTACGCGAGGTGGAATGAGCGGTGAGATGTGCATCAAGATGTGGAGGACAGCGGAGGACAAGAGGTACTTACTGAGTTTGCGTTTGGAAGTTTTCGTGGGGTCTGACTCAGGCGAGGCGCTACCCACTGTGACTGGCTTGTATGGAGGGATCACTTTGACGTTGACGCCTTTTTTCTGAGTAGAGGAAAATCAATCGTCAACAGGGTCGGCGAGTAAATTAATTCATCTAGCTGATTTCATCATTACCTTGATAACTATTTTGGTGTAGTGGTGGTGGCAGTATCCGCAGTACTTGACATTATCCATGTAGTTGCCGGCTTCTTCGCACAGCAGTCCCCTTGATTGAGCGCAGGTGACGTGGAACTGCGCTTTGCATCCGGGCTTGTTACAAGACATACACGCTCCAACAGAAGACCTTCCTGAACCCCTCGTGTTCTCTTCGCACAAGTAACACGTCTGCAAGAATAATCCGTTGAAACCATGAAACGTGACAGTAAGATGGTAGGTAGTCGTCGTTGAACTCACCTTGTGGTATCTCTCGGGCGGGATCTGCTCCAGGATGATGGGCTCCATCGTCGAGACGTTGCCAAACCGCACTTCAGGGATGTACAAAGCGCAGACGACGTGAGCCCACGCGTTGTTGTCCGTCGGTTTGAGAGCGCCATCCCTATTTGGGCACAGTTCACATTTCTGCAAGAAATAACAACCAAACTGAAGATCGCCGCTATCCCACTTCTGATGTTTTTCGTTGAACTGGACGTTAACTCACCACTTTTGCGTTACTATCAGCAGATTCACATTTTCGACAATACCAGTTTCCCAGAGGCACAGTTACGATTCCATAACAAGCTGAAACAGAGTGGGGAAATTAAAAAACTGACCAGAGGGGTTTATCAATTAAAAAAAAAAGAAAAGGTTTTTACTCGAAACCCCAAGATTTACCAATATTTATAAGTAAGTTGTTGTTATAATAATTTTAATAATATAAATATAAAGAATATTATTTTAGTCAATTAAAATGATCTAGTTTTTTGAAAATGCATTTAACCCTTTTTAATTGAATTTAATAATCAATTTGTTCAGTTATAAATAAAATTTATTTAATGGGTTGTTGATGCCTAGGGGGCAGTAGGTAACGTCTGATTCGGAATGACCGTTTTGGGAAGATTCTTCACCAAAAGACCAACAGCAAATAGAACCTATGCAAAGCGCTCTGCAGATCTTAACGGTTGTCTTGTTCATTCTGGGAAATCTTGCCACCTACCTCTTATTATTAAACATTTAAGCACTAAACATAATTTAATTTTCTTATCATGTCAATTGGGTCCAGATTGATGACTACAAAGGGTTTTTGGTTCTTCAGACCAGTTTCGGGCTTCGTCAGCCAGTTGTGTAATACTTCAAACCTATTTTTAGGACTGCAACCAGATCCACAGGACTTCAAACCAGTTTGAAGCCCTTCAGTCTGCCAGTTGCATATGACTTCAAAACGATTTGTAGTAGGTAGTGGAACAAGTTCAACAGGACTTGAAACAAGTTTTAAGCCCTTCAGACCGGGTTGTTCACTCTTCTGCCAGTTATATACCAAAATAATATTTTGGTATAATATGCATATTATGCATACTGCTGCTTGCCGATTCTACAGCTGTGCTACCTGCGTACAGAACATCAAACCAGTTTGAAGGGTCTTCAAACTGGTTCTGAACCTCTCAGCCAGTTGTATAGCACTTCAAACCGACTTTGCAACCCCTCAAACCGTCTCTAGCACTGGAACAGATTTTTAAAACTTTAAACTTGTTCAATAGAATTTCAGACCGGTTCTGAACCACTTAAACTAGTCTTGAAACCTGATTTAACAGTATTTCAACCGTCTTGAACCTATTCCTGCGAGCATAGCTTAGAAACTGTTTTTACAACGTGGAATATGTATTAACAAGGACCTTGACATCAAAATCTGAAATCAAAGCTAAATTCTGTGATTCGTGAATGACCAACGGTGGATGGGTACCTCAAAGCTCAACGTTATGATTTGGTTCAATCCGAGTTGGACGCTGAAGCTAAATGAAACAGGACGCTTGACTTTTTTTTCAAAACTAGTCTAAAATGAGGACTTCTGTCACCCCTATCTGCAGAACGATTCCGTAGAGCAGAACTAGCGGCAAATGGAAGCTCGCTTCGCTCGCCTACCGACACTGGCCCAAGGTGACCGCCAATACGGAATAACCCAGCAAGATGACACGGCGTTTTCAAACAACCATGACCTCACCCGACTATCACGACGAAAAGAAAATCCCACCGTCAAATTTCAACTGGACGAGATCGTTATTTTTCTTCCGAGAGGTCAAAATGGCGGGCTGAGACTCATCGTAAACAAACCACTCGCAGAAGCACACCCTCTCCCGGTAGAATCGCTCCCGAACTTCCATTTCATGAATCCCAAGGGTTAACTCACCTTGATGAACCGCCACAGTACACCCAGGGCCGTCACAATACACTAGGGGATTCTCCGTCCACCCGCGGTCGTCCGAACAAACGCAGCAACCACCTACCATTTCCTTCATTCTGGTTACCGAGACGCTAGGCGATCCGATCTCATATTCGATCAGAAAAAAAACAACGACCGATTCGGAAAAATCGTTCCTCCCCAACCGACCCGCACGGGGAGGAAGCTAACAAACCGGCATCCCGAGTTCCGACGAATATACAAATCCGAGGAAACCCCAACACGAGGATTATAATACGCGCATTTTGATCGAAAAGGAATTTCCACAACAACTAAAAAGTGGAGAAAAAAAACTAGCAGTGTAGACCCAGTGTTGCCAACACCCAGTCGATCAGTTGTCCCATTTAAATTTTGCACGTTTTCCCCTTTTGGAAGCCCATTTAATTAAATTTTAAAAATTGTTTAAAAATCAATTTCAAATTTAATAGAGTTGAATTGCGGTTTGGGAAAGTGGAAGTGGAAAAAACCCTGTGAAATACCACACATATCAGGGCTACCAGACATAGGTCATATAGTTCTCCCAGTGGCCTTTGAAATAGTTAACCTTTTATTGGCCTGTTGAACAGGCGAAAATTTCATGTCCCTAAACGTTAACAGGGACTTGTTCGTTTCAATACGATATTTCAGGGACACCTTCGATATTGACGATACTGATTAGGGTGTGGTTTTTGCCGAAGGTGCAGAGGTCTAATCCAATGAGGTGGTTAGGGTGAGAAATGACTCCTCTGCTCAGTACTAAATTGTTTATTTAAATAAACAATTGTAGCGTGGAGACCGGTTTCGAGCAGTTATACTCATCATAAATACAGCCCTAAAAGAAAAACATTAGTCATTAACATCACAGAGAACAACTGGTATATATATACCGTTATAACATTATACTGAAGGTAGGTATAGGAAAGGTAATTGAGTAAAGTAAAAATGATGAAACCGGTGCAGAATGTTCGTGGGGACTTTGACAATAGTAATTTTTAGAATATGGACCACCTTTTTAAAATAATAATTTTACAAGCCATTTATTGGCTCCATGACTGATGGCAAGTGACTTGCAAGACACTTGCCATCAGTCATGGAGCCGCTCTATAATAGATCAGACCTATAAGCCGCTTCCTATTCTATCTATTCTTCTAATAAGGCTTTCATGGGGTTAAAAATGGGATTTTTGATGGATCCCAGGAGGTTAAATATTTTTCGAGTAAAAATAAAGAACCTTCGACGCACCTTGCGGCGGTGATCTGGCAGCCCGCATGAACCTGCATTTGTGTCCGCCAACACTCCATGTAACAACCACAACAATTGTTTTATTGATTCAATCCTTTTATTGAACTTCAAGCCCTGAAGGCATTTTTGGCAAAAATTTTTTGCTCTCTGCTTGAAGGGGATCTTCTTGACCAGCTATTTATCTGGTTTACCTACCGAAGCGGGTTTTCTCAGCGGATCTGCTGCAATCTCCGAAGGCAAAATCATCAGTAAGTACAGTTCTTAGCGGCAGTACAGTTTCGTTTCAACGGCTTATTGCGATCGGCCTTTGTTTTTCACCGCAGTTGGGGAATCACATTTTAGTTCTTAGAATTCCAATAATTAGTGATATAGATAATATTTATAATATCATCTATATCATAATATTATTATGATTATTGGAATTTTTATTATACCTACGTTCTTTTGTCGGAGGTCGAACATTTTGACCGGTCGTAACATAATATCGCCGGCTGGGAGGTAAAAGGGCGAATCCGCAAAAAAAAAAATAGGCGGATTCGCCCTTTTACCTCCCAGCCGACGATATGTTATAATAGGTTATAATAACTATTATAACATTATACGTTTTATGACACGTAGATATCAAAAATGTAATGTCCGTCCGCCGTCACCCGCTGAGCCGTTTTGGACAGTAGGTAGGCATCAAATTTTGACAAAATACACGGTTTACCATCTAGTTGTGTTCTCAAGGTTTTCAGCCCGATCGCTCAAACCCGTGGGGCGATAAAGGGGCTACTAGAGGGGTTTTTGATAGTTTTCGGCTGTGATCTTGAGTGGGGTGTCGTTTTCGAAGAATTTTTGGATGTAGAATTCATTTTTTGTGGCCCCGGAACGATCGGATTTCACCGTGAGGTCTGTTCATGGGGCTTTTGAAGGATGCCAGGAAGTCGAATGAGGTGTCGTTTTCCGAGTATTTTTGGACTTTTATTCCATTTTCTGGTGTCCACAAGTGTGTCTTGTTCTTACCTTATAAGAAAAACTTTTGAATAGCTACGTATTTCAATTGAAAATTCTTTGACTATGTACTTAATGAAATCGGTGCTCCCTCGGGGGTTAACTCGGTAACTCGGGTGGTGAAAGTGGCCCTTATCGATAGAATCAATATTTGGATAAGGGGTGGTGAAAGTGGCCCTTATCGACATAGAATCAATATTTGGATAATTTATATCAAAGAATAAACGCTTGTGTAAAATTCTCCAAATCTCCGCCGCGGAACATCCGCCGCTCAGGTCTCTCTCCGAGACCTGTTCTAACCGCTGCTTCTGGGGTTCCAGTCTCGGTCCTCACCAAGAAAAAAAAAAACAAAAAAACTCCCCGATAAAGTATACACCCAGGATAGCAACATATATTTTTATGGGGCCGAACGTTGCAACCGAACGTATCGATAGGAATTTTGACTTGTTTCTCGGCCTTCTTGAGGCCGTCGAACTCGTTCCAGGCGTCCCAGTCATCCGCCTAGGTGTCTTCCAAAACACCAATCCAGGGTATCGGGTTTTTGTAGCTCAGCCGAGGACATTCTGAAAACAAAGCAGGATAGAGATGTCGGTTTTACTCTTGTTAACTTCCAATATATTCTACCGTTCTCACCGAAAACGCCTCCTTTGACGGGTTTGGACCTGCTCTTCGCAACAGTCATCCACGTAGCGACCATGTCTTTTGAAAACTGCCGCAGTTCTTCTTTGTCCTGTTTGATCTTCTTCTGAGCCTCCCGTTCTTTCCTTTTGGCAGCTGGATCAAGATAGCGAATATCAGTTGGCAGCACTAAATGGTGAAGTGTGGTGATGATTTTTTTCATGAATGAAAATGAAGTTTTTCATTTTCATTTTATTTATTACGGGCTAGCCCAGTTTACAATTCTACACAATAAGTCATTCTAACGAGAGGCATGATTAATGTACAAAAATTAAGATATCAGAAATCCAATTAAATTGGATTGTAAAATTTAATGATCTTTAATTTTACAATAAGATTAAATGAGTAATAAGGGCAAATAACAAAGTCTGGGGCTGATGTTAGAAAAGGTTGGCACTGCGTGGAAATGGTCTATAAACCAACCGTTATAATATATTATAATATTATATAATATATAATATAAGCATGTACATACGGAGCCTGTTGGCCGCTCCTGCCAATAGAAAAAAGGAGCGGCCAACAGGTTCTGACGATAAATATACCTACCTTATAATATATAATATATTATAATATTATATAATATATAATATAATTATAATAATAATAATAATAATAATAATAATATATTATATATTATAATAATAATTATGATGGTCGGTTTCTCGCTTAAGTAGTTGGTGGAGAAAAACGGGCCGTAAAATAATAAGGACGAACGGGACCCAATGCGAGGACTAAGCAGGCCGATCTTCGACAGGATAGACGGGCAATCAATCTGGTTTTTTAGTATCTTAAACAGCAAGACAATATCGGCGCAGCTACGACGTCTTTCCTGGGTGTCGAGGTGGCATCTTGCGCGAAGAGACTCGTAGTCGAAGTCATATTATGCCCAACGTGAATGCGATGTAGCGCAGAAACTCATTTTGCACCCGCTCCAGCCAGTGCTTATGGATTCCATTGGAAGGAGACTAGATGGTAGAAAATACTCAAACATCGGCAGAACGAGAGCCTTGTAAAGGGTTACTAACGCTGTGGTACCCGAAAATTGTTTCTTTTCAGAAAACCGAGAGCGCGCATGGCAAGACCCGCTAGTGCTTCAATATGGCCTGCTTAGTTCAGTTGCTCGTCGCATTGCACCCCTAGGTCAACCAGCTCGCAGGATCTACGCAGCGGGGCTCCACCGAGAGAGTAATCAAAGATGAGTGGTGTGGTTTTGCGGTGGTATATCATTATAAAGCTTTTTTTTTTAGGATTCAGAAAGAGGTGATTAAATCACCTCTTTCATTAAATTTTAATGAACACCAATCCTCTAGGTGGGCTATAGCATCCTGTAGCAACTCCCAATCTGACAAAGGCTCAACGTGAACTAAAAATTTGAAATCGTCAGCAAAGGGCAAGTAACGTACTGTGGGATCAAACATCTTTACCACACTATTGATAATGTGCAAAGAGAACCAAGGTGGCTACCCTGTGGGATTCCCGAGGAAGCAATGAAAGGAGAGAGAGCTGTCTTTACATGGACAATGAGCTGGCGATCGGTCCGATACCTTCTCATCCATTCCAAGCGGGGACCATGAATGCCCAAGGAGTGTAGCAGTGTCAACAGATGAAGGTGTGACAATTTATCGAGTGCTTTGGCATAATCAACCGCAATAAAGTCCGCCTGAGGATGCTTTTTTTCTAGGTAAAAATGACCAACCAAAAAAAGGAGCAAAAGTGGCGGTTTAGGGGCTACAAAAAGTTAAGTTCACCTCCCATTATGGTGCAAATTCTTCACATCTGGACCCAATAGAAGCGCTCAAAACCATTTCCTGCTTTCCGCCAGTTATTTCCGTTTCCCCCCCATTTTACTGGACTCAAGGAAATGGACTTATCCCCTCAATACGCGCTTGTATTTTGAAGAAAAACAAGAAGGAAGACGCGCATTTGCATGCTCGATAAATTCAAATTCTGTTGGTCCCAGAGAGGTGAAAATACATAAATGCTACCAAAAAGTTTCTTTACAGGAAAAAAAGAAGAAAAAATGCAAATATGCTCGAATCCTAACAATACCGTTAAGTCTTACCGTCAGCTAACAGTTGCTTGTTGAGCAACCACTGAGACCTGTTTTCTTCCTCGAACTTTTTCTGTTTCAGCTCTTTTTCTTCTTTTTCCCTCTCCTTCTTTTCTTGTTCTTTCTTGGCCTTTTCTCTTCTTTTGGCTTCCTGCAATTCAAAAATATTGTATCCGGTTGTGGAGACTGCTCGCTCCTGGGTTGTCTCATACCTGCTTGGCTTTGGTATTCTTCCAAGCCTCGTAGGCCTCATCGTTGATCCTCTTCCGTTCCTCTTTGGGCAGAGACTGGTGAGCGGGCAAACTCTTGATGCTGATCCCTGACGTGACCGAAGACGCTGGACTCAGCTGTAGTTGTTGTCCTTGCCAGGACTTGCTGTCATCAGCAGATGTGGACTGATGCTGAGGCAACATCAAAATGGGCAACTCCTCGTTGTGAAATCACTTATTGACTAAATCTACCGTTGCTTACCAGTGAATTACGATTGGAGCGCTTCCTGGGGAGATTCGACGAGCTGTTCAACATAACCCGAAAAAATGCCGGCGACGGTTGAATTTTCTCACGAATCGAATTATCAAAGGTAGTTGGAATTTCTCTCAAGTTGATTTCACAAACTCGAACTGTCAAAAGATGATTCAAATTCAATCTGAGTGTAATCCATAAATGAGCCATTTTAATGGCAGTGATTCTCACTGTTGACCGTTTGGTTAGGGACACTAGAACTCCTCTCTCAACTAAGTCCTCTATAATAGGCCAGTCAGAATCGACACCAAAAATCGCTAAATTCTCAAAATGCGATGTGTGTAGTTCTGATTTGTTAGTACCTATGTTGTTCGGACCCAAGTTTGGAATTTGCGTAGCTCACCAAACCCCGCGAAATGTTAGGACTCTTTGCAGTTGTCGCTGAATATTTTCTAAACTATGAATTTTTCGCTGATTGACTCCATCTACACTTTTGAAGATAACTAAATTTGCGACAATTTGGAACTAACCGGACCTGTGTAGGTAAATTTTTGAAACCAAAAAATGGAAAGGTGCGCTCATCTCCTCGACTTTTTGTGTGTGTGTGTGTGTGTATCACAGCATCACGCCCGAGCGGCTGAACAGATTTTCATGAGGGTGTTCTCATTGTGATCAGCGAGTTCTAGGCGAGTTCACCAACAGGTTTGCTCCACCGAAGTGATCACATTTCGCAGTAACAGCTGCTACAGCGGGCGCTGCGGCAACTAATCTGAAAACTACTTTGATCACCTAATGTAAAATTTCATGGTCTACAACTTTCATTCTATGCATTTTTTGGCTAGGACTAACCATTTCAAAGTTATAACTGCTGAAATAGCACTTTGAAAATGTTGGGGGGAATCGCCAATTTCGCTCTGAATTTGGCGAGTTATTTTACGGGCTTTTCCTGAGGTCTCCAGGAAAATTCTAATATCGATTCTGAAAGGAAATTTATTCAGCTTTTGCGTGGGGAGGGGGGGGGGGCGAAATTTCGATCGAAGAAATAGTCTCGGAGGGAACCGCGGTTTTCAGAACATTTTCTGCCACGCGTGGTCGTTGATGGTCAAATTTCTGGTTTCCGCCCTTTCCGACGAATACTAATGGCACTTTTTTGTCTCAATAGAAACGCAATGTACCGTCCCTTATATAAAATTGAATCAGTTTTCACCAGAAAAAAGAGAATGGAGGAAAAAGAGAGGTTTTTTTTTGGCCACCCTCAAAATTCCACTAGGAAATTTTGTGAGCGAAATGTGGATTAACGTCTCTAACTGACAATTTTGTTTTTAAACAAACCCCCAAGTTTCCTTTTGATCCGAATATTTGCAAGGTCCAACCCACCTGGTGACTGCATTATTATGCGAATCGCCTCTGCGTTAATTTTCACTCAAAACTGGCTTCTGCCGTGTCTGCCCATCAAAAGCGGCTTCCGCTCACTAAAAACTGGCGTTAAATTCCTGGAAGCTGAATTCGATTCCGAACGACCCGAAATACTGTGACCTACGGAGTGTTAAGCATGGTACATGTATTATTGATGTGCCTGGTAGGTACATCAATAATTATTGATTATAATCAATGTTGGCCGATTCGGGAGTCATTTCTTATCGGGATTGGGATTCATCAGTCTTCAGGGAGTCCTGTCTTTATCAATTTTTACTCATGTCATTCCTCATTATGCAGCCCCTGTGCCTCCATAATATCACCATATTCTTCTCACATACACAATCTATGACCCGAGTTTGATCAGCCTCTACCAGATATCTCCCGCTTTCTGATGTGAACTCATCAACACAATGGCCTGCCATGCCTTCTAAACGTCTCCTCACTTTAACTCACTTGTACGTTTCCTTTCGGAGCTCAATGTCTTCAAGCTTCATCCAGTCAGGAGTTCTTGATTCTGGATTCAGCGGGCGCTTCCAAAGCTGTATGTCAAGCTCTAAAGTTGATATCAGTTCCTATACCCGAACAGTTTTGTTTAGCTCCCCCTAAAAAAGTCGTAAAAGTCCTATCGTACGGCATTCATGTCTATTTTCTATATCTAGATACACAATCCTAAACATCACGTCAGGTGATTGAAAAAAATAATTCGAAAAAATATGACTCGGTATGGAGAAAATTATGGAAGTTGATTTTGTTGGTGATGGTATGAGTGGTTTCGAAGGGGTCATTTTGGTGTTGTTGTTGCAGAAATTGACGTATTGTGTTGGTTTCATGGCGGCGCAAGATCAGCTGCCTTCGAACCGTCCGCTTAAGTGCGATGTGTGTAACGTCTGGTGTTCGGGGAACATTTCCTACCAGAACCACCTAGAGGGTCGCCCTCACTACGTTGCCCTACAGAAAAGAAAAGGAGTGGAGTTCGGGGGTCCGGTAGGATGCGGGAACGGCAACGGGAACTGTACGGACGGACCTCCGTCGAAAAAGAAGAAGTCCAGCGGCGGAACGGTAATTGAACGTTGTTGGTGTTTACTTTGGAATGACAGACACAACTAAGATTGTGGGTTTCAGGGAGTGGTCCGCTGTGATGTGTGCAACTTGGAAGTGACCGAAGACGCTTACGAACATCACTTAAAAGGCGTCAGACATTCGAAGAAGGTCAAAGAAAACGAAGTTGCCCCGGAAGTGTCAAGCCTGCCACATATCGTCGTCTCCGGAAATGGCTACAGGTTGATACTCGTTATTTAAAAAACGCTGCAAATTTTACACAAGGGTTTATTGTTCTTTGATATAGGTTACTTGTGCGAAAATTAAGTCTGTGCCGTTAATTTTTTTTCTGTGCCGCTAATTTTTTTAAAAGCAATTTTTTTTTTATTCGGAAAATATTTGACCTTCTGGGATCCTTCAAAAATCCCATTTGTAGCCCCATGAAAGCCCCACAGATTCCCACGGTGAAATCGGATCGTTCCGGGACCCAAAAAAAAAGGATTTTACGTCCAAAAATACTTCGAAAACGACACTTAACCCGATCCCTTAGCCAAAACCCTTCAAAATTCCCCTCCCGTAGCCCCATTTGACCCCCATAGCGCCCCACGGGTTTGGTCGATCGAGCTGAAAATCTTGCTGGCACAACTAGATGGTAAACCAAGACTTGGTTATATTTTAGAATATTTTTTTAAATCTGAATTTTTGATAAAATAACTTACTTAGTATTTTATCAAAAATTCAGATTTAAAAAAATATTCCTACTGCCCAAAACGGCTCGGACGGCGGACGGACATTTCGGTTGTGGAATCTAGACCTCTTGAAACGGATAATGTCTAATTTTGAGGCTTTCATGGGGCCACAAATGTTTTTGTTTTTTTAATTTTTTTCATTGACAGAATTAAATTTCTGCACAAGTAACCTATATCAAAGAATAATAAACCCTTGTGTAAAATTTGCAGCGTTTTTTCAATGATTTAATGAGGCTTCACTAATATTATTCCTCTAGTATTAATGACGTTGAACCTTAACTAATATCATTCTTCAATTTCGTTTCCCCATACACCAACCAGTACCTGCATTTTCTTCAAGGAAAATTATTCATTATCGTAACGTGAGTAGAAGTGGTCTGAGGCCAGAAGCGGTACTGTGGGGGTTTGGCTGGCTTTAGCCAGCAGGGGGTGGCCCCCCAAGTGTGAACATGTGATCAGAGTTTTGATCCGATTTTCAGTGATATTTTGAGGCCTTCTGTAGATTTAAACAATGTAATAGCCTTCCTTATTTTATTGCTTACCTACTGTTTAAGTACGATAAGCTTGTGACACACATAACCACCGAGGCTAGTTGTATAGATTGAAGCTGCTGTGTGAGTGACCCTTTCGTCGTCGTTTTTTTTTCCCCCCACAGATGCGAGGTGTGCAATGTCGAAATGTCCGGCAAAGTCGTCGTACTCTCCCACGTCGCCGGCTCCAAACACAAAAAGCGCCTCACCAACCCGGCCACGCCACAGAACAAGTCGCTGGACAAACCTCCGAACGAACAGTTCGAATGCCAAGTTTGTCGTATCTTCGTCAACTCGCCGCTCGTCCTCAAACAACACGAAGGTTCCGCCAAGCACCAACACAAAGCCGAATTGCTCGCCAAGCAGGCAGCCCAAGCAGCGGAGCTCGAAGCGGCTCGGAAGGAAGCCAACGTTGGACAACCTTATGACGCTTGGGATCCAAACAACCCGTAAACCTTTTTTCACGACTCGTAAACGAGAGGACGTTTAAAATGTGATTGAAAAATACTTACTGAGAAACATTAAATCTTAAAATTTGCCATAACATTTATGGCAAAAACTGTCGTAGAGTGGGGATCTATGGTGATGGAGCTCCCTTTGTCTCGTAGTTTAATGAAAACGCTTTCGCTTTTCAAACCTCACCCGACCCAGGTTATATTGCGAATCGCAATTTGCGATGCATATTATGGTAAATGGGTGGTTCCACTAAAAGTGGCATTTTCCAGTCCCCAGCCATTTTACAGGTTTCAAAACCATGGATAAACACTTTTTTTTTATTGCCTTGTTTAGAGCTTATTTTAAATTAGAAATTTTGACACGATTCTCGGTTTACCATATAGTTGTGCCTGCAAGGTTTTCAACCCAATCGCCCCAACCCATGGGGCGCTATTTCGCGGCTTTCAGCTATAGGTTCGGGTTAGGTGTCGTTTTCGAAGCATTTTTGGACGTAGAATTTCGAGGTCCCACACCCGTCCAAACAATGCACAGAAGAAAAAAAAAGTATTTTTATTTTTCAAAAATACCTATGTTCATAATTTTTTTCTGAGAATTTTATTGCTCCAAGTAAATAACTTATTAACAATTTTGATTTGATACTAGGTGATACATGTTAAAACTTAGGTACAGCACTTAGTTTTTGTTTTCTATGATAATATACCAATACTGCTTCACAAGTAAGCAAGATCCAGTCACTGGATCCAAACCACTGTGGTTTGGTTCTCTTAGAAATTCTTCGGACGATATCACTTGTGTCTAGGAGACGGACAGCTTCCTCGTTGACGTTAGATCTTAGCCGTTGGAGATGATGAACGGCCTGCCGCATGATGGTTTCCTTGACTGTTTCGATTTGAAGCTCGATGTTCATAATGAAACAGAATTAATTTTGTTTTATTATTCTAGGAATAATACACCTATGTTTTCGCGACAGAGGTCGACGACTCCGATCGGCCTCAAAAATTGACATTATCCGTTTCAAGAGGTCTAGATTCCAAAACCGAAATGTCCTTCCGCCGTCCGGGCCGTTTTGGGCAGCAGGAATTTTTTTGAAATCTGAAATTTTGACAAAACGACTCGGTTTACCATCTACTTGTGCCCGCAAGGTTTTCAGCCCAATCGCCCAAACCCGTGGGGCGCCATGGGGCTACGGGAGAGGTTTTTTGAAGGGTTTTGGCTATGGGATCGAGTTAAGTGCCGTTTGCGAAGTATTTTTGGACGTAGAATCCATTTTTTGGGGTCCCGGAACGATCCGATTTCACTGTTGCGATCTATAGGGCTTTCATAGGGCTACAAATGGGATTTTTGAAGGATCCCAGGAGGCCAAATATTTTTCAAGTAAAAAACGAAAACTTTGAAAAAAAATTTGGTTTTCTAAAATTGTTTTCATTGACAGAATTAAATTTATGCACAAGTAACCTGTATCAAAGAATAATAAACCCTAGTGTAAAATTTGCAGCGTTTTTACACAATGGGCTAGAGAACCTCATGTCGACTAATAATTTGAAGAACTTCATAATTTTAAGCAATAGCAGTGAATTTTGGCCTCCTACGGTGTAATTTAAATTTCCAGGGCACTCGAAAATTTCAACTTTGAATCTGGTGGAAAGATTCGGTGCACCAGGACGGGCTCTCTCATTGGCTGTTGAACTGAAAGACAGACGAAGTAGCTCGTATTGGGGCATACAATCTTCCCTCCAGATTCAAAGTTGAAATTTTCAAAAGTGCCCTGGAAATTTGTATTACATCGTAGGAGCTCAAAACTAATTATTATTGGAGAGGGATTTACACTCTCCAATTTACACCGACCGACTCACAGCACAACAAAGTACTAATTATTATGTAGTAATTATTGCTTCAAATTATGAATTTCTTTCAGAAAAAAATACTAGTCGACATGAAACCTGACATGGTTCCTGATCCCATAATGGGATATAGGTTTTCAATATTTTTCAAGTAAAAAAAACAAACAAAAATTTGAAAAAAAAAAAATCCAAAAAAGTATTTTTGAAATACAAAAATAAAAAAATAAAAAATTTTTTTTTGACAGAATTAAATTTCTGCACAAGTAACCTATATCAAAGAATAATAAACCTTTGTGTAAAATTTGCAGCGTTTTTATATTACTTTCGGTTTTTGCAGATTAAACTTTTACAGGAATTTTAACGCTTTATGGTGTTTTCTTTCCTTCCAGTAGGTACTGGTCATTCATCTGGACACACCTAAATTTTGATGGGCCCTTATGCCAAAACAAGAAGTGGAAGTTGTGCGCGTTTCGTCAGACTGTGTTTTGCACCTTACTCTTGGGAGAAAATCGTTTAAATAAATTAATTAGGTATACTTTCTTTTTTTCATGTTCTGGAAAATGCCACTTTTTCTAGAAAAACCCCAATGTATATATATATTTTTATTTTATTTTATTAGAATGTACCTATCAATTAAACTGGTCAACAACAAAAAATTCGTCTTTTAGGTCCTTTGCTAAAAACTACCTAACTCTGAGTTTTTTGAGATGCTGAATCCGTAAAAACTATGGCCGTTAACATTTTTATTCCAACGAAGCCTTGTAGGTAGATTGTTTCTGCGTCGAATGAGGCCAACCGCGATTCTGTACCTTCCATATTAAGGAAGCTATGATTTTTCAAAGTTCGAAGTAAATGGGTCCTAGACCATGGACTCGTGGAGTCGGCAATGCAACTTGATCGCGACAAAACGTTTTTCCGAGGAATATATTAAAATTGAGTGAGTAAAAGTGGTCTGAGGCCAGGTAGGATACGGTTGGAGGTTGGCTGGCTTTAGCCAGCAGGGGATGGCCCCATAGTCTACTATATTTGAGCTCCAGCCCGAGGAGAACGGGGAGGAGGAGAATCATCCAAGGTACTTCTACAAGTCGGAAAAATCTGAAATTTGTCTTGTAAAAGTCTGAAAACACCAAAACGTTGCTCCATGTGGCGTATCTAAGCTCCGAACGTTGCCCAAAGTAGGGTAAAAATAGATTTACCTTCCAAATGAATCCATCACTCCGCGTTACCCGAGCAGTATGGGAGCGAGAGTTTTCGTGGAGAAGACACACTCCTTTTGTCAACATTTGCCGCCTTTTGTTTTGTATGGCCTTAATTTTTTAAGAGTTTCAAGAATAATAAACAAAAATTTAATATTGGAACCTACTGGGAAAGCTCATGAGTAGCAGATGAAGCCCATTATAGCTCAGCATGGCAGTGTCTTCGAAAGCACTCGCATCCGAGATTTCACTTCATAGCTGTTTTGTTGTGATGCCAATAATGAGCTCCTTCAATGATATAAAATGTAATAAAATTTCCTGGAAAGGTCCTGCTTCAAAAGTTACGAAAATGGATCAACATCGCAGAAAACGCGTCTCTATCATTTATAGGGCCTTTGGAAAAATATAATATTTGAATTCCGAGGCCTGGAGGAAGTACCTGACTTGGACTATTGATCATCTTTTGATTGCCCGAGTAATCTCCCTCTCTCTCGCATTTATGCAAGTTAGCCAACTTTGCTATGCAAAAAGCCGACGCCGAAAGTCAAAAATCGGGGTAATCATCAGAGAAGGTCATTCAAGATCGAGCATCGAGTTATCATCAAAGAAGTTTTTATTTAGATTCCGTTCAGATTTATTATTCAGCGCTCTGGTGGTTCTGTGCCCAACTACTTGGTGACGTCTCGTACCCTCCGCTTTCATTTCAAAATCTCCAGCATTTCTAAAACAGTTCTGCACGTAATTATACAGGTTTTCGAACTAAAAAATGTGTTGGGCGAGTTTAAAGGGTGCTGAATCCGAATGTTTGTTAGAAACTATGAATTCCGGCCTTTTCAAGGACCCATTTCATTAGATGTTCTACGTTCAAATGGAGAAGAGTAGTTCTGTAACAGGTTCAGTTCATCTGATCTCCAATATTGATGATCATTCGATTATCTAAATAATCATCGACAAGTTGTTCGGCGTCCAACGACCTAATTTCCTACGAACCGCTCAATCACCCTATATATATATATATATTATTGTAAGGAAACTAATCATTATTGAAAAGCGAGTAAAAGAAGTCGGGGGTTGGCTGATTTTAATCAGCATGGGGAGGCCCCCCAAGTCGTACATGAATGTGAGCTATCAGCGTTACCCAGAGGACACCGCGAGGAGGTTGCTCACGTTGTCCCCCAATATCAGTGGCATGAGCCACCTCGTCAAACAAAAAAAGAAAATGGGGGGGTGTACTCATGAGTCCGAAATAACGTAAACTTGAATACAGGCGAATGACAAGAAGTCGGTTCCTCAACTGTTTCCGAACGTATACCTACCGGTATGTTTCAGTCCCAACCAACCCAAATACCAACCAATAGTTCCATGGAGGCGCCCGCCTAACACTCGTCCCTCCTCAAAAGAAGAGAGACCCCAAACTCCTTGAGCCTCCTATGCCTCCACCAGTTGAACACTTAACCAACCCAACTATCGATGGACTGAGAACAACTTCGTCCAGTTCTTTGATCTCCAGTTCTCTTGAGTGGGTTTCGTATGAAATATAATGCTCTTTCACTTTGATAGTGTGAATTTTACCGTAGGACGCATAGTTTTGGCGTCGGATTCTGACTGTCAGAAGCAAAAAACTGAAAACTGCAAAAATGTTAGTTTTTTTTTGCGCTTCTCAAACATCCAGCCCCCCCCTCCAAGGAAGATTTCATGTCACGAAAGTAGCTTCAAAACAGTAGTAGGGAGTGCTATAATTTGGTATGTAAGACTCCTTACCTAGTAATAAAATTTAGCTCTGTTCGTTATAGGTTTTAAATAGTGTAATAACGATTGAAGAGCTGAAACCTGTTTCCAGATGTATAAATTTTAGACGATAGCTTTAAGTAAAGACAGGTGTTTTTTTTTTTTTTTTTTTTTTTTATAACCTCATCCTGAAATTAATAAACAGCTATGTATAAAATTGTTATCAATATACTTAACTTTAACTATTATAGCAGAGGATGTGTATTCTTCCAAACCTGTGCCCACCACGGATGCATAAACAGTACTCAACGGGCGATGCTTTTTCGCCCTCACGCTAACGTCACTTCGGTTTTCTTCGTCTGTTATGGTAAAATGATGCTTCCGATGATGTCTGGCGTTATTAACTAAGTTTCTGTAAAGTTAGTAAATTCAGATTGGTGGATTTGGACGATCATCCTACCGAGTTGTGTAGAAATTGAAGGAAACCCTGTCGAGGTAAGTGCAGTATGAACGCGGTGCTCAATCAGGTTTTGTGTTCGGTCGCTAATTGAAAGGGAAGTATAATAATATTATAGTAGTATATTATACGGAGCCACAGACATAAATAACAAAATATATTATATTATATTTATGTCTGTGGCTCCGTGCACTAGCAGTTCTTGGATTTTCTCGCCGTCCGCAGTCACAGCTCAGTTGGGTGACCCCAGGGGGTGTTGGGGATTGCTCTGGTTCCCAAATTCACCCGTACTTCCTTGAGCTTGAGGCCCTCCTCAAAAGTAGCATTGAGGAAGTAGGAAAGACTAACGTTATTCCTCGGATGGCAGTGGTGGTAATAATTCGGCGTGTGTTGGCCTTGTATGGCTGGCTCAGTAGATCAGTGGCCTCCAACTTAAGGCCCGCGGGCCGAATCCGGCCCGCTCAGCATTTTCACATTTCGACTTCCTCAACAGTAATTTTCTTCAAAATGTATCACTATTAGTGGTTCACTACTGCTTTCCAGCGAATGGGAGGTTGGGCGGTTGAGGAGGGGATTACTGTGAATCACATGAGCAAACTCAGAATTTTAAACCCCCATAATGCTGAATAGCTTGAACTTGAAACTTCATGGAACGAACAGCCTGATTTCTGATTTGTACTCCCATATCAAAGCTTTTAAAATGAAACTACTTACATCTTTTAAAACGTAAAGTGACAAATTTTGAGGCAGATCAGAATTTTCGACCCCCATCGCTATTTTATGATAAAAACGTGACATAAAAAAAAAAAAAATAAATAAATAAAAAATAATAAAAGTAAAATAAAATGTCATAGGTTTTGATGTGCAGCACTTCCCAGGCATGGTGACGACAATCATGGCATAGACCTGCTAACAGTCTTCTCTCATTGCAGGCAAATCAACAATCCTTAATCTAACTTTCGGTTCAAAGATGGACACCCCCAAAGCCACACCGGACACCCTCTCCTACACACCAATCGCCGACTTGCAAGTTAAAACCGAAGCGAACATTCTGGCTGTCGTCGTCGCCAGCCCCTGGCCCATCGGGAGGAACCTGTGGAAGACCCGGTTGGCCGACACCACTGGCGAAATCAACCTGTCGTCAAGAGGGGCGAAATTCGAGTTTGAATTGTCCGACGTCGTCGCCATCAAGGAGGTTGTAGTCAACCAGAACGATGGACGCGGCAAGAACTGGCTATCGATGAAGAAAACGTCCAAGGTTCTCATCAACCCGCCGGACGAAGGAGTAGCAAAACTCAAAGAATGGCATCAAACCCAGGGTGACCAATTCAACGTCATAAGCTTTGAATTCTATTTTTACACCGCCACTCATCCTCTTTTTTTTTTGTTTACAGTTACCGAAAGAATGAACCAGCGTGCTACGGAAGGCTTCTCCCCTCTGGCGGAGTTGTCTGGTAAAGAAAAAGTGCACATTCTAGCTATCTGCGCTCGGCAACCCTGGCTGGTCGGTAGAGCGATGTGGAAAACCCTGTTGAGGGACCGTTCGGGGCACGTCATTGCCATGAAGCGCAACTTTGAGTTTGGTTTTGGGTTGAACGACGCCATCGCTGGGTACTCGATGTTTGTGGGCAACTTCAAAGGGGAACCCGAGCTGGAGATGCGGCATTTTTCCGAAGTTGTCGTCAACCCGTCTGAAGGGGCAGAATTGAAAGAGTGGTACCAAAACCAAGGTAAGAGCCCGACCCGAGTCCCCCGCCTGTCCCGAATCGTCTCATTCACCCCAAACGTTATCAGTTTTGCAGATTGAAGACCAAACTGTCACCCCGGTGGCGGACGTAAAGAAGAACACAACCGTCAACGTCCTGGCCATCTGCACGAGCGACCCAATGGAACGCCGGCCCTATATCGGCGCCGACCGGTCGACTTGCTGGCAGGCGACGCTAAGAGACGCCTCAGGCTCGATAAACGTCATGAAAGACGATTCCACATTCAATTTTGGATTGAACGACGTCATCGAAGCCCGCCGAGTGTTCGTCCGGGAGTTCCTTCTAGGCATTGAACTAGTTATAGACAGCGATTCAAAAATTACAGTCAACCCTGAAACGGAAGAAGCGACAAAGCTCAAAGAATGGTATCAAACTCAAGGTAATTGTTGCGCATACATTAAAAATTAAAATGTAATTATAAAATTGTATTTGCCTTAAAAGGCAATTTAGCATGAAAACGCAGCTTCTCTGTTATAGCGCACGCGTCCTCCAATGTTTTTCAAAGATAACATTTCGAGGAGTGGCTGCGTTTAGAAAATGGACCAGTCCTGTGGACCAGGGTGCTCCAAGGGCCTGTCTAGATGCTGAGTCCTAGGAACGGTCCAAACACCAGATAACAGTCTATGAACTGCTATGAACAGTCCATGGACCTGCCCAGATGCTGCGTCCTAGTAACAGTCTAAACACTTGACATCAGTCCCTACGTACTACTCCAAGGACCTGACGAGGTGTACGGGCTACCGCGAAATTCTGACGCTGCGCCTCCATGCCAAATTGCATCATAAACGCTCCCCCACAATAACCAGCCACACAAGACTGACTCCACTTTTTTTTTTTTCTTCAGGAACCCGAGGAGGCGTCACGCTGAACGCTGACACGGACATGAAATTGGTCGAAGCTGCTCAGCACCAGCTGCGTTCGAGTTTTCAAATCAAATGCGCCCTTTGCAATGTTTGGTGCTCCGGCCAAGTGGCGTATGAGAACCATTTGAATGGCAAGTCCCATCTTAACACGGTGATGGCTGGAGGAGGGTTGACCGCAAAACAGGAGAACGGGACGAGCGACGGAGGACCTTTGCCGAAAAAGATCAAAATTGAGGAGGTGAGTTGGTGATTGAGGGTGTTGTCAGAGGAGAGCTGCGATAAAAGCAGTGAAGGGAGGGAGGAAAACCTTTACTTTTTTTTTCAGACTGACATCAAATGCGCTATCTGCAATGTATCCGTCGTTGGTGACTACAACTACGAAACCCACATGCAAGGATCTCGTCATTTGAAGAAGCTTGAGGAAGCCGAGCTGGCTTTGTTCGCTAAGACCCTTCCACATATCCAGGTCCTCATTGGAAATCCACCCGGGAAGGAGTACAGGTTAGTAAAGTGTTGACGTAGTAGATTTCTCGATGCGGATGATACAACGTGATGTTTTCCAGGTGTGAAGCGTGCAACGCCTTCTTGAGTAGCCACAAAGCGGTAATTCTGAGTCACATCAATGGGGCCAAACACACCCGAGCCATCACAAAGTTCGTCGCCGCCCCGCAGCCACCTCCCGAACCCAAAACCGTCGCTCCGAAGAAGGACCTGATCGAATGTAAAACCTGCACAGTCGTCTGTAGCTCGCTGGCCGTCCTCGAGGAACACCGGAAGACGCTTGCGCATAATTCGAGGGTGCTTGCTTTACAAAATAAACTGACAGCCGCCGAACAACAGGCCACCGGTCAAGAAAACGCCGCTGCGCAATCCGTAAAACAGACCACAGAAGGCACTCAGGCAGCATCAGAATCCGCCTCAGGTGAACCCACCAGTCAACAACAAGCTGCTATCCAAAATTAAGACCTTACGGAGAAAAACAACCCCAGGACATCGACGAACCCTGCGTCAACCGCAGTGGTACCAACACCCTCCCACTTATTTTAATCAGCGCTCAGTGGTGCAATTTTCCCGATGTAGGTGGACAAACGTCTAGGAGGCACGTATCTTATAGGAAATTTTTCGCTGATCACGAATATAGTATATTCGTATGGTATTACCATCATAATATGATTACACCTACCCCTAACTTGTCTACACATTTAAAATAAGACAGTAGGGCGCAAATGCGCTGGTTTGGAAAAAATGGGTGTATTTTTATCACTTAGCGTTTCAGAGGAGAAGGCTTGTGACATACTCAGTTAGATAGATATAGGTCTGCCACAGAAACTTTGCGTCTGTGGCGCCCCCTAGGTGGCGGATCCGCCAACTAACGATCGAGTCTACCTTCCAATGTGAAACCTTGACTCGGAAATTGGAGCGGTGAGAAATGTGATGTTCGTGTAGTGGCTGCGCTGTTAACGTGTGCTCTCAATGCACGAATTTCAAGCTGCAGTAGGAGGGAAATCATGTCACTTTTGAGGGAAAAGTTATCGTACGCATGGGAATCTGCTTGATGATTAGAGATAGTTCTACGTTCTACGTTCTCCAGAAGAATGCGCCAAAGGGAAGCAAAGTTTCTCTGGCAGACCTATAGATAGTTAGCCACAGACACGGTCTGAATTAGTGGTATAGATTATGATAATATCATATTATTATCATATAATATCATATAGATTATGATCATAATATGATGAATCATCAATATTACGAGTCTCGTATTATGATGGTCCTTAAATCACTCCTTCACATTGTTTTCCGTAAAAAAAACAAAAAAAAAAACTACTTTTCAACTCGTTTTCCCAATAATTTGTTTTCAATTCCTTATCTCCAAGGTTGCAGCAGAAACCGAATTCTACCGAACTATTTTCCTGTAGTATTGAACGATCATCCTCGTTAAATTAAATGCACGCTCCGGCTCGAAAAGCTATTCAATTTTACATCAATAATTAGAAATTTCACAAAATTATTTTCGCTACCCTGTAGGCATAGAATGTAACCACCATGTCTCATAGAATTCGTTCTGCAGAACGTTTAAACCATTTGATGGGAAATCCATCATAGTTATGGAAGTTCAGGGCAGTGATTCTCAAAATTGACATTTGAGCCATGAAGTGACGTTTTTCCTTTGAAACTCAGCGAAAGAATCCAAATGTGCGTCATAGAAATTTTCGAGTCAAGGCTTTGTTTAAGAGATATTTGGTATTTTTCATATTAGAGATAGTTCGAAAAATACCATTTAAAATTGAAAAAAAAAAGGTTATCGCCAAAAAATTTGACGGGATTCGAAAGAAAACGTTTCTGGTCGCAATAGAGGCAAAATCTTTCTGGAGTTTGGGGCGCTTTTTATTGCGGCTATTCCAAAGATACAGATGTGTAAGTTTTGGCTAAAATTTGAGCTTAAAGAATTCTATACCACTTCACAGCGATGATCCTAAAATTCCGGAGGGTGACCTTTTTGTTCATTAAAAGGTACCTGACTAAGAAAAATTCCAACCAAAAATTTGAAAAGCCATGTTTGAGATGTAGGCAATTTCTTTGAGGGTTACTTTTTTTTCGACCGAATCCCCCGAAAAAATCGCTTACCTCATTCTCACGAATCTCACTAACTTTGGATCTTGCCTGAAACCTAGGGTCATTCGTTTAGAGCCATCTGGACAGGATAACTAAAATCCTGATTTGAAAGATTTACTTTCGTCCACCTAAATCGGGTAAATTGGCCACTGTGCGACGCCATTATCTTTACTCATTGACCTTATTCAGCTACCATTTCCCCTCTACCACTGACTTGGAGAGGCCAACTAGATTTCTGAGCAAATAGCTGCGAATTGGATGACGAGCAAAGGACAACAGTGGAACCAGTCTTGTATTTGTCTATTTAATACCTATTCATTTAAGAACTTCTTTTGTTATGGATTTCTTTTTGTATTGAAAACAAAGGTGTTTAGCAGTATCAAACAGTCGATATTTATTTGAGGTTACTGCCCACTTCACTCCTTCCTTTAGAAACAACCTGCTGCATTTCTGGAACCTAGGATGAACCGAAAGTGGAGACAGTAGGGTCTTCATGGGCTGCTTCGCTCTTCGAATCATCGTAAATTGGAAGACTTGTCGAGTGAGAGGTTCTACTTGTTGCAAACGTGGAAACACTGCGCCCCTAAAGGCCCTTCCATCCACTGGAGGGAGGGATCAAGTGGACTTGAAGCCATAAGGGCATCATGATTACAAGCGTTTTGATGACAGTAATATACTACAGCATATTATGAAATAATACATAATACATGACATACATTGTATGTCGCAGCCTTTTTAATCCGGTCAGTAGAGGCTGAAAAGAGGGGTCTACCCTACAAAATGTGTAGCATATTTTTTTATTTTTTCGTGTTAAGGCCCATAAAGCAGTTATGAATCCAAGTTTTCGTCATTCCCTCCCCATTGCTTAATCCCGCCATTTGGGAAAGAAAACTCCAAAAATGGGCACTTTTTTTATTCTCTGGCTTCTAGCTCCATCCCAGTGCATTTTTTGTGTGGATATTTAAGCTCTATATAAAAATGTAGACAACAAAATTTCCCTCAAATTTCATCTTTTTTTTTTTTTTTTCAAAAAAATCATTTGTAGTGACATGAATTTTTGAGTTTTTAGTTGTATTTAATTTTGTAAAAATGCTGCAAATTTTACACAAGGATTATTATTCTTTGATGTACGTTACTTGCTCGAAAATGTAATTCTGTCAATAAAAAAATTTTTTTGGAACAATTTTCTTTTTCGAAGATTTTTTGTTTTTTACTCGAAAAATATTAAATTTTGACCTCCTGGGATCCTTCAAAAATCCCATTTGTAGCCCCTTGAAGCCCTATAGATCCCCTCAGTGAAATCGGATCGTTGAGGGACGCCCAAAAATACTTCGAAAACGACACCTAACTCGATCCTATAGACTAAACCCTTCAAAAAACGCCTCACGTAGCCCCATAGCACCCCACGGGGCACAACTAGATGCTAAACCGAGTATTTCAGAAAAAAAAAAAAAAATCCACTGCCCAAAACGGCCCGGACGGCGTACGGACATTTCGGTTTGGAATCTAGACCTCTTGAAACGGATAATGTCAAATTTTGAGGCCGATCGGAGTCGTCGTGATTTCATATATTAAACCAAAATGGATCAATTTTTTTCGAAGTTCGCCGCGGACCCCCTAGTGAGGGTCGGTGGACCCCACGGGGACCAAAGTTTCGAAACCCCTGCTCAAAACATAGACATTCTACTCTGGACATGTAAATCCGTCTGAAGATGCTTCGACCTGTTTCGGCTCCCTCAAACCACGTTTCTCTGAAAACTAGTTTCTGCACCCTGGAAACCCGATTCTATTCCCAAACCCCCAAAATCTATTCTGCGTCCAAGGAACCTCTTTTTCTTATTTATTTATTCAAAAACGGGACAAGCCCAGTTACAAGAAAATAAATCACAGCGAACGCACCACAAACGGAATTAGAACAGGTAAGATGTAACGTAATATGTTTACGTTATTTAAATCAAGCCCTCCTCTTTCTTCCTCAAACAAGCCCCCCACCAGGAAAAGTGGGCCTGCTGAACCTTCTCACCACCTCCACTCGAACAGGAAAAAGGTAGATAAAAGTAACAACCCAATTTCAGCCAATAACATACTTTATTGTTTCCAATATCAGTATCTGGACGATCCTAATATTAGTGTTATTTCAGCTACACGCCTAATAATTTTTTATAATTTTCCTCGTTACACACCAATTACACTTTTACATGCCTCTTTGCTGGGATTAATTTCATTACGAATAAAACGTCAACTAAACACCACCTAAGATTAAAAGGGTTAACTTCCAGTATTGAAAGAGATTTTTCTTCAAAAAGGAGCACAAGAATTTTGGGGGAGAAAACACCTACGTGGACGATAGGAGAGATTCACAAAGGAATGTCAAACCGGAGGCCGAAGGAATGATAGGAGCACTTTTAGAGTGTGGACAGTTTTGAGAAAATGCTTTCAGGGGAATGAATTTAGCAGACGACACAGCGTGATCTGTTAATCTGAAGGGGTTCACTGGGAAATGGGTCAACGGGGTACAAACGACCGAAGCAGGTTACGATTAGAATGACATTGAGAAGAAATTCACCTACGACGGCTACAGGAATACAGTTAGGGGTTGATGGGAAAGGTTCACATACTGGTTGGGGACAATTCAAGAGTTGGAGTTCCTTCCGGCGCCAACGGTGGCGATGGAGAACCTTCGCGTCTCATTCATCCTTGGCGAGCCCGTCCGGGACGATTTTCTTGAGCTGGGACCTGAGAAAGAATATGCATTGCGGGAACTGGGCTGAACAGAATACGGAAAGGTATGACGGATACTGACCACTTGTCAAGCGGAGCAACATGGTGGACAGCAGTTTCGGGAAAGCCGTTGAACTGCGAGGCTGCCGCAAGCGTGTAAGCTCCCATCCCTTCGAAAACCAGCCAGTCGTCGACGCTTAGCATCGGGAGGAGACAGTCCTCGGACACCTGAGAACCGAAAAGAGGTTAGGTTGGCAATGACGCCTATTCAACGGCACTGGGGGCATAATATGGTAGGATAGTATCGTACCTGATCGAGTGAATCGCAAGTAGGGCCCCAAATGGAACTCTTGTACAACGGCCCGTCGTTACCCTGTGGAAATAGTGAATTAATGAATGGTATATTGTGGATGAGGTGGTTAGGGTGAGAAATGACTCCTCTGCTGAGTCATTTACTCTACTCAGCAGAGGAGTCATTTCTTACCCTAACCACCTCATTGGATTAGACCTCTGCACCGTCGGCAAACACCACACTGTATATTGTGGATTTGTTAAAGGGATATGGGAGGGGGGAGGCACACACCTTGAGGGGTATCGGAGTCACACTGGCATGATCATACAGCAAGCAGTTGAAAGAGCTGTAAACGCCATCGTTGATGTAATACATCGGCCTTTCACGGTCAATTCTCATTGAGTGCACCCTACAGGGGGGAAAAAAAACAACAAACAATTTAAGGTTGGATATAGTCAGTGACAAAATAACAGTGAAGATAATTTTACCATTTAGCCACAGACGCATAATTTGAGAAGATGACACACGGTAAACACACCCTCATGATTAATATTATTTAAAAAAGAAAAAGGCGACAGTAAGGCTGACTCAGGAATATGAAGGGGATCAACTCCTGGTGTGTGGTGGAGTCGGTGGTGAGGGGGGGGGGGGGGGGGGGGGGATCAACAGCTCACATTGGTGGGTGGTGGGGGCTGGGGGCTACTTATTCACGCCCAGGATAACTTCAAACCAAATAAAACACGTTCTGTGTTAAAAACAGTTACCTGGTGGCTAAGGTGTAGGCTGAAGCCACCATGAACCGTCCTGGTTCAGCGATGAAGCGGACTCCGGTGCTCGGGGGGAAGTGTTCGTCCAAGCTGGTCAAAACCGAAGTGGACATCTGAAAGAACGTTACGGTGAAGGATCAGCATGAAGGGGAGAATCAAGGAAGGAATCATTCCTCTCACTTACTTTCTCAAAGTCATCGCTGGTGAAACCTCCTCCGATATCGACGATGCTCAGGCGTATGCCATGTTCCAAGCACAAGTTGTAAAAAGTGCGGCAATTGCTGAAAAGCCGACGTCACATCAATTTAGTCACTTTTCACGAATGAGCTCGTTTCAGGTTTGTTCAGGGACTCACCTCAGGGCTCGAGAGTATGCTGAAGGATCGCGGTTGCCGGATCCGACGTGGAAGCTGACGCCGACGAGGTCGAGCCCGAGGGAGATGACGGTCCTCAGGAGATTGGCAGCTTCGGACAATCTGGCGCCGAACTTGAGCCCCATAGCCATGCACTGGGAGTCGTTGGAGTCGGCAACCAGACGGAGTACCAGCCTAACGAAAAAATAAATAAATGAATGGCGTCACTTGATTCTGCGGAGGAACGATGAAAGCAAACGGACTTCAACTGACTTGGCCGACGGGTTGATCTCTTTGATTTTGACCAGCTCTGGCCCGTTGTCGAATGTCATCAAGTCCACGCCGACTTTGGCCGCATACTTGATGTGAGTCTGCTGCTTGACCGGGTTGGCAAAAATGATGCGCTCCGATGGGACCCCAATGCTCAAAACGCGAGCGATTTCACCCTGAAAATGGAAATCAGCCTTTTTAGAAGAACCACCGATGCAAAAAGAAACACACACACGGGTGAACGGTTGAGTCACCTTGGAAGCGCAGTCAAAGTTGGCTCCAAGAGCTGCCAGAGTCTTCAACACGATGACTGAGTCATTGCACTTCACCGCTGCAACAAACTTTCCATGAGCCCAACAAGCAGTGCTGCCAACCCTTCAATAGTCCCACAATTTAACGATTATTTACCGTAATACGGCTTGATGTCCGGGAAGACTCGGCACCACGTCGCGTACTTGTCCATGAGGTCGCCGACGTCCATGACGAAGAAGGCGTCCTCCTGGCCCTGTGTACCACACACAACCATACATACATGTACTGTACATAGACATGTACAAGGGGGATACATGTATGTAGGTACGTCTTGAGAAATGTCGCTCGGGGTGTGCAAAATGAACAACAACAACAACTAGGTCGAAAAGGCCTCAACGATGATGATTCCCTTGATCCAAAAATCAAGGCCATTGAGAATTTAACCATTGCCTACGAAATTACGGGTTTCTTGTCACGTCTACCAACCTCCAAGAAGGAAAGATTGTATTAAACAAGAGGTCTGACCAAAAAGTTAGCTTGTCTCTAAAATCCCAACTTTATATGAGAGTACGCAAAATTTAAAGAAATGAATTGAAAAAAAGAAAAGAATTTGAAGCTTTTTCAAACTGTTGACCCCCATGTCGCAGAAATGGGTTATTATTAATCAGAGGATAAACCAAAAATTGATAACTTTCGATAAATTGTGACATTCTGATATTTTAGTTTGATTCAAACAAATTAAAATGTCGAGCGATATCAACGAATTTCTTTGTTACATTTACACAGTTTTACAACGTACCTATTGCGTTCTTCAGATAACCTTAAGATAACCTTTCAATGAAAATTAGGTCACTTACGTGGAAGGCGGCGATCTCTTCCAGCTCCTGGCGGGCGGTTTTGTCGTTCACGAGGGGAGCGACAGCGTCAAGGCTCAAGTTCTTCATGGTTATCGTTTTTGTTTCGGGCTAAGTCAACAAAGTAAACTGACGGACCACCGCTGAGGTTGAATTCAGAGATGGTGTTTAGTCCAGCAAACTGCAAAAAATACGACGAAAGTTGAAAAGAAGAAAAGGCGGAAACGGTGTTGCGACCGTCACCAGGCGTGCCAACTTACGAGGCAAGTTTGGGTGCTGGGGCGCTTCAAGTTGGCTAGTACTCGTCCCAAGGTGGATCAACGTTTAGCCCAAGTAACCAAGACACCACTCGAGACAGTGTACCCTGAAACAGACAGAGAAATTTCAGACGATGTGGAGCTCTCATACGATGGGCGTTGTTTGAAACTTGTGACGCCAGAGCTTTGAAACTGGCCCTTGCATTTGAAATTAGGAACAATCGAGGGCATGGAAGTCGAGTCAAACGTTGCCGTTGAAGCTAGCAGTGTGTGGTAGCAATGTCTCCCACATCTGAGGAAAAGGCTCATTGCTTGTTGGAGGTGCCAGTGTGAGGGTCACGCTCTACGCGGTCAAACAGGGTTGAGCGTGAACTGTCAGTGAGCCCACGCCTGCAATGATTTGCTGGCAGGGGACAGGAGCGTATTTCTTGGAATTGCAAGACCCGTATTGCTGCGGCTTGTGAGCTGCAAGGGAAGCATGTCCAGATGCATGGAACGGTAGCGGGTTGGTGTGGTAAGAGCCGAAGGCGTGGCAGGCTAATCAAAGGTAGCGCGCTTTGCAAGGAGTAAATGGGCCTTCAGCGCAGAGGATTTTCTCGTCATATACAAGATTTATGCTGTTAGGATATTCGACCTCGGAAGTCTTCTTCTTTCAAGGTGACTCGATCCCCAGTATTGGGCGTGGCTCATTGTGGGGAACCTGTTGAGCTTTGCCGCCTGTAGGATTCCTGAAGGACAACCCATGTTGCTGCAGCGAACGTTCTACTTGGACCTTTCGGTGCCCAGCTGCGCTGGGATTTACTGACCATACTTAACAGCCCATAGCAGGAGAAGGGGTGTGCCTCACCCCTACTGAACCGGATAACAAGGCGTCAAGGGGCGCTTTGACGCTGTAGGGACAAGCAAACCTACACCGACTGGCGCTGGCCAACGACCCAAGCGCTCAGCGAAGCTTCATGTTCTTGAACTAGGAATTTCCGAAGACATTAGCGACCTTCATAAGTAGAACAAAAACCAAACAATCTGCTTTATCACGCTTTCCTGATGGTGAATTTCGAATCGACTTACCAAAATTTTGCCAACTAGGCAACGACTCCCTCGTCGGAAAAGCTCACATGACAGGCTCGAGATTCGGAGAGAATGTGACGGAACAACGACAAAATTATAGAAACCCTGATAAGATTGTATTGTTGTCGTTCATTTTGAGAGCCTGTGTCAATGGATCACTGAGTACCAAGTGAGAAGTACTTTTCGAGGGCAATTTGATATCATGGCGCATAGCAGCGCTCGCAGGTCAAAATTTAGCAGTGCCGTTTTGGTGGCAGCTCAGAGCACGTCCTGCCAACGTGATCGGGATCTATCAGTGATTTCCAACAGTAACCATTTAGGGGTCAACATTGATCCTTTCGAAGAAAGCCGGCTGCGTAGGGGCCTTATCTGCGGGGAACGTTGACCGAGATAAGATACCACAATGACGGGTCCTTTTCTACCGATTTTCATGGGTTCAATTTGGAACATTAGCGACCGGATGAACCCCCTCAAGTGGTTAAACGAAGGCATCGATCTTCGGGGGAAAAACAACGCTGCAAATTTAAAGCAAGGGTTCATTATTCTTTGATATAAATTTCGTCCATTTTGTCATCAAGAAAGTATTTTTTTCTGTACAATGTTTGGACAGATGTGCGACCTCAAAAAATGGATTATGCGTCCTAAATTACTCGGCAACGACATCTTATTTGACCTCTTGAGATCCTTCAAAAATCCCATTTGTTCCCATGAAAGCCCCCATAGATCCCCACGGTGAAATCGGATCGTTCTGGGACTCAAGAATTTTAAAGACGTCATGCAAATGGAAAACGTTCGATGGCTTCAAGAAATACAATTACGGCGTCTGGATCATCGATATTGACGAAACTTGCTTGGCGAATTCAAAGTGCTCGTGTCCCAGTTTTTTCAAATTTTATTCCTGTCAACATGTTTTGGGCCTGCAAATTACGAAAAAATTGGTGCCTGTCCCACCAGAGGCCAAGCCGGTGCCATTGGGGCAGAAACTCAAGCGACGTCGCCCATCTAAGTCAAAAAAAGCCCTCTTGATTAATTAAGTCTGCAGTGCGGACAATTTCGACTTGAACCGTCCTCCGGTTAAAAGTTTTTATTTGACGTGCTATGAATTCTTTAACTGTAATAATATTACAGTTAAATAATAAATATACGTACTGAGTGGTACAGAGTTAGTATCACTCAAACGGCCAGACGATGATGTTTTCACATCGAAAGCGCTCGCCACCACCACCAAAACAGCCAGTGATGACGGACCCAACCAGAGATATGAAATCACATACTGGCGGACTCACTAATAACCCTTTACATTCAATACCAGTTGGATTGTTAGTTAGTTGGCAATCACAGTTAAAAAACGCTGCAGATTTTACAGAGGGGTTTATTATTCTTTGATATAGGTTACTAGTGAAAAAATTTAATTCTGTCAATAAGAAAAATTTTGGAAAAATTTTTTTTTTTGGGATTTTTTTCTAAAATTCTTCATTTTTTAGGTACTCGAAAAATATTTAACCTCCTTGGATCCTTCAAAAATCCCAGTTTTAGCCCCATGAAAGCCCTGAAGATCGCCACAGTCATTCCGGGACCCCCAAAAGGAAGACAGTTTGAAGCTTCCTCCATCAACCTAAGCTTCCATTTCAATAATGTCAAAAACTATAACTATTTTTATTTTTTTTTATATTTTATTTTATAGAATGCTAGTTTACGGCTCTTTGAAGCTTTACTATTTCAAGCATCTCCCAATAGAGGGCAGAAATCAAAGACAGTCGTACTTTCCCCTGGTCGCACTAACCCCGCGGTACCTACCTTAAATTTAAAGATCAAAAAAAGTCGAGTAGGTATTAGGGGAAATTTTATGACGAAAAACGATCGATATTTACGCTGTAACTATCAAAACTAACGATAGTCACAAATATCGATATTGACCCAGCACTATTGTCCAGTTTTTAGGGCGAGGTCAGCATCAGCAATACTGTACCGCCATTAAATAAAGTCAGATTGTACAATCCTCGTCTTTGTGCCTTAGAATAATTTCAGAGTAGGGGCCTACCCTTACATTTCAATGGATGTTTATGCCGGATATGTGAATTAGGTGCCGGTATGTTCATAATTTGATTATTTTATGGAAAACTAGTCACACACGTTGATATTGAAATTTTTACAAGCCCTCATCGAGGAAAATAAAATGTAAAAATTTCAATATCAACGTGTGTGACTATAATTATAGTTAATTATAGTTTTCCATAAAATAATCAAATTATGAACATACCGGCACCTAATTCACATATCCGGCATAAACAACGATTGAAATGTAAGGGTAGGCCCCTACTCTGAAATTATTCTAAGGCACAAAGACGAGGATTGTACAATCTGACTTTATTTTAAGAACCTGAAGAAGGGGACTAGCATTCTCCGAAAGCTCGTAATTAAAATACCGAGAATCACCCGGCTTTATTCTTCCTGACCTACCCTGCAAACATGCAAGCCGGTTACACAATTTTGTATCAGGTAAAGTTAAATTTGTGTCTTTTATTTAATTCGATGGCATTTCAAGATGTTACTAGGTCGACGATAATGCCTTACCTTAGGTCTTCCGATGCATAACGACACTGGCACCCCTGACAGTTCCAATGCTCTATATAACACTTAAGTGTTTGCCATGAAATTGTTTTATGGGGGACGGATTTAAGACGAGATGTTTTCCTTCGGATTGCATAATAGAAGGGCGCAAAAATCTGTATGTTCAAGATGAATTCAGGATTTATCTTGCGGATTAACAGAGCAAGATTTTAGACGGTTTGCGGTTACATTATAATTTACACAGTTATTTTTGATGGGAACGATGAAGGGCGCTGTGGGTGTTCCCAGCGGACACCGTCGAAAAGTATGAGCACCGTGCTCTCAGCGGACAAGTTATTACTTGTGAGCTATTTAGGCCAGTCAATTAGTGCACTAAAAATAGCAAGAAAACAGCTACCTAGTTCTAATTTTTTTTAATAAATGTGTTAGGATCACTCCCAGTAGTGTATACACAAGTTTGCAGCTTCGAAAAACCTGAGCTCGCTGCGTGACAGTCGAAAAACTGCAAAATGTTCCGACTTATTTTGGTTTTTGGCTATGTCCATAATATGGACCCATATTATGGGTGCATTCTAAAAAAAAAGCATTACTCATACGTTTTTTTAAAGCAGGCAAAATTCGGTAACTTTTGAGACTAACAGCAGCTCAGTACCTAGGTCTAATAGTTTCCGAGATACAGCTTTTCTACAAATGATCGCTTTTTCGAAAAACTTGAAATTTAACCATTTGGTCACGTTTCAAAGCCACTATGTCAAAAACAGCGTACCCAATCGCTTATCGTAGCTATTCTGTGTGAAAATTTGATTTGAGCTTCAATAACTACTCACTTTCAGACATAAACCTTACAGAGTCCAACTAGGGCATTATTCTGTTACCTACCTACTGATTCCCAACACTTGGCCTAGCTCGAGCAGTCGACACCATTTTTCATAAACAACTGGTTTGGGTTCCCTGCACGGTATCAATGCTGTCGAACAAAGGTGTCCGCGAGAAGCACGAATCTTCGAAAACAAGAGATTAGGTCGTCCGCTAGCAAACGGAGCCGCTGTGGGATGTGGAACAATAGAGGTGTGATATTGGTGCTGCTTGGAAATATCTTGATAATGGGACAAATGTAGAAAGGCGTATTCATAATAGAAACAATGAGGGTTAATTATTGGCGGGTTCATTGTGGGATTACCAATGATAGAGAATATTGTGAGAATGCGTAGCGACATCTACTCCGAAGCAAGAGGGCAGCATGAACTGGCAAGTTTGGAGTAAGGATAGCGAAAAAAATATCAATAGCAGTTTTTTCGACGCGCCACGGGTTTTTAGCGGAAACGCGACATCCCAACCATGCGGATTTCCAAATACCTACCGGTGCCGGCCTGAAGTAGCCGGTATTGTAGCCTACAATTTGTAGGGCCATGCCTTTGCAGCTCTTGATCACGTCGTCCATCAGAACGATAAACAGGAGCGGACTCAGTAAGGCACGGCGCCTTACGACGACCCGCGTGTGGGAATTCTTCGGAAGTCTGTTTGCATGTTCAAAATTTGTCATTATACGTTTCAAGATGTGGGCAGTAGGTAGTCCTGCATTCCTGAATTATTTTTGAATCGTGAAGAAATACTAGATAGGCCATTTAGTTGAGCCCGCAAGGCTTTCAGCTCGATCGCACAAACCCGTGGGGCAACGGGAGGGGTTTTTGAAGGGTTTCGGCTATGGGGTCGAGTTCGGTGTTTTCGAGATATTTTTGGACGTAGAATCCATTTTTGGGGGCGTCCCAAAGGCATCCTATTTCACCGTGAGGATCTTTGGGGCTTTCATTGGGCTACAAATGAAGCTTTTCAAGGATGTGACGAGGTCAAATGAGGTACCGTTTTCCGTATAATTTTGGATGCATTATCATTTTTCGGGTTCTCTCTGTCCAATCTGCCCAAACATTGTTTCTTTCAAGTTACAATCAACAAATTTCTTTTTAGTTATTTATTTTTAAATAGTTTTTCATTGATCAATAGAAATAAATTTTATGAATATAAAATTTATTTCTGCACAATTTGCCTACTTCAAAGAATAATAAACCCTTGAGTAACATTAAATGTTTTAAATTTTAAAATTTGCAGGTTTTTAGCAGGGATGGATCCTTACTCACTCCCCCCCCCCCCCCCACCCAGTTTGGACTGATCCATCAACACCTGTTCTGTCACCAGCTTCACAGGAACACTGAACTTGTTGTTCAAATAGGTGCTATCTCAATCTATTAAATTGCTAGAAATGTATGTCTGTATGTTTGTTTGTTCCAACATCACGCCCAAACGGCTGAACCAATAATTGCCGTGCAGATGGTCGCAAATTGACGAGCGAGCTCCACTTTAGATAATAGGCTATAGTTTAGATAGGCTATAGTTTAGTAGGCTTAAATTTCGCGAACTCTCTTCGTAAACGAGGCTTTCTTTGTGACGAGGGCGGGGGGGGGGGGGGGGGGGGGGGGGTCGTTACTGCGGATTACTAGGGAATTTTTTGTAACGTATTTGTAGGGAGGTATTTGTCATTTCGTGCGAAGCACGAGTGTCCCAGCTAGTTATTATTAAAAATGTCAAATCAGGGTGGCAAGTTTAAGTTAGAAAGTATAACGATGTCATAAAAATACGTCGTTAACACCTAAATGACTCATACCAGTGACGTCACATAACTCAGCATGAATGAGACAGTGATATTATCACAGTTTGGGCATAAAAAATAGTAGTTTTGTTGACAGAAAAAGTTTGATCGGACTAATCGTCGCAAATAGCGTGGGAGGAGGAACATTTTGGCCGAAATTCCTCTGATTCACGTATGTGATCGTTTGCATATGGTATGAATAATTCATGACAACACGGCGCAACTATTTACTTAGGGCGCCTTCGCGGGCCGAATAACATTTGTCGTGCTCACCTTGAGGTCCCAACTGCTCAGATTTCCTTTGAAACGAGGAATTGTGAATATGTTGATGGACTGGCGGTCGGAGAATCCACTTTCGTCAGGGGATTCTCAAAAAAAAAAAATTACGGAATAACTGTGGACCCGAAGCGGTCCTGTCGACGAGGAGGTGTCCGGGCGAATGGGGATTTAGCTCCGAAGAGATAATCAACACCGAACGGGATGTGAGGGGTGAAAATTTTCCAGGAGAAACCCTCGGAGGCGAAAGATCACGACACGAAGGAAAAAGAGACGAAATTCTGCGAACGACTACGAGTTTATTGATTGGCGGCAGGGGTACCAACAAAAACAGACGTGGAGCTTTGATAAACGGCTGTGAGGTCTACGAGTGAACGCCAATGTTGCCTGAGACATTTTTCAGTAAAGTTGACGTCGCATGAGTTTTGCATGGGGCCGCTGACACAGTAGTTGTATTCATTCCATGTAAAGCATGGAGGTTGGAATATTTAGGTGAAAGTGTAAATGTCCGTAAGTTTAATTTTTTCAATAATTGAAAAAAAAAAAAACCTTTTTTGATTTTTAAAGTGAAACTTTTATTTCTTTTTTTTCAGCTTACGGACTTGTATACTTATAATTAAAGTAATTATTACTTTTGATTTGGTGTAAAGAGATACCTGAGCCCAGTGACGTGGATGGATGTAGGAAGCTACTCGACGTCTGACTAACTGACTGCTGGAGAGGTCCGCTGGGAGCAATTTGAGAGTTGGATCCGCTGACAAGTAGTAGGAAACCAATCATCGGACCGAGTGGCCCTTTACTGGTCGATGATAAACCTTTAAAAAACCTCCCGTAGCCCCACGGGTTTGGGCGATCGTGCTAAAACCTTGTGAGCACAACTAGATGTTAACTGAGTATTTTGTCAACATTTCAGGTTAAAAAAAAAATCCTACTGCCCAAAACACACATTTCTTCTTTTGGTATAATGTCAAATTTTGAGGCCGATGAGATTTTTCGACCTCATAGGTAGGTGAATTGGTCCAAGAATAATAAACCAAAATTTGATGACAAAAAAAAAAAAGAAATAATTTTTAAAGAAGAAATAATGTATAAAGAAATTAAATACACTGCCAAGGCAATGGCACATGAGCTTCCTCGTGCCAAGTTCAAAATGAACGTAACAACTGTAACAAGAAAATTACGTTCGTGCATGCACAGGGAGTACCACTGATTCAATCGTGACGAAACTGATAGGGAACCATCTAGGGCTATACCCACACAATTCCTGAAAATTTGATTGAAATCCGATCAAAATTGTAGGAGTTATGGCTGTGGCAAGGAAATTACGTTCGCGCATGCGCTGAGCGTACCGCTGATTCAATCGTGATGAAACTGACAGGGTACCATCTAGAGCTATACGCACACAATTCCTGAAAATTTGATTGAAATCCGATCAAAATTGAGAAAGTTATGCCTGTTTCAAGAATTTCACGTTAGCGCGACTACTTATCTCCACCATACAGCGTGCTGAGCTTGTGAACAGATGAAAAAAACGACAATACTCTGCACACATGTATTTAAACGTATACATCTATGTATTCCATTACATAAATTCATCAGAATATCACGAATTCGTTTTGAAGGGGCGCCTGACAAGTGAACTACGTTTTGACACTAAGTTCCTAACAATCCTAACAACACATCTTGGCGAAGTCTCCTCAATCCAGCCTTCATTAATTAAACTACAATCTTCACTACATGTGGATCTCGCCGACCTCTACAAGACCAAATAATGGTAAATTAAATAGGTTTATGAATTGGTCAGGTTCCCGAGCCGTTTGTATTCTACAGAATACAAAATGAAGATTCTTCGACCGACAAACTTATCTATTTAACACACAAATCTTGCCACACAAAAATGAAGGATTTCGTTTTGATATGAATCACGCCTGAGATCATTTTCCGGAGAATATTGTTATTTTGAATTCAAAATTTACATCGAATAACTACCAGAAGAAGCCGCTATTCACATAACCTAGAAATTCGCTTAATTGGTGGAAATACAAGACTTACATACGTACATTCACGTACAGGCTATTATAGTATAATACCCGTCGCCAGAAAATGTTTTGATTTTACATTACAACGGCGAAAATACCGGTACACGAATAATTTAGAAAACTTCAAGGCTTTTTTCAACTTAAATTTAATCAGGTACACACAGTGAGTTCTCGGAGTGCCGAGAAGCTCAATACTTCAAAGTTGCATCAAGACACGGAATACTGAAACAGAGTAAATTGGGACAGCTTGAAAATGGATGAAATTTTCTTTGTTAAATTTGTCATGAATAAAACACACTTCAAGCGGTCCCGTTAAACATCTAATAACAGATTTATTTGAAAAATAACTTCCCGAAAATACGCAGGTCACAGGATTACAATCTACCACAGTAAAATAGTCTCTTGGGTTCTAATAGGAATCTCTAGGGTTTACAAACACTAATCGTACAGTGGATACATTATAGTGAATAAACGAAGTGTCAAAAATTAAGGAACAATGAGGAAATACAGAAATTTGAAAGTCTAATGAAACTCGGTTTCATCTTTTTAGTAACATCGTCACCATGAAGGGGTTTCCGGCACCGCCGGTACAAGAGGTTTTGACGTCAAGAGGGTCTCAACATGAAAACAATTCGGGGAAAAGGGTTTCAAAAATGGGCGGAGCCTCTTCGAACGCCGATTTGGTGATTTGGGTCCGCCCGAGAATTTCTTCGAGTTTGCATTGGAGCGTGTCTTCGTCCTGAAAATGACGGAAAAGAGTCACGTCGAGGGCGTTAGCACAAGAAGAAAAATAACTAGAATGGGGGTTACCTTGACGGTGTTGTTGTTGACGATGTCTTGGAAAGTGGCGTTTCGGAACACTTCGAACAGTTCACGCTGACGACGGGCTTCGACGATTTTGTACACATCGGGCGACTCGGTGAGGATTTTCTTCATCGACTCGAATGTCAGCTCTTCGTTGGGATACTTCTGAAAGGGTATAAACGATTTAAAAAAACGCTGCAAATTTTACACAAGGGTTTATTATTCTGTGATATAGGTTACTTGTACAGACATTTAATTCTGTCAATAAAAAAAATTTAAAAAAATTTTTTTTTGGATTTTTATATTTCAAAAAAAATTTTTTGGGGGGATTTTTTTTTCAAAAATGTGTTTTTTCAAAAATTCTTTAATTTTTACTCGAAAAATATTTAACTTCTTGGGATCCTTCAAAAATCCCATTTTTAGCCCCATGAAAGCCCTATAGAACGCCACAGTGAAATCGGATCGTTCCGGGACCCCCAAAAATGGATTCTACGTCCAAAAATACTTCGAAAACGACACCTAACTCGATCCCATAGCTAAAAGCCTTCAAAACACCCCTCCCGTAGCCCCATTATAGCCCCATAGCGCCCCACGGGTTTGGGCGATCGGACTGAAAACCTTGCGGGCACAACTAGATGGTAAACCAAGTATTTTGTCAAAATTTCAGATTTTTAAAAAAATTCCTACTGCCCAAAACGGCCTGGACGGCGGACGGCGTACGGCGGACGGCGTACGGCGGACGGCGGACGGCGGACGGACATTTCGGATTTTGAATGTAGACCTCTTGAAATGGATAATGTCAAATTTTGAGGCCGATCGGAGTCGTCGACCCGCGTCGCGAAAACATAGGTGTATTATTCCAAGAATAATAAACCAAAAACTAGGGATCCTAAAAAAAATCGATTCGTTTGGAGAAAATAATCAATATTTCTCATTACTTTTCAAAACATCGATTTTGGTTTATTATTCTTGGAATAATACACCTATGTTTTCGCGACGCGGGTCGACGACTCCGATCGGCCTCAAAATTTGACATTATCCGTTTCAAGAGGTCTACATTCAAAATCCGAAATGTCCGTCCGCCGTACGCCGTCCGCCGTCCGGGCCGTTTTGGGCAGTAGGAATTTTTTTAAAAATCTGAAATTTTGGCAAAATACTTGGTTTACCATCTAGTTGTGCCCGCAAGGTTTTCAGTCCGATCGCCCAAACCCGTGGGGCGCTATGGGGCTAAAATGGGGCTACAGGAGGGGTGTTTTGAAGGCTTTTAGCTATGGGATCGAGTTAGGTGTCGTTTTCGAAGTATTTTTGGACGTAGAATCCATTTTTGGGGGTCCCGGAACGATCCGATTTCACTGTGGCGTTCTATAGGGCTTTCATGGGGCTAAAAATGGGATTTTTGAAGGATCCCAAGAAGTTAAATATTTTTCGAGTAAAAATTAAAGAATTTTTTAAAAAACACATTTTTGAAAAAAAAAATTCCCCCCCAAAATTTTTTTTTGAAATATAAAAATCCAAAAAAAAATTTTTTTAATTTTTTTTTATTGACAGAATTAAATGTCTGTACAAGTAACCTATATCACAGAATAATAAACCCTTGTGTAAAATTTGCAGCGTTTTTAGGTTTTGAAAACTAGATTTTCAGAATTGACGATAGGTACTCATTAATGATGTGACCTATTGGCAATCGGCGATTGCAACATTTTTCACTTGCCCAGCTAAACTGGGGTAAGTGGAACAGAGGGCTCAAATTCCGTCAGAACTGCTTTGAAAAAGGCCAGGGTAACTGGAAAAAGAAAGATCGGGTTCAAATTAACAGGGGGGACGTTTTTTTTACGCGGGAGAAGTAGATCCAAGTGAATTCCATTCATAGTGTATTCCACTTACCCCACACCCGGGCTGATTAGAAATGGGGCAAGTGTAATACTGCCATTTTTGATTTCAACAGTTGATCATAGCCAAAAAAACACTTGATCATTACATTGGGTGATTGAGAAAGAGCAACTTATTGCGAAAATCTGGGAAAAAAGCGTACTGGCTGGCCCTGGGAGGACTGCAACTGGGAGATAAACTAGTCAATGATTTTGAGATGAAACAACAGTGGTGAGGTTTTAACAGCCCCAAAACCTTCCTTCAACTATGCTTTTATCATTAAGGGTGCTTCCCAGCGTCCTTCCTCCATTTCAGTTGGAATAGAAAGGGGCTATTCCACTTATGCTGGTGTAGCTACCTTATTATAAGTAAACACACCAGTAGGGATGGGGAATCAGTAATCATGTTTCGATTATTTAGATAAAACTAAGGTTCAAGTTTTAAAAAAACTGTTAAAAAACAAAAAACAACGGTATGATTTATCGAAAAATCTTTAAAAAGAATTGATTTCAAAACTCAAAAAAATCGATTTGGTGAAAATCCTCCTTTCCTCATCCCTACACATGCCAGAAGCTCACTCTTTGGAATCCGGGCGTGGAATTGGCGCTGTCAACTTCTCCGGTCAAATCCATGTTTGATCCTCGCAAATTGGCTCCGGTCGAGTCAATCCAACTGTGCCTGAACATTTAACACGATTAGAAACAAAGACAACGTTTTGGGGGAGGCTTGAAAGATACACAAACCTGTGAGTGAGAACTCGGGAGAGGGTGTTGACGTCCAGGCCGCACTCCCGAAGACACTCGGCCAGTTTGGACTCGTCCAACATCAGAGCTGGCTCGGCGTTCAACTCGTCGACTGTGAAGCTCTCTTTGAAATCCTCCAACATGTACGGCCCTCGAGCCCGTCTCGCTTCTATCACCTGGGAAACGAAAAACGACGCGATAGGGCGAACAAAATTACTCTAACCATCTTTACTTTCAACACTTACCTGTCTGGTGTAGTTCTGTAGGGGAGACAAAGTCAAAAGGTTGGAGATCAAATTCAACAACACGACCACCAAACTGTGCAAATTGATTTTCTGCAAAACAGTCAGCGAATGGTTGTTGAGCGCCACATCCTGCAAAAAAAACCCGCTATGAAAATCATCCCCTCTCTCTCGACAAAAATTTAACCGAAGCAATACCTGAATTCGAACTAAAAGAGCGAGGTAGGTCGGGAGCGTATGAAGGTTCACCATGATGCCAATAAGCGACAGTGTCGTGTACAGCGTAAACGTCGACCGAACTGTATGCCCTGAAATTTGCATTGAACATAAAGTACCCATAAAAATGTCAGTGAACGGTTGAATATTTTCATAGTGGATCTAGTTTGCTGAATAGCTTGAATGGGGGTATAGTTTCACATCATAACCTTCCAGAAACCAACCAAAGGTTATAAAATTTATAATGGAGTCAAACAAACCCACAATCAAAAGGTCATGAATATTAATTTATCAGCCTTCTTAAGCGATTTCAAAGATTTGTTTAGAATCATTTAGAGCATTAAGAATCTGACAAGGGAGCTACCCCCTACTGGCTACTGGCCCGGCGGGGTGGTCGTTGCAGCCAGGTGCGCCGCTCTCTTCATCCGTTCAATATGAAACGTTGTGAGAGTGAAAGGATTCATCTGGAAGGTAAAATGTAGTTTTACCCCTTTCAGAGCTCAGATACGCCACATGGGATCGTACCTTAGAATAAAGATGATTCTCCTCCTCCGCGTGCTGGAGGAGCTCCAATATAGTAAGTAGACTAGGGGGCCATGCCCTGCTGGCTGAAGCCAGCCAATCCCCAACCGTATCCCACCTGGCCTCAAACCACTTTTTCTTCTTCCCACGAAAACGAATAGGAGGGAAGGAAAGGTTCAAGTGGCCCCAGGAAGATAAGATACATTATTCTATAATATAGATGATTATTCTACAATACAGATTTTGACAACGGCTTCGTTATTTGTTAAAAATTTGCTTCCCCAAGCTAAGCCCCCTGGTTGTTCACAAAATTTGTCACATATTTAATATTACTAAATACGTTTTACAAGTATTCACAGCCCAATCATACAGTTGAGTGTTTCTTTGCTCCCATTTGCAATGTTCGGTCAGTTCCTCACAGTTTTTGACGTCAGACTGGGTCTATTATAGAGGTATAATACCTTGTCTGTATTGAGTTGTATTGGTCAAAAAAACTGTCCTGGAACTCTTTGCCCCAGACGATTTAATTGTTGCAGAGATGATTAATGGAAGAGAGGAAAATCATACCTGGATCAGTAATTGTGAGAAGTAGTGAAGAGTAGATGTCCTCTTCGTACTTTTTTAGAAACATGGCGTCCGGGCGGGAAATGGGCTCACTCACAAGATAGCACGTTTCGAAACTGAAAGCAATTGTGCGCATTTGAAGAGTGATGCTGAGGGTGTATTGCGTGCGTCCATCCAGGGTGGTTACCTGGGCTCCTGGAGACGAAGGATGTTGCCGTGCCGGTCCAGCAGTACGTGGAGAACCTCTTGGCCCAAAAGGGACGTCTCGGGGTGGGAACATAGCCGGAGGAGAGGCCCGAGAAGTGGCGCCGGGAACGTCGAGCTCAGAGATACGTTCGTGTAGTTTTTCGCCACCTAGAACAACGTTGGCAACAGTGGACCTTCCAGGGGACCAACAAAACAGAAATGAGCGTTTCCTTACGATGAGCAAACTCTTCAAAAGCATTTCTCTGAGGAGGATGTCCGTTTGGGAGCTTTCCGAAGGTATTTTGGACAGAATGAAAACCATTATCTCCACTTTTTGGTAGTCGGGAAGGTGCGCCGTGAATTCGCCGAGGCAGGAAATGAGCGCTTCCATGTACAAAGTTTCCGACGCGTCCTGCAACCCAAAACCGTCTTGATTTGTGCCTTAAAGGTGCACAACTTTCCCACAATACCCAATTCTCACCTGTCTCCTAGCCGCCGACGTCCTGATATGACCCAAAAGAGAGTTAATGATTTCCAACACGCTCGGCCCGATGCACTCTTCTGCTGAAATGGAGATGATTTTCGACAGCACGTGCGTGATGCTCGTCCGCTTTTTGGCAGACCCGTTGCTGTTTTCGTCCAAATGGTACATAAGGTTCTCCACGACCGCGTACGAATATTGCGTCTGTCGAATGGGCAGAGGGGGAAAATCAGTACAGTGTTGCCACCACACACCATAACAACCCGCTTTGACTCACTTGAATAGCGAACATGATGACTCTGAAAGTGTGCACTGCGAAGTCATTTGGAACCCACAAGTCGTGATTATCCAAATGCCTGAAAATGTGTACAGTCATGTTGGGTCAAACTGGGTGGGCTCTTCACTCGGGCATTAAATATGGCAATGTTCTGAATTTGACTAGATGAAGACGAAGAAGAATGAGAAAAAAGAAGAAGAAAACAAGTAAAAATCTGTGCTTAACAAAGTTAGTAGTAGTTCACAATAATTGACCACTACACCACAAAATTTTTGATTGACCGCTATACTGTATTTAATACAGTATAGCGGTCAATCACGGATCTACATGGGCAATTCCCACAGAAAGGGGCAGAAGTGATGTGAAATGGTGACGGTTCTCTTATGAATTCGAAGTAGGGCAAAATTTAAAACTGCACTATTCCACTTCAAGTAAAACGCCCTGTTTAGTTTTAGGAGTACCTAAATCAAGTCTTTCACATGGAAAATTGATTAAAAGCGTTGATTTGTCAGGGCCCTGTCCTGTCCAGGCCCGGGTTTCCAAACTTCTAGCTTTCATCTAAGGTCTTTCCGATGCAACCCAAAACCCAGTACATACATCTAGCATCTATGCTATATGTAGGCCAAAATTCGTCTCAAGATTCCTAAATGGCAGTTGTCATAATTTCATAACAGAAATATTGTGGAATTGAAATGAAAATAGGAATGTTCAGTGGTTTGCTGTCACGGGCCTGTCCAAATGCGAAATGTGCCTAATAACTTGACAAATACGATAAAGTTTTGAGGCACTTTTCGAGGTCGCGGTCGGAGTCGTAAGTTTGAAGAGCCGCAGCAATATTCAGGTCTCGTTGGACGGATGCACCTTTTCTTTTGCTTCCCCCAAAGCCTAGATCACCTCTCATGATTTTCTCTTGTACCTCCTGTGCATCTTCTTTTAATTTTTGGAGCAAAAAATAGACGTTTGGGCTATTTATACCCACTGCTCGGTTGAATTTTGAGTTCCACCCCTCTACTGGGTTATTTGTTCTATGGCGATGACCACACATATTCCAAGATGACAGTGGGAGCTCATGATTATCCACTGTCCATCAAAATACCGTAAAAATTGCTGTAATTTTTCATGGCGAGGAGCTATTCCCTGAATGACTAACCATCCTTCATCAGCCTCATTCATACCTCAGCTTGTGCGCTATCGCCACGCCAATTAATTTCGCGCCAACTGGTTTTGCACCAATGTGCGCTAGGACCACGGTGCGCTAACTCCACGTGCGCTAAGTCCACGGAATCGTTTTGCCGTGGGCATCTCGCATTGCAGTAATGCAGCCGGGATTACACAAACCAAAGCTACCAGCGAGTAGTAAAGGGAGTCCTCCCAATCTGACAACAATTTGCTTTCGAACAAGGTTTCACGGGGTATTTCCCAATCGGAATAGGATTCAAAAGAGAAAAATTTATGTGTCAGAGGTGGGATTCGAACCCACGCCTTCAGAGAAGACCAGAACGCTCGACTCATTATAAATGAGTAAGGAAATCCTTGAGTCTGGCGCCTTAGACCGCTCGGCCACCCTGACAGTTGATAACAAGGTTCCCAAAATATAGGCCTCAGTTGCAAACAATTTAAAACATTAAAAAACATAAAATGTTCATTACAAATGATTGTACACGTAACGAAATTATAGGACTTATAATTGCACTTGGTGCAATGCTAAACTAAAAATTAAGATCCCACAAGAAACTGACGCATTAGATTATAACAAAGAGATATACTAATGGGGGGAAAGAACAAAACAAGGGTTTAAAATTTAAAAGTTGAAACTGCTAGGAAAGTCTATACCGATCATACAATGTAGTACGTCCTACGAGTACTATGTATATTTCATTTTATTCTCCTCTAGTAGCTTCCGTTTATTTCTCTCTTTTTTTTTTAAGGGAAATATTGAACTCCCCCTGATGGTCTTAATCCGCTTGTTGATTCCGGTAGAGCAAAGGCCTTATTTTTTAAAGTTGCGACAAGTTGCTTTTTTTAAACACGCTTTTCTCGAGGTGATGTTACGTCCGAAGAAACAGGTAGGTAAGGGAGCACGGGGTGAAAGTGTTCACTTTTTACACATATTGAAATTGCTAGGGACCCTTCAAGTTTTCTTCAACAATTTTGGTATACTTACTTCGAACCCCTGGGATCTCAGCTTTTCAAAAAATCGCCGACTTAGCTGCAATAAATTGTTTGTCTGCTCATAATTCATCATCATGCCAAATTTTTGTATCATTATCTTCCAACCAGTAGGAGTAAGTGGCTAGGGATGTGGGAGAAAATGGGCACCATTCAAAAACCAACACAATTTGTTGGTTTAAGATTTAAGCTTAAAAACGACTTTATTCTTGAAAAATAGTAAATACCTATATACAAAATTAATACTGCCAACTTTCAAAAGCGAGTAAGTGGCCAGGAGTGTGGGAGAAAGTGGTCAGACTGACCACAACGTCCCTCATAGTAATTTTTCTAAAAAACTGAAAACACAATGGAACTTACCGCAGACGATTTTGCCGAAAAATATGCCCTCCAGGCCAATAAGTGGTTACCTGAGGGAGATACACTCCCCCTCAGTAATTTTTACAATACTCATAAAATTCTTCCTCAAAAATTCAAGGATTCAAAAATTTATGTAATGAGCTCATTAGTGGAATCAAGTAAAACACAATGGAACTTACGGCAGACGATTTCGCCGAAAAAAATACACCCTCCACGCGATCCAAAGCTCCGCGGCCCAAAATTGCTCTAGTTTTTTAAACTCCATATCATCACTGCTTATCAAATCCTTGTTTCGATTAGATTAGATAAAATTCATCTTTGCACTCCAAAGATGCATTTTATCTAATCTGGCGCTTAAGCCATAGCAGTGATGAACACAGCCGGGTCATTTCAAAATTTCGGTACAATTTAGGTCACCGGAAGTTTCTGACCAAACTATCATGTCCTTTGCTCATTTTTTAAATGGCGTTATAGTGCATACTACTACCAACGTAATCCACTTCATTTGATACGGAAATAAATTTTGTTTATGTATTAAAAATATGTATTTGTATGCTGAAATCCCCTCCCTAGACATGTCACCGGTCTGGGGTTGACAACTTTGATAATGCATAGCCATAAGGCTTTTTGAATTAAAAAAAATTCGGCGCCGAAATAAGGTTTAGGTATACCTGAAGTTTCAAAAAATTGGTTTGGATGACCACATACCAACACGCAGTAGTTGTGGCATCGATATTTATACCTGTCACCAAGTTTTTTTTCCCTCCCTAGACCCCAAATTGAAATGCCCGCGAAAAATATAAAAGAAGGGAATTTTTGGATCCTAACAGGTTGGCAAGTTATGTTGTTTTGTTGTCGAACCTGGGGAATCTTTTCCAGCTGACATTTTTTAGTTGGAAGAGCCTCAGCTCAGGTCATGTGACAAAAAACGTGTGCGTGTTTTTTTACCCACTCTCTCCCTCGACCTCATCAAAATAGTCATGGTAAGTAATATCACTATAATTCTTTCTGTACTAAGCGTGATTTGTTGCACTGAATCGATGAAATTTTTTCCAGAACGGTAGTGATGGTTGGGTAGCCTCCAACACACAATGAAGTCCAAAATTACCCTCCCTCGCCACTCCTCTCCCTAGACCACACTGAAAAATTAAGTGTCGAGGGAGGGAGTGATAATGTAGGGAGGGTAAAAAAATTTGCTTTCGTCCGTTTTTTTTTCAAACTTAAACCACCAGACATTGCTACAATATCATTGGGTAGGTAACCATAACGAACCAGTGGGTCTGCTGAACCAGATCCTACCCAGTGATGAGTTGCCAATAACATATATTACCCTCCCTAGACACGATACTCCCCTCTCTAGAATCGACGATCTCGAAAACTATACCTACATAGTCGTGCGCTGCCACTTCAGGGGCTTCTTACTGATACCTATAGAGATTCAAAAAGACGAAAAAAACCGTGTTTATCGACTTTTTTTTTTGCATGAGTTCCAAACCTCAAAATGTACCGAAATTTTGAAACGACCCAGCCACAGATACAGCCAGTGGCCACTTTCTCCCCGTGCTCCCCTACAGAATGTGCTGATGTTGTGAGACGTATTAGTAAGGAAGACGACAGAAGCGGAGCGTTGGTATGAAGCGAGAGAAGACCCGATGACTGTAAATCCAACTTTTTTCCCTTTTAGAACAGCTTTATGATTGCATTGTTGCCAGTGGGGGTCCTAGGGTTGTACGTGAATGAGGTTTTTTTTTTCAGAGGGTGGGGTAGTTAGCCACACGCCCAACTCTAAACCTGGAGCGCCACATACTGGAGCTAAGCTTCCAGAGATGTTGTCGCGGCACGTAATTACCTGAGACGATACTTCCCATCTTTTCCATTCAGGCCACAGAAGGGGCCTTCAAGATAGAGGAAGGTGTTCCCTTTTAGCCGCCTCTTACGACAAGCAGGGGATAGGACAGGGAAACTCACTCCCTGCTATCTCAGTTGTATGGAAACCCAGACATAGTCATCGAGGCAAAACGCGCTAAGATCCAGAGGATGCCGAACGAGAGAGCAACCATCAAGCTTCTCAATAGCCAAGGAGGAAAAATACTACGGGGACGGCCGATACTGCGTAGGATCAATGGATTGGAGTCCTGCAAAGCCTGAATGCCCGCATATGGCGGACCATCTAATTTACTTACGGGGCAGTTGATCCCTGTGGGAGCTGAATCACTCTGTAGAGCCAAGGAGAGTTTAGTAGTGGGGAAGTACTCAATACTTTCCCGACGATGTAATCCCTTTTTAGCGAGTTTTTATTGTGCCCCTCGCCCATTTCATTTTTACTTCTTCCAAGGGTTCTCGCATTCCATATTTCTGCTATGTAATTTGCGCTTCTGGCAACTGCTTTATGTATTTCGTTCTCTAGTATTTAATTTTGTCGGCGGGCTAACTCATTTTCTTAAATAAACGAACAAAATTATATGAGTAAACAAACCTCTCTGAGACTTCCGCCCTCGTCAAGAAACCCAACTTCGATTCATTGAAAACGTGCAAAAGAAGGACTTGGGAGTGAATGATTTTCGTGCAGATTTTTACAGTTTAACTACTTACAATCAACTCAGCCTATGCATGTAGGTAAGCACTGCTGACAATGGAATTTGAGCTCCTACTTACTAACACATTTAAAACGTTAATACGTCGAAAAAGGCCGTGAAGACTCCTAATGAAATAGACCATTTAGGACAATAACTAACCTCAGAACTGGTTTGAGAACGGATTTGACGTTGCCGAAAGAAGCCCGGCCGACCAATTCTTTGAGGCAAGTGTCCGCCATGAGGCCAGGGTTGTTTTTGTCGTTGGCCACATTTTTGTCGCTTAGGGGTTGGTAGTACCTGTCGCCGGAAACCAAACAAACGGTGATGCAACTTGAAACGGGATTGCAGATAAAGGTAGAGGTTTGAAGGGGAATTGAAGCCGTTTTGGTGAGACATACTTGGAGTCCTGCATGTTGAATAAGAGGGAAGGTATGATTTTGTCCATGTGAGTCGGCTCCCAGATGTTTTCGACCAAGTCGTCCGAAACGGTTTTCCGGATGACTCCCTGTAAATGAGGAGTGTTACGCGTTGACAGTGGTTTAGGTTTAGGTTAATCACTGAAGGTTACAATCTCACCTGCAACCCGCGGATACCTGCCAGTCGGATCATATTACGGGTCGTGGGGTCAGCGTGGCTACTGTGACACATCGAGCTGAACTTGGAGACGAAAAAGTCGTACCGTCTGTGGTATGAGGGCGTGTCCTCTTCAATGTTGGCAAACTTGATGAACTGCAACACGAAGCTAATGGTAACATGCGTTACCACAAGACAACAACGAGCTGCTATACTTACAGACTGTGTTGCGAGTATTTGAAGATCAGGCTCAGTCGACTCCAGTAACTTTTGTATCATTTTCAAAAAACTTTCGACAAAAAGGTTCAACGTTTGGGCGTGACACGCCGCCAAAAGTTGGTCCATCGCTTCCATCGCCATAACAACATACCTGCCTCACAAAGAAAAAGGGTCAACGTTTGAACTCATTAGGTATTGGATTGATTCTCTGAACGAGATTCTTACCCGGTGCGTTTTCGGGATATGTCACGGCTGACTCGTTGGAAAAGGTACTCCGAAATGCGGTCCAATTTTTCTGGAGAACTGCGCGAGTAAAAAGTCAATTTTTCCATGTTGCTTTTGATAAGCCCATCCTGCAGGAGAGAGAGAGAGAGAGAGAGAGAGAGAGAGTGAGAATAAAGGAATAAATATTGCCAAAAAGAGCCACTGAGCCTTTTAAAAGATCTGGCTCTCTTGATTGAGATCCGATTTCCACCTCTTCCCAAAATTAAAACGGTTTTTGGGGGGCAAAAACTTCAACAACGACGACCAACTGAAGACTGCTGCTGGCACGGGCAAGTGCAAGTTTGAAGAAGCTTTTGTCCCTCTTTCAAAAGTCAAGGATCGTCAAGGAGATTACGTAGAAAAATAGTAAATGAGTCGAGGAATCTGAATAAATAACTACCTATTGAGCCTGCCAACAAGCATGGCTAGCACAACCTTCAGTGCCACAAGCATCAGATGCTCCTGCGGGATTGGAGAATCTAGCCTCCTAGATTCTAGGCGCTCAGACGAAATCACGCTTGCGAGCACCAGAGTCCCTCATCAATCATCGATTGTAATAAACTAAACTCACAACTCGGTTACATTGCCCAGCGCCTCCTCCTGACGGACCTTTATCACTTTGAGATTGGAGGGGCGGCTGAACAGGCTCACTGGCCGGCCTAACACCAGCAGCAATCGTCATCTCCATCGGACCGCTAGGTCCAAGATGGAATCGCCCATGGATGAATCTTACGTCCAAAACACTTTAAAAACGCCACCCCACTCGAGCCCTACCCTAAATCATTCTCTACTTATGAACACACCTGGGGTGAAGGAGGGAAAATGTTGTCGACGAGGCGTTTGTATCGAGGGCGAACGCAGGTGCAGGAAAAACAACCTGAAAAAGAGCAGGCGTGAAAAACGATTCAGATTTACTTGACATGGGATGTGTGCGGCGAATGACACTTACAGCCGGGGTCGGAGCATTTTTTTAGAACAGAGTCGATGCATTCGGGCATTTCCATTTTCGGCTCGAAGCAGCAAGTAAGAACCGCGGACATCCTGTACACCAAAATGATCTGATTGGGCGCGAACGTCAGTGAGCCACAGGGTTCGGTTAGCACGTAGCAGTGCCCTGTCAAACTAATCCATCATGTTACTGACACCAACACCACTTCAAGCGCCCCGCCAACTCACTTGACTCCCAAAATCAGTCACGAGCGAACCCCGTCGCTCCAAAACACAAAAAATTCCGTTTCATGAGTGGGCGGTGGGTTGACTACTTATTGATTTATCAACGTCACGGCGAAGGAATCCGCACAAAGAAGAGATCACTTCACGGAGCATTTCACCGGCAATTCACAACCAACACAGACAATAACAAAAAACCTAATAAATACATATTAAACACAAATAAAAATGATATAAATAGATGAGGAAAGTTGAAGTGACGTTAACGTGAAATGGAGGACACACTGGCATAAAAAATAACCAAACCAATACACATAGGTACCTACCTTATCTTCCAACTCAAAATACCTATCTATAGCTATTAAAAAAAAAAAAAAAAAATTAAAAAACATTTGGCGTCCCCTCAAAGGTAAAAGTGACCTACTGTTAATTTAGATCCGAAATTAGTCACAGTTGGCGGGAAATTGTCAAAAAGTGGGATTTTCAGCAGTTTTTGCCTGAAAATGCTAAAAACCATATGTACTTATTTACCTTTTGTAAAATCGATTTTCTGAGCGACCAAAATTTGGTAGCGCTTGACAAATTTTGTCAAGTAATAACCTCTTGACACTGGTGGGGGGAGTCTTAATTGTGCAAAAATGAATTCTATAATATGAATAATTCTATATTATGAATAATTTTTTAAAATTCAACTTAATGTTAAAAAAATAGTAGGTACCTATTAGATAAATAATATTTATTGTAATAATTGAATCTGTCATTTTGAAAAGGATTATCTCCTGCCACTGCAGGAGCTAATCTAGGGCTAGGGAGATGATCTATTTTCAAAATGACTTATTCAATAATTGAAAAAGAAAAAATATACTATTATTTACTTATTATAATAATTTTTAAACATTTTTTGGGATATTTGAGGTCGAACGTGGGGCCCTGAAAAATGGATTATGCGTCCAGAATTACTCGGAATTCGAAACCTCATCCATCAAAAGCCCCATTGATCCAAAAGCCCGGATGAAATCGGACCGTTCTGGGACCTCCAAAAATGGATTCTACGTTCAAAAATGCTTCGAAAACGAAACCCCACTCGATATAATATATCATACCCAAAAACCTGCAAATGATCCAGTAGCCCCTTTTTAGCTCCATGGGATTGCGCTGAAAAACGTTTTTTAAAGGATTTTTCTTAACATTCATAAACATGACAAAGTGTGATTTTTTGCCCAAAACGATGTTTATTAAATTCTGCTAAAATATTATTAATCAATACCATGAAGATGGGGGCAAATCATCAGGTTTGAAATCTTTGGGGTAGGTATACTGAAAATTCACCAAAATTTACTTATAATAATCATAATAATAATAATAGATGGTAATTTTTACTGGGAACGATAAAGTTTTAAATAGAATCTATTCAGTATTTTATCGTTGCCAGTGAAAATTACCATTTATAATAGATTCAGACACTTATTGTCTGAATAATTGAGAATTATTATAATTCTTATAATTAGATATCAGTATTATAATAATACTGATATCTATTGAGAAAGAGGAATGTTGGAGTAACGTTAACGTGATGTGGAGGACACAGTGACATAAAAAATAAACAAAGCAACGTACCTTATCTTCCAACTCAAAATATTTATCCAATTTAAAATTCCACCGTGATTGAACTCAATTGGGTTGTTGGTTCGCTGCCTGTGGTGTATTCTTTCTTTACGTAATCTGCTTGTGGGTGGTATCCTCTCCTAAATCTCATTAGATGGTTTTAAAGTGTTTGAAGATCCGGATCACCGGGGAAGATTAGGATTTCAGCTGCGAATCGTCGCTCGGTAACTGGGGAAAACTTACTGGGAAATGGTAAGTGTATTTTTGGTCCGTGACTTAATTTTTCGGTGGGATGAGTCTGCCCGGGTTATTTCGGGGTTGAGTGGGGTTGCGGCAGAGAGATGACATAAATGAACGGAAATTTCCCCAGTTTGTTCACCGTCCGTTGGATGAGGGATCGAACCCATTAGATTCTGTTGTGGATCGGGGCTAATTCGCCAGGTCAGCGGGCGCCATCCGAAACAAGCTGAAAATTGTAGCGGGTCTGCTGACTAGGTCCTCGCAGATACTCATTCAGAATGAGTAACTGAAAAAGCCATTCGTTGGTTGTTGCTTGTCGTTGTGGTTGGACGAAAATGACTCCTGAAATCCTCCCATTTTGGTCGGGAACGTTTGGGGACTCCATAAATCACTTACTAGGTTCAAAATTACTTCGAAAACGATACCTCACTCGACTCCCTGATCAAAATCCCCCTAAATCCTCACCTGTACCCCCTCGGCAGCCTGTTGCAGCCCCATGGAGCCCCATGATGTGATTGGATGGGTCTGGAGCCCCATAAGTCGATCCCTCGTCCAAATTCACCTTGAAAACGATACCCCACCAAATCCTTCAAAATCTCCACCTGTAGCCCTTTTGCATTCCCACCAAGTGGTCGGTTGTGTGTTGGATCACCAATGAGGGATTCCCCATGCATCAATTTACCTCGAAAACGACACCTCACTCGACTGGCTGAAGACGTATTGGATTATGAACGAAATGGGTTCAGAAGTTCATGGATGAAGTGGCAGTCCTGATTATTTCGCTAAGGGCCTCTTTCATTAACTAACGGCTCCGCAAATTTGACCAGTATGCTACCGGATACTGAATAAAGTACTTTTTGAAACGGATAAGAGTCCGCCAGTGTGCTGGATATAGTACCATTTGAAATGAAAGCGAGTATTCATCCCCATCTTTCAACGGGACAGTCGATCGTATATTTTGCTCAATAACGATCGCTTTTTTTTTTTTTTTTTTTTTTTTTGAAGAACTATCCCCCTAAGGTTTAGTTCGACGAAAATGGTCTTTTGTACCTTATGTAATCAAACTCCTCAAATGAGAAATTCAGAACTTCCCCACTAATCCAGTTTTGTAATCACCCCTTTTGTTTGCAGGGGGAAGAAGGCGGACCACTAGTTCTCGGGATCGACATCGGCACAACGTCCATCAAAGTCGGCTTGCTGGATGTTGGCACTAACAAAATCGTCGCTAGTCAAACTAAAGACACGCAGGTTTTGTATTTTTTCAATTAAATGCTGTCGGTTATTTTAGCGCTGCAAGGGGTTTACACGGTTTGTTTCGTTACAGGCGAACGTTCCCAGCGATTTGGGCTATGAAGGGCACAAACAAAACGCTCCGAAGATCATGTCGGCTTTGCACGCTTGTGTCTCCCGGCTTCCGAGGAACTTGACCAAAAGGGTGTCCAGCATCGGGATATGTGGGCAGATGCACGGAGTCATGTTCTGGGAGTACGATGACGACGCTCCGTGGGTCAAAAGCGACGACTCGACTCGTTACGACGTCGTTGCCAATTCGGTCAGCTCTTTGTACACCTGGCAGGATTCCCGGTGCGATCCGGACTTCCTCGCAACGCTGCCGCAACCTTCCGGAGCCGCTTTGGCATCGGGCTACGGTATGGATAGTATTTAAATTCCTTGATGACTTCTACGTACTATAGTTTTCCTCTTACAGGTACTGCAACGATATTTTGGTTCTACCGCAACCGTAAGGACAAATTGATCAAGTACAATTGTGCTGGGACTGTCCAGGATTTCGCCGTCGCCATGTTATGCAACCTGAAGAAGCCAGTCATGTCCGTCCAAAACGCCGCCAGCTGGGGGTAACGTAAAAAAAGAGGTTTATTGTAGGTAGGTACTTTTGGCGAGTCGTTGAACTCGTTGTTTTGTAGATACTTCAACATGGATAATAAAGACTGGGACCGAGAGATGCTTGAAGAAGCGGCTTTTCCGGTTGGGTTGTTACCCCAAGTGTTGTCGTCGGGGCAACAGGCGGGGGAGCTATCCGAATCTTGGAATGGTAATTGTGAGTTTGATGATGCAGTTGCGGCTGGTTGGGGTTGTTAAAGTGTCTGGATTGTACAGGTGTGCCGGCCGGTGTGCCCGTAACGGTGGCCATGGCCGATCTCCAGTGCTCAGTCCTCTCTGTGTTGACGCATAGCGACGACGCGGTTCTTAACATTTCGACGTCAGCCCAGATGGCGTTCGTCGTGCCTTCGCCGTCTTTGCGGATACCGACCAATTCGAACGTCGAGTTTCTTCCCTATTTTGAGGGTAAGAAGCCTAAAACTGTGTAGGGCTTCGAAACCGTCAAATGACTCTTATGTGGTCCTTCAGGGAAATTCCTTGCGGTGTCTGCTTCGCTCAATGGCGGCAACGCTTTGGCCACGTTCATCACGACGCTACAGCATTGGATGCTCGACTTGGGCTACCACGTACCCCAGAGCAATCTGTGGGAAAAATGCATTGAGCTAGCTAGCAAAGTTGACACCACCGACCTTCAGGTAAGCTCTGCTCTTGTCCACCGTCCGTTGCTCTGCCGCTTCTTCCTAGTCACTTCTGTCTTCTCCAGATCACCCCCACGCTCCTCGGCGAACGCTTCGAACCCACGGCAAAGGCCTCCGTGACCAACATAACCCTTGGCAACATCAGTCTTGGAGGCTCCTTCAAAGCAGCTTGCACCGGCGTCATCGCCAACCTTCACCGCATGATGCCCCGGGAGATCCTCATCGAGAACAACATCTCCCGCGTTCTCGGTAAGCGCCTCTTTTACCACACACAGTTCCACGACCGAAAATAACGCTGTTTCACTTACAGGCGTTGGCTCCGCCCTGTCGAAGAACCGCATCTTGCAGGAGGAAGTGAAGAAAATATACCAACTCCCAGTCGTCTTGGACGCCAAAAGTGACGCTGCCCTGGGAGCCGCTCTTGCCGCCAGCACTTACCTCAAGTCTTCCTAAATCCTACAAGCATTGCGGGTTCAACATTTCCCAAAAATACTTCAAGCGGGGTTTATGCAAGAAACTAGCTACCTCTTCACAAAAAGCATTTTTGCACGTAATTTTGCATTTGGTTTTGACTGTCCGTAAAAAGCCATGGAAGAAACAACAAATTGACAATAACTAGGTATATACACCTCTCATGTGCGTTGTCTAGTCCAATATAAAGGCCTGCCAATCCCACAAATTTGGTAGATGCCATTTAATTTTGTTCCTAACGCTACCTAAACCAGTGCTCTCTATCCCAATGAGATTTTTTGTTACCCAAAGTTTAAAATAAGTTTATTATTGTTGATAACCAATTGTATGGCTTGACGTGGTATAATAATTAAGGTCATTGTCATCAACTAACACAGCACCAACCACCACCATATTATTTGCACCAGTTTTGGAATTACCAAGCCTATTCCGAGGTATTGCGTCAAAGGCCCAATTTAATCCTATCTTATATTATAAGATAGATATATGTTTACACACAGATGAAATATTACTGAGATATTTGCACCAACATTAAACAACAAAAATATTATCAAGATAAAGAGAGTTCCTACAAGGCCTCACTCAAGCGATTGTAGCAATGAGTGTAACAGCGTTGCTGTCACGTATGTCTAGAGCGAATCAAATTAAATGCTATAACTCCTGAAATGACTCCTCAAATTGACTAATTTTGAAGTGACCTCTATTGTCGTCTATGACCTTTAGGAACTCTCTATTATCTCCGTGCAATAAACATTAAATGTATGCATAAATTTTATGTAGTTGATCCTAGTTGTAGTTGAGTTGGTTGTTTTATGGAGTTGAGTTGTTTTGCAGTAAACATTTATCTAGTTGAAACAAGTGCATCGGAGTCGGCTATTTTTTTGGTTTGCCTGTTTATTTAACCTAGTTGAAGCTGAATAGGTACTCATAGTACTGTAGTCGCTATAGTACGAGAGCCAATGACCAGTCTTTAAAACGTCTTAAGCTGTAACTTCACATTACGATCAATTGGGACCTATTCAACGTAATTTCCAAGAGGCTCCACCCGTTTTTACCGTTGGAACGTCGAAAATTTAAATACACTTACCTAGTAGAGGAATGGGCGCATGCATGAAGAGTCCCTCACCCTTTCTCCGGGTGTGCACAAGGAGTACCATACCTTATGCTGGATTTTGGATGAGGGTCCCACACCAGGAAGTGGATACTTTGGTACTTATCGAGTGCCTGTCACCTGCCATGCTGTGGTTCAGGAGGTAGTCAAGCTGAAGGTGTTGGAAAACCAGCTATCAGAGCTTAGTGGACATTAGCCAGTCTCTGCCAACATTCCTCGCGGTGTGGCATGGGGTAGTCAAGCTGAACCAGGCACTGGAAATCCAGGAATCAGGGCTTTGTGGTCATTAGCCGAACTGGCCTACATCCCTGCCATTTGTCAAGAATCAGCAGAGCTTAACCAGCTCCTGGAAACCCCCAATCAGAGTTGGGTGGCTCTTAGCCAGTTCCTGCCAACTTCCTTGCCATGTGGTATGAGGTAGTCGTGCTGAATTAGCCCTGGAAATCCCAAACCAGAGCTTGGTGGCTCTTAGCCCGTCTCTGACAACATCTTTCCCTAATCGCAAGCCACGATAAGATCAATTGCACGACATTTTGACCTGGACATTTTCCGAGGGACTGTAAGTGCATAAACACGATAGGCAATTAGTAAGATCAGGACTCCTTCCAACAATGCGACGATTCGTCGTCAAAACTAGGTACTGGACCATGAAGACCCCCACAGTCTCCTGACAAGATCCAGCAAGACCTGTTTTCCTCAGTATTTTCCCAGTCCTGACTAGCCAGTAACTCTCTTTCAGCCCAGTTGGATCGTCACTGGCTTCCGCACTACTACTACTACTTAAACACCAAATGTGTAGCCTTAATGTTGCAACGTGTTGTAACTATATGTGTAGTTGATTTTTAGTAAGCAATACACCAGTTTTGCACTAAGAGATTTTTTTTGTCCTATTTACTGAACGTTACGCGACTAACGGTTTGAAAAGTGGTCAAAACCGTGGTGGGGGGGGGGGGGGAGAAAATATACCTCAACACTTTCTCGAATGATCGAAAATTCAAAACCTGCAACCTCGACGTGATCGGTCTTCAACTGAGTGATCTATATCACTAATTCTAACCGTGTCCTAACTGGCAGAGCATGTCACACGCCTTCTCCTCTAAAACCGTGATAAAAATACGGCGATTTTTTCCACCGTCCTCGGTTTCCCGTTTCCCTATGAATAGGGTTGGGAGCCCCTCAAAATGCGCGCAAATAGGCGCATTTGCGCTAAACTTTCTTATTTCAAATGGGAACACCTAATTTTTTTTTTTTCTTGAATTTGGATTCACGAGCCCCTTAGTTTTGTATAAGGTGGAGAGCGAAAACCTCCCAAAACGACTCACATCGGGTGTACATTTAACATGGTCAAGTCAATAATCCGTTTAATGACATTCTCAGGTTGTACTCAATTGTCCATTTTGGTTGTTTAGTCAGTTGTCAGGTCGGAAACCAATCCGGTAGCCTCAAAGCGACAGATGGACGTCGTCATATACAAAGTGACTCTTTTATAACAGGCTTTGGAATTGCATCTCGGATAATGACAGTACAGGTTGCACCCGTATTCGTTCCAAATACGATCCAGTATGTCGGCCTGTGAGCTTCCCGGTCCTGTTCATGTGCAAACATTTTTGTTTAAGTACGACATTGTTGAGAAAGTCAGTTGATATAGGGGCAGATGGTGGATTCATAGTACGAATTTCATACTCTAGGAGGTACGACGACCTGTCTTATTTCTTACAGCCTCAAGTTACGATTAACATCCAACACTGTTACGTCTCACTAAATTTGGAGGTATATATGATAAACGTACCTTAACTTTGGCCTTGATAATAACCGTAGTATCCAAATCTACAGGGGCGTTAGGAACTTTCCAGAACGGAGCTAACTTCTTGAGAAGACGTTCGACTTCTTCGTCCCCTACGGAATGGCATTCTGGTTCTGGGTCTTTTAGAATCTGAAAGAGTATTGAGTAGAATAAGTAGGTAGTTGGGTAGATTTTAGTAGTCAGGAAATATGAATGAGAAGAGTCAGAGCGTTCGGGGTAATTTTGGTTTATTACAAAGTGGTTGTTTGCCGATGATGCAGAGGTCTAATCCAATGAGGAGGTTAGGGAGAGAGAACGATTTTTAATCTGAAATTTTGACAAAATAAGTACTCGGTTCACCTACTTAGTTGTGTCCGTACGGTTTTCTGCCCGATCGCCCAACCAGTGGGGCTCTGCGGGACTAGTATAAAAACGCTCCAAATTGTACACAAGGGTGTATTATTCTTTGATATAGGTTAATTGCGCAAATATTAATTCTGTGTCATTAAGAGATTATTTTTGAAAAAATTAAAAAAAGATTTTTGTACAATGTTGGGACAGATGTAGAACCTCCAAAAAAATGGATTTTGCATTAAAAATTACTCGGAAAACAATACCTTATTTGACCTCCTGGGATCCTTCAAAAACCCCATTTGTAGCCCCGTAAAAGACTGTTAGATCCTCACGGTGACATCGTATCGTTCTGGGACCCTCGAAAATGGATTCTACGTCAAAAAATACTTCGAAACCCGTTTTTTTTTTTTTCAGACGGTAACAACCTGGGCAAGTCTAGACACTCTGTTGAACTGTTCTTGTACAAAATACGTCAGACAGTCCAGAATACTTGAGTAGTGATTGCAGTGATCACTTACGTCCAGATATCCTATCTTACAATAGACGACACCAAACAAAGCAACCAATACGAGCACCAGCGGAGACATCTCGGTTGATCAATTCAAACAGTGAATCTGTCCACACCTTGTCACTTTATATAGGGACTCGACGGTGAATTACTTTTGATGAGAAGATTAAAAAATATACTGCTCAGTTATAAACCGGATCAAAAATGAAGATCCTTTCCGATCTGTCCACAATAGCCGACCATCTGCCGAAATGAACATTTTAAAGTAGCAAAATAAAAAAAATTGTAGAAAGGCAAATAATATTGTCGATCAATAATGTGTTTTTTTTTCTCGATGGTTATGTTGAAGGTTTTATAGCTCGTTTATTGCTTCACATAATCCTACCCCAATTGTAATTACTTATAGTCATTTCATATCACACTTGATTCGAATTGCAAACATTATTAAACTTTTGTTTCGTAATTAATAATATTGAGTATGTAGATAATAGTCGTACATAAAAATATTCAACAATCTATTATAATATTATTAATGCACCAGCCTGTGGAGGAGAACGAGGAGGAGGATCTTTAGTACCCATCAGGGTACTGCTAAAAGTTGGTAAATGTGAAATTTGCCTTAAAACAAATTCAGCTGGGCGAGTAGATAACTAGAAAGTCCGAAAACACCATAAAGTTAGCTCAATGTCTTCAAAGTCTACGACTACTTTTTCTAGGTCCACTAGACAGCTAAATGTTTTTCTAAATTTCATCAACTCTCTTCACCCAACAATAAAGTTTGAACTCGAATATAACGTAAATAATCAATTAAACTTTCTGGATTTATCAATCTCACTAAATGATGGGAAACATCATTTACCGTAAACCCACCCATACGGACACAATTCTATGTCGACCCTACTCTCATAAACTTGCTTCGTTCCCTTCACTTACTCACCGGCTCCTAACGATTCCTCTCAATGAGAGCGATTACTTAGCCGAACTTAATTGCGCTTACTTAGCCGAACAAATAACATCTTTTCCGCAGCTTTCAAAATTTTCAATACGCCGGGGTGGGGTTTAATAAGACGGCCCCTATATTTTTAATCTTACGAAGATAGCCCCGGAGAGTCTGCATACCTATGTGGACATTTCTCGAACCAACTCTTACAACCAACCGTCAGGGCTTTTCTTTTCTGCCTGTTTCTACGCCTTTTGGGCTCTTACAGGGATTGGCTTGGGTTCTGTGCACGGAAGAGAATTCTATTCCGTGGGTTCTGTGCTTTGCCTGACGGCCGCCGCTCCTTCCTTGCTTTTCAGGCGCTCCCTGATTTTATTGGGTCTCAGGAAGGGTCTCGCGGAGGCTGCGGGACCAAGGAAGGACCCCTGCAACGGTTCTTTTTTTGGGGGAGGTATAAACTAGGGCAATAAGACTTAGTATTGCCAAAAATGACCATGGTAACGTAAATGCAACTTGTTTCAGTAATAAGTGTCGCAAGCTTGCGACTAGTAAACCGACCATGATTTTCTCGGCTCAACTCAACACTCCGGCTTTCCTCTCGAATCGAATTATAATAGTACATTTTGAACGAATAAATTCTGACGATCGGGAAGGTTTTACGACATTAACATAGATATTGCCTGTTTTGGGTAAGGTATCGTAGGTAACTTCGATTCATCATGTATGAATGAATGATGAATCGAATGAATCTGCAAGCGCAGCGAGCTAGGCAAGCCGTAAATGTACATAGTATGTTATTAGTACAAAAAAATGTTCATAGTACAAAAAGTCTATGGCTCTCTCTACACCTTCAAAAAGCTCCGCAACTTCACTCCCTCTAACCTTAAGATTGTCCTCGCAAAATCAATCTTGATTCCACACTTTGATTACTGCTGTGAAATATTCTCTACTAACTTGACCTCTGAGCAACTTCATCGTCTCCAGGTGTGCTGGAATTCGGTAACGCGATACGTCTTTTCAATAAGGAGATACGACCACTCCATACTCTCAGGCCCTTGTCGGCTGTCCTATGGTCGACCACTTCAACATTCGAGTGTGCCTGTTCATCTCTCGACTATTGTACGGTGGGAGCCCTTGCCCCGAATACCTGGAAGGTATGTTTACCATTGGGCGCTCGGGGAGGCTTCATGCTCTAAATGTGGTGCCCCATCGTACCATCTCCATGGGCCGCTCATTGCGTATCGCTGGAGCTCGTACGTGGAATGCGCTTCCCCTTTCTTATCGGAATGTTTCTTCGATATCCCAGTTCCGTAGCCTCATTGAGCAACAATGTGGGACCCTTCCGGTCCCAGGCCCCAACGCCTAATCTTGTATTATTGTCGGCCCAAGCCTATGACGTTCTTGTGAGGGTCATGGGTGGCACAGCCCTAAGTTTGGTGCCTTGACCATTGTTAATTTGTTAATTTTTATTATTATTTTGTTTAATTTTAATTTTTGATGTTTGTATTTCATTCCTTCACAATTTTTCTTTTTCTTTCTTTATGTTTTCTCCTATACTTTCAATTAATTATGTTACTCCAATATTATATCACTTACTTTATGTTACATACAATTAATAATGTCATTACATTAATTTTACAACCTAAGGGCCCCTGAGGCCTACGTAAATGTTACAAATGAAGGACTATTATTATTTTAAATGGAGTCGGAATTCACCCTTTTACTACGATTTGTGGTAGTTTTCTTCAAACAGAACAAAAACCAAAGTTCCGACTCAAAGTTTTGTCAAGACTCCTTCTCAAGTCATGAGCAGGCTGTCTGTCTGACCTTCGTCTATGCAGGCACTCATCTTCTAGTTATCCTCCTGCCTGGTGTCGGACCAAAAGCCCAACCTAAACTGTTGTGATGCGTTTCACCGTCCCCTTGATGACAGTTTAATGGGTGAATCTACGAAAAGTGCCATTTTCGGGGTCACACATTTGAAAATTTAAAAATCGAGAAATTCCGAACTTTTTTTATGCTAATAAACTTAGATTACCTTGGTGATTATTGTGTATCAGTGGCTACGCAGCAACTTTCATCGTTCTGTTGTTTGACAGCCAGATGAATGATTAAGTCCAGATGAATGAAAAATGAGAGTGTAGACGGAATTTAAAAGAGAAATCCAGCGAATTGAAACCATGGTATAAATTTTTTTAACGAAAAGTGTCAAAATCTTGAGTAAAGGCAAACTCCAGTGCTGTCATTTGCTGGCTTTCTTTTGCTGTGATATTCATTCATCTGGTCTCTATTCATTCATCTGGCCACAAGAATGTTTGTTGGCCAGATGAATGAAGACCAGATGAATGAAATTTTTACAATATCACTTATACAAGTAGATAAAGGTAAAACAGAAATAACAAAGAGCTCCTCATAATCTATGCAGGTTTTTGTACAAAAATGGACTTCGAGCGTTTTGATAGATCTACTGGAACACCCGCAACCATGACCAGAAGAATGACTCACAAAAAAGTCACGCACCTGATATTTCCCAGAGCTGTTGTTTGGAGGCCTACAAGATGGATACCTAATAAAGAGACCTCATGGTGAGGGATTGAAGCCACGGGCTTCAGTGGTGCCACTTGTAGCACAAGAATGTTCCCACAAGTTGTTGTTTCCCTTCACCAAGCATGAACTTCAGGAGGCAGATAAATGAATTGAAAGCTCGGGACAGGACGATTATCAACAGTAGTTGCTAACCTTCATTAACTAAATATTCAAAAGACACATGCTCGTAATCTACAGGCTTATAAAAATGCACTAGTAAAAATATTGGCTGATTTTTTCCTTTTCACGTTAAGGTGGGGTACATGCTGAAAGTTGACTACCTCATGATGGGGACAGGACAGATTAATGAAAAATTGACCATTCAACCCAGATTTTACCTGTGAAATATTAAACTGAAACACCCCAACTGACACGGAAGAATGGAGCCCGTACCTATAGACACATAGGGAAAAAAAAGCTTTCTTATCATGCCCAGAAGTAGAGATATTGTGCCGGGACAAGAAAATGGCACTTTTCGTAGATTCACCCTAATACGTCTCATCTCGACATCAACTGTTTTACAAATACTGTCACTGAATTTCAAAAAGAACTACACCTACATAAAATTGAACACCAGGGACGCTTCCCATAGATTCCACGATTCTCTTCTTGGCCCGAGAAAATCAAATAGGCTTGATCGAAGAGTACCTATCCAGTTTTTACGCAAATTCCCAGGGCCACTAGAACTAGTTTTAATCTGCTATCTTTTCATAGCATGCTTGTATGTCTTTTTACAACGACCCATGAAGCAGTATGAGGTTTGATACCTACCCATATAATTCATATATGGGTAGGTATCAAACATATTATGTATACTAGAGCCCTCTTGACACTTAACTACATAGTGATGCACAACTGAACATTTTGAAATATTTCCCCAAACAACCTCGGGATGGAATCATGCCCTGAACGCCCCTTCACATTTCGGGCTGTGATGGAATCTGAATTTCAGTGGTGTAGTTTCAGGGGCACCGACGAAAAGAAGAAAGGTTAGGGTAGGTAAAAAACAAAGAATAAAAGTCCGAAAACTTGAATTTGGGCTCATTCTGATGGATTTGATTGGCAGGTTCAAATCAGAGATTTGAGAGACAGATATTTTGTCTGAAACGATACTATGAACCGATCGAAAGAGGTGATGGAGCAGCCTCGATGCAGGGAAAGTGTTTGGGGCACCACGTCTCGGTTGCGGTGCTAAACAGTCATTGGCCAGGCCCATGGGCATGCATGTGTCAGTGTATCTCCTCGTCTTCATCTGATGGTTTGGTTCAGGTCATAGAAGTCAGCGCTGGGTTTTTGCTCTCTGTTGCCCTCGTGATCACGCCGGTGTTGCTTGACTTCCTCATAAGCTGGTAACGATTACGCAGGACAGAGTTCTAAACATTTGCTAAACTGGTGGGCTAAACTGGACGGGGCGGAACCTTGAGCCCCCCGTTGGGGTAAACATTGAACATAAAACCCATGCCAATGACCCGTTTAATGACAATATGACGTTGTAAACAATTAACCAGTTTGTTTGGCGATTTGGTTCGGTTGGTCAGCATTAAAAGCAATACGGACCGTTCACAGTCCTACGAGACCCATCATATCGATTGTAGATCAGAACAGTGCAGACACCCTCGTCAGGAGATCTAAACACGATCCAGTTCATCGTAGAGTCCTTCTTTGGGTAACCTCTCACCTCCTGTTCACATGCAAACTTGTTAGGTACAATATGGTCGAGAAGTACGATAATTGGTCTCATTTTTACTAGATACCACCACCATGCAAGGAGTCACAAGTTACGATGAAAAGCAAAAGTCACACAAGGATATTACAAATAGGTACTTGGTTTTACTGTTGAACAAACCTTCTCTTCGGCCTTAATGACAAAGTCAAATCTTATCTGAGGTTCTCCGTAGAAGCCATAGGGCAAGCCCTCCCTCAAAACATCTTCCATCTCATGGTAACGAGACTTCGGCACGAGAGGCCATTTTGGGTCCTGTAAAACCTGAAAAAAGTAGCGGAGAACGTAATGTTGGGTAATGAAATAAGGCATGAGCAAATGTAAGGTTTGGAAACGTACAAAACCTGGCAGTACTTACGCTAGAGTTATACAACTCAGCTGAAACGACTCCTAACAGAGAGACCGCGACGAGCACCAGCGGGGACATCTCGATTATTCACCTGAAAAAACTAATTGCCTATCTAACAACACTTGGTTTATATAGGAACTCGACGGTGGAATACTTTTGATGACATTAAAAAGTTTATTGGATAGTTATGAACCTGACGAAAAATAAAGATATCCATTACGATACCTCAATACGAGGCGACCATCTGCCGAAATGAACAATCCCTAAGTATTGTGCCGAAGTAGCTCGATTAAAAAAATATAATAGCAAATGATATTGTTGTGAAGAACAATAAAAATTTACATTTACTATTCTGTCGTGGCAAGGTTGTTAAGTTTAATGTTTTGTATTTTTATTATTGCTTGATATAATCCTTTTTTGTATCAACTTGACAATAATTTTTCGTCATTTCATATGCCACTTATAAGTGGCATAAATGCAAACGCCAAGTTTTAAGTATTTCGCAACGATTAATGTTGAGTAGACAATAGTCAAATATAAAATTACGGGGATGACCAATTAAAACGCGGCACAGTTGGCTGATTGCAGTAAAACTAAGGATTACAATACGCGGTGTCCCCAAATCGGGAAAACTCCCATTACATCAACAGTCGAGATTATTTTTTTTTACCGATAGAAGGTTCCCAAATGTATGCAAAAGAATAATAAACCCTTGCGTGATGGCGAAAATTGATTTCGTAAATTTAATTTTACATTTGAATTTCATTAATGAAATGTAAATTTACATCAAACTTTGATGTCGCTAAAGACGTGACACGTGACACGTAAAGAGGTTGGGTAACTTGCATAGGTATCCCATATAACTAATCTCATATGAATCATATCCCTCTCTCAGGCCTCGGAATTCAATTATTCCATTTTTCCTAAGGCCTTATAAATAACTAGGGGGCCAGCCCCTAATGGCAAAAGCCAGCCGACCACCCAACTGGCCTAAGATCCCTTCTTCTCGCTTTTTGAACACTTGCAACCATTTTTTTAAACCACTTTGAGCCAACTTTTTTGGGGTTGGTCACCCCCTGGGACCCCCGAAAATGAATTCTACGTCGAAAAATACTTCGAAAACGACACCTAGCTCGACTCCATATCCAAAAACCTTCAAAAACCCCTCCCGTAGCTCCATTTTAGCCCCACAGCGCCTACTGGACGGATTTGTCTGATTTTTGTTTTGATTTGATCAGTATAATATACTATACCAGGGGGTCCCAACAAAATTTTGTCAGGGACCCCTTAACAAACCACAAATGTATTGAGGACCCCATATATATGTAAATTAGGTATATAAGAGATAATTACATATTTATAAGATATATTTATAATTTTGTTGTTGTAAAAAGGTTTTTTCCCGTTTGCTAAACCTAGGTGTAAGTATATATCACAAGGGAAAAATCAATTGATTGTTGCAAATAATTATTTATTTTTACATTTATTTTACATTAAATGTAAAATAAATGTAAAAAAAATTTTGGAAACAGTTGCACAACAACCACTGTCACTGCTGAAGCTTTCCTACGTAATAGTGCTGGTTTGCAGTTGGATTTATTAGTAGGTAATTGGAATTCAGGGTTCGTAACGTAATAGGTAATGCTTCTTCTTCTTCTGATAAATTTGAAATTTAAAAAAAATTTCTGAGGAGCGAAGTCTTTCTAGTCACTAATAATTGCGCTAGGTGTCACTAGCGTCGCGTCGCACGTACGGCCTCTCACGCTTTACAGGACACTCCGGATACAAACAGTCATTTTTATTATTTGAGTTCCTGGTAGAATAGCTTAAAATATTAATTTTTGGATGCAGCTCGCGGACCCCCACACAGGCCCGGATTAAGGGGGGGGGGGGGGGGGCTAGGGGGGCTATAGCCCCGGGGCGCACACCCCAAGGGGGCCACTTCTCCACCGTTATGATTTTTTTTTTTTGAAAATTAACAAAGCGTTTTTCTTTATTCCTATGCTGATCTCCAATAAATTGTTTTCCTGAAAAAGAGGAAGGTGAACGGAAAGTTTCAAGTTACCTTCCACTTACTATTCGAAAACTGGAACACCTCATGGAGTCATCTATGTCTACACTCCCAACGCGAGTTATAGACCTCACGGATTTTCCACACTGTAGCGGTGGTTCAGAGTTTGCTTAGCGGGTTGGATTCTGTACCGCATTTGGTTCATAAAAACAAAAATAATTTGTTAAATTTTTGGTTTATTATTCTTGGAATCTCCGATTGGCCTCAAAATTTGACAAAATGATAATTATCCGTTTCAAGTCGTCTACATTCTAAAACCAAAATGTCCGTCTGCCGTCCGCCATCCGCTGTACACAGGTTGTGTCTAAGGCCATTTCTGGCCCATCACAACCTTTCTAGTACCTTCTGCTCTCTCTCTTCCCCCAGAGGAAGTGCACTTATCGTTGCTTAAATCTTCTTTCTTCTACCTTGGTCTTCAGCACTCCCCTAGGAGGAGTACAGCGGGCCCTCCTGTCCCTTCCGGCGTTACCCTCACCATTCTGGTGTGCCTGGGATGGACCAATGTGGAGGCGCCGGGTTTTAAAGGAGGTCTTATCATATTAAATTGGCTCGAAATTCTTTGGGACAGGAGTCATCGCAGCGGACCTTCCTACTATAATAGTAGGTGTAAGTTACAAGAAGAGGTGGAATAATTCCACCTCTTCTTGTAACTTGTGGTGTTCGGGTCGTTGGTGGCTGCGGAATGCAGCCGACTGTACCTACTCTTCTACCTCTTCTCGTAACTTGCACATTTCGGATCATGGGTGGTTGCTCTCTCCACTTTTACTTGTCTGGTGGAGGGCGAGTACTTTTGCAAAATTCCCTCCCCTCCCTAAAACTAACACGACCAGCCTAGACAAAAATAAAATCTGAACACACATACAATGACACACAATGAAATTGAACACGCATACAATGACGTCCGCCATCTGCCGTCCGGGCCGTTTTGGGCAGAAGGAATTTTATTTTTTTAATCTGAAATTTTGACAAAATACTCGGTTTACCATCTAGTTGTGCCCACAGTGTTTTCAGCCCGATCGCCCAAACCCGTGGGGCTCTATGCGGTGTGGGAGGAGTTTTTTAAAAGGTTTTTGGCTATGGGATCGAGTCAGGTGTCGTTTTCGAAGTATTTTTGGACGTAGAATCCAATTTTGGGGTCCCAGAACGATCCAATATCACTGTTGCGATCTGTAGGGCTTTCATAGGGCTACTGTAGCCCGTTTGTAACAAACGGGATTTTTGAAGGATTCCAGGAGGTCAAATATTTTTCAAGTAAAACAAAAAATTTTCGAAAAAAAAATTTTTAAAAATAAAAATCCTCCAAAAACATTTTTTCTTAAATTTTTCTCATTGACACAGAAATAAATTTCTGCACAAGTAAGCCTTAACCTATATCAAAGAATAATAAACCCTAGTGTTAAATTTGCAGCATTTTTATTTATTGTAAAGAGAAACATTTTTCTTAATTGTAAAAATAGATTGCCCTGTATTCGAAGTGTTTTTTGACTGTTTTGACCCAATTTTTGGTTGTGAAGCGACAGAAGCGAGTTTCTAGTGGTTTTTGCGTGGTACTCCTGGCCGGAGGATCCACTTTCATATATAATATATGTATATGTACATATATATAGGGGGCCACTTTTAAGTCTCAGCCCCGGGGCCCACGAGAGGTTAATCCGGCGCTGCCCCCACACCAACGTTTGCGGACCCCTGGGGGTCCGCGGACCACCTGTTGGGAACCCCTGTACTATACTATACTAGTCTATTCTCATTTGACGGATTCTTTTTTTTTTAATTCTTTAAAATAAATTTTTGTGTGAGAATTCCTGAAAACTCACTTTTTTTCACTTCAGAGTAGTCTGGCGGTAGGTACTAGTAACTCGAAGATCGCCAAAAGCATCCGTCTATCTCTTCTCCTAGGTCTCCTTGAAAAAAAAAGAAAGAAAAGTAATTCGGATCAGCACTTACCGAGAAAAGTCGCCGAGAACCCCACAGGAGGTGGGGGGCAGCCCACCGGCTGGGTGTGTAGGCGAGAGAAGCGAGACCTGGAGCAGCTTGAAGGTACTTGTATAAAATCGGGTTTCTGTCTGTCTGTGTGTCGTGTGTTAATATTCAATCCTCTGTCCGAGAAAGTGGTAGGCCGGGCGAAGCGAGGCCCCCCCTAGCTGATAAAATGGTCGGCCGTGCGAAGCGAGACATTTACCCCGTGCAGACGATTTCCCCCACCTACCCAAGTAGGTACCTACCTAAGTGGCCAAAGACGGTTTTTTTTTTAATTCGGCAGGATTTAATAGATACCTAGGTATGTCTATTAAATCCTGCTATGGCATTGAATTTTCTAGCTCATATTTACCACTAAGATATGAAAATTGCATGGGGTGAGCAGGGCCGGACTGGGACCCCTGAAAGGGCGGGGCCTTTGACTTAAGAAAAGGCGCAAAACGGGGAAAATTTTCAAAATATTGGACTTAGAAACTAATTTTAGCCCCTTTTGTTGTTACTTGAAAATTCCTCGCAAAACCAGTAAAAACTGTCATATAATATATTATTTGTACACCATTATGTAGTAAAATTGATTTTCGCGTTAGGCTAATGTATTTTTGGCCGAGATACCAAGATGAAGAATTACATAAAATATAATTGTATCATTGTGTCATCATCATTGTTCATCTTATGGTATCTCGGCCAAAAATACATTAGCCTAACGCGAAAATCAATTTTACAACATAATGGTGTACAAATAGTGTAATATTATAAAACAATTTGCCAGAAATGATAAGGTGTAAGAAAAAGTGAAAAAACATTGCTAAAATGTATAACATAAAGTTTCAAAAAAACATGGTACGTAATTTTACCACAAGAAAAGTTAAAAATAAAGATACACATAGCAATCGTTTTTCGTTTGTATAATTGTGTAGGTAACTACCTACCTTGTAAATATTAATGAATAGAATCAAACCACAGAATTTTCAAAAATATCAGATTGCTAAGCTTCCACAATGATGGATTCAGCGTAAAACGTTAAGACTTTTTCAAATTGTTACGTATTTTTTAATCTTAAAATTGTACTTTGACCATTTCATTTCAGCCCGAAACGCTTTCCGCGTCGTTTTAGATCTCTTCCGAAATTGTTTCATAATCTTCAATCCTTAAGCTCGTACATTTCCTGTTAACATGGATATGTTTTTGGGCTGGGGGTCATTCTAAAATTTGCGACACCAAATCACATGATTGGTTACTAAAAACTGTTTCTACTCGACAACCAAAATTTGTGACGACGAGTTTACAGTATACATATCCATGATTCAATGTTTTTCCGTGAAGCGGAGAATTTCCAGGGTTTTTTTCATGCTATCTTGCAGAGCAGAATTGGTGGGAAAATCGAAACACTTATTATTCCTTAATATAGGTAGGTAATTCATAATAATATAGCGCAAAAACGCGCTTATATAATCAACTGTCTAAATCGATATCCGAAAACTTATTGTGCTATTTGAAGTATTTTTCCATGCTGAATCCAAAGGAATAATTTTTTGGAGCGGCTCGACGTCTTCTTTGGGTTTAATATTCAAACATTAGTGCAATATCGTGAAATAATTGCAAACAAAATAATTTATTTGTTTGCCATCTTGCCAGAAACTGTAAGTTTGCTTCTTTTATGTAAGTACTACTAGTGATTGAAATTTCAAACATTGTTTTTCGAATCATTTATTCAGTTTTATTAGATTTAACTTCAATTCTAATTCGTCATGGTTTTCACGTTGCCTCCCAACACCGTTTGTTTATCGACAAAAAATGACATGGCTAACTTTTTCAAGATAAATTCTGCTCTGGAGCCCAGGGTTGCAGGTGGTTGCAGCAAACTATTGTTGGAGGTATTTCTATAATAGATTGTTGTTTCTATTATAGATAGTTGGAGGCTTCTGTTAATCATGGAAATTAAGGTGCGCAAGGATGCGTAAAAACTGTTCAGTGAACTGAAAAAATGCACACTGTAGGTACACTTCTTTTTGAAAATTCCAAACTTGAGAAAAATAATAATTACTTTTCTCAAGTTTCCAGAATAATTATTATTCTGACTCGGCAAAATCCCAGATTTTGTACTGCTACTATAGTATGTAAGCTAACAAAAATTTACTTGGATCATTACATCGCAAAAAACAATAATTGTTTTTCAATTATTGAAAATGAATTGATTTCTATTTAAAGTTTCATCAACATTTTTACAACTGTTGCAAAAATACACTCGTTGAGTAGTGCTCATAATTGATCAAAAATTTCCACAGTTTACTCATCGCTAGGCCGTTCGGCATTGGCATTGACAGCAAACAAACCACTTTCTAGCGACACTTGGTCGAAATCTTGACTTTCGAAAATTAGAGTTTAGAGCAGTTTTTTGCGTTTTCGCCCCAATGTGCGTCGCGTAGTCGTCAAGAACCTAGCTAGAACTATCTACCTTTGGCGCGGTACACCATAGCTTAAGCATTTATTTGAGCCACCTTTTCACGAGTTTGGTTTTTAACTTATAAAAGTTGTTTTTATTATAACCGTTGGGTTGATGGTTTTCGAATTAAGGGCGCAGGTTAGTTTTTTCCGATGGGCGCAGGTTAGTTTTTTCCAAAGGGCGCAGATGAGTACTTTCCACAGGGCGCACCGGCCCGCGGGCCGGTGGGCCGGCGGGCCAGTCCGGGCCTGGGGGTGAGATACATCTCACATGTGAGAGGGTCATTGATTCCAATTCTAAACGCTCTTGGCTCAGAGCTAAGTAAGCAGAGGTAACTTGGACAAAATTGATGTAAACTTTCGCTTTGGTGAGTGTTGCCAACAGGCAATCCAAAAGACGAGAAAAGAATCTAGGTAGTTGTTGAGAGCGATCTGATGGTAGTTGGCAGAACTAAAAATGCTGGGGCATCTAGGGAAAATCGCCCATTATTTCGGATCGCTTCAAAGGAGTGACACCTGGAACCGATGCATGCTGGATATTAAAAAAAGGTGCGAAATTGATATCACTAACAAAAGGTTTTGTGATGCAAATGCCGATGAAAGGCCGCGGAAAAGTGGTGAAAGAAATCATAGGTTTATAATATAAACATATTATGTCTCCGAAGAGACTAGAATGGAAAGGGGCAGATTGTAAGGGGTGATGGAGATCTGCCGAACCGCGGGTCCATAAAGGAAACAGGAACAAAATGAACGAAATCGAACCTTCATGGTCACTGAAATGTATCCTGAATCCAAATTTGAATGGAGGAGTCAAATGACAGTAACTGAACACTTGAAAGGAAAGGAATAAACCTAGTCTAGTAAACTCGCGGTATCTTTATTACCCACATAAAATGTATGTAATAATTACACAGGTTTACAAAAAAAAAAAAAAGGTCAATCTCAGGCGCCGCGGAAAAAACCATCAAACTCTATGTTTTTTTGGGGTTCTGAATCCGAATCCGACCCCCGTTTTTTTCCGGTCACGTCCAAGTTTTCGAGATATTGGCGATTTTTCGTTTTTTCGGCCTTTTTCAGTTCAGAAAATCTCAGCTAAACGTGCGGATGCCCAAAAATAATATTCATTCTATATTATAGAAATGAAAAGAAAAAATAGGATTTTGTCTAATTAAGTTTGAGTGGCAGTTTTCTTGGTAGGTACCTATATGTCTGGTAGGGTTGCCAACCGTCCTCCCCCGGGGAGGACAGTCCTCCCTTTTGGTCATCCGTCCTCCCGAAACCCGGGACCTCGGGAGGACGCTCAAATGTCCTCCCATTTCTGTTTGTGGATTGATGTTTCTTCAACACAAACAATATTTTCTAGCTTCACTCACAATGCGCTAAGTACCTACCTAAGTAACTAAAAATAGCGTACCTACCTAGCTATAACGTAGACAGTTACCTAAAACAGAACAATCACGGTAACCAGCTGCGAGACGAATTGAGATGAGGAAGGAGTGATCAAATTTCTCATCAACGTGGTCTTTTTCTGTTACTTTATCTGCCCTCTCTTGATGTTATCCTCTTCAAGTGGATCGCGATTACTTTGTGAGATTTTTGCTTAGTTTTTGGTGGATAGGTTGAGTACCTACCTAAGTACAGTTTGTGCTAAAATTGGCACAGAAACCGACAGTGATGTTGAGGAAGACCCAAAGTGTTCGAAGGCTAGGACTTCTAAACGTGCGTGTTCTTTCAACTAGTTGTGGGAGAAGGCAAGGCAAGGAGGAGGATGGGCAAGGTTAGATGAGGTAAATCCCAAAAAAGCGTAATGCTCCTTTTGCAAGAAATCGTTCTTTATAAAATATGGTGGAATAAGCTCTTTGAAACGTCATGCCTCCAAACAAACTCATAAAAGTAATGCTTCTGCCGTCATACAGAATAAAACGTGGGCATCCTTCATGTCCAGACCGACTTTCATTCCTGAAAATTAGAAAATCGTTGCCGCTGGCAAAATTGTATCATGGGGTGTGACATGGTGGTAGGTAGCTAGTTAGCTACGGGAGGGTTTTTTGAAGGCTTTTGGCTATGGGATCGAGTTAGGTGTCGTTTTCGAAGTATTTTTGGACGTCGAATCCAGTTTTGGGGGTCCCAGACCGATCCGGTTTCACCGTGGGGATGTATAGGGTTTTGAAGGGGCTACAAATGGGATTTTTTAAGGATCCCAGGAGGTCTAGGTATAGGTTTCCATTTTTCGAGGGTCTTGTTTCCCTTTCTTGTTCGTGTTAGTTGATGGAATTTTTCTCGTTTTACATTTTATTTTATATGAATAAAATTCCATTTTTATATCTCAAAATTTTGTTTGTTTTGCAATTTTTCGTCTACGTTGTTCGTGTTTGAACGTCCCCTCAAAAGAGGGAAAGGACCATTGTGAAAAGGGAGACAGGGTGGCCCTGTGGACTAAGGCGACAGAGCTTCGTCTGTTTACAAATCAGTCGGAGCGCTGATCAGCCTGCTTCAAATCCGGGGACGAACACCAATGTTTGACCAAAAGTACCTAAATCACGTCTTGTAATACCTGTCTTGTCGGCAGAAAATTCACCTCTGAACTCAAGTTTATGTGAATCCTTTCCCTGGAGCAAGATTTTCTAAAGCGTTTCTAAGTACAAGTGCGGGGTCGGGTCCTGCTATGCCCCAATTGAGAGAACCGAAAATGGTTAAGCACAAAAAAATCCCACTTTTTTACCATTTTGAAAAGTTAAACTTACAATGTAGGTATAATTTATTATCCTTCGCTGAACCCATCGGTGATATCCAAATTAAGTTCGTCTTATGATTGAAGGGCATGTACGACAATCAATACCTGAATATTTGAATCCAGGCATGCATTTATAAAAATACAAATTATGTAATGATTTGACGTAGAGTGATGCATTATATTCTAGTTCCTTTTTGTTTTTCATGAGCATTATTATTTCTTAGTTCCTTGCTTAATACCTGAGTGTACTACCTAAGTCAATACCTACCTAGTTTGGTTTAATACTTACAAATCTGTATTTTCAAATTTAAGTTCACTTTTTGTCTTGTTTGTGTAGTGAATCAGTTTTTTTTTTTTTTTTTTTTTTTTTTTAATTCCGGCCCTTCGTACGTTAGTAAAATTATTTTCACTTGATAATGAATTTGTAAAACTAATAATTTATTGCAAATATCAATCTTGGAGTGGATGTCCTCCCTTTTTACACGGTGTCCTCCCCAATTTTTCCAAGCGTCCTCCCGAACAGAATTTTGGAGTTGGCAACCCTAATGTCTGGAACCGAAATCATTACATACTTCAACCAGACAGAGTCATGTTTGAATTCTGTTTTTTTTTCTACCTGTTTAGTGGAATAGTGGGAAGAAATGCCCTGGAGGAAGATCCTGTATTCGGTGGGATGGGAGGAAAAATAAGTAGGCTAATAAAAGGTCTAAGCACGCTAATAAAACCTACAAAACTGAAAATCCTGGTTGACTGGGTGAAGGCGAGAACTGTAGGGGCGTACATCAAATGTGAACAACGAGATCAATAATGCTTTTAATGAAATGTATTGCTCTGATTGTTAGATTGAGGTGGTGAATTTGTTGAGGTTTGATTAAAAAAATAAGCTGAATATGCCGGCATTTGAGAAGATATGCTCTTCGTTTATCAGGACCTAATGAATAGGTACCTAAACATTTAAATTTACTATTTTATAGCTATAACCTGAATAATTTTCTGCTCATCAGGACCTGATGATAGAGAGGTTTTCAGAAACGTCGGCATATTAATCTTATTCTTCGAACGAACCTCTAATGCACCACGTGCACACATAGAATACAACGGTCCTTGTCGGAGGTGATCATCCCACTGCTCAAGACGGTACCAGGTGGATGACATTTAGTTTCTGCATAGCAGCTTGTCTTGGACAGTGACAACTGTCCCGGTACCGTTAGGGGAAACCACTGTTTTTATTACAATACCGCAGGTGTCTGCATTTGAATGAAACTTGATCCATTCCAACGATTCTTGAGTGCTTGGATTCTGTTCACATACAAAAATAGTCAAGCACAATATTTGGTGTATGTTAGATATGTCTTTCATTGCAGAAGTCCCTCCAGATTATCGATTCCTAGTTTAATGCTTTGCTACAATTACCAAACGTACCGTGCGTTCAGCCTTGATGAGAGGTCCCACTACGAAGCCAGGTATATGCACGAGCTGTTGAATTTGATTTTGGAGACGAAGGTACAACGATATATCCTGCAGATCCAGAACAGGCCATTCCGGGTCAACTAAGACCTAAAAAAAGAAAAGAAAATAATAGACAAGTTCATCACATATCAGATATATATATATATATAATATGATAATATCCTTATCTGACCTACATCACAAATTTCATTAAAATCTGTCGACAGGAAGTAGGTAACGTTAATCGCAATTTTCCTCTTACCCCCCACCCTCATAACCCCCTCTTTTGAACAGTGCTGAATCCGAATTTAAGCCTGGGTAATCATCTACGGCACAACCCGCGTAATCCCTGAAAATTTCATCAAAATCGAATCAATATTTGCTGAAATCCCCACTCCTTCCCTTCTTTTGGGAAGGAGAGGGGGTTGAAGGAGGGGAAAACGGAAAAAATCCTTGAGGGCGCTCAACCTATCTCAGAACGTACATCATTTTTGAATTTCTCGAGATTTTCAAGAATATATATATTTTCATCAAAAAACGTGTATATATATATATAATATACATAGAAGGTGATCGGGTGGCAAGGTAGATGGGCGAGGGGGAACGAAATACACGTTGCGCCCAAATTTCGCAGGGTTGCGCGCGTCTGGCGGGATTTTAATATAGCCTATGTTGTGGGCAACCGCACCCGAGATCGTTAGAAAAAAAACCGTACAAATCCGTTCAGCCGTTTAGGCGCCTATTGCGTACGACGGACTTTACGGGGGGGGGGGGGGACGCTTCAACATTCCATCCTCATTCCAATCGAGATCACGCCCGTAAAAACATGTACCATGTTAAAAAGTGGTGCGAAAAATAGCTGGGTCAGATTAGTAGGTGGATTGGGACAAATGCCACGTTTTTAAGAAGTTACTCCTCAGGACAACAGTCACATAAGCATTCACAAATAATATTCCTAGTCAACACTCGACAAATAAACTTACATCGCACGAGGCGAAGCCAATCAGTGCAACCAAGACGATCAGTGGGGACATCGTGAATAATCTGAAAAGAGAAACCGACCACTTTATAAAGAGCTCGATGAACCAGCTCGAGGATGACGTTCAGAAATTGCGCAATCATTAAAACGCAAAACCAAGAATGACATATTTGGACGATTCGCCGAAACATAAATCCCCTAAGTAGGTTAATAAAATGTGGCTTAAACGAAGCCCGACTTTACATTTAACGTTTTCTATTTGAATGTTTTTAGTGACTGCATTCACATCTAAAATGGGCTTTAAATACTTTTAATTTTAGTAACGACATCATCCTTTTCAACATTTCTCCCTGAGCTGAAGAGAATTGATTTCCTTTCGCAGTCATAAACCAGACAACAAAATTTGTTGTCGGCATTCATCAATAAGAAGCGGCGTTTTGCCGAAATATAAATCTCCAAGTAAACTCACTAAGTAGGGAAAAAAGAGGAAAATTCGTATAAAAGCAAATAACGTGAAAAAATAACGACGGATGTTTCGCCGCAAAAATTTAGTTGTTGGTTTTACAGTTTTGTTTACTTTGAACGATTTTAACAGCTGTATTTACATCGAAAATAGCCGTAAACTAACGTAGTAACGATTACTTGACAACGTGCTTTCCAGTTTTTCCCCTTTGCAGTTCAAAAACTTGGGAATATTATAAAATTTATAATATTTAATATTCCCAAGTTTTTTTGTTCATTTCAAAACTCCGAATCGAAAAAAAGAAAACTCCGAATGGACAAAATAGAAGATTATCGGGTTGGTGAACGAGGTGGAGAACCCCCCCCCCCCCCCCCCCCCTTATTAATAACTGTGATATTAACTACCTGTTTTGGAGTTGGTAAGTTACCCGGTTAGCTCTCTTGATCAGCCATCAATGTAAGCCGGCGACACCTTCAACAGAGGAAGGATTACTCCCCATCAGCAGTCCCTACGATTTTCCTCCTGGCCCACATCCACAGAGTGAGCTGTCGATCAAGCGAGGGGAGAGCATAGTCCTGGAGCCGAGCCCGAAAATCGCATTTCATTTTGGGAGAAGGTTTGACCATAAATATTACAAATCTATTCGATTCTGAGAGAGAAAATGCTAGTCTGCCATTTCAAAGCGGGGGCTACCAAAAATGGCGGCCATGTAAAATTCTCAGAAAATGCGAAAAATTTACTCATTTTAGGATGGATGAAACTTTTACACATGATAGTTTATGTGGAATTATGGATGTTTCCATAAGTCTGCCTAATTTTACCGGGGGCTAAACCCCGGCAGACTCAAATTCAAAAAGTGCACTTTTAGGGTTCAAAATTTACAGTCGTTGGGACGGTTCAAAATTTTACACGTGATTATACATGTATAATGAAGGACTTTGACACTAGTCTGCCGAGCCCACGCGGGTGTTCAGTACTGGCAGACTTCAATTGAAAAAGTGCCAAATTTTGGAATAAATTTCATCAATTTTGGGAGGTTTGAAATTTTTATGCGTTGAAGATCTAGTGGTGTAAGAACGATTGAGCGTAGTCTGCCATCGATATTCGGGGGCTTTCCATTGGCAGACTCGAATTCAAAAAGTGCAAATTTTGGAGTTAAAATTCAACTACTTTGGGAAAGCTGCAATTTTGGTAAATTGTAGTGTCTAGTGTGTGTATGCTTTGTAACGTAGTCTGCCATCGATATTCGGGGGCTTTCCATTGGCAGACTCGAATTCAAAAAGTGCAAATTTTGGATTTAAAATTCAACTATTTTGGGAAAGCTGCAATTTTGGTAAATTGTAGTGTCTAGTGTGTGTATGCTTTGTAACGCAGTCTGCCATCGATATTCGGGGGCTTTCCATTGGCAGACTTACTTTAAATAGAAAAAAAACTGAAGTTGCAAATTTCAAATGTAAAATTCAACTACTTTGGGAAAGCTGCAATTTTGGTACGTTGTAGTGTCTAGTGTGTGTAAGCTTTGTAACGCAGTCTGCCATCGATATTCCGGGGCTTTCCCAGTGGCAGACTGACTTTAAATAGTAAAATACGGAATTTTTCCACTTTTGAGGTAAAATATTACATTCCTTGGGATGAGTCAAATTTTGATATTTGATTACATTGTAATACTACCAAGGCAGAGGATACTTTCTGACATCGTCTGCCAACGAAATACAGGTGTTCTTCTCGGCAGACTTACACTATGCTCTTATAGGTTTTCATCACAATATAGGCTTTTTATTATTATAGTTCAGTCAAATAAAACATCTTACCTTGCAAAATGGGGGGGGGGGGGGGGGTAGATCTTTTTCGATACGTTGTCTGGGTGGATGTGTACATGAACAACTCAAGTTTGCGATCTCGGAAGCCGACTGGAACATTCTCAACAACACGAAAAACCTCAAAATTGCCTGTTTTTCACGCCGAAGGACCACTTTTGCGATAAAAACCTCGATATCATTTTTATAGTAGGTAAACAAAATTTATAACAATAATTGTTCAAATTATTTGAGACAGATTGGTTTTCCTAGCATTCATAGATCCAGCTACTCAATATTTAGCACGTTTCGCATATTTGGCCAACTTTAGCGATTTTTGCGTTTGTATCACTCGAGAAAATTGTACGATCATTTCTATTACCTATCATATAAACCCACCCAGAAGCTTCAGAGAGGTCTGAGAGAGTACTCTCCCGTCCCTCCCCCCATCCACTTTATTTTTCTTTCTTAAATTTTATATATATCATAATACCCAATTAAAGATCGAGATAAACAATTAAAAAAAATACACTACTACCAACCGAGAAAACGAATTTAAACCAAAATATGAAACGTCCAATCTTACACCGCTCGGTAAGCGTAAGCACGTTTTTCAAAACGTTTTTGGCTGTAGCTCTGAAACTATTGGCCCGATTCCAAATTTATTTTTTTCTCGTGAAAGCTGATTAAATTCCCCGTCACAGTTATTCCATGTGAAATTTTGATTTGATCTTTGATAAGGGAGGGGTGGGCACGGCAAAAAAGTGGCACATTTTAAAGAAAAAAAAAACCTTGTTTCCTTGCACATCTCTGCCTATAACTCGGGAACGGTTTGTCTGATATTACTTTCCTTTCTATTTGGTGAAAGCCGATTAAATTCTAAGTAATGGATGACCCATTGCATGTCTATTGAAACGACAACAGTGCCATTAGTAGGTATTCGTCCGGCTTACATTGATGGCTGATCAGTCCGGCTTACATTGATCGATCAATAAGAAACCCTACCAACTCCAAAATAATTAATGTCACAGTGTTATTGATAAAGGGGGTGGAGGGTGCTGAAGACCAAGGTAGAAGAAAGAAGATTGAAGAAACATAAGTGCACTTCCCACGGGGGAAGAAAGCGAGCAGAAGGTACCTACGAGAAAGGGTGTAATGGGCCAGACACAACCTAAGCTCGGTACAGCGGGATGGCGTAGGGCGGTAGGACATTTCGTTTTTGGAATCTAGACCTCTTGAAACGTATCATGTCAAATTTTGAGGCCAATCAGAATCGTCATGGTTACATAGTTGTACTATTCCAAGAATACCCTATATACCAAAAGGAGACGCATGCTTCCTTCAAATGAAAAAAACCATGAGCTTCCCGCCCCGCAAGAGCCCCCCCCCCCCCCCCCCCTTCGCACTAAGATCGGGAACGTTCGGACGAACTCGGGGTTATCCTCGGCTCAGTTCTTCTGTCGCCAGACGCTCCTTGGCTGGAGCTCCTGCTAGTCCTGGAGCCGAGCCCGAAAATCGCATTTCATTTTGGGAGAAGGTTTGACCATAAATATTACAAATCTATTCGATTCTGAGAGAGAAAATGCTAGTCTGCCATTTCAAAGCGGGGGCTACCAAAAATGGCGGCCATGTAAAATTCTCAGAAAATGCGAAAAATTTACTCATTTTAGGATGGATGAAACTTTTACACATGATAGTTTATGTGGAATTATGGATGTTTCCATAAGTCTGCCTAATTTTACCGGGGGCTAAACCCCGGCAGACTCAAATTCAAAAAGTGCACTTTTAGGGTTCAAAATTTACAGTCGTTGGGACGGTTCAAAATTTTACACGTGATTATACATGTATAATGAAGGACTTTGACACTAGTCTGCCGAGCCCACGCGGGTGTTCAGTACTGGCAGACTTCAATTGAAAAAGTGCCAAATTTTGGAATAAATTTCATCAATTTTGGGAGGTTTGAAATTTTTATGCGTTGAAGATCTAGTGGTGTAAGAACGATTGAGCGTAGTCTGCCATCGATATTCGGGGGCTTTCCATTGGCAGACTCGAATTCAAAAAGTGCAAATTTTGGAGTTAAAATTCAACTACTTTGGGAAAGCTGCAATTTTGGTAAATTGTAGTGTCTAGTGTGTGTATGCTTTGTAACGTAGTCTGCCATCGATATTCGGGGGCTTTTCATTGGCAGACTTACTTTAAATAGAAAAAAACTGAAGTTGCAAATTTCAAATGTAAAATTCAACTACTTTGGGAAAGCTGCAATTTTGGTACGTTGCAGTGTCTAGTGTGTGTAAGCTTTGTAACGCAGTCTGCCATCGATATTCCGGGGCTTTCCCAGTGGCAGACTGACTTTAAATAGTAAAATACGGAATTTTTCCACTTTTGAGGTAAAATATTACATTCCTTGGGATGAGTCAAATTTTGATATTTGATTACATTGTAATACTACCAAGGCAGAGGATACTTTCTGACATCGTCTGCCAACGAAATACAGGTGTTCTTCTCGGCAGACTTACACTATGCTCTTATAGGTTTTCATCACAATATAGGCTTTTTATTATTATAGTTCAGTCAAATAAAACATCTTACCTTGCAAAATGGGGGGGGGGGGGGGGGGGGTAGATCTTTTTTGATACGTTGTCTGGGTGGATGTGTACATGAACAACTCAAGTTTGCGACCTCGGAAGCCGACTGGAACATTCTCAACAACACGAAAAACCTCAAAATTGCCTGTTTTTCACGCCGAAGGACCACTTTTTCGATAAAAACCTCGATATCATTTTTTATAGTAGGTAAACAAAATTTATAACAATAATTGTTCAAATTATTTGAGACAGATTGGTTTTCCTAGCAATCATAGATCCAGCTACCTAATCAATATTTAGCACGTTTCGCATATATACGTGCCAAATATATTTGGCCAATTTTAGCGATTTTTGCGTTTGTGTCACTCGGGAAAATTGTACTATCATTTCTATTATCATATCGTCGGCTGGGAGGTAAAAGGGCGAATCCGCCAATTTTGTGATTTATCTAGAGGAATCCTATTTGGTACTTTTCCGTTATACCCCCCCCCCCCCCCCCCCAAACTCGATTTCGTGTTCATAAACACCCCTCCCGATGGCTTTAAGACACCCAAATTCAAGTCCTTTTCAGTTATAACACCCCCCCACCACCCCGAACTCGATTTCGAGCCCCTCCCGATGGCTTTAAGGCACCCAAAGCCAACCAAAATCGAATGGGGGGGGGGGGGGGGTATAACGGAAAAGTACCTCCTATTTATCTAGAGGAAATCGCGATTTCCCAAAATCAATACAACGGTGGATTCGATCTTTTACCTCCCAGCTCTCTGAGGCTTCTGGGTGGGTTTATATTATAAAGCCACCCAGAAGCCTCAGAGAGGTCTGAGAGGGTACTCCCCCGTCCCTCCCCCCATCCACTTTATTTTTCTTTCTTAAATTTTATATATATCATAATACCCAATTAAAGGTCGAGATAAACAATTAAAAAAATACACTACTACCAACCGAGAAAACGAATTTAAACCAAAATATGAAACGTCCAATCTTACACCGCTCGGTAAGCGGAAGCACGTTTTACAAAACGTTTTTGGCTGTAGCTCGGAAACTATTGGCCCGATTCCAAATTTATTTTTTTCTCGTGAAAGCTGATTAAATTCCCCGTCACAGTTATTCCATGTGAAATTTTGATTTGATCTTTGATATGGGAGGGGTGGGCACGGCAAAAAAGTGGCACATTTTTAAAGAAAAAAAAAAGTGTTTCCTTGCACATCTCTGCCTATAACTCGGTTTGTCTGATATTACCTTTCTTTTCATTTGGCGAAAGCCGATTAAATTTTAAGTAATGGATGACACATTGCATGTCTATTGAAACGACAACAGTGCCATTAGTATTCGTCGCAAAGGGTGGAAACAAGAGATTTGACCATCCAAGACCACCTTTTCTGGACATTTTCTTCGCTCCCTCCGAGACTTTTTCTCCGATCGAAAATTCATTGCCCCCACGCAAATGCTGATTGAATTTCCTTTCAAAACTGATATTAGGATTTTCCCGGAGACCTCAGGAAAAGCCCGTAAAATGACTACTCCAATAGGTTTTCAGAGGGAACATTGCTGATTCCCCGCAAAATTGTCAAAGAGCACTTCCAGCTGTTATAACTTTGAAATGGTTAGTCGTATTCAAAAAATGCGTAGAATGAAAGTTGTAGATCATGAAATTTTACATCATTTGATCATTCTAGTTAGTTGATCATTCTAGATTAGCTGCCGCCGTAGCAGCGATTACGGTGAAAAGTGATCTCTTTTGGTGGTGCAAACCCGTGTTTGGTGTCTTTATATGTTTTACGACCTGCTAATCTGAAAACTAGGATGATCAAATGATGTAAAATTTCATGATCTACAACTTTCATTCTATGCATTTTTTGACTAGGACTAACCATAACAGCTGGAAGTGCTCTTTGACAATTTTGCGGGTAATCAGCTATGTTCCCTCTGAAAACCTATTTGGGGAGGCATTTTATGTGCTTTTCCTGAGGTCTCCGGGAAAATCCTAATATCAGTTTTGAAAGGAAATTTAATCAGCTTTTGCGTGGGGGCAATGAATTTTCGATCGGATAAATAGTCTCGGAGGGAGCGAAGAAAATGTCCAGAAAAGGTGGTCTTGGATGGTCAAATCTCTTTTTTCCACTCTTTGCGACGAATACCTACTAATGGCACTGTTGTCGTTTCAATAGACATGCAATGGGTCATCCATTACTTAGAATTTAATCGGCTTTCACCAAATAGAAAGGAAAGTAATATCAGACAAACCGTTCCCGAGTTATAGGCAGAGATGTGCAAGGAAACAAGGTTTTTTTTTTCTTTAAAATGTGCCACTTTTTTGCCGTGCCCACCCCTCCCTTATCAAAGATCAAATCAAAATTTCACATGGAATAACTGTGACGGGGAATTTAATCAGCTTTCACGAGAAAAAAATAAATTTGGAATCGGGCCAATAGTTTCAGAGCTACAGCCAAAAACGTTTTGAAAAACGTGCTTACGCTTACCGAGCGGTGTAAGATTGGACGTTTCATATTTTGGTTTAAATTCGTTTTCTCGGTTGGTAGTAGTGTATTTTTTTTAATTGTTTATCTCGATCTTTAATTGGGTATTATGATATATATAAAATTTAAGAAAGAAAAATAAAGTGGATGGGGGGAGGGACGGGAGAGTACTCTCTCAGACCTCTCTGAAGCTTCTGGGTGGGTTTATATGATAGGTAATAGAAATGATCGTACAATTTTCTCGAGTGATACAAACGCAAAAATCGCTAAAGTTGGCCAAATATGCGAAACGTGCTAAATATTGAGTAGCTGGATCTATGAATGCTAGGAAAACCAATCTGTCTCAAATAATTTGAACAATTATTGTTATAAATTTTGTTTACCTACTATAAAAATGATATCGAGGTTTTTATCGCAAAAGTGGTCCTTCGGCGTGAAAAACAGGCAATTTTGAGGTTTTTCGTGTTGTTGAGAATGTTCCAGTCGGCTTCCGAGATCGCAAACTTGAGTTGTTCATGTACACATCCACCCAGACAACGTATCGAAAAAGATCTACCCCCCCCCCCATTTTGCAAGGTAAGATGTTTTATTTGACTGAACTATAATAATAAAAAGCCTATATTGTGATGAAAACCTATAAGAGCATAGTGTAAGTCTGCCGAGAAGAACACCTGTATTTCGTTGGCAGACGATGTCAGAAAGTATCCTCTGCCTTGGTAGTATTACAATGTAATCAAATATCAAAATTTGACTCATCCCAAGGAATGTAATATTTTACCTCAAAAGTGGAAAAATTCCGTATTTTACTATTTAAAGTCAGTCTGCCACTGGGAAAGCCCCGGAATATCGATGGCAGACTGCGTTACAAAGCTTACACACACTAGACACTACAACGTACCAAAATTGCAGCTTTCCCAAAGTAGTTGAATTTTACATTTGAAATTTGCAACTTCAGTTTTTTTTCTATTTAAAGTAAGTCTGCCAATGGAAAGCCCCCGAATATCGATGGCAGACTGCGTTACAAAGCATACACACACTAGACACTACAATTTACCAAAATTGCAGCTTTCCCAAAATAGTTGAATTTTAAATCCAAAATTTGCACTTTTTGAATTCGAGTCTGCCAATGGAAAGCCCCCGAATATCGATGGCAGACTACGTTACAAAGCATACACACACTAGACACTACAATTTACCAAAATTGCAGCTTTCCCAAAGTAGTTGAATTTTAACTCCAAAATTTGCACTTTTTGAATTCGAGTCTGCCAATGGAAAGCCCCCGAATATCGATGGCAGACTACGCTCAATCGTTCTTACACCACTAGATCTTCAACGCATAAAAATTTCAAACCTCCCAAAATTGATGAAATTTATTCCAAAATTTGGCACTTTTTCAATTGAAGTCTGCCAGTACTGAACACCCGCGTGGGCTCGGCAGACTAGTGTCAAAGTCCTTCATTATACATGTATAATCACGTGTAAAATTTTGAACCGTCCCAACGACTGTAAATTTTGAACCCTAAAAGTGCACTTTTTGAATTTGAGTCTGCCGGGGTTTAGCCCCCGGTAAAATTAGGCAGACTTATGGAAACATCCATAATTCCACATAAACTATCATGTGTAAAAGTTTCATCCATCCTAAAATGAGTAAATTTTTCGCATTTTCTGAGAATTTTACATGGCCGCCATTTTTGGTAGCCCCCGCTTTGAAATGGCAGACTAGCATTTTCTCTCTCAGAATCGAATAGATTTGTAATATTTATGGTCAAACCTTCTCCCAAAATGAAATGCGATTTTCGGGCTCGGCTCCAGGACTAGCAGGAGCTCCAGCCAAGGAGCGTCTGGCGACAGAAGAACTGAGCCGAGGATAACCCCGAGTTCGTCCGAACGTTCCCGATCTTAGTGCGAAGGGGGGGGGGGGGGGGGGGCTCTTGCGGGGCGGGAAGCTCATGGTTTTTTTCATTTGAAGGAAGCATGCGTCTCCTTTTGGTATATAGGGTATTCTTGGAATAGTACAACTATGTAACCATGACGATTCTGATTGGCCTCAAAATTTGACATGATACGTTTCAAGAGGTCTAGATTCCAAAAACGAAATGTCCTACCGCCCTACGCCATCCCGCTGTACCGAGCTTAGGTTGTGTCTGGCCCATTACACCCTTTCTCGTAGGTACCTTCTGCTCGCTTTCTTCCCCCGTGGGAAGTGCACTTATGTTTCTTCAATCTTCTTTCTTCTACCTTGGTCTTCAGCACCCTCCACCCCCTTTATCAATAACACTGTGACATTAATTATTTTGGAGTTGGTAGGGTTTCTTATTGATCGATCAATGTAAGCCGGACTGATCAGCCATCAATGTAAGCCGGACTGATCAGCCATCAATGTAAGCCGGCGACACCTTAACACTGGAAGAGTAAAGGTCGACCTACACATATCAGTGACGTTCCGTTCAGTACTGTGACCTCCAGTGGAAAAAAATCTGAGATGGAAGTTTTACCGCGAACAAAACGGGAAAGGCGGCCTATGTCCACACTTCGCACACCTAGAATGAAAGGGGCACTTTTCAAAAATGCTACTTTTGGGAAATCGACTTCAAAGTTTTCCATTTTTTTGAAATTCTTGCCGTGGCTCCAGTAATAGAGTTAATCGCAACTTTTTTTTTTCATTCGATAGGTAAAAGACTCTAGCTTTCATCTATTAGGTGGTTTCCCAAATAATCGTAAGCTATGGAGGGGGAAATTCCACAAAATAGGGAAAAAACGTGGATGTGCCCTTTTCATTTTGCTTAACTGATTGGTTTTTTTAAGTTATGACCCTATAAACGATGATTTTAGGCGTTTGAAAGGGGCACAATTTGATTAATCATGGTTTGAAAAGGTGTTATAATTATAAATATTATTAACCGTTGGTACAGTAGGAGTGGAAGAGGCCATAAATTACCTATTTATGAGACACCACTCAAACAATAGTGTAGGTATGGGAATTTATTTCTCATGAAAAATTTCGTAATTTCTGCTAAAACATGAGCTACCTACCGAGTATGAGAATTTTGCTGCAGAATGCAGTCGTTCTGCTGGAACGTGGGAGCTGCTGGAAATCAGAGATGGGGAGTTGCATCAAAAGTGGGTAGACAGACCCAAAAGAAAGCTGCAGCTGGCAGTACCGGAAGGAAAGATAAATCCTATTCCACAATTTTGCCATGAGAATTCCATCGCTGGTCACTTTGGTCCAAGGGATTCGTAACATGCAGCGGATCAACCACATTTCGGTTGATGGCCTTTGCCTTCAGTGTCCAAGCATCGACTCCATATAGCCGGCGGCAGGAACAGCGTGACGAATGAGGGCAAGTGAACAAGGTTGAGTCTCTTCCAGAGGGAAGAGCTCCTGATCCAAACAGTGATCCAGTAGCTGATGGATGGGAGACAACCCACAGCATGCAGCCTGAGGGCTCTCCAGCTGGTTAGTAGGTGGGAGCTGTTGGAAGACTTCTGAGGGAAGCTGCTTGAAGAAAGCTTGGGAAGCTGCTGGAAGACAGCTGTATCACAAGTTGGTAGCGATCCAAAAGGAGGCAGCTGCTGGTTGTGCTGAAGGGAAAATAAAGCCTATTCTACAATAATTATCATGCCATGACAATCCCACCGCTGGAGTTTGGTTCTCTCTGACATATTTTTCGAGCATCCCCTGGTCTGAAAAACAAGTAAGATAATGAATCGTAGTAGTCACAGTAATTAGGCATATCTCAATACATAAGATACACGGCCAAGGCAATGGCACATGAGCTTCCTCGTGCCAGGTTCAAAATGAACGTAGTTATGACTGTAACAAGAAAATTACGTTCGCGCATGCGCTGAGCGTACCGCTGATTCAATCGTGATGTAACTGACAGGGGACCATCTAGAGCAGGGGTGTCCAACTTGCAAGGCCTCAAGGGCAAAAACTAAAACCTTTGATCTGGTTGCGGGTCATTTATGGTAGTATATATACTACCATATAATATATATAAACCACCCGAACAAAAACCCCCGAGTCGCGGGGGGAAAAAAAAACCCCGACCGTGATGCCCACAACATACTACCTACCTAGAATGCTTGCCTCGATCCCTATTTAACAACCCACCGGCGTTTAGATTTTTACCGTGACCCCCTGAGCCATGATTATTCGCCCCCCAAATCCCCCTCTCAAATTGAAATCCCCCTTAAAAAAAAAAAAAAAAAAAACTTCCCCCCCGAATTTCCCCCTTTAGAAAAAAAACCTAAATCTGGGGGGGGAACCCCCGATTTGGCAGCACTGCACTGGCGCACTGGCGGTTGGCGACGCGACTGACAGTTGGCACGCGTACATGGAACAAGGAAATGTTGTTTCCTTGTTCCATGGCACGCGTACTACTGCAGGGAGGTGGCCTGCGTGAACTATGATGTCTGTTTAAGCGAACTCTGTGGTGCGATTCTCGTAGTGGTGGAGGAAGAATGTGTTACACGTCTACGGCATGTAGGACTGCACTTGTGATGTAACAACATTGATATACCATAAAATATAAATCTTTTTTTACAATGGTAGCATTTAAAGAAAATAATATTTATATGATTATAAATATTATATTATATGATGACATATATTATATGATTTCCGAAAAACCTTCGCGGGCCACAGCTAATAGCATCGCGGGCCGGATGCGGCCCGCGGGCCGCCTGTTGGACAACCCTGATCTAGAGCTATACTTACCCACACAATTCCTGAAAATTTGATTGAAATCCGATCAAAATGGTGGAAGTTATCATAATGGGTGTGGCAAGGAAATGCGGACAGACAGACAGGGAACCAAATTTGTTCAGGAGGCTCTGAAACGCAAAACGTGAGTGGAAATTTTAATTTTGGAGAACAAATTAATTTTTTTTTTCATTTCGAAAGTGAAAACAATGCTTCCTCTGCCTTGCAGACTCGGAAGCAATATGCCTAATTACTGTGGCAACGACGGAATGGTTTTTGACAGCTTTAACCCAAATTCAAATTTTAAAGGACCTCATAAAAATGCAAGCACGCTAATAGACAAACACAATACCAAGTTAGGTACTGTGCGGAAAAATAGTATTTTTCCGCACTGTAACTTGATATTGTGGTTGTTTGAATTTTAATTGAATTGTTTGAGTTCGTGAGTGCTAACTATTGTATCAGGTTGTATCTATCTAACTATTATGTGTTGTATCAGGATACACTCATTGGGGACCTCCAAAATTTGTTCAGGAACAAAATATTATGAAATTGAAGGCAACTAAATCCAAATGTGAAACGTTTTCCATTTTGTGAAGGAAGGCACAAAAACAAAAACCTAGTAGAGGTGTAATTTGATAGGGGCACAAGTTGATAACACTCTGAAAAAAGTCTTAAGCTTGTAGAATGAAAGGGGCACTTTCGAAGTTGCGCCCCTCTCCACTTCAGACTTCCCCCCAAAAAAACCAAACTAAGACAGGCACATGATGCTCTCAAGAGGCCAATTTTTTAGCTAGGAAAAAGCTTGTCAGCGCTGCTTATAGAACTCGCCGCCGCGAGTTTGATAGAGGCATAAAAAAGATTTTTCGAGTTGTGCCCCTTTTATTCTAGGGGTGTGACTTGTAAGACGCAGTGAGGCTCCAGCACTCTCAGTGCACTTCAGTTGCATCAGTTCTTAAAATTCAAATCGCTCGCTGACGTGATCTGACTATGAATACCTAGAGTAAAATGTTGTTTCGACAATTGTTCACTTAAATAATTTACATTTAACTTCCAACTTAAATTCCATTGACAAGTTTAATTACAACGTCTCAAATTCTCCTTCTGTTTCTTGGATCATCCATATGGGATGCACCCAGTGTTCTCTTTTCTTCTCTTCTTAATAACCGACTTATTTTCAAGAAAACATCAGTTAGGAAGGTAGAAATAATTTTATCCTTTTTCTATTTTTAACTAAAAAAACAAAAAAAAAAACAACAAAAAAAAAAACCAAAAGAGAAAAATAAAAATTTAAGAAATAAAAGTATGGAGATAAAATATTAGAAAAAAATACCTATCTAGAAATAATAGAGGGAATCATGAAGTAAAACTAAGTGTGTCAAGTTAAGTGTTCCTTTGTTATAGAAACGGCATTAAAATTTAATTTAATTAGGAACAAATGTTCCTAAACTAAAAATAGTCAAATCCTCGACACTGAAATCCATATTTCGCGAGCATGCGCAATTCACAAAAATTTTACTGGAACTGCCAATCGCGCTGAACCCGGAGATGTGTGGACAACCATGAACAATTAATCATTGATGCCACTGAAGGCGGAGCACTGATGGCCACGGATACGCTGATATCACTGAGATGTGTGGTTCGACCTTTATTCCACATCAGCGGTCCCTGCGATTTTCCTCCTGGCCGTAAAGTACCGAATCGTTACTAATTGCCTGACAACGTCCTTTGCGTTTTCCGCAATTTATCCCCTTTGCAGTTCAAAAACTTGGGAATATTTATATTAATAGAAGATGATCGGATTGTTGGTGAACGAGGAGGATCCCCCCCCCCTTCATTAATAGCAGGTACTGGTGATATTAAATATTTTGGAGATGGTAAGTTAGCCGGTTAGGCCGGCCGGTTAATCATTCAAGGTGCTCATTGGCTGTTGAATTATAAGCACGCAATTTAAGGGGTTAACCAAGATAGCGCAACAAGATAGCGCTCTCGAAGAATTTCTCATGGGCAGATAGCTATCAATCTGAGACTCATTAGGTTGGTACTCTTATTGAACTGTTGTTGTAAATGCGTGTATTGATTATCACATCCTACATCCTTACTTCTAACACCGCCTCCATTGAAACGAAACTACATAGTTACAGCGGACACATGTTGATTGAGGACCTGAAAAGAGAAAAGAATTTGACTGCATGCTGAGTGCACTCAGACGTGCCATGTAGGAATTTGATTGAGCAAACCTTACGATAATGTCTACAGCAATCTCATACCTACACCATTTGAACAATCAAAGAAGCCATTACAATAACGAGAAGGGGCAAATTACCGACATAAAGCATCGAACCTGAAATCAAATGATCTAAGTAGTCACTGTCGCAAGTAATTATAAAATTCTCATAAAAGGTGGTGGAAATGGTTTCTCGCGAGGAAGTAATTAAAATGATTTTTTTTATAGCTCTATTAATACTTGACAGCGTTCTCGCCTCACTGCGCTACAGAAACAACTCTTCATTTAAACAACACTTCATTTAAATCTCAATGATACGTATGGAGATCGTCAACATTTGAGTTGCCTGCACGTTATTGGAATGAATGGGGTTCAATAGACTGGTAATGGCTGATTGATTGACCGGTAATGAATACTCACCTCCCTCTAATAGGACCAAAAAGGGCGTGGCTCTTAAAATGTTTCATGAAGATTTTGGCGTTTAAAGTGGTGGTTTTCTATCTACCGTGGGTGACCATCTCTAGTCTCGTCTTACAGGTAGGTAGCTCTACATGGTTGAGCTGGAAGACATTTGCAACTATTTTATAGAATTAACGAGCCTTTTTCCTACTCGTAGCTTCTGCATTCTCAGAAGAAAATGCATTAATGCATTTCTCAGTACATTTACATGATCATTCATGTAGGTATGATAAGCTTCTAGATAATGGTCAGGTCAAACAAGGAGAAAGCAGTCTGTCCTCCGTCTTCTGATACCGTGGCTTCGATATAGGTACCTTTATACGGTACCTACGATATAGGTACCTACGAGGTACCACCTATATAATCTATGATAATATCATATTATGCGATCGACTATAATACTGCTCGTGGTTATGACTGCCGTTATGTTATTCTGTGGTTGGCTCCGGCAGTTCTGTGGGCTCATGCCTGCGTCGAGTATTCCCACTGAGCTCTGATGTTATTCGTATGTTTAGCATGGCCATTGTCAATTTTATAGTTTGTTTGGCTGTATTCTCGGGGGCATGGGGTCACTTCGTGAGCTGGGCGAACTCTGCTGCGGTTGTGGAAATCTTCGTCAGGGCTGGGGTCAGCTACTAGACTGCTCGGAAGAGGATCTTTGTGGCATTGGTCAGGTCTACAGAACAGGTTCTGATGTTTGGCATAAGCACGCCCCCTGACCGTTTGCACAGCATAATATGCATATTATGTATGGAACGACTCTTTGTCTCCCTTCACAGCAATATCCTATGATAAGTACCAATACAATGATAAGTACAAGTATTAATCGTTTAAACAACTTTGGGAGCGTTTGGGGTCAGTTGGTCTGTAGCCGACTCCTCGCTCCGCATTGGAGGGCATTGTGTTCTCTACCTTTTATCTCCCTGAACGTCGATCTGAAGTTGGCAACGACATCCGAATTATGGCCTAAATTAGAGCCGAATTATTACCCAGGTACTGGATTTAGGGGAACGACCAAGAGTGGCATTAACTCTATATTATTAAAGTAAACCCTAAATCCTAAATCCAGTACATACCTACTCCTAAATCTTGATAATTCACTGCTACCTGATATAGGTAACTATTTTCGCCAGGACATCGAAAACAACCGCACTTTTTCTTAAAGTTTGATAAGGCCTACTGAGAGGTAAGCCTTTGATAAGGCTTACCTCTCAGTTTGGTACATACCTATTTTGACAAATTTGGGCCCTAATGATTTGGGAGGTGTGTTTCCCACGCCATCCTGACCGCAGTTTCTGTCGTATATATGGGTTTAGCAATGGATAACAGTGGTAGACATGCATGTACGAGTAAATCGATTAAAACTAAATTTGATTAAAACCCCTGGAACCTGATAATACAAATTTTGTCTCAGGGGTAGGGTTTTATTAGTAAAAATGGGGTGTCGTTAAACAGCGGTACACCTCAAAACCATGGTTTTTGTCAATTTTCGGTCATGCTTTTTTTCGGGATTTTTCTATTCATTATTTCAGTCTTCAATCATGGGAAAGTACAAAAGAAAATTGGGATCACGGACTTGCGCCAATGTCACGGAAGAACCTAGGAGAACCTGTTTGACTAATAGACCGAGAGACAGAGTGCGGCCTATTTAACCGGAGGGGTATAAAGATGCCTCATAATATATTATATAAATTGGTAGTAGGTATATTCGATGTAGAGTAGGGTACAGCGCCTCTGCCTGTCTGGACAAGTGACATTTCATGTCAGCCACTCAAACTTGGAAAATATTGCACACTATTTAACCGGCGAAGAATCCCCCGTTGTGAGGGCTCATTTTAAAGGATACCTATTAAATAGGTATTTGATGCTAAATCCGAATTAACACGTCCAATGGGGAAATTGCATAAATGTTTTTCAATTTTTTTTTCTTCGAAAGTAGGTTCATCCTACGAGAATAACAAAAACGACAGTCAGCCGTCTGGAATCGCGTCCAGAAAATTATTATGATTTAGAGAAAGAGGTGAAGTTTGAAAATACGCGGGAGTAGAATCGATCGGCCGGGTCAGTGACGTCGTTTGGTAACGAAGGTGCTACCAACCTCGGCGGGCTGCAGAAGTTGTTACCAGTGTTGCCATCTGACAGCCCATCACAACGAACACTATCGAATCACCGTCAATCTGATGTAGTAAGACGTTAAACTATAAGTATAATAGTTGATGGTGATGTTGAGATAGGAGAATATATCTCTTGAAACGCCGGCAAAAATCTCGTCTTATTTGACTGACCCTCAACAAGTTTCCAACAACATATAAGTATAATATATTCTGAATTATTTATTCACTACCTATATCAAATGATAAACCTTTGTAAATTCCTTCTACAAGCTGTAGACACTAGCGCCCCAAGTGAGAGTTTTGCCTTGTTTGTGACGTAGATTGTTTGCCTCGCGGACAGACCCGCGAAAATTCGAACTGCACTACTCGTTTTTTGCTCTTCTCTCCTCCAACAATTAAAAATAAACTGATTTCAGTGTTTCTATAACATATGCTTCAGTCCTGCAATACAACTGTAGGGTTAAATTTAAAATCGCAAGTTTATGCAATTTCCCCATTAGGTGGCGTTAATGCGGCAGACGTCTTAAGTAAGTCAATTTCTGTGTCTTAGGTACCTAAGTCAAGAGTCCTAATAGGCCAGTCAATCTAACCCAAAAAAGGGCAAAACTTGCTTGTAACTGCGGATTTTTAAAAATGTTTTAGGGTCCCTTAGAGGAGTTCATACTTACCCAAGTTTGCAACCCTGAAAACCTTGTGCCAACTTTTTGGTGCCTACCTTAAAAAACTGCAAAACGTTGTACTTTTTCAGTTTAAAAAAAGAGAGAAAAAAAAAAAAAAAAAATAGGGAAGCGTATTTTGATAAACTAAGTTTGTAAAAAGTATTGACGTAAATCAAGTTTTGCCGAAGCCTTTTGTAAAACAACAACAATTGGAACTCTGAAGGGGTGTAAATCAAACGAGGAACAACAAGGTAAATAATTATTTTAATGAAACAGTGTCTAGTTGTTGTCTGGTTGAATGAATGTGGTCGTTGAATGTTGAGGACCGGTAAAAAATATTCTGATTATGCAGCCGCTTCAGAAGATTCAACACCAGGATGGAATGTTTATAAACATAAATTACTAAACATTCCACATTTTTGCGACAAAAGTCATTTTGTGTTCATTCCATTAGGCCCTGCAAGATCATCATGATGATAGAAGAATCTTCTGTAGCGTCGGAACATTCAGCGTATTTTTAAACTTATCTTCAAATACTCCACCCACATTAATGACTCATTGAATGACACTGCCCTTGTTGGAGGTTGGTAACCAGCCCAGTGCTCAAGACTTCGAAGTCGGTTGAGCTTCACACGCTGTTACGTCTTTGATAGAACGCGTTACCGTGTTGTCCACTCGAACAACCGTATTGTACAGGTAAGCACCACATTGCTGTGTGCCTGATGTAAACAAGACCCAATTATTCCATCGTACGCTATCTTGGCTGTCGACGTGCTGTACAGATAAAAACATTGTCAGGCAAAATAGTAGGTAAGTTCGCATCTATACCTGTGGGTATCGTATCTATAGATGTATCTGTAGATATCTACAGATATCTACAGATTGCTCCCCATCCGTATAGATACGGATGGGGAGCAATCATCCATATAAGGATGACACCAGATTATCGGTCACCAACGTACCTCATATTCAGCCTTAAGAATAGCATCAACAGGTAAGTTGGATTGTATCAAGGCAGTTCTTAACTCAGCCAATAGTCCAGGGATATCGGACGGATCTACGTCGGCCCATCCTGGGTCTACCAGAGGCTTGAAAAAATAAATAAAATATGATTGTAATAAAATTGAGGAATGGACATCCACTGATTTTCGAGTTGAATCATCCTGGGCCGTAGTCTCAGAAGTGAAAACGCTGCAAATTTTACTCAAGGGTTAGTAATTATTATTATACAGATTAATTATTATTCATTGATGTTGCTTAGGAATAGTGCATAAGTTAAATTTATGTCAATAGAAAGTTATTTTAAAAAAATTTAAAAAAACCGAGCAATGTTGAGACAGATTTGGTACCCCGAAAAATGGATTATGCGTCCAAATTTACTCGGAAAATGGCACCTCATTTAACCTCATGACAACCTTCAAAAGCTCCATTTGTAGCCCCACGAATGCCACATAGATCCTTACGGTGAAATCGGATGGTTCTGGGACCCACCAAATTGGAGTCTACGTTCAAAAATACTTCGAAATCGACACCTAACTCGACCTAATCGCCGAAATCCTTCAAAAATCCCTCCCGTAGCCCCATTTTAGCCCCACGGGTTTGGGCGATCGAGATGAAAACCTTGCGGACACAAGTAGATTGTAAACCTAGGAATTTGTCAAAATTTCAGGTAAAAAAAAAAAAAAAAAAAAAAATCCGGTCCAAAACGGGCCAGACGGCGGACGGCAATTTCATGTTTGAAACGTCGTTGTGAGATATCATCATACAATAATATAAAATTGTGTTGGCCGACGGTAGCCGTGTGGTAGACGGCCGTGTGGTTTGTTGGTACGGGATAACGCGTTCCCGAATGAGTTTTTTCACTTTCCGCTCGCTGGCCGTTTAGGGGGTCGAAAAAATTACGAAAAAATACGAGCCGTATAGATCAGACCTGGAGGTAGACGTCGGTCAAATCGAAAATCCGAAATTCGCCCGGGAAATTCGTCGAAAATTCGTCGAAAAATCGTCTTTCTCCCGTTAGTCCTACGTTTTCCACTTTCAACTCGCGCCAAAGCCCGTTTAAGGGGTCGAAAAAATTACGAAAAAATACGAGCCGTATATATCAGACCTGGAGGAAGACGTCGGTAAAATCGTAATTCGGAAATTCGCCCGGGAAATTCGCCGGAAATTCGTCGAAAAATCGTCTTTCTCGCTTTTGTCCCACGTTTTTTCGGGTTCAAAAATACCCAGTAAGGAGCCATTTTTTGGGTATGGTATCCGCGAACCAAATGCGCGCCAAAATATGGCCAATCCGATTCCGAAGTCGGATTTCAAAAAAACCGAGGGGGAGGGGGCGATTTCACGGTGAGAAGACAATTGGATCGTTTTAATTCGCGCGGGGCCAGGGATCTTAGAAAACGGAGGGTCCAGGGAACTTTGATAGATGGAGAGGCCTTTATTTAAAAAAAGTTGAATTGAATTAAAAATAATAATTTCCTAAACGGTAAGCCCTAAAAATACGCCGATTTTTTCTATCGTCTCTGCTACGAATAGGAGGGGCCGAGCGGAGCGAGGCCTTATGTCTGAGTAGGGGTTTGAACGTGTCCATCGATGCTACGCACCCCACAGGCGGCAATACACCCCACAGGCGGCAATACACCCCACAGGTGGCAATACACCCCACTAGGGGAGCGAGCGAAGCGAGCCAGAGAGACTAGTCACCTAATAAACCGTTGTGCAGAGGGCGAAATAAAACAATATCGGCTTCCTTTAATCTATTTATTCCAACACGTCTCAATTTTCGCCACGAGATCAACACCGAATCAAATATCGGGAAAAAACGCCTTATCTCTCCTGCTATCACAAAAAATACTAATCTGCGTAACAAATACAGGGTTAGGTACCAAACTTTCCCTACATTGTAGTCCCCAATATCCCACAGTCGTGAAACGTTTATAAACATAAATGTCAAATCTATTATGTCAAATTTGAGGCCGATCAAAATTGCCAACCCCCGTAACATACCAACATAATATGTTGGTATGGTATACAAATTATGTGTATTATTACAAGAAAAATAAACCGAAAGTTGGGTAAAAATAATTTTTGTGACAAGAAGTCTTTCACGTATTTTATGTTTTTCTTAAATGACATTTTATAACTTTTTACCTATATCTTGTTATAAAAGTTTGATAAATCTATAAAAAGTTGTTCTGGACGGCTTGAATTCCTGACCGTGACGTCATGAGGGCAACTCGGGAGTTTTAAAAATCACCGACCAATGAGGAGCCAAGTTGACCATTATTAAATTTAGTTGCGTGCGTGTTGATGGGTTATCGATATCGATAGTTACCTTGCGATATTCGATAATCCAAGTTCAATAATATCGGGATACGATTCTTTTGATCGATGAAAATTATATTTTAGTTTTTACAGGCAATTGGGATACTATTGTAAAGAATGCATATAAGGGGTTAAGAAAGATTTTTTTTTAGAGATCTCAAGTAAAAGGGGCTCTCGATAATGGAAATTAGATAAAATTTAGCATCCATGTCAAAAGAAACAATTTTTTTTTTTCAACAAAGCGAAGAAAAAGAAATCAATAAAAACAACTAGTTCTTGAAGTGATAACCTACGATATAAAGAAGCTACGGTACATTTTCCTGTGGTCAGGAAATGTTGGAAAGACGCTCTACTCGTACCTTTTTGAAATTTTACGTGATTATGCAAGTTCCGAATTCAACAAGGTAGGTACTTATTGAGGAGAAAATTTTGTTTAAAGGAACAAGGGATTGTGAAATAAGCTGAAAGAAAATTCGGGAAAAAATTGCACCGTTATTTGCGAATATCGATATTTCGCTCCCGATATTATATTGGAGTCGATATTTCCATTTGATATAATATATCAACTATATTATAGTTCAATGTCAATATCGGTATCTTCTTTCAAAATCCCGTCTCTAACGACAGCTCAACTGAATGATCGCTTAATCCTGCCGCAAATGGAATCTTTCCATTACCTATTTAATGTCATTTAAGTAGGTAAGTATGTAATATAATAATAAATGAAATTATTTTTAAGAATACATAAGTTTATAGCTTTTAGAAATTAATATGAATTTGCAATCATAGTTTTTTCCTCATTTTAGTGTTATATGAAAGCCTTCAATCGACTAAAAAACCGATATACGTATGCTTATAAGCGTGACCGATCCTCATTGGGACAAATGCCAAGACTTTAGGGGGTAATCCCGCGGACAACAAGCTAAGTTTTAAGAATCGTACAAAACGTACCTACGATAAACTTACATTTATGACTTGGCCGGAGGCGAAGCCAATCAGTGCAACCAAGGCGATCAGCGGGAACATCGTGATTATTGTAGGTACCTATCTGAAATGAGGAATTGGCCACTTTATAAAGGAACTCGATGGAGCAACACGTGGGAAGTTGAGAAATATATTGCGCAATCATTAAAACACCAAACTAACTTCATAAAAATTAAGAAATCCATATTTCGCCGAAAAATAAATCCCCAAAAAAGGTATAATATACTTCTATATTATAGTAAATAAAAAAAGTGGCTAAAACGAAACAGGACTTTCCTTGAAAAGATGTTAATGGCTCTATTTACATCTAAAATAGCTTTAAATACTTTTAATACTTGTAACTTGACATAATCCTTTTAATCACTCCGTTAAAGAGACATGCAAATATTTTGTTTCCTTTTGCAGTCATAAACTAGAGGCAAAATTTATTGACGACATTAAATATCTATATGATCGTCATAGATGAATGTTTGAGAAGCGGCGATTCGCCGAAATGTATATCTACTAGTAAAGTCACCACGTGGGACAATCGTATAAAAACAATACAAAGGTTGTGATGTCGAAAAGTCAAGTGGACGTTTTATAGTTTTGTTCTATTAAAATGATTTTTATAGCAGTCTTTAGATGTAAAATAGCCTTAGACAATTTTTAATATTAGTATACTCCTATAGGACCTATATTTTAGTCAAGTTTACCTGACCTTTGCGGCTCAGAAACTAGGGGAACATAAAACTTTTTTCTTGTTCATTTTAAAACTCCAGGGAATGACGAACATATTGAAGGTCTTCAGGTTGCGGCTGTGTAGGTCTATCTATAGCAATGAATCAGAATTCGTTACAGTTTTGTGAGCCACGGTGATACAAATAGTTGCACTGGAGCAAAAAATTGGGGGTGACCAGTTGAAATTAGTTGAGCTAAGGTGCGCGCATTTGCACGCATTTGATCCTGGCTCAGTGGTTGGGGGTAGGAATCAAAAGACGGTATGACATTACCGGGGCACACTTGTGATGTATGGAGACCAGGGATCGAAGTTTGTTTTAAAGTCATCATAAATTATTTCTATAGGTATTGTATAAATAAGTAGAATAATAAATAATTTTAAAATCAAAATAATAATTTTATTAAAATTATATTATAAATCCGTTTTAATATAAACAGGAAATTCTATTTCTATAATAATTATAGGAATAGATTATCAATTCGCAATTGTTGTGTAACTGAATGATTTTGTATCGCCCATTGTGCGAATCCTTGAATGGTAGGTGCCTGTAATATACTTACTATATTATACTTACTGCGTTGTAAAGTTTGAAGTTTCAAAGCATTCGGGAAGGATGCAGCGTTCAGTTGAAACGTGGTCTCACAGATGGCGACCAAGACGCAAAAAAATCCTGTTTTGTGGAGCGACGCGGTGCAGGGGGCGTTGATATTGGGCAAACCTTCAAAAAATTCAATGGTTCTGGGCAAAAAACGCAGTTGCTTTGGGCAAACGCTTCTGAGAAAATGGAGTGGGTTTGGGCAAATTATTGATTGACCATTGTCGTCATAAGTTAAGTTCACCAATTTAAATTAAAGCCTTTAATTAAAGCCTTCTGTGGAATTTGGCATAATATGTTATTGTAGCGACACATATTTGCCGCGAATAGGTACCGTAAAGTGGGGTGAATAGGCTCACTTTTTGAGTTTGAGAAGCTATAAAATCTGAACCAATCAACATAGAGAAACCGTTCCAACGGCATTTCATGTGTCTTGGCGTCAATTTTCGATTCCTCACCTGTTCAAGAGTCATCCCTCTAAGGGAAAAACGTAAACACGTTTTTTATGCACTGAGCCGATTGGTCCACCAGGTGGGGTGAATAGGCTCACTCAATGTTTTTACATGGAAAAAAATATTTTTCTCGATTCTACCAACCAGTGGACCAATGGGCTCAGTGGTTTGAGGACAAAGACAGTTGGGCGACACCAAGGTTTTTTTTTTTTTTTTTTTTTTTTTTTGTGAGAACAAGTGGGTTTTTGAAAATTTCAGTAATATTAAATATTACTCACTTTTAAGCTTGAATATCTCCAAAACTATTATAGGTACGCGAAAAACGAATAGGGAAACTTGTGTAGCAAATGTTGTGAGGTTCATTTTTCATATAGATGATATTTCTGTAGGACCGTCCTACTGTAGGACGTTTTCGAGTTAGGAGCGAAAATACGAAATAACCGACCTTCTTCGGCCTCCCCCACCCCCGCTCGCTTGTAGGGTCGTATTTTATCCTCCCATGGGTCTAAACACATCGGTGAAAAAAAAATCGCTTTTGCACTCAACATTAAATTTTCATGTTCAGAAGCGATTTCTTCATTCTAGGGGGAAATTTTCCACCTAGAATCATTTATTGCCTAGACTAACCATACTTTTGCGCAGCCTCCCGAAGGCTCAAACCTTGTTTTACGCCAACAACCGCCCGCTTGATTTCTTCCAGCGATTTTGACGCCAGGGTTCGGTTTATAGTCCCTCGGCATGGTGAGCCGATTCACCCCACTTTACAAATCGAGCGTGAGTTCAATTACAAAATCGGCCGCAGCCTCCAACAGCACTGTCGCACGGAATCGAAATTTTGACAGTATCATCCCAGAATGTTTACAAATCAGATATAATAAGCCGGTTATAAACTTCATATCAGCAACCATTGTTGCTGTGCGGGCAAAGTTAGGACCCCTAACCAAAAACGCTGTTCCGGGTATACCGGCTATAGCCATAGTTACCAACACTAAAAACGCCAATGGACGTTGAAATAAATAACAATTGAGTTATAAATCGATACATTGAATCTTCCCCTATCGATTCCCGTTTTATTTTTTATTTTATCGTTATTAGTTCGCCGTATTTTTCAAATTACACGTTTTTCGCAAAAAGTGAGCCTATTCACCACACTGAGCCTATTCACCCCACTTTACGGTAATAATTATTCCAACTCAAGATACGGTTATTCCTCAGGCCAGCTATGCTAACTGGAAAGGGGCCAGCCTAGTCTACACCAATGATGGATGAGGGTGATTTTTTTATTGCTGCACTACCTACCTACTCACTACATAGAACAGTTCTATGAATTAACGTAATTTCTTTCGTTGTTGTCGTCATCATCATTGTCGTCATCACCATCATCATCAACATCGCCTGGTTGTTGAACAGGTGAGAAAGGTCGCCGATCACTCGCCAGAAGCTTTTTCCCTGAAAAAAGGGATTCGTCAATTTGTATTTATACCCCTGGTGAACACAGTGGAGTTGACAATTCAGAGGAGAAAGCGCATGGTTTTGCTGTTTGAGACAATATAGAAATAATTTATGATGACTTTAATACAAACTTCAATCCCGGGTCTCCATACATCACAAGTGTGCCCAGATCCTACCGTCTTTTGATTCCTACCCCCTACCACTGAGCCAGGAACTGGTGCAAATGCGCGCACCTGCGCTCAACTTATTTCAAGTGGTCACCCCCAATATGTTGCTCCAGTGCAACTATTTGTATCACCGTGGCTTACAAAACTGTAACGAATTCTGATTCAGTGGTATAGATAGACCTACACAGCCTCAACCTGAAGACCTTCAATATGTTCGTCATTCCCTGGAGTTTTAAAATGAACAAGAAAAAAGTTTTATGTTCCCCTGGTTTCTGAGCCGCAAAGGTCAGGTAAACTTGACTAAAATATACTCTTATTAAAATTGTCTAAGGCTATTTTACATCTAAATACAGCTATTAAAATCATTCTAATAAAACAAAACTATAAAACGTCCACTTGACTTTGCGACATCACAACCTTCGTATTGAAATAACGTTTTCAAAATATATAAACAAATTTTGTTTTTATACGATTGTCCCACGTGGTGACTTTACTAGTAGATATACATTTCGGCGAATCGCCGCTTCGAAAACATTCATCTACGACGATTCGGTTGTGAGCCTCCCTGAGACAGAACGATACGGAAAATGGCGCGTTGTATGTTTCATGTTTAAAAATGATGATAAAACTTATTCTTTCCAGCTGCAATACAATGACATGCCGTAAGAGATACAATGTCATGCCGTAACGACGAGTACAGTCCAGGGTAATTAGACATTCCCGCAACACGTCCAGTAGTCTCGAATGTCTGGAGAATGTTATCATTTGCACGATGGACGTTCTTCAATCCAACAATTACGACGGAGACGATAGGTACATCAAAACGTGCATACCTTCTTCTTTCCAGATGAGCCAAACACAATATTAGAAAGAATATTATATATTTGCAGATTATGGAGATCGACCCGAATGTGTTAACTCGTCCGTCGTATCGGGATTTGGGTCAAACGTTTGACCCAAATCCCGATACGACGGACGAATATTATGTATATTGAGTACAAAATTATTGTACTCAACCCTCGTAATATTGAACAAGCCACGTATTTGGCCTACCTGTTAATGAACATTTTCTTTCAGCACATGTGCGACCAACTTATGACATAAGTGCTCTTGCGAGAGTGACTTTTACATTGTATAAGTCACTCTCGCAAGAAATTATCGATAAGTATTAACGTCTTGACGAATGTTGGGCATCAACAATATAGGCCCAACTCGTTTTTATTCACTGGCCTATTTTTAATGAATTTCAATATCGAATCCAACAGCACTCGGCATTTTTATTCAGGAACCCAGTTGAGCAAAATGTTACGTGAAAATAAAGTTTATTACAAAGCCATAAACCAAGTGCAAAAGTTACAACAAAACTTGAAAAAAAAGGCTACGCTAGGATGAACGAGATATCCGCATTTAATTCCGGTAGTTATGTACTAGGTGCCAACATATCAAAGAAAAGAAAAGCAAAAGGCAATAGAGATCAATAAACTTGTGGCAAAGAAGCAGTAAAGATTTTATTTTTTGCTTAATGTGTTCCTCTTCACTTCAAAAACCTGTGAATCCTTTTTTCCCCATAAAAATCCCAATCAATATTTCTCCTTTTATGGGAATTACAAAAAATTAACAACAAACTAAAGAAAAAGAAACAGCCAGATGGTGGTTTATTATTAAATAACACACCGCCATCTCGCTGTTATTTATTAGTAAATTTTACTTGAACATCGAAGCTTTAATGGCTTATGGCGACTATACTTTTATTGCGTTTATAACTGGCCGACTTAAAAATCATAAGTCTCTCTTGGAGATTAGTTCTACGTTTATGGCCTGGTGTCGTAACATTATACGGCAGGCGTCTCACTCTTTGAGCAAGTTGTTCCCCCAAAAAATACATGTACCTGTAATGTATGGTAAACAAAGTATGGTGAACATTTCAGCCCGATAGCGTGAAAAATAACGTGGAAAAGATTATCCAAAGTACCACCTTTTGTTCCTTACTTCAGCGACTATCGCACAACCTTATTTATAAGTTATAACTTGTACAAAAGTGTCCGGGTGGGTTTTAGTACCCAAAACCAATCCCGAGTTTTCGCGTCTCGTTCACGTTGCATCCATTGCAACCTCTAGTGTGCGTGCACTTGTTCTGGAGTAGTACTGAGCAGAAGAGTTGGGTAATTAATACCTTATGTGGGGAAGGGAGGAGTTATTAAATTAAAATCACACTAAAATTGAATTCTAATTATGAATTTATTTAAGTATGAGGGAAGCAGTTCAAAATTCCCTCAAGTCATTCCAGTAATACCTTATGTTGGCTCTTAGGCTGCAAGACCTACCCTGCTGCACTACCTAGTTCTGCTGACAGGTCACTTAGAGAAAACACATTGATGGGACTTGCAAGGGACTAGGTACAGTAAAACAACTAGGTCAAATCTACGATCCTTTTAATGAAATTTATACATCGTATAAAATTGGTGAGCCACTAGGGATTGACAGGTAGGACAATTGAATGGGATAGTTGGAGGTAGCCAGTCAATGCTCACACTTGTGGGTGTCTTCAACAGGTTCGAGGGGATAAGGACCTGCGACGATCTCACTCGGCCCAAGACGCCTCGCATCAAGCTTCCCACCCTTAATCAATACAATGTATCCACGATCCAATGAAGAAAACACGACCTTGTAGATGTTGGAGTATTCGAGGGACCTTGGGTGAGTGCGCTGTTCACATATAAACATTACCAGTTAGGTTCAGTTTAGTTGTTCGTGTAGATGGCAAAAATTGACAATAATCACAATAATTGTTATATAGATCCTCATAAACCATAACTACCTAAGACTTAAATAACTTTGGTTTATTATTTGGCGATACGCACCTTAGTCTCGGCCCTGTAAATCTCGTCGATTTCACGTTTTCCTTCACTGAGCCAGTCATGCAAGACTGATTCCAGTAGCTTGTCTACCAGAGGGTACTCGGACGTCGGTATTATAGTCCACCAATACCAACTGATGTCATTCTAACAGAACAAAAGCTGTTAGTCGGTAAGATGTATTAAGGCTGAGGAGTTTCTTTGAACAGCACACTCGTACGAGAGAGCCCGAGGCGAGGAAAACTGCGGGAGCCGATCCATCACCGATGGATCGGGTGGGAACTGCCTCGCCCCGAGCACTGCCTCTTACTACTGTGTACCTACCTTTCCCCCCACCTTCAGGGGAAAAAGGTTTCGTGACAAAGGCACCCCAATAAGTTCCCAAATAAGAAGTCGTGCAATAGTCATTAAATGCTAGCAATGAGATGGTAAGTCAACCAGATTAATAAAACCAAGGTGGGAAATCGCCCACACGATGAGGGATTTCACCAGCACATCTGGGAATGGTGACCCAGATACTCCAATCACAAATGTCAGTGAGAACATGGAGTTTGCACGAGCACTTCTCTCAAAACCTGGCCATTGCTGCAACACATTGTCATTAACTGAAGGCCCTGGATACCCTGGTGGTGGTGCAGAGGCGGTAGGGATTGCTGCACTTTTTTGTCGGCCTCAAAATTTGTCCTTATAATATAACTAAGTTATACAAGGATAAGTCTTGTCCTTGACATGTTTCATTGTCATAATAAAATAACGATAACAATAATTACTACCTACCTATTATTACCTACCTATATGCATTGTATAGTTTTCAAAAATGAAATGGCGGTCCGCCGTCCTGGCCGTTTTGGGCAGTAGATTTGTTTTTAAATTTAACTGACAAAATACCAAGTTTACCATCTTGTTGTGCCCACAGTGTTTTCATCTCGGTCGCTCGAACCCGTAGGGCTCTGTGGAGCTAGAAAGGGACTTCGAGAGGGGGTTTTTGAAGGGTTTCGGCAATGAAGTCGATTTGGATGTCGTTTTCCAAGCATTTTTGGACGTGGAATCCAATTCAGAGGGTTCCAGATCCATTCAATTCGTTTATTTTGTTTTTAATTTTTGTTAATAATTTTTTATTGACAGGCTCATTTTTGCACATTCTCGCTTTACATCAAATTTTCAGAATTTTGGAATGTACCTACACACTTTGAAACGTAAAACCGACCAAAATTTTTTACTTTCGTCGCGAAAACAAGAACATGAACCGAAAGTTGATTCCAAGAAAAAACTCACTTTAAACAATTGGACAAATTTAAAAAAAAAAACAAAAAACTGAAATTACTTCGAAAACAACTCTTCATTCGACCAGCGGACCTTCAAAAAACACATTTGTTACCCCTGGATGTAACGCTCACAAGTACCTAATTCTCACACAACATGAACTTACAATGCGGTGACTTATTGAAGCATGTTCGCACGATACGAAACCTGCCAGAGCGGCAAAGACGAGCACCAGAGGAGACATTGTCCACCATAAAGGAGTAATTGCCGATCTGCCAGTAGTCATATCCACGTTATATATCAATTTGGAGCAACACTATAACTGAAGATTACTATTATACATTTATTGATATCCACGGCAATACAATATGAAGTTAAACTCCAATATAAAAGAAATAACATGTTAAAATTATCTATCGAAACAGCCCCCCCCCCCCCCCTTCTATCAAAGAGTATGTAATTAAACAGTCGGCAAAAAGAAGAATTTAATTTGATATTTTTATTGGTTTTTTATTGCTGAACATTTTACTCTTTGCGCTAAACATGCCAATTTTCATAATCCAAATGAAAAATAAAAATATCCATTACAACATATCAATAAGAAACGGTGGTCTACCGAATTGTTTCTCCTCCAAGGACAGTAGGTACATAAATAAATAAATGTATTTATACATTTTATAAAAGCACGCGAGAGGCCGGTGATGGTCAATAAAATATTCCCTCGCGGTGATGTAATTAAAATAATGTTTTAATAGCTCTATTATTAGTTAACAACATTAATCCCCTTCTTAATAGGGACGACACAATACTACTGAGTGTTTTCGAATTTTATAATCCCTCAGAGGCCCGTTACAATGAGGCCGTTTTTGGGAAAAAAAAAGAAAAAAGGGAAGTTGGAAATGGTTTTGATCCTATTGGACTCAAATGTGAGGGATTGGAGTTTGAACCATCGCGAGAGGTGTGCCTAACTTTTGGTGGCCCAAAAAAATCGATTTGTTTTGGTGAATTTTTTGGTTTTTGGCTATTTTTACCCAGCAGAAAGAGTCTGGCAAAAGTTGTTACACGCATCTTTTTTTCCAAGGGGACAAAATTCTGCGTCTAATGAGTACCAACCCTCTGGCCTCTGGCACCTTCTGGACCTATTAACCTTTCTGGCAAAAACAGGACGTCAAAGATGGGAAATTTCGGGCTGTCTCCACGAGTAGGTAGATATAGTAGGTATAACGTGGAGACCTACACGTTCTACTGTACCTACTCATGGATACAGCCCAAGACACACCTGTGTGGTTAAAAAATGGGTGATAGGTACTGAGAAAGAGCTTGTCGAATCCCTAACCTAAAAAAACTTGAAAATTCATTAAGTAGTACTACTAATCAGTCATCAACATAACAACCTTCAGCAGTGTCTTCAAAATGTGGCCGAAGTTTCGTGGGCAGCTTCTTTGAGCAAACAACGGAAGACGGCGCCTCAACAACAGCGACGGCAGAGCTCCTGGAGGAGACAAAAAGCTCAGTACTGATGACGGTTGTCACCGAAAATTTTACAAGTGAGCGATCTCATTCTAAAAAACTGTAAATTCCCCCTATATATTTAAAATTGAATATATATACAAATACATGATATGAGATGGTACATAATGCATACAGTAACTTATCCATAATGTTCATAAAGGATACAAGGCCTCCCAGACCAGCCACGGCGCCAGTTGTTAAGTCATAAGTAGAGCTCGGAAAATATGCAGTTTTTTTCTCCAAAATATGATTTCACAATTGGCAAAATATGCAAAATATGCTTTCGTGCAAAAAAAAAAAAAAAAAAATATGCGAAAAAATATGCACTCCACCAAAATACTATAATTTGGCGATCAAGTATCTAAATGATTACCTTGATTTGTCTAATGTAGGTACAATAAGGATACAAAAGCAATAAGAACAAACATTTTCACTTGTTTACAGTTAATTACTTTATTCAATAAAATGTAAATCATCAACAAAGTTATTGTATTGAACTACCAACACTTTTTTCAAGTTTTCCACAGAAAAGGTGCGTCTTTTTATCGCTTAATAACCATTTTAAAGTGGAGAAGGACCTCTCTACAGGAAACAATAAGTAAAAATTTAAATGAGGTCTTCATTAAACTGCTTCTTTGGATCCTGCCTTGGCAAAACCAGATACGAAAGACTGAATCTTCCTGCCTGTTCGTACAGCAACTACTTTTCCAATGTGCTTGGCGGTTTTTTTATGTTGCTCGAATAAAAATTTCCTTTCTAAGTTTTAAAACAAACAAACAAACAAACAGAAAAAGATTTTTGATGAAAGTGAAAAACATTCACACCACCACAATTACGTTGTAGATTTCTTTTAAGAAGCGAAAGGCTGGCGGAGTTAGTATAGAAATCTGATAAAAATGGTTCACTTACCTACGGTTTTGTTGCACAGTTGGCAGAAGATGACAGTCCCATCGAGCTTGAACGCTGGATCACTCCCTATCCACATTTTAAGAGCACTTGCATTGGGCATGACGAAAAAAACAGGAGTTAGTAAAGACGTTGTTTAGCGAATGAAGTATGCGAGGGGTTTGAATCATAGGGACATGTGCAGGCAGTATTTATACAATTAGAAGAAAGCAAGGGTTACCTATTGAAAAATAAGTGAAAGGCCTGACCTAGTTGGCTTAGGCCCAGAGCACGGATACTAAACTATAGTTTAGTATCCGTGGCCCAGAGTAACTAGTAATGTACCCATTAGCGGATTAACCATCTCCGTCACTCTGCAGGTAGTGTTGCGACTCTTAACAATGGCCTCTGATACCAAACATTAAGGTCAGGTCAATCACCCTTGAACAAAAACCACATTGGGAGTTTTTCCTAAGCTCGTTTCTTGAAAACATATGAAGAAAATGTAAAATATGCGAAATATGCAGCAACATGCCAAATATGAGAAAATATGCGCCAGCCCCCAAAATATGCAAAAATATGACATTTTAATTTCAATTTAAAAGGCCCTAATGCATTCAAAAACCTTCAAAACGTCTAAATACGAGGTTTGACACTCGAAAACCGAAATATGCAAAATATGATGATTCCAGGCTCTAGTCATAAGGGAATAACGCCCCATAGTAGGCGTTATGCCCTCAAGTGCCCTCTAAAGGTCCCCATAACAGGACCTATAATATATTAGGCAACCCTTACCTCACAGGTAGCTTGGGGCAGAAATGCAATCCTACCCAGGAGCCGTAGAACTTGGTCATACTGGACATGGCTCCAGATGATAACTAGTTACACCTGGGCAAGCTTCCTTACCCGGGAGCCATAGGACTTGGTCATACTGGACATGGCTCCAGACGACATCAGGTCCACCCCTGGGTAAGCTTCCTTCCTGGGAGTCATCGAACTCATAAGTACCTACTGGAAATGGCTCTAGACAACAACATGCCTAAAATTGTAGGTTAACCTACCTAGTCACTCACGTTGATGAAAAACTTGCAACATTACTAGTACGTTCCAATCCGCACTGAATAAACACTAATCCGTGACTTAATACGCACAAATTCTTGAAATCGTATACAATTATTGTAGGTATGTGATTTCATGATGTAAAATGATTGATGATGTGATCTTGTGATGTAAAATGATTAATCATTTTACGACACGGGAGAAAACACTTCTACGTCATATTATTGTTTGAATAAGCAAGACTGTACCTTTAAATTACAATTACAATTTAAATTGTAATTTAAAGGTACAGTCTTGCTTATTCAAATTACAATTTGATTTACAATTGCTTATTAAATTCCAATTTAAATTGTAATTTAAAGGTACAGTCTTGCTTATTCAAACAATATTATGGAGGATTACCACATAAGGTCGCCAGCCACTTTGGCAAATTTGACTTCTACGTCAGTCACCATATTATTGTCATTTTATCCTTCCATCCCTTTTCTCCCACTTCTTACTAAATCCGCCATTTCGGATAATATCCTCCATATTATGCTCCTTCATCCTCTCTTTCTCCCTTCCTTCGTGATATCGCGATCATTCGCGACACACTTTGCCACCATAGCGCTCCCATGTTTGTCCCTTGCTTTATTTCTACAGCACCCCTCAGAGCGGCTGGATAGGTCTGGAAGCTTTGACTGACTCTACATGGCGAGAAATAATGAGATTAAGAACGTTCATCAGCTTGCACTGAAACAGATCAAGTCAAGGACTCATTAAAAGAACCCAATTGATTGAATACAAATTAAATTTTAATTGTATTAAAACATTATAAGAAGTTTTTCACGTTGGTAACGCAGTTGGGTTAGGCAGGTAAGGAAATTGGTCGGTAACCCGTCCAGTAGGCTCGAATGTCTGGAGAATGTAATCATTTGCACGATGGACGTTCTGCGATCCAAGAATTATGACCGAGATAATACATCGAAACGTGCAAACCAACAGTGCACTTCTTTCCAGATAAGCCAAAGACGATCTTGTACTCAACCCTCGTAAGATTGAACGAGCCTCGTGTTTCCTGTTAATAAACATTTTCTATCAGCACATAAGTAAGTTGGTCGTGAATGTCAACTGCTCCCCAAAGTCACTCTCGCGAGAAATTATTGCGAAGTGTGCTGACGTACCATCTGTTGGGCTTCCACAATAGGCCCAACTTGTTTATCGTCACTGGTCCATTGTTTCAAGTCAATTTTTAATAAATCTTCTAACATGGGAAAATTGGACTTTGTTACTGGCGTCCATTCCGATTTCGTTACCTGCAAAAATCAGTAGGCCTACTTATAGCAAAGGCTAGAACCTTTTAGGAACTGGACGATCCCGAGCAGCCAATAATCTAGCGGACGCGTGACATTACCAAAGTTGTTCCGGATCGTCCAGCCGAGCAAGTGAGGAGTCTCAAGAAAAACTAAAGTACGAATCTTAATAAGGAGCCTAAACAGCTTACTGCAGCTTACTTTTCGAAACCCAACCAGTTGGTCCAGTTGATGAGTCAAATCTTCATCTAGATCACCCAGAATTACAGCCCCAGATCCTTCATCTGTCTTTGTTTCGTTCTGAGATTTTCCTTCCTTTTTCAGCTATTGAAGAATTAAAAAAAAAAAAAAAAGAATAAGAATAATGAAGAAGGGAAGAAAAATTTCAGACAATAAGAAGAAGCAGAATTTCATTAAAATAATCGTCAACCGAAAATCGATTTAATTCGAGGGAACACAGTAGGTAACTGTACCGTGTCCCGTCTGTCTGTCAGTCCGGATTTCTTTGTTACAGCCGTAACTTCCACGTTGATTCGATTTTATTCAAATTTTCAGGAACTGATTTCATATTTGCGGGGTCTGATGACAGCAAATTCAGTCAATTTACATACCAACACCGTTTTTAACGGGTTGATCTTAAAGAAAAAAGAAGATATTTTTGTTGTTAACCCATGGGTTTGGGTTGACTCACAAGGAAGACGAAAGTCACTCCTCTTCGACCTTAAATCGCTTCAATAGAAAAACGGCTAATGGGACGGGATGCAAACCCCAGTCCCTTAAGAGATGTGGCCTGACTAAACTCCTTAGCAGCCTCAGCCAAGGTAGAGGCGCCAATTCATCTGTGTACTTAATAAAGGAGCTTAGTCAGCTTAGTTTTGAACTTAATGAGAAGCCTATTCAGCCGACTATCAAATAAGGAGCCGACAGAGTGCATGATGCGCTAAAATTGTTGCCATGCCTGTTGGTCCTGATGACTAGGTTGACCTGGATCACTCGTAGCAGCCCCAGATGTTTTGCGTGTCTTTGTCGTATGCTGGGAATTTTCTTCCTGTTTCAGCTGTTGAGATACAGTAAGAATTTGATTATAATAATCGTAAACTGACAAAAACACAGTAACACAGAGGTCTTAGCCTATTAAAGTTAGAATTTTAAACGTCGGCGTAAACCTCTAATCACATAAATTGATTCTAGCTTATTCCAAACGTCTTCAGCTATCCTACCGAGGGTAGGTAGGCAGGTACACTCATCTGTTCAGGACGTATTTTCATCGTCATGCTTGCTTTCATAAAATGGGATCTTGTAATCATTATTGTATTAATTCGTCGTTGACTCGTGAATGTAGGTTTCTAGGTGTTGTATTTGATCACAACTTGAAGCTCAATTTCCATAATATTATTGAGTAATTTCATGCTAAATTGAGAACGTTTTTGGTGATTAGTGGGCCAGGTTACCTTTCGCTGGGCCTGTCATTCATCTGGTGAGGATTCCCTCTGGGCCTGCAGCACAGATTATACTACTGAGCATTCCCTCTGGGCCTGCAGGGCAGGGCGGATGGTTGAGACAGTGCAGGCAGAATACTCCTTTTGCTCCCGCCTTGATGGCACCATCGCTCAGATTTTCCCCAGAAGGATCACCCAAGGGCCCTGGCAGCAGTGATGTCCAGGATTCAGTCCTGATTTCCCAGGACCCTGCCCCCTCTCAATGGGGTTCCAAGTTATTTTGGACGCAAAATCTATTTTTTGAGGTCCCAAAAATGTCCTTACATTGGTCAGGATCCAATTTCGAAATTCCAACTGGAGATGGAGCAATCGCGAACCCCGCACTGCGATCTTCCGTTCAACCGGGATTTAGGTTTATTATTATTTGAATAATACACCTATGTAATCGCGACGGGGGTAGACGACTCCGATCGGCCGGAAAATTTGACTTCGTTTCAAGAGGTCTAGATTTCAAAAACCCGTCCACCGTACGCCGTATGCCGTCCGAGTCGTTTTGGGCAGTAGGCACCATCTAGTTGTGCCCGCAAGGTTTTCACCCCGATCGCCCAAACCGGTGGGGCGATGGGGCTAAAATGGGGTTACGGGAGGTTTTTTTTTAAGAGTTTCGGCTATGGGGTCGAGTTAGGTGTCGTTTTCGAAGTATTTTTCGACGTAGAATCCATTTTTAGGGGTCCCAAAACGATCAGATTTCACTGTGGGGATCTATAGAGCTTTCATGGGGCTACAAAATTTAATGGGATTTCTGAAAGCTCCCAAGAGGTCAAATATTTTCAGAATAAAAAAAAAAAAATGAAAAAAAGATTTTTGTGAAAAAAAAAAAAATTGAAAAAATGTTGAAAAAAAACTCTTCATCGTTCGGACAGATGTGGGACCTCGAAAAATGAATTTTTGCACGAGTAACCTACTATATCAAAAAATAATAAACCCTTGTGTAAAATTTGCAGCTTTTTTTCTAGAAAGAATAACATCATTTTACAGCTATCATGGTGTAAAGATAAGGTCCTGTTACTGGAGAAAATGGTATGCACGAAGTGTTCAAAAATAATTTTTGGCTATGAATTCATGAATACATGGAATTTTTTATCTTAATTAAACGTTTTCAACAAACTTTTTGTTGCTTTCACTTAGTGTTTACAAATCGACAGTGAATTGGCAAAACCATGTACGTATTTTTCCCGAAAATTCACAGGAGATGAGAAAAACTTCGTAGTGGGTTTCCATCAAGTTTGCTCGTGAAACCATGTATGTCTAGGAGCCAAGCCATACAAATCCATGTAAGTCTAGCCGATTCTCACGCGCCTTCTAGAGCTTTTTTTTTTAGTGATAGCGCCAACTAATGGCCTCACTTTATGAACTCACTTGAGGATGTGCGAAACCGTGAAAGAATAACCAGAAAAAACGGAAAACTTACCTTTTATTTTGACTTGCACTCGGCAGCGCGAAATTCCATAGACTTACACGGTCATACCACCACTGGGGAAGGTTATAGACTTACAGGTTATTTCATTCGAGCACAGAGAAGAGATTATTAAGTAGTGGTGAAGACGGCCTACGTTGGTGGATCAAGTGCCTTCCAAAGTATCAGAAAAGCTCAAATCCTTATTTTCAGAAAAATTGAGACTTACATGGTTTTGCCAATTCACTATTTAATTCAATATTTAAAAAAAACTAATATAGGTACTACTTCATTAAAATACCTATGTTATACATAATATAACATTACCTGCCAATAATAATTTCATGACGTTGATATAGGTATACCTATTGAAGACCTAGTAATAGACATATTTATATTATAAACATTTAGTTACATGTTTATATTATAAACATTAAACTAAATTTTAGTTAAGTACATGTTTATATTATAAAAATGAAACTAATATTATATATATACTTATGAAACTAAATATATCATATATAGTACTTCGTGCTGGGCGTCCTGTTTTTTTATTTTCAGAAGTTGGTCGGCTTACTCTGGATGTATTTTTTTAGATTACGGTAAGTAATTTTCATTTTTAGGGAGTTTTATTAAAATAATGACAGGAAATAATGGTGTCATTCAGTTACCTGTTCCTTCAGTTTGTGTTCGCGTACACCGTTGTGTGGTTCAGTCTTGCACGAAGCAACACCAATCAAAGCGATATTAACAACAACAACTATCGGGGACATCTCTGCATCTGAAATTTTATTCCGTCAGCATTCAGCCCTTTTATACAAAATCCCGGTAGAGGAATACTTTTGGTGACAATAAAAATTATTCAGAGCCATAAACCAAGTGCAAAATAAAATCCGATTGGATAATATTATTTATTAAACGTTACCTATTTAGAGCAAGGAATAAACGTTGGCGAAGAAATTATGAGTATTTCAATTTTTTTGTGTTCCTCTTCACTTCAAAAACCTGTGAATCGTCTTTCTCCCCAGCAAATCCCAATCAATAAAGCCTTTTATGGGACTTTTTGGGCAGTAATTACAACAACAACAACAAAATAAATAAATATTAGCGACGTGGCGGTGTGTTATTTATTAGAACATTGAAGCTTTAATGGCTTATAAATAAAAACGCTGCAAATTTTACACTAGGATTTATTATTCTTTGATATAGGTTACTTGTGCAGAAATTTAATTCTGTCAATAAAAAAGTTTAGAAAAAACTTTTTGTTTTGGATTTTTTTTTCAAAAAATTTTTTTCCAAAATTTTGTTTTTACTTGAAAAATATTTGACTTCCTGGGATCCTTAAAAAATCCCATTTGTAGCCCCATGAAGCCCTATCGATCGCAACAGTGAAATCGGATCGTTCCGGGACCCCAAAAAATGGATTCTACACCCAAAAATACTTCGAAAACGACACCTAACTCGATCCCATCGAGGACCCAATCGCGGGGAGTGTCGTTCCTTGACGGGACCCAAGGCCCCAACCTCCAATCCATGGATGCTGGAGAGTTACCACTACAGAATTTCCCTCAATAAACGGTACCTACAGTTACAGGAGTCGTTGAGTGTCCTTCTGGTGGACAATCAACGACTCCTACATCTACGACTTATACTTCGCACCTCTCCCCACCTCGTCGCTGCCAACGCTCCACGTTCAACACCTTCTTTGCTGACACAGCAGCACTCAGAAACCTTTGTGCGGGTAACAAAACTTATTAATGCAATGGAGGAGAAAATTCAAGTATTTGCTGAATGGGGGGGGGGGGGGGGGGGGATTTAAAGAAGATATATAAGTTATTGGAATGAACGCCCGGATTAACAATCTTGATCAGAGCTATTGAAAGGGAGATAGAACAGGTTGGTATTCCAGAAACCCCAAATGAGAACCTCAAGCGCCACTTGGTGAGTTTCTGTCTTGGTGATCACACTACCGTCGCCTTGAAATTTAATAGGTAATGCCCACTTTTTTTTAAACCCCTAGTGAACCGATTTTAGATTTCTAAAACTTTATGTACTTACTCAGGAGATCAATCTAAAAGCTGGGTCAGCGTTAAAACAGAAAAATTTTAAATTGCTTAATAACAGTAACATAGGTAACATTAAGCTGATTTTTAATTGCTGAATAACTGTTATTAAGCAATTTAAAATCAGCGTTTAAAACTCAGTTACTGAGTTACCAACTTGTTTGCAAACTCAGTTACTGAGTTACCAACAGTTGGTTACTTGGTTGCATTGGGAGCACTCCTATACTCCCTCCTACGTGCCCCGTCCAATGGCATCAGTTCTCGCTTCAGCAGATAAAGAGAAAAAACAGTGCAAATTTTACACTAGGGTTTATTATTCTTTGATATAGGTTACTTGTGCAGAAATTAAATTCTGTAAATAAGAAAAAAAAAAGAAAAAAATGTCTTTTGATTTTTATCTCAGTTTTTTTGGATTTTTTTTTTTTCAAAAATGTTTTTTTCCAAAATTATTTAGGTTTTACTCGAAAAATATTTAACCTCCTGGGATCCTTCAAAAATCCCATTTTTAGCCCCATGAAAGCCCTATAGATCGCCACAGTGAAATTGGATCGTTTCGGGACCCCCAAAAATGGATTATACGTTCAAAAATACTACGAAACCGACACCTAACTCGATCCCATAGCCCAAACTATGACTATGACGCTTATGACTTTTTGGCGTATCTGCTTATTACAGCCTGTATCAATAAAAACGTATTATAGTGGACTTGATGGTAGCATTTTAACAAGGATTATCACATCCCCTGCCGCTTTTTCAGGCTCATCGACTTGGCATGAGGCAAAATGATTCAAGGCAACCAATACAACAACACGAGTGTGACATTGTGCACCTAAAAAGATCTGTCATATGGCCATAATATGACCGTATATTATATTGAAGAATCACGCCCTTGGGATAATTCCATGACGACTTTCGGACACGCATTGACTCGTCATAAACCACATACATATGTATGTGGTGTTATATAACACCATAATACAAATGTATTAATAGTAATTCATCGCAATAGATCAATCAGAAGCGCCGATCTGCCGAGATTTACGTCCTAGCCAATCCGTTAAGGTAATTCCAAAATTCACATAAAAGCAAAGAATCTTAATAGTGTGGGGATCAATAAAATGATTCCTCGCGAAGTTCGTTAAGTTGTTTCTATAGCTCCATTAACAGACTCGATCTTCTTTCACCCTCACACTTCAGAAACCTGGGAAACACTTCCAAAATTATTCATTTTAAAACCATTTAGTAGGGGCGGCACAATGCCAAAAGTTGATGATTACAATGAACTGAAAGAGTTGAAAATGCGATGTGAATACAATGTTAGTATGATTCTATGCTTGTCTCATTACTCAAAAAGTTGGATAATATCTCAGAAATATATATATTATAGTTGGATAATATCTATATATTATATCAGAAACATGGTGAACTTCGGAGAAATGATGTGAAGAGTTGAAAAGAAGAGACATGCAACATTATGAATCACAGGTAAATAATATCATATCATACAATAATATAAAATTGTGTTGGCCGACGTGTGGTAGCCGTGTGGTAGCCGTGTGGTAACGCGTTCCCGAGTGAGTTTTTTCACTTTACGCTCGCTGGCCGTTTAGGGGGTCGAAAAAATTACGAAAAAATACGAGCCGTATAGATCAGACCTAGAGGTAGACGTCGGTCAAATCGAAAATCCGAAATTCGCCCGGGAAATTCGTCGAAAATTCGTCGAAAAATCGTCTTTCTCCCGTTTGTCCTACGTTTTCCACTTTCAACTCGCGCCAAAGGCCGTTTAAGGGGTCGAAAAAATTACGAAAAAATACCAGCCGTATAGATCAGACCTGGAGGAAGAAGTCGGTCAAATCGTAATTCGGAAATTCGCCCGGGAAATTCGCCGGAAATTCGTCGAAAAATCGTCTTTCTCGCGTTTGTCCCACGTTTTTTCGGGTTCAAAAATACCCAGTAAGGAGCCATTTTTTGGGTATGGTATCCGCGAGCCAAATGCGCGCGAAAATATGGCCAATCCGATTCCGAAGTCGGATTTTAAAAAAAACGAGGGGGAGGGGGCGATTTCACGGTGAGAAGACAATTGGATGGTTTTAATTCGCGCAGGGCCAGGGATCTTAGAAAACGGAGGGTCCAGGGACCTTTGATAGATGGAGAGGCGGGGAAACTGGTCGGCCGAGTATACAAGTGATTTCACTAGCACTCTGACAGGGGGGCCTTACTTCGCCTTAAAAATTCGATTTAAAAAAAACCGAGGGGGAGGGGGCGATTTCACGGTGAGAAGACAATTGGATCGTTTTAATTCGCGCGGGGCCAGGGATCTTAGGAAACGGAGGGTCCAGGGAGACCCTCGCCGAGCGAGGCGAGACCCCCCTGTCCGAATAAGCGCTCGGCCGAGCGGAGCGAGGCCTTATGTCTGAGTAGGGGTTTGAACGTGTCCATCGATGCTACGCACCCCACAGGCGGCAATACACCCCACAGGCGGCAATACACCCCACTAGGGGAGCGAGCGAAGCGAGCCAGAGAGACTAGTAACAACATATTATGTTGTTGGGTTGGAGGGAGGGATTCCTTGTAGATTTATGAACAGTGAAGAAGGGGTCGTCGAACATCCAGCAAGTACAGCCAGGTTCATTGGCCCGATGGATGGATAGATGCAGAACAACCAGAATGTGTGGCTCCATGCTTTGACGTTGACTTCGGTTGCACTGCTCTACATTATCATCCTCAATAATTGACAGGAATTATTCCTTTTGGCCATAATAATATTATGCTTGTGTTGTCAACCGTACATTCTCCTTTTCATTTAATTAGCTCCTTTAGATGCCACATGTGCTATCCCACACCTAGCAACTTTACAGGAGAGGCAAAAGACGTTTCAACGACCTCTCATCATAAGTCCACGGCTCACGCACTCAATTTCAAGATTAGACCAACAAAATGGGAAATTGGCTTGGTTCCCTTCTCATGCATGTCCCCCGCTTGTTCGTTTCTTTCTAATTCTAGGCTCAACCTCAGGCCCTTGGTAAATTTATATCTGTTTGAATTTACCTTTTATGTCTGTTTAAATGTAATTATAAACAAAAGTTTTCATGACATGAACATTGTTAAGTGTTTGGACTTATGAATTAAGTATCAAGGTTACTCGGAAAATGAGTACTTATTCGACTTCCTGGCATCCTTCAAAAGCTCCATGGATCCCCAAGGTGAAATCGGATGCTTTTGGAACTCCAAAAAATGGAATTTACGTCCAAAAATAGTTCGAAGACGACACCTAACTCTTCAAAAACCCCTCCTGTAACCCCTTTTTAGATCTGCTGAGCCCCACCAGTTTATGCGATCGGGTTGAACACCTTGCGAGTTCAACTAAAAGGAGAACCGAGTATTTTGTCAAAAATTTCAGATTTTTAAATGAATTCCTACTCCCCAAAACGTCGTGGACGGCTAACGGATATTTCAGTTAAGGAAACCACACACATTGAAACGTAGATAATATCAGATTCTGTAGGTAATTATAATATAATTTGTAATGATATTATAATAACCTAAAAATTTTGAGGACGATCAAATTGTTACCCCTGTTGCAAACACCAAAGTGTATTATTCCAAGAATATTTAACCACGGGATCACATAGAGCTCACACACAAAACGCTCGCTGATGAAGGAGTAGGAACCAAGTGGTAGGTGAAGATGAGGAGGGCTGGAAACGACCGAAGCCACTCGGCTCAGTGCTCCAACCAGACGATGCTCCTGCTCGCAAGCCATCAACATGAGATCCTCCAGATTGTTGTCACTCAGAGTTGCCTTAGCCTTGTTTTGATGATTTTACATTTTGAAAAACTTCTCTAACGCTCGACTTGGCTCGTGGAAAGCGTTACCAAAAGTTTGTACACAACTAAACTACAAATATGAAGTTTTAGGAGTTTCCAAATGACTTTCATTTTTCAGTTGACCATCTTCAGATGTCCAGGAATTCGGGTTTTCTCGCCCACTGTGCGGCGGACCGTAATTTCGTTATTGGAAACTTGACATCTTGAAATGGATACCTAACGTCAAATTCTGAGGCCGATCAGAATTTTTTACTTCTGTCGCGATTACATGTAATACACATGTATACTATACATACACATTGTATAGGTGTATTATTCTCTGCATAATAAACCAAAATTCGCAGAAAAGAAATTAAAGATGAAAGCGACCAACACGAGTAACAGCAAGAACAATAATAATAATTGTTCCCGCTGGTACTCAATCAATGTTGTGGCCCTGAAAAAAGTCATTGTGAGTGTCAGGACTTAGCCACGTTATATAGGAGCTTAATGGGGGCCACGCTTTTGATGGTGACATTATAAAAAAGAAAAAGAAATAAGCAGAAAAAAAGTATAGCAGAAAAAGTTGCGTCGCCGCGCGTCAATGAAAATCTTTGTCTCATTGCCACTTGAAGAAGAAACCCAACTTTTTATAATCACTGTTTATAATCACTTACCATCATAATATTAAATATGATTTTATACGTCAATCCGTTTCTGGGAAGGTTGACACGTTTTCTTTCAATTTCATAAAATTTACCATTTATTATTTAAAAATGTCCACTATAAGAATATTTCTCAAAGCCAAGGGGAATAATTTGAAGGCAGACACAAGAGTGGTTGAGGTTACATGCTGCGGTAATAATATGAAAAACTCCGCTTCACGGAAAAACATTGAATCATGGATATGTTACTGTAAACTCGTCGTCACAAATTTTGGTTATCTATACCACTAATTCTCATCGAGTAGAAACAGTTTCTAGTAACCAACCGCCAAACTTCCTTACAGACCAATCATGTGATTATAGCCAATCATTTCGCGATTATGTTGCGTAACAAATTTTGGTGTCGTTTGGTGTCGCAAATTTTAGAATGACCCCCAGCCCAAAAACATATCCATGTTAAAATGCTGCAAATTTTACACAGGGGTTTATTATTCTTTGTTTGGTTAATTGGTTACTTGTGAGAACATTAATTTAGCTTCAATGTAAAAACTTTTGCAAAAAAAAAAAATTTGTTTTTACTCGGAAAATATTTGACCGATTTTTAGCCCCATGAAAGCCCTATAGATCGCCACAGTGGAATCAGATCGTTCTGGGACCCCCAAAAATGGATTCTACGTCCAAAAATACTTCGAAAACGGCACCTAACTCGAACCAATAGACAAAAGCCTTCGGAAAACCCCTCCCGTATTCCCATTTTAGCCCCGTAGCGCCCCACGGGTTTGGGCGATCGGGCTGAAAACCTTGCGGGCACAACTAGATGGTAAACCAAGTTTTTTGTCAATATTTCAGAAAAAAAATTCCTACTGCCAAAACGGACGGCGTACGGACATTTCGTTTGTGGAATCTACACCTCTTGAAACGAATAATGTCAAATTCTGAGGCCAATCAGATTTCTCGACCCCCGTCGCGATTACATAGGTGTATTATTCCAAGAATAGTAAACCATAATGGAGACTGCGTTTGGACGGGAGGGCCACGATTCCACTCCAAACTCCGCTCTTCTTCATGATTCCTCTCCGAGCAGATTTAATTGCGTCAAGCCCACGGCAGGTCTCCTCTCACTAAGTGAGTCTTATGATCGTGTTTACCTCTCCCTCGTTTCCGTAGCCCCGTCCTAATTACGCATTTATCTAGTACTTGGGGGCTACTCCCTGCTGGCTACGCCAGCCAACCCCCAATCCTGCCATTCGACGGAGAGGAATCGTGGTATGAAGATCAGCGGTTTCCCCCCATTCCTTATAATTGGAGAGGAATCCGGCGACGTCCGTTTGAACAGACCCGCCGCGGCGCGGGCGGCACTCAAGGGTTGAGCTTTTTTTGTTTTTAGAACCACCTATTACGCAAAACTTGCGAATGGATTTAATCGCCTCTTCTCATTGATATAATACCTCAGTAAAAGTATCCATTAAAATATTATGTTAATGTATACTTTTACTGATCATTTGGTTTGTGAATATTCAATAACTTAACTGCTGAAAGTCATCATCAAAAGTGTTGCACCATCAAGTTGCACAGTGGGAAGGCGAAATGTGGCCGATTACGAAAAACCAATTGAGGTTCTATAATGGGCCATATTCTTAGGCTTTAATACAATTCACCCCCACTCAATTATGAGGGTACCTACCTAATAGGAAAGAATTTTGATAGGGCAGATAAATGGAGAAAAAAGTCACTGCACCTCAAAAACGAATGTTTAAGTCGGAGGCGGAAAAAAAAAACTTTTAAATATTAAAGCATTTTTGTTTCCCTTCCGCTGAGGCTGGTAGTCTTGTTTCTTGGCTGTACGCCGAGCTTAGTTCAAATTGCTGCAAATGTTCAGCAAACTCATATCAGAATAAACCCTAGCAACGCTCGCATACGAGTCTGCAACACATTAGGACATTAAATTGCATTAGCGTTTTTTTTAACGCTTCAACACTTTCAACGCTTTTTTCGTTTATGTGCCAAAGTAAAGACATAAAATGTCGAAAAGTAGTTTAGTAGTTTTCTCGTAGTTTTTATTTAATTTTTGGTTGACGCCTCGTTTACGATCGTAAAAGACATGTCAAACATAAGGTGAACTAGGTATCGCAATAGTTCGAGGGATACGTCCATTAGAAACCAATATGTCAATAAAAGAAAAAAAAATTATTTACATTTCTTTGATGGGACAGATCATTTAATGATCTGTCCCATCAAAGAAATGTAAATCAACAACTGGCTCAAATGAAGAATTAGAGTTGATCGTTTTAATAGCGTTTTTGAATTACCAAACATTTTCCCTCTGCGCTACATGCAATGCAAAGATCTTCTCATAAAGCTTTTTATTTAATACATCAATAAAAAGCCACGATATGCCGAATTGTGTCTCCTCAAAGAGCACACAATTTATTTGCGAAATGGAAAATAAAAAATACTTAGAAGCAAATCGTAAAGATCAATACAATTTTCTCACAAGTCAAAGTTATTAATGTTATGATGGCGCTATTATTAATTGACATACCTACTTAATCTATCATCACCTACATCTCATCATCAGTACATCTTGTAATTTGAAATAATTATTATTTGTGTTCATTTTGATGCAAAGCGTCCTTTTATTAGGGAAACCCTACAAATAATTTATATCTAGTAAATAATAACTAGTAGTTATCCAGCATCTACAGCCAGACTAGCTGCTCTCTACCAACCAGTAGATTTATTCAATTTTAACAATTCAAAATCCACTGATCTTGTTCTGCAAAAATTGAAAAAAAGCAGCAACTCAGTACATACACAAACTATTTAGATCTACCAACTAGTTTTGAAGGATAATAATAATATTATAAGGATAATATTATTATCCTTCAATATTATTATTGTCCTCCATTCCTAATAGAAGTCGTTGACATCTGAATTGTCCTCGGTTGAAATGCTGAGGAATTCAATGCTTCGGTGAGATCCAAATCCTCGAAGGACGGTGTACGAAAACCTCTACTGTAAATTTAATTTACAGAATTACAGGCTGTAATTGTGTCCTTTTTGAAGGATTTATTTATTATTTAATTTTTGTATCATTTCCGACTAAGCCATCATTTTTCTCAAGTGCCATATCGATCAAAACCTTCTCTAAGTGACATACCTATCGATCAAAACCTTCTCTAGTGCCATATCTCTGGTTCCTTGAATTCACAACAACAACTGACGGTATAATACACATATTATGTGTAGTGTTGTTGAGTAACCCCCCCCCCCCCCCCCCACGATTCGTAGACCCAAGGACTTGTCACTTTAGGTTCCTCCAAAAGGGGACAAATTAAATATTGATTAGGTACTGTAAAAAAATACTTTATTAAATACACAATATCGTCTCGTTGGCAATCTGTACAAAACAATTGGAATACTGCGACATGTACATTCCGTATTGTCCATTCTCATAATAAAAGCCAGTTCGGTGCAGACAAAAATATACTTATGGAAGATCAGCGGTATGTTGCCGACTTGTGTAGCTAACTACCTAATCTCAGACGTACAATTTTGGTGTTATGTTCATTCCAGGGACTTTCAAAGAGTGTAACACTCCACAAATGTGTGATATTTAAGGACCAGTGTGACGTTTGTTTAATCACAACAATCAAAACGAAGAGACAATAGGGGTAAACGACGACAATCCAAGTACTCATAGCGTTCCTGGCGTCTGGCGAGTTGAAAGGAACACGGTGGATCGGTTAGCACCGAGATAAAAGGTAGGGAAAAAGGGAGGTTGAAAAATTACCGCTGCGATCGCTGCACTACGTTCGATGATCTTTTAAAAAATTCGATGCTTCGATGCTCGAAGTGGCGCATGCGCATTGGCACTAATCGAGAATCCACTTACAATTACCGGGCCACGAAGGCCCCTTTACAAGGGAGTGATGCAACTATGTAATCAGAGGTATGTGGGTAGTGAAAACGAACAAGTTGGCGGACTGATAAGAAAACAAGTAACCTCTCGTCTTCTCCAACATACAATGTATTTGATAAGTAGGTATGTCATACTAAACATGCAACTCAACAGTCTGTGACTTTGAGTTTGGTTAGGGAGAGAGAACGACTCCTCTGCTGAATACTAAATTGTTTATTCAGGTAAACAATTATAGCGTGGGGACCGGTTTCGAGCAACTAAGCTCATCTACAGCCCAGAGTGACTTGAGGTGGTTGAACGTACAATTAGTTCTGAACCTTGTACGTTCAGCAGAGGAGTCGTTCTCTCTCCCTAACCAAACTCATTGGATTAGACCTCTGCACCATCGGCAAACAACCACTTTGAGTCTGTGACTTTCTTGATTTCTCTTCTCTACTCTTAAACTAATCGTCTAAAGCCAGTCTAGGCGGCACAAACAGCTCAGTTCGACAGTTTGACAACCAACCAGGTTATCATACAAGGTTACAACAGTCCTGATGGCTTTTCGGGAGATTCTTCAACAGTACGAGGAAGGCAGTACGTAATAAATATAAATTAAATAATTTGAAACGGGTTAAATATTTGATGCGTGAGGTATATTGGCGCGCTGGGATGAAATTTAGGGTGACGGGAATAATTGGCACCCCTGAGTTGGCCCTCGGACTCAACACCCATTAACAGAAAGTTGTCTTGATGGAATTTGAAAATTTGAAAAATTGAAAGAAGCTGAGCGATTCTCCAATTCGTGAGGAGAAATAGGTACGGAAGGATGACGACTCCTCCACTGTGAGATAATATCACAGCCAATAGTCTAAATTGTTACATAATGTAAGGTGGATGCAGCGAGATAGTGAGAATCCATCTTAAAAAAGACGATTTAAGACGAAATAGTCTATTTCCACGATAAAATATAAATATAACTTGTAGACGCGTTCCTCCCGCAAATTTAAAATTAGAATGAAAGAACATAGTGATGAGAAGGGGTAGGGAAGCTTTTGAAAAACATTAAATGATTTTCTCCTGACAAATTTTGTCGAAGAAAACCATAGAATTAGTTATGAGATAGGCAGTAATAATCCAGCCATTGGGATAGCTCATGTTTGCCAAAAATTTATTATCTGGTTGTGTGTTAGCTTCTGATATTGTTTTTATCACTTGTTATCTGATGCGTATTGCCGTACAAATTTTTAAAAAAAATTGGATATGGACAGTCAACCTTGAGGCGAATTAAACAAATTTTGTTTGGGTGATCGGCCAATCGGCTTGCCCATCGTGTTTACGCCCCGCCTTTTTTTTAACATGTTTTACGCCCTACATTTTACATTAATGTCAGAAGCCAGCTGATTGTCAGTGATATCGGCGTGAAACCGAGGAAACAATAATTGTTTATTACCAAATTATTTCGTCATCAATAGAAACGTAGATGACGCGTTTACGCCCCGCCTTTTTTACGCCTTGTGAATCCAGCTTTACTAGTGAAGGTGAAACAACCCCGCAAGCCTCTCCCTGGTAAGAATTTTGAGGTTTAGTTCAATTAATCCAGAACTCCAATTTCATCCCAATGCCCAATCGTACCACACACAGGAGTCTCAAGAGTATTTCGTCGAGGTTGATCGATTTCAGTGATTACCAGGAGCCCAATTAGGCATTTCCTATCGGCTCAACCGTCAGACTTGGACGCCAAAATTAGCTCTTCGTCCCGTTTGTAGTGTTTCCCTATGCACGAAAGGGGTTTTGGGTCGATATCGGATATCCCTATGTTCAACCTGTACGTCACACCGTCCAAGTCTTTGATGATGTGAGAGGAATTTTCGTTGAGGGAGGTTTCAGTTTTTTGGAAGGCGATAAATATGGAACAGTCCTTAGCGGTGGCGGACAACAAATACCTTTGCACGTCGTCGAGCTGGTTGTTGAGCGAAAAGAGCTCGTCGACGTAGTTGTAATTTCCTCGAGTTTCTTGTTCTTTATACAGCGAATAGACTGTTTTGAAGTCGGTTTTCTGCAGTTTTTGAATGGACAGGACCCTTTGGAGGATGCATTTCGACGGGAGGGGTTGGCTGGACCAGTCGCAGGGTTCGGACGACAGCGACGATCCGACTGAAGTTTTCTCAGTGACTGGATATATGAGATTGCTGTCCGGATAGATGATACTCGGGGAGAGGTGACCTTCTTTACAGTCAAACTCTCGCGTGAGGGCGTCCAACACCAGATGGCACCACCTGTTGGCAAGAACCAAGTTAACCAGAGTGGACTAAAAGAGTTGACCAGAGTTTTGAGAGCTACAAAAAATGCTTTACCTGTCTACGGTGTTTTGGACGTTGACGGGGGTCTTGAAGCCGAAGAACCTGCCCAAAACGGCCACGTCAGTGCTTGAGTCTTCGCCATAAAAAAGGTTGCCGTTGTGGAATATCTTGAGGTTGTTCTGGGGCGTATCGAGGAGGCCTTCGAGCGCTCGGCGCATGCGGGGTTTGTCACCGGAAAACAGATCCAGAGGGCAGTATTTACTTCGAGCTGTCGCCCGTTTCTTTTGCAGTTTCAAGTACTGTTTGAGGCAGAAGGTGCACTTGGGGTGTAGCCGGTCGGCGAGAGGCACCCAACCCTGTTTGGGTTTGATTTCCACGCAGAACGTCCCAAACTCTTCGTTGCCTTTCGCCGCGTAGGAAGAGTTGTGAATGCCTAAAAGGGACTTGTAAGATTCCCTAGGGGGCAACAAAGTGTAGTCTGGTTGGACCGTCACAAGTCCCAACCGGACCCCTTTGCTCAGTCTGAACATCGGCCGGAACTGCAACAACGTCCTGTCAATGTCGGCTATTTCGTCAACGGATATCCTCGCCAAGTCCGGCGGAAGGATGAACTCCGTCCCTAACATGGGCACCATGACTTTCCTATAAAACACGACGCTTTTCTTCAACTTGAGCTCCCACTCCTTCACAGCCAACGGGTCCAGCACGGCGGAATAGTCCGTTTTTTGCATCCTCAAGATGATTTTCTCTCTCGGCAGTGAAATAACCAGATTCGCATTCCCCTCCCCCCGATACCTGAAACAAAAAGTTACTTTAGATCACATTTTCAAATCAGGACTAAGTTTTCTATCAGAGAAGTAAAATTCCAACGTACAAGTTGTAGGGTGAAGTGTGCAGATTGCGCCTTCAAGAGTGGGTGTAATCTAGACTCATGCACTGTGGACGAAGTAAGGGGTAATTCAGTTGGCAGTGATCCATGAGAAGACTAGTGATAGTCCTGATGTCACTTCTTGTCAGAAAATAGACTATTTAATAGTCCCTACCCCTTGGAGGATTCGATGCAGACGGTTTAATGAATCTTTTGGCTTGTCTAAGCCCTATTGTGTTATACCACAGGGCGGCTATTTGGCATCTTTCCCATCGGGTCACCTGCTGGAGCAAGTGACTTTTGGTGAGCCCTTAATGGGCTCCGGCCCTATGGGTATCTTGCTCCCTTTTTCGCAGGGCCTTTTTATTGCCCTTGAAACACTTCCGCGCCAGAATCCACAACTGATGGAGTTTGCTGTGAACTGCCGCAGCCTTAACGGAAGGCATTCCCAGACTAACCTTAGGTGCAGCTACAGAGAATGAGTTGATGAGATTATGAGAAAATCGGAGGTTGGGCCGAGATTACCTACCGAGGTAGAGGGCAACTGCTCCTATCTAAATCCCACAAAGCTTGGAAGGGAATGCTCCCCCGCTCACCCAGACTGTGCCCCGGAAAATCCACCCCGCTGCCATGAAAGGCGCGTGGACCTGATGACTTGAGAGGCGGTGTGAGCCGAGGAGCTTCCAGCCTTTGTCAACGGAGTAGGTGTCGTTACATCTCCAAGATCTTGAAGACAGTTTACCCCTGGCCAAAAATATGTCCTGCGCATTGTCACGGCACTTACCTCCAATCGAAATTCTTCAGGCTTAGGTTGGTAACATCGTCCGGATGGCAATCCCCGTTGTGCCCATTCCATACGGTTGAGATCTCAGATTCCACGCAGTCCATCGCATCCAGCGGCCCCCACACCCTGAAATTCAGAATTGAGGTGTCAAAACGGGGGGCCGATGTGCAGAAAAAAGAGGCTGAAGTCCATGGACTTGCAAACCGATCTGGCGTAATAAAAAAAAATTTTTTTAATGTCCAGAAAACACCGGAAATTAGAGGCAAAAATAAAAACGCTACGAATGGACCAAGCATCCTTGAAATGGATATACCCTTAAATAAACTGGAAGGACAGCTTACACTGTTAGAAACCCTTTAGACATGTTCCTTCCAGATTGCGAGGTAAAGCGTTTTATTCGCTAAAGGATTATGTATATTGACTTCGAATGTTCAAGTGCAGATTGTTTCGACTTTGTCCAGACACCCTGTATTTTGACAAATGAAAATGTTGAATTTAATTGACGAGGTCGGGAGAAATGGTAAAGTCCAGACTTCTGGCACGACAGTTCTTTGCCATTATAACTGATATTTTGAGGATACTTACGCGCTCGGCGGGGTCAAGGGGTGGTAATACACTTATAATTTTTTTCGGCCATGGAAGTACTCTAGAATAAAGATGAGGCAATCTTTGTCATCGTCCTCCTCCTGTTTTCATCGGGTTGGAGCTCCAGTATAATATGACTAGGGGGCCACCTCATACCGGCTACGCCGGTGACCCTGCTTTTTGCTAAGTGAACTAACCAAGGGAACAGATTTGTCCTTGAAGCCTCCAATTATTTTACAAAGTTGCTAAAAGCGATGGCTACCTCAAAAGAAGCAGAAACAGTTTTCACAGCATAACTGTACACTGGATTGAAACAGTTAACCGAATTGCTAAGAGCCTTACCTTGTCGTTCACTCTTCCCAGACTGAACACTCAAGAAAGTAGAACTCCACCTCATTAATCGCGACGAAAACATCATTAACAATCTACAAACATCATAAGGAGGCCACTAACGGTGACTCACAGTGATAATTTTATAATGAAGACAATAGTGAGAATGAAACGGATAAAAATAGTTCTAAAAGGGCCAATCAGGCACAAATTATTCACCAAAGAAACACCAAGTAGGAAAAAAATTAATGAAAGTTGAATATCAACAAATTTATTTACAGGAATGATTTACGTTTTTGTACACCGTTAATTACATACAAAGAACAACGAAGCAATAAAAAATATCACAGGAAAACGTTGGCTTCTGGAATCAGTTCTAACGAACACTGGTTCACAATCCAGTTAAATGCAAGGTGTCTTTAGAAAAGCTAAGGTTGGTTGGCAGCAGTTGGATCCCACGAATGGCCGCCGGCTACGTTGGGAACCTGACGTGGAAATTGACTACGTAGTCGGAGTTTGTTCTTTGGACGCTGATGGCGAACGGCTCCGAAGGGTGGAAAGTGAACGCGACGAGGCGTCGGGCAGATGGAGGGACTGAACGGCCCATGAGGCCGGCGTAGATCCGGAATTTGAGGAGGCCAGATTCCCTGGAAATGAGAGGAGAGTGAGCAAGATGTCGTAAGGGCTGTAAAAGACAGATTGTATAAGGAGAGGCTTTTAGCAGACAGCAAGTATAGGAGAAGCTCTGCCTCAGGCACAAGGCAGTGTTTCATCCATGGCAGGCACGGCAAAGACCCTGCTGGCAATCAAAGCAGCTTCTTCGTCTCGCGATCAATCAAAAACCCTGCCTCATCCAACAAGTCAAAGACAGCAAACATCTCAGGGACTCTTCCACACAGAGAGATTGTATGTATAAGCAAGTATTGGAAAAGCTCTGCCTCAAGCTCAATTCTATTTTTCTTTCACGGCAGGCCAAAAGACCCTGCCAGCTGTCAATGCAGAGCTCCCTCGTCACCCAACCAAGCAAAAACCCTGACTTAACCCCAACGATAGCTTCAGCAAACATCTCAAAGACTCTTCCAAACAATGAAAAGCAGTACCTTGAATAGAAACGAATCGGATGCTCCCCACAGGCTTTAGGCCTCTCCATGGCGGACACCCACTTGTCGTCGTAACTGAACAACGACAAATCGAGGTACGGGCTGCAGCTGAAAGATTGCGCGCTGATCGGAAGTTGAGCTAAAATCCGCTTCCGAGCTTCAATCATCCCTCCGAACCTGGCGCTCACCTGAAACAACAACTGGTGAACATCCTCAACAACACACCCCAAAGACAAGTCCAAGGACAACTTACAATCGTCTGTTTGAACCTCTGCTGGGCAATCCGGGCGTAGCAGTTATTCGACGGCGAGCTCATGAAATGCCGCCCTGAAGGGAGTTTGGCGTTCCGGAAATAATCGCAGTACTTTTCGAAAAGGTTCAACAAATTCCGGGACGTGTTCTCGTAAATCGCCAACACCTGGAAAGAAAAGTAAGCCACGTTGAAGCGACGTTGGCACTAGCCACAGTGTTGCCAAATCAACAACATTACCTAATGAAGTTCAAGAATCGTTTTCAGGTGAGGTATGGAATCTAGTTGAAATTGAACCAATAAACGATAGTTGGTAAGAGCAGGGTTTGATTCAATACACCACAGTGTGACAGTCTTGGTGATTGGTAACTTAGAGGTTCAAAGCCGAACCAAATCAAAACAAAGATCAAAGAATCCAAGCACAGGTTCAGTCTAAAAAGGTGATTTGGGGGAGACAATTCAGCGGCTCGGCACCATTCGGTGGCAGCCGCACTACAAAACAGGGTGGACACCGTGACAATCCAATTTTCCAAAAGCTTTCCCATGCTCATTAATCTTCCTAGAGGAAAAATCCCCCCCCCCACCATCTGTTTGAACCGGTGCGGAGCCTCGCAGGGGTCGCGTCCAGATTTTAGAACACTTCCTCCGAAATCGGATCTGCGAAGCCGATAATAATAATTATTATCGTAATTATTACGAACCAATGGGAGCCGTAGGACGCCCCCTCCAACCTGCCTTCCCTTTTAATACGCCTTCAACTATTTTTGAACACTTTTCGGTTCAAAAAAGGACCACATTGAGCTAAAGTTCGCCTAGCTGAAGTTTTCAAGACAAATTTCTATTTTTTCCGACTTTTAAAAATACCCTAGAATAGGTAAAGATGATTCTCCACGTCCTCCTCCTCAGGCTGGAGCCCCAATATAGTAGAAGTAATTCTAGGGGAAAGAAAGCCAGCCAACCCCCGACCTCTCCAACCTGGCCTCAGCCCCCTTCTACTCGCTTTCCCATATTAGTTTTTTCTTAAAAAAACTCAGGATGAAAGTGAAAGGAATAATGTACATCTCTCCGTTAGATTGTTGGTTGAGTTCAACAGTGTTGCCAATACAACCGACAAGTTTTGGGAACTGTGTGTCAAGCCGGCTCCACACATGCGGGTGCTCGCCGAGCGAGCCGAGCACCGCGCAACTCCCCGAGCACCTAGGCGAATAGTTCGGTATTCGGGTACCTCCTCCACACATTCGGTGTTCGCCTTGCTCGGTGCTCGTTCCGGGAGAGGCGAGCTTCTGCCAGTTGCGCGCGATGGAGGAAGTTAAAAAGTAATTAAAAATATGCAATAATAACATTGACTGAAATACCCCATTTTACCTATTTCAAAAACAATAAAATTGACGTTTTCAAATTTGTTACTTTTTTCTCCCGAGGAGGTTTTTTTTCAAACCACAGTTTTTAATCAATGGAGAAAAAATAAATATATTGGGGATGATGATGTTGATCTCTTCAATGAATGTGGGTGGAAACGAAGGACCTACTTATTTCATTAGTTTTTTTTTTTTTTTTTTTTTTTTAGAGGCGATCCAGATTAATTCTTCTTCTTCGTAGGCCTCGATAAATTGTAAAACAACTTAGGCCAATCCATAACATTCAGTGAAAAAAAAAATTGTAAAATTAATCACGCCGCGCACAAAAAATTAATAGGTATTCCACGTTCTAACAATGAATGTGAAAAACAAAACAAACTGAGGTGAAGAGAGAGTGAATGGGGAGAAATTCCGAGAAAAATGCCCCGACGCGCACACCCGAGCAAGCCGCATATGTGGAGCGGGGTAGGTGCTAGGTACTAGGCGAATATTCGTCTCCTTTGAAGTGGGTAAAAAACCGACAACAGTCGGAGCATCCCCGCGCACGAGCAACCCCGAGCACCCCTCCACACATGAAGGAAACAGGCGAGCATCGGCTAGGTGCGCGGCGAGCACCGCATGTGTGGAGCCGGCTTCAGAACTTTGGGTTCAATGGGGACACTGACTGGTGATTTGACAACGCTGAGAGGTAACTTGTACGTTTTGAGGTACTTCCAACTTACCTGAGTCGTCTCCATATTGTAGATGACGAAGAAAGATGGCTGAGCGTTGGGTTCGGTCGTTTTCAACGTGACGACATCCTCGTTGGCGTATTTGATGAGGAGGTGGTTCTCGTCGAGGAGCTGCATCTTCCACATCCTGAGCGTACGGATTTGCTCGTACCGAAGGTAAAACATCCGAACACGGTTGACCGTGATGGTGGACCCATCCGGATGCATTTTTCGGTCGATGGTCGACTCGAGGGCTTTTTTGAATAGGAACACGAGAATGCGATGTTTGAGGCCGTTGATGTTCTTGTCCCGGAAGGGCCTCACGAGAGCTTCCAATTCGGGGAGCTCCACTTGGCCGGAATTGTACACCCGGAAGAGGAAAAATCGATCTTCGTCGTAGCAATACTGCCCAATCTTACGCGTCAAGACGAATTTCCCTTCGACCAAGTGGTATATGTGGACGGTTTGGTGTTGTACAGACAGAACCGCTAAAGTGTTCTCATAAAGGTACAGCCCCTGGTTGTGCGACAGGTAGATTTTGTCAACTTTGAAGTGAACAGTGTCACAAAGTTTTCCCCTTTCCATGTCAATAATGTGCAAAGAATAATCTTCTAAAGGGGACCTCGGGTTTGGCGTTACTGACTCATTATTGGAATATACGTGGTAAAAATTGGGCCTCATTTCATCCGTAATGTATGCCGCTGAACCCACCAAAATGTACTTTCCATCTTCCGTGAATAAACTACACTCCCTGTTGAGTTGTTCACCAGACGGAGCAACGTTCACCGAGTGTTTCAAAGTGAAGAAATTGTGAAAAGCGAACATCCGCAAGTAATCGTGAAAAGGCTCCGGTTTGTTCCCGATGAAGTCCTTCGACTTGCACATGTGCAAGTACTCGTTCATCGCCGTGCACCCTTTGAAAGTGTAGATCTCGACGGACGTCTGGTCCGCGGAAAAAGCTATGAAATACTGCCCGTCGGGCGAGAACTTCCTCAAAAAGCATGGAGGCTTTTCAACGTTTATGACCGTGAAGTCCGGAACGATGTTTTGGTAAAAGGACCGGGTGACGTAAAATGTCGTCCCAGGCTTCGGCTCCCCATAGAGCTCCCTATGAATCAATTTGTGAACGATGTTTTGGGGTGAGATTTTGTTCCTTTTTAGGGCCTCGACCATGGCGGACCTGCAAACAAAAGGAACATCACCCTTGATTACTCTTTTGGTATTCCCTCAGTCAACATTTCACAACAAAATGGGACTTAGATAAAGACAAAGGAGATAAAACTTTCCCACCAAAATGAACGAAGTTACTTGTAAACATAAATAGTACAGAGCAGGGTTTCCTTAACCCAGTGCCCTCTGGGTTCGTTTCCAGTTAGCATAGCAGTTCTTGCCTTTTGGAACCGTTCAGCGCATAATATGCGCTTGCAAAGAGCATATTATGCATTAGATCTTAGCAAGGGGTTGGATCCAACACTCGAGTGTATCGGCTTCAAGGAAACAAGCCCTGAGACTTTCCCAACGCAAAAAAAAAAGAAAAGATAAATAGGTAAAATATTATGAAAAATTTAAAGAAATAAAACAAAATAATTTTTTCAAAATAAAAACCATCTTACCCGTACCAAATTGCACCATTACGAAAATAAATAAAATTAAAAAAAAAAATAGGTACAAAATTTAAGAAAATATTTTCTACTTTTTCATAGGTATAGGTAAAAATATATAAAAGAAAAAATTTTAATATTTATTTAAATAATTTAAACAATTATTGTTATATTTTTTGTATTTAATACAAAAAAAATAAAATAAACCGATAAATAAATAATTTAAAAAAATAATGAAAACCATATCACCATGCCAATTGCACCATAGAATAGTTCAAAATCAATCATTGATTCCAGTTTTGATGTTTAGAACTTTGTTTAGAACTTTGCTAACCGCTCATCCTCAATCGTGAAATGTTGCGCATGCGCATTTCCTTCTGATTCGTGGAACAGAAAAGTGTCAAGTTCGGGAATTCCGAACCGGTCTGCAAGTAGTGGGGAAGGTTCCTGGAAGCGTTCAAGTTCTGATTGAATTCCGAACAGACAGAACTGCTCTGCGAACTCACACAGCACTTCCAACTCAGGAGACTTTGCTGGTACTGTTGCCGCCTTTGACTGGCAATTAAGGGACTGTACCTTATGAGAACACAATGTCATTTAATCAGAGCAAGGTTGTAGGGTTTAAGGCATACCTACCAGGGGGCGGTCAGGAGCAGCTTAACGTTGTGTATGAACAATGTCTGCTACTAATAAATCGCTCTGCCTCCAAAACAATCGCATATTCAGGCCAAAAAAAAAAAATTTCTTTAGATTGGTAAGTTTTAAATGAACGAACAACGAACCTAAAACGATGCAAATTTTCACAAGGGTTTATTATTCTTTGATATAGCTTACTTGACCAACAATTTAATTCTGTAAAAAAAAAAATTTGGAAAAAAAGTGGTTTTTTCAAATTTTTTCTTTGCAAAAATTCTTCGTTTTTTACTCGAAAAGTGTTTAACCTCCCGGCATGGAGGAATAGAGAGGAGAGCTCCCTCTGTGTTAAACCGCGTTCCCAAAACGCCAACCCAGCGATGGACCGGCGGGGGGGATTGCGACTGCAGCGCGACCCCTACGAGACGTAGTGAACTTTGAAGGTGGAAGTTACCAAAACTGAACCAGAAGATGGCGCACTGCGAATTCCGACGTTTCGTTTCCATTCACAGTGTACACAACTACACAATCAATTTCGTTTAACGAAATTCGTTATTCAGAGATGGTTCCTTCAATTTTTCCTTTAATTGTAGTGGCACAACAGTGGAAGATAAATCCGTTTAGTGAGGTATTTGGGGCTTTCCTTCGTAAGAAGGACTAGTGGCTCACTCTAGTCGGGTTTGAAGGTACTATGAGTAGTTCACTACGTTCCGTAGGGATAGCGCCACCGTCGACTATGGCACATGAAGTCCTATTCAGTGAACTCTCCTCTCTATTCCTCCATGACCTCCCGGGATCCTTCAACAATCCCATCTTTAGCCCCATGAAATCCCTATAGATCACCACAGTGAAATCGGATCGTTCCGGGACCCCAAAAATGGATTCTTCGTCCATAAATACTTCGAAAACGACACCTAACTCGATCTCATAGCTAAAAGCCTTTGAAAATACCCTCCCATAGCCCCATTTTAGCCCCATAGCGCCCCACGGGTTTGGGCGATTGGGCTGAAAATCTTGCAGACACAACTAGATGGAGAACTAAGTATTATCCTAAATACTTCATTAAAAATTTTGACAAAATTTTTGTCAAAATTTCAGATTTAAAAAAAAACTTCCTACTGCCCAAAACGGCTCGGAAGGCGGACGGACAATTCGGTTTTGGAATCTAGACCTCTTGAAACAGAAAATGTCAAATTTTGACGCCGATCCGAGTCGTCGACCTCCGTCGCGATTACATAGGTGTATTAAACCAAAACATCCTCAGTGCCACGAAGACGTCCAAAAATGCATTTTATTAACAGTTGTAGGTGAATGTTCCTACTTAACGCTACGGTACCAAACCCTCGTGCAAATCACCGTAGGCAACTGGAATGGTGGCCAGTTCAAACTAACATTAAAATGTGCACAATTTTAACTCAAAACTCACCCAAATTGACGATCAACGACAGTGACCGCGAAACCGCATCCGCAACGCCCAGTCAGTCGATAAACAACCCCGACCTCAATTAGGCCAAGTTCCTCCGCTAAGGCAAAACAAAATAGAACTTGGCATTGGCCAATTTCGCGAAAGAATTTCACGGAGCCTTGTGAATAAAAAAAAAAAAAGGTCTGGGGAGGTCGAGGGGAGAGGAAAACACCACTGAACGGGCTTCTGGGGCTGACAGGATGCTGACGACATGGTGGCCAGGCGTACTTGCACTCGGTTGAGGGGATGAAATAGTTCGTCGTTGGGTGTGCCGACAAACGATTACCTACCTACAGTTTTGGTTTATTACCTATTTTTGGAACCTACACCATACAATGTATGGTCATGTTATAAAAAATAAAGAATTATCCGTTTCATGACAATGCCATGAATATATCAAAAATCAAATGTTGTCCGAGCCGTTATCGGGCAGTAGGATTTTTTTAAAGTGAAACTTTTATTACATCGTCCCAAATTTTTTGGTCTGTGTGTCATTTCTTGTCCCGTCACGCTACCGTTGATTTTCGCTTACAACCGATTCGTTGCTACGGAACTTCATCTTCGCCAGTTATCATCGTACAAAAATCGTTCACCATTCGTTGGAAAGCTCTCGATTTATCACGCATTTCTTTCGTACTTGTTCTTTGTCATCATGTCCCCATTTTATATTTATTGATGTTATTAATGGATGCAGTAAACAATGCCGCTTGTTTTGTTGTTATCAGCTGTCACGTTAGAAATCAATTTGAGAAAACGCCAAAATGAAGCCGTGGGTAGAGATACAAGGGTAGGTGAATGAGTAGGAAATGGGGGGGGACTAGACATAAAAAACGTGTCCATCGATGCTACGTACCCCACTAGGGGAGCGAGCGAAGCGAGCCGGAGAGACTAGTGGGAAAAAAGTTTCACTTTTACCGTGGTTTCATAAAACCACACCCCAGTTTTTTTTTAAACTGAAACTTCGGAAAACTACTCGGTTTACCATCTAGTTTTTCCCGCAAGGTTTTGAGCCCTATCGCTCAAACCCGTGGGGCTAAAAAGGGGCGACGGCAAGGGTTTTTGAAGGGTTTCGGCTATTCGGTAGAGTTCGGTGTTGTTTTTGAAGTACCTATTATTGGACGTTTGAATCCATTTTGAGGGTCCCAGAACTATCTGGTTTCACCGTGGGAATCTATGGGGCTTTCATGAGGCTTGAATTAAAAATGGGACTTTTGAAGGATGCCAGCAAAGTCAGATAAGGTGTTGTTTTCGAAGTGATTTTGGACACATAATCCATGTTTGGAGATCCCGCATGTGTCCGCACATTAAACGTAAATTTTTATTTTTCAATGATTGAATAAATGTTTTTCCACAATTAATTTAATAAAAAAAAAAATGGACCTTTGTGTAAAATTTCAAATTTTTAATTTGAAGCGTGATTTTTCTCAATGAACTGAGCTGACCAGTTTTTTGGTTAGGGTGGAAAGGGCTCATCGCAATCCCATATCCGCCACAGTCAAACAGCCAAAGTTTCAACCTTTGCTATGTTGGGACCCTCACTTCGACGAATTGATCTCTTGCTCGTATTACCATGAATATTAAATAAGGTTTTATCGTCGAGTCACGTTCGAGCTTAGGACCTACCTACCAAGAGTAGAAAAATTCATAATTTTAACCACCAGAGAGATTATATTAGGTAGGTATATTATGGTGGTGGATCTATCCACAAATTGTCATTCATCAACTGATATGGAATTATTATTATTTTTTTATGGAGGAAGATAGTAACATTAATTATCTTAATAAATAGGTAAGATAATACATTTTATCATCTTCTTAATTAAATTTCAATAAGCTCAGTTTTTTTTCTATAAAAGTTGGCCAATGAACAGTATACTTGGCCACTATGTTGGCGGTGGTTGTCATAAATTTATCAGTTTCCGTAGGTTACTTTTTAAAGCGTCAACCTGTTCCATGACGGACAGTAACTATCGATACTTAAACGACCTATTACATACAAATTAAACTTCTCAGTCTACATTTTATGTGAAGATATTAATATCTTAAATAGGAGAAGGAAACCATAAATAGGGGAAGGAAATCATGAAAAAAGAGCCTTTGAAAGATTTGGTAAAAAACTTTGATATTTTTTATGGCACTTTTATTTTTAGCAATTTTTGAAGGACGTTTGGTTTCATTTAAAAAAATTTAAAATGGGAATTTCTCAATATCGACGGACAAAACGTTTTAAACGATTAAAAAAAAATCTACTTGCACTTTTTTTTGTTATCGATAGAGATGACGTCGTTTTGACGCAAGTTCCTTGCATAATCGATTCGCTGTTATCAAACATCGAAAATATCTTGCAATTTTTTTTTCCTAATCTTTTTTCCGTCTTTTTCGGTACGAGATTTCCATTAGGAGGGATTGCCGATTCGTGGTCGAAGGAAAAACAGGAATTTCCCCGTTGAAGATGCACGGCCAAATTTTGCGAGGACTCTCCGCGGTGAAGGTGAGCGAATTTTGGGCTATTTGAGGTTGTAACGTCGTTGGGGTCGCGTCCCGATGGATGTGGCCTTATCACGTTGGATTTTACACTGAGAAGGTGAGAAAGGTAAAGGAAAAAGAGTTAATAGGTGATTTTTAGAAGAGCGGGGAGTTTCTTAGAGGCCCAGGCGCGTTTTTAGTTGGTCATTGTTGTGGTTGTTAGCTGCTCATGAGCGGAAACTCCACCCTCCTACTAGCAAGTCATTTTGCTTGAAAACCTTTGCACCGTACGGACCGTACGAGCAGTTAAAGAAGACTCCGTTTTTATTTGGCATCTAAGAATGAGCAGAGTCGCAAAGTGACTCAGTGACGTTCGACAAGTATTTCCGTTGTTTTGAGCATCTTGAATCGAATGAAACCGCTTATACCTAGTTCGATTTAACGCCGGTTTTTAACGTCCGGTTTGTCCCTTACAGCCGATTGCCGTCGGGAAAAATGCCTTCCCCTCTTTGTACCCCCTCCAGTCGAGATTTTACTCGTCCGGGGAAGAAGCGGATCTGGTGGTCATCGGAAGCGGTCCCGGAGGATACGTGGCGGCGATCAAAGCGGCTCAACTTGGAATGAAAGTACGTTACGGTTGAACCAAATCCTTTTCTGGGTTGTCGCATGTGAATGGCAACAGTGCTCTTTTTGCAGACGGTTTGCGTAGAAAAGAACCTGACGCTCGGCGGGACTTGCCTCAACGTTGGATGCATCCCGTCCAAAGCCCTTCTCAACAATTCCCACTATTACCACATGGCGCAGCACGACTTCAAATCCCGAGGGATCGAAGGTAAAATTCGCCTTTAATGTAACCACGGTTTGGAAGTAGGCAGTGTTCAGAGTGGCGAAGACGTTCTAGCACGGTCCATGACATGGTAGGGGAAGGGCGGCTACCTTCAACCACTTCTTGCTTATTCTGATATTTCTGTTCTGCATTAGCGAAATTTGAATTGGTTTTCCCTTCTACAATCAGTGTAACTATTGCCCTGAACGATTAAATAGTAAAATCCTTATAAAAACAGAGGCAAATACCCGTATTTTATGTCCATAAAAAAATTGTTTTTTGGTTGAAGCTACCCCACCAGCGGGGTAGCTTCAACCATGATGTGGGGTACCTTCAACCACTTTCATAGGGTAGGTAGGTGAACGAGTACACCCATTAAAACGCATGAGTATTTTTATATTAAATATATTATATATAATATTTCATCAAATTTTGATAAAATATTAAATCAGCCTTGGTAAAATGAGTTCATTTCTTCTCTAGTAGGTATTAATAAAGGTGCTTTTTTGCATCACAATAATGAAACAAAATACTTCAGCTTCAAAAATAAACTCAATGGGCTCCTTGAAAAGGTCTTAAAAGGTTCATAATTTCCAACAACATATTCGGATTCAGCACCCTATAAAACCCCCCTACATAAATTTTTAGTTCGAAAATCTGTATTAGAAATGTCGGCGATTTTGAAATGAAAGCGGAGGGCACGTGACGTCACCAAGTAGTTAGGCACAGAGCAACCAGAGCGCTGAATAATAAATCTAAACGGAATTTGAATAAAAACACTCGACCCGGGTCGATTTTGAATGACCTTCTTTGATGATAACTCGATGCTCGATTTTGAATGACCTTCTCTGATGATTGCCCCGATTTTTGAATTTCGGGGTCGTCTTTTCGCATAGCAAAGTTGGCTAACTTGCAGAGATGCGAGAGAGAGGGAGATCAAAAAATGATCCAGCAGCCGACATCATGACATGATACATTGTACCCCCTCCAGGCCTCGGAATTCAAATATTATGTTTTTCCAAAGGCCCTATTTATTATTTATAAATAATAGAGCCGCGTTTTCTGCAATGTTGACTCATTTTCGAAACTATTGAAGCATGAGCTTTCCAGGAATTTTTTTAAAAAATCATTCAAGGAGCTCATTGTATAATTTATTTCTCTCATTTTTCTAAAACTAAATATCCCACTCTTTTGAAAACATTCTTCATTACTTCTGTGCACAGAAGTGCACTCTCTCTTTTATTGCATGGCGGCTTTGACTAATAACTAGTTTCATCACAAAGAACAATAGGAATTCAGAATAACTAAGCAATTTTGAAAGGTACCAATAGATGGGGTAGATTCAACCACTCAAAAAAGTGGTTGAAGGTATCCCACTTCGTTCTGGTTGAATCTACCCCACCCTCACTTTTTGAACTAAGTGTGACTTGACCTTCAAAGAGAGCATGCAATCAGAAAAACTCAAGTTGTTCCTAAAACTAGAGTAAATTATGAATCTAATGATGCAGAGTTAATTCCAAAATACATAATATGTATATTATCCTGACATGTACAACAGAGCAACAAAAATTGTGATTTTACAAACCTTGCATCGCTAGAAAACACGTTTTAAACTGCAGCAAGCCACACAAATAAGCTGAAACCTCCAAAATACGGTTACAATGTCTTCTTCATTTCTTCTTCCTTTCGTAATTTTCTCAGCCCTAAAGACGTTCATCATGGCGGACAAATCGCCAGTGGTTGAAGGTACCCCATGGTTGAAGGTAGCCGCCCTTCCCCTACATTGTATTATCCTGTCCCGTCACTTCAGCTTTGATCGAACGAAAAATGCACCTTTACTCATCAATTGGCTTTTCTCAGCATTTTTCATGCCTGAAGTATCACAGTTCTCTTAATTATGCTCTATAAGGAGAGCCTACTTGCAGCTGCTCTCTTCTATTGGGGGGGGGGGGGGGGGGGGTGAGGGGGGTGTCATAACAATGCTTCCCGTCCATCAAGCCAGCTTACACCGTGCAAAATACATGGACTAAAAATTTTAGTCTAAAATTCTCACATACATAATCCTAATTTTGCTGTGTCTTCTAGTTTCCGACGTTAGGCTCAATCTGGACGCTATGATGGCCGCCAAATCGAACTCCGTCAAATCCCTCACCGGAGGCATCGCTCACCTGTTCAAAGCCAACAAGGTCCAATTGGTCAAAGGCCACGGCAAAATCACGGGTGCCAACGAAGTGACGGCCCTGAAAGAAGACGGTTCGAATGAAGTCATCAAAACCAAAAACATCCTCATCGCCACGGGGTCTGAAGTCACGCCCTTCCCCGGCATCGAAGTAAGCCTGGTTGATGAAGTCACCCCAACTTACAAGAGTGCAACGTTACTCAGTCGCGGCTTTTTTTTTTTCTTTTTTTTTTCAGATTGACGAAGAATCGATTGTTTCATCGACGGGAGCGCTCTCGTTGAAGTCAGTTCCTGAAAAGATGATCGTCATCGGAGCCGGCGTCATCGGATTAGAGCTGGTGAGTGCCTCTTGTGACAAAATTCGATCTGCATTCCAAGTTTACTATACTTGTGAATTGTATTAGGGTTCTGTGTGGGGACGACTTGGCTCCAAAGTGACAGCCGTCGAATTCATGACCACCATCGGTGGAGTCGGGATCGACGGCGAAGTGTCCAAGACCTTCCAGAAAGTCCTCCAAAAGCAAGGCAAGTGACAATAAAATGAAAAAGAAAAAAACAACAATAATAATAATAATAATAATAATAATAATAAAACAAAATAATAATAAATGAATAAAATCGAGGATCAAAGCAAATAACATGGCACATATTTTTTTATTAACTTTAGACCGCATTTTCGATTCAGTTAAATTTCCTATCAGAGTATGACATACTTAACGCCAGTAGAAATTTAGTCAGGAGCCATGCCTTCATCCAATCCTAACCAATGCCTTTATTCTATCCCGCAAAGCTTGGAGGGGAACACTCCTACTCATGACCATAAGGGTCAGGACTTTAGCGTCCTGCCATGAAGGGGAAGGGGGTACGTGCCACGAGCTTGAGTGGAGTCGTTACATTTCAGGGTAGGGGTCACGCTCTCCGAACCAGTTCAACTCAAAAGCTGGGCAATGACTCAAACCATTTCAATTAATCTCCTGTTAAAGCAAGCATTAGAAGCAGAATGGTTGGTTGTATAACAAAATGTTCAGAGAGCTACATGTTGGACACTTCGTATTATGAATTCATTAGATTATCTTGGTTCAGTCTAGTGATGGGAAGATCAGTTCACTAAAGTGACTGGAAGCGGACTTATTCACTCTTCGTTTGTGACCTGCTCCTGTACCGCAGTTCCCTCTCCTCTTCCCAAACTGGCCACCCTCCTACCTATCTTTTGGGACCTGACTGCTCTCCCATTCCCATTTCCGCTCTCGCTCTATCAGTTCTCAATGACAAATTCTGATTGGGTGTGAGTGATCTGTATGTCCCATTTGGCCAATAACACACACCCATTGAGATCTGCGAGAGTGGGAATGGGTGAAAGAGCCGAACTGGGATTGGGAAGTCGAAGTGACGAGTCGAGGTACATTGAGAACCTCGACCTGACGTATTCATGGAGTTCGACTTTTAGATATTGTTGTTCAAAGAATATGGTCTTGGCAATCAACGAGCTAGTTCGGTAGGTCCATGAAAAGGTGTCAAAATTCACTATTTACTGGTCAAAAAATGACCAAAAATGATTTTTTTTTTCGACAATAACTTGGGCCTGGTGTGGTGTCATTTTCCAAGTATTTTTCAACACTGAGTCGAAAGCATGTGGTCCCAGATCGACAGCACGCGTATGTAGGATAGAAATTGCGAGTTAGTGCCTTTTTCAAAAGAGGAGTGAAAAAAGTTACGCTTCACTTTACAAGTTGAGTTTTCATCAGTTTTAACGTTCCTAGTAGTATAGATTAAAAAAATAAATTTTATTTTCCAACCTAATTTAATGCTCTTTTCAAAGATACCCTCATTTTAAGTCAAATAACCCTGTAAAACGCTAAAGATGTGGAGCAACACTTACAAACTTCTAAACGCTTGCGTAATAGTCCACATCACAGTGAGACATTTTAATAAACTTGATAGGTATGTTACATCATAAATTTTATCTGGACATCATTCTCGCTGGTTTCTTTGTCAGAAAAGAAATGGTACCGCTTCATTTGCTTTTAATTGGTAACTAAAGCCGAATTAAACGCCAAGTGTTATTTTCCAAGTTACATCGTTAAAGTGCAGTTCCAAGTCTGAACGGTTCATCGAAGAGCAGTTCCCACTCCCAGTCTCCATCACTACATCACTACCTAGTTTAGTGGCTACATATTTTACTAGATGAAAAATCCTTTATGGACTGACAGCAGGGAAGTCCCCACCCTTCTTCTGGGAGTCCTGCTTACATCAGTATACCCACTAAAAAACACCTCGATTTCTCTCTGGAAGCTGTCCTGGAACTACGTAGTTAGTATTTAGTTAGTATTTAGTTAGTCAGTAACACTAACTAGTAAGTAATACTAACTTCGAACACCTGAAGGGCAGTTCCTTTGATTGGTCGTGTATGGCCTCTTCTTGTAGTCGGTGTAAGTCCATGTCTCCTGTTTGAGGGAGATAGGGGTAGTGTGGGAGGACAGGTTCTTCATCCTTCCCCTTCCCTATCTCCATCCACCTGTCCTAGCCTCTGTTCTGCCGGTTCCTCTCCTTTTCATGGGTTGCTCATTCGTCAGATGAGAGAGGGGGTGATGGAAGGGTTGGCCCAGTCGCTAAAATGCTTACAAGCGAAAAAAAAAAAAAAAAAAAAAAATCTGGATCTTTCTTGGATTTTCTGGGTTTCTGGACTTCTGGAGCTCTAGATCTCTGGATTCCAAGCTCTCGTGTAATGAGGATTTCTGGATCACTGGACCACTGGTTTTCGGGATTTCTGTGCCACAGGACCAGTGAAGCTAGTCACCTATTTCGCTCTCCTTCTTCTGTATTCTCAACCCCAGTTGAAGTGCTGACGTCAAGGGGAAACAGTTCACTGGAACTGAGCTGGCGGATATGGTAGTCCACATTGACCCGATAACGCATCGCTGGCAGAGTTGGTTTTTTTTGCAATTACGAGTAGATGGGCCTAGGCGGAGTTGCCCCCCCCCCCCCCCCCTGATCTTTCTTTCGCCTGGTAAATCCCCTCTGTCTATTGTGTGGGGTCGTTACACTACATTAAAGACGTCACACTATTCTAGCTTATAAAATATCATTTCATGTTGGCTTCCAACTTTTCATAAGCATTCTCTTTTCAGGCATGGAATTCAAACTTGGCAACAAAGTCACTGGGGCCGAAAGGAGTGGTGGGAAACTGCTAGTCAACGTTGAAAGCGCCAAAGACCCTTCGAAAAAAGAGCAGGTGAATTCCGCTAAATTTGGTTTGTTTGGAGGGAGTTCCGTCGTTTTGAGTAACTTGATTGGTATAATAATGATTGGTTGTTCAGCTTGAAGCGGACGTGCTTCTGGTGTGCGTTGGTAGGAGGCCGTTCACGACCAATTTGGGGCTTGAGCAATTGGGGATCGAAAGGGACGAAAAGGGGCGAGTGCCGGTCAACAGCAGGTTCCAGACGGTTGTGCCCAAGTAAGTGAAATGTTAAAATTGGTGTGAGTTGTTTTGGAGCTTGGAATGATGGGAATTTGGGTTTTCAGCATCTACGCCATCGGAGACTGCATTCACGGTCCGATGTTGGCCCACAAGGCTGAAGACGAGGGTGTTGTCTGCGTCGAAGGGATCCAAGGCGGTCCGGTTCATATCGACTACAACTGCGTCCCGTCCGTCATCTATACCCACCCTGAAGTCGCCTGGGTGGGGAAATCCGAAGAGGACCTTAAACGAGATGTGAGTTTCGGGTTTGTGGCTACTACCAGTCACTTCTGCAGAATTCTAATTTGAACTGTCTTTCAGAACGTCGCTTACAAAGTCGGCAAATTCCCGTTCGTTGCTAACTCCCGAGCAAAAACCAACAACGAAACGGATGGTTTCTGCAAAGTTTTGGCTGACAAACACACCGACGCCATTTTGGGAGTTCACATCATCGGACCGGTACGTATTTATAGTGTGGCTATTTCAACTCGCTGTGTTGCCTTTTTAAATAGTTACTCCAACGCTGTTTGGGTTTCAGAGCGCCGGAGAACTCATCGCCGAAGCAGTCCTCGGCATGGAATATGGCGCCTCGGCCGAAGACATCGCCCGAACCTGCCACGCTCATCCCGTAAGCGCCGTTTCAACTGTTGCCTACCTTATCAGCTTTCACCGCTAACACTTTTTTTCCCCTTTTTTTCAGACCTGCTCCGAAGCCCTTCGAGAAGCCCACCTCGCTGCCTACTGCGGCAAAGCAATCAACTTCGGTTAAACCGCCTCGTCAACCCCCATAAATAGGACTTTTTGTTTGTTTCATTTGCAACTCCTCTCAGAAAGACGTTACCCGCAACCATCCTGACTACCAAGTGGTCTCTAATGTCGGCGGTTCATAGTGTTTTAGCGGAATATATTAGGTACTTTCTGTGGCACTATTTTCCTGTAAATAACCCCCGCATCCCTTTCGAGAATCACCTTTTGTTCTAAAGATTTTTTTTTTTTTTTTTTGGTTCGACATACCGTTGAGATTCGGTTGGTCCTGGAGGCATTTCTATTCATCTAAAATGTACCTATTATTGCAGATTTTATTGTGTAAATAAATTAATTTAAAAAATTGTTTCGTGATTTGTATTTCCATGGTGGGTTCACTGACAAGGTTGAAAATCTATTACAATTTGGTTCCAAACGAAGGCTTAATGCCAGCTGGATTTGGCTGTGTACTACGAACATACAATTAGTAGCGCCCCAATAGGCGCATCAAACCATAGGGCGTGGTATCTGAACCTGCCAAAAACGTCGGCGGTTACCATTAAATTTTGAAATAAGGAAGTTTGGTTCGAGTGCGCCCATTCAGTCGTTCTGAATTCTTATAATTCACTTTATATTGAACGAGCCCTCAAGAGCAGGGGATTTTGTGGTTCGTTCGTTTATCAACTCTATCAGGCCATATTAATGAGTTTTTCTTACGGAATTGTATTGGTCTGAGAAACAAGTAGCCAACTACCTTTCATGGCGCCAGAACCTGCGAGGGTATAGGCCAGACATGGGCAAACTTTTTCGAGGGAGGGCCAAATAAAACAAAAAATTATGTAGGCGGGCCAAAAAAATAAAATAAAATAAATAAAAAATTGAACAAAACACATTTTTATAAACAATGAACTTTATTTTTGATTATACAATCATGTGATGTAAATCACATGAAACTGAGGCCGTCCGCACATCGCCTACGCGAGTTTGGCTGCAAAGTGCAAACTTGCACGTCCGTTGATATTAGGTTTGTTCCAGGTCTGACTGCGTCTGTCGACAGAATCCGACCGCACATACTCGAGCTGTCGGTTTCCGTCCAACTGTTGTCAACCTTCGATCGACCTGGAACAGCAGTATTAGATGCGATAATACCCTACTTGCACGAGTTTGTAGTGTTTATTCAAAACCCTGTCGCGGCCCGGATTAGACTAGCCCGAGGGCCGCATTTGGCCCGCGGGCCGTACTTTGCCCACAACTGGTATAGGCCTTCTGATAACGTCCGCCGGTAGTTATTGTTAGTGCATCATAGTCTGGGGTGATTCGAGCCACGCGGTTAAAATCTTCAGGCTACAAAAACGCCCTTTAAGAATCCTCGCCAATCTGTAGTGCAACGAAAGATGTAGAGGCTCCTTTGCTCGTCTGGGACTATTGACGATCGCGGGTTCATACGTCATGGCAGTCCTGTACCTTGTGAGGACCAGTTTGCCGAGCCTTCCTCGGGTATATTGCCTAATGATCCCAAATGAAAACGGCTGAATGCTCCGGCGGTTATCTCATGCTCCCCACTCCTGACAAATTTATGTGGCTAACAGTTACTGCCACATAAATTTGTGACCTGGTGTTCTGGATTTATTTATCAATTTTATATTTTTGTAACATTTAATATTGTGGGGTTGATGATTGCTACGCGCTTCAGATTTCATTATCACGGCTCTCGCATTGGAGTTAGCTAACCCTCATTGACCTGGGTGCCTACTTTTTCTGACGTTTATACTGCCGTCTGGCCTTTACAAAGAATGAAATTTAATTCATTTATTCTTGAGATTCTTGTTTTGAAGCGAAGCTTTTATTTTACTGCTGTCGTGTTATGTTATGCTTGCAGCCAGAGCTTTGTTATTCTTGTTGATTGCATCTCAAGAGGTTTCCCATATCGTTGAATCCGATTCCAGCGACAAAAGTAGCGTATTCCACATTCTGAATTAAACCCAACCCCATCGAGGCCGTCGACCTTAGAGGCCAAAACAGGGACGAAACCGTCGATCTTTTTTTACGCACCCTGTTTGCAGTTGCAGCCGGAGGGGGAATTTTTGCCCCGCCCCACCACTTCGCCGCTGGAGCGTCACCGGCCTTCTCGACGCTCCACTCGCAGTTTGGACTTCCTTCGATGAGTTCGGTACCTCGTCCTCGCTACAATGTCGTACGTAAACATTTGACAGATTCAAATTTGAACTTATACACAGCAGTACCAAATTTATCGTCTTGACAAAAAACCGTCCGACCTGAAAAGCTGTATCTCTCAAATTGCGCAATAAAATTGTTGACGAAAAAAATTACAGTTGATGAATATTTCCAACTTAAATTGTCTGTGTACCTACTATTTTCACAGTTTTTATAATTTGTATTAATCATCGAACCGGTCATATCAGGGATCTCCGCCAGTCGAATTTTCCCCTTTGATTAGACTTGAACCAACGCTTCAAATTGTGCCAAAATTAATTATATTAAATATAATTGTTATATAATTAATTAAAATTTTAATTACCATACCTTCTTAAAACCATAGCTTCTTTAAAAAAAAAATTTTTAATGTAAAATACCCGTTCACTAGTTCATTGACTCCTGACTTCTTGGAAAGCCCCATTCGTCGCTTTAAAGAAGGGATGGGTCGAGGATCCAAAAAAATTGATTCTACATCTGAAAAATACTTCGAAAACGACGCTCCACTTGACCCGGGTCCGAAATCCTAAATCTAAAAATTCTAATTTCCTGATGCCCAATACGGTATACCGTATATACCTATATATATAAATATATACGGTATACCTATATACCCTATAGGGACGGCGTACGGGGGCGGACATTTAATTTTTGCAATCTACACGTTTTGAAAAGAACCAAGAATTTCAAGGGAAATCAAAATTAAATTGTGACAAATTTTGTTGAAAACATTCTGAGAATAATAATCCAAACTGAAAAATGAATAAACACGCGTTTAAGACGCGACGTTGAGCCCCTTCAGGAAAACGGCAACATTATTAGTTTTCCTGAATAATTCAGGAAAACTAAAAATGTTGTCAGGAAAATAATTATTATTTTCCTGTTTACTGAGAACTGCCAGGGGTCAAAAATGACATCCAACTCGACTCCTTGGCCAAAACCCCTCAAAAACCTCGATATAGAGCCCCTTAACAGCCCCTATGAGCCATATAGTTCGGCTGGTCTGCGACTCCTACAAATCTCTGCAAATCTCCAGAGATTTGGATGTGGCCATGGCTCTGGATGTAAAGCCTAATTAATTGAGAACAAATTTCGAAAAAATTAATGGAAAAAGGGAGTTCCTGATTCCTGGTATTGTTGCCCGAAGTATTGTTGCCGTGTTACACCAAAAAGGAAATGTCGAGATACAATTGTATCTGATATTCTCACTTTGGTCTTGATGGGCTAAAATGTAAAAATTTCAAGACTCATTGGAATCTTCATTTACCGTTTGACCCAATAAAAGAGCCTCGTAATTGCAGTTAGGCATTGATAAAAGATCACCAAAATCGAATATTTAGCCCGCTTCGTGCTTGTTTTTGGTGCTAAACTATTTCCATTTTCATTAACAAGAAAAAAAAAACTGTACCCGCCATCTTAGTTGCGTTTTCCAAAATACAACTCCCCGTTTTTCAAACATTTCTCCTCGTCAACAGACCCGTCAAAACGACGCTCTTCTAAACACGATACCTACCTCTTTACGAAACGCCCATCTCCACCTGCCCGGTAGATTTCCACTGCGCAGAAGGGACCTCCCATAAAAGAAGAAGAAAAAAAAAAAAAAAACCTGAAAGGGCCGAACCGTTCGACCGAACGTCGTTGAGCCCTTGGGTGAACGAATTTCTCAACAGGTTCTCGCCCACTTCAACTGCACTTTGGCTTTAATTTTAAAACGCTGCAAATTTGTTGGTGCTGAACGCTTGTATAGCCCCATAGCCCCATTTTAGCCCCATAGCGCCCCATGGGTTTGGGCGATCGGGCTGAAAACCTTGCGGTCACAACTAGATGGTAAACCAAGTATTTTGTCAAAATTTCAGATTTTAAAAAAATTCCTACTTTTGAGAGACTTTTTGAGACTTAGTAGTATAGATTTTTATGACAATTTTTTGATTCGATAGTTTTGGCCACTTTGCATTTTTGATTTGGCATTATAAAACCATTATAACGTATCTGATACAAAGAAACGTGGATTTGACATCCCTATAATAATTAGTCGTATGATACTAGCTGGAAACCCGCTGAACACGAAGCCCCCCTTGAACTTTTGTCTTTTCGGCATAGTTTTTCGACTCGATAACGATTGAAATCGAAGAATTGACTTATGGGTATACCCACATTCTCCAGTAGGTCGTAAAGGCAAATTTAGGAATTTTGGTTTATTATTCTTGGAATAATACACCTATGTTTTCGCGACGCGGGTCGACGACTCCGATCAGCCTCAAAATTTGACATTATCCGTTTCAAGAGGTCTACATTCAAAATCCGAAATGTCCGTCCGCCGTACGCCGTCCGCCGTCCGCCGTCCAGGCCGTTTTGGGCAGTAGGAATTTTTTAAAAAATCTGAAATTTTGACAAAATACTTGGTTTACCATCTAGTTGTGCCCGCAAGGTTTTCAGTCCGATCGCCCAAACCCGTGGGGCGCTATGGGGCTATAATGGGGCTACGGGTGGGGTGTTTTGAAGGCTTTGGGGTATGGGATCGAGTTAGGTGTCGTTTTCGAAGTATTTTTGGACGTAGAATCCATTTTTGGGGGTCCCGAGACGATCCGATTTCACTGTCTCGATCTATAGGGCTTTCATGGGGCTAAAAATGGGATTTTTGAAGAATCCCAGGAAGTTAAATGTTTTTCGAGTAAAAAATACATAATTTTTGAAAAAAAATCCCCCCAAAAAAAATTTTTTTTTGAAATATAAAAATCCAAAAAAAAATTTTTTAATTTTTTCATTGACAGAATTAAATTTCTGTACAAGTAACCTATATCAAAGAATAATAAACCCTTGTGTAAAATTTGCAGCGTTTTTCAAATGTTTTCAATGTGACCCACATGAGGAGTAATAGCGCTTGCACCCCCTTCACAATCATCGACCCTATACAGGCTGTGCGAGGAGGGTGAAGAAACCGCCACCCACATTATTTTTTAGTGCCCTGCACTCACACACCGCAGATTTGCCCTCCTTGGGGAACTGACCCCCAAGAGGTCATTCCTTCGCGATCATCTAGTCAAGGATCTAAAAACCCTTATCAGGAGAATAGACATCTTGGACCAGGGCGCTCAGGCAACGCACAATAAGCCCACAGGCTTCCGTGCTGGGGGCACCTCGAACCCCCTTCCTGAGCAATCCCGAAAACAATCTGAACATGGGGGTGCCGGAAACTTTGATGCGGTTTATCAAAATTGCCAAAGTGGCTGGCGACCTTCTGTGGTAATTCTCCATAATATTATTTGAATAAGAAAGAAAACGGTACCTTTTAATTACCACTTTATTTTAAGTGTAAGTTTAATTAATAAAGTGGTAATTAAAAGGTACAGTTTTCTTTCCTATTCAAATAATATTGATGCGGTTTGCCCTGTTTTGAGGGATTCCACATGCCGCACTTTGGGACGCCCCAGCTCTCAACGGACACTCGGCTCAGGACCCTGGTATTGAATGGGGAAAAGTGGTTGCCTCTCGCTAGGTTCTGCCAGACTGCGTGGCAATTATTGTATTATACTGGATGGAACAGGTCGAACAATTTAATTAGGACCGAGTGCCGTGCCATTTGATGTTATTCTCGATGCCATTGCCTTATTCCTTGCCATATATCTTGGCAGAATAATAAAACTAAAACTAGGTACCTAGATAGAACGCTAAAATAATAAATATGTACCTACCTAATGTTTAATAAATTGTATATTATCCCTTAACGTCCCATAGTAAACTCTGGCAGACGGGCATGGCCCATTGTCAAACTTATATTTTTTTCTAGAGTGATTAGTAGGTACCAAATTAGAACATTAAAATTAATGTTGATATTGATATTGATTTACAAATCAATATCAATCCACCGTCGACTAACTTTTTTACATTAAAATACACTGCCAAGTGGGACATGGCCCATAACTTCCTCGGGTATTGTATGAAATGTTGAACGAAATTTTTCATCAATAGGGCACAAGTTATGGCTATTAGCTGACTAACTCGAGCAAGATTTTAGCTCACTCAGCTGACCAGGAGAATACCCGTCATTTCAATCGTCTCTTGTACTCCCATAAGGTCTCCTTCTCAAATTTCAACGTCCAAGGGTGAACCGGAGAGATTTTAGCAGATTTTGAACATTTTTATGTTATGTTATAATATAACATATTATGTTATGTTATGTTATGTTATACTATGTTATGTACCTTATGTTATGTTATATTATGGTGTCAGTGCGGTACTGCTTCGAGTTCGATTGCTGTGAACGACACTGCACCTCATTCTTTGGATCTCTAACCTCTTGGAATTTTGACTCGAGATTTTAAAAAAAAATCTATGGCTGCGTAAACAAACCATCCTAACAACCAACTTCTTCCATGTTGCTGAGGATGACACGAATCACCATTTTGCGCCCACGCAACGTGTTCCGCTGATCCAATCCCCATAAAATTTATTTGGAACCTCAAGTGGCCGTACCCACACAATCCCTGAAAATTTGACTGAAATCGGTTCAACATTGTGGAATGGCTGTAACAAGGAATCACACGTTTGCGCCTGCGGACAGCTAATTCAATCGTAGGTAATGAAACCGATAGGGGACCAATGGTCCCGTACCTACCATCTAGGGCTATACCCACACAATTCCTGAAAATTTGATTGAAATCCGATCAAAATTGTGGAAGTTATGGGTGTGGCAAGTAAATGCGAACAGACAGACCGACCGACAGACACGGAACCAAATTTGTTCAGGAGGCTCTGAAACGCAAAACGTGAGTGGAAATTTTGATTTTGAAGAACAAAATTTTTTTCATTTCGAAAGTGAAAACAAAGCTTCCTCTGCGTTGCAGACTCGGAAGCAAAATGTCTGTCGGAAACGTTTCTTTTATTTTCGGGGGCTTGAGTGACTTCAAATCCTTTTCTTTTCCTTCCACATGATTGGAGGACAGGCGGTAAATTGAAAGACGTGTCCTCAGTCATCATTCAGCCCTCCATATCGTTCCAATATGGGTAGGCGGCAGGAATTTCAATGATCAAGTCAATCAAGGTGATGGCAAGGCGACGTTGAGGTCAGTAACTGTTGGCGATAAAGCACGTGCCAATTAGGTTGAATCAATAGTAAATAGCTCAGCACTGTAGATAACATTATCTGGTAGGTAATAAATGATACTTTAAGAGTACCTAACTCATAAACTGTTTAGGCCAATTTCGGAAATAAACCTTGTTTGTTTTTTTTGTTTTTTTGTTTTTTTTTGAAAAGTGTTTTCCTTATACCACAACGCAATGCAATGAGACACATTTCGGATAAAGATTACCGGGTTGTTGTTAAAATTAACAGGATGTATTTAATTTTATGACTGTTTTGACGCTGAAAGGGATTAGCATTGAAAAGATCGCGCACCTAAGCTGTTGCCAGTGGGATTACCTACAGACGGGTGATGTCTACAAGCAAACTCACATTGAGGATGAATGACGACCTAATTTTGGGTTTGTAGGATGTGACCATGCTAAAAACCGTGAACGAACAGTGGAAGATTTTAGTGTCTTTTTGTTTACCATTCTCACCTACCTAATGCTCTTGTGTAGAGGTTCCAACTCTACCTCTATGATCGATAAGTACTTATCATCATGTCTTTTTGGGTTCACGAGGGTTGGTCAATGAGTAGACATAATTTTCAGGCCGACGTTTCGAAATATTTGTATTTCTTCTTCAGGGCTTGGAAAATCATGATGTCTTAAAGTTTCTTTTTGTTTAAATGTCCCATCTACTGCGCTATGGCACCATGTCAACCTCAATGTACTAAAACATCATGATTTTCCAAGCCCTGAAGAAGAAATACAAATATTTCGAAACGTCGGCCTGAAAATTAAGTCTACTCATTGACCAACCCTCGAGAACCCAAAAAGACGTTATACGCTACTGGTCAAGAAATTCAACCCCTTATTATCATCATGTACCTACTGAGAGCCGGTCTATCAGCCCCGCTGATAATATTTTTAAAAATTTTTTAATTTTTAAAAGTACAATTTTACGATTTTTTTATTTTTTTATTTATCGGATAACCGAATCAAAATTTCGAGAATCGGTCAGATTCTTTTCATTTGGAGGAAAAGTTTTGACAACCAAAACAACCATTAACCTTAGGTTATTAGAAAGAAACGATTTTATTAGCCTAATAATATACCTATTTTAGTAAAGTCTTTAAATTTTGTGATTAGAAGTTTCGGGTAAATGCACTCTGACTCGTTTCAAATTTCAAATAAATATCTAGTAAAAAGAAATACCTATTCTTAAAAAAATCAAAACGGGTTTCTTGAAAATATCGAAAATAAATTCAAGAAAAATCGATGATTTTATGAAAACTCGATAATTTCCTCTTTCTATTTCAAAATTCGAAAAAGTATCGATTCTTTCAAGAATTGGTATTAATAAAAACTCTAAAACTGGTGCTTTCTGGTACTGGTACTGGTAGTCGTCGTGCTCTCACCGAGAGCACTTACCACATAGGACGGCTCCCCAGTGAAGATCCCATTTTCTCCTGCAAGGAGTTCCTTAGGCTGTGATCAGAGCTGCTGGGGCAGACACTATCCTGAACGCACACCCGAGGGGCCCATCTCGTCTGGACTGATTCGACTCCTGTTCGACCCACACCTTAGCATGAGCAGATTCTGCTGTTCTCATGAGGAGCTTGCATTTTTTGGAATTTGTGCCGCCTAAGATATACGAGCCCGAAAATTCTTTCAGTCTAACTCCTAGGGCATCAGACGTGCCGAAATTTCGCTCGATTCAGCAGAAAATGTTTCAGATAAGTTTAAGTGTGCACATTTTAAAATGCATGCACCTCAGGTTGCGTTTTTGACTGCAAACGTTCGACCAAAAACGTGAGTTTTGGGAGAACAGCCTGGTGCCAATATTGAGTGAGGCTGGTCAGCGGATCCAGTCGCTAATGATGATTTTGAACCGAGTAAAAAGTTGGCAATATGTAGGTATACTAAGTCTTATATTGCCAACTTTTTACTCGGTTCAAAATCATAATAATAATATCATGCAATGTATCATATTATGATACATATATTTCATGACTTGTTTTCCCCCTGTTTTCAAGTCTAATCTCAGTATTTGGATCTTGGGTGTTATGTCTGTTCCCTTTCTGCTCCTGTATCATCTGGGACGTTCGCAAGGCTATTTCCTAGTTCTCATTGTGGCGGTTCCATCAAGGTCGGACAGGGGCTTTTCAGAACTCGGACCAACCTCATCTTCGTTAACAAACGCGTGGAAATTCGAATTAAAAAAAAAAAAAAAAAAATATCGAATCATTACGGTCGGTACTAACGTCGTTCGGCAGTTTCAGAAATGGCGACGGGAGCGCACCCACCCTGGCAGAAAAGAAGCCTCTGCAGAAAATATCCGAATTCAGAAGAGTTCTCCCTCAGGTGAGTCGTCAGCGACAATGTTAATATTACGTTAGGATCCAGATAGTGGGAAGAGTTCCCACATTGTTTCCTGCATGCTCGCCTCTCTTCCAAATAAGTTCTTGTGTCATGACCAGAGACCTGCCACATTGCCACAGCGCCACACTAAAATGCCACATTCGGCCCATTTTTCGGTAAAATGCCATCTTTCGTTGATTTCAGGGAAAATGCCAAATTTTGTGCCACATTTCGCCTTATTTTACTAATACTTTTTTTTTACTAACGCCCGAGAACGTCGAGAAAAAACGCTGCAAATTTTACGCAAGGGATACTAAGTACCTACTTGTGCAATAATTATTTCTGTGTCAATGGAAAAAAATTTGGAAAAAAATTTTTTGGCGGATTTTTTTTTTTAACAAATTTTTGTTGTTCATTGTTTTATTTTTAAAAAAATCAATTACGTGGGAGAGGGAAAAATTAAATGCTGGAAGATATTGTTCTAGCAATAAATGTACAAAACATAGGTTGAAGTTCCTCGGAAATTATAAAGCTCCCAATTTAAAAGTCATCAGCGACGATTCCTTGATCAGACCTAGTTCTTCACTGTCCATTGTTTGTCTCAAGTCGTTGTCAATTATCTGAGATCGCTCAAGGTTTCCCTCAAGATTCCATCTGTTTTGTCGTAGCAGTAAAAAAAAAGTCGTAAAAAATAAGAGTAGGCCGAAAGTACACCGGTAATCGCAATCGGGAATTCCAGGGCGACCTTCACCGCAAAACGTTTAAACTGGCTTTTGAATGGGTTGAGTGAGAGAGGAAAGACAAGTAAAAATCAAGCACGTGACGCTCACGTGACTTCCTCAGTGCTTTGAAGAGCTGTTTTTAATCGTTGAAATTGTAAACATTGAGATTAAGTTGACGGGACTTGAACTAACAAGGAAAAAACTGCAGTTTTGTCACAGGGCGATTCGGTAAATTTCCCAATTCCATTGCTGATGTCGTTTCGTCTCAAAAGTTGTTAGATCCCCATGGAAACCAAAATCGAAATATGAGTATTGAATCAACACTCGTTATACTCGTGCCCTGTTTCGAAGCTAATGGCTATAGCCGTCGATATATCGACTAATAATGTGGCACCTACCACGAAGAAGGCATTGCGAAGCAAGGATTTATCTTTTTTTCTGGTTTAAGCTTCTGGAACATTTTCCCCAGCAGTGTGAAAACAGGAGACTGCCGGAAGACGGAAGACTAAAATGACAGACAGAAGAAAAGAAGACTGTCAGGACTGAAGGCTGAAAACAGAAAGTAGACAGAAAATCAGAAGAATGATAACAGACTGCCCGAACTAAAACATTGCTAGAACCCAGAAAAAAAAGACTGCCATTGCTGAAGGCTGGAGACTACCAGAAGACAGAAGAATGAAAACAGACTTCCAGAACAGAAGAAAGACAAACCGGAGAATGTGCGCAGAACAGACTGCACAAGCCAAAACAGGGGGCTGGTTGGTTCTCTCCAATTTTTCTAATCCAGAAAGTGTGAACCTTTAAATTGTTTCATTTTTTACCCAGTTGTGTTGTGAGATCTCGAGTCGATAACTGAGTTTCACCGGGTCGTTTCACTGTATTTCTTTCCTTTTTGCCCTATTCTTTTAAAAGGGCGGAAGTCCGGACTAACACCTTTCAAAAGAAATACGTTTATTTTGGATCATTTTCAACCCTCTTCGGGCGCTGAATTGAATTTCCTTTCATTTGCAAACGATGCGCCTGATCTCAAAGAACTGGAAAATGCAAAAAATGTGTAGAACGCATTTTTGTGGACTTACGCCCTTCAAAAAAAGCCTTACTAGCACGTACTTATTATCCCACTGGGTGGGTCCCCACTGCTTGGCAAGTTTGTCTTTCGAGGCTCTGCACTGGTCAAGTTTCCAAAATCGTTTCTCGAAATGCAGCTGTGTTTTAATTGAAATATTTGTACCATTGGAAAGAGGAGAGATTTTTATTAGTGGAATAGGAGCGCTGGGAAGCCTTTGGAGCGAACACTAGGTACACAGGTACCTGTACTTGAGACTTTTTTTTTTTTTTTTTTTTTTTTTTTTTTGAGTTCATAGTTCGGCATGAAATGCCCCATTATCTTTCAAGAAGCCCTCCCACGTAATAGACACTCAGAGCACTCTCAATGTCGCACAGCTGAGTGATTCAATTGGTCGGTTCTGTAACATCTCAACATTCTCCTTTTCAATAGAATCTCAAGTAATTGCGTAATTATGCATGGAGATACAACGGTCAGACGGGAGACTTCAGGGAATAATAATAATTAGAGCCGCGCTGGCAAAGGAAAATAACTGGGAGGATTATTTGCATGGTGCAGCTCCAGTGTGGCTGTGCCTCGCCAAGTGATCGTTTGCTAGCGCGTCGTTTTAACGTTTTCGCTTGGAAATTTGATTTTTGTAGTTCTTTCTAGCGGCATAGCTTGACTATCTGGTGATGGAATGTGTTCAACAACCCGTTTTATCGTTTAACAATGAGGCGCATCCACTCGGTGAATTAGTCGAGAGGCTGTCATGAATACGTTCAGCCAATTGCAAGGAGAACGTCGGTAACGTCCGGTTTTTTTTAGGGTGACCTTGGATCCTCTGGACCGGTTAAATTTAAATTTGATGGCATCGAGTTTTACAGCGGCTGGTCAGCGTATTCGGTAATTCGGAAAGCCTGCGGTGCGGATTCCCACGAGAGTAATCACCATAATTTATATCGAGTCTTCCTTAGATAGCTCGACGCGGTGGCAATTCAGACTGTTACTATTCCCCTATTTAGTCCTGAAGTCCTTGAATATAAACGATTGATCATCATGTACGGAAGCGCAAATGGCGACAGCTGTGACCATGTCGCTCGTACATCGAGAATCAGCAAATTGTCACAGGTGAGACCAGAGATGTACAATACCTGGGAATTTAGTTTTCTGGAAAAATGCCCTGTGTAAGTAGGTACCCGGTAAATACTCGTTTTGGAAATTTCATCGGGTATTTTGACCTCAATGAAATAGGATCACAAAAAAAAAACGTAAAATGTTGTCAGCCTGTGCGCAAGTGTCAAGCATTTTCGAGTTCATGATCATCCAATAACTAAAGAAAATCTCATGAGATTTCATGTATGAAAAACGGGTGCATGTGTGAATCTGATAGCGATTCCCCCCACAACTATAGCTCATTATCGTGAAGTCATCCGCTGGGCGGCACATAGAGGGAAAATTAATTCAGCGTCTATAAAAAATATTTTTGAAAAAAAAAAAAAAAATCACATATAGGTGCATACATTGTTGGACAGATGTGCAACCTCGAAAAATGGATTTTGCTCCAAAATTGCTCGGACACATGCCCTGATATCTTATCATTCATAGCCCTGATGCACATACTGCTCGAAAGCTCGGCAAATGAAGTAGGTAGTGTTTTTCCCGTTCTTGGCCCTAATCCCAATAAAAACACATTGTGTATAATATACACATCTCATTGACATATTACATACACATATTATATTACATATACACATTGTGTGTACACAAGTGTAGGTATATGTCATATAGGTACCTACACTCCATTGGGTCAATCTCCACTATTCTCTGCTTTCAGTTGCTCGCCTGCTCCGCCAACAATCTGATCCTCTTCGACAACGGTTTAGTCCTCTCGTTCCCCACCATAGTGATAGCAGCACTCCTCAACACACCTGGCCACCTGTCTTTCGACGCTGAACAAGCGTCCTGGTTCGGTAAGAAACAAACCACGTCGAATGTTTTTTTTCAATTGTTCCGACCCCATTCTCAATGTTCTTCTCGTTTCAGCAAGCATTTCCCTCATTTTTCAACCCATCGGAAGCCTCTTCAGCGGGCTGGCAATGGAACCTCTGGGCCGGAAGAGATCCATGCAGCTTCTCAACATCCCCTTTTTTGCCGGATGGTCGCTCATCTATTTTGCAGAAAACATAGACATGCTGTATTTGGCGGCTGCCATTATGGGGTTCAGTGAGTTTGTGGATGTTCACTTCAGATTTGTGCAGTTTTGACCATTGCTGATGATTGTGTTTTTTAGGTGTCGGTTGTACAGAAGCTCCGATCTTAACGTACGTCGGTGAAATATCTGAACCAAAGTACCGCGGGACTTTGGCTTCGTATGCTCAGCTGTTTGGATCGTTCGCCTACTTCGTGGTGTACTTGATGGGCTCTCTCACCACTTGGAGGACCACAGCCATCTTCTGCGCTTGCGTCCCCATAGCCACACTCCTTGCCGTCAGCATGGTAAGCGCTGCAAGATTCTTCATCCCATTAAAACTGACTTTATTACAACCCTGTTGACGCTCAGGTACCTGAAACGCCTCTGTGGCTGATATCCCGAGGAAGAATCAACCACGCCGAGTCCGCCCTCTGCTGGCTGCGCGGGTGGGTCGAGCCCGAAGCCGTCGCCGAAGAACTGCAAAGCTTGATCCTCTACCACAAGCAAATGACGACCGGGCTCTCACTGAAAAAAACACTCCAGAATGAATCGCAAGGTCAGTAAAACGTGGCAGAGACGCAGCTCGTCAAGCTGTATGCGTTGACGTTTGATTTCTATTGCAGAAGAGTTGATCGGTATAAGCGACATGAGCATCAGGCAGAAGTTCTCGTATTTCATGAGGCCCCAAATGATGAAGCCACTTTTCCTCATAGTGTCGTACTTCTTCTTTTTCTATGCAAGCGGATTCCAAACCATCCGCCCTTACTTGGTTCCTGTTTTCCACAACATTGAGATGGACGTGAATCCTGACGATGCTATTGTAAGTTCTGGATTTGGTCACTTTTACCAACGAGGCGAGCTGAGGATATTAACCATCTAATTTTCAGGTTATGATAGCCATCGTTGGAGTGCTGGGTTTCACTACATGTATGGTGTCAGTAAAGAAACTCGGTAAGTACGTCCTTTGGAAGAGTCATTCCTTGTTACTAAATACCAGACTAACCTGATTGCTGTATGTTAGGTAAGCGGGCCATAACGCTGATATCTCTCGGTGGCTGCGCTTTGTGTAATTTTGGTCTTGCTGGAGTTGCTGGGAAAATCATCCCACGCCAGTGGTCGTTGTGGCTGATGCTCGTCTTCTCCTTCGTGTCCTCAATCGGAGTCGGCCCAATCCCGTGGATGCTCCAGAGTGAACTGTACCCTTTCCAGTGAGTGTTTAAGAAAATAAAGCACGACAATTGCGCAAATACGGAATCTTACTGACTGAACTCTTTTCAAGGGGGAAATGCCTGGCTGCCGGTGTCGCTGCCGCTGCTTCCTACATCATTGGGTTCATCGCCACCAAGACGTACCTGAGCCTGGAGAACTTCCTGCACTTGGAGGGAGTATTCGTCCTTTTTGGGGTCATGAGCATCGTCGGATACATCCACCTTTACGCCCACTTGCCTGAAACTGAAGGCAGGTCGTTCGACGAGATTGCAGCCGAGTTCAACGGCGACAAAGAGAAAAAGACGACCAGCGTGAAGCAGTAGTGTGAATGGTATACGTGGACGACATCGTAGTTATGCCCTTCTCAAATTCCTGCTTCCTCCTGACTCCGGTGCCTACCCACCTCATAACTCTCAGTATTATCCCTAATGAAATATCACATTCAACTCGTCTCAGATTTCGTTTTCAAGGGCTGTGATGTTTATACTTTACCTACCGGATAATTGCGGAAGACCCGTTGGCTCGGGCCAGATCTGACGGTTTGTGATGTGTTTATTGTATATATTTAATTCTCGTCAATATTGAGACGCTTTTATAATTGAATGGGTTCGTTAAAGAAGGGCGTTCCACCCACCGTTGCTCTCTGTTACTCTGTGGTTCCACCATAATAGGATGGATAATATTATTATGTAATTGGAGAAAATTGAAAAAAACGGCAAGAATTATTCAATTCAACATTTGAAGCCTTTTCAGACCAAAGGGCCTAAATGCCAATTTTAACCTATGAATCAACTTCAATTAATACTTAAAAATAATAAAAAGTCAATTTAATTAATTCGAATATGTTAATAATTAACAACCATTATTGTAGCGAATTATTAAAATATTTGAATTAATTAAATTCAATCAATACTTAAATTTTAAGTATTGATTGAAATTAATACAATTTTATGGAACCAACCTACAAAACCCGGATTCAGAAATAAAACCATTTTCGCCAAAAATGTGACGGAAGACCTTCTTTCACGAACCGACCGTTTATGGCCTCCCAATGTTACCTGCATATCACTGTGCTGTGATCGCTGAGTCCAGTCTTTCGAAATGTTCTATGTAAATATTTGTTATAATTTAGAGTCTTCTGTCCGAATAAAAGTTACTTTTTTTCAAAAGGAAATAGGTAGTATTATTCTTAATCCTTTCGAGACCCTTCGTGGCAACTGGACATTGCATGGACTCGCCCAGGGGAGGATAGGCGGTTTTGACCCGCCTGGGCGATTCAATTTGACTGGTTTTTTTAAATTGTCACGTTAAGTGTTTGGTCGGATGAAGGACCCCGAAAAATGAATTCTCGTGATTACTCGGAAAACGAGTCCTCATTCGACTTCCTGGCATCCTTCAAAAGCCTCATGGATCACCAAGGTGAAATCGGATGCTTTTGGGACCCCCTAAAATGGAAGGAGGAAGATCAAAATTTTGGACCCCCATTGCAAAGTGTATTATTCGACCAAAACGGGATCACTTAAGAGGGGGCTGCCAAAACAGCGCCATGTCCTGCGGCGTGAAAAGCTTCAACTAGCCAAGTTTGACTAGGTGGGCAACTGAAAAAAAAATTTGGTAACGTTGTCCTGTATGTTGGGGGGATTGAGCTCCCATTGCGAAACCGTCTCATCAGACCGTCTTTGACTACCTACCTGGTACCTGTAAGCGACCCTCGTCATTGTGCAATAAACGGGACTACTAAGAGAGATTCGGTATGCACCACCGCTCGAAAGCCAAAAACCTATGTGCCGACTTGCTGAAAACCTTGCGTGCACAGCTAGAAAGAATGGCTGCAAATTTTGCTAAAGGATTTATTATTAAATGTTATTTGTGATAACAATTAATTTTGTGTCAATAAGAAAATATTTTAAAATAAAATAAAATAAAATAAATAAAATAAATAAATAAATAAAATAAAATAAAATTAAAATAAAATTTCCTCCTGTATAACGTTTGGACAAATGTGGGACCGCAAAAAATGCATTATGCGTCCAAAACTCGGGGAAAAGAAACCTTATTTGACCTTCTGGGATCCTTCAAAAACCCCATTTGTAGCCCCAGTGATTCCTAATTAACCTATATCAAAGAATAATAAACCCTTGTGTAATATTTGCAGCGTTTTTACCTAGCAATAGCATGGGCACTCATAGATGGGCGTAGATGATGGGTCACTCATATATTATGATAATTGGGGGTATTGCTAGGAAAAAAATGCAAATTTTCAATTGTTTTTGCGCTTTATTTTCGCTTTTAGAATCTACACATCTTGAAACGTATAATGACATTTTGCGGCCGATCAAAAGTCTCCACCTCCGACACGAATTACACCGATCACAAACTACCTACACCGAGACACGAAAAAAACCACCGATCTACACAATGTACCTGTGCACAATTTGGACCTTGAAGGAGTTCTCTTGCCAGCTTCATAATATGAAGCTATATTATGAAGACATATTATGTCTCATATTGGAGTTGAATTATAGTGAGAAAGAATGAGTTGGTGGGTCAATTGACCCATTTGAATTGGGTCAGAGTGACCCCATAGACTGCATCGCATGCTTAGCTTGACCAAGTGTGCTTTTTTCAGATTTTTAAATGTATCAGTAGAGTTTTTAAAGGTTTTTGGTTTGGGAAGCCGAATGCGATGTCGTTTTCCGAGTAATTTTGGCACATAATCCATTCATCGGGGTCCCACATCCCTCCACAAACTTTACACGAAAAAAATTCGAATAATTGATTTTTTTAATTGATATCAATTTTTAAATTGATAATATCAATTATTAAATAAATATAGTAATATAACAACGTATTATATTACCTATTATACAATTATACCTATTAAATAATATATTATATTACCTGTTTATTACTTTTTTTAAATAATTTATATAAAAAAATAATGAACTCTTGTGTAAAATTTGCAGCTTTTTTCCGAAAAACACCCGTTTTACCCCACTGTGTGCCGGTAAAATCATTTAGCTCTAAAAATTTCCTGATACCTACCTGGTTGCAGATAGGTAACTGACATTTTGGGCTTAGGCTAGAAACAATGAAAAGGACAGTTCTCCGTTGTCAAGGAAAAATAAAACATCATTGACAACAGTCAACCCTTAATGGTAAGGTTGCCGAGGGTGGTCGAGGTTGGTGGCCTCTAGCGTAGAACCCCCAGAACTTCCTCGACGCCCGCTACTCTTCGGACATTCGAAAACCCATCAAATTGCGCATGCATCATCCCGCTCACAGAACTTCGCGAAAAATCAACGGATTTTATCGTTTGAACACTTGAATTAAAGCTTGAAATGTAAGGAAGACAACGGTCGAGGCGGATTTTCGATAACTCATCTTCCAACCAAGCAATGGTCACTTGAAGAGAGCAACACCCTTAGACGTGACTTTGTTGATGAATTGCAGCTTCCAGTGACATTTCGCTTCAAAAATGCCTCGACGGATCGCTAGACACTAGTCTCACTTGAAGATTAAAAAAAAAATCATGAAAATCGGTGCATAATTCGAGGATTTATGATGGCGGGAGAATAACGTTGATTCCTTATGGGAGCAGGAAACATGGCCGACACGGGAGCCCGCTCTTAACGCTCACGCACAAAACGATTCATGAGGGAGGAGGGACCAAGCGATAGGCGATGGTGAGTAGTGCCGGAAACGACCGAAGCCACTCTGCTCAGTGCTCTGGCCAGACGCTCCTGCTCGCAAGACATCAACATGAAATCCTCCAGATTGTTGTCATTCAAAAGTTTGCATTTTACAAGCGCTTCTCGGCCTATAGTGCGCACATTCTATTCCCCACTTCATCTGGATAGTCGGGAACAACACACAAGTAAAAGTTCAGTTTAAGGGTATTTTACAGCAGACAAACAAGAACGATCAACGCCAGGAAGGAAAAGATTAAACAGTGATTTGGAATTTGGGTTACACATTTAATATCGAATTATAAATGCAACAACGCTTTGTGTGTCTTCTTATGTACAGTGACGTTTTTCAATAATCGTCGCCTTTGGAGATGACTTCTTTGCAGGTGGGGCGGAGGACGATGGTGTGCTCAAACTGGGCAGTGTAGCACCCTTTGATGTCGCACAGGGGAGGGTAGGCTTCGACGACACCTGCGGGAATCAATTGGAATGAAACAGAAGTCTCAAAGTGGCAACAATGTTTTACAGTTTGATTTCCGCTCACCCTTGTCGCAGAGATCCTTCAGCGCCATTTGGTACCGGGTTTGCCCTAAACGGTCGAGCCAGCGCTTGCAGAAGGCCAGAGTGCCAAAGTTTTGGTTGATGGTGTTGAGAAGGCTTTTGGACGACTGGATTCTCAGAGGGACGAAACCGGCGTCAAAATTCTTCATGTAGTGGGAAACTTCCATGTCGTCGTGTACGGCACCCCGGCCGGTCGATCCGAACGTTTCGATAGCGTAAAATTCATTTTCTTCCATAACGGTGGCTTCGCCTCCCTGAAAAATGGGATATGAAGTAATAACAAGCACAGTGCAGCCAATTTAAAAGGAAGAAACACTTAAATGGGTTTACCTTAACGATAGGAACAGTCTTGCCAGCGTGGATGCGATATGGAGCGATGGAATGGCCATTCAGGTTGCGAATGGATTTGACAGGGTAGGTTTTCCCGTCCAATTCCACCTCGTAGGATTCCATCACTTCCTGAATTTCGGCGCCAATTTCGCACAGTTGAACATCAATGCCCGCAGCCTGTAAAGGTATAAAAATGTATAAAAGAGCTGCATCATTATAAGACTGATGAAATTTTGTGCAGTGTGATCGTCTCTATTCACCTTGATACCCGTATTCGTCGCTTCGCGAACAGCTTCCACCAGTTTGTCATACTTGGGATTGAACGTGAGCGTCCAAGCGCAATCAATGATTCTTCCTGAAACACATTGCTGACTGTGAACCTTTGCAGTATACCGCACAAGGGCGGGGCGTTACGACTTTGGGCCAAATGAAAGAGATAGGTCGTCGGAAGCCCAATGACTTAGGGCCAAGGTTCTGCAACGATGTAATATAATATATTATATGATATTATCGCTCATATTATGAGCGTGTTTAATTATATTGGGCGAGTTATCTGTCTGTTATTGAGCGACGGTTTGAGTCAGTTGCGCGATCCCGTTAAATTATGGATGTCTCCATCGAGAAGAAATTATCAAGCTGTCGCGGGAAGGTCATGGTTGTTAGATTAGATTATTACCAGAGAGGGTATGGAAATGGGTTCCAGAATAGCCCTCCTACCAGTCAATGTTGCGCAGGTATCTCTCCCCGGTCTACTGATCCCAGAGCAAGATTCCTTTTCCGCTCCAGGGCTTCACACTCGAAAAGTCATGGTTCTGGTTAGCAATTTCAAATTTACGGAATGCTGATAGCTGACTCAGTGCTGCCAAATCACCCACGCAAAAACCACCAGAGCTGCAAGAAAAACCCCTTTAAAACCCCAAAACTTCAGTTTTAGGTCGAAATAGAACGGATCAATTAGCTTTAGGTGTGTTGTTAGTAAGATCATTTAATAAGGCAACCTAATGAACTACTACTAATGAAAATTAGCGTAATAAATATTGACGAATTGGGCAAAAAGCAATAGGTAGCCATTCCGTGTCTTCAATTTTTTGCACCGAAACCCATTACTGTTGAGGGCTTCCGGCTGGCCCAATAACATTACTTTAGCTCCCAGGGGTGGGTCCAAAGCCATTGAAATTTTGGCCCAGTCATTGCGTTTTAAAATCTTTGGTCCAAAGTCAAACTGCCCCAAGGGCGTTGCCGTACCGTTGATGTGAGTCCCGAAGTCGATTTTGGTGACGTCATCGTACAAGAGGACCGTCGGGTCGCCGGCGTTCGGGGTGTAGTGAGCGGCGCAGTGGTTCCTGGAGCACCCGGTGGGGAAAGCCAGTCCGGCTTTCAGTCCGTCCTCTTTGATGAGAGCCCTCGAGGTTTTCTCCAACTCTTCGCACAGTTCGATCATCGTGATGCCGGGGCGGACCCATTTTTGAATGTGCTGTCGAGTCTGGAAACAGTTGGAAGGTCAGATAGAGTAGGTAGGCAACGATTTGGGTCTAGGGGGAAATTATTCGAGCAGCAGAGATTTTTTCAAAAATGTGATTAATCCGGGAGGGAGAGCGAAGGTCAATTTTTTCGTATTTTTGCTCGTAACTCCAAAAGGGTTGGTACTCCAGAAAAATCATCTACCTATATGAAAAATGAAGCTGACAACATTTGCTACAAAGTGTCCATAATATCATTACATATCACAAATTTTGTGGCTATTTAGGGGTGTTGGCGAAACAAGCGTTGTTGAATATCTCCTAAACTGTTGAATATCTCCTAAAGAATTGTACAGTGTGAGTGAGTTCTCTGGTGTTCAGTGGTGTGTTTAGTGTGCAGTGTGATATTATAATTGTTGCACGAGTAGTTGTCGAATAGTTATATATAATTGAATATAGTTATAATATAAGTGCAGTTCAACATAGGAATATTGTTCACAACTACTCTGACTAGCTCCCAATGAGGTACTAATTTTTGTGTGTATAGATTAATGGTAAATTTGTGATAAACTTGACGTTAATACTGCATCAGTCGAGGGCCTCGACTCGAGGCGGTTACCAATTTAAAAAAAATTTGATTCGATATAGTCAGGGTCCCCCATAAATTGAATGTAAGTTCCAAATTACCATGAAAACGACAACCCATTCGACCCTCGGCTATTACCTTTCAAAAGCCCCGACCTGCAGCACATAGAGCTTCAAGAAGTCCCTCATTATCGATTCGAGGTTTGAAATAACGTCGAACACGACACCCAACTTGACCCCTCCACCACGGAGCAAAGTATACCTGTCTATGAGCTTCAGCAGCCTGCCTGGCCTCGTTGTAAATGTCATTGTGGAGTCTGTCGAGCGCCCTTTTTTCCTCGTTTGTGAATCTGTTTCTGGCCGTCCGGTCGTCAACTGGGTAGGGCATCTCCAGACCGACCGGGAAATTCCCTGAGAGACGAAAAATAACAGTATAATAACAGCAATATAATTTACGCCATTCGAATCGTTCGAAACCGGATCTCACCGTCGGGAAAAAGGTCGCACACGGGAACAGTCGGAGGGTCCGTCTGAGTCTTCCCGGCGTCGCCGCCCTTATTCTTCCCCCGGTTCCTCTTCCTCTTCTTCTTCGTCTCCTCTTCTCCTCCATCGGCTTCTTCGGTCACTTTTAGCTTTTCGACGCCGTCCGATATCGCTTCTGGATCTCCGGGCACGTCGGCAGACGCCTCGCCGGCACCTGCGGGTAATAGGAAGATATTAAAATCCTACGGTAAATCGATATACAGCCATGCTTAAGAGCGTTGCAAGTTGGATGTGGTCTGCAGTCAGTCAGTAGGGGAACCATCACATCGAACTCGCGGGCTCACGGGATCTCTGTACGTTTTCTGTCCTGTTGATTGAATTATCTTCTTCGCTGTTGTGCTGAGTTTCCAATAAACCTTCGAGCAAAGTTGTCGCCTTAGAGTCAACATTTGTCTCGACTCAACACCCCGGTCTCTTCATATTTGGTGTCAGACGACATAATATCACGAGTGGGTACACGAGTAGGATCCTTGTCCCAACTCATCTAGTCCAGTCAATGCGTATCAGGAAGTGGGGGAAAAAATATATGGTTGGATTTCTCTGTCTTATTCTATTGTAGCAACTCCAGTTGCTACGTTGAGAGCATGTGGGTCAGTCTCGTTTCCTCAGCTTGCATCAGTTCTTCGGATTGAGTGGACACGGCTCGTTTCCTCGGCTTGAAACCATTCCTCAGATTCGTCGGATTCCACTGGTGTCTTCTCCTGTACAGCCGCATGAACTGACAGCTCAGCCTCACGTTCTTGGGCCTTCCGCAGCGCCTGTCCTGATGTCTTTGGAGATGAAATACATACTGACCGGCATTCTCACGGCCTCACAGCCGATCGCGTGAATGAAGGAGCGTACTGCTATTCTTTCTACAGCGTGAGTTGGGCAGTCAGGAAACGCTCCATGTGCCAAGCGTTCGATATCGGTTGCTAGTTCAGCCAGCGATTCATGGGCTCGTTGCCGTCGCATATCCAGCTGGGTGTGAAGCATTGCGGAGAGATGCTCCGAACCAGGCGCATTTGAAGAGCCTTTGCCGGCTTTGTAAAACTCGCCTGATGCTCTTTGGGAAGATTACGGAGCACCGACAGGGAGGCCACCAGGTGCTCCCCCAACTCCCTGTCCGTCGTCCACATGTTGGCGTCTATTTGGTGTCAGACGACGTAATATCACACGAGTAGGATCCTTGTCCCAACTCATCTAATCCAGTCAATGCGTATCAGGAAGTGGGGGGAAAAAATATATGGTTGGATTTCTCTGTCTTATTCTATGTTTTTGAGCGCTGAATCCGAATCTGAAGAGACAAATATCTGGTAATGCGTTTTGAGATATTCGCAAAAAACTACAAACGTTTTGCTCTTTTTTCAGTTGTTAGCTGATAACTCCGAAACTATGCGTCTTCCGGCAAAAGTCACTACCATCAACATGAAAGAGCATTAAATTTCCTATAAAACGCACTTGTCAAAGTTGATTCAGGAGCTAGAGCGACAGTTCAGGAGCTAGAGCGATTTGACAAAGGGTTTACTCATAGAAGAATGCACAGTTTTGGAAATATTGAGCAAAAACTGAAGAGTTCGAAAAAATATATTTTTGCGTGCTACTCAAATTCTACACCTTTTAGAGAGTTGCAAACTCTACCCTAACGGGTCCGAACAATATACCAAAAAATCAGAACAGTTTCCCGAATTTAGTGTCGAAATTGACTGGCCGAGAGCAACAATACCCACTTCGTCAAGCTCTTCAAAACTGATTCATTTCATCGGTGTCAACCCCCACGTATTTCCGCACCTTCAACTGAAAGTGCGCAAAAAAATAAAAACACCAAACAAACCTAAATTCATACTTATTTCAAATTCACCCCACATGCCGAACCAACGCCCACAAACTCACCGGCCTTTTTCTTCTTCTTCTTTTTTTTCTTTTTCTTCGACGCTTCGGACGGGCCGTCCTCCACTTCGACGTCGTCAATTTCCTCCCCGTTGACGTTGTCGTCGACGATTTTCTCGTCGGATTTTCCCACTTCGTCTACAACAGCAGCCATTTTCGAAATTCCGGGAAGCCTGCCTCAAAGTATCTCGCATGGGATGATCGGACCAGGTTCGCCAACATGCAAGTTGGGAGAAGTTTTTGGAAGTAGGACAGATAGAACGTCCCTACAGATAGAAAGTTCCCGACAGTGCTTCTTAGCTACTCCCGTTACAAAATTTGTAATACGTTGACATACGCAAACGAAAAACTTCGCGTGTTTTTACTTTTTTCATATTAGGGGTAGGCGTTTGTAAACTGTTCTTTAGATTGTCACCTGTTAATTATGTGGTCATAGTCCAGGCTAGTTCAAAACATGCGTTTACAGGAAGAAACGCTGCCAATTTTACAAAAGAGCATCAATCAGACTGTAGTCTCTAGCTACCTATATGAAAATTTGATAGTTATCTAATTTTTCAAAAAACGCTGCACATTTTACACAAGGGTTTATTATTCATTGATATAATTTTTTTTTTTTCAAAATTTTGTTCACTCGGAAAATATTAGACGTTTTGAGATCTTTCAACAATATATGCCTACAGTGAAATCGGATCGTTCTGGGACCCCAAAAAATGGATTCTACGTGACAAAATACTACGAGAACGACACCTAACTCAACCACTTAGCCGAAAGCCTTAAAAAAAACTCCCGTAGCCCCATAGTGCCCCACGGGTTTGGGCGATCGGGTTGGAAACTTTGCGGCTACAGCTAGATGATAAACCAAGTATTTTGCCAAAATTTCAGATTTAACAAAATAATTCCTACTGCCAAAACGGACGGCGTACGGTGGACGGACATTTTTTTTCGTAGACCTCTTAAAACGGATAATGTCAAATTTTGAGGGCGATCTGAATTTGCGATCTCCGTCGCGATTATATAATATTACTCAAATAATATTTGATGATTATATTATATAATAGATGTGTATTATTCCAAGAATAACAAACCAAAACTAATACCTATAATTATTTTGAAAAGGTTTTTATTTTCTTGTTACGTTCGGGGGCGTATGTGGGACCCCGAAAAACGGATTATGCGTCCAAAATTACTTAGAAAACGACACCTCATTCGACTTCCAGGCATCCTTCAAAAGCTCTGTTAATAGAAGGGACAACAAAAGCCCCATAGAGCCCTATGGTGGAATCGGATCGTTATGGGACCCCCAAAATTGCATTCTACATCCAAAAATACTTCGACAACGACACCCACTCGATGTCATTGTATTTTGACGCTTGCTATGTACTGTCTTGGTATCTACAGCAATAAAGAACTGTCTGAGTCTGAATAATACACCTATGTTTTCGCGACGGGGGTCGACGACTCCGATCGGGCTCAAAATTTGACATTATACGTTTCAAGATGTCTAGATTCCAAAAACGAAATGTCCGTCCACCGTTCAAGCCGTTTTGGGCAGTAGGAATTTTTTTTAATCTGAAGTTTTGACAAAATACTCGGTTTACTATCTAGTTATGCCCGCTAGGTTGTCAGCCTGATCGCCCCAACCCGCGGGGCGCTATGAGGCTAAAATGGGGCTACTGGAGGGTTTTTGAAGGTTTTCGGCTATGGGGTCGAGTTATGTATTTTCGAAGAATCTTTGGACGTTGAATCCATTTTCGGGGTTTCCAGACCGATCCGATTTCACGGATGGGATTTTCATGGGGCTACAAATGGGAATTTTGAAGGATCCCAGTTTGTCGAATAAGGTGTCGTTTTCCGTGTAATTTCGGACGCAAAGTCCGTTTTTTCGAGGTCTCACATTTGTCCAAACGTCCTACAGAATTTTTTTTAATTGTTGCAAAAATATTTTCAAAGTGACACAGAATTAATTTTGCGCAATTAATTTTTTTCAAAGTATAGTAAACCCTGGCTAAAAATTTTTTCACTATCATTGGAGCCACTCATCATTCCCCAACATTTCCTAGTAGGTCTGATTTTTGGCGCCTCGTTAGGGGTCAAGGGTCAAGCAGAGTTGTTCAAATGACACCTGTTAACCATCAAATAACGCCCACCTCTAACGCAGCAGTTCATGGCGGCAGTCAAGTAAACAGCAATTTGAAACAACAAACAGCGAATTATTGATACCAGTTGATAACGCGATAGGAGTAGTTAATTTTCTGTGAATCTCATTCGATCATTCGTTGATAAATTTTTTGTTTGTTGTGAGCTTTCCGGACCAGCTAGATAAGAGTTATTGTAGTTGTTTTCTGAAGATGTCAAAGTGATAATCGTCGATCACTCTCGAGTGGCACTTGACGAAATAGGTGAGTCCTGTTGGCCACTGATCTCCTTGACCAGTGATGTCATCTTGGGGTCTCGGACGAGGTTGGAAGTTCGAGGGGTCATTTCGTGGAAAATTTTCGACCGCCTCGTCAGCGGGCCCGATTATACACCGGAACACGTTCCGCGATAAGGCCGTCGATTAAATCTTACCAAGGCCGCCAAAATGACAATTGTGTAACGTCAGTTTACACTCGAGACTCAACATAAAACCTTGTAAATTGCAATAAGAGAAGGAAGACTCTGCAATTAGTGAGCGTATAATCGTGTGTTTAAATATTTGATATTAGCCTATTGACTTTATGGACAAAATAGTCGGTGCGTACCTACCTTGATATTTAGTAAATTTCAAAATCTTGTACTTCTTGAACTCAGAATTTCAAACTCTACAACTTTTATTTCATGAGTTTTTCACACAGAATGACCGTTCTCAGTGCACGGTTTTTAAAATCGGTTCACTGCATTTTACACAAGTTGGGAAAAAATTGGCATTTTTTGACGGCTGATTGCGACCTTACCAATAGTTCGAATTTCGGGGTAACCGTTTGACGCATAAATTAAGCGCTTTAAGAATGTAGGGGGTGAAATTATCTGTATGATGCATAGTTTTCAAGATATCAGCGAAAACCCCAAACAGGACCGTTTTTGGGGTGCCATGACACCTGTAGAAACATAACAGCCCACCTTTTGTGGGCCCCGAAGTCAAGATTACAGTGAGAATTGAAACCTTTTGGGACCAAAATAAATTTTACTCAATGACAAAAGAGTCATTCAATAGGTACTAAAAAATAATAAGTTAGGTAGGTACTTAATGTAATTAATATCAATAATTTTATAATTCACAACTACAGTAACACTAACACAGTTTGTTAAGTCTTAAGAAATTTAAATTAATTAAAATTTAATTATATTATTATTTTTAATTACTGATTATTAATTTGAATTAAAATTTATTTTGGTAACAAAAATAATATAAAAAATAACACAAATTTTACACAAGGGTTCATTATTCTTTGATAGGTATAATATAATATATTATATTACTTATAGTAACATAATAATATTATGTGTGTACTTGTGCAAATTACGTTACTAAACATAATATGTTATATAATTAATATTATTATGTTACTTGTGCAAAAATTAATTCTGTGTCAATAAATTACTCAATTACAAATTACTGTCAATTACTTACTTGTGCAAAAATTAATTCTTTGTCAATAAAAAATATTTTAGCCCTTTTTAGCCCCACAGAGCCCCACGAGTTTGGGCGATCGGGCTGAAAACCTTGCGGGCACAACTATTTGGCAAACCGTGTATTTTTCAAAATGTCAGATTAAAAAAAAAAAAAAAATCCAACTGCCCGAATCAAACGGACGGACATTTCATTTTTGGAATCTATGTGTCTTGAAATGGATGTCAAGTTTTGAGGGCCATTTAAATTGTCGACCTCCGTGGCGATTACATCGGTGTATTATTCCGAAAATAATATCCCAAAAAGGTCCCATCAATCTCGCTACGCCTATTGTAAAGCAGGATTTATCAGATCATAATTTGGCTGAATGTTCATAACGTTTTTTGTTATTTAACTAGTTCCCCATGAATCTAAAGTGAACTTTGACCATCTCAAAATAAATTACTCGACAAAAAAGTCTGATGACCGCTGTTCTGGGTCTCCTCCCTCTTCTGACCAGCGGTTTTTTGGGGATTTGTATTTACTCATCTGGCTCCTAGTTCATGCTTGGTGTAGGGAAGTAACTTGGTACATGGTGCAACAGGCCCAAAAATGAATACAAGGAACCTAGTCAGTTTGCTTTTAACGCCCCTCTAAACATCTCAGTACCTTTTTGAATCACTAGGTATGACCACTTTGCAACTGTTGCCTGATAACCACGTAATTTCATTACTCGTTAAACTCTGTCCGCGGATTTTGTTTTTCCGTAGTCCTAACTATTTCTGTTTACCTGCTGTTTTCTGGTACCTGTTGTGTTTTATGGTACCTACACCCCGAAAACTCTTGTCGGCTTCCGACAGTTTGAAGGGCCCGCTGACGTGGAGGAGGCGGAAATATGCGAAGCGGAAATTGCCTGGCGCCCGAAGGATTTGGTAAATCCACTAGGAACCTCTCAACACGAGCACATTACGAAAACTCTTGCCCATATCTACTCTACTAATTGCCAGTATCTCAATATAAACATTTCCCAGTTAATATCACTTCTGACGGTCGGAATCGATCATTGTTTCGATCCCGTCCTCTCCTTGTTTTCATGTTTATCTTTCTCGTTTTTTTGTTTGCCTGTTTTGACCCAATTCCCAGCCGCCCAACGCCAGTTGTCGCATTGTCAGTCATTGCAACTCCCTCGCAATGTGAATCAAGTTATCGCGATTTTTTCTTTAGTTGGTTTTTTTTCGCTCGACGCCTGTGCTGTCCATTGATATGGCCATGTATGTTATTCATTGGCATAAGGGCTGATATGGGTTGGGAAAAATTATTAAGGTCGTGGGTTGTTATCAATGGTGTCCGCGGAATGTCGTTTTCGAAGTGATTTTGGTTTTGGATTCGATGATTGGTCCTGTTCGAAACCTGTCTGAGTCCTCCGTGGGGTCTATGGTGCTCTAAAGGGGCTGCAACTGGGAAATTTCAAAGGTGTTCAGGGGGTATAATGGGGTGTCGTTTTCGCAGTAATTCCTCCTAGAATCGGTCAATGAAAGACCCAGAGCTGTGCGACCAGTACGTGAGGCTATGGGCTATGCAGCATCTATTGCCGATCGACTCCCTTTTTTGGAATCATAAAAAAACGGAGGTCGACCCTCGAGCACGAAATTGCTGACAGCAGGTTCACAGGGACCACCTTGGCAAGCCTTGGAACCCTCTAGCCAGCCTGGAACCATCTTGGCATGCGTTTGAAACCTCTAAGTCAGCTTGGGGCGAGCTTAGCAAGCCTTGGGCAGCTCTGGAAAGCTCGGGACCATCTTGGCAAGCCTTGGAAACCCTTGGTCAGCTTGGGATTAGCTTTGCAAGCCTTGGAAACGCTTATCCAGCTTGGCACCAGTTTTGCAAGCCTTGAAAGCTCTAGAAGCAAGATATAAATCTTCACCACTTAGTCAACATAAGGGGGCAATGGAACGCCACCTGGGGTCGGAGATGCATTTCCATTTTCGGGAGCGGATCGCCCTGACATTTTAGCGGCGATCGAATGGAATACCTACTCGAAATGAAATTACTACAAAATCCCTGAATTCACGTCCGTAACACTGGATATTCCTGTCATTGTAATTCAAAAAATTGTTGTGTTTTAGGGTCAGTGGGCGGTGGGAGAGGAGATGCAATCAAGTGAAGGAGGGTGAGCGGAAGCGCTCTGTTTCTCTCACCCGGCCGCAGACGCTGATACATCAGGCATTCATGAGGATGGCCACCTCAATACAGATCGAGCAAAAGGTTCGTTTCGTCGAAAAAAATAAAAATTTGAGAAAATGTTGATGTCATATTGACGATTTGTTTCCTCCAGGAGCCGCTCATAGCCGAACATGACGCTCCGGCTCCTCCGCCGACGCCGCTGGCCGTGAAGGTTTGGGCGGCGTCTTTCTACGCGGCGGCGTCTTTCCTCATAACGGTCGTCAATAAGTCGGTGTTGACGTCGTACGCTTTCCCGTCATTTCAGGCGCTCGCTTTGGGCCAAATGGTGACGACGATAGGTTAGTCTGGGTGTGTGACAATGAAACATTTTGCGTTGGTCAGTGGAAACAATTTTTTTTTTCTTTTTGCAGTGGTCCTGTACGTCGGGAAACACCTGAAGATCGTCAGTTTCCCTGATTTGGAGTTTGGAACGTTCCGTCGTTTGGGCCCCCTGCCTTTAATATACGTGTGCAACGTCATTTTTGGACTGGGCGGGACCAAAGAGCTCTCACTGCCTATGTTCACCATGCTACGGAGGTTTGTGCCTGGACAAAACAGTAGAGGAAAGGAGGACATTATGGACAGTGCTTTTGATATGGGCCCCTTGACTACCTGCTCTTGGACGGGGCACGGACAAGTGGGAAAGTAGTAACTGCTCCATCTGGCGTATTGTCATGTCTCGTGTATCGTTTCAAACGTAGCCACTAGATGGCGTTCAGTGGAAGTTGTTCTGTTACATTTTCACATTCCACGCGCTTGCCCCATTTTTGTACTTCCCCCGCTTTACCTGAAATTATCAATTTTTTAAGAGGTTAATACCATTAAAAAAAATTAACGAGCCATTTGATGATGGGATAATAATAACAAAAGAGGTCCTTAATACCCTCCTCTCCTGTAAGGGCTGAAATGACCTTCTATAAGAGCGCTCTAGCGAGCAACCTCAGAAATTAGCTACCAACGTAAATGATGGATTTCATTGGACGGTTGGAATGCCAGGTCCCTTGCAATAGGAATAAGAGTTCCCTCCTCATACGACGCTGCAGGTGCTATGAGCGCAGTGCACCACGTCTGTTTCGTCTGTTATTTTAATGCACATTTCTGTTTCAGGTTTTCAATCCTTATGACGATGATAGCGGAATTTTGGGTGCTCGGTGTGAGGCCGAAGCTCCCCGTGAAGGTATCCGTGGGACTCATGATCGTGGGTAAGGAGTTGTTTTTGTTGTAATTTAGAAAGTGTGAAACATCCTGCAGCGAGTTCTTTTCCGTAGGCGCCATCATAGCGGCTTTGACTGACCTCGGATTCAACCTTTACGGTTACGTGTTTGTCCTGCTGTCAGACGTGCTGACGGCGTCTAATGGAGTTTTCACGAAGCAAATTTTATCCGCCCCGACTCAACACTCTGGCGGAGCGCCCATTCGTAAGTTCAATGCTGCCCACTTTTGCCTTTAACGCCACCTTGATGTGTACTGAGTGTATTTATCCTCAGAGCCAATGGGAAAATACGGCGTGATGTTCTACTGCGCCCTCTTCATGACACCCGTCGCTTTTGGCAGCCTCTGCCTCACCGGAGACGTCGCCAAAGTCAGCGAGTTCGCTCAGTGGTGAGTCCTCGTTTAAGAAATCGGCATTTGTCTTGGCACTGTTGACACCTCATTCAAACGTTTCTCTTCCAGGTCCAACCCGTTCTTCTTGATCCAGTTCCTCGGCTCTTGTTGTATGGGGTTCATCCTCAACTATTCTGTTGTACTTTGCACGCAGCATAATTCAGCTCTGACCACAACGATAATGGGATGTTTGAAGAACATCCTCGTGACGTATTTGGGTGAGTTGCTGACGCTTAGGCGGCCATTTATTTCGAATTTTGGTTATATTTTTTGGTGAAACCATCCCTTGGTATAAAATCATGAAAAGTCAATCAAAACCCAAAAATCAATCAAAGGAATTTAAAAAATACAAAATTCAAAATCAAAACGAAAAATAAAATAAAATGTCAAAATTAATCCATCAGATTCAATCTTTCAATGGTTGGTTTATTTTTCTTGGACTAATACAGCCATTTAGGCTGAATTCGTGACGGAGGTTGAAAATTTTGAGCGGCCCCATAATTTGTCATTATAGGTAGGTTACGTGATGTGTTGATTCAAAAAATGAAATGTCCGTCCGCCGTCCGAGCAGTTTGGGCAGTAGGAATTTTGTTAAAAATCGGAAATTTTGATAAAATACTCGGTTTACCATCTAGTTGTGCCCTCCAAGGTTTTCAGCCCAATCGCCCAAACCCGTGGGGCTAAAAAGGGGCTACGGGAAGGGTTTTTGATGGTTTTCGAATATGATATCATCGGGGTCGGATATGATATCTGTCACCAGTGTGGCCCTCTTACCATCAAAACGGATACAATATTCAAATTATGAATGAAATTTTATTCTGTTGACGCATTTTCAGGTATGTTCGTCGGCGGCGACTACAAATTCTCCCCGTTGAATTTCGTCGGAATCAACCTCTCAGTCGTCGGAAGCCTGCTGTACACTTACGTCACGTTCCGACCCCCAAAAGGCCCGACTGTTGTGAGATCCTCGAGAAAAATATAGCGCACAAATGTTGAGCGCTCGTGGCTTATCTCATGTCCAGGTTTCACCTTCGGTGCACCTTAAGGGTTGCTAAGCTGGGGTTCCTAGAGTGTCTTTTCCTATTTGACGCGTTTCACGCCCTGAATTTCAAGGGTTGTGCGTTCGGGCAACGAAGTACAATTTTCAACTTTGATATTTAAAGTAACGTTAAGTACTCACTGTTCACTTGCTGTGGCGTTGGATAACTCACGTCAATCGGAACTCTAAGGACGGTAGACCCCAAAACTGACTCTGCTAGTTCGGGACAATGTCGAACACGATGAATGAGAAATGCCAGCAGTGAACAGAAACCCGCTTAATTTTCATTTATTGAACTTAATCTTAATTCACCATTTGTTGTGTTTACGTAATTTTAAAATAATAGTTACCATTTTTACTAGGGCACCTAAGCGCTGAGGTCCTTTTTCTAAACCTTCGAAATTTTTGTTGCTTTTCCAAGGTTTGTTTACGTCGTGAGGGACTGATGTACCAGCCTTGGACCGTCCTATTACTTTTGCCATACTTCCTTCAACATAGTCCTAATCAAATTCTTTTAGTATCAGTTCAACTGTTGATCCAGCAGCGTCTATTGTACGGTTCCTTTGACTGGTAACACTGTCCCACCCAGTGTTGCCCACTGTTTCGGTTTTGGGAAGAAATAACACCATCAACGAAAATTCGTAAAACCACAGCTGAACTGATAACACTTGAATAGCATTTAAATTTTAGTTGTATCCCCCCCCCCCCTTTTTTTCTTCAAGAGATTATTTATCTTTAAAATAAGTTCCAAATCGAATTTTTGTACAAATGTTACGTTTAGCATGTTATCTTCCGCTGTATCGCTTTATAGGCTCTAGTCTGCTTGGGTGTATGTGACGAGCTTGTGGTTTTGTGGAATCATCAAGAGGGAATGTACAAAGTTTTGGTCGAATCTCTTATGAATAAATATCCTACTTGCCAGAGATGGACGTATTTTGTGTTGTTGATTGAACCTAGCATCTAAATGAAAAACGCTTCGAATTTTACTCATGGGTTTATTATTCTTTGATGTCGAAAAATTGTGCAAAAATTAATTCTGTGTCATTAGAGAAATATTTTTGAAAACAATTTGAATTATATACCTATTGTAAAATATACAATATTCATTTTTATTTTATAATTCATTACGAAACGAACGAAACAAGGGAATTTCACCCTGAATTTTCGTCCGACTGGCTGTTGCCGTCGCGGACGTCGTCAGCCGTCCTCTCAAGGAGGATCGGAACTTGTCTGACGATTGCGCTCATGGCTCCCCATTGCCTCGTCCCCCTGGGTTGGGAGGAGTTCGCCGTCCGATTGAACGCAGAAAATACTTGTATCGGTGACCCCGCTCCTCACGCGGTCACCCATCCAAGTACTAACCACGCCCGACGTTGCTTAACTTCGCTGATCGAGGGAAACGGTAGTTTACCCAACGCCACACCGGACGACTCAATTCATTATATTATAATGAAAACATCGACACTTCGGTTCTGAGGCCATGTGTGTGGGACGTCGATGTTAAGGGGGAACCGGAGTGGATTTGCCGAACAAGTGTGCGAGAGAGAGGGTAGATGCTCAAAAGTAGATCCAAATTAACTCGGCATCTAATTGATCAATTTCAATTCTGAAAAATGTTTTGAGCTCAGGACTCCAATCCTGAAGAGGCCAACGTTGAATTTATTTTTTAATTATTGATTTAGTCATTAATTACAAATTAATCAATTTTTATTACTGAATTTTCGGTGATTAATTGATCGAAATATTCAAAAGTTGGCTTATACCGCCCTTGCAGTGAACCTAAGGAATAAGCAGGCATTTTCAAATTCAATTTAAACCTTCAGATAGCGGCGGAATCCGGTTTCCCGCCAAAATCAGTCACTCCGAATAAGAGTTCGGCTGGAATAGGGCGAGGAGGGCTGGGGGTGCAAGTTCGGAGAAACCTCGGTGGACTTCACCCCTTCATAGATGCAGACTTTTTTTCCTTTCTCTTTTTCTCGGACCGTTTATCCAGCTTGTTTCAATGTTGCTAAATGCTCTACACTGACGATATTGAATTATTTTGACCGCACCAGAGATAACAGAAAACCTGTTTCCAACAAAGTAATAAAAAGTAAAATTCATAAAATTAAACAAAACAGATCCATTTTGAAAAATGCTCACATTATACATAATAATAATAATAATAATAATAATAATAATAAATAAATAAATAAATAAATAAATAAATATAAATAACATATGAAAAAAAAGCAAAAAAGATAGAAAGAGACTCGGGACTAATCTGGAATTTTGAAGATTGCAACTATAGAAAACGAATAAAGTAACAGTTACTTACTTAGTTACTTATAAAGTAAACTTATACCTAAGTAACTTATCAATTTCGGGGAGGGTATCAAATTTTTTTGAAGTCCAAATCAATGATGAAAATTATAAAGTCCCTCAGAAATTTTCAGCGTGGATCTCTATCAAAATTGACTAATGCATTTTATAGGAAATTTAATGCTCGTTCACTTTTGGTTTATTATTCTTGGAATATTACACCTATGTTTTTGCGACGGATGTAGACGACTCCGATCGGCCTCAAAATTTGACATTGTCCGTTTCAAGAGGTCTAGATTCCAAAACCGAAATTTCCGTCCGCCGTCCGGGCCGTTTTGGGCAGTAGAAATTTTTTTTAAATCTGAAATTTTGACAAAATAGGTACTTGGTTTACCATCTATTTGTGCGCGCAAGGTTTTGTAGGCTTTTGGCTATGGGATCGAGTTAGGTGTTGTTTCTAAGTATTTTTGGACGTAGAATCCATTTTTTTTTTGGGGGGTCGGGGAACGATCCGATTTCACTGTGGCGATCTATAGGGCTTTCATGGAGCTACAAATGGGATTTTTGAATGATCCCAGGTCAAATGTTTTATAGTAAATATTTTCCAAGTAAAGAACAAAAATTTGTGAAATGAATTCGTTTTGATACAGAATTAAATTTCTTCACAAGTAACCTAAATCAAAGAATAATAAACCCTAATGTAAAATTTGCAGCGTTTATGATAGTGAATTACGCAGAACGCATAGTTTCGGACTTACCTACACGAAAAAAGTGAAAACGCTGCAAATTTTACTGCGTTTTACTGCGTTTACTATTCTTTGAAATACTTGTGCAAAAATTATTTCTGTGCCAATGGAACAAATTTTGGAAAAAACATTTTTTGGATTAAAGAAAAAAATTTCTTTTTCAAAAATTATCTATTTTTTGCTTGAAAAATATTCAATCAACTGGGATCCTTCAAAAACCCCATTTTTAGAGCCATGAAAGCCCTATAGATCGCCACAGTGAAATCGGATCGTTCCGGGACCCCATAAATGGATTCTACGTCCAAAAATACTTCGAAAACGACACCTAACTCGATCCCATAGCTAAAAGCCTTCAAAAACCCGCTGCCATAGCCCCATAGCGCCGCACGGGTTTGAGCGATCGGGCTGAATACCTTGCGGGCACAACAGTTGTCTTCTAGTTACTAGATGGTAAACCGAGTATTTTGTCAAAATATCAGTTTTTTAAAAATTTCCTACTGCCCAAAACGGCCTGGACGGTGGACGGCGTACGGCCGACGGACATTTAGAATTTAGAAATTAGATTATAGATTAGGATACACAAAACTGGTGGAGAAGGCCGAAGGTAACATGAATCCATGCATCGCGGCAATAACAGCTCCACCAGGTTTTGCGACAAGACTCAAAAGAAGACATCTCAGACATAATCGTATCACTACTCTCACTCATAACAACCAGGACCATCCCAATCAAACCAACAGAACAACCCATCCAAAAAGCTCATCGAAGCTAGTGGAGAAAATAAAAAACTTTTGACTTTGATAGATTAGGCACAATTATTGTAATACAATAATAATAATTATTATTAGTAAGTATTATTTCAATTATTATACACTAAGTTTATAATAAGTCATATTATACAATAGTATATTGTAATAAAAAGCTAAATCATAATATGATATTATGTTGGGTAAAATTCTAAGTTTTGTATTTTTTCCTCTCAAAATAATATTCAACTACATACAAAGAAGATATCATCCACCTAATATAATATATCTGTAGCCGCCCGTGAAAATAGAAAACCAAAAATTTAGGGTAGCCTAAAAATTTCGATCGCCATCTGCTTCAAATCCTCTGATAGGCTCAAGCTGAAACACCAGGCGTGAGAGAGGAATCAAAGAAAGTATGTAAAAATAAAAAACTTGCCGCAGGTACAAAGGGCATCCTGGTGTTTGTTGGTTTGAGTAAGTGGGGTGATTGAGGTGTGGGAAGGGGGGGGGGGGGGGGGGGTGAGATGAGTCACCAAGCTCTCCCTTCACGGCCCGTTTCAACTCACTCCGCTAATCTAGCATAATTCTGGAAACCGGATTCCGATCGCGTTTTTTGATGAAATGATTAGTTTCGGCGAATAATGTTCATTTCTTGATGTTCTTCAGGGTGGTATAAGCTGAATTTCTTCCTCCACCTCATAATGAGCTAAATTCAAAAATTGGCTAAAATTCAAAATTAAATATTTATTTAAATAGAAGCAATTTCGAAAATGTTGCACGTTGGCCTCTTTTTGATAAGTATAGTAAAGAGATTCCCGTTGGCCGTTTCAAAAAATATTGTTTGGTTGCTCAGCTAATTTGGAACTACTTTTGAGCGAAAATTGGGTTTAATTCGGGGCGACTGGGGCGCCATCTCTTATCTGCGAATCTCACCAAACCCCACTCCGGTTCCCCCTTAAGTTGTCGATGTTTTTTTAACATTGATATGTACCTCATGTTTTTTAACATTGATACTTTGGTACATCGATGTCTAAACTCTTTTTGCCATCCCTATCTCTTGGAGGTCAGTAAATAGGTACATTGGAATTGCAACTGTGAACCTAACTTAGAAAAATGGTCTTTGAAGTTAACAACCTTCGTCAGTCCTGCTGTTTTTTTGCTCCTGATTACCTGCATCCCGAAAGCCTCCAGCCAGTTTACAAGTAGCTTTTCGTTTCTACTGACGCATTAAATATTTCAAAATATACCAAAAGTATAAGGGGTGCTACCGATTTTTGCTGCCAGTATTTTTATTTTTTGGGGGGAGGGGGTTTCGCGGGGGCAGCGACGGCCGAAGGTTTGCTTTTGTCGTCTTTCTTCGGTAGAATCGTCCCCTCTTTGATGTTCAACATGTCTTGGAGCATGTCGAGGGCGAAGGCCTGTTCGTACTCACCGGGCTTGTTCCGGGTGTATTCTTTGATCCTGTCCCGGGTCGACGTCTCAGCGAGCATCTCGCTCAACTGTGGACAAAACAGGTTGAAGACTCCTTGAAGAAACCGTCAAGTTGTCGCCCCTGTAAACACTACTGAACTCACCATTTTGAACGTGAAATACGACCACAGCATGTCCTCTCGTCGCATCCGCGGGTCCTTCCTTTTGTTCGCATCCTCTTTGCAGTCGCACTTCTTCTCTTTGTCACACTTTTTCACCAACTGCCGGCACTTTTTGACCTGGGCTTCGTTGCATTTCTTCATCCTCCCTCCCCCCAAAATCACTCGAGCTCTATTCGGGTTCCGTTTGAAAAAATATTCCGTATGATTTCTACCTCGTTGCTCCGAGAAACTACTTTGGCTCATAATATACATAGAGTAGAGATGTCGAGCTTAAATTTGTTAGTAAAACAAACGTTCCACTCTTTTGGGTAAAATGTCGTGAAAAGAGAAAGTTTTATGAAATAAGCGTCATGAAACAGGAAAATAATATTCATACTTAAGTCATGATAATATCAATGATATTATATAAAAAAATTAAGCGTTGCCGCCTGTGGGTGTATTGCCATCCACCTATCAGTAGTTATTATCAGTAGTTTAATCTGTGGTGCATTGCCACCCCTTGACACCGTTCAAAAAACGTCAAACCTTCATAAACCACTTTAAACTTTCTTTTCCATGGGGGAATTATTGTATTTATTTTCTGTTCGAGCTGTGACTCTCACCCCCCCAAGTTGTATTTAACTTTATTCATATTACTTTTTGTAATTGGGATTTTATTTTAGTAATAAAAAAAAACACTTAAAAAAAAAGCTGCAAATTTTACACTACCTAGGGTTTATTATTCTTTGATATAGGTTAGTTGTGCAGAATTTAACTCTGTGTCGATGATAAAATGTTAAAAAAAAATGTTTTTGGGTTTTTCTTTTCAAAAACAACTTTCTTTTTTCTTTTTTTTTTTGATTTTTTTTTTTTGATTTTTACTTGAATAATATTTGTGCTCCTGGGATCCTTCAAAAATCCCATTTGTAGCCCCATGAAAGCCCTATAGATCGCCACAGTGAAATCGGATCGTTCCGGGACCCCAAAAAATGGATTCTATGTCCAAAAATACTTCGAAAACGACACCTAACTAACTCGATCCCATAGCCAAAAGCCTTAAAAAAAACCTCCCGTAGCCCCATAGCACCCCCACGGGTTTGGGCGATCGGGCTGAACACCTTGCGGGCACAACTAGATGGTAAATCGAATATTTTGTCAAAATTTCAGATTAAAAAAAAAGTCCTACTGCCCAAAACGGCCCGTACGGCGGACGGACATTTCGGTTTTGGAATCTAGACCTCTTCAAACGGATAATGTCAAAATTTTAAATTTAATTTTGAGGCCGATCGGAGTCGATACCGCGAAAACATAGGTGTATTATTCCAAGATAATAAGACTAATCAACCAAAAGGGTGAGTGTGCGTGTGTGTATTCTGCGCTGGAAGCCGCACTGTGGTCTTTTCTATAGAAATGACATCCTGCCGACGAATATCCATGTAATTGGCTCTGCCAATTGGAGAATAGTTTGGGCGTCAAATTTAACTCATTGCCGCCTACCGCGATGAGCTGTTTCCAAGTGAAGTCCACCGCAATGCGCGCCAAGGGAAACTATTCGACACCTCCTCCAAAACAAATTAAGTACCTACGTTCTCGTTGCAAAAAACAAAAAAAAAAACAAACGGGTCCCGGGGGACGAAAGCAAAATGGGGAGGAAAACCATCACCGGTAAAGAGATGAGGATGACTCAGTGCGAATGTCAGGAAAGGTGGTTTCCCCGCCCCCGATGGAGCATCGGCGGCCACGGCCACGACAACGTCCGATGGATGGCTATCATGTGGGTCTTCCTCAACATCCGTTTGGTGAGATTACGTTTCACTGCTTTAAACGATCCGTCGGCTCCCCCTGACGGTTTCCCTCCACGTGTCGCCATTGTTGCTCGTTCCAGGTCAATGAAATCCTCGGCGACAAGACGGCCCGAGAAAAACTTTTGGAAAGACGCCTCACGGGGCCCGACAACATTTTCGAGCTCGCCATACTCCGCGAAGTGATGAGAAAAGACCCATCGCTGTTTGCCGCTCCCCCACCCAAACAGACCCCGCAAAAAAATGAAACTAAAAAGCAATGAAATAAAGAGCTGTAGGAATCTGTCTATTGGAGTTGTAGCCCGAGGTGGAGAACGAGGAGAAGGAGGAGGAGAACCAACCAGAAAAGTCTAAAACCACCAAACCGTTGCCCCATGTAGCGTATCTGAGCTACGAATGTCAAAAATAGGCCAAAAGGGTCAAAATTAGACGGCCATCCAAATGAATCCTTTCACTTTCATCGTGAATTTCTTTTGGAAAAATTAAGCATAATCGGAAAGCGGATTGTTGTGTCAGAGGCCAGGTGTTGTTGAAGTTGTTGTAGTGAGGCCCCCCAGTCTATTATTACTATACCGCAACCCGAGGAGGAGGAGGACGACGTGGAGAGTGACCCAAATTTGATTATCTTTTTTCAAATCAAATTAAATCAAATTTGATGAAAAAAAAAACGGGACCAAAAATAACTAAAAATTTGTTTTGGCGAATAGATGATGAGAAAAGCACGAAACCCTGAAAAAGTTGATCCATGTGGCGTATCTGAGCTTTGAAAGTCAACAATAGTTCACAAAAGGGCCAAAATTGGATTTTTCCTTCCAAATTAATCTATCATTTTCCTCCTGTAATTCTTTTAGAAAAATAAAAAAATAAAAAATTTAGGAAAGCGAGTTATGGCCAGCACGGGGTGGCTCCCTAGTCAGTTAAAGCCGCAACTCGAGTAGGAGGACGAGGAGAGTGACGCAAATTTTGTCATCATTATTCTAGAGTACTTCTAGCCATCAGAAAAAATATAAAACAAAATTTGTTTTAAAAAACTCGGCGCTTGGCGCCTCAGTGGGGGATTCGCCACCCTACACCCCCCGGTTGATTATTTTTCCTTCATACGAAATTACAAAGACACAGAATGTGTTTTAGCGTTTTTAATGTATCAATAAACCAATCTACGCATAGAAACAGTTGTTTCTAGGTGTCGCATGAAGTTTTTCCTTACTCTATTACTTTCAAGGAGTATTTCCTCTCAAACTTTCACTATTCACTCAGATTATTTACTTTCAAAAGGACTATATCCGCGTTGAGAAAATTTTCGACTTTCAGTGTTTTCCTGATCTCATGAAAGGGCTCTGTATTATCCAGACTTTCTATTCCATATTAAAAGCGAACAGGTGGCGGCTCTTGTGCACTCGTGTTATTGGTTGTGTGCCATGATCGCGGGCCTGGTAGGTACTGTTCTCAACACAATTATGTCAGTAGGATTAAGCATCGCTAAGCACAACTTAACCGTGTCTCTAGTTAATTCCAACAGTGAGGGCCCCTAGTTAATTCCGTTGTGGTAATGGAAAAAACAAAAACAAGACAACAACAACGATTCACTCATTTATTATGGAAAATTTTTCAAATACATCGTCTTTCTGATTAATATACTCAGTAGAACTTTCCCAAGTGTTAATAGTTGAATAATATTTACGTACATACGAAGAAATAACAGGTTAGGCCTAGTTTGCAACAATTTTGTTCAAAATTTTCTACACTTTGTTTTCTTTCTTTTTTTAATACCACGTTAATTTTTTGTCAACAAAAACATCTAATTTTCACTGGATAAAGCTTCAGTTTAAAAAACAATAAAATACTCTAGCTTGCCATAAAAAACAAATTTAGTCAACAGATATACAAAATTGACTCACTATATTTATCACTTGAATCTTACTTTTTGTTCACGTAAGTTACGAAAGCAACGAACCAAACGAAAAGGTTTGGACTATGTACAATCAAATAGGAAGACTTCAATGGCCAAACAATTTTCTTTTGCTCAAATCCTTTTATGTACAAAACGTCGTCGAAATGGGTCGAATCACAAATCAGTCCTAAACGGGGCCGGAAGGCCGAAACGAAAACCCGTTATTTTTGTACAAAATTTGATCAAGCCTCCCTATACAAAGCAAATTCTTTGGCACCAACGTTAATGGAAAAAACGAAATTTAAGGGCCACCCGCCAACGTTAAAATCAATTTTCCAAAACCTTATAAAAAAATCATATTTACAATTGGAATACATTCGAGATTTACAGTACAAATATTTGAGTACAAAAGCATTTCTAAATGAAACTTCGATAACAATAAACTATTAACATTAGTTTCAACAGCGTAAAATTGAAAAATTTTTATGACTAATTGGTAGAATTCGAGAAGACTAACAGTTTTGTTTAAAGATAAATGGGGAAATTCGCATTATCTAATAACTCATAAAATAGAATTTTTTTTTTTTTCCTTCGTTTTAGGCCTCAACAAAACTTTTTGATAGAGGGATTTGAAATCAACACCTAAAGCTAGTTTTTGGTCCAAAATCTATGTATGATAGTAAAGATGAGAAACTGTTTGGGAGCTGACGGTTTTTCTCGCACAACGAAAAGGTGAAAAATCGTCAGTCCCCCAGTTTACGAAATTTTTAATTAAAAACAGCTCAATACATCACTACTATATCGTAACGGCCCTTCGAAGTTTTCGGGCCTATGAGGTATATTATATGTCCGAATGTTCGGTAGTAGGGTTGGGTTCGTACGCAGTTGTATAAATTACCTGCATTGGCGTGTAATAGAAAAATAAAATTTATATAATAATTTTTTTAGGTTTTTGTAAAAACAAGTTAAAACCGTGTTCGCTTGTTTCGCCCGAATTCATTTTAAGGGGGGATTTTGGGCAAAGCCATCTTTTATTGTAGTGAAAGTTAATTATGTTGGGGAAATTTGAGATACTTGGTTGGTATACTGCTACACACCTAAATAGGAACCGAAGTAGGCTCACACCTATTTGATTCCATAATTTTGTAATTTAAAAATTATACAATTAAACCCCTTACACAGCCTTGTTTCACAGAATTTTGATACTTTGATTTAGGGACGTTGCGATATGAGAAAATGTCGACATTTCCGCCAATATAGCAATTATTATTAAATTGAAACGTAACCACCTGTATTAAAGCAAGAGGAGAGTGAGCCGAATTTGGACATCGGGTCCTTCTAAAAGTCGCACCCCCACCCCTTCATGTAGGAGCGGTTGTCATCAATATCTGCGGAGCTCAGAAATCCTAAAAATGAAACACGCAACGACCGCCCCTCAGGGCAGAACCTGCGGCACGGGCAAGCCTAGTGGCCCCCTAGTGTAACTTGAATAATATTCAAGTTACATATTATGAGAAAGAGTTGCATGGTGAGGAGTGCAAATCACGCCTTCAACCACTCCCATCTCAGCTAAATCTGCAGATCTTCAGGCTATTTGCAGAGAGGGGTGAAGGAAGGAAAACCTCACAAGGGAAAAACAGTGGCCTAACGCGAAAAGTGAGTCATTTTCACTTAGTATGGTGGGGGAAGGGCAAAAGCGGGACAAGTGCGTAAGTGGGATGTAAAAATGCTGTAGAACTACTGGATGCCATTTAGTGGCTACGTTTGCAACTATACGCGTGACATCACTTAGATGTCAGATGATGTCTTTGCAAATAGGCTGGCTGCAATCTGGCTGGAAGTCACATTGTGTCATTTCACTCAGCTGCCAAGTTTAGTGCTCTGTTTTTATAGTGTTCCATCCTTCAGAGAGTATTTTCAAATGTTTTAATGTTTATTTATAAGTTCAGTAGTTGTTCTTCACTCATATCATTGAAATTCAGTGTTCTCTATTTCCATCGGTGGACTTAGGTCCTACCATACACTAACCCCATTGGGTTTTTAAGAAGGGGCATGTTCGTGATACCATGCACTTTCCTTGTGGGGTAAGTACCACGCACTTAACTCTGTTGGTTTTCAACCAAACTGGTTGCCTTCTGGTGTCAGTTAACACCCCATTTTCCATGTAAACCATGATGTTTAGTCTTTAAAATATTAGCAGTCCAGGAACTGACTTGATGATTTGTAAAATTTGAGTTTCCAGTTCTCTATGAGTTTTTGTCCGATTTTAAGTTTTCAAAACGCCAAAGGATCTTTGAGAGATTTCCTTTTTTGTACTTGCCCCGGTGAAACCAGAATAAGCGTTTCAATGACTGAACAGGCCGGCTACGCACTTACACCACTTCAATGGAGCACCTGCGTAAGTCGGCCTTGTCAGCTATTTCGGTCATAACGCTCATATATTATATGAGCGTCAAATAAGCGAATATATTATATTTGACAAGTCTGCGAAAAGCAAGGGATTCAGAGGTATCCAGGGCGAAAATAAAAATCGTATGATTTTTGTTTTGTTGAAGTTAAACTTTACAAACCATAGAAGATAAACTTTACAAACCTACTACGCACGTCCCCCACCTTACCTTCGGTAAAAATCCATCAATATCGAATTACTGGTAATGGAAGGAAAATATCAACAATATCGCAACGACCATACTTGGTTTGAACAATGTAACAACAATTTATACAACATAGCACTTTCTGAGATCTCTTTCAAAATCACATGGTGAATTTTGTTTGTTTGTGAGGATCAAAATTTTGAGGATTTTTTTTTTGGACATGGTTTGAGGTTGAAACTTGCATAGGGATGCAAATGAGTGGAGTACCTATGTCAAAATTTTGTCTAGCGATCGAGCGAACAATCAATATTGGAGTTGACAACAGAAATTCATCAAATACTGTAATGTTGGCACTACTGCAGCGTTGGAATTTCGTTTAGCGAATCTATAATTTTTTTGGTTGAATCACTAGAAGTCAGTCCTTGGTAATTTCCTTCGTGGAAATAGTTTTTCAGACGAGGTCGTCCGGTTGAGTGTGCTACTGGTAATAGTAGCAAGACTGATGTCATACGTTCATGGCGTACATAAGCGGCGGATCTGTCACGGGGAGAGTCTGCGCTGGCACTGGAGGTCCCGGAGGGACGCTGGCTGCGAAATTGAAAGAGCTGTTTAGGAAATGATTGATAAACATGAGAAGGGTCTTTTCGTGGCGACTGCTTTTGAGCATTTGGGGTAATCAATAGGTAGTTCCAGGGAGTGAACACGCTTGGTGGGGTCCACTGCTCAAGCGCCCCTTGTGGGAGCAAGCAAACCCTGGGCCTTTGAGGATGGCTATTGTGGGCTGTTGCTCAAGGAGGTGTCGACCCTGACTTGATGCAGGCCCTGTACTGAAATAGGCGGGAGACGTTTATGCTCTACTTAGCCTCAAGGCCCTCTCCCTCCGAATGCAGCCAGCTGTGAAGCATACGCCTTGTCGAGCCAAGCCACCCATGGAAAGAACAGTGTCCGCTGGCCAACAAGCACGGCCAAGAGATGTTCCACCCTCCAGAAGGTCCAGGCTCATAGCTTCGCCCTAAAAAGTTGCCCGCACCCTAAAATCTGCAAAGCAACGCGCATGTTCCACATCAAAACTCACCTGGGGGTCCTGGCGGTGGCGGTAATAACGCTGCTTGCTCCTGGTGTGGGGACGCCGACGCCCCTTCAGGCACACCTCTCTCCAGCTTCATTTTGGTTGGCGACCCGCACACAGGAGATCGCGGATAATACACTAGTGGCCCTCGTGGAAACCTATGAGAAAATTAACATTCATCACAACACTGGAGCAGACCCAAACATTAAACCAGTGGGGACTAGAAAGTTTTATCCCCCAAACACCAAAACATACCTCTACCAAACCAAACGGGAAAAATACGCAAAAATAACTCCTACATCAAATACCAAATACGCAATAGTTTTATGGCATTGACCAGTAACGTTACCTACTAGGGATGCAAGAACATATCAGTTTTGTAAGGTTCCAAAGCAGAACAGGGAGCTCTTCATCTCGTTCAGCTTGATCTCTGGCATTCTGTGCCACGTGCTAGAGTTTGATTGCCCAAAGAAAACGCATTTAGGAGGGTGTTGGCGAGATGGAGCTCGCTTGAAGAATGAGGTTGGATCAATGTCCTCGATAGACTTTGGATATTTCATCCTACAGCCTGAGGACAATCGCCTGGAAAGTATCCCTTGTCAGTTAGAGTGTATAATTTTCTTGTCCACGCTGGTGCTGCACGGGAATCCTCGCGTCGAATTTACAGAACTCACCTCACTCTGCCAACCTCACCCAGTCTCGCATCAGTTCCTTCAACTACTTCCATGGACCTCAACATTTGGCGTCCCTTTCCAACAGGCCTTGCTTGTCTTCAGAGGATTCTGTCTGTTAGCCTTCCAGTCCTTGACAGTTTGGTCTCGTTCCAACTGAGCCTGGATCCTCTCCATCTTCTCTTCTTTGTTTTTTTTTTTTTTTTTTTTTTCATTTTTCCTTCGCCTGCTCAACAGTTTTTTCCGTTTCTCTTACTTTTCCTTCATCGCCAACTTCATCCACTCCTTTGACTTCTCCCACTTCTTCTTTAATTCTTGAGGGGTTGTAACTTTGGCGATGTTTCGTCTTGAAGTTGGGTTCCATCAATGCCAGGAATGCCCTTCTTTGGATCCTTTGTCCTCTGGTGGGGGCCCGTTTGGCCCGACGACAGTGTCTCTCGTCTCTTGTTCCCGGGTGTGCCACAACCACCCAGAGTGGTGTCGTTTGAAAATCCACTAAATGAGTTGCTGCCGGACCACTGCCTCACGCAGCTTTAAGGTCGATTCACACATTTCAGTGTTTCTGTGTATCCTTGGCCATCCGTGCTCCGTGCGGCATGTGACAATTCATCATTGATGCAATTGAAGGGTACGGAGCACTGATGGCCGAGGATTCACTGATATAACTGAAATGTGTGAATCGACCTTGATCCTCTGTTCATCAGCTGATGGCGGGGCGCCTGTCGCTGCAACTCCTTCTCACCAATCCGCGTTCCTCCACCAGAGCTCCTCTACACGTTCGTCTTTTCTCCCAGCTCAAATATCAGAAAAAGACATTCTGCTTACGAGAACACTTACGAAACTGATACATTTTTATACCAATAAACGAAAGGACCCCAGTGATAGTCATAATGATTGGGGCGACTCCCTAACAGAACAGATTGAGTGTAAAGTACAGCAGTGGGTGTCATGAGCTTCTTTTTGCTCTCTTCAAACTCCATTGTTGTTCCCCTTTGTTCTCTTTTAGAGGAGGCAAAAAGAAGCTAATCTTAAACGTACAATGTCTTCAATGCAGGGTTGATGTTCATAACTATTCAACTAATAGGTATACTTCGTGGGGTTAAGGGAAATTCAGGTTCTAGCGAGTGCTAACCGAAGATATTTATACAGAGGGAATCGCACCACAATGGGCGCTGTGTGAATCCACCTGCTCTACAGGGACTCAACAAAATTTTCTACAAGGAAAAAAATCATCTCAAAAACTCACCAGTGAGGCGATTTCATTCGAATGGGGCTGTGACATAAAGAAATGAGATAGATTCTTGACAGCTAAGTTACTTTGTGTTAAACCTGCGAGGGGAATGCGACGACTAAAGCATGTTGGCAGCAGTGGTAGTTTGCAATCTTTGTGATACTCACTGTTCGAGAGATGGCCTCGGGATTTGGTAGTAGGTGGAGATGGTTTGAGTCCCTCGAACGACTACTTGGCGGGATTGAGGGCCTCCCATGAGATGCACCTGGACGGGGCCCGCGGGATATGGCACGCGCACGCTTTGTCCCTGCTGGACATGGATAACGTTCTGCGAATAGTGCGGGTCTTCCACGTACCTCCGGTATCTGGAAACAAAAGTGGGAAAATCACGCTTGGGTTCTTGCTAGAGCTAACAGAAATCACAGTGACGTACCCATTTCGGTCGTCCGGCGGGTAATAAGGCCAGGAGACGTGGCTTCCTGAGGGTAGCGGCGGAGTGATTTGGCTCTGCATCTGCTGTAGGATTTCCGTCGTAGATCCAAATCTCGGCTTGATGCCTCGAACCGACGGCCGCCTGTTGAACCCGTAGTCGTCTTGCTCGTCGTCGGAGCCACCAGCTACAAAATCCTACATCAGTCTACATGCCTCAGTGATGTCAGTTAAGTTTGTTCTCTATCATACCTGAACTGTATCTCTTTCTCAGCCTTTCAATCCGGGAAGCGTCTTGCTGAACGAACAAAGCCAGCTCGTCGCTTTCATTTCCCGGAGTGCCGACGACGATGTCAGGCTGAGGTTTTTGGTCCTGAAAATTTACAGCAATACTGTAAGTTATGGCAGTGACATCAGGAGTGTTCAACAGTATGCACACTTGAAATCAGCGTTGATTTTTACGCCATGCAGTTCAGTCACGATGGTGTCGCAAGTCAAAGTGACGGGTACTTTTTGTTTTCTAAGCAATTTGTGACTTTGATCCACCTGGTTGGGCTGCATGAGCGCGACGCTCGTGGATCTTGTCGTCATCGGCCTGGCTGCCGTCAGGACGTTAGGGACATAGATGTCCTTGGCGCGTACCTTGAGGACGTCGTCGATATCACCCAGGCTATAGTCGGTGTCGACGGTGCTCGTGCTCTCTCGAGACCCCGGGGTGTCGTCCATGCCGCTGACGCAGGCTGTCAAGGGAGCTAGAGACGACAGGAATTGTTTCCTCGCCTCGTTCGTCCCTCGGGTTTTGGGCATGCCGTTACCAAGATCAGGTGGGTTGTAAGGCTGGTAGTAGGGGTACTGGTGCTCCACGGAAGTTGGCGCTTGGAGAACAACCGGGTGGGGCTCCTTGTTTCTGATGAAGATATCAGTAATTTTCCTTGAAACCCATAAACAATTTGATTAACCTTTCTGATCAGGCAAACTACACATAGTGGTTCACGTTGTTCACCTGTAAGCTGGCACTTTGCTCGTCTCGACGACTGTCGTCGTTGAAGTTGTCGTCGACTCGTGAACTGCCGTTGGTTCGAGCGGCTCTTGCGACTCTTCTCCCGTTGGGGAACTCCTGGTCGGCGGCGTCTCGTCATCGTCAATGTCGCACGTCAACTTCTTGATCCTCTCGACGAGACTGTTCTCGTTCTTCTTGGCCTGCGCCCTCTTTCGGATGTCCGGGTACCTCACCAAGCTCCGCCTCAACGTGTTCCGCTCGATCGTCCTTTTGATGAGGTTGCTCTGAAGCGAGTCGTCGTCTGAAACAATCAACCAAAGATCACTGTGTACCGTCGAACATCTCCCAGGCTTTCCCACCTTCGTATATTGGAACAGACGTCCATATTGATTCCCCCATTCCCCCATATTGGAAAGGGGAAAAGACTTTTCACGGAAAGGGTATAACGGGCTAGAGGGGGTATATAAAAAATACACCCTCTTATCCGGGATTTTATACCTCCCCGCTAGATATTTCGGGGGCTCTACGACCTCAAAGGGGCTCCCTCTACCAGAATCAGATATCTTCTTTTTCTCTCTCCCCATCGACATTTCTTTCGGAGGAGATCAACTTTTCATATAAACGCTCATTTTTTATTTGAGCTCTGTCGCCCTACCCTCGACATACAAATCCGATATCCCTGTGAAAAACTGCACGTGCCTTCCCCAAGTATAGTGCCAACTCTGAACTACCAACATTTGCCAACAAAGCGAAAATAGACTGGAGAATAAAAATCGCCCGAAAATAGTTTTCGAAAGGTTTTATAAAACATTCGCCGTACGTAGCGTGTTTTGTTGTTATGGTACTTGAATTCGAGAGAGTAAAGTTGAAAGCTATACACAGTTGAAGGTAAAAATTATTACTGTTATGATAAAGGATCAAACCAATGGGACACAGTTTGTGTTTTTCGGTGATTCCACAGAGGGCTGGTGGAATAGGTCATGCAGCCACATTTACATTGACACACACACAACTAAGGCTTTTGGTTTTTCTAGGATTTGCTTGTGGCTATGGAAGAGTTTTAGCGATGGAGTCGAGTTAAAGTGCAGTACCTGGGTCAGCAGATCCAGAAACGCCTATTTTGAAAAGGCGATACAGGGTCAGCGGACCTTCGAACGCAACTAGATGGAGAACCAAATATTTTGTGTTTGTAGGGTGGGGTTAGGAGGAGTTGCGATTCTCGGCACAGGGGGGGGGGGGGGGGGGGGGGGGGGTCAGGTCAGTGTCGGGTGGGCGGGATATTTCTGACTGACATTAAGCCCAACTTCAAACCAAATAACCTCAGTAAAAACACATTCTGCGTTAAAAGTGTTCGGGGTATTAATGATCCGCTGTCTCTTGTGATTCTTCAAAAATCGATAGAGTTCGATGAAGCCAGCGTTTACCATCAGACAGTGCACGTAGTGCTCCTCGTGGCATCCAGTGAGACTAATGCAGACTGGGAAAAGGGCCCACGTGCAAGATTTGTGGTTTGAGATATCGCCCTTCAAAGTTTTCATTTGATTTCCCTTTTAATTTGTTTTATGCCTCCACCTTGGCCGAGGAGCCTCCAAAACTTTGGTAAACTCGCCAGGGGTTCGCGTCCCAGCCTTGTCAATTAAAATTTTTAAGGAGTTAGTGGTTCTTTGGAGCAAGGCATTTCGGAATCATTTCAAAGTAAAGTGCGGGGTCGGCTACTGCTCCATTGTGAGAACATAATCGGTTAAAACAATGAAATCCACTTTTCTTTTCTTAAAAAAAAAGAATATCGCCCTTCAAAGATTTAATTTGATTTCCCTTTTAATTTGTTTTATGTACCTACTTTCTGATGGAATGAGTGCACTCTTTCAGATTTTTTTTTTTTTTTTTTTTAACGAAATGATACCAAATGATAACATTTTCAGGTCAATATGAACTCGAAAATCGAGTTTGCTAAAAAAACAAAATTCAGGCCTTTTCCCACTTGATGACTTTTCACTGCTGATATTGTATGATTTGACATACTTTCAATGTATGAAAAGCCACGAAATAAAATAAACCTGTATTCAATTGTGAGAATACCTACTTTCGAAGGATAGAGGAGTTCAAAACAGCAAAAACATTAACAAGGGCCTTCGAGCTTTTACTTTTCGATGATTTGACATGGTTTACACAAGTAGGCTAATTTTGCAAAAATGAATTCTGTGCCTTGAAAAAAATCCCATTTGTAGCCCCATGAAAGCCCCATTGATCCTAACGGTGAAATCGTATCTTTCTGGGACCCCCAAAAATGGATGCTACTTGGATAGCGACACCTAACTCGACCCCATAGCCGAAACCCTTCATGTAAGCCCTCCTGTAGCCCATTTTTAGCCCCACAGAGCTCCAAGGGTTTGGGCGATCGGGCACAACTAAATGGTAAACCGATTATTAGGTCAGAATTTTAGATTTTAAAAACATCCTATTGCCCAAAACGGCTCGGACGGCGGACGGATATTTTCTTTTTGAAATCTACATGTCATGAAACGGATAACGTCAAATTTGGGGCCGATAAAAATTTTCTACCTCCGTCGCGATTTCATAGATGTATTATTGCACGAGTAATAAACCAAAACTTGACGATTCATCATCAAAAACTCACTTTTGACGATTTTACATAGAAACTTCATTCTCATAGATTCGACGTCAAAAATTCCGTTTTGACGTAGAAAATTCATTTCCATTGATTCGCTGTCAAAAATTTTCTTTTGACAATTCGACGGCGAAAATACCCAAACATGAAGACCCCTATTGTGCTTCACAAGCTTTAAAAGTTGGCGGCAGAGCTCATGCTCAATTCGGTATGTTTCGTTGGAAACTAGTACCCTTGCAGGCTGCACCGAACAAGATTTCCACAGGGATAACCCCTTAAATTCTAGCGGCTGACATCGAGTTAAGCTTCGGGGGAAGTATCTTTTCCCATTATCTTATCTGGCTTTTCAGAACGGAAGCCAACCTGGAAATCCGACTCCCTCGGCGAGGTTTTTTTTTCTGATTACAACGCCGACGTTCCTATAATTCGCTCTGACTTTTGGCCTGCCGCGAAGGAAACCAGAAAAGCACTTTCCTCGATTCCTTCCATATACAGTTCATTTCTCTCTTCCCTTCTGACCCTTCAACTCCATTTCTCCGATGGCGGTATGAAGCGGCGAAAGTACCAGAAATAGAATTACATTTTTTTCCCCACCATTTTCCCTCTCGTCCCCCCCCCCCCCCCCCCCGCGATTTCAGCATTTTCGACGTCTCCTCGAATTCCCCGTTTCGACCCTCGACATTTCATCTTCGACGTCGAGAGATTTGAGAGATTAGGAGGGAGTCTTACTAGCCTTAGAGAGGCTCTTCTTACTAGCCTCTCAGGGCGCTCACCTTCCAACATTGGTCCAAGAAATCATCACGAAATAGAGCAACACCCTAAAATGCGACATCAACCTCTCAAAGGAGTTGTTACAATAGCTAGTAGCAAATTATGTGTAGCAGTTATTTGTAAATAACTTGTCATTTGTAGCATCTGTTGGAAAATAACAAACCAAGCTAGCAAAATAATACGGGTATTCATGATCTGCTTCAATTTTCAAATCGAATTTTCAAATGTTCAAAATTTAAGTGCGTGTAGCACTCCGTGAGGCATCTGGGAAGACTAATCAATGTTGATAAGTTCGATTCAGTTGAAATGGTTATCACCATTGCTGGTTGCTGCTTAGAAAAACTGCTACTTTGGATGCAGCGCTACCTACTTTTAACGTCCTTTTCAAAGATGCCCTCAGCTCGTGGTAAGTGGCAGAGCGTTTGCAGCCTGCACTGCCAAACCATGAACACACCTAATGGTAAATTTGTACGAGTTACTGAATACTGGACCTGTTTTAAGCGGGAATCTTCAAAACTGCTTATCCAGCTTACCCGAGTCGGGCGACTTGTCTGGAGGCGGCGATGCTATTCTCGGGAAGAGCTGCCTCAGGGCCGAATTGGGTTTGAGGCTGTTGGAATTGAGTTTGAACGTGAGGGTCATCTCTTTGTCCTGTTTGTGGAGATGGCCGTCCCGGGGGTCCTTGAGGGGGACGCCAGCGCCCTCTGCCTCTTCGGCCTCCCGAATGATCCGCCTTTCGGTCACCGTCGTCATCGTGATGGTCTCCACTATGTACCGCTCTTTTTTGTCCGCGACATCTGTTGTAAAAGGCGAGCATGAGTGGGCCGTCATCAATAATGAAGTCAACTTGTGGAATTGAACTCATTCATACCGGAAATCGAAAGAGGTCCGTCGTTATCTTCGGTTTCGGAGGTGGGTGTCGTCTGAGTCTGGCCGTCCTCGCACTTGGGCTCTTCGGGCGGCCACCGCTCGACTCCTTTTTCATCGTCTGCAACAAAATAGAAAAAGAAGACGTCAGAAATTGGCGATTTCGGTCAAGTTTGAGTTTTTATTTTATAAATTTAATTATCACGATAAGGGGGCTCGCTTCGCTCGTCCATTCAACACCGCACAGGAGATTCCACTCGTTCCTGACGTAGGGATGGGTGTTGTTAGAGATGGCAACGATACATCATTTTCAAAACATCGATGGCTGGGTGCCAATGTTTGGCTACGGATGTTTCCATTTCCCCGTAGCCATAGGTATTTTCCAACCTCCCTGTCCAGAACATGTTACCGACAACTGTGTACCGCGCATGCGCTGACAGGACTTGTGTCATACCAGTTCTGAACACAGCGTGGTTGGAGTAGATGTGGAACTGTCCCCTTACCTACACGAGATTACAGGTGCAATCAGATTGGCTGAGAGGCGCGTCCTCCCCCTCCCCCCTAAACTACTATACCTACTAATCATCCTATTCCTCCATGCCTACTAATATTATTGGGCTTGAGGTTTGGGCAACTATTTTTCATTATGAAGAACGTCTATTTTACATTATGACTCCTTTTGTGATGGTGACCATTTTTGTTGGTAATTATTTTTGTATAATTGTGAATATTATTGACTATTATTCCATTCGTAACTTCTTTGCATTGGGGTTGATTTTTTCAAAGTGTAATTTCTTACCGTATCGTATAGCCTATAACCTACCATCTTTCTTTTTTACCCCAAACGAATAAGAACACGAATGTGTTGTAGTAAAATTTTTACTACAAAACTTCATTATTTAATAATGAAAACATAGATACATCGATGTTTTTGAGACAATAATACATCGATAGAAAAAAAAATCCATGGTTCTGAGACGATGTTTTTGGGACATTGATGTTTGGTTGTCGATGTTTAAAATTTTTTTGCCATCCCTCGGTATTCTACGGCACTTTATCAATATTCGATAATATCTCTTCATCGATTTATCTCTCCTTTAATGTGTTACCTATATTATATCACATTGAAGGAGAGATAAATCGATGAATATCAATATTGAATTTTAGACAAATAGATGAACATTTAAGAAATTATTTATTTAGTTATCATTTAATGATAACTAAAAATTATTTAATTATATTTTTTAATTTTAAAAACATTTGATTAAAAAATAAAATGTAATACTTATTATTACTAATTATCAAATTATTATTATTTACCCATTTCGGACCAACCATCTAATTTTTGAGAAAATTATAAACCTTTTTATTGATTTTCATTGTTTAAGCTTACGATATGACGGATTCGGTGTCAGGAGTGACATAATATTATTTGTCCGAAAAGGGAAAATTATTTTTAATTGTATAAAATTTAAATAAGAATTTGTATTATAATAACAAATATGATCGAATAATTTTTAATTAATACTTATTGATGGGTAAGTAATTGAAAGTTATTTGATTATATTTTACATTATTTATTTTTCCAGTATTTAATATTGATATTCATCAATTTATCTCGCCTCGATGTGTCATACCAAATACCGATAGAGTGCTGTTCAATACCGGGAGATGCTTATTATCATTTATTAATAAAATTTTATAATAAAATAGATATTTAAAAAGTGGTTGTTTGCCGATGGTGCAGAGGTCTAATCCAATGAGTTTGGTTAGGGAGAGAGAACGACTCCTCTGCTGAATACTAAATTGTTCATTCAGGATATTTAAAAAAAATCTCTTCTTTTCAACTCCTGAAAAAATAAATCACTCCTTGAGCGATTTTGGCATGTAATCGTTGGCTCAACTTTTTTCAGAGAAATATTTCCTAACGGCATTTTGAGTGGCATAATAAAACAACACAGAACTGAATTTTACACTTAAATAACAAAAAACTTAGGTATTATCAAAATGGACAAAATATGGATTTTTCGATATAATATATCGAAAAATAATATTTTTATACCTGATATTATCAGGTTATTGACAATGATTCCTATCCTTTAGCCGGCCTATTCCCAAAAGTCGAGATCAAACCAAAACCTTCCCAATCGATGAATTTATCGTTCAAAATTTAGAGATTTTATCCAAGAACGAAGAACGAAGTTAAAACTACTTGCGCACGTATGCGCCCAGTGGCGCAACTGGCGCTCAATGAGCATCGACGCAGAATTAGTTGAATAATCCGAATACGTAAATTCTCTATAGAACCCGGTGTCAAGTTCATGAAGTCCACTTTAGGGGCTGTGGCTCGTCGCCGGCGCGAAGGTACTTGTCATTCACGGGTGGTCCGCCGCCTGCAGACATGACTTGGGTTTCGGTCGAGCGGATGTTCAATCCTGTTGATAGCTTGAATATTGGAAAACTATGGGAGATGTCAATCCCGCCAAACAGTGGTATGCAAGTTGGACAAGCTCAGCATTGTCCGTAGGCTGGCGAGGTTGAGGAGCTCTTAATTCGGACGGATTTGAAGGTCATTGTACAAAACTGGAAAACTTTTATTGGGCTCTCACAACTAGTTGTATTGGAAATTAGAACATCTAGGGGGGGGGGGGGGGGGGGTTAGAAGGGGATAGAAGCCAGTTTTTAACGAGAATAAACCGGTTTTTGAGGGTGCCGATGCCAATTTTTGGTGAGAAGAAACAAGTTTTGAAGAAGCAGATGCCAGTTTTAGTGAGGGAAACCTGTTCTGAAACAACAGATGCCACAGCAGGTACCGATTTTGAGGAGCAAACGCAAGATTTTAGTCAGCAACTGGTTTTGAAGTTTGCAAGTTGAGCAAGCTCTCCTTTGAAGGATCAACTCCTTAATCTACAGGGGGAGTAGGTACTGGTGTAAAATGTTTTGGAAGGGAAATTTATTTGTGAGAAGTCTATTCATTTTGCAATTGATTTTTTTTTGTGATTATTAATTACTTAAATTAAATATTAGACCACCAAATACCTTTTCTTTTTTTTTTTTTTTTTTTTTTTTGGCGGCCTTACACATAGCACCAAGTGCAAGTCTAAGTGCAAGTCTTGCAGCACCGGTTGAACGTACCTGCTCGCCGGCATACCCCCAACAGTTCGAACGATTTTGTCACAATTTCCCAACTTTCACACTTCTTCGAAATTGACTCGGATCAAAACCCTTTCGAATACCAGCCCTGACTAGTGACCTCACATATCCCGACAAACGCTTCCCGAACCGAGTCCCGTACAGACTGAAGGCCGATCGAGCCTTTGCCACTTCCCACGAAGAGGTTCCCGGACGGTCACCGGAGGCGGCAGGGGAGGGATACCTGGTAGGTAGCGGTAGGTAGGAAGCCTGTGATCCAATAAGGATGCCTATGAGCATTGCAACGGATCACGTGTCCCCCCCCCCCTTCACACACACAAGGGATTGTCAACTGTCACGAGGTATCATTTTCAACTTGACCTAATACGAAAAAAAGTATCCCGCTTGGAGGGGAAATCTGAAAAATGAGCTGTACGTGGCGATTCCGAGCACTAAATCCAGAAAAATTTGTTACACCAGTTTTTTTTTTTTAACAACAATTATGTAACTAATTTAACTTTAATTATGTATTTATTTAACTTTAAATTAAAATTATTACATTATTAAACAATACGCTGACGTTAGTGATCTGGGGATTTTTCGGGAAAACTCACTCCACGCCTGTATCCGTTGTCTTACTGCCCCCTTGACCCGACTTTTCCAGATCATCTCCCGTGTCGGAAACCCCTGAAAACGTGTGTAATTGGGAAACCGTGAGAAATGTGTGTAATCAGATGGATCTCGTCTTCCCCTTTTGCCGAAGGAAAATTTTCCCCCGGGAGAGAAATCGGGCACGTGTGAAACTTTTGACCGCGAAAAAAAAAAAACTTGCGTCGACACGCATAACATTATCGAGCGACCTCAGCTGGCCAGGATTCTACGACGCCAACGGAAGCCACTCCGATAAGAAGGGTATCTAATATTTACTCAAACAATGGTTATTGGGTTTGGGAGGGTTTGATCGTCGTTGGTCCGATACGGATCCGAAAAAGGCCTGTGAAAGGAGGAGTGAAGACAATGACGCTCCACCTACACAACTTCCAAAAGCTCTGCATAGATGCAGTCACGGCGTATTGACCTCGAAGGTTTCTCAGATCTGAGAAACCTTCGAGGTCAATACGCCGTGACTCATATTTTTACACTTCTTCGACACCTCAGTCGATTATTGAAGTTTCAAACATGTTGAGTGCACTCAATTTAGTTGTATTAGGTTTAGTTTAAATATAGTAGGCTACCGATTAAATTGTCGATTTTCGGTATAGAAGAATTATACGTGATCTTTTCAACATTTTATACAAATTAGGGATTTAACGAACAAAATTGTGATGAACTATAAAAACGTTATTAACGAACTTTTGTCAAGAACTATAAAAACGTTACAGTGGATCGGTTTAAACCCGGTGGATTGAGGAAGCAGATACCAGCGAGAAGAAACCAGTTTTGAGGGAGCAGATGACAGTTTTTAATAAGAAGAAACAAGTTTTAACTGATCAGACGCCAATTTTTAGTAAGATGAAACCAGTTTTAAGAGAGGAAATGCCTGTTTTCTGTGAGCAGAAACCGGTTTTAAGGGTGCGGGCGGCAATTTTCAGAAACCGGTTTTGAGGGGGTGGGCGCCAATTTTCAGAAATCTGTTTTGAGGGAGGAAATGCCAGTTTTCAGTGAGCAGAAATCGGTTTGGAGGGAGTGGACGCAAATTTTTTTAGTAAGAAGAACCCGGTTTTGAGAGAGAAATATGACAGTTTTTAGTGAGAACAAACCGGTTTCAAGGTCGCACATTTTTAGAAACTGGTTTTAAGGTATCAAATTTTTAGAAACCGGTTTTGAGGGAGCTGACACCATTTTAAAGTGTGCGGAAACCCACTATTATCAGTTTGAAGCAGAATCATCAGATCTGCTGATTCTAATTAGTCCAAACAAATCAATTGGGAAATTCAACGTTTCTTGGCGGTCTAACAGTGGGAATAGTATCATTGCATGAATGGTGGTTCTCAACCTTTTGGGATAGTCGTAGAAACCCAGCGTGTCCTACCTCCGAGGCTATTTTCTTTTCCTTCTACTTCTCGCTGAAAAGCTCTCTTTCGCCGGCAACTTGCCGGATCCGTCGTTCGGCCCACTTCCCACGTACGGGCTTCTTTCCTTTACCCACGTTCAGCCCATTCAATTCGTCTTTCCGTTTTAATCTGTTTTTCCTCTTCTCGTTATATTATTCGAGGTTATCGAGCTCGAATTTCCTGCGTTTTTCTCCTTCATGCCTAAGTTAGGCAGCCTAACAGTTGATATTACAAGGCGGGGTGTGCGGAAAACGGCGATTTATTCGGGGGTTGTTTTGGTTTTTGGAGTTTAACTCGAAAACGGCGTTCTACTGAAATTTGTATTGACATCTTTTTGAAAGAAGACTAAATTGTCTACAAAATTTACTTCATCCATAATTTTGTAGTGCCAATAGGTAAAGAGGTAGAGCCGTTCAAAGTTGGGGAACATTTCTCGGAAGGCTCTCACGCTGATACTAAGAACTCACGACCGCTAAGGCTTGCAGGCTTTGCCTAACCTAACCCATAAAAGTGAAACGTCTTCAACCTGAACAGGTGCATTTTTGTGCAGGTCGACGATTTTGATTCAAAATGCACACCGTGGGGATTTTAGGAGCTATTCGTGGGATTGTCGACCAGGGAGTCGAGTACAGTGTCATTCTTCGGGTAATTGCGGACGTAGAGTCGATTCAATGACTTCGCGTAACGTAGCTGCAGCTCATGAGATTTTTTAAATTTTTTATCAAGCCCAAATAGACTAACTACCGATTCCCGCTTTAAGAGTCGAACATTCATGTTTAAATGAAAGTCCTCCCTCTTGAAATATTCCACGGGGCTCCGCGTTCGGAAAAGCCCTAAAAACAAGGTGAGGGTTTTTCCTCGGACTGTTTACCCCCAGGACTCTTCGCCAAAGGCAGGTTTCATCAATCTTTAAACAGGCCGCCCCAAGTGTCTTCTTTACCTCCCAACCTACCTCGTCGTTTGACGAGATAATCTGATTTTTATCCCGTCTAACGTCTTTCCCAGGATAAAATTTCCATTCGGGTCCCATCAATTTCTCCGTAAGGGGATTTTCTTTGTTGGGGAGGTTTAGAGGGAAAATGGAGCTGGTTTTGTGTATGAAATTTACTCGATATAACGTCCCAAACGTAGTTCTATAAAGTTTATCAACTGCGCCTTCTATTAACTATATACTCAAACCGGCAAGTCATTTGTGCAATGCGGGCTCAACCTATACTATGTTCCCAAAGGAATACGTTGAAATGGAAAAGGGCATTTCATACTCCCTTTAAAAAAATTATAATAGCGCATAATGCAGTCAGAATCATAGTTCAATTTATCCAACATTGTACCAATTGAGAAGTGGAAAGTGGAGCTCAAAGTTGCAAATGTCGTTTGAGAAATTCCGTTGAACGACCTAATCTCATGGGGGTCTTGAAGGTTAAAGAGACGCCCCCCTCCAAGTTACAAGGGATGAGGGTTAGGAGAACTGGGTTAAGCCCATCTTGCCTCCTAAGTGGCCCCCATGTAATAGTGATGCGGTAAAGGGTGAGGGGGATGTGTTCATGGGAGTGCGGGAGAGATTCATGGAGGGCAAATATGTGGAGAGGTCAAGCTAAGATAAGAAGTTACAGAAAATTGCTATGTGGCGTGCCTGGTGGAAAACAGAGCACCCGATCGTCCCACAGCATTTAACACGTTCCCATCTTTGGCCTCGTCCATCTTCCCAAAAGCCCTGATAGAAAGGGCTTTTCTACCTAGATACCAAACCCCTTCCCAAGGACGTCCTACCAGCCTTTGGGGAGTTGCCTCTAATAACATTCCGTTCCCTCCTCTGTCTGTCCCAGAAGGATTTCCTTCCCAATAATGGTCCAGGAGATTCCCAATCCAAAGCCTCCCTCGTCCCGCCGTCACCCGTCAAGGATTCTCATTACCGCCCCAATATTGCCATTTCGTCTTCAATAACCCCCCCATCAGGACACTAGCGTCAATTTTCCGACGGCCGCCTTCTAAACTGATCGTAACGTACACCCCGACACCGAAAAAACACCCCTTGTCGATTCTTTTCAAAACATCTTTCGCCCTTCGCTATAGCATTTATAAACAATCCGGTATAATAAAAATCTTGAAACAAATATCAACATTTGGTCTGATTACCATCAATAACTGATCCGCAACCTAATTTTAGATTATGTAAAATAGAGCTGCGAGTCGCAGCCTGCGACATCGACCAAAAATATCGATGTTTTAAAAACCCACCATCGATGGCAACAAAAACATCGATGTCTCGCAACCACGATTTTTTTTTTCTTCAAAAAACCAATAAAACTTGAGTTTTTAGCTGAAAATTGGAACAATGAGGGGTTTGCCCAAAGCACCGGACTGAATTTCATGTCAATAAAAACTTCCAGGCAATGAGCAGATGTTATAAGAAAACTTCCACTACCTGATACCTAATAAAGTGTTAATTAAAAGGTATCAAAGTCTTGTTTATTCAAAAAAATGTCGCTAATAAGGTTTATTGGTTTGCAACCCTGGCTGATTGTACAATGGCATGGCTCTTTGGGGCTGGTCTGGTTCTCAGAGACTTCAGGTATCGACACCTCGCCCAGCGGGATCTCCGGCTGATGGAGATTCTGGATAAAAACAAATAGTTGGTCCGGTTGATAGTTGAGTCCGAGTCAGAAAAGCAGTGAGCGAGGGGCCACTGCAGACTCTGTAGAGCAGAGTAGGGAGTTGTGGTGCCACATCAGCTGAGAAATGATACAAGCAGAGAGAAGTGAGCAAGGAGCCAAATCTGCTGATTAGTGAGTGAGCAGCCATTTTGTCAGAGAAGTGAGCAAGGAGCAACATCCGCAGAGAAGTAAGTTGTAACTTCCTCATGAGGTGCCAAATCTGCCGAGATCTGTAAGTTTTTTCTTTCATAAAGGACTTAAACGGGATTTGGTTGACACACCTCCCATAACTTTTTACGCTCGACCATAAGAGACACCTCTGGGTTGACTCTTAACCCCATTATTGTTACTTGGCTCTAAAAGGAGGGAAACAAGTCAAGAACCGCTAAAATTAATTTACCTGGCCTCAAACAGACCCTGAAGGCCATCCACGTAATTTCTGAATCTGGTGCGTTGTTGGTAAAGGGTTTGAAACCATCACAATACCTCCTATGAGCTTTATTCCATTATACCGGATCCGGCAATATGCTCGCAGTTGCCAATCCGATCGTGTGAACCAGAGTAAACAAGTGGCTTATCCCCCTCACCTTTCCCTCACAAAGTTCGTTTTGATTATTCAAACGAGGGCTCGTAAATACGAAACGCAAAAGTGGGATATGGTTGAAACACGCTTCATGGAATTCGGTAGGGAGATTTTTTTTTTTCTGTTTTTGTGGTAATCAAAAGGAAATTCCCCTCATAGCGAAACCCATTCTGGTTCGGACGTGACCCGCCTGAACACGTGTTTTCCCTCTGGCGGTAATCCGCCAATGGCGATCCGACCCGGCAAACATTGCAGAGATTTGGCAAAAGGGGGTTTTCGGGGTGGGGATTTGAGGTTCGGTTTGGATGGAGGAAACATGACGTTAAAGGTTTTCACCCATGATGATGGGCTAATCGAGTCGTATTAATAATTTTTTAACACCCTGTTGACGATGTTGAACAGCAACGTACACCAGGAATGCCCGACTTGACAAAAGAAATTCAGCAGAGGGTGAAGAGGTTTCTGGCCTTTGACGAGTAGCATCTACCCCCTAAAAATCGGTTTCTGCTCACAAAAACTGGCATGTGCTCACATAAACTGGCTCCCTCAATGATGGAAATCATCGACGTAGTTAGTCGCTGCACTTTTCTAGAATGAACCGTGATGGATTTTACCCAGTTCCGAGCAAATGATGGCTTTCCAATTCAATCAATGCAAAAGAAAAAAAAGGCTGAGAGGGTTTTGAAATCAGAGCGAACGGTTCATGAGCATTGAAACAGGGGGGACACAGAGCCTCCTTTGACGTTTGGATTGAGTGGTATGTTGGCAAAGGGTGGACTCTGGACCCTCCCCCACTGTCCTCGTCTATATATAAACCCCTGGCATTGACTAAGCGGCGAATGGAGGCGCAAGCGCTGTCGGGAAGACAGGGTTGTGTCCGCCATTCATCCCTTATCCACCTCACGGGTCTCTGAAAGAAGTAATATGGTCTGGGACGTCCTCCATCCGCCTGGTCGTAACGTGAAGAAAGCTCTTTGATCCGCCAGGACACTGTCTGACTTTGCTTCGTCAAAGCCTCGACTATCAATGAAAGACGTTCTTCAAGTCCACAATGCCGTCCCGGACAAACACATCTGTCCTAGATCCATCGTGTCCTTTGCGGATCTGACCACAGCACAACATTCAGCAGTTTTTCCTCCCTACATCAAAATTTAAAGAAATATTATCACCCAAACTGAAACACGCGAAGGAATTTTTTTCGCGTTACTTCAGGGATTCGTTTCGTATGAAGGGGTGTGTGCGAGAGGGAGTCTACTTACCGGGGCGTCTCTCACGGTCCGTCGCACTCCAACAAACGGCGGAAACAGGAAGTTGTGGACGTCCCTCGCACGATGGCCCTTCACCTATTCTCGTCTTCAAGCCCCATCCAGAACCCCTATGATATTAGGTTTCGGTTGGTTTTTCCCCACCCGTTAAAGAGCAGACGTTAAAGCGCACATGAAAAGCAAAAATCGCAATTAGCGATGTACTCGCGGTGAATTGCTTTAACCACTTTAAACTCGCGATCTAGTTAATTCCGTTGAGGAAACTACTCAGAGTTAAAGCAATTAGGTACAGTTTTAAACTTGAGGGTCGGGTGGGTGAGTTAACTGAAGCCTTGAGAGGTTACCGGCGTTTAGTGAGGTTACCTAAGCAAGTTAAACCCCGCCTTTTGAACACCTTGTAACTCTTCCCAACCCGCACTCGAAGTTTCTCGAGGGTTTGCCCCCCTCGTGTCCTCCTCTTTTGGTCGCAGAGGGGAAAAACCGGAATCTAATTTGTCGAAAATTTCACGGGTCAGGAACTGCCTGGTCCACACGCGAAAAATAATCTGAGAAGAAACCCACTTTTGAAGAGGCAGAGGTCGGTTTTTAGTGCGAAGAAACCAGTTTTGAGGGGTCAGACGTCAAATCTGAGTAAGAAGAAACCTGTTTTAGGGGAGCAGATGCGAGGTTTTACTGAGTAGAAACTGGTTTTGAGGGAGAAAACCACTTTTTTTGGGAGCAGAAACCAGTTTAGAGGGAACAGATGCTAATTTTTAGGGAGCATAAACCAGTTTTTAGTGAGCAGAAACCGGTTTTGAATGAATTGACACTAGCTTGCTTAATGAAAAATTTGAAATTAGCCTTTTTTAAGGCAGAAATCATCAGATCTGCTGACTTCATTAGTTAGATCTGGAGACCTGCTGAATCTCCTTCTGAGCACGATCCTCCCATTCCGTTTGACCCCATTTTCCTACCGACAAATTGTCAAAGCCAACTGTTTGAGTCTTTGCGACCCCAAAGCTGTTTTCTCTCCGATGAATTGGGAAATTCACCGAAATGAACCCCATGGCGGAGGACGAGTTCTTATCAGCGAACAAACACTCCCTCCCCGCCACCACCGAAGAAAAAAAACCTTTTCAGATTCGTCCAATCAATCACTGTAATGCGGGTGGAAGGGTTGATTTACCACAACCCCTTTTGCCTCCCTGGAAACCCGGTTCAGAAGGGAAAATAATCCGTTTTTTTCGACAGACGCGAATTCATCACAACCCCCTTGAAACGGATACTGTTCAATTCGATGGTGTCTCATAATTTTAACCGTAGATTTTCGTTCGTTTTTTCGTTCGTGGCTCAATACCCGTTAAAAATGTTCGCGCAACGGAGATGGAAATCTCGTTTGGAGCAAAACGCTGATTTTTTTTTTCTTCCACGTTTTGCGGTGAACAGGTGCCTCCCGTTGCACCTTAATTGACATTGTTTCTCATCTGACGAAAACATTTTTTTCTCTCGGGATTTGAAACTACCACTCGAAATCCGCTTGAGGTGGGAACTTCGAAAAAAGTAATTTACCTTGAGATTATTAAGGGTTTAGGAAGCTCCTGGCAAAAGCAGGATGAGAGGGGGGTCCATTGACGTGGAAAGTTGGATAAGAACACGTAGGAGATGGATATTTTTTTTCCCCCGATGCATCGGAGAACTGATTCAAAATTTCGAGAATCGGTCCGATTCTTTTTATTTTGAAGGAACATTTTTATTTTGACGCCCAAGACAACCAGTAAGTAGGTAGTTAGAAAGAAATTATAGGGACGATTTAATAGGTATATTTTGTAAATTCAGTAACTAATGACAACTGTTGTCATTAGCATTCTCTGGTAAATGCACTCGATTCGTTTCGAAATTCAAAAAAGTATCATGCATGAAAAAATCGACACGATTTTCTGGAAACATTTGATGTATAAATTCGAATTCTTGAAACAAAAACGACGACTTTTATGAAAAACGATACGATTTTCTCATTCTACGATTTTCTCATCACAAAACTCGACGTACCGATTCGTGAGAAAATCGATACTTTTATAAAAATCGATCCCACTATTCTTTTTGATTCTTTCCAAAAAGATCGATACGATTTAAACCGATTTTTTAAGAATCTCACAAGCCTAGAAAGGAGAAAAATCTGAAATAATCGCCCAACTTCCTAAATTTCTTAGTACTTGGTACTCATGACGTTGAAAAATTGTTCAATTTAGGAAGTTGGGCGATTATTTCAGATTTTTATCTTTCTAGGGTTTTGAGATTCTTGAAAATCAAGTATTGATGAGGAGCCTATACTCCGTCTACGCTTTCTTGGCAGGTTGTCCAGGTCTAAATCCCCCTCGTCCACCGTCATGTATAGGCAAAGCCAGGAGCTCGACCGACCAGCTAAGGGCTTCCAACCCCAAATTATGACCCCCTTCAATAAACCAAATCTCATCAGCTAAGAATGCTACAATGTCTGAATGAGTCTGGAATCTTCATAAAATTTGTGTCAGAATGAGACCCAACAACACAAAATTCGACAGTTTTTGAACGTTTTTATCATGCAGCAGCCCCCCCCCCCGTAATAGGGGTGGGTCTATATATAGACCACGGAATAGAATGACCACCACATTCTAGAAGTACTCGTTTATAAGTAGAGTACATGTTTATAAGTACTTTACTACATACCGGGTGGTCTAAAATCTAATTTGAGTCAGAGTGGTAAAAAAACATAGGTACGTTTACCTCGGAAAATGTAAAGGTGAGGTGAGATAAGCGAAGTTAAAATGTAATGTACTAAAATCTACTAATAAGTAGGGATAAATATAGCCCAAATGGAACTATCCAAGCCCAAGGCTCAATCTTTGAAAATTTTCCCGGGGGGGGGGGGGGGGGGGGGGTCGCCCGGAACAATTTTTTGGTTTGGGGGTATCTATCATTCAATCATTTTCCGCCCCCCGCCCAACCTCAGAAAAATCCTGGATCCGCCCTTGCATAGCGCGCAACAAGCCAACAAACTTGTGAGTCACTTCGACATCCAAAAGCTTGAAAAACGGTACTACTCCCTATCAACAGTGTCAAATGCAGCCCTCAGATCCACAAAAAACGCGTAAGTTTACGCGAAGGTTTACCTTCTGCCGCGGGGTTCCCAGCCTCAGCCTCACCAACGAGGTGAAAATCGAGTCAACTGTCGAGTAGCCCCTACGGAAGCCAGCCTGGAACTCAGACAGTATCCCATGCTCCTCAACGAAAGCTGTGAGGCGATTCGCCAACAAACAAGCCATCAACTTAGCCAGGCAGTTTATAAATGAGAGCCCCCGGTAATTTGCGGGCACATCGACCCCCCTTCTTGTGGAGAGGAAATATCACTGCCTCTCTGAAGGAATCAGGCACACAACCGGCGACCAAATGCTGTTGAAGAGCTGAAGCAACATCCCCCTGAGCTCGGCCCCAGCGTACTAAGTACGTTTTACAAGTCTTGTAAAACTCAAACAGGTGAGATACCAAGTCAGCTGAGTACCTACTTGATGAGGAGCCCAGCTAGCTGAGTTTTTAATGAGGATCCAAATCAACAGAGTACCTAATGAAGAGGAGCCTGTTTTGAATACGTGCCAAATCGGTAGATTAGTGAATGAGGAGCCTTGTCAGCTGAGAATTCAATGATTGGCCAAATCAGCAGAGCAATCTGGGTCCAAAATGAATCACAGTTCTTCGTTAGAAATTCTAAGCGTTGTTAACATACATCCTTAATATTAGTGAATCAGCATGCAGGGGTAGGCAATCCGATTTGTTTAGAATTAAATTTCGTTTTCATTCCATCCTGCGAATCCACACCGAGTTGATTGGCTCCTTTCCAGGCTCGTCAACAACTGTTAAGACGGCCTTGTCGTGAGAAATCCGATTCCCACGAAGCTTCGTCGCGGACCTCAAGACAATTCTGTAAGGTCCGTTCGTCCGTGTTGGTCCTTATTATAATTTCTCTGTCCGGTTGGCCGACGAAGTGGAACCCAACGTCCCGCCAGGTGGCCCGCGAAAGAGCGTTTTCAATTCCACTTGGTTCAAGATTGGTGAACATTTTCCGAGAGAGATGAGATACTTAATGAAAAGGATTTGAAACGAGGTTTCCAACGTGGGTCCAGTTTTATACGTCGATTCCATCCCCTTCGTTTCGAAATTAACGGAGAAAATTCGAAGAGAGTGAAGGGGTGCGATACACCCTCTTTGGCTTTTTACGATTAAACAACCCTTTTGGACACCTGGGGCATCGCACACACTTTCTACCTCACTTTTTCCCGGCTCGCTTTTCCTGGCTCACCTTTTGAATATTGCGGGGAACTTATTGGAGAATTTTTCTCTCCCAAGCACGCAGCAACGAGGAGAATGGGTTTTTGACGTCTGTTCACTGCGGGGATTTCCCTTCGCCCTTCGGTGATATGCGTTTGAAAGGTTTCGCATCGATTTTACCAGTCGGAATCAAATAACGCTGTTCAGCAGTGTTTATAAGCGCCGGGTAAGGCAATGAAAACTGTCTACGTTTTCCACAAGACATAGTTGGGGGGAAAAAAATCCCATCCCAGGCCAAATTTTTTGGATCCACAGCTGTAGCTCCTAACAATGGTTTAATACGGCTTCAGACCAGTTGTATTGTAGCTCAATCATGTCTTGAAACTGGATTTATAGCTTCTTAATTTGTTATAGATAGTTCAGAGGGAACTGAACTAAATGATGTCTTAAATTAAATAGCCGTTCCTCACGCAAACATTCTTCACTCGTTTTTAGCGCAACCTTTTTCCAAAAAACGCTGCAAATTTTACACAAGGGTTTATTATTCTTTGATATACGTTACTTGTGCAGAAATTTAATTCTGTCAATGAAAAAATTTAAAAAAAAAAATTTTTTTTTTTTGGATTTTTATCTCAAAAAAAATTTTTTTTTTGGATTTTTTTGTTCAAAAATGTGTTTTTTTCAAAAACTCGGTATTTTTTACTAGAAAAATATTTAACATCCTGGGATCCTTCAAAAATCCCATTTTTAGCCCCGCGAATGCCCTAAACATCGCCCCAGTGAAATCGGATCGTTCCGGGACCCCAAAAAATGGATTCTACGTCCAAAAATACTTCGAAAACGACACCTAACTCGATCCCATAGCTAAAAGCCTTCAAAAAACCCCTCCCGTAGCCCCATTATAGCCCCATAGCGCCCCACGGGTTTAGGCGATCGGAATGAAAACCTTGCGGGCACAACTAGATGGTAAACCAAGTATTTTCTCGAAATTTCAGATTTTTTAAAAAATTCCTACTGCCCAAAACGGCCTGGACGGCGTACGGCGTACGGCGGACGGACATTTCGGATTTAGAATGTAGACCACTTGAAACGGATAATGTCAAATTTTGAGCCCGATCGGAGTCGTCGACCCTTGTCGCGAAAACATAGGTGTATTATTCCAAGAATAATAAACCAAAATGGAAAGGTGCGCTCACCTCCTCGACATGTATGTTTTTTTTTTTTTTTGTGTGTACAGAGCATCACGCCCGAGCGGCTCAACAGATTTTCATGAGGGTGGTCTCATTGTGATCAGCGAGTTCGTGGGGTGGTTATAGGCTACCTTGATTTTTCCTCCCTCATCCCTTTCATCGGTTTTCGGGAGGTACTTCACGACGCAAGTTGTTTATCTCTGATGTGTAACTAAGGAGGCCTCAATAGGGGGACGAAAGTTTTTGTCCGATTTCGTTGGTACAAGGGTCTATGGAATGAGCTTTTTAGGCTGATTCCAACGACTCCAAAACGATTTTTGCGGCCTGAGCCGTTCGTTACCTCTGATCGGCATAAGGTTTTCTTAAGCATCGGTCGTTAGGGTGCAGTTGTTTACATAATTATATCTAATTAAGAAAAGCCTCATATCCGTCGTTAGGGTGCAGTTGTTTACATAATGAGCATCACGTGGATATTTTTGATGTGTTGTGTGGCATAGTTTGGTCGCTAGATACCTACTGTTTCTTAGTTAAATATATCGTAATAACAAAAGGTTGCGCTCATCTATTCAATTCAATTGATGGCTTTTGGTTTATTATTCTTGGAATAATACACCTATGTTTTCGCGACACGGGTCGACGACTCCGATCGGCCTCAAAATTTGACATTATCCGTTTCAAGAGGTCTACATTCAAAATCCGAAATGTCCGTCCGCCGTCCGCCGTACGCCGTACGCCGTCCGCCGTCCGGGCCGTTTTGGGCAGTAGGAATTTTTTTAAAAATCTGAAATTTTGGCAAAATACTTGGTTTACCATCTAGTTGTGCCCGCAAGGTTTTCAGTCCGATCGCCCAAACCCGTGGGGCGCTATGGGGCTAAAATGGGGCTACAGGAGGGGTGTTTTGAAGGCTTTTAGCTATGGGATCGAGTTAGGTGTCGTTTTCGAAGTATTTTTGGACGTAGAATCCATTTTCGGGGGTCCCGGAACGATCCGATTTCACTGTGGCGTTCTATAGGGCTTTCATGGGGCTAAAAATGGGATTTTTGAAGGATCCCAAGAAGTTAATTATTTTTCGAGTAAAAATTAATGAATTTTTGAAAGCACACATTTTTGAAAAAAAAATCTCCCCAAAAATTTTTTTTTGAAATATAAAAATCCAAAAAAAAAATTTTTTTTAATTTTTTTTATTAACAGAATTAAATGTCTGTACAAGTAACCTATATCACAGAATAATAAACCCTTGTGTAAAATTTGCAGCGTTTTCAATACATACCTAGACCTAGGCACATTTTTCAATACATACCTTTAATTTTATGGCCCTCCCAAAACTCAAAACCACCGCTGCCGATAACTTTTTCTCATGCCGAGGGATTTTGGAGTTCAACACTCTCCGAACTCCAGAATAGGGCCTCTCATCGAGAATTTACCCAATAATTTAATTTCTAGTCAATTTTTAAGCTTAGGTTAAGGCTCATCAAACCGGTTTTATAGCTCCTCAAACAAGTTTTACACCTCATCATAAAGGCTTTATAGCTTCTAAAAAGGTTGTATAACTCATCGAACTTTTTTTTAATTCCTCCAACCGACCTTAAAGTTCCTCAAACCGATTACATACCTCCTAAAACTGGTTTCAAACTCCTTCAGCTTATATCTTCAATATAAACCGTGCCCACCCCAAAGCGTTCATAAACGTCCTCTAAAAGCCTCTACCCCGTAAAATGATTTTGAGGCGTTAATGTACGGAGGCGGTAAGAGCTGACGTCAGCAGCTATCAGACAAGGGGGAGGGGGGTGACACATGCTTGACTGCGATAAGGACCGACCCTTGAAAACAACCCCATGTGTACCGCCAACCCCTTCTGGGACGTAGAGTGCCACAATAGTCGACCGTTTGAGGTCGATTCGGGGTTCTGAACGAACTTTTCAGGGGACTCCCGAAGGAATTGTGAAAAATTCATCAAAAATCCTTCGCCCTGCAAATCTCTAAAAAAATAAAATAAAAAAATAAAAAAATAATAATAAATAGTCCCCTAAAAAAAATTTATCAGTTTACTTTATTCACCCCCACCCACCATCTCCCTATTTGTCGCATTTCCGTCCCCAATGGAAGGTCGAACCGGACCGTTTTCACGCTTCCTAAAACCCGCCCTTCTCTCATCCCGAATTTCCCGGTTGACGTCGCCCGAACCCACCGGACTGGAAACTCTCCAGTGAATTGTGTTAATTTCCCATCTTTCTGGGATTCGATTGCGGCGAAAGAGGAGAAAAGCGATTACACTTGGTAAATTTATTTTCTTCCCCCCAAATGTTTCGTTTCGGCTCGGTTTGAGCTTTAATTCGAACAAAAGCAACAGTTTATTGTGTAGGGATGACAACATCAAGATGATGTACGTTTAATGCCAAAACATTGTATACGCGATTAAATGATGAATTGATACATTAAAAAAAGATTAAATTATGAATTGATACATTTTTTTTAAAATGACGCATATGGTTTATTATTATTTGCTAAAACATTATAAAACTTAATTCTGCGTCAATAAAAAGTTGTATATAAAATAAAAACTGTATTTCCGTACAGTGTTTGGACAGATGAGGGACCCCGAAAAATGTCCAAAATTACTCGGGAAACGAAACCTTATTCGGCCCACTGGTATCACAACAAAGTCCCATTTCATGTCTCACGAAAGCCCCATAGCTTCACACCGTGCATGTGCATGGTTCTGAGATCCCCAAAAATGAATTTTGCGTTCAAAAATACTTCGAAATCGACACCCCAGCCGTCCCCCATAGCCAAAAACCACTAAAAAAAACCCCCACCCGGGTGGCCGTCACCCGTTTTTTGCCCCACATAGCCCCAAGGGTTGAGCAATCGTGCTGAAAAGTTAGTGAGACAACTAGACGGAGAACTGAGTATTTTGTCGACATTTCAGATTTTTGAAAGAACTCCTTCTGTCCAAAACGTCCTGGACGGCCGATGGACAATTCATTTTTGGAATCGTTTGGAAGGAATGAGGACAAATTTTAAGGCCGATCAACGTTTTTATTCGAAGAAAAATAAACCAGAAGCCAAGAAAAACTACAGTCAAAACGTTTACAATAAGAAGTGGCCAGAAAACTCTTTGCTAACCAGTCAAACCACTTCCAGCCACCAGAAGACTCTCTCTCAACAAGCCTACAAACCCAGTTATAGTTTCCAGAAGGACCTCAACTAATTAGTAAAGCCAGTGCTCTCTGCTTACCTTTCAAAACCGTTCTGGCAGCTGGAGGACTCTTTTCACCAATCGAACTAGTTGTTGCTGCCAGAGGACTCTTAACAAACCGGTCAATCCGAATTCTGCCGCTTGACGAATGCCTTCTTACTAGTCATACCTATCCTGGCCGCGAAAAAACTCACTGCTAATCAGTTCCAGCCACCACTGGACTCTCTACCAACCAGTAAAACTAGTTCTAGCAGGCACAGGACGCTCTACTAACCTGTCCAACTAGTTTTAGCCGTCACAGGACTCTCCACTAACCTGTCAAACTAATTCTAGCTGTCACGGGACTCTCAACTAACCTCCACTAAACTAGATCTATCCGTCACAGGGCTCTCTGCTAATCTGCCAAACTAGTTCTAGCCATCACAGGGCTCTCCAATATCCCGTCTAACTAGATGAACCTGTCAGAGCTTTTAACGCTCCAACTAAAATTCGCGACAGCCTGCAGACGATCGCACTTAATTCTGACCTCTGAAAACCGGGCAAAAACTCAATTCAGGTCGTCCCTTTCAATGTATTTATAGTGAGAGTGGTTATTAAAATTTAATAACCAACACTGTTATTTAATAACAAACACCCTGACGCCGTTAATGATCACCTCATCGCAGCGAGTGATTCATAACGGTTATTATCGGCCATCACAACACGGCGATAACGATGCAATTAAAGTGTCGTAGAATCTCACCAGGAAATGGAAAGTATTTACAGTTTGTCAATCCGTTAAAGAATCGTTTCTCAAAACCCTCGTAATATGACAATTGAGTAATAATGGGAGTTAATACAGAGAAAGTTATGTGGCATACGTAGAAGGAAAGTCAGAGAATTCAGTTTGGCGAAGAAAGGTCGTACTAATTCTAATGCAGTCTCAGGAAAAAAAAATCACGTTGCCTTTTCTATCCCGAAAAAGAAATCCTTTCCACGCCCGTTCGAGTTCCTCTTTCCTCGTTTTAATTCTCCTCCCCAAAGAAAGCGATACCCAACTCGACCCTCTTTAACTCTGTCACCCTTTAAAAGACCTCTCTTGGCAAACGAACGCTTTGGCAACACGAACGCACAATACCGACGTTCACATTTCGCGGAGGATCCCACAACACAATATTATTCCCCCTTTAATTTTTCTTTCTTTTTTTTCCGTCTCTCTTCTCCCTTTTTCACGATGGAGGCCCTTCAAAAGGGGGATAAACTGGGACGGATTTTATTACTGAAATGAGGGCATCTCACTGACATACCTACTGTCAGCATTTTTGCAAAGTTTATGAAGGGCTGTCACTTACTGAGCGCCTTGAAAATTTTGGGCGATTTTATGGAACGTTTTCGCGTCGAATGATACGTACACGCAACGGCGGATTTTTGGTCTTTTTTCGACGTTGAAAAAGGGAAAATTAGTGGCAGAAAATTAAACAAATCGTCTAAAATCGGTTGTTGCTCTCACAGAGCTAGTTTTAGCATTTGAAACAGAAATGTTTCGAAATTTCACCAAATTTTTGCGAATTGCGAAGTGGTGTTGTTTGTACAAAGTTGTCAAACAAAAATTGGAAACGAAAAATTTAGAAAAATGTATTTAGGTAATTTAAAGGGTGGTTTGAAGATATAACGAGAATTTAATTTAGAAAAGGATTGAGACATTTACGGGTGAGAGTGCATTGACGACGTACCTGAGCAGTGATGTAAACAGTGGTCTTTGTATCCATCAGGTGGGCTGAGAGTGAGCTGGTCGACAAATTCGACTGGAGGGTCGAAAGGAGTCAAATCCAAGGCCTGGACCTGAGACAAGGACGCCCTGGGGTCCAGAGGGGGCCCAAGATCGTCTTCATCTTCGTCTTCGGCGTAGCAGTAGTCGCCGCCACCGCAGTCGCATCCGCCGCCCCCGCACTCTTCGCGAATGAGTATGACGTAGTCGGCTTCGAAAAATTTGTTGAGGGACTCGTCGAATTGGACTTTGTGTTTTTTCCGTTTTTTCGACGAGGCCCTCTTGAGGGCGGATTTGATTTTGTCCGGGTCGTGCTTCATGGGTGGCCTCAGGGTGACTGGGGTGTCTTCGCTATTGATCAATGGGGCGGGAGGAGTGCGCAAGCCTTGGCGGATCGATCCCCCCGGGGACGTTCCGCCTTTATTCGAATCCACAGGTTCTCCAGGAGTCAAAGAGGCGGCCTTTGACTGCTCGCGGGATGATTGTCCACCCTTTGATGGTTCAAGTCTTTCGCATCCTGCCGTTTCAACATCTTTCTCCTTGCTGACATTTGACAACACTTCAAAGAGCCTCCTACACGCTGCGGATGCAGCATCTTCAGGCTCTCCACCTTGACACACATCACTCTTCACCCCTTCTGAGCCTTCACAATACCAGGAACTAACCTGCTCTGAACTCGCTTCGTCGAAAGAATACCGTGATTGCTTCGTCTTAGACTCTCCTGAATCCTCCCTCTCCATGCAACAATCTTCATTAGGCCGTCCATCAAAGAACGACTTGGGAGCCTTGAAATACGCCCTCAAGTCAGATTTTCGGACCCACCAAGGCGACGGGATATCGTCGGAATCAAAATCCGCCGGAACTTGAATCTCCAAGACAGATTCCTGGTCGTCGTCGTCGTATCCGGTGTGTTCCTGGGTTGATTCTTCACAATCAGTAATGGTTTTTGATTCTTCCAAGTCTTTTTGTGGTATTTCTGGCACATCCTGACTTTCAACGTCACGTTTATTCTGGCTCTCACTGTTGCCTTTGCTCAAATTTGAGCTTGGGCCTTCTGCCTCGGCCGGTTTGATTTTGACTCCTTTCACGTCCTTTTCGACGATAATTTGATTCTTGTACTCTACCTTGATGGGCACAGTCTCTTTTAGCTTTCTATATTCGTGATAGCTTTGTATCCGCCCTCTTTCAGTCTTTTCGCCTCTTTCTTTTGACTCAATCTCGCACAGTTTTTCCAGCATCTCAAACGTTTCCAGTTCGGACTTTTCCAGGTCTGAGTCGTTTCCGGAGTCTTCCTCTTCAATGAGCATTTCTTCCGTTTCGGGTTCAGGCTCTTCTTCTTCCTCTTCTTCGATTGTTGTCAAGTAGCAGTTCCAGGAGTAGTTGAGGTCGTCAAATCCTTCGCAGTCTTGGAAGTCGCCGTCGCTTTCCTGTAAAAAAAAAGAAAAAAAGATGAGCGTGTGTTTGTGGGGGAGTGGGGAGTGTTTCTGCCATGCTGAACTCACTTCATACTCCTCGCCTTCATCCCCACCCTCGTAGTCCTCCATCTTGTTATCCTCGTCGCTCTCTTTCCCGCTGTCGCTGCTCTCCCCTCCCTTCTTCCGAGCGTCCTTCCCGTCGACGACCATCTCCGACCCCTTGCGTTTCTCCGGCGAGTCCAGCGGCAAATCTAGGGCGGAGTCTTCCGGCTCAGGGCTCTCCAGGGGCGCCAAAGGGCTGAGCGAGGCGTCAGACGACTCGGACTCGGACACGGGTTCGGGACAGACGTCCGTACTCCCGCCCCACATGGTACGATTCAGGGCCGGTTCCTGGACTTGCTGAGCCTCATCTGTAAAAATTTACAAAATTCCCAAGTTATTCGAGACGCTTAATTGTCAATCAAATTGAGCAATCGGGTAAACGTGATCTCTGCTCAACCCGATGCAAATGAGGTCTCCTGATTTGCATTCACAACGTTTACTGAAGCGAGTCAGAGTGTAAATGATCCCCCTGGCGAACATAAGTTACAGGAATGGGTAGAGCCTGAGCCAAACGATCTCCTAATATATTATCATTGAAAGCGTCCTGATTTATCTATGCATCCGATAACAGTTCCTGGACAGCAGACACTAGCTCGCCTTTTTTGTTCACCTTCTCGTTCATCTACAATATGGCCTAAACCTCCGAAAAGGTTTTCTTCGAGTTCACCATACCGTGTAATGAAGTAGGAGAACCTGCGTGAGTATAATGAAGTATGGGGGCTCGAGCCAAGTTTGTTTTTGGGGAGGTACCCTAATAATACGACCATGATGGGATGGGGGGGGGGGGGGGCTTTATGTTTATAAATCAACGACCTGAAAACAGCCCGAGTGAACTTGGTTTTGGACCTCTCAGGATAATAGCCTATAAATCAGCGGCGGTGATAGGGGTAGGGTCAGCTCCTTCGTAAAGAAGCAAAATTCGCCGAAGGGTAGATAACAGTGTTGCCATCTAATAATAAATTTTCATCAAAAAGTTCTTCTTGAACTCAACATAAATCCCTGCCAGTTTGAATTCCATCAGCTTGGTGGGGCCATTTTGAAGTGGGCGACGACCAGTTTCGCAAGGTTGAACCCCGGTTGAAAAGTTTAAAACGTTGCAAATTTTACAAAAGGGTTTATTATTCATTGATATAGGTTACAAGTCCAAATATTGATTCTGTGTCAACAAAATTTCAAAAATTTTCAAAAAATGTTTTTCAAAACAATTTTTTTTACTCGGAAAATATTCGATCTCCTGGGATTTTTCAAAAATCCCATTTTTAGCCCCATGAAAGCCCTTAGATCCCCACGGTGAAATCGGATCGTTCTGGGACCTCCAAAAATGGGTTCTACGTTCAACAATACTTCGAAAACGACACCTAACTAGACCCCATAGCCGAAAATCCCTCCCGTAGCCCCATAGCGCCCCATTGGTTCGGGCGTTCGGGCTGAAAACCTTGCGGGCACAACTAGATGGTAAATCGAATATTTTGTCGAAATTTCCGATTTTTAAAAAATGCCTACTGCCCAAAACGGCTCGGACGGCGTTTCGGACTTCGTTTTTGGAATCTAGACCTCTTGAAACGGATAATGTCAAATTTTGAGGCCGATCAGAATTTTCGACCTCCGTCGCTATTACATAGGTGTATTATTCCAAGAATGATAAACCAAAATGAGCTAAAATGTAAAAGAATGGATCGTAAATGGTTAAAATTCAAAGCGGATATCACCATTGCATTCAACGTGAAAAGTAGTGGAATGTCATGTATCAATAAATTTTGGTGAAACTTTGATTTTAATACCCAATTTCGTTCGGCTTCGGAAGTGGCTGCGAACATCTGCTGAAGATTCTATTTTGCAAGAAATTTTGAGTCGATTTTTTGTAAGTAGAAAAAAATTAGTTCGCCCTTTCTTAGAAACCCTTTATTAGTTCGAACGAACGTAAGCTTCATATTTCGTTGAAAGAATGGTCAAATTTTATGGCGAACTCCTGCATTTGAAGTGGTTCAAATGCTGCCGACATGCTATCGTGGAATCCCAACCGGCGAGTCCATCGAAACGCTCTCCTTGATGGGAAAAGCTGCGGCCCACATTTGCAATATAGGGAGGTGGGGAAAAACAGAGCAGGTTGAGAGGGCTTAACCGGGCTCAGTGGCAGTTTACATAATGCATAGCACAATTTCACCCTTGTTTTGCATGAGAGCGGTAAAATAAAAAGTGAATTGAAGCTGGCGAGCGAAGCGAGTTGAGAATGGGCGTTGGCTAGTGAGAGGGAATATGCATAATCAACCATTATCGTGTCAAAGAGCGTTCCATTAATTCAGTGAGTCAACACCACTCGACGTGACATCGTGATCTGCCTCACCTTCCATAGACCTCACGGTAACACGTAGGTTCATCTGATGAGTCTACAACACTCATAAGGTACGCAGACAATCTCTACCCCGTGATGGCCTCTGCGGGTACTTCCAACACGATGAAGTCACCGACAATCGCGGTGTAACCTTGTATTGGTTTAGTGAAGTGGCCAGCTACAAGCTTCAAACTGGGGGGAAAAAGAGCGCCATAATTACGACTTTCTACGTAATAATCCCTCAAATGAAAAACCCCTATTCTTGTTTACGATAGTTTGCCCCCTTCGAAAAGTTGTCTTTTCCTCGGAGCCTTTTCAAAAGCGGGAAAACTCCTGGAAGAGAGACGAGGCGAAAGGGAAGAGGGGGGAGAGCGCAAAAGGAAAACCACCTCATCTTCCTCATTTCCACCCCAATTCGCCCTTTGAAAAATTTTCCCCGTCTCTAGGTCGTTAAGAGGGATTTTCCCGAGGTTTAGAGATAAAAGTGGCTCCGTCTGGTGTTCCCGAGGTTATATCTGAGTTCAGTGTCGACAAAATGCGAATTTTCCGCAGTTTTCTCCGGTTTTCAAGAACAAAACCAGCCTCTAATACTATTACTACAGTAGTAGGAGTAACTCCTACTACTACGACTACTAAATATAAATATCGATAGTTTGGTCGATATTCTTTACAGCGATGCTTTTGTATTCGACCCCCATCTGTACCGTTGGGTGTTTTGGCTACCCTGACTCCGTCCCCTGAAATCGCCTTTAAGCCTCAACCCTGCCATAATTCCCCCTTAAACCCCCTTCCGTTAACCAACCGCTTAATCCTCTCAACTCCGAAAAACTGCCCTCCCGGTTAGCTCATCCCTTAACGAGGCCGCAAGAGCAGGGAATCCCATTTGGCTTGACTTTCGAGAAACTTTCCAGAAATCCCTTCCCCTTTGCGGTTTTCAAATTCCTTCAGGAGTAGTTCGAAGAGGGTGAGCGATGCGGAGAAGTTTTTGTTTGAGGGAGGTTGGCACCCCTTTGAGCCCTCCCGGGTGAAAGGAAAAGGTAAATTTCGTCGCTAAACTAACATGAAATTTGTTTCGGGGGGGGGGGGGGGGGAATATTTACATATTTTAGTGAGTAGGGACCTAAATTACCCACAATATAGTTCTTCGGGTGGCGCGGTGGTCAATGGCAACCCAATAAAGAACTTTACGTATGCTGACGACATGGTTGTTCTGGCTAGCAGTTCTGAGGAGATATCATAATCGCAGATTCTGCCAAAAACACTGGTTAACTTCAATTATCGGCCCAAAATGCAATCAACAGGGTGATATACTGGTACCACAGCCTTGTCTTGCTGTGCCTTGTCTTGCTTGTATACTGGTGCCTGCCTTGTCAAGGAAATTCCGAAAAGACAAAATATGTCTTTAATTTGAAACCCCCTTAAACAATAGTGATGAAATTCAGATTAAAATTCACAGTGCCGGATGAGGTCGCACCACTTCATGCTCGCGTCCAGCTATACTGCGAGTTAGTAGCATTCAATACCTATTTGGGGCTTATTATTGATGGGAACAGGAGCTCACACTTGCACAGTTCATCCGCATGACTTTCTTGAACGAAAGCCCCTCCACCTACTCCGACTTCACACGAGCCTTCCCAACCGTCTGAGCCTTTTCTGAGAGTCAGATGAGAATCCTCATAGTTCTTTCACACAACTCGTCAGACACACACCTTTGAGGGATACTTCCTTCCTGTTTTTCATGTTTCCTTAACAACCTTCTCTCCGTAGTTCTGCGGGGTGTCGTAAACCGAGTGAAGTCATTCCGTTTTGAAGATGAAACCTTTTTTTGTTGCATTGAGTTAGCGACCTATTTCCATCCTTCCAGCAGTTTGAAAACCTCCACATGTCACAAAGAGCATGCCGTGCAGACTAGACAAAAGAGCCAGTTGTGGGTAGCACCGCTATCATTAAACACTTCTAAGAAAAAAATCGGTTTGTCTCTTCGAACGGAAAAATCGACATTACCACTAAGTGTAACCCCGATCAAGGTTGAGATTCTGACTTTCCGCTCGGGTTCTCGGCTGGTGCGCCTGAAAGTGAAAATCCCAACGGAACCCGCCACGCGCGGATCGGACGTAACGAAAGCGGCGCAATTACTTGAATGCGCTCCCGATGTCTACTTGATGTCTGCCATAGTTGCCTCCCTTTCCCCCGCAACCCGTTTTGAAAAAAACCCGTTCAGACCTCCGAGTAAAATTGTCCCTTTCGCCGTTTCCATTTGGGCTTTCTAGCCTGAGAATTGAGGGTTTGGGACTGGGCACGAAATAAAGTTCTTGAAAAAATAAAAGTCCCTAAATTAACGATCAAGAGGGAACTTTATTTATCAACGCCCAGTGAGTTCTGCTCCCTCAAAAAGGTAAGGTTCGCCAAAATTAAATTTTTCGTTCTTGGCGGGAACCGATCTGGCTGAGAACGAAATTTTCCGCTCTCGATCAGATCTGTTTCCGCTAAACTAAATTTTTCGTTCTTGACGATAACCATTCTCGATGGGAACGGCATTTTTCGTTCTTCAGTTTTTTCGTTCCCATCTCCGTTTTGGGTCTAAAATACCGTGAATGTTTGATACATGCAATTCGGACATAAAATTACTATTATATTACTATTACTAAAATTATGTGTGCTTGAGAATATTGGGAATCTAATAGAACTACTGACCGTTTTATTTTAAAAGGGCTTGCAGTACTGATATTACGAGTACCTGCTGATACATTAGGGGGTCACGAAATGCTTAATTTTCTTGGGAACCAATAAACCGATTTTTTTTTTTTTTTTTTTTTTTGAGGCCACTCCAAATGAAAAAAAAAATGCGGAAACAGATTTTTGATATTGTGCAATAATATTATTTTTCGTGTACAGGTCAAGCAAGTGAAGGCGGAATGCATTGAAAAGTGTCAAGCCTTGTGTCAAGTGTCGACTTAGTTTGCTCCTCTGTTGTAAATCTCCAGATCAATGTTTTCGAAATCTGTTTCCGCAAATTTATAGATCTTTAGAAGGCCTTTCATATAAAAGTAAATAAATAAAATCAACAAAATTGGACCAGGGAGTGCCGAGATTTTGGGGCACGAATTTCGCCGTTTTCAGGGGGGGGGGGGGGGACCAACTGCCATTAACTAACCATGTCAACTGCTAGGTATGTGATCAATTTCTTGTTTACTATTTTTACTCCAACTTAGTCTTCCTTGTATGGGTCCATTTTTAAAATTCGTCGAGTCGTTTTCTCTCCCTAACCACCTCATTAGGGGATCAATATATTCAGCAGATCAACAAAGGGAGTATACCCATCGAGAGGGGCTTCTAATTGAATTTCAGTGCAATTGTTGCCGAGTAAGTCGTATAGGTTGGTAGAGTGTTTTCTATGGAGGCGGTCGAAACAACAAAGGACGCATTGTGTGTTGCGATTCCGAGGTACGACAATAGGGCGGAGTCCTGGGAGGGACAAAGGCGCGTGCCAGGACGGAGTCATTGATGCAAAAGTGAGGGTGTGTGTTTGAGGGAGTGAGGCAAATCGGGCCCGTTGACCTGATCGTCGGTGGGCTTCGGTTCGGTATTCGTCGGATGCCGCCAGGAAGACACGCGAATGACTTTTATCGCTTGAGTATGCGGAGCCGGTCAGTCCATCGAGGCGTCCACATCGTGTCCCAGTTTGGGTCACGACGAAATGTCAGGACACGAGTCGTAACACTATTTGAATATCAACGCAAAGCCTGAAGATAACATGAAGACAGCCATTCAACTACTAAAGATGTTTAATGTCTTACATAAATTTTTTTTAGACGCTCGGGGATAACTTTTAGGGGTCAGAGAAGAAAAATGTACATACGTTAGTGGGTCAGCAAGACTTTAAGCTGACAATTTTAATTGAATTAAAATTATCAGCTTAAAGTCTTTACTGACCTGATAAATTTGATTGTCATTGAATATTGTGTGAAGTGGATTGCAAACTGAAAACACCAAGTTTGAAGGTTTTTTGCCATTTTGGGAAGCCCATTTTTGAACCTACGTAACTTGGTACCGATCTGATCGAAAATTAAACTTAAGTAGTGCAAATTGTTCAGAATTTTGTCCTCTTTAACTTTTAATTCGGCCAGACTTGATCGATCGGTTGCATAGGAAAAAAGTTATAACACAAAAACTGAAAAAGTCCCAAAAAATCGTGGGTTTTAGGGCCCCCTGAAGTTAGCACAGGGTTAATCAATCCGACTGTTTGAATTTAAGGTCCCTGATGGGTCCTAAACGACCCAAAAAAATGGGGGAAAGTTCCGATTTTTTGCAAACAGGACCCTTTTTTCAGGAAAATTTAATATTATTCACTATTGGTGGTTTGAGACTTGAAGACGGACTTGGGTGGTGAGACTGCGGCGAACTTTGGGTGGGCACTGTGTCTTGTAACAAACTTTGTTGGTTTAGCGACCTTTGGGTGGTTTTGGTGACTCGGGCGCTTCAATTGAGTCGTGAGAGTGACTTTGTTCGGTCAATCGACTTTTCCAAAGCGATGAATTCATCTTGCCAAAAGGCCGCTCACGTAACTGACCTCTTCCACCACAACGCATTTCTTCTTCGCGCATAATCGATTTTCCATCCTTTGTTTAAATTCCCCACCAAAGGCCCGAATGAGTGGGTTGTCTCGGAATTTTTAATTGCGCGAATTCCCTTCGTCATCACGACTTTCCCTTTAGGTATCTAAAAAAAGGTCACCGCCCCAAACACTCGAAACGAAAGTGGATGCGTTAACTTTCGTCATATTTCAAACTCCTAAGCGTCTCTCCTAGAAAGCGGCATTTCTCACATGGGAGAGAAAGAAATTTGTGAATGGAAGGTCGATGATCGAGTTCTGCCGTAATCGACTATAATCGAACCACTTTCGATTTCCACCATACTGATCAACTAACACACATTACAGGTTTCATTTTCGCTTTCTGAGCCAGACTTTCGTCACTGGGTTTCTAGGCGAAGTTACGTCGAAATCAGTCTTTTCGGCTCCGCCAGGGAATTTTGGGAACGGCCACACGTGATGCCTCCGGAACTTTGGTATGAAGTGAGAAAAAAATTCCTTTGTCTTCGGACGAAGGGGATATTAAGGGAACCGACCCGAGGAAGCGTCTAACGAGAACAATGCGCCTTCATCACCTTCACGTCCCGGGTGAAGACGAAAAGATGAGATAACCCCCACGGAAGGCCTTACGAAATTGATTCTGGTATATAAGACCCGTCAAGATGAACCCGAAAGAAAAATTCAATTAGTTCAACACGTTTTTGCAAGATAAATTTTTCCGCACAGTAAAATTTGAAAAAATTTTGTTGTTCCCTAAAAACCTAATTTTGTTTTCTGTAACCAATTTTTTCTTTAAATGTGGGCCGAAGTCTCACGCGAGGCGCACAACAGAAATTATAGTCATAGGGTAGTGATGGAGAAGCAGACCTCATCTTAATATCATTACGACACCACCTCAAGCGGTGAGGATCGCATTAATAAAGATGAGGTGAATAATAATTTTCTCGAAAGAGAAGGAGGGAGGGCAACTTCGAGGTAGCAGCCCCCACCACCAGCCTGTGTTGATAACTAAACCACCCTCGATCGGTTGGGTTGGCAATTACCGGCCAATCGCGGGATGAATTTACGAGTAGATTGGCCCAACAGTTTTTTCTGGACGAGTTCAATATTTTCTCGGATGTCCGGATTTAGGCGGAAAAATGAATGCACTGACAAGAATTCGTTGTACAAGTCTCAATGTGTACGCACACATTTTTAAAGTTGCATTCAACTACTAATAATTGGCTCCTCAAAGCCAGTCTAAAGAATCAATCAAACCACCATTCACCAAAAATGATAACAATTAAATTACCTACCTAATTGTTAAATAAATATAATTTTTATCTTGATATTTTTATTAATTAATTTTTTAAGGAGGTTACTGAGTCTTAGTAGTTTTCACATAATTGATCTTTTTTTTTTTATATTTTGAGGTACGTGACGACCCATCCTGCTATTCTCCCATGTCGGGGTGTTATCTCCGCCTCTCACCCATGACCTGAACTTCCGCCCCCACTCGTGACGAAACGCTGGAGGCAGGTGGGCAGGTGAGGTATCAACGACAATGTTTACTGTACGGGTGACGGAACCCTAGAGTCTAGAATGTCTTTTGTCACGTAGTGTTTTCAGTTGCGTGAGGCGCGGTAAGTAATTTGAAAACAAATAGTACATTACCTCACTCGCTTTCTTCGACGGCAGGCGCGAAGAGTTGATCATCTCGTACACCTGCAACGGCAAAACGTGAAAATTAATTTTATATGAAAATGTGGAAATATATATTTTTCTTGGGGATGCGTCGTTCACTTGCACTTTTCCACGTTCCCTCGAGGGCTTTCCCAAGTAATCACCAGGCATAGACCGAACGCTGCCTCCCAATTTTCCTCCCGAACAACTTCGGCCACGACCCGTTGAACTTCTTTTTTCTTCTCTCCTCCGAATTGTATCGGATATAAAAGAACTTATTTGATCAAGTCCCTCCTCCTCCGGTTGGGCCTAAGTTGGAAAAGCACCTCCGAAACTTGGCGACAACTCGACGCCGAAAGGTGTCAACCCCGTTGCGGGACCGCAGTTAACCCAATTTTATCGCTGGGAAATGAACAGCTTTTTCTTTCCGGTCTATTCAACCTTAAATCCTTCTTTTTTTTCTTTTTTTTTTCGCAGAAAAACCTTGTATATTTATTTTATTTCCTTGCCCTAAATCTTGCAAGAGAAACACGCCTTGATTAAGCAACTTCCCCCGAAGGTTGGGAAGTTTTTTCGCTGAAAATAAATTTTTAGAACGGAGTTCCTTCTCCGTTCCAAGTTTCAATAAACCCTCCTAATTCAGCGTCAATTTAAAATGTATTTTCTGGACAAACCTGTTAAAACCTCCAGAGGAATCTTTTGAAACCTGGTCAGTTTGGGGTCCAGTCAAACGACTCGCAAAAACCTGTCAAACTAGTTACGACCGCCAAGATGTTTATGACTACCAGAGAGCTCACAACAAACCTGTTATACTGGTTACCACCACCGATCTCATAACAAACATGTCAAACCAGATATGATTGCTACAAAGCTCGTAACATGTCATGTCAAACCGGTTATGACCACCAGAGAGCTAATAACAAACCTGTGATACTGTTTATGAGCACCAGAGATCTCACAACGAACCACTCAAACTAGTAATGGCCACCAACGGCCTCACAACAAACCTGTCAAACCAGTTATGACTAGGTACCAGAAAGCTCACAACAAACATGTCAAACTGTATTTGACCACCAGAGTGCTCACAACACGCCTGTCAAACTAGTTTTAAATCAAAGTGAGCTCACTACACACCATTCATACTGGTTATGACCACCAGATAGCTCATAACACTCCTGTCAAACCGGTTATGACCACCAGATAGCTCACAACACTCCCATCAAACTATTTTTAAATACCTGAGAGCTCACACCGATCAAACTGGTTATGAACACCAGAGGAATCTATTGAAACTAATCCTACCTACCGTAAATGGCCCGTGTAGGGTCCCAAACATTTCCGACACATAGAAGAAGCTTCAACGACGACCCAACAACAGGGGCTTCTGAAGGGCTTTGGCCAGGGGTTCTAGTAATTTAATGATCCACTTATGCTCCTTTCTACGTCCATGGGTCCACGTCTTTGAACATCCCGCGGGGCGTTCGGCTTGTCGCTACAGCGAGGGATCGCTATAGCGAGGTCGACATTCAACCAAGGGCCCCACCGTTAGTGGAGTGGTGGGGGAAGGAGTACGCCAGGGGAAAGAGCCCGGCGACAGGGGCAGCAGTAAGTAGTGAGTTGATGACGAGAGCGGTGGTGTCTCTCTGCGTGTGTGCATCCTATCAAAGCTGATTATACGGAAGTTTTCCCGAGACATATCTAGCTGGTATCGTAAGTACTTAGGTACATGATAAACTATTCGATCGATCGATTATACTTATACTGTGGTGTTTATGAGCTCTCCCTTAACAACCTATACACATATACTCGAGGATAGCCCTTCAGACGGCGATGTGGTGTTCTGAGGAACCCACAGTCCCTATAAACCTATACTGTTGGCTTAGGCATAAGCTAACAACCTACACTATACTATATACTATACATACCAGACTATACCTATACTGTTGGCTTAGGCATAAGCTAACAACCTATACACATATACTCGGGGATAGCCCTTCAGACGGCGATGTGGTGTTCTGAGGAACCCACAGTCCCTATAAACCTATACTGTTGGCTTAGGCATAAGCTAACAACCTACACTATACTATATACTATACATACCAGACTATACCTATACTGTTGGCTTAGGCATAAGCTAACAACCTATACACATATACTCGGGGATAGCCCTTCAGACGGCGATGTGGTGTTCTGAGGAACCCACAGTCCCTATAAACCTATACTGTTGGCTTAGGCATAAGCTAACAACCTATACACGTATACTCGGGGATAGCCCTTCAGACGGCGATGTGGTGTTCTGAGGAACCCACAGTCCCTATATACCTATACTGTTGGCTTAGGCATAAGCTAACAAACTATACACATATACTCGGGGATAGCCCTTCAGACGGCGATGTGGTGTTCTGAGGAACCCACAGTCCCTATAAACCTATACTGTTGGCTTAGGCATAAGCTAACAACCTATACACGTATACTCGGGGATAGCCCTTCAGACGGCGATGTGGTGTTCTGAGGAACCCACAGTCCCTATAAACCTATACTGTTGGCTTAGGCATAAGCTAACAACCTACACTATACTATATACTATACATACCAGACTATACCTATACTGTTGGCTTACCCAGAAGCTAACAACCTATACTGTTGGCTTACCCAGAAGCCAACAACCTACACCATACACGGGCTTAGACAGAAGCCCTATACACTATACTTATACTGTGGTAAGGGGACGGTTAAAGGGGTCGTTGGGGAGACCGTCATACACAAAACAGCCAAAGGGGAGAGCTCAGATTATACAAACTTGTGTGGCAGGTGATATTTGAAATGATACATTATATTATTTATACGTGGCAAAACCCAACACCTATTATGTGAAATATGTGTTATCGATACAAAATTCGCACGGCAGAGGTGGCCGTGGCGACATGGTGCATCGGCCGGGAAGTTCTCTCGGCTTATTTGCGTACTAATTTACTGAATTCCGGGCATATAAATATGCGTCAATTTACGTCAAGAATTCCTCCTTTTCTCATTGTTCCAAGCATCGTGTACACTGGAAGGCTGGCACTATTGCTTCTGTTCTTGCTAGCACGGAAGGTGGGTCAGGGCAGCCCGTGTGGTGATGCCTGATGGTCCTGTCCTTTTTCGGCATAAGCTTGTGTAAAAACCTCTGTTGCCTTTTTACTCTTTCTTTCTTCATACACTGTTTGTAACGTCTTTACTGATATTCTTGCTCTTTTCCCATCTCTCTTCCTGGGAGTGTCGCTACAGCGAGGGATCGCTATAGCGAGGTCGACATTCAACCAAGGGCCCCACCGTTAGTGGAGTGGTGGGGGAAGGAGTACGCCAGGGGAAAGAGCCCGGCGACAGGGGCAGCAGTAAGTAGTGAGTTGATGACGAGAGCGGTGGTGTCTCTCTGCGTGTGTGCATCCTATCAAAGCTGATTATACGGAAGTTTTCCCGAGACATATCTAGCTGGTATCGTAAGTACTTAGGTACATGATAAACTATTCGATCGATCGATTATACTTATACTGTGGTGTTTATGAGCTCTCCCTTAACAACCTATACACATATACTCGAGGATAGCCCTTCAGACGGCGATGTGGTGTTCTGAGGAACCCACAGTCCCTATAAACCTATACTGTTGGCTTAGGCATAAGCTAACAACCTACACTATACTATATACTATACATACCAGACTATACCTATACTGTTGGCTTAGGCATAAGCTAACAACCTATACACATATACTCGGGGATAGCCCTTCAGACGGCGATGTGGTGTTCTGAGGAACCCACAGTCCCTATAAACCTATACTGTTGGCTTAGGCATAAGCTAACAACCTATACACGTATACTCGGGGATAGCCCTTCAGACGGCGATGTGGTGTTCTGAGGAACCCACAGTCCCTATATACCTATACTGTTGGCTTAGGCATAAGCTAACAAACTATACACATATACTCGGGGATAGCCCTTCAGACGGCGATGTGGTGTTCTGAGGAACCCACAGTCCCTATAAACCTATACTGTTGGCTTAGGCATAAGCTAACAACCTATACACGTATACTCGGGGATAGCCCTTCAGACGGCGATGTGGTGTTCTGAGGAACCCACAGTCCCTATAAACCTATACTGTTGGCTTAGGCATAAGCTAACAACCTACACTATACTATATACTATACATACCAGACTATACCTATACTGTTGGCTTACCCAGAAGCTAACAACCTATACTGTTGGCTTACCCAGAAGCCAACAACCTACACCATACACGGGCTTAGACAGAAGCCCTATACACTATACTTATACTGTGGTAAGGGGACGGTTAAAGGGGTCGTTGGGGAGACCGTCATACACAAAACAGCCAAAGGGGAGAGCTCAGATTATACAAACTTGTGTGGCAGGTGATATTTGAAATGATACATTATATTATTTATACGTGGCAAAACCCAACACCTATTATGTGAAATATGTGTTATCGATACAAAATTCGCACGGCAGAGGTGGCCGTGGCGACACGGCTCTCTGTTGCCTGACTTCCTACCGACTTCGAAAAAAGGTAGTTGGTGCGATGGAGGGGGCGGTGAGGTTGTTTTTTTTCTCGTTTTGTTGGGAGGGGATCGGTAAGTGATTCTGCCCACGTAGGGTCGGACCCTTTTGGAGATCCCCCTTTCCCTTAGGGCTTCCCTCGTCCCGGTTTGGGAACGTGTCCCAGGGACTTCCTGCATACTGCAGGTGGGGTATCGGATATTGCTTGGTGACGCCCGATATTAGTCGGAGGACAGCTCGCCCAGTCACAACTGTCATCCTAGCTTGTGCAGTTAACCATCAAACATGAGTCATCCTAAACCCTTCAAAGAAACTCACGCTCCATTTTCCCCTCGCTAAAACCCTCCTGAACGGATTTGGAATTTTCTCAAGCGTCGTCCCGATTGAAGTGAGAACAAAAGCGAAAGGTAAGACCAAAACAATGGTCGGGCCAATGTCGCGGCTGCGGGGGAGCGGAGAAGGTTTTCAGATAAGAGGAAACTGATAGCATTTTGCTGGTTTTAGAACGGACGAGCAGATAAGTGGGACAGAACTAGGACTTTGCGGGACCGAGCTGAGCCAACATCGCAAGCCTCTTCCATTCTCTTTTCCCACTGACATAGTCAGGTGCTTAAAAATAAAAATAAAAATTAAAAAAACGCATAATTTGCTGTAGAAAATTGGTCTCTAATAAACTTTTAGAACAAAACAACATAAAAATGCCTCGTCGACGACGACTGCCTCGTTTGACTTGTAGTGTTGTAATACCTGTCTTGTCGGTTGACAATTAACCTCGGAACGTTGGAACGTTTATGTGAATCCTAGCAGAGGCTCCCGTGACGAAGGCGACCGAGACATCCGTCTTCAACACACAAGATCGAGGGATCGCATGAACGAACCTCTCTTGGGACCTCGAACCGAGATAAAAATCTGGTGGACAGGTAAAAAAACATTGTCTTCGTTTGCTGAGAACGTTAAACTAGCCACAGCAATCTACGACTGAGGGGGGAGAGCTGGGGACCGCCGAGCCGGCTTGTTGATGGACCTACAGTCGTAGTGATAAGTCTTGTATTAGGGATTGGACCTCAACCACCAGAAGGCAAATAGAGTCATCGGTACCATATCAGTGAACAATGTGTCGTCCGGGCGTAAGTTCAAGGTGAGACTCCGTTGATTACCTGATAGGTAAACATCGTAGTCTCTCCTCTGGTTGGTAGCCGTTCCCACAAATCTTGACTTGAAATGATCTCTTTGAAAAGATCGGGCATTTTTAACGACATATTCGGATTCAGCACTCTTTAACACCCCCTGACAGCAATTTCAGTTTGAAAATCTCTATAGTTAATTGCTGTTATAGAAGAGTTGGCCAGAGTAGGCAGTGATGTTTTTACTAGACACGCACGACGCAGCAACCCTGTCCACATCATGATCGAGTTAGGTGTCGTTTTCGAGGTATTTTTGCACGTAGAATCCATTTTTGGGGGTCCCGGAACGATCCGATTTCACTATGGCGATCTATAGAGCTTTCATGGGGCTAAAAATGGGATTTTTGAAGAATCCCAGGGGGTTAAATACTTTTCGAGTAAAAAATAAATTGTGAAGTCAAAAATAAATTTTTGAAGAAAAAATAAGTACCTATTTTTTAAAAAATTCCAAAAATTTTTTATTGACAAAATTAAATTTTTGCACAAGTACCTATTAAATAGGTGTGACAGTGGAAATGTTCCGGCTCGTTGAGGTGTGTAGATGTTACAACTTCCCTTCTGCCTCCGCCGGTGTCGATGCAAACGAAGAAGGGTTTCATGTTCCTCATCGCTGGAGAATAAAAAGTCGATCCACACCTATCAGAGTTTCAGTGAGTCCGTGGCCATCAGCGCTCCGTGCGGCATGTAACGCTGGTGTGTGGACAATAATTGTTGGACAATAAATTATTCAATATTGAAGCCATTGAAGGGCACGGAGCACTGATGGCCGAGGATTCACTGGTATCACTGAAATGTGTGGATCAACCTTAAAATACCACGTTCATCTGACTCATTGATGAGTCTGCTGATACGAGAGATTTTATTCGTTAAACGATGCTTGCGAGGTCCTTAATGGCCAATTTCGTTTTGGCAATTCTGTCAAAATATAACGACACGGCGGTGCCAACGCATCAGTCGAATAGCTCGAGCGACAACACCTCGTACATCCCTGGAACGTCCTTTTTCGTGTTGCGTCCGGGTTCCTGATCCTGATGATGCGAGCGTGACGAAAGGCGGTGACAGGCTGTGTTACCTGGGGGGGGGGGGGGGGGGGGGGTGCTAACGGTAGGCCATCACAACACTCCCTCTCAAGTGATCAAAACAACGCAGTGTTACGTGTTGAAAATGACGAGTTGATTCAATAGGTATTGGAGAGACCATAAAAGTGTCGCTGAGATAAACGACAGGATGGGAAATGTTTTGATCGTTCCTTTTTTGCTGCTGCAGAGCATAATATGTACAATGTTCGATTGGGTGATTCTCAAAAGAAGCGTTAACTTGTTGTCCACGGCGTGCAATAATCCCTCTAGCAGGACAAAAAAAAATCCTATAGTGTATAATGGTTTTAGTGGTTGTTTTCTGATTACCGTGGGAGGCTAACTCCTGTGATGTCATGAACAGCTGGGTGACCTTACATCTTATTTCTATTGTTAACCAGCCTTTTTCTCAAAAGCTTCTACAACATTGGGCTCCTTGATTTCTTTCTAATTTTTTCCTGGAACGGCCATCCTTCAAAAGTTACGACAAAGGGTCAACGTCGCGGAAAACTCAATATTTATGGGGCCATGGGAAAAATGAAACATTTGAATTCCGGGGCCTGAGAGCAGGACGTGACGTGAACAAACCCGCGGGGCTCTGTGGGGCTAAAAAGGGGCTATAGAAGCGTTTTAGAAGTTTTAGCTATGGGGTCGAGTTAAATTGCAACACCTGGGTCAGCAGACCCAGAAAGGCCTAATTTGAAAAGGCGATACAGGGTCAGCGGGCCTTCGGACACAACTAGATGGGGAACTGAGTGTTTTGTCGACAACACATTTATTTAGGTACCACAATATACGATTTTAGTGTCTCGTATCTAATCGATTTAATCGAAACACTTGAGTGGTCGGCAGGAGAAATAATTTCTACACAACAATTATTGTTCCGTGAAAGGGGTCCGCAAGCCAAAACGTTTGGGAAGCCCAGTGTTTTGCTATATTGGCTGGGTGACGCGTAACGACGAGGGGGAGGAGAGGTACGACTCGGGGTGTGGGGTGGGGTTACGAGGAGTTGCGGTTCTCGGAAGGGGGGGGGGATCAGGGTGGCGGGAGGGATATTTCCATTGAATCTTACGCGCCCAACCAAATAACCTCCTCTCCCTCTGTGTTAAAAAATTATTACATTAAATTTTATTTGGGTTCACAAGTCCCCCCCCCCCCCCCCCCCAAATCAATCTTTTAAAAAATCAAACTGTAATTGAAGCACTTTCCGTTTTTACTTTGTTATGTGTTAACTCCCTTTAAATAAATAAAAAATGGACATTCGAACAGCGTTTGTTTTAAATATTCCCTCCCCGTCGCTCACCCGCTGAGTCTTCGATAATTAATTTCACGCTCGATTTCGTCTTTTCCTCACACCCCGTTTAACTCCCCCGACGGTAGTTTTTCCTTGGGGAAATTCACTTCGGAGTCGAGGCTTTTCGAGAAAATGCTAAGGGGTTTCAAAAGGAGCCAAACGACGATCCTCTCCCTAAGGCCTTATACATTATCCCGATTTCGTAGTAATTGGAGAGCTTGCGTTTTAGCGTTTCACTCTCTACATTCTTGGTTCTCCATTTCATTTTTGCCTGGTATTGTTGTAAATTAGTTACAAATAAAAACACATGTAAAAATACATGCGATCAAACAAAATATAAAATGACACACTAAATAGGTACATAACGTATAAGTATAATACAATGTATTATATTTATTATAATATAAAATGTTTTTTGTGTGTTATATTTACCTATCAGACAACATACATAAGGATATATGTATAGGATAAAATATAAAAATATAAAAAATAGGAAAAATAAAATAAAGATAAATTGATAATTTATCATTATACTGTTTATTTTGTTTTATGTTTTTCTGTTATTAACAATACAAAAAATGAAACGGATAATAAAAGTAAGCATATACTTAACGACAATAAAAATTAAAAACATAACATAAAAGTAGATAATTAATAATATAAATAGTTCGTTTAAAAATACATCTGATATAAAAACGCTGCAAGTTTTACACAAGTGTTTATTATTCTTAGACATAAATGATCCAAAAATTAAATATATCAATGAAAAAATTTTTAATTGATTATTTAAAATAGCTTTTTTTCATTTAAGTTTTGTTGACTGATGTGGGATCCAAAAGTATAGCGTTCATTTTTGTAAAAGCCAACAGGCAGTACAAACGTCATGCTGGTAAACTAGTACCTAGTTCACAATACACTATACACAAACACAATAAGCGTTTAGACGACAGGTTAGAATGTTTTCCACGTCCAAAAATACAAAAACGACACCCCACTCGATATCATAGCCGAAAACAATATTTAAAAACCCCTCCCGTTGGCACTTTTTAGCCCCACGGGTTTGAGCGGTCGGGCGAAAAACCTTGCGGGCACAACTAGATGGTAAACCGAGTATTTTATCAAAATGTCAGATTTAAAAAAAATTACTGCCCAAACCGGCTCGGAAGGCGGACGGACATTTCTTTTCTTTTTTTTTTTTTTTGGAAACTACACATCTTGAAACGTATACCTAATAACAAATTTTGAGGACGATCAAAGTTTTCGACCTCCGACCCGAATACATAGGTAGGTGTATTCAATACCTAATACACTGTATTGTTCGCTGAATAATAAACCAAAACGGGCCAATGGGGACCTTTTATTAAGTCAAAATTCAATGAAACCCTTTTCAGTTAAGTAATTTCAGCCATAAACCTGGTTCGTTTAGACCTCGCAGCTCTGTAAATATCCAAAAGAGATTCTCAAAGGGCGCGAAGTTGTTGAAAGAACGATTTGCAAAGTTCTCGATCCCCTTGAAGTGAACTATTCTTCACTCTCGCATTTCCCGAACTTCTTCAATGATAACAAAGACCGGAGCGAAAACCTCTTTTAACTCCTTGAGCGATTCCCTTCCATTTAAAAAAACCAACGAATCGCCTCATCCAACGATTTAATTTTTCACCCGAAAAGTTGGGCTTCTCAACGCCTCGGGGTTGTTTTGTGTGAAGAGAAAAAAAAATCTTCGGAGTGGAGATCAAAATGAACGGACCTCGAGAACTTGGGGTCTTTTTTTGAGCGAGTTTGAAACAAAAGGGAGGCGGCGAAGTTTTGGAGAAAAATACGTTCACGGGAGCCGTGACCGGCTTAAAGCTTTTCACTTTTCAACGACAAAAGCCAAAAACAAAACGTAATTGACGAAAACTTAACCATTTGGAAAATTGGGCGTTGAAGACATTTTTTTCGAACAGGTTGATTTTACCAGAAATTACAACGCTGACCTATAAGGTTGTAAGGGAAGGTAAATGCCGAACAGTGAAAGGTGAGAGCTTCCAAAGAGGAGAATAAAGTGATGAAGAGGCCTCGGGAGAATGAGGAACAGCGATGTGCACGATGTGGACTCGGATATCGGCCGAAAAAAGGGACCAAATCATTCAATCATGGCAGCGTCCACGTCTTCAACGTCCATCGTTTAACGGAATAATGAAACGGAAAACTCATCGATCCCGACCTTTAACACGAACAAGGAAAAAAAAGGTCAACTTTCTAAGGTGAAGGTTTTCCCCCTTTTGTCGTCACAATGACAGAATCCATAAACTAGAAATGAACGGAGAAGTAAACGGAAAACTTGGTGGGCGTAATATCCAGCAGATGTTACAAATAACGAGATTTGTAATTCAATCCTAGAGATAACGCTACGGAATAATGATACAACTTTCAAAGAATGTTATTGAGAGAACTGCAATAACACCCCGCCGGGGTATTCCTTTATTACTTCTACAGTTGAGTTTGCTATTGTGACAAGTAAAACCTTTTTGGAGTTGGATTTCACCTTTTTGTTTCCAAATGAGTAGATGATGTCAGATAGGGGACATTTTCATGATGTGGAATGTGGATTTGAGTGAATTAAACTGGTTCTATAGAACCGGTGAACTATAATTATCGGAGGAATCACAAAAACTTGTAAAATCAATTCAGCTACGGAGGACTCAACTCTGACCTGAAAACCCCAGTTTTAGCCGCTAGAGGACTAGAAAAACCTGTCAAACCGGTTTTAGCAGCCTCAGGACTCTCAACGAACATTTCAAATCGATTTTAGCTTCCAGAAACTCTCTTATCACTGGTCAAACCGGTCCTCACTGTTAAAAGACTCTATGCTAACCAATCTAACCGATTCTAGCAGACAGTTGTCTATCTACAAACCAATCTAACCAGTTCTAGCTGCCAGATGACTCTCTACTAGGCAATCTAACTGGTTCTAGCTGCGAGAAGACTCTCTAATAACGAATCTACCAAGCTCTAGCTGCCTGAGGAATCTGTACTGACAAAATTTGTTAATTTAATCTAATTTAATGGATTTGATCTAACTGGTTCTAGTAGCAAGAGGACTCTATACTAACCATCTAACCAATTCTAGCTGCCAGAGGACACTGGTTTGACAAGTTAGAAGAACGTCCTCGGATGACTAGAACCAGTTTGATAGTTGGCTTGTCCTCCAGTGGACAGAACTGGTTTACCGGTTAGAAAAAAAGTCCTCAGGCGATAAGAATCCCCGCATACATCGTTTCTACGACCAAAATTATGAAAACGCCGCCTTACTCGACTCGCTTTCTATTATCCCTACTAAATGGTATCCCTTTTGAAACACTCAAGAGGATCTCGAGTGATTGTTTTGACCCACCATGGTACAACTTAACCCAGTCGACTTGCAGGATACGGATTTTCCCCCATCAAGATAGCCTCAGCATACTTGAGCGACTCTGATGAAATCTCGCGAATCTGGGGTGAGAGAGAAATCGCTCTTCATTTTCAGCATCGTATACCTTATTATTCCCTATGGGAGTGAAACAAAAAAAGTCGTCAATTGTTATAATAATTATGAATAATCAGTGCAAGTGGTCTGGGCAAGTGGGACGCTTTCGAGGCCTTGACCCGCTTATTCCATGTTTTGAAATGCACCCCGTTCCATCTCAGACGTGATACTCGGAAAATGGTTTCATCTGAAAAGCCACAAAAACGCTCGCCGCTCGAACGTTTTTTGATTCCCGCTTGTCACCTGGTGTTTCCGGCAGATCATTGTTGACCTTCATTCATCGCTCGCTGTCATTCTCAGTCTCCTAAGACGCTTTCCAACCCCTTACCGAGGTTGAAGCTTCTTCAAGGCCGCTTTTGTTCGCCCGAAGGAGGTGAGAGGATTGTTTCTGACATGCGACATGTTGTCGGGAGCTTTTGTATAACGTGGGGGATATTATCCGCCCTGTAGAGGGCCGGATTTGAAGCGACGACCAGCATTTTAGGAACGAACAGCATTTTAGGACGAACAGCATTTTAGGAAGGCACGTGCCCCGTCTAGTTTGTATCTGAAGAACACAAACGAGCTCACGAAGAAAGGAATGCCTTTTGTCTGTTCCAACTTCTTCAACGTCCAGCCGGAACGGACCCTCCATTACGCCCTTTTTCTCGGCGTCGAAGGATTTTCCTTTTTACAGAGTCAAATTAGACGGCGTTTTGACGTTCGACTAATCGCACAAAATGTCGCACGGGAGGAACAGGTTTTGCAGACTGATGAGTATCGTGGCGCTGTGACAGTGTTCAACTATGCAATCCAATTTCCCCAGCATGTTCCAATATTTTATAACCGAGAGGCCCTATTTTCATTAGAGTTGAATAGAATAACAGGAAGAGCAAAGCATTGAATCAGAAATTCCTTCAATTGAGATCTTCACACAAATGATGGAAAATTATATTTCGCGCGAGGTTATTATTCTTGATAACATCAACCCTATACGGACCATACACGGTTTATCGAGACTGGCGACTAAAACTGATTTGACAGGTTCATTGAGAGCCCTTTGGTGGCAAAAACCAAAAAAAGTTGGGTGCTAAAACTGGTTTGAAAAGCCTTCATGATGCTAAAACCGGTTTGACAGAATCATCGAGAGTCCTTTGACGACTAAAAACGATTTGGCAGGATACTCGAGAGTCCTCTAGGGGCTAAAACTAGTTTGACAGCTTTGTTGAGACTTTTCTGTAGGCTAAAACCAGTTTGGCAGGTTCATCGTGAGTCTTTTGGCGACTAAAACCGAATTAACAGCTTTGTCGAGTCCTCTGGGTAGGGTTGGCAGACGTCCTGATTTATCAGGACAAGTCCCGATATAGATAGGGGGCGACCTGACCGTCCTGTCCTGATACCTTTACTGTCCTGACTTAAAATTTAAGCGTCCTAATCAGCGTCCTGATTTATCAATTCAGCTGGAGCATCAGATTACAAGTAATCAGCAAAACAAAATCGGAAAATTGGATGCCGTTGGTAGCATCTCGGCTGTATGGTGTGTCCGCCATGGCTTCAGGCTGAGAGTTTTGCTATTCCTGCTCACAACGCCTACGCGGAAAGGATTTTTTCGTTGACAGTGGCCCACTGGACCAAAGAAAGGAATCGGCTTCTTCCTGAAACCGTTGAAGCACTCATCATGATCAAGTCCAACTATAACATGAGTTGCCAAGAGTTTTCGAGTCGAGGACGAACGAAGTACGTAAGGAAAGCCAAAACTCCTCCTAGAATTAGGGAAAAATCAAAAGTATCTTGGGGACAGACTGTCCCGGACAGTATAGGGGAGAGTGGGTACGCCCCGGACAGAGGGTCGCCCCGGACAGTGGGGTTTTGCTAGGAAGGAAGATTCGGAAAAGGCTCAAACTATCAGAGGCCTCTGTTGACGTGCTCGCGAACTAATTTCCCGAATTTGGAACCTTTCTCACTGCTATTTCTTTACTCACAAGTGTTCAAAGTTCCGGTCGTGTTCCCTTCTTATTTTGACTCCCTCGAAACTAAGCGTGAGGACATTTTGATCAATTCTTTTCACGTTTTTAGCGTTTCCAGTAGTGGAGGCACGCATTCGCTATTATGATTTGAAGCAGCAACCTTGCTGAATCGGAATTATGGAAATGCCAGATGTTTATCAAAAATGAAGCTGTTGGGGACAGCCCGGACATCCGACATGGGGTCGCCCCGGTCTATTGTAACACAGTGAAGACTTCACTTAGTGTCCGGGGTGACCCCACATTGCAAGACATTTATAAAAATGAAAAAATAAATTTAATTAACCTTCCAGGGCCCGCGTGGGCGGTAAATTGGCCGCCTTTTTGAAAAAAATGATTGAAACATTTTCCCCATTTTCAGAATTGGAGAAATACTTGAATTATTCCTGTCCGGGGTGACCCATACCCCTGACCGGAGTGACCCCAGTCAAATGCCTTTTTTTCAACTTTTCAATTATTATCACATTTGAGAACGTTAAGCTTCCTTCATTGAGATGGATCATTGAAATTGGATAGTATCAGAAGCGAACCAGGTATTAAGCATAAATTTATGACCATTACGGGCTTGTAGGCAGACCTCCAAAGTTAAGTGTCCGGGGCGTACCCACTCTCCCCTACCTATCAGTAAATACACAGTGTATACTAAAAAAATGAATTACATCATAATGTAATTTAATTTTTCATTATTTAAACTACCTACCGCAGCTGAGTTGCAAAACTGGTTAAGTCCACTTAGGTTCATTTCGAGAAAAACGGCAAAACCGTATTGAAATAGATTTTTGTTCAAAACCCGAGATTTTATGGTTCCTGGTGAGAGATTAGGTCTGACTGAATCGAATTGAATCAAATCCTTACGTAAACTTTCATAAATGGACGTAAAATTCAGTATTCTATAAAAACGCTCGGAATTAACCAGTTTTGCCTTGATATATCCCAACGAGTTTTGTAAAAGAAATGATGGGACCTAACCAGTTCTGAAACAAAAGTTGTGGATTCACTGAAACAAAATTGTATTGTTTTTTGAGAATAACCTTGCCAAGGCTATGAAAAAGATCAAACTCTTTCTTTTCTCAAAGGTGGTGGGTAGAGTTCATGGACGTAACCAACTTTTAAACAAAACTCGTGGACTTATCCACTTTTGACGCAAAATTAAGCGTTAGCCTGTTTTGTTTCAAAACAAATCCCGGACTAAACCACTTTTGAAAAAAAAAAACGCATCTTTTCCAAGGGGATCTAACCAGTTATGATGAAAAATAACATCACCATTCAATTCCTTGCGCTGAAATCATTCAGGAATGGCTGCTATCTTCGATATGATAAAAATGGACTAGTTTTTCAACTCAACGACTCAATTCTTCCACAGTTCCTTATTCCCGTTTCTTGTTTGTGATATTTTTATTAAAGAACACTGAAGTGCCCACGAATTTTCGATTTGAGTTTTATAAATATTGGAAAAAAGTTCCTTTGATCGATTCATCAAATACTTTATGATATCAAGTTCTTAAACCGTTAATAAAACGAGGTAGGTACCTATGAGAAGAAAACGCGTTTGTCCTGATTTGTCCTGATTCCTGCCTGCTGTAGTCCTTGTTTTCTCAAAATGTATCTGGCAACCTCTGGGGGCTAAAACCGTTTTGAAATGTTTGTCAAGTTATCTAGCAATCACAAATACATCTGTTTTATGCATAATCAGTACTTCCTCACGAATCACGCAACAAAATCATATATGACGCCCCTAAATTGAAGGGTTTCTTTCCGAGAGAATAATTGAAATGATAGAAGGGGCTGAGAAATTCGTCAGGGAACCGCCCTGAAAGTAATGGCATAATTAATACCCTTGTTAGAACTTCCGGAAACTTTTAGCTCCGCCCCATGAACGAAAAAAAAACACAAAGAGACGAGGGGGTTGGTAGGACGTAATGCCAGGAGTGACGGGACAAAAGGAATTACCCACTCGACGATTTTTTTTTTTTTTTTTCCTTTTCCTGGATTGCTTTGTCTTGTAACGCGACTTCATTACTGATTTGGATGGTTTTTTCGGGAGTAAGGAAAACGCACAAATGTCTTCCCCAATTACAATCGGGATAGCCAACAGCATCAACCCGCTATTAGTTACGAACGGACGCATAATGTGCTATTATGAAACGCGTCTGGTGTCTCTTTAATCCCAACGGGCCTCAGCTGTTCCCACGCGATAATCCCGTATTTGACCCGCTGACCGAAAACCCCTCATTTCGACGACCTACCCCGGTTTCAAACTGATTTCTGGAGGGGGGTTAAAACGTCGTGAAAAGGACGGGGAAGGGAAACATTTAACGGGGAAAGTTCCCTCCGCGAGGGAAATGTAGGTTACCGAAGCTACATCGTTCCAGGCAATTATCGCTAATGGGTTCCTGTGTGACGTGCTGGGGTTGGGGGTTGTTTAGGAAATTATTGCCTCATAACGATTCGATGGGAAAATTGGGTTTTGTTGGCCGAACAAGCACTGGAGGGACCTTGATACGATTAGTAACTTTGAATAGAATACTGAGAGGTGTTCTCTCACCCATAACCTCTTGAATTATACATTTTTATAACATCAATGCGTTTTAGGTTGCTAGATTCATTTTCACAAATGCTCGAACCAGACATCAGGGCAAGTCGTTCCTTTGAACGAATGTAGGATGGGCCAATTTGACCCTCTCCAGTCACCCTTGTATGTAAAGTGTGCCAACCAATTAGTGACAACACCTCCCTACTATGTAAAGTGAGCCAAGATCGTTCTCACCTGCAAGAGTAACGTGGGCCAACCCTTAGCGAGAAGAAGTGGTCTGAGGCCAGGTGGGATACGGACGGGGATTGGCTGGCTTTAGCTAGCAGGGGGTGGCTCCCTAGTCTACTAAATTGGAGCTCCAGACCGAGGAGAACGAGGAGGAGCAGAATCATCTTTATTATAAGGTACTTCTACACATCGGAGAATTTGAAGTAGGTCTTCAAAAATTCAGCTGGCTAAGTAGATGAGGAGCAAAAGTTGCTTCTTGTGGCGTATCTGAGTTCCGAAAGTTGCCCGAAATAGGGTAGTTAAAAGTAGATTTTGCCTTTCCAATTGATCACTTCACATTCATCCTCAATTTCTTCTTTTTTTTTTAATTGTTGGAGGCGTGGCCAGGTGGGAAAGTCGGGGGTTGGCTGGCGTAGCCAGCAGAGGATTGGCCCTTGGGGTTATGTACCTCTTCTGAAAGTTACATAAGACTACAAACCGGTTTTTGGTTCTCTAAGCATTACCTATTATAGCGCTTCAGCTAGTTGTAGAGCACTTCAAACTGATTGAATGGCTTTGCGAATGGTTCTATAGGCCTCCGAATCAGTATTATAGCCCTTTTCAAACCGGTTTCATAGCCCTCCAAGCAGTTAAAACCCGTTGGACAGGTTATACGAGAGTCCTCTGGCCACTAAAACCCGTTGGACAGGACTGGGTTTGTCGAGAGCCCTCCGCATTTAAAATCAATGTGACCCTCAACTGTCCATTTCTTAGCAGCCTTCTTTCATTTACAGTGTCTACGTCATTTCGCCCTTCTAATTTCACCGTCCATCGACGCCGCCCAAACCTGCTGTCATACAAAGGCGGTTCCTTGTTTTATCAACCACAAGGGCCTTCTGTTGTTGTCCACCTCCTATTTATTCGGGTCGGCGGGGCGTGACCGGCTAGCGGAGAAAATGCGTAGAAAAAAAACTTTCACTCGAACTTATACACACGTCCGCCACCGATAAACGACGACAGCGACATCCAGAATGGTTGTCTCGTTAAACAGAACGATTTCTTCGCATTTTCTCTCGAAGGCAGGCGGAAAAACTGCCGGCTTTGGTGAAATGGAAAACGTCGAAACCTGTTCTCGTGAGAGCTTGATTTGTTTAGCATGGAACATGCTTTAGCCTTGGACTTCCTGGCCGAAAAATGTCACGGTAGGTATCCAGGAACGAAAATGCGACCCAAAAGTAGCGGAAAAACGGTTGACGGCCAACTTTCATCATAATAATATTTTATCATACATGATCAAATATAATATACCTAATATATTATGTTTTAATAATATTAAAAACCATATTATGGTCTCCATTAAGAAGGCAATTGACGCTTGGCGTTTGGTGCGGATTTAGTTACCTATTAAAATCAAAAGAAACATGTTCCATGATCGTCCAATGTTTAGCCGTTAGGCTCACAGCAGATTTTTTTCTTTTTTACTTTTTAAGTGATGTTGTTCCTTGCCAACACAAAATCTACAAACTTCTTTTGGGGGGTCTCAATGTTTCGACATTTTTTCGGAAAATTGAAGTCAAGGGGAAATTTGCCCCCAGTTTTTGGAGGTTCACAAGGTGGGTAATGAAAGCCAGATTGAATAATAATTTGACGGGTTCAAGAACCCCAGGCACTTCTGCTCGGGCATTTCCTTTGTAACGTGAGACCTTTCCCGTGTTTTTCAAGATAAGCCTCGCAATCCGCACAATACAAAATGGCGGTCTGGTCAAGTTGGCTGCACTAGGTGCGTCGGTCGAGAGTCATTTCAGGGTCGAGTTAGTGACGTTAGGGGAAAAAGGATAACGGGGAGGTTAAAAGGTTTAAAAGGAGTGCGTGGGTGTAGAACCCCTTTGATTTTACGGGTCCGTGAACATGCCAGGTTGAAACAAAAAGGACGAGTGAACGACCTTACGCGGCTATCAAGAAGGGGATTTTTCTATCTCATTGAGGCCTGTTAATGTAAATTCACCACTTCGTTCAAATGCAACTAGGGTTGCCAAACTGTCCTGACCGTCCTGTCCTCGTTTGCTGAAGAGTCCTTATCAAAATTTGAGTGTCATGAATTTTTTTTATACACCTTAAATCCATCCAAACACAATTGCCAGAAAACAACCAACCAAGGCCTCAGTGCTCGGCTAACAAACGTTCCGGAAAAATCTATAGAAACGGTTGCAGAGCTATAGAGTCGGTTTGAGGAGCAATTCAACTGGTAGTAGAGATACACAAACGGTTTGAAGTATTATAAAACCCGTTCGGGGCCCATAGGTCCCCGTTCGAGAGGTACAGAGCTGACCCTCTGCACCGAGCTTCTTAGGTTGTATGTATCTAAGGCCATTTCTGGCCCATCACAACCTTTCTTGTACCGTCTGCTCGCTTTCTTCCCCTAGGGGAAGTGCACTTATGTTTCTTCAATCTTCTTCCTTGGTTTTCAGCACTCCCCTGGGGGGAGTATAGCGGGCCCTCCTGTTCGTACCTCTGTATGGCCCCACCATTCTGGTGCGCCCCGGATGGACTAACGTGGAGGTGCTGGGTTTTATAGGAGTCTTATCACAATAAATTGGCTCGAAATTCTTTGGGCCAGGAGTCGTCGCAGCGGACCTACCTACCATTTCACCTCATCTTGTAACTTGTGGTGTTTGGGTCATTGTTGGCTGCGGAATGCAACAAACCGCACCTTCTCTTCTTGTAGCTTGCAGACTGATTTGGCTTGCAGTTTTCGGATCATAGGTGGTTGCTCTCCACGTTTGCTTGTCTGGTGAAGGGCGAGTACTTCTAAACATTTCCTCCTCTCCCTACATTTATCACGACTAGCCTAGACAAAAATTCAGTAGGCTATGAAACGCAAAATGCGAGTGGAAATTTTGAATTCGGACAACAAAAATTTTTTTTCTCCCGAAAGTGAACACAAGGCTTCCGCTGCTTTGCAGACTCGGAAGCAATAAAAATCTGAACACATATACAATGACGCACACTGAAAACTTGAACTCACATAATATGATGAACTTGAACTTACATAATATGTCAGTTAATATTATTATGATGACGCACACTCATCACACTCATGTCCCTAAATTACTCATTTTCTCACATCTTTCGTTCAATTTATTCATTCAATTCACTTAATTCATTCTAGACCAGTGAGGTGGGGGAAAACCCACCGATTGCGCCCAACCCTTCCTAAATAGCTGACTACAGAGCTGACCAAGGGACCACACCCCTGGCTACGCCAGCCACCCCCCTGGTCTGAAGTGTACGGAACTGGTTTGAAGCCCTATGAAACCGGTTTGAAGGGAAACCCAACTGTCTGAAGAGTTACCAAACCGGTCTGAAGGCTTTTCAACTCCCGTCTCAAGACGCCTCTCTACAAACCTATCAAACGTATTTTAGCCCCCAGAGAACTCTGACAAACCGATCAACCTGTTTTTAGCAGCCAGAGGATTCCCAAGTAACTCTGAATAATATTCTGACATATGTCAGTCAAGTTTTTCTTTATTGCTTCCGAGTCTGCAAGGCAGAGGAAGCATTGTTTTCACTTTCGAAATGAAAAAAAAAAATTGTTCTCCAGAATCAAAATTTCCACTCACGTTTTATGTTTCAGAGCCTCGTGAATTTGGTTCCGTGTCTGTGTGTCTGTCGGTCTGTCTGTCCGCATTTCCTTGCCACAGCCATAACTTCCACAATTTTGATCGGATTTCAATCAAATTTTCAGGAATTGTGTGGGTATAGCCCTAGATGGTCCCCTATCAGTTTCATCACGATTGAATCAGCGGTATGTACACTCAGCGCATGCGCGAACGTAATTTCCTTGCCACAGTAATAACTCCCACAATTTTGATCGGATTTTAATCAAATTTTCAGGAATTGTGTGGGTATAGCTCTAGATGGTCCCCTATCAGTTTCATCACGATTGCATCAGTGGTACTCCCTGCGCGAATGTAATTTCCTTGTTAAAGTGACAACTACGTTCATTTTGAACCTGGCACGAGGAATTTTTCACTGCAGTCACGGGATCGTTTTTTCCGTGGTGTTTCCAGAAGGTCGTACGGGAAACCACCGGTTGGAATCTCGAAGGAAAATAGTCTTCGGGCAGGGAAACCGCACTTTGCATAGTCCCATCTCTGAAGATGTTTCAGTTGTTTAGTTTCCCACAATTTTCCACTCCGAGAAGGTCGTTAGCATCTCATTCCGTCTTTCATTATCATCTCGGTTCCCACCATTGTTTTTCCGCCCGAGATGGTTCTGGATGAAATCTCCGACGGGGCTTGTCCCATTGTAAAACGTCAGCACCGCTGACCAGGCTCCTCCTCGAGCCGGTTTCTCTTTTTCGAACCCACCTGTTCGAACGTTTCTGGGCGGGCCGGTGAACCTGTAGGGAGGTCTTTTTGTTGGAGGTCTGATTCAAGTGAAAGCGACTCAATACTTGGTTTTGTTTCATTTCGTTTTCAGCCTGTGACCTCCGGAGTCGTTTAAAGCGCTGCTCCCACCTGACTCGTTTCCAACCGGTTTTTTCCTTGGGGGCGCTTAAGCTTCAAATAGACACACCTTCGAATACTAGAAGGCACGCAGAACGAAATACAAAAAAATTACCTTCATAATTACAGACAACGTTTTGAAAACTTGAAAAATTCCGAATAATTCTTTGGGAATAATTGGGAATAATGGGAATAATAATTAAAAGTTATTTAAAAAAATATTGTTCGATTTCTGCTAAGTTAAGTTACTTTTTAAAAGCTCGTGCATTTTTTTTTTTTCAAAATTGTTTGAAACTTGTAGACGACCTCCAAAAATGCTGTTTGCAGTCCAATGGGATCAATCCATGTTATTATTATTATTATTATTATTATTATTATTATTATTATTATTATTATTATTATTATTATTATTATTAGTTGTTAAATAACAATAAACATTTAAACTACGAGGTCATTAACGCTTGCAATGACACTGAACAAATTCGCAGGTTCTTGTAAAATCCAAGTTGAACTGCCCATTTAGAAAAACTTTTGAAGGTCTGAGGTTCCCACTCGTACATTTATTTAAAGGACAATTTAAAAGAACAGACTTGTATTTCTACAGGTGGGGATTTAACCAAGAGGCCGAGTGACGAGTCGTTTAACGTAATTTTCGACCTCTAATCGATTTATGGGGATCCCAGATATACACGACGATTCTTGCTGGACATTCCGTGGCTTGAACCCTGTGTTGTGGGTTAGATGAGGGAGTCTGATGGTTGAAACTGGTTTGAAACGTTTTTCAAGAGTCGTCCAGTGGCTGAAACTGGTTTGACAAGTTCATCAAAAGTCCTCAAGTAGCTGAAATTAGTTTGACCGGTTTATTAAAAGTCCTCAGGCTGCTGAAACTGGTTTGAAACGTATGAGGAGACTTCTCTAGTGGCTAAAGCCGATTTGGCAGGCTTTTGAAAGTCTTGATGCAGCTAAAACCAGTGTGACAGGTTTATCGAGTCTTCTATCTCCTAAAATTGGTTTGACACGTTTTTCAAGAGGCCTCTTGCAGTCAAAATCAGTTCACCAGGTTTGTCAAGAGTCCTCTGTATGCAAAAACTGGTTCCATAGGTCTATAGACACAAGTGATTGAATTGATCAAAGTCAATGCTATTAAATCAAATGCCCGCCCCATTCCACTTGCCCTTAAAAAAAATTATTAACACGTTGAGCGCCGTGTGTATGTAATATTCAATCAATAACCGTGTATTTATGTCGCCGATGTCGGCCACCGGGTCATGCACGTACTGGTTTGAATCTACTATTGTTGTGTCAACCCTTTGACAGTTGGTTGAGTTCAAGGCGTGGCAAACAGGATGCCCGTCAAAAGACGTCGAAGGAAAGGAGAATTTCGAAGCTCACTCTGATTGTCCTGAGTCTAACGAGCGGTTGAGTCAACCGACACGAGTCTCTGGTTTCTTGGCCTTGACACCCGTGATTGTCACCGATAGGAAGTCCCGTTCAGGTGGCATGTTTGTTCAAGTATTTTCCAGAGTAGAAAAAGTGTAGAAGGGTAGAGAAAAAGTGTAGAATCAGTGTAGAGAAACTTGATTGACACACCTTCGGTGTGTGTGTTTTTCCCTAACACATTTTTGAACTTTAGCTGCCTAAGGAATCTCGAGAAACGAGCTAGTTTTAGCCACCAGAGAAGTCAGGATAAACCAGTTTCGTCCGTCACAAAACTCGAGATCTGTCAAACCTGTCAAACCTGAGGACCTTAACCCTCTAGCGGACACTAAGCAAACCTTGTCGCACTAGTTTTCGCCACCCTGGGCACTGAGAATATGCTGTCTGTTCTACGAATTTACCGTGTTAACAGCCGAAATGATAGTTTATTAGAGTTAATGAATGTTGATAAATAGATGTTAAAGATAATATTTTTGATTAACAGACCACGATTAACATCTCATTGCACGTTTCTTTTACAGCTAGGCTTTCCCATCGTTTAAAATCTTCAATGATTTTTTTCAACTAGGTACATAGTTTAAATTTTTGATGATGCGCTTCCATAAATTCCGAGGCTCCTGGAGTGCCTGCCACCTGTACTTCCACGCTTCCGCTCAATAGACGGATCCTGCTAGCTTAGCTGGATCTGGAGTCTCAAGACATCTAAGCAGGCGTTTTGGTCCATGAATGTCGTGTTGAACCTTTCTTTTCTTTTTTTTTCTGGTCGATCAAGCACGGTAAAATAGAATGGTTCTGGGACCCCAAAAAATTGATTCTTCGTCCTAACACCTCGTATTTTGCTTTTTTATTTTTTCCGACTTCTAAAAGTATCCTAGAACAAAGACCATTCAGCGTCATTGTCCTCCTCCTCATGTTGGGGCTTTGAAAAAAGGTCAAAGGATTTTTTCGATTTTTTTTTTTTTTTTTTTTTTTGCAGCACCGAAGAGAATTAAAATTTGGAATAAGGTATCATCTTAGTGAAACACACTGAAGGGATCCGAGTGTCTACCTCTATGACTCTTAACTCGAGACCCCCTGAACGTCTTATTTACAGGTTGAGGTTTGACAACATCTGCGTTGCGTCAGGGCTTTTGTCTTAAAGATGGGAAGAGGGAAGAAGTTTGAGAAGGGAGAAAAAACGCTCCCAGGATCTCTTTCTGGGGCTTGAATAGTCCTAAAGGGCATCAGGCGTTGCGGTTGTGAAGCCCAAGACCCCCCACCCCCTCCCTGAGGGATGTGAGAATACGATATGCCTCTGGGGTAACCTGCCCTCAAAGAAGCCCATGGAGCTCGTTCGTTTCCTGTTAGCTCCTTGTGTTAAAATGATGAGAGTGGAATTTAAAAAAAAAGTCGAGGTAGGTATAAATTAATTTTTGGGAAAGACGGAGACTGTACAGTTTGAGGGTGGAAAAGGGAGTTTTCCGTGACGAGGAGACAACGAGTTACTTTCAATAATCCCCTTGGGGAGGGATGTTGGTAACTCAATCTCCAGAAATCAATTAAATTATACGGCGGAAGTGGCCCTGTGGGGGAGGGAGGGGATTAAAGTCCTAATCCAATCAGAACCTCCCAAAACCGCCTTTTCGCTTCGTCCAGAGGAGGGCTAACGCAATTTTGACTAGTACAAACGTCGATAACTACGCGAGTATAGTTCCTGGACAGCGGACAATACGGACAAGGTCGACAACCTTCGCGTGGGATTTAGCAGTCCGGAGTTGGTCGGATTACGGGAGGAACATCTGGCTTTCCCCTTTTCCACGTTTTACGGGCCGCCAGAGGGGAATGTTACAGTGTTACGGTGTTACGACGGGTAACGCGATCCGCAATCCGCGGTCTGCGGTCGCCAGAGTTCCCCTACGAAAAATGGCCTCTGCCCAGACGCTTTTGAATCGAACTAAAAAAAATTAATTTCCCATGATAATAAATACATTAATACTTCTCTGTGTTTCATACCGATCTTTATTTTGGTTTATTATTCTTGGAATAACACACCTGCGTAATCGCGACGGACGTCGAAATTCAGATCGGCCTAAAAATTTGACTTAATACGTTTCAAGATGTCTAGATTCCAAAATCAAAATCATTGTGCTTATTTTGGGCGGCTTTCATGTTTAACTTGCAGGGAGTGTTGAGGGAGAAAGCCGTTGGTTATGTTGTTAAAATGTTTATTGCATTTGATGAAGTATGCAATACATCTCGAGGCGCCTTTCGCTCTTCCCACAGGGTTTGAGCTCTTCAGGAGGTGATTTGGTACCTACCGACACATGATAAATTTTTGCTTTACGAGGAGGTCCGAAAAGACGAGTCTCACGTCGCACAGGACTTGGTTATTTAACATTAGTAATTAAGAGAATTAGGTGTGTTACCTTCAACTTTCGGACCTCCTCGTAAAGCAAAAATTTATCATGTGTCGGTAGGTACCAAATCACCTCCTGAAGAGCTCAAACCCTGTGGGAAGAGCGAAAGGCGCCTCGAGATGTATTGCATACTTCATCAAATGCAATAAACATTTTAACAACATAACCAACGGCTTTCTCCCTCAACACTCCCTGCAAAATCAAAATGTCCGTCCGCCGTCCGAGCCGTTTTGGGCAGTAGGATTTTTTTTTTTTACAACCCCTGGAGCGCTACGGGACTAAAATGGGGCTACAAATGGATTTTTGAAGGATCCCAGATCAAATATTTTTCGAATAATTTTGGAAGCATAATCCATTTTTCGAGGTCCCACATCTATCCAAACAACGTACAGATTTTTTTTTAATATCTTTTTGTTGACACAGAATTAATTTTTGCGCAAGTAGGGTGGTGGCACCTATTATCGACATGTCTTGTAAAACGACAATAATAGGATCTATATAAAAAAAATAAATAAACCGTCGTGTAAAATTTGAAGCCTTTTGGATGGTTATTCTTGGAATAATAATTATTAAAAGAATAACATAAGTGAATTATTCACTGAATTATTCATTGTGTATTTGATTGGCGTCAAAATTTGTCCTTACATTTTATGTTTCTTGATCGACATCAAGACACATTGTGTAGATTTTAAAAACGAAACGTACGCCGTCAAGGTCGTTTGGGCAGTAGGAATTTCATTTTCAACTTGAAATTTAGACAAAAATTTAATAATACTCTTTTCTCTAGTATGTAGTTGTGCCCGCAAGGGTTTGATCCTGAACGAACAAACCCTTGGGGCTCAGGGGGCTAAAAGGGGGCTAGGGGAGGGGTTGTTTTAACGGTTTCGGCGAAATCGGTAGGTAGGTGCTTTTTTCGTAGGGCTTTCAGAAGTAAAACCCATTTTTGGGGGTTCCAGAATCACTCGTGGGGATTTATGGGACCTTTCGTGGGGCTACAAATGGAACTTTGGAAGGGTGTGAGGAGGTTAAATGAGGTGTCGTTTAAATGAGGAGTAGTTTTGAACTCATAATCCATTTTTCGTGGTCCCCCCACATCTGACCAAAGGACAGGATTTTTTTTTTTTTTTTTTTTACATAGGTACCTACCTACCTACCTATTTTTTTAGAATTAGGTAGGTAATTTTCTTAATAATTAAGAATTATTGTTTAAAAAGTGACAGTAAGTTTCTCCTCAACGTTCAAGTCAACGTCCACTCAACAAAAAATCAATAACCGCTAACGTCCAATTCATAAAATGACTATAATAGCGTGTACCTAGCGTGTCCTGGTGCATCGTTAAGGGGGTGGTTGCATCATAACAGGCTGCGCCAATCTCACGGTCCTTGCGGAGTATCCAACCAGGTCTACCAATTATTCTCGTTTATTTTCTCTTTTAGTAGTTTGCCTTGATCCCAAGAGCCTTTTTTTATTCCATCGGTGAGTTCATTCCTCTGATAAGTTCACGTTTTATGGTGATTAGTGGTTTGAGCATCACGTCACCACAGGGAATTTGATGTTTAAAGAACGCACCAAGTTGCATTACACAGGGTTATATTTGTTGATAATAAAAGCCATTGAGTCATCTTTTAAGGAGGTCTGACATGGATAGGACCCCTATAAATCGGTTCGTTGTCAAAACATTACCTTTAATCAAAGTAGTTGCCAAAGCCCTTCAATAACCCTTCCATAACCTTCATCCCGAACCGCTTTCATGGGGCTACAAATGGGATTTTTGAAGGAGCCCAGGAGGTCAAATATTTTCCGAACAAAAAAAAAGAAGTGAAAAAACAAATTTAAAAAAAAAGTGTTTTCCAACATCTTTTTTCATTGACGCAGAATTAATTTTCGCACAAGAACATAATATCGAAGAATAATAAACCCTTGTGTAAATTTTTCAGCTTTTTATTTGTTAGTAGAGAGTCCTCCATTGGGTAGAACCAGTTTGATGGAATAATAGAATAGTTTTCTAGCAGCTGGAACCGGTTTTGCAGGTAAGTAGAGAGTATTCTGGCGGCTAAAAACCAGTTTTATTCGTATGTAACCAATTTTATGGGTTAGTAGAATAGTATTATAGCAGCTGGGACCGGATTTAGAGGTTCGTAGAGAATCTTATGGCGGCTAATAAACAGTTTTATTTATGAGTATAGAGTCATCAGATGACTAGAACCGGATTGATGAGTTAATAGAATAGAGCAGCTGGGACCGATTTGAAAGGTTAGTAGCGGGTCCTCTCCCGAGCAATACCGTTTTATAAGTGTAGTAGGTACTTAGGTAGCTAAAGCCCGTTTAACGGTTTGGAGAGTGGTAAACCCGTTTTGACAGTTTAAATAAGAATCTTCCAGTGACTAAAACCGTTCGTATGGTATTTAAAACGTGCTCTGTCATTCGGAACCGGTTATACATTTTTTTCGTGGGATGTGTGGCTTTATTTACAACCCTGTAAATCGTTTCAACTTCCAGCAATTCCAAAATCCTAGTAAAAAATATCGATAAATCCCCGGAAAGAATCAAATTTCAAAAAACACATTTTCCCTCGGACTCATTTTGGATCCTGCACTAATCCCTGACGCAGGATCGTGTACCGGAAAACTCTATCTTCGGGTCACGTAACCCATAATTTCTACCAGTCGTTTGGTTATCGTACTCACGTCGTCGTAATAACAGGAGGACATAAAGAGTCACCACGTAGGTTGTACAAATCAGTCGTTAACGACACAAGCTGTAAAGTCTCGATTTTCTTCTATTAAAGAGGAAAATCGATATTTTTAGTTTAATAATTTAATTAAAAATATCATTTTTTTTTTTTTTTTTTTTTTTTTTTTCAGGAAAAATACATTGAAAGAAAAAAGTGAAGAAGTTAGAAAACTTCCTTTCACTCCACATCCACCAGGATTATTCAGACCAGTCCCCGGAAAACTTGGGTTCGAGGCCTTTGCCGTAATGCGACACATAACGCCCAAAAGTCCCACAGCTCTGCAACTCGCGGAAAGGACTACCAACCTAATATCGTATGCGCATACACAATTCGGGATGTAACGTTAACTGATGTCCGTCGAGTTACGTTCACTTTGCATGCAAATTCGCCGTCGGCTTCGGTCCGCTGACGAGGTTCGCACCAACCAAACTACTGGTTTTTACGGCGAAGCCAGTAATTATAATTAGACTACTTCTAAATGAAGTCCACATAGAGCTCTAAGCGAGAGTCCACACAGAGAGTGAAGATTTCTTCAAATCGCTCTATGTGGACATCATTTGTGATACTGGGGGACGGGATTGCGCAAATGAGGTTTGTAACGGCTTTGCAGATCCCAAAAAGAAAAATACCCAAAAGCACGAAATCCACGCTGAACGAATATGGCAAATCCACAAAAATCAACAATATAAAAACTCCAATTGATGAGTCGGATGTAACAAGTTTGATATAACAGAAACCGGTTTTGAGGGAGCAAACACTTGTTTTCGGGGAGCAGAAACCAGTTTCAAGGGAGGAGTCAGCAGTTTTTTGGAGGCCACAACAGGTAAGAAGAAGTATAAACCGGCTTTGAGTTGACAAGACACCGGTTTTGAGTTGTTTGGGGGGAGTAAAAACTTGTTTTCGTGAGCAGGTATCTCTTTGGGAAGTACAAAACCGGTTTGAGAGTCCTGATCAGCCACAACTAACCAACACTTCCTAAGAAGTGTGCCTAATAGTAGCTACTATTAGTCCACTAGCAAATAAGAGCGAATTCATTTGTTATAGATGTTGTTATAACTGTAACTTGTGATTACTGTAATATTAACCTTGAAGAAGACAATCATTTTCTAAGCAGATCAGAGCCATTTCAAAACAACTTGAATCTGGACAATAGCTATGACTATTTAAGAGTTATTTTATAGACTATTAACATTGAATTTAAACCTAATCAGCAGCGGCATTAGGTAATAATTTGTAGCAGTGGATTTGTAATTCATTTACCATTCAGTCCGATCATAATATTGTATTGTTCATATTGAATGCAATTTTGGTCCGCTGGCGAGGTTCACAACAGTCCCGGACTACAGGAATTTGTGTTGAATCGCACAATTGCTGTTGGGTTTAAAACAACTTTAGGAGATGCAAATTGATTGTAATTTAAGGAGCTTTAAAACCTTTTAGGTGAACAATGTCGCTAGGACCACTTGTTCAAGAGTAATATTGGAAAAACCGGAAAAAGTCAGAAAAAATCGTAGATTTTACTCAGCCCAGAGTCGTCCCATCGGAAAATGGGAAATCCTAGATTCCTCTTATTGGCATCCTCGATTAGGAACATAAAGTCTTCCAGCATGTTTCATGTAAGCTCAAATTACCTATTGACTGGACTACAATGGGAGATTTGAAGAGGAAAATTTAATTTAATGCGATTTTTGGATCAAGGATGCGTCTAATGGTTGATGATAACGCCGGAAGATCCTCAATAAGAAAGAAAAATTCTCTAACGTGCATGGAAATCCTCACTAAGCGGAAATAATGTTCCCAAAATCTGAAAACATACCAACGGTAAAAATACCTGGCTTTGCGTCCCAATTTCTCGGGATCTGTTGGTCCGATTTCGATGAAATCTTGAGCACATGTACTGCACACTATTTACTTTTGATATGGCCGGTGAAATTTCGATAATCATAACGGTCATCAGATGAGCGATAATCAAACTTCAATGTTTTGGCGACCATTTTTTTTGAAACTTCGAAAAATTCCTTAGATTTACCTAATTTTTTTATTTGAATGTCATCGGCCTAAAAGCTTCAAAACAATGACAGAAATATGTCATAAAAAATTAAGCACCATTCGTTTTCACGCAAATGGGTCTTATGTGCCAAAAATGCCAAGTTTTCAGGAGAAGCGTTTTTCAAAAAAGACACGAACTCGCACGATTTCGGTCCAGAAATTACTCCATAATGTCCATTTGTCTGTCCTAGCTTGAAATAGATAACAACCCGATGTTTGTGATAGAGAATGAAAAGAAAGAGTGTATCTTGTACTTTGCGGTCTCTTACACTCAGTGGTTTCTTGTCTTAGTGGGATGAGAGGTTTGTTGTAGTAAGCGTGTTGTGAGTTGTGCGAGTTCTTTTATGAATCGGATTAGTGTTACCAAATTGAAGCGTATTTTTTAAAAGTGCCTGGAAGTTGATGATCAGCCCCGTCCCTCCACGAACCTGGACCATCCAACTCATGCACGCACCGTGCATGAGTCTGCACCAGACTCAACCTGGACCATCCAATTCATGCAGACGGTGTAGATTCAATTGATGACGAACAACCTTCAGGTACCTACCTACATATTCAAACATGAACAACATGATGACTTAACAACATGACATTTTAACATGACGAGCAAACTTCATGTACCTACCTATTCCTACGCGCCAGGGGGGATTCTGACTTGGGTAATCATTTACACCCAGATTTTTTTTTTTTTTTTTTTACCCTATATTTTGAATCTTTATGCCTAATATTGTGTAGATTAATAATATATAATCATTTAATAATGATTAACAGGACGTTTTCAAAATTTTTCCGTAGCGTCCCGAAATTGCGCCGTAATGGCAACATAATCGCGAAAATTATAATCATAATAATATTATTATTATGATTATTATGATTGGTCTGTAAGGAAGTTTGGCGGTTGGTTGCAAGTTGAGAAAACATTTTTTGAAGGAAAAAAAATGGCGTAAAATTAATCATCATTAAATGATCTGACTGTAGAACGATCCAATTTTTTCCAAAAACTCGATATTTTAGTCAAAACTTTATGGGGACCTCGGGTTAATATAACAGAAGCCTGTTTTGAGGGAGCAGAAACCGGTTTTAACGGAACATACACTTGTTTGATGGAGCAGAAATCGGTTCCAAGGAAGCAGACACTAGCCTACATAGTTTATGAAACCAGAAACCGGTTTGGAGGAAGTGAACACTAGTTTGAGGGAGCAGTTTTCAGCGTTATAATAAAATTCTAAAATTACAAAATATCCTTCAATTTTCAATTACTTACCTCTGATTTTCCATTTAGAAATAAAATAGCGAGTTCATTATTGCGAGGTCTAGATTGAATTCTTGAGCGACCTGGACTTTCCGGATCGATCGTACCAAGGGGTGCTTTGTAAAGAAACCCCCTTCCCCACCCCCGGCAACCCACTACCTTGTATTCGTAGATCTGATATTCCTGATTGTACTCCACCTACCAAACGAAGATTCTCTGTCGGTTATTCCTTGTGATGCCATAATAAAACCTCCCGACCTGTCGTCGGCACTATTTCGTACGAACGATTCTTCCCTCACCCCTCTGCGCCTCCGAACACACAAAGGGTGCCCTTTGGGGAAATGGCGCCCACCTCTCCTTCAAGACCTCCGGTTCTTCGACGAAAATAAATCCCACGCACGAAATAGACTCAACCGCCGATTTCCTCGATCCAAACGGGGAAATCACGCGAATGCAAATACGACTGAAGTTTCGTTTGCCCTTACCGAGACAATAAGAGAAGTTGACTTCAAAGTAGGGCCAAACACGAGCTTCAACTTGAGTTGAATCTCTCTATATCACTCCTTGTCGTAAATGAGTACCCTCGTCAGTTCCGCCTGGAGCGTTTTTCGCCTGAGAAGATTTCCCACTGGAAAACGCTGTCAGTGTTCTTCCCGAATGTTAATTGGTCAATGAAAGCGTACTATTTGTGTCCTAGTTACTGAATGACATTATGTGGAGCAGGAACCAATTTTGAAGGAGCAGTAACCACGTTGAAAGGAGCGGACACCGTTTTCGAGGGAGTAAGATCCGATTTTGAGAAAGCAGACACTTGTTTTAAGGGCTTAAACCTGTTTTGAGGGTGCAAACACTTGCTTGAGGGAGCAGAAACCGGTTTTGCGAGAGTATAAACTTGTTTTAGGGAGCTTGAACCTGTTTAAAGGGAACAAGCGCTTCATTGAGAGAGGAGACACCAGTCTTGAAAAACCACACACATGTTTTAGAGAGCAGAAACCTGTTTTAAGATAGTAGATACTTGTTTGAGGGGACAGAAACATGTTTTGAGGGTGCAAACACTTGTTTTAGGGAGCAGAACCCCGTTTTGAGGGAGCAGACACTAGTTTTAGGGTGCAGAAACCGGTTTTGAAGTGGCAAATACTTGCTTGAGGAAGCAGAAACCGGTTTCGAGGAAGCAGACGTTTCCTTGGGGGAGCAGAAACTGGTTTTGAGGCAGCAGCGTTTCATTGAGGGAAGCAGAAACCGGTTTTTAGGGAGCAGATACTTGTTTTATGGCGCAGAAACCAGTTTTGAGGAAGAGGACATTTGTTTTACGGTGCAGAAACCGGTTTTGAGGCACTGGACACTTGTTTGACATTGCAGAAACTGGTTTTAAAGTAGCAGGCACAAAACGCTGTCAATGTTCATCCTGATTATTAATTGGCCTATGAAAGCTTCCTATTTTTGCCCTACTTACTCAACGAGATTGTCGGCAGAGCAAACCTAAAGAATTCTAATTGCAATTACTCATAATAGCCTCCTCGGCAACTTTGTTCCTGTTTTAGTTTTGACGAGCCGTCAGCATTTGTCGATAAGCCCTCCGATGTACGTGATATATCCGCTAAACCTAAACGGTAAACGATAAGGTGACAAATCTCAAATGGGCTAATTCTGCCTCTCCTGACCACGCAAAGCGGTAGATGATAAGGAACGCCTTCTGGCACAATCCCATCGGAGAGATAAGAAAACCAGACAACGCGCGTAGGCGTTGTTTGCCTCTCAAAATTCTGCACTTACCAATCGATTATTCGTAATTTTTAAACACTCTTCCAAGTTGGAAATATTTTATTTTCATTTTGAGCATTTAAAAATTATTTTTAAAAAAGTTTGGACTAAATACCTGGTTATCAGTCAAGTTGTGTCCGCAAGGTTTTTAGCCCGATCGTCCCACCCAGTGGGGCTAAAAGGGGCTCAAGGAGGAGTATTTTAATTATTAAACCTTTTTCCCTACCTGACTCAATTTTAGGGGAGGGTAGCGTGTCGTTTTTTAAGTGTTTTTGAGCGTAGCATCCATGGGGGGGGGGGGGGGGGGGCTCATCTGTTCTAACATTAAAAAAGCGTAATTATGAATATTTAATTCAATTTCTTTAAGTACCTTAATTCACATAGAATGAATTTGCTGCACTTTTTGTATAAAATATTGAACCATTGTGTAATAGGTTTCAACTGCGTTAATTTTTAGTTAGCAAACTTTTCACAATTAGTGAGGTTTCCCAACATTTTTGCAGTGTTTTGTTTCAAAGAGTTTTTATTTTTATTTATTTATTATTTTTTTTTACAATAAGGGCTCTACAATAAATGTTTTTTATTTTTCCCAAATTGCTTGATAGTTTCAAAGACGAAAATGTAAAGCTTTCAAAATTTTAAAAATGGTTCCTTTATGACAATTTTCACCAATTTTTACACAAGTTGTTTTTTCCCAAATTTGATTTTTCTTGTCAGGCTTCTTTTTTTTTTTTTTTTTTTTTTTTTTTTGCAATTAAGATATACCTACAAAGGCCAATTTTTCTTTATTTTTGCTGAAATTTATTTAATTTGAATCCAACTGAAAAAAAAACCTTTTCCGATCGTAAATGTATATTTGATAAACCTATCGAGTTGATCAAATGATTTGTTTTTTCCTTTTTTTTATCAATAGGTATTAAAAACCTATAATTTTATTGAGAGTTCTGATTATGGGCTTCATTTTGGTTCCTTAAAAAAAATGTATGCTTGGCGGGCTGGTTGCTGCCGCGTCTTTCTGAAACTGTCACTCGGTTATCCTGGAAATGAGGCAATGACACCAAAAAGCGAACATTTGAAAATCCGTTGACAGTCAATTAAGTGGGTTAATGTGGGCCGTACCTTGCGGATGATGTGGATGCCGATTGGGGGCGAGTCTTGAAAAGAACGTGTTCACCCACTTAATCACCACTTGGACTGGAGGGTTTAAAGGAATTTTTTTTCGGACTCACTCCGAGACACTTGACATTTCCGGTACGACGAAATCGAGAAAAAAAAAGATTTTCGACGAACGGCACAAACACGAGCACGACTGCCGGAGAACTGAAGAGGCGGAGGAGCGTCTGACCGGGCGGAGTCCCCCACTACGGCAGCAGCAGTCAGCAGGTCCGAAGAGCAGCCGAACAGGTACATCACGTCGCTGGATCCCCAACCGCCCTATGCGGCGAGTTGCGGCGAAAAACCGGAGAGGAGGATCCAGGACTTGTCATGGGGGGAGTTGTTTCTCATGAATCCACCTGTCTGATAGTCGAAAACCAAGAGAATCGATTCAACGTCCAAAATTACTTCGGCAACGACACCTCGCTCGACGCTCTCACTAAAGCTCTTCAAAAAACCCATTTGTAGCCACTGAGGTGTGGCGTATCAGATACGTACCAGATTCTGGAATCGAATCTACGTCCAAAAATACTACAAAAAACAACTCTTCCATCGACGACTCCGTGGTCACAATCCCCGCAGAGTTTGGAGCCCCACAGATCTTCACGTGATCGAACAGATCTGAGACTCCCTTAGCCCGATTCTACGCGCAAAATTACTTCTAAAACGACACCAGCCAGGCCAAAGAGTGGCTTTAACCAGCAGAAATAAGGGAAACCGCGATAACATTTCAGAAAAAACGTAATCAACGTTGAAAGAAAACGCCAAAATGAAACGCAATGAACGAACGCACATTTAAAAAAAATGGAACGCTGGAAATTGTACACAAGGGTTTCTTATTCATTGATATAGTTGATACAGGTTAATTGTGCAAAAATTAATTTTGTGACATTAAGAAATTATTTTTGAAAAAATAAAATAAATTTAAAAAAAATTTCTGTTCGATGTTAGGACAGATGTGGAACCCCAAAAAAGGATTATGCGTCCAAAATTACTCGGAAAACGACACCTTTTCGACCTCCTGGCATCCTTCAAAAATCCCATTTGTAGCCCCCATGAAAGCCCCTGGGCCAGGGTGTCAGGTGAGGTGCCGTTTTCAGAGTATTTTTCAGAGTAGAATCTACTATATTAATTTCTACTATATTTATAGGGTTAATAGAACCTAAGCCTAAATAATATTTAGGCTTAGGGTACCATTATTATGTACCACATATTATGTGCCTTTCTATGATAATTTGCTCGTTACAGAGCTGTGAGTTCAACAGTAAAAGTGTCGTTCCACTGTGTTGATTACAGTGTACGGGTGGTTAGATGAAAATATTGCTCCAAGAAGCTCTCTTGGTTCGTTATGAGTGATTCCATGACCAAAATAGGGCGTTATTCTGAAATTGATAGTTTGGTCATTGGAGGTAGCCGAAATGTAGAAATTTTACAACCATAGTAATCCTACTTACCAACTAGGAAGGTACATCTGTCAATCCAATTCGATGTCTTTCCGAGAGCAGAAATCATTTTTGGGCTCATGACACGAAAATATCACTCAATCACTTTTTGGTTTTATCAATGATTCATTGGCAATGAACGAGGCGAACTTCGAACATAGATATAAAAGAGCAGTGCTAGCAGATCCCAGGAAGATCAAACCACCCAGTGGCACCGCTGAAAAAACCGCCAACAAAAACTTGTCTTTTTTTTATTTATTTATTTATTTTTTATTTTTTTTTTTTTTTTCAAAGGCAAAAAGTCTCCTTCGCAAATACTAGATAAGTAGCATGTAAATTTATACATATTTAGCAGTTGCTGTTGAAATCGAATCGAACTGAAACAAAAATTTACCGCAAAATTCAAAACCGCTCTATCCGCCTAAGTTTCCGTCTGGCTTCACGTCCAGACGCACAGTGGGCGAAATCGCAAAACAACCTGACCAAAAAGGAAAATCCCATATTACATGGTTTTTAGTACGATGAATGAGGATAACTTTAAGTAGGTAACCCTGTTCAGAGTCTGAACTTCAGACAACGGATAAAAATAATTCTTTTAACATTGATGTATGTATTTGAAAAAACGCTCATATCAGTATAATACTGACTGACAATAATTGTCAGTGCCATCACTGGATTAATCATTGTTTCGAGGGTCTCAAAGACAGCCAGGGTATTACCAAAATTTGGTGATCAACAAAAACAAATTTTTCTTTGCATACATATTGAAACAACTTTCATAATATAGGTATTATTTTCATTTTAAAAGTGCCATAATAATTATTATGGATTATAATCTATAGGTACGTAAAATTGTCAGAGGAATCCAAAGTCGCCAAAAAATGTAGGGTTTCCCATTTGAAATAAGAAAGTTGAGCGCAAATGCGCCCATTTGCGCGGATCTGAGGGGGGGCTCAACCCCCCTAAGGACACCTAAACGGGACGCTGAACCCATAGAAAAACGCTGCAAATTTTACACAAGGGTTTATTATTCTTTGATATAGGTTACTTGTACAGAAATTTAATTCTGTCAATAAAAAAAATTTAAAAAAAAAATTTTTTTTTTGGATTTTTATATTTCAAAAAAAGTTTTTTGAGGCGATTTTTTGTCAAAAATGTGTTTTTTCAAAAATTCTTTAATTTTTACTCGAAAGATATTTAACTTCTTGGGATCCATCAAAAATCCCATTTTTAGCTCCATGAAAGCCCTATAGATCGCCACAGTGAAATCGGATCGTTCCGGGACCCCAAAAAATGGATTCTACGTCCAAAAATACTTCGAAAACGACTCCTGACTGGATCCCATAGCCAAAAGCCTTCAAAAACCACCTTCTGTAGCCCCATTTTAGCCCCAGAGCGCCCCACGGGTTTGGGCGATCGGGCTGAAAACCTTGCGGGCACAACTAGATGGTAAACCGAGTATTTTGTCAAAATTTCAGATTTTTAAAAAAATTCCTACTGCCCAAAACGGCCTGGACGGCGGACGGCGTACGGCGTACGGCGTACGGCGTACGGCGTACGGCGTACGGCGTACGGCGGACGGACATTTCGGATTTTGAATGTAGACCACTTGAAATGGATAATGTCAAATTTTGAGCCCGATCGGAGTCGTCGACCCGCGTCGCGAAAACATAGGTGTATTATTCCAAGAATAATAAACCAAAAATCGCGGTATTTTTATCGCTTATCGTTTCGGAGGAGAAGGCTTGTAACATACTCTGCCAGTCTATAGGTACCACTATAATAGTGGTACCTATAGTCTGGCAACCTATAATAGGATAATAATAACCATAATAACCTATAATAATTATGGATTATTCTATAGGTACCACAAATTCTCACCGTGTCTGTGGCTGCCGGCTGGCAGGCTGGCTGGCAGAGTATGTTAATACAAGCCTTCTCCTCCGAAATGATAAGCGATAAAAATACCGCGATTTTGGTTTATTATTCTTGGAATAATACACCTATGTTTTCGCGACGCGGGTCGACGACTCCGATCGGGCTCAAAATTTGACATTATCCGTTTCAAGTGGTCTACATTCAAAATCCGAAATGTCCGTCCGCCGTACGCCGTACGCCGTACGCCGTACGCCGTCCGCCGTCCAAGCCGTTTTGGGCAGTAGGAATTTTTTTAAAAATCTGAAATTTTGACAAAATACTCGGTTTACCATCTAGTTGTGCCCGCAAGGTTTTCAGCCCGATCGCCCAAACCCGTGGGGCGCTCTGGGGCTAAAATGGGGCTACAGAAGGTGGTTTTTGAAGGCTTTTGGCTATGGGATCGAGTCAGGTGTCGTTTTCGAAGTATTTTTGGACGTAGAATCCATTTTTTGGGGTCCCGGAACGATCCGATTTCACTGTGGCGATCTATAGGGCTTTCATGGAGCTAAAAATGGGATTTTTGATGGATCACAAGAAGTTAAATATCTTTCGAGTAAAAATTAAAGAATTTTTGAAAAAACACATTTTTGAAAAAAAATCGCCTCAAAAAATTTTTTTGACAGAATTAAATTTTATTGACAGAATTAAATTTCTGTACAAGTAACCTATATCAAAGAATAATAAACCCTTGTGTAAAATTTGCAGCGTTTTTTAAATCCTTTTTGGTTTATTATTCTTGGAATAATACACCTATGTTTTCGCGACGCGGGTCGACGACTCCGATCGGCCTCAAAATTTGACATTATCCGTTTCAAGAGGTCTACATTCAAAATCCGAAATGTCCGTCCGCCGTCCGCCGTCCGGGCCGTTTTGGGCAGTAGGAATTTTTTTTAAAATCTGAAATTTTGGCAAAATACTTGGTTTACCATCTAGTTGTGCCCGCAAGGTTTTCAGTCCGATCGCCCAAACCCGTGGGGCTAAAATGGGGCTACAGGAGGGGTGTTTAGAAGGCTTTTAGCTATGAGATCGAGTTAGGTGTCGTTTTCGAAGTATTTTTGGGCGTAGAATCCATTTTTGGGGGTCCCGGAACGATCCGATTTCACTGTGGCGATCTATAGGGCTTTCATGGGGCTAAAAATTGGATTTTTGAAGGATCCCAAGAAGTTAAATATTTTTCGAGTAAAAATTAAAGAATTTTTGAAAAAAACACATTTTTGAAAAAAAAATTCCCCCAAAAATTTTTTTTTGAAATATAAAAATCAAAAAAAAAATTTTTTTAATTTTTTTTATTGACAGAATTAAATTTCTGTACAAGTAACCTATATCAAAGAATAATAAACCCTTGTGTAAAATTTGCAGCGTTTTTCTATGGGTTCGGCGTCCTGTTTAGGTGTCCTTGGAGGGGTTGAGCCCCCCCCCCCCCCCCCCCCTCAGATCTGCGCAAATGGGCGCATTTGCGCTCAACTTTCTTATTTCAAATGGGAACCCCTAAATTTTTTGGCGACTTTGGATTCCCTGGTAAAATATTTTACGTCCGATAAGGTGGTTGAGCGAAAATTTCGATGAGCGCAAATTTGCGCAACCTTCGCTAGCTTCATTGTTCACTGTCCGATTGAGTCGGAGTTTCCTCTGTATCCTACCTAGAGATCCGAATTTTAATACGAAATACCCAATGAAGGAATTCCGACAATCAGCGAATTTAGACGGCAAGTTTAATTTGAACGATTTGAAGAGATCCAGCGCGCGATAGCCATATTAATATGGCTAATATAAGCCAATATTATATATAATATTATATATAATTATGTCTTGGGAGGGTGCCAGGGACCTTGGAAGGAGGTACTATGCTCGCCAAGCTGGATTTTTTAAGACCAATTTCAGATTTTTCCGACATCTAGAAGTGCCCTGGCATAAAGATGACCAAAATCGTGTCACCCACCTCTACTTGCGGCTTTAATATAGTAGGTACCTACTAGGGGGCATCCCCTACTGGCTACGCCAGCCAACCCCCGTCATTCCGTCCTGGCGGGGCGATCGTTGTGGCCTGATAGGCCGCTCGTTCCGCCCTGGCGCTCCACGGCCTACTCCTCACTCAACTCTCTCGCTTAAGCTCTTCAAAACTTCATTTATTACCACTTAGAAGCCCCACAGAGCCGCGCGAGTTTACAAAATGTATCATTTAAGTAATGATATTAAATATCATTAAATGATGAAAAATTTTGTGAAGTAATTTTTAATTCAATTTTAATGACACGTCGCTTGCCTCTCTCGCTACTGTAATAATTACACTTATGAATTATTCATAAGTGCCCATTGTCGCCAAATTGAATTTTAAAAAAGCCTCCAGTGTGGTCTGGCAGGATGGATAGATGGGGCGGGGAAACTTTGGGGAGGGGGAGAGGGCAGTTTTGGGAAACGATTCATTCTGCGATAATTTCGGATAATATCATAAATTAGCGCAGAATGAATCGTTTCCCAAAACTTCGTCTTCGTCTTCCCACACACCAGAATAATATTCTATTCTATATTCTATTAGGTGTGTGTAATAATATTATTATATTATAATAATATTATTACACACACCTAATAATATTATATATTAATAATAATTAATATATTATTCTATATTCTATTAGGTGTGTGTAATAATATTATTATATTATAATAATATTATTACACACACCTAATAATATAATATATTATTAGGTGTGTGTAATAATATTATTATAATATAATAATATTATTACACACACCTAATAGAATATAGAATAGAATATTATTCTGGTGTGTGGGAAGACGATTTCTCTCTATTCCCTGGCCAATTTTACGCCCGTTAAATTTAGCGTTTTGAGCGACTGTCATTTGGTGGCGATGCCCGATAAAGTGATCGGCCGAGCGAAGCGAGGCCTTATGTCTGAGTGCTAGTGACATTAAATATCATTAAATGATGTTGTTGGAAACTTGTTGAGGGTCAGTCAAATTTGACTGACAACAATTGCAACAACATTAATTGAAATGGTCAACATCACCATCAACTATTCATTAAATGATAAATTATGTGAAGTAATTTAATGACACGTCGCTTGCCTCACTCGCTACTGTAATTCATAAGTGCCCATTGTCGCCAAATTGAATTTTTTTAAAAGCCTACAGTGTGGTCTGGCACGTAGGTATGACACTATCATACAACCAAGAAAAAAAAAAAAATTAAAAAAGATTATTGACGATGATGATTGATTTTAGTTGCCTCCCACCCGTTTTTATTCATAATCAATTCCTTGTCCAAAATTACCTCGGAAACGACACATTTGTGACCACCTGGTCAAAGACCTCCATAACAAGTTCAGAGTCCCTCGTCAGCGGACCAACTTAATTTCACTGCGTGACGTCACTACGATCCCACAACGAACAAGAAGAAGTACCCGGACGGAGAATAAAACCTTCCCGCTGGACCAGGGCTGGTTACCTTCACCGTCAGGTTAAACCACTGCTGGCTTCTGTAATGTAGCTTGTGATCGTTTTTATTTTTACAACAAATCCCTCGAACGTTTCACAACACTCAGTTTCCGCCACCGTTCTCTGTTACTCTGTGGTTTCCGCCTTTCAGCGATTGACGATCTCGTCCGATCATGGGGGTCCCGAAATTCTTCCGATACATGAGCGAGAGGTACCCCTGCATCAATGAAACACTCAAAGAGTACCAGGTGTGTCTGTTGACCGATGTTTTTCAATTTTGTTTACCTCCCATATCGGGCTTGTTGTCATTATGGTTCAAATGTAAACATACTACGTGGGAAAATAAACAGCAAACGAACATAATCCATACGGTTGATGGCGATTGCTAGGAATGTGCCATTCTTAAAATATTATGATGAGCCTGAATCGGCCAAATAGTGTGTAGCCTGCGGAAGAGTTCAAAAGGGTCGCAAAGTCGTTAAGGGTCTGAATCCATCGTTTTCGACTCTGCTTTCGTATTCTACACCCTACAAAACAACTAATTTCAAAATTTCAGCTAGAATGAGGTTTTTGGGACGTCACCGCATCGCATAGCGTGAAGTAGGTGACGTCACGCCTTTTAAGGGATCTTCCCCCAATTCTATCACAATAAAAGTAGAATTATTCTACTCGTCCGATACCCCACTTGTAGCTCTTTTTTTTGAAACCTTTTCAACCTAGACGAAGTCTTCTTCTTGTGGCCATTCGATTTGATCTTATGTATCGTTTCAGATCCCCGAATTCGACAATCTTTACCTCGACATGAACGGGATCATTCACGTCTGCTCTCACGATGACGGCCTTTCGTACAACACGACCGAAGAGCACATCTTCAAAGATATTTTTTATTACGTCGAGGTCAGCAATCCGTTCGGGCCAATTTTGTCCAAAAATCGGGAAGACAACAGTACTGAACCGTCATTTTTGTTTACAGTTGATGTTCCGCCTCATTCAACCCAAGAAAATTTTCATGATGGCTGTCGACGGTGTTGCCCCCCGAGCGAAAATGAACCAGCAGCGAGGACGAAGGTAGCTCATAATCTATACCATATGAGCTATATTATTGCTCATAACATGAGCAATATTATTCCTTTGCAAAGAATTTAGGTCTTTTGGGACCTATGAGCCTAAGTACCCAAATTAATTTTTTTTTAATTAATTTATTTTTTATTGCCTATTTTATTTTATTAACGCGAAAACCATTTTACTAATCCTCTTCCGAACTTCAGGATTGGTTAATGACCGGGGGAAAAAATGGGTGAATCTCTCACTCCTCTATTCATGGGAGGGCATTACCATCCACAAGAATTGTTTTTCTGATAATTATTATCGGGGCTCCACCCTTTTCCGGCCTCCCTTCTGTCTATAGGACACCGCCTTGATGAGGTCCTGCGGCTTTTTCCTATTTCCGTCGAGACTCATTGCTCTCAGGAATTGTGGGTGTAAGGAGCCGTCGGCTGAGTAACTGAGCAGAGTAATGCGTTTGTCGAAAAACGCCGGTCTCCCACTCTCCCAAACTCTTGCCACTTTGAAATCGGCCATCAATGCCGGACTCTTTCTTTTCAGTCCCTTTTCGCAGCAGTGCTACTCCTCCCTCTTCAGGCCGCCTCAGCCAGCATCGCAGTCTCGCCCCTGACTGCATCATGGCCTCATTTGATTAGCCCCCACCCTTCATGCATAGAAGGGTACGACCGTATCTGAGGGCCGCTGCATCGGCAAACTGGCCTCCTGAGAGATCAAAATCGTTGGGCGTACGCCAGGGTGTACTGCCAGCCACTGCGAAGCCGAGAACCCTATGATCTGGTCTAGGACACGTTTCTGTCGGGGTTGCATGGATTTCAGGAGCTAATGATTGACCAGTACAATGTACTGGTCAATCATTAGCTCCTGAAATCCGTGCAACCCCGACGATACGATCTTGTCTCAACATTCCGGTTGCCAAATTCTATGGATTGCGCTAAGTTGGGCTCATGTCTCTACAGCTTGGTGTGTTGGTTGAGCTCATGTTTGTCGGAACTCAGCCTGCCAGTCTGTTCGTCTGTGTGGATCGGATGGGCTCATGTCTCAACGGCTCAATCTGTTGTTCTCTTGCTGTGGCTCGATCAGTTGGGTTGGTTTGGCTTTGTTTAGCTCTTGTTCTTCAGTTGGAGTCACGTCTCAACCTGGAGTGGAACTGCAAGGTGTCTGTTGGATGGTGCGGAACCCCAAGATGTTCTTAAGCCAGTCTTAGCTCATAAAGAGGCTCTGGAAGCCACCCGTCGGCAAACTATGTCTCATATTCGACCCATTTCTCGACCATGGAATGAACTAACTCCACCTTGTCATTGACACATTCAATTACTCCTGCCAAGAAACTTTTTCCCCTGCACATTTGGTCGTTAAAGCTGCGGAACTTGTTCGCTGCTTCTTCCCCCGCGGCTGTATCACCAAGATGCTTTTGGCGGGTTCTAGATAATATCCTCATTTTGGGCAATTTTTTTTTTTTTTTTTCGCAAGAGATCAAACTGTATCCAGCTTTCCGGCACATGCTAAGTCATCTGCATACCAATTCTGTATCCAGTGGTGACTCTTCAAACTCCTAATCAGAGGCATTCTTCCCACTGGTTACATCCTTAGCAGGTCACCCTGCTAGGACCCTGCATTATACCTAGTGGGGCGCCCTGAGTGGTTCCCTCGCAGCTGTACTCTGTCGGAATATTGTCACCGGGTATCCCTTGTAGGTATTGAAAAGGAATCTGGCACTTCAGTATATTCGGGCATTCCAAATCGCTAAAGGTCTGCTCATTGCATTAAACGCGTTCGATGCATCTACCAGCAACATACAATCATGTTCTTCAAAGATGCTTTCCCTCTATGCCTGGTTTTATCCCTGCTGACAGTTGCTTTGCGCCTCATTCTTCCTTGAGGTCTTCAGCAGTTTCAGATACCTACCCAAGAACCGCTCTACCATCCGCAAGAGTCGTTTTGGTTTGATCAAAGGATAAAGTGACCCTTAAATGGATTCTCATCCAAAACTCCGTCTAAAAGCACCTCCTGTGGGCTCTTTTTTTAGCCCCACTGTTTAGTTCGATCCGTATGAAAACCTCGCGGACACTAGATGCAGAACCGAGTGCATTTTTGAAGACTATTAATCCTATTTTGATCCTTTTCAACATTCCCGCTATGTTGCCATCAGGTTCCGAACTGCCAAAGACGCCGAAGAAGCGGAAAAGAAGCTCATCAAATCCGGCGAGCCGCTTCCGCCAGGGCAGAGGTTTGATTCCAACTGCATCACCCCTGGGACGGAATTCATGGCCCGCCTCCACGAACAGCTCAAATTCTTCATCGCTCACAAAATATCGACGGATAAACTTTGGCAAAAACCGAAAATTGTCTTCTCCGGGCACAACGTGAGTTTTCAGACGATTGTAAATTGACTGCCTGAAGGGTTCGTTGACTGATTTGATTGTGTACAGGTGCCGGGAGAAGGTGAGCACAAAATCATGGATTACATCCGTCACCTGAGGTCCCGCCCAGATTGGGACCCTAACACCCGCCACTGCCTTCACGGACTTGACGCCGACCTCATCATGTTGGGCCTTTGCACCCACGAACCTCATTTCTCCCTCCTTAGAGAAGAGGTGGGATTTTTAGCAATTTTGTTAACAATGAAAACGTATTTTTGTGTGGACTCGACAATTGTGGGGCCCCTGAGGTAAGTTGTAAACTAGGAATGGAGCATCAATGGCATCGTAAAGAAATCATCGATATTGCAAAAACAATCTATAAAAAAAGTCGATGTTCACTAGGATGAAGAGTTCTTCTTGTACCAAAACGCCGCAAATTATACATAAGGGTTTATTATTCTATAAATTAACCAAAAATTAATTCTATAATTTTTAATCGAATAATTATTATTAAGATATTTTTAAATTTTCTTGTAAAGTTTGTGGACGGATGTGTGATCCCGAAAAATGGATTCTACGTCCAAAAATACTTCGATAACAATACCCCATTTGATATCATAGCCAAAAACCACTCCCGTGACCCATTTTTAGCCCCACGGGTTTGGGCGATCGGGCTGATAACCTTGCAGTCACAACGAGGTGATAAACAGAGTATTTTGTCAAAATTTCAGATTTTGGTTTATTATTCTTGGAATAATACACCTATGTTTTCGCGACGCGGGTCGACGACTCCGATCGGCCTCAAAATTTGACATTATCCGTTTCAAGAGGTCTACATTCAAAATCCGAAATGTCCGTCCGCCGTCCGCCGTACGCCGTACGCCGTCCGCCGTCCGGGCCGTTTTGGGTAGTAGGAATTTTTTAAAAAATCTGAAATTTTGGCAAAATACTTGGTTTACCATCTAGTTGTGCCCGCAAGGTTTTCAGTCCGATCGCCCAAACCCGTGGGGCGCTATGGGGCTACAGGAGGGGTGTTTTGAAGGCTTTTAGCTATGGGATCGAGTTAGGTGTCGTTTTCGAAGTATTTTTGGACGTAGAATCCATTTTTGGGGGTCCCGGAACGATCCGATTTCACTGTGGCGTTCTATAGGGCTTTCATGGGGCTAAAAATGGGATTTTTGAAGGATCCCAAGAAGTTCAATATTTTTCGAGTAAAAATTAAAGAATTTTTGAAAAAACACATTTTTGAAAAAAAAAAAAATCCCCCCAAAAAAGTTTTTTTGAAATATAAAAATCCAAAAAAAAAAATTTTTTAATTTTTTTTATTGACAGAATTAAATGTCGATACAAGTAACCTATATCACAGAATAATAAACCCTTGTGTAAAATTTGCAGCGTTTTGACAAATTCCTACTGCCCATAACGGCTCAGACGGCGGACAGACATTTCGTTTTTAGAATCTAGACATCTTGAAACGTATAATGACAAATTTTGATGGTGATCAAAATTGTCTACCTCCGATACGAATACATAGGTGTATTTTTCCAAGTATAATAAACCAAAAGTGAGAAATTAAATGTGGAAAATTAATTTGTAATTGCAAAGCTTGCCAACGGAGCTTGATAACTCTAGCTGTTCCGTGTTTTCAACTCTTATGGTGGATCCTTAGAAATTTTATCAAAATATAAACATCGACATGGATCCTTGTTTCCATCCATATGGATATTGTTAACAAAGAAGTGGGTTATGCTAGACGTTCCTCATTCACAGCCATGGACGAGCATCACCCTCCTTCCTTCCTTTCTGAAAGACTACACTTTGTTTCTGGGCACCCCTCAGTCTGAGTGACACCGCCTTTATTATGGCGCACTCCCGTCAACTTGGGAATTCGTCCCTGGAACGCTTTAATTCTGCACCTTTGTCTATGTGGTTCATCTCTTTGTGTTTTCAGGTCAAGTTCACCAAAAAGCAAAAGAGGCCCAAAAACCCCGAAGAAATCCAATTCTTCCTTTTACACTTGTCGCTGCTCAGAGACTATTTAGACTGCGAATTCCAAGTCCTCAAAACCACGTTGCCTTTCCCGTACGATCTTGAAAAGATCATCGACGATTGGGTGAGTGAGAAATTCACTTTGAGACGGTGCTCAACCGCTCAGTTGTATACACTGGACAAAACACTTGTCGCCCCTCATTAACTGCAGTGCCCGAGCTTCGAGTGCTGCTAAGTGTTGCCACCCTTTCAGTTCATCGTTAATTCGCCTGTTTTGATTTCAGGTCCTCATGGGATTTTTAGTGGGGAATGATTTTATCCCGCAACTCCCTCACCTGAACATTGCGAACAATGCCTTGCATTTCCTGTACCAGTCATACATAGAAATCCTGCCCAAACTCGGAGGTATGTGCTTGTTTTGAACTTTAAATCGGAACGTTCAGTGTTGCCTATGCTCCTCTCAAAATATCCCTTCACGGAGTAGGATTCCGAATTTTGAAGAGGAATGATGAGGAGAGTGAGCTAAATGCGTGGAAAAGGTCACATAATGGGGACATTTTGACGACCTTATTGAGCCCCATTCAACCAAAATCAGTTGACATTAAGTACGAGAAATAAAAGGAAAACGAAAAATCCTGCCGTGTTATTTCTTTTAACTTTTTGAAATTTTCTGAAGGGTAAGCAATATGTCCCTAAGAAGCTATACCTCCAATATTTGACTCCAATTAAGTCCCTCTCTCTAAGCCTCGCATTTTGCAGTATTTGTGGGAAAATAGATTTTTTTTCTTTTTGCCATCACTCTCCACATCAACATTTTGCAGGCTACATCAACGAAGAGGGCACGTTAAATTTGGAAAGGTTCGAAAAATACTTGGAAACGTTGGCCGCCTACGATTTGGACAATTACCGGGAGGTTTCTATGGATTTGAAATACTTGGAGTCAAAAACTGGAAAAAAGGAGAAGAACAAGGAGGTGCGACTGAAGGCATTTGGGTAATCACCCTCGTTGCCCGATGTTTTTATTATTGGTATATTATCTTTTCGTTTTTTACAGAACGGAATGAACCCTGAGTTACTGAAGATGGTCCAAGAAACCGAAGAGATGGTAAGCTCTGAAGCAAACAGCATTGTGAACTTTGCTACCGTCTATTACCTACTCTGCTGATTTATTTCTATTTTCTTCTTCTTCTTCTTCTTCGTTTAGTTTGGATCAGACAATGAAGAAGATGAAGACGACGAAGACGCCGCTATCGCTGCCGAATTTGCCGAGTACAAAGTGGATTATTATAAGAACAAGCTCGAATATGAAGATGTTACTAGGTGAGTTGTTGTGTTGACCTTTTCGACTCAATTCTACGCATTTCGGACCTCATGTCTTTCGTTTTTGCAGGGAGGTGATGATGGCCCAAGCCGAAGGATACATTCGGGCCATCGTGTGGAACCTCCAGTACTACTACAACGGATGTCAAAGCTGGTCGTGGTATTTCCCCCACCACTACTCCCCCTACCTGTCGGATCTCAAAGGGTTCAAAAACTGGAATTTCGAGTTCCCCGACGACAAGCCCTTCCTGCCTTTTCAACAACTGCTTGCCGTCCTTCCAGCCGCCAGGTAGAGTTTGATTGAAACCCCGCTGACAGCCCTACACTCGTACGGTCGCTCACGAAACGCTTTATTGCAGCCGGAGCATCTTACCGAAAGCCTTTCAAGATCTCATGACTTCTCCCGCCTCTCCAATAATTGAATACTATCCTGCCGATTTTGAAACGGATTTGAATGGAAAACGCCAGGAGTGGGAAGCAGTCGTGTTGATACCTTTCATCAAAGAAGTAAGACTCCAAATTGACAGGAAAGTTAAAAAACAACAGACTCATCCACCATTAAATGGTATACGAAGTTCTACATTGTAGTTGTACACTCATAGTTAACTAATTCCCCTCTGTGAGCTACAAAGTTGATAGTTGGTAGCCTGTTGGTTGATATGTAAATATGTAGACATAAAACCCAAACCCTAAAGCTAGAAAAGGTAAAAAATGCCATAAGGCAACCAATCTTTTCTATGGGTTACAGTTGCCTCATGTCCCAAAAAAACTGAGGTAAGGGTAACCCAGCACTTTTCCATTCCCTACAAGCGCATTTTACTATTAAACTTCTACATCACAGCAAATATCATGTAAAGATGTACTTCCCATCAAAGGAGGGCCGATTTCTCCTGGCTTGACCCATCAACACAATCCATTGGGCATACCTACACATCCGTTTGGGATTATGCCCTTGTTACGGACGGGACGCCATGAGGACCACCTTGGATGTGTTAAAAATCGGTTAGACGTGGTATTAATCAAGTTGGAAGGATTAAGTACCAGTTTGGAGAGTAGTACGAGGACCGGCTTGTAGCTGGTGAAAACTAGCTTAAAAGAGAGATGGCCGGTTTAGGAGGAGAGAACCACCTTGGAAGTGTTAAAACCCGGTGTGGAATCAAGTTTGAAGGATTCAATTACTAGTTAACCTTTTTTGGTAGAATTTCTCTGTATCTTCGACCTCGTTCCCTAACTCATTTTTCCAACGGATTTCTCTTTGTAGGAAGCACTCCTCCAAGCTATGGAACCCTGTCTGAACAAACTCACTGACGAGGAGAGGCTACGAAACACACACGGACCACTTTACGTTTACGAGTACACGCCAGAAGATCGCGGTAAGTTACAGTTGTGAAATGTAGCAAAAAAAATGTTTGTTAGTTTGATTGTTTGCTTTAGAATGATGTTCACTAAAGTTTGTCTGAGGCAAACTGATGTTGACGAAGCATGGTTGGTATTTTCAGGCAAGTACAAAGCTCCAGAGTTCTTTCCTGATTTGCAACACAATCATTCAGTTTATACTGAAGTTTGGACTGAGGATGTTTTGGTGTCCAAAAACGCTGTCATCAAAGGTTTATTCCCGGGAGCGGGTGAAGCGCAGTCGTATGGGTTCCCTACGCTAAAGCACGTCCCTTTCAAGGTATGTCGCTTTTAGGTGCCAAGTAGGTACAAACAGTCGAAAAGGCGATGTATAATACTTGTCTTTTTTTAGGCTATCCTCCGCGAGGGCAAAGTCAAAGTTTTCGAACAGCCCAGCCGTGGCAACAATATGCTCCTGTACGTGAAGGATCGCAACGGGCGGAACGCGGATATGGAAAAACTCGGCAAAGCGAAAAAAGATTCTTTTGAAATCGAGCCCGACGAGACGCCTAAAGTGAACCCGGATTTCCTAAGAGAGGTGGCCGAACGCTTGCTGGGCAAAGAGATCCACGTCGGGTGGCCTCACCTCGTCAGAGCCAGGTATTGGAGTTTTTAGTCTTCCCGTCGGCTGTTCCACGTGTTCGAGGACAGGATGGCTTCGAAAGGAGAATGGGAACTGCGCTTGCGCGAGTCTTTACTGCGTAGTAGTTCAACTGTTTTGATTATTTGATTTGATTTTGGGAGGAACCATATGTACAAACACAAATGGTTACAATGTAATTGTAAAATTACATTCCTAAAATCAAGAATACCAGCTAACCCATTGGTTCTTGATTTAAGGAAAAGAAAGATGATGACAGTTCTAATGTGATTGTTTGTGTGGTAAATGAACTTATTAAGCGAAAATCATAACATCAAATTGAATCCCACCTCTATCACCGGTTCGCAGACCCCTTGGCTATTTTGACGATACAATGGCCATCTGTTAGAAAAACTTGCCAAGGAAATGGGAAATGGGGAAAACTAGACCATAAAGCCATAATTCAGGCTTCACATACAGCTGGGAGTGATCTATGAAATCCAAAAGATAAAATTGAACCTTGGGAGAGATCTGGGGTTTAAAAACTAATCTGTGGAGATCCGTTGTGTGAGGTAAATTGGACAAGGTAGAGGGACAAAGGACGTTCAAAACTCAATTGGCAGAACATTCAAGTAATAGTCGTTTCTGGCAGCTAAAACGATTTTGCTGTTCACTGTATGTTGAAATCAATTTTGTTTCCCAAATAGGGACTGTCACTGTTAACATTTTTACATACCTAGTGCATGTTTTTACGGGAGTAAACTGGCTGAAGAGCGTGACCATAAAATCTCCCCGGCATTGGTCTTATCATACCTATGTAACATTATGTAATGGATAAATTATGGACGGGCCGTATCCTTGAACATCATTAAGTTTTCAATTGTCTCCTTATACATACTTACCCGAAAAACATTCACTATGTTTCCTTGCTATTATCCTTGATCAAAACTGAGACAATCCGGGGATTTGGAGGTGTCCCACAGGTAAGCAATAATACAATACAACATGTAACACGATCTTCCCAAATCACAAGCGGCAATTCACCCACAGGTGGCAATGTTTTACTCACAGGGTCGGCTGCTCAAAGAGGAGATCCTTTACATTTGAAAAGCCATCAATAAACCAGCAAGGCAGCAAGGCCCAGATGCTGCAACAGTGTATAATTTCCATTGATCTGGTCCACCTAGTCCTGTACAGATACTTTGTTAAGCCAGGCAATTGTCGCTTAGCTTGATTCGGTCATCCATTCTGTGGTAGATATTAAATAGTCATCAAAAGGAGCGCAATTAAATATTGAATTAAATACCAAATTTTGGTATCTTACAAACTCGCCCAATCGCCAGCAACTTGCCCAAGACCCCTAAAATCCCCAAGAGGGGATTTATTGTTAAATTCGCCTCCACAGGAATTTCCAGATCCCATACTGACCGATAGTGACATTGGTGGAGGAAACTGGAACTAAAGACCCTTTTTTGTCCTTTTCCAGAGTTTCGGGAGTATCAAGCTCGACGGACAAACACATGGTGAACCCCAAAGGTGAAAGGACGTCCGCGCAATTGTCTAAACACGAGGTGCATCATTTCGGCCTAGAATGCACCGAAATACGCATGCTGTAAGTACTCTACCGACAAAAGTCATCTGTTGAAGCGGGTGCCTTGGGATTCCACATCGGGGACTCATTAACTGAAGGGTGATAATGCAGGGCTATTCCCTCTGGCTCGTCCCTTCCTTGGGATTCCACCTTGGTAGGGGACGAGCGAGGAAGGTGGACCTTGGAATTCCGCACCTTGTGTGCATTCAACGTTATGACACTGCTCTTTGGATCCAGCCAATGTAGACACGGTTTCACACTAGTTGACAAAAGCAGAGATCGTATCGGTATCAATTCGGTAGTTTGGCGTGTTACTTCGCTAAATTTGACGTTTTGGAAAGTGAACGTGGGAAGTCAAGCAGACGTCTATTGCTTTGGCTAGATCTATTGGTTGGTTTGGCTCATGTCCTGTCGGACTCTTGTCTCAACCTTTCGGTTTGGCTCATGTATTTTGGTTTGTAACTTGTCTCAACATTTCGATTGGCTCAAGACTTGGGCCATAGTTAATGGATTGCACTCAGACCCAAGAAATGCGGCATGCGATCGTAATCCCAGGAAGTTCATGGAGTTGTCCGCCAAATCATTCAAATAGAACCGATGATCCTGCTTCTTGTCGAAGTTCAGTCTGGGAGAATTGGATGTCCACCAAGCGTGCACAATTTCGTCCGAAGATTGTAGATTGAGGGATAGGGCGTCAGAAAAGGGATCCATTCGCTATCAGTCATATTTATATTAACACGCAGCGAACGAATGTACAAGCTAGCTCATTTACGTTCAGCAAAAACAGGGTTGGCCCAAAACGGAAACCTGCTTTATTAACCCACCTGCTGCTCTACGGGCTCTATCTGTTCAATTGGGTTGGCTCTGTTTGATTTCTCAACCTGGAGTGGAATCCCAAGGTTGGAAGAACGTTAATGGAGGGTGCGGAATCCCAAGGTGTTGGTTGGACGATGTTAATGGATGGCGTGGAATCCTAAGATATTCCTAAGCCGATCTGAGCTCATAATGAGGGTTTGTGGTGGAATCCTTAGCTGCCCGTTGAAGCTTGCAGGGATCACTAAATCCTCGTTTACAGGCATCACGGCCGCATGGGAATCGAACTCGGCGCAATCGACATTCTCGTTTACGCCCACATCGTCGAAGGAGTGAAGTTCGTTTTTGACGAGAAAGGCCTAGGGACTCTCCACTACTTGGTAAGCTTCGCCTTTAGCCTCAGTGTTACCCCCCACCATGGTACCACCTCACCATTTCCTTGTTTTTCCAGTGGGCGAAAGCGCCGAAGGCCTTCCCATACCAAACCATCGTCACCAAAATCAACATGGTCAACACGCTCATGGAGGGGCCTCAGACCGCCAGTTTGGAACAGGTTTTCCACCCAGGGGACAAAGTATTCATGCTGGCCGTCCCTCATTACGGCTCCATGGCAACCGTAAGTTGTCTGAAAACGTTCATGTGCGAAATCCTTGCTTTGTGTTTCCTATCATTTCCAGTCGATCCTGGAAGTACATTGTATTGATAGCACAGTAAGAATAATTCTTACAATTATTGTTCAACAGTAAGATGAAGGTTGTACTATTAGCGGATTTTGGACAATTCTGGTTCACTACCATCAAGAGCTAAAAATAACAAAGTTAGGCGCACTTGCGCCTATTCGCACAGGCAATAACATAACATATTCCAACCTATACTGATCTATTGCAGGTTAAAACATGCAATAACGACGCTGGCCGAGTCGTCGTTGAAGTACCGGCTTCCTACGTGGAGCCGAATTTCAACGATGTAGAATTCGAAGACAACAGTACAGCCGTATATTACCCTGGTGTGTTAAATTCTTTGAAATATTTGTTTCGTCATTTTTTGAGGATTCATTTTGATAATGTGGCTTTCAGGGCATCAAGCCGCACAACGGTTAGGTATTAGTGGTCACTTTCTGAGCCGGATCACTGGAACCATCTTCATTCAGAGCTCCCATACGGATTCGGACAAGACTAATATTGGGTTGAATCTGAAGTTCAATAAATCGAATCAGGAAGTGAGTGGATTTTGTATAATGTGGGTTACGCCATTTACTATAAATGTAATCCTGATCTGTGGACTCCAAATGTGAGGGTCCCGGTTTCTGGTGCTTTAAGGCGGTTTAAAGGTAAGCGCCAGAGGTGGGCGTATTTATGAATATTATGAATATGAATAACGCATAAAAAAATCGCTCTCGTGGCGTATTTTTCCGTCGGTACGCCTCCCTTCACAAATCACCCTTTTTATGAATGAAATCGATGCAATGCGATGCGCTCCCGTCTGTAGTGTGCGCTACCTGAAGAAAGCAAAAGCAAAACCCTCAAAAAGGAAGCAAAACCCAGTTTCTGGCGATTTTAAGGAAGCAGAAGCTTGTTTCTGGTAGAAATCAAAACCCAGATTTTCAATTTGCAGGAACTGGTTTTGGGGAGCAGAAACGGGTTGGTAGAAGCAGAAACTTGTTCGGGGGAGCTTTAGATACAGAAACTAGTTTTTAAGTCAGCAGAATCTTGTTTCTTGTGCAAGAAGCAAAACTCGGTTTTCAATCTAAAAAAATTGGTTTTGGGGGGAGCAGAAATGGGTTTGCAGCTGCAGAAAAATTTCGGTTTTCAAATTCGCAGAAACTAGTTTCCAGGGAGAAGGAACAGTAATAATAATTATTACCGTAATAGCACGCAATGAATGAGTGCTATTCGTCATTCTCCTGTGATTGCTATGTAATTGAAATATCTTACTCTGACGGTAGTTGGAATGATAAAAGAGATGAAATAAAATTTCAGAAATGCTTACAAATCGAGAACTAAACAAAAATGATTAGAGAAGAGGAAAGACTGTGCACTGGGGCGACGCACAGTGGGGCAAAGGCGGCCGAAACCCCCCAAATCGAGTTGTGCTTTTCCCAGTTTTTATGTGGGTTCACCTGTAGAAGGTGTAGTTTTCTTTAAAATGATGTTCCAGTGCTCGACAAAATTTATCCCTTAGAGGGAAAAACAATAGATCATGGATATGTAGCATCAGATGCTCTTCTAATTCTCTTCTCTTCTAATAATATGTACCTACCTATTTACTTTTTCTATGAATAAACCGGTCTTTTTTAGCTACCGATATGTATTTATGATTTTGTTTACTGGTATCGCGTTGCATTAAATGCAAACAAATTTTGTCGCTTGTGGCAACAAAAAAAAAAAGTGTTGCGAAAAATTCCTTTACCCCCAGCCAAAAGACATAATATGTCTTTTGGCTGGGGGTCAAGGAATTTTTCGCAACACATATTATCCATGTCAAAAACTAACCTTGGAATGGGTCGTCCGAAGTATTGGGTTGTTGAGGACTGAAGTTATGAACTCTGCATTGTTTGGATCGTATAACTAACTGGCCAATTGCAACGAAAAGGTTATGAATTCTGTAGTGAAGTGTTACTTGTTATCGTACGGGAATCGTTATGCCCCTTCCCCCGGCCCTCAGCCTTGTACATTCAGTCACTCTCAGCCGCCTAATCATGTACCTACCCGGTGCTGCGCGCCGCATGTCACTCTCCTTTAATTAATTACATTCGGCATCAAATTACACGGCCTAAGTCTCAAAGTGTTGCGTGCTCTATTCTACCCGTCACAATAAGATGTGACTTCCCGGTTCGCCGTTATCAGTCGTAGAACCGGCCGATCGACGCTGAACGATTTACTTGAACACGATAACGCCGAAAGAAAAACGTTAACAAAATTTGCGCTGTGTCCGGTGGCGATAAACAGGATCCGGGGCGGCGATCAGTTGAAAATGAGACTCGGCAACAGGTGCGCCGGCGTGATAACAGAGGTGACAACATTTACCTTATTCCACGGCGCCGCCAAATGTTTAATCCTCGTCGCCAACTTATTGTGACGGGTAGAATAGAGCACGCAACACTTTGAGACTTAGGCCGTGTAATTTGATGCCGAATGTAATTAATTAAAGGAGAGTGACATGCGGCGCGCAGCACCGGGTAGGTACATGATTAGGCGGCTGAGAGTGACTGAATGTACAAGGCTGAGGGCCGGGGGATAACGATTCCCGTACGATAACAGGTAACACTTCACTACAAATTCGTTGTTCGTTGACCTTCACAGGACTGTCATCTTAACACTGGCAGCTAGCACGGCTGGCTGGTCTAAGGTGGCCTCATCAGCAGACTTTGATTGCGAGAAACCAATGTTTTTATTCACTATTCTGTATCTTGTTTCCATGTTATTGTTATTGTAACTACCTACACTGTAACTACAGGTGCTCGAAAGTGAAAAATACTATGATTTCAACAAACTGTGAGGAATATTTCAATCTGTTTGCGTTTCAGACTTTTTATTTCTTCTATTTTATCATTCCAACTACCGTCAGAGTAAGATATTTCAATTAGGTACATAACAATCGTAGGTGAATGACAAAAACACCACACAATTACCGCAGAAACCGGGTTTCAGTCTGTAAAAACTTATTTCTCTGGAGTAGAACCCAGTTTCTCATCAGCAGAAACCTTTGTAGGGGGCGAAAACTAGTATTCAACCAGCAGAAACTATTTGCAATGTGGCGTTTTCTTAACGTTTTGTCTGATCACAGGTGGTGGGATATACGAGAAGGGCGAACGAAAGACAGTGGTTCTACTCGGACAAGTGCGTCGCCCTGATAGCCGCATACATGGCGGAATTTCCAAAACTGTTTGAGGCGTTGAGCGAAGGGACGTCGAACGACATGTACTTCAAAGACGACGTGTTCCCCGACGGCGACGGGTATGACTTTTACGTTTATAAACGTCGTAGTTGTAAATAACTACGACGGTTCAGGTGGTTGCTGACGGAAATCATCTGTTGTGTAGGGACGTCGAAGTGAAAAGAGTGGCCACCTGGTTGAAAGAGCAGGAACATCAGGTTGCCGAAAGGAGGTCCTGCGGGTCGACCCTGCTCACCGAAGCCACCATCAAGAAAATGGAGAGGGTCGTCATCGAAATGTCAGAAAACAGCGGACCAACGACCCCCACCGTCACTCTTCAAGTTAAACCTTTTCACCTGCATATTGTAAGTATAGTCCACATATTCGCTATCCTTAACAGTTGTTTCCACGGGGTTTTCAACCCGATCGCCCTATTCGGTGGTGCTCTGGCGCTAAAAAGGGGCTACAGGAAGGGTTCTTGAATGATTTCGGGTAAGGAGTCGAGCGGGGTGTCTTTTTTCCATTATTTTTGGACGTAAAATTCATTTATTGGGGTCTTAACCCATCTGACTGTCCGTGGGGTCAGGAGGTCGTATGTGCTGTAGTTTCCGAAGTAGTTTTGGATATTGGATCCATTGCTGGAGGTGCCTCATCTGTTTCTGTAGGCATCAGATGCATACAGATTCTGTATCTAGTATCTGGATGTTGATAGCTTCGATAGTCGTCTTGACTATTGTGGAGTGGTTGGTATGCTCCCTACACAAAATATGGTGGCATTCGTCTGACGTTACCTTCCCGACTCTGAGGCTTTTTATCGTTTTCATCAACCGAAACCGAAATGGGGGCGTCGCCGATGTCAGTCCTGGTTTTCTCCAAAGCCTGTTCCTAAAGCGGATTGATGTAGTTTCGTCTCAGGGCCGTCACGTGCGGTATTTCTTTCCGAATTTACTTTTCCAAACACCTTCAAAAGCGTACATTCCGATTTGTGTGGAGATGTTAGATTTCCCCATGCAGAGATCTAAGGACAACTGGTTCGTCTTAGATGATTGGGGGATTCACAACATAGAAAAATGTTTTCCCCTTGCAACTATCCAAATATGAATTCGAAAAACGTTTGAAAACTTAAAAATATCATTTTTGTCCCAAGTATGAGAAAATATGTAAAATTGAATTGCTCTAGTCATAGCATAATATCATTATATGATCGTATGGAGTTTGATTTTGTTTGTTGGTATGTCGTAGCCGAAAGCTCAGCTGAACCTGGTGGTGCCCGACCCGTTGGCTAAACACTCCTTGTTGGACAGAGTCGTTTGCGTGCGGGAATCTCACTCAATACCTCTCGGCTCCCGCGGCACCATTATCGGTAAGTATCTTTTTTCAGTTGTTGCCTGTGCGAATCAAAAAACAAAAAAAGTGTTGCAAATAGATAATTTCAGTACAGAGGTGTTGAGAAAACCATTGATGCAGTGTAGTGCTCGTATTTTGGATATCAACGAATTCCATATTTCGTGATGACAATAATTTGCCGAGCGTAAATAGGATTGCCGAGCAAAATAAGGATTTTCGGACCAGTTAATGTGCATGGGCTTATTATAAATAAAAATGATAATATTAATAATGAATACAGCTTGGAGTTATCAAATATTGGAAATAACAATAACAATTATTGTTTTACGAATTATTCGTATAAGTTAACCTTAATTTTAACCGAGTTATTATCCTTAGATAATGCTTAGGCTCAGTACAATATTCAAATTCGGTAATTCCAATGTTGCCGTAATTTTTGCGAGAGGAGGCTGTTATTAATGCTGGCCACACAATCGTCTGTGTTGTTAGCCGATGTTTGCACCAATATTTACGTATTGGTTCTTCAGACAACTACATTCAGACATGACTGCCCATACGTCGTGGAAGGTAAAATCAGCCAAAACGCAGAGGAAATGACGACGAGGTCTCTCTGACCACTATCGGTCTCATTTTGACTAGGCACCATGGAGGAATAGATCTCTATTCCTCCATGACTAGGCACATAATCATTATTTTACCTACAATGTGCCGCACATTGTAGGTAAAACCTAGCAGCTGCTGTTTCGTTACCTACGTCAAATCGTCGCTGAAGCAACCACATGCTACAACTCAATTTTTGGCCAAAATGAGTTAGACCCTATTCTTTATGTAAAATGTTGCTCTGGATCCATTTCCGAGGTCAGATTAAAGAAAAAACCAAAAGCAACACTGCTACAGCGAGTTTTGACCACATGCTACAAACGATTTCGTTTTTCCACATGCTACAACTCAGCTGTTTTGCATGCAATACACCGGCGAAATGGAGGCACGGGTGGGTTTTTCGATTTTTCTCGTATACTAAGCAATAAAAACGATTTTTTTTTGTTTCCATTGTTTTATCAGATTTTTTTTTTTTTAATATTAAGCACCTGTTACATCTGAAAAAAATGTTTTCACGTTGGAATCATCCGTGAAAAATTCAGTTCAGTTGTTTTGCCACTTGAGTTATAGCTTGTGGGCAAAATAGAATTTTGAATTATAGCATTAAATGCACCAAATTTTGGTTGATGGTTTTGGTTGAGTTGTTCCATGTGGAAATGTCCATTCCTGAGTGACAGCTTGTGGTACATAAATCGGTTTTTCGTGTCTCCTGAAAAGTTGGCAAAATTGAGTTACCTATATCATGTGGTTGCTTCAGCGACGAAATACGTCAGCGGTCCCATTTTCATCACCCTTCGGCTCCACGGTTGTGACGTCACGATCGTAGACGGAATGTCTTCCCGGCGTGATCGCTTCCACGTTGCTGCGCTCCCTCCCTGTTTATTTACGCAGACTCCTTAAAGTACTATTAGATTTCATTCCATTTTCTGTATTTTGGATTCTCCCTCAAAATGTTTTCCGAGGAAAATGCGAAGAAAACATTGCAAAAGTTGCGTCAATAGAGCGCGCCTTCGTGTCGATCGTTACTCTCGAGGTGCCAACCTCCCGCGTCGAATTCCCGTAGTTGCGGTTCATTTTAAACTTCACGCGCCGCTCCAAAATTTCATTTTGGCGTGTAATTCCCCTTTCGGAAAATCACCCGGCATTTTCAATTTTGACGATACGCATTTTAGGTGTTGACGGGCTCTTTTCGTAGAATGGGTTTAGGAAGTTTACACACGCCTGAGTTGGCAACACTGGTACCTCCTTCTCCCTTGGTTTTTCCACTTCACCAACCCGTTTCACTTTTTTTTCGGAAGCCATTACTTGTTAATCACGAAGTTGGTGCTGTTTATTCCTGAAAAGTGACGAATGGAAAACCCTGCGTGATTTCATTCGAGTGGTGTTCAAATTCGACTCGAGCCGCGCAATTTGGCTCTACGAAACTTTCGTAAGTCGGTCGCGAAGTTTTTGCTCCGAGTTAACCTCCGTACGTTGTCCCCGATTTCAACCATATCGCTCATCGAAAATCTGCGTCGACGATTTCGAAGCTCCAACCGTAAGTAGTTTTCTGATTACGCAATTTCAATTTTCCCGTCTTCCTAAAAAAGCACCACTTCAGCAAACGGTTTTTCTCTTTGCAGGCCCAGGCTCTCGATAGGGAAGCGTTTAGCCTACAACCATATTTACTGTAATGTTACTAGTTGGCTTTGGTAAAACTAGCTAAAGATGTGGGTTTCTACCATAGGAAAGTGGGTTTCGTACCACAATTTTATAAACCATTATAAAATAAAGAAGTTGAAAAAAGGCTGCTCCATTTTTCAATAACCCTAACCAACGTAGGGCCAAAAATTTCTTTTTAAAGAGCTCAGTAAAAGCTGAAAAAAATGTCTTCTAAAGACGTGGTTGAGGATTTTTGTTCGTCCTTGTGCGAGCTGACGGTTAACAGCAAGCCGCACATCAACATGTTGACGATGTTGGCGGAAGATTATTTGCGCGATGCGGCCGCGATAGTTCAAGCCATAGAGGACCATTTGAAACACGTTTCTAGTGAAGTCAAGCTGCCCGTTTTGTATTTGATAGATTCAATTATTAAAAATGTTGGGGATAATTACATAACGTTGTTCAGCAAGAATTTGGTGTCCACTTTTACGCACGCTTTTGAAAATGTCGACGAGAAGGCGCGTTCCCAAATGTACAAATTGAGGCAGACGTGGACGGTGGTTTTTCCGGCGAATAAATTATTCGCGTTGGACACTAAAGTGAACGCTATCGATCCTGCGTGGCCCATAACGGCGGCTCCGGCGGCGGCGAGCATCCACGTCAACCCAAAGTTTTTGCAAAACCCGCAGAATTTGGTCAATTTGGGGGATTCGAACTCGGAGTTGATCAAACAGAAAAAGGAGCTTTTGGAGTTGCAGAAGAAGAAGATTGAATTAGAGTTGTTGGCTATGCAAACGAAGACGATGAAGCCGGAGAAGAAAGTGAAGGATATTGTGAGGATACCGCCAGCAGCGAATATTATTTCGGCCCCCAGGCCGGCACCGGTGCCGGCGTCAATGGTCGCCCCTATACGGATTCGGGATCCAAGATTGAGGCAGAAGGAGGCGGAGAAGCCTGCGACGCCGCCAGAACCGCCGAGTTCGCCAAGTCCGAGAGCAGTGCTCAGCCCGGTACCAAGCCCTTCAAACAGCCAGTCTTCTTCAGAACCAAAACCCAAAAAGGACAAGAAGAAGAAAAAAGATTCCCGCTCGCCAAAAAAGTCTGAAGAGTCAGCGACAAAGCTCAACAAGCACGACAAGCATGCAAAGTTGACACCGGCCGAAGAAGTGCTGAAGAACCTCGAAGAAGAACAACGACTCAGCAAAATACAAAAAATTGGTTCTGATTTTGTCATAAAAAAAGCCAAACAGCACGAGCAAAAGTTACAACCTAAAGCGAAAGACGTCCCGAAGAATTCACCCAAACATGCCGATGCCTCGCAAACTTCTAAACCATCTCCTCCAAAAGCCTCAAAACCACCGTCACCAAAGAAAGCCGCATCGCCAAAGCAAGTCTCCCCAAAAAGTGGCGACAAGTCATCAAAAACCGTTGAGCCACCATCTCCCAAACGCGTTGAACCCAAGTCCCCCAAACGTGATTCAAAAACGTCACCGAGACGTTCAGAACCGAAATCGCCCAAGGACCTGCCGGAAAAAGTCAAATCCCCCGAACCGCCACCAGCTCCTATCATTTCCAGGTCCCCAGTCGCTCCCTCGGAAGCCCCGGGGTTGACTTCGCCCCAAAGGACGCCCCCTCCTCCTCCCAGGTTGAGCTCGCCTATTGCCAAAGCCGAAGAAAGCCCGAGAAAGAGCCGACGTACGAGGAAACGCGGGTCGAAATCGCCTTCGCCCGTTCGGACGAAGAAACCACGCGAGCGTTTGAAGAAAATCCCCAAACGTAAACGCGATGGGTCACCATCTCCCGAGTCAAGCCCTAAACGGAAAACCCCCACAAGACTGAAAACACCCCCTCCTGTCGAACCGCTCAACGCCCTCGAACCCGAAGCGCTTCTCGACTCGGGACACGACACCGATCTCCGTATGCTCACTGCCAAAATGGACTTGGACAGTTCGCCAAATAAAAAAATCCAAAACGAACCACTGGATGACCTTTTTGGCAAAGAAGACGTCGATTTGAGAGCACTACCTCCCCCTCCACCGATCATATCGCACCTCTCACCACCCCGCTCTCCCTCAGATCCCACTACGGAAAAGACCAAGAGCAAAAGCTGGGCCAATCTTAAACGGTCCAATTCTGAAATCAGCCCAGACGTTACTAAGAAACAGAAACACGAAAGGCGGAAGTCGGACAGGTTTTTTAATAATGCTGAGCAAGACGAAGAACCGAGTTTTGATGATCCAGATTATGCAGAGAATGTGAATGAGCGGACGAAGAATATCATGAAGCATGCTGAAGAACAACTTAGCAACGGGAATATCACTTTTGCACAGTATAACAATTTACTGAAAGAAGCTATCACGATGGATGAAAAGAGGAAGTTGGAAGAGGCTATGAAAAGGGACCAGAATGCTGAGTTGGAAATGGAACTGCCGAAAAGTCCGAGTCCAGAAAAAGAGAAGACTGAAGAAAACACAGAATACACCAGGCGAAGGAGGCGAGATCGTGATAGAGATGCAGAACGACATCTGGCAGAACCTCCGCCTCCTCCAGAAGTGTCTGAACGGGATTTCATCCGGGATGACAGGCGTTACGACGATAGGCGATCCCGGTATGACCACAGGATGCCCCCTTGGATGCCGATGAGACCTGGGATGAGGTCAAGGGATAAATACAACCGGTACCCTCCCATGATGGGCCGTCACGGTCCAGACTACAGGTTTGGACCGCCAAACCCACCCATGTACCCAGAACCGCCTGGAGTCAGAGAGCTCCCTCCGGCAGACCCTGGGGTGCTCGAGATGATAGCCAAAGACCCCATGAAAATCATCGACATTGACGGCGTCCCGAGAGAAATCCGCTTCTACGGCGAAACGGCCATCACCTTCATGAACTGGGACGACCCGAGAGAGATCCACTTCCAACCTGACACCCGCCGCGTTACTTTCAATGACCGAGAAACGTTTTTGCTCAACTTCAACGCACCGTACAAAGAAATCTGCGTTGATGGGTTCCTCTGCAAAGTCCGCCTTGGTGCTCCTACAAGAGAACTGTACATAGATGGTAATTTCTACGAAGGGATTTTTGGTGGACCTCCTATTCACGTGAGAATCGGCAACAACCGTCACTCTGTTCGCCTTCACGGCCCCCGACCAAGTGCCAAAATTGGTGAAAAGATGAGGCAAGATTTTGTTGTTGGAAAAGTCACCCTTATCGTCGATGCAGCGCATATTTTCACAATTTATTTAGATGCCAAACCCCAAAGAATCAACATTGGTGGTATCCCGTATATTTTGAGGTTTGTCGAAGCGTTGCAAACTGTAGTCATCAACGGCATACCATCGAAAGTGGAGTTTGGCAGAGATTTGCCTGTTCCTATGTATTTCCACGGAGAAAAACACTACTTGAGGTTTTCAGATTTGCCCAAAGGTGTCAGACCGGGGTACATAACCATTGTGAATATGGAAGGTGGACGGTTGCCGTCGCCGCCGCCGATGATGCCGCCTCCAGTGCCTATGATCATTCCGGACGAGACGGTAAGGCAACCTGAAATCGTTGACATGCCGCAGCCTGCTGTCGAACCTGTCTCAAGGCCGCCGTTGGAGCTTTTGTCTAGCCTCATGCCCTCCTTCACTCCAGGGATTGGTCAGAGTTATTCGGTCGAGGCGAAAGAACCCGCTCCCGAGGTTGGCCCTATCAACGTCGGCGAGCTCCTCAAAAAGCTTCAGGCCGTTGGGATCATGCCGTCGTTGGACAAGAAAGAGGAAAAGAAAGAAGACATTTCGACGGAAATTATCCCGGTCAGTTTCGAAACGCCAGAAACGCTCAGGACAAAACAACCTGGCCTCATCCACCTGCTGTACTCCGGTATGCAATGCAGCTCCTGCGGTGTGCGTTTCCCTCCTGAACAAACCGGCAAATACAGTCAACATTTGGACTGGCACTTCAGGCAAAACCGCCGCGAAAGAGATGCTCAGCGTATCGCTCAATCGCGACGGTGGAATTACGACGTATCCGATTGGATACAATACCAGGAGATTGAAGAGAAAGAAGATCGTGCTCAAAGTTGGTTTGAGATACAAGAGAAGAGGAATTTTGAAACTGAAGAGACCGTTGAAGATGAGCAAAGTGTGCCGGCCGGCGACAAAGAAAACGCCTGCTGCGAGCTGTGTCGCGACAGGTTCGACCAGTTTTACAATGAAGAAAAAGAAGAGTGGCACCTTAAGAGGGCAATGGAAGTTGACGGGAAGTTGTACCATCCGCTGTGTCATAAAGAGAAGGAGGAGAAGCAGGCTGCGCCGCCGCCACCGCTGCCGCTGTTGCTGCCAGAGACGGGAGAGCCAGAGTTGATAGAAATCCCGGATGACGTGACGACGGGGGATGAACCCGTGCTGAAAATACCCGAGAACGAAGAAGAGAAAGTCGAGTGCATCGATTTGGATTCGGAGCCATCAAACAGCAAAGACGGAACGATTGAAGAAGCCAAAGCCGAAGATCCCGACAGCGACGATGACATTTTGGGAGTGGAAGTTTTGGAGCAGAAGATTGAAACGTATGACTTGATCGACGAAGACGAACACGAAGAAAAGGACGAAGACGAGCAAACCATCGAGCTCGAAATCCCCAAAGAGCCCCAGTCTGAAGAAGACTTGCAAGTCGATCTGAGCAAAGTCAAATCCGAAAAAGTCGAAGTCGTCGACCTCGACGCCCACACGACCCAACCCACCGTCGTCTCCTCAATAGACGGCAACGTCGAGCTCGAAGACGCCGCCCCCGTTTCTCTCCCGAAGAGGATCGTCATCAATATACCGTCCGCCGTCACCCGGCCGGCTCCCGTCGAAGATCCTCCACCGGAAATGGTCGTCGACGAGTCCTCCCAACCCGCGCCACAACCTGTCGTCCCGTCCGAGCCTCCTCCGCCCGGTGAGGAACTTTACCCCCAATCTGTCAAACCCAAAATCGCCGAGTCCGAACTCAAAATCCTCCAACCCGTCAATAAAGGAAGCGAACTATCAGCATTATGCTCTATCATGTAAAATAAACAAAATGAAAAGAAAAAAAGGAGAAACAATTTATTTTTTTAAACGGAATCCACCGGTTAAGGTAACTTAGGCAATTTTGTACAAAGTGTAAAAATGTAAAAACAATTATTGTTCTTTTTGTGAATATTGTTAAAGAGTTAGCTTCAGCTCATGTATTTTGTATTTATTTATTACGTCAAATTGCTCATATTGAGGAAATCTATTTTTGTGGGGATATACCAAAAAAGGGGCAAATTAGGGAGTCATGTTCAATTTTACAACGACCTGAATGTACCTGCAACGTCAACTATTGAGCCGCTCTACGTCAACTCCGCCCCTGAAAAACTGTTTGGACGTCTAAAAAAATCGGACTTGGAGGATTCCGGCGGCGAAACAAGTTGTGAGTGTTATGGGTGAGTGAATTTTTTTGGTTTTGGTTTTTTTTTTTTTTCACGAGGAATTCATTGGAATGAAAACGGCGGCAAAATGTAGACCGGAAGACAATTTGGCCCCTCAATATTTAGCTACCAACATTTCTGTCTTCACTCAACCAGTTCTGAACGAGTCTGAACCCTTCAGTAATCCAGGACTAACCAATAAATCAATAGTTTGAACATGACCTCCCTCGTTGTCTGTTCAAATCTATTTATTCCCCTTGACATCATTTTTCAGTCGTCAATCGTTGAGTCGTAAATCTCGCAAAACGCAGCTCAAAATACTTGGAGTCTCAAATGATGAAATTTTATTGATTAATGGTTAAGTGACGAGAGCCTGCAGTTTTCTTAACAATGTTCAATTGAATTATCATTTTACACAGGTCAAAATTGCTTCGTTAATTTTCATGAAACTTCTAATAAATGTATTTAATTAAGTTACTTAATGCAGACCGAGGAGCGCTTCTTATTTGAACAAAAATTTTCTTGCACTCCATTTTTTTTTTTTTTTTTTTTTTTTTTTTTTTTTTCAGATTCATACTTTCCTTTACTTGCAGTAGTATTAAATATTACTGTGTTGAAGGTTTTACTAACATTGTGGTGGTACAATGTACTTCCGTACATTGTGAATTTTAAATCTTGTGGTACCCCTACGGGTCAATTGTCACAGAACACCACATTGTGGTCTTGCTGAAATAACCTTAAATATTGGCAACGCCTTGAATATTTTACATTATTTTATTGTCAATTTAGTGGTAAAGTCGTCAAGATTGACTTGAAAAAAAAAAAAAAAAAACGCTGCAAATTTTACACAAGGGTTTATTATTCTGTGATATAGGTTACTTGTACAGACATTTAATTCTGTCAATAAAAAAAATTAAAGAAAATTTTTTTTGATTTTTATATTTCAAAAAAAAATTTTTTGGGGGGATTTTTTTTTCAAAAATGTGTTTTTTCAAAAATTCTTTAATTTTTACTCGAAAAATATTTAACTTCTTGGGATCCTTCAAAAATCCCATTTTTAGCCCCATGAAAGCCCTATAGAACGCCACAGTGAAATCGGATCGTTCCGGGACCCCCAAAAATGGATTCTACGTCCAAAAATACTTCGAAAACGACACCTAACTCGATCCCATAGCTAAAAGCCTTCAAAACACCCTTCCTGTAGCCCCATTTTAGCCCCATAGCGCCCCACGGGTTTGGGCGATCGGACTGAAAACCTTGCGGGCACAACTAGATGGTAAACCAAGTATTTTGCCAAAATTTCAGATTTTTAAAAAAATTCCTACTGCCCAAAACGGCCCGGACGGCGGACGGACATTTCGGATTTTGAATGTAGACCTCTTGAAACGGATAATGTCAAATTTTGAGACCGATCGGAGTCGTCGACCCGCGTCGCGAAAACATAGGTGTATTATTCCAAGAATAATAAACCAAAAAATGACTATTTTTCTATCACATAACGGGTGATTTTTGGGCCTTTGTAAGAGTTTTTTCAAATATTTGTTGCAATTCTTTCGTAGCTTAACATTTGATGTTGAGATGATTTATAAAAATTATCAATTGTGAACATTTCTACATCGAGCCTCTTCTAAAAAAAACCCCCCGCTGTTTGTAGGGTGTGTAGGAATACACGTTCTAACTCAATTTTGACTTCGTAAAATGCCAATTTGTACATCAAGTTCGACTAATTCAAGATCTTCAACATTTGGTCGTACTAAGTCGAGGTGTGTCGAAAGGAAACTCATCGCTCAGGGCCTTGGGCATGTACCTGAAATTCAACTGGCTGAGGGAGGGGGATTCATTGGCAACACGACAGAAGACGATGAGAATTAAAAATTTTAGAATTTATTCAAGATACACAGGATCTATAATAGGTCGAATAATTCGACCCCTCTAAGCGTCCAGTTAGACGGTAAAACATCGATTAAATATTAATCCATGTTTTATAAGGTACCTAGGTATATTTTATAGCTGTGTATCTTATGAATATAGAAGAATAAAATTTTAAAGTTAAAGCAGAATAATAACCTTATGGTCCTGAGTTTTACCTTTTTAAATTTTCTTTTTCTTTTATATTAAATTTTTCCTCTCTTAATTTATTATTGGTTATATTTTTCTTTTTCTTTTTTTTTATATAGGTACATATTTTTATTGTGTTTTTTTTTTTATATTTTTATTTTCATTAATTTTTTAATGCAATTTTTCTTTTATTTATTTTTTAAAGTATTTTTTCATTCTTTGTATTTATTATTTTTAATGTGGGTGGAAAGGCGTTTTTGTGTTTCTACTCCATGGAAAGATTTAACGCTATTCGAGCTTGTATCACTTCTCATTGCTTAGTTTCACTCAAGTCTTTAAATTGGTGTCCCTTCTTCATGAAATCACTTACATTACCCTAGCTGATGTACACTTTATGCCAAATTTCCCGAATCCTTGAATTTGTGATGTCCAATGATTGGGAGCAGGGTCCAACAGAAACTTCAATGCTTTTGCCAAGCTTTCGGCATTATATTATGCCTTCCTCAGGGCTCAGCAAAGGTCACTGTGAGACTTGCGACATCAATCGTCAAAAGGAACCAGAAACATCAACGATGCTGTGCACTTCTTTTCAGCAGTGTTACGGTTTATAAAGAAAGGGGGGGGGGGGGACGAATGAATGACTAACGTCTTTTATTGAAAATCTGGCAAGATTTGGTCATAAAATGACCACTCTTACACCTAACCAGAAATACAAATATTACATAACTTATTCAGTAAGTCTGCGGTATACAAATCGGGAGAGAGAGAGATGGAATATAACACTGGCACTACAGCTTGTAGCTTGAATTAATAAAAAGGAATAAAACGGCGTGAGAGGAGCTGCTTCTCCGGAGGAAGGCATAATATAATGCCAAAAGCTTGGCAAAAGCATTGAAGTTTCTGTTGGACCCTGCTCCCAATCATTGGGCATCATTATTTCGTGGGTCGATCGCCATTTCATCTTTGAATTTGTGTTCCTGCTCGTTTGCGCTTCCTGCTGCATACTGCATGCTAATTTTTCGCGATTCATTTGAGCAAAGGTGGGCAATGTTTTTGGGCAAAACTTAAGTTCCCGCATTTTAACAAATTCACGGTTTTACAGCTGTGTTTCTACAGCATGGAAACTTTTAACGCTATTCGAGCTTTGAGTTACTGCTGAATGAAAAAAATTAGTTTGAACATATACCTACTGTAGGTATGCTTAAGTTTCCAAAAGACGTTTAATGTGAAGCCCTGCTGTATGAAAAAAGTGGCACTTTTGACTGCCTAATGCTAAGTTTCATACTAATTATTGTACAGAAAGAAATTAAATTGCTTCTATGAAATTATTATTATTATTCTTGATACATTATTATTATTATTATTATTATTATTATTATTATTATTGTATTTCTATTCTGCTGATTTTAATGTCCAGAACCATTGAATTTTTGTAGGTTTGCCCAAAATCAATGCTCCCTTAAACTAAGTAGGTAAGTCTTACTTTTTCGCAAATGCTGACATACAAGATATTGATCCCTTTTTCAAACGATTTGAAAAAAAAAATATCGATGTTCTTTTGATTTTTTTTCTCCTGTTGGCCGAAGCCGCTCCTCGGCCTGCGTCTTATCTGGCTTACGTGAGGCCACCGACCTGATCACCTGCACCTTTCAAGCTTGGGGGTTTCCCGCTAGTGATAAGGACATCACATTTCAGACAGAGAAAGTCTCCTTAGGCCCTCTCCTTGGCTCATTTGTGTCTCCTATTTTGACTTCGCATTTGGGGGCTTTCACAACCACAAGAAATTGTCGAGTTGACGTTGACAACATTATCTTATCTCCCTTTTCGACTATCGAAAGTTCGATATGAATAAGACAAGATTTTGTTGTACTCGGGAAAATATGTCAAAATTTGGTCGATTTCTATTTATTTATTTTTGGTCAGTTTTCTACGTAGGCACTTCAACCTCCATTTGTCCCCGTCTGTCCCGGTGATGTCACGATTTTCAGATAACTTCTCGATGGGTCGAACTCGATTACCGCCAAGGTCACCCGCCTACGCCACGCTTTTTTTCTGTGTATTCACTATTTCGCCTAACGAAACGTTTTTTTCAAACAATAAACCTCTCTGTACGTGACTTTGTGTGCTTTTTTTTTTTTTTTTTTTTTGTCGTGCTTCCTTGTTCTGTCGAGGAAACAAACGTGGTTTTTTTTTTTTTGTGTCACGTAGCGATGACCTGGAAATTACTTGGAGTGAATCGGGTTACACGTCACCTGCCGTGCGCTCGCCTGTGTTGTAACGGTTATCTAAATTCGCAAGGTTTCAGTCTTGTGGCTAGTTTCATGGATGGTGGATTTTATGGTGATTGAAAATATATATATATACTTCAACGTGAGACCACGACAAATAAATTGGCACATCCTATTTTCCAGTTTTATTCACTGGCTGGCATCATTTAAACGATGAATAATGTAATTTTATAAGATTTCCAAGGAAACAGATTGAAACAATACAGCTGTCAGAGCTGAGCTCTGAGAGCTCTCGAAGTTGATTGTGATTTCGAATTTTAGACTACAATTTTGAACTGAGGTGTCAAACTGAATCTGTCTCGGTGGTCACATTTTTCTTCTCTTCAGCTTTATCGTGGGACTCGGACATGATGGGACGCCTCGCTTCGCTCGCCCATAGCAACAGTCATTGCGAGGGGAGTTAGTAGGTTGGCGATGTCCACTTCATTGCCTTACATCACTCGTCGTACACTAGAGATGGGTCGTTCCCAACTTTGTCACCGTTCCATATGTTCCACACGAAATATGTAATAAGTTCCTATACGGATTTATATTTACACTTGATGCACAAATATCAAGGAATGGATTTGTCTTGAGTCGCCCTCCTAGTCAGCAGACCCAACGAAATTCATTCTGCCGAGAATGGCTTGGATGGGATTAGATTCTGCTCGTTAGAAGAGCTTATGCGGAGAAATTTACGCCATCAGTGGGCAGCAATGCTGTTTCATGAGCCTTCTGCGAACGCCTTGTCGAATACCTAGAGTTTCGGTTTTGTTGAAGATGTTACTGTCCCAGAACTGTTCAATTCTGTTGAAACTGGAACCTCTTTATGTCACCGCAAGCCTTGCGGTGACATACAGCCCCGTAGAGAGGGGGGGGGGGGGGGGGGGAATGAACCCGTTGCCCCCGGGCCCGGCCTTCGTAGGGGGCCCCGGATTTTCTTGAGCTCCCTTTTTTTTTTAAGGGGGCCCGATGAATTTTCATACTTTTTTTTTAGGGGGCCCGATGAATTTTCATACCTTTTTTTTTTTTTAGGGGGCCCGATGAATTTTGCCCCCGGGCCCGGATTTTCTCTCCACGACCCTGCCGCAAGGCATTTCTCAATGTTCCAAAGGCGCTGGTCAAATCGGGGCATTGCGATACACTTCCTATCTGATTGACTCCCGTTTCGGTCAAAGTTAAAACGGCAGTCGACTCCCTTATCAGAGAAATTGGACATACCTGAAATACGTAGAAGCCATCCTGGCAAGCCTTGGAACCTCCTAGCCAGCTTAAGACCATCTTAGCAAGCCTTGGAAGCCCTTAGCCAGCTTGGCAAGACATGCATTGGTCTGGAGACCATGGATGCCATCCTGATTAGCCTTGGGACTATCTTAACAAGCCGTAGAAGCCCTTACCCAGTTTGGCACCAACTTTGCAAGCATTGAACAGGTCTTGAAAGCTTGTAGCCATCTTCGCAACCCTTGAACACCCTTATGCAGCTTGGCACCATGTTGGCATGGCTTAGAAACACTTCAGTCAGGTTGGAACCAGCTTGGCAAGCCATGGACTGGCCTGGAAAGCATGGATGCCATCTTGATAAGCCTTGGGACCATCTTGGCAACCCTTGAACACCCTTTTGGGACTAGCTTAGCAAGCCTTGGACAGCTCTGGGAGCAAGATACGAAACTTTACTACTTTGTCAACATAAGTGGGGGGGGGGGGGGGAGTGGAGCGCCGCCTGGGGTCGGAGGTGCAGTTCCATTCATGGCGAACGAATCCCCTCCACTTTTCTCTTCACGGACACGGCAGTCGATCCCAACCCCTCCAATCAACGGCCGGTCCGAATGTTGAATTTTTTTTAATGTTGATTTTTGTTGACTTTTCTTTGTAGCATTTCAGCGTCACTCTTCCTCTTCGCCTCTACCGGCAGAGTATGCAAAACTCTTTTGAGGTCTGCTTGCACTAATAAACAAATCCAATCTTTACATACATAGTTTGTCTCATGGAATAGTTTTTAACATTACAATATGGTGTGTTTCTCTGCTGAACTGGGAATTTCAATGAGTTCCAGGAACACTCCCAGTAGGAACGACCCATCCCTAATAACCTATTGATTTTTGAGACTACGGGGATGGGAGTTGTAGTTTGAATAAAGGATGGCAAAAGACAACTGATATGTTGGAACATTATTACTTTTTTGGTCAAGGTTCGAACGAAACCAGAAACTCAAACGGTCCGAAATTCAAACTAGAACCATCTCCATAACCTCAAAAACTCACTGTTCCGTCGTGGGCCGAGCTTCGAACGCCACTTTTGAAAGTCGGCACTCGTTGAAACTCCATAAAAACTCCAATGGAAACACAGTTTGACAAAGATTGAAAGGAGCTGTTGGAAGCTGCCCGGCTATTCTACCAAGTTTGTGAATCGGTGGGAACCATAATATGGTTCAGAATTGGCATTCAAATATGGGGTCTGCGGTCCTTGCACCAGTTCCTAACCCGTTCCTGAACTAGTTGTCATAAGCGTGTACACAAGCAGTTCTAATTTTGGGCGAATGGTTCTTGAAGTGCCTAGTTGTCGAAACAGTAACTGTTCTTGTTCACATGAATTAGTTTTCCAACCAGTTCAAATTCACCTGAATCATTTCTCGTTTGGTACAAATCCTCGCGGTGCTTGGCGTATTGGGCGTATTACAATTCGAATCAGACACCGCTGTATTTTCAATCACAAAATATGTCTGTGAAAAAGAATTACACGTTATCAATCCTGAATCATTCGCTACCAGGAACCTCAGTTAATGATGTGGTTGTTCCTCAAATTCAAAGATAAAATTATCTGTGACTTCTGAACGGGGAAAACCTGTGTTTTACGTTATATTTCGTGTCTTATCTGGTCACTCTGTAATATCAAATTGATATTCTTTTTCAATTAGTTATCTGATTTATATTGAATTTGTCAGCAGCTTTATTGACTCAAAATATATAGTATACAAAGCAAACATTATTTCATTAATCCTTCATTGTTCCCGAAATTTAAATATTTTTGGTGTGATAAAAAAAAAAGATCTTGTCAAGTTGGAATTGAAATGTACTGATAGTAAATAAGCAATAATCCTTGTGGCAACACTGTTATGTTGTTCATGTTGTTGGGCAAATCTTGATTTGTCAACGAAGAAAAGAATTTTAATTTAGTAAAAGAAGTTGAACAAATCTTGATTTGTCGTAATTTGTACCGAATTTTTCTCCCTCGACCAGGCATCGAGACGAAAGAAGATGAATTGGCGACACTATACGACATCTTGTTCGACGAGGAGATCCTTTGCGGGATGCGACTCTACACCGAAACCCGGAGGTGCTACCGGCTGACGAAGCAGGCCTTCGTCAACGTCTCGTACGGTCTGACGCTCCAGTCCGGCCGTAAGTACAAGTTTGATGGTGCCACCCCTGGGTTGGTCGGGCAATGCCAGACGGCCTCCCCAGGGGTGCCACGCCTAAAGCAAATTGTTATCTTTGTTCAAAAAATGACCCGTTTCTGTTTTTTTCAGTGACGTCACAAAGCGCAGCGCCGAAAGCTTACAATTGGAAGAAAAACGGTAATTGTTTCTCTGTTGAATTTACTCATACAATTTATTTGTAGTGGTTTCTCGTTTGTTTCAAAATTTACCTTGTTTTCCCTCCATTTTTCAGACAATTCCACCAACAACAATGACTGGAGGAATTCGCGAGTCGACAATTACCATTCTCAAAGAAGTAAGCACTTTCAATAATTTGAGGTCATTTAAAAATTACATGTTATTTAGGACCCTGCTGTATTAATCGATGAAATGTCGTTTTTGGCGGTTTTTTTTTTTACACCAACTATCCCTGTTATAGCCTATCTAACAAGGCCCTGAAGCGGGCACACACTTTATCTGTTACTTAACGAGATACCGAATTTAAGAAACTCAACTTTGTAGGGAGATTGTGTATATTGTGTGCGGGATTGCTCAGGAGTGTGGGGGGGGGGGGGAGCCTGTAGGCTTATTCTGCTTTGCCTGAGCGCCCTGGTTCTAGTCCAGGATTTATATTCCCCTGACAAGGGTTTTTAGATTCTTGACTAGGTGGTTGCGAGGGAATGTCCTCATGGGGTTATGTAGGGAGAGAGAAAACCTAATCTAAATTGAACTTCTGAAAATTATATTTATTCGAAAAATGAACTCGGGAAAGTTATTTCGGTGTCACTCAGAGGGCCATAAATTCAATCAAAAAGAGGATAGCAAAAACTTTATAGGTATTTCAGTTTCTCTTCAATCTCTGTCTTGTCTTCTGTCGGTTCTCTTCAGTCCAGTTCTTTGGCTCAATCTTCTTTTCTGTTTCTCTTCTTCTTTTCCTTCTTCTCCTTCTTCTGTTCCTCTTCTTAATTTTCCTCTCTTCTGTTCATCTTCTTTTCAGTTCTTCATTCTTCTGTCCAGTCTTCATCTTCTATGTGTTTCTCACCTTCTTCTTCTGTCTATTCTTATTCTTCTTCTTCTTTTCAGTCTTCATCTCCTAGCTGTTTCTGACCTTCTTCTTCTTCTTCTCATGTTCAGTTGTTTTCTTATTCTGTTCTATCCTTTTTCTTCTACTTTGTTAGGTCATTCATTCTTCTTCTCCTTTTCTTTTTTCATAACTGACAAGACTTGATCATTTTTTATCCTTTCGCACCTGCGTTGAGCGTACTCTCGCCATTTTCCCTTTCGCACTGTCTTCTTCTTTTTCGCAATTTTGACGACAATGTCAGGCAAATCCTTAACATGAAAAATCTATTACCAATGATGGAATATGATGCTTTAGCTTTAAGTTAACCAGTCGAAAACCAAATTCATGATCACTTATGCTACAAGAAGAGGACCCGATCGAGTTCAAGTCAACGGATACACATTCGACACTGTGAATGAATTCGTCTACCTCGGATCTCTGGTAACAAGCGATAATGAAGTGGTAGCAGAAGTGCAGCGAAGGATGCAGGCGGCTAACCGATGTTACTTCGGATTCCCACAGCTTAAAAGCAGGGTGATCTCCCGAACGACCAAGCTGCGCCTGTACAAAACCCTAATTAGGCCTGTCCTCCTGGAGAGCAGCAGCACAAAACAGAGACATATTTACCCTGACCCCTCGCCGGGTTGTAGCAACATAGAAGATGATTCTTTGTCGGTAAACTGTGGAGTTCGAGTTATAGGAACTCCTTTGGATACAAAGCCTCATTGTGTTCATTCATCCGTTCATCCTACTCAGCCTTGTAGCCTCCTAATGCAAACTGTCTTTTTTACTTTGAGTGACGACAACAACGTCATTTTTTATCCTAAATGCCGCCAACGCTGTCACAATTGACCCATAGTTACGCAAAGCATCCCCTTTAATATTCGACATTTCATTTTGAAGTGTTTTTGACCTAAAATTGATTTGTTACTCTTCCGACCACAATGTGAGGACTTGTAAGGTGCATCACCAGTTTTAAACAGCGTTTGTTACTTATTTCAGGTTTTAACCAGAATCATCAACAAAATCAGTCCAACAACAATGGCAAGTAGCAATTTTGCATTATCTGTGAACTAGTTTTGTTATATCGCAAACAAATTCTTCCAAGTTCTATGTGTATTTGTTGAATTTTTTCAGGAAACCAAAATACTGTGTCTCAGTTCTTTTCGGCTTACCGTCATCCTAATGCAGCGGTAAGCATCGTAAAAATCTCCCCAGTTAATCTAATGAAGAACTTTTGATGATTGGATTGGTGGTTTTCAGATTCTGTCCAAACTCTGCCAAGCCGCTAAACAGGAACTGGACCCGGCAAAAAGCACCGTTCTGGCTCCAGCGAAAAGCACAGTTCCGGCTCCGGTGAAGACCGGCGACGCCGAGTTCCAAGCTATGTGGAGTCAGTTGCAGCAGAAGCAGCACATGGCGCCGGCAGACCCGCCAGTGCCTTGCCAGGTGTCGGAGGTGAGTTGAGCGATAGCAGCAGACCAAGTTGATGGCTGATTTTTAATGGGTGTTGTTTTTCCAGCAAACGAACGCTCTGAAAAAGTTCCTCAAAATCAATGCCGGGGACCAGAATGGGTACAGTGCTGCCAACACGCCTGATGTGAGTTTGCGTTGCAGTCCAGCGCTTATCCACTGCTTATCAGTTATTACAAACTGCCGCTTACTTCTTGCAGGTGTCTAAATGCACACACAATGGAGCGTGTTGCGCAGAATTGGCAAACATGTGCAAACGGTTGGGTTTGACGTACGAGTACTGCCAAAGATACGACCAACACACTGGAGACATGTCGGGGGTCGTGTCATTCCCGGATGGCAACGAATTCATCGGTCCACCTTGCAAAGATCGGCCAAAGGTAAGCAGCGTTTTGGATCACCTGTTTACATTTTGACGTGTTGCTATTACAGTGTCTATTGTTGCAGGCTTCGGAAACTGCTGCATGCCTCGCACTACGAGAATATCCGGCCATTGTGGCCAAACGAACTGCAAAGACCAAGATTGGCATGAAGAGTGGTCCTCCTGGCATGCCACTGCCGGCCGCTCGTGGTTTGCCGTTCCCTTTCGCGAATCGAGTGAGTCAATTTGTTCATTCGAGTGAGTCAGTTTGTTCATTCAATTCTGCATTCCTTGTTTCTCATTTGTTCACTCTCACAGACAAGAACCGGCCAACCAATGGTCATTCCCGCTGGGCAGTTCGTACAGATGCCTCAAGTCCACAGAGTGCCTCCGCCGATGATACCCGCCCAAACTCTACTCCCAAACCCGCCCCAGCAGTGGTGCCAGCAACCTGTATGTAGAACCTATCACTTGCCGTCAACGTCCAGTTTGCACAACCCTGCAGCCTAACCTAAACTCTTACCTGTTTCAGACCGGTTCAACGAAACCCAACCTGAACCCGTTCGTGCCTCTGCAAGCTCAGACGGCTGCCATAGTGAAGAACGCCGACAACAGGAAGCCTCAACAGCCGAAGAACCGTCAACCTCCACCAACCACACTGACGGGTCAGAGGATGAACACCGACGTTGTCAGACCTATACCTCAATCAGTAAGCCAAACTATTAATGTCACAAGTAAATGGACTGCAGTACCTATGTAGTGTGGCAGTAAGCAGCGACACAAACACCTGCCTACTAAAGTGCTCTCTGCTACGCAGAAGGGTGCCATGATTCAATGTTTTGTTTTGTTCCTCAGAATGTGTTAAAACTAAGGAATGTCTACTATAACTTGCTCCCACTGGACCGCAACTCGCACCTACTGTACGCAATATGTCTACTCGGTGTCTACTATGATATAGTAGACACAGGAATCGGGGAAAATGCACAGGAGTCGTATAACATACGACGTATGTTATACGACTCCTGTGCATTTTCCCCACAACACTTGAAGGGACCGCAGGTTTTGTCCACTATTTATATATGCGATTGTCTACACTATGCAGTGTCTACTGTGCCTAGTAATATTGCGGGGAAGCGAGTTGTTGGGTCTGAGGCCAGGTGAAATACGTTATCATTCGCTACCGCATTGCTCTTTCATATTATGACGGAGATGAAATGTTTATCTTGGGCGGCTTGTACATACCATTAAATAAATAAACCAACATTCGACATTAAATTTTGTTTGCTCATCCGCAGCCGAAAAAGAAGACGCCCGAAAACCCGCCGTCGACGTCCGCCCAACCCCCGCCGTCACGTAAACAGCGCAAGGGCCGCATCGCCGCCAAGTTCTCGACTCCGCTTCAGAACTGATCCTCTTTCCACCCCTCCACCGCCTAATCTGTCCTCATTGTGAACACCCGTTTCAACCTAACACTTCCCCCACCATTCACAATAGACCCTCAACAGACTTATGAACTGCCCTGGCCACGAGCCGTTTTATCTGTACAAAATACTTGGTGATTTTTATCACTTTTGCGCGGCGTTTTTTTCAGATATGCCTGAAAAAAATTTCTCCTTCGAAGAGCTGAGCAATAAAAACTCTCATTTGTAATACGAACAAAGTTTTGATTGGATTTGACGACATTTTTTTTGTCTCGAACTTGACAATGGTTGTAGATTGTAGCAACAGGTTGAAATTTGTTGAATGACGCCTTTTTTTTTTCTCCTCATTTCCCAATAAAACTATGAGTAAGTTGTGCTGAAGTTTCTTTCATCCCTGACTCCCTCGCGGGGAAAACTGGAATTCGGAAGTTCCCCCAATTCCAAATTTGTATGATGCTGTAACTTTGTAAAATTTGCTACTAGGATCGTAGTTGACATTTTTCGAGTGAGATTGTACTCCTATTTGCTTGGATTTTATGGTAATCGGCCATTCGTTTTTAGCGAATTTATTTCTTATGGTATTCTCGACAAGTTACCTTTTTTAGTGGGTTTTCTTTTCTTTTTCTTTTTTTTGGACTTTGGGAAATTTTTCAGGCAATCATTCTATTTTTTCTGTTTAATTCTTTATTTTCAACTCTTTTTTTTAAAGTTTAGCCTCGTGATCTGTGATGTACAATTCTGTATTATAAAACTCATTACGAAGGTGTATAAAGTGATATTGTATTCAATCGCAATTAAGGTCATTACTATTACGAAGGTATCGTTCTGAATAAACAGTAGTTTTTTCGGTGAACTGTTTTATTGCTTTAACGCCCTATAACGTCCGTGGGGGTTTCAGGGAAATTAGTTTCCCATGTTAGTTTTAACAGAAATTTTTTATGGCTGGAAGGTTTACTTAAAGGTGCGGGGCAGGAACCTTTTAGTCCAATAAAAGGGAAAGGACGGAAATGATTTGCTGGAAGTGGTTTTATCTCTCCAAATGAGTTTGATTCCATAAGGTCAAATATGAGGAAAACGCGTGTTATAAGACAATGATGTTATTTTTACCATATTTTTAAATTGTGATAAGTATTTTGGGTAAAAAGTGTAAATTTTTTCAAATAATTTGGAAGGAGATTTGAAATTTCGGTTTTATGGATATTATTATAGTACTTTTGGTTCATTATTCTTGGAATAATACACCTATGTTTTCGCGACGCGGGTCGACGACTCCGATCGGCCTCAAAATTTGACATTATCCGTTTCAAGAGGTCTACATTCAAAATCCGAAATGTCCGTCCGGGCCGTTTTGGGCAGTAGGAATTTTTTAAAAAATCTGAAATTTTGGCAAAATACTTGGTTTACCATCTAGTTGTGCCCGCAAGGTTTTCACTCCGATCACCCAAACCCGTGGGGCGCTCTGGGGCTACGGGAGGGGTTTTTTGAAGGCTTTTAGCTATGGGATCGAGTTAGGTGTCGTTTTCGAAGTATTTTTGGACGTAGAATCCATTTTTTGGGGTCCCGGAACGATCCGATTTCACTGGGGCGATCTTTAGGGCTTTCATGGGGCTAAAAATGGGATTTTTGAAGGATCCCAGGATGTTAAATATTTTTTGAGTTAAAAATAAAGAATTTTTGAAAAAACATTTTTGAACAAAAAAATCCAAAAAAAAAATTTTTTTGAAATAAAAATCCAAAAAAAAATTTTTTTTTTTAATTTTTTCATTGACAGAATTAATTTCTGCACAAGTAACCTATATCAAAGAATAATAAACCCTTGTGTAAAATTTGCAGCGTTTTTCAAACGAAACAAAGGTTTTAGGTTAGCTCAAGGAACTGGAGAGATAATAATAGGGAAAGACAACAACCTTATGAAACAGATATAGGTTTTCCAAGCTCAATTGAGAATTTTCCGTTCAATTTGAAAGATAAAAATTGTATGAATTTAATTCTCAATTTGGTTTGGACAATTCTCATTTAATTTTGGAAAATTCCCAATTGAGCTTGGAAAACCTATTAATCATTGAAAAAGCACATGGAAGAGATTTGCTTTCTGCGGAAAGAAAAATGTTTAAAGGTCGCTTTTCAACAACCTTTGATTCACTGCATACGTAGAAATTAGTTAAATTAACGTAAATACTACACACCAAACGTGTATAATCATTTCTAGGTTTTCAGGGTTTAATTATTTTTGACATTTTATGTCTTTACTTTGGCACACAAACGAAAAAGGCGTTGTGTTAAAAAAAAAAGCCTTACGATTGGTTGACATTCTATATTCTATTGAAATTAATCCCGAAAACCTGAAACCTACTGATAAAAACTTCGAAAAGTATCTACAACAGTCTGAAATCACCAAAAAGTTGCTCCATGTGGCGTATCAGTTGCTCCAAAAGTGGTTAAAAAAAAGGGGGGCTGGAGCAGTTAACAGGATATTGGGATGGCAGGGACTAAGGGGTGTTCGACGTGACTGCCTCCTCCCCTACTTTAAAAAAGTAAAATTTACTAGAAATACAGATTTAATCTGTATTTCTTCAGGAAAAAAATATAACGAGTTGTCGGGTATGAGGCCTGGTGAGATACGGTCGAGATACAGTAGTTTAATCTGTGGATACGGTTGGGGTTGGCTGGCGTTGCCAGCAGGGGTCCCCCTAGTAACCTCTGTACTTGTTGTTAGCTGTAATTTCTACCATTTTGGGAAATCACATTGTGACATAGGTAATATTATTTCGACTGAACGAAATTTGTACAATGTAGGTACCACTCTGGCACCCACTGGCCCACTGTGGCACAGAGAACAGCACTGTCCTCTCTATCTTGAACTCCAAATAATAGCCAACAACAACAACCATACGTTAGAGGTAGGCGTTATTGATGAGTTTTATCCATGATAGTGCTTGTAACGAGGGGTGTAAAAAGAACCGATACTTTTGAAAAAAAAAAAAAATTTTGATGGGAGAAATTACCTACCGTACTTACAGTGGAAAAAGATATCAGAATATCGATAGGTACTGTTTTCCCATTACCTGATCAACATTTTAAATAAGAGCCTTTTTATCTTCAAAAGGAACAAAAAAGAAACGGTCAACATCGTCACTAATAAAATTTATTATGCATTTAATGCAGTGAATTTTAATGAATTAGTTTTATCGTTATTCGTGTACAGAATTATGGATCAATGCGTGTTAATATTATTATTTTGATAGTTTCGATTTCGATATTCTTTGGAACAGGTTTGTTAAAATACTAGGCACTTCGTAACAGGTACACTATGTTGGGCCTACCTCTAGCAGAAGTACACAAAAGACAGTTGGTGTTTATTTGATCACTTTCTGTGGAATTTTTTGGAGTTGAAGTAGGTAGTCTTAGATTGAATACCGGGAGAATTTTATGGAGAAAGTGAGTTTTTAGGGAAGATACATTTTTATTTTAGCGCAGGATGAGCGAAGCGGGACCCAGTAGTGCGGCCAAACCGGAGGCACCGAAAGAGCCTCAACGGGTAGCTAATAAACAAGCTTATCTCGAGATGATGCAAAAGAGGAAGCAACAGGTGAGTAAATTGTCTTGAGAAAAAAGTTGATGAGGCGGCAGAGGAATATCAGGATGTTTTTTCAGGTGTATGCGATGCCCAAAGAGAGGAAACTCCTCAAGTTGTCCATCTATTCGCAATGTCAAGAGACGCCTTGCGCCTGCATGGGGTGGAAAGCCGCCGCCAAAACTACGACCGCCGCTTCATTTACGGACCCCTGCCAGAACTGCGGTCACGCACTTTGTAAGTCCAATCGACAAAACTTCGCCAAGCGTAGTAGAACGACATCAGTTGCTAAGAGGCTCTTGAGGGGCTGCAGGTGGGATTTTGAAGGGCTTTGGCCTGGGAGTTGAGTGAGGTTTTGTTTTGGGAATACAGAAATTTACAATACTCTTTTGGAACTCAAAGGGGCTGCAAACTGGGGGCAAACTTTCATCCCGGAAGTGGGAAATTCGACACATCCAGAAATGGACCCATGATGGACAAATGAGGGAGTGAAAAATTGGATTAAGTTCCCCGGGAAGAAAATCGATGTTTCGTCTTAAGACCTATGTATTGTCTTTCGATCAGGATGGAAGACTCTTACACACCCGGCATTCACGAGAGCCGTAGTTACCTATACTTGGCGCCATCTCCATAGTGTATTAACATGGATATGTTTTGGGGCTGGGGGTCATGCGAAATTTCGTAAGACGTTTTTTTTGTGACGCGATACCAATAAACCTATGTGTTGCTATGTAGTCATGTCGTCAAGCCCAAAAACATATCCATGCTTCAATGTTTTTCTGTGGAGCGGAAAAAATTTGCAATGTGTGTTTTTTAATACTTCGCCAATATCCGCTAATTTTTCGAGGTTTTTTACTTAAATAATAAATCATGTAGAGGATCAAATTTCCTATAAATCAATCATGTAGAAGATCAATTTCCTAGAATTTCGTCCTTGTAATGTTTTCTGTGGGACCCGTACTTTACGAGATACAGTCAGTTAATTTATTTGGAAATAATTTGCTCTTATAACCAATTGACAGTAGTGGCACGTATGGTTGCATGCGTGCCCTACGTTGAGGAGATAGGCCCTCCATAAGACATAGCTTTTAGGTTGTGGGCCTTACCTTTATCCGATTCGTTCTAGCAGCCTCTACCGGCCTGCACCGAATATTCGACTTAGCTTATCTCTAATAGAGAAGATCTCTCGGACTTGTGCCCAATCGTCCTCTGTCCGTAGGGTGAAAGGGCGTTAAAGGCGGAACAATTTGAAATTTGTTTTGGAAAATTCAGCTCGGCGAGCATAGTCCTAGAAAAGTCTGAAAACACCAAAACGTTTACTCAATGTGGTCCATTTGAATTTTCAAAAAATAGCAGCATACCAGTTTTAAAGGATGTTGGTTAAATGAGGATCGTTGTTCACCATTACGCGGAGCTCAGAGGTCCTTAAAAACCCAGACAATTAACAGGTTTGTTCCAGGTCTGACCGCGTCTGTCGACAGAAGTTGGACAGATGTCGACAGAACCCGACCGCACATACCCGAGCTATCGGTTTCCGTCCAAATTACGATCGACCTGGAACAGCAGTTTCTAGACTGCGCATGTCTCCGGCGATTTCTGTTAACATTCCGTCAAACCTGGAACAAACCTAAATATTCACAAACAACAATAAGGGGGAGTTATCATAGCTCAGTCGAGACCGCGGCCGACTGTGCTGATTGATGTAGAGGGTTCGAGTCCCTCAGTAGGATAGATTAATTCGGCCTGTCCTCAGGTCCAGGAACGGACTATAAAGTATAAGTCCGGTTCAGAGCCAGATGTGGTAACTTGCACACCTTGTTAAAACCGAATGGTTACCCCAATAAAATCGTATGGGGGGGGGGGGGGGGGGGGATTTTGACGTCATAAAAAGGTGGGCTAGCGAGGGGAAAACCGCCGTCCTCTGAAAGTTGTGAAAAAAGGTGTAGATTTCACCAATTGAATCCTTCCACTTTCAGGGCTGGCTGGCTTTAGCCAGCAGGGGATGGCCTCGTCGATTTTTGGAGTTTCAGACCTTTACAACACCATTTGGAGTCTGAGAGGCTCTGGAGGGGCTGCAGACGGGCATTTTTGATTTACTGGGCAAGTTTTTAGTACCTAGGGTAAATCCCAGGGTCTTTTTGGAAACAGTTGATGAATATAATATAACAACCCCCCCCCCCCCCTTCTATATTACCAAAAAGATACAAATTACTAGTAACCTAAGGGGTATTTTTGTATGAATATTGAAATCGTCTTGATATTTTATTCAACTTGTGATCCAATTTTCTCAAAAATGTAGTTTCCTACTATTCTCTAGGTCCTTATACGTTTTTCATTTCTCATGAGTGTTACCCTTAAATATTTTTAAAAAAACCTTTGGCTTTTTTAAATATTTTTGTTGTTGTAATATTCTGACAGCTATTCATTCGTCTCATTTGAGTGCCCTCCCTGAAGACGAATTGAACCGATTGCTCGGGATGGTTGTCGACACTGAAAACATCTACAACAGGTTCCATCGTGAGCAAGACGTGGAAATGAAGCACATTTATTACAATCTCTTCCGCGTAAGTTGATTCGTCTTACGATAAGACGTCACCGCTGTGAATGGTTCATGTTTATTTTTGTTATGCAGCTTCTGAAGACGAGCATCCTCCAACAGAAGAAGCCTCAAATCGAACAAAGCCTGGGGAGCCCTCCTTTTGAAACGCCAACCATCGCCAAGGGCGTGCTCAATTTCGTCTGCCACAAATTCAACCACTTGGCGGAAAAGGTGAGGCGTTTGAGCGAAAGAAACCTGTACTCTTAATTTGAGCGTTTGGGTTTTGTCAGGGGGTCAAGTGTGATGTTGTTTTCGATATAATTTTAGATGGATCCGTCTATTATAATCGATTTATTCACGGTCCCAAAAAGTGATGTGCCCCGGAAATATTACCCAAAATATAAATTCCTGGGAAAAATGAGGAATTTATTTTTTCTCCTCTTCAATTTACTCAAACTTTTTTTTTTCTGTTTTAAACTCTTTCTAATCGATTGATAGGCCATAGTACCTACCTACCTTTATTGCCTGATGATTCTACTAGAATGCTGCCTTATGATGTAGAAACAATGGTCAAGTCCTTCTGTGTTCGTGGGATGTAGTAGGGATTTTCCAACCACCCTGCTCCGAGCTGCTCCGAGCAGTGGAGTGGAGAGAAAGTTGACGGTGGTGCATTCCAACCGGGGCTAGTGCAAGTTCAGAGCAACTTGCACTGTATTCCAAGCGTCCTTCGGGCTTACTCGGAGCTACTCCGGAGTAAGGTGCCCGTATCAAGAAACCTACTTGCAGCCAACACTGAGCTCTCATTTTCCATTCCAACCAAACTAGAGTCAGTGTGGCACGGAACTTAATCCTTAATAACTATATTTTTCCTCAATTAAATTATTTAAACTGATTGAATAATTTAATTGAGGAAAAAATAAATTCCGGGTCGGGAATATTCCCCAAAAATAAATTCCCGGGAATTTGCCCATCACTGGTTTACCCGAACACTCTGTGGGGCTCTTTGAGGCTGCTATGGAGACGTGTGGGGTGTCGTTTGTAACCTCACTTTTTTTTTCAGGAGTGGCAGACGATGTACAGCCTCGCTCAGATGTTCCTCCATTCTTTGAACAATTACACTTTCGAGTCTCCCACCGTCCGGAAGCAAACTGCCAACCAGGAGGAGGTTTCGCCTTACAGGAAAAACTACACGAGGTCAGCGGATCCCAAATGTTAAGAGTTGAGTTTTCAATCCGCTCTTCAAACACAATTCGACCTTCCAGGTGGATGGTGTTCTGCTATGTGCCGATGTTCTGCGATTCTCTCCGCCACATGGACGCCAGCGTCGTCTTCGGCGTCACAATGCTCCGCTCGGTGTTCCGCTCCCTGAAGAAGGAGCTGATGGATAGAATCCATTTGGGCAAAGAGCGGATGCAATCGGACGCCCGGGCCAACATACTGCCGCACCTTCCGAGGTTCTTGAATTTGATCGAAGAAGAAATCTATTCGGCCAATTCTCCCATATGGGAAGAGGAGTTCAAAGCGACGCCCCCTCCTCACCTCCAAGCGACGATCGAAAGTATGTAAGGTTGGCTGCGCTAATTGTCTTGCTCGACCGGTGTTTTCATTTTTGTCAATTCCCCAGGGAAAAAGCGGGAAGACATGGAAAAACAACGGACGGCGTCGCCCAAAATGGGGCAAGCGGCTCCACCGACCGACGCTCTGGCTGATCTTCCCTCAACAACGGCTGGCGTCAAGAGGACGAACGATTCGTAAGTTCACACTCAGTGGGAATACTTATTCCCCTTAATGTGAAGACACTGTTGCCATTTTTTTTTTTCTTTCTTTTTTTTCAGAGCAGACGCAGCGGAAGAGAAGCCGAAAAGGAGGAAAACGGCTCCGGCTCCTGCCCAACAACCCGAGGACCCTGAAGACGTCCCTCTCGCCATCGTCAAGCAAATTGTGGCGGACCTGGAAATGGAGGAAAAATCCGCCAACCGCGGCATCAACGTTAATGTACGCTCATTTTCAGCCTTTGAGTCTCATCTATGAGTAGTCCCATGGACTAAAGCGGCAGCGTTGTGCCTGTCCACAATGGGGTCCGGATCTTGATTACTTCACGTCAGGATAGGAGAAAAGTGGGTGTTGGGCCCCTCCAGTGCAATTTGTAGATCGATAAAATTGGATCTACCGGGACCCACAAAAATGGATTCTACGTCCAAAAACGAACCTAACTCGATCCCATAGCCAAAAGCCTTCAAAAAACTCCTTCCCCCATAGGGGGCTTGGGCGATCGGGCTGAAAACCTTGCGGACACAACTAGATGGTAAACCGAGTATTTTGTCAAAATTTCAGGTTCGAAATTTCCCTCTTTGGAATCACCCTTACTACTTTGTTCATGCTATCGTTCGGTCTATCCTTCCCGGTACAGTTCCGATCGCAAGGATCCGACCCGTGCCTTTTATTTTGGGCCACTGGAAAAATTTTCGGCCGAACTTGTTTATTTTTCCGTCATAGGATCAGACCCCAATAGGTAGACATGCATTGACGTTCTTTCATCTCCAAAATCGCGGCACGTGGAAACAGTCAAAGCAGTGATCAGCCTGGTTCGAATCCGGGGACGAACACCTATGTTTGACTAAAAGTTGCCCTTGTGGGTAATACTTGTCTTGTCGGCAGATTTTTCACTTCTGAACTCAAGTTAATGTGAATCCTTGAAGGGTCTCCCGAGGCGAAGGTTTTCAACCCACTAGATCTGAGGAACGAAGTTTACATTGTAATAAGTAACCTCTATTGGGCATCCTCCGACTAGGATAACAATTTTTCTGAAGGACCGTTAAAACAAGCAATCTGCGGCCTTGGGGGACGAGAGCTGAGGAGGGCAGTATCCCCCCCAATCCCCAGCTGAGTAGTTGGGTTTGGAGCTAAACGTTGCTAAAGTGTTGCTTCTACAGCTACGAGTAATTGATGATTTTTAACAAACACTTTCCAACCCACAGAATTTGTTCAAAGAGACGACGCCACTCGTAGAGCGAGCGAAAGCAGCCGAAGAAAAGGGTCAGATTAAGGTGGTACTCCTGTCTAACTCCTTGACGGCTCCGGTGTCTCGACAAACTATGTTGTGGCTTCTCAACCTTCGGACGCTCTTCCTCCGCCAGTTGCCGAGCATGCCGGTCGACTACATCACCCGCCTCGTCTACGACCCGTAAGCAAATTCCGACATTGTTGATAACCAATCTACGCTTTCTTTCAATTCCAATTGTTTTCCACTACCAGGAAACACAAAACACTGGCGTTAATAAAAGACAACAAGCCCGTCGGTGGCATTTGTTTCCGGACGTTTGCCTCTCAAGGGTTCTCCGAAGTGGTGTTTTGCGCTGTGCAGACGAGTGATCAATTCAAGGGATACGGAGCTCACATGATGAACCACCTGAAGGAGTACCACATCCGAATCAAAATCCACAACCTTCTCACTTTTGCCGACAAAAACGCCATTGGTAAGTGACATTCGCCTGCAACACCTGTCTCACAAAAACGTTGCCAACTTGCTTCTTTCCTTCAAAAGGCTGGCAACACAGATTTCCCCAATTCTCAAACGTCCCCTCCCGATTCTTTTTCAGGTTATTTCAAAAAACAGGGGTTCAGTCAGAATGTGACGCTGGACATGGCGGTGTACCAAGGGTTCATCAAGTACTACGATGGCGCCATCTTCATGCATTGCCAAATCAACCCGCGGATCGTCTACACGGAGCTTTCGGGCGTCTTGAGGCTCCAAAAAGAGGTTTTGAAGAGGCTGATCGACGAACAGAAGGACACGGACGAAAAGGTCCATCCGGGACTCACTTGTTTCAAGGAGGGGTTCAAAAATAGTGTTCCCATCGAGCTCATTCCTGGAGTCAAGTGAGTTTAGTCAACTGTTACAATATAGCAAGTTTTGAGATGTCATCTCAAAGGGCAGCAGCTGAACTGGTCCAGCGGTTGGGAATTAACCTTATCGGGAGTCACTTGCCCACAAAGTAAATATCTCGGGTCTACTTATTTGGGTGAGATGTACATACACGAAATCACATTTAGTGTGTCGTATCAGACGAAGCGAAGGGCCGGGACAATTTGACGGACACTATTCAATGAAAATCGGCTCAAAGCCACCTCGCTTCTTTTTTCCTATCAGCTTCTCGATCCACTGCTGCTTCTGAATTAGTTGGGGTTCTTCGTAGTCTACGAGATCCTCGAAAAAATCGTTAAGTCTGGGATATGGTGTGTTCAAATCTTTGTTAAAGAGAGAGTGGAACGACTCGCTCGTTAGTCGTTCTTGTGAGAGTTGCCGATTCGTTTGCCCAAATAGAGGGCAGCCCGAGGAGGATGACCTAGGACGACCACCTTTATTCAAAGGTACTTCTAGATGTCGTTAACGTTGGAAATTGGTCTTTAAAAAAATCAGTTTGGTGAGCATAGTATGAGAAAAGTCTGAAACCACCAAAAAGTAGGCTCAAAGTGGTAAAAAAAAAAGGTTCAATGTGTTAAACAAAAATACTGGCTGGACCATTTGACCGGATGTTGGAAATGTGGGGTTGATATTGGGGGGGGGGGGGGGGGGGGGGGATACGCTTCCATCGGGTGGTTGACAATGTTGACGGGAGGTTGACGGCGAGGGGGAAACTGCTGATCTTTGGCTGAGAGTTGGCCAAAGAAGGTGTACAACATAATATGTTATATTTAATACAGTGTGGTGTTTGCCGACGGTGCAGAGGTCTAATCCAATGAGGTGGTTAGGGTGAGAAATGACTCTGCAGAGGAGTCATTTCTCACCCTAACCACCTCATTATATTTAATAGATTTCACCTCTAAGAATACTCCTATTCACTATGGAAAAGCTAGAAGTAGGGGTCTGAGGCCAGATGGGAGAGATTTAGGGGTTTGTCATTTTGAACTCCTTGAATTGAATTGAAGAAAATAATCCCTTGTCAACTTTGAGCTAAGTGCAATCTACAGCCTACGAGTTTCGTCCGAGGCCATATTGCACGGACCGCATCGTGCTTAGATTTTTCAAAGTCCAAGACTCAGTGCGCCCGACCAAATCGTAGCAAGCGGCCACCAACTCTCGCAAGCACTTTTTCGTTCGCCACTTTCTCTTTACTAGGAAGAAGACAAAACGCTAGGAGTATACAATACCCATTTCTGTAGCTTTGTGGATAGTGCACATTTGCACGAAAAGCGTGGTGCACAAAAACCTTTCATTGGGTCATCCATGTTAGGTAGAAGGGTCCCTTCCACCTTCGACTATTACTAACACTATATAATAAATAGTGAAGATGTGATACATCACACTATATTATATCTAAGATTCGTACTCAGGGAGAACACTGGATTGATTGCATCTGTAAAGAAGTTATTTATTTTATCAATATTCAAATACAATATTCGTTAGATAAATACTGGACCTTAAATTACATACTAGAGATCTGAACCATTGAACATACCTGTAAAGAAGAAATCTAAAACACAGGATCGTTCGAGTAGGAATCTCAGGAGCTCTGCTCCCGTTCACATTGACTGGTGAACCACAACTGCCTAACTAACTCGCAGGACCAAGATTACGGGAGACGCTATGAGCCGCAAACAACAACAACGGGATGATAGCGTTTGCCGTGGTGTTATTGGAAGTTTGACCCGATCAAACTTTACATATCTTCACACACTCTCAGTATCACTCAATTGGCCAGACGATGATGTTTTCTCATTGAGAGCGCTCACCACCAGCACCCTAACAGCCAGTGATGACGGAGTCAACCAGAGTTAAGAAACCTTCTGCCAGTGGGGCGGACTAAGGGGCAGTGCGATCGACTCCCCACAGAACGAAAAGAGGATGCGAGCTTTCCAGAGCTGTCCAAGGCTAGCAAATCTGTTCCCAAGCTGGCTAAGGGTTTCCAAGGTTTGCTAATATAGTCATTCCCAAGCTGGGGTAGAGGTTTCTAAGGCTTGGCAGCATGGCATCCACGCTTTCCAGACATGTCTAAGGCATGCAATGCTTGTCCCAAACTGACTCAGGTGATTCGTTCACTCTCTCATTTCGAGCTCACCAGAGTGAACGCACATACGCCCGGAAATGGGATCCTGGCATTAACTCAGGCGGCTTGCGTATCGATTTTGTACTTACATGACTTCTTTCGTCGTGGCTGACGAGATGCTAATTTCTGTTTGAGGTGGATGCGTCTTTTAGTGGTTGATCATCGGCTGTTCCTGGGAGATGTGGAATGAATATATTTGCTAGGTGTTCTGCAAAGGTGTTCGCTTTTTCTTGGTTGCTCCTAGCCCATTTTCCTTCAGCATTCTTGATCGGTGAAGCTTGAGTCATGGTCTCTCTACGCCACGCCACCCCTAGCAAGACTCGGAGAACTCCCCCCCCCCCCCCCCCGACGGTTTCAGAAATCGGGAAAAATGGCTTATTTTTGACGCTTGATTGTGGCTAAACGGCTGAACCTATTGTAATGTGTAAGAAGGTCATTCGACGCAGTATTTTATGCTCTTTAACAAATGTATTTGGAATGTTTTGTTGTGCGACTGACCTACCTGTGACTGATGAGAAACCCTGTCACCTTGAAACCCAACAATTTTTTTGGGAAGTCCCCCCCCCCCCCCCCCCCCCCCCACTGGGGTGCTCTCGCGCGTCCCAGTTTGAGAAACACTGCTCTAGATACTTCGTTTGTCAAGGATCTTGCTTCAATCCGACCTTCATCTCCCAAAGGTATCAAGTTAGCAACCAATGTTGAAAAACAAACGCCACAAAATTTGTGAATTTAATATCTTTGCACGAAATTTGCTATATTGTTCAGTATCTGCCGTCAGAACATTAGCCTGCTCTGGACCAGTTCGGCAACCCCCAGCAGATTCCGTATATTTCACTTCCATCCAGTTGTATAGCTCTAACATCAGTTTCAAAAACTTCCAACCGGTATCATAACTCTTCAAACTGTCACCAAAAGGTTCTGTATTCTCATGTTTGCATCTTTCAGGGAAACTGGATGGAAACCTGCAATAAGGACTACAAGAGTATCCCGCGGCCAGCAAGAGGAACCTCCTCATCTTGACAGCCTTCATAAGAACCTCAAAGTTGTTCTTAACACGGTTCGTAACATTTGTCGCCGTTGAATTGTGCATCGCTCTCTTAAATATTATATTACACAATCCATTGGTTAATTTTTAGATCAAGAACCAGAAATGGGCCAAGCCTTTTTTGGAACCGGTGGACAAAGACGACGTGACAGACTACTACGACAGGATTAAATATCCGATGGGTGCGTATCGACTCTCAGTCAGCGTCAATGCAATGGATCTTCTTGTTAAATTCCTCTATAAACTACCTACCTTTCGTATAGAATACAAAATGAGGGAAGTTCAGTTCGGGAACTAGCTCCTTTATTTTCGAAGTGGTACCAAATTATATTAGTGATTGACCCACTCATACGTCATCAGTTTACCGTAGAAGTGTCGAACTTTACTCCAGAATTCGCAGTTTTTCGAAAAAAATTCAATTTCCGTGAAATAATAAATATTACATTTATTTATATAAATATAATAATACCCGGCCCAAACTTCCCGTATTTTTGACTTCTCTTTTTTTTTTTTTTTTTTTTTTTTTTCAAGAAAATCTATTGACTAACAACATCACTCACTCACCCATTCCCATTTTCGCAGATCTGAAAACCATGGGCGAACGGCTCAAATCCGGCTACTACACCACCCGGCGCCTCTTCATCGTCGACATGCTCCGAATATGCAACAACTGCCGGATGTACAATCACCCAGACACCGACTACTGCCGGTGCGCCTACGAACTCGAGAGGTACTTCCGGACGAAAATGAAAGAAATGGGGCTGTGGGACAGATAGATTGTGTAAATTGTTCTAAATTTTAATGGGGTTCGTGTACATATTTCTGATGTAAACAATGGTACTCAATCAAACGTACTGTATGTGGAAGTAAATTATAATTACATAGATATTTTACTTGCATAAGTTTTTTACGTAATCCCAGTTCGACGTCGAAGCTGACCTTTATTTTGTACCTACACCGAATATATTCTTTTTTCAATTCTTTATTTCCATATAGTATTATCCTACATAGTATTTACATTACATTGCATTATTCATTGTAGAACGCTGCTATAAAAATTTAGCGTGGGCAAATGAGGCCCCTTCTGGAAACTTGCTCCCCCAGGGCTTGAGGGCAGAGTTGGGCGTAGTTAACTAAAAATTTAGTTCAACCAAATTTTCAACTAGCTACTAAACTTTTAGTCAACTAGCTTTTTCAACTAATTTAGTTGAAAAAACTACAACGTTGTGAGTGCAACTACAACTAATTTTGTTGTAAAGTTAGTTGAGTCCTACAACTAAAACTCGTTGTTATTCGTAGTTGTAAGTATTTATAACAACTAAAAACTAAAAAAATTCCACGCTACTAGTCTAAGGGCCGGTTTTTGAAACCATAGTTAACTCTGACGGCCGTAAAAGACGACTCTGACGGCCGTAAAACGGAAAAAGCGTTTTTTGAACCTTAGTTACCGTTTTACGGGCCGCTATTTTTATGGAACGGTAACCACAGCAGGACCCTGGGGTCAAATTTTTACGGAGCCGTGACCACCGCTTTCATTGGTTGACGAGGAACAACTGACTAACGAGACGGCGCGCCCCGGACTCCGCGGACTCCGCGCCGCGGAGGGTGGGGAGTGATAGAAAGAGAAGGAGATAATTGTTTACTTTTTTCGCTCAAATAACGCCCAAAATAATGACATGTTGAAGGCAGAAGAAGCGGGAAATGTGAACTCCTTCCTCACAAATGAGTTGTCAAAACCCGCAATGACGAAAAAAGTTCACCTAGGGAAAATATTCAAGGCGCCAAAATTTTACGGCGTGGTCAGCTGTCGGAACGCTGACTATGGTTCTAAAAACGCCGACAAAATAGCGGCTGTAAAATCGCGTTTGACGGTGGTCACCAAACCACTCGTTTGCGGTGATTTGACTATGGTTTCAAAAACCGGCCCTAAATAGTTGTTGCCACTTGTTGTGAGTGGCATCAAGTTGCTTCACGGATGCTCCAAAAAGTTAGTTGTTACCTATACGTACAACACACTACGAATAACAATGAAAGTTTTAGTTGTAGGGCTCAACTAACCTTTTCAACTAAATTAGTTGTATTTGCACTGACAACTACAACTAATTTAGTGGAAAAAGTTAGTCGAGCCCTACAGCTAACAACTAAAATTTTAGTTGCAGTTGAGGTTTAGTTCGAATAATTTATAAATTCTACAACTATAGTTGTAGTTGTTAGTTTCAACTTGCAATTGGTTTTCGCCCGGCTCTGCTTGAGGGTCCCATGATGGGACTCCCATCTCATTGCTCATTGCCGCAGAATGGTGGCTCATGCAAAATTATTTTTGAGAATAAACTTCTAGGAAATTAGGTCTCATTTAAAATAATTATTATTCGATGAGCAAGTCGTTTCGAAAAATCAGCAAGCTTTGGCGACTGAATGTTTGGTCGTACAAAAACATGTTGGAAGAGCAAATTTTAGGGAATTTTATGTAGGATTAATTTTGTTAATAGTGATCGCTTCGTTGATTATTATAAGCAACGAAGCAACTTGATCACTATTGCCGTCCTAAGAATAGATCCCGTATCTCAATTTTTGGCCGAAGTGAGTTAATGGTTTTTAGCAGTTTTCGGGGGTTTGTTTCCATCGGTTTTCCCTGTTTCAAAGTCGTATCTGCTCAGGAAATTACTCAAAAACATCCGATTATCAAGTTTACGAATTTTTGGGGATTTACTAGCGAAAGAACACGTATAGACCCTGTTTGCCAAAAGTCGGAGTTCGTGAGATCTCTTCGTATCTATACGCGATTTATTTTTAGGACGGCAGAATAGTTTGAGCTGTAGGCCAAAAACTCGGGTAAAGGTCTTAATAATTAAGAATTATTGTTCTGTTAATTAACAATTATTGTTGTTGTTGTTTTTTTTTTTTTTTTTTTTTTTTTTTTTTTTTTTTTTCAATTTCAATTTCTTACTAACCGGTTGTGTCTTTCACTCTTATAATACCTTAGGGTTCATCGCAGTATCTCAAGTATATTATAAAAATCATCATTACATTTGATTCCAAACGTTGATTAGGCCGTGTTCACAAAATACCGTGGTAAAAATGCTCATCTGGTTTTGGCTCAGGTGCGGCATCAGCACCGAAAACCATCGTCATGGCCACAGCAGCAGCAAGAATCACCGACGATATTTTCATAGTTCCTGATGACAAATATTGCACCAAAACGTCAGTTCCTCAATGGACTTTTGAATAGTCGAAAAAATAACAGAAAATATAGCCGTTATTTTTTCGACTATTCAAAAGTCCATTGAGGAACTATTATAATGGATTTCATGGATATCCATTATAATGGATTTCATGCTGGTTTAACATTTTGAATAGGTAATCGATCGTCGTTGTAAGTGGCATGGGACGTCCTTTAATAAATAAATCTACTTAGAAAATTACTGAGAAAACTACATATCACTCGACCACCTGGCCAGAATCCTCCAACGTTCCTACTCGTCGCCCCACAGATCCTCACTTATAAAAAAGACGATTTCAGAAGAAGTTGTCTTTTTCGTTCTTTTCGTTTCGGTAGATTGGGCCATCATCAGTACAATACAGTGATGGTATAATCAACCAAAACGCGTCTACAAGTTATTTTATTTTATCGTGGAAATAGACTACCTACTTCGTCTGAAATCGTCTTTTTTATAAGATTGATTCTCACTACCTCGCCGCATCCACCTTACATTAATCTATAGAGCCTCACTTGTTATGAAACCCTTCCAAAACAAGGAGAGAAGACTATTTATTCAAAATTGAATGTTTAAAATAAATTCTACTGCCCGTTACAGACAATTTCTTAAATTAAATGAAAATATTGTCGATAACGTAGGTAGGAACGATCGCACGAATACACTACACCCTGGTGGAAATTGGGTACTTACCTTTTTATAGGCAACACCACCGCTAAACTTCAATCAGTTTAACAAAATGAATAAAAGTCGGATATTCCTTCAAGTTGATATTTTATTTTCATTATGCACAATATTTTATCTTTCGTACTAACGGTTGAGGAAAAACCTGTTGATCCTCCCACGTAAGATATTTTCAAATGTCTTCGACTACATTCGGCACGTTTATTCTTCGACACTTGAAGTTGAACTTAATTATACCTAATATTATTTTATTTCATGGTAAACCTTTTTGATCGGTCTGATGTATTTCGACACTTCATCTTAAAATGTGGAGAAGCCAAGAATGACATCAAATTTGAGAGCGGGATTTTGTTTCATTATTCAAGGAATAATAACCCCTGCTAGGTTTCAGCTTCGGTGGGATATTTCTGGTGACCTTACCATACCACTTCAAACCAAATAACCTCCGTGAATACACATTCTGTGATAAAGGGGGTTACTTGAGGGGTTTTGCAGGTTTTTGGGTTTGATATCGAGTGGGGTCTCGTTTTTGAACTATTGTTGGACGTAGAATCCATTTTTCAGGGTCCCACATCCGCCCAGAAACTTAACAAAAAAAAAAAAAAAATGAAAAAAAAAAATTTTACTTATAATTAAAATCAAATTAATAAAATTAGATTTTTTATTGATATAGAATTAATTTTTGGATAATTTATATTAAAGTAAACCCTTGTGTAAAATTTGCAGCGTTTTGGTATATTATTCTTGGTTACAGGTGCATTATTCCAATAATTATTATTACAATGTAGTAGACCTATTAGGTCTATGTAATAGCGACGGAGGTCGCAAACGTCTGATCAGCCTCAAAATTTGACATTATCCGTTTCAAGACCGGTAGATTCTGACGTCCGAATCGTTTTGGGGGGTAGGCTTTTTTTTAAATCTTAAATTTTGAGAAAAATACTCGGTTTACCGTCTAGTTGTGCCCGCAAAGTTTTCAGCTCGATCGTCCAAACCCGTGGGGAGCTATGGGCTCAAATGGGCTACGCGAGGAAGGTTTTTATTAAGGGTTTCGGCTTTGGAGTCAAATTTGGTGTTTTCGACGACGTAATTTTTGGACGTAGAATCCATTTTTGGGGGTCTCAGAACGATCGATCAGATTTCACCGTGGCGATCTATGGGACATTCGTGGGGATATAAATGGGACTTTTGAAGGATCCCAGGTGGTCAAATGAGGATGTCTATTTCCGAGTAATTTTGGACGCATAATCCATTTTTGGGGATCCCACGTTTGTCCAAACTTTGTACAGGTTTTGTTAAAGTTTTTTATTGACTCCATTAATTAATTTTTGCACAAGTCTTCTGTGTCAAAGAATATTAATGCTTTGTGTAAAATTTGCAGTTTAAAAAAAAAAAATATAATGACCGTAATTAATGACCGAATCATTTAACTAAAATTTATGCTTAATTTCTATGTGTGTGTGTGTTTCTAGGGCCTAAGTGGTCCTTTGTGCCCAACACCCTTCAATTAGTCTTCCAAAATTGATCAGGTAGGTACTTTAAATTAAAGTAATTACCTACCTCATAAAAATATTTTTCCCCGAAAAATCCAACTTTTTAAAACAATTCGTTTTAAAATCCCCACGAGAAAATGTAGACTATCGGAATATGCTCAGTAATATTATGCAGTATTCGATGAGTCCAACCAGCAGTTGCCTACTTGGTCAGCAGGATTTGAAAAACGGCGGCAAATCCCCCGCGGCAGCCGCACCGGGGAAATTTTCCCAATGGCGCTCTCAACGGTTGGTCCCCCTGTTCCCGCGCCTGCGCGTTGCTCATATTGCTCCAGCTCCATTGAAGCAATGTGTTAAGATGTTTGTCACCGTGCGATCTTTTTTACACAACTAATTTATTTTATTGTGTTATTTGTTTTTTTGTGAACGGAACATCGAAACTCACGCCGGAACCCCACGCCAGCGGTTTTCCAGTTCGTCGGGACGATTTTTCCAGGTGAGTTCGAGGAAAGGGGATATTTTTTATAGTGTTCGCAACCCCTTTCCCACGGTTTTTCGGGGAAAAGGCTCTCTTCCCTCCCCCCCTTTTCGACCACGTTTGTGAGTGCGATTTTTTTTTTGGTTCGCAAAACGCTTTCCGAACGGAACCTCCCTGTCGAGGTTATGAACCGTGGATTTCATGTTTTGTCTCGTCCCGAGTGATTTTTCATCTATCAAGTCGTATCCTCGCTCTACCGAACGCCTTTGGTGACCCGTCAGCGCCGTCCGATGACAGATAATCGCAATCAGTCGAGTATTTCACGTTGTCCGTCAACGCGGTCAGCGGACCCTTTTCCTCCCCCAAAACCCCAATAACAACAAATTTTTCCAATTCATCTTACTCTCTTTCCCCTCAAAACGGCGGATTTCAATTTTCGGAAATCCCCAGCGGATCACCCGTTTCTGAAGGTAAGCCTTCTTGAACCGTCAACAAGTTGACGGCTTTACATTCCGTCAACGTCATTTTTCGGTATTCACCGCCTTTGTTTGTATTCAAAGTGAATTTTCCCCCAAAATTCCCCGACGGTATTTGCTCAATATTCCATGACTCAGGTCTCGTTGGAGACATCCATTGTTCAGCGGCCATGATGGTTTTGGTGATTCATCTGCGCGCAGCAAACGGGAGCTTTTGTGCAATTTTTTGCCTGGTTGTTTTGCACGGTTTTTCGATCAACCGAATCGATTAACCGAATACATTTGATGTTAAAAAAAAAATTTTTTAAATGACAAATTTGAAACAAAAAACTAGACAGAAAATATTATGTAAGTACCAAGATTTGTTTACAAATAAATAGGTAACTAAAATTATTTAATGTTTAAAATTATTGAAGGTGTCCACTTTTATTTACCGTCGCAAAACTTCAAATATAAAGTCCACTTATTTCCATCATCATTGTAATTGCCGACTCACGTTTTGTGGCGAGTGAAGCGAAACTACCTGGAGTGACAGCCAAGTTGAAATTTAATGACGTATAGGGCTCTGCATGTTTCGAGCCACAGGTCGCAGCTTGGGGATTCCGCCCCCGCACATATCTCCACGATGGCTACTAAATTTGCTGTATCGGGCTATTTTAAAATCAACTATTATCAACAACGTGTATTTCTCGACCCACGATTTGAATGACTCATCGGACATGTGATCGTCGCGACATGTGATGGTAATCCTCGTGTGATGTCCTCCTCTACGTCGGCGAGAGCCAGCCGGTAGACCCCCTGAGTTCAGCTTCCCGATTTTCCTGACGTGACCCCTTGCTCTCAAGTCTTGTTGAGATGCAACCCTGCATCTTTTGTTGACCCAGCTGGATGTGTCTTGCTCCTGATCTTCTGGTCTTCTTCCGCGGATCTTCCATGTGCCTCGAGTTCCCCAATCGGCCTGGCACACCCTCCGAGGCTTCCAAAATCGGAGTGGTCCTTAGTGTGCTCAGATGGAGTACGCCTTGTGTGGCATCTGTCACGTCTTTCTAGAAGACGTCAACTTTCCTGGGATGCTCGCACCTTTTCTTGACTGGTTAGCTGGGAACAGCGGGCGCAGGAAACGTGCCAGACGTCGTCAATAGCCTAGAAGATCCTGCAGAAGATCTGTGATGTGTCCTAGCATTTCTTCAGGGGTTTGGTCGTGGGAACTTCCTGGCTGTCGAGGATTGCCACCTCCCCAATTTTGGCCGTTCGGAGAATACCAGGGACGATCCTTGACGAGTTTCCTGCTGTTCGTAGAGAGCAGGGATTGTGAAATCAGGGCAGTCCGGGATCGTCCGAGATTACTCCAGCTCACGCCTGGATTAGATGGATTGGGAGCCTGCGCATCTGTCTATTTCTACCCTTTTCTCTCATGGCATAAATCCTGGACGATGCGGGATTACTCTGGTGACATCACGGGTGCCTTTACAGTCCCCCTGTAGTTGGCGACCAATTTGGAATTGTCTTTAGGACCCCAAGTACACCTTCATCTTGGAAGTGCCTTTACAGCTCTCCTGCACTCGTCCATCATCTTGAAAGCATCCTTGGGCTCCCTTCGCCCCCATCTTACTTCCTACGGGTACCTTACACTATTAATATTCCTAACTCCAATCCCAACCGTAAATTAATTTTTTTTTTTCATGTTTCTGTTCCCAGTTACCGTTGAATGGGTGGCTCACGCAGCTCACTAGCTTCAGCCCCCCTCCGCTCGGCTGGACGGAGTCACCGCTGAAACTCGACCAATACTACAAACCCAACACCAAAAAAGAAAAAAAAAAACTTCACAAAACTGTACACTTGAACCGTTTTTCGATAATTTTGAAGTTCGCGTTTTCGTATTCTTAAAAAAAAATAAACCCCTCAACTACCTAAACACCCTTTTTAAGATGACGTTTATATTTGAATGAATCGGTCGTGAGGCGAAATGCAGCGCAGCGACAAACATAAGCAGCCTCATCCCAACGCTCAGATTCAACAATACCGCTACCCCAATAACGGTGAGTTTTTTCTCATATTTCAGCCTACCCCTAAAATGTCGCCATGTGAGCGAGTTGAGCGACACCCCCACCCGGGGTGCCACACTGTGATACACTCTGGAAAAGTGGGAATTAATTGTTTATATTTAGTGTCAAAACAGGACAATCAAAAACTATTTGAATTTTCAAAGTGTCTGCAGGTGGTAATTACCCACATCTATGAAGGAGCGAAGTCATGGAATTTCACTTTTGAAAAATGAAAATGAAAAAAGTTTTTTCTGCAAGAAGATGAAAGTTATTTCTTTGCTCGACCTATCCCTTTCGTTAAAGAACCTTCTGATATCAATGTGATGTCATCTGTGTCACCTTCATCTCATACACTTCCATCTGTCGGTCTGTCGACCCAACAATTGGGAAATTCCCTCAAACGTCATCTTTAAGTAAAAGTGTGAGTGGTGAGTAAATAACAAAAACTGCTCCTGGATGGTAACAATAATGAATGTGTATTTGGCACCTTGTCTGTACATTTTTACCAAAAACTGATTTTTATGCCAACAAGAGTAATGATTCCTGAATCCATCCTATATCTTATGACACTAAGTGTCTTATGGCAATAAGTCTTATTACTGACGTCATGACTGGCTAGGTTCTGTAACATCTTCCCATGATAGGCTTGATGGCTGTTGACATTTGGCACCAATCTTCCTGGCTACTGACCACAAAATGCCTCAGAAGGTTCTGGTCTGGTGCAGGTTCATCCCTTGAATGTTCTTCAGTCTCCAGCTCTTCCATGCCTGAGTTCAGAGTTGCAGCTTCCAAGATTCCTCGGCGACAATTTCGTTCCACAGCAGGGACAGGGTGGCCCTGTGGACTAGGGCGTCAGTGAATCGCCTGTTTACAATCAGTCGGGGGTACTGATCACTCTGGTTTGAATCTGGGGACGAAAACCAATGTTTGGCCAAAAGTCAATCATGTGTTGTAATACCTGTCTTGTCAGTTGACAATTCACCTCTGAACATTTGAAAAATTGTGAATCATGGTGCCAAGGCATCTGTCTTCAACACACGAGATCTGAGGGACAAAGTATACACTGTAAACAACCTCTCTTGGGACCTCGGACCAGGATACACATTTTCTGGTGGACTAGTATAAACATGTCTTCGTTAGCTGAGAACGTTAGACTAGCCACGCGAACTGCGGGCCATGGGGCTGAGGACAGGAGGGGTAAGAATCAATTCCCCAAATCCCTCCCAGACAGGTGGAAGGGCCAGTGGGATTGTGTCCACCCCCCTCCCCACATCCCCCAAGAAGACGCTGTGATAAGACGTTATGTAATTAGGAATTGGACCTCGACCACCCAGGAGGCAAATAGAGTCAAAAACGGACACTTGGGAGTACAATAAGCCAGAAGGATCTCCCAGTGTTGCCCGCAGTGTTCCGATCTCCCGAAAACTTTTTTTTTTTTTTTTTAACCATACAGCCTTTTTTGGATTTGAAGGCTCATCTGCTTGTGGCAAGTCACATTGTCTCGTTTCATCCAAATCGTCTGATGGATACGGCTTCTTCAACATTGAGCCTTTCTACCCGACTTTATTCTTTTACTTTACTCCGATTTTATAACTTTATTTCAACTTCACTTCTCTGTCTTCTCTTCATTGATGGTACACCTTACACGCTTGTGTCTTCCTTCACACGCTCTATGATATGTTTGCAAATCTGGAGATCTCCTGTGAACCACTAGTCTAGTTTTGGTTGCTACTGGGAACATTAAATGTTCCCAGAAAACAAATGTTGTTTTCTCCTCTGAGGATTCTTTTATCTGTCTATCTATCTCTTTCTTGAATATTCCCCTTGCCCTCTCTTGTCTTCTCTTCCTTCTACCTCTTCTACTCAGTGTTCATTTACAATACCTTTGATATGGCATGTAAGAGCGCTCCCGATCTAGGTGGGGGATAAGAGCGCGGACCCTTCACTAACTTCTTCAGTGTGGACTATGGGCAAGCCAGAGGACCATTTTAACCAGTAGCCAATTCGCTATTTTCGTCCTTGTACATATTCAGAGGAAAGGTCAAGGGTTTGAATGTTCCTATACCAGAAACATCACTTGAACCGAAATGATCGTGGATTTTCGAAGGAGCTGATGCTTTGGAAATATCGAAATCGCTGATCCAAAGTGCTTAACTTGCTTGACCTGTTTGAAACTTGCATCGTATCATCGTCGCAAGGCGCACGGCCTTCTCGACATCGGCTCCACTGTCATTTGGTGACCAATCCATCCCGACTTACCAACTTGGTAGACCCCTCTCCTGCTTCCGGTAGTGCTCAAGTCATAAACCAGCCTGGAGATCTCCTGTGTGCTACTTTAGGTCTGGTTGCCATTGGGCCATTTCAGGGTAGGTAAGCCCCAGGCTCCTGTCCTATTCTACCCGTTGGTCTTCGATTGCCTTGTCTCCATGCGGCAGGTAGCCTTGTGGCCTCCAGACAAAGAAAGCTACCCTTTGCTCCTGTTCCTTCATTATTTTGGTCCCTTACTTTCGGCACTCGGCCATGCGATGCGTCCACTGGTTCCATCCGACATTGTGGCCTCCCACGAGTTCGTCTCGCCTCTTCTCGGTTTAGCTGGCTGCTCTTAAGCCTGTTTCCAATTTCCTATTATGTGTAGAGTTATTTCACTCCTGCCGCTAATGTGTGCTCCACGAACGAAAGTAATAGCTATACCGAAGACTTATATTTCAATTACCTCACGTACCCAGTTGATATTCATCAAATTTCACCTCACCACATTGTGTTTTAGTTTCTGTTGGCATGAAAACAAAATCCTGGCATCGCCCCAAAACCGTTGCCATACTTCGTAGGGAACTTGTTGAAGTTTCTCCAAGTTTTTGTTTCAAACTTTTTTTTAATTCCGAAAAAAAAAAACAATTTCGCGGAAATCATTTTGAAATTATTTAGTGTAATTCGGGTTCGTTTTTTATTTCGTCGTTAGTATTCCACCGACGGACTCATCATTATTTCTGCTACTTTGGCAAGTAAGTGTTGACGTTGTTTTGCCTCCGGGAAAGAAGAATTTGGCTGTGTCAGGTTTGTCTGGAAATGCTAAGTGGGTGTTTAGTGAACTCCTGCGTTTTGAGAGCGATGATTTCGTTAATAGTCATCGACTTCAAGCACCGCAGGTACATAATTTCAGGGCACTTTGCTGGCAATTGCATTATGCTGTTGGCAGTTGCATAATTCCTGATACAAAATTATTGATTTTGGAGTCAAGATTGGTTTTTTTTGTAGCTCTTGTACAAACCCTGGTAGTGGTTGTGTCGTGTTCGAAGAGATTTTGGACGTACAATCGATTTCCGGGTGAGGGGGTTCCTGAATCTGTCTACCACTCAACGTTGTTCATACAACATATTGAAATGTTAAAAATACCAACTTGTAGTAGTGAGTTGGCTGAAAATCCATCCATCGCAAAAATTCGTGGTTACTTAATGACTCACCAGTTACACACGCGAAACGCACCCCAAATAAAGATATCATCTGAAACCCAATTTGCGGTTTCTTGAAGAAATTATGTTGGCACCGCTGAGTCGGCTCTGCAAATTTCATTCGGCTCTTCCTACTCAACTCGTTAGCTTCCTCGCCCTTGAAACTGCGGTTGGGTTTGTCCTCGTGCGGCCGGATTGCATCACCAGGCTCGACTCCCCCGCGTCACCTGAGCAGGTGGTTTGTGGGATTTCGTAAAATCTGATAAATTCTGGTGGAACTTTGATGTAGTTTACGAAACAGTGTTCTCTTGAGGGAGCGTTGCTGTATTGCGGCGTTTCCTATGAAATCACAACTATAAATAGTTACCTTTCAAGCTTGATAAGCAAGTGCCGGCTGCGGGCACGTACTACTGTTTTAATCCCCTTAACTCAAAACCTTGAACCAGTACATTATCGAAAAATTGTTTGGGGGAGCAGTGACCTCGTGGCATTGAAATACTGCGAAATTGGTCAATATCGGGAGGGGGAGGGGGGCTATTTTCCGTCCAAATTTCCACTTATTTCTGTACAAGGTCGGAGGGGGCCCGTTTACATTTCGACCCGTCTGGGGGGCCGTTTCGCACTCGCAGTCATCACCAGGACACCGTTTGGAAGGTCGATGACCTCCTCCGACGTTACAGCGTCAGTTGGGCTCCCCCCTCCCGCCCTTCTGTTTTTGCTTGGAGGAGGGGAATCGATCCGAGGGGCCGTCTCGTTGGTAGCAATGGGGGCGGGAAATTTTCGGGGGGGGGGGGTGTACGAGAGGCAGAAACCCACGTGGGAAGCGCATTGGCGTCGGTTGGTACCCTTGAGATTAGGATTCCCGCTTCACCACGTGTCCCCCGCCCGAGCGAATTTTTGGTCAGGAGGTCCCCGAAAACGTCATTGTTACACAATTGGGCTTTTCATAAAAATAACAACGTCCCAATTTCTAAACGTACCTGTTGATTTGTATTTCGACCAGTCTCGTTTAGTCTTTTCGCTGTTCGACCTCACTGGGGCTATCGTGTCGAGTGTAATTTTCGAAGTACTTTTGGACCTAAATTGGTTAAGGACCTGCCCATTAACAACCACTATGCAACGAATTTTTGAACATAAAATCGCTGCGGGCCGTTTGACATAAAATTATGGTTCATTTTATATGTGGTTGATCCTCGCAGGTTGTGGCCTACTGTTAAATGGTGCTCTGCTGCCTATAAGACATGCTAATGTATTGATCTGTGTGATAAATCTCTTTTCTTTGATTTGACGTGAATAATTGAACATTCCTGGGATCCCCATAAGTCGATCGAAGTCTGAAATAATTCTACTTACTGGCCGTTTTCGAAGTAATTATTACTTCGAAAACGTCCGGTAAATAGACTCCCTGCCCGTAAACTACCGCCCTGTTTCTCCTTGATAGGTTTCCTTTCATCGCAAACCGGTTTCTGCTGACTTACAACTGCTATGGGCGTCCAGAATCCAGTTTCTGCTCGCTGAAAACCGGTTTCTGCCTGTTTAAAACGAGTCAATGCGTCCAAAGTCCAATTTCTGCTTGCTATAAACCGGTTTCTGCTCATTGAAAACCACTTTGTGGGTCCCAAATCCAGCTTTTTGCTGAATGAATATTAAATCTTCTTTTTGCGAATCAAGTCCAGTGTTTCTACCTGAAAACAGCTTCTGCTTAATCGAAACGAGTTCCCGTAGTTCAGTTACTAAAAGTAAAAAAAAAAAAGTTTCTGCTGAGTTTCTCTGCTTCTTCAGCAGAAACTACACAAGTTTGTGTGTCTGACGTATAGTTTGCGTTTGTTAAAAACCGTTATTAAATATTGAGCGAAGGAAGCACCTTTTATTGCTCAAATTCTTGCTCATTGAAAACCTCTTTCTGAGGTTTTGAAACAGACTTGCGCATCTTCAGTTTCAGCTTATTCAGTGATGCGAACTGGGAATTTATGAGGAATATTGCCCTAAACATAGATTGCTGGGAACAAAGCAGAATTAATTGTTTCCCTTATTAAATTTAAAAAATAATGTTTTTTCTGTTTTAACAGTTTCTGATTGTACCTTGTTTTAAATCTTGCGTAAATAATTTTAGCAAGGGGCTACGGAGTTGAAATTCATGACGTTCCAAGTGCCAAAATTGTAGTTTCCTGGAAATTCAGAAAAATGCACCATTTTTCCGAGTTTATATTATAGAAATTCTTAAGTTGAAGTGTAAAACTTTCAGAAAATAGTGAAGTAATGAAGTTGAATTTTTCTAAGAAAAAAAACAACTCATTTTTGGGAGAATTATAATTTAAATTTTTAAATCAACCATTGATGGTTTAAATCTTGGCTATACCTTTGTTTTTACTTACGTCTGTGTTGTACCTATGCTTTTGGTTTATTATTCTTGAAATAATACACCTGTATACCTGTATTCGCGACTGGGGTGGAAATTTGGATCGGCCTCAAAATGTGACATTGTCCGTTTCCTGACAAGTAGATTTCAAAAATCGACTGTCCCTCCGCCGTCCGAGCCGTTTTGGGCGGTAGGAATTTTTTTCAAAAATCTGAAATGTGGACAAAATACTCGGTCTACCATTTAGTTGTGCCCGCAAGGTTTTCAACCGGATCGCCCAAACCCGTTGGTCGCTATGGGGTTAAAATGGGGCTACGGGAGGTGTTTTCGAAGGGTTTCGGCTATGGGGTCGAGTTAGGTGTCGTTTTCGAAGTATTTTTGGACGTAGAATCCATTTTTGGGGTTCCCAGAACGATCAGATTTCACCGTGAGGACTGTGGGGCTACAAATGGGATTTTTTGAGGATCCTCGGAGGGCAAATAGGGTGTCGTTTTCCGACGAGTTTTGGACCGCAAATCCATTTTTTGAGGTCCCAAATATTGTACAGATTTTTTTTTTTTCAAAAGTATTTTTTAATGACAGAGTTTATTTTTGCAGAATTAACCTAGTTAGGTATATCAAAGAATAATAAACCCTTCTTTCTGTTTGTAAAAGGTTTCTGCAAAACACGTTCGTGCGTCTGTACAGTTGTTACTGACTGAAAACTGGTTTGTGCTTGAGTCCATTCGCTGCTGGTTGAAAAGTAGTTTTCTGGAGAGTTACAACTGTTTTGCACGTTCAGAGTTAAATTTCTTCTCACTAAATAAATAACCGTCTGCCGAATTATAACTGGTTTGTGTGTTTATTGTCCGGTTTCGGACTTTGTGAAAGCCGGGTTGTGCTTCCGAATTCCAGTTTCTGTTGAGTTGAAATAGGTTTTGCATCCAGTGTTCAGGTTCTGCACGTTTGAAATCACTTTGTGGGTCCTAAGTTTAATATCAGATATTCTGCTTGTTGAAAACCGAATTATGCTGAGTAAAAACAGCTTAGTGCTTTCAAAATCCATTTTCTGCTTGTTGAAAACTGGTTTCTGTTGAGTTGATTCTGGTGCCTGTTAGTGATTCCTAAGTCCTATTTCTGTTTCTAAGTCCACTGACGTTTCTTTTCTCTTGAAACTGGTTTCTGCTGATTTTTAACTCCCTCAGATAATGTTTACGATCTGAAACACCTTGGAGCGTTACTGAAATCCTCCAATAATTTGGCTGTTTTAGAAATTCTTGTAGTTTTTTTTTACGGTCTGTTACGATGACGTCGTAACAGACTGTGGGAGGGAAGGGTGGTGGCAATTTTGTGACGCACACGTGGATAGGGTCGATAAAAGGAGTGCAGCAATCCCCCCGCTTCCTTTTCGAAGATCCTGCCACCCCCATCGAAGACACCCCCTCCCCCATTATGGTTGCCAAGTCGTTCCAACAGCTGGACGTCTCGAGTTACCCGAAACATATTTTACGGAAGCCGGACGGAAAGAAAGGAGGGGGAAAAAAAAATTGTGGTCCCCTGAGGGTCTCAACTGTCCGGAACAAGATGCTTGTCACGTTTGGCATATTGAGTTTGCCAATGAAATGAACAATGAGGCAGGTTTCAGCCCTACAAATTTAACGTTTTTGTAACTTGTGACCTAAAAATCACCGAATGCTGTAATAAATTTATCTTACAGGTGTTTCATCACAATTATCTGAGTTGAGTGTGAGTCGCAGATTTACAAGGTGAAATCTGGCGAAATTACTTCGGCGATTTCGAGCCGGTGACGTGGAATATTCTTCGGTTTTTCTGTTGCCAACCTCATTTCGCTATCGCCTCCCCCATCCCCTGGAATTTTTCTACCCGAGGGTTTTTGTCAAGGACTCTGGATCAGAACTGGTGGGAGGGTTGTCGACACTTCCGCGACATCTGTGAGGCTTCCTTTACCTCCCGTTTGGTTTCACCGTCCAACCGCTAGAGCGTGTTCAACTTTTCATAATTGGGCGTTGTTGGATCCCCCCCGTCGGTCGGTTTTTTTTTTCGCTCAAAGGCCTCGTGATTCAATTCGAGCTTCCCCCCGACGTGAACACGAGTGCCTGCTCGGCGGACGTTCTCAGAAATGAAAAAGATGTTGGTAACTAAGCTCAAAATGGTTTCGTGCGGTAGTACGGAATTGATGGGACCTGCATTTCCCGTGGAATTCAATCCGTTCGAACCTGCTCTGTTCGTTATTCACCGCAATGAAAGCGGGTTTAGCCCAAAGGAATTCCTCAGCCCACCAGGAGGCAAAAGTGGTCTTCAATGGAATGGCTGATTGTCTCCTAATCGCACTCGCATGTGTGAGATGACCTGAAGATGAAATGAGGCTCCATCCACACGGGCCATTCCAATTAGATGAATTGTTGGAACAGTCGAACATTGACGAACTTCAACAACTTTTCATCCACATTCCAATTTGATACGAACTTAGCATTCAATTCAATATATTATATCCTTACTAGCAGGAAAGCCCGTTGTTTAGAATACAACGGGCGCTAGAATGAGGACACAGATGCCATTGATGTAAAAGGATGAAATTTCTAAATAAAAGTGAACAAAATGAGAAGTTCATTTTTCGTTCTTCGTCCTTTACTTTCAATTTCCCCTTTATCCCTTAGACATCTTGTTGATTAAAAAAAATCAAAACCCTGCATCAAAATCGGTCAAGCCGTTCGGGCGCGAATCGACCACAGACAGACAGACATTGATGTAAAAGGATGGAATTGCCAGGAAGGATGGAAACCAGAGTCTGCATGAATGAAAAGCCTCCTGGCCCATCAAAACGCACCTGTTGCAAGTTAATTTTGTACTTTTATACCGAACCATCAAGAGTATCAAGAACATTTAATCAATAACAATTATTGAATTTCACCAACCGTGGTCCGAAATTCACTATTTTCGCTTCAGAAAAAATTTTCAACTTTGATCACCGGTATCTTGGCAACTATTAGACCTACAGAACTGCGGTTAGGCTCAAACTGTAGCATATTTCATCGAGTTAAAAGAAGGTTACAGTGGGCTTTGCGTGAGAACGGTTACTTTAGGAGCTACGGAGCAAAAACGGAAAAGAGTCCGGAAATATCGCGGGTTTTCGCTGATATCACTCGGGGGGCCCTTCAAAAGCCTCATCAGCCCTACCAGCACGGCTGAAAACATTCTGGGCCCCACTCAGGTATTTTAGGGGTAGGTTCTCGACGTGTTAACGTTTTAAACTAGCTAGTATCAAGAAAAATGGCCGTAAGTTATCCAATTTATCGATTATGCTACCTGTGCTTACCATAACATTACCCAAGGTGTGATAAATATCAACAATAATCGCGTGATCATGTTCTCTACCGAAAGAAAATGGCCGCTCACCTCGTTTTTTTTTGTTGTTGTTGTATATTTTTAAGGTTCTCTTAAAATTGTAACAAGTTGAATCTGTACAAATCCGGCCCTTCACTTTTGATTTTCGAATCACACTCACCTTCCCGCTATCCATGCTTTTGTCGTTACAACACATTTAACATGCCTCATGATTTTAAAAATTGAAACTTTTCTACTTTCAAAATTTACGTTGAAAACAGCATTACGCCCAACCGTGAAGTTTTAAAATGTTTATCACTAACACTAAATTTTTGAAGCGAATCAAAATTGTTGGCCCCATCGCCAAACCTTTTTATTCTGAGCATAATAAATTATAAATTGACGTTGGATTGCATTTATTGTTGTAAAAATTAACTACCTATTATAAACTCTGGATGTGCGTCAATCTCATTTTGTCTGCCGTCATTTATGGCCTTTGATGTTCTTACGGTTGTTTCTTTGTTATTCCCATAGTGTGTCGTCATTGTTTCGAATGGTTCAAAATTTTGGGGGGAATTTTTTGTTTTGTTATTTTTCTAATATGGCAGGAAGGGACCGTGTTGCGTCTAGATTTGCCTGTCACCGGTGCAAGGGGTGGACAGCCTGTGACGACATCAACCACCACGTTTTCTGGACCGTTGTCAAAACCGCGGCTTTGGTCTCTACGACTTTTTTCCTGTGGACTCACAAATCCTACCTTTTGGAAATCACCCGACAAGTCATGTGAAAGGGTCTGAAGGAGGGGAAAAGTCTCGATGTCAGAATGTTTTTTTTTTTCTTTCTTTTTTTTCGTTTGAATAATAAAAATCCTTCTTGAACGCCCGGCATTCACTCAGTTGCACTTAGATTGTGAGCTTTTTAAAACGGTCTTTTCACCGAACAAAGCACGTTCGAAGGGAGTTGAAAAAAAAGCTGGCTCACCTCGTCTCGTTGAGCCCATCCAAGGTCGCCAATAAACCCGAGCCGGACCCTCAAAGGCAAAATGACAAAGTAGAAACCACACCGTCGGTACTTGGGCGGTTTTTATCCTGCTTGAATTTCCAAATTCTCGAAAGGAATGCCGACAAAGTTTCATTTTGAGCGCTACCGCAAAAGTCTGTTCGGTTGAGCAATAAGAATATTCTATTACTGAACCTAAAAAGGGGAAAGAAAAAACAAACTACAAACACAAGTAGCTGTTTCTCCAGAAACTGACTAACAGCGCTTGAACTGTGGTTACAGTAACTGGAGCTCACCATGTAATCTATACGTTCTTTGCACTCCTCTACCGGTAGGGCCAAACATCCAACGACTTTTGCTTCTGGACAGATTTTCTCCGCCAGAGTCGGTAACCGCGGGGGGGGGGGGGGGGGGACGCGCTGCAGTCGCGGCGCAATCGTGCAAACCTCTCTTCTCCGTGCCGTGCGAACCTCTCCTTCTAAATGTAACATTTACAGTTCATCATGTCACTGAGCATTATATTTCATAAAATACATATTATGTATACGGTGGTATACCACCGTGTGAAATGACCTGTGTGAAACGAAAGCTCACTTATCGAACCACGAAGCATTTAACGTTGATGCAGTGGTACCAGCAGTAAAAACATGGCTTCAGGTACCAGCAGCTGACTAACAGTAATCCATGAGGATTGCTATCACTCTTTCTGACAATGGTTTTGTAGTCACAACGGAAAGGATGCCTAACCATCCAATTTTGGTCAAGGTTGATCGTCAGATACCTCAGCAAGTCGTGGCCGTATGTCAATGCTCAAAATCCGTGGATAAAGGAGAAAGCGACAGAATCTTACTCAGATCTGATCTGAGTAAGTGGCACGGAATGTTGGTACCTGCGTTCAGAGTTGGTAGGAGGGCGCTTGCAGATGGGAAAACTCCAGTAGACAACTTTCTGGGTGGTCAACTTTGGGGAGAATCTTCGCTATGAGCTGCTCAGGCTGGAGTTCATTTACATCGGTATGGAGGAGTCCAGAGTCTTGGATTTAATCGAAGTAACAAGATGTAACCTTCCAAGGTTATGAACCGTTCGGCATCACAATCCTGCTTTGGGACACATAGATGCGGATTTCGTGCTCGAACGTTCAGCCCCCGAGGGGAAGTGTGCTAACAGCAAGCAGTTCAACCTTCCAAGCAACCACTTAAGCGCTAACTAGGCCAGAATCAACCCTAATGCCAAGGGAGTAGGATGCAGCAAATCATCGCCCCGGATTACCCTATGAAGGAATGTATTAAACGCGTCTGCAATCTTTTGAATTCAGACTTTTTTCTGTTTGAAGCGCTCTTTTTGTATGAGGAATCAGCACTGCTCAACAGCCTTCTCGAACAGTTCGAGAAACTTAAGCTTTCTCTGAATCTTTTACGTTCTTTGCACTGCTCTCTAGCAGTAGGGCCAAACCTCCAGCGACTTTCACCTCCCGTCTTGAAGCGCTCCTCGCGTGTGACTTGCAAACCACTCGTGGAAAAATAAGATTTTCTCATTCAATTTAGTCATCAGCAAACTGGCTTTTTTGTAGTTGCCCATAAACATTTTCGTCTTTTTCATCAACTCTGATTGCTCCCACCAGATCCATTCACCACTAATCCCGCGTGATTCTCTTTATTGTCTCCCACCTTTTGTTCCATCGGGTCCCTCCCCTTGTCAAAGATAAGGGTCGTCTAATAAGTTCGGAATGTAGCTCTAGTCCGAAGTTCACCGACGGCCAGTTCTATTTGTTTGGCGTTTTGGGAAAATGTCTTTCCCCACGATAACACCTATCAGGCCCCTTTCCGGTAATCAAAGCAAATCTTAGGAATTCCATGACAATTCGTGTGGGATTTCCTATCCGCTGTTGACAGAACCTTATCAGTTGGGCTGAACGCGTTCGTAATGATTTCTGTATTGTTGGAAACTGCGCATATGTTTTCTCCAAACAGTTTGATTTTTTTAGAATATCGTGATTGGAAAAGATAATCAGTAATTTACGCAGTGCTTACAACACCCACTACTAACCAGGAAGTCTTACGGCATCCGCCGGTCTTGGTTTTGGAACATAACCGAAAAATCCCCATCAGCCTTTGCCAGATTTTTATTGGCCGTTTCTGCCTTCGGGATTGCACATCTGTTGGCACCCGGGGCACTTGAGTGCGACCGAAGAGCCAAAAACGCACTCGGTCATTAGATCCGTTAGTTATTGTAGGATTTGAATTACACGGAAAATTTCTTGTGGTATTGAAACTGGACTAAATCATTGAATGAAAGAAAAGAATTTCTTTTGTCCTTCGAACAACTAAAGTTATGGCTGAGTTTGTTGATCCGTCGCGCAGAGGGGTTGTCTGTAGTTGAATGGAACTCTGCTGCCATTACGACATTCAGCTTGCTTCAAACGGGTTGGTGTGTCTTAAGTACACTTTCAACTCGCTAAAACCCGGTTTATGTGTCTCAAGTGCACTTTCAGCTTGCTAAAAACAGGTTTTGTGACTTAAGTCCCGTTTAAAACTGGTTTGCATGTCGTAGATCCAGTTTTACCTCCATAAAAATTGGTTTGGGCCTTAAGACCTGGTTCTGCTCACCAAAAACTTGTTCGTGTTTCTTTAGTCCTATTTTGGCTCGATAAAAACTGGTTTGTAGATACCAACTTCTGTTTCTGCTGGCTGACAACAGCTTAATGGTTTTCAAGCCCAGTTTCTGTTCCCTGAAAACTGATTTGTGTGTCATAAGTCCATTTTGTGCTTGGTGAAAATTGATTTTATCCAGTGTATTTAGACCACTTTAATCTATATGCCTACTGGTATCTGCGAAGTTGTAGCTGGTTTGTGCTTGGGTGGTTCATTTGTGAGTCAAAGAATATGATGAATGCAACGCAATGCAACTGTCCAGTGTTTGTACGGCAACTGTGTAAACTTCGGTTCTGTTCTCCTCACTGTTGGTTTATGCCCTGACGATAAAAGAATAAATAAATCTCATGAAACGTCGGCATAACAATCGAATTCTTTTACTTGACCTCAACATCAACAAAATCCAGTTTCTGTTTGCTAAACCCCGCTTTCTGCTTAGTTCAATCAACTTGGTGCTTCCCAAGTCCAGATTTGCGCTCTAAAAACCGATTTCTGCTGATTCAAAACCTGTTTGTGCGTCGGATGTTTCAGTTTCTAATCAATTTAAAACGAGTTAGTGCGTTCAAAGTCCATTTTGGATGATTATCCTTGGAATAATACACATATTATGTACATACATATTATGTATTCGTTGCGGAGGTCGACAATTTTTATCGGAGTCAAAATTTGTCATTATACGTTTCAAGATGTGTGGATTCCGAAAACGGCCAGGCCGTCCAGGCATTTTTTTAAACCTGAAATTTTGACAAAATACACGTCTACTATTTAGTTGTGCCCGCAAGGTTATGAGCCCGATCGCCCAACCCCGTGGTGCTCTGTGTGGCTAAAAAGGGGCTTCGGGTATGATATCGAATGGGGTGTCGTTTTCGAAGTATTTTTGGACGTAGAGCCCATTTTTGGGGGTCCCAGACCGATCCGATTCAACCGTTCAACCCCCTAAGGGGCTTTTGAAGGATGCCAGTCGAATGAGGTGTCATTTTCCGAGTAATGGGACAAGGAACTAGGTCAGAGAAATGGGAAAATTCGGCCGAACATAGTTGAACTAGTAATGAAATAAGTACTCAGTACAGTTAGCACTGAGAAATTAGGTGTCTGAGAAGAGGAAATCACTAGTGAATATTAAATATTCAATATTTTGAATTTTCCCGCGGTCGCACTTTTACTAATCCGCCAGAGTGCGCTAGCATAAGAAGGGACCGACGGGAATCTGCCGGAGGTGACGGCGGAAATGGCGGCCGTGTAGCAGCCAATGAGAGAGTAGCGCCACTTTTCCCTCCAGATTCAAAGTTGAAATTTTCGACAGTGCCCTGGAAATTTGTATTAAGGCTTACACTGTAGGAGCCCAAAACTCACTGCTATGCCTTCAAATTATGAAGTTCTTTCAGAAAAAAAGTATTAGTCGACGGTCGGTTCCCGGGCCCATTGTGGACGCCGCATAATCCATTTATTGAGGTTCCACGTCCATCCTCAAACTTTTAAAGAAAATCAAAAAGTCTTTTTGTATATAAATTATTTTAAAAAAATGTATTGATATTGGTAGGTACGTAGAATTAATTTTTGGTTAATTTATATCAAACAATAATGAACCCTTGTGCAGCGTTTTGTCTGCTAAAATCTGTTTTCTGCTAAGTTGAAACAGGTTTGTTCATCCGACGCCCAGTTTTTTACTCGCTGAAAACCAGTTTGTCTTCCCAAGTTCAGTTTCTGCTTGCTATAAACTGGTTTGTGCGTCCTATGTCCAGTTTTTAGCCGGCTGATATAGTATAACATACAAACGGACCAATTTTCTCGACTCTACCATATTCTAGCACGACCTGGCAGTGAAAATCCCCATTTTCAAACTATCGGAATTTTAAAACATCCTGGTGGTGTATTGTTTTCTTATAGTGTAATAGCGAATTTTGATGCCGATTACCATTGTGGACCTCTCATCCACAACGGCCCAACGTTCCAGGCTAGAAGATGTTGATTATTGGAATAATAAAATCAGTTTTTCGCTGGAAGAAGTTGTTCTTAGCGGGACTTTGACTGTTCTTTTTAATTTTGTTGGGCGATCATTTCGTATGGTCGGCTTCGGTTTGAAGTGATGGTTATTGTTCGACTCCCCCCTCCTCCTTAGTGTAATCCACACCGTCTCTCAAGTATGAAATCTGGCGATTATTTCTCCCCCTTTGTCGTTTAGTCTTCCTTCGCGATTATATCCCCTTTTTCCTTTTTTTTCGCCTTCTCGCCTTCTTCGCTTCGGCCACGTGACACAAGAGGGAGTTAGGTGACGTCACAAGTGCCCCCCTCCGGACGTGGGGCGCAGCCCCTGGTAGTGGGGAAACGACGGCCGCTAGTTCGGCACCGACCGTGGTGGCGATCTTGTGCAAGTACGACGCGATTGTTAATTTTTGAGACAAAAAAATCAGTACCACCCAGTATCAGGGACAGATTTCGACGCGCGCAAAAAAAATTTGTCGCGTTTTTTTTTTTTTCGGAGTGAACCTTCAAGTGTCTTTCACGATTCGTGAGCCTGTGCGATCCAAGTGATTTTTCTTTCGGAAGTTCAGTGCAAACGTTTCTGGTGCTTTGGTTGTGCTTAGGAAGGATCTTCCCATGTACAACGCGAACAAACTGAATTTCATCGGTGCTTAGGCTCCTCCCAGCGGTCACCATGGAATTGGAGCCTCCGGTGTCTGGTATGTTAAGATTCGCAGACGCTTTCGACTTTTCCAGCCGGGTTTTCGGGTTGTGAAGGACAGTTTCCAGTATCTCGAGAGGGTGATAAGATAACGGCTCTTATCACTACGAAACAAAAATTTCACCCTCGACGATATCCTAATTTCTTTTTTGTCTCGCTTATCGCTCCCTGACAAATTGTCCATTCAACGCTACACGATGCCATCCTCAGGCCCTTTTTTTTCTCCCACTTCCCCGACGTTATTTCCGTACTTTTTTCACAGACACCTTTCACCATGAATGGAGGGGGGACAAGAGGTGGGTAGTCCCACTTTTGCCCCACTTGCCTTGGCTGGAATTCCTCCTAACGGGAAAAAGGTTGGTAGCGTCCTTGAAGCAATGGTGCCAACCTTTTTTTTCTTTTTTTGGTCTTACACGCAGTCCGGTTTTCATGTTCCCTTCATCACGGGTTTTTCGGGGGGGAAAATCCTAACCTGAACTTGATAAGGGCACGTGGCTTTGACTTCAAGGTCGCACTGTTGCCAATACACTCCCGGTTCCTCAGCTGACGGTGTAAATGTATTTATATTCTCTCGTGGCATCGTACTGGCGGAAATATTCCATTCGAAGCCTTCGGTTTCGGCTGCTTGGCTGTGCCGATCCCTTCATCAGTTTTATGATGATGGAATTTGCATTATGTTCCGCTTTCTTAAGATTTGAATTGTTTCATATTTAACCTTGTTCCAAAGATGAAAGATTTTTCTGTATTTCACTTTCTACTGAAAATAGAAAGTGACATAGCATAGCAGACCCATCAACATAATGTGTAGGTATAATATATTATATTATATATATATATGAGCCAGTTCAGCGTTAAATTTCCTGTAAGAATAGCACCTGCTCGTTGTAAAATAATGAAGTTGGAAATTAAGAGAGTTTTTGAACATTAGGGTACTATACAGCGGATTCTCTGCGTCTAGGGGCAAAACGGACCGCGGATTCGGATTCAGCACCCTCAAAAACCCCCAGGACCTCTTGAAGCATGAGATCGATTTTTGGTTTTTGTTTTGTAGAGCAGTGTTATACATAACCAAATTTGCAATTTTGAGAAGGTTCAGGAGAGATTTCTGCCAGGAAACCTCGGATTCGTGTTCCGCGACCCTGAAAACATACACGACATAGAGATTACCCGTGTATTATCTCGTATTAACCTTATCTTGCAGATCTTTTAAATTGTTTAGTATTTCGCTTTCTACCAAAGATTTCTATCTTGTGTGCTGACTTCTTCTGAAGTAGGTTGGCCATTTGGAATATCTCTTCGCTGTTCTGTTGGGTATGGATTTTCTCGTTTTCCGCCTACCAACAAAGATTTGGATCTTGTGTTCTGACTTTAGTGTATCATCCTCTTAAAATCGTTTGGAATGTCTTTACCCTGCAGCAGAGTTGGGATTATTCGAATAAAAATTTAGTTGAACTAAAGTTGAAACTAAAAACTAATTAGTTTTTAGTTTCGAAAGTGAAACTAAAAACTAATTTAGTGTTTAGTTCGACTTTTGAAACTAACTTTTGGAACTAAATTAGTTTTAGTTTCAACTGTTGAAACTAAAACTAATTTAGTTCCACAAGTTAGTTTCGAAGTTGCGAATAAAAACTAAAGTAGTTTCATCTTTTATTCGTAGTTTCGGACCTAAAAATGAAACTAAATTTTTTTTCCTCGCGTTTTTACTAATTTGAAGGGGATGTGTTCGGAAGTGAAATTAATAATCTCATGACATGACATGACATGAGTATTACATTTTCCGAACAGTTTTGTCAAGCCAATAAAATATAAAAGTGGTGGGGAGGGGAGCAAACTTTAATCTATTCTTCTACGACCCTGAAAAAAGGAACTTGTTCGCACCCAGCACCCACATTTCGTTGAAACACACCCAACACACACATCCCCTCCAAATCAGTAAAAAACGCGAGAAAAAAAAAAAAATTAGTTTCATTTTTAGTTCCGAAACTACGAATAAAAGATGAAACTACTTTAGTTTTTATTCGCAACTTTGAAACTAACTTTTGCAACTAAATTAGTTTCAATTTCAACAGTTGAAAATGAAACTAAAGTAGTTCCAAAAGTTAGTTTCAAAAGTCAAACTGAAACTAATAGTTTCAGTTTTTAGTTCCACTTCGGAACTAATTTAGTTTTAGTTTTTAGTTTTAGTTTCAGAACTACTTTTTGCCCAACTCTGCCCTGCAGTCTGTTGACGATTCTGACCAATTTATGGATTTTTTTCATATATTTCGCTTTTACTAATTTGTTTGTGTCGCATTTTCCTTCTTCTGTCAATTATTTGTATTGTCTCACATTAAATGTGTACCTACTTAGTACTCTTGTACTTCGCTTTTCACCAAAGATTTTGTTGTGTACTGACTTCTTGTGGAGATTTGGAACGTCACCTTTTTTCCGAACATGATTTGGATCGTCAAGTATTGATGTTCTCTCGAGGATGACTTAACAACCAGCCGAGAAAACTCATTTTGGATTCAACTGTTAGAAATTCATTGCGATGGTCAGGCATTCAGCTCGCTGGCGTGTTTCTTCGGTGTTGACGTTATCCACAGCCATTCCACGTACAAATGTTTGCGTAATTTGACTGACGCCTTTCAGTCGTTTCTTGTCCCGTTTTCATTTTGGTTTGTTATTGTTTACTGACGGATTTGTGTTCCCGGGGAAAAGCGGTGTCACGGAGAAAAATACCGCTGGTTCGATAGGCTCCGAAGGTTTTTCCCTTCTAGTCGACGCGCGAGATAATTTCGCAATTTCTGACCCAGATATTGCGTAATGACGTTTGTGGGAAGAGAAGCCTCGGCTTTCTCCGCCTGCAACTTGGATGCATCTGTTGAGCAGAGTGAAAATTTTTCCGCGAACAGACAACTTCTCGGAAGGGTTTAAAAAAATCACGTTCATTTTAAATCGATCCCCAGGTCCTTAACCATCCTCAAGTCCCCCTTGACGTCCTTACTCTTGCCCCAGGTTGAAGCAGATGTTCAGGATTAGCAGCTGTTGTGCCACGTGGTCTCGTCGAAGTTATCATATCCACGTGGGTCAAAACACATTAAAAATCAAAATTTGCTGATTAAATTTAAAAATTTCCCCATTGACACAACTGCCGGTAGGCACAATAGTCGTTCAGAGGTCGTCTGAGCTCCTTCAAAACCGTCGACTGTTCAAATAAACGGCGCGACACACGCAGAACAAAGGATTCCATATTTAGAAAAATCAACCACCTGTGGGCCTCCAAATCGGTTCAGGCGAATTTCACCGTTACGCGAATGGAATATCAACATTTCGCACTTAAACCAACCTTATCTTACACCTGGTATGTACTTCAAATCAATACAAAAGTTTTCCAAAAAATCATTAAGAAATATTTTGTTAACCAAATGGCCACCTGAGTAATTGTTGAAAATTTAATACGTATCCACAGAGCGTGTTCCACGTCTGATAAGCCCATTGAGCGCAATTTGCGCTATCTCAGTAACTGAGATTCAACTGTTGTTTTCAGTTCGATTGAAACTGCGTTTCCACTGATGCCTTCTTGGCGAACCGAATTTTAATACGTAATTTCGAATGAACTATGGTCCCTACGATTGTTAGGTTTTGACAGTGAGTTGAATTTGTACGATTCCTAGAGGGCCGTCCGAGAAAGAATTCGTGCGTGTGTTCGCTCCCGAATCTTGGACATGGGGGCCGATCCGAGCACTCCGCGCAACGTCTATGAGATCAATCCTGACTGACTCCGGTCGAGAAAGTTGAGAACTTGGGAGACGATTTTATTCCTCACTAATTTCGGATCTACCTATTCTGGTGCATTGGAAGACGTTTCCCCTCTCTATAGGTTTCGGATACATTCATTGATTTGGGGTCATTTCATGACTAGCACGGTTGGATCAGGTGCACGTTCGCTCACTGTCCTCATGTTAGTAGTTGTGGAAGTCCATAAATTCAAGTGGGAAAAATTGTTCTTAGCGAGGAGCATGCTCACACAAGTCTTGTGACCCCATTAAAACGTCGGTTGAGAAAGTAGCGGCAAATTTCCAATGTTTTACACGTACAACCGACCATAGGGAGATGTAACTTCGTCATTTTCTTCCCTGTGGAAATTGTTCTCCACTCGTTGGAAGATATGAAATTATTATTCATGACTGCTTCTTGGCTGCCAATTTCCTTCCAACGACTGGTAACAAATTGAGTTACTGACTTGAACGAAATAAGTTTGAATATGAATTCACATTATTGTGACCTGCGCTCTCGTTGCAGTTGAAGCTTGTCGAATAGACGAAACTCCCGAACGAAGGTTGCAGTTGAAGCTTGTCGAATAGACGAAATTCCCGTGCTTCGAATATAGTTATTTCTCTTGTTATTAACTTCACCAAGCTGGTTTTCAATTCCCTTTAGAGCCGGTTCTTACCGTTCCAAAATTATCGCCCAGTCAAACTGGTTGTTAGCGTTATGGTTCAGATTTTTACCCCGCCAAACCGGTTATTGGTCCTAAAAACCAGTTTTAGATCCTTCTGACTGGTACTCAGCCTTCCAAAACAGCCTCACCCATTAGAACCGGTTTTAACTTCTCAGAATCGGTTGACAATTGTTTCAAACTAGTTATTGCTGCGTGGAGCTAGCTCTTAACGTCCGTAACTGGTTTTCAACCCTACTAAACAATCTGTCGACCCTTGTAACCGGTTTTTTATGTTTCCAAACCAGTTATCGCCCCTTTGAGCTGGTTCTTAATCTCTCTCACTGGTTTTCAACCCCTCCAAACCAGTTATCGCCCCTTCTTCTGTGTCCATGACCGCTCCAAAACGGCTTAAAACTACATCAAACCAGTTATCGTCCTCTCAAATTAGTGCTTGGCCTCTAACGGGGACCATCCAACTCCGACAGATGTTCACCCGACTCCGCAAGTGATCAAGTCCGCCAGTGAACGGAGCTTTACACTGGATTTCGTGCACTTCTGCAGCTCTGGATCTGTGGATTTCTGGATCTCAGGATCTCTGAATTTTCAGATCTCCAGATCTCTGAATCTCTGGATTCCTGGAATTTTGGGATTTCTGTGCCAAACGTCCAGTGAAGCTAGTCAACTATCTCGCTCTCCTTCTTGTATTCTCTTGCTAACCCCAGTCGAGGTGTTAACGTCAAGGGCAAACGGATCACTGGAACTGAGCTGGCGGATATGGTAGTCCCCACATTGACCCGATAACGGGATATTGGGATGTTTTCACTTGCAATTAGCAGCGATCTTCCCTCAAACCGGTTATTAACCTTTCAACCGTTAATCGCCCCTTCTAAGTGGTTCTTAGCCTCTCCAAAACGTGTTTCATCTGCTCCAAACCAGTAATCGCCCCCTTTGATCAGGTTCCTAACCCTTTCGAACCGGTTCTTAACCTCTGCACGCTGGTTTTTAACCACTACAATCCAGTTATTGCCTTTCAAATTGGTTTCTAACTTCTCTAAACCGGCATTTAATCCATCCGAAGTTGATACCGCCCTAGTTCAATTCACTAACCTCCGCAAAAATCTTCATTTTTCTCAGATCTTTTGAAATTTTGTAGGCGTTGAGATTTCAATTTGTTGAAATCTGTTTTTAGAAGCTAAATTGCCAAACATGGTCAAGCAATAAAAAAGATTTATTTCACTTTACGTTTCAATGCTTATCCTTCCTTGTCCTATCATTTTCTAACGAAAGAATTGTCGGTGTTTTTGTAAAGGTTCAATCTTTTGATACGGACAATAGGTTCCGTGAAACTGTGTTCGCACAATCGTTCATTAAATCGGCTGTCGCCAGTTATGGTTATGGCCGGCTCCGGACAAGGTCAAACCTTCTGGCTCGAACCAAGGACGCTCCTGTGTGGGGTATTTCCAGTTGACGACCGACAGAAAATTGCTTTTCGAATGGTAATTTTCCGTTGTTTTTTTTTTCTTTTCGCGTCGGGGGTTGTCGTTTTGGTGTTGATGGTAATGTCGAAATGAGCTGTTTGTCGGTGTGAAATCTTTCGAGTGCTCCTGTAGGTTTCCACTTGTGATATGCTGATGGCGGGGGGGGGGGGGGGGGGGGGGGTTCCTGTGTCATCCTGGATTGCGGGACCTGCCTCACCTCCGCCTTCCTTCGCCTTAAAAACTTCTCCGACGGTCTCAGCAACGTCTATGGTCCTCTCCGGCCGGCGGATTCCGTTATCCCTTTTCCTTGGTCGTTGCCCCCTTCTTCCCTGAGCCCGGGTAAGTTAATAGTTCCAGGTCCTCCCCGACCTCTCCCTCCGGAGGAAATGTGCGTTGTAACTTGTATCCGCCATGAATGACACACCAGGTAAACTTTCGGAACAAAAACTGGATTAAAAAAGTATTTAAAAAACTTGATAACATTTCCTTCACCAAGAAAACATCCAAAATCAACATCCTCGCTCTTTTCCCTTGCCAGGATTTCTCTCTTGAAAGCCACTATGTAGTCAATTATATTTGAGACCATCGAAAATTTAATTTTCCGCCGGAAAATTGCTCGAACTCCTGGCCAGAATCCTAAAAAAAGTCACCAACACCGGTGATCGTTTCCACTAATTAAAAAGCTCTTACTGTTCACTTAACACTCGTTTCGGCTTGCTAATAAACTACCTATCTAGAAATCTACTTCTCTCGATCTCGGCCCGCCACGACAGGTTCGAGGGGCTCGCTGCGGCGCACGGGCGTGATGACGCTCCCCTCTTCCCCCAAGTATGGCTCATCCCCTTATCACCCATCGCCGCCTAAAAATCCCTTCAGTCAGCTTTTACAGTCGAAGATTAATTGCAGCTATTATTGTATTATACCCATGGATTCGGGATCCGTTGCTGACAGTTCAGCCAAGGTATTACAAACGCAGTGGTCAGGCTGTATACCTTATGTTATAACGCAGTGGTCTATTGTCCAGGAGTCCATCCTTGACTCTTCGAGTTTGGAACTTGGGATAGCGGGCCTCCGTAAGACCAGGAGTGGGGATCAGGAGTCCATCCTTCACACTTCAAGTTTGGAAGCCAGAAAACCACTCCTTGGTACAAGTGCAGCTGCAAATGGAAACTTCGCCCAACACAACACTTTGTGCCAGGTGAAGAACTACGTACTTTACTGACCCTTCCAAGGACCTGCCGGAGTCACAACACCTCGACCATTCGAGTAAGCCTGACGAACCCTGGTTCTCTATTTCTATAGCTGGAAAACTTCAAGGGTCTGCAGATCACGTACCATCGTGTTATGCCCCTGGCAAGTTTCCACCTACACTCCCTCCTTTTTTCCTCCACAACCCCCGGCGGCGTAAACACGGTCGACGTGCTGCATGCATTCCGCCATACACACCGCAAAACTAACGACTTAATAGTAAAACACAAACATCTGGGAACCCGCCCAACACCTGATCATGGGGATGTCGCACACACTGGTGACCTCAACGATCATGGGGTGTCCTACAACAAATTTCTTCCGACAATGGCAATGTATAATATACCATATTATGGTTTCCTCCGTTTTTGCTTACGTACTTGAAACCTGTTTCTGCTCGCGAAAAACCAGTTGTTATTGCAATAGCATCAGTCTGGTAACTGAAGTGTTATTACCTCTAAAATTACTTCAAAAACAACACCTCATCATCATCAGCAGCCCCTCGCATGGTCATGTCTGAGACCCGCTCTGTTTGAAACCACCCTGAAAACGACTCCCATTAATATTACCTCCAATATTACATCCAAACGGCTCGACCCCTATTAATATTACCTCCAATGAACATTAAAATTATTGAACTTGAATTAACATTAATTGACAGTCCAATTATCGTAGGTTCGTCGCACGGGTATCCCGCTTGCGGGGAAAATCCACTTTCACAGAATGGTAGGTCGGCTTGAAACTCCCCCAGAGTGAATAAAGGAGAGGACGCAATCAGAGCGTGGCCCGTCCGCCCTAAATTCCACGCGTCGCTCCATCGTTGGCCGGTCGGGGAGGATTTCGCTCTTTCTGAAGAAACCTTCCTCCCAAGAAGGGCCGTATTTTTCCGGAATTTTCTGGAGCACAACAGAGGCGAATCCTCAGCACGATACGAGCTAGCACTGAATGAACCAAAGCTAACCAAGAAAAAGATACGTAGTCCTTTTAAGCGCTCTCCTTCAAGTTGGTTCAAGAACCAGTGAATTTAATTCCAAATTTTGCCTGCCATAACAATTTCTATGAAGCTGCTCCATGGTTAGTCCAGTGAATAAGGGAGATCCACCTTACAAAAGCCTGTTAGTCCTGATTTTTTTATTTGTTGTTTAGAGCCATTAGGAAGTAGTAAATCCAAGTTTTGTCATTTTTGTCCGTGTGCGTTCTTCGCAATCTTGAAAAAACCGTCAAAATGTTGCGATTGTTTCAATTGTTAGCCTATACTCGTTCCCCGTGCAGTTTTGCGTAAATCATTCTATTACCTACTACGATTGTAGAGGACAAAAACGTACTTGTTTTTAGGTCCGCCCTACAGTAACGGAGACATGAGGCAAAATCTCGTATATTGTCTAAACTTCAGATTTAAAAAAAATTCCTACTGCAAAACGGCTCGGACGGCGGACGGACATTTCGGGTTTGGAATCTAAGTTTCACGAAATGGATAATGTCAATTTTACGTCCGATAAGCACGTTAAGCAAAATTTTTGATGAGCGCAAATCTGCGCAATTATCCCTATCTTTGTCGTTGTTCACTGTCCGATTGAGTCGGCGTTTCCCCTGTATCCCTACCTAGAGATCCGAATTTTAATACGAAATGCCCATTGAACGCATTCGAATTTAGACGGCGAGTTTAATTTCAACGATTCTTAATAAACATAAGAGGCCTGCTCGGTTCTGGATCTGTAAGGACTGTGCCGCATTCGTCGGGTGGATTTCAAGAGTGCCATTGTGCGTATAGGGGCGCGGGAAAGTGGTCGGCCGAGCGAAGTGAGGCCTTCTGTCTTAGTGCTAGTTAGTCCAAGAATAGTAGGTAAACCAAAAATTAGGACCAACAAGATTTTTGTTAGGTGGACTCCTTTTTTGAGCCTCTATTCACTGGACCACAAAATATCTGCTTTCAGGCATAGGGCATACAGATCTCAAATTTTGTACCAGTTATTCAGTGTTTGACACAACCCTGCGATACAATGTATGTCGTACAAAGAGTTTTGACTTCACGTTTAGCGTTATTTGGAAGCCAGGGGAAAATCGAAGCTCCTTCAATCCTGCCAGAGGTCAATCCACGTGCACCTTTCATGGAATCTCCCTGGAATGCAACTGGATTCCCGACCTCCAGGGATTTCGCCAGTATGCAGTCGTAGCGGTCGGATCAGTCACGGTGTGCTCCAACCCCCCTCTACCGACTTATCTGGGTCACCAACTGTCCCCTTCCTACTCCATTGTACCTTTTGAGAGCCCCTCCCGTTTTCTCCTGGCAAGAAAAAAAAAAAAGATCATGTTTACTTGCGTCTACTCGCGAGGTGAATAATCGTCGACTCATCAAGTGGAAAACTGTCCGGCAAATGTTGACTTTCGCCTTTCTCTGGAAATTCTCCAAACGTGCAAATGTAACGCGTTCCAGGAAACGACCTGAAAAAGCTATTTGGGATTTCCACAAAACCGTTGATATCTTATCTCTTCCATACTCCCTCGTCCCTCCTGGGCTCAGATAAGGAGGTTGAACGTTCGTTGATGATGCTCCCCGAACGTTTTTTATCCCTGAATGAAACCCTCCTAAGGCCGTGACATCACACGTGGTCCAACGATGTTTCAAGTCGAGCCGCCTCACCGCGCTCCGGTCGTCCCCTCTTAAATCCCGCTCCACGGAGTTGAACGATGTGGACGGACCTGTGATTAAAAAAGTCGTTTGTCAGGATGGGGAGTGCCTGAAGAAAATCTCTTCATTTTAATCGTCTTTTTTCTATTATCTATATTTAATACCTAGAGAAACATAGTATAAATACTACCTAGAGAAACTTAGTATAAATACTACTATAGTAGTGTTTATACTACTGATCTTTTCTCAGCAACTGCAGTTTACTAGTGATCAGAAACCTACAGTTGCTGAAAAAAGATCAGTCTGATAACTAGAGACGGGTTCCCGTACTCCCAATTTTTGAATTTTACATATTCAACTTTCAATCCTTTTTACCAAAATTTGGTATTTAATTAAATTTTACCGGAATTGTTATTTAATAGTAGATTTTAAAAAGAAGTATGTTGGTAGTCCTTAAAAAAATTGATTTTTGCAATTACGAAAAATCAAGTTTAAATCGAAATTAAATGTTTTTCATTCCTATCCCGCCTTATTCTTAATTATTATTTTTTGTATTTATGAAAAATTTCAAAAACGCCAACGCTAACCAAATTTGTTCAGTAGACACATCCATTTCGTTTATGTCCATGGGTTCTGTGCTCCCCTGGGAACACACGGGAGTTACCGGTAAGGGTTTTTAGGCGCCTCGAGCCGCGTTACCATCTTCGTTTTAGCGGCCTGCAGGTCAATGCTCCGTCGTTTTCGTTTCTTCGAAATCCCTTCAAGGCAGTTTACGCTTTCCATTTTGTTGTCGCTCTTCATAGTGAACGCGTTGTTTTTTCTCACTTTTATTTATTGCGAAGGGTTTTCCCGATGTTAGTAGTCCAGCCGTTAAGGAGGGAGTACGTCTGGCCGTTCGGGCGGAATGTTCGATAATTTCGGGGCCCTTGAAAAGGAAGTTGGAAAATTCTCTTCTGTACTCCTTTTCATCGCTCTTTTCCTTTTCACGCCCAGTTGAAGCCCTCATCTCGCTAAGAGGGGCGGCAAACGAAACTTTTGCTTTCTAGAGCAAGCCCATTTTATTTAAAAATTTGTGCTTATTGATATTTGGGAGTTGAACTGTTTCAAATGACATTTTCTATTCCAGGTGAGTACCCAGTCCATAACGACTACCGCTCTGGTGAAAGAACGTAGGCTCGCATAGGTAACTATTTTTCAGAAGGTAAATACACGGGTATAAGTTACATAGCGCTAAGTAAGTTTTGGTAAAGTAAGCCTGAATCTTCTTGAAAACCCCGATGAAAATAATTTTAATGAATAATATAAATAGATAAGTTTTTTCCGGGTATACTAACTAATTATTATTATTATTAGTTAGTATACCCGAAAAAAGCTTACCTACGTACCTACTTTAGGATGAAAGTGAGTGACTATCTTCTGCTATTCGTTTCATTCTTGGAAAATACGACTTTGAATTTAACCTTCGTATAGAATTGCTTTTGTTACGTGGTGCTGTAATTTCAAGTAAGGTGAAAGACCAATCCAGACAGTCGTTGTATGTCGAACACCCTAGTCAAGGCTCAGTAGGGGCGATCAAGGAGGGATGGAGCTACTGGGATGACGGACTTTCGAAAAGTGCTGTTAGTGCGTAACTGAAAGATTCATAATCAACATTAAAACTGCATCGTGACAGGTTTCAAACATGTTTGAAACCTGTCACGATGCTGCAGCAGCCATCCCATCATCCTGTATGAGGCCATAATATTATATTATACTAGCTGACCCGGCGCGCTTCGCTGCACTCAATAAAAATAGAATTTTGGCAGAATTTGAATGAAAAGTCAAATCCGTCTACATATTCAATCCAATTTATTCAATAAAAACATTTTTACAATATCTCATCTTAATTCACTATGAATCTGGAATCAAGGAATCTGTTATGTAGAATTTTTGTTTTTTTAGTAATCATTTTATTATTTATCTCAATACAGTGTGGTATACTACCTATATTGTTTGTTTTTCCGTCTCGTGCATGAATAAATCAATTTTGTGGTAATCCGACCCTTGAACAGGCCACGTATACCTAATTGGCCGTGTGAAAAACATGCTTCTTCTAAATTGATGCCGCAGACTTAGAGCTTCAGTCCTTGCGATTTATTGATGCTCATTGCAAATGCAAAGCAAGGAAACTGTAAACGTTTGAATAAGAATGGCATGTCTGTTGGAATCATTGGAATTCTTGGTATCAACACATTTTCACCTTTTTCTTTGCTAGTCAATATCGTGGCCTCAATCAAATACTCATCAAATTCGCGTGGCTCGCAAAAAATACTCGTACCCGCCTACCGACGATCTTCGAATAACTTGCGAACGGGTTATCGCACAGAAATCGTTTTGTACTCGTTGAAATCAGGGTGAAAAGCTCGTTTTAACAGACGTAGTTTCGTTCTAAACCGACGACAAAAGTTGTACCGGGTTTCGGAGTTTCGAAATTTTTATAAATATAGATTATCAATATGATTGAATGAAAATTCTCATGAGTGTTACCTCTCAAGTGTGTGACCAAAGATGATTAGCACTCCAGAGAATTCATTCAGGTCTCACATTTGAACAAGTATTACCATTGGGGGTGTTAAACATTTAACTGAAAATTAAAATCTCTTGTAGACATATTGGAAAGTATGAAGAATTACCGTTAAAACTGGCAAGGTTGATGGGTGCATCCTCCCCAAGGTATATGAACAAAATTAAATCGAATCTGAGTTTTAGTGAAAAATCCAATAGGGAAAGGCGAGAAAGCGGCAACACTCGTTGAGTTCGATACTGTGCCTACAACATGGATTCTTGAAAACCTCACTGCTACGTTTCATCTGTATTCTTTTTTATTTAAACCCCATCAACAATTTGATTAACTTCATCCATCAGGCTGAAATTAATTTTTGAATACTGGTATCAGTCGTGAGTTGGACAGCACGTTTTAGTAAATAATAAAATGCATAACAGTACGAGATTAATGAAAAACTAGCTGTCGATGTTGGCATGGTATACGTATCTACTGTGTACAACGTGTAGTGAGCAATTACTCGTCAAACATATTTCAATTTCAATTCAATTTATTCACAAGTTTATATATGGATACATTTACAATTCGTTCATATTCCAAATTGTTATAAGTACATTCCCAATACTTGAGTCTAGGCCACATTCTCTCCCGATTAGTAAAATAAAATGTGTGTAACGAGATAGAAAAATGATTTGGCAAGCATAGATTAGCGTGAGGCAATTATATCTTACATCTAAGTTATGTTAATTATTTCTAGGCAGTACAGCAACAGCTTTACATAGTGCTACCTAAATAAATCCTATAATAAAATTTGCAGAATTGTGCTGGCATTTTTACTGTTTTTCAAATAATTCTTAGCTTCGTTCTTGAAAGTACCAAAGTGTTTGGCTGTTTTCATTCTGTAAGGTAGCTGTTCAAAACTTTTTGGTGCAAGGTAGTTGCCTAGTAAAGGAATCATACGGCCGAGGAATGTTATTGCTGACGAGTTTCAACGGGGGTGCATCTCCGCGATTTTGTAGCTATTCTCAAAACTGTGTTGACTGCCGTGTCTAGGCCGAGGAAATTGCTATGATACGCCCCTCCCCATACTAAAATCCCATATATTAAGAGACTATAAACATACGCATAGTAGATCATTTTAAGAGTCCATCCATTTTCTTAGGACAATAAAACAATGAAATGATTTTCGTATCCGTTTCGCGAGGTCATGTATGTGAAATTTCCATTTTAGGTGCTGATCAAGTAACACTCCTAAATACCTGATGAACACCACTTTTTCTAGACCTTCACACTGGCAAGACATACAGCTAGTGTTACAGCTTTATTTATGCATAACTATTTTCGATGTATTAATGGAAAAGGTTACATAATTTCGTTTCTGGTAAATATTATTTCGTTTTTGGTAAATTGATTGTGCTGTTCAGTTGGAACCAATTCACAAGTTTTCTCATAATGTTATGCGCGTTTTCATGGGTCTCATCCCCAAGTAGGTACTTCCTCTAACAATGATAGCCACGTCATCAGCAAAAGCGATAAACCTGCCTGTTGTGTGCATTGAAAACATATCATTGATGTGTATAAGGAACAATAAGGAGCCTAGTAATAAGCGAGCCCCCCTGGCCGATAAAATGATTGGCCGAACGAAGGAAGGCCCACCCCCTTTCAGAGTGCTAGTGAAATCAAATTTGAAAAGTCCACTCTCTATAATAATAGAATTACCTAAGTGGGAACATAATATGTTATAACAATATTCACCTGAACATTCAGAGCGATTGAAGAGAGTTTGATAAGGCTTGAACGCTCACATTCCAATCGCAGTATAAAATAGTCCATACTAGCGCCAAAATAATATTATGATGGTTTTGCCGGGTATTTCTGAATATTAGCAGTCCCGTTGGCTCTCCTATCCGTCCAAGTCGACCAGTCCGGTTGCTCAAGGTCGGTGGTGGGGCGTCATCGAACTTGGCTTCTCATCTCAACGTCTTCCCCTCTCGGCCTTCTTGAGATGAAGATGAAAACCACCTGCTGACCGTTCTCGTTACGTATTCTGCCGTCAGCTTACCGTCCAAGGCTCTCACGTATCTAGTTGCTTCCCGTTAGTCGCTAGCTCGAATGTTGGGCGATCGCAGGTGCGTATTTTGAGCATTTTGAAAGCAGAAATTCGTCACTTCATTTCACCTTCGGTCGTGTCCCTTTTTCCTTCCCCTGGAGGGGATTCTCTTCTCCCATCTAGGTCGTCCCGTCCAAACCCGATCAATATCTTACAGGCCCTCTTATCTATGCAATCGCACCCTCAAACACGTACGGGTCAAAAGCTTCCAACATTTTTTTTTATCAAAGACTCAGTTCTTTTGTCTCCCACGTCTTAATTTGGGGTTAAAGTCGCCGTGGGAGAGTTCTGATTTCTTAAAATGGAACGGGAAATTCTCGACCGCAACCCGATAAACTCGAAGGCCAGAGAGGAGATGGGATATCGCGTTACGGAAATGGTGTTTCGGATCACCAGGTGGTCGGTAACGTCGTTCCTACTTAGGTCGTGTTCAAGGTCTGGTCGCTGCCACTGTTGGCTCTTCAAATACACACTATTTAGTCCAGTCAATCAATGTTCAAAAGTGCCGTTTCCGTAACAAAATTAGGGAATTTTATTTCTCTTTTAAGTTTGCTGCCTCTTTCAACGTCGGCTTCACATCGAAAAATGCCAAAAACCTCAAAGTTTTGGCACTTTTTTCAGTTGTTCACTTATCCACCTGAAAATATACGTTTTTCGAAGATGACCACTCCATACAAAATTAAAGACTCCATACAAAAGCAGTGGTCTTGGAGATACAGCGTTTTGAACAAGCCATCAATTGAATTGAATAGATGAGCGCAACCTTTCTGTTACTACGAAATATTACCGCGTCTTTATTGACACCAAAACCGTGACTAAGTAATTCGCAACTTGACACAGTAGGTATCTAACGACCACACTATGCCACACAACCTAAGCACATCAACGAAATGCGCTGGGTCGCCTTTTTCGAGAGTCATCTTCTCGGGATCGGAGGTGATTTTGATAGCCTATAACCACCCCAGAACTCGCTGATCACAATGAGACCACCCTCATGAAAATCTGTTCAGCCGCTCGGGTGTGATGCTGTGATACACAAAAACACACACACACGAAAAAAGAACTCAAAAAAACAAACATGTCGAAGAGATGAGCGCATTCCATTTTTTTGGAAAGGTTGCGCTAACAACAGCGATTTTTCAGCTCTTCGGCGCAAAGGTCGAAAACGCCACTTCCTCCCCCTGGAACCCGATTAATATGCATGATAACAATAAAAAATTGTTTTCCTCGTGACAGCACACTAATCTCGAAGTTCACACCACAGTAATCTTCCCTCCCCTCCAATCACCAACAACGTGAATAATTCTGTAAATTACTGTTTCTTATACAATTATTGTTTCTTATAGTAAATTTTGTGTGCTTTCACGAGGAATACAACATACATATAAGGGGAAAAACTGAGAAAAGTGCCAAAAAAAATTTTTTATTTTATTTATTTATTTTTAATGTGAAGCTGACCTCAGAGGAGGCAGCAAACTTCGGATTCAGCACCCCCAAAAACCCATGGATTCGTTGAGAAATAAACTTCCCTAGTTTTGTTACGGGAAACCACCATTTGACTGGACTAAATGGTTTTAGCTTCTTCATGTAGTGTAAAGTTTACACTATCAGTGTCACACTATCAATTTAATTCTGACGCATCATATTTTATGAATGAATGGGAATTGACCAACAGGTTCTGCCTGGTACGTAGCAATTCTTGGCCCTGTTAGCCAAGTTCGTAACTCTCTAAACTACCAAACCACTTAGCCCAAGAGGAGATAGTGAAAGAGGGCCAGACAGGTAAAACCCGACGCCATGTCACAGCGGAGTTCAAATAGTTGTCGTTCATTGGCATCGGTGCTTGTGTCAAAACCCTGCATAAGTACCGTAACGGTGACCAGACGTACTACTTTTGTAAGGACATGTACTACTTCCTGTCCTGTTTACTTTTTTTCCTCGAGAGGACACTGAAATGTATTACTCTCTGAAAATCGTAATAACTAAAGACATAAGAAGAAGAAAAGAATTGAAAAATAAATAAAAATTTGAGGGCAATTAAGGCATTAGGGCCGTGGGACGTCGGACAACCTACCTGTCTTATCCCTGTTGATTGGATGTGCTAAACGAATGGTTTGGAAATTCGAATGATCAACTGAATGAACTATTCTAATGCGGGAGAAAAACACCTGCCATTTTTAAGTGAAAGCAAATTAACCAATAGGGCCAATATTTTACACATTTTATGAATATTGATACATTCTATCATGGATACTATCCATGATCAAAATTTGGTCATTTAATTTTTCCCCAGTAAGAAGACATTTTATGAAATGATTCTTGACGTGAAAATGTAGGCGTTATCTTTAATAACCAAACTCGAAGGCACTTGGTGCTTTCGAATGAACTAAAAATTATAAACAACAATTTTCAAATTTTAGCAGTAGTTTAGGATTCGTCGATATATATATATTTTTTTAAAGTTATGCATTTATAAATGAAGGATATCTCCTTATGTGTATGTACGATCGTAGATGGACTAATAACTGAAGATTAGTTAAGATTTCAATAATCAGAGATATTGAGTTTTTTTTTAATGGTTTTATCTTTAATTCCTTCTCAGCACGCCCCAACAAATGTATCACTTTTTTGCAAAAATAAAAAATATAAAAAATCTGGCCGCCGTAAGTATAAGGCACTTCCCGACGTGTCCGAAAAATCCATTTTAGGACAACGACGTTACATTGGATTTCTCCTAAAATCTTTACCGCCTACGATCGCGGTACGATCGTGATGTTTTTGATGATTCCTTCGAAGCTTCACCGCTTAGCAACTTGAAAATATTACGCAAATTTAGCAACTGTTCAAATATGGCTAATCGCGATTTTTTTTTCCCCCGCGAAAATTGGTTATTGCGACTATATTGCTGCAGTTGGCGGCGTACGACGCGGAAATCTTGCAACATTTTGCCTATATATATATATTTTTTCCAAACAGCACAACAGTTTGAAAAGTAGGTAGGTAGGCACCGAATCGTCGAAAATTTCGCAAAAACCTTGTGTTCACGATTATTTTTTCGCCTGTTCTAGTTCTTGTTCAGTCTTTTTCATCCTTCAACCAGCGTGTAAAAAAGGAGGGGAGCCACGTGGGTTTCCCCTCCGGTGCGGGGTTCCTATGGCATTGTATCGATCCCTATCGAGGGGAGCCGGAAAAGCGCGACCCTGGCGGCACCCCGACGCAACCCCCACATTCGAGGGCCAGCGGCCCTTACGTTGACTTCGAAAAAAAACCTTTTTCATTTTCTTCCGGAAGGAAATTCGCGGTAAAACATTCGCCTTTCTTCCCCCCACTTCCGTATTCGTTCGATCACTCCTGAAAATTCACCGTTGAAAACATTTCGGAAAAAGTCGCGAGTTCGCGTCAAAATGTGCCGATTCCGCGCGATCACTTTTGCCCACGTTTGAGCGCGTTCTTCCGTCGAAAAAATTCAACTTTTACGGAGTGCCACTCGAAGATTTCTATCTCGTTTCCCTTCCAGAGTGTGATTAATCTGATGTAATTTCACAGCTATGGGATTAATCCCAAGGATTTGAAAGAAGAAAAAACCGTGAGAAACCTTATAATTTACTTATACTGTCTACGCATTCCGTTGGCCAACCAGTTTTCGGAGGATGTTGAAAAAAAGTCAAATTCAACCTGTACCTTCCTTCAGGTGTTAGCGAATTCACGAAAGATGTCATGGTGAACTTTTTTTTCTTTGGACATTTCAATCTTCAGGGCGTGAACTATATAGGCGGTTATTCGTCATATCAAATTTATGTTCTTCCTTCTTGACGAACACCGTATCCGATTAGGGGGTTTTGTGACGAAAAAGCCTCAGGCCTCAGTGCCTCCCCCAACTTGGACGTAAACCTGTCAGGAACTGAGGCTCTGCACTAGAATCGATATCCAGTTTTCAAAAGCACATGGCGCCTTCCCTCAGAGTGTTGACATCTTTTCGCCCCTTTCCCAGAACGGCTGTTGAATTTCTTTTGTTGGTTTTCCCCCCGCTAAAAAAAAACCCCAAACGGTGTGTATTTTCACGATCACCTCTTTAGTAAGTGGGTTTTGCAAAATTGTAAAAGGAATTTTCCTTCTCTGGGGGTGACAAAATGCGGAATTTCGAACGGTGGTTGAAAGTACAATCGATAACGTTACAGTCTTTGATGGAACCAGTTTCATAAATTCAAAGAGCATTAAATGAAATTTTCATTACAGTTCGAATAGAAAAATGAAAAATAAATAATTAAAAAAATAAAAATACCTGTATAGGGTTAGAAAGAGTTAGTGAGGATCTTTAGGACCCCCCAAAAATGTATTACCTTCACGTTAAAACTTACTTCTAAATTTAAACCTCGTAATATGTAGAACATAATTGAAGGACATTGTTATGTCCTTCAAAAACTTTTCCATCAGCTGTTGTAAAGATTCCAATAATTGAATTGGATTTTAATTATTGAAACTTCTGCTCACTGGAATCATGTTCCTGCTTACTTAAACCTGGTTTTGCACGATAAAAACCGGTTTCTGCCCGGAAAACCACGTTTTTCAGAACGTTTTCGGCTGTATAGTAGCTCGGAAACTATTTACCCGATCTCAATTTTTTTTCTCGTGAATGCTGATTAAACCTCCTACCGCAGCTATTCTGTGTGAAATTTTGATTTCAGCTTCAATAAGAGAGGGGCAGGCATGGCAAAAAAAATCTGGTTTTCCGCTTACCCGAGCGTTGTCAGATAGGGGGACTTTTTTGAAAGATGCACCCAATTTCGTTGACTGTATTTCCGCAACCGATGGACACTCCATGGACGATGGTTTTCAAATTTTAGTAAATTTAACCTACTATAAGGGTGTATAGAGTGATGTTAGTCGAAATACGCTCCTTTTTGGGGGATTTTTCGAAAAACCACGTAATGAGTCTAAACATTACGTGGTTTTTTGACAAGGTACCAAAAAGTTAGTACTAAAAAAGTACAGGGTTTCAGGGTTGCGGACTTAGGTATGAACTCCTCTAGAAGACTCTAACAACACATCAAAAAAATACGTACAACTTTTTGTTGAAGGCTTTAATGAAACATTCTGCTGGTTTGTGTTGGCCATGTTCACGTACTATCGTTGTGAGGATTCTCGGGGATTTTTTAAAAAGGCCGCTTTCTTCATCATCACTTTTACTTCATTTCCCGACGTTTCGGACACGTATAAGCCTCCATCATCAGGGGTCTAGCAACACATACAACAGGAAATTAGGCTTATCCCTATTCAGACACATAATTTCCTATTTTACGTTTATAGCATTGAGTTCCTTGACTAAGTAAGTCCTATGAACGTAAAATAGGAAATTATGTGTCTGAATAGGGATAAGCCTAATTTCCTGTTGTATGTGTTGCTAGACCCCTGATGATGGAGGCTTATACGTGTCCGAAACGTCGGGAAATGAAGTAAAAGTGATGATGAAGAAAGCGGCCTTTTTAAAAAAATACCCGAGAATCCACACAACGATATTTAATGAAACTGCCTTTTTAAAGCAATAATTAATCATTAAGTCTTCTGGGACCATAGGCCCTTAATGCCAGAATAAACGTTTATCAATTAATTAATTTTAATTAATAATTTAAAATAGCAATAAGCTAATTTAAATTACGTAATAATTCAATACAATCATTGTTGTGAATTATTAATAAATAGTATTTATTTAATAATTTATTATCTTAAATTATTATTAGAAATTCATTAAAATCTTTGATTAAAATTTATTTTGGCATTTCGGCTCTTTGATCCCAAGAGGTTTTAATTATTTCAGGGGAAAATGAAATTCTGTTATTTTCGGATTTATCGACTCCAAAACTATGTTCCGTTCGCTGGGTCTTTGTAGCAGTGACCCAATGTGACAGCAATTTCGTCACACGTTCACTTCGATTTTGCTGCAATATCGTCGAGCGGCGGCCATCGCGCTCAGCTTCGCCTTCAGTGTCAGTGGAAACGCCGTGTTTTGATATTATCTTCCCCCAGCTATGCCGATTGAAAATAAGGGCCTTAAAAGTTGTAGTGTTTTTCTACAGAGTTCAAATTGGGAAGTAGTGACATTTTATGAAATTTGAAAGATGAGGGAGATAGTATTTTTAGTGTTATTCTGAGACGAGCGAAACAGCCTCAGGGTTGTAGAGATGTAGGGTGGGGGGGGGGGGGGGGTTGTCAATTTTATTTCATGCGTCGGTATTGAAATTTACTTATTTTGGCATGTGGAATGTCCCCAACAGGATGCCCCCCATATGGCCACCCAGGCTTACTTTTCGCACCACGTTGCATCCGGTTCAGGACGATTGACAAGGCAGTAAAAGCTGCGTTGGGAGTTTTCTTTTTGAAAGTGATTGGAAAGTTACAGAACTCGTATAAAAGGAAGTGGGAAAAAACATCGTCAACCGTACGACCAATTAGTGGACAAAAAAATGACTCTGCCTTAACATTGCCTTAACATTGACTCTTCCTAAAAGCTCGCCCCGTTCGCCACCTCTTTCTAAAATAGTGCATTTTTAACATGTTTTGTTTAAAAAAAGTCTTTCTTTCAAGTTACGACAAATTGCATGTCCTCACATAAAGGGTCAATTATTTTCTCGGTCACCGCTCCATTTCACCCAACCGGCGCCTGAGCTAATCCCTTTTAATCTTTTTAATCCCCGTAATTAATAACGAGCCTACTAATTGAACCTGTGCAAACTAATCACTCTTTGGGAGGCGTCAATTAAGTGGGAAATTTCCTGCCAGAGCGTAATCACCCAGTGACGTTTTTCACGAGGAATTCGAACGCCGGTGGGGGTTTTTGACGGTTGAATGGAAAGTTCACACAAGGTGAAGAGTGAAAGGCGACAATGGCCGTGAAAAGAGGGGATGAGAAACTCGTACTGTCCAGTAACAAACCACGCAATTCAAGAATGAACGTTTTGGTTTGTGACAAAGCTTTTGACTTGAATCGCTGATTGGGGCGTTACTCCGTTATTCCCCAAGTTGAGGGAAATCACAACAATCTCATACACACGGAACTTCAATTTTATATGGAAATTTGACAGAATAGCCCAAATCCAGGCACATTTTATTCAATTTCGAGGGTTAATTATTCTATATTCTGGTTTAAGAACCCACTAAAAAGGTTTGACCGGAAAACTCGACCCCATCATCGTTAGGTCCCCTTGTCAGTGTGAGTATCAATTCTTGATATTTAATGATTTTAATGTCTATTTATTTTCTCAAATTTTAATAAGAAATGCACCAAACACAAGGTTTTTGAATTTTCCCTTGGAATTCAATTCTAAACAATTTACAAAAATTTGTTTTGTTTAGAATAATAATTATTCCAACCAAAATTTTTTAATCAGTAGGAAAACACTGGAGATAGAATTATTCAAGTCTCTTGCACAAGGTAGTTTGGGAATCCCTGCTGTACACTATTAATAAATCAATTGGGCCATGAAATGTACGAAATATGAGCTAAATATGACTTGAGTAAATATGGATACAAATTATTGATGTAATTTTTTTCAATTTTGTATCTTTCACTAGAGCGTTACACAAAGTCTTGAGGGGGCGTTAGTTTGGCGTGTTTGGTGAGTTGAAGATGTATTTCAGTTAATGATACTGTCAGTGCTTGCCAATAGCTGTCCAAAGTTTCTCCTCTCGGTTTCCACTTCAGACCGCTGTGTCAATGTTGACTTGGTCAATACCGTCGAAACCCTTCCAGATCCAAAAGGCTCGTCCTAGACCCGATTTTGACTCCCATGAAGCCAAGGACGGGGGATTTCCACCTTCACGGACGTTTTCCCAACGGTTGGGAAACCGTTGCTCAACCCGAACCCGGCCCTCCCTCCGGAACGTCGAAAAAGCCGGCAGGTTCAGAACTTTCAGCGTCTGTAATCCCGTCCAAACCCGGATTTCAAGTCCCATGAGAAAGTGAATGCGGCCATTTCCTCGAGGCCGGACCCCCTTCCAGGACGAGAAAATGGGTTTTTGGGAAAGTCTCGGCGGGGCCGTCTCCGAACGTCCTTGAAGGCCGTTCAGGGGTGACGGGGTCAGTAAGAGACTCGAAAAAGTCTTGAGAGAGGCATTGAAGCAGAATGGTAGGTGGGGACTTGTAACTGGTGGGACGTGGCAAACGTGAAAGTAAATCGGTTGAGGGGGAGAGTCCAATCGAACGCCCTCAGGTCTGACAACAATGCAAATGAATTTTTTGCTTGTCGTACGTGTAGCCATCGAAATCACAATTAGAACCAAGGCGTTGTACATACATGATGATCGAAAAAAGGATCACTTCTGATTTCTGCTCGTTTCGCTATTTCAATGTCTTGGTATTTTCAAGAGTCCAACTCGTTGCATCTCAAATGCCATCACAATCAAACAGACTAACCGACAAAGATAAAAAAAAGTTGCGCCCATTTGCGCATGGCGCACATTGTACTCTAGATGCAGTTCAGACGCGGTGGAAAGGGGATTTCCATTTGAAACCCGAGTTGGGCATCCCTACTTCACCTCTCCCAGTAAGGGCATCACCCCATTCCTTATTTTTCCGCAACGTATTCCCCCGTTCCAAGCCGCTCTTTGGCCTGCTAATGCCAATATAACCACCAGGAACTGTGACACGCTGACATACCTCTAGCAACCTCGTGATGTCTTCTGGGGCTTCCCTCGAAAAGAAACCATTTGGGTCTTCATCCTGCCTTGGTGGCACCACCGTCTCAATCCCAGCGTTCTCTATCAGGCCAAGGTCCCTTGTACCGCATCACTTCTTCTGCTTTCGGAGTTCGATAGGTTTGTAGTAGATCCTCTGCCTTCGCAGAATATTTCAGCGAGGATTCTGCTGACGAATATTGGTTTGAGACTGGATTTTCACGCTGGTTACCAGAAAGTTTTGGATTTCTTTCTCCCAGTTCTAGCAAATGATTGTTTCTTCATCGTCACTACTGGGATTGCTGCATTTGTCTACTTCTTCAATTTCTGGTGGTTCAGATGGGGGCAGCGTTCAGATCCTCAATTCCAGATGGATTCCTCTGTCTTGAGATCCATCCCAAGCAGTGCATGCAATTCTTTTCTCACTCCTTCAGATGGTTCGAATGTATCTCTTGGCACGATAGTGAGAATCATTTCCGTCCATTCTCTGCCGTCAGTTCTTCTTCATTTTCAAGGTGGTTCAAGACTTCAGCTTCTTACACGAAACGAATCTTTTTAAAAGATTACAGTAACTGTCCTGTTGTCTTGTGCTCGACTCGAAGTTGTTGCGAAGTCAAATGTCGGCCCAGGCCACGATTCTTGGTTCCTACCGTGTTTCAGCTTTACGGTTTATGTCATGTATTCGGGCTTGACGACTGAAAGTTGGGCGCCCAAAATTTTCTTGCAACGCTGCATTTCAACGAAAAATATTCACCGTTCGGGGCTTGATTGCATCGGCACACGATGAACATGTAGAATTCTACTTCAACGGTACTTCACCTCCGACGAACCTCTCAGACCTGTTGGACTTATTTTCCGGTTCCTACGATAAACCTCACCGGATCTCGCCGCCACGTCCTATACCTTCCCGATGTAGAAAGTTCTTGAGCGTTCCTTCTCGTTGGCCAGTTTTTTCTCTCTACTCGGGCCGGAGCGAAGGACCCGTTTTTTTCTCGTAGGGGATAACGCGTCCCGTTATCCACATTTTTCTCCAGGGAGGACCCCAAATGTGGGTCAGAACCAGGGAAAGGCAAGTGGCATTTTGGGGTTTCGTTGGAAACAATGCTCCGAGAAAACTCGTTCCATCTCCTCCCAAGTGGGTTTAAATGCTTCCGTATGATTTGTCTGTCAAAACGATTCCAAGAAGGAAGAACCTTGAATTCATAACTCCCATCTAGGGTGACTCAACTCGGGCTCGTGTTATTTTCCAGGTCGTCAAGATAACACGTGAAGAGCATTAAACGGTCTTCACCAAGAAATTTTCTGGGTATAGAAAACTTACTCGATTCTAAATCGAGAAATTAATTTGTTCAAAACTGTCTCAAGTTGCCTTTTATTACGAGAAAATATTTAGTTCAGGGGGTCATTCCAAATCATCTACCGGCAGAATAATATCTGGGTTAATGTAAGATTAGTGCTCTTAACGTTCGTGTCAACGTATTTTCTTTGAACCCTGGTGGTGGGACGTATTCAGGAAATGGGAGTGAAATCCGCTGGAGTAGTGAATGAAAGTGAATTCAGCAGAGCAGTGAATGAGAAGCGAAATCAGCAGTGTGGTGAGTGTGGATTGAAATCAGCAGAGAAGCGAATGAGAAGCGAAATCAGCTGAGCAATAAATGAGAACTGAAGTCAGCAGGGTTGTGAATGAGGAGTGATATCTGCAGAGTGGTGGATGAAAAAGTAAAATCTGCATCAATTTTCACAAAATACGTGGTTTACCATCTAGTTGTGCTCGCCCTAACCCCCGTGGGGCGCTATGGGGCTACGGGAGGGGTTTTCGAAGGTTCTCGGCTATGGGATCGAGTTAGGTGTCGTTTTGGAAGTAATTTTGGGCGTAGAATCCATCTTTGCGGGTCCCAGATTCATCCGATTTCACCATTGGGCTAAAAATGGGATTTTTGAAGGATCCCAGAAGGTCAAATAAGGTATCGTTTTCCGAGTAATTTTGGACGCAAAATCCATTTTTCGAGGTCCATCTGTCCAAACATTGCACTTTTTTCCAAAATATTTTCTTGATGACACAGAATTAATTTTTGCTCAATTAATCTATATGTATCTGAAAATAATAATCCCATGTGTAAAATTTGCAGCGTTTTTTCCCTCATACTTCGACGTCTCCCCCCCACTTTCTGATCGGCTCGGCTTTCCCGTAACAGATTTGTACGTTAGGATTTGGGACGGAGCCAATGATTATCTGGTTTCGAACGGACTATTAATAGGACGGCCTAAGGACTGTGTGGGCGAAACAGCTGATTCGGGGAGTCGTTGGCAATTTAGGAAAATTTCGATCATTGAAATGAAAAGAGCTTCCTGGCCCATATCGTCCATCGGAAGTCGAACGGGGGTCGGAGACCTCGAAAGAAAACGGTTAAAGGGGCCCAATTATCCCGCAGAAGCGGAACATCTAATTATTTCGTATTGTCCAATTAAGAGGAGGAAGACGTGCGGATAAAAAAACGACCCAAGTTATTATTTAGTGGTCGACATGGCACAGGGCTGAGCTATATCTGTTCGTCGTTATCAAAGAGAAATTTAACGCTCAACGTGTAACCTTTCCTACCGGTTATACAATTATTAACTTTAATGGTACGCAGTGACGCCAGGGTGTAAATTGTAGACGAAAATGGTTGGCCTCGGAACTTTCCCTACGAAACTTTCAACACTGGTTTTTTATTCCCAGGAAATCAATGATCTCATCGTGAACAACACGAAAATGAACCCTCGACGTTGAACCCGTTAAAATGCCCTCCCCTTCCCGCTCGGAAACGTCAGGCTGATCGGATTTCCAGGGTTGCCACCACCCCCTCAAAATCAATCTGTTAACGAATTTTGCAAAAAACGAACCCGGATCATGGTGTCGAGGAATATCTGCAATCCCGGGAAAGACTGCCAAGTCCACTGCTACCCCCACATAAATATAGCGCAGTTCGCCATCGTGAACACCTTACAAAGTAAGTATGGTTTGTGTTTGGTAGAAGAAAGAAATTCCCAGTTGTTCCCGTTTAAAAATTTATTTTCCTTTCCCAATATTTCTTATTCATTTCATTTTAGATCCTTTAGTGGGTTACAGATGGGATTTTGAAGGGGTTATGGGCCCGGGGTCGAATTAGGTGTCGTTTTTCAGGTAATCTATTACGGGTACATACATGTTTTACGGGGGTAATCTGGTTGTAGAGAGTGACTGCCTGACCATTGAGGAGCGTCTGGGGGGATCCTCCCCGCCACAGACTACCCAATAGGGCGCTCAACCACATCGTTGCATCCCGCACGGGAGGGCCAGGACTCCGTCCCGTCCCCTCATTAGTCAGTGGCATCGGCTTAAGAAAATTATAAGATTCCGTCCCGACCCACCTGAGTCGGCTTAGCGAAAATGAAGGACTCCGTCCGAAGAGGCTAAAGAGAAAGTAAGGACTCCGTCCAAAGGGGCTAAAGAGAAAGTAAGGACTCCGTCCCTCCATGGAGGTTGCAACATCTGTCTTTGAAACTTGATATTTATTAAAAATAGAAGCATTGAAAATAATGCCATGTCACGAAAAAAACCAAAAAAAAAACCAAGAAAGTCGCATATTATATATTACCTAATAATATAATATAATACACATAATATAATATAATATAATACATTCTATTATAATGTACAACCTATGTGTATCACCTAATAATATATAGTGTAACACGTATCAATAGGTTGTACACGTATCAAATTTAGCCACGGCGGAGACAAAGTCCGCTCTAGAAATGGCGTGCGATTTGTACAAGTCCATTTGAATTTACACTGCGCTTTGACGAGCTACAGTACGGCGGTCATGGAATACATGATTCAATGTAATGCTGTTCAATTTGATGTACACTTCGTTCTGGAGTTTTGTTAATGTGTCGGTGAAACGGAAAATGTCGGCATGCGAACTATTGAAACTATCTCCTAGGTGACGATGGAATGATTCGCAGCAGTTAGTTGTTCTATTTACATCGGAAGTTTGTTCAGCCCATAAGTGCGGGGGATTTACACTTGTGCAGGAAATATAGTTCTTTTCCAAGTAATTAACAAATTTGGTGGCACCCAAGTTTCTCCCTTCGCAGCCCCTGGACGGAGTCCTCACAAATTACTTGGCCGATCGTAATCCAACCGGACGGAGTCCTCAAAAAGTTTTAAGCCGGTGTGACGTGGAATCGATTAGCGTCCCTGATTTAATAAGGGGGCGGGACGGAGTCCTAAGCCTCCCTGTCGCACAGCTAGTAGCTGTAGCTGCATCCAGTAACTATTAACTACAAGCTGTAGCTATCTGAAACTGCTACAGCTACTCGTAGTTAGTAGCTGTAGCTGTAGTTACCCACGAAAAGTAGTGACTACCTACTGCCCATTTCTGATGAGTACTCAGGTACCCTTGTACATCAACAAGCGTCCAATTGTCTCCTTGCACTTATCCGAAAAACATGAAACGTGTTTCCTTGCTATGCATCTAGATCAAAATTTATATAATATATTATATTACAATCGGGGGGTCTGGGGGTGTCATAAGCCATAACTTAGGACTCATAAGACAATACAACATGATGGGCACTGTTCCTTGTGAGGTGACGATTTCGAAGTAATTATTGGTGTAAGTGGATTTATGAGGTTTCGAGACCTGCCCTATTGCACCGTGAGGTTTTACGGGTCTTCGATTTTTCTACAGATTGGGTTGTTGTTCGATTTAGGCCGAGCGTTCAGGTGAGGTGTCATTTTCGAATTTTGAATGAGGAGACGATTTAGGAGGGTCCCATACCTTACAACGTGTGATAGTCAAAATTAAATTCGCAGAATATTTTCCCTCCCTTTTGTGTGTTAAATTGCTTGAAGTTATGAAGTGAATTTCCCTCTCTCGATTCACTCGGGGGGAACACATTATGTTGGTTCTCACGCTCACCCTGAAAACATGAGAGGTGCAAAATCGATATGCATTTTAAATACCCACGAATAGCACCTGCCCAGCGTTGCCTGTCCGCTCGAAATGATAGATAATAAAATTCACAGCCGTACAGATAACCACTTCGAGTATCCCGTAAGAAACCTTTGTGCTCGAAGTCGAAAATACACTCATTCTTACATTAGGTAAATCACGTCATTTCAAGCGATAAGGTAATGGCATCACTGAAGACAGAGACGAAGTTTGCTGGAAACTTCCCTTGTGGCGAAGTTTTGGCCTTCGCTAATGATATTTCCCGTTCAAAGCGATTGACAAATAAGAGAAGGTTCCCTTGGAAGGAAAACAAGTTTTGCTAACAAATAATGGGATAAATCAGACACGATTGTTGATTCAATGTAGAAAAATGCATTTTTATTTTTTTGAGGGGTTCAATGGTCAATTTTGAAGTTGGAGTGCGGGCTGTGTTAAAGTTCAAGTTAGGAGGAGATGAATGGGACCAATTTCAGGTCGGTGGGATTTGTAGTTTTGGAGTAGTCGACGAATTTTGTTAGTTTGGTAGATCAAAGCGCTCAGGGTTGGCAGAGTAGGGGGTAAATACTGTAAATTTTCCCGACAAAAAACTACCGGCGGTGTCTGCGGCCATCCCCCCTCCACCCCTTTGAGCCTTCGTCCTCTCAGATGGTCGTCGTACAGGCGGAGCGGCTATCTGGGTCACGGGTTCTGAATCTTCAATCGATGTTGCAGCGGCCCCACGCGGCCTGACCTACTTTTTTCCCCTCCGCGGGACTCCGATGGAGGCGGCCCCCTCTACGTTCCCCTCCTTATCTTGCTCAGCGCTGCACCCTCCAGGCAGCCGGTGCAGCTTCGTTGAAATCCGGAACCGCCCGAAAAGAAAAGGAAAAAAAAATCGCTGGATTTACGAGTGAGGCAGATTGTCCGTCAAACGTCGAAGACGACAGCCGGCAGTCCGAAGATGCCCCCGAAAAGCCCCTTGTACGATTCTGTGCGAAATTACTTGGAAAACGGCGCCCACTCGACTTTCCGGCCCAAATCGCTCATAAACCCCGCCAATCGCCTATTTACAGCCCTAGGGTGTGGACGGACAGATATGGAACCCCCAGAAATCAATACTTCGTCCAAAATTTTCTCTAAAACGACACCCCACTCACCCCCCCCCCCCCCCCTGGCCAAAATGTAGCAAAAACCCCATCTGTATCCCCTTTGAAGCCTCACGGTGTAGTCCAGCTGGTCCAGGACCAAGAGTGGTTATTGTTGTGCTAACCCTTGCAGAACCTACCAAGATGATCGCGTACTAATTTGTGAGAAATAAAAATGAAAATCAAATTTTCCCTGCTACAACCCCAGATGATCCAAAAAGGTCAGCCCATAGGCAAATCAAACTTCCCATCTAATGACTACTCAATCTTCAATTTTGTGAGTCATAATCAGTCCCAGGAGAACTCATTTCAAATCTTCTACCGAAAAATTGTGAAGACATTTCCAAGATGAGAGGGCCCGTTAGGTGATCGTAAGCTGGCAAGAGAATGTCATGACATTTTCAAAGAGTTGACCCGCTCACCAACGCCTCCCACTCGTGATACAAGGAACTATCGCTTACACATTACGTTTCACATTAATTCTTTATATTTTTTAAAGGACTGCCGGTATTCCTAGGTATGGCCTTGGCTACGTTTACTGGGTATGACAATTAGGAATGGAAGTCCTCCCGAATTTCGGGTTAAATCATCCTGTACCGTGTTGTTAGAAGTCAAAAAGGGAAAATACATCATTTTTGTGACAAAAAGTCTTTCACGTAGTTTACAATCATAATTTAGGCCGATTCAACAAGCCATCAATTGAATTGAATAGATGAGCGCAACCTTTTTGTTATTACGATATATTTAATGAGCTAGAGAAACTAAGAAACAGTAGGTATCTAGCGACCAAACTATGCCACACAACACATCATCCACGTGATGCTCATTACGTAAACAACTGCACCCTAACGACCGATGCGTAATAAAACCTTATGCCGATCAGAGGTAACGAATGGCTCAGGCTGCAAAAATCGTTTTGGAGTCGTTGGAATCAGCCTGAAAAGCTCATTCCATAGACCCTTGTACCAGCGAAATCGGACAAAAACTTTCGTCCCCCTTTTGAGGCCTCCTTAGTTACACATCAGAGATAAACAACTTTCGTCGTGAAGGACCTCCGGAAAACCGATGAAGGGGATGAGGGAGGAAAAAACAAGGTAGCCTATAACCACCCCCCGAACTCGCTGATGACTATGAGACCACCCTCATGAAAATCTGTTAAGCCGCTCGGGCGTGATGCTCTGTACACAAACAAACAAACAAAAAAACATTCATGTCGAAGAGGTGAGCGCACCTTTCCATTTTTAGCGCAACCTTTTTCCAAAAAATGGAAAGGTGCGCTCACCTCTTCGACATGTATGTTTTTTTTTTTGTTTTTTTGTTTTTTGTGTACAGAGCATCACGCCCGAGCGGCTCAACAGATTTTCATGAGGGTGGTCTCATTGTCATCAGCGAGTTCGGGGGGTGGTTATAGGCTACCTTGATTTTTCCTCCCTCATCCCCTTCATCGGTTTTCGGGAGGTCCTTCACGACGAAAGTTGTTTATCTCTGATGTGTAACTAAGGAGGCCTCAAAAGGGGGACGAAAGTTTTTTTCCGATTTCATTGGTACAAGGGTCTATGGAATGAGCTTTTCAGGCTGATTCCAACGACTCCAAAACGATTTTTGCAGCCTGAGCCGTTCGTTACCTCTGATCGGGATAAGGTTTTCTTACGCATCGGTCGTTAGGGTGCAGTTGTTTACGTAATGAGCATCACGTGGATGATGTGTTGTGTGGCATAGTTTGGTCGCTAGATACCTACAGTAGGTAACCTACAGTAACGTAATAACAAAAAGGTTGCGCTCATCTATTCAATTCAATTGATGGCTTGTTTGAAAAAAGGTTGCGCTAAAAACCACTTTGAGTGACGTCACCTACAGGTGTTCCGGTTTCCAATAAAAATACACCAGAGAGCAGGTCGATTTTTTCTTCTTTTTCGATTTTTTCTTGGTGTTTGGCTCTAGTGACACTGGAGTAACGAGAAAATGGCCGTGTTCGCTTTGTTTTGAATGTGATCATGCTTATTTACTCAACTTATTTGTGATATAAATTGACTTATTCCAATGACCGATTCTTTAGTTTTTAGTTTTGTAATGGTGGCCAACGTGTCGACCAATAGGAGCTGACCTCGGGTTCCCGCCAAAATTCAAATAGCAATTTTTCCATAAATTTTATAAATTCATACGAGCTTGCAGTTTGTGTTTTAACCCCATTTTTAGTATTATTTGGACGCCTTCTATCGATAAAAAAAATAATCCAGAAACGCTTCCATTCCTAAATGACTCCCACCTGAAGTAGAACCTTGATAAGAGTAATCTGCCCCAAAAACTAAGATGAGCCTGAGTTTTGTTTGGAATCAAGTACATACCTCAAAAAGTATCCATATTTGCCAAGATATTCCTAAGCCAGCTTTGCAGTATAGTATGATTGTACAGTACGTTAAAATACATAATTAATTCAGTTTTCAAGATATAAAAATGTCATGATGGGTGTCGCTGGGTGTCATGATTTTTAGGTTACGTGGCTAATATTGAAGAAGATATTTCAAGAAATATTATTCAATTTTTTCTGTCAATAGTACCAGACTAGTGTTGATTCAGTGTCAATATAACTAGATCTGTAATGGTTCCAACTTTCACATTCCTGTTATGAAGAGATACCCCGGTTTTCTGATTGGTCACAAATTCGTTAGATCCTGAGATAATCGAGCAATATTTTCATGCCAGCACCATCCCCTTGGGCCGTCTATTATTCTTTCATGAACATAGTTCTATATACATAAAGATTGGTTAATTCTGTATACATACAGGTGGTAGTAACTAACAAGGAAGTAGAAAAGATGAACAACAATAGTTAACAGCAAACATTTAATAACAAAAGAAATAATTTCTTATTAATTATTAATAAGCTTGTGTGCAGCAAGCAAACGAATACTTTAGTCACATAACATGCTGTTTATAATAATTATACCTAATTGGGATTAATCCGTCACATAACTATGTTAAGCAAGTACTTGAGCAGGTACTTACCATTCTTTTACATAAATCTCCACACTCTATAATAACTAGGGGGCCTAAATAAATAATTTAATTGCCTATTCAATAAAATGTACACATAAATGATACAGAAAAATACTGAAACTGAAATGTGTCATAACATTCTATATTAGAATCTATGTAAATATCTATATATTTTTGAGTATCTATTATATATTTGAGCTTTTTATTATATAAAACAAAACTCGCCTTCCGGTGTTTTTCCTGTATTGAAATATTACGAGCATTGTTTTGAAAATCTGATCTGACATTTGGATTCACCGGCAAGTTTCCTGATTTTTCTTTTCTCCTTCCGTCACATTTTTGACTCACTTCGAGACAGTATTTTGAAAATTGGATGAAAGATCTGGATTCCTCATTAAACAAAATTTCATGTGTCGTCGTGAACACTATATCGAAATAGTGACTTACCGCTCGGCGTTTTAACCGATTATGATGAACCTAGGCAACCTTTTTCCTCGTTCAAAGGATGCCTACCAAGTAATGACTAATTTTGAACTGCATTTGTTAGCCATTGTTGGCGGCAAAAGCGAAAAATGAACTACGGCTAAGGTTTTAAATGAGCTTGTCGGAGAATTTTTTTAATTGTTGATTTATTTTTTTCCTTTTTTTCAGGGACGGAAGGAGGAGGGGTGACGGGGCCCTACAACCTGTCGAGGATCCCTTCAGGTCCAACACAGGCCTCACAGGACCCCGGCAACAAGCAACAGCAGCAGCAGCCCCTACCACCTGGTAAATAATTGTTTAAGGCGTCCAGACAATGGCAAATTTTGTATTTATTTGTTATTTCTATCATTCGTATTTGTGACAGTTCAACGGCACCAAGCCCTTTCACGTCCGGTTTTGTTCCCCTATTCAAAAACCCTCCCAGGTAGCAGGGGGCCTTATCTCTGAGTCCTGACATACCAATACGTAATTTGCACTCTGAAAATAGCCCCCTCCCCTCCCTTAAGCACTAATGGAATCACCCTTTAGTCTTGTGTTTGACGTCGAGTAGGCAACGTATAAGGAATTTTGACGGACATCGCCTTCAAGTTGCGCTCACTTGTCAAATTCGTCCGTGGGTTTTTGGTTAATCAAAATAACGCGAGCTGAGAGGACCGACGATCACCTTTAACCCCAACAGGTAGATCTGTTTAACATCCGGACAATCTGATTAAATCAAATTTTGTCTGATACAGTTTACGACTATAAACCCTGACGACGTTAATTTTACTAAAAAATTACGTAATCACCATCACATTGTGACTTTTCGATACAAAGCGTGGTGTAGAATTTTTCTCAACTGTTTCTTGGAGGGCTGAACAGGAATCCGAAGAAAGAGCTTCTCAACTTCTCAAATCGCAAAAAAACCTCGAAAATTTGGCACTTTTTTACGGATAACTTTGGATGGGTGGGTAGATTCAACAAATTGTAAATGTCAATGAAATCTATATTTAATGAATCAAATTAAGATAATTAAAAATTATAATAACATTATACTTCTATATTGTATAGCAAGTGGTAATTAAAGAAATATGTAATGAATAACATTGGCCTACAGCAGGCTTGTACAGACCGTGGCCATCACCTGAAGTTATCTTGATTTTCCGAAAAGTTGGAAATAATCGACATTTTTTGACAGCCCGTCGCGCCCTTATGGCTGGGTCAATTTTGACTTTAAGGTAGCTCATTCGACGCAGAATTTTGTGCTCTTCATTTTACTATAATATAGTAAAATGGTGCGTTATAGGCGAACATATCGTTCCGTTATCCGTTTAAGTATAGTAAATTGGTGCGTTATAGGCGAACATATCGTTCCGTTGAAAAAAATTCCGTTATCCGTTAAAAAAAAAAAAGTACCGACATTTCGATTTGCACGGTGAGCGTTCCAGAAATTTTGTTGGGAAGATTCGGATTCGTGTCCATCACCCCAAAAAAACATAAGTATAAAACCTTTGAGAAATATTCTACACCACGCTTTGCATCGAACACTCCTTCTGAGGCACCTGGTGACTGGACTAAATGGCAATTTTTTTCGTTTCAAACCTGAAAGAAAAGGGAAAAATGCAATGCAAAAAAAATGCATTAATGCAATAATTTTTTTTCTTTAAACAGATTATAGGGACTAGGGAGACAGAAGGTGGCAGATTGTACCTACTTCTGTAATTTATTATTTTTTTTAAATTTTTTTACTTGCTTAACTATGTGCTAGTAAGTTTTGTTTATATGATTCGTCAAATTATTCTCCAACCGATCTTGCTAGTGTGCTTTTTTGCATGATGCTAGGGAGTCAGGGTCTCCAAGGCTTTTCAGGATAGTATCCACGCTTTCCAGACCTGTCCAAGGCTTGCAGTTTGCAAGTTGCAAACCTGGTCCTTATCTGGCTAAGGGTTTAAAGGCTTGCCAAGATTTATATGATAGGTGTAGGGACATAGAAATGGAAGATAAATCCGCAAAGATGTTCACCAGGTACCTGCTTCTAACAAATTATTGACCGAAATTTATAATTACCCGTACCACAAAAAGGCCGGTTGTCGTGACGTTTTTGAAGATTCCATCCAAGATGTGCCGCTTGGTGTTCTGAAAAAAAAAAAAAAAAAAAAAAAAAAAAAAAAAATAGGATGGATTTTTGGACTGTATCTGCGTCGTATGCCGCCAATCGCAGCTCTTTGAATGAAAAATCGTTCTTAATTTTGAAATCCCGCGTAAATCAGTTGCGCTTGCATTAACATGGTTGGCGGCATTTGAAGCAGAAATGCAACCAAATGTTTCCAATTCGCGGGTGTAGACATCAATCGCAACACTAAAAGTTTTCTGTTATTACCGTGAAAATTGAGAGAACTCCTGGAAGTGCCATATGACCTGTTGGTTTCGGCTCCCAGAAACTAGAATGACTTCCATTGACAGTTATTTGATTTCCGCCGAGACAGCTATTGTGGCGTCTGGTCTTATCTGTACGGTCCTTTCACTGATTATCTCTGGGGTCTTTCCGGTTGTTTTGATCAGTTTTTTCAATGTTTATCTGACGGGCTGTAAAGGTCGTTGCCACTGTCCGAATTATGTTGTGACTGGTGGAAAGTTGATTTGGTTGTACTGCGGGGAGGTTGAAATGCTGCCATTGTAATGAGTCGAAAGTGATATGCAAGAGTACCTATATGACCAAATGTTTTTTTTTATCTCATGGAGTCCCTATGATGAGAAGAGATAGCTAAGCCGTGAACTTCGAGTTGGATTCTGGCTCTTGGGGAGATTGCAGCTCAGCGGGCCACACACGGGGTCCTCGTGACCCTAACGCCCTCGGGAAGGTCTGAGTCCAGAGCCGTTTCACCCACCTAGCAGGGGGCGCCCCTGACGGGGCGGTGAGTCAATAGAAAAAGCGGGAGCGCCGGTCAACACGTCCTGGGATGTTGAGGACACGCCGGGTCGCTCCCGGTGGAAAAGTCTCGCGGCTGGCGATTTGAGTTCAATTGCTGCGGCGTCCTCGACGTAACTCAATTCAGACTAATCCTCCTCAAGAGCCTGATGCAAATCATTGTTCGAACGCTGCTTTGAATATCTCGCGAAGATTGAATTTCTTCGTGCTGAGGGATAATCAACCATAGTGCCAATCCAAGTAAGAGAAACCCATCACACCAGCCTCCAGCTCCAGAACAAGAGGGACTTGTCAGTGTGAGATTGCTAGTCCCGTTTCAATTTTGTATATTGTGGCTCGTGGAAAAGTTTCAGTTGTGCCGTGTCCCTTGCCAGTGCTATCCCCATAAGGAGCGTAACCCGTTTGGGCGAATGGCCCGCGGTAGTGGTGCGAAACGAGGACCCGTTTCGGCAAAGGCCTACGAGCTGTTCAGGGCTCGTTTGGGCAAATGTAAATTCATCAATCGTCAAAAAAACTGATACAGGAAAATGGCTTAAAATGATCATTGGGCTTAGTTTTTTACCACCAGAAATGGTGTACAATGCTTTCACTACATTGATGTACGAAGCACCACTGGAAGGGCATGAATTCAGTTACTACGTCTTGACCAACTATATTGAGGAAGACTGTTTATTCCCTCCCCATATCTGGGCTGCAGCTCCGCCGGACAACCTTGTCAGAACAACAAATGGGGGCTGAGTCGTACCATGCGGATTACAATAGACAATTTTATGCACCGCACCCAAATGTTCACATGGTCGGGTATGTACTGAAGGAAATTCAATGCGAAACTGCCCTGAAAATCAAAAGTATACAGAGGGGAAGCCAGAACACTATCAGGAGCGAAATGAAACAGCATACAGCACTTCTTTTGGAATGCTGGGAAATGTTCCTGGAGTAAAGAGATACATCTCTTTCCTCCAGGAACATTTCCCAGCATTACATGTAATCAAGTTTCTCTCTGATGTCGCCAACCGCTACAAACCGATCTGTGAAGACTTGTCAAATGGGGAATCCGAGGATTCTGAATGAATTCTCCAGTTTCGACGCAGCGTACTACATACGCGCAGTTTAACTAGGTGAGTGACAGCAATGACGCTTTCATACTTGTACTTTTCCCATTTGCCGAAACGGGCGCAGTTGCCTCAGATAGCCGTTGCCGAAACGGGCTGTCATTTTGAGGCCATTCGCCGAAACGGGAACCCCCCCCCCCCCCCCCCCCCATAAGTGCCTTACTAAGCCAGGACCTTATCTTCTGAGCAACAAGGAACTAGGATGAAAGTCTGACAGCTGTTTAACACGTTCTGTTTACGAAACGTTTTGATGGCCAGGACCCCGATTGAGGAGTTCCATGGGGCCTTGGCCACCCACAGAATGTGCCCTACTACAGCCTTTTGCAGGAGGGTCTCACCCCAGGCCAACAATCCCAGGGTGAGATACCTTCTGTGCTCCAGTGGTTCACATTCGATGACGAGGCAACTGTCTCCTCATCCCCCCATAACCATTGGGTTCTCTGTTGATAACCCATCAGGTTGTTTATCCCGTGTTCTGGGCACCACAATGAACTTCAGTTGTTTCCTACTTAAATGGAGAGTTCTGTCAGCTCTTCTGGGCCAGCCATCATGGTTTGTTGCTAGTGTCCTGTCCCTGGTGTACCACATTTTGGAAGAGCCCAGGCAGGACACCTGTCGTGTAGGGTTGCAGCTGGAGCCCCTCTATGCCCAATGTCGGCTCTTTCATTCCCTCCATTCCAGTCCTCGTCTGAGAATGTTGTTGGGAGTCCCTCCATCTTGCTGAATAATCTCTAATGTCTCTCTAACAATGCCGGGGTGAGATACCTTCTGCAACCAGGGCATCAAATTCAAAGATGAGTTGGGCAGCTATCTATTCTCACTATCAGGTTTAGGTGACATTTAACCTATGGTTGAGTACACCGTGGTTCTCCATTGCCCAATGATGACTCTGTCCCAATTATGATTTTTGGTCGATGTTGGTGGTGTGGCTGGCTCTTGGGGAGATTGCAGCTCAGCGGGCCACACACGGGGTCCTCGTGACCCTAACGCCCTCGGGAAGGTCTGAGTCCAGAGCCGTTTCACCCACCTAGCAGGGGGCGCCCCTGACGGGGCGGCGAGTTAACAGAAAAAGCGGGAGCGCCGGTCAACACGTCCTGGGATGTTGAGGACACGCCGGGTCGCTCCCGGTGGAAAAGTCTCGCGGCTGGCGATTTGAGTTCAATTGCTGCGGCGTCCTCGACGTAACTCAATTCAGACTATTCCTCCTCAAGAGCCAACCATGTTGCCCATATCGTTCATGATTCAACAAGGTCTGTTCTGAGGGCGTCTACTCTATTCCTTGCCCATTCCCCAAAACTTCATTCACCGTTTTAACCGTACGTTCTATTCCAGGGTCGATGCCGCTGGGATATGCCCAAAATCCTCGGGGACAGCAGGTAAATTTATAAATACCACCAACTTGAAGATACTATTTGACCTGAGTTACTAATTTCGCCATTTTTCGCTCCAGGGGGCCTACTATCAAACCAGGCCCAGCGCCCCACGGCTGCCCAACAACCCCACTCGGATGCCAAACGTCCAACACATGAATGCCCAAATCCCAGGGGTTTACGTATGTACAAAGTCAAGACCGCAGCCCTACAATTTCTCACTGCCTTTGTTGGTCTTCGTCCTCGTTTTGAAGATAATTAACTTGTTTTTCTTTCTTTTCCAGCTTCCTAGTCACATGTTCGGGGCTAACACGTCCATAGGGCAAGTTACTGGGCAGCTGTTGATGAGTCCCATGTACCCGGTAATAATCTTGTTATCTTTTCATTGTTATTCCGTCGTTGTATTTCGACTCATTCGTTAATCATCCTCTAATGACCGAGTCATTTATTGTCATGCTAAAAAATAAGCAAAATTGTTGGTTAAGGTTGAGCTCAGTCACAGGTGACCGATTGTCATGAACTAAAATGAGCTAATTTTACTTCGGGCGACAATGCTGTGTAAAATGATTTTAGGTCTTTTGGTTTATTATTCTCCGAATATTCAACTACAAAAACAAAATGACGCGGTTTTCCATGTAGTGGGGTCTGCAAGGTTTTCAACCCAGTCGCGCTAAAAAGGGGCTACAAGGAGGAGGTCGAGTGGGGTGTCGTATCCAAATGATTTTCGACGTATAATCCATTTTTTTGGGGGTTCCCTATCTGTCCTACTAACACTTCGGTTGCCAGATTGTTGTTTTTATGACAAAATATTCAGATTGGAGAGAAAAATTCAGATCGGCCTCAAAATTTGACATTATACGTTTCAAATGTCTAGATTCCAACAACGAAATGTCCGTCTGGCATTTGGGTAGTACCTATGGATTTTTTTAAATCTGAAATTTTGACAAAATACTCGGTTCTCTATCTAGTTGTTCCCGATCGCTCTATTCCGTGGGGCTCTGGGGCTAAAAAGGGGATATGAGAGGGCTTCTTTGAAGGGTTACGGCTGTGAGTTTGAGATAGGTGTCGTTTTCGAAGTATTTTTGGACGTGGAATCCATTTGTGGGGGTCCCAGAACGAGTCAATTTCACCGTGGGGATCTATTGGGCTCTCATGGGGCTACAAATAATATTTTTTAAGGATCCCAGGAGGTATTGTTCTGTAACAATGTACAAATTTTTTTAATGTTTTATTTTTTATTTTTATTGACAATCAATTTTTGCACAAGTGACCTAATCAAAGAATATATACTCTTGTGGAAATTCTGCAGCGTTTTTCATTCGAAATTTTAACGATTTCATTCAAAATGTACCTCTCAGCCAATGCTGTTCGGAATTTATCATTATAATAAAGTTTTCATTGAAATCGAGTGACAAGTTTAACACTTTTCTGGCAGATTACAGCTCCACTTTTCTATTTTGTTTATTTTTTAATTGGAACGTAAATTGATTTGTTTGCAACGATTACACTAATTACCGTCTTCCACGGTTCCACATTCCTTAGCGGGGTCGGTTGCAAATTAACGAGCCCTGACGACCGCTCATGAGCGAATTTCCATAAGACGTCACCCCTTTGACGCCCAAAAACGTCGTCGTCAACCCGGGAAAAACGGTGACGGGTTTTTAATTCCAAACACCGGGGCCTTCTCTCTCGGGTTTTTCTTCGGAGGTTGCCGAACAATGGAAACGCGATCGTTATAGCCGAAATTGTCCAATAAAGTAACCTCCCCTCCGTCGAGGAGAGTTTTCATTGTTGAGAATCGAAACTGTGACACCACGTGGTATCGTCACCGAAAGGTCCGCCATATTGCATGTTTTTACATGGTACACTCTCCAACCATGGAGTACTGCTGGTATGATTATGGATCCCAAACCATGGTAAAAACCTCATTTTATCCATTTTTGTGCTTTTCAACCCGCCCATCGTGTTCTTGACGAAAAAATATCGTTTGAAGTGTCATTATGTTCGAATCAAGAGACGGATATTTCAGTGTGTTAAGGCTTGAGGTAATTAAAATGCCGTCAGAAATGCAAATGAAAAAAAAAAAAAAGACTGAAATTTGATGCTTGACACTGCTACGTATGTTCCCTGTTTTTGTCAAATTTTTATCGTCTTGTGGGCGTTGAACGCTAAAATTTGTCTTTTTCAAGTGCTTCAAAATTTCTCTAAGCCTGTCAGCCTGATGAATCTTTTAGTTTGTAAATTCATCATTCCCTTCGGCTTCACGCCAAAATTTTGGTTCCCACGTTTTTAAACGCTCCCGCCGTCCATTTGTTCGTTTTGACTGTTGTAAAGATGACTCGGTTCGTGATGGCCTCAATGTGACGTCAGAATCTCTGACACCTAGCAACACGGCTCCTCTTAGAATTTTCACGGCTTTGCCGATCGTTGTCGCGGGATCGCCAATTTTTAATTTTCGTTTCAATAGATGAAAATCGTGAATTAATTTCGATTTCCTATTAAAACCCGACAAACCTCTTTAGTGAAGACATTCTTTAAATTTGAAACTACTAATGAGGCATCCATTTCCATATTTAATTTTTATCCAATTATTATCAAATCCTCCCTCTGTTCAATCATTCAACATTTGACGCATTTTTTTTTTTTTAATCTCAAATTTTTTAATTATTATCATTTTTTCCATCAATTTGTTTTGTTCGTGTTCAGATGGCGACGCGGCATCCGCCCACTTCGGGACAGGGAACGGGGAATCAACAGCAAAACTATTACCCACCTCATCAAATTCAGTTGTTCCCCCAACAATCGATGGGACACCATCAGTACGCCAACTACCCAAGTACGTAAAAAAACATTTCTTAATTCAATTTTTCAATTAGTAGCTTTTTTTAATTCAATTTTTTTTGTTATTTGAAACGGGATGTTTAAAAAATGTGAACGATTTTAATGTTGAAATTGTAAGTTTTGTTCGAAATATTTTCTTTAAATTTGGCAGTTCTGAAAAAACTTTATTGTTTTTGTACAAATCACTCAATTTTCGTACGAATTACTTTTAATTTTTTGCTATAATATAGCATAGAATATTTGAAATGAAATATTATTTCATTTCAAATATTCTTGTAGGTCAAAATTTCCTTCAATTTTTAATAATTCGTAACGAAGTTTTTTTTTGGGTGAAGTATAGTCTCTCCAAATTTTTACTTGCGTGTTAGAGCGGGTAATACTTTTATTTTTATTTAGATTTAGATACTTCTAGTCGTTTTTAAAATTTGGTATGAATTTAATCTTTCCTTTAATGATTTTTGAGTTTTTAAGTAATACTAACTTGATTTTTTCAGTGTACGTGAGACCGCAGTATCCCCCTGCTCCGAATTCCACACCTAACCCAGTGCCCCAACAGCAACCTACGCCTCAACCTGCCGTACAAACCGTAAGTGTATTCTATTCGGTGTCTTGATCGGATTGCACTCCAAATACCTTGGCCGGCTTACCTACTTGATTGTCTGGCATTTGCAGATGTACGCCGTTGAGCAGGGAGGTGCCCCTCAAGTGGCTATGCCGACGATGAGCGGGGCGCCAGGAGGGCCGAACGGGACGCAGCACATAATGGGCCCACAGGGCCAAGGGTCCCTCTCGATGGTACAATCCATGCCCCAAGGGTTGATTCCGAGTCAACAGGTAAAGACGGTCAAGACGAAGCATCCTCTTGCAAAGGTTATAAGGAATTCTAATTTTGTCTTGGATTTCCAGGTCAACAAGAAGCCTGCGAAATCCCGGGCGCACGCTCTTCCCATCATCGACCCCGAAACCGGCAATGATATTACGGCCGATTTCGCGAAAGAGGAACACGGTAACAGTCATTCAGCCGATTCTTCAGCCAGCCACACCCCCCAGCCAAAGGTAACACGCTGTCAAGCTCTCACAAGCTTTGTAGATTTGTTCGTATGCTGACGGGTTTTTTCTTTTTTAAGGGTAAAGACGATGACATCAAAGCGAAACAAGTTGTGGGAGAATTTGCCAGTAAAGTGGCTGCAGCTGCCTTCGTTCCCTCCACACCTACAGGACCCATCGTGTCTGCTTCCGCACCTCCACACGAAGAAGACCGGCTCAACGGTCCAGTAGACCATTCACACGAGGTATCATGTTTGATGATGCATTTTCTAAAGGGTATTGTGAACGTGTTATTTAATTTAGTTGTTTTAAACAGAGCGAAAGTGTAAGCAATTCGCCTTCATTGCCGCCACCCAGTACCCAATTGCCGCCACAGCAGGCGCCACTTCCACCACCGTCGACGTACGTCCCTACTGTGTCAGCCCTCACCGACTCCCCTACCGTCGAGCTTCACAGGCCGTCGCCGCCAGTGTCTGCAGTTATGAAACAGTTGCCCCCAGGGTCCGGCCCTCCTCACCACGCGCTTGCTACTCAGAGCCATCCAGTTGCTCAGCATCCGCACCAGGTTCATTCCCATCCTGCCCAGGTACACCCTCATCCTGTCGTTTTGGCCCATTCCCAACCTCAAGCCGCTCCGGCGCATCCTCACCCTCCTGCCCAGGCACATCCTCATCCTACAGTTTCACCCGTGGCCACACCGGTGCCTCCTTCGACGTCGCCCCAACCACAGCCTGCTCAGGCTCCTCAGCCTGCTCCTGCCCCTACGGGTCAAACCACTCCTGCTGTGTCTGCGCGGAAAACTCAGGTTAGTCGACATCGCATCGTTCTGCATGCTCCGCTTTGCTCCATCCCCCTCTTCCCTTCCACCTTGCTTCAACACCAGGTACTTCATACTCTTCCACACCTTTCAACATTCCTGCTTTATGTTCAGGTGATGGGCCCCCCGAGCGAAAATGCCGTCCCAACATCAAAGAAGACCGAGCGGAAAAAGGACGTTCCAGCGGGACCTCCTGCGGCAGCACCAGCCCCTGGTCGCCGCCCTACTGCCGGGTCTACCCCGCCTCCTGCGGCCGCCACGACGGTTGCAGGTCCCCCTCCCGCCGCCACAACTATCGTCGGTCCCCCTCCAGCCCCAGCGGTGCCCAAGTCGACAAACTTTTCGGATTCAATCAGCTTCAAGAGTTTCGTGCCTTCATCCATCCCAACGGTAAGCTACTGAACCATTTTTGGAATTTCAATCTTCCCCCAGTCCCCTACATTTCATTTGTCCACCAGGTGGCGCCCACCCCTGCGCCTGCCCCGGCGCCTACTCCTGCCCCCGCACCTGCGCCGACGCCTTCAGAAGATAAGAGCGCCAATGGGGAAGCAGATCCTCCTGGTAAGACAACTCAAATTTCATGTTTTTTTTCCTCCCCTGTAAAATCCATTCATGTTTCCAAGCTCAGTCACCAAGTTTCGCGTACACTGAAATTGTTTTTCATTATCGTTCGGCACTTTGAAAATAAATTTCGGAAATGTCTTCCAAAAACCCATTTGGCTAGAAATTTGTCAAAAACGCGATGCTCTTTGGTTTTGAGGCGTCCAACGACTTTCCACGGTGAGTTCTCACTTTGAGCACACCCAACACGTTGAGACACTGCAATCGTTAACTTGTGAAGATTAATTATAAGTTTCATTTTCTTTTTGACCGCATATGAACGTTTTAGGCGGTCTTCTGCGTCTTGTACAGCAGAAAGTTCAATTGATTTCGTAGGGAAGAGTCAAGGCTGAATTTATGAAAAATATCACACGTAAGACATATCACACGTTACCTTTGTAAGACCTGAATGCGTGGCGATTGCCAGGCTTTGAATCGAGGCCTTACTTCCCTGGTTTACGTAGGAGTGAAAGCAAATATACGAGTATTAGGGTCCTTATATTAGGGAAAACAATATTATACAATTATTTGATATTTACAAATCTACAATAGAATATTAAACTCAACCTACCTACCTACGTTCCTGTCAAAAATGTGGCGCTCGAACCGAGTCCCAGATATCGGTGACGAATGTTCTTACGTGAGAGATCTGGGGATTGTGTTGTACGTCTGGGAGCTAATCCAAACGGTTTGAATCGAACTCCTGGCTGTTTGGGGAAGTCCAGTCTCGCAAATCCTGAAACAACGAGTTTACTCACAATTCCTGAAGTTCTGAGTGCGGTGCAGCAGGCGACTGAACTATAGTTTTTACTCCGGGTTGTTTTCGATCGTCTTCGCTTGGGGAAGACACGATATATCGCGTCTTGATAGCGTCGGCCGTGTGACGTCAGACCCCCTGGGAAGGCTGCTGATCGGAGTAGCTGTTGTGGAGCTGTTTTTGGCTCTCACAACCTTCACATTAAAAATTCTGCTTTACTTGTTTGGCGTTTGCATTAAAATTGCCAGTTAGCCAATTTTTTGGCCTGAGAAACCATGGGACTCTGAGGTAGGTTTTAACTAACAGTTTGTTTTGTGCTGGACATTCCTCATGCTCAGAGCCATGAAAGGGCACCACCGTCCTCAATTCCTGGGGACGTAACTTTTTTCTGGTTCCCCCTGAGGCACCGCCTGTCGTATGGCACTTTTGTTTGCGCGCTCTTGTACACCAGGGAATATGACTTATTCCATCTTTGGGTGAATAGTCTTTGGAAACATTGAACACCGTATGTCAGCTGGGCATACAAGGGGGCCTGAAAGATTCCCTTGTCTCCTGCACGGTCGTTTTGTTGGTGTTACGCTTTTGCTGCAGGTTCAGCAGAATTTCCTAGCTCTCTCTGACTCTTTTCAAATCATCCACCATAGCCAGTGTGTGACTCCTCCCCAGGCCGCCTTTGCCATCATTTTCTTGATTCAAAGAAAACTTATTGGTTTTGAAGAAAATGAGTAGGTGCAGGATTTAATCATGAATGCGGCGAACTTTTGTTTCTTATTATTTATAGTGTTTCTCATTCTGTTGTATAGGAGTTTTATTATTCTATGATATAGATGCCTACGGGCCTCGCAATTTGCTTGGAGCGTATGGCTAAACTTCAAGAAACATGGAACATGCTTCATTAACCAAATATATTACATATATGTTTTTGGCTTATATGTGTGTTGGAAAACTAACTGTCCGACGCGCTGAACCTGACAGTGAGACAAGTGACGATGCCGAACAAGTGGCCTGAGGGTAAGACATATGAGGATGCTCAACCTAGTGGCCTAACGGTAAGACAAGTGGTTGAAAACGATGGTAGTCAGTTTCCACACTTTAAACCTTTTAATAAAATTATTATAAGTGTCTGGGACCGGTTTCAGGTAGTTCCTTACCCATCCTTCAGCGAAATTTGTATCTCTGAGACTAACTGCACAAGTTGAGCAGTTGAGAGGTACAAGTTTAGCAGTTGAGAGGACAAGTGAGGACGCCGAGCTAGTGGCCTGAGGTTAAGATGAGTGAGTCCATCAAACTAGTGTCCCGATGGTAAGATATGTGAGGATGCCAAACTAGTGGCCTGGCAGTAAGACATGTGAGGACGCCGAACTAGTGGTCTGTCGTTAAGATGAGTGAGTCTGCCAAACTTGTGGCCTGACAACTGGTAAGACAAGTGAGGATGCCGAACTAGTGGCCTGACAGTGAGACAAGTGAGGATACCGAACTAGTGGCCCGACGGTAAGACATGTGAGGACGCCGAACTATTGGCATGACGGTAAGACGAGTGTGTCCACCGAATTAGTGGCCAGATGGTAAGACGAGTGAGGACGTTGAGCTAGTGTCCTGATGTTAAGACAAGTGAGGACACCGATCTACGCGTCTCCCTTCCCGTGTTATATATAAAGACTTTATATATAGTACTTAGTACTTGCTGTTTGGAACCGGTTTGCAGATACTTTTTTGTAATAACATCCATCTCGTAACGTGTCCAGACTGATGAGGGACCCCAAGAAATGAATTCTACTTTCAAAATGATATTGAAAACGACACCTCCTTCGACCTCTCCGATAAAGTCCTGCAAAATTCCTGTTTGTTGCCAAATATAAGCCCCACAGAACCCCACGGTGTAACCCTGGGGGTCCGAGACCCTCATAAATGGAGTCTACTTCCAAAATTACTTCGAAATATTGACAATACTTTTTACCCCCGTCTCAATAACTAAAATTTGTTTCGAATTACCGCATAAATTCTTTAAAAAAAGGTAATTTATGAGATTTTTCATAAGCAATATTAGTATATGTTTTAAAGTTACAGTAAATTACCTACAACTTGTAACGTTTGGTCACGGATCTGCGGATATGGAATTCGAGTGATCTGGGGAGGGGGAGCTGAGTCCGACGAGGATGACGTTAGGCTACTGATCCAGGGCTGGAATTCCGATCGTCGAAGGGGGAGAGTTGCGGTCGTTCCGTTCCTAAGGGGATTCCGCTGTTGTCAAGTTGGCAACGTTCCCCGGCCCCCACGTGGTGCAACACTGTTTTCCCACCACGAGGGCCTGTCGATGGAAGAGGGGCGGCCCCTAGTGCGGAGGAGAAAAAAGAAAATGTCTCCTGCTGGCAGTGCAAGGAAGGAGGCCGGCTCCGAACCTTCGTAAGTCTCACGTGGCCAACGTCCTCAAAAAGGAAAAAAAAATCTACCAACTTTGAATTTTGACGTTTCCCTCGGCGATTTTCCCCCGTCACGCGGTTTCCATTTTCTAGCGCCTTCCCCCTCCCTTCGTCGGATTTTCTTTCGTGTTTCTTAACCAATTGTCGGGAACCTCTCGTCCACACCCATTTAGGCCATCCGTGCAGTGCGCGAGTGTGGAACTTCCGTTTGCCACGTCCAGCATGTAAATCGACCCATTTCGATTGTAGAAGCAACCAAAAAAATTAGAAAAAAATCTTCGACCGAAAATGGGCAAAAATAACGGCGGTAAGAATTTTTCTATAAAATTGAAATTTCGTTCGTATATTTAAAATTCCTAGTCCATTTTAACTTTTCTCTCAGCGAAACTCACGAAAACCTGCTGGAAATAACCAGCCCTGAGCTTCACTTTTTGAATCAAACAGGTGGTTTCAAACATTCCGACCCCACGTCTTTTTTTTTCTTGTCGCCGGACGTGGTTTGGCCAAAAACGTCTTATCACCATGTGGTTTCTTCGATGGCGTTGAAGGGGCTTGCTGTTTGATATCGGGATTCCGGCCGTGACGATAGTGAAAGCAATTGGGGAAAATTCCGAAAGCTCCGTCGTCACGGTTGCGCTGCCGGCGAATTAATTTTTGTTTTTGGCCTGTCAGACATGCCTACAAATTCTTCTTGCCTAATTGGAGTAATGTCCTTGCTCTCGACAAACGTCACTATGCGCTCCTAGATGTCGGTGCCCTCACCGTACAGTAACCTAAGAATTTAATTTATGCAGATTTATTCTTCCAAGCGTTCCCCTTAATTAATTCACCACGGCTGAGTTCGTGTTAATTAACGAAAGGTCGACACTATTTGATTCAAGTAAGGTAACGGGAATCATACCAGTTTTGTGAGTTTGGGTGCAAGCTGAATGATTTACGCTGGTCAGTTGAGTGTTGACAAAAACGTTCAAAAAGAAGATAACGTAGGAAACCCGGCTAAAGCCCTTCAATAACCTCACCTGCTTCCCTGTTACAATTATTTTGTCAAAATTGTGAATTTAAAAAACGCTGAAAATTTTACACAAGGGTTTATTATTCTTTGATATAGGTCACATTTCTGCCCGCTGCTTAGGATCTCCCCCCCCCCCCCCCACAAAGCGGTTTCTGCTCACTAAGAACTTTTTTCCCCCATCATTAAATGATAAATTTTATGTCTCAAGCGTTGGGACAAATAATGAACCCTAAAAAAAAATTGTGTCCAAAATTACTTGAAAATCCGCCTTGTTCGAAGGCCACATTTTAAGTCGTATTGGTTTGAGAGCCCCATAAAATTGATTCGACATCCAAAAATACTTCGAAATTGAATTTTTAAGATTAAGTTAGTATTTCCAGATCCTCATTTTTTCAAAGTTATTATTATTATTATTATTATTATTATTGTTTTTTAACAAACTTTTTTCTATCGGGTTTCCTATCGTATATTAAGTGGTCTTTATTGACCAATTTCATTTTTGTTATTTTATCAAAATTCACTAATTTTTAGCCCAATAATTTTTTTAATCCCCCCCCCCCCTTCTTGTTCTTGTATTAAGTGGCCTCTATTGCCCAATTTTGGGTCAGTTCTCATGGCCAGAATGGAGAGATTTTGTTTATCTGTAGCACTAAAGGCGATATAGGAAATTCATGAGTTCTCCAGGAGATTATTTCAAGTGAACCGCTAGGTTTACAAGGACGTTTGGAGCTTTCTATTCATTTAAAACAGACGAAGCCTTGAGGGAGGTTTTTTTTTTTTGTGGGTTGCAGTGAGAAAAAAACGTGTTGGAGGTTTTCACAGCGTAATGAAGAGAGAGGATTGAAAGAAGCGAAAAAAATGGGGGAAAAAAGAGCGGCCTTAATTGAGGCGATGAGGCAATTGGCGTTCTGAAAGTGCAGTTGCCGTTGGAATTTCGAGGTGTGGGTTCGGAAAAGCCACGTTGGAGCGAAAATGAGTGCATTGCTCTCTGGCGAAAATCCGGTTTGCTCTCCGGAGGTTGTCGTTTTTTAATGACATTTTTACCCCACAGGCTTCGCCCTTCCCTTTCTTACGGGCTCTCCAAGGACGACCTGTTCGCATAACAGCTAGGCGTCACAGGGGTACCTGGTCACGACTGGGAGTCCCGTGAAAAGCGTGGGGGTCCTTTTTCTGCACAGCCGTTCCAACTGGGGAAGGTTCTTGTGTCAAATCCGCCACGCGGCAGTATTGGTTCCAGAATTGGTCCAGCGCTATTCTCCGGGACTTGCTGAATCCCTCTCCCCCACCCATGTTCACAGTCAAGGACGCTGGCGTGGAAGCCGCTCTCCATATGGCCCAAGATTTGAATCAGCTGCCCGACGAAAATTTCACATTTTTCTCAACATGCTGACCCGGCTCCGAACTTCCTTCGAGCATAATCCACGGATCCTCCTATGAATAATTCACACCAACGCCAAACAAAAACGTCAAGACAAACACAATCCAATTTATTCACCCTTCTCGTGTATTTGATGCTCATATCCGACAGCTTACTAAACCATCTCCCCCAAAAGCGTGATTTCATTCAAATTTGTAAATATTCGAACGTGTTTTAAATGTGCAACTGTATTCATGAGGCTACGAAAAGATAAACAATTTTGACCATTGTTGAGAGGTCATATTGTTAGTTAGTGAGTCAATATCAACAGTTGATATCGATTTATTTATTTCTTGGGTCTGTGCTTGTGGTCACATCATCCTCTTCCGTCAGATCTCCACAAGTTGAAAGTAGATCATTTTCACGACGAAGTGTTCTACGTAGTTGTTATTGAATGAATAATCGATTTTTATCGAAAGTAGTAACTACTGTTCTGAACTGTTCGCATTTTTTTCACATTGACGTCATTTCTCAGTCGTGTGAGGTGTTTTGTTAACCAACCTGCCGCAAACGCTCAAATAAACGACCAACTGCAACGTGACGTCAAACCTCTGCCTCCTTTTTTTTTTTTTTTGCCTCACTTAAATTTTTTTTTTTTTTTTTTTTTTTTTGGCCTCACTTAAAATGTAGAGTTCACGCAAGTGAGCGTCAAAACACGCTGGAACGGACCAAATTAGCAAAATACAGAGGTTTTTGTCCGCTTATTAGCAATGAATGTCCGGTTACACGGCCCTGAGGCGGAGACCAAGCTGACGCTGACACCTCAGCAGCACGTAAATGGATAAATGGCCTACTTTATCTGCACAGTACGAACCCTGTGATGTGAAACAGGCGAAACAGGCCTTCATTATTCGCCCTTCCCGATTCAACCTACGGTTGAAAAAGAAAATGAGAAGGTAGCTAAAACTTGTAAAGAGCGTATTACCATCATGTGTTAATAATAACATGAGCTGCTTCTGATTGGAAAAAGTAGAAAATCCCTTCAGCTAATCACACTGCATGGAGGACGTCAATTTAAAAAAAAAAAAAAAAGAAGTTTTTAAACAAGGGTTTATTATTCGCAATATAGTGTCATAATGGATTTTGCGTCCAAAATTACTCGGAAAATTACACCTGGGATCCTTCAAATATCCCATTTGTAGCCCTATGAAAGCGCCGAAATCCCCACAGTGAAATCGGATCGTTCTGGGACCCCCAAAATAGATTCCACGTCTTAAAATACTTCGAAGACGACACCTAACTCGACCACATAGACGAAAACCCCTCCCGTTGCCACGGGTTGGGGCGATCGGGCTGAAAACCTTGCTGGCACAACTAGATAATGAACCGCGTATTTCGTCAAAATTTCTGATTTTTTTGAAAAAATGCCTACTGCTAACGGCTCGGACGGCGGACGGACATTTCGTTTTTTGATTCTAGACATCTTGAAACGGTTTTTGAGCCCGATCTGAATTTTGTTTCCTCTGAAACGGTAGTCGATATAAATACGCCTATTTTTTCTATTGTCTCAGCCTCCCGTTTAGCTACGTCTCTGTTTATACGACTGTCCATTACAACTGTTAGTATATAGGTAATCTTTTCGGAGCCTAGGTCAAGCTAACTTGACCCCTTGATACCCTTAAAATAACATTACTATGTACATAATATATTATATGGCATAGCGGGTTCATGCAATGTTCTGTTCCCACGAAGGCTCAGTCGCGAAAGGGTTAATCCCAAATATCTCATTAGATCTAATAAGATTCATTCTCATTTCCAAAAATGCGTTTTCAAAAACGGTTAGGTATTCAAAAAAATGTCTTGGCTTTTTTTTTCACTTCCTACCCATAATGTGTATATTTCTCCTGGGAACGTCCTTATTTGCTAAAAGATATTATGGCATTTGATGTTCGCTCAATAACTGTTTGTCCCATTAAGAACGTCAGTCGATTCATTAGCATCAATACTAATTTTACCAGTCAGTCGAATGTCAACTCGGAGGAATTCTGTTTTTTTTTGTGTGTGTGTTTTTTTTGGTCCCAACAGTTTCTCCCCTGACCTTGTCAATTGTCAAATGATATTATCCTCAACTCGGGTACGCAGCGGCGAAAAACCAATTTTCTCTCTCTCCCGAGTTGTAATCTCGAATACAATTTGAGCCCGTCCCTGACTTTGTCACTCCTGACCTGATTCGCAAAATTAGACGGCTTTTGTTCGCCAACGGGGGAAGAGGAATGATTTGAATACAATTTTTTTTCGCTAAAAATACCTGGCTCCCATTAAGTACTGCCAGTTCGCGTTCCGATCCCATAATCCGTCTGGCCCATATCTGCCCCGAGAGAAAGCCGAGACGTGGCAGGAGGAAGCCAATCCAATTCGAAGACGGAGAAAATATAGAAATTGAAAAGAGAGCCCGGCGTGACGTCAATGGTCAAATTACGAACTATACCAACCTTCACAATGCTGTATAGTTCTTAATTTGACCATTGACGCTTTTAGGATTGACGACCGTCAAAAATTTTCAACATCAAGTGACATCACTTTTAATAAGTTAATAAGTTGATTACGGGACATGTGCGATATCGTGACAAATGGCAGCCAGGGATGCTGAAAATCGATTTATCGAAATATCGGTATTTTCCCCTCGATGTATCGAAAAAACTCTTTCCTGTACAATGTTTGGGACGGATGTGGGAGATCGAAAAATGGATTATGCGTTACTCGGAATCTTATTTATCGATCCTTATTTGACCTCCTGGGATCCTTCAAAATTCCCTTTAGCCCCATGAAAGCTTCATAGATCCCCACGGTGAAATCGGTAGGTACGTTCTGGGACCCCCACAAATGGATTCTACGTCCAAACATACTTCGAAAACGACACCTAACTCGACTCCACAGCCGAAACACCTCCCGTAGCCCCTTTTTAGTCCCACAGAGCCCCACGGGTTTGGGCAATTGGGCACAATTAGATGGTAAACCGAGTATTTTGTGAAAATTTCAGATTTAAAAAACATTCATACTGCCCAAAACGGCTCGGACGACGGACGGACATTCGTTTTTGGAATCTACGTGGATAATGTCAGATTTTGAGGCCGAATCAGAATTTTCGACCTCCGACACGAATACATACATAATGAACCAAAAACGCGAAGTAAATTACATTTTTCAAACTCATCCAATTTATTGATATTTTTCTAAAATTTAATTACTTAAAACCGATACATTTTTAAAACATCAATTTATCGAATATTGATGTTTTTATGATGTGGACATAGGACATACCCTAGTAATAATTACTATTATGCAGGCTATTATAGCGCAGCCTAGTAGGCTGAGCCTACGATTGGATGAGAAATTGTTTCTTTTGATTCAAATGTTAACTGTACAGATAAGGAGAACTTTGGGAAATCTGGGGCCGACCTTGGGCGTCCTTGGGTTCTTTTGGCGGTTGGGTGGGGGGGGGGGGGGGGGGGTTCCCCTCCTTCTCATTTCTCTCGAGAAATTGTTTCGTGTTGCAAAACCTCCGTCAGACGGTCTGACCCGAATGGAGGCTGCAGTCTTCCTGAGAGGCCCTAGCCATCCAGTTCTTTCGTCGTCGCGTACCAGTGAAATAGGACGTGGCGACCGTGTGAAGCCTATCGGGCTGGAAGACGATTTTCAAGGTGCCGGTGATTTGCTTTGAATTCGTCGAAACGTTACACAACACGTGGGAAATTCTCCCGTTTCGTTGAGTCGACAGACCGACTGTTTCGCGTGGAAATTCGCCTTCGACTTCGACCAGGTCAGGAAATGGGCCAACGGAAAATAACACTATCCGATTAGCCGAAGGGCTTCTTGAACGGGGCGAAGACCCACAAGCGTGGAAAAGAGTGGGGAGGGGACGACGGTCACTTCCTATTTTTATTCAATTTTACATAGTCGAATTAGGTATTCATTTATACAGTGCCGTCCATTCTGCGTCGCTGGACACGAACCTCCCGAACTAGACCTAGACGATAGGTTGTGGTGATTTAATCCCCACACAGAAGTGATATGATGAAATTCGATAGGGACATCTGTGAGATGTTGATGAATTATCAAATTCTGATCACTACTGTGTGGTTTCTCATTTTCTTAATTCTTTCTCATCTTAATTTTATTTTTATTGTATCCACGCCCTGGAGAATGGCCCAGTGGCTCCAAATCGGTCCAAAGAATTTTGTCTTATAATGACTAATTACCCACGTTTAGTAGTGACGTCACATTCAAAGGTGAATCCTCGTTTCTGACACTTTGCAGACACCAAGGAACCTTATGGACCTCAATTTATGACTCATACATGCAAAATCTGCATGGGTGACATTTAATGTCACCCAGATTGGTCACTGCACTTTACTACCTTGTGGAAACTGGAACACGTTGCAGTAGAGATGTAAAAAAAAATGTATCGATATTCTTTAATGTTGATACTATGGAGCGATAAAAAAATGCGATTATCGATACAACGTTTACCAGTATTTGACGGAACTTTTTTTTGTAAGCAATTTGTTTAATACCAAATGCTACTCCAATAATAATTATTCATTTTCTATCGATGATTTATTTTTAAAAACTAATAATTTTTATCGTTAATTGCCTCAGTGTTTCTGGTATGTAATATTCAGAGACATGAATCAGCCACATCATCTGATATCGTTTCCACTGGTTGATTGAAAGGGGATGTTGAATTACATCATGTACTGTCTGATCAGTAAAGAAGAAAAAAAAAAACATTGCCAATTTTTTCCGCTCCACAGAAAAACATTGAAGCATGGATATGTTTTTGGGCTTGACCATTGTCTATCCAGGTTTCACATAAAGCCAATATCTTGCAGTGTAGCAGCACAAAATCTGTAGTGAGATCTTCTAAGTGAGCGCGTAATGACTGTACGTTCAATGTATCCAACGAAAGAGCAGTAGGATGGCTGTTTGCGCGACAGACATCCCCAATTATTTCAAGTTTATGACGCTGTAATGATGAAATGTATGATCTTATAGACGTATTTCAAAACAAATAGCGTCACATATCAACTACATAGCAACACATAGGTTTATTGGTATCGCGTCACAAAAAAACGTCTTACGAAATTTCGCATTAACAAGCTGGGCAGCATCAACAAATTTTGTTTGTCCTATTAATATTTAATAAATATATTATGTTTGTTGCCAATATTATTAGCAAGAAAGTTTTTATCATTTAATAATGATTAACAGGACGTTTTCATTTTTTCCCCGTCACGACATAAAAAAGCGTTACGCAACATAATCGCGAAAACTATAATCACATGATTGGTCTGTAAGGAAGTTTGGCGGTTGGTTACAAGTAGAGGGTTGAATGGCGAAAAATTAATCATTATTAAATGATGTGACTGTAGAGCCATGAGTCTACCGTCCGTTTTTTTATTTTTTATTTTATAAATAAGTACCTGCTATGTAAACATTTAAATGAAGTATCGATTCTTTTTAAAAATAACGTTTTGATACTTTTAAAAATTGATACTTATTGATCAGAAGATCCTTTTTTTTCTAATTTCTTGTCTGGGATTCATCACGGCTCTTGAAATACTGGCCATGCCGATCAGGTTAAGATGTTAAAATAACAATTATTGTTGTGCTTTAACTGATGAAAGAAGTTGTCTTTTTGGTTCAGTATTACGTGCATCAATAATGAAAAACATTTCAGATCGATTTGAAGCCATTGAAGTCCCATTCCTTAAAACTACCTGTTGCAATACTACGCTTATCTCTTCCCTTTGATGAGGGCGAAATGCATCTCAGTGTAGCGTCTCTTTGGTCATAATTTTTTTTTTGGTAATTTTCATTTTTACGGCATCTTTTATGAAACTTCGGGACGCTAAAGTGTCTCTTCTCTTTGAGTAAAGGTGAAATGATGAAATTTGATAGGGACATCTGAAAGATGTTGATGAATTATCAAGTTCTGATCACTTCTGTACGCTGTTTTGTGATCTAGTTGAATCGCTTCTACGTGCAGTATTATTGTCATTTTTCTGCTATTTTCATTTTTATGTGCTGTACGCGGCTTCATGTAACAATTCGCAATATCTTTTCCCTTTGATGAAATTATAATATTATTATTCTTGAAAGATATTTTCTTCATTGTGAAATGATGAAATTTGATAGGGACATCTGTAAGATGTTGATGAATTATCAAATTCTGATCACTTCGTACGTTCTTCAGTGATCCCGATGATGCTCTGATTGAATCACTCCCCTTTGCAGGTTCTGAGTAGTTATAAGTTTTTCAATCCTCAATTGCGATTGTCATTTTTATTGCACGCTATTTCATTATACTGATTCCGTTTTATTTGTTGAAAGCGCTTCCCCGTTTAGTGTTCCATAATATGGAAACATATTAGGTTTCCATAGATGTTGATGAATTGGCGAATTCAGATACTTCTGTATGCTCCCCTATGGGAACCGAATCGAATCTCTGGCATTCCATTTTCTTAATTCGTTATTCGTGATTTTTATTTTTATAGCAGCTCTACGCTGTCCCATAAAACTTCTGATTGCAATAGTATTTCTTCCTTTTGATGAGTTTCGGCGTTCGATAAATTTCTTTGGAAAGATGAATGAATTTTCCGATTCTATGTTCGGTATTACTTCCCGGTGTTACAATTGGTTGAATTACTTCTCTGTGCTATTTCGTCAACACTGCGTCAAACGGCGATGACATTTGACAGGGACATCTGTAAGATGTTGATGAATTATCAAATTTAGAAGGTTTTTTTTTTGTTTTTTGTTTCTGTTTTCAGTGATGTAGCGGTTCAATGTTGTTTTTTTCTTGTTGCAGGTGAGTTAGCAGTGGTCGATTGCGCCTTTGGATGAGTACCTAGTTTATAACTGGCTATAATGTACTGTGACGACCAGAGGATAGATGTGTTCGGCCGTTAACGTTCGAAGATTTGGACTAGTTGACGTCACAAGATGTTTTTCCGGGTCTCCGCTTCGGATCGTTCGGTCGTTTTTACAATTGAATGAGAGCTTGAAACGATTTTGGGGCCGTATGGGGTTCTCCGACCAGATGACTCGGGATGACGTAACAGAGCCGGGCAGACCTCAGAAAACCACTCTCACTTCGTAGGTCGACCTCATTTCCGAGTCATGGCCGTCGCCCCCCTTCCCACTCACAAACCCGCCAGGGGGGCACCCATCGCCCATGGCCTTATTCCTCGCGTTGCTGCTTTTCCCAGCTGTTCGGTTGAACTGAAAACGACAGTTTTCATCCCTCCCTTGACGTGTCCTCATAAAAGCTGGTTTGCTTGCGGGTTACCATCACAACACACAGAAATCCTTACACGCATTGATTTGACGTGATGCCTTCCCTTTGATCGCATCCTTTTCATTTACTATTAGACAACAGCGGAACGAATTTTTTCGCCAACTGGGCTGTGCTGCACTTTCAGTCTACAGGACGTCTGGCCTTGAGTTAGATCCAATTGGCGAATTCTCTAAGAATCGAAGACCCATAGTAATAGCTGTATAACTTGGGGCATGATGAAGTCCAAATCTCTAGGAATCGGGCCTCCCCTAGTCGTTTAGACGTCTGGGTAATGCCAGAATCAAGTCTGGCTCTCCACGAATGGACGGGCCACTCAGGTCGGCTTGGACTGCTATGGTGGGATCTTCATTTCATGGCTCGTTGAGCTTGCCAGGGCCACAATCAAGATCGTGTCGGATTTTTCGAGACACTTTACTGCCATCCGGGTTTTGCTGCAGTTTCAGCTCAGGTCAGGCTATCTTGGGTCTCCAGGACGTCTGGTTATTGCCAGAATTAGTCCAAGAAGTTGAGTTCCCCAAGAATCCAAGACCCCAATAACAGTCGTGTAATTTTTGGGACCACGAAATTCAAATCTCCAGATGTTGGCATTCGCTGGGCTGTTTGAGCGGGTGGCCAAAATCAAGTTCAAGAAAATTTATTTTCAACATTTATTGTCTGGCTCTGCAAGAATGGAACGGATTCTTCGTACTGAGTGGAGATTTTTCCTTTAGTGTTTTGAGGCTAGTATGGAGCCGTGTTAGGTGTAATTTTCGTGGTAATTTGGAAGTAACATCCATTATGGGGGTCTCACAAAAACGTCCGCTCATACAATGGGGTTCTATGAGGCTTTTGACGGGCTACATGTGGGGTTTTGAAGTGTTAGTCGAGTTAGGTGGCGGTTTCGAAGTAGTTTTGAGCGTAAAATCGATTTATGGAGGTCAATAGGGTGTTGCAAATCGGGTTTTTTGATGGGCTGGGGCCAGAGAGTTGTGAGGTGTCGTTTTTCAAGTAATTTTGGATGTAAAATCAATTTATGGGGTCCCAGAAGCGTCCGATTACACAGTGGAGTTCCGTTAGGCTAAACGGGCTAACGGTGGAAGTTTTGAAGGGCTTGTCGAGTGAGGTGTCGTTTTCGAAGTAGTTTTGAGGGGAAAATTGATTTAGGACGTTCTCCAACGCGTCTGATCACATTGTGGGGCTTTGAAAGGGTTTAAAGGGGCATGTGGGGGGTTTTGAAGGGTTGAGGGGACCAAAGAGTTGAGTGAGAGGTGTCGTTTTCGAAGTAATTTTTGCCGTAAATCAATTAAAGGTCTCAGACGCGTCCGACCATTCTGTGGGTTTATTGTGCTGCAGTTTGGTTAAATAGTAGAGTGTAGTGTCGTTTTAGATGTAATTTTGGTTTATTATTAATGGAATAATACACCTATGTTTTCGCGACGGGGGTCGACGACTCCGATCGGGCTCAAAATTTGACATTATCCGTTTCAAGAGGTCTACATTCTAAATCCGAAATGTCCGTCCGCTGTACGCCGTCCAGGCCGTTTTGGGCAGTAGGAATTTTTTTAAAAATATGAAATTTTGACAAAATACTTGGTTTACCATCTAGTTGTGCCCGCAAGGTTTTCAGTCCGATCGCCCAAACCCGTGGGGCGCTATGGGGCTATAATGGGGCTACGGGAGGGGTTTTTTGAAGGCTTTTAGCTATGGGATCGAGTTAGGTGTCGTTTTCGAAGTATTTTTGAACGTAGAATCGATTTTTTGGGGTCCCGGAACGATCCGATTTCACTGGGGCGATCTTTAGGGCCTTCATGGGGCTAAAAATGGGATTTTTGAAGGATCCCAGGATGTTAAATATTTTTCGAGTAAAAAATACAGAATTTTTGAAAAAACACATTTTTGAACAAAAAAAATCCAAAAAAAAATTTTTTTTTGAGATAAAAATACAAAAAAAAATTTTTTTTAAATTTTTTCATTGACAGAATTAAATTTCTGCACAAGTAATGTATATCAAAGAATAATAAACCCTTGTGTAAAATTTGCAGCGTTTTTATACTTTACATGGACCTATGGTGGTCCTAGACCGGCCTGAGGTTCTGAGATATATTGCTTGCTAGCTGACAATTTGAAGCCCAGTTTCACCTTCATCACACCAGAGGGCTTTCCATGTTTCCCCATCCCTTTCCCAGTTTCGCCAACATAAAATTTCGTGAACGTCTCCGTCTCGGTAAACTAACTCCCTTCCCCCCTCTCACCTCTCAAAACGAGAATGCAAGCCAGTGAAGTCATATTGGGCCTCACCTAAGGGATACCTCTAAATTTAGACCTCTGGCTCTCCCTTCCCCTCTTTTTCCACCCGTTTCAAATCTCAAAATGGCGGGGCGGTGGCCCCATCAGCGCCAGTCTTTCTCCTACCATGTGACCCCCTCAGTGTAGGGAAAAATTTTTTTCGAAAAAAAAAAAAAACAACTATTTCCGCGGTGACAAAAATACGCCAAGTGATAATCTCGCCTGACGATGAGATGGAACCATCCCCTATTTGCGGGAGCGTTTTGAAATTCCATGAGATATTTGCAAGTGACTGAGAGTGCTGTGATTTTGAAACTGTAGATTTTTTTAGTTTTTAAACTCGATTAAGTCTAATAAATTTTTACTGTGATTTTCGTACAGGTGGTGTTTTCGGTAGTGTTTTGCGACTGATTTTTATCGTGTTTTTTTTAAATAAGTAACTTTTTTCTGCGGTTTTTCCTCTTCTTGAAAATGCCTCAAAAACGTAGAAGTCGTTCAGGGAGGAGCTCGAGCAGAAATTCCAGCGTTCCCAGAGAAGATTCCAGACGGTCGTCGTTGAGCGGCCAAGAGCCCACAGCTTCCCAGTCCGACCGTAATTTTTTTTTCTCGCAAAATCCCATTTTGTGGTTCTTCTGTTTGTTGTTTTTTTTTTCTTCCTCGTTTTCTTCACGCGCAGGTTTTTCGAACTAGCAAAACGGGGAGGCTCGTAGGACTTAACCTCTTCTTTTAAGGGGAGAAATTTATTTTTAGCGGCGGGTTTGTTCGAATCGGCTATTTATGGTGCCACGGAATCCATTTTATAATGTCCTCCCTCCTCCCCACAGCGCGTCATATTCTCCGCAGTTCTCTTTGATAGAACTTGCATTGTTGTGGGAGTTTTCCGGTAAATCTACTACTATTAAGCAACTCAAGGGAGGTGGAGGAAGAGAACCATATTTTTTGTATTTATTTAAGGGCGCTTAAAAACCATCCCCAAGTCCCTCAATAATGGGACAGAAAACGGGGGAAAAATACATAGAATATAGAAAAGTTGCTGCTACATTCCTTGTTTGTCATCATTACGCCAGCTAATTACGTTTATTATAATTTTTGTTCCATTTTCGTGAAGATTTTTATTGCAGAATCCAAATTTAAAACATCCATTAATTATATATTGGAAATTCTAGGCACACGCTGGATTACGGGTGAATTAGGTATACCTACGTGTTGGTGTGTACCTAAATCATTAGAATACTCATTAAGAGTATTGTCTCCAATTTTGCTGCCGGTTGTTTTAGAGGGTATGGTGTCCCAGAGGTTAACACAGCTTCAGGAATCTATATTTCTGTGGCTGGGCTTGGCCAGACTTACCTGAAGTGTCAGGATATCTTGGCCGCCCCGAGTCCTCAGAAGGGAGATCTGGGGTTCTGATGCCCAACACGAAATGTCGTGGTTTGCGGCAGACATCCCAGATCCCGCAGGTAAACGTTGGTCCGATTCCCAGCTTCCCTCAACGAATTGTCGAAGTAGGATGATGGGGCGGTGAATCCTAGCTGTGGATCCTCAAAAATGTGAGGGTCAGTTTTAAAGAACTTTCTGGCAGTAGGCGACTGGTGCATAAATTAGTAGGTGGCATCGTGCTGGGCCTATAGTCATAACTGTTGAACCACTCGTGTGAGAAGCCAGGCTTACCACCTTGGATGTGGGGCAGTTCTCCCACCATTAATAACCGCTTTCTGATGAGTTATCTCACGAGGAACACAATGGTCTGCCCATTAATGAAAAGTTGCTCAGAATCATCAAAATCGGCGAAGATATATCGAAAGAAGCTCTAGGAAACATTGCGTTAACGTTAACGATAGATCAAGATGTTTTACTGCAACCATTTTAGGCTTTTTTGTGAGGAACCCGAATTTTTTATTTTACTTATTTTAGTCAATAAAAATATAGTTATTAATTAAAAAGACATAATCATAATTTGACAGTGGATGGCATGGCACGAAGCCGGATGAGTGAATGATGACAACGTATGAAGTTGTAATTACAATAATTGTTCAATTATTGAACTTGCTAAGAAGTCACATTCTTTGCCTATCCCCATTGCAGATAAACCTCTGCTTCATCAGCCAGTCAACAGTTACAATTGACTGCTCTCCTTTCTATGTACTAACTTATTCCTTGATGACCATTTAAGGGAAAACAACAGTAGGAACAATCCAAAAACAATCGTGCACGACAGCTCCAAAATTTTTTAAATTCGATTTCAAATTTCCGAAATAATATTATACCTATGAGAAATGGAATTGTTTCAATTTTTCGCGATCTCACTGACCAGGTTTCGTGAACCAATTCAGTTTATTATATTTTTCTGTGTCATTAAATGACAAAAGACAATTTTTCTTTGAGTCATCTTCAAGTCATAAATTGAGGTTCCATATTTGCCGTACCGTATATCATTTAATAGCATTGCCGAAAATAGCAGAAAATAGCATTGCTTTACTTGAAAATAGTGTCCCAGCCGTTCTAACGAGCTCGGTACAGACAGTTTTCCTTTGCAATGTAGGCCGAGACGGACGCTAAAGTTACGGCGGGGACGGCGGCCAACTTTGGCCAAATGTAGTGATGACACGGACGAGGGGGTAGCTCGGGGACAGCTGATTCGTGAATCACCCGTCGGACCAAAGGAGATTGGTGGGCGGCGAGGGGGATCGATTGACGTCGAAGGGATTTTGGACGCCACGTGACAGGTGGATCAGGGTTGCTCTGGAAACGGTAAAACCCTTGTGGCGTCAGTCCAGGTGAACCACCTTCGAGCAACGTGACAAAGTGTTGGCAGCCTTGTTCGATGATGTACAGAATTTCTTCACCTGAAGTGAATTTTCACAATTTCCATGTGGTCATTTGACACCCTGAGAAATCAAAGGCTGATCGAAATGCCCAATCTACTTTTCTCTCCTCCAAATTCCGCAATACTAACGCTTGTCTTTCGTTACAGTGGGAAAGGCCACTCAGAGGCCGAAAAAGAAACAGAAGGATCTGAACCGGAAGGGAGTCGGGAAGGCGGGCACTGAAATGGACGCGTTCGTCGAGCCAACGCCAGCGCCCGCTCGGGATCCGACGCCGACGCCGCCCGCCCGCGAACCGACGCCGCAGCCCGTAGAAAAGGCCAAGACGGCAGAAAAGCCGACGGCGCCTGTCATTGAGGTGAGTTCAGAGTCTCCAGTGGACAGTATGAGAACTATTGATAACAAAATTTGAAATCCTGATGAAAATCTCACTTTGCTTCCAATCGTTTCAATGATTACACCTAATTTAACTTCTGATCACGAATGATGATCGGTTTGTCCCCTTAATATGAGAGACGATTGATTCACTGAAGCAATATTCCAGTCACCAATTTATTTTAAAAAATTTTTTTTAATACGGGCAAGCCCAATTTACAATGGAAATGATATTATAGTACAAAGAGAAAGAAAGAAATATAACTGCAACAGTTCGATAAATGAAAACTAGGAGCAGATGGATATTTAGTAACAATCTAAAATGAAACTGGGGACGACAATATAATTTATTTAATTTTTGGGGGGGGGGGGAGATTAGCTGAACGGCGGATTCGGTTTAGAGTGGAATTTATTAAATAGTTCGTGGCCGAGAAGAGGACGTGAAATAAGGCAGGATGACGACTGGTAAGACGAGAAGTGGAAAACCGGAACTTGGCGAGTAGAGATGGGCATTCAATCTTGTCATTCAGCAGCTTATGCAGGAATACTATGTAAATCGGCGAGGGTCCTTCTCCGTGCTAGTGGCTGGATTTTGTAGGTCTCCATCAAGAGAGGATAACTGATTTCGTCGTATTCTGCACCCTCTCAAAAGCGTATTGGTGAACAGAATAATAAGGGCTCCAAACCGTCGATGCGTATTCCAATTTCAAAATTTACCTTTCATAATCGTCCGATAACCAACGGAAGGTAGCAAAAAACCTCGCTGTGGTTAGTAATGCAACGTTTTTGGTCCTATTACACTAGATGAAGCTACTTTAATTGCAGTCGGGAGGATAGACGGTTTCGGCCTCCGGGGTCGTGTGGCATGTCGTATTCATGGTAATTTTGATCGTGAAATCGAAGTCTGTGCGTCTCAGATGCTCCCGATCACACCGAGGGGCTCTGTGGCTTTAGGGGCTGTAGGTTGGTTATTGAAGGGTCGAGCGGGGCGTCGTTTTCTTGTAAATTTCGGAAGTGGAATCGATTTTTTGAAATCACAGATCTGTAACACCGTGGAACTCTTGAGTCTTCTTAGGAGCCACAGGTTGGGGTTATGAAAAAATTTTATCCACTTGGGTCGAGCGTGGTATCGTTTTTAATGTAATTTTGCTGTAAATGCGCCTTATAGGTTGGGGCTTAGAAGGGTTTTGTCCTCCAGGGTCGAGTTGGGTAACCTTTTTTAAAGTTAGTTTTGTACTGTGAACTCTTGATTGGGTTAAATTGCCCTAAGAAGTCTGAAATATTGAAATGTCCATCAACTTTGGCAATTATTTGTCACAGTTCATACAGCAAGACGAAGTTGAAGGCGAAGAGTCTTCACCTGGCGACGAAGGAACCGACATCGAAGCGATAGTTGCCGCCAAGAATGAAGAGAACGCTAAGGTATCTACTATTTCCATGTCACTTTAGTTACCGTTGGGTTTCGTGTTTTTAATCGCTTTGTGGTTCAGGTGACGGCCGCCCTTGCCGCTACCAACAACAACAACATCACGAGCCCGCCGGCCGGGAAAGAAGATCAAGAAGAAACGGTGGAGGCAGAAGCCGATGAAAACGATGACCCTCAAAACATCAAGTCGATGACGATCGAGAGGTCGACGGCGTCCGCACCGCAGGCCAAATTCAACTGCAAAGATGGTGAGTGGATGAGAAAACATTTAAACCCCCTCCCGAGGTTATCTTTAGAGATAACGTTCCCTACAGTCTCATCGTCTGAAGGTTATCTTTTCCCGAATCACAACAAAACCCTCACATCTGTGCGGGAACCTCTATTGTGCAACTCACAGGAGGATTTAGTGAAAAACGTGCCTGTCGCCAGTGCAAAATTCCCGATGGAAACCCGAAAAGAGCTCCGAAAGTCCAAATCATGTGAGCCCAAAATTGTTCAGTGATGACGAAGAATTTCTTCACCTGAAAACACTGCTGAAGTTTGACCTGCTGAGAACTAAATCATGTTTGACTTCTAAAAAGTAACCTCCGTTAAGGACGTTTTAACCTAACTTATTGAACAGATGTTTCAGGCGAATGGACCCCTGCGACCGGCGAAGAGGGGAAGAAAGTCTACGATCGGGATTTCCTCCTGGAAATGAAAAACGCTGTATTGTCGTTGAAAAAACCCGATTTCAACCTGGACTTGGACATCTTCCGAGACAAACCCCACGATTCCCTTCCCGGCAGGGTGAGTATTTTTTTTTTTTTTTTTTTTTCGGCGTTCCCCTCGATAACGATGGAATTTGAACGAGGATTTTGACGGACTCCTGTGTGATTCACAGAGAAACTTGCACGGGTCGAGTAGTATGAGCAGTAGAGGCGACAGCGTCGGACAGCAGTACATTAGGAGTTCAAATTCTTCGAGCCAACGGCCGGTGAGTATACGTGTCTATTTTCAAGGTAAAAACCCCAAATAGAATAATTCTAGTTGAGGAGACTTCAAACTACTGGTGTTTTGGGTCTTTCTCGGGAAAAGAACTCTTCAGTACCAAAACAAATTTTGTGATTGAAATAGGCCAACAACCTCAGTTAACTTAACTAAATTTGCAGTAGGAGGTAAACTATTGAATTGTAGTTTACCTCATCCCCCAAGTGATGCTCAAGGGGCTGGCTAGAATTAGAATCAAGTTTTCTGACACCATTCGCATTCTGTTCAGTTGTATGTGTTTCGATAATGATTTTCAATGTTCTTGAGTGAAAAATTCCCACAGTTCCTCGAGTCTTGAAGTTCTCATACACCTCAAGTCCTCGAAATCTTGAAGTTCTAATGCATCTCAAAGTTCCCAAAATCTTGAAGAGCTCATACGCCTCGAATTTCCATAAATCTTGAAGTTCTAACAATGTCATGTCTCAAAGTGCCCAAACTGTTGAAGTTCTAAAATGCCTCAAAGTTCCCCGCAAATGTGCCACCTGTCAGCCCTCGCCTTTTTCTACGTGCAGATGTCCAAAATGAGCGGGCGGGACCGAGGGCCGCCCAGGATGGGCCCGAGCCTCAGTCAATCCGGCATCCGGGGGATGGGCAAAGGCTACACGAGCGTCAACAGCTTCATGAGCAGCAGGGAGCCCGAACCCGTCCTCCACAAGGATCCCAACGGTTGGAAACCCGCCAGGTTCCAGGCTGGATCTAAGGAACAATCCGAGGAGCAAAGGCAAATCGAAGTGAGTCCACCCGCCGATTTGTCGCTTGCCAATTTTTAAAAACGCCATTGGTTCACTTCCCGTTTTGTTTCACTTTTTTTTTTTTCAGAAATTGCAAAAACAAATTAGGGGTATATTGAATAAACTGACGCCACAGAAGTTCGAAAAACTTGTGGGGCAAATCTTAGACCTTCCAATCGAAACGGAAGCTCAACTAAAGGAAATGGTGAATCTAGTCTTCGAAAAGGTAAAATCTCTTCATAAACACATTCTCGACTACTTGGTGCAATTCATGGTGTTAATTTGGTGGTTTTTATCTTGCAGGCCGTTGACGAGCCTTCGTTTTCGAAAGCATACGCTGACCTCTGCCAACGTCTCCAGAAAAAAGTGTGAAAAATAAAACTTGAAATGACCGAATTTAGCAGTCACAATTTGTTTTTTAACGTTATTTTTTCTCGACTAATTTCCAGGTGATCCAAATTCGGATGGACGCGAATGGCGGGCAAGAGGGACAAGCGATGGTAGGGCTCACTTATAGGAAACTGCTTCTTAACAAGTGTCAAGAAGGGTTTGAAAAGAACAAGGCGGACGAGCTTGACATCGTCAAACGGCAAGAAGAAATAGACGAAACGACTGACGCGGTGAGTTGGAAATGTCGGCGAATACGTCTGCGTCCTGAAGGATTGTTAATGGGGATAACGAAAATGGCCCAAAGCATAAAAACCAGTAATGGGGTTATCACACTCTCAAGAAAGACATAATGACCAACAACTTGCTCGGATGGCAAGTGAGGGGAAAAGGCAAATATGGCGTGGAGTAGGGAATGTACATCACTGTCGGAGGATCAGCTCTTTCTCGAAGCTGCTCCGGTAGCTCTTTGGGTTGGGGGGCCAAAATGGGGATAGTGCGATTACGGTTATTATTCGGGCCGCAGGTGGCACTCCTGAACACTGCTGAAGGTAGGTGTGGAGGGAGAAATTCGGATTCTATTCCCTCTTCTCTTGGACTATAGCAGTGTAGATCCTCCTCTCGTCACATGCAAACTTGGGTGCTGTTTTCAAGGGGCTCCTGTGCATGTACGACAAATTCGTACAGATCGCGGTTTAAACACGCAACAAGGCCAACACAAACAGGCGCAATGTGCGCGTTGCGTTTGAGGCCCACACCGTATATTTATTTTTATCATTCTTTTTCAGGAAAAAAGAAAAGAGCTTAAAATGTTATTAGAAGAAGATGAAAGAAAAATTCGAAGAAAATCTGTAGGTTTAGTTAGGTAAGTTGAGCTTCAGTTTTACCTCAGCGTTTAATTACGTCGAATGTTTCTTTTTGAACCTTTTTTTTTCCCCAGGTTTATTGGGGAATTGTACAAATTGCATATGCTCACCCCGAAAATTATGCACGGTTGCATTTCCACTCTTCTGTCGCAAGTTGCTGAAGAGCCATTAGAATGTTTATGCAAGCTCCTCACGACAATCGGCAAAGAGCTCGAAAAGGAGTCTGGTAAAAAGGTGAGTGTTGAGCGTTGTGGATTGTGACGTTGTGGGGAATGACGGAGTTATGACGGTTGTTTTCGTTTCGCAGGAATTTGACGAGTATTTTTCACAAATGAACAAACTCTCTCAAAAAACGCCCGACTCTAAAGTCTCTTCTAGAATTAGGTTTATGCTGCAAGACGTAATAGAATTAAGGCAAAAGGGGTGGAAGCCGAGGAGAGACGAAAACAATCCGAAGACGATCGAGCAGATCCACAAAGAGGCCGAAAGGGATGCTCTCGAATCGGCAATGCTCAGCGCTCCTGCTCCCAACCCAAGGCGGCAACACAACGACAGGCGGAATATCAGTACGTGAGCCTTCGGCGTTCTGTAATTTTTGTGTGGGAAAAAGGCTCGCGAATTAATTTTTATCTGCTAAAGGGGGATCCACCCACCAGGACACGGACGGGTGGCAAACACCTGCCGGCAAATACAACCGCAACACCACCTACACGAACACCATCGAAGCCTCGAAACTTCAACACCTCAAGGTACGTTAAAGTCCCACTCTCTCTGCAGACAATGACGCCCCTAATGACCTACAAGCACGCTTTTTAAAATTGCTTGGCCTTCATCATGACACTGCTCTCTATGCTGGCCCTAGCTCATTACCGTAGGTAGTAAAATAGCCTCTCGCAACCCAAGAGGATCCTTTTCTGTGCCAATACCATTAGAAGGTCACCCCAGCTGGCTCCGCCAACCAACCCTCACTCATTCCGCCCTGTCGGGCTGCTCTCATGACATTGTTCAGTATGAAAAGTGGGGAAGGTGAAAGGATTAATTTGACAGGTGGAATCTATTTTTACTCCGATTCTTCCCAACTTTCGTAAGTCAGATACGCCACATGGAGCAACTTTCTTCTTCGGTTTCAGACTTTTATCGTCCCGGGAGTGGGAGTTGGTTGGACAATAACCCCTTTTTTAAAACTTGGATGAAGTTTAATTCTGAAGGATTTCGGTCGAGGGGCGTCGTTCCCGAAGACATTTTAGCGTCCCATCACTATATTATGGTCTTAGACTTGCCAAATCGCCTCATCAAATTTTTGTATAAAACTGAACACTAGAGAATTTGAGCTTCTTAATTTTTATTGGCGCTTGTTGATTTGTCATTTTTTTATTGTTGCATTTTATGTTCATTTCTGGTTTTGCAAAGCATTTTTTATACCAATACGGCCCCTGCCGATACCCGAAGGCCTGTTGTATTAATTGTTTAGCAATCACAGAGCGATCCGGAAGGGGTGAGCCTCGGCGGGAGCGGCTCCTTCAGCCAATGGGGGTACGGCTCAGGTACACAACAAAAACGCGGAGCCGGGATGGACAGCAGCAAAAACGCTCCGGTCTCCAACTTCACAAACAACAAGTTCGCCATGTTGGCGCAACATGACGAGAGGATGAACAAACCGCCGTATTCCGGAGGCGGATCTTCCCTCAGGTGAGTTGAAGGTTATGTTGGTAGGTCTGTGGGTGAGGTGCGAAGCTGACGCGGAGTTTTTTTTCCTTTTCTGCAGCAAAGGCAAAGGCATGTTGGGGTCGACGTCCATCGAGAAGGACCGCGGGATGGGGAGTAAGTTGAAGCTTTTTGTGTATTTTAAAACTTTTAAAAGTGATATAAAAGACGATTTTCGACCATGTAAATGCCTCCAACACATCTAAACCTACCCGCTGATCTCCCGCATTTCGTGCTCTATCGCTTCGGTCGTCAGACCTTTCCTTCTTTTGTGCGCGTTCTCTCTGGGTTTCGTAGTTGTACCATTCTTTCTCATCAGGAAATATTCAGTTTTTTCTCTGAGTTCACCTAGTTATTTTCCAAAAAACAGTCTGCGCCCGACATTCACGATTACTTGAAACACTTGTTGACTGGTTTCGGTTTGTTGAACCATCATCAGTTAGTTCAGAGTTAGCTCTTTCTTGGATTCAAATCGGCCTCGAAATTATCTGTTTCAAGACTTCCAAAAAAACAATAATGGCCGTCCAATCCGTTTTGGGCAGTAGGGTTTCTTTTTATCTGAAATTTTGGAAAAATGCACAGGTTACCATCTTGTTGTGCCTGCAAGGTTTTCAGCTTGATAGCCCCAGCCCATGAGGTGTTGTGGGGCTAAAATGGGGCTGCGGGAGGTGGTTTAGAAGGTTTTCGGTAGTTTTTTTTACGTATTTTTGGACGTAGAAACATTTACTTTGGTCAATTTTTTCCTGAGATTAATTTTTGGGATCCAGGACGAGGGCCCATTTTCGGAAAAACACTAAACTACTTCAGATGTCATAAAATAATAATTATTTTACTTCAGATGACATACAATTATTGTATCTCATCTGAAGTAATTATTACAATTATAGTTAATAATCTAGGCGATAATGATGATTTTGACGTTGAAAGTGGCTCAAATGTAACGCGTTTTAGAAAAAATTGAAAACTTGACGTTGGGTTTCGGCCAGACCGCTTAACCAGATTGGGTCGGTAGGGTACTCAACTGACACAGAATTTTGTCCTCTTGAAAAAATAACGGTATATTATACCGTTATTAACCTGTTTCGTCAGCCGCTTCCTCTGGGTAAAAATGGCCAAAAACCAAAACAGGTGAAAGAAAATTGCGGTTTCTGGGCTTCTGAAGGTTAAACTCACCTCCCACAATGGTGCAAACTCAGATTCCTCACATCTCGGGTCAATATCAGGCATCAAAGCCATTTGCGGCTTCCGCCAGTTATTTCCGTTTTTCCCCATTTTACTGGACTACAAATCAAGGAAAATTTCCTTGTTTTAACGGTCTTTTCGAAACTGAGACCACGCCCGAATTCACAACTTATTTTGACGAAACCATTAGAATAACTATTAGGTTATAATATATTAGTTAATATATTATAATGGTTTCGTCTATAATGCAGGAAAAAAATACGCACTTGTGCTCAAATCCAAGCTCTAATCATAAAGTACCTATCGTGAAGCGAGAGCATAATATTATTATACTTATTAAGTACCTACCAACTTCGCACTGACACCTCCATACAACCTCAGCGATGACGTAACCTAGAGAACTGGTCAAGCTGAAGACGTTTGCTGTATTGTATTCCTTGAAAAAATGCCTCACTGGAACCCATTACAGTGTTGTTAGGCAACGAGGCAGTGCTGCCAAGTCGGGGGGTTTCCCCCAAGATTTGGGGTTTTTTCTTCTTCACCGGGGGGATTTTGGGAGGTCGATGTCATTGGCTTTGGGGGGATTTGTATTTCATCTACGGAGCTTTCATGTGGCTACAAAATCATTCAAGAGTGTCAGAAGGTCGAATGAGGAGTGGTTTTCCGAGTAATTTTTGAAGCATGATCCATTTTTGGGATTCCCACATCTGTTCAAACATTGTACCGGAAAATTTTTAATTTCTTATCTACGTAAAATTATTTTTTACACAATTTACCTACATCAAAGAATAATAATTCCTTAAGTAAAATTCCCGGTTTTTTGGGGGTTTGGTCGATGGCTAAGGCCTTATTTCCGTGGGTTAGTAAAGGAAGGATTTGTAGAATGTGATGAGGTCAATTGAGGTGTCGTTTTCTGTGTAATTTTGGGCGTATAATTTATTTCTAGAGATCCCTAATAGTTTAATTATTTAATTCCCTAATAATTATTATGTCCATTGTACGGATTTTTTTATTTAAATACAGCAAAAATTAATTTTATGACAATAATAAATTATATTTAAAATACTTTTTAAATTATTTTTTTATTGACATAAAATTAATATTTGCTCAATTTACCTCGGTACTTCAAAGAATAATAAACCCTTGTGTAAAATTTTCAGCGTTTTGATAAAAGGGGGCTATGAGGTTCTATTTATTTTTCTATTCATTTTTATCTTGTTAATAACTAATTGGGAACTAACTTCATCATGCAAATAATACTTATTGTACGAGTTTCATACATCTACGTGCAATGTTCTCTTATTTTTCACCCATTCACCCCACCTTTTCACTGGACAAGAAATTTATCTACTGTAACTGATAATAATTATCAGTTACAGTAGATCGGGTAATTATTACCCGATGAGAACAAGCTGCATCTGTGAAATGTGTAAATGTATTTTAATCGTATGTATTAGGTAGATATTGCATGATTGACTCGGTGTGCAAGTGCAGCCGCTTTGAAAGACTTTAGAAAAACTTAGTGCATACTGTACATTAATTCGTATTAAAAAAATAAAGCTATTTCTATCTCAAGAATGCATATTGGGAGATCTAGTTTTTTTAGGGGCCCATTTTTTATTTATTTAGGGGGTTTTGCGGGGTTTTTCAGCGGGATCTGGTGGGATTTTATTTGCTGCTACTTGGCAGCACTGCAATGAGGCCTCTCCCCACTTCGTTGACCTTGTTGTTCCCTGCATCTGCGTTAGTGTTTATCCTACCTATTTCATCGAGGAAATCTGGTATTCGGAGGTATTTACTCATTAAACACATCATACATTGTTTTTGTCGCTAGTGATGAGAGACCGCGACGACCGGGATCGGAGGATAGGAAGTGGACCCCCGTCGAGGGAAACTTCCCGTCCTCGTTACGGCCAAGCAGGCAACTCACCCGCAGGATCCCTCAACTCCAGACCGGAAAGAGACTTCAGGTGAGCCCCCCCCCCCCCCCCCAACCCCCCAATTACTAGACAACACCCAAAAGTACGCCAAAGTTAACATGTTTATGCTTCCAGGCCGGAACCCAGTTCCCGGTACGCGAACCAGCCGGACACGAGGGAACCGACCGAGTCCCGCGTCCCCGCAGCCAACGCCCCCGAACTCGACGAAGACGAGGCTAAGCGGAAGGCGGATACCATTTTCGGCGAATGGGTAGCCAACAACGACGCCAAGGTACGAACCCCTATCTACGAAACTCCTTTGAAAGCGACTTAAAATCGAACAACCAACCCAACTTTTATCTTGTCCCCTCAGGAAACGTTGTCCACCGTCAACGACACGTTCGTGGGCCAGCGTAACCAGTGCACCCTCGTCCGGTTACTTCTCAACAAGGTAATAGAAGGTAAACCCGCCGCCCGCATCCATTACGCCGAACTTCTAGTCGTACTTCTTAAAGAAAAGAAGACCCTCACCTCAAAAGACGTCATTACCGAGTGAGTACATTGAAGGACATGTTCATATTCCCCCGATCGTCATATTTTTCTTGTTACGTATTTACCTACTATGTATTACGTTTTTGCAGGTTTGGATCTCTGATAGAATTCGGCGACGACATGGTTGTAGATATCCCATTCTTCTGGACCTTCGTGGGACAAATTTTCGGTAAGTAGAAAGAAAAAAAAAAAATAATAAAAAAATTGTTTGCTTAGGGAGACGAGTGATTCGTCGTTTCCGAAATGATTTTGGATGCACGTTTCATAGAGCGATGTATTAATTTTTACTTTTGTTTAATTTTTCAATTTTATTATTTTTTCCAAATGTTTAATTAGATTTTTTTTCCTATTCAATTTTCTAAAAGTTGCTTAATCGTTTTCCCTCGTTAATGTTCCTGGTTTTAAATGAATTTATAATTCAACTAATTTTTCAGCTCCGCTCATCGAAAACGATGTGGTCTCTTTCGACGAAATGAAACAGGCCCTCGAGGAGCGTCCGCATCAGGACCGGGCCAAAGTTCTCTCCGAAGTGTTCAAGGCATTGCTTAAAAATCATAAGGTACCCTAAAATGAGTGTTAGAGCGCTTCTGCATCAAGCTTTGTTGACACGGTACGAAGTTTTTTACGGAAACTTCTTTTCAGACTAACGTTTGGACCGATTCGGGAGCCAACCTGTCGGACTTCGTCACCGAAACGGAAATTGAAGGCTTCATTAAAAATAATGTGAGTGTCCGCTGATTTCCGTAGTTTCGCTCTTTCACAAACGTTCGTGTTTCAAACGCCTCTTTCGCCCTTGCAGAATTTCTGGTTCCTGTCATCGGCCGGTGACAACTCCCAAGCAGAAGTCACCAAACACAGGGACACACTTGTGGAGATAATTTCGACTGACTCCGACAAGGCTTTCGACGATGCTTTCGGTTTCCTGGTAAGTCGCTTAGAACAACGGAAAACCTGCTCGGAAGGTTATAATTGAGCCAAACCTAGTTTTCCCCACCGTTCCATAGTTCGAAAACTTATTTTTGAAATAAAAAATTACACACCTCGTCATTTAAACCAATCTGGGAATCTTCAAAATCATAACAATATCGGCATTTTTAGCAATACATCAGATAACATTACATAATAACGACATTTTACTTGCAATATTCGATGTAGTGATTTTTTTTTTTTTTAACAATATGGTTCCTACTCAGCGTAGAAGGAACAAACCTGTGAAACACATTCCACTGTAGAAATTTTTTCTTGTCATTAAGTTGGCATTGCAACTAGGGATGGGTATCGTTACATCAAAAATATAGTTTGTTTTAGTCTAAGACAGTCCCTTGGTGCCTTCTCTATAACTTTATAACATCTTATATTTGATATAGAAGGAGAAGCCTCGAAAGGGGCGATGAAATTAGTGACAACCAAGCAACCAAACAAGTTGATGAAGAATGGAGTTTTTTGTTACTTTCTCAGTTTACTTTGTATAGTCCGTTAAAGTTATCTAGGTATGCCTTTCAGTTTGTTTTCCGACTTTAGTAGGCAGTCGTAAACTGTCATTTTTTATTTGCCATTCGTCCAAATGGTGTCGATATATCGATATTTTGTACGTCGGTGTATCTAAATATCGATATAGTGATATGTCGATATAATATCGATTTGTCAATAGTTTTTCCTTCGATACCCATTCCTAATGGTAGGTTTTAAGGTCGATCCACCCACTTCAGTGATATCTGTGAATCCTTGGCCATCAGTGTTCCAGGCACTTCAATTGCATCAATGATAAATTGTTCACACACCATTACATGACGCACGGAGCACTGAAACACTGAAATGTGTGGATCGACCTTTACCCAGTATTCAATCAACATGCTATTTCCACCATCAAAGAAGTTATCTGTAAGGATCTTTCTTTCAGTAGGTTTGTAAAAATGCGTAGGGTTGGACAAAGCAAGAAATGACAACATTAAGTAGAAATGTTGTCATTTCTTGCTACTTAAAGTCGTTTGAGCCCGTTGCTTTCAACAGGTTTTTATCATTTTTGAAGTTTCGTTATCACCTACAACTTGAAACAGTGAAGTAAATTTCTCCTAGTGAGTAAAAGCTGGAATTTTCCTGCATAGAGTAGTTATGTCAACCTACGTGTTCAAATCATTCAGAAAGTACGTAATGTCAGAAGGAAGCATCATGTATGTAAATCCCAACATTGGGCATAAATACCAAATTTTAGACAAATGATACGGAAATTGTTCTGTACCAACGATCTATATTAAATGTAGATGCAAATTTTGCAAAGAGAAGGTATAGGCGAATTTTTTTTTCCCCAACATTGGGAAGGTATATAACAATACTCATACGGTTGGAAATTGGCGATTCTTCATAAAGAAGGCATTGCCCTGCATCAAGTAGTATAACTACTAGAGAGAGAGGGAGAATCTCTGATATAATCCAAATAACTTGGTGAGTAGGTAGATTGCGGTAAATGTAAACACGAAGAAGGTATTTGAAATAGTACATGCAGTAGGAATACTACCTCTTTGAGGATGTTCTTCCTTATCACCGTGTTTTGTTTTTTGTTCGCAGTCTGAAATCGAAGGTTCAGTGCCCAAGAGGGCTTTCATCGAAATCGTGACAACGGCTGTGATAAAGGCGTCACTTAGTAAGTATCAAAGCTTGTACCGTTCGCTACGCTCGCTCTTTAAGCATGCCGGGACGTTTTCACTTGATGACCAAAGCTAATCTTCTCTCCGACGTGCCTAAAGTGCGCTGTGGGACGAAAACTTATTTTTCTGATGAAAACGTGTTTGTAGATGAACGCTAAGGATGTTTTGCGGATACGTTGTGACGTGAATATGTCTTTGGGCTGAAGGTGGTAGGATTGAGTCACAAGCAAAAGAGTCTTTTGAAAAGACCGACTTCTGCGTCACTGATCGGGTTTGACTGTGTGACCATCACAATGCTTCTAGTTTCACTGTTGGTCATAATTTGTAAGTGACATCGAGCGTGAATCGACGGTGCCCGCCCAAGTAAATCGCTCCGGTGCGCAAAGAGTGCGAGACCGGTTGTGGGCTAGTCTCGGAAACTTTTATAGCTATTTTTGTAGCTTATATTAACTTTTATAGCGGTATGTTTGTAGTTTAGTAGGTGATCCCTAGGTCACGAAGGCTACTTCGTTTTTCCCTTGAAATCTGAGGCTCATTTAATCACATGCAGCTAAAAATTTAAATTTTTCCTTTTTCTTTCGCTCACTTCACACTGTTCACTACAGTAAGTACAGCAGGTTTTTCGACGGAAACTTTTCATCCGCCTGCATTTCTGGTTGTTATTATCTTCATTTCTTTCCCACAACCAATCGCACAGCTGCCGCAGCCTAAATATTTGAGTCTTCAAACCCTGAAAGGACTAGGGGGCCACCCCCTGGTGGCTAAAGCCAGGCTGCCCCCGACCCTATTGTCGCTGTACAAGCATCACCACCTAACACGAAACGTTTTTAAATGAAACAGTTAAATGGAACAGTTACATGAATCAATTTTTAAACGAAACAGTTAAAAATAATAGAAACATCAAAATTGTGTCACCTGTGAAGTTGAGAATATGTGGGTTATGCGGTGTTGCTGATACAGCGACGATATGCCACCGGCCTCAGACTCCTTCTACTCGTTTTTCAATACGTAATGAATGGATTCCCCTCCCCCGCAATCGCCAGCAATGGAGCCGTCCGAATTTTTCCCGAATTCGGCATAGCGTGAACGCCCTTAAAGACATATTCATGCCAACGTTCAATTTTTTTCGAACTGCTGGTTTTCACATGATGGTAAATCTAATCTTCTCTCCGACCCGCATTCGGTGCGCCGCGAGACGAAAACGTATCTTTCTGACGAAAACTGTTGTACAATTTACATTTATGTCTTGCTTTCGGTAACTTTCTAGCCTAGTTTAGTGTTGTCTAATGTTTTTTGTCGCAGGGGACGGCAAACTGATTCCGCGGCAGCTGCAAAAACTGAATAAATTAATTCAAAAGTACGTCGACAATACGGAGGAACTGGAATTGCTGTGTCTGTACGCCATTAAGAATTTTGTAGTCAACCAGTGCGCATTGGAACTGCGTAAGTTTTCGTTTTGATGAAATGTATAAAGGTTTTTTGGTATGATTTTAAATTGTAATTTTTTTCTTCAGAGGTTCTTACGGAGTCTTTCCGGCTCTTATACGATGAGAGCGTCATTTCTGTCGAGGCGTTCAAAAAATGGATGGTTGACACGAGCATCGAACCCTCGGAGTCTGAAGGGCGGCTCATCGCCAACAGGGCCCTCAATCCTTTCTACGTCTTCCTCGCCGAAGCCGACGATGATGATGAGGACTCCTGATCCTACACATCCGTCAGGTGAGTGAACCAGGAGATCCCGCTGGGGTTCATTCCTGGAAAGAGGTTCAAAGGAATTGGTTTGGTGGGCAGGAGCGTCTTAGAGCCTGATGATGCGGTATGGCCTGATGTTAAAGGTAAGCGCACACTGATCGTCATCGGCCGCTTCGCAGGTATCGGACGGATCGGAATTTTTTTAACGACTGCGCACACAGGATTCGTAGCACCCGCATTTCTTACCTGTTCGAGGATTCGGTTTCCCAGTTGTAAAGTGGAATCCGCAGTGAAAGGATCTCCTCCGAGGTAATTTTATAGAATCGGAGGGGGAGAATAGTAGAGGGGGAGTGCGCTCACAGTTCGGAATTTCCGATGTCAATGCCCGCTCCGTACGCACCATTCGGATTGAATCCCCGTCGGCATTGCCGAGGTCCGATACGTACGATGCCGACAGGTGAACGCACTCCCATTAGGAACAGTGTTACTAATCATAAAATCCGATCCGTCCGATGCCTGCGAAGCGGCCGATGACGATCAGTGTGCGCCTACCTTAAGAGGAGGGTGAGGATGAGTAGTAAGCAGAGGGAGTCCTTCAGAGTTGTATGCTCCTTACGAGAAGAACCATTTCGAAGCGGTTGACGTTATGCGAGCTCAAAGGCAGCAGAAAGGCGAAACACTCGTGGAATAAACCGTATTGCGGCTAGCGCATTTAGACAATATCGAGGGGAATGCAGGACTGGCGTGGGGAGTGCAGACGCCACAAGATCTGGGATGTGGTGGCAAGCCTTGACGACATTGCTTAGAGTAATTTTCCAATCCACAGATTGGAAAACTCAGGCAAGGAATTATGGGGAGCTTGTGAATATTTGCCCGCTGGTGGTCGAGGTTCAAACTCCGTCAAACCGGATATTCCGTGGCTGGTTTAACGTCCTCAGCATGTTTTGACGAGGGCTTCCAAGAGAGGTTTTGTGCATTCGATCCCTGGATGTGTTGAATATAGATGCCTTGGCTAGGTGGAACCAGTGATGAGGTAGTGAACGAACGGTTGTAGAAGCCGGGAAATGCGATTGTAGCATCGAAGTGGTGATGGAAATTTGAAACGACTTGCAAACAAAGTACGCCTTTAAAGGCTTTTCTTGGTTCAAATTGTGTTAAAGTAGTCGTGTTATTGTAGCTCGTCAGACGCCACAACAAACAAGATCCAGTTGTTTTTCAAACTCTGCTGGTTTCAGGGGTTTGTTATTAAATCAACCGATTTATTTATCAACCTACATATCTCACGTGAAAATGTGTGAAATCATAAATTTTATGATTTTACATATTTTCAAATTAGGTAGGTAAATGATAAATAAATTTACTATATTAAAGCCGCCGCCCGAGGAGGGTGACACGATTTTGGTAATCTTTATTCTAGGGCACTTCCAGATGTCGGAAAAATCTGAAATTGGTCTGAAAAAAATCCACTTTGGCGAGCATAGAGTGAGAAAAGTCTGAAACCACCAAAAAGTAGCTCCATGTGGCGTATCTGAGCTCCTAATGGGGAAAAACGGGAAATTTGAGTTTTTCAAAGTTAGTTTCATGTTTCTAGTCAAAAGAAGGAATTTCTTAATACGCCTCTGAAAATGTGATAGTACTGTGATGTATCGGTATATTTTTCACTAGCCAACTTAGCCAAGCTTGGCTAAAGTGGGGGATGGTCAAGTGTAGTTTGGAAAGCGCTACATTTCCATGCAAACTTAACACATCCATTCACTTGGTTCCTGCTCGCCATCTTCAGGGCTGTTTCCTTTTGTCTGTGGGTAGCTCACCAGAAGCAAAAGAGATTGCAGACTCTTCAGACGAAGTACAAAAGCCCTTGTACATACCTCGTCCTGTGCGCCAGTATCTCTCCCCGGTCCACTGCTCCCAGAGCAAGTTAGCTTTTGCACTCCTGGGCTGATATCTCCTCCTCATCTTCGCATAGTCTACAGGTGGGTTCTTCGTTATTATCTCTAATCTGTATAATTGTTTCTGGAAGGCCCCGTGTCCTGTGTATAGGCCGGAATGAATCTCAGTTGTCTTCCCCGTAAATGGAGACATGTGTTCGCTCATCTATGGTCTGGCCCAGCCATCATGAGTCCATGTTGCTGGTGCGGGGTTCTTTCCCATCTCTGGTTGTGCCTGGCCAGGGCGTCTGCTTTTTCGTTCCCTGAGCCAACCAGTCTGGGGACTCACCTGAGAATAATCTCATTGAAGGCCCCAACACGCCTGATGGCCTCCCAGCAGTTGAGTACCAGTTTTGCTTTGGGAGACGTTCCCGCTAGTTACTTCGGAGCGGTTTGGCTCCCGAGTACATGTGGATCCATCTTCTTTCTAGAGATGTGGCGTTCAGAACGGATCTCCTTAGTGAATTGACTCCTGAACGGTATTTTCAAGAGTTGACATTCACTTAGGCCTTCACCCCTCACCAGCCTCAAATCCTTCCTCTGCGTCCCCTTTTCCTGGGCGAAGTGAACTGACTGAACGGGTGAACGTATTTTAATGAACGCATCTTACACACCTTCTCACTCTGCCATGTACCTACACTTTTATAGCATAGAGCTTGGCCTGGTATTCTATAGCCGTGTAATCAAGTCCTCTGATCTACCTTCGGGTCCTGTCCTGCTACCTTCCTGACCACGACATTCTCTTTCGTGCTACAACTTGAAACGATTTCCACTTTTGACACGTTTGTTTTCTCTGATCCAGGACGCAGTGCACGCCAGGTTGGAGACAGGGGGACCGACCAACGGCGGAGGACTGGGGACGACCTCTCCCCGCCTAGCGGCCATCTTTGAACTCCCCGACGATCCCCCCTCGTTCACCAGATTTTCTACACTTTTTTCTTTCTCTTTCTTTCTCCGCCAACGAACTCAAGGCTGCTGCGCATCTCCCTCCTTCCAACTCGTTTAACCCCTTCAAAGACTGATATTAAAAAGTGTTTAATTTTTTGTTCAATTTTTCGTTTTTATTTTTTGTTTATTTTTTTTCCGAATTGAAAATGCCGAAGTGCTCCGACAGCACTTTATAAACTCATGGAAAAACCTAAAAAAATGTGCCACTTTTAAACAATAGCTAATTAGGTACTAAACAGTTAGAATTGAAACTTTATGAAAAAATGCGCTCATTGTGGTTCACGAATTCTGTGCTAAACTTGTTTTTTATTGTACCTTTTTTCTCCCACAAGTCCATCAAAGCGTCCTTTTTAGCTTATGTATTTTTTTTCCTTTTTAATAGGTTTATCCTACGAAATCGTGTGATGCCAGAGTTGTTGTTTTTTGCTAAATGACTGTACATATTATAAATATTATATTCTATACCGTGTCGATGTTTTCTGCTTGAGGGTTTTTTTAAGGGAAAAAAAAATTTATTCGGGTCGCCATTTTGTTTTTTTGGAAACCTCGTCAGGCCTTATTCATTCCTCCGTTTACCACGTTGTTTTTTTTTAATTGTTGAAAAAAGTGGAGTAATCTAACTTGTTCATTGCGTGGGGAATAAATCGCATTATGGTTTCTCTTTGAAAAGAAAAAATTATTTAAAAAAAAAAAAAAAAAAAAAAATCGTGTAAAGTACTATGTAAACAAATTTGTTTTATTGAAAAAATCGTTATTTCCGTTAAAAAATTTAATTTATATTATACCTTATTATGATTATAAACAAAGCATGAGTGAAAGGTGTTGAAAAAAACAAAGGGCTGTGGATATTTTCAAAGAATCGAGTGATTGAAAATAGTGCTCTTTTTTTGTGTTTAGGGGGTGGACTTTTTTTGGCACCTTTACACGAATGGTGAACTTTCCCGGAAAAGTGACGAAAGTAAAAAAGAAAAATAATCGACTGTGAAAATTGTTGCGCCGTTTTGTTTTTTCGCGAGAGAGACGAAAAATGTCGTTATTTTCTCTCTTGCGGTGACGTCGGAACGCAATTTTTTTTTAAACGGGCCGCGTTGAACGGACGATCGATTTACGAATCGATGTTTTTTTAAAGGGATTCCGGACTGATTCCGGATCCCCGAGTGTGTTTTTTTAATTTCATTCTCATTAGGTAATTTATATGAAAATGAAAAACACGCTACGATGAAAAAATTTATATTGCCATTTATGAGAAAAAAACCATTAAGAAAATATATCCTTTGAAAGGGAGCAAATGGACGATTTCCCCCCGTCCCCTTTCACAAATCTCATTAAGACATTGTTGATTATGAATTATCCGTTTGAACAAGACGAAACTTGGAAAATTATAAAAAATAAAAATAAAAATGTGTATATAAACCTATTTTGTGTTTGTTGTTCACGTTATGTGAGCGTGTTACCTTTATTTCCCGAGGCGGAGGAGCTACACGGGGTAGGTAAGTGTGTGGCCTGCCGACCAATTTGGGCAAAAACCGTTGTTTATTTGCACATTTTTGCCCACAAATCGGAAATGTTTAGTCCGATCCTAATTCCTTTTTTTTTTTTTTTTTTTTTTTTTTCGGTGAAAGATGATTTTATATAAGGGCCATTCTCCCAGAAAGCGACATTTTCAAATCTCAATGTTGCAAAAAAATAGAAATGCTCCGAACTGTTCGAAAAAAAAAAAAAAACATTCAGGAAACCATCACTATTGATGATTCATGCCTATCCCAAATACTACTTATTTTGAAAAAATGAAAACGTCCAGGACGGAGGATGACGCGTTGACGATTTCGTCTTCTGTTTTCACCTATGTTGAAATTTAAACTAAATAAACGCATTAGTGATTGACAACACTAATAATTTATTGAAAGGAAAGATTAGATCAGAGATGATGTAGGTAGGTTTACATGCATTCATGAGTCAATATTGACTTCATTTTGCCTTATTTTCACAAATTGCGTTTTGAATTACACAACCATTCAAAATTTGAGATTTTTTTTTTTTGCGTTCTCAGTAGCAAAGAATTTTACACCTGAATAAAATGTCGATCATAATAATTATTATTGTTGAGTTGCGTGGCTGCCGAACGACAGTGAGCTATTTATTGAGACATTTAGTTAAATGTCTATAATGTGAAAAAAAGTTTCACTTTTACCGTGGTTTCATAAAACCACACAACCCGTTTTTTTTTCTATTGAATGAACTCCGGAAAAATGAGAAAAGCGGTTCTAGATAAAGTCAAAATAGACTTATGACTAGAAATTATTTAAAATTTGACTAGAAATTATTTAATACAATAATTAAAAAAATGTTAACTCAAAAAATTATAATGGGGCTTGGAAAACGCTCCGGACATCAAAATGTCGCTTTTTGGGGAGAACCGTAAGGGACGGTTCATTACATTTCTATTGAGACAAATGAAGTGCCATTCTTGTCCGGAAAAACACTTTTTTACCAAAATTTGTCATTAAATTTTGTTTGCCATGCCTGGCCCCTCCCTTATCAAAGCTCAAATCAAAATCTCAAAAGAAATAGCTGCGATGGAAAATTTAATCAACTTCCACGAGAAAAAAAAAAAAAGTTTGGAATCGAGCCAATAGTTTCTGAGCTACAGCCAAAAACGTCCTGAAAAGCGTGGCTTTCTTATTTTCTTACTTGGTCCTTGTGCCACGTTGCGGTGAATAGTCGTCATTCAAGAACGACTCTAGGATCGTTTGTATGCCCTTCAGGTTGAGAATCCAGCACGAGAACGTTTGGAGGTGGTTTCATTTCATGTCAATGGTTTCATGAGCACACGTACGAAAGGTACCCCCCCCCCCCCCCCCCATATTTTGCGAATCTCCAGCTTACAAACCGCAGACCCCGATGACCTCATTGCAAGGTTGAAATGATACCTGCGTCAGCCTTCTGCGCTCTATGAGATTAGCGAGTTTGATGGTGCTTCTCGGTCAATCTTACAAAAATTTATATTTGAACCCATTTTTATTGACAATTTTTACAAATACAGAACCAATTCAGTATATCTGACGTCGTAACTTGCAGGGCCGAGGGAAAGTTTTCCTTTCATAACCTGCAATTGGAAGGGGTTTAGCCGTGAATATTCACTCATCAAGATTAGATTTTGGTTTATTATTCTTGGAATAATACACCTACGTTTTCGCGACGGGGATCGAAGACTCCGATCGGCCTCAAAATTTGACATTATCCGTTTCAAGAGGTCTACATTCTAAATCCGAAACGTCCGTCCGCCGTCCGGGCAGTAGGAATTTTTTTTTAAATCGTAAATTTTGGCAAAATACTTGGTTTACCATCTAGTTGTGCCCGCAAGGTTTTCAGCCCGATCGCCCAAACCCGTGGGGCGCTATGGGGCTAAAATGGGGCTATGGGAGGTGTTTTTTTGAAGGCTTTTACCTATGGGATCGAGTTTAGTGTCGTTTTCGAAGTATTTTTGGACGTAGAATCCATTTTCGAGGGTCCCGGAACGATCCGCTTTCACAGTGGCGATCTAAAGGGCTTTTATGGGGCTAAAAATGGGATTTTTGAAGGATCCCAGGAGGTAAAATATTTTTCGAGCAATAAAAAAAAAAATTTTCCAATTTTTTTATCATTGACACAGAAATAATTTTTGCACAAGTAACCTACATCAAAGAATAATAAACCCTTGTGTAAAATTTGCAGCGTTTTTCATTCATATTTTGGATGTTCTACAAAAGTCTCAAAAGCTCCTTGAAATTTAAATAAATTTGAATAAATATTCACAAATGCCTCACGGTTATGACGGGAAACTTTTCGGAAGTGATGTTACGACTTAGTCTATTCTGGCACGGGAGAAGTTGAGCAACAGTGGGAACGTTTGGCGGTTTCTAAACTCCCGCTAGAGCGATTTGTTGGCGATGTGGCCCGTTTGACACGAGCCTTGCGTTGGAATGTGCGTTGAGCTTTGGGGCTGATCGAGGCTACTCGACGGATTCATCGTCACTCAGTTCGAGAACCTGAAAGCGAAAAAAGGTCATAATATGATCATATTATGATCAAAAAGGTCAAACCAAGACATCTAATGAAACGTACGTCGATGGATTCGGACGCCCGGTGAAGCTCCGTGAGGCCGGTCAAGTCTTCGAGGTGGTTGGCGTTTTTGAACACTTTGGCGAGAAATTCGGTCCGGTTGTTCGTGTATTCGTCGACGATCTGCAAAAGGAACTCGTTTTAGAACCTTCGAGCCCAAATGCGGGATTTGCCGGGCTTACTTTGGGCGAACAGGCGATGCACCGGTCGAAAGAGGGCGTGCTCGGCGTCACGTGACGAAATTCGTACAGGAAACCTCGGACAGAGTGCGGCACCGAGCCAAGCAGAGAGTCACTATTGGCTTCGCAACGTTCTCTGCAACGCAAACGGTTGAAACGTGATTTTGCAACATTTGACGTCAATCTCGTTCGACTCACCTGTCAGGGTGTTGAAGGATGGATATGAGGATTTCTACAGCGATAGAGGCGGCCATGTAGGAGACGCCGGGCCTCGTGACTGTACACTGCTGGTCCAAAGTCCGATCCACCTTCGACTGTTGAAAGACATTATTCAACCGGATGAAGATTGCAGCAGGAGGTACACTCGTTGATCAACTTTTCTAGCTTTTACTCACGTTGCCAGGAGCGGTGACGTCGTTGCAAAAGTAACACCCCAATTTCCTGCCGTCCTTCATCACACCGTGCCGTATGACCAAGTACGTGTCGTACCCGAGAGCCGCCGTTATCGCCAGCTGCAAAAATACTCCAATGAACTGACTTCACGACTAGATTCAACTTGTTAACGGAACTTACTTTATTCGTCGAAGCTGCTACGACGGACGGAAGCCACCGACTTTCCCTTGAGTCGGTCAAAAGGAAAATCACATCGTGTTGGACGATGAGCTCGTGGAGTTTGGCAGCCTCGTCGAGGCCTTCGGTCGTATGTCCGGGCATTGGCACAGTCATCGCCACCCCCGAAGCATTCTAAACAGAAAAATGTATTTACTCAGGTGTCTTCTCAGAACCAAAGAACTAGTTTGGTTAGGAACCAATCCAATCCTATAGGATAGCGCGTTCACACTAGCCTCAAGCCGATTGATTCTTCAACTAACGATTTTTCAGTTTGTGGGCTCACCATTGACGGAAGTATCTTCTTCAAAGCTGCCGGAGCCGCCTTGGCCTTCTTCTTGGGCCCGTCCCCCAGGTCACAGTCCTCGTAGCCGTAGAGCGATTGACGTACGGGGTTGGAAAACGAGACCGTCCCGTCGTCGACAAACGTTACGTGCCGCATGCCCCAACCCTGCGACAATTGTTAGCAAAATTACCTGAGAAACGGAAATTTTGAGAACATCAGCAACCAAGTGTGATTTTCCAGATTCTTCTTGTTACGCCATCTCCGAACGGAGGTCGGCGATCCAACTGGCAGTCGTCTCTCGGGAAGCAGCATCCCTGAAGGTGTCGACAATAGTGCACCCGAACCAGCGTCTCAAATCCTTCATCCAGGAATTCTGGTGGCGCCCAATGGATCTCCTTACGGCTATCTTTCCTTGGATAGATAACTGAGGTTCTTGATTGGCTTCCCATTGACCACCACACCGCCCGAAGCTTCCTCCATTGCTTCACGAAATATGGCCTCAGTATAGATATTGAAAAGAAGAGGAGAGAGGACGCACCCTTGCCAAACCCCCTTCTTTATTTCTACGGCATCCGAAGGTCGGCCGTCAATCCTAATCTCTGCGGACTGGGACCAATAGAGATCATTTATGATTCTGATATCGCGTATATCCACACATGCAGCTTTCAACACATCATTTTCTTATGGTGCTCATAATCAAACGCTTTCCGGTAATCCATGAAGCAGGCGTGTACGTCATAGTTGACGTCTCGGCACCTTTGAGTGAGGAAAGAACAGAGCCTCCCGAGTCCCCAGTCCATTTCGAAACCCAACTGGGACTCATCAAGCTGCTCATCGCACCTCTTGTAGATCCTTGTGTGGATTATGCGAAGAAAGACCTTCAGGACGTGCGACATAAGGCTAATCAACTAATAAAACTATAGACCACCCAGATGTTTATATGTTCCTTCTTCTCTAGGTAACTAGTTTGAGGTCAAAACATTTTTAGCGCAACCTTTTTCCAAAAAATGGAAAGGTGCGCTCACCTCTTCGACATGTTTTTTTTTTTTTTTGTGTACAGAGCATCACGCCCGAGCGGCTCAACAGATTTTCATGAGGGTGGTCTCATTGTGATCAGCGAGTTCGTGGGGTGGTTATAGGCTACCTTGATTTTTCCTCCCTCATCCCCTTCATCGGTTTTCGGGAGGTCCTTCACGACGAAAGTTGTTTATCTCTGATGTGTAACTAAGGAGGCCTCAAAAGGGGGACGAAAGTTTTTGTCCGATTTCGTTGGTACAAGGGTCTATGGAATGAGCTTTTCAGGCTGATTCCAACGACTCCAAAACGATTTTTGCAGCCTGAGCCGTTCGTTACCTCTGATCGGCATAAGGTTTTCTTCCGCATCGGTCGTTAGGGTGCAGTTGTTTACGTAATGAGCATCACGTGGATATTTTTGATGTGTTTGGTCGCTAGATACCCACTGTTTCTTAGTTTCTCTCGCTTTTAAATATATCGTAATAACAGAAAGGTTGCGCTCATCTATTCAATTCAATTGATGGCTTGTTTTTTCTTTCACGGTTACGGCATCCTTTGACAGTAAATCCAATAAATCCAATCAAAACACGAATGGGGGTGGAACCAGTTCCATAAGTCATCAATCCAGTTTTACAGCTCTTTATATTGGTTCTGCAGCTCCTCAACCGGTCTTCAAGCAATTCTTACCAACTGGTATAGCGTCAAACACAGTTTTTCAACGTGGAACATGTTTCAGTCCTAATCTGAAATCATTGCTTAACTCCTTGACTTGAGAAGCCAAAAGCCCTTCAAACACTACTTGGGGGGGTATACGGTATGACCAAACGTCCCCTTTTGAAGGGGACAGTCCCCTATTCGACCTTCCGGTCTCCGTGCCCCATGAGAAAGCTAAAACGTCCCCATTTATGAAGAGAATGCCAAAACGTTCCAAGACGTTGTCCAAACGTGATGGATCATCTCATCACCAACCAACAGACTTTCCATAATGTTGTGAAGGACCAGGACACAGAAATGTGAAAGGAGAAGAAGAAGATCGTCTTATCAATAACGCACCCAATCACTATCACTCATTCATCCCAGTGCAGTGTTGCCAAATCAGGTTTTTTTTTTTTGTAAAGGGGGAAATTTCGGGCCTAATCAACTCTCTTATTGTACTCAGTCGAGTAAGTAGGTGTTTTGGTGAAAAGAGGGGCAGGGGGCTGTGTTATGTTAACATAACATACACCATCGTTTTCCAGTAGAGGTTGGTGTCCCCTTTTAAGCTCAAAAATTTGTGGTCACCCTAGGTATACCCCAAAGGCAACACTGGGAGAACAACCCCACCGACAAATCGACTCACCATCAGGCAACGAGCCACTGAACAGCCGAGAGTTCCCGCGCCGATGAGAAGAGCCTTGTAATTTTTCACAACGTCCAAATCCAATTCGGGCGCCAACCTCCACTTCATCAACTTCAGATTGAGGTCAACACTCGAATCTGCAAGCCTACAACCGAAACGGGATTTTTTAATCTTCAAAATAGAAACTTTTTCATCCCATTAAAATTGTACTGCATAATACCTCAAAGGGTCAATGCTGTCTCGTAGATTGACAGAACGCGGACCGAATTTCCCACGTGCGTTCTTCGTCCAACCGACAACTTTCAGTTCGTTTTCGTCCCCTAAAAATCCAGTAGGTACATTTTGAATGTGCAATTTTTAAGAAAATCAATTATACACTGAGACTGCACCTTACCTTGAATATCAACGTCGCACACGAAACTAGATTTGAAATGAATCCCAAGTCGCAGGCAAATCACTTTGACGGGTGTTTGGGTTTTTCTGCAAAGTTGATAAAAAAGATCAATTTGAGCTGTTTGGCATGTCACGTTGCCAAGCCTGGTTCCTTACCTGTAGAAAGCTATCAGAGACAAAAGGTTCCTCAGAGGCCAGCCTGGCACGCCTTCTTCAGGGCTTCCATCAATTGCGCAGAGTACCAGCTTTTCTTGACCTTGAAACGGAAATTTCTGGTAAATTTGAAATGAATACACAAAACGTCACCAGGTGTGCAAGTTTTAACCTTTTTCGAAATTGTCGACGTAGTGGCGGAGAGGGCGGCATGCGAGTCCTTGGGGAGTTTCGATGGCGCAAAACACTTCTCGATGCGGCGCTTCCAGCTGGGAATGGGAGCTCAGCAGCGATTTGATCTGCGCAATTGAACGAGTTAGACATTGTTTGTTAACTAACCTAGATCAAACGGTTTTGTTTACCTGAACGTCGGTGTATGCGGAAGCGAGCGTCGTCGGAGGACTGGAAAGAGGGAATGTACGATTGGCCAAAGTGGGGAATCCGAACCAGAAAACAAAATTGTACGTTTTGAGGTCCTGAAAAATGAATAGAAATAGAGAAACGTGAAAAAGGCCATTCATATTGCGCGGGGTGGGAAATCTTACAGCAAATGTGATGACAACGAATCGGTTCAGTAAGCTCGGATCATCGACGGCTGCCCCCGAACTGATGGCGTCCCTGATTTTGGCACCTTCGTCTTCTAAAATTTGATTCTGTGGACCACAAACGTTATTGAAAAAACGCAGTTTATTATTGTTTTCATTAAATTGTGCACAAAATTTGATTTTCAATAAAAAATTAAAAGAGTTAGAAATTTAAAAAAAAAAGAGTAGGCACATGTGCAATTCAGACAGATAAGAAAACCTCAAAAATTAATTGTATGTCTAAAAATGCTTCATAAATGACACCTCACTAGACCCTCATCCTAAATCCTTCAAAAACCTTTCTATTACATCAAAGCTGGTCTGGGACTGCCTGAACAAACTCAAGTCCCTCGTAAGAGACAATAGAGTGACCCTTGCATGGTGCCCTGGCCACCAGGGCATTGAGGGGGGACAGGGTAAATGTAAAATGTAAATTTTGTCGGGAGATCGGTACACTGCGGGCACTACTTGGGGAAATCCCCAGCACGGAAGCCTTCTCTATTGTACTTCCCGAGTGTCCGTTTTTGACTCTATTTGCCTCCTGGGTGGTCGAGGTTCAATTCCTAATTAGCTAATATACGTCTTATCACTGCATCTTCTTGGGGGGTAGTGAGGAGGGGGGTGGACACAATCACACCGCCCCGAACCAGGAGGGGATTGGAGGAACTGATACTTCCCCCCTCCCGTCCTTAGCCCCCATGAGATTACAGTTGGCGTAGCTAGCTTAACGTTCTCAGCAAACGAAGGCAAATGTTTTTACCGGTCCACCAGAAAAATTTTATCCCGGTTCGAGGTCCCAAGAGAGGTTGTTTACGATGTAAACTTTGTCCTCAGATCTTGTGTGTTGAAGACGGATGTCTTGGCCGCCTTCGCCACGGGAGCCTCTGCTAGGATTCACATAAACGTTCTAAAGTTCAGAGGTGAATTGTCAATCGACAAGACAGGTATTACAACACATAATTGACTTTTGATCAAACATTGGTGTTCGTCCCCGGATTCGAACCAGGCTGATCAGCGCTCGGACTGATTGTAAACAGACGTCTCGCTCCTGTGGACTACGGCGACGGAGCTTCGTCTGCTTACAAATCAGTCGGAGCGCTGATCAGCCTGGTTCGGATCCGGGGACGAACACCAATGTTTGATCAAAAGTCAATGACGTGTTGTAATACCTGTCTTGTCGGCAGACAATTCACCTCTGAACGCAAGTTTATGTGAATCCATTCTCTGGAGCAAGAATTTCTAAAGCTTATCTAAGTACAGTGCGGGGTCGGCTCCTGCCCCACTTGTGAGAACCAATTGGTTAAAAAAAAAAAAAACTACTTTACTTTGAGGGTAATGAGGCTGCTGACATGCTTGCAAACGAGGGCTCAGCATGTCTCCCAATTGGTCCTGAACCATTCGCCGGGGACAACAAAAAGCCTTCTGTTGAATGAAATCTCTAAGTGGGAGACAAAGGAGAGAGCGCTGCACTGGCAAAGACTCCGAGGCAAGCGAGGTTGTTTTTGGATTCTATTCTGGGTCAAGAGCAAGGGGGATGCTTCAGCTAGCATGTGCCTGCCACAGAACGTTTTGGTCGTGTCCCGCCTAGTGAGGGCTTCCTCATGTAAATACAGAGAAGCGAAAACTATGGCCGCATCTGTATCCTTTTCTGTTCTGTAAAGTGGGCCTGGAAGTTCTAGATCCGAAAATACCTCGAAAACGAAATCCCCCTCGACCCTCCTTCACAAACCTCTCCCACCCCCATTGACTCCCAAGGTCTAGTCGAATCGATTACAAGATCCCTACAAAATTTGTATTCATTTGATGAATACTACGATCAAAACTGCATCGGAAACGACACCTCATTCGACACAGATGCCCCACAGATCTCCACGGTGACGTCGGATGGGTCTGAGACCCTAAAAATGAGTTCTACACCCAAAAACGACACGCCACTCGACCCCCATAAATCCTCTAAAAACCCCTCCGGTAGCCCTTTTTGGCCTCACACAGCCAGAGGCAGTCAGCTCACCTTGTTGGAAGTTTTGAAAGCGTCCAAAGAGTTAAAATTCATCAAAACTCCCGTCATTGCGCTGAGTGGAATTCTGTGGTTACTCCCAGCCGCACACAATTTCCCCAAACTGGTCGGCTCGGACGTCCCAATCTTCTTTTTTACTCCGCCCCTGAAAAAAAAAAAAATAATAATAATAATTCAAAAAATAATTTCAACACTACTCCGTCGACGAAATTAAAATTCTTCCCTTACTCGTCGAAAGCCGAATAATCTACGAACAAAGTGAGGGCGGCCGGGTCTAAGGTTGCCCCAATCAGAGTCCGAGGAGCTTCAGACAGTCGATCCACGTCCAATTTGAGTTGAGACAATTTGTGCCAAAACGTCGGCTCGACGACAGGTTCGAACGGCAAAAACGTCAACAGGCTCATGTTAGTTATGGTCAAAACATCGGCAGAAAGTCAAAAGTTTTGACTCAAAACACTTCTTATCACTTTTCCGACACAAAGGATTGGAGTTTTATCACCACAATCACCGTTATCAATTGACGTAGGAACACTTTACGGAGGTTCCACCAACTGTTACAAATGTCGAAAGCTATCGACTTATTTTTGAATCGATTGTTTATGGATAATTATCATGTTTTCTAGCTTTTATGAAGGAACACGACCCAAAAGGGATCATGGAGCACGCATCTCTTCTTATTTTTCCAAGAAAAACTGAAAAACAATTCAAAGAACCATTGGTAAATTTCGATTCTTTTTTGGAAGGTTATTAGCGAGATATATCTGTTAGAGGTGGGTTGTTTCACAAAATTATCTACAGTAGATCCTAGCTGTTCTATTTTTCAATTCCACCGAGTAACATAGTCAGGGGGGGGGGGGGGACGCTGCCAATTTTACACAAGGGTTTATTATTCTTTGAAATTTATTTAATGAAGAAATTTATTTCTGTGTCAATGAAAAAAATGTTAGAGAAAATAATTTTTTTAAATTTTTTTTTCAACATTTTTTTGTTTTTTTTACTTGAAAAATATTTGACCTCCTGGGATCCTTCAAAGATCCCATTTGTAGTCCCATGAAAACCCTATAGATCGCAACAGTGAAATCAGATCGATCCGGGACCCCAAAAAATGGATTCTAAGTCCTAAAATACTTCGAAAATGACACCTAACTCAATCCCATAGCCAAAAGCCTTTAAAAAAAAAACCTCCCATGGCCCATAGCTATGTTTGGACAGATGTGGCTCCTCGAAAAAATGGGTTTGGTGTACAAAAATACTTGGAAAACGTCACCTTATTACCATTTTGGCATCCTTCAAAAATCCCATTTGTAGCCCCATTTTTGTCTCACAAAGCCCCTTGGGTTTGAGCGATCAGGCAGAAAACTTTGCGGGCACAACTATAATAATATACCTAAGTAAACCTTAGTAAACCTAGTATTTTGTCAAAATTTCAGATTTAAAAAAAAAAAAAAAAAAATCCAATTGCCTAAAACGGCTCGGACGGTGGACGGACATTTCGATTTTGGTTTATTATTCTTGGAATAATACACCTATGTAATCGCGACGGAAGTCGACGACTCGGATCGGCCTCAAAATTTGACATTATCCGTTTCCAAAGGAACCGGGGGAACCGGGGTATCGTGGTCTAGATTCCAAAACCAAATGTCCGTCCGCCCGCGGGCCGTTTTGGGCAGTAGGAATTTTTTAGAAAGATCTGAAATTTGGCAAAATACTTGGTTTACCATCTAGTTGTGCCCGCAAGGTTTTCGGCCTAAACGCCCAAACCCGTGGGACGCTATGGGGCTACAGGAAGGGTTTTTTTGAAGGCTTTTGGCTATGGGATCGAGTTATGTGACGTTTTCGAAGTATTTGTGGACGTAGAATCCATTTTTTGGGGTACCGATTTCACTGTGGGGATCTATATATAGATCCTGTAGGGCTTTCATGGCGCTACAAAATTTGTAGCATTTGTAGCATTTAATGGCATTTTTTAAGGATCCCAGGAGGTCAAATATTTTCCGAGTAAAAAAAAAGAAAAAAAGAAAAGTGTTGGGAAAAAAAATTATTCTAAAATTTATTTATTGACACAGAATTAATTTTTGGACAAGTAACCTACATTAAAGAATAGGTAGGTGCCTACCTAATAAACCCTTGTGTAAAATTTGCTGCGGTTGGATCTACGTAGGCTGGATCTACCTATCATGAAACGGATAATGACAAATGTTGAGGGCGATCAGAATTTTTGACCTCCTACACAAATACATAGGTGTATTATTTCAAGAATAATAAACCAAAATTATTCGAGGAGGTCTTTTTATAAAATTCTCGTTTTTACTGAGGTTACTTGGCTGTCGCGAATACGAACAAACTTAATGAACTGAATATTCATCATTATACCCCGATTATGCAAACAAGGTCGTCATAGATTATGACAATACATTATATGAATAGGAAGTAAAATCACAATTGATAATGAATGAGTCGGGACACTTCAGGTTTTGTTTTGAATGTGACCCGGAGTCATCTTCATGACACGGTCTCCAAGGGTTCAAAGTGACTTGGTAAACAGTTCATCGTATCTTTGAATCAATGTTGTCATCGAGCGAGGAATTTATCGTGTCTACTTGATGAAATAATTTCATGGAAAATGAATGAAATAAATGTTGCAACATGAAATAAATTCGTTCCAATATTCGAAAAAGAAATATCCCGTGTCGTCCGTCCTCCAGTCGTAATGAAACATCACACGCAAACCAGTTTACATTACCCGTTGTTTTTTCAGAGCAACACCCTTTCGTGTAGAACTTGGAAGAAAGCCAGAAGACACTTGCTGTGGAAGGATGATGTGAATGAAATAAGTTCAGGCGTAGAATTATAACAGAACGCTACCTACCACCTTTGGCTATCGCTTTCTCCACTTTTGGAGCTTAGATATGCCACATGGAGCAACTTTCGTTAGACTGGTCACTTTTCTCGTTATCTTCTCGCCGAGATGAAGTTTTCGAGACCAATTGCAGATTTTCCCGACATCTAGAAGTACCTACCTTAGAATAAAAATGATTCTCCTCCACAGTCATCCTCGGGCTGGAGCTTCAATATAATAGGAGAAGCGTGACTATAATTTTATTTTATTTTTATAATTGAGAAATTACTCAATGACTTAGCATTATGCTTCTTGCTCGCTGGAAGTTTATCTCACGCTTTATGCAATTTTTTAGGTACCCGACTCTGCTCTGTGATTGACTCAACTTATTTGAATAAGTAGGAATACTTACCATCTATAACTCCTAGGGCCGGTTTTTGAAACCATAGTTAACTCTGACGGCCGTAAAAGACGACTCTGACGGCTGTAAAACGGAAAAAGCGTTTTTTGAACCTTAGTTTCCGTTTTACGGGCCGCTATTTTTACGAAACGGTAACCACAGCAGGACCCTGGGGTCAAATTTTTACGGAGCCGTGACCACCGCTTTCATTGGTTGACGAGGAACAACTGACTGACGAGACGGCCCGCCGCGGACTCCGCGGCGCGGAGTGGTAGAAAGAGATGGAGATAATTGTTTACTTTTTTCGCTCAAATAACGCTCAAAATAATGACATGTTGAAGGCAGAAGAAGCGGGAAATGTGAACTCCTTCCTCACAAATGAGTTGTCAAAACCCGCAATGACGAAAAAATTTCACCTAGGGAAAATATTCAAGGCGCCAAAATTTTAGCGGCGTGGTCAGCTGTCGGAACGCTGACTATGGTTCTAAAAACGCCGACAAAATAGCGGCTGTAAAATCGCGTTTGACGGTGGTCACCAAACCACTCGTTTGCTGTGATTTGACTATGGTTTCAAAAACCGGCCCCTAATTTGAAATATGTACGCGTTAGGACAATGACAATGATAATCTTCTATCGTATAATATACCTACGATTATTTTATAATGAATAGGATATTATCGATATCCTATTTAATATCGATTATATTGGAATCGAATATGATGAATAGGTGGTACTTAAATCATGAATTATGTCAGGAAATTCAAATTATTTAATTGATTATCATAGGTATCACAAATCCGTCGTTTCGTTAGAAGAGTCTGTAAGTACTACACTGTTGATAAACCTACTTAATCGAAATATGTAATATAATTCCCAGAATTTAAGTAAATTTTACTTACTTTAATTTTTGAAAATGGCCCAAAAAGTTATGTAAGAGCGGCGTAACTCTAAATTGACATCTTTCCAGAGTCATTCATGGCATCGAAATCACCTAATTTGAGAGAGATTTGAATTTTATGCAGAGTGAAAAAAAAACTTTCCTACCACCTACAATAACAGTTAATAAGGGTTTAAATTATAATGGACGTCCAAGTGTAGCATTGACGTTATCGTATAACTTCAAACTTGATTTTCTCAACACTTCAGCAAGCGAAATGAAGGTATTTTTTTCCTCCGGGCATTCATTTCCCACCCATAATTAGGTACCCTGATGATTTATAAATTTCCCACGGGTACATAATTATTAGGTAGGTACCCGTGGGAATAATTTTAACCTTCAGTTACCAATTATTGGTACCTACATAACTAAAGGTTAAAATTTCGTCCTCTGTCATTGAAAATTGCAGGGGAAACTCAGTTTACCTTCTAGTTGTGCCCGCAAGGTTTTCACCCCTATCGCCCAGAACCCGCGGGGCGCTATGGGGCTACGGGAGGGGTTTTTGAAGGTTTTCTGCTATGGGGGTCAAGTGGAGTGTCGTTTTTAACATGGTACAATGTAAAAACATGTCATGTTTTTACGGGCGTTCTCTGGATTGGAATGTAAGTACTCCTCCCGTAAACCGTCGTGCCTTATAGGCGCCTAAACGGCTGAACGGATTTGAATGGGGTTTTTTTTCCAACGATCTCGGGTGAGATTGCCCACAACATAGGCTATATTAAAACCCAGCCCGACGCGCGCAACCCTGCGAATTTCGAAATTTTTTGACGTATTTTTGGACACAGAATCCAATTCTGGGGGTCCCAGAACGATCCGATTTCACCGTTGGGATCTATGGGGCTACAAATGGGATTTTTGAAGGATCCCAGGATGTCAAATAAGGTTTCGTTTACCGAGTAATTTTTGACGCAAAATCCCTTTAAAAGTATTGGGGGGGGGGGGGGGGGGTGATAAACAATACTCCAATTATTATGGATATTGTCCAGTGCAAGTGAGATTTAAAACCAGTATTTTGGGGAGGGAGAAGTCCTTGGATCCGCCCCTGCGGTCCCGCTTGATCCCAAGGTAGCCATTCCATTGGAAGTTCCAATTTGGAACGGCTCCAGTTCCTATCACAGAGTAACAGAGAGAGAGCACTGGGTGGAACCCACGAGACGCAAGTCTGGGTTCCTACTACCCAGTGGGCCGGGCCCACCCCTGTCATCTGATTTGTTTTGCTGTTAGCGTCGTTCGGTACAGTAACTGTATTGTTGTGTACAGTTGTGTTGATGTTAAATTGAACCCGCTCATGAAACAAGGAGCTTTCGTAGTTCCACGGAACCCGCTATAACTTATGCGGAATTCATAATTTACAAAGCAATACATTCAACGGAAAGAAATGGTGAAGAAGAAAGTACAACAACCTGCAACTCCTGCGGTAAGTGGCACCAAGTGACGGTCATCGTCAAAACCCAAGGCAGTTAGGCAAGTTTGGTGTAGTGTTGTGGAGGTGGATCGAGTGAGGGGGGGGGGGATATGGGGTGATATATCCTAGGCTGACAGTGTCGAAGCGTGATGATTACAATGGGCGTAAAGGGCCCCGATAGCTTCTTCCAAAAGATGGTCGAGAACTGATTTTTATTTATTTTTTTGGAACTGCTGTAGTAAACCGTTGGGCTTTCAGTATGCTACCGCCGGGCTCCTCTGCCTGTTGCGTATGAAACTAGCGGGGGGGGGGGGGGAGTTTTCCCATTTCGGCCAGGAGCAACCGCTCTACTGCATTTTGTGGGGAAGGACCCCAGGGTCTGCGAGGACAACTATTGGGAGCTATTACTCGATCAGTTGTCGTCCCCAACTGGGCCCTTTTGCCGCTGAGGCAGCAAACGCCCTGTACGTCAGAGACATAATTGCGCTTGGGAAAACCTTAGCCTCCAGGACGGCCTTCTCCCCTTGCGTATGCCAGGCAGCGCCACAGCACATGCTTTGCTGAGTCCTTTAAAGAGTCAATTGAGTCGCCACACTGTGCGCTGCCAGGATCGTCGAACAACGCCTTTGTAGGTTAACCAGGACGTCCCTGTGGCTGCTCGGTAACTGAGGAGTCTTCTGATCGGTGACGCACCTGCAACTGCCGAACCCCACAGAAAGGCGAGTCTCCCAGTGGACCCAGCAGCGTCCTCCTGCAGGAGGAGTGTCTAGAGGGCCGCCGGTGATGCCGGTTCCGAGCGCTGTGTTTTATTGTAGGTAACCACAAGCAGCCCGCTTTCCTTCTAGGAGTTAAATTGTGTCTGATACGCACCGAATGGTTTCGGTGGCCCAGCATCCTGATCACGGTTTTTGGGGTAGCATCCTGATCACGTCTCTTCAGGAAGAAAGATCCTTCCAACTTGAGGCCCCAAAATTTGGAGCATTTAATGCAAGGCGCGCAACCTAAAAATTCATAGCAGTTAGTTACTGCTTGTCAACAATGACAAACCTTGAAATGAATAAAGATGGACGGGTTTTCAGACATTGTGCATAAAATTGAGCCTTTCGTATCGTAACAAAGCGTTTTCTTTGCGTAAAAAAATTTCCGGTTGACCCGTCGACTAAGACATTTTCAATGTCAAAAAAAAAACTATAAAATGAATTTTGCGTCCAGAATTTCTCGGAAAACGTCACCTTATTTGACCTTGGATCCTTAAAAAATTCCATTTGTAGCCCCATGAAAGCCCCGTATATCGTCATGGAGAAATCGGATCTTTCTGGGACCCCCAAAAATGGATTTTACATCCAAGAATACTTAGAAAACGACACCTAACTCGACCCAATTGCCGAAAACCTTCGAAAATCCCTCCCGTAGCCACATTTTAGCTCCATAGTGCCCTACAATTTTTGGGAGATTGGGCTGAAAACCGTGCGGGAACAACTAGATGATAAACTGAGTAGGTATTTTGTCAAAATTTCAGGTAAAAAAAAAAAAAAACCTACCAGCACCCTGAACATCTTCAATGCCTCTCACACAGAAGTAAGCCAGTCTATAGAAATCCGTGAATGTTGTGGGATTTTTGCAGGTGGAAGTGATTTCCGTAGTGCCGAACCCCGTTGGCGACGAGGAGTCACTCGTCGAAGGTGGCGACGAGGTGCATCAGCCACAATCGAAAATGCCCGTCTTCCGCAATCCTTTCTACCAGGTCATAATATGCACCAGGATATTATCACCTAAATGAAATTTCCATTGCTACCAACTTAACCAGTCTGTACCGAAGTGTGACGATTTTTAACTTGTAATACTTTTTCAGCACCAGACTCTGATTGGAGGGAAAAAGAAAACGTGGAGATCTCTCAAACAGATTGTCGCTCACGAAAAAAGCCTACCATGGCCGCCAGACACTCCACTATGTAAATTAATTCTAATAACAACTACTAGTCTGCTGGCTTCGGATCAGTTTTGACACCTCATGTTTCTTTTCTAGACACCACCATCGGTGCTCCACCTGCGTTGAAACCCCCAAAGAAATACTCGGACACTTCAGGACTGGAGGTAAGTATTGATCGGACGTCAGTTGGCAACACTAATAATAATTATGAACACAGGTCATCCCGTGCCTCGAGGAACGTGAACATTACAGCCTCAACCGTCTTTTCAGGCTAAATACACCGACCCGCAAACCAAACTGTACTACGCTTCGTCCGAAGAGTTCGCCACCGTCCGGTCGCTCCCGAGCGACATAACGGCGGGATATCTGACGCTGCGAGGAGCCAACAACCCCATCCCTTGAACTTGAACTTCGTTCTCACTGTAAGCGGAAAAGCTGCTTTGGAAAGTTGTGTTCTTGAAAAGCACCGCATTCCGGATGTGGTCTAACAGATATTTTATATTTTTCATGAAACATTGTTGCGGTTTTAAAAAAAATTCGCCAGACATTTTTTTGGTTTTAATTTTTTTAAGACATCCAACTGTTTCAGGTGTATGTATACTGTGATGTAACATCCTCATTTTTTGCACTGCAATAATTATTATTGTAGCCGTTTAATGTATTCTCTGACCCCTGGTAGTCGAAATTGATTTGAACGAAAGCCCAAATGGATGCGGAGGTTTTCAATTGCGCCTTCACGCCATTTTCTGCATCAAATTATGAGTAATTTCGAGCTTGTCGTAAACGCTGCTCTTGAAACTTTTGCGGGTCTCTTATCTGTTATGACACTTGTCAGAATCTTCAGCCAAGCAACTCACTGACATTACACTTCCCACGAAACTTCGGTGCATTGTTGTGGGAATACTCGATCAGTTACAGTGGGTTGTGCAGGCACCCCGAATTCGCACGGTGCTGTCATAGGCCAGTCATTTTAGACATCAACTTATGCAAAAAGGGGTGTAGAAAATTTTATTTTTGGTACTTGCCGGTATGTGCACTAGGAAGTGAATATCAAAAATGGTGACACGAAAAATGTCGGGAGACCTTTAGCAGCCTAAAAACTACGACATTTTGGGACTTGTTTTAGTTTTTCTTCGGTAATATCTCTACTGTGCTTCCCAAGGTTACCATAATATGGTTCTATATTATACAAACTGAATGAGCAGTAAATTCTGCATCTAATCGCACCATATCGTTATAAATAGGTCAATTCTGCACAAGTAACCTATATCATCGTATCAAAGAATAATAAACTCTTGTGTACGATTTGCAGCGTTTTGTCTCTAATGACTGGACTATCATTGGACGAATGATGGTCAATGGAAGTCACCGTTTTTCCCGAAACACGTTCTCCGCTCAAAATATTAAAGTTGAGTGGGGAAACGATTGGCTCATCTGGGAACTCCTCAATTTTGGAGACTCCCACGAACAAAACGGCGTGTTGCCCTGGAAGGAGCGGCTTTTTGAAGTTTGATGTGATCAATAATTGATTGAATTATTCATCTTCCCCTGGAAACCTCGGGAAACTCTTCAGGAGGAGACTCATCATCAGATCGACACAGGCCTACCATCAATACAAGGTCACTCGTCCGTCGTGTACCGCGCGCGAATTAAAATTTAATTTAATACTGTGAGGATCGGATAGGTAGGGACATAGTCAAGTATTCATTCATGTATCTTGCTCCTATTGTTTCGATCAATATAGTAACGACTTACTTTGACTCCCGGATTTTCTTTAAATCCCAGGGAATTAATAATTGAGAACTTGGATGGTAAATTACAGTAAGTTTAGATTTTCCCACCAGCAGGTAACATCTAATCTTAATTAGACGCCGAGTACCTATTCGCATTTTTTTGTTTTAATTTAATTAGGTAAATGCTTCCCCATGAGTAGGTTCCCATGAAATTTTCGATCGGAAATCTTCCATTTCATCGTAGAGAGGTTTGATCAATTTCGAAAAATTGTGAACGTGTGATCTCCGAAATCCGAACGCACCGGTTAATGATATAAGGCTAGGTAGGATAAGGATTATCGTCTGTTTAGCTGAATCGTCGAATTGTTAGGCCATCTCTACCACATTTTGGTTTATTATTCTTTGAGTAATAAACTGATGTACCTAATCGTGACGGAGTTCGAAAATTCAGATAGGTCTCAAAATTTAACATTATTAGTTTCAAGAGGTTAGATTCCAAAAACGAAATGTCCGTCCGCCGTCCAGGCCGTTTTGGGCAGTAGGATTTTTTTTTCTGTACAACGAATCATCTTAATTTTCAAAATTTTTGTTGAGGACAAATGGATGAAAAACATCGAAGGATGGAAACATCGATGTATCGTTAGCGAAACATCGATGGTCCAAAAACATCGGTACCCAACCATCGAAGCAAAAAACATCGATATTTCTCAAAAACGTCGATGTTTCCAAAACATTCAAACCCCTTCGATGTATCGTTGCCATCCCTACACTTGTTACAAAAATGCCGCGTTTCTGGGAAGTAGTATAATATACAGTAGTATAATATTATTAGGTATGTCAACTCGGGCTACTTCTAGTAACTGCAACTGTTGTATTATAACGTTCTTCTGGGTTTATGATTCAAATAAGGAGATTTCCATTAAAAAAGAAAAAAATACCCTCAACCTGATATTTATAAAATTGAATAAAAACTGCAGATTCTAATCTCCGGGAGGATCATGCAAGCATCCGATTGGTCAGAGATTAGTTGCCACCAACGGCTTAAATCACCAATCGAAAGGTGGATTCTGTATAACGACATTTCTTAGAGTTGCTCCCTCGTTTCTGCTGATTTGAATTTCTGGTTGATAATTTTGAGTTGATAAATACTATTAATTCTAGTCATACATAATATGTATGAATATTATTATGCAATACGTACTATCAAATTTATCTATTATAAAAACCCTAGGTGCTCGTCAGGTTCTTTTTAATACAATAGTAATGAGTTACAAAGGGTGCCAGGTCAAGTAAAGTCCGAAGCATTGGGGGAGTGAAATCAGCAGAGTAGGGAGTGAAGAGGCAAATCAGTAGAGAACTTGACGAGGAGCCAAACATCTAGGTGAATCCAAATCAGCTGAATACACAATGAGGAGTCAATAGATTAAGTTCTTTAGGAGGAAGTTCACAACATTTTGAGGGATGATTTTAATTTCATGAGATGACATTAATGATTTAATCTCAACACTTTTTTGTACTAAGGTTGTTTTTCCTCCTGGTCTTCAAATCTCGAAAATGTTTTGAGGTGACCTTTTGGACCACTTTAAAGTAATTACGACTGGTACCTAACCCAATTTGGAGCAGTTTTTTTATTTATTTTTAATTTCGATCCACTGTTGTTCCACTTTAATCAGCCTATTGCGCCTTTTGGTAGACACAGCAACGAGCCGCTTCCCAAGAAGAGGAGCCCCCTCTGACAGTCCATTATACTGGCAAGAGAGGGGTTCTTCAACTGACGCCAATAGACGGATTAAAGGAGAGACAGTCCGGCTGGAAGGACCGATGTACTTCTGCAGTTGTTTCGGATTTTTCCCAACTTTACTCCCCCCCCCCCCCCCCCCCCTTCCTCATAATAACCTAAGCGAGGCGCCTCTGTTTGGATGAAAATCTTTTATTAAGAGGGCCAGCAACTGGCGGTGTTGAATTATGCACAAATGACAGAGCATAACGAGGCCCCTTGTCCACGTGGTAGTTTTGTACCAAGTTCTTTTTACGTGCTTCATGAAAAAGATAATTATGTAAATTATCTTTTTATCTGAGACACTCCATCCCATTTCCAATATGGAAATTTTATTCCTTACCTACCTATGGAAAGGGATGGAGTCTCCGTGAATATTGTTTTACTAATCAACTAGGTACTATAACAGAAAACCGATTGGTGAATCGGAAGTAAACGCTGTCGCACATTCTATTCCTCACGTCGTCACTTCTATTCCTACGAGAGCTCTTTGAGGGCTTTTCATTTTCCGTTCATTTGCCCAACGATTTCCTCATCCGCTGGTCGTAAGTGAACTTTATCTGTTGCATAAGTTCCCAAAATAGGAAAATCAGAAAGAAAATCACGTTTGTCTTGCGAGTATGGAAGATTCTGATCAAACCGACTGCTGCGAAATGAAAATATCGTCGCTGAAATTGACGAACGGAAACATTTTCTTTGGATTGGGTGCCACGTTCGATGGCTCCATTACGATGATATCGCAACGATCTGGTGGGTTTAATGCGATCCAAGTGGCTGTTCGATCGATAAAGTGATTTCATTATGTCCCGGGTGATCAAATGACGAGAGGCTCCATCAACAGGAAGTGGTGCTCATGTCAACAGGAGCAGAGATTGGATGGTTATTTTGCGCGGGAAGTTCGGAAGTGGGGTATTTTTGGTTCACTTTGAAGAGTTACGACATGCTCCAAGATAGACTGGGAGGATTCATGACGAAAGTAGGTTGCACAGTGGTTACCCACAAACCGCCTAATAGTACCTACCTAGGTTTGTTCCAGGTCTGACTGCGTCTGTCGACAGAAGTCGGACAGCTGTCGACAGAACCCGACCGCACATACTCGAGCTAGGTATCGGTTTCCATCTAACTGACGATCGACCTGAAACAGCAGTTTCTAAACTGCGCATGTCTCCGGTGATTTCTGTTATCATTCCGTCAAACCTGGAACAAACCTAGTAACCACTGTGCAACCTACTTTCGTCATGACGCGTCAGGTTACAAACGCGGTTTCCGTAGTTCATCATTTGACGTTGTTTTGATCTTGCAATTCCGGCCTTTTCTTTTTTCAACAATTCATAGAACTTAACATCATATTTTCATCTTCTTGACCTCAGCGCGTACCTACTCGGACTTCCAATAGACTTGTTTCCCTTCCGTGTCAGGTTAGTGGGTTCCCTGTGAGAAGCTGTGAGTTGTTTGTAGTGTCTTACTAGTTTATATTTTCGGAGTTTTGGTTTATTATTCTTGGAACAATACACCTAGGTAATAGCGACAGAAGTCGAAAATTCTGATCAGCCTCAAAATTTGGCATTATCCGTTCCCAGACACGTAGACCTACATTCCAAAAACGACATGTCCGTCCTCCGTCCGAGCTGGTTTGGGCAGTAAGAATTTTTTTTCTAAATCTGAAATTTAGACATAATACTAGGTTTACCATCTAGTTGTGCCCGCCAGGATTTTAGCCCAATCTCTCAAACCCCTAGGGCTCTGTGGGGCTAAAAAAGGGGCTATTGGAGGGCTTTTTTGAAGGGTTTCGGCTATGGGGTCGAGTTAGATGTTGTTTTCTAAGTATTTCTGGACGTAGAATCTATTTTTGGGGGTCCCAGAACGATCCGATTTCACTGTGGGGGTCTATGGGGCTTTCATGGGGCTACAAATTGGATTTTTGAAGGATCCAAGGTGGTCAAATAAGGTGTAGTTGCGTTTGTGAGGAAAATTAAAGAAAAAACGCTCCAAATTTTGCACAAGGGTTTATTATTCTTTGATATAGGTTACTTGTGGGAAAATTAATTCTGAGTCAATAAAAAAAATTTTTTGAAGAAAAAGATAAAGAAAATTATACATTGATGGGCAGATGTGGGCCCCATGAAATTGGATCGTTCCGGGACCCCCTAAAATGGATTCTCCGTTCAAAAATACCACACCTAACCTAGAAAACCACACCTAACTCGATCCCATAGCCAAAAGCCTTCAAAAACCCTCCAGTAGCCCATAACGCCTCACGGGTTTGGGCGATGGGGCACAAAACCTCGCGGGCGCAACTAGATAGGTAACCGAGTATTTTTCAAAATTTCAGATTTAAAAAAAAAATTCCTACATTGAATCTGACGGCGGACGGACGTTTCAATTTTGGGATATTGACGTCTTGAAACAAAAGTCAAATGTTGAGGCCGATCAGAATTTTCGACCCCCGTGTTTTCCGTGGGATTCTGTTGGGCTCTCATGGGGCTACAAATGGGATTTTTGAAGGAACCCAGGAAGTCAAATATTTTCCGAGTAAGTTTGGACGCATAATCCATTTTTCGAGGTCCCACATTTTTTTCCATAGGTAAATATTTTTTATTGATGCAGATCTGCAAATTAATTCGAATTAATTTTTGCACAATTAACCTGTATCAAAGAATAATAAACCCTTGTGTAAAATTTGCAGCGTTTTCAATTTGCGCCGAGTTGCAATTCTTCATCAAATCCAAAAGTCACTTTACTCTAAGTATGTACCACGAGACGTCAGGACTGTGGTTAATAATACAATATAAAACCTTTATTGTATCAATACATTTAAACATAATACATACATAGTCCATAACGGGGTTGGGTCTGACCGAAGAATCACAAGAACTAAAAGTGAAAATCTCTTGGCTGTTTTTGAAGCATTATTGTAAGGATCTTTTGGTTTTACTGTTTTTTGAAGTCTCTCTTTGCCAAGTGGCTATAAAGTTCAAGAACTTTAAATGATGAAACTATACGAAAATGTCTTCATCAAAATCCATTGTTTGGTGGTGGTTAATATTTATAGCCTGTACGAGCTCAATTGCGGTTTTACAGACCATGTCGGAATTTGGATTCGATATTTATCGCTTTTTCGGTTGGTGGACTGGCTATGAGGCAATTACGTGGGGTTTTTGAAAGGTTTTGGCCGGGGAGATGAGCGAGGTGGCGTTTTTTCCTAGTTAAACGTTTACTCGAATTTGGACCGGCGTTTCCTTCCGTACGTGGAGGGGGCCCTCGACACGAAGGGGGGATTCTGGCTCGGAGACTTGTGCTGTTCTCGCCACCGTACGGAAACATCTCCGCTCACCGTTGACGCATTCGAACTCCGCCGAACCTCCCGAACAGGACTCCGTCACCTTCCGGCCCTGAAGTCACGCGCCGACTTTGCCGCAAAATGTAAGCAAACTCTGAAAAAAAAAAAAAAACCCAAAAAAACAAACCATTTTGTCTGTGAGGTTTTTCTAAGATTGACAACTAATTGCCGACCGAACAGAAAAATTACAGCTACTACAATATTAAATATAAATAAATACAAATAAATACATAAATTTTATGTAAAAATGACCTACCACGAGAAGCTCGCCAAGTGACTCACTCAAGTGACTTTGGCGGTCAGTCGAGATGAATTTGGTCGCCTTAGATATTCATTTTTAGCAAAATTTGCTAGCAAAGCATTTTTAGCAAAATTTAATTTTAAATACTTGAACACTCAACTGTGGCCGAAGATTGTTGGAAATTTTTCGATCGTTGAGGACTTAACGTGAAAAAAAAATCCTTCTCAAAGACAAACTTAGGGTGTTGGGAGGAAATCTGGGACACTCACATCGTCAACTTTCATCTGACAACTGTCTGAGACAATAGCGGCCCTATCTTTTCATCCGGGAAAGATTTCAATCTCTTCTGTATGTCGTTTTCAAGGTAAAAATTTGACGTCTGAGACTTTTAAATGAACTCGAAAACCTCTTGTGGTTCGTCAATCTTTCTAATCATTGAGAATTATTGAGAAGGTAAATGTTTTAATCGCTTCTACGGGTACGAACTTGGTCAATTTAGAGTTCAGTTTTGGGGTTCCATTTAGTTCAATAATTGAACTAATTTCCAATTATTGGAAATAGTTGATACTTCGTATTGCTCTTTCCCGTCGGGCTTTCATGGCCGGTGGTTTTCAAGGATTACGACGAATTGAAAACCACCGGCCGTGAAAGCCCGACGGGAAAGAGCAATTCGAAGTATCAACTATGACTACTGCTCGCGCAAGGAGAGAAGGGACGAAGCGGGACCGTCAGCCAACAACAACACGCTAAGTAACACACCAGCGTAAGAATAAGGTATTTATAAAACTGCATAACCTCACCGGGAAGTTAGCCAGAACTCAAGCCCAGACCAGATTCCTTCAAATCTGCAAGAACAACCGAGTACTACCTAAACACCTACAACATGTCAAGAGTACCACGGCCAAGTGCCTCCACACTATAAGAACTTCAAGAAATTCTCCACCACCATTGACCGGTTTTGTCACCAAGAACTGGACTTCGAAATTGACCACAGTATCCATAGAAGTAAAAATTTGGAACAAGAAATAGCCTCATGGAAAAAAAACGTAATCCTTGAAAATTATTGAAAATGAAAATAGTCCAATTTCGGCTGCTCGAGGAAATCTACTGCTTTGACAACTTTCGTCAAACAATAGGTTTGTTCCAGGTCTGACTGCGTCTGTCGACAGAAGTTGGACAGCTGTCGACAGAACCCGACTGCACATACTCGAGCTAGGTATCGGTTTCCATCCAACTTACGATCGACCTGGAACAGCAGTTCCTAAACTGCGCATGTCTCCGGCGATTTCTGTTAACATCCCGTCACACCTGGAACAAACCTAGTAGCAACCCTATCAGTTTTTCATCTTGAAGTGAAGATTTAAATTTCTTCTGTGTGTTGCTATGATAATTTCCAGAAAGAAAATTTGATGCTGACTTTTTATAACAAGCCATCAATTGAATTGAATAGAAGAGCGCAACCTTTCTGTTACTACGAAACCAAAACCGTAACTATGAATTCGTAACTTGACACACTAGGTATCTAACGGCCAAACTAAGTCGTCGGGATCGGACGAATCGTCGACGACGGAGATGATTTTGATAGCCTATAACCACCCCCAGAACTCGCTGATCACAATGAGACCACCCTCATGAAAATCTGTTCAGCAGTTCGGGCGTGATGCTGTGATAAAAAAAAAAAAAAAAAACGAAGAGATGAGCCTATATACTTCATCACTCTATTCATTAAATCATTCAAATTACTTCAATAATGTAACTTGGTCAATTAGGTCGGTAGGGTTTTTTTTTTTTGTTGAAACTGTTATTGCACCAAGTTAGCAAACTTATCAGCAATTTACAATTCATGTAGGTATACTAAATGACTTGCAAGAAGCTATGACACATAACACTGCTTCTATGCGACTTGTTGTTTTGTGCACAGGTCATGAGGTTTTGTTCTTTCTAGTCTTCTGAGCAGGCCTTCAACGCCGAGGAGCTGGACAACCTCACTGTTGATGTGTCCCCGAAGCCTCTGCTGATGGGCTAATGCTTGTTTTTTTGATGACTTTCTTCGTCAGTAGGAATTTGAAGTTCCTGGTGTAGTCTTTCATTCCTGGTGTAACGGTACGGCATCTACGCATGCTCGTAGCACGTTAGGTACTTTGAAATCGCTGAATGATCAAGCGATTGCTCGGAGCGGTGCAGCCCCACAATTGTGCACCATAGGCACAATTGTATAGTGTTAGCTTGTTGTGGATTGACAAGGATGACCGTCGCCCCATTAGCCAATACATCTTCCGAAATTTGTGGTTAGTTCCATCTTCTTTTTTTTACATGACATGACATGTCATGTAAAAAAAAAGAAGCAAATTGTGCTTTGTGCTTTCCACCGAAGCTTAGCATCGTGGGTCATGCCCACGAATCCCAATGCCACGTTCTTGGCTTCGTTTGCGTGCGGTATGACTTTGTTGTTGAGGTGAACGGGAATGTACTCAAACCTACGGTTTGTGAAGTCGAAATGTACCGATTTTGCCTCATTCATTTGGATCCTCCACTTTAAAGTCCACCTGTGCAGTCTCTTGATTGACCTTTGTAGTTTCGAAATTGATTCCAAATTTGTATCGCCGACAGCAAGGACTGCAGTGTCATCTGCAAACGTCGCTATGGTATTCTCCTCTCTATCGGGAAGATCTCTGGTGAAAAGGACGTACAGAAGTGGGCCCAGTACGCTACCTTGCGGTACTCCAGCTTAAATCTTTTGAGCTTTATATGCAATATGCGTTATTCGGTGCACCTGATCAATTGTAGAGTCAAACTGATGGGTTGGAATGATTTTTTTTTTTTTTTTTTTTTTTTTTTTTCAAACAGCTTTGAGAGAACTGGTAGCAGAGATATTGGTCGATATGAATTCCTCAGCAGGCTTTCCAGGTTTTAGGATCATTATGACCTCAGCAAGTTTCCATAGCTGAGGTACATAGTGCTATGTACCTACCTCACCTTTAATGCAGCCATCAGGCTTTGCTCAAAGCCTGATGGCTGCATTGATAATCTGTGTGAGTTTAACAATCACCTTACGAGGAAGGTTCTGAAGTACCTGGCCTGTAATTAGGTCTTATCCAGGCGCCTTCTTCGGGTTAATATCATTTTTGATTGTCATCTGCACTTGTTTGAAAGTTACTCTTTCGATCACAGTCTCCTGGTCACTGGACTGGATCTCCTTGAGCGGCTCTTTATCAGAGCTGCCAGGATATGGAGTGAAGATGGTAGCCAAGTGAGAAGCAAACGCGTCAGCCTTCTCCTGGTTGGTCCTGATCCACCTATTGCTCATCGTGTCCAGTATGGGTGGTGCCTGAACTACGGGTCGCTTCAAGTATTTTGTTGCGCAGAACCCTGCTGTTCAGATCCCGGGCGGCCCAGGGAATTCATAGAGGAGACGACATTTTTATTTTTTTAGAAAAAACAACTGCAATTGTATAAAAATAAGTTTTATATTTTTAGGTATATTTAAATATTTAATAATTATTATCAAATATCTAAAAATTATAACAATTATTAAATATATAAAAATTATAAATCCGGAAGTAGTGAGGTATACACGTTTTGTATAGGTACCTCACTACTTTCAAATGCAGCCATCTTCGCCAAAATCCGTCGAACTCCCCATTTGTTGGTTAATGGGATTGGGCGGAAAACCCAACGGCCACAACCAGCTGGAGAACCTCAAATAGGCGAGCAAAGCAAATTTTTTGAAAAAAAAAAAAAAAAAAAAAAAGTTTCGGCCACCAGCCCTTCAGGCTCCCCGGCTTGTATCGCTGTTTCTATAGAAACTATATATAATATCGAATATGTTCTCACTTGTCTCCCAATCGTCATTGCACTCCATTAAGTGGAGACCAGTTTTGAGGGCGTTACTCTCATCAGGGGGTTTCCACTCGGCCTGCAAGCGCAATCACGCACGTGACTAATCCACTTGCCACCAAGAATCCCCTTGACCGATTTTCACGGGTTTCCCTCATTTATCAAACGACCTTTTCCAGATTTCCACCTTGACTTTGCCCAATTACGTTTTGATGGGTTTTCTACGAGTACAATCAACTTCGACGCTTGTCGTGTACGATTGTTTACGCCTGAGATAACAACAAACTGGGAAAAAAAGGGCAGACCCGTCGATGACCACAAGGGTTTTTCCAATCACTACTCTGGCCGCTACTCTAGCCAATCACGTCTCTGACCAAGAAATGATTCAAGCCTTGTTGTTCTTAACGACGAAGGCTGAGTTCCTAACTGGATACGAAAACGCTTTCCCGACAGATTTTTCTTTCTTTTTTTTCTTTTTGTTGGCCACGTAGAGTTTTTCTCACTTCGGGCGGTCTGGGAAATCATTGGGAACGTAAAGCACATTGCGGGAAGCACGAGTGAGAGATCAAAATGTCGAGGCGTACGACCTGCAAAAGAACGATGGAGGGCAGAAGTCGAGTGGAAACGTGTTTTTGTACACAGTTGAGATCACTGCAACTTGTACGGAACTTGCATGAATGTGATCCAAATCTTTCGAAACCCCTCAGATACCCCACGGATCGGACGAGTTGACTTACCTCTGGGGGTGTCATTCTGCCTTAATTATTTTGATCCTTTAGAAATGTGCGCGAAAATGACTCAAAAATAATCGGCAAGGAAATTTTCCTTGTTCCCAAACCGAGGGGAGGCGGCAGCTTTTTGGTCTTTATGACATGTGGTGTAAAGCGTAGGTATCTAAACGGAAAATTATTAGTTGGTAGATGCAGTAATTTTAAAAATTAATTTGGTACATTGACCAAAGAACGGGTTTCGAACTCGTTAGGATTTAATACCTAGGTAGGTACTTATTTAGGGAATACCCCTTGACATGCGAGTTTCAAACCTTATAATATAAGGTCAACATAATATGTTATCACGCGATCCCTATTAATAGATTAACAATAATTATTGTTAATAGATTAACAATAATTATTGTTAATCTATTAATAGGGATCGCGTAATAGGTCGCTTAAGAGGATCGATTTCAAGTAACAAGAGACATTAAAACGTAACGTGTTTTAATAACAGTACAAAAAATAAAATGTAGTCAGTACCTATTGCAGTTCTTGTATGAGGGAAAATTATATTAATATTAAACATTATTAATGTCATGGAACAGTCCTATCCACCTAATAATCCACCTAATAAAAACCGAGAAATGTCTGTTTGTTCCCTTTTCACACCTGAACGGAATGACCGATTCGCGTGCCGTTTATTGCGACCTGTTCCAAATACCAGCTCGATGGTCATAGGCTAACTTGATTTTTCCTCCCTCATCCCCTTCATCGGTTTTCGGGTGCTCCTTCACGACGAAAGTTGCTTATTCCTGAGGTGTAACTAAGGAGGCCTCAGAAGTGGAACGAAAGTTTTTGTCCGATTTCGTTCGTACAAGGCTCTCTGGAATGTGCTCTTTTGTGCGATAACTCGTTCGCAAGTTATTCGAAGATCGTCGGTAGGCGGGTGCGAGTATTTTTTGCGAGCCTTCGATTTGTTTAATAGGTACTGGGTAATTTCATTTTGAGTTGATGGGCTGCATATAATTGGTGATAGACGGGAATTTGATAATTCACTACGAGAAACCAACAAGCGTTGTTACTATGAAAAATTAAGTTGACGGGTTGCCACGGGTCGTTGATAGGTCATGGGTTTGATGTTTCGTGCGAAGCACGGGTGTCCCAGCTAGTTTTTTTTTAAATTCCGTTTTTGGCAAAGGTTACATGAACGGAATTGACCACAATTTTCTCCCGTAAGGGGAATTATTTAAGTAATATTAAAACTTACGTTAACATCACAGGAAAAAGTCCTATCTTCCTCACTGATGGTTTCTCTCCAACAGTCTTGTGTGTCGTTGGTTGGATGATAATTGTGGACAAAACGTACATTTTCTTTTGGTTCCAGTCCAGTGTTTTCCAAAATCCTCTGAAAATCGTCTCTGTATCAGCCTCAAGTATGGTGCTACAACCTCTAGCCTTCCACCTGACACTCTGCTGTGACATGCAACGGACTCCCATACTTTTAGCCTGTCGAGTAGCATCGTGAGTGATCTTGACTTTGGATTCCTGGTTGATTTTGGTTTTCGAGTACCTACCAAACATATTCCTCTCCATGCATTCGTTTGTCTTTGGTCGTCATTCGGCTAGTAGCAGTAAGCGGTCGGCCCCTCTTGCGTTTTTCCAGCATTCCAAGTTCTTCAATCTCGTGACTGTGACTGGGGAGATGGGACTGAGGCATATTAATATTTGGAACAGTTGGATCATAGCTGACGAACAATGGATCTGAAAGGAGCGTAGGAGGACCTGCTGGCAGAGGCTCTTCGTTATCTTCGTGCTCAAACGGCTCGTAGTTGGGCATTCAAAACAATTTCGTCCGATTAGAATATTTGAAAAGCTGCAGACGATGGATCTTCTTCTTTATCGGTATGGTCATTCAGCTTGTAGTTGTCGGGAGTGTTTGGGTTCGAGTTTGGTTCACCCATGTCTAGTCCAGCAATATCGTCTGATTGGAACGTTGGAAACAATGATTCCTGCGAAGAAAAAAAAAAAAACTTCCATTAATCAACATCCCTTTCATTAGTCAACATCATCTGGAGGGAGCTACTCTGTTTTCTGCCCGTCGGCCTACTCGGCTTTCCAGCCCGTCAATAATAATTATTTAAGCTGGATATTTTTAGTTCCATAATTATCAGGGAACTAAAAATAGGTATCCAGCTTAATGGTAGCACGAATTCGAATGGAACCACTTTCACAGCCTTATCAAGGATCCTTACCATGTAATCATCTGGGAATTCTCGAATATAAATCAATGTTGGTACCTAACAGAGTAAGTAGGTACTTCACCATAAGAAGCATGAATATTACCTCCTGTGAGTTCCAGAGCTCTTCATGAAACGTATCAGCCTCTCCTGACTGAGATAGGTTATTCTCCAGATTGCTGATATCCAATATTGGAATCGGTAGCTGTACTGTTTTCCTGGACTCACGAATACATACAACAGTTCGTAAAATCTCGTCGATAGTGCAAAGCCCATCCGGGCTGACTGATTTCCCATCACAGTCTTGATTATCAACCATCTTCGAGTAAAGTTGGACCTGGAAGAAAAATAAACTAGTCACTGACCAGGATTCTCGAATGAATTTCATGTTTTCAGAGTTTCCTACTCTATAGTAATCTTTATTATAATATTATAATAATATTATTATAATGTATAATAGTTGTAGAGAGACTCTACTTATGAGGTTCTTTTGGTTGATCTATATACATACCTAGTTGAGGCACTGTGTGTCATGGGGCAAAAGCTACTATTCTTCATCAATCAAACAGTCTATCGAGACTGATTTTCGATTCATCATAAGATCCAAAAAAGGACCAAACCTCGAGCATCCTCTCCGCTCTTCAAGTCATCTCTTATTCATGCCGTTCGCCTTGTCACCAGCCGCGTCTCCCAGCCGTTAAGAGAATTTCAAACTTTGGACGGGATTGTTTCGATTTCATGACCGAATATCGGCCTCAGATGGTTTACTGAGGTTCCCGTTGTTCGGACAGTAGGATAGTCAACAAGGGAAGGATTATGGTCCGGATCACCTCAGCGCACCGGTGCTTCAGAATCCTCCGGCTACGTGAACCGTTCAAACGGTTCTAGGAAGAAAAACTCCCGGGAAAAAAAACTCCGGAATAAAAGCTCCCGGAAAAATAACTCCCACGATTTGCAACGGGTGGCAAAAAAACTCATGGGGGCCAGGAGTGTGTGACAAGCTGCGATCCTTACATTCACCTGAGAGCGATCTGTGCGATGCGATGCGGTCTGTAGTGTGAGCATAGTTTAAGTCACTTTTTATTTTTGAACTTTTTACCACATACCTACCTAACCATCGGTTCACCATCTAGTTGTGTCCGCGATGTTTTCAGTTTTTCCAAGCCCGTGGGGCCAAAACCTTTTTTTTAAGATTCACAGCTATAATACCGAATGGGATGTCGTTTTCGAGGTATCATTGGTCGAAGAATCCTGGAGCTTCAGATGAGACTTAGGTAATCTATGAGAATTTATACCAAACAATAATGAAAATTTATACCAGACAATAATGAATCCTGGTGTAAAATTTGCACAGTTTTGGTTTATCATTCTTGGAATAATATATGTACCTATGTATTCCTGTCCAAGGTCGAAAATTCTGATCGGCCTCAAAATTTCACATTACATACCCGTTTCGTGTCATCCTCCGTACTCCGGCCGAACCGTTGTGGGCAGTGGGAATTGGTTTTTTAATCTGAAATTTCGACAAAATACTCGGTTTTCCAACTAGCTGCGCCCGCAAGGTTTTCAGCCCGAACCCGTGGGGCTAAAAAGGGGTTACGGGAGGGGTTTTTGAAGGTTTTCGGGTATGATATTGAGTGGGATGGCGTTTTCGAAGTATTTTTGGATGTAGAATCCATTTTTTGGGGTCACCGAGAGGCTGCAATTGGGGCTTTTTAAGGATGCCATGAAGTCGAATGAGGTGTCATTTTCCGAGGTAATTTAAAATGCTAAGCCTTATGTTTTGGGTCCTACATCCGTCAACAAACTTTTCAAGAACTTTTTTTTAAATAAGAATTTAAAAAAATATTATCTACATAATTGAATTTCATTAATTTTTTAAATATTATCTAATTGACTTATAGTTTTTTTTTATTTGATATAGAATTAACTTTTGGATGATTTATATAATCGAATGTGTAAAAGTTCCCTTCGAACCCTTGTGTAAAATTTCCAGCGTTTTTATTCAGTTATGACTTTTTGGCGCTGGGAGTTATTTTCCCGAAGTTATCAATGATCTGTACTGACCAAATGAGTGTAGGACCTACCTATTTCTTCTTCTGGTAATGTTAGCGGTTTGCCTCATTTTTCATCAATTAAAATGTACCTACAGATGTAGGTTAACGGAACGGCATAATCGAAGTCGTAAAGTGTGGAAAGTGCTTGAAGGTGTCCGCTTCGTGAAAATTACTCGTTCAGAATGAGAAACTATTTTTATTTGCGGAAGTTTGTGTGAACCGTTTCGTCAAGGGGGCCCTAAACTGCATTCCAATCTACCGATAATGTACAGTTTGAAATATTCCATTTGTCAATGTCCATTGCTCAGTCCGGCTTTAAAACATCGCCGAGTTCAAATCGTGGGAGATGAGTGAAGGTGGTGCTGACTCATCCGCTCGACAACATAGCAGACGAACTACAAAGGAAATACAAAGTCATACCACAAATCGGGGAGTCGTACCGTTAAGTTGGAGGATTTTGCTGGGAGGGCTTTCTGACAGTTTTGGTCAAGCGAAGGGAAAAATCTTCACCTCAGGCTCTTGGCGTTTCTCATCAGCGTCACGTACTTGTTTGCAAACGCCGAGAACGTCTCATTCAAGGGCCGACATGTCCCTCACGTCTGTATCATAATTAGGATTCTAATGACGATTGGAATGAGCTCCAAGTATTCATCTGGGGGACGTGAGTGAATACCGATTTGGATTTTGACGGCGGTGAGGAAGTTGGGACGAAGTAAAAGGTTTATTTTTTGCGACTTAACTTGGTAAGTTGTGTCGTAGGTAGATCACGCTCAAAGTGGTCGACTCCTTCCCTTGGGCAATGTAGCCCACTGGCTTTTCCTTTAGCTTGGAAATTACCAAGCAGGCCATAGGGTTCGTGAGAGTGCCAATTGAGTTCTTTCCTATGTACAAACGCGGTCGAAGTCCGCCCTTATCAGACGGTGCTGGTGGAGAGCGCTTACGATGTGAAAACATCATCGTCAGGCCTTTTGAGTGCCTCTCAAAACAGCCAGTGATGGCGGACTGAACTGGTGAGGACTTAATTCGCCCACTTGCGCCTACTCGAACCCTACCGAAGGGACTACCGGGATTCAGTAAAAGGACCTTGTCTCGCTTGGGTGGAGCAGGTGTACCGGCTTGAAATCCTTAAAAAAAGTGTTGAATCCCCACCATTCCTCTCCCGTCCGATGATATGAGGGAGGGATCCTCTTCTCAAAGCTCGCTGGTCACTGTCCTGTGAGTGATTAAAGTAGTTGCGCCTATTTGCACCTTGAGAAAGTTGAGCGCAAGTGCGCCCATTCGCGCACGAGCTCAGCCGGCTCGGTAGGACGCCCGTCCCCTGCCCAGGGGAGGTGGTGGGGCAAAAATGCGTCGCCAACTCAAGGAGTGTTGCCGCTTGTGATTGGTTCGGCAACAAAGTCCTGCAAGACGTTACTCATTGTCCAATTGTTGCATAGGTAGGGGAGACAGCACTGAAAATGGAATAATGCATGGTGAGCAATGCTCACTGAGCATGTTATTTGGGCTTATGCAAGTTTTGATTTGTCGCCCCATGAAAGCACCTATAGGCCCCCCATGGTGAAATCCGATGGTTCTGGGACCCCTACAAATGAATTCTAAGTCCAAAAATACATCGAAAACATCACCAAACGACCCCATGGACACCAAACCTTCAAAAACCTCTACTGTAGCTTTTTTTTTAGCCCCACTGGTTTCATCGATCGGACTGAAAACCTTCAGGACACAACTCAATAGAGAACCGGGTAATTTGTCGAAATTTCAGAATTTAAAAAAAAAAAAAAAATCTGTTGCCCACAACGGAAGGCCATTTGAATTTTGAAATCTACGCGTTATGAAACGCGTACGAATGATAATTATTTCCTTTAGAATAGTTTTAACCTTTAATTGATTCAATCTTGAGCAAGGTTCTTGTGCAATGTTTCTTCCCCAATTTTCTTTGAGTGTGACTCACACAATGTGATAACACACCTACCAAATTTACTCTGTGAAATAGGAATATGACCCGCAGGATTTTTTTAAATCTGAAATTTTGACGTTTGGCGTTCGAGAGAATGAGTCCGTTAAAGGCACCGAGTCCGACACTACTAACGTAGTAGCTGCGGAAGGGCCTACAGCAGAATCTGGGAATTAGTCCACAAAGTTTCTGCTTCATCTGCTGTGTAGCTCATGTAGGTTTAGAAATCTGTTGCCGCCCATTTATCAAATTTTCCCTCGCATTGCAATCATCTGATCTTCTTCGAGATTTGTCGTTGTGACCGACTGACTTCTAAGACCCTCCCGAAAGTATTCGGCACGTCGATGACTCGAGAGTAAAAAGGAAACAGGGACAACACTTTCGATGTACATGACTGCCGGTAGGGCCATAGACCTTGGGGAACCTAAGGAGAGTCGGATTCACCGTGTTCCAGTGTGTCTTTTTTATGGGTTCATTAGACAAGAACGACTAAATCCAGGGAGTTGAAATGATGGGCGGTGTGGGTAAGTAAGGATACTATGCTAACCCTGAAAACGACAATATCAGTGTGACGTCATACACTCGTAAGCTGACAAAAATAAAAATTTTAACATGGGCTAAAGCTAAAGTGTTTCTCTTGCACACTAATCTCGTCTACCGTCAACTTAGCCCAAAATCCTACTATGCGAAGACATCGACCAACTTGCCCATCTGTTACGAGTCACCGTCAAATCATGGTGAGTCTGACGAGGGAAAGCAGCAACCTAACGATCTTGACATCTGTGTTCCTGGCCTCCCAACTTGGGAAGAGGATCCCGACTCGAACAAAGCCCCCTGATAACCCATTTATTTTGCTTTGCATTGAACAGCACATCGTGCACTGAATAACGAATAAAGAAATGGCGACTTTGATTGATTATAGTCCCTTAAAGGCTAAGTAACGACTAACGGACGAACCATTTGAACACTGTAAATTCACCAAGGCTTTTACTAATTTCCTTCATTCCTTTACTTTCAGGTCGAAGACAATTTGGTCATCTCAAGGGGAGAACAATACAGGGATTAAAGGTATGAAGAAAGAAAAACCATCCAAGTATTTCGATGACCATAAATACGCGACCTGCCAAATGTAATTGGATTTCCCAAAAACGATCATCCTGTATTTAATAGAGGCAACAAACATGAAATAGAGTCCTATAATTCAATGATTAGTGAGGCTTCAAATTTCTCCTCCTACATAGCACGTGTACTACCTACCTATTATTCAGTGTCGTTAACCATTTTTTCATGCCGAATCCAAATTTGAAATTGGATTTCCAAAAAACCGTTCCTGTATTTCTTTAAGAAAAAAAAACTAACTATATATTACGGTTGTACCAACTAAGCAGTCTGAGGCGTGTAGGATATGGTTGGGGGTTGGCTGGCTTTAGCCAGTAGGTGTGGCCCCCTAGTCTACTATATTGGAGCTGCAACTCGAGACGGAGGAGAATCACCTTTATTCTAGATTACTTCTGGAAGTCAGAAAATTTAGCGAGGGGAAAATTGCTGAGCTTCGAAAGTTGGCCAAGAAAGGCGTAAAAAATTGATTTCACGTTCGAGGTTTGGCTGACTTATCCAGTAGGGTGTGGAACCCTAGTAACTTATAATGATCTTCCTGCGGATACGAGTCGTAATTATCCAAGGGATAATTAATTAATTTTTGTTGAAGAATCTTGATTAACCTGTAGATACGATGCTGGACGACACATCGATATTTGGAAGCTGATGTTTTTATCATCGATGTTTTGCTTGCTGTCATTATCGGACATCGGTTTTAGTTTTGTTTTGGATTTGCCTTTTCGAAATCTATCAGTCGAAAACCGCGATGTGAGAGCCGGTAAAAACGGAGGCGAGTGATTGAACGATTGTGGTTGGTTGATTGGTCTGGCATTTGATAGTTGCGGTTTGGCTGATATTGACGTACTCAACTCAAGCGAGTAAACTTTTTTTTTTTACACAGAATTTGTTCTTGGAATAATTCACCAATGTGATCGCGACGGAGGTCGACGACTCGGATCGGCCTCAAAATTTGACATTATCCGTTTCAAGAGGTCTAGATTCTAAAACCGAAATGTCCGTCCGCCGTCCGGGCCGTTTTGCGCATGCTTAAAAAAATCTGAAAATTTGACAAACTACTCGGTTTACCATCTAGTTGTGCCCGCAAGGTTTTCAGCCCGATTGCCCAAACCCGTGGGGCGCTATGGGGCTAAAATGTTACGTTTTTGAAGTATTTTTGGACGTAGAATCCATTTTTTGGGGTCCCGGAACGATCCGATTTCACTGTGGCGATCTATGGGGCTTTCATGGGGCTACAAATGGGATTTTTGAAGAATCCCAGGAGGTCAAATATTTTTCGAATAAAAGAACAAAACATTTCCAAAAAAGATTTTTTCTCGTTGACACAGAATTAAATTTTTGCACAAGTAACCTACATCAAAGAATGATAAACGCTTGTGTAAAGTTTGCAGCGTTTTCATCCTATGGTCTCCGCAGCAGGCGTTACTACTCCTGCTCATCATTTTACTCCTCCTGGGCGTTAGTAGAATGCAAGCAACATGCAAGCTACTTCACATTGTGAAGCTAGGTAGGTACTACACAAATATCGCTCTTAGATTTTCGATTAAATTGAAAAATCGATTGTTCACCTCCGATGTTTGATTTTTTTTTCAATCGATTGTACCGATTTTTATTCCGAAATCTTTTCAGTCAAATCGATTTACATCAGAGTGTCCATTTTCTGTATCATAGTACGAACCATTCCGTAGAATTATTATGGTTACCTACAGTTCCATTATCCTTAATAATGATGTGCATAAGACAAATCACCGATTTTTCGTAATGTTTATTTCTGAAAAGAATAATTCTTTTCAGTAATAAAATTTATTTATTATTTTTAATTTAATTATTATTATTCAGTAAGGAATTATTCCATTACAACGAGTAGGAATTATTCCATTACAACGAGTAGCCTACTTTGGTTGATGAAATACTTTACCACCCATTAATTTACATACAATGTATGTCATGATGTTTTTTTGTTTTGTTTTTTTGTTGATAATTTGGTTAAAAATCGGTTTGTTTGTAAAATCGATTTTATTAGTCCGAATAATTTATGCAATCGGTTGTGAGCTCTCGAATAAAAATCGATTGTTGGCTCCCGATTTTGCATCCCTACTCACTATGCAACGTGCAACCTAATTCAACTGAACTTCAACAAACATACCTATTTCAACCAGCGGAATAGCCAAAACCAATAAACCCAAGAAACCAATAAAAACCAATAATTATTATTGACCAATGTTGAATATTTTTTATATTAATAATTATTTAAAAAATGATTATTTTAAAATAATTAATTACATAATTTAAATTAAAATTATTAATTCAATTAACAGCTAATTTTTCGTAATTTAAATTAATTTAAAAAACTGTGGTGTGGTTTTATGAAACCACGGTAAGTTGGAAACGAAGTGAAACTTTTTCCCACTAGTCTTTCCGGCTCGCTTCGCTCGCTCCCCTAGTGGGGTACGTAGCATCGATGGACACGTTTTTTTATGTCTAGTCCCCCCCCCCCCCCCCATTTCCTACTCATTCACCTACCCTTGTATCTCTACCCACGGCTTCATTTTGGCGTTTTCTCTAATTGATTTCTTACGTGGCAAGTTGCCACGGCAACAATGCCGCTTGTTTTGTTGTTATCAGTACTGATAACAACAAAACAAGCGGCATTGTTTACTGCATCCATGAATAACATCAATAAATTTAAAATGGGGACATAATGACAAAGAACAAGTACGAAAGAAATGCGTGATAAATCGAGAGCTTTCCAACGAATGGTGAACGATTTTTGGTTTATTATTCTTGGAATAATACACCTATGTTTTCGCGACGCGGGTCGACGACTCCGATCGGGCTCAAAATTTGACATTATCCGTTTCAAGTGGTCTACATTCAAAATCCGAAATGTCCGTCCGCCGTACGCCGTACGCCGTACGCCGTCCGCCGTCCAGGCCGTTTTGGGCAGTAGGAATTTTTTAAAAAATCTGAAATTTTGACAAAATACTCGGTTTACCATCTAGTTGTGCCCGCAAGGTTTTCAGCCCGATCGCCCAAACCCGTGGGGCGCTCTGGGGCTAAAATGGGGCTACAGAAGGTGGTTTTTGAAGGCTTTTGGCTATGGGATCGAGTCAGGTGTCGTTTTCGAAGTATTTTTGGACGTAGAATCCATTTTTTGGGGTCCCGGAACGATCCGATTTCACTGTGGCGATCTATAGGGCTTTCATGGAGCTAAAAATGGGATTTTTGATGGATCCCAAGAAGTTAAATATCTTTCGAGTAAAAATTAAAGAATTTTTGAAAAAACACATTTTTGAAAAAAAATCGCCTCAAAAAATTTTTTTTGAAATATAAAAATCCAAAAAAAAATTTTTTTTAATTTTTTTTATTGACAGAATTAAATTTCTGTACAAGTAACCTATATCAAAGAATAATAAACCCTTGTGTAAAATTTGCAGCGTTTTTTATGATTATAACTGGCGAAGATGAAGTTCCGTAGCAACGAATCGGTTGTAAGCGAAAATCAACGGTAGCGTGACGTTACAAGAAACGACACACAGACCAAAAAATTTGGAACGATGTAATAAAAGTTTCACTTTAATAATACTTAATGACATAAATAATCAAAATAAATAATTATTATTTAGGATATTGGTCACTAAGTATCGATACCAATCATATTCCAATATCAATACCACGATAGTATCCAACAACACGATAGGTATATCGTAATGTCCCTATGGACACATTTGGGATTTCATTGTGTTCGCCATCTCCAACTTGTCAAACACCCTATTGGCATTTCTATGGTCGCAACAACGACGCCGCGACGCCATTTCTGTTGACAAACTTCCGCCTTCGGTGTTATAGCTCAATCAAGTACACATTTTTATACTTCTCAACAGATATTTAACTCTAAATTCCACAGTACACCGGAGCCATTGTTAACAATTTTGTTATTGCGAGTTCGACGCGCGGAAATCGCCGGTTTGTTGAAACCGTAGTAAAAAAAAAGCGGCGCAATGGAAGTTTAGTTGGATTTTCATCTTCGCCCCGTTTCGTCATGAACTTGGAAAATGCGTCGGATCCATCGACTGTTTGTGCTGAGGAAGTTGATGTGACCGGAGAAATTGATGGTTTGTATTTGTGTTGAGTTTGTAATTTATTTGGTGTAGGTGTAGTAGTGATGGTACGCTTGTTGGAGGTTCTTTTGAATGATACTAGTACGCTGACAGTAGGGCCTCGCTTCGCTCGGCCGACGACTTCCTCGAGCAGGGACTTTGGTCCAGAATTCAAATCACAATAATGTTCAAAAATCATTCATTTGATTTGAAAGGAACAGAGTAATCAGGTGGTAGGTACTCAAATACATGTACAACGTTTTTAGAAAAAATGACATTAAATGGAAATTTTCCTTTGCAATCCACCGCGTTCGAGCTAGCAGTCAGCAATTTTTTTCAGCAGCTCCCGATCCTGCAACTCGATGGTATGATCGCACCTCATAAGCAGGAAGGAGTAGGCCCAATAACTGGCAATTATGTCGTGGAGCACATGAATGACATATTTCGACAAAAGTGCGTTTTGGCAAATGGGGCTCCAAAGATTTGGAGCGCTCTTTCCCCAAGCTCCTATGACCCATTTTCAGTCAAAACCTTCTTCCCCTGGGGTCATACCTATTCTTTTAGAAATATCGACGATATTCGAGGATTCTTATAGAAGCCAACTATAGCCTAGAAAAGGTAAAGGGTAAAGCCTTTTTTTAAGCTCTGAAATTCAACTAGGGAGTCACAATCCCGAATAGACGGTAGTGCCCCTTCGTCCTGAATCAGGAGTTTGACCCCCTGGGCACCGCGGCCTCTGCACTGAAGCTGGGCGTATTGTATCCATCGAACCGGAGCAGACGCATCCACGACACGGATTGTGTTGATGTCCAAGGTCCCTAAGCCAGGTTTTATCTCATTCACATGTCATCATGAGATAGAGCCGCCGGAATTGCATGTTTTGCCACTTTTTTATCATTCATGTTTATAGTCTTGGAGTTCCAACAATCAGAGAACCCCAGAGGGCGGGGATCACCACTCCCCCGGGTCGAAGTACCGACCCTGCGTGAGGACGTTACAACCGTCCTCGACTCCAGAGTCCAAAGATTGCTGATTCGGCTTCCCCCGCACCTTAGGCCCTGTCCTCTGCTGTGGAGGGCAATGCATACAGGCCTTGTATGACATACGGGAGTTAACGGATAAGGAAAAAGGACAAAAGAAAACCTTGACGCAAGAGAGCCTTGAACTCCAGTCCCTTCAGTATTGGGCCCAGCACTATAACCACTACACCATCGGTGGCAACATAATATTTAAACAGATTTCCTTTTTTGTAAGTATACTGATGATTTCATAAAATGAAATATCTTATGAAATTTTCATAAGATATTGGCAGCGTTTTTTATTTTTCAATGCAATTTTCAATTTTTATCTACGGTACTCTCGAATAGAATAGAATAATTTATTGATGACACAGAAATTATTGTTCCATTTAAGCACACCATTACATTAGGTAGTACCAGTAGTAAAATCACGTAGGTAGTAACATAACCTTGTAAAATTTACTAATTTAAATAATCACTTCATCAAATGTTAACAAAAAATAAGATTTTAATAACAAATAAAATAAAATAAAAAATAAGATTTTAATTAAAAAAACACCTCTCGAGCCACTCTAAGGGGAGCTCTGTTGTAAACGATATTTCAATAGACCCTCATGAAAGTTCTCCGGTGTCAACGGTTGTCGAGCGGGTGTCAATACGGAGGATTTTTGGCAGATGGGTTCAACCTCGGATATTTCACTCGACTACTTATCCCAAATTGACGGAATCTGTCATCCCTTGACCAACGAAGTCCCTGACAACCGGCATTGGCAACTTTTTGCTCTCATTCAGACCGGTGTACGTTTTTTTCCAACGTTTTTTGCTCATCGTAATACCCTGTGGTTTGACTTAATTCCGTTTTTGTTGGAGTTGGTCAACCTTTTCGGCAGCACCAGAAATCTGCGTATTTCACGTTTTCGTACTTCCTGTTCTTGAAGGTCGTCTTCTAAATCCTTTGAAATGGAAAGGAACCACAAAAATGTAGAAAAAAACGCGAAGTTGGTTACAAGAGGGCTCATTATTGTCGAACACCGTTGATGGGACGAAATCCTTCAAAAACCCTCCTGGAGCCCGATAGACGCCCCTGGGTCTTACTCATCAAATCCCCCTTGAAAGGCCCAAAGAGCCCCACAGTAAAGTCGAACTGATTGAAACCACCGTGGATTTTACGTCCACAATTAGGTCCTACCTACAATGTCTGCTGACTGGACGCGCTGGCCCAAACCCTTCAAAAACCCCCTCTTGTAATACCCTTCAAGTTCACTACCTTTTACCTCTTATAAGAGTCCTACACTGAGGCAAGCACGTATTTACAAACCCCGTAGATCGTTTTTACGTCCAAAAATACCTCTCAAACGAATTAGGCTGGCCTCTAAGTGATGTTTCTGTTTTATACACCTTCAGTTAATCTCCACACAACAAGTGAAACCCATTACGACGACTTATCTGATGCCGGTTCTAGTTAGTTTTGAAGCGAAAGCGTTGTCAGTCACGACGTTTTATTGATTCGGTTGGAACTGGTTTCGGGTTTTAGTCCATCATCAGCCCTGCAGGTAGTACACAGTTGTGGTGGGAAGCATAAACTATGTCACCATCATACGTTTTAGTAGACAGCACAGAGATTACCGTGTTCTAGCAACGCTCAACTTTTCCATTTATCAAGGAAGAGTTTTTTTTTGCGGTTTTTAATAATTCCTCCAAATTGACGGTATATTTGGGCTTCATGTATCGTGAAACCTGATTATTTCTTGTGTTTCCCTGATTATGATTTTGCAGTAAAATAGTATTCTTACGCCAATTATTGGCGGGAGTGTATTCCTTAACATATTTCAATCACTTTTGGTTTATTATTCTTGGAATAATACACCTTTGTAATCGCGATGGAGGACGACCAGTCCGATCGGCCTCAAAATTTGACATTATCGGTTTCAAGAGGTCTAGATTCTAAAACCGAAATGTCCGTCCGCCGTCCGGGCCGTTTTGGGCAGTAGGAATTTCTTTTTACATCTGAAATTTTGACATAACACTCGGTTTACCATCTAGTTGTGCCTGCAAGGTTTTCGGCCCAACGCCCAAACCCGTGGGGCGCTATGGGGCTATGGGAGGGTTTTTTTGAAGGCTTTTAGCTTTGGGATCGAGTTGGGTGGCGTTTTCGAAGTATTTTTGGACGTAGAATCCATTTTTTGGGGTCCCGGAACGATCCGATTTCACTTCAATGGGGCTACAAATGGGATTTTTGAAGGATCCCAGGAGGTTAAATTCGAGTGTATACGAGTAAAAAATAAAGAATTTTTTAAGAGATTTTTTAAAGACTTTTTTTTCCAAAATTTTTTCCTTTGACACAGAAATAATTTTTGCACAAGTAGGTATCCTACATCCATTTAGGCTATTTTAACACTGACACCACGAGAAAAATAAACTTTTCCGAACGCATTATCACCTTCACTGCGTCTTAAACCTCGAGAACGTTACGCTTTGTTTTCTATCCGCCCAGAATGTGTTGATTTGGGGCTAAATGAATACAAATAGGAAGTTTTTGGAGTTTCCGAATGACTTTCATTTTTCAGTCGATCATCTTCAGATGTCCAGGAATTAGGGTGTTCTGCCCCACAGTGCGCCCGCATGAACAAATTTACATTATTTCTAGTCGCATTGCACACTTTCTACAGGTAAAGTGCACGAATTTCCCTAAAGAGTTGATTATTTCGTTCACTTGGGCGATCGTCCAAAAACCCGTGGGGCCAAAAAGGGGCTAAGGTTGTTTTTTTTTAAAGATGTAGGCTATGATATCGAGTGGGGTGCCGTTTTCGACGTATTCTTGAACGAATCCTGTTCATGGGGCTCCAAATGGGACTTTTGAAGGATTATTAGGTTTTCGACTTTTTGACGCCGGGAGTTTTTTCAGCCTTTGCCAAACCGCGGGAAAATTTTTTTTTTCGGGAGGTTTTTTCCGAAGATTATTTTATCCGGGTTTCTTCCGGTTATCGAGTCAACACGCCTACGGTTCTCCCCCTTCACGATAGGTCAACGAGCATAGGTAAATACGACCAAATAGTTTTCAAGCCTCAACAATTTTCGCTCCCTGTGAGTAAAAACGACAACGCCCTTGGATAAAAACCCCAGCTGAAACGATACAAAGGTGACCCATTTTTCTCCCCGAATCGGTTTCTGGGCAGAAATTCGGACAGTTTCCTGGTCTGGCAGTTTCCAAGTTCCCTCATCTTCATCCTCGTCAGTCGATGGCAGCAATTCGTCAAGTGCTTCCTCTTCAGAAAAATCCTATCTCATCTTGCCCCACTCCGCATCGTCTACCACATTGGCTACCATTTTGGTTCAGCGTAACATAGAGACTTCTAATTAGAAGCAAATAGTAGCTTATTAATAAGCTTAAGTTTAAGTCCTTCAAGCATTCAGTCGCTTGCGTTGATGTATACCAGTGGTATGAGTCAAAATATGGTTCCAGCGATTTCAATTTGGATTTTTTGCAAAAATCGGCTTGACAGACACAAAAGTGACTTTGAGCCAAAAATAACAACTGTGCACTGATAACTTCTTCAAAACTATTTTATCATACTGGTCACAGATACACCTGACGACCAGATCTGAAGGTATCCCATTTGACCCTACTATCCCGTCTTACCCACCCTTCCCCTACTCACAGGTGGGCCTTGGAGAAGTAATGTGCGCAATCCCAAACGTTGCCACAAAAACTCTATTTTGGCAAAAAGTGCACTTTGAGAAAAAAATATACAATATTATGGGAAAGCGTGTAGAAGGGGTCTGAGGCCAAGTGGGAGAGGTCGGCAGTTGGCTGGCCCCCAAAATTGTCACAATCTATCAACCTAAAACGGTGCTCTAAGAAAACTTTTTCACTCCTGCCAACGTAATTTGAACAAAACATTTTCACGCAGCAGAAAATACCCGGTGCTAGGAAATCCTACCTTTGGAGGTTTTTGCATCGTGACTGTCGATATAGCACTACAAGTTCGTGCAGGTAACAAAATTCATTTCTTACTTTATTTTTTAATTCTTCACCTGACATTTGTTGCAGGAGATTTCTTCGTGAAGCATCAAGAAGGCTTCGTCCTGGGTACACCATGGCCTGTCCTCACATTGACAGGGATCTACCTCTACTTCGTGTTGGTATTTGGGCCCTCTTTAATGAAATACAAGAAGCCGATGGCTCTCAAAAAGACCATGCTCGTATATAACATCGCTCAAGTCTTTTTCTCCTCTTGGTGGTTCTACGAGGTGAGGAAGTAACTTTCGCTAAGGTGGGTTTCGAGAAGGCAACACACTGTTCATGATATTGTTTGAATATTGCAGATGGTGAGGAGCGTTTCAGAGGTTGGTTTGCTTGAGGTGATCAACATGGCTTGTGGATGTTCGACGCCCAGCCCCAAATTTTTCGAGGAGGTAACGGAAAATTTTTGTACTGTGCCAAGCGTCTGATATCCTGGTTCTGGCCAATTAAGCCAATCTATTGTTTTCAGACCCACCTCATGGGCTACTGGTATCTCATCAGTAAATTCGCCGAACTCCTCGATACAGTAAGTCGGACTCAATGTCATTGCCGTATGACACTTTCCAATATGAAGCTTTCATAGCAATTCGTTCGTACAGGTTTTCTTCATCTTGCGAGGAAAACAAAATCAAGTGACGTTCCTGCATGTGTACCACCATTCCAACATGGCTTTGGCAACGTGGTTCTTCATGAAGAACCAAGTTGGTGAGTGTCACTATTATGCAAAGAGTGATTTGTGCGGGTAGTTTTGTTAATGGAAATGATTGGTTTCAGGCATCCAGTCGATTATAATGGGCGCGTGTAACACGTTTGTTCATGTGGTCATGTACAGCTATTACTTGCTGGCTGGGTTGGGCCCCAAAGTCCGAGAGCACCTATGGTGGAAGAGATACATCACCGTTCTTCAGATTGTAAGTTCAGAAAATGCTGTGCTTGATGTGTGCCATATGAGATGTAAAGTGTTGGCAATTGGATAGTTCTGGGGGAGCTATGGAGGAGCTTCTTGGGAACGAAAGGTGGTCTTGGACTGACTCGCATTGCCCGTCACCTTACATCGGTGTACGTGGCACTCCTGATGACTGTGGGTTTTGGAGTACTACACTTCCAGATATAAAGCTTGAATTTGGTTGGACGAGCCCCCCAGCTACTGGACGTTTTGCAGCCCGCAGCAGGTTGTGGTTTTCTCTCAACCTGCTTCGTCAAAGACTGCTTCCCATAGACCGGAACTCCCTCTCGGTCAAAACATCATTCCTAGACGTAAATCGAGTCTTGCACTTGTTCAGGCTGTGCATCGAGCACCCCTCATCTCTCCAGGGATTTGAAGTTGAGGTAAAATAGTTCTCCTCGGTCCAAGCAGCAGTCTGGCTTGTTGTTAGGTCTTGATGAGCTCTCTACATTAAGCTCTCTGTAAAGTAAAAGTAAAGTGGATTTTGTTGTGCTAACCTGTTTATGGTTCTTACAATTAGCAGGAGCCAACCCCCGCACTTCACATAGAGATGTTTCAGAATTGCCTTGCTCCAGAGAAATACCACAAGTAGTGGTTATTGTGAGTGGACCTTGTCGGGGATGACCGGGCAGACCACAACTGTTCTCCCTGTGCTTGAATGATGTGTTTAGAAGGGGCATTCTTACTGGGGAACAGTAACCTAAGGATTCTGGCTTCTGCAGACGATACGCCCTTGTTTCCTCAGGCTCAGGGACATGCAGGAGAAGAGCAGTATCAGACCCTGTAATAATTAGGGTGGTTTCTCTCAAGAGTAACTAATTAGCCATAGAAGTGCGAAAGAAAATCTGCAAAAAATTGAATACGCCAATTAGAAAAAAATCACAAACTGGCCTGAGATACAACCGGGGTATGTAATTCAGGCCGGGCATGGTTGTACCTTTGGTCATCCCTTATTTTCAACAGGACCTTAAAAAGTACCAGAAAATATCAAAACATAAACAAAAATTTTATTAAAACTGCTCGATTTGGTTGAGTATGTGAGGGTAGATGAGCCTTCCTAAAATTTTTAAGAATTTAGATAATAGGCTAATTGGACGATATCCACTCACATCGTCCGTTCTATTTCCAGCTTTATGTATCTTTATAATTTTCGCAGTTTTCCACTTTCGGGGGATTAGGCAGTTCTGATTATGGCATTATATATCTGCGTCAAAAATACATACCTCATCGAAGGCCCTGTCCTCTGGCGGGTTTGGTGAAAACTGTTGCTGCAAGACTTGGCCAAACAAATCAGCTTTGCCTTGGCTAGTAGATATCCATTGGTTGTTGACTTTAGTGGTGGAATGGACCATCTTTCTTGACATAAGCTTTTCGCCTTGAGCCACAGTGAACAATCCTTCGCATGTAGGTGTAAAATTTCTTGCTCTTTCTCGTGATCACGGAGTTTTTGAAGCGCTATTTTCATTTTTTCCGTAGCTCTGTTGTACAGCCGTTTATCGGTAGGTAGTTTTGTGAGATGCCAGATATTCCTAGCTCTCCGTTTTTGATCAACTAGGTCAAGAATATGTTTTGAACTTGTGGTTTTTTGGCAAGGATTCCTGCGAACTGAATGTCATTGGTCAATTTATTTACGGCCGCATCAATATCAGCGTGCGTTTTCAGAGGCAGGCTTAAATCCGTAAGCAAGTAAGCAAATCCGTAGGCCCGCTAGCCAGCAACATACCTCGCCCTCTCACCACTGGTTCGGTGTTCAACGCAGTTATGACTGGCAAATGATCAGAGGACAGTTCTGGGATGACCTCAGGGATCGTGGTTCGTACGGGAAATTTCTTTAGTAAAAAGTAGTCCAGCACGTCAGGTCTTACCCCTGCCGTTTCTGGATAATGAGTAGGCTCAAGAGGATGCAATACATCTAATCCATGGCGATGTACCTCTTTCGCCAGCTTATTACCACTAGGATTCGCAACTGCAGAACCGAAAAGACTATTTTTGGCATTAAAATCGCCACCAATGATGAAACAAGAACCAAGTTCATGTGTAAATGCCCACACATCACTTGCCCGTAGCAAATTTGCACCAGCAGAATAAAAAGTCAGCTATCTGAACGCGCAGACCACAGATGCGAAGCTCGATTCTCGCTATCTGCATTTCAGTTTCAATTATTGGGAGGAGCGTTTGATGTTTGATGTCACTGGCGGTGTCAATGTAAAATATCGTCGCTATAAAATAAACCCCGACAGACCCACTTCAGTCGGAAAATGAAAAAGCTCTTAACGAGAAACGGGGTTTAAATGAAACAGTTACATGAATCAATTTTTTTAATGAAAAAGTTTTTCTTTATTGAAACATTTTTTGTGTCAACTGTGAAGTTGGGAAAATGTGGGTTAGGCGGTGTTGCCTCTACAGCGACATTATGCTCAGGCACTGGCAATTACAGGCGATCATTATCCAGTGCAAGGGCTACTCTCAATGAAAACTGGCCCTCCCTATTGAGTTGAGCCTCTTCATTCATTCACAAGATTTAATCTCCGATTTCCATAAATAAATAATATACCCAAATCGTTTTCCTTGCAGGCGCAGTTCCTGGTCATACTGATCTACCTGGTAATGCTTCAAGTCTTCGGCTGCGCCGTCCCCAGAGCCTTTGTGTCCTTCAGCTCCGCCAACACCTTCTCCTTCCTCGTTCTCTTCCTCCACTTCTACTTCCAAGCTTATCGGCTCAAGAACCAAAAGTATGTTTCTCATCACAGCACCCTCGCCATCACTTTAATCGATGACTAATTTTTTCCTTTTCGTTTTTCAGGACTGCAGGGGCACCAGTCAAACTCTCAAACGGAAGTCACGTTCCCAGTAAAGAAATCAAAGCTGAATGACCGCGACGCAGAAGAACTTTTTTTTTCGAGCTGTCCGTAAAGGTTAACTAATTCTGACGGAAAGCAATTAAAATTTCCCCCTACCCCTCAAACGCGAGCTCGATTATTCACGCTTGATTTAGCTATTAGTTTTGAACCACTTGGGGGTAGCGCCAGTGAAAGGAGCTTCACACATGTTTCTGCCATGGGATCCCTGGATTCCTAAATCATTAGATTAGATCTCGAGATTTCTGGATTTTCTGGAGCTCTCATTCCGGATTTTTTAAATCTCTGAATTTTCTGATCTCCAGATCACTTTCTGGTTCTCTGGATTTCTGGATTTTGGGATTTCTGTTTCACAGGTGAAGCTAGTCACGTATTTCGCTCTCCTTCTAATATTCTCTTGCTAACCCCAGTTCGAGGTGTTGCCGTCAAGCCGGATCACTGGAACTGAGCTGGCGGTAGGTAAGTCCCCACATTGACCTGATAACGCATCACAGGCGAAGTTTGGATTGGTTGTCACTTGCAATTAGCTGCACATGGTGGAGTTGGATCGCCCCCACGCGAGTACGACACTGATCCACACTGCTTTTTCACTCCAGCTTCTCTAGGGAGATCCAATTTTTTCAAATCTCATGAAATTCTGAGAACGGTCTTCTTCGGGTGGTTGGTATTTTGTGTTTACAACCTCATTGGATTACCACTTTCAAAAACCTTCCAACGCCAAATTTCTGCTCAAAATTCCCTTTTTGTTTCAATGAGCAAGAATTGGAAAAAAGCTTTTGAAAGATGGCAGCAACTAAATCCACATCGACCTACACGGGACGTCCTTTATCATTCCACTGTAAGGTCCAACTTGGTGCAGGACCTGATTTGGAGCGTTTTGATTGGCCACGATGTCACGCTGGGTGATTTCAAACAATCTTTTACATTAAAATTTAATGTAAAAGATTACATTTAATGTAATGTAAATTATAAAATTTTTATAAATAAATTGAGTAACTTTTTTCGCGAAAAAGGATTTCAAGTAACTCATACCTACATTCCTGTTTTTTGTTGTTTATTTATTTATTTTCATTTTTTAATTGCCAAAGGCACCATTCAACGGCTTACTCGACAGGTTACATCCAGGGAGTTCAATTGACACTAATGATCCTTTTTTATGCTTCGGAGAATTTTCTCCTTCTATAAGTCTGTGATATGTATTTTTTAATTTATTTTATGTAACGATAACTTTAAGCGACAATTCCAAACAAGAATTCCGGCCCGATTGAACGCCAGCGTCAAAGATGCGAATTTTTTACATTGATAATAATTATTATGTATACATAATATGTATTAAATTAAATTTATTTAATAAATTATTGTGCTCTGCGTATTTCGTTTTTAATTTTCTCTTTGAATCAACCTTTGTTTATGGGCGGGGATGTAAAATTTGATCAGGCTCGAAATTCGTCGTCATGTGAAGAAATGAAGCGTCTGGCCGCCGCACAGTTCCTCTCTAGTTGTTACCATGGATAGTTGACTGCCTGTGTTAGGCCTTTTGGGCTGGGTTTTCGTTTGACGAAAAAAGGTCCAACCATGTGAAAATAAAAGGAAAAAAAATTTATTTTGGTTGAAAAAACAACCTAATCAAGAGAATCGGAAAAAAGGAAAAATAATGAAATGGCCTATTTAAAAATAAATACGGCACTGGTCCCCCTGCCACAGGAATATGAATTGGGGTGGTCTCACCAATTACGATGCAGGCGAAAAGTTTAAATATTTATGTCACAGGTCAAGACAACCGGAGCACATGGGTGATTCTCAGCAAAAGGGCAAATTTAGTGTCCCTGGCCTGTCATTCAGCAAGAAATTGAGTTTTTGAGTTCTGGTTTTAAAAATATCTTTACATTTACTCTGCTCTAGCAGAATATGTACCAAAAGTAAGGCCTACTAACTAATTCATAGCTTTTTTTGGAGCGTAAAGCACACATTTTCTGATTACCGTGGGTGTCCCTACCTCATATTCCCGGATCCTCACTTGGGAAAATGACATCCTTGCCATTCCTATGAAATTTTTAAGATTTTTTCCTGAAGGCTAATAAGTTTCTGCGGTGTTTAGATGAATTATACCGCTTGCAACATATGATTGATCAATCAGAAGTGACAAAGAACTTTGTCCCTGGAATTTTTTTGATTACCGTGGGTCAATGAATAAAACTACCCCCACTCGCCCTAATGCGGGATATGATGCGGGGAAGTTTCCTATCGTGTACTGGCAACTCAGTTCTTGAACCTTGCCCAGAATCCGGCGGGCTAACATTCATCACTTGGACATAGGAGCTCGATGAGAACTGCGTCGCAGATGCGTATTTTTATTCACGTGATTACCATGGCATCATGTTTTCCCTCCAAGGCACTAATCTATATTTTTCCAAACCCTTTTATTTTCAACCCCTTGATGTGTACTTAGCATCCATGTTTTAGTTTTTGCAAACAAGTATTTCCTAGGCTGTGCAGAAGACCTTGAAGTGTGATTTCTGATTACCATGTATCAATCTCTGTGATTACCATGGACAAAACACAAATCTGAGCCTCCCTTCCGTCTGCCGTCCAGGCCGTTTCGGGCAGTTGGAATTTTTTTTAAAATCTGAAATTTTGACCAAATACTCGGTTTACCATCTAGTTGAGGCAGTAAGGTTTTCAGCCCGATCGCTCTTACCCGTGGGGCGCTGTGGGGCTAAAAAGAGGCTACGGGAGGGTTTTTTGAAGGTTTTCGGCTGTGAGGTCGAGTTAGGTGTCGTTTTCGAAGTATTTTTGGACGTAGAATCCATTTTTTTGGGTCCCAGAACGATCCGATTTCACCGTGGGGATCTTGGGGGCTTTCATGGGGCTACAAATGGGATTTTTTGAGGATCCTAGTAGGTCAAATGAGGTGTCGTTTTCCGAGTAATTTTGGACGCATTATCCATTTTTCGGGGTTCCACATCCATCTACAAACTTTTCAAGAAAAAACAAACACTTTCCAATAGGGAACCTAGGGTACCTATTTTAATTAATATAATTTTAATTAAATTATTTTTATTGATATAGGTAGAATTACTTTTTGGATAATTTATATCGAAGTATAACAATTTTCCTGGATGGTTTGTGCACTGTTAACGGTAAAAGGCTATTTTTCTGGCATTCAAAAATAAGTTCAAGGCGCCTAGAAATAAAAAATACGATTTTTTGGGAAAAATTTGCCCTCTTCGTCACAAGCCCTGCCCACCCCTCTAGTTCAACAGCCCCATAGTAATAATACGTCATTAGCTAACAAGCATCTTAAATCTATGTACCTAATTGGTGAAATGTTAAAATTTAACTATTTAATTATGTTATTATTACCTTGGTTTCTGATTACCGTGGGTGGATTGTGATTACCATGGTATAAAAAATCTTAAATTTAAAATTTTCTGGGTGGATAGTGGAGTTTGATCTCATCGGGGCATTTTATAGTTATCTCCAGCTGTCAGAGAATCTCCCTGATTTTTTTCAAATTTTTCTTCCAACTTTATGATCTGGTCATTTTCAACCTTCGAAATTTGCCCTTTTGTTGAGAATCACCCACATACACTCGACTGCCTTCAGTCCTCCTAGCCCAGTCTGTCCCCTCTTCGATCTCGATCCCCTGGATCCATTTGAAAACAAAATGTTTTCATCTAGGTCCCGAAAGGTCAAGACGAGCGTGACACCTGATAGTGCAGAGGTACTTCACGATGGGGTTTGGCGAAGAATATGACTCCCCTGCAAATTCCTTCAACAGTTGTAGTTGGAGAAATGAATCAGATTGGAGGCACAACAGTTGTGCATAATAATTTTAGCAACTTATCATCTTTGTAATTAAACATTTTCCTGGCAGCGTTAAATTTTATTGCTCTTTTATGTGTTGGTCCGATTCCAGAAAATTTCGGAATAAGTGGTATAGATTGCCTCAGTCACGCGACTCGTTAGTGGAATCTCATTGGTCCTAATGCATTTGGGTGCATACATCCACCTTATGTATTTCTATGAGTACGAGTTGCAGAGGAGGTACATTCGTCGCCAAATCCCAACATGAATGACAAAAAACATGGAATTTGGTTCGCGTCCTCCAAAGGAGCGAATCGCCACACTAGGTGGAAAAAATTAAAAACCCGTCCTGTCCTACAGGAAATGTTCTGCTGAGCACAGACATGACATTTATTGTCTAAAACTATATTTTATCAGTATATGTACTACTAGAAAATTGATGTAAAATCGTAAAAATTGTGGTAAAATTAAAATTATTCACTTTAATTATTTACGGTAAAATGGTTTGCCCCAAATGCACCTTTTAAAACCAAAAATGAAATGAATTTGATGTTCTTGAAGTTGACAGTAATATTCGAATTAGGGGAGATGAAAAATTTCATGTGATTTGAAGTGTAGTATGCCCATTTACAATCAATTTCGAATTCGCCTTCGACTTTGAAGATTTCTGAATGAGAATAATTTCAAAGGTATTGGTATGACAAAATGATTTGACTCATTCATTTCATCAAAAATATTTACTTTAAAACAAATCCCATCTTGGATCTATAGATGAAACTACGAATAAAAACAACTCTAAATGCGAAAAAGTACAGAAAAATTTAACAATGGAAGTCGATAAAATGGACGGGGCTAGATGTAAAACTAGATAAAATTGACTGGCAAACTGAACTGAACATTCGAATGATGGCCTTTTTCTGTTCAAATTTTGAACCAATAAATCGATTTGATGACTTATCGATGCGTGTTACTTACAAAATTACCTACCTGAAAATAAAATCCTCGTTGCTCTGAACAAAATTTGTTCCCAACTCCCCTTATTTGATAAGGTAGGCTGAGACTGATTTTTAACACGAAAAGAAATATATTTTAAAGAATACAAATTGGGGGAAACCCCCAAAACTCATATACGTCGTGACTGCGTCAAGTTGAAACAATTAACGTGCTATACAAATCGGAACGTGGGAGAGCGACGTCGGTTTGGCTGAAGGTTCAATCAACTCTGACCTAACGTTACAGAAATCAAGACGACGGAACGGCCGAAGGCCGCTAACAACAACGTTACAACACGAATGTTCAGAAAGAAAATCCCAAATCCTATCGGAACGTCGCAACGCGACGCTGGCGGCGGAAGGCCGTTAACAGCTTAACTAACAATATCAAATCGGAAGGCCACACACAGTCTTGAACAACAACAAAAATAAAATCGCCCTCGTGGGGCGCGAACGCAATCGAAACTAATGCCCTATGAAGTCCTCTTGCGAGGCTTGATGTCCCTGAAGGCGCCGGATGTGTAAAGAAATCCCGACGGTGAGGGGGGGGGGGGGGGGGGGCTCTAACTTTAGAGCTTTGGCTCTAAGCTATTCGCTGGCGATGTAAAATCGAAACGGGAAACTGGGAATCACGTTTTGAGTCTTGTTAGCCACTGTTGCTCAGTAGTTTAATCTGTGGGCTGAGCATCACTTGAGAACCAGGCGGTTGAAAGTTTCAACTTGAAACTCACACAAACGTCTAGCCCCTGAGCCCCTGCCGCTAGTGGTTTGTGGCGCTGCAGTCATCATGCCCCATTTCCCTCGCATTTTGGCATTTCTGCATGTTTCCTCTATTCGCTCCTCGAAGCCTAAAAGGTATGGGGAGGGGATTGGATACGAAAAGGAGATGCTGGATGAAATCCATGCGCATCAGCAGAAGTCGGGGTTTATTACCTATTCTTGGAATAATTCACCGATGTCTTTGGGTTTATTAGTCTTGGAATAATTCACCTAAGTCTTCGCGACGGGGGTCGGCCTCAAAATTTGACATTAGGTACTCGTTTCATGACGCGTAGATTTCAAAAATCAAGTCCGTTTTTTCTTTCAATCAGAAATTTTGACAAAATACCTACGTGTACAACAATGTTATAGATGTCATCTAGTTGCGTCCGGCAGGTTTTCACCCAACCGCCCGAACCCGTGGGGCTCTCTGGGGCTAAAAAGAGGCTGGGGTGAAGGTTTTGGGGTACCTATATTCGGTACATAATATCGAGTGCGGTGTCATTTTCGAAGTATTTTTTGACGTAGAATCCAATTTTGAGGGTCCCAAAGCCATCCGATCTCACAGCGGGGATCTTTGAGGCTTTTGAATGATGCCAGGAAGACAAATGAGTAATTTTGGACGCATGGGGGAATTGTATAATTTTTAGGGGTTTTTAGGGTTTTTTCAGCGATGCAGGGGGTTTTGGTTGAATTCATTTGGCATCACCGTCGCCGGCTTACACGCGGAACACTGCATTCGATCACTGAAAAAATGTAGAAAAAAAATCTCAAAAATGATTGCGAACTACCTAGTGCGGATAAACCCGAAATACATTCGAAACTTGCAGAAACCCCCTTTTGGTTTATTATTCTTGGAATAATACACCTATGTTTTCGCGATGCGGGTCGACGACTTCGATCGGCCTCAAAATTTGACATTATCCGTTTCAAGAGGTCTACATTCAAAATCCGAAATGTCCGTCCGCCGTACGCCGTCCGCCGTCCGGGCCGTTTTGGGCAGTAGGAATTTTTTTAAAAATCTGAAATTTTGGCAAAATACTTGGTTTACCATCTAGTTGTGCCCGCAAGGTTTTCAGTCCGATCGCCCAAACCCGTGGGGCGCTATGGGGCTAAAATGGGGCTACAGGAGGGGTGTTTTGAAGGCTTTTAGCTATGGGATCGAGTTAGGTGTCGTTTTCGAAGTATTTTTGGACGTAGAATCCATTTTTGGGGGTCCCGGAACGATCCGATTTCACTGTGGCGTTCTATAGGGCTTTCATGGGGCTAAAAATGGGATTTTTGAAGGATCCCAAGAAGTTAAATATTTAAATAGTTATAAATTAAAGAATTTTTGAAAAAACACATTTTTGAAAAAAAAAAATCCCCCCAAAAATTTGTTTTTAAAATATAAAAATCCAAAAAAAAAAATTTTAATTTTTTTTATTGACAGAATTAAATGTCTGTACAAGTAACCTATATCACAGAATAATAAACCCTTGTGTAAAATTTGCAGCGTTTTTACTCTGGTTCTCTGTCACTTTTCAAATAAAAATGGAAACCCTACCTATATGAACATGCCCTGATTTGTTGGTATTTTCAGTTTATTTCATTCTTGTGACCGTTTGATTTGTTTAATTTTATGTTAATCCTTATATTATAAGGATTCCATAATGATGAAAAGCGCTAAAACTCCTTCCCATTAGAGGGACACCAGGCAAATGGGATCTCATTTCACGTTCCTTATACAGGAGACAGTCTATGTTCAAACATTCACGTTTGTTTTGTCGGTGTGAACTTTGATTTGATTTTTTTCATCAAATGCTTGTAGTTCAAATAGTTGTAGAGATAAGGGACTATTTTCCATCGCGGAATCACAGCTAGAATTGCGAGGATTTTTCCATCTAGATTGGCGAATCGCCCCAGTGTAGGTCGTGGGGGTGAGTTTATAATTTTTAAGAAAAGGTCAATTTTAAGAAGATGTTTCTGAATTATTCGTTAGATAAAATTTGACCCTCAAGAAGCAATAAGTTCAATATTTAACTGGAATAAACAGGACCAAAATTGTTTTACCCTCCTCCTCAAATAGCATCTCCAATTATGTTATTTAAATGTTATTTAATTTTAATATAATATATATTATATATTATGCAGTCCAAAATGGTTGTCAAGCATGATGTTCTTTAGAAGCTAGTTCTAGGATTCTAGAGAAAATCTTGACGACCATATTGGAAAAAAATGTCAACGATGGCGCATTTGGGATCACCCGTAGGGTCAGGTTTACTCAAAACACCGTCTATATACAAACATTTAATATTTACACTCAGTGACAACGCATGAAAAAATTACACGGTGCATAACAAACGCTGTAAATCACCGCTTCCAATCGACCTTATCGAATCGACCCTCGATCAGCAAAGTTCAGTTTAAATCTATACTTCTATATAAATAAACAGGAAAATTTCGCTAATAATTTAAATAAATACTCTACCTGCTTTGGGTACCTAGTAGGTCTTTAAAAAAATATATTTCACAATTCGTGAAGTTTCTATCAACTATAGCAAACTAACCTGTCTTCAAAATGTCCATATATTAAAACTCATAACGCTTAGAAGAATGTGCACAGTTTTTTTTTTTTTTTTCTTTCTTTTTTTGACAGATTATTCCTAATTCTTATACTAACGTTGCAACAATTTTAAAAATACTAGTATTAAGGTAGGTATCAAAAGTAGGTACGTAATTAAGTTCTACATTTTGAGCTTTTGTTGGTACCACTGCACAAATGCAGCAACCAAGATGTTGCAGTTGGAATCCTTTTTGGTTTAGGTAGGTACATTTCGTCAGCTAAGGCGGGATAGACGGGAATCTCCAGTTGGGTTTTTTGAGTGTGGCGCGGGACGTTTTTCGCCACGTCCGAAATTTCCGTCACAAGAGAAAATACGTCCTACAAAAACTACCGGTATCGGTCTAAAGAGACCTCGAAATTCCCCCCCCCCCCCCCCCCCCCCCCGAAATTGCTTGAAAATTGAGTTCCTTTGGGGAGATTCCCTTCGTCCGCGTCCCTAATTCTAAATCATGTGTTTTTGATTTTCTCCTTGGCTGAATACGCCTGACGGTAGAAGTTCATGAAGAGGCCTAAGAAAATGCTTGTGTTGAGGGCGATGTAGACGGTGAGGCCGGAGGGGACGTTGCACTCGAAGGCGACCAAGCAGGCGAGGTAGCACAAGATGATGAGGAATTGACCCTGAAAAAAAAAAAAAAAAAAAAAAAACCGGTTAAAAATTCGTTTCGAATTCTTCGCGTAGCTGAAAACGATTTGTAATTTGGGTAAATCTTACGAGTTGAAGCTTGGTGATGTATTTCTTCCACCACAGGTGTTTCTGAATGGCTGGGCCCATCGCGGCGAGGAGGTAGTAGGCGTACATGACCACATGAACAACAGAGTTGATGAACCCGGGTAGAATAGCCTGCTCTCCTGTAAAGAAAATAAATGTTATGAGCAAGGATCAAACCAATGAAACATAGAATAATTCTATTATTCTATACAATTATTGAATGTAGGGGCTGGAATACCTAAATCAGTCACGGAGCCATAAAAGTCGACACAAGTTCAGTGGATCCAAACTATTAAACAAATTTTGTTTTATTTAAATCGCAGCCCCTTTTATTTAAGTCAGCAGACCCGAAAATGCCTAATTTGAAAAGGTGACACAGGGTCAGTGGGCCCACACTTTTGGGGAAAATTTAATATCTTACGAGAGAGGGCGACGACCGACAGGAAGTTGCTTTGACGGGTTTCCCAGCTGCATATGCAGGTCGTACCTATGTATATATGTACATTTACATATATGTACATATTATGTACGTCGAGCCTGCTTCTCGCCCATCGCCATTCGCTGTCTTTTCAATTACCTACTCCTGATTGTTCATGGGCCAATTCGTGTTCATCTTCTTAATGGCTGTCCGGAGGCTCCCCGTACATTTCTTCCTCCTCTTCGACCTCAGTGGACTGTACCTACGTCAGCTCCATGCCTCGTTGCTTCCACACAGGAGCCATTCCCCTTTTTATGAGGTCTATGACGGTGTCTGTAAGATCAATACTAGGTACTCTCATGAGAGTACCAATCGTGCACGATTGGATAACTGTGCCCAGACGTGACTGGAGATTCAATGGGCATACATGACTCAGGCTGGTTTGGACTGTCACTACGAGGAACTACATGGTTCTTTTCCGTGGTGCTGCGATCTCCAATCGGCACTGAGTTCCTCTCAAGGTCAGCCTCATTGCTCTGCTTCAGTTCTCTGATCATGCCCTACTCTATTCATCTATTCATCTTCCACCTCTAAGTACCTACTTGTCTTGGGACTTTAGTCACTCTCTTCGCCGTTCCCTTTTGGCCCAACTTTCACAAATTTGTCCACTTCAAAGGCATAGTGCTGCAGAACACAAAACACCAACCTTGTATTTCCAGGCACATCTGACTACTGGACGCACTCAAACTGTTACCTACGAGAGCCACAGCCTCGCGCTTGGCTCAGCTCACAACCACCAGTCTGCGTTTTCAAATTCAGACCACACTTAGGCCACTCCTCCCAGCCAGCTGAATCTGGGGTCACATCGGTTTTGTGATCATCGTCCAACCATCTGCCTGCTATGACTCCCAGTTCACCAATCCTGTGAGCCCGTCCTGCTTTTCTGCTAGCGCCTGCTGTGACGGATCTTTGGAACATCTTCCGACCATTTTCAGCGGTAGCTAAAGCCGCCAGTAAAAGTACAAACAGGATAACTTCTTCTTCGTGTCTTTTTATCTCTCTTGCGGTGAACCGACTCAAAGGGCGGGATGCCAGCCTTGTAACTTAACGACCCCAGAACTTACGACATAGAAGAGCAACTGGAAGGTTCTTGGCCCACACCACCTCCATGAGGATGGACCGTAATCCCGTCCACGCACCTACCAAATATGGCAAGGCAGTCGACAAGACTTAGTGCTGGTCCTTCAGGGTGATGCCTGATGGTCAGGAGTGGGATAATTTTTGGTTTATTATTCTTGGAATAATACACCTTTGTAATCGCGACGGAGGACGACCACTCCGATCGGCCTCAAAATTTGAAATTATCCATTTCAAGAGGTCTAGATTCCAAAACCGAAATATCCGTCCGTCATACGCCGTCCGGGCCGTTTTGGGCAGTAGGATTTTTTTTTAAATCTGAAATTTTGACAAAATACTTGGTTTACCATCTAGCTGTGCCCGCAAGGTTTTCAGCCCAATCGCCCAAACCCGTAGGGCGCTATGGGGCTATGGGAGGGTTTTTTTGAAGGCTTTTGGCTATGGGATCGAGTTTGGTGTCGTTTTCGAAGTATTTTTGGACGTAGAATCCATTTTTTTTGGGTCCCGGAACGATCCGATTTCACTTCAATGGGGCTTTCATGGGGCTACAAATGGGATTTTTGAAGGATCCCAGGAGGTGAAATTTTTTTCAAGTAAAGAATGAAAGTTTTGAAAAAAAAAATCCAAAAAAGCGTTTTTCTTGTGAACATACGATTTGGCAGACTTACCCCTGATGTACTTGAGGTAGATCCAAGTGGACATGACCATGTTAGAGTGGTGCCACACGTGCAACAGCGTGATTTGGTTCTGCTTTTTCCTCATCACGAAAAACACCTAGAAATTAAAACAGGCGAATTTTGCAATATAAACTTTTAACACAATAGTAATACAATAGTAATAAAGCCAATATAAAGGCAAATCCCGGTCAAACTTACGGTGTCCAACAACTCGATGACTTTGGACATGAAGTACCACCATGTTGAGTCGTTGATCTGTAAAAAAAAAGAAAAAAAGAAAAGAAAAATAGTTCGCGATGTATTAGTTAGATAGTTAGCGGAAAAGAGTGAAGTGTGAAAGTACTCACGATCCCGATGAGCGGATTCAACGACCTGTCCAGCGGCACGCAGGCATGATTGTACATGTACTTGAGGCCCTCCCAGTTGCAAACTAACTGAAAAATGAAAGTACTGGCTTGATGACGTTTAAGGCTGTAAAAAAACCGGGTCTTTCACTTGATAGTCATGCAATTTACGAAGGTAAAATCATTTCTCACCCGGGAGCAGAGCCAGCTGGAAAAGGCTACTTGGTAAAAGTTGTAGAATATCATGGTGTGTTTGAGGTCGAATGGTTTACGGTTCTCCATCAGTTTGGGTCCCAGCCAGAGGACGAAATAGAGGTAGAACAGAACTATGGAGACGATGGGGGTGGGGGATGACATGAACAGCCAGTTGTCGACTATGGCATCTGAAAAAGAAAAAAATGAATTAATAATTGAAACTCTACGTTGGTGTGTACCCGCATGATGATAATATGTTCCTTGTTGCTTCTCACGGTCAATAAGTATTAATTAATCATTATTAATTATAATTAATTATAATTAATCATCACAAATAATAATTATTGATAATAAGTATACTTAATATTAATAATTATTATTTGTGTTGTGTGGATGGAGGAATGGCTCGAGCGTCATATCTAGGATTACGCCACCGGTGTCTTTGGAGGAAGAGGATGGGAGTGTAGAAACATCCCGAGCTAGCGCATACCCCCCCCTTAAGGAAGTCCTGCGTACGCCCTTGAATAACACGTCAACAGACATGATCTCCGACTCGTTTCATTTCCAATTTGTCTTCCAAGGGTAGAGTGTCGAAGGATTGTTCTTGAGACGGGTACCCGGTACGGGTACTGTTACCTAACAGTAGTAAGGGCCTTGTCTTGAAAATCACACAGAATATTATTCTCTGAACCAGTGAACTCTGGACGAACCGCCCCTGCCTCCAAGACTCCTGTGTAATAACATTACACAGGAGTCTTACAAAGGAATAGAATCTACTATCTATATACTATCTATATGGATAGAAAAGGAAACGGAGGAGGGTACCCCTGAACTTAGATCATGTTGAGTAACCTAACACCTGGAAATTTATCAGCATCGGTGGTTCAGTGGTAGAATGCTCGCCTGCCACGCGGGCGGCCCGGGTTCGATTCCCGGCCGATGCAAGAAAATTTTTGGCTGCCCTTCGGGCACCAAACGCCCTGCATGCCTCATCTTTTTGATGTTCCGGGTGGTCCCCAGAAGGAGTTGTGGGTTAATTGAATCAATTGTGGGGAGTCTCTCCTCGAGAATGCATTCTTTTGACATCCCTCCTTCAATAAGGACTTGGTGAAAGGTGAAGCTGACGAGGCACAATCGCTAACTGAAAAAAACGGGTTAGCGACTACCTAAGTAGAACGTTCAAATGACTCACAGACGTTCGTCAAGGTGCCACGCGGGTCTTCCTGGTTGTGCCGTTATGAGGAAATTTACCGTAGGTACCAACAAAAAATTAAATGCCGTTATTGAAAACAAGGGTAACTGCGATGCGCAAAAACTGTTCCAAAAAAAGGGCGTCGCAAAAAGCAGTCAAGGAGGCCGCCGCGTTCAGGAACCGGCTGCGTAGCCACTACGATTCTGCCGAGTGGTCCAGCTGACCAAGTTCACCATTACTCGGGAGAGTTTTCATTCATTTCTTTTGTTCAAGAACAAAACCAGCTTTCAATGTAATGTAAGTAAATAAAACAACGTGTAAGTAGGTACGTTAAACTTCGGGAGGAGAAGAGAAAATACTCCCAGACGTACCTACTGCAGAGATGCTGAATGTCTTCCGCGTGAACCCACGCCGATTTGGCCGATAGGTCCCGCTGACCAGGAGAACCACACGGTTGGGAGATAATCGAAACTTTGATCAAAATCTACGTTCGCTAAAATGTCTTAAAGATAATGAGAATTTCTTTAAATATGACATACCTACGCCTCAAGACAGGTTTAAAAGAAAAAAATATTCCCGGGTGTCTCACGCAGGAGAAATGCTGAATGTCTTCCGCGTGGAGGGGCGAACGTACTGCGATTCGGCCAACAGGTCCCGCTAACCAGGAGCACCTTGAGGGAGTATTGACATTTTAAAACGCTGCAAATATTACAAAATGGTTTATTATTCTTTGATATAGGTTAATTCTGCAAAAATTAATTCTGTGTCATTAAAAAAAGTGTTTTGTTCTGTACAATGTTTAGACAGATGTGGGACCTCGAAGAAAATGGATTTTGCGTCCAAAACTCGGAAAATTACACCTTAAGGTAATAATTATAAAATTGGTGTAGTACTACAACTTAGTAAATTGGTCAAATTTTGACCCCCTGGGATCCTTCATAAATCCCATTTGTAGTCCCATGAAAGGTCCAGTTGTTGTCTAGTTTATTTAGGAGGACTCGCCCCACAAAGGCTGTGTCTCTCCTGCCACCCGAAAGCGGGAGACCAAACTTGGGGCCCCTTGTTCTAAGGGTTCTTGTTTGCATTTGCACCACAAGTGGGGCCGAGAAATGAAAGGTCCAGCGGGACTTCCGCTGACCAGGACCATCATCAGCACTCGGTAAACTGTCCTGAAGATGATGAAGATTTCATAATTTAATACAAACGCCTCAAGACAGGTGAAAAGAGAAAATGTTCCCAGGCGTCTCACGCCGTAGAGATGCCTCATGTCTTCCTCTTGTACCGGAGAGAGCTTAATAAGCTCAGCTTATCCCGCAGCGTTTGAGTCAATGTGTCAATTTAGGACCTCCCGAAATGTGAAACTTTCTTTTACTGCAAGGGGGGGGGGGGGGGGTGACATGCAGAATTGTACTTCGGTAAACCTTTGTGAAGGTGACGTAAAACAAAAAGGTCGGAAGAAAGGGTCAGTGAATTATAAGGTTTCCAAGTCCAAGGATGAAGAAAGTGGGTGAACCACCGCGCCGAGGACGTCCTTGACCCGACTGACTCCTTCACCGTTGAAATACAAGTAAGGGACTTATAGTTGATAAATTGCTCATTTCTGTCAAAGGGGAAGTCCTGATAGTGTCCCAAATAGACCTTGTAGCATAATAATATTATTCTAATATAGTAATATAATAATTATATTATATTATAATATTATTATATTACAAAGTCTGTTATATTACAATTATTGTAATATAACTACTAAGTACTATTATAGTACTTATATTGCAATAGACTGATTGCGGAGTTAAACGGAGTCAGTTAGGGTTGCCTAAATCCACCACAGTATCAAGTTAATTTCTACAATTTCCATGCTACCCAGGAAAAACTTAATTCGTGACGTCACTCCGGGGTGGAGGTCGGGGTTGTCGAGAGAAACTCCGCCGTGCCGGCGGGTGAAATATGTCACTGTTTAACACGACAATGAATTTTCCCCACTTTTGACTTTCTCTGCGACGGTTGCCCCATGAGCCAAAATGACGTTTCGGACGTTTTTGATTATCTCTGCGATAAACTGAGCTTGAGGCACCTTCAAGGCCGACATCCCTAACGGTACGGAACGGATCATTTCCGGATTTGGAAAAGCCGCTGTGTCGAGGATTTCCGTCTGAAGCGCTCGATAGGGGCTCAAGGAGACGATACACTGGTCATATAGGGGCTTCTATGGGGCTACAAATGGGGCGTTTAAAGTTCTTTGGTCAGAATGCCATATGGGGTGTCGTTCTCGAAGTAATTTTGGACGTAGAATCCATTTATTAGGGTCCGAGACTTACAGACTACACAAGTGGGGATCTATGAAGCTCTAATGGGGCTTTTGAAGTTTTTCGGCCAGGAGGTTGAACGAGTTGTATTGTGATTTTTGAAATAATAATTATTCGATTCCATGTCAACAATTATTGTTGACATGGAATCCGATTCAGGGGTCTTTTGTCCTGACGCTATACAGGTTTATTTATTCGCAATCTTTTTAAAAGATTTTTATTAAAATATAATTGAATGTTCGTGGGTCATTCTCATCTGGGATGTACATTCGGCCCTCCCAGTATTGTCAATTTACCAAATTTCCAAACTCGTATTTCAAGCCTGTCAGCCTGTGTTTTATCGCGGATTGTGATTGTACGTTAAATTCTACGTCCGAAACACCCGACCGATTTTGATGAAACTTACTGTGTGGGTTGTGTTTCAAGTCCTGAATGTCCAATTAGGGATATATTCTTGGGTTTTAGGTACCTAGGTGCTTTTCAACCTCCACAGGGTTGGCTTGGCGTTTGTTTGTTCGAGTTATTAGGTACAACTCTCCTGCCTAAACCGTTAAAGATTGGGAAATGCGGGTTTTTCCATCGTGATCTCAGGTATCAGATAAAAAGTGTTGGATAGTGTCCCTTAAATTGTCTCAGAGTGTCCCGCGAGTATGAATCCCTCGGGAACGAATGGGTTACCTATATACAATGAAAATCCGTTTCGAGCTGTCCCGACTGTGTCCCATATAATAGTGATGACTCGGGGGTGAGTTCATATAGTGTCCTGAAAGTGTCCTAAAGTGTCCCGAGAGTGAATTCCCTTGAAAAAGACCGGTTACGTATGTTGGAGATTTATCTGTTCGGAGCTTGCCCAACTGTGTATCATTGTCTCAACAGTGTCCCAGATTGTACTAAGTGTCCCATGTATCCTCAACCATTAGAGATAGAGAGAAGCAGCTTTTTTCATCATGATCAGTTGAATCCAGTGATGACACGCGATCAATAAAAAGTTGAGATAGAAATCTGTTTCAAGCCGTCCTTGAACACTGCAACTTGATCACTGCAATTTATATATTTTTTCCACTCTCAAGATCGTCTCAAGTGTCCCATACATCTTCGATGCGGCTTTCTCCATCTTGATTTGTTATATCCCGTGGTGACGCTAACGATAAAAAATTGATATAGTGTCCCAAACGTGTGGGCTCCATGGGAACAATAACGGGTGTATGTTGGATAATATCCAATAACATAATATGTTAATATATTATATTATATATAATTTATGTTTATGTTTCACATTTATGTTTTATGAAACATTATGTTTCAAGCTGTCCCAACTGAGCACTGCAATTCTGCGAATTTGCGAATTCCTTCATGTTGGGGGTCCAACGTGTCCATCGATGCTACTCAACCACCGGGGGTGTCCAGGGGGGGCAGCCCCCCCCCCCCCCCTGGGTGCGTAGGCGAGCGAAGCGAGCTTCTATAAAATCGGGTTTCTGTGTATCTGCCTTATAGGGGCCTGAACGAATTTTTATGGGGATTTTTTAAACGATCCGGTGAGCTTGTCGCCACAATATAAGCTATATATAACCCCCGCGCGATATAAATATAAATTCCTAGAGCAGACGTATGATTGATTTTTTTTTTTTTTTTAGTTTTTTGTACCGGACAGAATTGGTAGATCAGAAAAAAAATCAGGGATAAGGCTGATTGGGGGATTTTTACAAGGGTGAGGACACGAAATGGACAATTCAAATGAGAATGACCCTCGTACAATTTATACAAATTAAAATTTTCTTCATACATAACAACAAGGGTTTTCGTAATTTGCAGCGTTTTTGAGGGAAGAAAATCAACACCTAATAACGCCCACACCGTGAAATCAATTCTACATGATTAGTTACACTCTGAAGCGTAATGTTACTAAGTAAAACAATAATCGTGACCATCGCGTTTCGCGGAAATTCTATCCGAATATTCCCCTTGAAATGAGCTGTACACGATTTCATTTTCTAGGCAGTTTTTAACAACCTAGTCCTCAAGCAGTTCCTAAAACTCTGCATAATTATGACACGTCCTAAGGACGTAAGGTTACCAAACAAGAGGCGAAAATTACTTTTAGAAGGAAAATTCCTGGTTACAATCACCGGACGGAACTAGAATTGTTTAATTACGAGGTTATGCAGATTCCCATCGGCCTAATACTATCGGGCCATTTCAAGATGTGCAAATCATAAAGCAAAATTTGACCTTGGACGGGGTTGTAATTTCCGGCGGAACCGGACGGTTGTTATAAATATTTCGTTCTTCATAATTACGGTAATCTAAGGGATGTGCTGATCAGATGGGGTCGCAAGTGCATTTCAAAATGGTGATTTCAGGTTTCAAGTGGCCTTTTGAAAGTATGAAAATCTGGGGGTCAAAGTGGGTGTTCAGCGTGAAAAAAACAGGTCAGCGGGTCGAGTGATGATGAGCAGGTAGATCCGGAGTTGCGAGAATGGTGGATTTCCTCAAATTCAATCTTTTATTTATCAGATGTAAATTTCCTTTTAGCAGTCACAGATCTTCACGCCTTCCGCGGAAGGCCCTCGCGAGGTCTCTCCTGAGTAAAAAAGTTGAAAACGTCATCAATTTTCGGATGTGTAGGAACCAAGATACACTAGTCATATGAGTAGGACTAGCATAGATAACAGTAATTATTGAACAAGGTGGATTTGGCGTCATAGGTGGGTAAAATAATTTAAATTAAATTCGAGTCACGTTGTATAAACTTCTGTTAGGTTTTGATCACCAAATCCACCTTGTTCAATAATTACTATTATCTATGCTAGTCCTACTCATATGACTAGTGTATCTTGGTTCCTACACATCCAATCATCTGACTTCGATGTAACCACCATCCGATACCGGGTAGTTGCTCTCTGAGTCCTGAGGAAGGAAATATATTTTCCGAAAGCTCGGCAAAGGAGTGGAATTTTTCGTTCCCTCACCCTGATCCTGTTGACAACATACTGCATCTTGGGTCGATCATCATAACATCAGTCATCAATTTTCAGCTCGTTCAATTCTACTAAGGGCACAATCAGGCCACCTGGAAATTATGTTCCTGGCCTGGTCGGATCCATTGTGAACGCCCTAAAACGCCAACCTGTAAACCGACTCTCCCAAGGAATGATTTGACCATTTGGAAATGCACCTTCCAACACCTCCCCACTGCGAACGGTAAACTCTGCTGGTACTTTCTGGCCATAAAACGAGTGAAAGCTGGTTCGCTCCTGTGAAATGTGTAATGACAGCCATTTCGAACTTTTCTTCCCTCCTCAATACCCCCTTCCGATTTGCCGATGACCCGATTGAAATTCAACTTGACATTGTCTAATCGAATACTCCCCGACTGCTCAGCGTCAAGTCGCTGCAAGTCATCCCGCGTCAAGACGCTCCACATAGCGAAAATATTTTCTTTATCAAAAAAGTTGAGTGTTAAGAAAGTTCCTGCGGGAAAACCGTTGTCTGTAGACGTATCTGGAACGGTGAGGTTTGTGACCGATTCGTTTCGGTTGTAGGAGCACACAATACGATATGAAACTGCTACATGGGAAATATTTTGATACGTACTAGCACACCTACAAATCCCCCCCCCCCCCCCCCACCATTAAAAAAAAAATTCTACAGCGTTCTGAGCCGGAGATTTCAGTTGTTTAACTAAGCCATCAAAGAAGTCCAAAGTGGGGTCGTGCCTTTTTCCAAAGTGCCAATATTGATCTTATTGGAAATTGATTTTTATTTTCATTCGATGAACTCTATAAAATTCTTAAAGTTTATTCATTTTTTAAAATCAATGGGCAGATTTTCCATTTTCTTCTGAAGAATCGTGTTTCTCCCCAGCCCCGTAGAGAGGGGGGGGGGGGGGGGGGGGGGGGCACTGGACCCGTTGATCCCGGGCCCGGCCTTCCTAGGGGGGCCCGGATTTTCTTGAGAACTTTTTTTTTGTAAAAAAAGGGGGGAGGAGAGGCAAAATGGGAAAAGGGACACATCAATATAGGAAAAATTTTAATACTTTTTTTTTTTTTTTTTTTAGGGGGCCCGAAGAATTTTGCCCCCGGGCCCGGATTTTCTCTCCACGGCCCTGTTTCTCCCAAACTATCACAATATTACGATTGTCACAACGAAAGGTGAATAGAGTGAATCACATGATATGAATAGAACCAATATAACGGTACGATTGTATCACCAATGTTTGGTTTCTGGCATAAAAACCTTCTCCATTATATTCAAACACAAGTTTACTCACCAGCAGGAATGTGTTTGAATGCACTTTCCGAATCCGTCCACTTCAACACATCCGTCGCCATTGTAACTGAAAAAAAAAAAAAAAAAAAACAACCATTAGTGACAATAATTTTGGAATGAAAATGTTCTTCGATGACTAAATGTGGGGCTAACTGGTTTGGAGGAGTTGAAAACCGGTTTGGTGGGTTACAAACCAGTACTGAAAGGTTGAGGAGCTATGAAAAAGCGAAAACCGGTTTGGAGGGTTTGAGGACCGTCTTGAAATGGCGCTAATCACTTCGGAGTTTATTTGGCGGTCAATGCCCAGTTTGGGAGAATTAGAAAACGGTTTGTAGTTTGAGAACCACTTTGAAACAGGGATAACCGGTTTGGAGGTGGAATCACCAGTTTGAAAGGATTAAAACCCTGTTTTTGAATTAAATTAATCAAATAATAATTTTTATTTTTATTAAAAATTTTTTCTATTTATTTTCAACTAGATATTATTTTTTACACATTTTTAATAGAAAAATTTATATTGACCCGTTTTTGAACTTTTATTGATAACTTTTAAATTAATTTAAAAATATTTTGTTTGGCAACATCAAATTCTTTTATTCGTTTCAGATGATTAGAATAGCTGAGTGGATCTCTGCTACAATTTTTGAAATTTCACTTAATGTTTCACAATGTTTGCAAAAAGTTCTGTTTTTTGAGAATGTTCCTGTCCAGACAAGTTGAAAATTTGGCCAATTAACTCACTTGCAGGTATTTGTGTCAGTTTGAAAGCTGCAAACGCCGAAGGATATATTTGCTCTCAAGTAAATAAGTGACTCGAAAGGATTTCCCTTAAAACCCGAAAACAAGGCACCACATATAAACTGGGTGACCCCGAGTACGATGACATTCCCGTCTCAGAGTGGACAAACCGATTGACGCTAGAGTTCAACTGAGGACGAAGATGGAAATGATAGACGTCAGAAGAGGCCTACAAACAATGAGTTCATTAGGAATAAATGATATTGAAAATAAAAGCGTCGGAAATCGCTCCGGTCATCCTCGATGGAGTAGGAACTCAGGGGTAGGGAGTGTTTTTACGTTTTCATCATCAGATAGCGTTGCACCTTTTTTTGAATGATCTCGTCACTAGACCAACTCAATCTGCTTTACAAGCCTTAAAACCGGCAAAAAAAGTTAAACGAACCCTTACGGGCAAGCGGCCGTTTACGTCGAGTTCCAAACATTCCCCGACATCCTCCGGGTTTCCCTGAGGTCCTGCTGGGTTGAAAACATTCGGAGCCAACCGTCAGGAAAAGCCAAGGCCGGTACATCTCCCCCTCTATTCCCCATTTGCGAAGGCCTATCTTTAGCCGGGCCGGTGATTTCTAACGAGATTGCAGGGTCGCACAGTCGCCTGAACCCGAGCAGTCACGGAGTCCACCGCAAATATAACCAATTACTGTACCTACCTACACGTTCGTTTCGAACACCCGTTGGCTTGAATGTGAAAAAATAAATAAAAACCTACCCGTTTAATTGCTCGCGCAAAAACGTTATCCTGGTTCCTCTGAGAAAATTCTCACACCAACCACAAATTCACGTAATGACAGGGACGGTTTTCACAAATGCACGCTGCGTCTGAACGTGACGGCTGCCATGAGGAAAACACGAATTTTTAAGGTGGTCTTCTTTTCGTCAATTTTTATCTGTTCATAAGACACTGCTGGACTTAATAAAAATCTGCTACACGAGGGCTGTCCAAAGAGAAATGGGAGAAAAGGTACCTGAACCAGCCGCCTAGCAATAGCTATTGCCCCTCTACATCAACTGTATGCCGGTATAACTATATATAAATATGTCTTTTTCTTTTGAAATCACTCGTTGACGAATGAGTTTGCATCATTTTCAGAAAGATCACGTTCAAAAGAATCATGGCGAAATTCCCAAATTTTCCCTTTCACTAGAACATTAAATGTTCTGTTTTTATGTGCATTTTTACATTTTCCGTGAGGTCAAAGACTTCACTTCCCCTTATGAGCCCACGAGAGAAGCGAGCGGGAGTGACGTCAATAATTATTACTTTTTTCTTCCCTCCTGCTTTCCGGCTAAACTACTTACCCAAAATTTCAAGCTGAAAATTGGTAGTGAGATGTCATCTCAATCGACGCGGAGGCCAAAGAGACGGTTTTCAGCAACAAATTCGGATGCGAATTCCCCATAGACACAAGACTCCCCTTAGACGAACCCAAAAAGAATGGAATGAATCATGGATATGTACCGATGAATTCCCATGAATGGAATACTCGGAAAGAGTTGAATATGGGGATCTGACAAAGACAAAGACGCCCGGTATAGAATAAAATTAAATAGGTAATTACACTAGGCGTTAACACTAGGACGATTGTCAAAGGGTAACCGATTATAATTATCGGATTATTATTATAATTATAGTTATCGGAATTGATAGTTATAACTATCGATAGACGAATGATTAAAATGGAATACTACTAATTAATAAGTATGCACATTAAATGTGCATTTTAAATTTTAAAATATAATACTACTATTTAATAGTATGCAAATTTTTCATACCTACTATATAGGACCGCATTTTTAAACAGTATAATTTACATTTGCAACTCTAATCACAACGACAATTTTAAAACCAATGAGGTGGTTAGGGAGAGAAAACGACTCCTCTGCTGAGTACCTACTAAATTGTTAATTCGACTAAACAAACACAATGAGTTGGTCAGGGAGAGAGAACGCCTCCCACGCAATTTAGTATTCAGCAGAGGAATAACTCCTCTCCCTAACCAACTCATTGGATTGGACCTCTGCACCATCGGCAAACAACCACTTTGGAAACAATCACAATTATTGTAGCATGGGGACCGGTTTCGAGCAACTAAGCTCATCTACAGCCCAGAGTAACTTGGAGCAGTTGAACCTACATTCGGTCTTGAAACCGGTTCCCACTCTACAATTTTTAAATTGAAAAACAATTTATTATTCAGCAAAAACCACACCGTCATCACTCCAGAGTGAAACTGTAAATAACCCAAATTTAACCATTTGCACTTACCGAAGTTAAACAAACTATCCCCACACAATAAGCCCCCACGGTTATCAGTCAATTCTAAAATGGACCGTGTTCAACATTTCGTTGGCAATCGAGATGAAAATATCTTATACGATGTTGTTAAAATGACACGAAATTGAAATTGGATCGTTTGGTCGGCACGTTCACGATTTTACTGTATCAAAATTACTTAACAATCCCAATCAATACAACAAAGAGACCTCGTAAAATCTTCAATTGGAAAAAGCATCGTGGTTTTCAACCCATGAGTTGCTGCAGCAATCTTCCAAATCTTGTTTCGGAAGGGTGTGTTTATCCGCGAAAATCCTTCAAAATTTGTTGTGACCATTTAGTGGAACAACTTGTTGTGTTGTGACTTCCAGGATGGCAAAAGAATTCGGGACGAGCCCGGAAAGCTTATTATCGCGGGTTTCACTTGTCGATTAAGGCTGTTAATATTCCGGGATGAGCACGGGACAAGTTTGCAAACGCATTAAGAGCTCTAATCCTAATTGGACAACAGAGTACACTGTCGACGGAATGTAACAATAGCAAAAGAAAAGGAGGCCTAGCGAGGTGAAAACCTCTAATCTTAAAATCTTTGGCTGAGAGTTGGCCAAAGAAGGGGTAAAAATGGATTTCACCTTCCAAATGAATCATTCAACCCTCATCCTATATTTCTTTAAGAAAAAGAAAAAGCAAAGCCTAATCATTATCGAAGTGATTAGAAGGGGTATGAGGCCAGGTTCGAGAGGTCAGGGGTCGGCTGGCTTTATCTTCTAAAACCTGTCCTGTCCTAAGAAAGTTGCCAAGTGGCTATCTCACGTGCGTCTCGAAAAATCACCGACAGAATGAGATTTCCCCTAAATCTATTTATCGTTCCCTCGCTGTAGGGAAAAAGTCGTGTCAATTTCTTCTTGGTACCTACTAAGTGCCGAACCGTTGAAAGGTACATTTCGCCGGTACATTTCTTGTTTTTTGCTGGTATTGTTGACTCCTCAAATGATCCCTTATTTGCCAGATGTCAGCGGATTTTACAGACCCGTGTAGTTAATAGCACATCAACAAGTAAATCGAAGTCATACCTATAGGTATACGATTTACCTAATAGTATACTATTTGAGTAGTCATCTAGAAAACTGTATCTATTCAATTGGATTTATCAAAAAGAAGGATTGTTCAGAATAGGCGAATTCCGTTCGGCACTTCGCACCATAGGAAACACCCTAAATTTAAAATCTTTATTACGTGTCATGGCAACCTTTATTTGTACCTAACTCTGAACGTAACTGTATGAATTTTCTAACTGAAAGTAGGTGAAAGGGGTTTTTAAATAGTGCCGAATCCGAATGTGGAGAGTCCAGGGGAAAACCCAACTAAGACACTTTTTCGTAAAACTGGGAAAACTCAATTCGAAAGTTTGAGTGGCAACATCAGAAGTCAATAGACTCTATTGAAGTGGTCCGGAAAATTTTAACGCGAGTATTATACTACTACGTAGTAGTACACTAAGTACAGTACTGTACTTAGTTACTACTGTACACCAAAAACTCCAAGCCTTATAAGTTCTGACTAAGTGGGATTTCCCCTTATTCTAGTTACTAAAAATTTTATTAACTATCATCATTTAATGATGAGCATCATTTTTTGAGAGCAACAATCTAAAAAACACGATTTGTGGAAAAGAGTTACTAGTCGGGTTTTTCCCCTGGACCCTTCATAATATGAACTATTATGAAGAAAAAAAAAACAAACAAAAAAACAGGATCCACATATCAACTAATTGTTAGTAATTCCTAGTAGTTTTCCAAAAAAACTTCCAGATGAGACCCGTAGTTTAAACCATAAATCTCCCTTATGGGGAGACCTTTTAGATCATGACAACCATCTATGTCATGACAACAAAACAACGCCCATTACTAGGTACCAACAGAAGTAGTATCCAGGTAGTAACCAATAAAAATCGTTGCATGTTTTCCGTGATTACACAAATTTTTCCTGACCCCCTCGCCTTAGACATGGACATGTCAAAAAATCGACCTTTTCCAAAAGCCCATTGGGATTTGAAAATTTCAAATTTCATTTCCATTTAATGGCTTCACTCGCGACCATGGTCACGGGTTCGAATCCGACAATAATCGTTTTTAACGCCCATTTTAACAACTTTAAACAGATGGGCTTCGATAAATGTTTCAAACGTTAAAACGACGACGTTTATTTTTAGGTCGGGCGAGGCCATTATAATGCGTTTGGTTATCGCTACCTAATGGCATAGAACTCAGGTATGATAATATCATATATTATATGATATTTCTATAATGCCCTGCGATCTTTTGTCGGAGCCCAAACAATATCACATCAATAATTATGCTAATCTCTTCCGACGAAGCGATAAAAAAACACTCACAGAGGATGTTTCCGAATGTATTAATACATTCGGAAATAATTATTTACCTTGATATTCCAATTTTAAATTATAAGGGAAAAGTGTGTGAAAAAAAATATATATGGGGGCTGAAAAAGTGGTCGTGAAAAAACGACATTTTCCTCAGGCAAGATGACAGTTGTGGTACAGTGATTGGGCATTCTCCCGAGTGCATCTCAAGTGCAAGTGCTTTCTCGCCCTTGGTCCTAATTCCTTCGACTTTCTCTTTGCCTGGTCCTCCCGAACCTTTTATTTTTCCAAAAGGCCCGTTTAACGACGACTTTATCAAGGGGCTTAACCTCACAAACCGCTAACGAGAGAGGTTTTTTTTTTTTGTTCAATTTACCATTTAGAAGCCTCTATTGGTTGGCTGTTCGTTCAAGTCGTAACATGGCAGGCAAGACGATAAACCCCAAACGTCCAAAATGACGTCGAAAACGACAACTCACTCGATCCTCCAGCCAAAAACACCCCATAAACCTGACAATTACACTATTTAATTATATTTTGGGGGTTTTACAAGAAAAAATTAAATGTGATAAAGTTCATTTAAAGTTAATTAATAATTAAAATAAATAATTACCTAATCAGTAATGTAAAAATTTTAAACATGGTAGATAAATACTTACAGTTTTCGAGTAGAAATATCATTGTGGTTGTGAGATATGGCTGAATCAATCACAATAGAATTATCCCAAGGGAGGGGGGGGGGGGGGGGATTCACGGAATTCGTTCGACGCCGGTGGAAAATATTGTAAAACGACGCTCCAAACAAAATTGGAAATGGCGCTCGCGAAAATAAACCCGGGTTGAGTCGTTAGGTCGAATTCGACTTAGAACGCCGTGGAAGGCATATCGGTATGGTTTTGGTGCGGTCGGAAGGAGAGACGCGGTTGGAGTGATCTTTGAGTGGAGGTCCTGGTGGGCCCCTCTTCCCCTCTGAGCCCCTCCACTGGGGAGTCTCGTAAGCGCTTTGGTAAAGTTTTGGGACGTGGGGGGGAAAATAAGGGAAAAACCAGGTGAATAATTGTTTGTCTCAAGCCACAGGGCGGAGGTGAGCACAAAACAGTCGAGGGGCAAAGCGACTGGAGTTACAATACCAAATTCTCGGGTTTTAAATTCAGACTTTCATTTTCGATCCTTTTTTGGTTTTATGGGAAGATTTTTTTCCATCATCTCTAGATTCGTGTCTACTGTCCATGGAGTTGAACTAGGTAGGTAGTCACATTGTAAACTTGCATCTAGATAGAAAAAAGCTGGAACACGTGGGTTATACCCTTTTATAAAATTCATAAACCACCAAAAGCATTTAATGCTAAATTAAATTTTAATACTTTTGTATAGTATGTTTGTAATCAATATGTGAAATCCGCCTTTATAAACAACATAAATACATAACTAGGGACCTTTTGGGGCTTGAAATGCCCTAATCTAGTCGGTATGTTTGGGCATCGTTTATGAGATCATCGTATGAGGCCAAAGCCCCAACGAAGTGTAGCATTAATGGTGTGGCGAAATAGAAGAAACCTACGTAATTAAGAGAGCCCTTCTATTCTTTGCCGGTCTTCCACTATTCATGTCGCTTGAAAAACATGAAATGGCGACATCGTCGTCATGATACCATAGCCAAGATATTTGGCAATGTCTACTATTTACAGATTCTAAGTGAGTAACATATAGGCACTACCGTAACAACGCAGTTGTTAACTCAGGCTACCGTAAGGGAAGTCTGAGTTGAGGAGGAAGGAGGAGGTTTAGAAGAAAGGCGGCAATTTTGCAATAATCACGGGGACTTATATACTCATCTATACCACTAATTCTGACTCTGTATGTATGTATGTACGTATACACATGTGTGTCACGAGCCTACTCCTCCTAAACGGTAAGCGATAAAAATACGCCGACTTTTTCTAGTCTCCACCTCCCAGACATCTCCTACTGGTAGGGTTGAGAACCCCCAAAAATGCGCGCAAATGAGCGCACTTGCGCCCAAGTTTCTTATTTTAAATGGGAACCCCTAATTTTTTCCGCGAATTCGGATTCCTCGGCCAATTTTTCGTCCGATAAGCGCGTTGAGCGAAATTTTCACTATCTTTTCGTTGTTTACCGTCTGATTGAGTCGGCGTTCCTCCTTATCCTACCTAGAGATCCGAAATTTAATACGAAATACCCAATGAACAAATTCCGTTGATCTGCGAATTTAGACGGCGAGTTTAATTTTAACGATTCTTAGACCTTATTGGGGCTGGCCCTTACGCAATCTGTGGGGTCTGAGACGTTGTAAGGACGTTGGAAAGGATTCAGGCGTTTGTCTCGCCATGAGGGCTGGCCGTAAGGTCTGCCAGGTCCCGTGTCCTGAGGCCCCAGTCCCTTTTGCCAAGGCGAGTACCTAACACTCACAGACGCTGCATTCGACATACTGGCAACAGCCTCAGCATGGATTGAGATCGACATTAAATGTAGCAAATTTTGCTCCTGGAGTTCTCCCCCGAGGTATCGTACAGAGTAGCGATATGCGACGGAATGGCAAGCTAGCCTGATCAAAAGCGGTCTCACGAGCTTGCTCCTGAGCAGCATCAGCTCGCACTTGGAAGGGGAGAAGGCGAACTATGTTTCTCAGCTCCATCCCTGCAGCAACTGGGCCAGTATCACACCCTGCGACCCCAGATCCCTCCGAGAATGGCCCATGACTGCTACAACGCAGTCATCGGCGTAGGTGACCACCTCGAAATCGGCATAGCGAATACCACCCTGGAGACCGTCGAACACCAAGTTCCATAGCCTTGGCCCCAGGACGGATGAGTCATCAGAGAAAGAGACAACTGCCGGTTCTAAAAGACACTAAAAGTAGAACACGTAATTAAAAAGCTTAAATTTTAAGCTTTTATTACGATGGGAAGGAACATCGGCAAACTGACGTTTTTCACATCAACCTATGCTGTTGAGCATCTAGTTTCATATTTCGCAATTTAAAAAACTGTCATTTTGGACAAATGCTCTTTCTAAAGTAAGTAATCCATTCAATTTCATTCTCCGCGTTTATCCTCGTTCATTTTCATTGATAAAAAACCAAAGATACCGGCTTCCCTTTCCAAATTATAATACTTGAACGAATTGTTTCGCCTCGAAGAGGAAGATCCCCAGGAATCCAGTTTGAAGTCCTCCAAACCCGGACGAGGAAGATGTTGTAATATCGGGAGCAAAAACTCCAAGCAAAAACACGCAGGTCGATTTTAAGGATGAAAAAACGACCAATAAAATACAAAAAAACTCGTCCGTTAGCCGTCCGGAATTCACGTCCACTTGATCTTATTGCGTTGGATCAACTCAATAAGTACCATGATTCACTAAAAAGTGGCATTTACAAACAAACAAGAGTCAATGAACGTTGTTAAGTTGACGCATCGCAATTTAGAAGATTGATAACGAATAAATAATTTATTGTCTGAAAATCTCCTTAAATTAAGACCATTAAGGACAATTTGACATTCGTCAATGTCAATAGAAAAATTCATTTAAAATTATTGTTGAGTTCTATTAAATTAATCACTTCCATTGAATCCACCATTTTAGTACTTCCTAGATACGAAGGATTTTTTTTTTTTTTTTTTTTTTTTTTTTTCAACTCAGGATGATTTTTGTTTGTTGAGATGTTCCACTCATCACAATGACGAAGATGGTTTCAATACATAAATTCATAAGGAGGATAAAACGCTAATCGACGTTCTATTGTTTCGATTTTCCGATGAAACGCGTGCGATAGGTGATAGGTACATTGTAATTCATAATAATTTATAATTCTAACCGTTTAGAGTTGGTAATCCTGTTTGTTTTATAGGGCTGAAGATGAGAGTTTAAGCTCGAAATCGGTCTCCAACTGATGTATTTAATTTAAATACAGAAGATAAAAGGATGGAGCAGAGGGGTCACACTCCCCATCCTTTTTCTTGGACCACCTCTGCACCAAGAGGCAGTTTCCCATCTCGTTGAGATAGTGCCATTAAAATTTAATTCCAAATTTTGGTAAATGCCATTGACGTAAGATAAACCATGGCGTAAGACTTGCAGCGTTTTTGCTTGTTGGAAATTTCAGTTTAATCTGAAATGTTGACTAATATATAGGTACCCGGTTTTCCTCATAGTGGCCCCAAGAGGCTTTTGAGGGGCTCTGGGTGGGTTTTTTGGAGGGCTTTGCCCTGAAAGTTTAAAGCGTCGTCTCCGAAGTAGGTAATTTTGGACGTGAAATCGTTTTAAAACTACCCGTAAATACCTACGGGCGACTTTTACGTAATCCGATTTCCAGCGCTTCTCAATGCCGCTCCGAAAACAACAACCGGCCCGGGATCGTAGGCTGTCGTTAGGAACACACAAGGATCCGGGAGCTGGCACGGCGTAAAAAGGAAAATCCATTGTACCCCATTATGGCCATGTAGGTAGGTTCCGGCGGTCCTGACGCCGCCGCCAAGCGGTACACGGCCGAGCGGTGAATCGAAACAGACAGACAGACTCGAAGGCTCACCCCGCTGTGGGAAGTCCAATCAGTTCGAAGAGAAAGAAGGTGACGATTTGACAATCAGCTTGTAGCGTGTCCGAAATGCCCCCGGCGGATGAGGACTATAGACGTGATGAACTGGACCAACAACACCCACAGAACAGGCTGCATTTTCGTGTGTTCTCTGCAAACAGAATAATTTTTATACAAATAATTCATTCTAAATTGTTATGAGACGAAACAAAACATGAAATGTTTGAAATTTTCAAAACGTTAACAGCTTATTCAGATGAATATACGAAATCAAGTCACTTTAGATTAAATAGGCATTTGAGAATATAGGAAGGGGTCTGCGGCCAGGTGGGATACGGTTGGGGGTTGGCTGGCTTTACCTAAAAAAACCTATAGGTATACTGCGTGTGAAGATGGACCAAATATACCAATTTGATACAAACTAGAATCTACGGTAACTTCTATTTACTGCGCCGTCAGGCACATGTTACATGTTACAGTAGGTCTACGACTCCTCGTCAAGACCATCAGAAGACATTTTCTTTGTGTTTCCACTATAATAATTGTATCCGTCCACTTGAAAAACCTCCATGGATTAAATCTCTTCTGGGTGCATAGAGAACCTACGGGGAGGGGGAGGACTTATCGCAGTCCTCACGAACCAGAAAGACGGCCCAGTTAACGCCTGATTTTCGGACTAACTGGACATTGGTGGAAAACCCGCTTTACTTCTCTTCTTCCCCTCTCGCCCGGACGCAACGTTTTTTTATATCAGGAAAAATCCCGTCTTCAGTCATTGCGGCAGTCGCCATGGTTACCATTGTCAGGATGTACCGTACGATTTCATACTTTCCTGAGTTACGTAAAGGGGTCCGCGTCTCATTCAATGCGAGTCATCCACGCCCTTTTCGTTCCATTTAGACTCATGGTCAATTAAAAAAAAATTTTTTTTTTACTTTTATCAATTTATGCAAATAGAACTGACAGAACCCGTATGAACTTGTCAAAAGTTGCCGTAAACGTTTTGGCGAATAAAGAACAGCTAACAGGTAGGCAACTGAAATATCCCACGTCGCAATGGGCCAAGGAACTAGGTCAGAGAAATGGGAAAATTCGGCCGAACATAGTTGAACTAGTAATGAACAAAGTACTCAGAACAATTAGCACTGAGAAATTAGGTGTCTGAGCAGAGGAAATCACTAGTGAATGTTTGGCGTTTTGAATTTTCCCGCGGTGGCACTTTTACTAATCCGCCAGAGTGCGCTAGCATAAGAAGTAGAGAGTAAAAAAAAAAAAAAGGACAGCAGCCAATTTTCCATGGGCGTAGGCAGGATTTAGCCAAGGGGGGGGGGGGGGGCACCCCACTAAGCGCTATTTTACATATATATACACATATATAAACGCTGCAAATTTTACACAAGGGTTTATAATAAAAATTTTCGCACAAGTAACTTATGTTACTTGTGCGAAAATTAATTCTTTGCTAATAAAAAAAATATTTTTGAGAAAAAAAATCTGCACATCGTTTGAACGAACAGTCATGAAACCTCGAAAAATGGATTAAGCATCCAAAATTACTCGGAAAATATTTGACCTTTAGAGCCCCCGGTGAAATTGAATCGTTCTAGGACCCCCGAAAACGGATTCTACCTCCAAAAGTACCTTCGTACTTCGAAGGTACTTCGAAAACCTATAGGTCGAGTTATAACTCGATTCCATCGCCGAAATCCTTTTAAAAAAAACCTCCCGTAGCCCTTTTTTTAAGCCCCACGGGTTTGGGCGATCGGGCTGAAAACCTTGTGGGCACAACTAGATGGTGAAATGAGTATTTTGTCAACACCTATTTAATCGCGACGGATGTTGACGACTCCAATCGGCCTCAAAATTTGACATTATCCGTTTCAAGAGGTCTAGATTCCAAAACCGAAATGTCCGTCCGCCGTACGCCCGCTGTACCGAGCTTCTTAGATTGTATCTAAGGCCATTTAAATCTGGCCCATAACAATCTTTCGCGTAACTTCTTGCTCGCTTTCTTCCCCTAGGGGAAGTGCACAGCACAACAAGAAGACATAAAATTTTGAAGAAACATAAACTTATGCACTATAAGTTTATGTGTCTTCAAAATTTTATGTCTTCTTGTTCTTGATCTTCAGCACTGCCCTAGGGGGAGTACAGCGGGCCCTCCTGCCCTCTCCGGCGTTAGCCACACCATTATGGTGCGCCCGGGATGGACCAACGTGGAGGTGGCGGGTTTTAATGCATTAAAAGACCCCCATGGGTCTTGTTCAACTTTCATTCGTAATTCTTTGGGACAGGAGTCATCGCAAGGGACCTACCAGCCTAAAAATTCCAAGAGACCTCCTGTCGAATTCAGACTCCCAGAATTCGACCTGTCGAATAGTTTCCGAGTAAAAAAATTGCTTTAAAGAAAAAAAATTTAAAAAAAAATTTGTTGTTGTTCCAGAAATAATATTCGGACATGTAACCTATAACAAAGAATAATAAACCATTTTGTCAAATTTGCAGCGTTTTTCTATCGTCTCGGGATCCCTTTTAGCTACTAATAGGGGGTTGAGATCCTCCCAAAATGCGGGCCTCATTTGCGCCCAACTTTCTTATTTTAAATAGGGACCCCTAGTTTTTTTATGCATTTGGAATCCCCGGCCATTTTTACGTCCGATAAGCGCATTGAGCGAAATTTCTGACCCTCGCAAATCTGTACAACTCCTCCTATTTTCGTTGTTTACAGTCCAATTGAGTCGGCGTTTGTTCTGTATCCTATCTACAGATCTAAATTTTAATACTGCATCCGACCATCCTTCCATCGCTCCTCCTGCCATAGTCTTGGGTAATTAGTAGCAAAGCGGGGGTCCCACAAACATTTGGTCAGATAGAACCGATTTTTTTACCCAATGTTTGGGATGGGGTGGAGGTATTTTGGTCAAGTTTTGGACCTTGTGGCCCCTCGGAACTTGGTCTCCATTGCCAAAAACTGCACTTTTTGTAGGTGTTTCCCCATTCTGACCATGAAGGTATGGTTTTTTGATCATGTCCACTATAATAGGTATGACATTTTAAAATTTAAAATGTCATAATGTCACAATATCATGTTACTATTTAATAGTAACTGGACGGTCCAGTCTGGACCCCATGCTGTGGGGATGGCAGTGAACCCCCCACAGACTGGTCCCGAAGATGGGACAATGACGCAGCCCCATCTCACCTTCTGCAAATTACATCGTGCAACTGCAAGAAAGGAAGGGTGTGGCAACGCCTGCATCTGTCGCAAAGCCAGGTTAAAATGATCTATAGTCTGCGGACACTGCTGTGGGCAGTCAGGCGAAAACGTGCTGTAGGGCACTCCCAGGTGCGTGTGTACCTACATGTTTTGGTTTTCCTAATAATTGATTAGGTTTGTGGTGTGAGTGGCAGAGTGCATTCGGCGCAGCGTCCGTGGTTACGATGCCAGGTGTTTTGGAGGATGCAGGAGGGAGTGCAGTGGAGATTCATCAGAGGCTGTTGCGATCTGCAGACTCTGGGAATACTCAAGCTGCAGTAATGGGTGATTCTCAGAAAAATGGAAAAAATCGTGTCTACCACATTTTGACCAGTAGGAGAGTCACAGACTCAACTTTTTTCACTCATTTCATTTGTTTCGATCCCCTCTAACACGACCAGCATAAAAAAATGCGTATTTTCATAATTTTATCCACATTTTCATTAGATGAAGCACCTCAAATCTCATTACCACCACGTGTCCCTGTACACGATTTTACAATTCAACATCCAATTTATCCATGTCAAACCATGTTCCCGAAAAAGGTATTTCCATAGATGAGAGTAGATGGTTGGAAGTGTTAAAAACGTGAACTCTCTGAACACTGGGAGTTTATTCACACTCTGGTACGTGGCTTTAAACTTTGTCCCGATTTTTTTGGTCATAACCACCACACTATAAACTTTCCCTCTCCTACCCTTACAGAAAAATATCATTGAGAATCATTGAGCGAAAATCATTGGTCAGTGATAAATTGGCGAATGATTTTATCATTGGTAATGATTTTATCATTGGCAATGATTTTATCATTGGCAATGATTTTATCATTGGCAATGATTAAATTATTGGTGCAATATAATCATTGAATTATTATTGGTCAATGATAAATTGGCGAATGATTTTTTCAGTAAGTGATTATATCATTGGTGATGATATTATTTAATCATCACCAATGATATAATCACTAACTGAAAAGTATTCGCTAATTTATCATTGACCAATAATAATTATTGGTTAGGTACCTACTCAATGATTTATCACTGGTGAAACTGTAATGATAATATCATTAGAACCTCCAACGATAAACCATTGATAGAGCAACCTGGAAGGGTTCAAATTATTAATAACAAGGCAACTTTTATACATTCAAAACTCATCTGTTTATTTAATGAAAACGAACAATACTAAGTAACTACTAGTAGTTACTTCGTCAGCTGAAGAATTCTTAATGCAGTTAAGTACATTTTAATCTATGGACTTTATTTGTAACTTATTATTTGAACATATTTTAACAGTAAGTAACCGTGAATAAGAAGGAAATATAACCTGTTTAATGTAGGGGGAGTTTGTGGTGGTGAGGGGGGTTGTGGGAGGGTCTGCACTGGGCTGCGGCTACTTGCTTGTACTAACTTACTTAGTTAGTACATAACTACTCCTCCCTCCTAAAATGAGTGTGCTGTTGGAGCTCTGCTGCTGTAACAGAATAATACTCTTGTTAAAATTAATTTCGTTTTCAATTAAACAATTTTTAATTTCACTATGTAGGAAGTATACTTACGGTTTCTGCAGCTGAGGACCCATTCTTCAGATCATAAATTGTACTGGGCATAGCAGCAGCTTCATCACATGAGTTTGGCTAAAGTAAAAAGAATAATGCACACTTGAGAATACTACTTCTCTCTAATAGAATACCTACGTTATAATTGGAGAGTACATGATACCAACATTGGACTGCAGTCAGTGGTCCGTGAAGGGCCCACTGGCCTGTATGGCATTATAATTAAATTATAAATTAAATTTTAATTTCCATACCTCAGAAGCAGAAGCTTCATTAGCCGATTACTCTCCATTCGAGCTGCTGCTGCTGTCGAGCATGCCGTCCTTCTTCCTCTTCAATTCCCGCCTGGACTTGCGGTCCAAGACGAGGACCCCGTACCTCTCCTTGGTCTAGGACTGCGCATTCATTTCAATTCGCCCTAGAATATATACAATCATATGAAGTTTATTACACAGGTAGTCAACGCCAAATTTTAAATTTCATCATAGGGCTAATAAGACTTTACAGGGTTAATATTAGCCTTATGTGGTGCAATGAGAAAAGGGCGCGCGAAACAAAGGACTTACCTCCAAATGCCAATATTTTCACCACTAAGTCCCTGGTCTTCCTTAATTATTTTCTTCATTCGTCTGGCGTCGAACGTGCGCCCGTCGCAGCCCTTTGGCTACCATATCTGGCATTCTTTATTGAGCAGGGCCTCAGTACCCAGGGACTGGTACCCAGACCAGGAAGCCGACACCGGTGTGCTTTCCGTTCTCATTAATAAATTGCACTAACATGCACTCGTCATCATTCACTTTTAAAATATTCGCGGAATCGAACATGACCACTGGTGGAAGTAATAATTAATTATTAATCACAGGTTACCGTGGCGAATCAACAGCAGAGTGAACACAAGGGAAACCTACGTTAGGTTACCTACCACGAGGGAAGTAGTGGTGGAACATTCGAATGCAGAATCGAATGCGGCATTCGATTATTGAAATCGTTGGGATGTCCGAATGCGAGATTTCAAATAGGTATTCGAATAATTTGGATTTTTGGTAACAGAGAAACTGGCGTTCACTAGAGACGCGAATTCACGAACCTCTCAGGATGCCGATCTCCAATTATTGGATTAGGTCGATTTTCGTGCGAATTTATTTGGATGATCATTCGATTATCGAAATCATTCGAACACTCAGCATTCGATTACCTAAATCAGTCGCTTTGCCCATCACTAGAGCGATAGGGCGGGAACAGCGGGCCGGTTGGCCGGCAATGAAAATTATAAGTACGGATGAAAATTTTTCATCTCTGGTTTTATGGTGTGTGCTAAATGTATTGTGTGTTACTGCACTGTAATAAATGTTTCAATGATATTTAAACATTTTGTAAAACCTAGGTTAAGTATAGGTGTTTAGCTACTAAAACCGTTGCCGATGATTTAGTTAGTTAATAATTAATGATTAATCACTAATGAGACCAAAACCTGGGCAATAATTATCACTCATGACCAATGATTCACCTTAATGATACCACCATAGCTCAATGATTATCACTTACATCTCTATGATTCTCCTCAATGATACCGCCAAAGCTCAATGATTATCACTTACAGCTCAATGATTCTCCTCAATGATACCGCCAAAGCTCAATGATTATCACTTACAGCTCAATGATTCTCCTCAATGATTTAGTTGCCTCAATGATATTCTACCATAAAATAATCATTAACTTCAATAATATATCATTAGACACTCAATGATATATTATTGACCAACCAATGATTAATCATTCAAAGTTAATGATTTATTATTAGATTCTCAATGATACTTTTCTGTAAGGGTATACGATGGTGGATGGGACTTTTAGAAGAAAATAATCCCTCAGGCAACATGTGGGAGACCTGCAAAGATGAACTAAACCTTCCTTGAAAGCTTTCCCCTCAGTAGGGCTGGTTGCTCTCTGTTGCTGGAGGAGCCGACGTGGAAGCATCAGTGGCAGGTGCTTACTTTTCAACTTTTCATTACCGTTCCCTAATGCAACTCAAAATGGGTTGACTTTTGAATTTTTCCAAATGTGTGTCCTAAATCTCTCTGAAAACCCTTAATAGACGCACTTTTGATATTTAGAATAGCAGCAATACTTGTGAAATGAGAAGGTGTCAAAGTGAGTATTTTCATTACCGAACCCCGAAACCTGTCATTACCGCCACATTTTAATTTTGTGTTCATTACATTAAAATGTAAATTTTACATTTTGTGTTACCTAATTTTAAATTTGTGTTCTTGACCTCGAAACTAGATTTGAAATTGTTGTGTGGTACCTCTAGAATAAAGTTATAAAGATCGCAGGTTTGAATTTTGAATTTAGAAGAGAAAGAAAAATCGGACCTAACCCTTCCTCCGAAAACGTAACATTACGTGTAAGTAACTGACCCCTAACAAGCATCGGTGGTTCAGTGGTAGAATGCTCGCCTGCCACGCGGGCGGCCCGGGTTCGATTCCCGGCCGATGCAGATGGTATATTTTTGCTTTCTCCAGAAACCACAAATCACGTTCGAGCCGCCCATTTCAGTGATATCAGTGAATCCTCGGCCATCAGTGCTCCGTGCCCTTCAATTGCATCAATGATAAATAATTTAATGTCCATACACCAGCGTTGCATGCTGCACGGAGCACTCAACCTTAATCCGTAGACGATCGCTGTTCTCGGATTACTCCCCCACTGTGGTAAGAAGGCCGTTATTCCGACGTCAACATCCTGAGAACAGCTTTTTTCGGCTCCGGTCTAATGTGTTTGCTCATTTCCTAATTGGATGGACGTGATCAGTTTCCTCAAATGTCACAAACACTACTGGATGAAATAATTATTTTAGGAATGTGTGGTAGTTCAATTCACTACTACATCGATACCAGCACAAATGGAACGAGTTCGAGAAAAACGCGAATGCAGTTTTGAAACGAGTTGAAAGTACAAAAGAAACCGTCGATGCCACCAGAACCTTCGTTGATCTTATAGCTGCCATCATTAAAAAGTCGTTTCAAATATTAATCAGTTGTTATAGCGTTCCAACGAATCATGATAAATAGAACAATAACAGGTGGAAGGACATAACCCCATTGTGCACGTAATATGTTAGACATGTTCCCTTTGGGAAAATCGGACCATGGACTTATGGCCTTTAGGCATCTGAGGGTTTTCTTTCTTTCTATGAAAAAACTTGTTTATTGTATAAATAATTTAAATTATTTTTATTAAAAGACTATTTAATAGTCTTGTAAACGCAAACATATCACAACATACTCGCCTAGCTCTTAAATGACTAAAAATTGCAGGTATGAGTGGAAGAGTGTGTTATGTTACAAAAAGCTGATTCCGAGTAAATTTGACTTAGAATTTTCTGGTTGTAAATTTTATTGGTTTTAATATTTTGGCAACTTTGTGTTTTTAGATTGTATTTGCTTAATTTTAAAGCGTTGGATGGTTATTACAGAAATTGTGAACATAATGCCTTCATCCATTATGAGTGATGAATAGCATCTTGCCTTATCTAATGAATGAAGGGTGTAAGTAACGTTAAAAATTAATTATTTTACCTAAAAAATAATCGCTGAAAATTTTTCACAAGGGTTTATTATTTTCTGATAGGTATACATTATCCAAAAATTAATTTTTATATCAATAAAAAATCTCTTTTCAGTAGTGTAGTATAGCCTAATTGGTTTTCAAATGGTTCACTGGCCATCAGTCATGGAGCCAATTTTAACAGTGGGTCCATATTACAAAATCACTATTGTCAAGTTACCACCATTCTGGACCGATTTCATAAGTTATACATACTTTACACTATTTGTACTTGTTCCTATACCTTCAGTATAATATAATTTTATGGGTTTCTCTGATGCTAATGACAAATGTTTTTCTTGACAGGGCTGTAGATGAGCTTAGTTGCTCGAAACCGGCCCCCATGCTACGTTTAGTGATACGGTTAGTATTCAAACCAGCAGAGGAGTCGATCTCTCTCCCTAACCACCTCATTCAATAACAAAAAATTAATTCAATTATTTAAAAAATAATTTTCTCATTTTCTTGTGAAGATTGTGGGGCCCCAAAACAGGATTATGAGAACAAAATTACACGGAAAACTGTACCTTACTGGACCTCCAGGGATCCTTCTAAAGCTTTATTAAATAAGGCATTTTGCAGCCCCATGAAAACCCCATAGATCCTCACGCTGAAATCCGATGGTTCTGGGACCCCAAAATGTACCTGGTGTACTTCTAAAAGCACTTTGAAACCCACACCCCACTCGATAGTATGCCCGAAAACCTGCAAAAACCCCTCCCGTAACCCTTTTTAGCCCAACACAACCCCACGGGGTTGGGCGATCCAGCTGGAAACCTTGCGGGCACAACTAGATGGTAAACCGAGTATTTTGCCAAATTTTCATATTTAAAAAAAAAAAAAAAAAAAAAAAATCCATCAAATGGATCAAATACGACGACTTGATTCCGGCGGCACCCACGGACCAAGTTGACCGAGTGTCCCTTGAATTTAAGGAACTAAATAAATCCATCCAATTCACTAAACAAATAGAGATTAAAATCAGATAGATTATCTTAATGTAAGCATTATCCGCGAGCGAAATTCAAAACAACGTTTAAATGGTATACTAAACCTACCTTTCACAGTAAATTAATCAACTACAACTCTAACCACCCTCTCCACTTTAATAATAAATTGTCAATATTTCGATGGTGAAGTGGCAACATGACCTGAAAGTGGTTCTTCGCTCGCCAATCGGCAACCTCAGTTTTAGCGTTGAGAAAAGTTAAAAAGTGGCAACACAGTTACATTGTCCATTGTTACAAGTAAGTAGGTACATAGCGGTATTTTTTATAGTAGGAAAAAATGAGATAGGGAATGTTGCCACTTCACCCTCGACTCTTACAATGGATGCGGGAATCTCATCACTACTCAGCCTCCCAAATCACAAAAATCGATGCGGGACAAGGAATTTGTAAAAAACGAATTCCCAACGTATGAACGGTACTTTATTTTTTTATAGAGTAAATTATTACTAATTTTTGTACAAAAATTCAAGTCTTAAAAAAACAAAGAGTTCACCCGTTGGGTAGGCGATAAAAACTTATGAAGCGACCTTCTTGACGGGAGGGTTGCCTTCCCTGAATCCATTCCTGCAACAAAACAACAACAAAAATGAAACTTTTTTGCCTGAGAGTTAGATACAAGTTTGTTGACTGTGAAAGGCAAGTGTAAAACATCATCAAGGTAAAAGGAGCTAGTTGACACATCTAAATGACGAATAGGTTTTCCCATTGCCAACAGATCATACGGAAGGCACAAGCGATTTGACTATTATGTGTGATGACAATGGATCTACAAGGTCCATTATGATAAGATTTTTTGTATGAGATAAGGTGGGGGAAGTACGTCGTACGGTTTGTAAAGTTCAACTTCAACAAAACCTCGAAAATCCTATGTTGACGTTACGTCAATTTTTATTATTGCCCTGGATACCTCTGAATCGCTTGTTTTTCGATGCACAAGGTGACTTTGCAACCTACCAGCCAGATTGCCGTTTTTTGTTGACATCATCTGGCGGATAAGTGATGTCAGGCAAACAGTTTCAAATGTCGCCGCAAAATGGCATCCAGTGGATATTGTTCTGTAGCATTTTTACATCCAACTTACACACATGCCCCGTTATCGAACTTCCCCCACCTTACCTTACCTACGACAAAAAATTAATCTTGTGGTGTAACCGCCTTGGTTCACTTCATTCATCCACAAGGAGAGAACAAAGGCGACAAGGGGTGTTTGATATAGCACGGGATTTAATCCAAAATGGAATGGCCGCTTTGGATTTACCTCTTCGCCATGCGGACAATGAAACATTAGTTAGCATGAGAAGCGGGGTTGAAGAGCCTGTTGTGTAAAGTGAATCAAATTAATAGGCGTAGACGACTTCCCCGCAGCACGTCATCCAATCCTGCAGGAACCTCCTGGGCAGAGCTGGAAGGTCGGGAAGAGCATTCCCCTCCAAGCTCTTCATTTTGGAAGGTGTATTTTGATATTTCCGGCCGCTACTACACTAAGGGAGCGCAAGCGGAGGATAGATCAAAACCAATTGATATCCCACCAAGAGAACACTGCTTGTTCAATAGATGAACAACAGCTGCCTGAAAACATGGCGGACGTCACGTTGAATCCTCCAAGCTCTGCGGGCTTAGTCGAGACAGGAGCAGTTGCAGGGAATTAAAAACCTCACCAAACAACTTGTCGAGCTATTATTTCATTTTGGAAGGTGTATTTTGATATTTCCGGCCGCTACTACGCTATGGGAGCGCAAGCGGAGGATAGATCAAAACCAATTGATATCCCACCAAGAGAACACTGCTTGTTCAACAGATGAACAACAGCTGCCTGAAAACATGGCGGACGTCACGTTGAATCCTCCAAGCTCTGCGGGTTTAGTCGAGACTGGAGCAGTTGCAGGGATTTGAAAACCTCACCAAACAACTTGACGAGCTAGTATTTCATTTTGGAAGGTGTATTTTGATATTTCCGGCCGCTACTACGCTAAGGGAGCGCAAGCGGAGGATAGATCAAAACCAATTGATATCCCACCAAGAGAACACTGCTTGTTCAACAGATGAACAACAGCTGCCTGAAAACTTGGCGGACGTCACGTTGAATCCTGGACGTTTGGATCCTCCAAGCTCTGCCGGCTTAGTCGAGACAGGAGCAGTTGCAGGGATTTGAAAACCTCACCAAACAACTTGTCGAGCTAGTATTTCATTTTGGAAGGTGTACTTTGATATTTCCGGCCGCTACTACGCTATGGGAGCGCAAGCGGAGGATAGATCAAAACCAATTGATATCCCACCAAGAGAACACTGCTTGTTCAACAGATGAACAACAGCTGCCTGAAAACATGGCGGACGTCACGTTGAATCCTCCAAGCTCTGCGGGTTTAGTCGAGACAGGAGCAGTTGCAGGGATTTGAAAACCTCACCAAACAACTTGTCGAGCTAGTATTTCATTTTGGAAGGTGTATTTTGATATTTCCGGCCGCTACTACGCTATGGGAGCGCAAGCGGAGGATAGATCAAAACCAATTGATATCCCACCAAGAGAACACTGCTTGTTCAATGGATGAACAACAGTTGCCTGAAAACATGGTGAGTTTGTAATGTCATAATATGTATTGCTTAACTTGTTGCCGTCTTGGTTCACTTCGCTCACTCAAAAGGACCGAGCAAAGGCGACAAGAGGCGTTTTATGTTGCATAGAGTTCTATCTGAAGCGTATTTACCACTTCAGGTCTATCGCTATGCTGTCAGATCTCAAATATTTGCATTGTCCTTTGATTTTTCCGGCCGCTACTACGCTATGAGAGCGCAGGCGGAGGATAGATCAAAACCAGTTGATATCCCAGCAAGAGAACACTCCTTGTTCCACGGATGAACAACAGCTGCCTGAAAACGTGCTGGGAAAGTTTCAAGCAGTTTCATTTGATGTGCACCAGTGTCGCGCTGACGCTTTTGGCCATCTTGAGCACACCGGTCAGTAATATGGCGCCCGTTTCCCGCCCCACAAAGGATTTCAAACTAATGTAGGGTTCTACTTGGTCGCCAGACATGTTCATGACACCCCTCAATATCAAGACGGTTGTCACATCCCAAGGCTTGACCTCAGTCGATTGCCTCGGAACGTGTTGCTTTAGCATATCAGGAAGGATCACGATGCAAACGGCTGTCACATGAGATCGGCAAAGATATGCAAAAATGATCTAAGTTTTGTTTTTGTCGTGGGGGTCTACCAGGACACAACCGATTCACAAGTTGCATCCAACGATGGTCCCACTATTTGGTTTTGCACTGTTTAACGAACTGCGTTCATATCCAATGTACGCAGCAGATACCGCAGTGCGTATTTGATGTTAAATACTCAAATTAAAAATAAATAAAAAGTTTATAACAAAATTCATCATTCACGGTCAATACGAATTCCAAAATTTGAGTTTTAAAAAAATCAAAATTTTGCCCCCTCTTCCACCTGATGACTTTTCACTGCTAATATTGTGTGATTCGGCAGACATTAGGTATTAAAAGCCACGAAATACAAGAAACCTTTCTTTTTAATCATCAATAATGACAATATACTCCCCCAGGCCATAAAGTATATTATACTCTCCCAAGGCCCTTTTTCCAGCTGGCGCCTCAATTTTAGAATGACCAAAATACAAGGAACAGCACGGTCAATTTAAATTAAGCTCACGAAAGAGTAAAACTGAGATTAATGTAAGATGTCTGAAATTGATTTTATATTAATACCCATCCTTAGCCCTAGCACACGTTCATTCAGAAAGCTCATTCACATCACCGCTTGTCAGAACAGGTCTGTGATAATGCTTTTTCATCATGATGAACACCATTGAACCTTAATGGATACTGTCGGGGTAACAATGCAATCAGATCGAAACAATCATTGTGTAATCAAAGCATTTCAGCTGAAACACGGACATGATTTTCATCATCATAGCATTTTACTGGGTCATAACATAAATGGCATTACAGGGTCCTGTCAGAAGATTTGCATCCACATTGGACTTAGGTACAGGTCTGTGATAAAGGATTTTTCATCACAGACTGTGATTCACAGTGAACCCTGTGACGCCAACAGAGGGTAGCAGCACGGCGACAAATTTTCAACGGGAAACTTGGCATTGAAATGCAATCAGATGGAATTAATCATTGTGTAATCAAAGCAATTCAGCTGAAACACGGACGTGATTTTCATCATCATAGCATTTCACAGGGATGAATAAGAATTATTCTGAAAATTATTGTCGTTGCCACATATTGGGGAGTAAAGTCAATTTCTGCGTTTAGCAGTTGGTAACCTTGAAATTTGGGGAAACTGTGTTGAACCTCACACAAACACCCTGCATACTTTGGAAGTTTCACAGTTCCTAGCAATTCTGACATCAAACATCACACGCCATTCAACCTAGCCAACTCAATTGGTGCAGTTCCACTGACGACATCAATCAAGTTGTTCTAAACTTCATAACACGTGTTGCATCGAATAGTGTAAGTGCGGTAAAAAAAAACATCAACTGATGGAGATGATCTCCTCAAATTCAACTAAATTCTCACATTTGGTTCACTCAGATAGCAAAAGTCACATCACGACAAGTCAGAACAGGTCTGTGATAATGGTTTTCATCACAATGAACCAGAAGTGTTGGAAGAGGGTGTTCCGTGAAGCAAATTATAAGGATTTTCCCACCAACCTGCTACAAGCGGCTCCGAGCAACCTGTTTTCTGATTTAAAAACAAGTTTCATGACGAAAAATTAAAAAACGCCGTCCACCCTCGCTGATATCAGTGCGGGTGGACGGCGTCCACTGGACGCCGTTTATCAATTTTTCTTTTAGACTCTAAAATTTAGAGGGACAGGTCCCTAATTTGGAGTTTTGGGCCTCCCACAATTTTAAATCCGTGTAAAATAAGAAAATGTATCGATTATCCCCCATGAAACTGAAGCGTGGATCCAAGACATCCATCCGCACCTGTGATTTAGCAACCGACCTCTGAACAACAACCATCTGAAGTTCACGGCTAGATCTCTATCTAAAGGATAGGTAGTCACTGTTCATCTAAAATTATGATGCAAGAAGACTCGGAGATAATGACACCGGACGTTTTACTCAACCAAACCATTAAAAACTTAAGGGGCCTTTACACGAGCAATTTTTACCTGCAATAATTGCACAAATTCGAAAAGATTGCACTAGAAAAGTTGTACGCAACACAAGGCAATAATTGCGGTGAAAAATCGCCTCGTGTTGCATCAACATGTAGCGATGCAATAATTGCGTTGTGTTGTACAATAAAAAATTTCAGCAATTTTCCGAACCCCGTAGACTTCACTTCCAACACAACGCAACACCTTCCGAGCGTGTGTGGACCCAAAACTGTTGGCCAACACTCGGCAATTATTGCTTGCAATTTTTCAGGGCGAGAAAAATTGCATTGTGTTGCATGTCACATTTACACGAGCAACACTAAATCTGAGCAACACTTCTCGCACGCAATTATTGCAGGGAAAAATTGCTCGTGTAAAGGGGCCTTTACACAAAACCCCCAATATTTAAACATTTTCACCCCTGGGCACTCGCTTGGCGTTCAAACAGCAGAGATAGTAACGATGGGTCATGGCTAGCGGTATCAGATGTTCCATCAACCAATTGGAACGATCAAGATAGCTCACCGCGGTGGCGAAATATATAAATACGCTGCTGGCAATCTGACGGATTCGTGATAATTGATGGCACTAATGCTTACCTGAACCTCCTCCTGACGACCTTCAGGAACCTCATACGGCCGGTTCCGGTGGTCTTCCTCCTCTGGGCCTTGATGCTCCAGTTATCTGCAACGGAAAAATCAACTTGGTTGTCAAAATTGAACAGGTAGAACACGTGGGATCCACGCGACGTACATGACAAGACTTGAGAAAACAGGAGGTGGAAAAGTCAAGATTCTACTTACAATGCCTCAATTTCTTCTTGGGGTATCCACACTGGGCGCAGCGGGACTTCTGGATGTGGTAGGACGACCTTCCGCACCGCCTGCACAGCGTGTGCGACTTGTTCCGCCGCTTACCAAAACTCGACGTACCTTTCGTCTGAAAAAGGACGCAAGGGTAAACGTGAAGTGTCAAGAGGTTGACAAGATTGTCTGCAGAAACAGCATGCGAAGTCACCTAACCAGAACAGGTGTCAACAAAACGCTGACAAAAATGTGGTTTATCTCAACCAACAAAGCACTCCCCAATTGACGCTAAATTAAAATTGCACTGTTGATTCTTATACAGGTAAATAACAAATGCCAAAATAAATGCGCGATTTACATGAGAACGGCCATCGTGAGGTTATGACTGGCTCCCACTTGGAAAAACAATTTCCTCAAAAAAAAAAACTTCACGCCACAAACCCTCGATATTTCCAAACGCCCTAAACACCTCAAACAATTCAACTCGTTTTAACTAACAAAATCAACCAGATTTGACGGATTCGTTCGGATGAAAAACTATCATGGATGATCCGGGCAACTCACCATTTCGGCGTTTCCGATGCAAAAGATGGCCGACGAGCGGCTCCGCCATCTGAATCACGTTGCGGAGCAACGCCTGTTGGCGACAGAGTGACCAACAAAGCCGCACAAAAAAATACATCAGAAAAAAATAAATATTTTCCGGGAGAAAAATATTTCCGGGGGATAACTTTCAAAAAAGGAATAGGTAAAGATGAGGTAAAAGAAGGGGAGGGAAAGGATAAAAAACTCCAGAAAAAATTAACGAAATGGGGTGGGTAATTTAGCGTGAGTAAAATACGGTAGCGTGGTAAAAAATAATTTTTATTTTTATTATTATAATAATGAGTAAAAGCTAGCTCTATGGAGTTATATTAAACTGTTATTGCGCATTGTGAGTAGGTTACAAAAAAATAACGCTACCAAAAGTGAGTAGGTTACAAAAAAAATAACGCTATAATAAAGGTAATGATTATTTTTTAAAACACTAAAATTTGAACAAAAGGTTTATTATTGAAATGATAAATTATTCTTTAAACAATACCCAAATAAAAATTAAAAATGCTGCAAATTTTACACAAGGGTTTATTATTCTTTGACATTGGTTACTTGTGCAACCAGTGATTCGGTGTCAATAAAAAAATATTTCTGAAAAAAAAAATCTGTAGGTACATTGTTCGAACTGATGTGAGACCTCGAAAAATGGATTATGCGACGAAAATTACTCGGAAAATATTTTACCTCCTAGGATCCTTCAGAAATCCCATTTGTAGCCCCATTAGCCCCAATAGATTCCCACAGTGAAGACGGATCGTTCTGGGACCCCAAAAAATGGATTCTCCTTCCAAAAATACTTCGAAAGCGACACCTAACTCGACCTCATCGCCGAAATCCTTCAAAAAGTCCTCCGGCAGCCTCTTTTTAGTCCTGGACTAAAAAGAGGCTGCCGGAGGACTAATAATCCCAAAACCTTGCGGGTCCAACTAGATGGAAAACAGATTATTTCATTTTTGGAATTTAGACTTCTTGAAACGTTAATGTCACATTTTGAGGGCAATCGCGCTGCTATCGGATATGTCCTCGGGTTCGAATCCCGTTGAAGGAATTTTCGAATCAAGGTTGATAAGGTGACTGAGCATGGAGGAATAGAGCTATTCCTCCATGGTGACTGAGTTAAAGTCATTCATTATCAACAAACCATAAAATTTACGATTCAATAAACTTAAGGCGACTTTCACCACCCATTTCGGGGCGGACTCGGACGAGGTTGATTGAGATTTACTTTTGACTAAAATTTAGTATTAAATTTTTAAACATTTAATATTAAATTACAAAAACATTATACAACCGGCACTCCTCAGTGTTACTTTTTTTAGAAACGCCTACGACTATTAACAGCACGGGTTTGTGCCCTCCATGGAATAAACGCAACTTCCAATAGGCTTACGTGCTCCGCTCACGTTAACGTTCCACCAAACGTGTTTTTGTGTGAGTTTTGAGTTTATTGTGAGATTATTCTATAATTCAGAATCGCCTCATTTAGTTTTTCAGGCTGATGCTGTTTGCGATTTGTTAAGGTTATTACAGGAGATTTCGACAGTTTACTAGAACGTAGTGTCTTCAGTGACGAAGTTGTGAAGATGGTGAATTATTTTGGCTTGTACGTGGGTAATTCGACGGCCAGCATCGCCGTTTTCAAGGTGAGTGAGGAGGGAAGTGTGAAATTCACTCGGGTTTTCAGTTGGGTCCAAAACGTTTGTTTAATTTTCCAGGAAGACGGTAAAGTAGAAATCCTCGCTAACGAAGCGGGAGAACGCGTGACGCCGTCTGTCGTGACGATCCGGAGCGATGAGAAGGTAAGGGGGCAACTTGCGTGGCATGAAACACCGCTATGGCTATAATATAGCCGGCTATAATATTATTGACGTCGGTTTTTGGTCCTAACAGGTCGTCGGTTCTGCGGCCGGCGCCACATCCTATTCTTTGGCGAGCTGCGCCGTCCGACATAACAAAAGGCTTTTGGACACTTCGACGACAGACGACTCGATGAAACAGTGGATAGCCGACAGTCTGGTCAAACTGGATGGCGACTCTCTCGACTCTTTGACATATTCAGTCACCACTGACGAGTCCAAAAGGTTGACTTGCACGACGACGCAAATAGCTGCTCTGATATTCAAGAAATTACACGGTAAATGCGATGAATAAGAGAAAGAAAAGTTTTGTGACTGCGTGAGACGAAGTGGATAATTTGTTTGTATTTTCAGGCATCGGTGTTGGCGGCGCTCCGGGCCAGAAGAGTTTTTCTTGCGTCATCGCCGTTCCAACACACTGGGACAGCCATAGTAGACAGGTAAACTAGTAACATTTCGAGATTCAATCCAATGAGGCTGAGCGAAGATAATATCTTATATTAATGTATAATAATAATATTATCAGTAATTCTGGAGCATTTTCCCGCGCTCCATCCAAAAATGACTTCAGAATCATGCAAAACTGTCTCCTTTCCACTGGGTTTGGCTCCCAAACTTTGGGATACGTTCCAAAACTCTCTACTTTCATGAGTCAGCGTGTTCCAAAACTGCCTCCAGTTGAAGTGACCATCAAAACTTCCTACATTCAGAGGTAACCTGTGAAGAATCACACATTGTAACCTTCTCGGCGGTCAATTCTGTTATGAAAGCACCCGGACAACTCAATTTCAAGTTTTCTGCATCTAAGCGTATCATCGAAAAAAAAAAAAAAAATGCCAAGGGGTTATACGGGTGAAAGGAGAGGCAAATAATTTGCCTCTATAATTATTAAAGAAATGATTTGTGTGAACTGAAAACGACAAAAAAAAAGAAAAAAAAAAGGAAGACTGAGCCAGATTGTACCGTAGCCTCTACCCAACAGAGTTCCTGTGAAGCCACAGAAGCTGAGAGACGTGGACAAGTTGATGTCGAGACATTTTGGTGAAAAATTGGAAGGAACAAAGCTCTCTGGGGTACTAAGTTGAGGCTATGAATTCATTGACATAAGATGAAGGAGAAGTCATCAACGATCAGGATCAAGCTGATGAAGTTGATTATATGAAAGAGGAAGACACCTTTAGAGTACATATGATATCCAGTAAAGTATGTCGGAGCGACTGAGACTGAGATGAGACCGTTCTAAGATTGTGTAGTGAGACTAGTTCGAAGCCGTAGGTACCCAAATCCTAGTCTACTGGTTTTTTAAATAATTTCATTTATATTTTTACGAACCAAAGTAAGTATTAATGCTCTTATTAAGTAGATTTTTTTTTCTTTTCTACGAGGCTTAAAGTTTCAGTTTCCAAGCTAGTGTGCATTGCCTGCTTGTTGCCATGTGAGGTGCTATTTGAGGCCATTTGAGGTGCTATTTGAGAGTAAAATCTTATCCAAACTGAACTTATCTTACCAGTAACAGTTTATGGAGTTAAGAGTGTATTTTCGAGATATAAAAAACCTAAATACACACCTACTAAAATACTTCCTAGTTTAAAAAAGCCTACTGTGAAAATGGTTGTGGAAAACTATTGAAAAATTGTGATTTTTTTTTTTTTGTATTCAATGTTACAATATTTTTCTTTTGGAAATAAAAAGTATTATTCCCGTTTCCAACGCTTGTTTTCTTTCCACTTAAGTGTTCTTTAGAATAGAGACAGTTGTCAATGCGACTTGGTTCCCTTCTTAATGAAATTAGTTTAAAATGTCGCAATCATTTAGTGATGCCAAATGAGTCAAATGCAAAAGAAATCGCTTCTCCCGGGTCATTGGTTGAGTTGAGGCATGTTTTTCGTGTTTCCTGAAAAATTGCAAAATCGGACATAGACAGTTTTGGAATCCACCGCCCATATCAAGTGCCCAACCTGTTCGAATGGGATAATGCACCTGATAAAACAGTAGTTTTATTTTCAACACTGTACCACTGCATTTTCATACTTTGTCCTATTTCTCTGCAGATCGTCGCAGAAGCTGCGTCTGAAGCCGGCTGGGACGTCCTGCAAGTCATCAACGAACCCGCCGCAGCCCTTCTCGCCTATCAGATCGGCTTCGAAAGGCCCCCCGTCGACCAGTAATCCTCTTTTTAACGCTTATGGTCCTTTTTCAACAAACACGTTATTTATGAATCTTTCTCTCTCTCAGGATCGTCCTCGTCTACCGGCTGGGCGGCGTCAGCTGCGACGCGACCGTCATAGGGATTGAAAGCGGGTTTCAAACGATAATTTCCCATGTCCGGGACGATCGGCTCGGCGGCAACGACGTCATATCTGTTGTGACGGATCATCTCTGCGATGAATTTAAAAGGTACACGTCCACGATGGGAGGCTGTTTAATATTTTGCGTGAAAATATGAAGTCGTGAAAACATTACTTTTGCCAATATTCGGAGAGCCCTGGGGGTTTTAAAAGCCCCGAAGGTCCGGCAACTGTGCAAATGCCAGGAGGTACAGGCAGCTAAGCGACCTGGGTAGAAGGATTGATGGCCTGTCTCTGGACTGAACTGATTGTGCCCGGAGTGGATACAGGCTTCTCAACCCTGTCACCCCAGAGACGACTGCGACTTACGCAGCCACCCGTACACACTGACCCTGCCATGGTACGCATCAGATTATGGCTTCCACCTTTTTTTCAAAAGTGTGGCAACTGCTAGTGGTGTGTCGGTCCAGGTAATGGGGAAATTGCATAAACTTACGATTTTAAATTTAACCCTACCGTTGTATTGTAGGACCGAAGCATATGTTATAGAAACACTGAAATCAGTTTTTTTAAATTGTTGGAGGAGAGAAGAGCAAAAAACGAGAAGTGCAGTTCGAGTTTTCGCGGGTCTGTCCGCGAGGCTGACTTAACTAATCTACGTCACAAACAAGGCAAAGCTCTCACTTGGGGCGCTAATGTCTACAGCTTGTAGAAGGAATTTACGAAGGTTCATCATTTGATATAGTGAATAAATAATTCAGAATATATTATACTTATAATTTAACGTCTTATTACATCAGATTGACGAGATTCGATAGCGTTCATTGTGATGGGCTGGCAGATGGCAACACTGGTTACAACTTCGGCAGCCCGCCGAGGTTGGTAGCACCTTCGTTACCAAACGACGTCACTGACCCAGCTGATCGATTCTACTCCCGCGTATTTTCAAACGTCACCACTTTTCTCTAAATCATAATAATTTTCTGGAAGCGATTCCAGACGGCTGACTGTCGTTTTTGTTATTCTCGTAGGATGTACTTTCGAAGAAAAAAAATTGAAAAAAATTTATGCAATTTCCCCATTTCTGGAACGGTTCCTACGGTTACAGTGACAAGGGTGTAACAGTTCCAAGTTATCGGTTTAGTTTAAATCATACCTTGGTACGGTGGGGCGATTGAGGAGGCTTTGCGGGTGAATTAAAAGGTTTCTTCCGAGCTTTCGACCAATATATTAGGTCATCATCAGGGATGGTACTGCAAAACAAATTGATCGTGTTACAAGGAGATTCTGGCTGTATATAGTTCTACCTGACATTATGAGATATATGAGTGATTATTATTAGCAAATTGGCGCATCTATTTGTATCTTTGTTGTTTGCTGTACCATCCAGATGGCGCTACGTAGACATAACCTACTCTGTCCCCCTACTACTGGGTAGCATGAAGTCGCAAAGTTTGCTTCCATTTAATGGAAACTTGCGCCTAACTTTCTCATCTTGAATAGAAACCTTTTATCGTTTGTCTGATTTGAGGTGCATCTATTGGTATCTTAGTTGTGTGCAGTCCCATCCAGATGGCACTACTCAAACATATCGTAGTTTGGTGATTTTGCTTCTGTAGCAACTCTGTTTGAAATAGCATAAGTACATAATTGTTGGGGTACCTCACAGGAAATACTACTTGGACCCGAGAGAAAGTCGGAAAGCCATGTGGAAGCTCCGGATGGCGGCAGTGAGCATCGTCCACACTCTGTCGACGCTCCCGTCAAGCTCTAGGTTCATCGAAAGCGTCTGCGACGGAGTCGACTTCAACCCGACAGTGTCTCAAGCTCGGTTCGAAGCCCTTTTGTCCCCACTCGTGAACAAATTCACGGCGCCCATCCGCCAAGCGTTGAACGAAGCGGAGATCCAGACGAGCCAAGTTTCCAAGGTGGGTGGAAGATGATCAGTAGATTGTCTGTAGACTTCGGATTGACTTATGTATTAAATACATTTTTGTTTGACATCGGTATGTTTTAAATACAAATTTTGTCCAGGTGGTCTTGTGCGGTGGAGTTCTCAAAGTTCCCAAAATGCGGTCTGTCGTCAGCGGGTTGTTTGACTGTGAAATCTGTTCAGGGCTCAACCCGGACGAAGTGCTCGCGTGGGGTGCCGCTCAACAGGCGGGTCTCGTCGCCGGGCATTCTGACGGATTCGTCGTCACCGAAGCCTCCAGAGAACTTCCCCTCCTCAAAGCCCCCGTTGTCGTTCAAGTACGTCCACCAACGCGACGAATGTGAATGTACATTTCACGTCAAAGTACGCTGTATAAATACTCTCTTTCTTTTTTCAAGGTTAACGACAAAGAAATCATCATGGAGAAAGGAATAATGCCGATATCCCACCAGATGAATTTGAGTGTCGACGAGCCCAAAGTGGAAATCTCCGCCAAGCAACAACAACCCTCGGAATCCCTCGCTGGCCAAGGCGTCATCGAATGTTCCGAAGCGGGCGAACTCGAACTTCACATCCGTCTCACCACGTAAGCCTCCTTTCCATTTGGTACTTTTCGCTACAAAATTGGCAACATTGTAAAACCCCGTTTTTGCAGGGAAAACGAACTTATCGCCGAAGCTATCAACACCGAGACGAAAGAGCTTCAAAAAGTCACCGTGACGATGCAACCCGTTTGCTGATGACATCACATTGGGATTAACAAAAATTTAACATGAAGAATTTGACGTAAAGGCAAAATAAAGTATAAAATGCGTTTTGGTTGATTGTGCATTCATGTGACCTTTAGAATGATTCAGTGTTGATAACCGGTAGTAGATATCAAATTATGCTATTGATGTACCTATGTATGTATGCTATGTATTTCTTGTCGGGCCATTTTCTACGCCAACCCCCCCCCCCCCCCCCCCATTATGATGTTGGGCCAGTTATTTGTATGTTAAGCGACGGTTTCAGTAGTTGAGTGCGATCCCATTCAATTACACAGGTTTACAAACAAAACGCTGCAAATTTTACACAAGGGTTTATTATTCTTTGATATACGTTACTTGTGCAGAAATTTAATTCTGTCAATGAAAAAATTTAAAAAAAAATTTTTTTTTTGATTTTTTTGTTCAAAAATGTATTTTTTCAAAAACTGTATTTTTTACTCGAAAAATATTTAACATCCTGGGATCCTTCAAAAATCCCATTTTTAGCCCCACGAATGCCCGAAACATCGCCCCAGTGAAATCGGATCGTTCCGGGACCCCAAAAAATGGATTCTACGTCTAAAAATACTTCGAAAACGACACCTAACTCGATCCCATAGCTAAAAGCCTTCAAAAAAACCCTCCAGTAGCCCCATTATAGCCCCATAGCGCCCCACGGGTTTGGGCGATCGGACTGAAAACCTTGGGGGCACAACTAGATGGTAAACCAAGTATTTTGTCGAAATTTCAGATTTTTTAAAAAATTCCTACTGCCCAAAACGGCCTGGACGGCGTACGGCGTACGGCGGACGGACATTTCGGATTTAGAATGTAGACCTCTTGAAACGGATAATGTCAAATTTTGAGCCCGATCGGAGTCGTCGACCCCCGTCGCGAAAACATAGGTGTATTATTCCAAGAATAATAAACCAAAAGGCCACCATCAGGCGCCGCGGAAAAAACCATCAAACTCTACGTTTTTTGGAGCGCTGAATCCGAATCTGACCCCCGTCTTTTCCGGTCACGTCCAAATTTTTAAGATATTGGCGATTTTGGTTTATTATTCTTGGAATAATACACCTATGTTTTCGCGACACGGGTCGACGACTCCGATCGGCCTCAAAATTTGACATTATCCGTTTCAAGAGGTCTACATTCTAAATCCGAAATGTCCGTCCGCCGTCCGCCGTACGCCGTACGCCGTCCGCCGTCCGGGCCGTTTTGGGCAGTAGGAATTTTTAAAAAAATCTGAAATTTTGGTAAAATACTTGGTTTACCATCTAGTTGTGCCCGCAAGGTTTTCAGTCCGATCGCCCAAACCCGTGGGGCGCTATGGGGCTACAGGAGGGGTGTTTTGAAGGCTTTTAGCTATGGGATCGAGTTAGGTGTCGTTTTCGAAGTATTTTTGGACGTAGAATCCATTTTTGGGGTTCCGGAACGATCCGATTTCACTGTGGCGTTCTATAGGGCTTTCATGGGGCTAAAAATGGGATTTTTGAAGGATCCCAAGAAGTTAATTATTTTTCGAGTAAAAATTAAAGAATTTTTGAAAAAACACATTTTTGAAAAAAAAATCCCCCCAAAAATTTTTTTTTGAAATATAAAAATCCAAAAAAAAATTTTTTTTAATTTTTTTTTATTAACAGAATTAAATGTCTGTACAAGTAACCTATATCACAGAATAATAAACCCTTGTGTTAAATTTGCAGCGTTTTTCGTTTTTTCGGCCTTTTCCAGTTAAGAAAATCACAGCTAAACGTGCTGGTGCCCAAAAATTCCACAAAAACTCTTTTTACTGTAAATTTATCGCTGATTCCGAATATATATATGAGTTGGGGTCTAACGCCACGAGAAATGTGTGGTTTTGCCAAAAAATGTTGAAAAACGTAGTTTTTGGTTTATTATTCTTGGAATAATAACATGTTTTCGCGACGTGGGTCGACGACTCCGATCGGCCTCAAAATTTGACATTATCCGTTTCAAGAGGTCTACATTCTAAATCCACATATTAGTTTTATTATTTAGAATATCCGAAATGTCCGTCCGCCGTCCGGGCCGTTTTGGGCAGTAGTAATTTTTTTTTTAAATCTGAAATTTTGACAAAATACTTTGTTTACCATCTAGTTGTGCCCGCAAGGTTTTCAGTCCGATCGCCCAAACCCGTGGGGCGCTATGGGGCTATGGGTGGGGGTTTTTTGAAGGCTTTTACCTATGGGATCGAGTTAGGTGTCGTTTTCGAAGTATTTTTGGTCGTAGAATCCATTTTCGGGGGTCCCGGAACGATCCGATTTCACTGTGGGGATTTTTGAAGGATCCCAGGAGGTTAAATATTTTTCGAGTAAAACATGAAGAATTTAAAAGAAAAAAACATTTTTTTAGAAAAAATCAAAAAAAATCTAAAAAAAATTGTTTTTTCCAAATTTTTTTCTTTTGACACAGAAATAATTTTTGCACAAGTAACCTATATCAAAGAATAATAAACCCTTGTGTAAAATTTGCAGCGTTTTTCAAAACCAGTCACGTTTTTTGGTACTTTTTACCTTCTAGTGTAAAAACTAAGGCAGTTAAAACATTCCAACGAGGTCTTGTAGGTAGATTGTTTCTGCGTCGTATGGAACCAACCACGATTCTGTACCTTCCATAATAAGGGAACCATGATTTTTCAGTTTATACCCATTTTGCCCATATCGTAGAACATGAACTCCTGGAGGAGTCGGCAATGCAACTTGATCACATCAAAACTTTGTTCCGAGGAATATATTGGAGGCATCAATTCAGACCGACTCAAAGATGGTTTTATTCATCAGGAAACCAGCTGTGTCGGGTAACTAAAAAACAAAATCTAACTACTTTTAGTTCAAAAACGATTTCGTATGAGCTTTTCGGCTTTGAGTGGAGGCTGCTTTGTCCCTTTGAATGCACCAACAATAGTCTGCACTCCCAGAAGCCTTGGTACCTTGCTCCTATCGTCCTGATATCTTGGTGGAACCTCTCGCCTAGTTCTTCGCTGAAATCACCCAGGTTGTGATGGAATTTTTCCAAGTGACTGAAGAGATAATGAATTTTTATGTTCACATTTGAGCCCCAAAACGAAACAACGCACGGAATTGCCCTTGATGCCCTGAAACACAAGCGCCAGACTCCATTCATAACGGTGTTGGATCCAGATTTGGATTCAGCACCCCAAAAAAACATAGTTTGATGGTCTTCTTTTTTTTGTAAATCTGTCTTATGGATGTCTCCATTGAGAAAAGACTTTTAAGCCGTCGCGGGAAGGTCATGGTTGCTAGATTACATAGAGAGACATAATATTCCATATTATGGAAATGGGTTCCTGAATTGCCCTCCTACCAGGCACTGTTGCGCCAGTATCTCTCCCCGGCCCACTGATCCCAGAGCAAGATACCTTTTGCGCTCCAGGGCTTCACACTCAAAAAGTGATTAACAATTTTAAATTTACGGAGTGCCACATGGCTGAGTCAGTGCTGCCAAATCACCCGCACAAAAACCACCTGAGGTATGTGGGAAAACCCCAAAACTTCGGTTTTACGTCGAAATAGAGCCGCTGACGAATCAATTATTCTTAGGTGAGTTTGTGAAATCATTTAATAAGACAACCTCATGAAATACTACTAATGAAAATTGACGTAATCGGTAAATATTGAAGCCCAAAGACAATACCCATTTCGTGTCTCCAATTTTTTGCGCCCAAACCCATTACTTTTGAGTGCTTCCAGTGGGCCCAGTCATTGCATTTTCAAGTCTTTGGCCTACATTAAAACCACCCCAAACTGCATCCCTCACTCCCAGGGCCTCCAACACAACAAAACGCCATTTTTAATATAGAATTGAAACTGTATTCATTGAATAATTCTTATATACAACTGTTTCATTTTGTTAGTATTTTTAGCGTTCTGTGATTCTACATTTTTTAACAAATTAAAAATACGATAACAAATAATATCTTCAGAGATCCCAAGAAAAGACATTTCAAATTTTCTAAAAAATAAAATTTTGTACACACGGTGTCACAGGAGTTCCATCCAGTTGTTGTTAAAAAAAAAACAAAAAATAGAGGACCTTGAAAAGTGAATAAAATTCCGTCAATAACAAAACTTTTTTTCACGCTTTATAAAACACTAAAATTACAAATAAATTACCACTGAAGAAATCAACAATCCTAAGTTTTTTTTTTTTTACTGGGAATAAAAATATAACTTTTTTTTGTCAAGTATGGATCTGTATGAGCGAGTTCCGTTTTTTGGCGTGCAAAGTGCGTTTTGCAACCGGGTTTGCAAATAAAACGCTCGTTATTTACAATTATGTACACAACTTTTTTTTTTTTTCTCTCAATTCTGCGACACATTTTGGTTCCGACCGAAACGTCTCCCCACTTCTTCGCCCCGAGGGTTTTATTTCAAACTCCCGACATAATCAACAAAATATTGCACATCATACCCCGAAAGGGGTTTCGAAGGGAGGGGAGAGACGTTCAAATTCACCACAGCGAAAAAAAAAAACTTGTACTCAACAAGGATCTCAATTTGTACTAAAAATCTTACAATATACTTTTTCTTTATATGTTCTTAACGTACAAAACAAAATGGCCTCGGATGAATCCTTTCATCGTTTCAATTTTGAACAGCTCGCAAATTATTTACAAGTTACAAAAAATTTTAATTTTCGGAAAACGGGCCGTGAAAGGATTTTTCCACAACCTCAAGTTTCAACTATTCCATATGTATTCATATATAAAATTCTTTTACAAAATATACTACCTGTACAAGAAGAGAGTTAAAAGAGAGAAATATTTTCGTCAAGAAAATTCACGTTTTTAAAAATCTTTTTTTTTCGAATAATAAATAAATTCACAAAAAACAACTGTATTTAAATATTTCGATAATTAAAATTAAATTAATATATTTTTGCAAATCGTCACTCAAGTTGCAAAACCACGTAATTGATATTTTGACGAAAATAAGTTTTTCATTCCATAACATGCCAGTGTCACCTGGGAACGTAAAAACGAGGAAAACGTGAAAATGACTGCAGCGCATAATTGATAAAACACGGAGAAAAGTTTTTACCTCTCCTATCGCGTGAATAAATTACGTGGTGACGTAACTTAAGTGACGAAATATTAACACCGTGCACTGGGTAAAGTTATTTACATTGTTGGGATTGACAAGAGCCGATAATTTCGTACAAAATAAAAATTTCTACCGGAAATGGTTGAAAATAAGAGTTTACTGGGTTCAAGTAGTCAATTTGAAATCACGCTTGACTCGATTAAATCGTGCCAAGTTAGACCAGGAGCGCTTCGGGAACACCTCATACAGCACCTTTTTTTTACAAAAGTAAGAAAAGGAAAAGTATGTCCAGCGTAAATATCGATAACTAAAATGAGGACACTGAGAAAAACGTATATTACAAGATTTATTTGAAATTTAGAATTACATCAATAGTGTACAGTGGTGCGGAGGGAGGAGCGTATCTTATCACTGGTGGTGCCTCAAGTGGTGATACTGTCCGATGGCGAGGGACGGCGGCGGTGGGGGAGGCGGAGGCGGGGGCGGCGGCGGCAAATGATGCGGAGGCAGAGGAGGGTAGTGGTAGTTCCATGCGTGGTACGTCGGCGGGGGGCCGCCCGCCGAGAGAGCCTGCCGTTCCCGGACGGCTCGGAGGGCGGCGGCGCGGGCGGAGAGGGTTCCGGTCCCGTCGGGCGGCGGGGGCGGAGCCAGAGGGACCGTCGGGGAGTCCGTGGGGGTCGCGGCGTTCACTGAGAAACAGAGAGAAACAAAACACTGTCAGTTTGAAAACAAGAGGATGACACGCTTTTGTGTCAGCTGTTTTCCGCATAACTGAGTCTGCTGGCCCAGGAACTGAGGTTGTATTTATTTAGAAAGCTGGTCTGTTGTCCATGTGTCAAGTTTTCAAATTCCACCTTTTTGAATCTGCTGACCCAGGGGCCGCGGTTTAACTGGGACAAGTACGGCGAGTCTACAGACCGACTCTGTGTGGGTCTGCTGAACATGTGTCGACTTTTCAAATTAGGCGTTTTTGAGTCTCGAAACGGAGTTTTCGCCCGCCTGCAAACCCCACGCGAATTAAAACGATCCAATTATTGTCTTCTCACCTCCCCCTCGTTTTTTTTTGTTTTTTTTTTTTAATCCGACTTCGGAATTGGATTCGCCATAGATTGAAGCGCATTTGGCTCGCGGACACCCAAAAACGGCTCCTTACTGGGTATTTTCGAACCCGAAAAAACGTGGGACAAACGCGAGAAAGACGATTTATTTCGACGAATTTCGACGCTTAAGCGGCAACATATTCTCTATAGTATACAGAGTCTATACGTTATACATAGGATAATATCCTAATAACATATTATGTTACCGCTTAAGCGTCCATTTCCGATTTACGATTTGACCGACGTCTTCCTCCAGGTCTGATCTATACGGCTCGTATTTTTTCGTAATTTTTTCGACCCCCTAAACGGCTGTCGAGATCGATCCTGGACAGCGGTCCGGTTGGCGTTGGAACCGGCGGACGTGTCGATCTCTGCACAACAAAATGTGTGTTGACCAGCCTCCAAGTGGAGGCCGAAACAAGGCCGGTTCTGTCGGAGGCTGGGCACGTTCGGCACTTTCACATGAACGAGAGGTTCGGATAAAGGGACTGAGGGGATGCTGCATCAAAGGAGTGCATCACACACAGCCAGGGCGAACGTATGCCGGTCAGCCAGTCGGAGGCTCGGGAGTCGACTATCTCCCGGGTCTCCTGGAACTTCCAGTTCGTCTCCAGGACTTCGTCTCGTCATCCCTCGGACCTACGTAAGCTCATTCATCAGCCCAAGTACACCCCGGGCGGCCTACATCATGACGAAGTTCCTCGTGATCCTCGCTGTGAGTAATCGGATTAACGCCCCTTTCCTCTCAGAAAGACATTTCGCGGCGCGAATCAGTATATATTCGGACACGGATATTTAGTAATGTATAATAATTAATGTATAATAAAGTACGCTTAGGGTCACAACCCTTTTGGATCTGATTCCACCCGTTTGCCTGGGAGAGAGAGGTCATGGTATTTTATATTCTCAGTTTCAATAATTCAAGAGCGGGAGGTTATTCATAATCCTTCCCGACAACGGCCTTTGGCGAGTGGAAAGTGAAAAAACTCACTCGGGAACACGTCCACCGGCCAACACGATTTTATATTATTGTATGATGTATGATGATATGATGATTATTCATTGTTTTGTCGCCATTTCAAATTAGGCGGGTTTGAGTCTGCTGACCCAGGGTTCGCAATTAAAAGATGGCAAGTTGTGCCAGTCTGCTGACCATGCGTTGGCTTTTCTAATTTGATTTGTTTTGGGTCTGGTAACCATGTGTCGCCATTTCAAATTGTGCAGTTTTGGGATTACGATTTAAATAAAACAAATAGACCCAAAAGGAGACACCTGGATGGCAGACGTACTTGTCCCATTTAATCGCGGCTCCTGGGTCAGCAAACTCAAAAAGGAGGAATTTGAAAACTTGAAACAATGGGTCGGTCCCCAGACACTCCTTTCACGAACGCCACTTACGGGAATTGCGTTTGTTCTTTTCTTCTTCGTCGTCGGACAAGAACAAACCGAATTCTCGTCGCAGCCTGTCGGACAAAGCTTCGCGCTGTGCCTCGACCAACGTCGGCGCTGCGTTAAAACCGCTTGCATTCCCTACAAATAAAAATAATAAATAAAAAAATAAAAAATTGAAACATCAAACAATTTGTTCCTAAAATGAACATTTTTAACCTTTTTTGAACGGGGCATCTCCAGGAAGAGGGAATCCAGCGATCGGTGGGGCCGGCCCGATAGGGAGGTTGTCCGGGTCGTCAGCTTCGTCTTCTGTCGTCTCGTCGTCGACAGAATTGGGCGCCCCCGACGTCGGTCCGTTGGCGGTTTTTTTGTCGTCAAGTTTCGTCGGCGTCGACGACGGATTGGACTTCACTCTTTCCAGGTACTCAGAGAGGCTCAACTGGAAGATAACGGGAAATTAGGATAAACGAAATAGGGCGATGTGGGGGGGGGGGGGGTCTGCAGAGGTCTACTAGCGTACTTTTCGCTTGACGCGGGCGGCCTCCTCCTTCGCCTGGCGGGCCCTTTCGGCGGCGGCTTCCGCCTCGACTTCTTCCCTTTGCCGCTCCAGTTCCGCCTTGACGGCCTCTATCGTCTCCTCGGCGGGCTCCGAAGGTTCGGGGCGGTCCAAAGGCAAGCCGTCCCCTGGCGGAGGCGGCGGCGGGGGAAGGAAATCGTCCGGCGGCAACGGCGGCGGCGATGGGCTGCTCTCGTCGGCAGCTACGGTTTGATGAGGCGGAGTTCTCGGACCGTTCGTCATATTCTACACAAAATAGTCATCACTACACTGCAAAAAATCTATACAATAACAACAACGACGAAGACAACAACAACAACAACAACAACAACAACAACGTACCACAGCATCGTCAGCGTCAGGAGGCCTCTGATTGACTTCGGATTCTTCAGACGGCGAATTCACTGAATTATCTTCGTCTTCCAACAACTAAACAACAGAAAAAAAGGTTGCCAATCTACTATAACCACAATCGGTGTTGCCAAACTATTCACATCACCAAAATCAGTTACGCCAACACGATCCCTATAAAAGCAGATTCCTCACCTGGCTGTTCACGTCCGCCTGGGGCGTCGCCGGCGGCGTGAAGGACAATTCCGACGAGATGGACTCCCGGGCGATCCGTCGCTTCTTCGGCGGAGCAGCCATTTCCGTCGGCGAGACGGCTTCGGCTGTAAATTGCAATTTACGCAGATTGGAATCGATGAGACGTTTTGGCGCAGGGATGAATTTGAAGGGGAAGTTTTGGTGGCGAGATTTGAGGGTTTTTTTAATGAGAAAAAAAAAGAGGGTTGTAGATTTTTGGCCGGAGCTGAACGGGAATTCGCGTGTTAGTGCCTTCTCCCTCTGTGGGGCGCACCTAACGAAGAAAAACAGAAAAAGCCAACAAAACAAATACGATGTAGATGACAATTTTTGACACAATTCAAATGTATTTGTTGATTGCAGTTTTTTTTTTTGGTTGGAAACAAATTCATCACTCAAAGCTAAAATGGCACACACAAGAAGAAATAAAACTAACAATTCATCAAGTTTACAGCACTCTTACACAGTTGCGGGGGGCTCATGACGATCGGGGTTTTCTCCAAAACGAACCGCACGAGGCTATTTTGGAGGTGACTCCATACGGGACATTGCAGGAATGGGATTTTGGGCGGAAAATCGGCTGGAAGAAGGAAACGAAAAAGAGAGGATTTTCGGGAAGAATGGGTTCACCTAACGAGTAAAGTGGTTACCGTTTTTGGGAGAATCCGAATCTTCGGATATCGCCTGACGAAGCCACCTTTTCTTGGCGAAGTCCGGCGCCAGGGGAACGCCACCTTTGGGCGGGGATTGCGGGCCAGTGACGTCACTTCCGAACCAGCTTGACATGAGGTTCTGTGAAGAAAGAGATGCAAAATTAGCGTTCACAAAAAATCAACGTATTAGAGGAAAGGAGGGAGCTGACACTTGTTCGGTGGAGCAGAAAGAGCGAAAAATGAATGAAATTCGATTGAAAAAAGGTCATTAAATTGATATGCGATACTTAGACGTTCAATTTTAATCAAATTCGGATCATTCACGATAATTTTTCAAGAACATTTTTTGGCAAAATCACACATTTCTCGTGGTTTTAGACACCAACTCATATATAAAATATTATTTTCGGAATCAGCGATAAATTTCCGGTAAGAAGAGTTTTTGTGGAATTTTTGGGCATCCGCACGTTTAGCTGCGATTTTTTGAACTGAAAAACGCTGCAAATTTTACACAAGGGTTTATTATTCTGTGATATAGGTTACTTGTACAGACATTTAATTCTGTCAATAAAAAAAATTAAAAAATTTTTTTTTTGGATTTTTATATTTCAAAAAAATTTTTTGGGGGGATTTTTTTTTCAAAAATGTGTTTTTTCAAAAATTCTTTAATTTTTACTCAAAAAATATTTAACTTCTTGGGATCCTTCAAAAATCCCATTTTTAGCCCCATGAAAGCCCTATAGAACGCCACAGTGAAATCGGATCGTTCCGGGACCCCAAAAAATGGATTCTACGTCCAAAAATACTTCGAAAACGACACCTAACTCGATCCCATAGCTAAAAGCCTTCAAAACACCCCTCCTGTAGCCCCATTTTAGCCCCATAGCGCCCCACGGGTTTGGGCGATCGGACTGAAAACCTTGCGGGCACAACTAGATGGTAAACCAAGTATTTTGCCAAAATTTCAGATTTTTAAAAAAATTCCTACTGCCCAAAACGGCCCGGACGGCGGACGGACATTTCGGATTTTGAATGTAGACCTCTTGAAACGGATAATGTCAAATTTTGAGGCCGATCGGAGTCGTCGACCCGTGTCGCGAAAACATAGGTGTATTATTCCAAGAATAATAAACCAAAAGGCCGAAAAAACGAAAAATCGCCAATATCTCAAAAATTTGGACGTGACAGGAAAAAACGGGGGTCGGATTCGGATTCAGCACCCCAAAAAACATAGAGTTTGATGGTTTTTTCCGCGGCGCCTGAGATTGACCTTTTTTTTGTAAACCCGTGTAATATATAATATATTATATTATATTATTTAATATGGGCGTTACGTAACTGGGCTTCCACCTTGCTGGAAATACCCCACGGGAGAGAGACATGTTGAAGAGGAGAAGGAGCGGACCACAGAGGGCACTCCAGCACGATTTGATAATCAAAGGAGAAACCCAGTCAGGGCCTGGGAAGCCGTGGAGATTCATGCGACCCATTGCTTGCTGCAGAGTAGAAGCAGAGAGCTGGATTGAGCTCAAGCCCACATCAAAGTCAAGAGTGAGAGGGGAGGGCAGATGCGCAACTGGGAACAAAAGCCGCTGAGAAGTGGTTAGCAAAGAGCTGAGCGATTTTCCCATCCTTCTTTGAAATGAGGTTGATGAAATCTCTAGAAAAACACGTGGGCTATCGACAGACGTTCTAAAACCTGGCCCGAAGAACGAACTGATCCATTGCATCGAATAAGGTGTAGAAGACATCCACTGCTTCATTGATATCAGGCTGATCCAACGAGCTCCAGTCCTTCTTGCCCAAGAATTGCGTCATCTCATCCTAACAGCCCCCACGGAAGTCGAACGCAGAAGGATGCGATCTGCCAGATATAGTCTCCAAAGTTATGAGGAGGGCTCCACACAGAGGGGGGTGGTGGGGCATCTCACGCAACTAGTTACTTACTTTCTTGGGATCTTTGGATTTCGGAAATTTGAAGCCAGGTGCCAGCGGACCAACAGCGGCCGCTACGAGGAGGCAGGTGTTGGAGACGGTGGCGGCGGGTGGCGTCAGGTCGTTCCCCGATGACGTCATTGGCTCGATCTGAGGAAGAAAAGAGACGTGTGAAGAGCTGAAGTGTTGCGAAAGGTTAAGTGTGAATAGTCATCGTACCTTTGGAGGGGTCTTGTTGAGCGGGAGCTCTTGGTGTAGACGAGGCGGCGACGTCGCCGGCGAGGGAGCGGACGGCGGCGTCGTCGGTGTCGATTCTTCGTCTTCAACCGCTGTCGTCCCTCCGGAGGTGCTACTCGCCCTGCGGCCGCCGGCGTCACTTTCGGACTCGCGGGTCTTCTTGTTGTTCCTCCCCCTCATCCTGGTTTTGGGCCCGGGCGACCTGTCTTCGTCGTCGGACTCGTCGTTTTCGTCCGAACTCGTCTCCGGCGGTGTCTTGTTCCCCCGAGCCTCTTGCGCTCTCACCCTTGCCGCCCTCTGCTTCATCTTGTTGTTCTTCTGCGAGTTCTTGTCTCCCCCAGGACGCCGGGACCTGAGGCTTTTGGACGACCGGGTCTCTCGAACTGCTTTCGACGACCTGAAACCACCCCAACACATCATGACGTGTCACTTCAAAAATCATTAACAAGCCCTGAACAACACTCACTTTTTCTTCTGGGGTGTTTTCTCTATCTTCTCACGAACGGGTGACATCGGCATGGAAACGGACGACTTCCTTGCTCGCCCGCCAGATGGCGCTGGAGTGTTTCCACCTTGTTGCTTCCGCTGTTCGTCTTTCTCCAGCCTCTCGAAAGCCTTCATGATGGCTTCCATTTTCCTTTCTTCTCGTGTCTGAAATGAAATAAACCATGACGTAAGAGCTGACAAATTTGGGAAATTCGATCAACAATGTAAGATTCTTACCATTTTTCCCGGGTTGTTTTCCGTTGGTTTCTTGATTTGATTTTCCTTCGGGCTCTCTTTGGGAACAGATCGTTTCTTCTCTTCTTGCTTCGAGGCTGGTGTAGTGGCACGTCTGGTGGACACAGCTTGGCCCCGCACTTTGGACGGGGTCGTCGGCTCTTTGAGCGGTGGCGGGGGAGGAGGCACTTCCTTTTCTTTTGTCGGAGACTCCACCAAAGTTTTGGGCACCTTCGGCGGCGGAGGAGACAACTCCGGCTCGCTCGGCGGCGTCGGCGGTGAACTCCTCTTAGGCGCCGGAGGCTCTGGCACAGGCGGCGTCACGGGTCGAACGTCCTCTTTGGGCGGTGCGACGGTTTTAGAGACGCCGTTTTTCGACACGACGTTATTATTGTTGATGTTAATGGTAACTGCCGGTGGCGTCGGAACCGAAGGTGCTGCCAGAGGCGAGGGCGGTGCGACTTCTGGCGATGGCGCCTGCACTGGAGGCGTCGGTGTTGGCGCAGGAGGCGGCGGAGTAGGTTTGACAACTGTCGTCGGCGCAACTGTTTCCGACACCGTTCGCCGCCTTCCTCGCGTCCTTTTGTTGTTCTTTTCAAGCATACTGTTGATAAAATCGATTATTGACACTTCAACAATTTAATTAACAATAAACTAAATTAAATACCTAATTAAGAAAAATTTGGAAAAGTTAAAAAAAATTAAACTAATAAATACGTAATAATTAAATAATTACGTTGATACTGTTGATAAATAAAATCGATTGTTGTCCCATCAAAAATATAATTAACAATAAAATTTTAAAAAACGCAAAATAAAATTAAATTTAAAAATAAAAATAAATTAAAGAAACAACAAACCTAAAAAAAAAAAAAAAAGAATTTAAAATAACAAAAAAGGTCAAAGTCAAATAATAAAAAAAGTTTAAAAAACTAGGTATCAAGTATTAAAAAAATATGCTAAAAAACATCAAAAATAAATAATAAAAATATATTTGAGCACAAACTGGTAAACCAAAACATCTATCATTTTCAAAAACAATTTAGGAGTAGTTACCCAAACTAATGGATGATGGAAACTTACTCTTTGTTGGAATGGGCCAGGCATTTCTCACCGAGCCCGCAGGCACAATACATCCCTTGTTTTACGGGAAGGAGGATTTCAGATTTGGGTTCGATCGGAGTTGTTGACACAATGTACAGATGGAGAGCACCTTTTTCGATACAGTGCCTCAACTGGAAGAGAAAGAGGAAGAGTGAATTATGATGTTTGGGGGAGGGGGTGGGGAGAATGATGTATTGATAGTTACCTCCGAGTTGGGGTGGCAGGAGCGTCGGACGAACCTGGCGTCGTTGCCGTAAGTGGTTGCGTCAACGCAGACTTCGGTTGCCGGTTCGGGTGGTGAGCCTAATTTGTGGTGGAAAACGTAGGGGCTCCATTTGGGTGGCCCGCTTCGGTCAGGGACGAGACTCGGGCCTGAAGGGTTTTTGCTGAGCATGTACTTCCCCCGGACTTCAATGATGGCAGAGCCCTGAGTGACGGTCGTGGCTGCGATGAGGATCTGCAAAGAAAGGAGCGTGAGATGTCTGCGGAGGTTAGCAAGGGTTGGAGTGAGTAGGTTGATGCATACCTTGATACCAGCGGGGTTGGTGACGACGCGGCATTTGGGTGACCCGGAGTTGAGGTTGGACGGAAGCTTCAAGTCCGAATGGACGCCGTTGACTTTGATGGCGGCTATTCGGGACCGCAGCTCCGGGGAATAATGATTGGTAACTGCTTCCTCGTATGAGTCGATCCACTGCCGGAGTTGGTTCAACCCTGCGTTGGTCGCTGGGGGCGGTGAAGGGCTCCGGTCAACCGGCATGACGACGGGAACCTCTTTGGGCGGTTTCTCTTCTTTGGGCTCCCCTTTGGGCTTCTTCGTCGACGCCCTCCTTTTCGGCGCCTTTGGCTTGATGTATTTGGGCTTCTCTGCTTTGGGATCCCCCCGGATCGCTTTTGGCTTCCCAGTCGCGGCTTTCCCTCCCCTCTCTTTCCTGGTGCCTCCTCGGGACTGGCCCCTCACCTGTTTCCTCGCCGTCCCTTTAGCAGCTAAACAATAATCCACAGTTAGCAAAACGCTCCGTAACAATCGAAACTCGAATTTGTGACCATCCATACCTTTCGTCTTGGTGGGTGGAGTGCTCGTCCCCCGGTCACTAAGGTCCGAACTGTCATTGAACTGGGCCCTCTTCGACACTTGCAGCTTCCTCGCCCTGACCTTATCCACGTACCTGGGCTCGCACTCTTCACATCGGTATTCTTCGGGGATATTCCCCCTCTCCAAGCCCATGCAGTCCACATGCTGCCACACTCTGGATTGAATTACATGAGTTAGTTTTGTTCAATTATTATAAAGGAGAAGTTATTGAATTTGATACTTACAGGCACTTGTCACAGCATATCATGTAACCGTCGTCATGTTGGAATTCACTGAAACAAAAAGCATGACTGTGAATTTTTGTTCAAGTGTAGCGAATACTGTTGAAGGTGCTATACTCACCATATGCATCGAGTGACGGAATCTTCGTCTTCGTTGGCGGTTTCAGTTTCCTCGCCGTCGTCAGGTGGCGGTACGAGTCCTGGCCCAGAAATGATAGGCGGCCTCGATGGACGGTCTTCATCAGAAGACAGGTCGCTTTCGTCGGCCGCCACTGCTGGCGGTGGAGGCACCGGATGGTGAGGCACCTGGTGTTGCATTTGGACTTGGTGTTGCGCCTGGAGCTGCCGTTGGTGAGGGTGAGGCGGATGTTGCACTTGAGGGACTGGCGGCGGGTGGTGGACCCGAGGGAAGTTAGGGCTGAGGACGTTCAACCCGCCTGACCTCTCATTGGCCATAGGGGTGGACTTGCTCCTGGAATAACCTGCAAACCCCCAACACATCATGAACATGCTCACAACTTCATCAACCGCTTCATCTATCTTACTTACCCCGATGGATCTGGTGGGGGTTAGGGACCAAAGACGGCGAATGCATCGCCTGGTGCTGATGCTGGTGAGGGTGCGAATGCTGCACGACCGTCTGGTGCTGCGGCGGCGCATGGTGAACTGGATGGTGCTGTTGGATCGTCCTCACCCCATTCGGCGGTCCAGAAATCAATCCATTATTGATCACTTTCACCTGGTTTGTGACCATGCTCGACCCCGACGGTGAGGCCATTGTCGTCGGGAGTTGAGCTGCGTAGGTATGGTCCTGCATGACCATCTGGAACAGAATAGGTGATCATCATTTTATCGTTATTTCTTTCAATTTTACCAACCATCAACATGTTAACTCTAATTGTCATCTCTTGAGGACTTTCTGCATTCAACATTTTCCACATTGCGAAACGCTATCTTGAGGAGTTATTCAAGGAGGAAGACTCAGTTGGGGACATTTTTATCGCGGAGGATTATGAAAGGTCAAAAGTTATCGCCGAGTTGTAATGGCCAAGTGAGATATTTGTGGGGGTCGAGTGGCTGATTTATTAAACGCCCCAACTCGGAGGGACAGTCTGCTCCAATGGTAGCTCAATTTGATGTTTGGGTCTATTAGCATGTATATGTCATAATTTGATGGCGTGATAATTTAATGACCTGTTTTCCGAGATTTGAGAAAAAAGGAGTCATGAATGATTTTCGCTTACACTCCATTGCCATAATATATTAGAGTCAATATATTATATTTCGGATGGGAAACGATTCAACTACATATTTTTCGAGACATCAAATTTTCTGTCCTGAAAAATATACTTATTATCTGAATAATAAATATCCGATTTTAGTCTAAATCGTTTCTTTTATGGAAATTTTTCGAGAAATCACTAGTAAACAAAAATCGGCTCCCGGAGAAATTGTACTATTAAATAGTAATTTTTGTATAAAATCTTCAAAAATGAGTATCGTAGGCACTAAAAAATCTCAGTTGAACGGTTCGGTCATGTCTAACGTTCTTTATGAAAGATTCTTCTTGATATCGATGCCGTTTCATTTTTGGATTTAATAAATATCTGAACAGAATGAAAAAATATTTTTTTTTTCAATTTTTCTCAGGTTTTTAATTTTTTAGAAGATTAAAAAAGAAATCAAAGGGGTTTTGTAAAAAAAAAAAAAAAAGAAGTTTTCCATAAAAAAAGGAGCTCTCCTCGGCCTGCTCAAGTGATCCCTGGTCATAAAACTATGAAAAACCTCCTCAAGATCTGAATACTCTCGACCAAGTCAGGAAATGAAGACCTGCCCTGAGTGCCCCTGTTTGGATCCAGAGATTCCTCTGAGGCGGGCCATTTAGGCGGCGAGGTTATCACGCGCAAGTGCGCGCAAACTCTTGGATCCCCCCGTTTCACCAAAACGACACCCTTCCACGTACCTGTATGCTGAGGGGAAGGTGCTTATGGAACTTTGGCGGCCTCTCGACGATGCCTTCCATATAGTCATCGTTGTGCGAGTCGATCACGTCCAGATGATTCTTTTTGGGGCTGGGCCTGCAACAAAATGAGCGTAAATTTACCAAACCAATAAAAACAAAGAGGTCGCGAAGTTTTATTATTTCTTTTTGTCACGCTATTTATTTTTTTTTTAAATAATAAAAGAAAAAATCAAGACAAAATGAAAGGTATCGTAAAATAGGAGCAAATAAAACGAGGTCAAATAAAGCAACACAAAGGACGAGAAGAAAAATTTGAAAAAAAAAAAAAACAGTAATTTCAAATGAATTTAGTTTCCACGAATGGATACCCCCCACCCACCCCCACAAGAGGACAATCTTCCCAATTGGCCCCAAACAGTGGGTGTCTAAATTACCGGAATAATTGGTATCGATCCCTAATTTCACGAGGCCAACACAGTCAGTGGAAGTCTCCCATGGACAATTCGTCTCAGAGAACGAAACAAAGACGTTTTTTAATTTAAAAAAACCTATAAAATTTATGTTATTTACATTTAATGTAAAGAACTAAAGTACTAAAAATTTTCAGAACAAAATAACACGACAACAATTCAATTTAAAAACATCACAGAAAAATCTTGAATGACTCGAAAATACTGTGAAGTTTACAAGAGTTGTTGAAAGAATTCCTCTTTTTCTTTTCCAAGCATATTAAATGCTTAACAAATTAAACAAGATGCGATTAATATTCAGTCTGATTCTCGCTTCGCCCTGCAGCTTCTCATCTCGTGTTGATGAAGTCCATTACAAAAGTTTTCAATCCGATAAAGGTAGTAAAACATGGTAGTTTTATGGTTCCGGATTGTCCTATCTGCAGACGAAAGCGTTTTTACGAGAGTCGTTCGGCTTTGAATGGTTTTATCCGTCGCGGGCTGCTGAGAATTCCGATAGTTAATTTTTTGTTTTATTGGCTCACATTTGGTTTGTTTCACATTGAAAAGGTAGAGACAGTTTTTTTTTTTTTTTTTTTCATCGGTTGGATAATATCGTTTACACGTAAATGAGATGAATTTGGAGTGTGGGTGGTTGAACTCGTTTTTCAAGGTGGGGATCTATTGTGGCGGTGTTTGCCAACTCGATAGAAGGTGTTTGGGAGTAAATATTTGTAGTGCATTATAAGGTGGTAGATACGGTTGGGAGGAATAATTAGATGAGAACGGGGCTGACCAGGCGGAGATCCGATGCTACCAACTGTATTTAACGTTCGTTGACGCGATAACGCAGGGATCAACGTCATTCTGTTGGCAGTTCTGTAGAGACGAAGAGGGTTTTTTCCCAGTCTTTTGTCCCGAACAATTAGCGATGTCAACTCCCGAGGTCGCCTCATCCGCCTCCTCCCTCCACCCAATTACGAAAAGGTTCACGACAAAAACGCCAAACCAAAGCCATGCAAAACGTGCAATTTTTTCTTGAGCCATAAAACCTTCCACTCACATAGGTTTGGTCAGAGGGCGCGCCAGTGCCGTGATGTTGGGGTTCCTGGCCGGCAGGAAACGCGGCCCCGTCGGCGTCATCGGCATTTTGTGCCGCGCCTGGCCCCTGCCACGAGATCTGTAAATATATCTATTTTCACTCAAATTATAAAAAATCGAAGAAAAAAAATTGTTTGAACGCTAATTTTGGTTAACTTTGAAAAATTGGAACGAACGTCAATTTTAAATATAACTCAGTTTTTGAATCTTAAAAATAGTTCACAACCATTTTCGACCATCAACAACTCAAATTATCGTAGATTTTTCATCTGTAGACACAAAAACAAAAATTCAGGCCAACAATTGTATAATTTCTTCACCTACATAAACATTTTTGTGCGAAATGAAGCCAGCCGCAGCTCTCCGGGAGAAATAGCGAATTTTTGATCATTTTTCCAAATTTGGGAAACAACAAAAATTCTGTAAAGGGTTTTGGGATAACAGCCACAAATTCGGTTTACTCTGCAACCGGAGTGGCCAGAAATACTTACCCTCTTGGCCGCCAGATTGCGAGCACACGCTTTCACGCGCGGGGAGAGGGAGGGATGGTTGGCGGAGGGGAGCCTTGATACAGGAATAGGATTGTGCTGGGGCGGCAGTGCAGGTCTTCGCTGGGGTACTACCCGTAGAGGCCACCCACCTATAGGATCCAGAACAGGCCTCTCCAGGCCCAGCTGGACCTGCAGGTGATGGCCATGCTCGTCGGCGGATGGAACCACTGGGAGACTCACTTTTGGGTTCTTCCCATCAGTGGCTCGCCAGATGGAGATGACGTGGGTGTTCTCTGGACACAGGGCCAACCAGCTGCTATCTGGTAACGGTGACTTCCCTGCCACCTCCACTCACTGGCGCTGGCTGTGTGTGGAGAATGGACCCAGCGTCCTGGAAGCCGAGGTGTTCCCTGACGGTGTACGAGTAGAGAGGACGGGAGCAATTATGTTTCCACCCATTCTTGCTGGAAGGAGATGCGTTCGTTGTCGTTGCAGCGGCCACCTTGAGTCTTGCCGGCAACAGCAGGCGCTAAGGGGGACGACAGCAAGTCGAGCAATGACTCCTGATAGTCGCCCCCCAGGTTTAGTCAGGCAGCGCTGTATGGTTTACAGACGGATCAGTCTTGGAAGACCAGGCGGGAGCAGGGGACCAATCTAACATACTGAGATCCCAGACAGCCAAGCATTGTGTAGGTACTGAAGCCATAGACACCTACTGCCAATGCCTTCAGCACCGTGCAGCAGCAGTGGTGCACAGATTCCATCTGGTGTGGATACCAATCCACATTGAACAGCCCTGACCAGTCTTGCAAAAAAGGGAGAAGCATAGTGGTGGGGCGGAGGGCACCACACCCTAACCTAGAGCGGTCTAACAGCCACTTGGTTCAACAGACAGAAAACACTCTGGAGCAACATTCAAGGCAAAGGCAAGCCTAAGGGCCGATGGAAACTGAAATTTGATTTGGGTGTGTTTTGTGTACCAACATGCAGCAGCATTTATGGATTCAACACTTAACTTGAATAAAAGTGTTGGGCGGGTTTAGAGGCGCTGTGAGTCCTGTGAGTCCTTGCCGCCTTTTGTGTTGATGGTGGTGGGGTGGGGTGGGGGGGGTCCTGGGAGTTCCAGGGATTGTTTCCCAGGTTGTATAGTCCACTCCCTTGGCGGCAGAGGGTTCTACCAGAATGTCCAGAACTCCCAGTAGGGAATCCTTGTTCCTCGCACGAGATCTGCAGCGGAAACTACTGTCTCAAGGCAGGAAGGACTGGTGAACAGCCGGGAAAAGGGTTAAGGCGTCTGTTTTCCCAGTGCCAATGTCGGCGTTTGTCGGAAAATAGGTACGAAGGGTTTTTCGCTGTTTTCTTCTGCTGTGACCTCCGCGTCCCACGCCTCCCAACGCCACGCCTAGCGTAGCATAATATGCGCATATTATGCGTAGTACAACCAGTTTCAAGCACTTTGTATTCCCTATTGGCATCATAACTTATGAAATCACCTTTGAGTGTCAACATTTTGATAATGCGTCAAAAATCGGCTTTACGAATTTAACGTCATCAAAATCCCAAATGTTAAATCTCATCAAAATTACACAATTTTGTCACACAACACGAATTTTACGAACGGCTTCAACTTGGCAAAAAATGAAGAGGACCTTCCAGTACAAAATTCCCAGATGAGGCAATATAAAACACATGTTCATGAAAACAATCATAACAGCGATAGAGGTTATACGGAATTTGGTAATCGTCGAGCTAAAATTCAATTCTTCTTTTGGATTTTATTTTTTCGTCGGGGCTGAGAAATTTACGTTTCGGTTGTGACAAAGTAACGTATGTAAGAAAAGGTTGGAATGAACGACGTTTACGGGTGAAGTGAACTGACCATGGAGATGGACGTAGGCAACAAGGGGAAGTAGGGAAGCATGTGTAGCAACTAGTGGAGATCATGGAGGAAAAAAAAGATACTTGGTACTTACGCGGCATACGTGAGCGGCGCGCTGGAAGGAGCATTGTTGAGTTGTACTACCAGACTGGCTTGCTCTGGTGACACAGCTCCACCATGCTTCATCTTGGATTTCGAGCTCTGAAACAAGAAAAGACGAAATTGAAGACAATTTTCAAAACCCGAAACACACGATGGGGGGAAAAAGACGACGAAGACATTTTTTTACAAACGTCCAAAGTTGGGAAATCCCTTCGAGGAGCTTCGCCCGTTTGTGGATATTCCTCCCCGAAAACCTCCTAAGCCTACGTGGACGTTTTGGACACTTTCTCGACCAACTATCACATCTCGAAGCTCTCCCAAAAAAAAAACTCACTTTCCGACGAGACGGTCTCTCCATAGTCTTCGAAGGCTCGCCGGTGCTCTTCCGGATCGGACGACCACGAAAAAAGGAAAAATAAAAATTGAACGACGCGACGATCACAATAAAAATCACCTATCGAAAATTCTCGCGGTGCATTAGGAGAAAAAAATTGTCAAGGCACGTGACACCGCATTCGAAAAACAACGTTACACCGTCAGGTGACTCCAAAAACCCCAAATATGGGTTTAGATGAAGCATTGAACTCTTCACACGCGGGGAATTTCGCCAAATCATTAGGTAGCGCACAATGTACCACAAACGGCCGAATTTACGGCGTAGAAAAAAATTGCCTATTACGCGCTTGGATTAGTGACATTTTGTCGGTGAATCGTGAAAGTTCATTTTTACTAGTGGGGCCACTGACCAGATACATTTTCTCGCCTAAAAAATGCAAATGCTATTAAAAAGAGAACCATTTTTTGCAATTGGATACGCTACAAATTGGATTACACGTGAGTTGTATCGTTTTTAGGTATTAGAACAGCTTCAGGGGAGTCGGACTGGTTAGAAACTCCTCGTAAATGGATTCTGCGTCTAAAATGACGGCGAGAACGACACCAAAATACAAAATTTGCGACACCTTACAAGCCCCAACTGGAAATTCCAATGGTGTTAAACCCCCAATAAGTCGATTCCTCGTCCAAAATTACTTCCAGAAACGATACCTCATTCGGCTTCTTGTGGAAATCCTTCAAAACCCCCATTTAAGGCCACTAGAAGGAAATCCAACCGGTCTTGGACCTGCAAAAATCGATGCAACATCCAAAATGAATTCGAAAAAGTCGCCTCACTCGATTGTCAGAGCAAAACACTTTATAGGCCTCAAACGCCTCATAGGGCTCCACCGGGTAATATAACAGACCTTAAACCACCATAAATGGATTCTACGTCCAAAATTACTTCGAAAATGATGCCTCACTCAACTTCCTGCGCAAAACCCTTCAAAAACCCCCATTTATGGATCTCAAACTGCAAATCTAACAGGTCTTGGGCCGCGGTAAATGCATTCTACGTACAAAATTACTTTAGAAACGGTACCCCACTTGACTTTTATTGACTTGACTTTGATTATAGTCCTTAAACGCCCCTTATAAGGGTCGGACAGGTTTCGAACACCCGTAAATTGATTCTACGTCATTCCAAAAGCGATTCCAAAGCGATTTTATATTCGTCCTAATTCCGAATTTTGACTCAGGCTCTTTGACGATAATGACGCAACGCTTAACAGTTGCAAGAACGAGTATCGCCAGAGTGCGCCAAACGTAGGTACCCCAACCGCCTCATCCCTCAAAAAAATATCTGTACATCTACGGATAACTCCGTCAACTCGTCGTGGGAGGAACGATAGGAAGGACGTTGCAAGCAGTTCTGAAACAGATCAAAGAGGGGGTAACACCACGTTGACCAGGAACTGCGGGGGCGGGGACGTTCAAGGACCTGGCGACGATGAAGGCGACGTCGGGAAAACCGACATGTCCAAACCCCTTGGAAATGACCCGAAACTGATTCGAGTTCTTTGTTCCGCTCGATACGAACCCAAATCCAAACCGTGGCTACTCCTCGACGTTAAGTTCGTCAGTACAACGTTCCTGAGTTACGGTGGGGACAGAGGCCTTGAACCGGTCGCGGGTAATTGTGAGCACAGCACAATCCCTTCCTTTTCAGAGTTCGCTCGCGATCAACCCAACAAGGGGGAAACCATTTGCACGATACCACTCACAACATACCAAATGCCCCACAACGGCCGCGGAAGCGATGCAAATGATTCGACCGCACGCATAAGTAATCAACTGTTGATTCCTTCTAAGCGCATTCACTTCGACGTGCGTTCGCTTGATGCGATACTAATAAATCGATTCCAAGTGAGATTAATCAGAAATTGTTCAAACGCGTTGAGAAGAAATTAATTAGGTCTGAGTGTCCGCTCATCCCATTTGCGCTCCTTTCTTGTCATACAATACCAATTCTTCCCTCCCCTCTTTCTGAAACCCTAAACAAACCGCAAACTTGAGACACCTGATCAGAGGAGCGTGACGAGACGACCCGAAATTGTTTCGTCTACTTTCAAACGAGGGAGAACATTCCAATATTTACAAGTCGAGGAAAGAACTAGACGGAATAGAAGCCGGTCCCTTTCACCTTGAAGGAGAACTTCCTTATCCCTACTGGGTGAAAGTTTTCGAAAGACCAAATCGAACCATCACAACATCCGAGTGCAACAGAATTCTTTTCTGTGGTATTCGGAAGACAACGCAACAGATATGAATCTCTTCTTTGTGATTTTTTATCAATAAAAAAAATAAATAAATCGATTTGTGGTTTATTACTATGAAATATACACCTAAATAATCGAAAATTATGATCGGCCTCAAAATATGACATACGTTTCATTCCAAAAACGAAATGTCCGTCCGTCGTCCTAGCAGTTTTGGGCAGTAGGAAATTTTTCTAAAAGTCTGAAATTGTAACAAAATACTCGGTTTACCATCTACTTGTGCCCGTAAGGTTTACAGCCCGAAGCTTCGGGCGCTATGGGGCTACGGGGAGGGGTTTTCGAATGTTTTCAGCTATGGGGTCGAGTTAGGTGTCGTTTTCGATGTATTTTTGGACGTAGAATCCATTTTTTGGGGTCTCAAAACGATCCGATTTCACCGCGGGGATCTATGGGGCTTTCGTTGGGATACAAATGGAATTTTTGAAAGATCCCATGAGGTTAAAAAAAGGTGTCGTTTTCCGAGTAATTTTGGACACAAAATCAATTTTTTCGAGGTCCCAAAAATAGGTAAGTAGGTACCTAGTACAAAAAAATATTTTGTTTTTCAATTGTTTCAAAAACATTTTCTTAATGATACAAAATTAATTTTTGCACAATTAACCAATATCAAAGAATGATAAACCCTTGTGTAGAATTTGCATTGTTTTCTTTTAGAGAGAAAGAAGTCTTTCCATATCGGAAGCCAAAAATCATCTTCTTCTTCAGTACCTATGCATCTTTTTTCTATGACAGTCCTCCATTTCTCAAGACGATCAGCTTCTAGTCTGAATAATAACAATAATTGTTATTATTATACAAATCATCTTCTTCTTCAGTACCTATGCATCTCTTCTCTATGACAGCCCCATTTCTCAAGAAGATCAGCTTCTAGTCTGAATAATAACAATAATTGTTATTATTGTTATTATTATACAATAATTATTATTGTATTATCGAAACATAGGTAAGTTGTGTGATATCGTCTGAATGTAATAAGACACATTCCTTCACCCGATTCTTGTCGTGAAGTATCAAACTATCTCGAATCGAAGGCCCGTTTAATAAAGAGGGCAAAATTACCTGTCCATTTAGGTTTACTTGAATTGATCCTCAAGAAGTTGTACCCGTACCAAATTTTAGCGCTCTGGGATGAGCAGGAGAGAAATTCGTTAATCCGCAAAACCCCCTATCAATAATGCAACCCTTGCTTCACTTGGAACACCTGTAGCAACCCGTCAACAAGTGATTTTTCTTAGTAACAAAGCTTGTTGATCCGTTTCTTGTCATGAGGAATCAAACTATCTCAAATCGATGGCTCGAAGAAGAAACTCGTACCCACCTACTGAAGATCTAATAAGATTGACATGTACCCTAGCTGGGAGCTTCGCACGAAATATCAAATTCCCGTCCATCACCAATCACTCTTGCAAATACCCGTACCAACTCGTCAACTCGTGATTTCTCTTAGTAACAATGCTTGTCGACCCGTTTCTCGTCGTGAAGTATCAAATTTCCGCCTATCACCAATCAAAAATGCAGCCAATGCTTCCACCCATAACGACCCATCAACTCGTAACTAAACTCGTTATTTTTCTTAGTAACAACGCTTGTTGACCCGTTTCTCGGTGTGAAGTATCAAGCTACCCCGAAACGAAGGCTCGCAAAAGAAACTCGTACCCAACTACCGACAATCTTCGAATAACTTCGGAACGGGTTATCGCACAGAAATCGTAATGTACTCGTTGAAATCAACGTGCAAACCTCTTTTTAACCGATGTAGTTTCGTTCAACCCGACACCAAAAGTTGTACCCGGTTTTGGCTTTACAAAATTTCCTAGTAGGTAATCCCTAATAACGACGCTTTTTGACCCGGGTCTCGTCGCGAAGGAAAGCTCCGTTCGATGAAGCGATGAAGGAAACTCTCGTTCGCGAAATCTACTGTAGCCTATTATCTAAGTTGGAACTCGCTCGTCAATTTGCGACCACCCGCACGGAAATTGGTTCACTCGTTTGGGCGAGATGTTGGGGCAAACATACATACATACATCGTTATTAATAGTAAAAGATCATTGACTCATTTTTGCGACGGGGGTCAAATTTTAATCCCCCACAATGTTTGAAACCTAGTTGATTTCGAAAATAATATGTCTGCCCAGGGGTCGAGTGTGGTGATTATTTAACAACAATAATGACAACAACTATAGTTGTTTATCGCCATAGAATTATTTTTGGATACAAAAGAACAATAAACGATTGAGTAAAATTTTGCGGGTTTTTGGTCATGGGTCTTGAAAAAATCTAAACGTTCTGAAAAAAGAAAAAATTGATATTCTTTCAAGCTCCCATCACTCAGAAGGGTTTGGGAACGTAGTTTAGCTCTTGGGGAGGACCTCTTGACCGCGTCCTGTGGCTTTGTAACGGTACCTTTTGTCTTGTGCCTACCTGCTGCATCTTCCCAGCATCGATCTCAGGGCAAGTGAGGAATATTTATGTCGTCTTGTCCACAATATTTTTACTGTCGATGTTCAAGAAGTATAATGGCAATCGGGTGGAGGGGTCAAAACAAGATCCCTCACGAGAGCCCCAAAGAAGGGAAATGCCTCGTAACTTCTCATCAACAGAATCCGCTTCCTAAAGGATATTTTTAGCCCAAAACCGAGGCAAGCCGTCGGGGTATGGTTGGTGGGGGTTGAAAAAACTTCTGACTTTCTCGGTGATTGGGCGCCCGCCAAAAACTATAGTCCACTTTCGTTGGTTCATCAAATTCCTTTCCAATTAGCTCACGGGAGACGAAAACCCCCCGAAATGCTGCAGCACCAATTCAAGACACTCGAGAAGGGGAATTTTTTCCCGATGTCGAAAGGGGAAAATCCGTTCGCAGTTTCGACATCCTTCAAAGGCTTCGCCTTCACGAGCAAGTAGGCCAGGCCACTCAGCGGACTTGGTAACAACAGACCCAAGATTTTCTGGTCAATATAGGACAAAAGCCCCCGCTAGGAACGAGGGGAGGACGTCTTCAAACGGGGAATATCCGAAGGGGGGCCGAGGTTGGCAACACTGTCCCCCACCTTGATCGCGGCGGAGACAACACAAACGTGACCCCTTCATCTTCGGAGGGATAGTGAATCGGTGAGCTCAACGAAAACTGCGAATTTTCACTTTTACAGTTTTTTTCCCCGTTTAATTACCAAACCTTCCCCAACCACACTGGACGACGCCCCACATCAGATGCACTTGAGCGCCGTCCGAGGTTGGCGATCAGTCAAAGTTCAAAGGTCGCCGTAGTTCTTGAAATGGGTCAAATCGATAAATCTCCCTCAACAAAATGGACTCCATAACCCCCACCCACATCGATCATGAAACTCAGTGCGCACCATATGACGTCATTATTGTAGACGAGAAAAACAATTGTGGCTTCAAAACCTTCAAGCCGTAAAAATATTTTTGTTGTGTTGGACACACTGTTGAATATGTGATTGATTTTTGGGTTCATGTTCGTAGGTAATAGGGCGGAAAATTCCACAGCTGAATTTATGCTGTCGTGATAATAGGAGGGGAAGGGGTGACGAAAGGCGAATCAGCTCCGAGAAAACACCCCCGATACACGCCCCCTAGAAGGGGAAAAATCCGTAGAAGCGTCGGGGGCGTCGAGAAAATCCTTAGGTCTACAGCGAAACCGCCCTGGGCGCCACCCCCACGTATGCCAGCGCCGCGCGGGAGTCCGCCCAATTAGGAGCGATAAAACCCCCGAAAGATCGATAGCTTCGACGTCGGGAGGATGAGAAACGGAGGGGAGGGGAAGACGAGCATATCATGCGCTTTCAGATAACAATCGGGTTCGACGCGGTGAAAAAAAAAGAAAAGTGGTGGGGTCGAACAAGAACTGGGAGGTGGCCAAACACTATGACAAACTGGAGGAAAATTTTTGGAGCTTGAGGGCAAAAATCTAGAAATAGTGCCTGGGAAGATGGGTCAGTGTCTTGACCACAGAACAACATGAACCAAGCTGCAGATCTCAGGATTTTGAAAGAACGACTTTCCCATGACTTATATTTCCTATAGGACGTATACGTTTACACAATGGGTCAAGATCTCCACAAGATGTCTCGCAAGACATGCCAGATCGAGAGTTTTGAATCACCAAAGGACCAGGATGGAACAACAGCTTCATAAGACAGTCGTGCACCACCTCCAGTGTTTCTACGCGAGGATCAAGGTTCCTGCTCCCCAATCATTCAAAACAGTGAAAGTAAAATGCTTGCACCCCCCCCCCCCCCCCCCCCATAGTGAACGCTTAGGCGTGAGGGGCAGAGACGACAATGCCTGACTGCCTCAGATCTGATTGGAGAGGCCTGGAAGCCGTGGTATTCCCAGATTCCGATACAGTAACCCTTGGGGAAGGGGAAGCCCACGCCTCAGGAGCACTGCATCAAGCCAAGCACTTCAGGTCCTGGACTACTGGCTTGAGGCTAAGGCAGAGGCATAGCCTTGGATATGGACGCAGGAGCTTCCCCTGAAAAACGTTCTATTTCATATCCTGCAACCCACAATGAATCAATTGTTGACATCTATCAGCTCAATGGTCCAAGAAACATCCATAGCCACTGCTTAACCCAAGCATAGCCACAGCATGTGGTCTTTCATTCTGTGGTGTTCCAGAAGACTCTTGTTGATAAGCCACGCTCATAACAGGTAGCCAATCGTTGTACAAAGTATGGGAGAGCTCAGGAAGTGGATTATACTTGGCCAGAAAGTTGTGCACGCAAAGATGAGCTGTTCCATCAGCTTCCTCACACAGTCTGCAAGGGGTTGATGTATTACCCCACGGTTCATATGAAAGTGCAGGGGGTGAAGCCTTCGAGTCGCAGCTCCTCAGTAGTTCTGGTTGAGTTTGGCGACCAAGCGCCTACTGTAGTAAAAGCATACCCATTGATGGCGCCTCTGGATGAACCCTCAATCCAACCACAAGCTTTGGGCCTACAGAAGTGTGAGGCACCACTTGTGAGACCTCTGTGCTGCGTGTGACAAAAACCACAATACTGATCTCCTTTCAGGTTCGAACAGATTTGGTTGCTTCTTTACTTCTTCATTCAAGACCTGGTGGGTGACGGTGATCGACTATCCAGATCAGGAGACTGACTCAGCCATAATATTATTTGAGGATCACCCCTGGGGGTGGAATGCGGACGGAAACCCCTGATTCATTCCGTTCTTCCACTTCACGCCGCGAATTTATAATGAGCAGTTTTTTGATTTGAATAGAATCGACATCTCATTCCTCTTTCATCTGAGTGTTCACCCTTCGACGGGTAAACAAGGAGGTACAAAAATACCCTCGTGGACGTGAACGCTCGGAGTAAAACCAACCTTGGCATTCGAAGGTGTTTTGAAGGATAAGGCGCCACGGAAGGGGTTTTCGGGGCCTCTTCCTGGTAGTGAACTGTCCTGTAAATACTGCAGTCATTACAAGTTCCTCAGTAACAAAATTGAAGACGTCCGCTCGCTACGTCAATGCAAATTCAAATCCAGCTGACACAGTTACGACGTACTACATCAAGATAAAAGGGTTCCCACACCTGCTCGCCAGGTGACGGCACACGACCAGGTGGTTGCCCTCGATTCAAAAATCCCAGAACCCCCCCAAAACAATCACTGTGTCAGCCATGGAACCTGGTGAATAGTGATATTGCAATTTTAAGGGCCTGCCCTGGTTTGTTCGCTAACGTTGTCATCTTTTTCAAGGACGCGGCAGGGAAAAACGGCTGGCACGACATAAAACACGCTCTGGTGATCCCGAGTATTAAAAACGCACCGGCGAATGCAGTCGAATCGGTTCGGGCCTGAGATGGATCTGAAAAGGATGAATTGCCAGGTTGGCACAATCATCAGGAATTGCACTTGAATGGAAACACATTTTTAGACCCCACAATTGAAGTGATAGTCCAAATTCGAAAACGACACCCCCGCACTCGCTGCCAAAAACCCCTTGGAAAACTCAATTTTTAGCCACTTAAGAGCCCCGTAGCCCCACAGTTCAGTCGAACAAGCCTGGGACTTCCCTGAATTGATTCCTCGATCGGAATTATTGGGAAAACGACACCTAACAAGACTCATTGCTTAGTCCTTCAAATCTCTATTTTTAGCCCCTTAAAATCCCCATAGAGCCCTGAAGTTTCGTAGAACTGGTCTGGGACCCCTCTGAATTGATTCCTCGACCAAAATTACAAGAAAAACGACACCCAACTCGACTCACTGCCAAAAAACCATTCAACCCTCCATTTGTAGCTCCTCAGAGCCCCAGAAGAATCAACCTGGTTTGGGACCCCCTTAATTACTTACTTCGACAACGACACCAACGCGACTCCGCGACTCACTGCAAATAATTCTTCAAAACCCCCACTAACTGGGTTAGCTTCAACAGATCTGGGACCCCCACAAAACCATTCATGGCCCAAAATTACTTCAAAACGACACCTCACTCGACGCTCCGCACAAAACCCTTCAAAAACTCCGTTTTCGCCCCTTAAATCCCTCATAAGGACCCGTAGCGAGGTCAAACGGTGATTTAGGATCCGCGAAAATCAATTCCCGGTTCAAAAACGACACCCCACTCGACTCAGAGCCCATAATCCTTCAACCCATTAGATCACGAGGGACAAAACTTACCTACAGCGACAATTTGAAACCAACATAATCAAGTAAAAATTTGTGTGCTGTAGTGCAGTAAATAACATTTCAGGTCTAAGAACGTCAGCTCGTTCAGTAATTTTACGACTTGTATCTGTTCAACGGTTCTAGGATGAGGATCGGGACATCGAGACCAAAATTAGGAATGCAGGAGGTTCGAGGGTTGGTGGGGAGGGATCGTGGAGGGGAGGATTGTGTGGCTGCAGTTCAGGAAAAAGGCTACAGATGTATTTTAGCCAAAGGGAGCGCGTGAGGCCCAGTTGTAGTAAACAGTGTTGGTGGTGCCAGAAGGGGGGAAGTGTTCGGGGGCTTCCGTCCCGCCGTGTGGGGGGAGATCACCATGGCAACCCTGGAGGGGCACGGCGGCCATCTTGAATCGTGACGCAATCGCCAAACAGTCGGCATCGATTTTGTTGCGACCCCCCCCCCCCCCCCCCCATCAAGGCAAAGAACAGCGCGGTAAAGACACAAAATTAAAAAAAAATTCCCCACGACGTTTTTCAAAAGTCCCCTCCAAAACATGATAAATCCCTCGTTTCTCGAATCTATTTACACCCCAAATTCGCTCTCGTTTTTGAACTTAGTTCTCCTCCTTCCTATTCGTAACCTTGGCCAGCTCTGGTGAAAGCCAACTCTGACCCAGGTAGAAGCCAATGAACTCTCTTGAAATACATAAGATCCGACCGACGCAATTGGCGACCCGATCTGAAATTCTGAATAAATAATGCACGTTTGACTCCCAAATGAACTCCGGACGTGAACTGCCTCGTCAGAAACCCAACCAGCAAAACACATCTGGTTAATAATAAAAGAAAATCCTCACCTTGGACGTCCATTTAGAGCCAATTTTCAGGTGCAAAATTCAAAACTGGGATGAAAACTATGAGAACTGTAGCTAGGAGAGTATTTTAGCAATGAGACGTCATAACAACCGTGGGAGAGCTAAATTCACCCCGATGTGGTGTTATGGGTGAAAACGTAAATGGACAATTATGGTTTTTGATTAGTACGTTGGTGACTGTTAGCGGAGAATTTAAAGTGTTTGGTGTCGTAAGGAATAACGAATGGGAGTTTTTTTTTTTGTTTTTTTTTTTCGGTGCATAACAACCAAGTGGGTGATGTGATACGAGTTCGTTTAGTAGGCCAAACTTGGAACAGAAGAGATACACTCCGTTGAAACATCTAACACCTCTAAATCGCCTCTATGGACGCACTTAGACCCTCAACGGCGGAAAATGCGTCACGAAACGGGAAAACACCAGGGAAAGCGAACAATTTGGACGAAAATGAGAAGCAAAACAAACCCAAACGAAGCCGTTTGCGGGACGGCTGTTGTAGTCATCACGTACAGGTTATAAGCCCAAAAACAACGTAATTAGACGGGAAATGGGAAATGAAATCTACGAACGATGAAATTGGAGAAATGAGAGCGTAAAAGGGAAGAACTTACGGATAATTGAGACGGTGAAAATTCAAAGGGGGGATCACCACCAACAACATAGTCACTACTCGGTGTTGTAAGCTAACGAAGCATTGTCCACAACGAATCCTTTCACGGGGTGGCGACTGTCACTTGAAACTCGGTTGGGAAACAGTTTTCGTGCAGGCAAAACTTCATTAAACCACTTCAAAACGAGAAAATAACTCGAGCAATCAAAAGATGGCGACGGAGCGACAAAAACAAGGATCGCACATCGCTGTTGGAGCAGCCGAAAGTCTCGAACCCGAAGGGCCTTGACGATCAAGATGGCCGCGGTGGAAGTTGGAGGAGAATTTTATGGGGGGAGATTTGCGGAAAATGGAAGACGAAAGAAAATTTTTAGATGGAAATTTCGATTTCGGTTGGTTTTTTTTTTCGTCGGGGCCAACTCCTGGTAAAGTGAAAAAAACGGTCGGAAAATAAAATTGTGCCTCCCACCCCTTCCAGCTGTTGCGATCAAGTCACCAATGAATTCAATAAACCCGTTTCACGGAAGTGCAAGACGGATTTTCCGAAAGCGAAATTTTCCGTCACAAAATTTAATTTTACACCGCCAACTTTTTAAAAAACACGCTTTTTTTTTTTTTATTCGAACCTCAAAAGTGACTGGAAGTGCAGTTGGGTACCACAGCCAATGTTGATGTTCACCTCCCACCATCGCGAAGTAACGTCAAAACATTTCGGGATTTTTGCGGGAAAAAACGACAACCCCCGTCGCTCCGTAAGGGATTTTGATGTTCAAAATTCTAAAATTTCACACCTTTCCCCAAAAGGCATCTTTTGTCGTCCTCGTTTGGCGAGTTGGGCTTTTTATAATAAACGTCCGCAAATGACCTCATTCCATAAATAAACCACTGGGTGTTGGGGAGCGTGCGCTTGTAATTTGGTACGGTTCAATAGTCAAATTTTCACTAACAGGCGGACAAAAATTGCATAACAAAACCCCAAACGAAAACAACAGCAGGGGGAAAAGTCAGAAGGTGAAGGTTAGCTGTCTTCGAATGAAATTTCTGCTTCTCAAGCTCAGCATTTCCAAGATTATTTCACATTGAATTTTGCACCATCTAGACAACGTTAAAATCAGAGGAAACCCCCCAAAAGGCTCAAAATTGTCGACAATCCAAAAAATCCCGAACAGGTTAGAACTTACTTTTTTTGTTGTGACGGGTTTTCTTCACAATTTATTCTTTCACTAAATTCCGTCCGAGTTTCACATCAACACCAACTCGCGGAAAAAACCAAAAGAGAACTTTTCCGGCGTGGAAATGAGCGTCAGCGTCAAAACGGGGACGACGGAGCCTACCGAGGCAAACCCGTCCGGGCGGTCGCGACGGCCGATGGGAAACGCGCGGGCTACGGTCGGTCGGAGCGGAAACGTCCGGAAAATCGGGATAAAACGGTGAAAAACGTCAAGCACTGGGTTTGATTGATCCTGCCGCCCTCCATTTTCTGTTTATTGATATCGAATTTTCCCCTGAGGTGAGGGCAGTGTTGCCTCGATCGGGCTCTGCCAACGCTGCCAACTTTCGACTTCCACCTCCTCGAAAAAAAACCGCTTTTAGGGGACTTTTCCCAATTTTCCCTCAAATTCAAACACTCTTTACCACAATTTTGAAAATTTTAACGTCGTACCTGCGCCCAAAACCAATTTTCTCGTCGACAATATGCCTTTATCAGTTTCAAGGTTCTTCCCACCCCGTCGTCCAGTCGACTTGAAAATGCGCAGTAGTTTGCCACCCCCTCCCACCGTCATGATGCATCATCGTAATACTGTCCTATTATAAAACATTATTATTAATACTTGTTTCTAAATTACCAAACCATCGGCTATAAAAGAACGCTTTTGAGTACCTCGTAAAATTATTCCGAATGAACTCGTAGGATTTTAACCGGTCGACAGAGCTCGTCAGCGGGGGGGGGGGGGGGGGGGGGGATAAAATGTACCTATATTAAATAATATTAAATTTAAATTTAAAAATATTAAATTTTAATATTTTTAATTTATAAATAAATTTTATAACAAATTTTTGGATGAAAAATTCAAATCAAATCAATATTTGTTTAAAACCATGCCGGTTGGCAAATACAAAGGTGCGTTCGCAGTACTCATAAGTATACTCATACTTATAAATAAGTTCTGGCCTTTCGGAATCGAATCAGAACTCGAACGCTTCCAGGACAGAACTTCGGTCGACGTTGAGATATTTTCTTTCAGTACAACAGCGGAACTGAAGAAGACTGTGAGGGCCGAAAACGCTCCATAGGTACTTGGAAAAAGAATCAGCAGTCTTTCCCACCGGGAAAGGGGACCCGACGTCACTCCCGAGGATATATTTATATATGTACCTACATACCTATAAGAGTATAAACCCGAGACGGGGTTTCCTCTAAGTTGTCGTTTTACGTGCATTCGCAGCAAAACATCGTGGAGCCTTCCACTAGTCCTGGACTTGTGGAAGTCTTGGGTTTATAATATACTATATCGACGTCGGGTCCTCTTTCCCGGTGGGAAAGACTGATGATTCTTTTTCCAAGGGTGGAGCGTTTTTCGGCTCTCACAAAGACCTCAGCAGTTGGGTATTTTTTTAGCGCCGACCTGTCAAAATATTGTAAGTCTCTACACGCTTCGCTTTCTACACCCATCGAGGAACTTAGGTACATTATTAAAATGAAGTTGCAAGATGTGTTCGTTTATACAGTTGAAAAAAAGAGAATATTTTCAAATCAGGTGTTTGTGTTGTCCTTTCCTGACCAAAATGTGAAGGAGTAGGACAACCTCCCTACTCTTCACTTCTTCTTACGCCTGACAACCATCCCAACTCTGGAAACAGGTTCAGAAGCCTTTTGCAACCTCCAGTTTGTTGCTTGCAGGTTGCAATATTCTCAACTTGAGAATATTCACTTATCGACTTGGTAATATTACACGAATTTTTCAGTCAGATTTTGACTTTCAATAATGATTTACAAGATGATTGGGTTTGCGAGTGTAACGGCACGAAAAATGCAACAAAGTTGACAACGTTGTCAAACGAGAATATGTACCTCATACATTTATGCGCTCATCGCTGATTAAACATGGGGAGAGTTGGATTTGAAGCTGCACCAATAATGAGCCACCTTTTTCTTGAAGATTTGGGCATTCTTAGGTACGACTGGTCTTTAATGGTGTCTGACTGGTCTAGTCTCTGGTCTGATTTCTGATCTCAGACTGGTTTCTTGACTGGTAGGTAACTGACCTGTCTGGTCTATGGTCTAGTTTCGTCAGGTCTCTGACCTCAGATTGCTATCTTGACTGGTGTCTGGTCTGTTTTGGTCTGGTCTATGATTCGAAGTAGACCTCCAAGGGTAAATAAATAAAAAATAAAAAACACCAATATTTTCAACAGATAATTTATTTTCCTTCTCCTTCTCAACTTATGCGCCTCCCCGCTCTCAACACCCCATATTCTCCCAAAGATGAACCACTCTTTCTAAATCTATTTACATCCTTTTTTGTGTTGGGTTTCCCTTAAATCTCAATATATAATAATATTTTAATTTTATATACCCTATACAATATTTACATGACGTTTAAACTGGCAGAGTTCACAATACGTTTGTATCTTTATATAGTATTTTTTTAATATTCATTTTTATATATATTTAAACGCTAAAATTCCTTAAAGGTAAGAGTTGGTACTCAAGAATTAACAGAATTAGTCGTTTTTTATAGTTCTAAAAACTTCTTTCAATAAATTTCTCAAATTTAAAACAATGGATAGGCATGTAATCTAATATTTAAATTCACAGTTAACTTTTGAAGTGGTTCTAGGGTGTGTTGATAGGGCTTGTTGAGCATTTGCCGGGGGTCAGAGTCCAAGGTCAACTTTGGAAGACATTTTGTAACTATGGCGTCTCAACTATTTGTCTCCTACTTGTGTCTCAAAAATTGAAAAACAACGAAAGATTTTTCGGTTGATAAAAATAAAATGTATTTATAAAATAAAAAATATATATATGGAAATAAAATATTTTTCAGTTGTTAAAAATAAAAATACTCGTTGAATCGAAGCTAAAATTTCAACATTTCATTACACTCCACAAACACTCCTCCTCAATTATTGAATGATGCGTTTCTTAAAATGGTTTAAAACGGTTTCAAAACTCAAGTTTACAACCCTTGTTAAAAATCTCAAAAGTAAATTGGGCCTTTGGTTTAAAGATCAAATTAAGGAGAAAACAACTTTACAATTCACTCAAGAACTGAACTATGATTATTCAAAACTGCCGTATTGGATTCAAACTCAACCTGAGAACAAGTTGCTGAAAGGGAGCAACACGATTCCGAGTGTGAGATCAGTATCAAATGGAAATCCGAGGATCAGTATCAAATGGAAATCCGAGGATCAGTATCAAATGGGAAAAAGGGAGGATTCTGAGCGCAACATTGCCAAACCTTGCTCTAAAGAATTGAAAGACAGATTTGGGAGGCCTAATTTCAGAAGGGCGTCAGAATCGAATGGAACCTTTTGAAAGCTAGATCTGTCAATTGTGCAAATGTTTTCTGTAGGACGAATACTTTACAAGACACATTCGGTTCGAGTTCCTAAATAGAGAAAATTATTTGCAAGACCACCCAACCCCCGTCCATATCCCACCTGGCCTCAGACCCCTTCGTAGTGTTGCAGCTCCAATATAGGTAGCAGATATAGATATACTTACTACGCTCCAGAGGTAGGGGCAACATTAGCAAAAGGGCCCTTTCAGCCACATGAAATCCTACTTTCGAACCCATTGTTCGGAATGGGGAGTTGGCATTGCTTTTAGATTTGGAAAGATTCCCTACCATTCAATAATATCGCAAAAAAGTGACGTGCACAGACTCCAATACCAACGAAAAAAAATCATTGTAGGAGATATAACGAAAAAACGAAACGCACAGTTTGAATCGGCTGGCGTTTCCCACCAGTCACTGTTTGAGGACATGACGTCACAGTTCCAGTGAATATCTCACCATGAGCGCTAGTGTCGTCAGCTTATAAGATGAATTTATAGCAATTATAACTTGATACGACGGAAAACATAATTAACTTTTAATTATAATACATGATACTTGAAGTTTAAAGCCTTATCAGAAGGCTTATTTTATTAAGTGATGAGCAGTGGAATAGCAACACTGGGCGGAACAAACCCCTCACCTGTCAAGAACAAAACACTATCGACGACGCTCTTCAGCTGTATTGAGGACGTGACGTCACGCTCCCTCCATGGCCCCGGTTTTTCAAACGCCGTAATTTTCGTTAAATTATTTGAATTTTCTGGAAACGATTTCAGGCGGCTGACTACTGTTTTCCCTACATTCTCAGCGAGTACTTTCAGAAAAAAAATAGAAAAAAAAAACAATGCCAACTCCCCATTGTGAATCATTCGGAATCGTAATGCCACCAGCTGAAACATCCTCTAAAAGGAGTCAATTTTTCGTGTTTACTTACCTCTTTTGTAAGCTTTCAAACTGACTCCAACTGTATAGGTACATTATTCACTGCGGTGTTCTTTTTTCAAATATTTTATAAAATCTGTACAGTGTTTTCAGGGGGGAAATAGCCGATATTTTTAAACCGATTTTACGAAAAATTCTATCAAAAGGATCGATTTAGATAAAAATTGAATACCAAAAATCGATTTTGGAAACTTTTTTCTTTTTGGAATCGATTCTCATCCCTAACAGGCCACACTGGTGTTTTGCTTGCTGTGTCGTCCTCTTTCACAATTCGAACTTTTGAAACCCAGCAAACGCTCAACTCGCCCCATAACCAATGGGGCGATGCAATATTCACGAGTTAATTTTTTCCCTTTGATTTCAATAAAAACACTTATTTAACATCAGGTAACTGCGATTGATCAGTGGTTACGTAAACGAAGTTCTCCCAACGTTTCAACTTTGGCACGTTAACAAAAACTTGTTTTAATTTGTTTTTTGAGCAAATTACAGAATGGCACGATAAATTGGATAAGTACCCTTCTTCACTGTATTTAAACCTTTTTTCAACCCTTAATTGTACCTTATGTTGTATAATTGCTTCGGAAAAACTTAAAAACAGCGTTCAAAGGGGAATTTTGAGCAGGGCGGTTATTTCAAGCCCTTCCGTTAAATCAAATTTTGACATTTCCGAATTACAACTTTTGCTTCATGGTCATTTCGTTCAGAGAAAGCTCTCGTCTATTGCACAGCACCTTTTACCGACATAAATAGGAAACACCACACTGTAAATAGGATACTTTAAAATCATTTCACTTATCAATAATTTTACCACTCGAAAAAAAAATTTACAAAATCCCGCCGTGAGGGGATACTTAAAACTATCGAATACAAAAAAAAGTCAATATCAAAAAACTTACAAAATTTGTCAACTTAAATTTTACACTTGCTATGTTTAAAGCTAACTGTGACTTTTTTCTACCGTTATGGGTAGTTTTTGTTCAGTAATTGAACACGTTTCTGAATGGAGGCCATAAAGAGAGGAACAATTCCACACGCCCTACTCAATGGCCACCCCCATTTAACCATGACAGTAACTTTGATTATCAATCTTTTTTTTTTCGTGCAAAAAGTGTTCGTTGTTAATTCATTACTTTTTAAAAGAGCATACGGCTAAACATTTTTTTTCTCCTGATTTTTTTAGGGAAGTTGAAGGGACTAGGCACTGATAAAGTAACCACTGCACAGTCGCTTAGTAATGCGAGAGTTGCCTATAAACTACGAACCATAAAAGGCGGTTTGTTTCCTCGTTAGAATCGTCAATGGCCGGCCTGGGTGGGTCCGTTTGGGAGTGTTTGATGTTGGCAACATTGTCGGCAAAGAAAAGGGACGTACTCTGAAATCCCCCTCAACGTACACAACTGTGGGCAACATTGATCACAAATCTGAACCACCCAGTCCAGCCACCGCGAAATGAAAACATGACCAGACCAGACTGGGAGTGTTTTTTCATAAGTTCCTAAATACGTACTTAATAATTTTCTTTCAACAATCCATGAGTTTCTAAGGCAATTGAAAATTAACGTTCCGAGTTTTTTTTTACGGAAGTAGGTATTTTTACGACCTAGAAATTATCTTTGTACACTATACGATTGAAACTACGCTACGAAATCAACTGGTCGACTCTGGGTTGAGTTGTGTCGTTTAAAACTTAAAACTTTCAAATATTTACGAAGAAAAAAAAAAAAAAAAACCAGAATCGATACGTAAAAATTTCCTACGTCGTAGTTTTTTAACATTCAAAATTTCTGACCATGCGAAACAAAATTCTCTTCACACCAAAATGAACGTTCTGAACCGTATGCTACATAACTCCCACAAACAAACACCTGTTGAAACACCAAAATGGTTGTAACATTAAAAAAGAATCTTTACCCGTTTTTCAATAATTTATTTGAAATGAAATTTTAAAAAACCCTTTAAAGTAGTGTATACTTGTTTTCGTTCTCTCACTACCTACTAGAAATCTATTTTTTTTTTTTTTTACCTTTTTGTATGGTTTTATTCTATCAACAGCTAAGGTCTATCACACTTTCTTTTTCCTTGTTTAACGTCGATTTGGCGACGTGATAATTTTTAATTGTAATATTTTCTTTTACGATATTTTATAATTAAATAAAAATGAATAACAGAAATTTTTTTCGAAGGGCATCACTGTATTGAAAGTTCCATAAGTGAGAAATACAGTGTTAGTGCTGGTGTGTGTTGGTGGGGGGGGGGGGGGGGGGGTTAGCTATTCAAAGCTGTTATACTTTATAGCTTTTCAACCAGTTCAATAGCACTTGAAAACAGTTTTGGCTCTGCAACCTACCAGCATTCGGGTGATTTACAACTTTTCAACCAGTCGTATAGCACATCAAACTGAAGTTAGTCGTTTTCAACCACTTTAATGGTACCTACAGCACAAGCCAGGTTTGAAATTGTACAAGTTCAATTGCACTTAAAACCAGTTGTGGCACTTCAACCAGCCAGCTTTAAGCTGATTTAGAACTTTTCAACCAGTCGTTGAGCACCTTGAACGGTTCACCAGTTCAATAGCACTTTAAACTGCAGTAAGTTTAATAGCACTTTGAACTAAACTGGTTTAATAACTTCCAAATGATTCAATAGCTCTTCCAATTGGGTCTACAGTTTTTTCAGCTGGGTTTACGGCAACTCAAACTAGTAGTACCTACTTTTATTGCTGATTTGATCTGCCTCAGTTTGAAGTGCTCTCCACAGATGTAAAATACCAGAATTTTTTTTTTCTTCAAGGTAAATGCCCACATTGGGTATTACTGATGGAATCACTCTACCTGGATAAAATGTAGAGAGGACGCATTTTTTTCCTTCAGAAGAATTCATTTACTGAACATTAGAGGGTTGTAACACTAGTGCTGCAAAAAATCGATATCCTAATCAATTTTCCCGAAATTTCGACTTTTTTCTATTACAATCGATTAAAAAAGGACAGAAAAAAAACTTGTAAAGGAGAAGTGAAATGTGACTTCTAAAATTAATCTGTTTAATATAATGAACACGCAAAAAAATCATGGCATGGATATGTCACCAGGTGAATAGCGTCACCAAGAGATAATTTGTTTATAGGTTGTTGCGTTGCATTTTAAGAAATTCACTTAATTTTCATGCTCACGTAGGCCAGCCAATGGACATATCCATGTCAAAATATAAGGACCATTATCACGAAAACGTCGGATTATACGCCGATGTTTCCAGATTTCAAAATGTTCTCATTTTCACCCAGACAAATTTAACACCTTCCTGATAGTATGTACTCTGATAGATAAACAGCCATGCTTAAATTTTAACTTATAGTTTTACGCTTATGTCAGTTTAACTCGCTGTCTAATTACATAATAAATAAAAATATCAATCGCCAATGGCAGGGACTGACTGTATTGAGGTCGGATACAGAAGCAGGATTCGATGCTTTCTTGAGAATGGCCCATAAATATTCAATTCAGTTAATTACTATTTCAGTTCAGTAGGTATTGTCTGTCACATTTCTAAGTTCAGTTCGCTTTTAAAGTGAAACTTTTATTTTTTCTTGAAAAAAGGTTCACACTAAAAAAAAAACCCTGCTGATGTAGCAGGAACACGAAAGCATTTAGCAGCTAACTCAGTAAAAACGCGTTAATCGAATTTTTGTCCCAAAATAATCGAAAAATCGAAGTCATTTTTTGCAGCACTACGCAACACATGGGACGGTATTCATTTGAGGCCATTGATTATTTGAAACCAAGTAGGGCTTTGAGAACACATTCCCCATAGTGGGGCGAACTGTCCTCCTCCTCCTCCTCCTACCCGACGAAAGTCTCTCTTTGTACGCCTTATTAGTTTTTACTGGTTTGTACATAACTTTGTTGTGACTTTGTTGTGTGTGTTTTCAAAATTTTCAATACAGTGATCCCCTTTTACAGGTGTCAATACAATCTATAAATCTGCGTCTTGCTACGCTAGTTTCACCTACTGCACTCGTATATTTTTCCCAATTTTAAATTTTATTCATTTTGTTTTTATTAAAACTTACGTTTTACTTCAGTACCTATTTACCTAATTTAGTTGTTTAAGGGGAATTTTACGAAAAAGTGATTCAGGGATTTGACTTGATTATTTCCACATATTGAAGGTTTTTTTTGTAGAATGGTGTTCATAAAAGTTTATTTAGGACTCATTAGAAAAAGTTTGAAACACTTAGTCAAATATTTTTCATGCAATCGTTCAAAAATTCATTAAGTGCGACGCGTTCGTGGATTTCACGAGTTAATAATATTTAATACCTATATAACATTGAGGGGCCTGAAAACAGTTTTCGTTAGTGCGATTAGGGCGAATAACAAAAGTGTGAATTTAAACGTGACTAACTTATCGGTATGATGAAGCCCCCTCCCAAAACAGCCCGTGGCGATTTTTGGTGCTACAGATAATTTGACATAAGCCACGGGCCGTTTGATAAGAAAATTTCAGACAGTTCCGAAATTAACCATGTAGATTCTGAGAGGCGGTTGGTTCGACGGTTCTCACGACGCTTTGTCTTTGAGGGTCCTTTTTCTAGAGCTGACGTTGGGGTCACCATCGGCAGACTGTACCTGGAATTTCGAGATGGTGAGAGCGTGGTGGCAACACTGGGGACGAAAGGTAACCTGCGTAAAAGCGTAACCTCCTGCAGCAAACCATAAGGACAGGGCCCGCTGTTGAGGTGACGCCTGATTCTGTGCAATACATACCTTGGGGTTGGTGGTTGGAAGTGCATGGGTGGGGTGGGTCTTCCAAGCAGATTTTAACATTCCTCCCTCTTTGCTGGGAAGTGTGACCCTAAGAGGGGAGAGGTCAATGTAAATTGGTAACTGAACCTCCAAGATTTGCTGCAGGGGTATTTGAAATGGCCAGAGCGTGCCAATTACCTGTCTAAGGACGGGGATGCCGTCTCTCGGAGGGACTTTGGGCTTGACGGAAACTACTTTGGGCTTCGTCGGGAACTGTTCCTGCATTGAGGAGATCTGTTCGAGGAGGCTCGGAGCGTGGCGGCGTCTTTCCTCCGCACTCATGGAAATTGTGTTGTTGGCGTCTTCGGCGTATTTGGATATCCGCTCGCGGAAACTGGGCGAAGTCGTGTCAACATAGCTGAACCTGCAACAATAATGTGTTAAGGTGTCTGTCGATGGATCGCACGGGAGGCTTTGGGGTTTACCTTTGGGCGTCGACCTGACGTTTTGGAGGGTGTGGCGGCGGCAGGCCCAGGGGAGCTCCAGAAAGTGACGTTACACGACGCGGTGTCGGTGGTGGGTGGACGTTTATCTCCGGAGGCGGTTCTTGGAGGCTCGTCTGCTTCGGCACGCTGTGGCCAAAACCTTAAACAACAAATCAAAAACGTCAACCATGTCATGATGAGGCATGCGACCACTGTTAAGGCTTTCAGCAGGCTCCCAACAGGGCCAACTTGGCTACTGCTACGTTCTACCTCCTGCCACCCTCAAAGAGTGTGGCGGAAGGGAGACTTCCCAGCCTAGGCAGGAGTACCTTATCCCAGCGGCTGTGAGGATGACACTTTGCTTAGCCCACAACAGCTGGGATCATCCACCCTTCCTAGTCAGTGCAGGGCCTGCATTGCAGGCCCATGCGACTGAGTGGCCCTGGGATCAAGGGCCACATCGCATCTCCGACTGTCAAATACCAATTAGAAGAATTCAAAATTGAGTCTCAGCAGCTTCCTGCCAGCGCATCCTGGTGCAGCTAGGTGAGAGAAACACCAGCTAGGTGACTGATTACTCACCAGTGTTGGATCTCTCCTGGAGGCTCGACTGCTTGGGTACGTGGTGCCCGTGATGGTGAGAGCTCGAACTGCTTGCCGACGACCTCTCCCCAAGCGAGCTCTGCTTCGACGCCGGCGCATGGGGTGGTAGGTGCGGTGGATGTTGCCGATCCAGAGAATGTTGCCTATCTGCTTGGTGCCTCTCTGTATGCCTGTCTTCCGGACCCCTCGACGTCGCCGCTGCCAGTGTATGCTCCTGAAGACTCAGCTGTTTTCCCAGAGTGCTGTTGGCTACATTTACACAAGATACTATAAGGGAGTTGGAATTTCTGTCGTTACGTTGGTCTGAATGGAGAACATTATTATAAGTTTCGATAGAGGTCTCGATACGTGCATTTTGATTATCAGAAATGGGATGGACGGCGCTTGAAGCAAGAGGTCCAGAGCTCACAATCACAGTCAGATAGTTGCTGCCACATGCAGGTTCCATGCAGAAATAAGCTCCTGTTTATGGAGTGAACGTGTTTTCTGCTTTTTATTGATCAGTACCGAGGCTCTCTTCGCTCGCTTAAAGGGCGCAGGTGGCGCTTGGTGGACGGAATTTTAATGAGGAAAGCGATTCTCTCTTGAGGAGAGGGTGGCGGGAATGATTTGAAAAAATGAAAATGATTGTGAATGAATTTTACTCAGGAGGCAGATGTTAAGTTGTGTTTTAGAAGTTTGATGAGGGCATATCGTAAGGGCTGAGCCTGCCGCTGACTGGAGGTGAGTCCAGGCTTAAGGCTGAGAACCAAACGATGCATTAATTTGGCTGCGTTTCCACTCGCTGAGATTTAATTTGAAGGAATTTACCAGAGGAGAAACTCGAATGGTGGTTGTAAGTCGACGGCAGCGTCCTCTGGTGTGGGAGAGACAGATAGGGGGATTTGGGAGCGACTTCGATCCCTTCGCTGGAAGCAACGCTCAGTTCGGGGGTAAGCACAAGGTGGCTCGCACGGCGGGAGTTGATGTCCGGAGGGCTCAAGTTGGTGTCCCTGCTCAGCCTGAAATGTTGATGAGGTTTCAGAGTAGGATGTAATAGGGGTATTTAACTTAGGTCACTTCGCGGGTGAAATAATGCAGTTATACGTCTGAATAGGGGAACTCAGGGAGAACATGCGCGGGAGCCCCCGTTTCACCCCTTTAGCAAACAGTTCACGCTATGTGGCGATAAGCTCTTCTATGAACCGACAGAATGTCTAACGGGGTGAAAATGATCGTTGAGTGCACCTCCTTTTAGCGCTCACTCTTCCCATCACCCGATCAAAACTAATTTAACGCCATGTTCAAATGCAAAAGGGATCAAATGGCGGCGTCTTCTCCATTCTCCGTTAAGAAACTAACCTCCTTCCAATTGCTTGGGAGCTGTGCGCCTCGAAAAATCTCGACGATCCAAAGTTATCTGACGATGGGAACTTCCTCGCGTCGAGGTTGCTCGAACTTTTAGACCGGAACACATCCTTGCTGAATCTTCTCGCCAGCTCCAACCTACAATATAGGTTTTTATCAGACACTGTACGGTTACTTGTACAATACACAAACTCCAGCGCTGCCAACCTGCTCGGCACCCTTTTCGCCCGGTCGACAGTCCCGTAGATCTGCGCCGCACTCCTCGACGCCGCCCTCCTCGGGCTGCCGCTCGCCCCTTCGATGTCTGACAGGCTCAGCGAGTTCTGTTTCTCCTCCTGCTGGACCCTAAGGGACACGCTTAAGATCATCTCAAGTATCAGATCCATGCTCATCTAAAACGTTCCAGTGCTAAAGCTAAAGAAAAAATACATCTTGTCCGAATCGAACGGATCAAAACAAGCTGCAAAGCAGTCTATGGTTAATACTCAGGCAACAATATGGTTTGGTGCTGCACTAATCAAAATCCAAACCCAAAAAGACTCCCCTGGACACATTAACAACAGCAACAGCATCAAACCATTCGCATTATGCAATTCAATCTAGAAAAATCAACTTGTATGTAAAAAAATGCAACCACAGTGAAATAATCATCCAAAAACACTTTAGTCAAACTATTTCAGGCAATTTCGGGCTCCACTACAGCCAACTGATTCATCAATTGGTCTTCGTAAGTGGCCACTAAATGGCAGTGCGCTGAGTTAGCTCCCCACAAAATACGCTAATTTTAAAGTTTTCAAGCGCTTATTGCAAAGCTGGCCAATTTCCTCAAACAATTGCTAATAACAGTCATCAAATAAATTTGTAAATTGACAAAAGGAAGTCAGTCAACGTTTTAGATTATTTAAATGTCAACTACCAATTCGCAATTTTTAAAGTTGTTGAACTGCTTAATTAATAGAAATTGCATCGTTATGGGATATGTGTAAAAACTGGATTATTTGCGTAATCAGTGCTGCCTTCAAAACATTGCCAATAACATGCTAATTGAACTAATAGCTAAATTTAAAATGGTCAAGCTTTTCATTTCACACATTAAACTTGAAAGAAAGCGTGTTTTATAGTTTGATTGAACGCAAAATGAAGTTGCTCCGCGTCTGCGGCGGAAGATTTTAACGAGTTTTCATGGTCAGTTTCGTCATCGGATCGAAAGTGAAATTCGGGTGAGAGTCAATAAGCTTTTAAAGTCATCGAATCTTCTAACCAGCGCTGCAATCGAAGTGGCATTTTTTTGCAATTGGCGATGACTGTTTTGAATAGAGGTTGTCAGTGCTAAGTCCTGTAGGATGCGGCAAGTAGAGCTAAGTGCATTTTGGCTTCCGATGATAAACGGAGGAGCCTCGTGGAATTCACTTTCGATTTACAACGATTTGATGAGTAGCTTAGTCATCGTTTAGTTGTAGGGATGATAAAAAGTCGAGTCTTCTCTTTTCGATTTCGATCCATAATGTGAAGTCAAGTTTTGAGTTAGCAAGACTGTTGGATAGAGAAATTTGAGCTTGACATACCTATCTGTAATAGTGAGACTTTCCTAGTTACATTAGCAACCACAGGGCAGCGCTGATCACTTTATGGTATTTGGCAACAGAGCGCGCATCTGTCGGTGCAACACTGTGCCTTTTCTACCTTGGCCACTCAAAAAAGCACAGTATTGCTCCAACGAATCGAACAGGAAGCCATCGAAGGTGAGCCAAATTTGTATAATCAAATAGTGACAACTCAAAATTTTCTTTTACTGATGAAAATACGGGAACCGTATCTAATTTGATTAAAAAATACTAGATACCTTAAATAACATGATAAATTGTCCTAAAAATTCAATTTCGGTAGGAATAATCTTTCACTGGTGAAGTTACGTTACCGAGATGAAGCGAAAAACTTTAACCGTGATTTTCTCAAAACCTGCTTTTTTGAGTTGTCACACTATGGATCTCAATCGACGTTTTTTGAAAATAAAAATCGATTAAAATCGAATGGAATTTTATCTTTGGTTCATTCAGGCAGGAAAAGTAATAATTATATCTAGAAAGAATTGAACCCCCCCAGTCAGGTTGTCAAAACCAAAAATGTGATCATAGCGGCAGTTTTTCAAAGGAGATTTTCCTTTTTTTCACTGAGATTTCTCTGTGAGTACCTTAACCGCCAGAATCAACGTTAAGAGCGTTGATTAGTCTCACAGTAAGAGCGCTGAGTGCACTTAACGTTTTGACAGTAGAAACTGGAGCCTTATGATGAGAGCGTCTCTCACTTTTTGATGTACGAAAATAAAGTTACGAAGAGAGCCAATCTTTGGCTCGCCACGATTCGATTTACATCAAATCTTTTAAAAGGTCGATAGCAGCGCTGCAATCATAGTGCCAGTTTTTCAAAACAGTGATAACGTCTTATCTCAGAAATAGTGTTCCTTATACCAGCTAATTCAAGGTTAACATTAGACGCCCTTTAAGGATCGATTTTCAATTCACGATGAGGGAAGCAGACATGAATACCCTGGTGGTAACATGCTTAAGATACAGGGTGGGTAGGTTAACTTTGCTGATTTTAAAGGTTAATTAGGAAAAGTAGTACAGATATCTGTATAATTCTTTTTTCTGTGTGTCTCACATCATTTAATTTGTTTGTTTTCAAACAGTTTTAAAGATGGTATCGGGTAAATGACGGCCCCCATTGTCAACACACTGAACAAGTCGATGTTGGAAGTTTCGCTCTACCTTTTCAAGCATCTCGGTGATGGTACACCAAATATTGTACTTAAACTGAGCCAGGGTCCCTCAGTAAACACGAGGGATTTGAGGTAGCCCCACAAAAAGAAATCAAAAGGAGCCAAATTAGGTGACCGAGCTGGCAGTGAGCACAGAATGCACGTCGAGTTGCCACGAAGGAGCAGCCATTCAAAAAGAATGAAACATTGTTTCTTAGGCAAACGCGAGCTGCTTACCGACAGCTTTATGCGCACTGCATGATTGTTACTGACGGAGTGGCAAATGAAACTTCAGCCCCTCTTTTTTCGAAAGAGACCAACCCCACCCATCTACGGGCACCCTTCTTCGATTGGGGCCACATTCAAATCAGCAAAGTTAACTGCCCCACCCAGCTTACTTGCGACGAGACAGAAACAATACAATTTTTCCCACACTGTTGGAGCACGTTGAACTCAAGTCACCTCCCCAGTCTGTACTTTGTTACCCTAACAGTTTTGTTGTTTCTGGTTCCAGTGCGGCCATTACGCCACTTTTAAGCTCCGATACTTAAAAACTATTACTTCCCGTCGAAGTCAGTTTGTCCGTTGTTACAGTCTGGTCAAAATACATGCTCTTGAGACACTTACCTTCGGATTTCTTGGATCATCTCGAAAAACTGCGCCTTGCTTTTCCTCCTCCGCCTTTGCTCGTGTTCCTTCTGGAACAAATGCCAGCCAGAGATGTAAATTCACGAATAAACGCGACGCCCGTTCAAACACGCAGAACGTGATCGATAATAGTTATTATTTTGTCAGTTAAATATGTATTAATAATTACTGTTAAAACATTCAACTGGCATATTCCCAACAGTTATTATTAGTTTTGTTCAATTTATTTTTGTGATGTCAATAATTGTGCTCTGTGCTCATTCAAATATATTCCATTATTATTCCCTTGAGAAGTCAACGATGCAAAACGGAACAATCTTGTAGTGAACTCTAGTAGTGCCAATGTGTTTGTAAATCGTGTTCGAAACGTTTCTATTTCCCCAAATTATTTACAATTGAACTACGTCGATTAAAGTCTTACACATCAGTACCATCAACCTAAATCAATGGTAAGAAATTTAGGAAATTATATGTTTGAATAACAAACGGCTATTTCCCTAAATGTCTTACCGTTGACTTCAAACCGACCCCCCCCCCCCCCCACAGCCCATCCCACTGCGACGTGTTTCATCATTACAAATCTCGTCACCACTAAAAGCTACCTTTTTTTTCCATACGCCATACAACAAAATTGACACCCCCCCCTTTTCCCACCGGAAAGGGCTAGTCATGCGCATGCTCCAATTCAAACTACTCCAGAGTACGAAAAAAATTGTTTTTTTTTCTTCCTAGCGTGCGTATGAGAGACAAAAACAGTCACAGTTTGATGCAAACAAGCTGAAGAAGGTACAAGTAACAATGAAACGTGGTATAAAATTAGGCGATTTTTCAGCGCCGCAAGTTCAAAATTTGCGTGAAAGAATTGTTTTTGACTGAACCTACAGCTTCGATTTTGGTTATTTTAAAAAACTTTGTCAAAAATGAGGGGTGTCAATTTTCTCTGGGGGTTTTATCATCATTAGACCCCGCCATCGTCATGAATATCATTGTTGGCTCAGTGAAAACTAATTTCTGCTCAATATAAATTTGCGACTGCGCCCTCAATTCAGTGAAAACTCGTTGGTACCCCCTGGAAGCCGGTTTATGGTCAGCAAATCTAGACTGTGCCCTCAAAATCGGATTTTCTATACAGTGAATACCGATTTATGCTCCCTCAGGGCAGATTCTGCTGGGTAAAAACAGGTTGTAACCCCTCAAAGGCGGTTTCTGCACAGCAAAATCCGTGCGTAATCCCTCGAAGCCGGTTTCTGCTCGATAAATCCAGTCTGCCCCCTCCAAACCGGTTTCTGAACAGTGAATACCTAATTGGGCTCCCTCAGAACCAGTTTCTGCTCAGTGAAAACTGGATTGTACCCCCCTCAAAGCTGGTTGATGCACAGTGAAGCCAGTTCGTACCCCCTCCTCGAAGCTGGTTTCTGCTAAGTAAATCTCGTCTACGCCCTCAAAACCGGTTTTCCATTATTGATGTTGTAAAAATCAACTTTTAAGTCCAAAGCACGAAAATGACGTCAGCTACGACCCTGCAGATGTTTCTGATTTTCGCCACCTTTGCCGTGGCAGTCGAAGAGCACGACGGGATTTCGTACCTCGCCCCCCCCCCCCCACGATAGTTTCCGTCAGTTTTCCACCAGATGGCGTTTGCGTAGCATCGGCAAGAAAGGGGCGGAAGTAATCGAAAAGTCCCACTTGCAAAATTCACCGACCTCCTACCGCCGAACCCCTAAACCCATCTCACCTGGCCGCACTTCGACCACGTGCTCCACTTCCTGCTGACTCCAGGGCCTTCCTCCGACCCACTTTACATAATCCCAAGTCATCATCTCTTACTCCAGAAGCTTCTTTTTTTTTTTTTTTTTTTGTGGGGAGAAGTCTTCCTTTCATTCCGTCACGTGTATAGCGCTAACTAACTCCATTGACGTCGCATCGCCAAATTCCAATGTTTAGCAAAACGTCTACCACTTCCCCAAATAATTCCTTTCAACAAAATTAATCAACACCATAAAACACCCGATTGCGTCTCCCATTTCCTAATAGCACGATTTATGTAAGTACATTATCGGCATAATAAATCTTCCCCGGAGTAAAAGCGAAACTCTCCGCTAATTCTTTTTCTTGATGGCCCCAATCAGCGTAAAAGCCGGCGATTTATCAGCCACTTCGCTGTTCCCGCCACGAGGCGTTGTCGTTATAATTACATTTAAACCGAGCTGACAAATTAATCAACCCTACGTACAAATGTGGAAACGGTGAGTGTATGTACAGTGTGAATGTTCGTGCTCCTTGAATGAATTAAAATGGCCACCCTCGACATTCTTACAGAGAAAAATCTTTCAACTATGTACATAAAAAACAGCACAAAAGGGCGAAAATACACATTAGGGGTATTCACGGTCGAGCTTCCCATGTTGAATGCCGAAAGTAGGAAAAACCATATTATGGTTTATTAAACTTCATGAGGGACCCAACTGCAGCATGTTAAACTGTTAAACGTGTTATCACGAAATAGCTGGAAAAAACATGAAGAAGATTCAAAGGACATAGTTAGTTAATTTATGACAAACAACTACAAAATCAACGCAGGTTTGATTTGATTTGATCAAAATGTTGGCGAATAGCAATAAAACGCGAATTTTTAGAAAAAAAAAAGCTTGAAGGAACAGGTGGCAGTTAGCAGCAATAAAGGTTGCTGTAAAAAATTACGACACCACTAGGTTTTGGTTAGCACAGACACAGTTTGATACCTGGGTGATTCTCATAAATGAGGGAAATTAGAGATTCCATTTCTTCACAGCAAAATGCCAATTTTTCCTAATATTTTTTCATGGATTGTGCGAGTAGTAAGGCCTGGTGTTTACAATAAATACTTCCCAAAAACTCTTCATAAATGCTCTTATTTCGGTCGGAAATTCAGATTTACCAAAATTGGCAACTGAAGGATGGAACAAGAAAGTGAAAAGATACCCAAAACTAATTTCTTAAATCTTACAACAAATGTGTATAAATAACATAAACAACAACAGAACCAATCATTTTAAATTAATTTAATTACAAATTTAATTGCCGATTAAAACAGAAATTCCGGACTCTTCCATTCCCCAATTACACTCACCAACCAGCTTCTTCCTACACCTCCATGCCACACAGTGCCCCATTATTAAGCACAACAACAACCTGGCTTTACTTTTAGAAAAGTGTGAAGGAGAGACAGTGAAAAGCATGGACACACTCACTTTCTGGCAATAGTGAACCATAACATGGTATTATGGGATTTTTAACAGCCATCATATGACCATACCAGTGACCCTAACTTGTTCTGATTCGATTTTTGTGAGTGGAGACGTTACCGTGACATGTTGAAGGTGTGAATCCTCACTATCGGAAATATGGAGTGGAGGAGTGAACATTCGACCAGTTTTTTAAATTTTTTGAATTTAGTGGGGAGGATGAGGTGCATGAAATTTAAATAAATAAATAATTTTAAAAAAAATCGTCCCTCTCATGGGAGCTTACACGTAGGGGGGAACATTTTTGCTCAGAAATAAACGCGAAATCTATGGCAGCCTGTGGAATTAAATTTCCCTCTTTTCGGAGAATCACCCATCTGTGTTATCAGTAACACACCAAGATCAAGCGGCCAATTTTCTCAACTCTCTCATTCAACACATTAAGAACAGCCCGACCATGAAGATCCCAAAAGTTCAATTTGGCTAAAACAAGAGGGTTTTCTATCGATAAGGACGTCACTGTTTGTTGATCGGGTGCTACGTCGGACCAAAATGCTATTGCAAATTTCAATAAAATTTCTGGAATTGGAATATATCTTCAATCAGTTGGACAGCTGCGTAGGTTGGTAATAGAGTGAAATAGTAGTATGGTGTTAGGATACACAAACCTTTGAAGAGTTATCATCATTCAATAATGATTCTTGTCATCACGACACCAATTCTTATATGATAAACAATGAGCCAACAAAGTACAAAATTTGTACTTTAATGCTATCAAACGTAAGGAACATCGAGATGGCAGAAAAGTCGAAGCAATACCGATAAATAAATAAATAGATAAATCTCAAGGTGCGCACGCCGAAGCAGCGTTTAAGCGACTTCACGACTTTCACGTGTGAAGTCTTTGAACGACCATTTGATAACAATCGACTTTCGTCAGAAAGCAAATTTTCCCCATAGAACCGGTCGTAGCGACAAAGATTCGTTTGATGCCCGCGGTATCAGCGTCCACGACCATACGTCAAAATGCTCAAGAGGCTGACCTACAACTGCCACAGTGCTCTTTCGGACCAAACTTGGATACCGCCAATGACCAGGCGGCACGCTGCCTCCAATTTATCGATGAGTGCTTTGAGCTCCACTGGAGAGTGCGCCAGGAGAACGGTAGGTATGGACGGAGAACTGATTGATCACAGGTCTACTTTGAGGTGGGAGATAAAGCTGTTGGAAGGGCACGGTCCAACGCCAGGGTCCAACGGGCGGAAGTGATGATACTCTCCTCTGCTGTTTCCGCAGGTTCTCGGGTCCATGAATGGCTGGCTCAGCCCTGCTCTCGTCACGGAGAAGGCCGGAGACGATAATCGTCCGTTTGGAAGAACTTCAAACAATTCCATATGAATGCGAAGATTCAACCATTTCAGATAAGCGACTTTCTACTACTCTAACCAGATGACTATGGTGTTTACTCGACGTTTAGAATCTTTGCCTTGTTTCAACTATGTTCAACTACTTCGGTCAACGACCAATTCTCGGTAGGTATTTAAACGCCAACGATTCACTCCAACAGATGGAGCTCGGTGACCTTTGGGAATAAAATTTTCTTACGGTAAGAACGTTAATCATTATTGAATGATATGCCTAACCGGTGACGGGTACGTTTTTTGCTTCTTATTAAAGTTCCCAAAAAAAGTTTGATGCCTTTTGAGACGTAATTAACACGCTACAGGGTGGCTGAAGTAAAATGGTTCGTTGTAATAATCTCACATGGATGCATGGTTACAGTGTACCAACCACTACTTGGGAAATGGACTTTTGAAGACTCATTCCAATTACTCGAATGATCGATTTGGATAAAACTCAATTGATCTTCATTGTCTTCTTGTCCAAATTTACAAAAGGAACAAAACAGGTACACAAGGTACCATAAGGGTCTATTTCACTGGGTGGAGGTTTACAACTACGTTATTCAATTTCTAAGCTTGTCTTCACATGAAGCAGTACAGGGGTCGATGCAGAACTACAGTGTAACATACCTTCCTCTACAGAGGTTTGAAGAAGCCAACAAAAAATTCAAACGAACAAAGTCACAATATGTTCGAATTTTGTGGGGGAGGGGATTTATTTCGTATCGTGTTTGCCAGTTTGTTCCGGCAAATTCAGCCTTTGAGTTTCTGTGCCTTTAAAAATTCGTGTACTTCACGTTCCATCTGGCCACAATTGAACTCCCTCCTTACAGCTTGATTACTCACCCTCTTGACGCTTTTCTGGAACAAACTGGTGATCTGGCCTTGTCGGATGGTGTGGACGAGCTCCCGGGCCGCGTGGTGCGGCGACACCAACTCCACGCAATTGATGAATCGATACAGTTTCTGTAAATCACACTCAAAATGTAAAATGCTGAAGTAAATCAACGGTAGATACGGACTTCAATAAGCTCACCTGGGAGAAAAACATGATGTTGCGGCTGCGCCATATTGTGCCTTTCGGTTTGTGTCGCAGGATAGGCAACGTGTACCTGTCAAATGAATTTTGTGAATACCAAAACCTTAAAATAGTCATTTTTGATTCAATAACAACCACAACAAAATTTGTGAAGCGTCTCGAGAAGTGTCCAACAATAAAGATTGAAATTTTGCGACAGTGTGACATTTTGAGGGAAAATTTCCCATTTTGCAGGGAAAAAATTCGTTAAATTAATCACACGAGGTTTGTAAGACGTAAATTCATCAACGTCATCAGTTATCAAGTTTTCTGCAGCGATTCGGTCCTGGTAAAGGAACTGGAGTCACATTGGGGAATAGGCCCTTTAGGAAGGAATGTCCGGCATGGGCGGTCGGGGTTTATCCGGAAGGGTCGGAGGGTCCAGGGGAGATTTCCGAGGTTGGAAGATAAACTAAACAAGGTGTTATGAACTAATCAGGGCTCCCCCCAGGCCGCAGGAATTCCTTAGAGGGAGAAAATCCCGGAGGCGGGAAATTACCAGCCCTTCGGGACCGCTGACCAGGCGATGAGATAAACTTGGTGATGTTTAAACGAAATTTACATACCGATAAAACAGATGTTCGACTATGAGGATGACGAGCCCAACGACGACGCCCATGCCCAGAAGCATGAAAACACCTGCACAAAATCAATTCACGTCACTTATATACTTTTTACTCTTTTTAATAGGATGTTGCAAATATTTGAATCAGAATTTACCGGCTACTGCAGTGACTCCGAGGGGTTTCGGTTGGGTCATGTCCATATCCATGCTGAAGCACGCCAGACCGCCGTACCATTTCTCCTGGAGGATGTCCATGTACCCGTTGGAAGTGAATTTCGCTATCACCGAAGAGACGCTGTCCTGAAACAGGAAACGATTCGGATTTTGTCGACCGTTTTTTTTTTGGCAAGAATTAAATTTTAAAATACCTATATAAAATGTTTAATTTAATTTAATTTATTAATAAAATTTTGCCCAGAATTAAATTTTAAAACATATTAAATTTTAAACTTTAAAACATGGCTTTATACCTTCAGAGGGAATCCCTTCGTCATGCCAATTCCGTACGTGTCCTCATTGATGGCGTCGCCGATCTTCTGCAGTTTGCATCCCGGATCCGTCGCCCTGTAGTAGTCTAATATCGGAGTGTCCGCGATGAGGATGTCCAGCGTCCCGTTCCTGATGAAAATAATCATTTTAAGAATCCCGACAATAGATACCGTCGTATACCGAAACCAATTATTCCAATTTTTAAAATCGAAATTTTAAAATATAAAATGGATAATTAAAGGATTTAAAGATTTAGAAAAACTTAAAATGTGATTGGATATCTACACTTTAAAAACATTTTAAAATCTTTTTAATTTTGACTTAATTCATTGAATAATAATAATAATAATGCAATTTTAAAAAAATAAATAAAAAATAAAATTTTACAAATACATTCTTAACTGAACTTTTAAACTTTAAACTTTTAAAATTCAATTTTATTTAGAATAAACTTTGTATTAAAAACCATTTTTTAAATGATTTGTTATAAATATAAAACATTAAAAAAATGATTCGTTATAAATTGTTTCAAAATTCAATTTGATTTTTTGAAATATAGAATCGATTAATCATTTTATTTAGAGGTTTAAAAAATTTGGATTGTGGCTAAAAACTTTTTGTAGCTTTTTGAGGCTAAAAACTAAACTTTTTTGTAAAAATTTTACTTGTTCATTAAAATCGATTGAAAATAAATCATCGATTATTCACATTTCCAAACTCGATCTTGTTAAAAGTTAATTTGTCATTAAAAATATCTTGTTAGGTAACTATTTCATAAGGTAATAAAAACTATTTTTGGTCATTTTTTTAATTTTTTTAAATAATTTTATAGTGTTTATCATTAAAAGTCATTCAGTCAAGTGAAAAATCGATTTTATATAATATCTAAACATTATATAGAGTGTTTAATAGTTTTTAATAGGTAGTGTTTATTGAAAAAAAAATACAAGAAAGGCATACTAAGAACGGAAGACCGTCGAGTCTTGCGGAATGGTAGACCCAATTAGACTAGCACAAGCAAGTTTAAAATTGGTCCTCTTTGATGATCGATAGCGGCTGAACGGCTGAACAAAACGTGAAGTGTAGATATACCAATCGATGTAGAATTTAATAGGCTTTAAAAACGGAGAGGGTGACATTTTGGGTATGGCGCGTAGTTTTCGTGTTATCGACGAAAAATTGAGCTAAGGACCAAAACAATTGTTAAGCGGCCACTAAAAGTTGAGTTGGAAGGTTTCAGGTTCGAGAACTTGTCCATTCCATTCAAAACCCCCGCTGGCGTGTCTGGGATCCCCAACACCCATTTTTCGTTCGAAATTACTTCGACAACAACACTTCACACGGCTCTCCGGCCAAAACCCTTCACATACCCAACTTGTCGCCGGACAGATCCGGGACACTCAAAAACTGATTCGACGACCCAATTTACAATGAAAACGGGACCTCACTCGACTCTCTGGAACAAATCCTTCCAAACCCCCACTTGCAGCCCTTTAAAAGCCTCAGAGCCTCGCTGTGTAATTGGGCCGGTCTGGGACCCCCAAAGATCGATTTCACGTCCAAAATCACTTTGAAAACGATACCTCACTCGCCTCCTTCAAAATCCCCTTTAAAAGCCTCGTCGTGCAAACATTTACGAATGATTGTTCAAACTTCAAGTATTGTATCATACCCATCAGCAACTAAAGCGTCGTTAGTTTCTCCTGGATTGATCACTTTGCTCGAGAGAAATTACTTCGCCATTAGTTCCAAGGTGGCAAACTCCTTCTGGGGTGCCAACTTAACACCGTCTCAACTCTCTCCTTAACGCCCATCGGAAGGGGGAGGTCTAATTTTGGTGCATTAAGGACCAGCCCGGGACACCCTACACTTAGTTGAACTGAGATTCACCAACTCGACCCCTCCTTCAAGACAGTAATTCGGTTTTGGTTTTATCAGGAAAGGGGAAGGGATGGATGTTCCAAGGGGAGGGCAATCTAAGTTAGGAAGGGGAAGTTGAAACAGGATACATAAACGTTATGTACGTGTTCCGAGAGATTCCAAAGTCAGGAAGCTTGTTATAGACACCGAACTTGTGAAGTTGGCGTTGTGTTCCGGTTGTATGTCTTCTTGGATGAGCTGGAGCGAAATTGGTTTGAGCAAGTGGAGTATTGAATTCTGGAATCTATATAGTTACGGGTTTCCCAGAAAAGGATTCTGGATGGTTCATTTTGGCGTGAGGAACAGGCTGACACAGGGCAGACACGGATGGAGCTTAGGAGTATGTTGTTTGCAGTTGCTGGACTGCTAGAAAGATATCAGTCAGGGATGGGGTTCAGGGCATGCAGGAAAGAGAGAACAGACGCCGAACAGGGTTCAATCAAGGGAGATGGTGCAGCGTACGCCTGATGGATTCGTGAGGATTCTTACAGGTGCTGGGCCTCTACAGGCAAGGCTGCACCAGGACGCTGGGCACCGATTGCACCAGGTGGCTCACATTCGAGTTTTTCATATTGGTGGTGGCCTATTGAGGGTCTGAAAACCACCAGTCGATACTCTCCACTATTCCAAGTACTCCAGGGTGGGGCAGAATAACTTCCTTATTTGAAATGAGCCATTTCAATTTTTTTCGATTCAATTTATTCACAAGTGTTTACAGATATACATTTACAATTCGTTCGTATTCCAAATTGTTTTGAGTACATTCCCAATACTTAAGTCTATGCCTATAGGTCGGGGACCTCGCTCAACGGTAACCTGGAGGGCTGGACATTGTCTCATTATAGGGGGGGGGGGGGGGGGGGCTTAAAGTTTTGCTACCCCCAAGGCCACTCGTGATCATGCAGTGGAGCAACAAGGAACGCGCGTAGAGGCCTACTTACCCAGGGCTTCTTTTTGAGGGGTTACCTTAAGTCCTGGGTCTTCAAAAATTGCGAAAACTGCTATACATATACATATATAAATACCTGTAGTACTTTTGTTTTATTGCGTAACGAAATAAGGAAGTTATGCTTCCCCACCCTGTATAGCAAGAGATAAAACCACGAGCCAAGTCCATAAAGAAAGAGTACAGAGAAATAATGGCGCTGAAGGACGAGGAAATATGGAATTGGGCCATAAAGGCGCGACCAGACTTAGCAAAAAGAGGCAATTCAGGAAACTTTGTTCGGAATGACGTCCACACTAGTTCAGCTTTGCCACTTGACCTAAGCAGAATCATGCAGCATAGTGTGGCAGTACGTTGAAAATACAGCACGAACGAAAATATGGGAATACCTATCAGCATCAAGGACATGGACATTGTACCGTCTTCAGACTCCCTCCTAATGGTGCTTTTGGCTCTCAGCTCACTTCAAGCATTCAGTGACTACAAAACAACACGCCCTTCCAGATTCAAGTGGGCATTGTGAACACGTGTTCATACAGCAGACCCTCTTCCATATTCATGATCCTTTTCCGTACATCCCGTGCTTCATCAATTTGAGCAGGTACCAACTTTATTAGCGACAAGAAAGAGAATGAGTAATTGCCAAGCTTTAATTGAATACCATTAACAGGAGGAACTTATCTCGGAAAATTACCGCGGGGATGCTGAAAGACGTCAATAGGCTGCTTTGGGATGCTCTTTGATCTCCACCCTGTGTTTTTGTGGCGAGTTTTTTTTTTTTTTTTTTTTTTTTTTCCTCCCTCCGCCGACTTCTCCGTAAATTAAAAGACGGGGGAGGAAGAGGACGCAAATTGGAGCGATTACTTAGCGAGCCTTTTCCCCATGCATAATTCCCGATGGCGAGAGCAGACAGAGGCTTTAGAAACCGTCCTGGAGTGACTACCAGTGAAATAGTGCTTGGGAAAGGCTTATAGGCCGAAGCTTTGCTTTCGGAGAAGGGAGAAAGCTCGGAGTAAATACGGGAACAGCATGAATAATTTTTATTAGGAAAAGGAGTGGGGGTGCATAGCCCGGGGAGAGTTAGTGAATTAAACATGGTTTTGTGCATGATTCATAAGGGGAGCATTTTGGAAAACGAGAGTTTGAGAGATTGATGAATCTCCCTCAAAGGCGATGCACTGTGCATTGGCAGGGGGTGAAAAGGGTCGCAGAAACTGGAGCATCAATATGAATATCTTACGCACTGAGCAGAACAAGACGACAATGTTAAAGAATCGAAGTATCCACACTGCAGATGCATACAATACGTGGTAATGTCTGTCAATAACGCTCAGAATTTCAAACGAACTGCTGCAACACATTACACAGGTTTACAAAAAAAAGGTCAATCTCAGGCGCCGCAGAAAAAACCATCAAACTCAAACTCATGTTTTTTGGGGTGCTGAATCCGAATCCGAATCCGACCCCCGTTTTTTCCGGTCACGTCCAAATTTTCGAGATATTGGCGATTTTTCGTTTTTTCGACCTTTTTCCGTTTTGAAAATCACAGCTAAACGTGCGGATGCCCAAAAATTCCACAAAAACTCTCTTCTTACTGGAAATTTATCGCTGATTCCGAAAATATATATGAGTTGGTGTCTAAAACCACGAGAAATGTGTGATTTTGGCAAAAAATGTTGAAAAAACGTGGTTTTTTCACAACCAAAGTCACGTTTTTTGATACTTTTTACCTTCTAGCGTGAAAACTAAGGCCGTTAATAAAATTTTTCCAACGAGGTCTTGTAGGTAGATTGTTTCTGCGTCGAATGGGACCAACCGTGATTCTTTACCCTCCATAATAAGGGAGCTATGATTTTTCAAAGTTTCTGGGCGCTTGTTTTTCAGGGCTTCAAGTGCAATTCCGTGAGTTCTTGATGAATAAAACCATCTTTTAGTCGGTCTGAATTGATGCCGCCGAGTCCAATATATTCCTCGGAACAAAGTTTTGTTGTGATCAAGTTGCATTGCCGACTCCAGGAGTTCATGTCCTACGACATGGCCAAAATGGGTAGAAACTTTGAAAAATCATAGCTCCCTTATTATGGAAGGTAAAGAATCACGGTTGATCCCATTCGACGCAGAAACAATCTACCTACAAGACCTCGATGGAAAATTTTTATTAACGGCCTTAGTTTTCACGCTAGAAGGTAAAAAGTATCAAAAAACGTGACTTTGGTTGTGAAAAAACCACGTTTTTTCAACATTTTTTGCCAAAATCACACATTTCTCGTGGTTTTAGACACCAACTCATATATATTTTCGGAATCAGCGATAAATTTCCAGTAAGAAGAAAGTTTTTGTGGAGTTTTTGGGCATCCGCACATTTAACTGTGATTTTCAAAACGGAAAAAGGTCGAAAAAACGAAAAACCGCCAATATCTCGAAAACTTGGACGTGACCGGAAAAAACGGGGGTCGGATTCGGATTCAGCACCCCAAAAAACATAGAGTTTGATGGTTTTTTCTGCGGCGCCTGAGATTGACCTTTTTTTTGTAAACCTGTGTTATTGACGCACACTGTTCTGCTGATTCGGATCCTCATCAATTAATAGCACTCACTTTAGGAACTGGACGCCGGTGGCCACGTCGGGGACGTGAAAGCGTTGCATGTGCTCCCACAGCATTTGGTTGGCCTTGTGGACGTAATATTCGGACGCAGAACCTTTGGGAGCGGCCACTCTCTGCGATAGAAGCTGAAAAAGACAAAAGCGTGAGCGCCAAGAGGAATTTTGACGTGGAGTTTTCCTAATTTGATTCAACTCACCGAACTGTCGTGGTAGGTGGCGGTCGCCGAGTGGAAGAACAGGCCGGCGATGAGAGCCGCGATGTTGGCAGTGTAGGAGGCGACGAAGATGACGGAGAAGCCGCCCCAGACGTTGATGAGGAACTTGTTGGGCCAGGATTTGGGGGCTTTGAAGGCGACGAGGTGACCGCAAAGGAGGCCCCAGCAGACCCACAGGGCGGAAGACATGCTGGCAAGGCAAACAAGGAGATGACGCGGGAAATCTTTTGAATCGACAACACAATCGCAACCAGAATCATCCTCAAGAGCTCGTACCTGAAATTCTTGGTTCGTTGACGTCCCCAAGGGTTGAGGCCGAAAGGAGACAACCACTCGTAAATGGCGACGGCGATGGCGGTGACGTTTAGCGAAGTGAAAATGGCGATCCAAAGCTCCGTGGAGAAGGGAAGGAGGAACGCCAGAAGAGGTATGTCTGTCTGTTGGTTGGGGGCGGCCAGGAAACTTACACCGGAGAAATAGTAAGGCCCTGAGAAGTCAATCACCTCACTCCTGCCAACATAAAGAAACAGCTTGATACACCAGTCGTTATTGGCCATCCCTTTGTCCACCATTTTGAGTGGCATGTTCACCCTTAAGCTGTTTCCAATCGTTCAAACTTGATCAGTGGTTATAATAATATTGAGGCTAACTGAATCGGTCTACCCGCACCACTATCATTGCTGCCAACCCAGCAGGTGATTTGAAGTGATGCTGAATGAACGCGCTTTTATCAGAATCTGATAAATTGGAAACCATCCATCTAGTTGGCGACACATCAGCGTATCGGGTTAAATAAGACTACTTCTTGCCAACTAGAGCTAGCTTAATGCTGCAACCTAGTCTTAACAGTGCTACCAACTGAATCAGTTCTCATCTATAATGTCTACCGCAGTCACAGTCACAGTGCCATTTTATATGAGTGTGGTTCAAAAGGGGTTTCCTAGCATTCTGCCAACCCTACGAGCCATCAGTGTTGCCAACTGAACTCGCTATTATCTCTATTCCAACTTCATCAGATATTACCAGCTTTGCCAATCTAGCAGGCATTAGTTGGTCTTATCCATGCTTTCAGTGCAGATTAATATTGCCAACCTAGTCTTATCAGTGTTACCAACTGAATCAGTTCTCATCTGTATTGTAAATTGCAACCATAACCACATTGCCTTTTTTTAAGGGTGTTGTTTTAATGGGATCATTTCCCATTTTGCCGACCCACCCTCCCATCATCAGTATTGCCAACTGAACTTAGAGATGTCACTACAAATGTACCAGAAGTTGTTGTGGATTAATGAAATACTCGATCAGTGTTGCCAATACTAATAATGAACCCAGGGGAAAAACCACAATTGAAAATAATTTTTTCATCACAACATATTAGGTATGTGATATCATCACAACATATTATGTGATATCACAGCAGGCTTTTAGTGAAGCTGACTTTTTGTTTGTTGTTGTGTCGTTTTCGTTTGTTTTTGTTTACGCTCAAACTCTCTGATTGATTAATTATGGCATGGTAGGGTTTGAAATAACCTCAAAATTACGTTGAGGATTTCTATCTAAAGGGAATCCTTTTGTAAGGCAACGCCGCCTGTATAAACCCGGGTCTTATTGAATCGGGGGCGGAGTAAACAGGAATATAAGGGATGGCCACTCATCATCACAACTTAGCAGTTATGGTTTGTGTCGACCAAGAAAAACTCGTGTAGGAGCAGGATGGACCCTGTGGTGGTAAAGAGATGAAGGAGAGGGGGGGTTTAAGGACGTACATCGTAAATCTGACTCAAAACCCGGCGTTCCCCAGCTCTTCCCTGGCCCATAAATCACCGGATGGTTACAGTTGGAGGAGGTTTGGTGGTGTGTATTAAAGGGGTAAAAACGAGTATACGGCGAGTAGTGTGCGTGATTTAGGGTGTGAGGATACGGCGGTTTGGAGGATGTTCCCCAGAGGGGGTGAGGGAGTAGAAATTTTGCGTATGTGAAGGATTAAGCCGATAAGGAAGGGCGTCAACGCGGCGTCACATTCTGCGGTGAGCGCGAGGGAGGGAGAATCTCTGATTAGAAGGTCCCTAGAGGCTTTGAACCCCCTCGTGTGACGTAGATGATGCTCAGAATTTCTACAAGAGCGTAGGTTTGGGTGGATGGAATCGGACCGCCCTGGTTGAATCGTTCAGTAGTTCAGAGCGAAATGGCATCACTGATGTCGCATCAGTTTCGCGTCGGTGGGTTTCTAAAGGTACAAGAGGGCACAAGGTACAACAGTGTGAAAAAAGTCGAAGTGGCAAAAAGTCCGTGTTATGGTATTAAAAAGCAGTATTCCAGCTTGGGCCTAACGCAATATCATTTGACGCCAATCCTTTTGTGCGGACAATTCTGCGTGACGCTACCCAAATGTGGGGATACTACGATTAGGTTGAGGTGGAGAGAGTGCTGCTCATTTTCTCGAGGAGGAGGATGCTTTTTCTGCTTCGCCCGTTACGCCCCAGATTATCTTCTCCACTAGGAGACTGAGATTGGCCCAGTGGGGGTTAAGACGCCTTTTCACTTGCAATATCAGGCAAAGGTGGCATCGGTGTCTCCTGCAGCTACCAAGGTAAAGTGCCGTTGAGGTGATCAGGGCAGGAGACCTGGAGAACGTGGTACAGTATGGACAGAAGCAATGGCCTGTCTGCTTTGAATGTGAGCTGTCTGAAGGCTGGTGAGTTAACGATGGCGGCCTTTGTTGAGAATACTTCCAAGTTCTGGCACAGGGCCTTCACCCTGAATCTAAATGAGAGGCATGCGAGTGCACTGAGGCAAGACCCATGCGCTCCCCTGCGTTCTACCAGCTGGGTGTTCTGGTAGAGGCCAGAATTTTTGGCTTTTAAAGCTGAGCCATTCCTGGAGGACAAGTCAGAGAAGTTTTAGAGGCAGGAGCAAGAGGATTTGCTCCACTTCAACTTGTGCTACAAGGTGCGTTCGTAAGTCATTACGTGCTTGAGGTATGAGACAGTCCGCATTTTGGATGGGCCTGATTTTGGAACTCTCATGGAATCTTGGCGGGCTGGTCTTACAGGCGGTTCCTTGTTGGAAAATTCAATCATTTCCCCCTTTGCTTGGTCGCCCCACCCATAACACCTTTTATGAGAACTCACGAAACAATTAATTAGGAAATAGTTCGAATGAAGTAGTTTCCCAGATTCGCGATCGTATACGCCAGTAAACTCCACTTGGGTATAGTGTGACTGAAGCCAGCGCTATATTTCCTCTGAGAATAAACGGGATTTTCTCCGTGCCCACCTTAAGCCGATTAATTAACTCTGGAGAAGGTTCCAAGATGTGCCCCCCCCCCCCCCCCCCCTTCAGGCACTAAGCACTAAGAACCCCTAGCAGGAATTTATTACCCCAGGGAGACGCTCTCAGTCGGAAGGGTTGAACCGAGGAGTGTGACTCTGTGAATCCACCACTGTCGAGAAATTTCGCAGAATATCCTTTCTAAAGTAATTTCGGACGTAGAATCGATTTATAGGAGCCTCAGATCTGTCAGATAGGAGTCTAGAAACGTCGGTGGCCGCTAAACAGCGATCATTTTGCACTTACTGCGGGTTTTCGCGCAAAACTCGAAAACGGTGCGTCGTACAGAAATGTGTATTCGAACCTTGTTTGTAGAATATTAAAATCTTAAAATCTGCGCGATTGGTATACCAGAACGGTCGGTTTGACTCAGCCGTTAGGCCGCTATCGACCGTCAAATGTGTCCAATTTTCGCCAACTTTTTAATTGAGCAAAATTAGCTCTTTTTATTCAGTTATTTTTCTTTTAGTTCATCGTTGACGTTTTTTCTGCTAACACCAACGAGTCTCGTGTTGTACACGTCGCCTAGCGAAAACGGCGTTCGGGGAAGAATAGAAAGGATTTTCATTGAAAAGACGCTATAAGCTTCATCCCTTCAAAAAGGCCTCCCTCCCCCCGCAACTCCCTTATACGGCCTTTAAGAGGACATTCGCATGGATCGAGGACTTTCCGAGCCCAAATCCCCCCTTTCCCGCTCCCGGGCGACAAAACTTGAAGATGGAAAAAAAAGCTGAAAGGAAATTCAAAGCTCCCAACGGGAAAAGTTTTCTTCCCGCTAGCCATTTTCTTGCCTTCTGTATTTTCCTCCCATCCGTCTTATTCTTCTACTGCTTTTCGGTTATTTTTCTTTCAAACCGAAGAGAAATAGTATCCCCACCCCTCCAGTCAACTACTACAATTTTCCGGATTTTTACCCCCGTTGGGTACATTGAACTTGGATTACCTTCTACAACAATACAAGGTGTCTACCGAAGGCTCAAGACGAACAAAGGAGAATCGCGGGTCTGGCAGACCCGGTCTGCGCTTGCGCTAGAGAGGGAAGTGGCGTACGCTTTTTAGCCCCCCCTTCCACTTCCACTTCCTTCCATTCGGACTCTTATCTGTTACACGGAACTCAAATTACACCCCCTTCACAACCCTCTGAACAGTTAGTTGGACACTCATTTGTCACAGGAAATATCCCGAGTTTTATCTCCTTGTGAGGTATCTTTTACAACAACGCAACGAACGAATGGTGGTGAGGCGGGGGTGGAATCTTTATTTTCAAACTCCACTGTCCTTCTGAATGATACCGTTAGGTGTCGTCATAAAAAGTTAGTAGGATGGTAAATGTTACACAGCTCGCTTGGTTCATCTTTTTTTTAAGTGCAAATTTTACACAAGAGTTTACTATTCTTTGATGTAATTTGTGCAAAAATTAATTCTACACAACTAGATAATAGTAATCCTGTCATAATTTCAGCACCTCTTTTTTTTTTTTTTTTAAATTTAACTACTTAGGTAGGTACCAAACTACCTACTTGAAAAAAAGAAATTATTTACTTTTTATAAAGACTGTTACTCCGGAAACGACACCTAATTCGAGTTCTTGGCATCCTTCAAAAGCCTAATAGATAGCCTCAATAAAAGTAACAATAGGTCAACACGGTGGAATCTGTCTGATGGTTCTGGTATATATCTTTGGTTGGTGTACTTCTTTGGTTCTGGGAACCCGGATGGATTCTACGTCCGAAAATACTTCGAAAATGACACCTAACTCGGCCCCTTAGCCGAAAACCTGCAAACACCCCTCCCGTAGTCCCTTTTTACTCCCACAGAGCCCCATGGGTTTGAGCGATCAGGCTGAAAACCTTGCGGGCACAACTAGATAATGATAATTCTGTCATAATTTCAGATTAAAAAAAAAATTGGAGGAATTTTTACTGCTTTAAATACATTTATTTTTAACATTTTTATTGAATTTTTACCACGCTTTTCTGTTTTTTTTTTTTGTTTTTTTTTTTTGTTGTTTGTTTTTTGTTGTTGAGGAATTTCCACTTTTTTAAATTAATAATAAATAAATTAAATTATTTAGTTTTAACTTATTAACTTTTCCGTCTATTTCTAACATTTATTTTTAACATTTTTATTGTATTTTTACCACGTTTTTCTGTTTTTGTTTTTGTTTTTTGTTGTTGAGGAATTTCCATTTTTTTAAAATTAATAATAAATAAATTAAATTATTTAGTTTTAACTTATTAACTTTTCCGTCTATTTTTCGTGCTGGGAGCACTATTTCACTTAAATACGTCAAAACCTATTTACATACCATTCAAAAGACGTAACAAGGCCATGCAGATCGACCTTCAATTTTTTAATGTCATTACAGACTTTAGACCCGCAACATTCGGATCCCACTGTGCGGCGGACAGACATTTCATTTGTGGAATCTACGCATCTTGAAACGAATAATGACAAATTTTGAGGCCAACAAAAAATTTCGACTTCCGACAATTTTAAAAAAATCAGAAGTGGGATTGACCCTTGGACTCGCGCCATCCTCTTAAATCGAATTTTGAAAATTTACACCCCCAATTCCAACTATTAGGAGGACTGTGCAACGAGTGTAATAAGTCATAATACATCACAGACATAGCCATAGGGGAATGAAACACCCAGCGGCTGGGTCCCAGCCCCGTTTGGGTCCTGGGCGTCAGTGCACGCAAATGGGAGAGACAAGGGAGCTCTCCTCCCTTCCAAGCCGGTATCATTTCTCCGTGCTGATTTGCCGAGCGAAGCGAGTCCCCCCCCCCCCCCCGTTCCACATTCTAGTCCACGTAACAGTTCAATGCACCTAGATGACCTCAGTTTGAAACTATGCAATAAGCAGCGCAAAGCCTGTTTAATACCGAACGGATATTAATCCATTATAATCTGCGGTGGCCCTAATCTCCCGCGGATTAATATCTCCAAGAGAATCCTCCTACGTTCGCATCAGAGCCAGAAAACGTTATACGGCCCAAGGGAATTCCGGTAATTTCATTACTGTGCAACTATCAAGCGCGGTAAACGGCCGTTGTCGCTACGAATATTGCATTAGGAAGTTGACTGGGTGCCAGCAAAGAGATGTGCAGTGTTTTGTAATGGAGTAAACGGTGGAGTGGATCTGTGGCTCTGTTCCTTGGCCCTTGTTCTGGACCTGTCATGCATCCCGCAATTCACCTGATTACTCGCCGAATCCAAACTGGGTGTCATTTTGGCTGAGTTGGGATACGCGACGAAATAGCTTCGATAGTCACACAAGATGGCGAAATGAGCGATGGGAGTTCCACGAAAGGAAGCCGCCCCGATGAAAAGTTTCGTCGATCCAGCTGACGTCATATCATTGTACGGTCTATTTAATGGGTAACGAGGAAGTTTGCACTTGCAGAAAATTAAGGTCACCGAGCAAAGCCGGATCCTCCCCGAGGGAAGTTCCCCGGGATGAACTCCCTTCGAGGATTATTGCCAGGATAAGGTCCTCCCAACTCTGATCTTCCTCCAGGAACAAACTAACGAGAAATTATTCAAAAACCACCCCCCATTCCTGCGACGCTCTTTTCAAAAGACTTCCAGCTTTTAACTTTTACTCCCAACAAAAGACGGCGCACCTAGCAGGGGTTTTCTGGGAGCCTTTAAAACAAGTCGTTAACCGGGTTAGAGGGTTTTTCCGGGAGAACTTCGTTAGGAGTTGGGCCAAAAGGACGCCGCGAGCTCAGCCCGTTTCTTGCTTATCTCGTTAATCCAGTGAGAAAATTCTGCAGATCTATTCAATTAAGAGCTTTTTCCTGATGAAGAAAGGGCGGGGGGGGGGGGGGGGGGGGGTGAAAACGTGAGTCATGGACTTTTGAGCAGCTCAGGGTGTTAAAACGGCGTTACTTATGAACCTTTCCCCACACTGTTTGATTGCACTCGCAGGACTGTAAAATCGTGTCGGGGACGAATTAAGGGGAAGGAGCTCGAATAACGTCTGGTTCAAGTAGGGAACCTCCCACCCATTCCGATTGAATTATGTTAAACAGTTCCAGAAGTGGTGGGAAAGATACTTGCAAGGTGGAGGGTGTAATCAAAGCAACAGGTGTCTATTGGAACTGAAATTCGCGTCACAAGGTGCTCGAGATTTGAAACTTTACGGTACAAACTGTTGTCATTGCAGCAACAACGGACATTCTCATGCAGTGTCAGTTCACTCAATTCAACCCACAGTGATTCAATTACAACGTTCATTCTACGGATGTAAAAAAAGAAAGAAATCAATCTTTTTCAAAAAGATCGATACCAAGATCCTTTTTTTCCCCTGAGTATCAAATAACTGATTCAAAATTTCAAGAATCGGCCCAATTCTTTTCATTTTGCAGGACAACTTTTGACAATCAAGACAACCAATAACTTCGGTTAATAACTAACTATAACTGTTATAGAACGAAACTATACGATTTGCACCTAACTATTTGTAAAGTCATTTGTCATTAGAAGTTTCTGGTAAATGCACTCTGACTCGTTTTGAAATTCGAAGAAGTATCAATTCTTGAAAAAAATTAATTCTTTTTGAAGAATCTGACATCTCCAGTTCATTCAGAGCAAAATTTCACATTAAACAAAAAAAAAAAAAAAAATGCTTCTACTAAAATTGAACAAGCAGAAAATTAACCATAACGCTCACCTCGGTCTCGAGACGCTGAGAGCCGTAAACGCCATATCAGCGTGACCGGCTATCAAATCACCAACCACTCCGGTCCACCTGAACAAAAATTGTCGTCAATTCAAAAGGAACAAAAAAGTCTACAAATTCGCGACGCCAGCAACCTAAGGGAGCTTTACCAAATCCGTCATTTCCTCGTACGGAGGGTTTTGTGAAGGACCCTTTTAACAGGTTCGTTTTCCCCACTTAACAAACGACCCACATGTTGACAATGACCACAGTGACGTCACAGGCGCTTTTCAAGGAGCGGGAACCGACAAACCCTTTCGCTAAGGGAACTAAAGCAACCAAGGGGCAAATTAGAGTGGGAAAGAGAGTTGTCATTCTATCCGCTCAAACGGGGTATTGTTACCGAGGGACGGAAAGAATGGGAATATTGACTGTAAAGGAGGTTGGGGGAATGAAGTTCAAGATGAAACATGCGACAATTTCATAGTATACAACAGTTACTGTTGGATTATGACTCAATTGAAGAATATTTTCGTTTTGCTGCTTTACTGATGTGAGAAGAATGCCCATTACTGAGGTGCATTGCCCAGGTTCTCGCTTATGTGTTTTGGAGGGTATGACGACAAAGGACAGATTTCCCGTGTAGTGTGATGGAAGCCCAAGTGACCAACTGGCTGATGGAAGCCCAAGTGACCAACCCTGGCCAACTGTGTGTGTGTCCTAGATCAGCTGTATCGAAAGAGTCGGTTTCTTTTTTTACAGGGTAGTTTCACCAGCAACGACTGGATACTACTCTCCACCAACTCCTGAGATGTGACAGGGATGTGTTCCTTTGACAAGTAATCCTTACTGCTGATTTGGAGACGATCTGGGATTCTTTATAGTTAATTCTTGGGTAGAGGACAATCGTCAACAATGACTGGGTATTCCCAGAATCCTGGACCAGGGCCAAGTCCCTCAAGCAGATGTACCTGATAAACCAGGCATCTCAGGCCCACGCAAATACAACGTCGTTTGACATTGGAGATGTGCACATCTGGAGGTGTAAGAAAACGAGTAGCCTCTTCCAACCTGTCGGACTGACAGCAAGTCCCCATTTGGGAAAGCCACCGAGCGGGCCGACAAAGCTTCCACCAAGGGAGAAGAAGAAGGGACTTCCCACCCTGGAAAGGAGCAACCTCTCAACTGCTCTTTATAGTAGGAAAGGACCCCAGGGACTGAGACAATCGTGAGCTGTTGCTCGACCAAGAGTCGTCCCTGACCGGACACATTATCCAGTGCTCCATTCACGGCCTTCTTCGTCAAGGCAGCTCCAAAGCACCTCTGGGCCACTGCAATAGCGCAGTAACTGAGATTTCCTGTGATCCGGGACCACCCACAGCATCCCCAGAGTGTGAACATCCAGGAGGTCTACAACCCATATAGGGACGTATACAACCCACACAGCCTCACTCGGCGGCCCACTCCTCCTTCCACTGGCCGACAAGTACTGCCAACATATTTCATCATCGCTTCGCTCGAGAAGGCTCAGGCTCAATGCTTCACCCTGGAACCGCATCCATGCCGACTATAGGATTGTATACAACCCACACAGCCTCACTCGCGACCACCCCACAGGATTGAACAGCCGCATGAGGAACACCCCTTTTCCTTTAATAATGAGCCTAAATAGCGCGTCTTGCTCCTCTGAATGACTGCCTCGACGTTGACCCTGTAATTCACGCAGGAGGCGACACCTGTCGGTGGGCGATGGAACTACAGGTGCCTTTGGTGCTGCAGCAGTTTGGGCAGTGTGGTGTTCACGGTGTCGCCGGAATCCAATTCGAACGAAAAACAGTCACTCACACCCCAATTTACCCCTCGAAAGGAAATCGATAGATCATAGAAGAAGATTTCACTTAATCGTCATTGGTGTTCATGAGAATACATCAAAACATGTCAACATTACTTAAAACTATCAACATCGTGCTCAAAAACAACAACTTAGAATACCCAACACCTAATTGCCCTCGTAATCTCTCCACACACTCCATGTGTTTCGAAGGGAAAACCAGCCCTCTTACACCCCTCTGTCTCCTCCTTTTCCCGCAGGGCAGTGCAGACTGTGCCAAATCCTTTATAGCTCGAGTCATTAGCATTACCTGCTTTGAAAACAGAGCAGGTGCCATACGCTTTGAGGCACGAAATTAATTTTTGCAAAATTAACGAATAAATTTTTTCTTTTAAATTAGCGTGGTCAAAAATTTTGTTCCAAGTCGACGCAGTGTTTCGCGTATTGCTGTCACTAGGGTAACTTTTTATCGTTAGAACCAAAATTCACCTGACAACTCCCGTGTCTGTGTTGGTGACCCTCGAGCCAAACATTGTGTCGGGGACCATGTAGACCTTAAAGTCGAATTCCAATTCTTGAGCAACTGCTTCCAGGAGGTCCATAGAGAGGCCGTAGCAGCAGGAGACTTTGTACGTGTACCTGCGAACAAGATCAAAATCCCCGAAAATCAAGTCACTTGAAATGGGGCTCGAAAAATGGAGGAAACCGACTAAGAAAATCTACCGACCTGGTGCCGTTGTAGTCCGACACCATCTCGCAAGGGATGCCCCGAAGGCAGCTGTCCTTGCCGGCCTCCCGGGCGACGTCGGACGTCATGACGAAGGGAGCGGCAACGGCGGTGACCACCTTGACTTTGCCCCTGGGCCCTCCGCATGGACCGCCTGCCGAACAAATCAAACCAGAATTGGAGACTAAACGAACGAAATTGATCAATTTAAAATCAAAAGATCACCAGATTTGATTTTTTTTTTTTTTTTTTAATGCTGATTAAGGCCAGTAAGATTGATTCGGTACGTCAGCATCGTCAAAACCCGAAGACGGTTCTGGGATTGTTGACCGTCCTGCTCCATTCCCTGCCATTTTTTCCTTTCTTTGTCTTATACTTGGTCCTTCTTGGTCCTCATCCATCGGAATTCTCCTTATCTTCTTCTTCCATCCGGGTCCTCTTCATTTTCCTGATCCATCTGGATTTTCCGTACCTTCTTTCTTTATCAAGAACCTCCTCATTTTCCTCATCTCTCTGGAACCTATTCATCTTCCTCAGCTATCTGAATCCTCTTCCTCGTTTATGTGGACCCACCACCATCCACCTTCCTCATCTATCTGGGACCTCTTCATTGTCCTCATCTATCAGGATCTTCTTCATCTTCCTACCCCTATCTGATTAGCAGGACATGAAGGGCCCGTTCTCCAGGTATCTTTTCAAAGAGGATCCACAAACAATAGCTGCATTTCTACAGTTTCTGCTTATTTTGATACATTACTACATCAATATCCCCAGCAAACCGATAGGGATTAAATCTTACCGAAGAAACGTCAATCCACAGACAGATTTCAAACGATTCCCTCAGCAATTTCCCACAATTCTCGCTCAGCTTCAATTCAAAAGACAACATCGCAAGTCCCACAAGAGGCTAATACAGATTACTATAAACGGCAAAAAGAGGGCGAAAATCTCTCCATTAAGAGGGGTGTGTTTTTTTGTTTTTTTTTTTTACTTCAGGCGTTGACCTCAACCAGGGGCAATATTTATTTTCGATATATATGGGATGGAGGGAGGCTTATCGGTTTATCGGGCGAGGGCTTATTGAAAACGGGAGGAGGTTGAACAGGTTGAAAACAAAGGAAATTGATCACACTTCAGGCATACACCTTCGAAATGGCCTCGTCCACACAACGGACAGAAAGGGGGTTTTCAGAGAAGGTAAATATTTCCCAACCTCTTTCGCTAATTCAATTGTTTGCCTACCAATCTAACGGCCTTTCGGCAGTTGAGAGAGTAACAGGTAAATGATTGGGTATTTCGAGCGATTTGTAGTTTGATTCAGCTGACCACACTTTGATTTTGTCTGTTCAGGCTTCTGCGTTGACATGGTTTGCCAAGTCTGGCAATGTCTACAAGGTCTGTTGTGGTCTCATTTCACTATAAACTTCCCTCTCGTTTGCTATTAGGGTTTTGCGGTAGGCCCTCCTCCATTGTTTCCCGTATGGATCAATTGCCACCGGCCTAACCAACATACGAAGCCTTCCACCCCTCCGATACCGCAGACGCCCACAATCAAGAGGCCCTCATTTGGATCCGAAGGGCAAACAGCTCTTCAGGCTTTGACTTGGGCGGTGACCCTTTCGCCAAACAGGATATTCCTTAGTGTCAACATCATCAACTCACCGATGGTACCGCCCGGCCAGATTATCCGTTCCAGTCGGACATCGCAGCAGCCGAGTATGTCCCCAACTTGTTTCCAATTGTTGGACACCTGGATGCCGGAACGGGGCACTGCACACAAAAAAAGCGATGATACACAGAACCGAACCAAGATGAGCCACGACCAAGCCTTACGCCTACTTACGTGATAATTGTTCTTCTTGGGTGAAAGACTCAGTGAGCTCAGGCACAAGGTTTAGGATTTGGTAGCGGGCTGCGAGCGTCCTCATACCAGTCGTGTCATTGATGGGAAGGACTTTGCCGATTTGCGACATCTCCACGCCCCTCTTCAACTCCCTGCAACACAGAACAAAAGCTGTAAACCATTTAGCCGGTCTCCATATTAGGGTGGGGGCATGAGTCCCAGGGTTGTCACATTTAAAAGGTAAGCGATGATATTACAGTGTTCCTATGACTCCCAAACATGGCCCTCTGTTGGGCTGTGTTGGATCAGGCGCAAAATGGCACAGAAGCGCGCAAAGTGGTGCCAGTGCGCTGGATTTTGTACAAAGTTCATAATTTTACGGCTAAAGCGCCCTTTACGTGTTGAATGTCCTATTTTCCGGACGCTAATAATAGAAACAATTCTGCTTCCACAAAGACCAATTACTTGAGTCTTCTTCATGAGAACCAAAAACCATCTTGTCATCCAACTGGACACATTTCGAGGATAAAATGTGTTTAGTATTTTCTTCCGGATTACGAGAGGGATAAGCAGTTAACTGAAATCCCGGGCGACACTGGAAACTACGATGTTTTCTCCGCCACAAAGTAATCCGGGAAAAGCTTTGAGGCGAGGGAGACGTCACCGGGACGAGAAGAAAAAAGGCTGTTTGGCAAGAGGAGTGGCAAAACCCTGGCCAAGATAAGAGGGAGCCCAAAGGATAAGTGAGGCTTCTGACGATAAGTGGGGGGAAGAGACCCCGAAGTTTAACTCGAAGTCGTAACCGGAGAGAAAGAGCCCGGAGAGATCGGTTTAATTCCCGTTGTAAGGTCACAACAACTCTGTTCTCTCTGGGAGTCGTTCAATTACAGCGAAATCCTGACTCACCGGCTAATAGTTTTAGCAATTGGATGTATTAACAGTCTAAGGTGAAATGGCCAGGTGGTCAAGACGCAATGTATGTGTTTTGGGTAATTTTCAAGTGGCCTTGGAGTTCTGAGTTTTCGAGAGAAGATTAAAACAAATTAGATTTCAGTCCATCAGCATCAAGAGAGCCTTTACACTGCTCAGACTCAATTGGGCAAAAAAGCCTTCATGGTGAGATAGCTCTAATGGGCACGCTCTACAGCCGGTTGGTTTTGAAACTGATGACCTCATCCCTGTGCGTGAGAGTCAAACGCTGGGGCCTGCATGAGGTTGGACTATTCGAAAATGTGTGGTCCGTGCTGCTGACCAACCAGCTTAGGGAAAACGGGAGTACCATGTTTCCACCGGATTATTGTTGGCCTCCCACTCGCCACCTGCACACCACATCAACAAGGAGGTACCGTCACTGGGTGGTCACTGGACAGTCAAGGGTGGGGGTCCATGGGTGGAATTAGACCGCCTCAACAAGGTAAGGCCTCGCTACTTGCAGCTGGCAAGAGAGGCATACATGCCTCGACGAAGTAGAGAGACTCCTGTTCCACGCCAGCTTGGATACAAAAGGGGTCTTCAAGAGAGACCTCCATGCTTCACTTCCAGCTCCTTCGTGGACCAAATATCCGCGACAGAGGCGACTCGCCTGAAGCAGCCCCACTTTCTGGAAGCTCTCCTTCAATACCCGGGCATGTTTCGTTGAAGACGCACCTTTACAGATAGATTTAGCTCGGGTACCAAGAATATTCATCAAACGGCGGGCAGTGATGAATATAACAAACGTTCACCGTCAAAATAGCAAGTCTCCACCAACCATCAGCAGCTTCAGTCTTGCTGAACAAAGAATCGATGCGTCATCCTATAGTTTCCTATGTTTTTTTCTCTCCAATCAAGAGCGTTATAGAAGTGAAACACGAATATTCCGTGCGAATAGCGATATCGTGTCAGAATATCAAAACAGCCCCCTCCGGCTAATGGGCGCCTTTTAAACCCCTTATCGCAACACCCCGGTGTTTCCTCCCTTTGGTTTGAAAATCACGAGCATTTACGGAACTTGGTACAAGTTTATTACGACCCGCCCAAGTTGCCAGTTCGTGTCATGTAAAAAAAATGTTGGCAGCATTGTTTGTGGATCTTGGGTTGAGCAATTTTGGGAATGGCGGAGTGGATTAGGATCTCGGGGTGTTGTGCGGTTGTAGGATTGATGAGTCGAGGCGGTGATATAAGATTAATCTCCTGTTACCTTCCGGACCACATTAATTTTCCTCAAAGCCCCGCCATCACTACCGGTCCGTCAACCACCTTATGTTATGGACGGGGGAGGTTGCCTGGTGCGTCGGCTTGGTTAGATGGGTATATCCCATTTAGGCCCGTGAAAGCCTTCTAGATCAATAACCCCCACGGCGTTCTCCTTTTCTTGCGATACAGCTTCACTTACCTACCGCAAAGAGCAAAGATCCACCAGGTGGCACACCTGACGAAACGTCTTAGTGGATCAATCACCAGGCGTTTTAACAAAGTAGGCGATCAGGCTGAGGTGATTCTGAGCAGCATTGAGTTTTGGGTTTACCCGTGAAAGGGAGCTCATATCGCTTTCGCTCCACAGAAGATGACAGCAGGGCCACAAGCCACCCTGGGATAAAAGTTGTAGGATTTTACGAAACTACGCCCCCGGTGGTACGAAAAACGCCCCCGTCCGTGAATTGGAGAAAGAATGTTGGTAATATGGCTGTAACAATAATATGGTATATAACTGTGATACTAAACAGCACACACTCTTCGGTTGCAGAGGGGAGAGACTGAGGAGGACTATGGCTGAAGGAGATCTTAAACCAAAAACGCTGCAAATTTTATACAAGGGTTTATTATTCTTTGATATAGGTTACTTGTTCAGAAATTTAATTCTGTGATAATGAAAAAATTAAAAAAAAATTTTTTAATTTTTTTTTTCAAAAAAGATTTTTTTTTTTGATTTTTTTTTTTTTCAAAAAATGTTTTTTTCAAATTTTGTTTTGTTTTTTACATGAAAAATATTTGACCTCCTGGGATCTTTCAAAAATCCCATTTGTAGCCCCATGAAAGCCCTATAGATCGCAACAGTGAAATCGGATCGCTGCGGGGACCCCATAAAACGGATTCTACGTCCAAAAATACTTCGAAAACGACACCTGACTCGATCCCATAGCCGAAAGCCTTCAAAAACCCCCTTCTGTAGCCCCAATTTAGCCCCATAGCGCCCCACGGGTTTGGACGATGGGGCTGAAAACCTTGCGGGCACAACTAGATGGTAAACCGAGTATTTTGTCAAAATTTCAGATTTTTTAAAAAATTCCTACTGCCCAAAACGACCTGGACGGCGTACGGACATTTCGGTTTTGGAATCTAGACCACTTGAAACGGATAATGTCAAATTTTGAGGCCGATCGGAGTCGTCGACCCCCGTCGCGAAAACATAGGTGTATTATTCCAAGAATAATAAACCAAAATGTGGGTGTTTATCGTTCTCAAACAAAAAACTAGAGAAAAACATAGAGAAGCGTTGAGAACCCTTGATGGGGAAAACAATAGATCATGAGTATGTCTAGGTATTATATTTCCCATCAACGGAGAACTAGAAAAGTACGTAGGAAGAGAAAACAACAAAATTACCTAATGATATTATGTCCGCTGTAGTGGGCTGGTGGATAGGGACGAAAATCTCTTAGGATAACAAAAAGGTACCTAAAACTCCTATCCTAAAAACCTAAACATGTCAAAATGGTCAATTGATCAAGTTGAGGGAATACCAGTAGACCACATTTTAAAATGAGCTGATTGTATTCGCCAGTATTTCATCGCATCTACGACGAGAGATGGAAATGACGTCCGGAGTAATGAATCACCACAAACAACGAATCAGCGAACTGTGTCGCCAATTGCAAAATCAGCGTGCATCAGTGGCCAAATTGAGCGCCCAACAAAAGGAGAATGCTGACCTGTAAGCGAAAATCCAATAACTCTGTGAATAAAGTAGTTTTCATTTGTTACATACCATTTAATATTGTTACATAGCCACTCAGGTGATCCCGGACGTATGTATCTTCAAGTATAAGTCCTATACTGTGTACATACCAAATTGCAGCCTCATAGGTCTATTAGGAGAGAAATGAGCTCCCGAGGTCACTTTGCTGCTCACGGTGGGTCTTCACCTAATACCGTGAATGCTACAGTTGTTTGCTTTCCATCTTCCAACACGTAATAAGTGTTGTCATAGATGGAAAGTAAACATAATCGTCACACAATATTTGGTTGACCCCCTCGTAAAAGACATGTCCATGTCAAAAGGAGAGGTGGAAGTAAAACTGCAAGCAATGACGCGGAAAAGAAAAGGCCACAAGGCAGTGTCTTAGACCACACGGCCTTGAAGTATCTGTTTGGATACCCAACGCTGTTCTTTGGATGGTAGGTGCACCTGTCCATGCCATGGCACTTTGGCCAGTGTGAGGCGACCTGGATCTGCCATTGGGAAGGTGATGGCCACATGAATGATCGGATCATCATCATCCAGTCCAGTGAGTTGACATTGTTCGTTCATCGAGTCAATCCAAACTGGACCAGCCTGCCAACAAGATCTCTGCACCGATAGTTTTGCATACACAACGCGGAGTGCTAGAGATAGTGTTAATAGCCTCTTACAGACAAAACGGCTGTTAGCCTGAATTCTCTCCTCTGGGTTCCCAACACTGTTCAAGGCTGGCAAGTTATGTTTTGTGAGGCGACCCGGACTGATAGTGCCATTGGGAAGATGACCAAGTCCTGAGACGGCCACATCCGAGCGCCCCTAAGTGTTTGGCAGCATGCAGGCAGTATTGAGTTGATATCATTGGAGCGATCTTGGAGGCAATGGCCTGTCGTATAAAGCCTTTGCCACTAGGGGCAAACTGACGATGACGACCTCATCAGGGTTATCCGACGCGGTGACGAGTTGAAGATGTACGAGGGTTGTATAAATTTTTACTCTGTTCCAAATTCGCTCTCCAGATCATTTTGCTTATCTCCCAAGTCTTTACTTAGTAAAACACACACCCCTCGCCACTCCCTCCTCCATCAAAGCTTCAGTTCGAACCCCCCAGGGCATCCCGGCAAATTGTTCGGCGGGGCGGGCGGAATTATGAAAATTTATACGGCACGAAAACCCGGGTAGGTAAACTTTCCCGACAGTGCGAATCGTTATGGTAACCACGTCTTCTGTTATTCTCCCGACCAGGGGAGGGTTTTCATTGTGAGGCGACATTTTCCCACAAGGGAGGCCGTTTGAGGGGGTGGAATGCGGTGAATGACGAGTGGAGGATAATACGATGAGACTTTACGGGGCTCTCCCGATTTGTCTGGTGAATCCGCCCAGTGAACGTGTTACAGGCCGGAAAACACCTTAAAGTGAGGGATTCGAATCCAATGGATATTGAACCGGTATAATATTTTATCAATTTTATATTTTATTAAATACTGTACAATTTTATCAATCTCTAAATTTTCACGTATTGGTTTTCCGTTTTTTCCTCTCCAAAGATAAGATTTTGCAGGATTTCGAATTTACGTTCAGTTGTCACTTAAAATGTGTCGGTCGAAGAACAGATCCAGTTTTCACTCAGTTAAAACGGTTACGTAATTACAGAACCATTCCAACTAGGGGTAACAGTTCTGATAGGGTGGAGTGGGGCGACCCGAAATTTCAACAGTTCAACTTTGATTCTCTATTATTTACCTTTGAAAAGCGCTATTTTGACTTTTTGTTTAACGAGTTGCTTGTTTTACGTAGATTACGATGCATTCTTTAGGTTATACGAAAGGTTTGCTTCTCATAGTTAAAAACTCTGTTTTGAAAATTCTGACCATCTTCCGCATTTGCCCCATCAACAAAACGCCAACTTCAAGACGAACATAACGCTGCTACTCCTTAATAACTGTTCAACACGCTCAACAGAAGTTGTAGCGAGAGGTCGCCTACGCTTGGTTACAGATATGGCACCCAGAGAAGAAAAAGGGTTATAAACATAATTGAGTACACATTAAGCTAGTTTCCGAAAGTAAAATGGCGCTCAAATGGCGTCATTTTCAAAACCATTTCCGCATAAATGCGCAAATTTGCCCCATTTCCACATTTACCCCACTCTACCCTAATTCAATTTTTACGGTGTGAGTGAAGAGGCTCCCCAATAAAGAGAATTCTGAGAATAATTTGAACCTAAAAGGAAAGAGGGGCACATAAGTCTGTTTTCTGAATTTAACTGAAAGGATACTACTGTCCGACCACGATTAGATTGCAGATTTTTCCTGCCCAACACCAGGTAGAGGGAGAAAGGTCTGTCCTCGGGGTACCCACTGTCCCCAAAACAACCCCTTTTAATAACGTTTAGTCACTGACCAATGTTTTTGTGCCTGTGTTTAAGGGTCTGAGAGCCTCCTCCTATGGGTGGCATGGTGGGGACACGAAAAAATCCGCAATCTAATCGTGGTGAGAGAGTAGGCCCATGGAATTGAAGCAGTGGTGTGCAGTATCCGGAGAGAGAGCCCAAACGAATCCTAAATAACTCCAAGCTCACTCCTCCCAGGGCTGTGCTTCCCCATCCCTCTTTGAAATCGAGTCACTACATCGATACATGTCCAGTTCCCTTCGCAAGGGATACTCCAAGTAAGCAATGAACTGTACACAGCTAAGTCACGGTCCATCGCCAAAGGAACGGTTCCGGTACAGTTCCCTTCCCGGTCCATGGACTCACAGTCACAGCACCCTTCCGATCCAGCTCCAGGTCCGAACAAGGGCAGGGACACAACCCTAGTTAAACTACTCGAATATTCATTTTACATAAATTATCACTGTAGAGAAAGAACTTGTTGCCTTATTTAGTTCACGGAAAAAACCAAGTACCTACCGTCTAACTTCGGGGTTTTCAGCCTGCCTGGATCCTACTTCGTCTCTATCTGGTTTAATACAGTCAAGGAGAAGCAACGAAGGGCGTTGATTAATGGAGGAAACGCTTTCGGGAAGCTTCTCACCATCTTCCCTCCTCACGATACTCCGGCTTTTTAGGACAAACGACGACGACGAAGAAGAAGGGGGCAGACACAAAAGCTTCGATCCTTCACCTCATTTTCAACACCTCCAGTTTTCACCAATCCTTGAATATCCCAACCCCACCGTCCACCCATTCATTAAACGGGCAATTAATAACGAATGAAATTTGTATCGCTCTTAAACACCAAATTTCCTACTGGTTTAATTAAACTTAACGAGTTGCGCGGTAATTGCCCATATTGGTGCAATAAAACGGAAATTACATTATTACCGGCAACTAAATTGAGCGATTATTAAATCACATTGAAGTCACGCGGCGTACAGCGATACACTGGTACGTAACGAGGCCAGTTTGGGATTGCCTGGAAAAAAATCGATACAGGCATAGATCCAGGACCATCAAAAGCAAGATAATCCAAGTAAAAACATCGGAAATCGACCCAAAAACATCGACGATGTCCCATTCCTTGTAATCACTGATCTGACTATGTCAGAAACCTGATCAGTTTGTCTTTGAGGAAACGGGTATTATCGTCCTGCTAGCTGTCAGCAGGCCCAGAAAGAAACTACACCAGGCGGGAACGATAAATCTCCATTTGGCTCAACTCTGAAGCAACCACGACCCAGGGAACATTGTGGGATCAACTCCATCTTACGAGTCTTGACAGTTCACGTTCTTCCCCCAGCAGTAGGCTCCCCTATTTAGTGGACTTCCCGTTGCCAGGATCTCGGGTGTAACCCAGCCTCATTGTGGAGAAAGATATCGGGATTGGTCTTCGTCTTAGAGCATGGGGCCAGTGTCGAGCTGGACCAATGACCACTAGGTCTTTGGATTTTGGATGCGAATTGGATCCGTACGTCGAGCAGAGAGGAAGTCCGTTCAGGGTGAAGCTGGGCACTTGAGTGCAACCGAGCGTGAATAAGACATTGGGACATCCGGTCAGTGACAAGCTGGGCCAACCACCTCTCTAGCTCAAGCTCAAGGTCTACCGCCGACACACAAGGCAGGGCTGTCAGCCAGTGGAGAAATCCCTGAGATTCATAGGAGCTGAGTAGCTCTGCGCTTAGATATCAACCAGAACATTTCATTCAGACGACCAATGAAGGTCGATGGTAATGAAGCTGCTGACACTCCAAGGAAAGCTAGGCACTCAGCTAATAGCCATGTGATTTGGTCACTTCTAGTGCACCAGTGTAGAGCTTTGTGTTCCTTGGTACAGCCAAGTGAAGCACCAGTGTATGGTTTTGGTGCTTTGCATTCCTTGGAACTGCCAGGTGCAGCAGCGGTGTCTGGTTTGGAGCTTCGTATTTTCAGCATGGTAGAGCCTCTTTGCAGTGTATTTTACCAACTCAAGAAGTGAGCTTCTTCCTTGTAAATTCTGAAGCAGCATTTCAGGTCTTGCTTCTTGGAAAAAAAGGCCTTGATATCATCGGGATCCTCTACAGGTTCCAGCAATGTTTTCCAACAGTATCAACGCTTGTTTTCAACCCTTTCAATTATTCCAAAAACCCTCCTCTGATCTCACACAAGCTCACAAAAGTTCAAACGGAGGTCGACAAAAGGCGCTTCTGGGCGTTTGAAAGGTTTCCGGTCGAGTTTGCCAACCGTCCCGGGGGATGTTCCCCTCGAAAGGGCCGTGTTTTCCCAGGGGTCACGTCAAGTCCACAGAGAGCACCTCTCCCGGTAGGAGGAATTCATTAGAGGATTCCTTCTACCCCTCGGAACGTTCGTTTGCCTTTCGTCGACATTCCCGAGCTACTGCGGGAAGTGCAAGTGAATACTTAGATACTCTAGAGTTTTCCCGTCGAAACCATCTCCACGGTCGTCAATCCGTTTGAGCGTTTGCAAATAAGTCTCGGCAATAATTGAATAAACGAGAAAACCCCGTTGTGGAGGCACTGATAGCCGGAATGATGAAGTCGTTTGAATTTATTGTAGCGAATGTCTCTTATCTGACGATCTACGCCCCCAGAGGGCTGTTAAAGTCCGCCCGAGGGAAGGGCAATAATATTCCGCGGTTGCCAGAAAAAAGAGAAATTTTTTGTTATTATTCACTACGGACTGCTTTATCGCCGGCGTTGGTTACGAGGAAATTGAGATAGCAGAATTAAGAACTTGCAGAAACCAGTGAGGGTTGTGTCCTGCTGCGGTTAATCCTTCCATCTGCTTGGCGAGAGCATGAAACTGCAGTGTACCCAAAACTGAGATAAGAGCGAGCAGGGAAAGAACTTCTTTCGGCAGAGAAGGCTTGTCCAAAGATCCAGAAGAGTCTTTCAGAGACGAGAGATACTGATTATCATTTACTTTAAACAAGCTCAACACCGCTAGGTACTTTGCGGGAACAGGGAACGTCACTCCTTCCCTGTATGATGGAGTGTCCTCCTCGTATTTCTTGTCCATTTACAGTCAGCGTATTCAGAGTCATGCAGCCACTATTCCATGGACAGATGGCTGGTCAGTACAAATGAAGACGAGCATTACCTTAAAATTTCAGAATTTCAACTATGATGGCGTTTTGTTAGTTGAAATGCCAGAAGGGGTCATCATTCCTGGTGGACTAAACTAGCGTTCTGGCCCCATATAACAAGGGCAGTAGATGGCCTCAAGCAGGCATCCCCAGCTGTGGTTTCCCAAGCTGAGCAGACTAGTGGTCAACACAAGAGAAGCGTCCTGCTCTAAGAAAATACTACCGTTGAGATCAGCAGAGGCCGTCATGCTTCATGGACCAGACGCCAGGGCAGGATCAATGAGCTTCCAAAAGTACCGAAATAGAATCGAAGCAGTTCAAAGAAGGTGAGCACAGAGGATCACCAGCCTTCAAAATGGTCTCCGCCCTTGCTGGTAGAAGAGCCTACCAGAGAAAAGAACTAAATCGAGAGGCTGTTGAACAGCAAGGGTAATCCAGAATATCTACGTTTGGATCCGGGAAGAAACGGGTTACTAACTGACGCAATCCCTTACTGGTCACAAACCCTTGTCAAGATCGGAGAGACATGTGGGGGGGGGGGGGGGGGCAGAGTTTACCCTGTGGAAGGAAGGAAGAAAATGCTAAACATACCTCCTTCCAATCTGCATAATATACATGTGCATAATAATATATATTATATAGAGATAAATATATAGAGATCAAGCACGCCAGGACCTGGAGAATTGGTAGGGCCGAGAGTCGTCAGGAACAGAGAATATCCCGAAGTAATACCGTGTACAGAGCCGAAACGGGGTCCTGGAACGGCCGCAAGACATAGATGTACGGTTTTTAGACGGTACCGATCGAACCCGCCATATCCGCAACGGTAACCCATATAACTTGTCAAAAGAGGGTTTTACCAAAAACCAAGTTGTGCTCAGCATCGTGCCACTCACTTGACAAGCTGCAGAGTGAAGTTGGCCATAGGGGTCGCCCGGTCCGACGAGCAGGACGTGGCGGTTCTCCACATGGACCTGGTGATAGTGGACACACCCAGCCTCGTCGTCACTTTGATAGCCGCTCTCCTCATGGCGTCGACCATAAGGCGGATCCCGGCCCGGACAAGATGGCGGTCGAGAGGCGGCACGGTCGCTTTCAACGCCAGCAGCCCCACCGGCAATCTGCAACACAAACGGTAATAACAATCCTCAAATCGAAAATCCCTCATAAGCTCCCTCAGAGCTAAACAGCCGCCATTGTTTGCTTCCTAGAAAGACAAAACCCTCCCGAACGGGTGTTTATCAAGCAGAGCCGGGTCTCGCCCTCGGAAAATTATTCTACCTGGTACCTTCTCTTGAGCGATACACTCAAGGGGGGGGGGGGGCAAAGCGAGCATTCTCCGGGACGAGACGGGAGCTAAAGCTTTAAAACCTTTTCAATCTTCATTTGCATTTTAATAGGGAAAACCTCCGAACTCCTCCCCCACCAACTTCTGGGGGCCTTTTCAATTTCAATTTCTACCTTCGAGAACACTGCGGCCTCCTGAAAACCGCGCTTTTTCTGATACTTCCATTTGGGGGCCCATTCCATTCCATTAATTACGCAACTTGAATTGGGAAAATAGCAGATTAGCCGTTTCGAGAATCCCTCGCTTCATTTTCCACATCAACTTCATTTCCTCATTTTGTTAACGTTGTATACTATCCTAACATTACTCGGCGTTTTCCCCATTTTCTCGATTAACGCTAATTCCTTTACTGAAAATACCGGAGAAATGCGCACAATGCTGCAGGAAATTGCTCAAATACAGAGAAATCTTGCCCAGAAAAAACCGAGTTTTCATGGATGGTTTAAAATACGATACGTATGCATCTAATTTGGACGGTCTCTGTATGCACGCATGCCACACGCTTATCTTGCCTACCCCTCCTAGATGGGTTTGGTGAGATTGGGAGCAAATATGCGCTTTTGCGCCCAATTCTCTTATTTCAAATGGAAATGCACGCAACTTCGTTTATTGTCCAATTGAAATTGCTCATGGAATCGCACCTTGTTTTAGAAATGAATTATAGTGGTAGTTTGCTTTCCGTTGATTTTGTAAAATTTTGGTACGAATGAATCGCTAGATTGAAAAGACGTTCTGACGCTCACCTGACTGGCGTTTCGTAACGAGGTCCCTGCGCCCTCCGGGACCTCACTAGCGCTCCTGACGAGGGACGTACAGTCGTCGGTGGCGCCGCTACAGCCGCCTCCCCCGTGTCCGCCCAGATCCACACGATGCCAGAGTCTGTCAGTCCCAGAGAGGTAGCTAGAAACAAAACAAAAAGAAGCAAACCGTTTAAATAAAATTATTCAACATTATCAGTGCATAACATCCAAGTGCATAATATGCCAAAACTCACTCCTTGCAATTTTTACGAAAATCGAGGTGGCAGTTGTTTCTAAAGGTTTTGTGTCCGCTCTTTCAGAAGTCGAGACGAGAACGGAGAAAAACTTGCTCATTTTCCCTGTTTTAGATCATCTACATTCAAAGTAGATTCAAAGTAGATTCAGATTTTTCAGGCGGCAACGGTTTTTTCGCGATTGTGGAAAATTGGTTAACATGCAAGGAGCGAGTTTTGAAACTCACGTACTCAATATATTATTCAAATAAGAAATATATCTAACTAGCCGTCCTGACTGGGGGGGGGGGGGGGACATTTTGTCAGAAAGGGGATTAAGTATTAAAATTTGGATCTCCAGGTAGGATACAGTGGAAACGCTGCCGCGCGCCGGCTCAATCGGACTGTAAACAACGATTGTAGGAAGAGTTGCGCGGATTTGAGCACGTTTGCGCTCGTGTTTCGTACGTAGAATTTAAAGTAGAATCCAAATCCGCGATAAAAATTTTTTTTTTTTTAAATGGGGGTTACATATAAAAAAAACGCACGGTTGCGCGCGTTGCGCGGGATTTTAATGTAGCCTACGTTGTGCGCAATCGTACCCGAGATCGTTTACAAAAAAAAAATCGCCGAAATCCGCTCAGCCGTTTAAGCGCCGTTTAGGCCGTTTAAGGCACGACACACAGACAGAAACCTGATTTTATATGTAAGATAATAAATTTTTTATATAATTAATCATAATTAATAATTACTTATGTGTAGGAGCATGGAAACTAATCTTGTAGGATTATTAAGGCACAGGGATTATCAAATTTGTATCAAGCAACAGTGATACACATCTGCATTCTACTCGGGGGAGGTTCATGTTGACGGATTGCCCGGGAAGCTGCTTTGTCAAACGTTCCAACAAAGCCCTTAACCCCTTTTGGGCCGTTTCGCGGGGATTTGTAAAGGATCGGAGGCGGGGAAAGGGAGGATTTCTATGCCGAGGAATTGTATGGGCTGAGTGACAGCCAGGGGGAGAGACACACCTTGACCTCTTGCGGTTAATTATTCCACTGCCCGGTCCTCCCAGGGGGGAAGTCAAACCTCGGGGAAAAGGCCTTAGAGAGACGCCTAGGAGAGATACATTTTAGAGAGATCTCCCCCTTTTTAAAGAGGGTAGAGATGGTGGGGGGGCTTTTGAGTGTCGGTTTGCCGGTAAAGCCGAGGGAGGCGACTATTGTTGGAGGCGAGGAGTAATCGCTGGGTTACCTTTTGTGTTTGACTCCTACACTCCTTTTCCGGACAACTCAATTGTTCAACGAGCAACTACCTACTCCAAAAATTAAATAAAGGAGGAAAAAAGAAATCAACAACAAAACACAACGTGTCGGTATCTCAGAACGATCACTTTTCGCGACACGACACCTTCGCTATTTTTAAACCTAGTTTCAAAAAGGTAATTATTTAAAATTAATTAAATTATATTAAAAATTTAAATTTTTACAATATAATATAACTGGCTTCTCATTAATTCCATTGCTGATTTCGCCCTTCATCAACTTCTATGCTGATTTGACATTGTCGTTAACTTTTTTTGCTGATTTGGCTCTTCATCCACTTCTTTGCAGATTCAACTTGTCATTCACTTCTTTGCTGATTTGGCTTCTAATTAATTTCTTTGCTGGTATTGCCCCTCCTTCCCTTTTTTGTTGAGTCAAGTCATCATTAACGTCTTTGCTGATTTGGCTTTTCATTCACTTTTTTGATGATTTTCCCCCTCATTCTCTTCTTTGCTGATTTGTCTCTTCATCAACTTCTTTGCTCGTTTGACTTGCCATTCACTTCTTTGCTCATTTGGCTTCTCATTAATGTCTTTGCTGATTTTGCCTCTCAATATCTTTTTTGTTGATTTGCCTCTTTAGTAACTTTTTTTTTCAGTTTGGTTCCTAATCCACTTCTTTACAGATTCAACTTGTTATTCACTTCGTTGCTGATTTGGCTTTTCACTAATTTCTTTGTTGATTCGAAGATTGATTTGGGGACACCAAATTGCTATACTCAAGTTGCCTTCTCCGAAATGGGAAATCTGGCCTATGGTTGAAATTCAGATTGTTTCTGAAACATTGACAAAATTATAAATTTGACATAAACTATGTTCACCTTTGTCTAAGATGGCGGCGGCGGCGACGATGTCGCCCATCACGACGACAACTCCCCGCGACGTATGCGACAGGCTCTTCATTATCCTGGAACAGATTTTTTTAATTTTTTATTTTTTATTAAATACGGACAAGCCCAAATTACAATGGAAATAATATTATAGTACAAAGAGAAAGAAAGAAATATAACTACAACAGTCCGATAAATGAGAACAAGGAATAGATGGATATTTAGTAACAATCTAAAATGAAACTGGAAACGACAATATAATTGATTTCAGTTGAGGCAGGGAACTGAAGAAAAAGACAAATTCGGGGTGGAGATTAATGAGAAGATTAGCTGAACGGCAGATTCGGTTTAGAGGGGAATTTATTAAATAGTTCGAGGCTGAGAACGGGAAGTGAAATAAGGCGGGATGGCGACTGGTAAGACGAGGAGCGGAAAACTGGAACTTGGCGAGTCAAGAGGGATGGTCAGTCAATCTTGTCATTCAGCAGCTTATAAAGGAATACTAAATCGGCGAGGGTCCTTCTCCGTGCTAGTGGCTGGATTTTGTAGGTCTCCATCAAGGACGGATAACTGATTTCGTCGGACGGAATGCCCAATTTGAATCCAACGTACCTCAAGAATTTATTCTGCACCCTCTCAAGGGCATACCGTTGAACAGAATAATAAGGGCTTCAAACCTTCCATGCGTATTGCCAGGTCAAGACGTAAACTGATCGTAGCACACCTCACAAACGATCCACCGCCCGCAGCAGAACCTCACAGTCAAGTGGAGACTCGACAAGCCGGAAAAGTTTCAGGTCGTCCGCGAACAACAAACACTGAACATCAGGTCCCAAATAATCAACCACACCGTTGATCCCCAACAAGAAGAACCAAGGCCCAATATGGCTTCCCTGCGGACCCTCTGACGATGCCACAAAAGATGAAGAGACGCCCTTCACTCTGACGCACAGACGTCAGAGGTAGGACTTGATCCATCGCAAGAGTGAGCCAAATATTCCAATTGAGTCCAGAAGTGAAAGAAGGTGTCCATGGGATATTTTGTCAAACGCTTTAGAAAAATCCGTCGAAATAAGGTCCGTCGCATAGTCCTGAATTTGCAGGATGTTTGTAACTGTCGAACGCCCGCGAACGAACCCATGCTGCTGTTCGACGATGAACGGAGCAAACCCATGTGAGAGTTGGGCAACGATCAACATCTCCGTCAGCTTCGGAGCGGCAGACAGAGCGCACACCGGGCGGTAATTTGTGACGAGCGACTCATCTCCAGATTCAGGGACAGGGGTAATAAAGGAAGACTTCCATCGGTTGGGAAAGTGGGCGGATACCAAGGACAAGTTGAAGAGAAATGTTAATGGGTAAGCTAGGGTTAGCGCACATTCCCTGAGCAGAATTGGAGTAACTCCATCTGGACGCATGCCCTTACGTATGTCCAAGTGTAGCTCATGGAGAACGTCCTCATATTTTAACTCAATCAGTCCGATTGGTGATGAACAGATCATGATGAAGGGTGCATTTGGGAATCTGGGTGGAGTACAGCAAGGGAAGAAAAAGGGACGGCGAAAAAATTCATTCCTATACAGTGTATAGTATACACCGTCTACGAATATTAGCTCGATTCGGGCTTTAAACGGTAGGGTGAGCTAAGAGTCTTACAAGGGGGACATCCAACTTTTAATGAGGTGCTCGTTTTCTGCCGAACCCTACTTCCCTCCCTTCCAACATCACAAAAGACCCGAATAACGCTTATTTCACTCTCCCCCCACCCCCCCCCCCCCCCCCCCACCCACACGGATAAGTCTCTCGGAAGAATGGCGTTTGGCGAAGTTGGTAGGACTGTTATGACGAGGCGGGGATTGCGGGGAACTTTTGAGTGTAACTTTTCGGAGGCTCGGGCCCAACGTGACCAGGTACAGATTGATCCACCCAAAGGGGTTGTCAGGACAAACGCTTCAAACAGGGCTATTACAATCATCCGGCAGGGGGAATGGTGTAGGCCAAGGAGCTTGTACTGCTCTTCCAAGTCTATGGGGCCATTACGTTACAGCACGCTTCAAGCAGGGTGACAGATCGAGTCGCCAGGGAGGTGCAGGCCAAGAAATTTGTACTTCTATGTCCATGGAGCCGTTACGTTACAGCAGTATCGACAGTCTACCAACCAGCCACTCCTGCCAACTCATCAAAACCCTCCGCACAGCCTTGTCGGTATGTTTGTTAACACACTTCCCAACAGCTCACATCCTGGGTGGTCGTTAAAGGAATAAAGCGGGTGGGGGCGATGCGTTGCGTTAAGTTAGTCCTCCCAGGAAGGGGAGAGGGTGATGTACGGTCTGAAAATAGCGCAGGAAATCAGGTTTTCCCGACTTTCCTCTTCGGCGCCGGAGGAATTTGTTTCCATTAGTCTGGCAACTCTGTAAATATAACTCAACCACCAAAGTAGGCCACGTGAAGTGGAAACGTAGTATTTCCCAGTTGATAAATTTCTGTTACTTCACAATAATTACCATCGCTTACCAGTGAAATGAGGACACACCAAAAGTGAATAAGGAAAAAACGTTTTCCACGTCAACCCCTGAAAGGACAACAGAAAAATGTTTATCCGCTTTGTTGGATCGAGAACACACAACGATCCTATTTTCGTATGATGCTACTCACTAATAAGATGTACAAGGGAAACGAACCACTTCAAAGGATGTCATCCGAAGACGAAGGGAAACATGCAGAAAGAAACTGACATCTCATTCTGTTGCGGAAAGGGAAAATATAAGGAAACTCCCCTCATCGATCGACTCGTTTATACAGCCTTAGCCCCATGCCTCCCCGCGCAAAGAGAATTAATACATGGAGGGATGAGGGTAGATAGATTATTTCGTAAGCTCGGAACGACTGTGTGAACGTAAATACACAATAATTGTTGTCGCTCTTCTTCTTCTCCCCCCCCCCTCCCTAATCATCAACTCATCCAATTATTGGATGAGTGGATGATTAGGGGGGGCGGGAGAAGAAGAGTGACAACATGAGAAAACCCGAAGAGAAATTACAGGATGAGAAGTAGTAGTAGTGGAATAAGAAGAAGAAGGATGAGGGGGGAAGTAATATAAATTCGACCATCGAATGATGAAGAAGTACATGAAGAAAACCAGAGCAAGAAGAAGAAGAAGACAAGAACAATGGCAGAAAAAGAAAGCTACTAAAACGTGCGCCCTTCTTTTGACTGTGAACATATTTGCTTCTCCTTCACCGCCTTCCTTCAAGCATTTTAATAATTATTATTTTCGGAAAGTCGGTTATTATTTTTCCAAGTCCTTTGCTAACAACCCCACTCATTGGCAACAAGAAACCATATCCAAACCGGTTAAATCCATGTGTTGTGGAGGTTAGAAAACTCCGGTGTGCTGCAAAAATGGACAAATCCACTCTTCTGTGTTTTTCAAAACTGACCATCTCCAACCCCGCCAAACAGCGCCAGTGTTCCGGCTCGGCAGATCACGAGAACCTGATGGTTCTGTTGATGACATTTTTTGTTGCACGTGACTGTGATTTCTATGAAATGCAATAATAATATGGAGAAGTTTGCAAAGGAGGCGCCTGCCAGTCATTTTTAAGAGTTTTAAAATCGGTTTTGACATTTCATGTCTTTGCTATGGCACACAACCAAATTTTCGTTATGTCACGTTACGTTACGTAACGAAATATGCTCAATGAAATGTCCCAATGTGTTGCAGACTCGTATGCAAGCATTTATGATTCTTATTTATGAGGGTTTTTGCGTCGTTTCAAAGGATTTAGTGCCTCTGATTGGGCTCCTGACTCTCCAGTCACTCCTGGCTCTTCCAATCTCCGGGTTGGATTTCCTTCCTTCAGTTTTCTTCAGGTATGTTAACTATGATTCCCCAAATCTCTTTCAGAAACACCAAGTTCCCTTAGGATTTTTGTTCGAAGTATCAACTTGGTTTTCAAGATAGTGAATCCTGCATGATTCCTCTATGGAACGTTCTGTGCCTGAAAACTCTAAGAGGTGTTTAGCGAGGAACTTAGGAACTTAGTTTCACAAACTCGACTAAAACAAGAGCAAAAAAATGCACTTGACTGGTGAAGATAAACACTGATTGAAGATGAAACAGCCATAACTGCAAGAGTTCAGTTGAAGACTTCTTCAAAGCAATAACAAAAAATAACAAGACATCACAAGAAGAAGAAGTAAAAGAAGAAAGCAAAAAAAAAAACAGCCAATTGGCTGTCAAAATTATAAGGCATCTCAATAACGTCAACAACAAAGATGAACGTGCGGCGTCGTTGAGTTTGGGGGAATGCCGAAAAAACGCAATGACTTTGGATTAAAATGGCGATGCGTTTGGGTTAACTCAACGCTGGGAACGTGATGACTTTGGGTTACGGAGAAAATGCCGAAACGATCGAAAATGCGTGTGATCAGTGATACCTACTATACTTACAAAAACAGATAGGTAACATCTAGGTACATATCATGTAAATTCTGAATTGAAAAATTCATTGTCAAGGTCCTTGTTCATTCATTATCTTCACAGTTCGCGTTGATTTTCATTATTAGTAGTGATGTTTTATTAAATAAAATTAATTTTAAAATGTCATTATTTGATTGATTTACTGTTTTTTAGAATTATCTAAAATTTCAGAATTATTTAGATTTTTTTAGAATTACCTATCTAGAATTACTTAGAATTTTTTTAGAATCATTTAGCATTTTAGAATTATTTACCTTTTCGTATGCTGGTATGCTTCAAGTTCACTTCTGCCTGGATTTCTTTCAAAACTTCGATGACTAAATGAATATTTGGTTGCGGGCTATAATACTGCTTGTTATAATCGGTGTGGAAAGCCTCGGATCCATTAGTTGTCCTCAATGAGCTGTTAGGTGGAGCAGCAGCCCAAATTTGCGGTGGGAAAGCACTGTCCTCTTCTATGTAATTTGTTAAAAAACGTTCACGTGTGTTCACCCAAACACATCGCTGACCTTTAACCCAAACGCAGCGCTCCGCTAACCAACTTTCACTTTCGATTCCCCCAAACTCATTATCGTCGAATGTGCAACACAAGGAACAAAAACCAAGGAAACAAAAACTAAGTAGAACCGCTGCAAATTTCACAAAAGGGTTTATTATTCTTTGATACCTATAGGTTACTTGTGCATAAATTAACTGTGTCGATAAAAAATTCTTGTGAGCACAACTAGATAGTAAACCAAGTATTTTGTCAAAATTGCAGATTTAAAAAAAAAATCCTACTGCCCAAATCGGCTCGGATGGCGTATGGCGAATCTAGACCGGATACCTAATGTCAAATTTTAAGGCCGATAGGATTTCGATTACAAAGGTGTATTATTCCAAGAACAATAAACCAAAAGCCAACCAAAGCAACAAGTGACAGTCAAAATGACAAGATGTCACACCAAGAAGAAGAAGAAGAGAACAACAGAAGAAGTAAAAGAATAACAAAACATGAGTATGATCAAGAATGTCAAGAGCAATGATGTTCGCATGACACAAGGACTACGGAAACAAACACTACGTATACTATGAACTCACCTCATGTTAACAGAAGCTGGATTCAGTCGATGTACTAGAGGATTTAACGGTGGTCGTCGTAACCATTTCAACTGCAACAAGAAACAAGAAAAACAATATTTTAAAAAAAAAAAAAACCGGACGGTAGACCGACGGTTCTACAGTCAGATCATTTTACACCAACCCTCTACTATACTAGTAACCAACCGCTAAAGTTCCTTAGAGACCAATCATGTGATTATAGTTTTCGCGATCATGTTGATCTCAAAATCCCCCGTGACGTGACGAAAACAAATGGAAACGTCCTGTTAATCATTATTAAATGATAAAAAAAAAAAAAACTTGAGTTAAGAGTATAAGAGACATTTTTAACGTAGATGGTGACGGTTGTGGTTTAGCACTGCCCTTCAATGATGCCTAGGACCTTAGAAAGGGTCAATGTTCATTTCCCCGGGCCTGTAAGGGGATCTTCAATCAAATCTTACTCGGTTGATTAAATCGGCGGACCACCCGACAAAGAAAAGTGTGGCGACAAGAAACCGGAGATGACTGGAAAAAGCTGCGGGCCGGAAAATGTGGTTGGGTGTCGACGATAAAGAAAACCTGCTATTCGGTTCGGAGAATAGCACGCCCTCAAGGCGATAATTGCACATTCAAGTGTGTTAGTATGAAACTAAAATAGCTGAAAGTTGAGTGTTTATGAGTAGAAATTGGGGGAAAAAAACTCGGAGCATATTATCCATTAAGTAAGTGCTGTCACAATGCGGAGTCGTCCATCCGTCAAAATAGTTTCACGAGAGAAGAAAAATTACCCGAAACGAAAAAAGAAGTCGAAGAAAGTTGCATACAAATAATGAAGAGCGATGGCGGATTGAAAGGGGGAAAGTTGATATTTTTTCGGTGGATCTTGAAGAGGGGATTCCTTATTTTATGCTTCGAAAAATCCAGTTAAGACAGTTAGAAGCTCTTCTTGTTTAAAAGAGAGAAGAAAAAAATGGTGAAGGGGAAGAAAAATCCACTTGGAGTGGTTTCCCGAGATATAATTCAGTTCCTAAACCGCCCACTATATCCCGTCAGCCCGGCCTGATGGCCCTTTTCCGTCACTTCCCCGACTTAATATACCTTCAGGTCTGGATGGGCGCCCTCTGGCGAAAATTCGTACCTTGTCGTGGTCTAGGCCTGAGAGGGGACCACCGTAAAGGAGGTGGAAGGAGTGCCATTTGGAAGTGAGCAGAAGTGAGCGTAAGGCCCAAACGAGGCCTCTCTCCGAGGGGCCCACTCGCACCACGTGGTTCCCCATCGGTTCCTGAAAAAATGCAAATCATAAAAATCTATAAAATGGCTAACAGTAGTTATCTTGATTTTCACACCAAGGACTTGAGGGATTTTCTAAATTTTCAAACCGAGATCTTGACGGTATTGTCAAATAAAATATTTATGACAGCTAATCAGAGAATGAGGAAATTCTCTAGCAACTGGCAACACTGAGTGGTGTAACAAATCACAAAAACTATAATTTTATTGATTTTTTCACAGCGATCTTAACGGTACTATCATGAAGTTTAGAACGGCTTTGTTAATGAGGAAATTATCCGGTAATTAGCAACAATTATTGAGGTAGAAAGCAACAGAACATTCAAGTTTTATGATTTTCACTTGTGATTTGGGATTGTACCTACATGGATAGCTTTGCTAATGGGAAAATAATTTTACAATAATTTCCCAACAATAATTCAGTGTTACCAAAAGACTCCCGCGTAAAATGCGTGAATATTGTGTCTCCAGCGGAATCTCCAGCGTAAAATGTGTGAATATTGTGTTTTTACTCGCTTTCTACATCAGTAGGCCTTCAGTATTACCAACTGTTCTGTTGTGTTTAATGAGAAACTCCTAGGAATTGCCAACACTGAGGCAAAAAAGCGGGAAATAACTTAATTGTCTTGATTCTCACACTGAGATTTTTTTGACGGTACTGTCATAAAGTTGGTAATGTTGATGGGTTTTTGCAGTAAAAAACACAATAATCAAAAATAATTCATGAATATTACAATTATTGTACCTACGCGAAAGATTCAAAGTCTAATGGCAAACAACACTGTCTTCAAAATGTTCTTGTGATACTGACCTGTACATATACAGACTGGGAGAGCCAGAGCATGGGGACACCGACTCCTCCAGTGGCTAGAGCTGTGGACAGGACGAGCCCCCCGCTTCCGGACAGTACCAGGGCACCCACCACAGTCCTCCCCTCCCATTTCCGGCATAGCGACTCGAGCACACCTGAGAGACAATGGAAAATCACTTAGCCTCGTAGTCAAGTAGTACCTCGTAGTCGGCCTGCCTCGCTGGTAAGAGGCTGGCAACACCATAAGTACTTACCTGGGAAGGTGAGTGTGCTCGCAAAAGGCGTATAGAGCGGGGTGACCGGAAAGGGGAATTGCAGCTGGAGGGAGGCGAGTGACCGATTTGCCGCCCTCTGCAACCCTGCCTCCTCTAGCGGGTACACCACCGCCAAGTACAGTCTGCAAAAGATAAGGCAGTTATTAGTAAGTGAGTAAGGAGCATCTTCAGCTTGACGAACCAGTCGACGCCCCCTGAAAGACCCAATCGACCCCGACAGAGATCCGGCCAATGTTTCAATGTCCGGGACAAAAGGAAATTGAGGTTTGAGGTGTTCAACTGAGGTTAAACCTGCCAATCACGTCGGTTTGAAGAATGGGACCCCTCCCCGATTCCTTCCGTTCCAGGGCCGATACTCGTCGCCCCCTGATCGACCCACCCCCATTGAGGAGTTCACGTTCTGACCCCCTTTCCCGGTCTGATCCCTCTTGACGAGGGAGCGTGCAACGATGGACGAGGTTAGAACGAGTTCGAGATCAGGAACTTGCTCGGATGCTGAATAAGGTTCCAGGTACTGGCGGAATCGCTTCGACGAGTAAGACATTTTTCAAACCAACATCTTCTTGTGGTGATGCATCTTTACACCATCCTTGGCCTTTTTGTCACCCTCTTACAATCCTTTGTCTCCTGCAACACACCCCCTGCCATCCCAGGCGTTATTTAAAAGACGGATGACTGTCTCCTGCCGTCCTCGTTCCATTCCACCCCCGAAGGAGCTCCACGACCTGACGGATCTCTTTGGATCCTCCCGATAAATCGAACACGTCAACCGGCGAATTACATTCGATTCGGAAAACGTCGAGATGCTCTTTTTCCCGAGGTCATCTTATTGTTATCCGGATTATTTCGGTGGATCTCTTCTGACGCAACGATCAAATGAGACCGCAGCTTCGTAAACTTTCTATACAGTTTATGGATACAAAACTGAGAAAATTATCTGGCAATTGGCAACACTGAGTGGGGTAAAAACTGCAAACAATTTAATTTTGTCGAATATCACATTGAGGTCTAGACGATATTGTCAAATATGATACTCGGAACAGCTTTGTAACTGAGAAAATTTTCTAGCAATTGGTAACACTGAGCGGGATAGAAAACTGCAAACTTTTCGGTACCTACTTCATTCGTGGCTTCCAAGGGGTAAAATTTACCCCTTTAGACATTTAATGTCTAAGGACATAGAAGGAATTCCTTTTTCCATGGACTTAGGGCAAAAGGGAAGTGAGAGGCGGGTTAAAATCGAGATGCGAGGCGGAAAAGGTTGGGACTGCTTTTGGGCTAAACATGACATGAACAGTGTTCATGTGTTCATTGACCACCTTGTGTTCCTGCGCTAATAAGACGTTTTGATTTTTGTTTTGATTTTCCTGTTCCTTACATGCTACAAATTGAAAATAAATTTGTTTTTTCTTTTCGAAAAAATTCAATTTTTTGATGTCTGGGAATTTTTGAAATTGTAGCAGTGTTTAAGGATTCACCGATTAAAAAAAAACAAAAAAAAAACTAATGAATAAATGAAAAAGAATCTGATAAGTAAATTGATAAATAACTGAAGGTTAGTTAGGATTTTGATAATCAGAGAGAAGGTACGTTTTTTTTTTTTTTCTTAATGGTTTTATATACAATCCCTTCAGGCGCACGCAACAAATGTACTACTTGTGGCAAAAATTGTGGCAACCGTAGGTAGGTAGGAATAGCTGAATTTCCTTTGAACATTTGCTATAAAATAGTAGGTTATTAGCCCATTCCACGACATGGGAGCATTCATATGGGGCATATTCGTGTTAAATTTCGTTAAATTTCACGTAAGAAAGGCACACTTAAATGAGCGGAATCGAAAGTTGAAAATTTCGCGCGTTTACGCAACTTGATTCTCTAATTTTAACTAATTTAATGTTAACCAATACATTTTATGTTGACAATTAAATTTTAATGTCTTTTTTTTTTCAAACTAATTCCAATACTATTCTTTCCACGTGCAGGCGAAAGTATTTCTCGAGTGGTTTCGCGCAATAAACAAAGGTCTAGTATTGCACTGTATCCGCGTTTATTGGTTGTGTTGGTATTCAAAGATTCAGTGTCGACAATGCATTAACACAACAATACAAATACATTTTGTGACACTCAAAAATATTCAATGAGTTTGCGACCAAATATTCGAAAGGGGGTGTCGTGTGAGGGCTGAGGAGGATGATTCTACCGTATAACCGAAATGTACCCAATTTTCTTGATTTTCATACTGAGATCTTGATACTATAGTCATAATAGTAGTATGTAGTGTTTAGAAGTATGTCAATATACACATTATGTTTAGAGCATCATTTAATGAGGAAATTACTAGACAATTGGCAAAAATGGAGGGTTATTGAGGTAGAAAGCAGGTAAAAACACAAAATTCGTGTATTTTACGGTGAGGATCTTCCCGATAAATCGTAAGCGTCAACCCGATTTGGAATACGTCGAGAAGCTCTTCCCGGGTCATTTTATCCGGACCTCTTCGCAGCAGCGACTTCGAGCGACGCAAAACCTTCAGCAGCTTCGTAAACTTTCTTTACACTAACCAGTAAACCCCTAATGGACTCGTAACTTTAACTGTTGCCCACTCAGACCGACTGTTAACGTCGGTTAAATCTCCCGCCACTTAACCGGCTTCGTGTCCTATCGCTCTATCGTGTCGCAGTGCCATTAAAGAACCGGGTCACCCATCGCGATGGCTCGAGTGCTGCCGGCTGGAAAAGGATGTAAATTGAGATCAATCAAGCTCAAAGGAAGTGCCGTCAAAGCGATCGAAGTATCCAGAGCGACATCAGCAGTGGGATCCAGCATTTTGATCGCGAGAAATGTGAGTGATAAGGCTTCTTCAATTATTACACTCCCATAAATTTTAACCGTATGATAGAATGTGTTACGTTGATCATTGTTGTTGGGGTGTTGTTTTGTTGAAATCTAAAGAGGGCTCGTTTTTAAAAAACAGTCAATTTTTGTTGATGTGAGGCAGCGACTTTTCAAACACCGTCCGGGAACTTGATTTGCATGGCCGTCAGTCTGGGACCGGATGAAAATTCCATCGCGACCGTTTACAACCGGATTTGCGCTCTGCTCTGCTGCGCTGTTTGCGGGCGGCAAACTCGGTCGCCCGTCTCGGTGTGTTCGGGCGGTCACGCCTTTTGTATGTCCTGCAGGTAAACAAGCAAACACCGATTCAGAAGCACTCCAAGGCGAAGTAAAGACCCGTGGAGTAACGAAGTTGGGTTGTTTCAGGCCGGACACCAACGCAAAAACGCTGAACATCATCAACAAGATTTCCGACCTGGTTGCAAAAGATGTGGACGATGTCGCTTTTGAAAGAGCGCTCCGAGAACTGTTTGAGTGTCCCGTGTGCTACAAGATCCCTCAAAATGAGGTAAGCCGTGGTAGTGAAAAGCAGATTGAAGTGGAGGAACTTGCTTAAAGGTGCGTCCAGTCTGTGGCAAATGAGGCCAAGCGGCTCAAGCAATGCGGTATGTTAAATTCGGGAACCTTGGTTCGAAATAGCGTCCACATGTATTTTCGGCACGATTCGGTTCAGCTTTTGGCAAGGCAGTACAACGCTCCACACTAGTGCATCTTTGTTGCTTGGTCCAAGATTTAGCCTCCAAGTCAAATCATGCCGATTGGCATTGTTGAGCTTGTTAGACAATTCTTTTCATTCTGGCAATGGTGGAAGAATCAATATCCCAACATTATCAGCAGCTATTCTCTTGGTAACGTCTTGGATCAAATCTGAGATCCACGCTGCTGTGGAGGGTTTTGAGTCTAACTGAAGATTAGCAAAGATCAGCAAAGGGCTGCTACGGGGGTTTTTGGCAGGCTCCCACCAGGGGCCACCACTTGGGTTCCGCCTGCTCCCTACAAAGTGAGCAGGGGTTGGGAGGCTTCTTAAGTGAGATGCGAACACCCACTCAACTCCAGAGGACGAGCAATGGGAGCTGTTGCTCGACAGCTGTCATCTCCAAATGTGCAGGGTCTGTCCTGCTGTATCCAACTGTGCTGGTCATCCATAACGCTGATTACCTCGGACTCCAGAACGGTCCTCTCCCTCACAAATCACAGGCAGCACTGAAGAGAATGGGGCGTGCTATGTAGAACCCTCAAGGCTGCAGCACCAGGCCCCTGGCCAGCGCCTGTTTGGCAGTCTTGGAGGTTGGCTGAAACGTCCCTGTGACTGCTTGGTAACTGTGAGGTCCTGTGAACAGGGACCACCCAAGATGAGCAAAACTCGAAGGTACGTCTCGAGGTGGACTTGGTGGCCCACGTCTACTGCCACTGGCCAACAAGCACAGCCGGCATATCCTTGAGCAGCCTGACCCAAAGCCCAGGCTTAAAGCTTTGCCCCAGCACCTGAAAGAGATCCATATCTGCTACATAGTGGAAGTACTTTGCAGAATCAATACGAGATGTGTGCCCGGGGACATCTCGTTTGCCGATTTTGCTACCTCATGACGGCGTATTGCCCGCTCTGCAGAGAAGCTGAGTCTGTGAGAAAAAACCGCCTCATCGGCCGGATTATGAAGGAGATCCGAAAAGGTTACAAATGCCGCTATTCTGAATATGGGTACGAACTTTAACTGTTGTCAGTTGAATGCGAGTTCTTTGCAAATTAACGCCGCTGTTCAGTTGTAGAGAGACGTGCGACATATTTGCCACACTACGTCACGAGGATTCGTGCAAATACAGGAGGCTCAGCTGCCTGGTTGAAGGGTGAGTTGAGCTTTTGGTTATATAGCAAGGGCGTACTCATAACCTATTCCACCTACCAGGTGCCTGTGGGTTGGTACAACTGATGAGATTTTCAACCATGGACGGGAAACTCACCGGGACATCGTAGCAACGGGAAATCGAGTCAGGTTTTCCGAGGGGACCCTTCAGGTAGATACGGTATGCTTGAGTTTCACAGGTCAGCAGGCTACTAATGCCAGGTATGGTTCTAGGTTCGATTCGGGGATGACGAAACCCACCCTTACTGGCTATTGTACAACCTGGACAAGTCAGGTAACAAAGTTCCCAGAAAAGGGAATTTTCCAGGTAAAACCCACACTCCATAACGCCATTTTATTCTTGTTATTTACTAATTATTCCATTTTGCAGGCTTCAGCATGGTACTACAGAGTCACCGAGCCCAAACGAGTTTAACAGCAAAAGTCGTTTTGGGGGAATTTGAAGGGCCTAACGTTCAGTTCAATCATCCAGTTTTGACAACAGCTGACGACCCTTTGACAGCTCTTATGTCGCAGCAGCGTCTCGAGGTTTTTTCTGCTATGACATTTCGTGTCACTTTTCCCCGTCCATTTTCATTCATCGAAGTTTCATTCCACAGATACCGCCAGAGTTCATATCCAAATACCTGCACTCTTCAGAACTGAGCGTCACTGTGAACGTGGATAACAACAATGTCGGGTATGGAATGAACTGGTTGAGCCCGTTCAACGTATTTACGGCAGCCTTCGTCCTCCAGTTTTTCCTGTTTACGGTAAAACATAATCCCAAATAAATGGAAATAACTCGGTGGGTTTTTTCATTGGTGAGTGATGGCAACCCTGACTGGCACGGTAGGTAATACGACCCAGCAACACTGTGTTAGAAAGGGTAACTCCCTGGCATCACTGTGGTACAACAGGAAATGTTCACTTGGCAACACTGCTTAACCTGCGCACTTACCCTGTGTCGAAGGCTGTGTAATTGGCGGGGGCGGCGGGGGGCGGTGCGGTGGCTATGAGGAGGGCCGCCGCTGACAGGAGGATACTTCCGCCGCTGGCTCGGAAGCTGTCGTGAGGTGACGTCATCGCTCCCCATGGCCTCCTATCCCGCTCCCCCGGTCACCCAAGGGCACCCACCTCCCTCCCCCTCCCCATGTTGGCTCCACCTGGAAACAGTAAAAAAATTAAATTAGTATTAAAAAGGAATTACTTGATCAAAATTGGCTCAATTGCGCCATGGCCAACATTTTGAAGGTAAAGATTTACTGCCAACTGAACATTGTTCAGAGAACATGGCTGCCAAAATGGCACCCTGCGCCAAGTCTTTTCTCTGCTGTGGAAGATTCGCTGCTGAGAGGCCATGGAGGAATAGAGTCTATTCCTCCATGCTGAGAGGCATTAATGGGAGACACAAGAAACCTTGGTGCGGGACGAGTTCGAACTCCTAACAGTTGTGGCATGGAAGCAGCATTGTAACCACGACACTACCGGTGGCCCAGAAACTGTCATGGAAAACGTAAGGCAACAAGCTGAGACTGAGCTGGTCATTAGCTACGAAAATCCTTGCATCCCCTTGCACCCTTTTCAGACCACATAGAGGCCACGACAATGGTTCTCTCATGACTTTGATCTATCAGCAAGCCAGTTCCCGTACCCATGCACTACTAACAGGGATGGAGAGGTGTACCGAAAGTACACCTGATGCAGATACTGATGAAGAGTACTGATGAAGTCATCAGTTTAATCAAAAGAGGGCATGATGCAGTCAGGGATGAGACTGTGGTACTGGCAGAGGCGGCCTGTGGAGGACCTGTGAGCCAGTTCTGCGAGAAGGTGATGGAATGGATGTGGCTTTGGTGGCCAACTTGAAAGTTGAAGGAGTCTGGAAGAGTCTTCGGTGAATAATGTCACCAACTCTTATCGCTCCCAGGATTGCCCATCGACAGCCAAAACAGCAGCGAAACCGAAACACCAAAAATAAGACCGGTCAGAAATACTACAGGATGATACCAGGCTCAGCCGACGACACATATGGAATTCAAAGCCTTCCAAGCGCAAAGCTGGGAGAAACCGATTCCTAAACCCAAGGATCAAGGTGGTGGAGGTGGGGGGGGGGGGGGGGGGGGGGTTGGACAAGGCTGCACCTACATCGCCATAAAAAAGGCAGAGGCACTCAGAATGGGAGCGCCCGTCCTTTGCTCAGAGAAGAAGGTATTATTGTGAAGGTGCTGCCAATCCAGCAACCGCGAAATGTCATTACATGTGTTATCAATATAAAAAACACGAATGTTCCCATTTGTAAAATATGTGCGAGGGATAAATATTATCTTTCGCTAAAATGTCCATCGTCAATTTTCTGTCCCAGTTTAAACCCAGCGGTCGGCCCAATATTGGACCACTCTAATTACATATAAAAGCCCTCCAACACACTCCACCCACCGTCTGCCCCCTCCAATCATTTATGTATTAAATGGAATTTGAGAGGAAGAGAAAAAAAAGGTCTTTCCCGGAGGCGCGAAGCAATAAGTATTTCTCGTGGAAAATTCATCATAACGAGTTGTCGGGGAGGCAGAAAAGGTGCCACACCTGGAGCCTCCCAACGCTCGTTTGGAAAACTGTGCCATAGACGTAGAACAATTGGAAAAGGCGGACCGAAAACAAAAACCGGTGGATTGATTGAAGATGTAAATTGGGAGTTCCGTAGATCCTCAACAACAGACAAGAGCAAACGTGAAACGTCCTATTCGGATTATTTCCGAGGTTACCAATCGAGTTTACGTGATTGGCTGAAAACCAATTACACGAGACCCGATTCACACTCGGTCCCATTCTCTTCCTATTCTAGGATTTGCATGCCAACTGTTCGAAATATCGAGACAAAATCAATTGACGGCATTTGCGGGAGCGACTAAACAACGGGACCCTGTTCGGAAAGGTGCTGCACGTGAGGTATCAGACCCCCTGTACCCCTACACAACCCCCAACACATCCCTCACCTGATCCTCGAGATACGTTCAAAGCCGGTATCAAGTAAGACAGAAGTTTTAAGCTCTCGAAGCTGTCACAAGTTGTGCCCTGACGGCAATCCCGCAATCCCGGGGTTTCGAGCACGGAAATGGAGGTTTAAGTCCTGCTTCATCCAACAGATTTATTTCACCGAAGTTATTCATTTAAACTTCTTCTGGCCAGACTTGTATTGACCTACGAACCTTTGAGGCGCTCCAAGTTTCACATCAGGTCTCCTTCAAGCACCTAATTTTGTATTTGTGTGTTGTATCGTTATGGACTATGAATGTATTATGTATAATAGACATATATTATATGTCTTGATACAATAAAGGTTTTATATTATATTATTAATGAATTTAATTAATTGAATCGTTTATTTTAGGAAAAGCATTGTCCAAAATTGCGATTTATTTATTTATTTTTATTGAATTGAAATTTTGACATTGACATTTGACATCAATGAAATTTTGACAAAATACTCGGGTTAACCTCAAGTAACTGTTGTGCTCGCATGGTTTTCAGCCCGATCGCCAAAACCCGTGGGGCTCTGTGGGGCTAAAAAGGGGCTACAAATGGGACTTTTGAAGGATCCCAGGTGAAATATTTGCCGAGTAATATTGGACGCATAATCCATTTTTCGAGGTCCCACTTTTTTTCTTTTTTTTTTTCAAAATATTTTATTGACATGTCAATTAATTCTGTGCACAGAATTAATATTTGCACCAATGCCTACCATGATAACCTAGGTATACCAATGAATAATAAACCCTTATATACGCAGCGTTCATTGAAAATCGATGAAGCCAGATATTGGACACTTGTAGAATGTTACGTATTTTTCCCATAATTATTCCTCAAAAATTGAAAAAAACTAGGACTTTTTTAGTTCCCCAAAACTTGAAGAATGGACAAAAGCCCTTCCTAAAATAAAAAAATAACAGGATTTAATTCAATTTCAAGATTGTAGGTACTGTTGTTAGCAGCGTACAAGTAATTTTTGTGATCGTTAGGTGGGTACTAGGTTCATTTGTGGTTGTTATGATGCCAGCAGGTTCGTAAAAGTATTTCAAGGTTTTTATGTTGGCTGCTGGCCACCTACTTAGGCATAACTTTATGAGTTGTTATGAAGGCACTCCTCCCAAATTTTCTTTCGGTTTCAACGAGTTTTTCGTTGTAAAAGAATTCAGGTTTAACCAATTTTGAATTTAAAAACAAAAAGGTGTTTCTACTAAAACCCTTCATCCTTCAGTTTACACAGTCTACTGAAACGTTCAGCGGAAGATAAATTAATTAGGTTAAAGCCCCTATCGGACACTCCCCGGCATTATAACCAGGCGATACAGCGACCTCCCTACACGCGGAATCCCCCCCCCCCCTCACCACCACTTTTAATCAGTTGATTAGAGTCAATCAATACTGATTGACTTTATCGTCCCGTTCAATCGGTCAGCGATTCCAAAGAGGGTTTTATCGGGGCATTAAAATGGAGTGTAGTCACTTGATTATCTCAGTGGAGGATTTTCAGTCGTGTAATTTTATGTGTACGGACAGGAGAGGGGTAGTGTCGATTGAATTTGGTTCAATTAATTCACAAGCGGCAAATTTGTGGTTGGGTTGAGAGGATTGGGCAGGAACGTGTGGCGCCATCTAGTGGAAGTGGTGGTACTCGCGAACTTTGATGGCGTTCAGCGTTAGGCGAGTTCGAAGGCGTCGTGATAAATAGAGCATTATTGTGTGGGTTCGAGCGATTGTATTCACCACTTCACGTTCCATTCTTCACGACTTTATTTCTCATCCTCACTCCACCCTGGCGAAGGAAACTGACAAACCGCTCCACAACCGCAAACCGCTCTCTCCCATCCACCATTTTCCTTCCTCCAGTCATAAGTCATTAGTTACGAACCTCCTATTTCTTCGGCTTTTTCTTGTGTGCACGTCCTCGACAGACCCTCGCCCATCCTTGCTCTCACACTCCTTCGAACGTCAGCAGTTCGGCAAACAAGGCAGAATCCCCAAACTCCTTCACATCAGGACCCCCCCTTCGTCTTCGATCGTTTTCTTTTTCATCTCCGTCAAAGTGGGTCAACCGTCAAGACCCGAATCAGCACAATCGATGCCAACTTTTACAGTAAAAATTGCTATGCATGAGCAATTTTATTTAAATCGAATCGATACAATTTTGGGAATAGAATAGAAAAAACATTCCCAGTTTAGACTCGATAGGAAAATACTTTCTCAGCCAAAACGTCTCCATGGAAAAAACTTTCCCAAGTATGAAATAATCTCTTTAGGGAAATTCGTGCAAACCCAGACTGTACACCAATACACCTCGTACCCTTCAAGAGTTAAAGACATCAATAAAGACGGGAATTCGATCAATTCCAACTGATAAGCTTGAGCGAGCTATGCGAAACGTGAAGGACCAACTCCAAGAATGCATCGCCCAAGAGGGAAGACATTTAATGCACTGTGCATGTGCATTATGCACATAATCTTTCATAATTACAAAAATGTGTTTTCTTCAACAAATATCCATTGTTAGTCAAGATTTTAACATCTATTTCAACCCGATATCTTCAAAATTGACGATTTGGCGACTGTTTAAAATCCACCTGGCTTATCTGCGCCACCCTGTATAATGTACATTTACATTTACGGCGACAAAGACGGAGAACACACCAATGACACCAGAGACCAAGAGGTTTAATCGAATATTTTGACGAACAAAATTAATTTAATAACGTAATTAAAAATTAATGTGGGTAACTGCTATTTACATGATATCTTGTCGCATTGCTAAATTTTTACCGGTAAACTGTTTGCACGCATTTCCATAAAGAGTTGATTATTTCGTACACTTTTACTTGGGAAAGTTTTTTCCGCGGTGACGTTCCGGCTTGGAAAGTATTTTTCTATCGAGTCTGAAATGGGAAAGTTTTTACAGCATACCGTACCCTCCAATGGTGTACCATGAGCCCACGTGAATTTTAAGTGCTTCAAAAGCTGACAACAATATTACTGCTACTCAACCCAATTTTTATTTTCAGTATCAGTCAAACCTACTGGGGGAATACGCAAGTTTGAAGTTTTCTTCACTCAAAAGTATCAATACTGAGATTTGAAAGGTACAATGAGGTTTGAACTTTTCGTTTTTAATTTTAGATTCCAGATAAAAATGAGTACAAAATCCCAACTACAAATCTACACGTAAGTACCTACCTATATAAATGCAGCAGACAAATCGGCATGTCGGAGATTATTATACCCATTTTTGCCGGAATCCCACCAAGGCAGAGCCTGGGTGTGGGCAATCGTCCATTGAATAATTCAATGAAACTAATTATTAGTTTCAAGTAAGACGGAGACGAGATAAATTTGCCTAGAGGCAAATAATTTATACTATAGAGGTGAGGTAGTCGGTACAACAATAGATTATACATAAGATCATGAATACCTAAATAATTATACATAAATATAATTATAAATATAATGTATAATTATAATTATACATAAGATCATAAATATAATTAGACATAAAAATAATTATACCTAATGAATACCTAAATTATGGAAGAGCAAGGAATGTACTAAAAAGAAATATCATGAGTAAGTTGAGAGGAAAATACTACTTGTTTCCCGTTTTTCGATCATCGCATTTTATCGAAAAAATTTAATGATCAAAAAGGACAAATTATGTGCTTGTATTTTTGGCTGGATTTTTTTTTAATCAGAATTGATTTTCCAAGATTAAATTATTGTTGTCTGGAGATTTGTGCCCCCTGGCAACACTGCTTTTCTTGAACTTTATACAAAATCAAATTTATTCTTCCTTAGGTACAAATTGTTTTTGTTATTTTTCCAGATTTCTGGCAGTATTTGATTCTGAAGCAGAGTTTGCCCTCATTGGCAACACTGCTTTATCGTCCAAATTATTTGTTTCAAATTTTTTACGCGAACTTTCGCTCGAAACTTTTTTCTTCTTCTCATTCAAAGTTTCTCACTTGGTCCTCATTCGCTCAATTCAGTTGGCAACAATGTAAACCTAATTACCGGCAGGACTCGACTACTGTGGGTAACCTGGAGGCGGGTTTTGCGGCGGAAAAGCTCACCGCCATGTGAATCATTAACGTAGCCACCCGTCTCTGGAGGGGAGAAGGAGAGTAGGGAGGGGTATTGTTTGAAGGGTTTTATAAACAGGGGAGGGTCTTTGTACCGAGTTCGGTGAAAAGCCTTTCTGATGAAAATCCCCCGTCTGTCGGATGAGAACGGAAGCTGTGTTTACTCTCGTAGACCAATTTGAAGCTCTCCGATCACACGGTCGCACTTTTTAATTAAAACGTTTTAAGAAGTGAATCCCGCTTCATGCAGGACCTCTGCTATTGGCGGAAACGGAAGGGGGGGGGGCGAGCTCGCCGAGTTCAGGTAGTTCAGAATCGTCAGGCACATGCGCAGTAGCACCTTTTGCAAGGTGCCATGACTCCCAGGAATACGGCGCCAGTGCTCTGCGAACACAGAACTGGTTCGGAATCGATTCTACTGTTTAGAACCTTCAGAACTGATTCCAACTGCCTTCTCGATCTTGAAATGACGCACATTGAATATGCTTCTATGATCCCTTGATGGTCGCTTCGTGGGACTAAAAATCAGACATTTTTGGGCCGCATGCGGTCCAAGCACGAAAAATCAGAAGAAATCATGAAAAAAGAGAAAGGAGGCAGCAGATGCTTGCATACTCTTTGGGCAAGATCCCTCGCATCGATTTCGTCAGAGCTGTGTCCTTCAAATTTCCCCTTTTTTTTGGCAGAGGCTTTTGGGGCGTGAATCAGTTCGCCTCCTCGTGGTGCATCCTTGGTAGCGCTAAACGGACTGCATAATATGCATATATTATAGGTGCAGACACGGAGTTTGTACATACTCAGTTTGGCTGGGGCACGGAGTTTGTCCATTTCCCAGCTGAAGTTCTGGAATTCCAACCTTTCTAAAAAGAATAAGAGAGTTTCACTCCTGAACCTCTCCGAGGAGCATGTCCTTCGCTTTAGTCCTTGATTCAAACTTAAGTAATACGGGGGTCTGGGGGCTGCAACGCTTTTTTGGTCTATTATTCAGGGAAAATAATACCCCTATGTATTCGTGTCGGACGCCGACACTAAAATAAAAAATTCTGACAATATACTCAGTCCACCACCTAGTTGTGCCCTCAAGGTTTTCAGTCCGATCGCCCAAACCCATGGGGCTCTGTGGGGGCTAAAAAGAGGCTTCGGGAGGGCTTTTTTGAAGGGTTTCGGCGGTGAGGTCGAGATAGGTGTCGCTTTCGAAGTATTTTTTGACGTAGAATCCATTTTTGAGGGTCCCAGAGCGATCCCATTTCACCGTGGGAATCTGTGGGGCTTTCAAGGATGAATTTCACTTTTGGACGTGGAATCTACTCATGAGGATATCGGACGCATGCGACCACACTGTGGGGATTCACAGGGCTTCTACGGGGCTGCGAATCATCTAATCTAACGCGTTTTTTTTTTTTTTTTCAAAATTTGAAAAAAAAAATCATTTAATGATTTTTCATCGTCTCAATAAAACGGTGATACAAGTTTAAAATAACAGGACGAAAAGGCTCCGCCGCACTACGGTCGAGCCGGTCAGGTCTGCCAACTCAAAAAATCATCTCGAAATTCCGCGACAACCCGAAGAAGTTTTGAAAATAGTGAAATTGAAACCCGAACTTGAGGGAGAATCGTATTTCGCTACCGACAGCAAGTTGATTGGATCCCAACTTTTCTCTTCCACAGCCCCCCCCCCCCCCCCCCTCCAGTTAACCGCAACTTCACTGTTTACTGAAACTGAAAAAGGGGTGATGAGATGTGAAGAGAGGGCGAAAAAGTTAATTCCCCGTTCAACTTTTTCTAGCATTATTTTAAAACTTTCGTGAAAATTGGTCGCCATGAGATTTTTGCTGGACGAAGTTGTTGAAATTACTTCCTCGTTGATAGCTTCATTAAATTTGACCTGTGGTTTTTGCACTGCATATCATTATCGTTTTTAGTCGAGGGAAACATTTTGCGACGAGGAAATCACCTTCTGTTTTATGGAACCCACTTAGCGATCTCGTCCATGTGGTGAGGCTCCCCAGACCCGTCAAATCATCTTGATGTATGGCCTCTTGTTTGATTGAAAAAGAAAGAAAAGAGCGTCATAACTTGAAGGCTGCTGCGGAAAGGAAAATACGGGGAGAAAACTCTTATCGGCCCTAAGGGGGAAAAATCTACCCGTGCCCATCACCGGGGTTTTTCCCTCGACCGGGAAAATAAGGTTGGGCGGGCGGAAAAGAGCGAAACACAAGAAAAATGACGTCATAATTTTCTTTCTCCGCTTTTCCCTTGTGTCGTGAGCGCGTCTGAGGAAAGCAACGGACGGCTAACGGGGGGATGTTTCTCCACGGGTCATTTGCGCTTTGGGGTCATTTCGAGCCCGAAACCGAGCATTACGAGGGGAAAACTATTAATCTCGGGGACCCTTCGAGACATTTTGTGTATATCCAGGAGTCTCTTTTTATGGCACATATTAATGAAACCCCCCCAAGAGAGGCTAGACTTGCTCTCTGTTGCATACTCTGTGCTCTAGCCTCCAGCCGCTAGAGTCGTCGAGACACGACGCAGCACCACCGGAAACGCGATGCATGCAGCAAGTTGGGTGGCCAAAGCCCTTCAATAGTCCCATTTGTTTACCCATAGGCACTGATTAAACCACTGCCCATAGGTGTAGTAGGATGGGTCTGAAACTCCCATAAATGGATTTTACTTCCAAAAACGACTCTGGGAGCGTCATGCAAAAGGGAGATCCAGACAAAGTCCTCGTCCAATAAAATTTAACCAAGTTCATCAATAAATTGTTCGTACATAAAGAAACAATGCCCTAGTAATGAAACAAGAGCCTCCTCCGGCTAGTATGTATGCTTACCTGAACGGTCAATCACGACAAATGGTAAAGATCATCAGACTCTTTTGTGTTGAGCAAAGATCAAGTTAACTATAGATATTAATCATAATATCAGTTGCCACTGTCATCTAACTACATACATAAAACCACATTATCCAATTCCGTGGGTCACACTAAGTAAATACCTACAGCAAAAACTGCGTCACCATCAGTGATGCCAGAGGGCATCACGAAAAATTCTCACCTTTGCTTTCAAAATATCCCTACATTTTCTTCACTTTTCCCTCCGCCACCGCAGTTATCCCACTCAGAGTCCCATTAAGGCTACAATTTTAAAAATTGTAGCCTTAATGCCAAAAGATTAACAGATTAACATTTAGTATGAAATTTTCAGGAATTTAGGCTTATGTCCCCCGACATTGGTAATTTTTTTTTTTTGACATGGATATGTCTTAGTCCTGGGGTCTTGCAAAATTTTGTGACACAAATTTTGCGACTTACAAAAAATGCAACGTTTTTTATTGGTTGCACCCGTCAACTTAATTTTTCATAGTAACAACGCTTGTTAGTTTCTCGTAGTGAATTATCAAATTCCCGTATTAAACAAATTACTCAGTACCTATTAAACAAATCGAAGGCATATCCATGTACATGGATATGCCTTCGATTTGTCTGATGTATCTGCATGCAGTGTAGATACTCGTCATCAGTTTACTGATGACTTTTGTTTGTTTATGTTTTGGCTTGTTAACATGATATAGGAAATATAAAATAATATTCACGAAATAATAACCATTGGAGGATTTAGGTATTTTTCTCAACAGATCGCCTATGAGGTCAAATTTAGGTACCTACATGGATGATTGATTTATAACTAGGTAGGTAGGATGATTGATTTATAAATAGGTAGGTTTATGAGTAAATGACTGAGATTATTTTTTTTTTTTTTTTTCATTTTGGTTTATTATTCTTGGAATAATACACCTTTGTAATCGCAACGGAGGGCGACGAATCCGATCAGCCTCAAAATTTGAAATTATCCGTTTCAAGAGGTCTACATACCAAAAACGAAATGTCCGTCCGCCGTTTTGGGCAGAAGGAATTGGTTAAAAAATCTGAAATTATGACAAATACTCGGTTTACCATCTAGTTATGCCAGCAAGGTTTTCAGCCCGATCGCCCAAACCCGTGGGGCAAAAAGATGCATCAAATCTAATAACTGCAGTGTTATTGTAGGTATGCATGCTCTACAGAAAAAAATCGATCTCATGCTTCAAGAGGTCTGATAGTGATCCTGGGGGTTTTCGAGGGTGCTGAATCCGAATCCGAGGTCCGTTTTGCACCTAGCCGCAGAGGTTCCGCTGTACAGTACCCAAATGTTCTAAAACTCCAAATTTCCAAGTTCATTATTTTTCAACGAGTAGGTGCTATTCTTACAGGAAATCTAACGGTGAACACGCCGATATATTTATATATATATTGATGGGTCTAAAATGCTTCCTTCATGTGTTTTTTCCCCGAAAAACTACCAAGAACAACGTGGTTTTTCATCAATCTTGAAGATTTTTGTTCACTATTCAGACGATTCGCAGAACCTACAATACTTGGCCGAACCAACAAATTTTCGCTAGTAGGTACTAAGTTGATTGCTAAATCTTGACACAACACTATTACTCCAATGGTATGTAACTTTAAATAGGTATGCAAATTCATCATGTATGGCCGTAATTCATTTCAATCATACTTGTTAAGTTTGATCATGGAATATCTCGATTAAACGAAGATCCCTCGATTAAAAGATTGTTTGACCTTTTTTGCAACCTTCGTTTGTTTACAGGAAGATTATGAAAGGAAAAGTTTGCTTAACTTCAGACTTACACAGTCAATGACCAGTGTTGTTGTTCATTTTCCCATCCTCTAAACGAGGATGAGGAAAGAATGAAAATCAAACACCATACGGTATGGTCCATACCTGACATCGGTTCTCTCGCATTTCGTCAATTTGAACGTTTAACAACGTATGAACGATTTTTTTATTTTTTTTATTCTTCTTTTTATTGAAGGTTTATTCTGGCATTCTGATATGAGAACTCATTCGTAAACCAGAACAATCAAGAATGTCTCTTAAAGTGCTGTAATTCACTATAGGTACCTGATCTATACGTCTATAAAATTGGGTTCCTGTCCGTCTGTCTGTCGTGCCTTATAGGCGCCTAAACGGCTGAACGGATTTCGACGATTTTTTTTTTAACGATACCGGGTACAATAAGGTATAATACCTTGATCACTAGTTCTCTGTAACAGTTACTCTGTGACCTAGATATCATCTGGTCTAGTGAATTACGGTCTTGTGAATTAGGTATTATATAGATCCAGGTATATTATAGCACCCCTGATATTATGGTATCATTTAATGATCATCAAATTTGAGAATCATAAAATTTTGATTTCGCGGTTCCTGTCTATCTGTAGGCCTACAATTGGCAGTACTAGAAGAAGACAATGATTAGCCGGCGAAACTGCTAGTGAACCATCCAGCCCCAAAATCTTTGGTCAAAGGGCGGGCTCCGGGGGTGGATTTGACCTAGTAAAGTCGAGGTGAACCCGGGAGGCTACAAAACAAGGCGGCCCCCAGCTGTCCGAAGTGTCCAAACCAGGACCGTCGGGATGAGCTGAAATTTAATGCTCCAACGTGACCAACTGATGAACCGCTCTTCCGCTTCGTTGATCGCAATGGTGACTCGGCGAAGGAACAGGCGGCTAAAACTGACTAAAAACTTTTACGTAGGTACGTGAAAACCCACTAATGTTGAGAAACTTGCAACAATCGAGGGCCGGCATTTTTGGTCAAGAATTTTTTCGATTTTTCGACGTTTTTATGAGTTTTATCGTAACACCGCTAATCACAACTTTTGAGTATTTGTCGCGGATGGTACTAACACATCAAACCTGACATCAAACCTGCACATCAAACCTGATTGGCATACCAATTTCATTGAAATCGGGCCATCAATAAAAAGTTAGGTAGGGACTTTCCCCCACTCAACCACTGAACCGCCACCTTAATAATTAATATTAATTAATTATTGGTTAATCAGGTCTTGGAACCCGACGCACACACCAAACCTGACTTACATTACAAAATTTGTAATTTGTAATTTAATATCATTGAAATCGGACCATCCACATCAAATGTAAATTGTTCGGGAGATCGTAACACTGCGGGCAACACTCCACCAGTACGGAAGCCTTCTGGCTTATTGTACTCCCAAGTGTCCGTTTTTTTACTCTATTTGCCTCCTGAGTAGTCGAGGTCCTTACCTAATACACGTCTTATCACTGCGTCTTCTTAGGGGGTAGTGGTGAGGGGCGGAGTGGACACAATCCCACCGCCCCTTCGACCAGTCGAGGGGGCCAGTCGACCAGTCGATTGGGAGAATTGATATTCCCCCCCCCCCTCCCATCCTTAGCCCCCAAGGGCTCGCAGATTGCGTGGCTAGTTTAACGTTCTCAGCAAACATAGGCATGTTTATACCAGCCCACCAGAAAATTTTTATCCCGGTCCGAGGTCCCAAGGTTGTTTACAGTGTAAACGTTGTTCCTCAGATCTTGTGTGTTGAAGACAGACGCCTCGGCCGCCTTCGCCGTACCAAACACCCCTCCACCATGCAATAACTGCACCCTCACCCTTTCCTCTCTGTTACTCTGTGCCCTAATCGGTCATTCAAGACCCGAAACCCGACCCACAAACTAAGTTTCATCAAAATCTGTTGAAGGGAAGAGAGTTTAGTTGCGATTTTGCTTCCGAGTCTGCGAAGCAGCGGAAGCCTTGTGTTCACTTTCGGGAGAGAAAAAAATTTTTGTTGTCCGAATTTAAAATTTCCACTCGCATTTTGCGTTTCATAGCCTACTGAACAAATTTGGTTCCGTGTCTGTCGGTCTGTGGGTCTGTCGGTCTGTGGGTCTGTCGGTCTGTCGGTCTGTCCGCATTTCCTTGTTACAGCCATAATTTCCACAATTTTGAATGAATTTAGCTCAAATTTTGAGGGATTATGCGGATCAGGCTCCTTGAGGTCCCATACGAATTTCAGCACAATTGAATCAGCGGTACGCTCTGCGCATGCGCTAACGTGAAATTCTTGAAACAGGCATAACTTTCTCAATTTTGATCGGATTTCAATAAAATTTTCAGGAATTGTGTGCGTATAGCTCTAGATGGTACCCTGTCAGTTTCATGACGATTGAATCAGCGGTTCGCTCAGCGCATGCGCGAACGTAATTTCCTTGCCACAGCCATAACTCCTACAATTTTGATCGGATTTCATTCAAATTTTCAGGAATTGTATGGGTATAGCCCTAGACGGTTCCCTATCAGTTTCATCACGATTGAATCAGTGGTACTCCCTGCGCATGCGCGAACGTAATTTTCTTGTTACAGTTGTTACGTTCAATTTGACCTTGGCACGAGGAAGCTCATGTGCCATTGCCTTGGCAGTGTATTCCACTTACCCCCACCCACCCTTTTGGCAGTACAAATTTGCAATCCCCCAAAAGGCACTTCCACACACCATACCTGACTCACACAAGGGAAAGGACCCCAGGGCCTGTAGGGATAACTATTAAGTTGGTTCCAGGTTTGACGGAATGTTAACAGAAATCGCCGGAGACATGCGCAGTTTAGAAACTGCTGTTCCAGGTCGATCGTAGCTCGAGTATGTGCGGTCGGGTTCTGTCGACAGCTGTCCAACTTCTATCGACAGACGCAGTCAGACCTGGAATAAACCTATTATCAGCTCTCGTTTCTCACCAGGCCTCCAAAGGCCATTGTTGCTGCCTCTGCCTTTAAGGTAGGCTCTGCAAAGATAGCTACAGCCAGTATAGGCGAGGGGGGGGGGGGCTGCCGTCCCTCGCACCATCAGGGAAAACCTCGACGATGGCCTTCTCCCTTGCCAGTGCCGAGCAGCTGAGACTCCCCTCGGCGATCCACCTGCTACACCACCCGTCATGCCAAGTGGTGCGTTTCCACGTCGGATCTCATTCTCCCTTGTATTTGAGGCTGGACGCTCCTCTCACTCTCCCAACTCTCTCAGCTGAGTCCTGTCAGTCAATCTTATGACCCTCCTCCAAAGTGAAAATCTTTGAGTTCGACCCCCTTTTGGGTCCTACAGCCTCCTGCCCCACCAGCCAACTCGGGGTCATCACACTTGGAACCGGCCCAATTCCCTCGAACTCCCCCACAAGTTAGCCGGGGGTGTGTGTCCTCCCACTACCCCCTTTCCACTCACAGCTTCGATTTTAGCGTAGTGACGTAAAATCCGAGCGACGGTGTTTTCGCAGTGTTCCGCATTCTTCTCGGAAGGAATATCAAACATTTTAAACTCATTCGGGACGATCATCAGGGGCCCCTGACTTATACAAACCCCCCGGCTCCCACTACCCCAAAACCACCCAGACACATGAACGGAAAGGCGGGACGAAAGAAGGGAAAAGGCGAGAATAATTGGTGGAAAACAAAAGATAAAAGCAAAGGTCGAAAAAAAAACAAAGTGGGAGGAAATGAAAAAGATTCGAGTTGAAAAAAAATTGGTCGTTTTAAAGCTGAAAAGGGGTTTGCAGCGTCACAGATAAAAGTTGTAAAAGACATACAAGTTCCTTTAGATCAGACAACTTCTATTTCCCCAGCGGAGAAAAGCTGAGGGGATTATTCACTTCAATGGGGTGAGTGTGACCCAGACAGGGGTTTTCCTCCCTTCAAAGCTCCAGAGACGAGAGAGTATGAAATTAAAACGTTATTTCCGTTTTAAGGCGCTTTTAATAAAGAAAGGTCTCTCGGGATGCATCTCCTTGAAATTCCTCTTCTTGAGTTGGTTTGGAGTCGGCAGAGGGAACCTGGGGGGAGGGGGGTAACTGGAGACGACACTGTGCAATTCATTGAGGTGAGTATAATACCACCATGTTTGTGTTATTCACTGGTGTCTACCGTTTTGGACATGTTCTAGTGTCATCCTCTTCTGAGATCTTCGGTCGGCTGCTTCGTTCAGCAACGTGGTACAGTACCACTCCCAGGGCCTTTCTAGAAGATGGCTGCTACCTCATCCATCCACCCCTGGCACAGATTAAACTACTGACCCCTGGTGGGGAGTGTGAGAACCGGATGCCACAGAGAAACACACCACTCCACAGGTGGACTGCCGAATCCATCGGGGGACTCATCTTGAATTCAGCCCATAGGTGGCTCGGTGGTTGGACATGGCGTCTCCAGAGGGAGCCTGCTGAAAGCCCCAAGGGCTCTATAGCCCCAAGGGCTCTATAGCAGTTGCAACTTAACAAAAAATCACACCATGAGACAACTAATTGGGATCCCAGGAGCTATCATGCCCTCAGAAACATCTCACAGCCACAAGTTCAAAAATGAGAAAAACCTCTGCATCGGGAGAAATCTCTGCAGATTCTTTTAATACTTTTTTTTGGTTGTAAATGTTGCCAATAACATTAATAGTAACCTTTCTGATGATGGCCTTTCCTCTCTCTTTCAATATTCAATCGCCTTCGACTGCAGAGTTTAGTTTTTCCTCTATTCAACCAGAAGCTGTATTTAAAACTATTTCTAGCCAAAAAAAACTCCAATACTAAGTCTTGCGACGTGTATGGGATTTCGACCAATTTGATAAAATTGAAAAAGGAGCTTTAGCACAATCATCTCCCCTTCTTAAAAAAAAAAAGTAGGTACCTACATATTCCAAACCTTGAGTCAAATTATCGGCCAATTTCAAAACTCACTGCCCTCCAAAATGTTTGAGAAACCCCTAAAGTCTGATCTGGATAACTTTTTCGAAAACTAAGGATGCAGTTAAGAAATGCTCTGATTTTGAGGCATCATCTTTTGAGACAACCTCCTCATTTGGAACTTTTACAGACGTGGCCAAATGCTTTGATTGCATCTCCCATCAGCTCCTTGTTCTCAAGCTTTCCAAGTTCTACTTCTCTCAGTCTGCGGTTTCAATGATTAATACTATGAATAACAGTTATTAATTAATTCATACTATGAATAATAGTTACTATTAGTTACCTTACCGGCAGAAACCAAGCAGTCCGTCATAATAATGGCACCCATTCTGTGTTTCTTCCCATTTTGTATGGTGTTCCTCAGGGATCGGGGCCAATTTTGTTTTTAATCTTCATAAATGACTTGCCCCACTGTCTAAAATCGTCCCCCATCCTTTTTGCGGATGATACGTAGCTTTGAGAGCCTTCCGTAGCTTGGCTTGGTGTGATCCGTCTGCCCCAAGATGTCAGTGCTTTTCCATTTAAGCTCCAGGCTGTGCGTTTACGAGCGAGCTCTATTCCCCATCCTGGACCCATCTGTGCTCCATTTATTGTCTCTAGACCATTTTCCAGGAGGTGGTTGGAGCTTCCACCAATATAATGAATTTGTGAGGCTATTGATCGGGCCGGGGCATCCAATGAGATTTTTCTTAAAAGTTTAGCTATACCTGGACATGCTGGAATACCCTACGGACAGGATATTTAAAGTCACTATTAGAGGAAGGGCGAATCTCCTGGAGTGAGTCTGGAGACTGAATGATGCACACCAGAATTCCAGAGAATGATACGAAACGGGGGATGAAACAGGCGTCCTGGCTAAGCAGGGCTCCAGGAGGAGCTCTAGAGGAATTGAACACTGCCTTGGTATTATGGAGACACACTGGAGATGAGAAAGAACCCCGCATCAGCAACACAGGCATAATGGCTGGTCCAGACCTTGGGCCAGAAGACACAGGAACTTCACAACTCAACCAGACTAAGGTAATAAACGAAAATTTCAATGTTTCAATTCAATTTCAATTTATTCACTAATCTAGACACATAAAAATTTACTAATATTAAAACCACTAATATTAGTGGTATAGATTCCAAATTATTATTAGCTCATTCCCAATACTTAAGTCTTACCTACTTAAAAATCCAGCTGTAAGTAACTGTAGAATGCAATTATTGCAGCCTGGTGACATTCAGCATACTGTGGTGCTGTAATCTCCTGGTGGCAGCACAATGGGCCGTCTCAGACGGCCCGTCTGGCCTGGATGCAACCGGGCCTTTGAGATTTGGTTGTGCTGTTCATAGCTGCAGATGTTTCTTCGTTGCCAGTCTTATTAACCTTCAACCTTCGTGTTTTTGTGATTGGGCCATTGTGAGTTTTATGCATTGCGTGCAGACTTTTTCCGTGATGAACTACAGTATCGAACCTATGTATAGGTATACAGGGAACACTCCAAGAATAGCACAGTCTCCTCCAACTTACAAGTTCCCTTCTGACGTTTATATTTCCAAGGAAATCCTGACGCTAACAAGATGAGGTTGCGGGAAAGGAGGAGGCTGATTGGAAGCGTGGCGTCACCCGTCAGAGGGCGCACTGCACGATGGATACCCGTCAGGAGTTGAGGGGGGTGTTCGTCAATAAATTGACGGCCTCCGTGTCAGCTGTTCCCAACGTTTTAGCTGGCTTTCGCTTTCCCTTGTCACGTCTGGGATACGTTCACTTTGGAGCTTCAGACACAATTCCAGACCCAACAGTTGACATCATGTTTGGACAGCCGGCGAAACTTGACGCGGCAATACCGATAGGTATAAATAAGAGGAAGAAGAAGAATTAAAACATTTTTTTCAAAAGAAAACAAATCTTCGTTGGAAATGAGAAAACATAAACGGATTTCGGCATGGCGCAAAACCATCTGCTGGATGTTCGAGTATAATGAATACGGATATTTTAATATATCTATTTGGAATCAGTTCTGGAAGTTCCACAAAGCCTGCAGAACTGTGGGAATCGATTCTGGAATAGTTCTGCATTTGTAAAGCATCAGGACTTGATGGCTTGATTCCTGAAAGCCGAGGCACCTCACTCACGACCCTTGCAAAATGCATGAGGCGAACTGAATGGTGAGAACTGCTCTGTAAACTCACCTATTGTGTGCCTCCATGATGGGCCAGAACCTACTCCCCGATAACGATAAGACACTCGGGAAAAAGGAATTCCCTATCACGCTGAGAAATTGACATTTTCGGGACTGAGATAAGGTGTTCCAGGGGTTATGGCCGTGTTTGGGAAAATAGCGAAGGAGGCAGGCGTTAAGATAAAAGTAAGGAAAAAAAAAAAATCTTGGAGTACAAATGGCGAAGGAGATAAAAGATTTTTATTAACACATCTCTTTTACAGTTGGGAGGGAAACCGTGAAATGACGTCACTCGGTGGTTTGTGGGTAGTATTTCAGCGTTTATAGAGATTGTGCTCGGGACTGAAATGAGAGCACTGGCGGCGATGTGGGCGTTACTGGTCACCGGCGCATGGATGGTATATTAAATTTGTTGTACAAGATTTCAAATTATGATGGAATTTCTATCTTATCAATCTAGTGCGTCCACTGACCAGGTGCCTTACCTACGTTAACTATATAAGATGTCCATCAAACCTAACCAGTGCTTGGCGAGTCCTCGGGCAGTCAACAGATAAGCCCATAGATAGCCATAGATGGCTACCGACAAGGTAACTGACCCGACCTGGCGGGGAAGCTCAGTGTAGGTACCAAAATGTCGGTGTTCCTAAATTTGATATTAAGTTAGTGATGTGAGTTGTCTTCCAAGGCGCACACTCCATGTTTACACTATCTTCTTCAAGTATTTTGAAGTTTTGAGTTTCTTCAGGCATTTTCAGAGAAACAGAAGGCAGAAAGACTCCCTCGTGATTCGGGTAGACTAATAAGAGGAGATCGATGTGGAAATAGAAAAGGCGAGCGCGGAATTGGAAAAGTCGTGCCTGTGGCCTGTACCCGGGGCCCATACAGCGGGGTGTCCTACATGTCCTAAATGTGTTTGTGTTTCGAAATTTCAATTTAGATTCACTATACTTAATATAGTCACTAATACACAATACCTATATTATATTGTGTTGGGTGTTTGGCGAAAGGCCGGTGGCCTGAATCCACGATTTCGCCGCCGTTTGTTGTGGAGGAAGAGGGAGGGAGAACGGGAACATTTCCTTCCAGAGCATAACATGAATTGTCATGATCTGCAGACCTGGGGGAACATGCAGCCGCAGAAAAGGAAGACTCGCATAGGTACTCCAGGCTTACCTGAAATGTTAGGATACTGGGGAGATGCTGAGTCTTCTGAAGGGAACCAAGGGATAGATGATATGTCGTGGCCAGTATTGATTCACCCTGGGTTAGCAGTTATACCAGGATCAGCTGCTGCAGCTACCTTAGACGACCTGGCCAGCTGACCTAGTCTCATGTGGGGCCGATCTCCCGGCTTCCTTGAGCGAAATGTCGCTAAAGGACTCCTGAGCAACGGGCCCACGCATCGGGATCATTCCCGCTGATTCAGCTTCCCTAAGTGAAGTCACTTCATTGAAGTGTCACTAAAGGTGGGATTTCCCTGACGCGTCTGCGGCCCGCGGCGGCGGCTCGCGATTTTGTCATGTTTCTACTCAGCCGCCAGCCGCGCCGCGCTATGGAAGAGTGGTTTCTCAAAGAGGCGCGGCCGCGGCGGCGGCCAGAGACCGCCTACCTTGGCCCCAGCTTCAGTCGAGCGAGGTTATTGTTGTGGCCCTTTTATTATCAGAGAAGGACGAAGAAGAGGGATTATTGTTGATGGATAGGGAGCCTCACGCCCCTATGTTTTTAAGACGAACAGAAGAGGGATTTTTTTTAAACATTCTCATCGACTGCCACTTGAAAAAGAACGAAAAACGGTTCAGATCGTTCTTTCGGTTGAATTTCCAACAATTTGACTACCTACGTTGTTTCACTGGTGAGAGAAGACCGGACGAAAGATGCTACAGCTACCCATGTTTTTTCTTTCTTCCCAATGTCCTTGTAGTCTTCCGACTCACTATCATACAGGAATGCCACGATGTGGATGAGAAGTTCGTCCTCTTCGTTTGTGAACTTCATTTCAGACAAGCACACAAGCACACGAACGCAAACGGAAAGATAAAATTCACTCGTTTCCCCCCGCCTCTCTTTACTTTACTTGCTGCGTCATGAGCAGGCTCAATTTATTTATTTATTTAATTTATATATTTATTAACGGGCAAGCCCAATTTACAACAGCATAATAAAAGTAGCAATTCAGTGTATACCGGAACTTATACATTCAAGAAAAGGAACGATTTTACCAGAAACAGCAATAGGTAAAGTAGCAGTGATATAACTTATGAAAACAGTGGATCAATTTGGAGATAATAGTCAAAACAAGGCGGGAGAAGAAAGCTGTGACAATTCTGTGATTCACAGTCAAAGAAAACCACTGGGGACATTGTGAAGGTTTGCATACCCCAGCCGCGAAGGCGCGCGGCTTGACTGCTAGGGGTAGGAGTCTGGCCGCCCGGCCGCGCGTCTCCCATGTAGCTCGGTTCAACCCCATGTAGCCGCTGAGACGCGCCGCGCGCCGCAGCCGCGCTGGGGAAATCGGTTCCATCTGAACAACACTGAAGGAGTGGGGAGCGTCTAGACGCGAGCCGCCGCCGCGCGCCGCAGACGCGTCAGGGAAATCCCACATTAAGGGAGGCCTGGTCGGTGGGTTTGATCCCTGAATAATCACTGCGATAAGACATGATTGCTAATGATAGACAGTTAATGGCTGCCGATAATTAAGCCCGTCTTCAAACGGGATGGCTGACTCATCAGCGGGGAAAAAGGGGTTTGCATGGCCGCGCCGCAACTGTAGCGCGACCCGCCTCCCCCGCCAGTACTAACTCTGGCGGGCTGGCGAGATTGCAAGAGAATGTGAGGTAAATCCCCCACAGTGCCTAACAAGGAGATTAATAGTGAACGCCTCGAAAACCAGGGGTTGGCTGGCATGGCCAGCAGGTGTGGTCCCCTATCGCCGTACCGAAGTTGGCGTCCAAGAGTCTTGGCCGAGTTTACCCAATGTGGCTGTTTACCTTTCTAGAGACATTGGCCTGGTTTACGTCATCTCCATTCGTTATAAGACTCGTTAAAGTGAGCGTGAAAAACTCAAGGAACGCTTAAAGCTCCCAGTTATGAGCCGAACAAAGAGAAAAAGATTGAAACAAAAAAAAAGTTCGAGTAGGTATTGACACGGCCTAGAAAGGTTGTAAACGGGCGGTGGGGTGTACCTAGGACGTGATGACGTCAGCAGGAGGCTGAATCTCCCGACGCCCTTTGTCGATGAGTAGGTAGCGAAATTGTATTGTAAAGGGTGATGAGGGGCATGGCAAATCAATATCCCCCCCTCACACCCATGCTCCTTAGGAATAATCGGGTGCATATTTCGTCGTGTTACAAGAAAAAAGTAGCGAAACCGTCCCAGTGGACAGGCAGCGGCGCACCGTGGTAGCAATGACCGTTTTGTTAAAAAAAAAAAAAAAAAAAAAAACGAAAACGGTTGTAACTGCCTTCAAGAATCAACTTTTTCTGCTTAAATCCCCCTTTTTCTTACCTATTCCATTCGAGTGCGGCTCTTGCACCCTCCCTATTCTCCCTAATTTCATGTAGGTAACTTTTTTATTTTGGTACTCTTACTTTTCAACAATACTTACCTACTTAATTAAAATTTCCGTTCTTAATTTTCGACCATAATCAGTCAACAGACTTTCCATAAAGGCACAGCAGTTCCTGCGGACAGAAATTGCTCATTGAACGTCCATGTTAACAAAACGCTATCGATGCTGGGCTACAAGAGCCTCTTCTTGGCGGCAGAGGGCGGCGATGGACGCTATAAACGCTTGTAAAAATCCATTATGTGGAAAAGTTGGCCCCAGAGCTTTTTTCTCTCTGGTCCATGAAAATCAAATTTAAACTTTAATTTCTTTGTACCGCCGGAGGGCTTTTACAAATAAACCTTTTCACTTCATTTCAACATTAATTTTTCAATTCGCCAGCTTAATCTTTTTTTAAGCTAAAAATGAGGGAATTAACCAAATATTCGCGTTACCTTTTCTAACATTATATACCTATACTACCTTACTTGAAAAACAATCCATTTCTAAGTATAGGTAATATCAATGAGTACGGATAATTATTATTAGGCCTAGTTTGCTCATTCTTTATGTTACGTTCGGACGTTGAAGGCTAAGGACATGAACTGGCTGGAGGCATTTGAAATGAGGCTGATCCGACGCATGAAGAGAGTGCCCTGGACCGCCAGACTCCGGAATGACTACTGTAGTAACATTCTTCAGCAAAACTCCTTGACACGGGAGCTGTTGTGAAGCGACGCAAAGTGGCATACTTGGGGCATGTTATGCGAGGTCCGAAATACCTACAGACCATTGTGATGGGGAAGATCAGCGGACGAAGGGGAGTTGAAAGGAAACGTGCTTCCTGGCTGACGAACTTTCGTAGCTGGACGGGAATCACCCGAGCAACTGATCTTTGTCATATGGCACAGGATCGCGAGATGGCTCTAGATGAAAAAGAATCTTGGAAACGCGGAGGTATGTAACATGAAAATGATGTGATTTTAAAGATCAAAACGTTCTAATGAATACAAATTTTGCATTCATTAGAGGGTCTTGGCCAATGGTAACTTTGGATATGGCTTAATAAAGCGTAAATATTTTTCTCAATAATGTGGTATTTAATTCAGTTTTTACAAAAGCAGCGATTTCCTAACGTATCTGAAACCGTCCGGAAGAAGGACTTTTCCTTCTTTATTTAATAGGTATTGAGCGAGATGTATTCAAACAATCCGACTCGATCTGACTGGGCCAGGAGGTTTTTTAAAAGTCGTTAGGCAAAAAGCTTTAAAGTCGATTAAAATTCATCAGGTGGACATACTGGCGATATTATACGCCTCACGTCATCATTCGGATTGGTTCAGTGCAGTTGAAAAACTGGCTGACATCGGGAATGTGCGGTCATCCTGGTGGTTTTCGCAACCGATTACCAGCAACCTGCTGACCAGATCCGAAGCTCCAAAATTTGGAGAGATGATTTAATCATCTCTGTCACGATGTGGACTGTCGGGCGCACAATGGGACCAATCCCTCAAAAACGCGCAAAAACCTCTGATGATAAGCATGACTTCTTCAATAAGACATAGTACAATATGGGTTTTCATGGCGTACAATTCAAATCTGATGTCAAACAATTTTTAAAATTTCAACACAGAATTTTTTTTACGGAGGTATTTGGTTTGAAGATGCCTGTCGCGTGAATGCCCCCCTCACAGCCCACCACCACTCACTCATACCGCTCGTCCACTCCACCACCAACTCCTTCCCTCTCCCTCACGCTTTTTTAATCCAATTTTTAAACTAATCTAAACTATACATTAAATGCTTTTCTACATTTTTAGTATACGAATGAGCGTTAATAGGTTTCATACAACTACGCAGAGTCATCAAGACCTAGTATTGTTTATAATTCACCAGATCACAACGAATGATAACGACGATAATTTCCTTAAATGAATGCTTAATCTGAAATTAATTCGAAAACGACTCCTCAACTGAATTCCTGCCCAAAGTCCTTCAAAATCCTCCATTTGTAGCGACGTAGGGGCCCCATAGATCACAATAGTGAACTCGGATGGGTCTGAGAACAAAATAAGTGGATTCCAAGTTCAAAAACAGTTCGGAAACGACACCTCGCTTTATCTTTCTGGCCCGGGTTCTTCGAAAGCCTCATTCGTAAACCACAGATCCCCAGAGTGTGGTCGGATTGATCTGAGACCCAATTAAATGGATACGTTCGAAATCACATTGAGAACGACACCTCATTCGGCTTCAGGATCTAAGCCTTTCAAAATCCCCATTCGTAGCCTCGCAGATGCCCCATCACGGTCGGTTGGATCTGAGACCCTGCTCAAAATTTGAAACTATTTAATAGTTTCTACGTACGAAAGAGGATCGTCACCAGCGCCTAGTCGGCAACTACTCAAGTAGCGCTACAGCTGGGTAGGTACTTAAGTAATTACAAGGTTCTCCCAAGCGATCTTTTTTTTCTATTATGATATCCATGGAGCCTGCAGGCTCTTGTCAGCTTTTTTGTATAAAGAGCAGTAGGTAAATAGCAAAACTCAATAGCAGGAGTGGCTTTCTCAAAGTCCATAAGGGAGAAGCTCTGAGCTTCAAGCTCAACGTCATGTCTTTCTGGTAGGTGAATGAGCGGAGCTCTCTCATAGCGGTCCAAAATTCTATGTAGTTGCGTCCTATGTGTCCATCGTGCAACTTCGTGAATAATGCACAATCGTTTCCAACTACCCGTGGTGTTTGCTTTCCTGCCCAAGAACATGTAGGTACATAGACTTTTGGACCACTCTAATTGAGCTCTGCTTGACCCCTGCCATAAAGACATCAGCTTTGACTTTCCCCACATAGACTTTGAGAAAGCCATTCCCTACTACCTATTGGGTTTTGCTATTACATACAACGATCTACGATGTAGGTCCTAAGACCTCATTTGGCTACACATTTTTTTTCTGATAAACTTATCTTCTATTCTATCCTATTCAGTTAAGTAAGACCGCACAACCGTTGTTTGTTGAAATACTGTTTATTAGCCTATTGACTTTTTTTTAGAGAAAATGGAAACAATGTCGGTATGTGGCTCATTCTTCGGAAATGGTACTATTTGAGGTTCATTTTTTCCAACATTTTCAGCTGTCGAATGTACAATTTTTTTTTTTTTTCTTTTTTTTTTTCTGCTGTTAATGCCTTCTAAATTCGGGTTAAGCCGGCACACACTCTTATTTGTAGTTTTGGAGATAAACATTTGAAAAACAGCGCTAGGAAATGACATTATAGGGCTAGTACAGGCCTACCAGGCCACTGTGGTCACTCCCTAGACGTTCCACAATTTTGTTGAGGCTAGGGAGGGACGGACTGGAGAAGGACAACTCAGCCATTTTCCACCTGTGTAAATGAGGAAGCATCTTTCCTGTCAAATTTCAATCCAGAGACTGTCAATAAAAACACAACACAACACAACAGCTAATAATTATTGTCCTGTCTAATAATCAGTTAGTTAGTCAACAGTTAATTAGTCAACAGCTAATAATTGACTGTCAATAAAAACACAACACAACGCAACAGCTAACAATTATTGTCCTGTGATGTGTTTAGAATGCATATTTTCCATTCTATTCTAAATATTGTTCCACTAATGGGCCCAACCTGTAGGGCTGAAATGTTCTAGTGATATTGAAGACGTTTAATCCTTAACAGAGACTGATACTTCTTATTTTATGATAAAGGTACTTTTTGATCTCGGAAAGTGTTTTTAATCGTTCCCATTCAATTCACTGGTTGGAAGTACACACAGGTCTGGCCAGAGGTAACATGTATGTTATGGTAGGGCCAAATTTTACTTTTTTTTCTGAATTGCTTCTGTGAGAAGAGCAATTGGTATTTTGACAATTTTTTTCGCAGTTTGGTTTCCAAATAGTTAGGTACTTTTTGAGAAAATTATGAGAAATTTAGAAATTATGACTATTCCGTTATCGAAAAAACAATAATTCTCAATTCTTTATTAAATAAAGAATTGATAAAAAAAAAATTCAAAACCTGGCAAGTGGTAATTACAGCAGCTTCCCCTACGTGAAGGACGTTTATTTAGTTTCACGAGTCAAAATAGGTTGGTAGGTACCATTAAATGGTTTTAAATTTTAAAACATTTTCCTAATGTTGTGGTTTTTGGTCGTTTCGTCCCTCTCGCTCGATACCACCGCGGAGGTAGAAAGTTTCCAAAAACCCTTCCGTAGCCCCATTTTAATCCCCAAAGCGCCCCATGGGGTTGGGCGATCGGGCTGAAAAACCTTGCGGGCACAACTAGATGGTAAACCAAGTAGGTATTTTGTCAAAATTTCAGATTTTAAAAAACCTACTACCCATGACGGCTGGGACGGCGGACGGACATTTCGGTTTTGGAATCTAGACATCTTAAAACGGATAATGTAAAATTTTGACCCTTAATAGCCCAAGGAAAAAAAATTCTCATTTAACGATTTTTATTTCACATTTAGGTGTATTTGGGTCCATAATAGGCCTATGCGTAAAAAATATTGAAAAAAATGTAGGACCCAGTTTTTGCCCACAATCACGAAAAACAAAACGGTATCTTTTTGGATACCTTGGGCTCGGGGGGGTTTGAGTTTATTCCTTCAAGGTATATTTTTGGACACATTAGGCTCAGTGGGGTACGTTTTTGGGTACCTACATCTATATTAGCAACACATTGTAACATTTGGACTAGTTTATTACACACATTAGTATAAAATACAAAAAGAAAATATCCGATAAAAAAAACTCGTATCGATGAAAATAAGTCTGGCAGATCTGTCTTACACAACTTATCACAGTTTCATAACTTATTTATCGCAATTGCTTTTCATTTTTACTTATCACAGTTTCATAACTGATTTATCGTAATTGCTTTGCATCTTGATGAAAATGTCTGGCAAGACAAAAAATCTGTCTTACACCACATACCACAGTTCGAGGCCGATCAGAATTTTCGACCTCCTTCGCGATTACATAAGTGTATAATTCGACGGCTTATTAGTCTTGGAATAATAATTATTCCAAGAATAATAAACCAAAATTAAGTTTGAGGGTGTCGACAAAGTGTGTGTACGACATGAACTTAGGTTGTCGTGTACAAAACTGCCCAAAGATTTGGCAGGAGGAAAATTTGTCCAGGCTCAAGTCACCGAAGGGGAATGTAGGGCGAGTCGGTGGGGCGTGATTCCGCTGTGTCGAGTTGAGTATTTGAAAATGAACGGTTTTCGGGATGATTTTGCGGGAGTTGAGGATTGGGAATTTTTTTTTTTTTTTTTTTTTATGGGAAGAAGAATGTCAAATGCGACATGTGAGGGGGAGACTCACCTCGGACAAATGATGACTGAATTTCCGCTCAATTCCGCCCGGCGCGTTTTCTTCTTCGTCGGCGGCGCGAAAAATTCCGGACGAACGGACAAAATTCGACGCACAACAAATAAAAAATTTGTCTGTTTTTTTTTTCTACCCCGAAAACCCTTCGGGATCGGGGAGTGGAGCGCGCGGCACAGTTTCCCGGGACCGACTAGCTGGAATTCCAGAGGGTGGGGCCGGAGGGAGAGAGCGCAGGCGTCGAACCCGATTTTCACCCCGTTGGCGCCCTTCGGGAGGGGTTCCTGCCATGGAGCGCCACCCTTCGGGGATAAGAACCAAAAAAGGATGCGGGATGCGAGTTTCCACCCCTTTTTCCGAGCGGCGAACCCCGCTGACCAGGACCACCAAACTCCGCACAGTGGGACGAATCCCTAATCTCGCGGGTCATAGGTCTGTAAACGACACCTAACTCGACCCTATAGCCGAAACCCCTCCCGTAGCCCCACGGGTTTGGACGATCGGGCTGAATACCTTGCAGGCACAACTAGATGGTAAACCGACTATTTTGTCCAATTTTCAGAATTAAAAAAATTCCTACAGCCCAAAACGGCTCGGACTTGGAAACTCTGAAATCAATTATTTTATCTTCCTGGGGGTTTTTTAATCATCATGATTGGATACGGATTACCGAAATCAATTCCTGAGTCTACACTCGAAATTTCAAGACAATAAACCAACCGCTCATTTGGAAAAAAAAACGAACTACGTAAAAAACTGATTTCAAATTCAGATGCCGCACCCTTAAAACTACTCAGAACCTGAATCAGGCCCATTGTCATCGAACCTTTCGCTCAATTTTCTTTTTTTCCCCAGTGTTATCCAAAAATGAGCTGGAAATTACCACAAATTGTTTGTAAAAACGCTGCAAATTTTACACAAGGCTTTATTATTCTGTGAGATAGGTTACTTGTACAGACAGTTAATTCTGTCAATAAAAAAATTAAAAAATTTTTTTTTGGATTTTTATATTTCAAAAAAAATTTTTTGGGGGGATTTTTTTTTTCAAAAATGTGTTTTTTCAAAAATTCTTTAATTTTTACTCGAAAAATATTTAACTTCTTGGGATCCTTCAAAAATCCCATTTTTAGCCCCATGAAAGCCCTATAGAACGCCACAGTGAAATCGGATCGTTCCGGGACCCCCAAAAATGGATTCTACGTCCAAAAATACTTCGAAAACGACACCTAACTCGATCCCATAGCTAAAAGCCTTCAAAACGCCCCTCCTGTAGCCCCATTTTAGCCCCATAGCGCCCCACGGGTTTGGGCGATCGGACTGAAAACCTTGCGGGCACAACTAGATGGTAAACCAAGTATTTTGCCGAAACTTCAGATTTTAAAAAAAATTCCTACTGCCCAAAACGGCCCGGACGGCGGACGGCGTACGGCGGACGGACATTTCGGATTTTGAATGTAGACCTCTTGAAACGGATAATGTCAAATTTTGAGGCCGATCGGAGTCGTCGACCCGCGTCGCGAAAACATAGGTGTATTATTCCAAGAATAATAAACCAAAAGGAGTCTGTCGGGTGGAACCGCACATTGCAGCAGGAAATTCCTTCAGTTTGTTAACTGAATGTGTAAGGAATGCACTCATGCCATCCGTTTTACTAGCGGTCAACATTTCGGGTGTTCGGCTTGCTGGAACAGCGGTCTCTTAACAAACCCCCCACGGCGCATGCGCTGGTCGACCAGTCGGACCGCGGTCCACCAGCAGGAACAGACCTAAAAATCCCATTTGCAGCCCCATGAAAGCTCTTTAGATCCCCACAGTGAAATCTGATCGTTCAGGGACCCCCCAATTTTAGCAGTAGATTTGAGGATTCGCCGATATATTAAAACTAGGGGGCGTCCTCTGCTGGCTACGCCAGCCAACCCCCGTCGTTCCGCCCTGCTGGGCCGCTTCTTCCACCCTGATGGAGCAGTCGTTGCGGCCTAGGGAGGGGGGTAAGAGGAGGAGGAGTCAGCTGCCTAGCCTTCAGACACCCCTCGTCCCACAGCAACCTTAACATCCAGTCAACTGCTCCAAACCCTGATTTTTGCTCCACTTTCGAGTTCAGGCACGCCACATGGAGCATCTTTTTTGTGGTTTCATATTTTTCTCGTCATCTACTTGCCAACGCGGATTTAGGGTAGTTTTTCAAATTTTTCAAAAGTTTAATTTTCCGTTTTTTTTTTTTTGTTTTTTTTTCACTTTAGGAGCTCAGGTACGCCACATGGAGCTACGTTTTGGTACCCTCAAAATAGCTAACTTGAACTTTAACATGAGGTTGGTGAAACCGGCCCTCAGACTTTTCTCGCACTATGCTCGCCAAACCGGATTTTTTCTCTACTTCTCTGTAGAGTGGGAGGCGGAGTAGTCTTTAAGGCAAATGTGGACGACATGTGTGCGAGAAAGAGTGACTTTTCAAAACTCCCAACCAACCCAGGCAAAAATGAGACAACATTATTTAAACAAGATTTTCTTTAATGAATATTTTTCTTTTTTTTCAATCAACTTTAATCTTTTATACAACTGATCTGTGTTAAGCATTATCTATACAATTTTCCTCTTTTTATAAGTTTAAAATTATATTACAATTTTTCATCAAATAATATATTTTTTTCATGTACCCACTAAAAATCTTAGAATTCAAAACAATTTTCATAAGGTAAAATTTACTTTTCAAAATCATAGATTTTTGTACATTTTACAATTGTATGGTTTGTCCCATTTTCAAAACCTAAAAAGAAAATAGTTTATATAATAGGTGTATACAGCTTTTCTAATATATATTTTTTTGTTTTTTTTGTTTTTCTTTCAATTTTAGTAAAACGTGAAGGTTTTTTTACAAATTGTAAACCTAAAATGAGTTATTTATTTTTTACAATGGGCGAATGACTCAAAATGATAAAATGGTACAAATTGGTACCTGATAATAGAATTGATTTGACTAAAATGAAATTGAATAGTGATTGTTTGTTTTTTAAATAGAAAATTCATACTTTGAAACTCTTTTGCTTTCAAACAAACTAACGAAGCAGCAACCTTCAACAGGACAGAGACTTCAAAACGAACAACAACGGGAGAATTAATTATTATTTTAATTAAACAAACAAAATTAATCGCGACTAATTATACAAGTAAATATATTTATATATTCAATTTTTTGTACATAGAAAACAATTGGTACTAGAAATTTTTTTTTGTCTAATGCAGAATGTGGTGAGCGAAACGGAAAATCGACCTGAACGGGGGCCGTAGCCGGAAATCATTTACAACACTGAAAACGATTACAAAACAGGAAACGGCGATTTGGTTTAAGGGCATAAGTGATTAAAACGGCTGTGGTGAGTGTGTGTCTGCTTGATGTTGACAGAATGCCTGCTTGGTGTACGGCATCCATTCTTCGTGTTGGTTGTATGTAGACAAGTTGATCAAGTTTGATCAACTCAAGATTTGATTTAAATTGAAATATGTTGCTGAAGAAAGGAAAAAAAGTGGACCAAAACACTGAGAAGGAATCAGTTTCCTCTTTTTTTAAATTCTTCTAACTCTAAAGGCACAAGGTTTACAGTCGAGAAAATGAATGAAAAAGATGAAGGAATAAAATATTTTATTCAACGAGTTTTTATGGACTCGTTGAGGGAAAGAAATACATTGGCTGAAGTGACTTGAGAATGTCTGCTTGATGTTGATTAGAATACCTGCTTCATGTATGGGAAAAATTCTTCGAGGTGGTTTGTATGTAAATTCGAGAGGAAAAAACTAGACCAAGATCATTTTTGCCACCTTTTTTGTTGGTGAATCTGCAAATATGGTACCCAAGTAATCGACAAAGCAAATAAGTGTACAGGTTAAAGGCGCGATTACACGAAGCCAGTTGCAGCCCAGCTGACTGGCGCCAGTTGACTGACGTGAATTCGAAGCCAGTTGACTGGCGCCAGTAACTGGCGTCATGTGAACACAGTCCAGTGAGTCACGCCAGACCAGGACTTTTGAAGGTGGGGGGAACTGGAATGGCCCGAAACCTACTCCTGAGGACAGTCGACTGGAGCGACTTTTTTCCACTGGACTGGCATGGCACGGTGGCCAGTGTAGTTTGCACGAGGGCAGTTGCTGGACTGCCTACTGGCCTCGTGTAATCGCGCGAGAGAGAGTCGTTAGCAGAAGTGATCGAGAAATCTGAGGTGATAAGAGCGATGTCTGTTTGATGACAAGAATGCCTACACCGTGTTTTGAATGGCTACTTCGTGATTTCGTTTTTGAGGCTTGACACGTTAAAACATTAAATTCGATTCAAGTAGTTTTCTAATTGTAGTGCAGAGGAAAGCAAAACATTGAAAAATATCAGTTTAGCCAACTTCGGTTTTTTCTCAATTTTTGGCCTTGACTGGCACTCGAGTGAGAGACAAAGCTATAAAAAATGATTTTAATACGTTAAGGGAGAGAGAAAGAAATCCGTTGGCAGAAGTGATTGAGAAGGCTGAGTTGAAGAGTAGTACCTACCTACGTCTGCTTCCTATACCTTTTCAATGTTTGTAAAACTTGTGCTTATGAGGTTTGTGTGAACACTCACGACACAAAGTGGTTGTTTGCCGATGGTGCAGAGGTCTAATCCAATGAGTTGGTTAGGGAGAGAGAACGACTCTATATTCAGCAGAGGAGTCGTTCTCTCTCCCTAACCAACTCAACACTCACGACATATATTTAATAGATTCAATGCAAATATTTTTTTAAATGTGGCGCAGAAGAAAGCAATGTCAAAGCATCGAATAGGAATCAGGTTTGCCAACTTTGTTCTTTCCTCATTTTCAGTGATTCTATGAACCACGAATGACCCGTTTTTAGACAGGCCTGTCAAGACAAAGATTTGTCTTTAAATGGTGACATCGTCTTTTTTTCTTCTCCATATTGGACAACCTGGCTCAAGATAGCGCTCTGGTCCAAATCGCCGTTCCCTACAACATCCAATAAGGCAACTCGCCGAAAATCGGCCCAAGAACCTAAAATAGCAAAAAATACATTTTGGAGGAAGGACAAAAAAAAAATTATACAATCGAAAAAAAACTAGATCACACAGAGTATGGTTGAAATCATCCGAAGACCACGTTCTCACCAGGGAAATGGTCGACTTAATTAAAATTGCACGCTTTTTTTTTCTCCATGAAAATAAGAACTCATTTTGTCGCGGATATAGAAGCACCAAAACCGGGAGTGAATAGCAGAAATGGGAACTTTTGGGAACGTTTGTCGGATGATTTTTTTAAATTTTTTTTATTTTATGAAGGCATTCGGGTGTAAAAAAAACGTTCAATTTCTCAAGGGTTTTTCATGCATTTTGAAACATGAATTATGTACATTTCCCCCCTAATTTTTGTTCTATCCAAGTTCTTCCTTCAACTTGTTTGTACGTGAAAATGCTTTCAAACGCGGTTTTTTTTAATCGATCGAGAAAATTTTGTCGTTGGTGGAGGGGGGGGGGGGGGGGGTTACTTTTTCTTTTAGTTCACTTAACGGTATCTTTGGCTGCAGCCGCTCGCCTTCGAAGTTTAGGTTCAACAACATTCGGCGGAGTTTCTTCTGCGAACAAAAAGAACGAAACGAAAAACGGAATGATAAATTAAAAAATAAATAAATAAATGAAATTAATAAAAACGAAACAAAACTCAAAAATTTAAATAAATGAAATGAAAAATATTAATTAAAAAAAATGGGAGTTGTGAGGCGATTTTCAAGCTCACAACAGGATAAAAAAAAGTCAACGATTGAAACGCTCACGACGTAGACGACGTACCACACCTGATTAAATTGTAAAATTGTGTTCACTAAATATATGTAAATGTATGCCTAAATATTTTGTATTTGTTGAAAATATTTTTTTAAATATATATTTTTTTAATTGTTTTATCTCAAGATGGTAGATTGATGATGCGGATTTTCATTTTCATGTTAGCCGCAGGTGAAATTTGGAACTATGTTCTCATTTCGGATGTACCTGGGCGCTGCCTTTTGCGGTGGATGGAGCGTTTGACTTCCTGGCGGGCGCTGCGACGGCCTCCAGCTTTGAATCTGGAAACGAAACGGAAGATGTTGGTGATAAGGTGATGATGGACATGGGGAGGAGAGATGGTGAGAGACTTACTTGTCTTCGTCTTTGGGCCTTGACCTCGTCAGCTCTTCGGTCGTCGTCGTCCGTTTTTCTGAGGACTCTTCTTCTTCGGGCGGATCTGCGAGGGAATGAGGTGATTAGTTGGGTTGGTGGTTTTGTGAGGAAGGGGGATGAGGAGAGGAGACTCACCTCGGCGTTTTTTGTCTTCGGGAGCGGGCGATGACGCGGGGGGAGCGACGGGCGACTGCGCGGGAGCGACTGGCTGGCAATCCCCGCCTGCGACAGGCGTTGGTCCCGTCACGGGGGCGGCGACGCCTATGCAGGCTTTGATGAGCTCTGAAGCGTTCTCGCTGCACTTCCTCTTCGACCTGGAACACCCTCTGGTTACTACAAGAACTCACCGTGCTTGGGGTCTGTGTTGGAGAGAGCGGGGAATGTGAATTCAGGGCAGTCCGGGATTGTCAAAGACCACTTCAGCTCATTCCTGGAGTAGATTGATCCGGAGCATGCACATCAGTTTATTTTCACCCTCTCCCAACAAGGCACGAATTCCGGCCAATCCAGGACTACTCCAGTGACGTCAGTCCAGGATTGCTAGAGCCCTGTGCTGCTCGGGATCGTCCTGGACCCCACACCAAACCCAGTACACCAACTCACCTAGTTGTCGGGGCTTCGTCATGCGACGCCGTCGAACTTTCCGAAGCTTTCCGCCCGCGTTTGACGGGACTTCCCGGCGCCGAGACTTCGTTTGGCGTCTCGTCCGGGCTGCTCCTGTTCGACAACCTGCGCACGCCATCGTAACTTATAGTAAACAACACCATAACAACATCCACACCCACTTTCGATCAACTGACCTGTGGTTGCGGCCGTTGGCCGTAACCGGTGCTGCTGTAGGTCTCCGTACGGCGTCTCCGGGGATTTCAATAAGCAACTGTTCGAGGAGCGACTTCCCTCCGGATGAGCTGTTCGACCTCGAACGGCTCGTCGGATACTCGTCTGAAACCAACAAAATTTACAACCCGCACAAACTCCCTCGAACACAAACCAACAACCTCTACTCACTTTTTGGTATTTCCAGAGGAGGAGAACCTTCCCGCTGTTTCTCCGGGTTCGAGTAGGTGTACAACGCTGGCGTCAACCTGATCGGAACTGGGTCCTCCACTGAATCCTCGTCCACGTCATCGACACCGCCAGTTTTGATCATAATTGGACTCTCCTTTTTCAGAGGCTCTTCTTTCCTGCGGATCATCATCGAGCAGCGTAATAATAACAGCAGTAATGATGAACAGAAAATACAGTCTTAAATACCACAAAATGACCTCTTTAGGGCCCTTAAATAATTATAAACCAGTTTCCAATCAGCAAAAACGTGTTTTTAATCCGCTCAAACCTGACTAACCTGTTAGGCGAGTCGCCGCGGTTGGGGGACTTTTCCGAAAGGGCGTCCATACTCTCGATCCCCGAGTCCTCGCCGGCTTTGTCCAGACCTGGGGCCTTGTCGCCGGGGGAGGATTTAGCCGGGTAACCGCCGGGCGTCACCTGAAAACGACGGTAGTAGATTAAGATTTCTGCTGGGAGGAGAAAACGCGGAACCGGCAGGTCCACGGATGCTGTCGTACCTGGGGCGACGCCTGGGAAGGTTGGGGAGTGGCTGAACTAGGAGGGGAACTTTTGCAGGGATAATCCACTTTATTTCGTCCATTACCTGTTGGAAAAAAATAAAATAAAATAAAGACCGCACTTCAAAAGAACATTCAATTTCTGTAGCAGCTCAAACTTACTAATGAAAGGTACGATGGTTTGGGTTTCCGGACTAGAGCTCGACTCTTCTTTTTTCACTTCTCGTTCTCGTTCTCTTTCTCTTTCTCGCTCCCTCTCCCGCTCCCGTTCTCTCTCCCTTTCCACCTGCAAAGAGAATAAACAAATTTAATACAAAATAATTTTGCCCTGGCGGAAAACAGTAACGCTTCAAGATTGGCCCGATCGTGAAGACCGCTATGGTTTGATCCAATTATGTGGTGTCTCTGAGCTCCAAAATAGGCACACAAAAAATGTAGTTATGAGTACGGCACCAAGAACAGGACGGCAAAAAAAAAAACCATACCTACTTATAGAACATTAATTTTGACACTGATCACAAGTATACCTACCCGATGTTCCTTCATCTAAAGTTGCTCCTTAACCTCATTTTTACCAAAAAACCGACTGATAGAGGTGCCAGAATCATCTGGGCCAACCGGGGGGCTTAATGGGTCTTCTAAGGGGCTACAGACGGGGTTTATGAATGGTTTCGGTCAGAAATCGTGTAAAGTGCGTTTCGAAGAAATTTATGGCGTTTAATCGATTGATGTAGGTCCCAGCCTCATCTGGACAAACTGTGGGGCTTCTAAGGGGCGGCAGACGATTTTTGAAGGTCTTTGTCCAGAAAACCGTGAGGGGTGTCGTTTTCGAAGCAATTTTGAACGCAGAATCGATTGAAGGGGCTCCCTAGGTAACCTCCCGAGATTGTTTATACAGTTTGGAAGTAAGAAGTGAAAGTTCCCCGTCATTTTGTTGTCTAAACAGGGAAACCTTCTCATCACGAAACTGCCAGTCGTACACTACAACGAATGCACGTGTGCAAATCTTACTTTTATAACGTCTATAGTCTTTGTTACTAAGTAACCACGATAAATCTTACTTTTATAACGTCTATAGTATTTGTTACTAAGTAACCACGATAAGTCTTATCCTTGCGAAGTAGTGAACGTGGAGTTAGCTGTGAGTTTCAAGGAGCAGTTCACGGGAAGTTATAACAACTGCTGAATTGTGGGCAAAAGTTGTTCACTCCTGTTTCCCCTCCTTTTTCATGATAACACGACCTACGTAATCTGATTCATGAGGCACCGTCGTGATGACCAATATTAGTAATATCAGGCTTTCTAATATCATGAGTCATGATATTAGACCATGAAGACCCCTATTGAGATAAAATCGTTAAAACCATTACCTTGTCTATCCTGGGGTGGTCCTTAGCAAGGTGTTTGATGAGGTTTTTGACGAGGGACCCCGACGACGACGAAGAGTGAGCGGCCGTCGAATTGACTACTTTCCGCCGTTTGTCCTCCAGCTGAGGCCGCAAAGGCGTCAACGACTTGAGGTGGGACCTTTTTCGTTTCTTCTCGTCCGTCGTCACTTCGGGAACGGACCGAAGTATCGACGCAACTTCGGCTTCCGTGGGGTAGGCTGAGACGGGCATAGGTGGTACCGAAGGGGCGGGCAGAGACGAGGTGAGGATGGGGGTGATGGGGCTGGAGGTGTCCGTCCGGTCCGGCGAAGGGATCCGGGGCGGCGACTCCGGCAGCACGGGCGGCGTCGCCAAAGGGAGCAGACCGGCGTCGGATTTCTTCCTCGTTTTCCCCTCTCTTTTCCTCTCGCGGCACCTACAAGGAAACAAAGGAGGTTAGATTCAACAACTTTTCCACATGTGGGAGTCGGACACAGAATAAAAGGCCTGCCAATAGAAACTGTAGGGCTGTGGCCAGATCCCGTTTTGTAGGAGGACATTGTTGTCCGGTTTGTCGCTTTCGATAAACAATTTTTTTTTAAATCATTCTAGAAGCCCGTTTTATATAGGCCAGTCAAAATCGACAATAAATTGGCAAAACGAGATGTTTGTCTGCTTTTGTAATATGTTGTTCGGACCCATTAGGGTAGTGTTTACCCAATTTTGCAACTTCCCTAAAGTTGGGCTTCACTCGTAGCACACGAAAAACCGGGATTTTTTCGGCCTTATTTCAGTTTTTGCTCTATATCTAATAAACTATGCATTGTCCGACGAAAACTACTATGAGTTTTTGAATAACATTCTTCTCTTCTTCTTCTTCTTCTTCTTCTTTGGGTGCCATACCCGTAACCGGGCGTTGGCGACCTCTCGCTACTAACATCTGTTGAGCGTGTTGACCAGCTAATACAGAAGTAGTAGGGACCTACTGCTTAACGCCGGTTCCGAACGGCAAATTTGAGAGGTTTTCCACGGCAGAATACTTTCGGTGGGTTGCCATTGCCTTCCGAAAGGTGATTATCAGTATGAGGAAGATGTCTTGCGGCTGCTGGGATCGAACCAGCAACCTTTGACTCAGTAGTCCAACGCTCAAACCACCGAGCCACTGATAACCGTTATTTGTTATTTTATTTAACATAAAATTAAATAATATGTTATTCACATATTATGTGACAATTTAAGCCCAACCGGAGCTGTAAAGATTAATTAGTTTCTGAGTTATGGCACTTTGAAAATAGGCCATTTTTTCCGTTTTAATTGAAGACCTGAAGACAGCGGAAGCACGTTTTTCAGAACGTGTTCGGCTGTAGCTCAAGAACAGTTCCCCTCCCTTATCAACGCTCAAATCAAAATTTCACATAGAAATAGCTGCGATGGGGAATTTATTCAGCTTTCACGAGAAAAAAAGAAATATGGAATCGGACCAATAGTTCTTGAGCTACAGCCAAAAACGCTCTGAAAAACGTGCTTCCGCTGTCTTCAGGACTAACTAATATGTTCACATTTTGGAAAAATTTGACTATTTTCAAAGTGCCATAACTCTGAAACTAATAATTAGTCAATTAGTGACCTACACAGCTCCGGTTGGGCTTAAAGTGTCACATATTTAATGCTATTTAAAAACTCATATAGTAGTTTTCGTCGGACAATGCATAGTTTATTAGATATAGAGCAAAAACTGAAATAAGGCCGAAAAAATCGCGGTTTTTCGTGTGCTACGCGTGAAACACAGCTTTTGGGAAGTTGCAAAATTGGGTACACACTACCCTAATGAGTCCGAACAACATACTAAAAAATCGATACATAAAAGATACATCTCGTTTTGCGAATTTAGCGATTTTTAGTGTCGATTTTGACTGGCCTAATTATTAGGCCATTATAGTTGAACAAGGATGGAAGCGGTTGATTACCTGTTGACAACGGCGGCATTTCGTCCGCGGAGGGAGATGTGGAGAGGAGGCACTCTGGGTTCACTTGCGCCAGTCGACGGAGGTCTTTCGCCGAGAGGCGGGACTGTCACTGGCGTCCTGGCGTTGGCCAGTTCGCCGGCAAGCCGTTCAGAGGTGGCCGGCGTGTAGCAGACGTTGTACGGACCGGATTTGTCCAGCTGGATGAGAAGAGTGATTAGCGGGTTGTGGATTTGAGGGGAGGACAACAAAAATACGAGAAAACTCACTTTGAGGCGCAATTTGAGCTTTTCCGCGGCTCGGACTTCCTCGTTAGGGGTTGTCAGCATTGGAGCGGTAGGTCCCACGACGGGGGTCAGGAGGGGCGCCATGGCGGTCGGTGGAGGCTGTAGAGGTGCAGTAGGGACCTGGTGACCAGGTTGGTGAACCGGCATGGCAGGCATCGCTGGCTGAGTCGCCGGCATGGACGGGGGACGCTCTCCAGTCAGCATGGCCCCGTGTAAGGTTGCCGCCCCCGTTGCCAAACCTAAACATTCACCTTCGTAAAAATCTTCGATTCGGCCAATTTATGCCAGTAATTCAGACCGTGTCCAAGGCTATCTAACAGAGTAGGTATGTCACAAGTTTTCTCCTCTGAAATGGTAGGTGATACAAATATGGCTTGACCTATTATTCAAATGGCGAGCGCAGCGAATCCCATGTCCGAGAAAGTGGTCGCCCGAGCGAAGCGAGGTCTCCCTGTCAGAATGCTAGTTATAAATAAATGGGAGTAACACGTACCAAGAGAATTGTTCAATGTGGAGTCCTCGCTGTCTGATTTTGGCTCCGCAGGGCTTGGCGGGAATTCAGCTGGTTCAACTTCGTCCTCTTCGGAGCTTTCGGAGCTCATTGGCTCAAGAACACCAGTTAGGGGGTTGATGAGATACTGCCGGGCTTTTCCCGACGACGTCACATCCTGCGAAGACGACGGCGATGGCGACCTCCGTTTGTCCTGGATGGATGATTGGTATGAGTACGGTTCTGATAAGTGTGGGTTTAGTGAAGTTGGTTTACTCACCTTTTCAGGCTGTTGGGGTAAAGGGACCGGCGCCAGCGCCGGTTGCGGAGCAGTTTGCACGACGGACACCTGTTTGGGCGGGTGCGGTGGTTTCCGGGTCGGAGCAGGTACAGGAGGCGTCGGCGTTGGCAGGTGGATGGCGGGCGGCCTGTGGTGAACAACAGCTTGCGGCAGGCCTCGAACCTGGAAAAAGAAACTGTTAGAACGAACAGTGAATGTGACAGTTGGCAGAATGGGAATTGCACGTACCGGAATTTGCTGTGGTGTCGGCGACGGAGGCGGTTGATGAGGCGGTGGAGGTGCAGGTTGGTGGGTGACGGGTTGTGGTCCGCCATCCGTCTGGAGGAGATTGACCAACAGAGGGCTGGCGTCCGGTTCGATTTTGGGCTCGACGGCAGCCGCTAGGACCGACGGCCTGGCAACACTGGGATACGGCGGCGGGGGGTGATGGTTGACCGCAGCCTGCAATAGACAATAATGAACGTTTTGCTCTTCTCGAGAGATATTCACTTATTGATTAGCAATTACCTTTGGTTGCACTTGGAGGTGATGTGTGGGAACTTGGGGGTACGGGAAGGGCCTTGACGGTCCTGGAACTTGCACAGCCGGCGCCGACGTAGAAGGTTGAGGCGCTGGTTGAGGCACGACCTGACGGGACGTTGAAGGGTCTAGAAGGCCTTGGGGGGCCGGCCCGCCGACGGGCCCGGCGTTGGGAGCCGGTCCCCCTGTCGGCCCAATGACGGGTGCCGGCGCACTAACCGCGCTCGTTCCAGGGCTACCGCCAGCGGCAGCCACCCGGATGGATATGACTTGCTGCAAAACAAACCAACAAAGTCAAACACTGCACTAAACAATGCAAATCTACTTCATTTTCATTCTCACCTCCGAGGGACGCAGCTGAACGGAAAGGATGCCCAGCCGTGCGAGGACCTCCCCGCCGGCCTCGGCCGCCAGCGACCTAAAACCACCAAATTTACAATTTAAAATACCAATCACACTTTTCCCGACAAAACCTCAAATCTTCATTTAAAAAAAAAAACCTGAGTCGCTCGGCTGCATCCGGACCGAGGCTGAACGTCACACGAACGCTGTTCCACGGCTCCACTTTGCTCAATCTGAGCTCATCTAAATCTGAACAAACAAAAATCATCATCAATCAACAGTAGTCATCGTTTGTTGAGTGATTTTACAATTTTGTACTCTTTACCTTTAAAAATCAGCCTACTCAGGCCTAACCGCGGGTTTCTGAACTGTCGAAATCGGGAAGCGAAGTCCCCGGCGCAGGTCAAAATCGTCTCTACAGCACCTTCGTCAAAAGAATATTCCATCCCTGAGGAAGAAAAGAAATGCAAATTAGAGAAAATTAAGCTTCAAAGCGTTCGATGGGGATGTGAACGTGGAACGTGACGTTTAAGCGGTAATTTTTAACGTAGAATCGATCTGTGGGGGCCTCAGAGCGGTCCGGCTATGTCATGAAGCGCTATGAGGCTACTAAGGGGCTGTACGTAGAATTTTTGAAGGGTTTGGGCCTGGACCTCAATTATCGAAATTATAGTGGGCGTAATATCGATTATTTTTGGTTCTTAGACCCACCTCGTCTTGAGTCTCTATGGGGCTACAGATGGGGTTTTTGCAGGTTTGTGGCCTGGACCTCAAGTTAGGTATCGTTTTCGAAGTTAATATGGACGCAGAAATGGTTATATGGGGTTCATGGGCCTGTCCGGCCTCGTGTTGGGGCACTATGGGGCTACGGACGGGGTTTTTGAAGGGTTTTGGCGTCAAAGTCAAGTGAGGAGTCGTTTTCGAAGTTATTAGGGTCGAAATATCGATTTTCAGAGCTGTTCGACCACATAGAAGGGCTTCTAAGGGGTTTAAGAAAGTCGAGTGGGGTGTCGTTTCCGATGTGATTTTTGACATAGAATCGATCTGTGGGGGCGTCAGACCAGAAAGGCTGCGTCTTGAAGCTCTATGGGGCTACTAGGGGGCTGTAGGCGGGTTTTTGAAGGGTTTTGGAATGGGCGTCGAGTGAGTATTCGTTTATCGAAATTATTACGGGCGTAGAATCAATTAATTTAGGTTGTCCTAGGGCTGTCCGATCACCTCGAAGGACTACTATGGTAGGTTTTTTGGAAGGGGTTAGACCAGAAGGTCGAGTGGGGGGTCGTTTTCGAAGTCGAACCTATTAACGGGTCATAATAACCGTTCTGCGCTACCGTCACATGTTGGGTTCCGTTTTCATGAATTTCTGGATTAAGTAAATCGCAAAACGACAGCAAACCCAGCGAAGAGAGTATCACGAACGTCCTTCTGTGATGGATTCTATACATCAAAACAACACGAAATTTAATTTGAAGCTTGTGGACGTACCTATTTGCCAAGAAATAGGGTTTGAATCAAAGTAGGTTATAATATTATGTTGTTGTTGTTTGGTCGACGCACTTCGTTGACGGACAATAAAAAGGAGCGATTGCGTGAATTAACGGGATAATTAGACGAATTAGCAATTAATCGAAAAATTACACAAATTTTAGGGGATGCGCCTACTTATCGGGGCAGAAAGGAAAGAAGAGGGGGTGGGGAGGGATGGATCGCCGTCGGAGACGACATAATGACCGACTGGCGAACGATAGTGGAACATCCAGGGGGGAAAATCATCGCGGAAAATTCCAATGGATGGAAAACCCGGCCCGGGAGGGAGAAGAAGGAAACGGGACGAAAATCCCGAACCAGAAATCCGACTCCGGGGGTTATCAGGGAAGTTTGGGAAAAACTAAAATGGACGCCCACTGGCGAGGGCCGTAAGGTTCGATCGGTTCGAAAGAGAAAAAAAATTACTGGGATTTTCGTTCTCCGTGACGACTTTGCAAGAGTGAAATCCGTTCGATTGTCGTCGCGGGATTTTCCGAAAGGATTCCCATTCGGGACGACAGGAATTTGTCGAAAGAGCGAGCGATTACGTCAAATTCAGGATTGTGGTTAACTTACCTGGTGGAGGGTATCCATTTTCTACACCCGTCGGACCAAAATCGGGACTCCCCGATTCCGCCTCGGACGTTTCTCTTGACGATTCTCCGCCGACAGACGACACTCGGAAGACCGACAAAGTCCGACGAAGCCGCCCGAACGTGAAAACTAACAATCCGCAGTCACTATCAAGTTCCCACAATGGAGGGCATTTTTCCAACGAAACGGGTGAAGTGGGCACACTAGTTGAGGGATCGGGAAGTCGACTCGGGAGCCGCAAATCCTTCGAGAAAACACCGTCGAGGAGCCGACCAAAGGGCGAGAACGTTCCGGCGAGTTAGGAGAACCGTCGGCGCCGCGATCGCGAAAAAAATTCCGTGGAAATTCCCCGAAAGATTTCCCTTTCAGGAGCTGTTATTTTGACTTGCACGAAAACTTTTGTGATCACTGATAGACGAGGGGGGTGGGAGGAACGAGCTACCGACGACAGCGCTCTGTTGAGCACTTTTCCAACTAACTAAAACGGACTCTGCCCTCCAAATTTCAAAATTCGCCATTTCCAAAACTCTTTCGAACAGCAATTTAACCACATCGGACATTGGAACTGAGATAATCTGGATTTTAAAACATTGAAGGTATTAGGATATCTAAAAACGTAGGATATTTAGCAAATTGAAGATTTGAATATTAGCTACACATAGTGTATACAATGTATACAATGTCATGTTTACATACAATAAAACAGTGTATAAATAATAAAAGGGGGAGGGTGAATGAAACTAACTGAGAAAAACATACACTCCCATATTGTACCTTATTTTGTATCATTTGTCATGTCACTCCATGATAGGATTTTTATTGCTCAACCTACCTTCCACACTTTCTCTGTCAATGTAAAACTAAATATTACATTGACAGAGAATAGTTAAATATGATAGAGAGTAATTAAATATTACATTGACAACGTAAATTTTACTTATTTCATGTTCAATAGTATTTTTATGTTTTTATTGCATGTCGGTGGAAAAAAGGGTTCCCTCCTCCATCATTTATGTTTTTATTTTAATTCTTTTTTTAACCAATATGTTTTTATTCATTATCTCTATTTGTTTTTATTTATCAAATTTTTATTGTGTCTACTTTTAATTTTTTTAATTTTCATTTATTTACTTATTAATTTTTTCCATTATTACGTATAAAATTTAATTTTATAACTAGGTATTATTATTATTATTATTATTATTATTAATATTATTATTATTCATTTATTCGTTATTTTATTTATTTTATTTTTTTTATTTTATATTTATTTATTTACGTTTTTCAGTTAGTTAGTTTCATTCACGCTCCCCCTTTTTTCACTGTTTATCTACTGTTATTATGTGTACACTATGTATAAATTCATAACTTCAATTTGTTAAATATCTTACGTTTCTAGAAACCCTATTACCTTCAATACGTTTTGAAATCTATTTTAACTCAGTTCCAGTGTCCTCCAAATTATTTTTCTGATTGCTGTTATTTTATTCATTTCATTAGGACCTGATGATAGGAGAATAGATCTCTTGAAAAGTCGGCTGTTTCTCGTTCTATTTGACCAAACACATAACCATTTTAATCTCTCATACACAAAACCCTCAAAATTGGTCACAAAACACCGTCACTTAGGGTGCGTTTATCAATAATTGGATAAATTCCTCGGAATTATTCCTCGGTTAGTTGGGGACCATGGAGGAATAGTCTATTCCTCCATGGTTGGGGACAGAATCGAAACCTATTACAGAGCTCATGCGCGATCTCTACTTGTGCAAATTTGTACTTTTGAATCCGAGCAGATTCCCTCTAGGATTCGAACGGAGAACTATTCAGTGTTGCCAAATGGCTTTGACCGGAAATGGGGACTTCATGTCATCGAAAAAGGGGCATTGAGGGGAAGAAAAGAAGGTAGGGCTCATCTTTCAGGATGAGTTTCAATGCGCTCTGGTGGCGTAGGCGGGCAATGTTGCTAGGTTACCTCCAGCCCCGGCCAAAAGATTGTATGTATGTATGTATGTATGTACTTCATTTGTATAAGCCAAGGCTATTACAATGGTTGGCTAATTCATGTCATTGCTATATGCTTCACATTTTTGCAATCACAGTTCAGTTCTTCACTTAACAATTAAAATCATCATGTTTCATTGCCAAAAGATTCATGGTTACCATGAAGGTACCTACAGTAGGTACCTAAACCAAGGAGTTTAGAAGAAGAACTTCTTCTTCTAACCTCCTTGTGGTAAACATTTACGGTAAATGTTTACCATGAATCTTTTGGCCGGGGCTGGAGAAACCAAAAAAAAATGTAGGTAAATTTAGAATGGAAAACGCCTTTTTATTTTCGGCACGAAATATATCGTAAAATGTTGTTGGGTGAATAATATTTTGGAGACATAATATCAGGTATTATGTATAAAAAAAATTATAAAAAACAACCATTCGTGTGGTGCGGGGGAGAAAAGGGGAACTACCTTCCAGAATTTGGAACATGTTCCCCTGAAGGGGTCATCCTGCAACACTGGACCTCACACATTTACTGCGGGCTCATAAGATCCAACGGTATTCAATCCATGGGAGAAAGAATCTGATCCTTCTTCCATGTATTCAATCTAAAATCGCTGCAAATTTTACTCAAGGTTTTATTATTCTTTGAGATAGGTTTATTGTGCAAAAATAAATTCTGTGTCATTAGAAAAATATTTTTGAAAAAAAATCTGTACCTAAGTGAGTACTCTCTGTTACTCTGTGGTACAATGTTAGGACATAATATGTGGGACCTCGAAAAATGGATTCTACGTACAAAAATACCTCGAAAACGACTCCCAAATCGACCCCATAGCCGAAACCCTTCAAAAACCCCTCCCGTAGGTAGCCCCTTGAGGAGCTAAGCATTTTTTGCCCCACAGAGCCCAAAGGGTTTGAGCCAAGTATTGATAGTGCGTCCAAGATTACAAGGAAAACGACTCCTCTTTCGACTTGCTGACATCCTTCAAAAATTTACGGACTATAATAATATTATTTGATCTGAATTTAAGGGTAAGGACAAATTTTAGGACCGTCGATTAAGTTAACCATCTTGACAACAATACAACCTAGAGAAAACCAAAACTGCCAATTTTGCACATCGGTACATTATTTCTTTACAAGCACCATTTTAAAGCACTCGAACCGATTTGGGAAATGCTTCATTCGATTTTACGTCCAACACGTCAAAAAAGATCTCGAAACCCTGAAATGATCAGAGGGTCTGAGTGTATTGACCTCTCCCAAAAATAAGCGCCTTTTTCGAATCCATACATTGTGAAAGAGAAAATGACGAACTAAGGACGATAAATTCAATAAACCCAAGTATTCAAATTGAATTATGGGATATTATGTTGTTTTAAAGTTTGTTTTAAAGGAAAAGGCTTCTATGATTTTTTAATGATTTATTGGACGCAAAAAACCTGCGCGAGCTCACTTTTGTTAACCCTTGAAGTTAGAGAAAAAGTCAATTTCAGAGAGCCGAAGGAAGCTGTGCAAAAAACTGGGATTTATCCCCTTACCCCTCCTGCCATAAATACTGAATGTCAAGTGCAATCATAGACGTCAGTTATTCCCTTCTCCAATAACCCGTGTGACTCCCATCACACTACCAGCTGGTCTTGACGCCAACTTCCTCACGGGGTTGAATACCCCATTTGAAAAAAGTGTGCTGAAGTTTTGGGGGAAATTATACATCAACTACCGTCGATGAGATCCTTTTAATTTCGGAAAGTCGACATTTTTCGTATGTGTACAATAAAAAAAATGGTCCGTATTAAAAGATCATTCAGCGATGGTGACTTCGACTTCGACGCCGGGCTCGAGACTGATGGAAGTGATCTGCTTGACGACTTCGGAGGGCGAGTGAAGGTCGATGATGCGCTTGTAGACTCGCATTTGGAACCTGCAGAGAGGAATTCGTGAGTCCGAAGAGGGCTCGGTGGATCCTTAGCTAAAATTTAATGTTATATCTCACCTGTCCCAAGTTTTGGAACCCTCTCCGCAAGGTGTTTTCCTCGTAGTGATCCTGAGGGTCTTGGTCGGCATCCGGATGGGCCCCTTCACGCGCAACTTCTCCTTTTTGGCTCCATTGATCAGGTCAGCGCACACTGGAAAGAACAAGAGAATCTGATAGTGGTTCGAATTGGAAGCTGTGGAGTGACATTGAGATGCCAAAGGATTTACGATTGGTCATTGGAACATTAAAATATTAATTAATAGTACTCGCTTCGGCGGTACATATACTAAAATTAATATGTTCCGTAGGAATGGAAAGGTGGCACCACTGTTCCTTAGGTAGGAAAAGGTGACAATTTAATATCAATAAGTGACATCCTAACTTAGCAAGCTCTGGCTTGACGTCCTAATGCTGCACACTTCGACATGGGGGGTTCAATCCTTGACCCAAGGTTCAAAACCTCAGATTAGAAGGCGGGTGGTGAAAGGCGCCTTAAGCTGTCTGGAGCACTGCTCAATGAGCAGCCAACATTCGAGTAATGCAACACCCCCTAGAAACATCGGCATTGCAGCCAGCAACCCAACCCAAACAACGTTCACGACAGGTTGTCCACTCAATCGACTCACCTTTTTCCAAACTCTTCATGTTCTTGGAGGTAAGCGTGATCCTAATCCTGTGGATCTGCCTATCTTCGGTCGCAGGCTTCTCGGGGTCTTTGAATTGACTCTGAAACCAGGAAATGTACAATCATACATCACGCTTTGCCAACATCACCAATCGTGTTGCCACCCACTTCCAAAACCACACGAGTGGCCCAGGCGTCAACACAAGCTTGACCATCAGCACGTTGAATACCATTTCCACATCAAAATTTACCCTCAATTTCCCCAAAATTTATCACAAACCCTAAATTCATCCCACGTGGGGCGCCGCCAACGCCGCGCATAACCTCCACACCACGACCAACTATCCACCAAATAACTTTCAACTTACCATTTTCGCGTCTCAGCTACTGAATCACTTGAAAATCAACACAAAATTGGAATGCAAATCCGCTGGTCGAGGTAATCGGCCCAAAAGAGGGAATATTCGGGACGATCAGCGCTGTTCCAGCGAAACGAATCTTCCGAAATGGATTCTTACGAGTGTTGCCAAGATACACGTTCGGGTTGGCAAAAAACATCCGTAGAACAAGTCAATGTCCATAGAAAGCGGGTCCTACAGTTTTGTTCAAAACGACTACCTACTTCTTTAGAAAATCAAATTTTCGTTTTTTTTTTTACTTTTTCGCTGTTTCACTTTCGCTGTTTCACCGTGAAATTTTCACGAAAAGTAAATTTACTGCAATCGCCGAGCACACAATGAAGAATCGATTTTCCTTGAACAATCGATAGTACTTACATTAATTGATGTGGTTCAAAATCTTGAAAATACACAAAAATATTTAATAAATAATAATAGTAGGTACACAAATAAGGCATGTTCATTCATTTAATCTTTCATTTAACCTGAACTATTTTTAGTTTATTATTCCTGAAATAATACACCTAGGTGTTTATTCGTGTCGGAGGTCGAACATTTTAATCGACCTCAAAATTTGGCATTATACGTTTCAAGATTCTAAAGGCGAAATGGCTGTCCGCCGGCCAAGTCGTTTTGGGCAGTAGGTTCCCAGATTTTTTTTTTTTTTTTTTGAGTGAAATTTTGGCAAAAAACCTACTAGAGCGTGAGACTCTGTGGGGCTAAAAGGGTGCTACGGGAGGGGTTTTGAAGGTTTTCGGCTTTGGGGTCGAGCTAGGCGTCGTTTTCGAAGTATTTATGGACTAGGAATCCATTTTACAGGGTCCCAGAACTGTAATGTGGTGTTCTATGGGGCTACAAATGGAGCTTTTGATCGATGGCCTGAGGTCAAATAAGGTTTCATTTTTCGCGTAATTTTGGACGCATAATCCATTTTTCGGAATCCAAAAGTTGTCCAAACATTGTACGAATTTAAAAAAAAAAATGTTTTTAAGTTTTCTTAATAATGTTTTACTGACATGCAAATAATTTTTGCACAATTTACCTACTTCAATGAATAATAAACCCCTGCATTTGCAGCGTTTTGTTTCACCCAAGCGTCTGTCCCATTCCCCCTCGCTTTTCTGTTTCCTTCATGCTCTTCTGCCTCTCCCCTAAAATTTCAGTCAGTAATTGATTAATTTATTCATTCAAATAATTCTTTGTTTGTTTTGTCGGTATTCGATAAAACTGGTCAGCAATAGAAACAGAGCCCGCAGTGTCCTCCATGGACTGAAATGTTAACCACTTTACTTTTTTTCACGCCAATTTCGCGTCATTTCAAGTTTGATTGTTTATTGTTATTTTTCTTGTCTCTTCTTCAATTCATCAATATTTCACCTACGGCGTAGGGACTAAGCATATAACTTGTTCTCAACACCACTCAGAAGTGATATTCGTTTATCGGGCGGTACTGTGCCGAATTTTTTCAGGTCGTTGGAGTGGAAGCGTTTTTTGGAGAAATCGATAGCCGACCGCCGCATTGCCGATTTTTTACGAACCGTTGAGGACGATGGAGGCGAATCTTTCATGAACCGACTGTGAGTACCACTCTGAGTGCACTGACTGGTCCGCTGATGCAGAAGGTCACAGGCGGTGGGGTTGAAGGCAAAAGTTTGTCAAAAGCTGAATTTTGCGTTTATTGAAACACTCTTGCCCGTACAAAACAAACGCTACATAGGCGATGTGGGAATGTTTGGTAGTTTATTTAGGTTGAAAAGGCGCTCAAACGTGGTGGGTCCGCTGACCAGGACGACCACTAAAGGGTGTGTAGCTGCTCAGCGGACCCATTTTTAAACTACTTTGCGCTCATTGCCAATTGGGAGTCATTCAAACTCCTCTTTCGTTGGCGAAGCACTTGAAGAGTAAGGTTGCTGCTGCGAAGACGTCTCCGAATTCTGTTTGGCGCCTTCTCCAGTCTAGACATTCCTCCTGCTGCCAATGTTCGATGCTGCTGTCTTAGCATGTTTGAGATAACTTCTGTTCCAGGTCGATCTGTTGGTTGACCGCAGTTGGGCGGGAACCGACAGCTCGAATGAGTGTGGTTGGGAGCTGTCAGACCTGGAACAAACCTTGTGTGGTTGGGGGCTATCGAACTTGATAACCATACACAGTTGAAATCTCTCGTAACCTTCTCACTTCTATGGGGCTTTCGTGGGACTACAAAGTTAGCCCTTTGAAAAACGGCATTGTATGAAATTTACAGTTACGTGAATCACCATGAAGTAACGATACAACAGTTTGTTGTTCCCCAGACGCTGGTGTTTGTTATGGATCGGCGTTCCAGGTCTGCCGTGCACTGTTGGACGGAACTCAACAGCGATTCAGAGGGCATTGGGAAAGCTGTCATCTGTTGACTGACTCCGTCAGACCGGGAACACGCCTATTATTTGTATGCTTTATTTTTAAAAATAAACGTTTTTCTTCGTAGCCAACTGTTGCGTTTTGTTCAGTTTGAAATCCTCGATGACTTTGGCCGCCATGATGCTCAGACGCCTTCCGGGTTTGGCTTACCGGCATAAAATGTCCGTCGTCGCCGTCGCAACGATCTGCCTCGTCTTCGTCTATTTCGCTTTCGCCTCCGGCCTGTTCTGTACCACTTTCGAGCCCTGGAACCATCTCAACAAGCTCGTAAGAACCTGACGTGAAGTTGTAGATGGGAGTTGGGACGTTGAGTTGATATCTGTCGTTTTCCACAGTGCGGCGAGTTCCGGAAGAGGCGAAGCATCGGCGATATGTGCGGGACGATGTGCTCCGACGGAGGTGTCGAACAGGTCACCTGCATTCATCACTCGGGTCAAGGTATGCTTTCAGATTCAGCCGTCATCTTTTCGTTCTTATGACGCTCTCTGTATGGCGGAGGCTGCTAAGAATTAGTTTTCAAGAAACAGACTCTCAATTAAACAGACATTACTCATTAACAATAACGGGTACTTTGACGGCGTCTTCCAGCTCCAGCGTTTGGTGTGACTCTTCGGGGCGGAACTGAAATCATCGTCAAATCCGCTTCAAGGATGGGTCGCTCCCAAGTACGTTTCTGCCATTTTTCTTTACATCGCTTACTTGATGTCAATTCCACCTGAAATTGTGCCTTTTGCAAGGAGTTCCATTGGATGGATCCAGATGGCAAAGAAGGTTTCCCCTCTGAGGACCAGTACGTCAGCCTGGTCCGGAATCGGATCAAAGCAAGGTACGCAATTGCCCAGTTTTTTACACAAATCAACATTCACTGGCTGAATCGATAACTATAGACATAAATATGATTGTTGGCAGATTAAATTGGACAATTGAAGAACAAGAAGCCCAAAGGTTGACGCATTTTCCGGGTGGGCAAACGTCCGAAGATAAAGGCTCGGAATTGAGAAAGCTTGAAATGAAAGAGGTTAGTTGTATTTCTCCACGAAGAGGCGTTTTCGAGGCGACCAGAATTGCTCAAAATGTGGGGACGAGTTCATTTAGAGACCCGGTTACTATGAAAATGACATCCCGGGATGCAGCTAAATGATGCAATGACGCTTTTTAGCGCAACCTTTCCCTCAAAAAATGAAAAGGTGCGCTCATCTCTTCGAAATTTTTTGTGTGTGTCACAGCATCACGCCCGAACGGCTGAACAGATTTTCATGAGAGTGGTCTCATTGTGATCAGCGAGTTCTGGGGGTGGTTATAGGCTATCAAAATCACCTCCGTCGCCGATGATTCGTCCGATCCCGACGTGATAGTTTGGTCGTTAGATACCTAGTGTGTCAAGTTACGAATTCTTAGTTACGGTTTTGGTTTCGTAGTAACAGAAAGGTTGCGCTCTTCTATTCTATTCAATTGATGGTTTGTTAAAATACTCACTTGAAAGCGTTGCATAGTAGTGGTTTCGAAAATAACGCTAACGTCTCCTCAGGTTTGGGGTCTGCTTCACAACCACGAATATCTGATGACGATGTTGCACAGTCGCCGGGACATTTTCGCCGACCTGGTTGGGTCCTGTGGCCAGTACTACATGACAGAACGGCTGTCTCATCCGATTTTGGATCTTCAAGAGGTTAGTTCGATGGTCATCTTCTTTAGTAAAGACACTGTCCACACTATGCTGAATGTTGCCGAAAACGCCTTAAGAGTTAAGCCCCAAACGCCGTAGTTGTAACAGAGGAGTAAGTTTTTCGTTTGTAATCCCGATTTCGAGGTGTACAAAGTACAGTTTCTTTAGGAAGGTCTGGACACGACATTCGAGTCTTGGGCGGCCCGAGTCCACCTGGCCGTCGGCATCCTCGAGCTGGTCGAGCAACTCGACGAAGACGACATTATCCTCTGCGACGTCCGCCCGGTTCACTTCGGCGTGACGACTGGCGGCAAAGTCAAAGTAAGTGTTCGGATTGAGCGCCGTTTTAAACTTGCGAAAAAAAAAAACTTCGACCAACTACGTACCTACCAACTATGTACTTATTGTTCCTAGTTGTCAAACTTGGAGGGGACGCTGTTGCGGCGCGTGGCTGACGCTATGACGTCGTCGGGTCAGTCATGCTCAATCGACAGCGACTGCTCTCTCATCGACTGTCGATCCACTTGCAACCTCCACACGCGCGTGTGCGACTCTCCAATCGTTTCGACCAACCTCCAGGCACGTACCGGTCCCTACGAAACGCCCGCTTTCGGTTTGATTTTGACCGTATTGTACCATTTTCAGGTGATATGCGAGAAAATTTTCCTCGGGTGGTCAACCCCGGACAAAATCATCACTCCGGGGCTCCTCATGACGTTACACACGCCTCAGTCCCTTTTGGCGCTTCTCAGACAGTGCGCCGCGCCCCCCTACGTCAGTGATAGTCCTCTCGAGAAACAAGAGGTTTGTGTGAATGCCGAATGAGGCTGTTGTCTCAAGCCGCCTGGCACGTTAAATTCGGAAAACTTTTCAGCCTTGTTTGAGTGGTTCACCTTAATCTACTCCTCAAAGCTACATATCACCAACCTTAACTCATTTAACGCCTGGCACGTTAAATTCGGAAAACTTTTCAACCTTTTGAGTGGTTCACCTTAATCTACTCCTCAAAGCTACATATCACCAACCTTAACTCAGAACCTACTAAAAGTTGCAATTAGCCCCCGTGCTTATTTTGAACCAAGTTCCCCGAATTGTATGTGCCGCCTGGCCACATCCCGTTATCTGGCACGTGAGAACATTACCCGTAAAATGGTAACAAAATTTACCTCCTTTCTTTCCAGATACTTCGCCACGTCACGCAAAGACTCGACGACGCCCTCACCGAACTGGACCGCTCCCTGGAAATGTACCGGAGCTAGCATGAGGCCACCCGCTCTGAAATCTAAATCGGCTGACCACATTCAGGGCGGGCAAATCCCCCAACAAGACCATTTTGTCAACATTCGCACTTCTTCAATTCGCCTTACGTTTATACGCTTCCAAATCAGTCTGATAGCGAGTCTAGTCATCGAAATTTAGTGATACAAGAGGATACGTATTTGTTTCTAGTCATGTAGGTAGTAGTTCTAGTTTTTTAGTAGTTTTGAGGAAAATATGTTGAATAGTACTCAAATGTAATCGTAATTTTAGTCATGAAATGTATTATTGCTTATTAAACGATTTGTAATACTTTTATGGCGTGTATTTGGTTCCTCTACCAGTGGGGGTGCTAAAAATAAATAGGTAGTCAAATTCGTTGTTTTTTGTTTTGTTTTTTTCAATTTTTTTTCCTTATAAAAATCACAAAGTAAAGCATTACAAGTAGGGCTCGGGAAACTCGAACGTCACCTCCCTTCCGGTCAGTTTTTTGTAAATGGCGGCGAACGTGTCCACCTGCGAACAAATACGACGATGAATCCCCCCCGAAAAGGCGGAGCAAAGGGCGAGCGAAGCGAGGTGGTTTTGAATTCGACTCACTTTGTGCTCGATATTGGTCTGCTGGAGTTTGTCCAGGTGGACTTTGATGAGTTGTTTGCCGTCGAGCCTCACGCGGATCCTTTTGCCGACGATTTCCGAGGGGAACACCATGTCTTCGAGGATCCCGTCGTAGACGGCTGTCAGGGTCCGGCTGAGGAACGACAAGACTGTTAGTAGGGATGGAGATCGATAGTAAATTTTTTCGGTAGAGGGGAAATCGATTTTCCCTCGTTTAAGGTAAAAGGGTCTAATTTGGGAACTGACCCAAAAGCGGATACTTCTCTAAAATCATTAAAAAATAAGGACACGTGATCAGATGCTTGTGGCTCCAAAATTTTCCATAAGGTACGCAAATGCGACCTAATTTTTTTTTTTTTTAAATAAATTTTATAAAATTATTAATTTTATTTTAAAGCTTAGTTGCTCGAAACCGGTCCCCACGCTATAATTGTTTACCTGAATAAACAATTTAGTATTCAGCAGAGGAGTCGTTCTCTCTCCCTAACCAAACTCATTAAATAAATTTGACTGAGCCTCCATCAGATCCAGTTTTTATCCAGTCGCTTTCAAATTTTCATGAGACGATTCTTCTATTGGTTCGGCAAATTTTCGACTAAAACACACAAAAATTACAAAAGTAGGGTCAAGTGCGAACATTGCCCTTCCAAACTATAAACATAAAACCCAAACATGCCAAGAAAACGAGTTGCTTTACCTCGAGTTACATTCTCTTGGTAGAAATGGCGTTTTGAATCGAACTCATTTTGTGAATATTATAGAGGTCTTCATTTTTATGAAATCAGTCGAAATATCTTCTTATTTTCGTATTGTGACCACATACGTTACAAACTGGAACCACAAAGCATTATTTCTGGTGCAAAATTAGAATGTAGCAACATTTTTACCTCAGAAACTTGAAGGTAAGGGGTAAGTGCGACATACGGCGGGGTGAATAGCTCGCACTTCCACACACTTTGGGGTCGCACTTGCCCCTCACTCGGACCAAGTGCAAATGAGACATAAGCACTTCAAGTTATTAATGATGAACGTCTTTTTTGGGTTCTCGAGGGTTGGTCAGACGTTATACGCTACTGGTCAAGAAACTCAACCCCTTACTAATGATGAATACTTATGAATAGAAATCGCCGGCTTTCTGAGAATCGAGATGGATTTTCTGGCCAAGTTGAGCAGCACAGCAACTCACAATCACAGTTTAAAAAAAGGAAGATTTTGAAGCCTCCTCTAGAGAATATAACCTTGTACTTCAGTTCTGCCAACTCACTAGAATGGGCTTCTTGAAAAGGTTGGAATTCATAATTAACAACATATTCGGATTCAGCACCTTTTAAAACCCCCCTACACAAATTTTTAGTTCGAATATCCATATAATTGCAGAACTGTTTTAGAAATGTTGAAGATTTTGAAATGAAAGCGGAGGGCTGGTGACGTCACCAAGTAGTTGGGCACAGAGCCGCCATAGCTCTGAGTAACCCTTAGGGTACGTATTAAATACGTACCCTAAGGGTTACTAAATCCTAAATGTTTGTGGATATTTCCATAACTGAACTCTTAAGCAAACTTTAAACCTTCTGAAAATACTCATCACTGATTAGTAGCCCTCCTAGATTCCTCTTCACGTGTCCGCTTTTGGCATATTTACCTTAATTAAATTGATAAGGAAATTTCCTATTTCCTAAAAAATGAAGCGCTCCTCAGCCTGCATTTCACCGTCTGGTGTTTTCTTTACCTTCGGGGCCTTTTCTGCTTGCTCATCGTCCGCGTCTTCCTGGTGGGTTTGGGAAGGATTTTACGGTCGCCGACGAAAACTACGTGCTTGCCGGAAAATTTCTTCTCCAACTCGCGCACCAGCCGGATTTGCACCTTTTGGAAGTTCTTCAACTGGGGCATCGGCACGTAGATGATGACCGACTGCAATGTAAACGTTAGTAAGCGGAGATCGGATAATTTGAATAGGGAAGAACTATCGGTTCACCTTTCGGCCAGACAGGTCGAGCTCTTTGGCTCTGGTGATGTGGAGCTCTCTCAGTTGAGCCTTCAAGTCGGAGTTCATCTCCAGGTCGAGGAGAGCCTGAGCGATCAGCTGCTCGATGGCGTCGGGCTCCGCCCCGCTGGCTTTGATGATCTTCGGGTGAGCGACCATTCTGAAAACAACTACAAAAAAACCATCATAAAAGTACGCCGGTTTCGTGACCCCAAAACCCTCTCCCACTTCCCTAAGGTGTTTCTACGTACCTCAACATCCCGGCAATCTAACAAAGGAGCAAATGGCAAAAAAACCCAATTAAAAAAAGTCATATATTTTCGCTGCAGTAAAACATACATCAAACTCCCCTTTCTCATACACAACTATGTGAATATAAGTCTGCTATACACATATTTTTATTGAGGAAATATACCAAAAAACTAAAGCGGATGAGAATCGTAAATTTTTTTTCAATGCTGCCAACCTCGTATGTGCCTCACCGACAGGGAAATTTTCCCATTGGGTACATTCTCTTAGCTTGAGGAAAATTGCCCGGTGAACAATTGATTTCAAACGGTGGAAAGTCCGCTTACTTTGTCCAGGGGAATGACATCATTTTAACCATCCGGTAACCAATTGAAGGTTGCAAAGGAGCAAACAAAGGCTCGATGAAGAGTTTTTGGGATTTGGTAGTGAATATTGATTTCTCAAACGTAGCTAATTAATTAAGCGGTTTTATGGCGGTTTTCCTTAAAATGCGCACAAAACATTGAAATTCTGGATGAAAAAAAAAAAACTTATTTAAAATGGTTCTATTCAGATCAGCAGAGGGGCCCTCACATTCCCTAGGTCAGGACATTCGCTAAGATCCCTTGGAAAGTCGCTCTTAAAGTGTGTCCATACTGCCTACTTTGAAGCTGGGATGTCCCTGAAGATGCCGAGTGGCTGAATCGTGACCCCAAATCACCATTGTCGAGAGAAGCCAATCCACACTTTGGTTCAATACGGTTCAGTTTTCTGTCAAATAACCCGACCAAACTATTTCGGCTTTGCTCAGCCTGTGGACGCGCCTTAAGAATAACATTAGTGATGGTTGTTCATTATAAAGTACAGTAAAAGCAAATTTTCAACTAGTTTGGACAAATGTACACTTTGGATCCTACAGTTTCTAAGAATACTTAACAGTGGAAGTGCAGAACGCCAAATCCACATGATGTAAATCGAATGAGACTCTATCGATAACACAGAAGTCTTGAATTTGAAAATATAATACATTGACGGATATGAGAGTCAAATTAATCTTCGGAAGTGTCCCAGCGGGATTTCTTGCGTTTCTTGTTCATGAGGGTTGCTTGTTCGTTGGGGTCCCTCGAAGCGGTGAATTGGGCTTCGTATTGAGCCTTAAAAGCGGACTTGATGGCGGAAAGACGGTCCATCGCTGGGCCCGCTTTAGGTTTGGGTTTAGGCGGGCTCGGGGCCGGCGCCTGCGCCTTCTCAACGTAACCCAGCCCGGCGCCGCCGACAGTGGACCCGCCGGAATTTTTGAACCGGCTCTTCCTGAACCAGTTACTCGTCCCGGCCAAATCGACGAGCTCTTTGGGCACCTCTTGGCCCGCCCCTTCGAGGTTCCTGACCAGGTGCCCGGCCATTTCTTTGTCGCCGGAGGTCACCAACGTGTAGGCTGTGCCTTTTTGACCGGCCCGGCCCGTACGGCCGATCCGGTGCGTGTGAGTGTCTATGTCGCGAGCAAGGTCATAATTCACGACGGTTCTAATGTGTGGAATATCCAAACCGCGGGCAGCGACATCTGTCGCCACGAGAATATCACACTCTTTTTTCTTGAACGCAGTAATGACACGATTCCTCTCAATCTGATCGCAATCCCCGTGCAACAACAAACACTCAATTTCTTTCAGTTTTAACTGACTCGCCAACTCTTCCGCGTTTAATTTTCTCGTAACAAAAATCAAAACGCTCCCAGTGCTCGTAAAATCCACCAAATTCCCCAACAGCCACGGCAACTTATTCGCCTGCAAAATCATGACAATTTTCTGATCGATGTCTTGGTTGGCTTCTCCGGCATAATCCCCGTACAAAATCCTCACAGGGTCGATGAGCACGTCCCGAGCGAGTTTTTCCACTTTTTTCTTGAAAGTCGCCGAAAACAAAAGCGTCTGCCGGTCCGGACGAACGTGGTCGCAAATAGACCGGACCTGAGGTTCGAACCCCAACTCGAACATTTTGTCCGCTTCGTCCAAAACCAAGTAAGTCACCCGAGTCAAATTGGTCGCTTTCATTTTGATCAGGTCGATAATCCGACCGGGAGTGGCGACGACGATTTCCGCCCCTTGTTCCAACGCTTTGCTCTGTTCCCATTTGGAGCCGCCGCCGTAAGCGCAGACGACGTTCAAGTTGTACACTTTGCCGAACTTCTTCGCCTCGGCGTGAATCTGCTGGGAGAGCTCCCGTGTGGGGGCCAGTATGAGGCCGATGGGACCGTCGCCATCAGCCAGCTCCTTCTGCGCCATCATGTGGACGATCATGGGCCACACGAAAGCCGCCGTTTTCCCCGAACCTGGAAAAAATTCGCAATTAGTCCAGAAATAGTAAATGAAATTCCTCCTGACTAGCAAAACGAACCTAAAACAATCATTTTTTTAAATTTTCTTTTTAGAAGGGTTGGTGTTTGGTTTTCAAGAAAACACCCTTCGATGAACAAAAACATCACAACTGGCAACACTGTTTAACTGGCAAATGATAAAAACCTTAATTAAGAATCAATTTTAACCTGAAAGAAGAATTAGTTTGTCAGATTATGCTAAATGATATAAAAATCTGTACCCCCAATTCAGATGCCACACGTTTTTCACGCATTAAAATCAAGTTTTTTTCTCTACCCCAACTCGTCCTACCGGGCATGGTGAGATCAGGCTCAAATGGGCGCACGTGCGCCCAACGCATATTTCAAGTGTTAACCTCCAATGTTTTTGGTGGATTTGGGTTCCATGTGAAATAATACATTCAACCCCCATTGAGTGCAACTGGTGCTGGACTGAGTGAAGAGTTTCAAATCGAAATGAACCAAAGGCATAGCAGCAAGTCGTTGGGGACTGGAGAGAGGCTCCCCTTGAGCTCAGAAGCTGCCTTCTCCCACTGGGTATGTCGAATGTAGTTGACGCCATATTGAGTACTCGCTAACATTCACAGGGTTCTGCATTGTTAACCACAGTAAATCTATACCAAGCTCATTTCGGAAATGCAAGATGTCTCATGGGAAGAAGCGCCTACGACTCAACACTTACCAGTTTTAGCGATCCCAATGACGTCACGTCCGCTGAGCACAGCAGGGACTGCCTGGGCCTGTATGGGGGTCGGCGACGTGTACTCGGATTTGCGGATGGCTTTAAGAAGAGGCTCGTCGAAGGAGAAATGGCCGAAGGAGGTGACCGGCTTGGGAGGGTTCGGCCCGCTCACTGAGACGCCGAGTTTGGCCCGGAGGTCGACCACTTTGGAATCGTCGAGCTCGTCGATTTCCGGATGGATTTGGTAGAAGGATTTGGTGAAGTCCTTGTATTCGATGGTCGAGTGATCTATGGGAGGCAGAGGGTCGATGTATTTGGATTTCTTCGGAGCTATCGGGTTACCATCTTCGTCGTACTCGATTTCCCTGTCCGAGTCGTCGTCCTGCAATCCCGCTTTAGGATTTTCTTCCATGTACCTGCAAATCCCAAAGTGAGTTTTAGGCGAGGCAATTCAGGGGAGCAGACTGGTAATGAAGGTCCTGGAACGCTTCCGACTAATGGACATTCAGGGGCTGCAAAGAACACTTCAGAATGGGCAAGGAAACCGCGCATCGACTAATATTTTTGTTTCTGCAAGCACTTCATAATATAAAGCAATAGTACTAAGTCTTGGGCTCCAACAATGTAGTAGGAATTTCCAGGACACTTATTTTGTACCCCAAAAACGAGCTAAAGAGAGCTCCGTTTTGGGCAGCCAATCTAAAAACACGGATCACATCTAGAAATCTGTTCACGTGCGAAGACCATTTCAAAGTGTGAAGAACTCTACCACCATTTCAGGGGTCACGTCAGGCAAATTCCCGTCGTTTCAGAGATATCAAGCAAAGAAGTGGTCTGCCTGGGACAGATACGAGAGAGCTAAAAAGAAGTGCCCTGCCTGGGCCTGAGACGAGATGTCAATAAAAAAGAAGTAGCCTCTCTGGGCTAGAGACGAGATATCACCCGAAGCGATATTTTGGAACCGTTTACAAATACCCTTAGAATAAAATTTATTATACGGCAAGGCGGGGCCATGCAATGTTCAGTTCCCACAATGCTCAGTAGCGAAAGGGTTAAATTGATTAAATAAAATCTTTCTACATAATATGTATATTATCAAGTAAAGTAAGTTTTTATATAGAGACGCGTATGACGTTTATTTTTCCATTTCATGATCTTGGTTTCATAACTTTTATTCTCCCAGTTTCATGAAGCTTATTTAATAAAATTTGCACTTTTCATGACTTTTACCCACAAGAGTGGACGTTTGTTTTACCACAAATTAAAGCTCGATTTTAACAATTACTAGTCCAGGCGCACTTCAAATTGAAGTATACCTAACCCCCTTTCCAAACTTGCACAGCATCGGGATTAGGCGCAATGCTCGTATAATATCTCGAAAAAATTTGTATCATGCTTTTAACTTTTTGTGGAATCACACTCGTAGTGGCATAATATTATTATGCACAATAAAAAAGAGACGAATCTGCAAAATGTGTCATTTTGAGGAGGCTTCACTTATGATATCATGGGGAGCTTCTCTATCGATTTTCCGACTCCAAACATTATGATTACCTCGGAAACCCGTGAAATTTCGGTCACACAGAGGACGTATCTACGAATTTTGAGAACCTTGGCGTACGACGTGTCTGCCTCTCTTCTGGCGCCACGTCTTTCTGTCGTGAAACGTTGACTCACCAGTTTATGTTTTACCTTTCCCATTTTATTTTTTGTCATTATTTTCGTAGAAAAAGTAGGATTACCCCTCGGTCTCAGATGTGGGACCTCCAAAAATGGATTATGCGTCCCAGACTACTCAGAAAACGATACTTCTTTCGACCTTCTGACTGATCATGAATATCTCAAAACTTGGTTTTTGCAGATACGTCCCTTCGACATTTCGCCGACATTATTAATATGTCCATATTATGGATGATAATGCTATTGTAAACTCACCATACTATACAGTGAACATACCTGTAGTAGCTTTCTTCAACGTCTTCGGAGTCAATGTCGTCCCGAATGCCCTTTTTGCTAGAGGACGGCTGATTGACTTGAGACTCCTGCTTGACTTGGGACTCGATCCCGGCCATGAAAGCGTCCAAAGGGTCCTCCTCCGAGTCGGACGCCTCCGCCTGGGGCGCCGCACCCGCGGGACTCCCCGGAGCCGGGATGTACTCCAAAGCCGGCGGCTCGTCCTCCTGCTCGAAGTACTCGTCCTCCGTTCTCGTCCTCTTTTTCGGTATGCCCCAAGACGCGCTCAACGCCCCCTCGGTGATGGAGCTCATTGTCGAGTACCCCTGTTTGGAGAGCGCCGCCGACGGCGGAGGAGGAGCCGCCGCCGCCCTCTCTGTCTTCGACATGAGGTGGAAGCCCTGGAAGCCGAACCCGCGGGGCCGACCGTCGCCTCCTCTGTGGTAGCTCATCGGGTCCAAGATCAGTCCAAGAAGTAGCTCATCAGTCCAGAGAGTCCACAATCCTAACCTACCACCAACACACAACTTTCACCCGCAACCGTACAGTTCTACAAAAATACACAAAAATAATGTTCTACTGATTCGGAATCATCGAAAACTCATCCCACCATTGAACAAGGAAAATCAAAGACAATGAGGAACTTACGTTCCAGGGATTAATAAATAAATGAAAAAATTTCAATATACTACCCTCTTGGGGACAAACCACGGCACCCTTTTTGCGGTTTTGGGAGTTGGGAAACCCATAAAATTTCCAGCCATTCTACTTTCCTACTCGTCAAGCTCAAGAGCAATAACATTCCAAATTAGCGCTACATTCGTCAAACAACCAACTTCATCAAAACAATTCCGACTTCCTTCGAGTAAACAACTTTTTTTTATACGACAAATCGTCACCCTGTTGTCTACAGACTCTACAGATAACCTCAAGACGGTTCGGAGGGGGAAAAAGATACCTCCCGGTTATCCGAATTCATCCCGACGCCGCCCCACCAAAAACCGATTCCGCGGAGATCAAAAACGTACCCCAAAATCCGAGTGTTCGGACGAAAACAAAATTGGGAGATAAATTTACCTTTTAAAATTTAAAAAATGACAGTTAACTCACTTGGTAGAAGTACCGACGAGTCCCGAAAACACAAACTGTGACGTCACTTATCAGCCGTCAACCAGTTTCGTATCAGCGGAACAGTATCACCAACAAAACAAAATCGAGTCGGCGAGATTTGGGCAGTGTAGTTTTAATTTGTGAGGCCCCTCCAAAGGGGCCCCGAGGACGCTTCTTTTTCCTCAAGACGTGAAATCCATTTTTTTTTGTCCCAGAACCCTATGATAGGAATTCATCGAGTGGATCTATGGGGCTACAAAATTTGATGAAGCTTTTGAACGATGTGATGAGGTCAAATAAGGTGTCGTTTATCGTGTAATTTTGGACGAATAATTCACTTTTTGGTGTCCCAAATCAGTCTCAACATTGTACGAAATTTTTCTCTTTTTATTATTTTTTTAAATATTTTTATTTTATATTTTTAAAATAATTAATTATTGACATGAAATTTGTTTTTGCACAATTTACCTTCACAGAAACTACTAAAATATATTAGAATCTAATTAATATCTTACCTTCTTTGAAGGTAAGTTGTGCAAAAACAAATTAATATCTGATATTATTAGCTAGGTAGCTTAAATATTAAGTCCAACCCGTGGAGGAGGAGGGTTTTTTTTTTTTTATTCTAGGGCACTTCTGGCAGTCAGAAAATTTTGGAAAAAAAACTCAGTGGAGCGAGTAGATAACGAGAAAAGTCTCAAGTTGGCTCAAAGTAGTCCAAAAAATATGGGCTGGACCAGTTGACAGGGTGTTGGAAAAGCGGGATTGAAGCAGACGGCTCCTCGTGGAAATTAAGGTGCTGAGGGAGAATGAGGGGCTGGCAGGACGAAGAAAAGCCCTGCCCAAGGACCCCATCTGCGGAGTTTGAAAAGAGGGAGACACTGCGAAAGTCTTCCGAAAAGAAATTTCTGCGAGAAAATCGTCCACGTGATCTGGTGATTCCTTCCTCCAAGAACAAGACATGAATCTCACCAGAACCCAGAATATTACGATATCGTCGTCGTCAATTCAGAATGGCCTATCTCATTTTCATCAGTTTTTCAGGAATCGAAAAAAACTGATTTCTGAAATACTGAGGAAAACCGCAACCAGTGTCAATTCATATTGGCCTATCTCACAGGCAAACTTCAGTCACTGAATGAATAGTTAAAAACTTATGATAATTTGTGACTGGTGTTCATTACTGAAATAGCAATGTATAAACTATCTCTAGAATACAAAATCATCGGAAACACTGTATTATTTTAACTCACCTTTGATTAACAAAAACACTGAGATAGGCCACCGAGATTTGTGACCGATTTGAGATCCCAAGCGATCCGCCTCGAAATTATGGATCGAGGGCTGTAAAAAGCTCAAAACCCAACTTTTTTGAGATAGGCCATTCTGAATTGACATCGACGATAATATTATATAATGTTCCGTTACCCAGAAGAGTTCTGGAAAATCACCTCAAAACGCCCAAAACCCATTTCAGGATGTCCCTTTCAAATTTCCCAGCGCCATGGTAGGGTTAAATAACAACCATTAAATACCACGCTACAAAATCACTTTGTAATGAGGCGTTCGGTGTAATATAAAACATGAAAATAAAACGAAATTGGGGAGAAAAGAAAAAAAAATCCACGTTTTTAACGGTAGGATTTTTGGTAGCGGGCACGAGCGCCGGGACCGCCAAATTTCTTGGCTTCGCACCGACGAGGATCCGCAACCAGAAGTGTCCTGTCGTACTGGATGACGATGTCTTTGATTTCTTTCTTCGACGCTTCGTCCACGTCTGAAAAGAGACAACACGAAGATAAAGGGCGATCATTTTCACATTATATCGAAATCCTCCGACGTGGACTACTCACATTTCTGGTAGTAGGCGACGAGAGACTTGGAAATGGCCTGCCTGATGGCGTAGATTTGGGCGACGTGACCACCGCCGCTGACGCGTACTCTGATGTCCACACCGCTGAACCTCTCCTGAAAACAATCGAAGACGTTGTCAATCCGCATATCGTTAATGGTGTCTACGTGTTTGTCGAAGGTGCTGAGGTTTATTTCAATCTAATATGGAAATTAGGGAGACAGACTCTGCTGGTAGTTATGTAGTTTTCTTCTGTAGTGACGTCATTACAAAGGAGTGTCCGCCACTTTTCGGAATTACTTGCCCTCATAACATTAAACATAAACACATAATATTATTATGGATGTTGCCGTATTTTTGTTGGCATCATTTTCGAATCATTTTCGGCGGTAAGCTCTCCCTCGAACTGAAGGATGTCCACAATCAATGTTCACTTTGTGTTCGTTGCAATCGTACGGAGGAGCCCGTTGAGGGGTTTTTACAAACAGTTTTCCCGAAAACCAGGGGGCGTATTTTTATTCTCCCTTATGAATGTTACCCAAGGTCACCTTAACAATCAATACTTCGGGGTTTTAATAATAAAAATAAAAAATTATTATTATTTTACTCCAATAATAGTAATTTTCAAGTTTCATTAGACATGTGATTAGGCCTCCTAGCTTGTGCAGGTTAGCTAGGATTTGAAGTAATATTCTCATTCTTAGAATAACTAAGTAGCTCTGAAATCAACTGGAAACTTCTACCCAAAACTGGAGGCCTAGTCATCAACTGGGAAGGCAAGTCTACGTGATTATCCTCAGATGGATCCCCGGACATGCCAGTATGTCGGGGGACGAAAAAGCAAACGCTCTTGCCAGACAGGGTCCAGCAGGGACTCGACCCGAACCCTGTCTACGTATCACGTGCGTGCTTTTCCGCGAGGTTGTATGTAAGTGGCAAAGAACACAGCACAACCGAAGATGGGAAAGAACCCCGCACCAGCAGCATGGACCCACCCATCCAGACCATAAAAGAACGGAAGAATGTCTCCATTTACGTCGGACACATTTCAAATGTGAACCTCAAATTTTGAGGTTCATCATGGGCCTGTATATACATTGGGGTAATAAATGAAGAACCCAGCTTCAGATTAAGTGGAGACGAGGAGGAAACAGCTGCTCGTCTCAGCGCGTACCCTGGGATCATTGGACCTTCTCTTGTCGATGAGCCTGGCAGCTCGAAACTGGTCCCTATTCAAAAGTCGTCTGTCTCACTAAATCCCGTAACCATTAACGGAGTTTAAATCCCCGAATACTCACTTTGCCGAGAAGTAGGATGGGTTCCAGGAGTTTGTATTGGAGGACGCGAGGCTCAACCATGTCCAGAGGCCTTCCGTTTACCCTCAAGTTGCCTTTGCCGGATTTGCAATAGGCAACAGCAGTGGCGGTTTTCTACAACAAACAATATTGACGGTTGAGCCATGGAAAAATCAATTTATAGCGTCAACGAGCAAATCATGACTACGTCCTTACCTTTCTGCCGAAAACCTGCACACTGTGGATCGGCTCCCGAGTCCTCTGCAACAGACAAAAATCTGTAAAACACGTAACTAGCGAACACCACAATGGCCTCCTGAGGCAGCAGCGCAGAATCTGATGCCTCGCGGCAAATTTTGAGTGAAGTACCTATACATCAAACGTGTCCAGTATGGACAAAGCCCCGAAATATTACAATGTACAACCTATAATATATTATATCACTGACAATCCGGAATGAAACGTATTTTCCCCAGCAAGTGAAACTCGTGGCAAATCGTCACGAGACCTTTTTGTCACCCAACGCGTTCTTCACTGCCACTTCACACCCAAACCACCCCCTCATCACCCACTTCCCTTTCACAAATTTAACACAAAATAGTTTCCCTTACTTTACTTTTAGGCTGGTTCATCATTTGAAGATTTTTCCGAATGGAAATCACTGAAAATCCGACAACCCGAAACCCTCGTGGAACTCGGACACAGGAAAAGGTTAGATTGAGGTTGATCGCAGGTGAGGCAACGTTGACAAAAAAAAACTGCGGACTTCACTCGTAAACCTCAGTTGGGGTGGCACTGAATTCTCTGTTCGTGTGGCCACACTGACCCATCGGAAGGGGGGTCGTTTTTTACAATATCGACAGACTCAACAATCGATTTCGGATTTTCTTTTTATTTTGCACAAAACATTAAAAATTCAGCCATTTTTCCAGTTTTGGGGTCGATCATGGGCATCGACATTGTTACACGTGGAGGGGAGTGTAGTTACCCAACATTATTGTTACATAATATCATATTATAAAAATAATTTTTTTTAACGTCTAAAAAGTAAAATTCTAATTCAGTTCTATATTATACAGAATGAAATTTAAACAGAAAAAGTTTAGAGTTAAAGAAATCAATCCATAGAGAATTAATTTTTGCACAATAATTTATAAATTATTTACGCCAAAGAGTAATAAACCCTTGTGTAAAATTTGCCGCAACTTCATTGTAACAGCGAATCATCTGCCATCAATGTTATTAATTCGAAGTAATAAGTTTCTTGATCAAGAAACTATAAAACAGCTGGAGAACACGGATTTAGGGTGGGATTACCAAACTAGTTTCAACAACTCCATAGAGTTTTTTTCCAAACTGGTTTCAACGATTGTCCGTAAGTTGAAAAAACGAAAAAAAAAGAAGAATAATAATAATAATACCTAATTATTTTATAGGCATTTTTTTAAATTTTTTTTCAATGTTTGAAAAAACTAAACTTACGGACAATCGATACCTATATAATAATATTATAATATCATAATAATTATTAATATTATAATAATTAATAATTATTATTAATTATACTTTTTTTTCGTTTTTTCAACATACGGATTCAACTTTCACTATCGAGGGGGCCGGATTAGCCAGGTGGTTCTGGGCGTTAGCCACTTCGCGCTGCATTCTGTTGAGGCCACGGGTTCGAATGCCGTTGAAGACCATGGAAATTTTGGGAATAAAAGTGCAGCTGGGTTAAAATGATTCAAATTAGCGCCCCCTCATGTCAGGTCCAAGAGGTCAAAAATCTTGACGTAATTGACGTTTTAAAACTCACTTGACCCTTTTTTTACTTTCACTATCGATAAATTGTATTCAGAATAACTGGAGAAAAAATTATATTATACTCGTAATTTTTTCTTCCATTCCTTTTTTCTTTAAAAATTTTTTTAATTTAAAGGGCGCGGGAGGTTTCCGCATTGCGAAGAGGAAGGACCACGTTTTCACGCTGTTTTTGTATTGCAGGTTTCTTAGATATAATATATTATATTATATCGATAGTAGATTATACCACATGGCTTTAACCCCCCACAACCCTTCCCACCAAACAACTTCCTACCAAAATTTTTGTATCAAGCCAAATAAAATCGATATTTTCCTTGTTATCGATTTTTAAAAATTCGGTCCCCGCAGTTTGGGCACCAGTCCCAACAGTAGTAGCAACAGACCATAAATTCAAAACTCCTCCACATTTTGGGATAACAGTTATTAAATAACTAAATTTTAGTTACTTACCTAATTAATAGACACGGAATTATTATTATTTTTCATTCATTCATAACTTCATTCGCTGTTGCAGTTGAAACGAGTTGAAGCGTTTTTTTTTTAACTGCTGGCAACATTGATCAATGATTGTTTTTACCAAGGAGCTTAGAAGAAGAATGGAGAAGCCCTGGCCCCTTATCAGTTGTTCCAAAGTGGAGGGGGAACTCGTATCACGGCGGCCATTGGAAATTTACCTGTTTTCTAACTTTTATAAGGGGAGAACGGTGTTTTCAGCTTGTATCTTCGGTTCCGTTGGATATTTTCCGTTCATTCGCGCGATCCCAGTGGTGGAACTTTTCTTGGGAGATGTAAAGAGATGTAAAGCTCCCAAGAAAAGTTCCATTCTAGGCCCAGAACTGGTGCCCAATGTGGGTCTCTACCATCCGTTTCTGGGGTTTGTGTCCCTTGAAATTTATATCTAACTTCCTTTATTTTTGTGCTTTTCCTCCAAGACAAGCATGACAATCTGCTGCGTGTTTGGTTGCCACAACAAACCCGAACAAAATAAACCACGGCTGGGCTTTCACAAGTAAGAACATTTTGACTAAATCTATAAACAAAAGGGTTTGTTTACAACTCTCGCGGAGAATCGTTATTATCATCCATTATTATGATTATCCCCCATCAAAGACATGAGTATACTAAGTATACAAGTGTTACAAGTCTTGTAACATGGTATCTGCTTGTAAATTAGATGGCGGAACCCGTTTACGAGTTCCCTGAAAAAGGGCGGTTTTATATTTCAACTTCGTTGTTCAGCATCACTCTATGTTTCAAGTCCACAGATTTTTGACCCAACTATGTACCCCAACTACCGAAAAAGCTCTCTCCTTCTGGTGGGTGCGTAATGATTAATTAGAATATTAGCTATAATATGGTTTTCAGATTCCCGAATGATGCAGTCCTTAGGGCCCAGTGGATTCAAGCGGTCCGTCGTAAAAACTGGGTACCGTCGCAGTTCTCAAAGGTCTGCACGGACCATTTTCACCCCTAAGACGTGAATTGGACCTACCCGTCAGGACCAAAATTGCGGGAAAATGTAGTTCCCACCGTATTTCCGGCATATCCTGCGCACCTGCAGAAAGTTGTCAAGGTTAGTATACGCTGTTACGTAGGGTAAAAACAAAAGTATCCTGTGACATTTAGAATCCTCGATACATCTGTTTCTTTCGTTGGGACGACAATTATGGTGGTGTTGTTACTACTCATCCACACCAGGTAGGTATGTAGGCACGCGTATGAGGTGCAGGCCAAGTAGATGACCGAACTCAGCTCCCTTCCTCAACCACGGGCAGACACAGCCACAAGATTCCTTCTCTTCCTTCCGAAATACGTGGTTCGGTTGATGCTAATGCAGGTGCTAACTGGATATGCCTGATCATCTGGCATATGTAGATTGGTCTCAGGGACCCCCGCCTAAGTCACCCATTTTCTGTCCCGTTTTCCTCCACTAATTAATTGTATTTTACTGCTGCTATGGTGCGTTCGCCATGTTTATGTGTAGGTACGTGTATGTATGTATATAAGTTGGCTAGTTCCGTCTTGCGTATACGCAAGATACCTACATGATTTTTTTTTTGTATAAATAACTGAATTTTTTCTAGACTCGGAAACCCCCACGGGCCAGGATTTCCATGCCAGGCCGTCGAAAAGAAATCGAGGATAGTTGCCTGGAAGATGATATGCTGCCTGCCCAGTCGGAACCGCCGCCTGTTGCGTTGGAACCATTCAAGGATATTGGTGTTCAGGTGTGTATCATCAAGATGAGAAATGTGATGGTAGGATGGTGCTGAGATTTTGGAACGACCAAGGAAATATTTGGAAACTGATGTGTAGAAAGTTTGCATGGAGGGGGTGGTGAAATATTCTTCAGTTTCTACAGAACACTTTGAAACAGAAAATAATGTTTCCATAAGCAGGCATGTCAGTACTGTGGCGCCAAACCCCTGAGGAGTTGCTGAGACGTTTGGCGTCAGTTCACTGAAATTCCTGGTTATGGAAACATTGCTTTCTGTATACGCTGATAGATATTTCACCACCTCCTCCATGCAATAATTGTTTTTTTGTTTTTTTAATGATTAAAAAACGCATTTTTATTATAAGAAGTCGTTATTTAAATACAAAATATTTGACGAGTTCAGGGGAAAAGGGGGATAACTCGCTTTTTTGACGAAATACGACTGACGATGAGTTTCCATTGCTTTTCGATGGTCAACACGATGAGCACCTCAAAACAGGGGAAAAACATAGGTGTAGTATTCCATGGGTGCTGTTATATAATAACCATCATTATTATTACAGTTATTGTAATGAAAGGGAGTAATTAGCCATACCTTGTACGAAAATCCTTTATATACGCATCTACTTGAATCTTATATAAGAATCTTATTATTATTATAAGATACCTAACAAAATATTATTTTGTTTCAGGTTGACGATGTCACTGTGGCTGAGTTGAGTGCTAATGTCAAACATCTTGATTGGAAGGTGGCCGACCTTACCAGGAAACTTTTGGCAAAATCGCGCCTGATTAAGAAATTTCGGCGCTCCAACCGAATGATGGATGCGAGAATAAAAGACATGAAGACTCTGACTACCCAGCTGAAAAGAAGAAATCTGATCACCAGTGACCACGCATCACTTTTACAAAGCATGCCTCGAGGTGTACAAAGGGAGTTATTTTTAAGGAGTACTCAAAACGCCCGATATTCACCAGAACTCCGACAATTTGCCTTGACCCTGGATTTTTTTTCGCCTAAAGCTTATCGGTAAATTGATTGGGCCGTTGTATTAATGTGATCGTTGATGATGGTCATAAAATCACCTTCATGACCATAATCCACCATTCACACCTTCGCAATCAATCATAATCATTCCGTCAAACTCCATAAACCCCATCACCGGTAATCCAGGACATTTTTGACGTGGATGTGTCTTTCTGCTAGGGGTCATACAAAAAATTTGCGTCACGCAAATAAAAAAAGGTTCAATTCAACGAAATTGTTGCTACGGAAGGACTTGTTTCAAGAATCAAGATTTTTTTTTTTTTTGCCAAAGCCAATAACGACAGAGCAAACGTCAAAAATTAGGTACAACAGATTACGCTGTCTGGTTATAGCGCCGATTACATATAATATAAGGTAACTGTAATAATGGGAATGACGGAGAAAATGGCATTAACTAAACTAGCGATATACAAAAAAAAAAACCAAAAAAAACTGCATGATGAAAACAATGAACGGGCGTGCACAAGACAATAAGACAATAGCTGATAGTGGTAGTAAATTATACTAAATCACCGCACTCTTCATTTCTTAACTCTTCCCCTACCCATTGCTCTACCAAGTGGAGTGAAACATAGGTATACTGTGTTTGCTCAATGAATATTACTTTTACTTCACTATTTGCTGTTTTGTTTTTGTTTCTTTTGTTGTTGGTTGTTATTTTGTTTAGGTATCATTCTTGTTATTTGTTGTACCATTGTTTTGAGAAAGATGAAAATAAAACATTTTGGTGATTTCATTTTATATTATAAACAGGTGATGTAACCTCCATTTCAAGCCATTACCACCTCCTCTATGCAAAGGATTGTTGAAGAAACATGGAATAGTAATTTGATATATTATTACGAATGTGCCAAGCAAGTTTCAAGTCGAAATTTCAAAAATTGCAGTCACAGAAATGAAAAAACACGGTTTTCTGTGATGATGTAACCACCATATCAAGCCATTACAACCTCCTCAACGCAAAGGATCGTTGAAAACGCATGAAATATTAGTTTGAAATATTATTACGAATGTGCTGAGGAAGTTTCAAGTCGAAATTCCAAAAATTGCAGCCACAGGATTGAAAAAACCTCTGGTCTCCCATAAGGCTTTAGCGTGAAGAAGGGAATAACAAGATGGCGGCCGGCCGAAGGGGTCGCCCCCCACTCCGGCCCACCTTTCTGAGGTCTGGCGGTAAGGCCAGGGCTTCTCCATTCTTCTTCTAAGCTCCTTGGTTTTTACATCTTACTTCTGTTTTGGTGAGGTTTTTTATTTTGTTATTAAAAAATTATTTCCTAGAAAACTGTTTTTCTAGAAAATGTTTCGGTATGGAGAGCAAAAAGGTGGGTTCAGTGTTTTTTCTCCGTTTTTCCCTCTCGAGTTTGGCAACACTGCTTCACGCCCTGCGGATTGAAAAATTAAAAATTCCTCGCCCATTTGGGTGCCCTTGCAATTTCGGTATTTTTGTTATCGTGTTTTCGGTTCAAAACGGTTTTTGAACTCTCTCGTCGAAAGGAAGTTTCCTGTTTGGACGGGTCGAGGTTTTTTTCGTCTCGTCTCGGCATAAAAAAAAGTGCGAACCTCCCCGCTTTTTCACACCCCAGTCCGGGACTGACGTGTTTCCAGGGCCGACCGCGTGTGAGAGCTGATTTTTTGCTGGGAATTTCGCCGGAGTTTCGGGTTTTTCTTCTTATTGCGGCCGTCGTGAACGTTTGGGTGAGACGTTCGTGGGAAGGGGAGCACGACCTGGACGTTCGTCCTGTTTCTGGACGGTGTTGAAGTTACCGGAGAATGGACCCCAAAATTAGCTGGTACCCTCACGAGCAACAAGGTGATCATAAAATGTCCTTTAATAATTAAATTAAATGCACAGGACAATTGTTGTCTGCGATCGTCGTAAAACGACTGTCATAACTACTTATTGATACCTCTGGTTACGGTTTTTCGGTCTGTAAATTTTACATCTTGGTGTCTTTATTCACAAATCAGTGGCACATTTTGACAAAAATGGCCAGTGAGGTATCACACCGTTCACAAGATGAAGCAGTGTAATAGGTTCATCATCCCGGTTGTTCTCTGTTACTCTGTGATCCCGGTAGAAATGAAAACTCCTACCCCTTTTACTTTCGTTCGACTGATAACAGACGATAACATCCTGACCGAGTTCCAGCCGGGTCTGTCTGGAGCGCACTATGAAACATCGCGCAGTGGTCTGAAAATCCCTAAAAATGGCAGAAACCCCTAATAAGGATTAATTAAGTAAAACATCGTACTTATACCCTGTTTTTTTGGGGGGGGGGGGCTGAACTGGTACCAACCTGAATAGGTGCCTGATAGGTATGATAGTAGACCTAGGCACCTGAAATAAGCATGTAGGTAAGCATGAAGGTTCCTAAAAATAGGGTAGGTATGAAAGGTTCCTAAAAATAGGTATCCTGATATTATCTAGGATAGATAGATATTATCAGTTATTAACTGAAATGATCTTTAGTCAGTGACAGGATTGAATAGAAGTTGAAAAAAGTCGCCTATTTTTGACGCTTGATGGCTGAACCAATTCTAATGTTCAAGGAAGTAATACGACGCAGCATTTTATGATCTTCAACTTTGTAATTTAAACGTTTTCTCTTTCATGCTTAGTTTTCAAGTTATTGGTGAAAAACTGGGAAAAGTCCGAAAATCGAGCTGTTTTGGCCGCCATCAGTTTTTCCGGAAAAAATTGTGCTACCATTTTTGATATAAAATATCACAAATTTGATATAAAATATCAAAATTTTGCTACCATTTTGATATAAAAAAAAATTATAAAATGGTAGGCCTATAAAAAATGCTTCTACACCAATGCCCCCCCCCCCCCCCCCCACCCGTTCAATCAAAAGGGCAAAATCCCCCATTTTTCAACTTGTTTGTTGATTCGAACATTCCATGGTTTTATTGGTGAAACCAACTCTTACAGCGTTACACAAGCTTGAAAAGACGGACAAACGCCCATTTTCCGAAAATGTATGTCAAAGAAGACGTAGAAAAATGGAGCGCTTTATGTTAAAAACTATTTTTATTCAATATTATAATTTATTTTTTGAAAAATGGTAGGAAAATCTTTTCCGGCAAAACTGATGGCGGCCAAAACAGCGCGATTTTCGGACTTTTTCCAGTTTTTCACCAATAACTCGAAAACTAAGCATAAAAGAGAAAACGTTTAAATTACGAAGTTGAGGTCATAGGTAAAATGCTGCGTCGAATGACACCCTTGAACATTGGAATCGGCTCAGCCGTTTAGCCACAATCAAGCGTCAAAAATAGGCATCTTTTCCCAACTTCTTTTCAATCCTGTCACTGACTAAAGATCAGAGGCGTGTCACATTGCTGAAGTAAACTGATGAACTTTCATGTGTTTCAGGCCCAGCCAAGGATCAATGGGACCGAATATGGAGGAGGTATTCAAAAAACCAAAAATCAGAAAAACAAAACGACTCTGCCATGGACGGTCCAAACACAAAGGTACGGTATAAGATGCCAACAGATTCTGTTCGCATCCTGATTTTTCATTCAGCTTCAACATCCTTGAGTTGAGCTTTGAAATGCCTACCATTGTGTTACACAAATACGCGTGCAGTAGTGTACGTGTCCAACATGGCCTTATTATTACAACTACTTATTTCGGTTTCCTATCTGTCGGCTTTTGTTATCCTACCTAAAATCTCGTCTAAAAAACGTTTAATTAGGTAGTAGTAACTACTACTACTAAGTAGTTTGAAGGGCTGAAAACTGGTGAGGAGCACTTAAGAACTATTTGCCGAGCTAGAGAGCCAGTTTGAAGACATGCATTAAAGTGATAAAAAAGCAGTTTGAAGGGCTGTAAACTGGTTTGAAACCCTGTAGGATCACTTGTAGAACCATTTGCTGAGGTGGAGAACCGGTCTGAAAACATGTATGCCTGGTTAAGCTGCTCCAAAACCAGTTAGAAGGGCTTTAAATTGGTTTGAAGCCCTGTAAAAACAGTTGCGGAGCTGCAGAGCCGGTTTGAAGTAACGCATGCCAGATTAAGGAGCCCCAGAACCATTAGGAAGTCTGTAAACTGGTTTGGAACCCTGTAGAACCATTTTCTGAGGTAGAGAACCGGTCTGAAGACATGCATGCCTGGTTAAGCTGCTACAAAACCAGTCAGAATGACTGTAAACGGGTTTGACGCCCTGTAGAGCCAGTGGTGGGCACAGAGACGGTTTGAAGTCATGCATCCCTGGTTAACGAGCTGCAGGACCTTTTTGAATAGCTGTAAACTGGTTTGAAGCGCCATAACATCTCTTGGAGTTTGAAAGCTGGATCTAGTTTTCATGCTTCATGCAGTTTTATTATGTGGAATGAAGTTTGTGGAAAAATTGTGCTGATGTCCTGCTTTTATGAATGAATTAGTGTCAACTGATGTATTTCCTTAGCGAAAAGACCCTCATGAAATATGGAACCAAAATTGGGCCTCGACGTACGGATTGGATCACAACAAGGACAACCTCATCGGCTTGCACGGTGGCGAGCCCTGGCGGTCGGCTGAGAAATCCTACGATACTCGACCCATCATGGCGTATGTTCATTTTACGTTAGGAGTGTGTTGAAGAAGTTCTCAGGAATGGCTCCATCAGTGACAATAATGTAGTCGATTCAAATCTCTGCCATCACTCCAAGCGAATCTCTGACTCCCATTGATACGAGTATACAGTCAGGATCCTTCCTGATCCGGTCTCTGGAACTGCCCTGACGAAGGCGTCACTGTTAGGAACCGTTCCAATGTGAGATACGGTTATACCTGTACCGTTGTAGACCTTTTCTCCAGCCCCTACCCTCTTATTCGTTGTTGCAGGTTGCACGAAGAGATCCTCGAATTCTACGAATACATGAGCCCGACCCCCGAAGAACACAATATGAGGTCTCAAGTTGTATCCAACATCGAGGCTCTCGTTTTGGAGCTTTGGCCCAACGCGAGGGTCGAGGTTTTCGGCAGTTTCCGTACTGGACTGTACCTACCCACCAGGTGTGCCAATTTAATTTCATGTAAATTTCACCCTGGACCCACTGTTTTAATCCAATGGAAACTACTTTCTGCTGTGGACAATTCACCAAACTCCCCACTGTTTCCAACACTATGACCTATGTAGTCCTTTTTTTTTTTTCATCCTCCAGCGACATAGATCTGGTAGTTATCGGAGACTGGGAGAAACTTCCTCTTAGAACTCTCGAAGAGACGCTCCTCACCAAAGGAGTCTGCACCAAAGAAAATATCAAAGTCCTCGACAAAGCAACGGTAAGATCATGTTCAGTTGCCACTTTTAGTAATTGAACCGCAGAGTGACCCGTTTTTTTGGTGTTTTTTTTTTTTTTTTTCAGGTTCCTATAGTCAAATTAACGGATAAAGCGTCGGGCGTCAAAGTAGATATTTCCTTCAACATGAACAACGGCGTTCGGTCTGCCGAACTCATCAAGGAATTCAAGGTGTGTACGAAGTCAGGGTTTGTAAAATCACTCTCAATGTGGCGCTAACTGTATACTATTCTCAGGCGAAATATCCGGTACTGGGAAAACTGGTGTTGGTACTGAAACAGTTCCTCCTCCAACGGGATCTTAACGAAGTGTTTCACGGCGGGATCAGCTCGTATTCGCTGATTCTTATGACCGTGTCTTTCCTCCAGGTGAGAAAAAAAGTTCATTACTATAGCCTGAGAGAAAAGATACTTTTCGTACTACAAGAAAATTGACTCCTGCTTGTCGATTCCAGTTGCATCCGAGAGGAGAAAGTGCCATGCAAAACGCCAACCTTGCGGTTCTTCTGATAGAATTCTTCGAGCTGTACGGTCGAAAGTTCAACTATGTTAAAACGGCCATACGGATAAAAAACGGAGGAACCTACATCTCCAAACTGGAGGTAAGTTTTGTGGATAATTGGGGAAATGTCATCGCGATGTAAGGTTTAAAGGAAAAGGGTTAATTTTGAGGTTTTTAGGTTGCGAATTTTTTGTCGTAATTTAAAGTGTTTTCTTCATTTGAAATTTCATGAAGATTTCGTTTTTCGTGGTTATCAGAAGTTCCAAGTCAAAATAGGAACTTATTTATAGGCTTTTTTATTTTTTGAAGATTTTAAGTTGAAAAACAAAACAAGTGTGTTGGAAAATACCTCCTCTCTCAAAGAACCCATTTTTGTAGTCTTCATCTTCGTGTATATTTTTTCAGATGCAAAAGGACATGAAGGACGGTCATAGGCCATCGGTGCTTTGTATAGAGGATCCGCTGACGCCGGGGAACGACATCGGTCGAGGATCGTACGGGGCGCTCCATGTCCGACAAGCTTTCGAATACGCTTTCATCACACTTGCTACCGCCGTCAACCCGCTGATGGCAGTCGTCCTCCCTACAAACACCTGCAGGTGCCAATTCTGCCGTCTGGGCTGCCACTGTAGACTACGTTTTCTTGAATTAATATTTTTTTGTCGGGTTTTTTCAGTATATTGGGTCGGATAGTGAAAGTCCGCGATAGGGTGATCACCTATAGGGCGTGGGTGAGGCAGAACTTCCCCGTCAAAAGTTCTTCGGGGCCTCTTTCGTCTTCTTCGTCGAGCCACCTGTCTGTCTCTTCGTTTGGAAGCAGCGACGATTCGGTAAACTGAAACATTTATCAACAATTTGTACCACTGGACTGGAAAAAATAACTAAACTAACTCTTTCCACGTTTCAGGAGGGCGACAACGGTGACGTCCCGAGTCGAAACGGCCCGCCACCGCTGACGATCCATTCGAAAGCCAAACAACTATCTCCGGTGAACAGCTGGCGATCGAAAAATCCAGGCATGTCAACGTTATTTGGACTTGGTGCCGGGCTTTTTTAGTGAATGTGTGTGTCAGTTGCGACGGTTTACAGTAAATTATAACCGCTCTCAAATAGCCTTCTATGGTATGTTACAGGGTTTCGGAGTGCCACTTATCACCGGACCACCACACCCCGTCAACAGGTGAGATTAATACTTCTGACCCTTATGGGCCTGAAGGCATTCCCAGATTAGCCTGGACTTGAACGAGCATGCTTGAGCAGCATTGGATCCTTGGAGTCCGCTATTAGGATGATTTCAAAAAGAGCGCAACTAATGAGGAGGACCGGGCAAACTCGAACATTATTAGCCTAAGCTCCTTTGTAAAAAGAGCGAACAAAAGACAACACACGGGTTCAGAGGCCATGCAAGTAGAGCAGACGGTGAATAGTCAGTAGGTACGATGGATTGGTGGTACCTTCGACTACATACCGTGTCCGGGCAGCTAGGTAGAAATTTAATTCATCAGTGAGAGTATTCTGGTTTTGCAGTATACCAGTCTTGTTTCTGAGAGTCCTCCAGTCTTCAGCTTGCCAGTCTTGTATTTCGCCTATAGTTCTCCGGTTATCAGCCTTTTAGGTTTTGATGTTCAAGTTGCCATCCCCTCATTACTCGGTCTGCTAGTCTTCCAGTCAGTTAAGTCTCGAATCTAAGTGTAATATTACTTCTACCAGTCTATAGCTTTTGATCTTCCTATTTTTCTATTCATGTTGGTCTTGAATCTGTTGACATTCAGTTCTTCAACTTCCCTTCTTCCCAAAGTCTTCCCGTCTTCAATCTACAAATTTACCTGTCTTCAGCCTTTTACACCCAAGTCAGGGTTGGTCTTCTACTTATTTAGATCTTCAACCGAGTTGTATCTGGGAATCTTCCAGCCTTCAGCCTGTTTTCCTTTGACTTCAGTCTGCCAGCCCTCCAAGGTTGCCTTCTAGTTTCCAATCTGCTACTCTTCCAGTCAGTTTGGTTTTTTATCCTCTAATAGTAAGTTCTTCAGCGTGGTTGTTTCCAGATGCAGTACATCTTAAATAATTGGATATTCCACTCTTCTGCTCTATAGATTTCCTGTATGCAGGTTTTCCAGTCTGTCGAATTTAATTCTGAGAATTCCTCAGTCTTTACCTTGCTAGTCCTGTATTTGGTTTGAAGTTTGCCGATAGTTCTCAGGTTCTCTGCCTTTAGGTTCTTGGCGTTCAGGTTGCTGTCTGCTGAATTTCTAACCTACGAATATTCCAATCAGTTTGGTGTTAAATCTTCTGGTCGATTAAATTTTGTCTTTCCTTCCGTTCCAGACGAAACACTTCACGAACCAGAGCGGGTTCATACGCCTGTTCAACAACCGGAAACGAAACAGCGAGGCCAAAAACTCGGACAAAAGCTAGTTCGGGCCACTCACGACCCGGCACCGGGCGAAGGGACCCCGCCGCCGTAACGCCTCCGCCCACACCCGAAGAGGCCGCAAGAGGGCGAGAGAAGCCCGTCGAACGCCCCCAGGAGTTGAAGGGCGCCCGAACCAGGCCTGCCAACGCCGAAGGAAAAAAAAAGTTCTAATTGAAAAGCGACGAAGTTCGAACGGGCGCTAACGCAGGATGAGTCAAACCTCAGCCGCCTTATTTATTTTATTTTCGCCTGTCGCGTTTCCCCCCCTTTGTATTTAAAAAAATCACTATTTCCCTCAATTGACGGTTTGAAGTTTTAAAAATCGCTTTATTACGAAGAAATAAATTCCTCATTTAATAAAAAATATTAGAAAAAAAATATATAAAAAGCTAAAAAAGTTGTAAAAAAATTAGGGTATCAGAATAGTCCCTTTTCTTAAGCAGAGCAAAACACAGCCTTTTTTTAGTTTTACGAATTTTGCCTGTAAAATATCCTCTTTGGCACAAAAAAAAGCTTAAAAAAATGAAAATTCTAAAAAAAAAAATTTCTTTTTGGTCTCAATATGAACAATCATATAATATATTATATGATACCTACTAAATTTTGTAACGCTAAGAAAGGGACTATTTTTTGTATAAGGAATTCAAAGAAATATATAAAGAAAAAATATTGAAAAAATAATGACTGGCTATCGCCGCATGTGTTCAATTTTTGGGAAGCTTTTTTTTCTTTTAACAAGCTAAAAATCATCGAAAGTCGTTAAATTTTAAACTATTTAAAAAAATCCCCAAAAAAACAAGAAAAAAAAAAACAAAAAATTCCCTGCCACCAACTCGCAAGGTTTATATTTTTTTTCCTCCCTGATTTGCTTCCAGGTAATCTGGGCGTGGCTCGTGTGAATTGAGTGGTTTGGACGCGTGAGATGTGCGCATGTGTATTATGGGAAGTTATTAAGGAAAATGTTAATAAAAAAAGGCTGTGATAAACAATTGGTGGTTTTGTTTTTTCCTTGGAGTCCGTTGAGGTGATGGCCGTTAAGGGTTAATGAGGAGCTTTTCTTTATTAACCTCGGTTCTTTTGGCCTAATGGGCTTCTTGAAAAGGTCTGAATTCAGCATTTCTGACAACATATTCGGATTCAGCACCCTTTAAAACCCATACACCCCAATTTTTAGTTCGAAAATCCGTATAGGTACGTGCTGAGCTGTTTTCGAAATGTTAGAGATTTTGAAATGAACGCCGGGCAAATTTGACGTCACACCTCGCCAGGCTGGGCGTCGAGTAGTTGGGCACTGAGCCGCCAGAGCGCTAAATAACAAATCTGAACAGAATCGGAATATAAACACTCGGCCCAGGTCGATTTTTGAATAACCTTCTTTGATAATAACCTCGATGCTCAATTTTCGAATGACCTCCTATAATGATTAACCCGATTTTCGATTTTTGGGGTCGACTTTTCGCGTAGCAAAGTTGGCTGACTTGCGTAGATGAGAGAGAGAGGGATCTCCCAGCCAATCAAAAGACGACGAAGCAGCCCACGTCATGTACCCTCTCCAGACCTCGGAATTCAAATATTATATTTTTCCTAATGCCCTATAAATAATAGAAACGGGGTTTCTGCAATATGGACCCGTTTTCGTAACTTTTGAAGCACGACCTTTGCAGGAAAAACATTTTCAAAAATCATTAAAGGAGCTCATTGGATGTTTTTCCATTGGGGGAGTTCGCAGAGCGAGTTCTGGGCAAGTGGAATCGGACGGCTCGAGCTCCAGAACTTCGGCTGCTGGGTGAACGACGATTGTTTAGTCGCACAAAGTGACAACGAGATCGGAGAAGGAAATTTCACAATTGAGAAGGCAGTCGGAATCAGTTCTGAAAGTTAAAAAAATAAAAAAACTGCTGCACTGCCGGAATCAATTACAAAATTTGTAATATTATATAATATTATTTAATAATACTGCAGTGGTTGGCAGAGCATCAAGGCAAAAGTGATGATGGATTTGTTTGCACCAAATTGCAACTTTTGGCTGGACATAAGTTGCGAAAGAGAACCTTTGCTACAGCCTTGTATGTTCCAGTTAAGTACTTGTTGTTCGGTTCCAGCTTCCTTCAAACTATCCACATCGAAAATCCGTTCGGCCGCTAAGCGCTCTTCTTAAAATTTGGTGACGGTATTTAACGTCTAGGCCAAATAGTGGAAGATAATTCATAACCAGTAGTCAATGGCAAGTGTGAGAAAATGGTGTGAAATATTTCAAGATTTTCATACTCTGATGATGAAAAAAGTGGTTTTATTGGTTTATTAATCTTGGAATAGGAATACCTAATACACCAGGGCTAAAAAGGGGCCACGGGAGAGGTTTTTGAAGGATTTCGACTATGTGGTCGAGTTAGGTGTCGTTTTCGAAGTATTTTTGAACGTAGAATCCATTTTTGGGGGTCCCGGAACTGTCCGATTTTACTGTGGGGTTCTATTGGGCTCTTTCATGGGGCTACAAATGGGATTTTTGAAGGATCCCAGGAGGTCCAAATTTGACCTTATTTAATAAGGTCTAGTAATCCGAGTAGGAATCCTAATTTTGGATGCGAAATTCATTTTCTTGAGGTCCCACATTAAATGTGACAAATTTTGTCCAAAACATTGCAGAAAATATTTTTGAAAACATTTTTCTTAATGACAGCTTTAAAAATTTTTGTGCATATAACCTATATAATAAAAAAAGTATAATTATTTTGATATATCAAAGACTACCTAATAAACCCTTGTGTATAAATTGTTGCGTTTTTTTGCAAAAAATTTACTGAAATTCGGTAGATTGCCTCCATCAAATTTTGCGGTAGATCGGTGGACGACAAAAATCTGTAGATATCCAGAGTTGGCAACGCTTTCCGGATATGCGCAGGGTTATCGTCCTTGCCCTCTCATGACTTCCTGCAGTATTATTATGGCTTGACTCAGTTGAAGCTGTAAAATCACTTAAATTTCAAAAGCAGGATGACTCCGTTCTACGTAGGTAGGTACTCGGAGAACGAACTCATTTGGCCGCAGTTGAGCTTTGACACACCGGAATCATCTACGGACAAAATACGAGTTGGCAGCGCTGATTTCAATCGATTTCTCCCGCGTTTCGACAACTCCCCGTCAGAGGTCGCTCGCCTCCCTGGAATAACATTCCTTCGGTCTGTTTTGGTTAGTTTTTTTTTCGCTCGGAGGATTTTGCTCATTTTTTTGCGCGGATTTATCTCCGACCGCAGGGTCCGCTCACCCGGTGTCGCTCGCGGCAATTAACCCGTTGGGCGTCTTCCGGTGTCCAAGGTCACTGGAGAAAAGAGGCTAAATTTCTTCTCACGTTGACATTCCGCGTGACGAAGGCGTTTTTTTTTTAGGGGGAAACTTTTTTTTAATCGGGTTTGTCGTCTGCCCCCTTTTTTGACGTCCCGTCGGTGTCGCGAGTGTGAAAATCGTCACTCCATGAGTGGTCGACATTGAGAGTAATTCGTGTCATCTGATTTCGGACCTTTCGGAAAAGGGCCAACCGACGAAATGGGATCGGAGCAGTACGGTTCAGGTAAGACCTTATTATTATATCAACTATGTTATTTGGCGATTTCTATCATGTTTCACTGATCGATAATTTGCGTCTTTGTGCTTCACGTGGGTTGAACCAGATGTCATGTTGGAGTATGGCTGTGAACATGTTTCCGTGAAACATGACACGCCTTCGACGGCATGACACCTTCTTGGATCGTTGCCAGGACGTTTATTTTATGCGAGGGAGATCGGCTTGTCCGGTTCGTTGTCCTGGTGTGAGAAAGAGACTGTCACTGATTAAGTGACGTTTATACGGTTTCGAAGGTGTTGAATCCGTTTCTGAAGACTAGAGAGGCCTGTCTTCCTGACGCTCTAACTTTGTTCGCCAGTGACCACCTTCGAACTACCGGGATCCTTCTGTATTGATGCAGAATCAAGAATTTATTGATTTGTTGAAGCCTCTATGCTTCGCGCCCCGGCGCATTGTAGGTCGAGAGCGGCAAAACCCCGTTTTTCTGAACATGCTGATTTCGATTATGTACCCATCTGGTTCATCATTCAGTATAATATACTGAAATATTATTTGACACAAAATCCAGGTACAGCAAGGATTTTTCCCGTAAATCAAGTTTTGGGGCTCAAATTCATTAAAGTGGATTTTTTGAGTGAACTCGAATTGAGCGTCGGTGAGGGTTACGTTACAGGAAAAGAGGGGGAAAAATTATGATAGGTAATATCATTTCTTTTTGTTCGAGAATGCCTATCTACGCAACATAGCTATCAACAAATGTCAACCCGTTTCAGTCACGAGTTTTCCGTTTAAATTGGAAATCGGCAGAGCTACAAAAAAAAAAAAAAAAAAACCACTTCCAAGGTCATGACACAGAAGCTTCCTCGTGATTAAAATTTTAGGGGACCAGAGAAGACCTTTTCTCCAGGTAGGTACTCATGAGTATACTCATGAGTCATGAAAATAAAATTCTGGGCAACTAACAATAATTTTAATTATTAAAAAGCATGAGAAGAGCTGTATTGGTTCTGGGCAGAAATAATAATTTTTTTTTAACGCTGCAAATTTTACACAAGGGTTTATTATTCTTTGATATACTTAGGTTACTTGTGCAAAAATTATTTCTGTCAATGGAAAACAAAATTTTTTGGATTTTTTTTTTTCAATAAAATTTTTCTTTCAAAAATTCTTTATTTTTTTCTTGAAAAATATTTAACCTCCTGGGATCCTTCAAAAATCCCATTTTTAGACCCATGAAAGCCCTATAGATCACCACAGTAAAATCGGATCGTTCTGGGATTCTTCACTGTAGGGAGGTAGCGCTATGGTGGGGCTACCAATGGGATTTTTGAAGGATCCCAGTGGGTATCGTTTTCCGAGTAATTTTGAACGCATAAGTAATCCATATATGGATTACTCGATATATGGATACTCGAGAATATATTCTCGAGGTCCCACATCCGTACAAAAGGAATCTATCTTTATCTGATAATCTAGTGATAATTAAGAACTGAACGTACCAACGGTGAACTGGTAAAATATCAATTTCAGGACAATTTCTGGTCCAAAATGTGATGAACGATATTTGTATGACGAAAAATTTCGAAGAGGAATTTAAACGCAGCAACGTAGGAACTATGTGGTTGCAAGTGTTGGAAAGTATTTTTTATGCATATGAGGGGAATTATCAGAAATCGGGAGCCATTCGAGTGTATAAATTAAATAATTTTCATAAAATTTATGAATTTAATTTATTATTTACAAATTGTTTGACCATCGGAAAATGTACTCAAAATCAATTTCCTTGTTCAGGATTAGGGGCATTTTTTGGTGGAATTCTAACATAATTTTTTTAAAGAATTCAGTTGGATTTAATGCATAACACTGATACATAATCAGAGACATAATAATTATGTCTCTGATTTCACTTCTTTTTTTTTTTTTTTGACAATTATTGTCCAAAAAAAAAAAAAAATGTGAAATTTGAATTACCTCTCATCAAGTGAATGGACATTTCGAACCTTATTGATATTATTGTCTGGGGGCAAATTCAAGGGAAATAAACTAATGAAAACCACTAGAATATGCATTTATTCTGAAGACCGCGGTTTTGTGAATTTGTTTTTCTCGATTAATTTAAATTCTGTTGGTCTGAGAGAGGTGAAAATACTATGAAAAGGCTTCTTTCGTTGTTTACTATAATGTATTGGTAATATGCAAATATGCTTGAATCCAAGCACGAGTAGGTAATGAGCGTATACCAGGATTTGGTTTATTATTCTTGGAATAATACCTACACCAATGTTTTCGCAACGGAGGTCGACGACTCCGAGCGGCCACAAAATTTGACATTATCCGTTTCAAGAGGTCTAGATTCCAAAGCCGTCCGCCGCCGGGCAGTTTTGGGCAGTAGGAATTATTTTAGAAATCTGAAATTTGGACAAAATACTTGGATTAACATCTAGTTGTGCCCGCAAGGTTTTCAGCCCGACCGCCCAAACCCGTGGGGCGCTATGGGGCTAAAATGGGGCTACGGGAGGGGTTTTTGAAGGCTTTTAGCTGTGGGATCGAGTTAGTAAGTATTTTTGGACGTAGAATCCATTTTTGGGGGTCCCGGAACGATCCGATTTCACTGTGGGGATCTATTATAGATAGGGCTTTCATGGATCTATAATAGGGCTTTCATGGGGCTGCAAATGGGATTTTGAAGGATCCCTGGAGCTCAAATATTTTCCAAGTAAAAACATACTAGGTATTTTGAAAAAAAAAGTTTGCAAAAAAATGATAAAAAAAAAAGATAAAAATTTTTTTTTTCTTGTCACAGAACTTATTTTCGCACAAGTAACCTATATCAAAGACTAATAAACCCTTGTATTAAATTTGCAGCGTTTTTAGAGTGAAATATGATCTTCGTAGGTGCCGAACCTCCAACCGGGACAGAGGACGAATCGCGTCAATTCGTTATACGAGAAAACGCCGACCCTGCCAACAAAAAAACGGTTGATAGACCGTTGGAAAATTTGACAGGTCGCCAACTGTCCGTTTCTAAAATCGGTCACCTACTTAACCCTCAGTTGTACCTCCTTCCTTGACATTCCACGTTGCCGAGAAATTTACTGTGTTAGTCGCGAGCGGAACATGAAAATCGAAGAAAAGGAGTCGATTACGCCGCGTAAGTGTTTTGCAACTTCGTATTGGCACGTGGAAATGGTTCCAATTCGTTGAGTGGCTTTTATTCAGGAATTTTATCTCTTATCACCCTCATTGTTGGGTCGTTCAAATGCCGAATAAACGGATCGATTATCAAAATTGCATAATGCCATAAACTTTTGAATGACAATTTCAAGGTTTCCCAACAAGGCATAAACCGGCAAGTGATGCCTTGTTAATACAATTTGGCACCTACGTGAGCTTTCTGGCTCTTTACTTAACCCTTGGGGCTCTGTGGGAGTAACAGGGGGGTTTTTGAACGGATTTGGGGCTACAAATGCGGCGTTTGAAGGACTTTGGTCAGGCGGTCGAATGAGGAGTCGTTTTCGTAGTGATTTTAGAAGTAAAGTCCATTTATGGCGGCTCTCATACCCATTGGATGGCGCCGTGGGGATCTACGGGGCTACAAATGGGGCTTTTGGAGGAGTTTGGCCAGGAAGCCAAATGAGATGTCGTTTTCGAAGTATTTTTGGACGTCGAATTCATTTATGGGGGTTTCATACCCTTTTGGTTATACTGTGGGGATATATGGGGCTCTTATGGGGCAAACAACTGCGGCGTGTGAAGGACTTTGGCCTGGAGGTCGAATAAGGAGTCGTTTCGAAGTATTTTTGGACGTCGAATCCATTAAATGGATAAATTTTATGGGTGTTTCAGACCCTTTTGGTTATACTGTGGGGATCTATAAGGCTCCCATGGGGCCTCAATTGCGGCGTGTGAAGGTCTTTGGCTTGGAGTTCGAATGAGGTGTCGTTTTCGAAGTTTCTTTGGACCTTGAATCCATTTATGGGGGTTTCAGACCCTTTTGGTTAGTCTTTGGGGATCCATGGGGCTACAAATGCGGCGTTTGAAGGGCTTTTGGCCATGAGGTCGAATGAGGGTTTTCGTAGGGCTTTTGGACTTGAAATCCATTTATTGGGCCCTCATACTCATTGGATGGCACCGTGGTGATCTATGGGGCTTTTGAAGGAGTTTGCTTGGAGGCCGAATGAGGTGTCGTTTTCGTCGGGATCAATGGGGCTTTTAAGGACTTTTGTTGGGTTTTCATAAATCGAATTCGCCACATTTCCACTTGATTTCCCCCGTTTTTCCGAAATCAGCACTAATGAAAATTATTTTTGATTCCAGGAGAGCTGGACGATGAAGCTGTGGCGAAACCAAAGGAGGCCATATTGGAGTTCAGCGATGACGTCGTCCCTCCGATGGTCCTCCACTCTCTCAACATGATGAGGAAAAACCGCACGTTCTGCGACGTCGTCCTACACGTAAGATATCCACAGAGAACAATCACGTGCGACCAAAGCGGGGTATACACGTTTGCAATTTTGTCAGGTTGGCAACGTCGACGTGCCGTGTCATCGCGCGGTGTTGGCAGCAGTTTCGCCTCATTTGATGCAGATGTTCACCGCGGACGACGAAAAATCCGCTTCTCGGCAGCAGGTGATATCGTACAAGTTCAACGGGGTATTTGATAAAGGGGCGTTGGAGAAGTTGGTCGAGTACGCGTATACTGCTAGGTAAGTTTGAAACGCGTGTGGTTAGCGTCTGCGGCTCGCCCCATACAGCAACTGCTGTTTCACCAACTGGTGTTTCAGGTTGGAGCTTCGTCCCGAAGAGGTCCGCTCCGTGTATACTGCGGCGGTGGGATTGAATATGGACCGGGTGGCAAAGCGATGTGCGTCCTACCTTGTTGAGAATTTATCAGCTGATACTTGCGTCGGCGTGCGAAGCCTTCCTGGTGTTGTCAAGAGCAAGGAGTTCGTCGCCACTGTGGATGAATTCATAGCCAACCGGGTAAGTAATGGTGTACAAGATAGATAGGTAAAAAAGAATTTTATTAGTAGGAGAATAGGGATCGATTATTATGGTCATGAAATCTGTAGACCATCTCCATAGACCATTTGCGCTTAGCAAATTGGCCCTCACAAGATTCATGACTCTGCCTTGACTTATGAAGATGAAGCCCAGACGAGCAAAGGAGCTATCATTCCAAGACAGATTGGATCAGACTGTAACCTGTAAATGTCTTCTAGCCTGAAGACATTTAAAGCTTCGCTCGAATATTGCCCCCGAGTATGATGCATAAAGCACCATGGCACGATGCCTAATCTGCTCGCGAAGAAGGCATGGTTAAAGGAAAGTCCTCGTCAGACACCCCCCCCCCCCCTTAACAAGCGCCTGGTCATGAGCCATGACAGACAGTTATCCACTGTCAAACCCAGGAAATTCACAGCCTGAACCCAACGTCTACCTGAGCCCATATCAAGAGTCTGCGGGTATTTTTATCAATGCTCCCATTGAATCGAGATTTTAGTGATCTAAATAATATAGGTCAGAATTATTCTAAGACACTCCTTGATGTCGGAAAAATTTGAATTGGGTCTCAAAAAATTCAGCTTGGCGAGCATAGTACGAGAAAAGTCTGAAAACACCCAAAAGTTGGCTCAAATTGGTCCAAAAAAATGGTTCAAAGTGTTCAAAAATAGGGGCTAGACAGGAAGAAGGGGCGTTTGGAAGGGCTGTATTGTAAGTAATGGACGATTGTGCAAATTTACGTTTTCATCAACCTCCTCACAATCGTCCATTAGGAGATTAGGGTTTAGTTAAGGGAAAACAGGGGTACCACCAAAACCTCGATAAATTTTCTCATTCTGCTTGTGACTGCGCGACTGATGTAAAGCGGTTATGTTGACTAAAAGATTTTCTAAAATTATAAGGATAGCTATTCTGCCGTGCTAACGTAAAGTGCAGTAACTCCACATTTCGCCGGTTTTGAGTTAGACCCCTAGGGGGTATCTTAGATATGTAATGCATCATATGGAGGGTCAAAGTTCACCCTAAATGCACTTTTTACCGCCAAAATCGGTTAGCAATTTTGCAGTAAGCGCCATGAATATTGGGTATTGCTAAGCTATATAGCAGTAACTCCATAGTCCAACGCTAAAATGCAGTATCTCCAGCTCAATGTTTTGGAGTTACTGCGATATACCCTAGCAAATGGAGATACTGCAATTAAGCTTAGGAAAATTAGATCGCCTCTACACATAATTGCAGTAACTCCACGACTCAGGAAGCCGCTTGGAATGACAATCTGATGCTGTTCCGGCTGTTACTGCACTTTAGCGTAGTGATTAAGAGTGATTTGCTAAGCCAAAATGCAGTAACTCCAATTACATGGCTGCTACTGCACTTAAGCGTAGTGATTAAGAGTGATTTGCTAAGCCAAAATGCAGTAACTCCAATTACATGGCTGTTACTGCACTTTAGCGTAGTGTTTAAGAGTGATTTGCTAAGCCAAAATGCAGTATCCGCCCAGCCACATGTTAAATTGTAAAAAAAATATATATATATTTTTTCAAATTGCTATAATACGATGCCAATACCAACATATGACGCCACTTTTTGCGATAAAATCATATTTTTAACAGGTGGCCCGGCGAATTGAGGGTTTTTGGCGTTTTTCTCCACTTTCACAATTATGGAGTTAGCTACTGCACTTTGCGTTAGCACGGCAGTATTGACGTCTCTAGACGTGTTTCTCAATCGTTCCGCCCAGAGTTGCCACTCCACTACTCATCACAGAATAAAATTCAATTGAGCCGTGAATCCTTCTGATAGGGCTTTAAACTATATTATAATTATTAAACTGTATTATAATTATAAGTTAATTATGTTTTCCGTAGTATCAAGTTATAGGTATTGCTATAAATTTATCATATAAGCTGACAACACTAGCGCTCCTGGTCAGAGATTTACTGGAACTGTGACGTCACTACCTAAAGAGTGACTGGTGCGTTCAAACTGTGCGTTTCGTTTTTTCGTTATATCTCCTACAATGATTTTTTTCCCGTTGGTATTGGAGGCTGTGCACGTTACTTTTTAGCCATATAATATGGCTATTCAATAATTGAATGGTAGGGAAGAATTCCAAATCTAAAATCGATGCGAACTCCCCAATGGGACAACTGTGTCGGAAGGCGCTAGCAAAAGAGGCATTGAAACCCTCACAACTGAGCCCCCATCCGTTCGTTTGATATCTATGGCAGTCATCCATAACGGCCAGCAGGACAAATCCGACAACCTGGGAAACCTTTCCTGAACATGTTTTCACATCCTCCACAGAACCTGGAGCGCCTTTCAGCCAAACCACAAACAACTCAACGTAAATTATATAAATTCACTCGGGTTGTGTTTAAATCCAGATTCGGTTATTTCCACAGTTTGACGAGGTGTCTCTGAGTCCGTCGTTCTTGTCCCTGCCGTGCATCTGCCTCGAAGTTCTGACGTCCACCAAAGCTGAAATGTCACTGGTCGACCCTCGCTCCGTGTGCCGCTTGGCTTTTGATTGGCTTCGTAAATTCGAGAGCCCGTCCATTGAAGACTTCATCGAGAAGGTATTCCACTTTCGCGCCGTTTGCGTTTGCCTCTTTGTACGGATATTGTACTAACGCAATCAATTTGCAGACCCACATGTTGTACCTCGCTTTGGACAACTCGCTCCAAGATTGCTCTCAGCTGCCGACGGGCGACGCCGGTGATACGGAACTGGTTCAGGACTACAAGAGGTTATCACGGAGTATTTCATCGGGCAACAACAAGGTAAATGACTGGCTCGGCCTCTTAGCCGTTGTTTGAAAACAAATTTTACGTTGTTTTTCCCCCTCCAGGCGCAGAACAAGCCAAAAGGTGTTGCCAAACCCCGAGTCATCGTGTACACGCGGTACTTGGCGGAGAATGCCGAAGAAGATCCCAACGCTGACGACCGTATGATAGCGTCGTCTGTTGTATCAGGTGAGATATTCACTAAAAGTGTTTGCGTCTTTATCTTCCAATGGTTTACATTTGACTTGTTCTCCGTAGAAACGACTTTTTTGGCGTTGGTATCCATCAAAAGCCGCTTGGCCTCCATGTCCGTCCTCCTACGCCTCAACCCGCCCAGCACACAGTCGGCGACGGACGAAAGTGACAATTCGGTGAACGGCGACGACGTGCTCGACGCTCCTACTTACTCGGAAATATCGTCGATGTCGTCGGTCAAATGTGCCGCAGGGTGCGCCGCTCTCGGCGACAGCATACTCGTATGTGGTAAGTTGCGGGTTGTTGTGGATTTTATTGATGTGACGCCAAATTGAGACGTTTGTACGTTTCAGGTGGATACGATCGGGGCGAGTGCCTTCGTCTTGTCGAGCTGTACGACCCGTCGACCAACGTGTGGACGAAATTGGCACCCATGAGCGTCTCCAGGGGTAGATTCAACATTGGTGAGTCATCTTCTCTGGGCATCTTTTTTTCTGCGTTACAGCCTTTCGTATTAGAGCACTACCCAGCACTTGGTAACAGTTTTGTCTGAGAGAGAGTAAAGGACCGTTTGGGTTTCGAGCTGGTCTTAGCACCTATGACAGAACCATAATCATCCTATAATCGCAATAATCATTTCGCGATTTGTAAGGAATTTGGTAATTGTTCGTTTGAGGTCTAACCTATGGTATTTTCCCTTCCCCGATCACCCAATCCCTCATACAAGATGCAGAGATTCATCATTGTCAATAATCAATAATTTCGTGATCAATTAAACTTCTTTCAGTTTTTGGTTTGACCATGAAGAAGTGGTTTTTCGACCATGGCCATTTAATAACGTTTCAAACTATGTACGATTCACTACATTTTGAGATCAACCGCAGCTCTCTGGTCCACATCCAAATCGGCTCCAGGATACAGGATACTTCATGAACTCGACCGTATCATTGACTAAATTACGTTTCTCCCCGCATATCTCAATTTTGAACCTCAAGAGCTTTAGAGTTGCGGCCGGTCTCAAACTGTTGCAAATTGTATCTGGTTTGAAACATTATTTAACGGTCGAAAAACCATTTCTTCGTGGTCAACATTATCAGTTACTGAAGAAAAACAATTATATATATATATATAAACTAACTTTCGAACGCTACTTCTCAAAGCCAGTTGAACCTTCAGAGGAGCTGTTGGTCTCAAAATGTAGTGGTTACAATTAAAAGTCCATAATATGGATATTATCTTCATGGTCAACTAGCGAAACACTGAAAAAAGTGGCAAAAATAGCTTGAAACGGTAGATTACGTTTGCGCCCGAAAGAATAAGCAAGAAAATTACTCTACGCGTGCGCCAGTCGTAAATCCTACGTTCGCGCCTATATATATATATATTTTTTTTTCAAACTACGTTTGCACCGCTCATTAACCTTCATTCAGCCAGAAGCGTCATATGGGCGGAATTCATAGACGTTCCTCAAGCTTGAGGATCTCCTCAAAAGTGGCCTCAAGGAAGTATGAGCGACTTACGTTATTCATAGACGACAGGTTAGGACAGTTGGACTAGACACTAAGTGTCTCCCGTTTATTCTTGTATTCCCCGGACTTTCCCTGTTTCTATGGTCCAAAAGTCCATTTTATTCCCTTTTTTCTAAAAAAAAAAAAAAAAAAAACCCTGTTTGGCGACACTGTAATTTTGAGGCCTTCCTTTAACAAATCTCAAGCTGAGGTCGGCCTCAATCCGATCCAGAACGCACTATGAATAATAACCTCCTCTCATCTTGAGATGAGGCCTTGCTCAACTTACTCGCGCAAACGTAGCGCGACGTAGTTGTCTGTTTCGGCGCAAACGTACTCATTCCTTAATCTGACTGGCGCAAATGTATGGTAGCCGCTGAGAAAGTTACAGAGGGACCCCGTTTTGATTACCCTTGGGGTATTATTATTATGGTTTTAAATAACGTAAGTTTTGTTTAAAAAGTAGTTATTTAGATAAAAAAAAATTAATGTTTAGGAAAACTACAATAAAAATGATTGATGCAAGTCTTTGGATTAAAAAATGAATTATGTTTTTTTGTGACAAAGAATTGTTTTTTTGATGACAAATTAATTACCCTGGAATGATTTAAAATTGGTTCGTAGCCCTACACGTTTTAAAGGTGTTTAAAGTCTGATGAATTTTTTCGTAGTTTAATTTATTGACAGTAAGCAAATTTTGCTCAAATTTAATGTGAGTTAGTTTAATAATAGATTTGATTGGTAATTTCTAGTAAATAGGTTCAATTAATTAAACTATACTTAATCAGACAAATAATTATGTGTGTAGGTAAAAGCGACTCCCACCTCACATTTGAGAATATTTTTTGTGTATTGTTCACGAACGTTTGTTCTTTTTTCATGCTGGTGTATTTGTCTGCTTTTATATTTTTAAAAATATAAATTCTTTAAGATACTTTTGGTTTTCAGCTGTCGTACGCGGCGAAGCCTACGCCATTGGCGGGTGTGACGGTACGACGGAGCTGAGCAGCACGGAAAAGTACAACCCGCAGACGGACAAATGGGAGAGAACCCCTCCGTTGCCTCACCCTCGCAGCCACATAGGCGTGTGCGCTATGGACGATCTCATATACTGCGTTGGCGGTTACGACGGACAAGCTGGCATCAGGCGAGCGGACTTATTCAATCCTGCTACGGGCGAATGGGTGTCAATCGCTCCTCTCAATACAGGTACGAGAATCAACTGGGGCTTCAGCGGTTTGTTCTTCCTCTTCTAAGCTCGTCCGTCTTTCAGGGAGGTATCAGGCCGGAGTGTGCGGCTTTGGAGGGAGAATCTGGGCTGTGGGAGGTTGTGACGGTTGGAATTGCTTGGCTTCTGTTGAGATGTTCGACCCGGCGACTGGCGCTTGGACTCAGGGCCCTCCGCTCATCACACCCAGGAGAGGCGCTGGGCTCCACGAATTCCAAGGTGAGCGTCGAACTGTGGCCAATTTTCCCGATCTGGGTGGGCAAAAGTCAAGATGCAGTTTTCAGATTCATTTGGGACCTTCTCAAGAAATGTCTGATAACCCTTTTTTTAAACTTTTTGATGAAAAACGTGATACCGTTCAGGATTCTGTGTAGATAATAGTGCGTTAAAGCCGCAACTTTGGATAAATTGATCTTTAACTTTGAGAGTAGGCTTGATAGTCATCTGTTAATAGCTGCTGCAGCAGAGTGACTGAGGCCGCTATGTGACTTCTGATGGGTTTCCTCCAAGGAGGGTCTGAGGCCAGACGGGTTATGGTCGGGTATCCGCTGGGGTTGGTCCCCTAGAGTAGGTACTATATTAAAGCAGCAACACGAGGAGTATGAGTAACCCGAATTTGGTCATATTTATTCTAGGGTAGGCACTTCTAGCGATCAGAAAATTTTGAAAAAATAAGCAATAATTTGTTGAGGCGAGTAGATGACGAGAAAAGTTTCAAACCACTGAAAGTTCCTCCATATGACGTTTCTGGGCTCAGAAAGGGGTAAACCCTTCCAAATGAATCCTTTCAATTTCACAGCGTTTCAGACTGATTACATGAAGATCGGTCTGGCAGGGCGAAACGAGCAGGGGTTGACTGGCGCAGCCAGAGGAGGGTGGCCCCCTCGTATGGTATATTCGTGATCAGCGTTAAATTTCCTGAACCTGACTTTCGTCCACCGACTTTTTTCCGGAGAGGGAGTTTTGACTAGTCCAAAAATCGTTTGAATTATATTGTTTGTGTCTAATTATATTTATATATTTTGTTTAATATGGTCAATTTTCCCTCAGGCAAACTCTACTGCGTCGGCGGCTGGGACGGCAGCCACTCCCTCGGCAGTTCCGAAGTCTACGACCCAGTCACCGGCAACTGGACGACTGGCCCGTCCATGGCCCAACCCCGGTCCAACCTTGGGCTGGTCGCTGCGGGCAACACGCTCTACGCCATCGGCGGCTTCTCCAGTAAGTTCCTCCCCTTTATCAACCACACCACTCCTAACAAATCCCACTAATTTCATTTTCTTGTGCAGATAAGACGTTCTTGAACACGATGGAAGCCCTGTCCGCCGACGCTGAAGATTGGTCCACTTTCTGCCTCGTCAGCAAAACGTTAACGTCTTAAGTTATTATTTTTACTATCATCGTAAACAAATTCCTAAATTCGGTGTTCCCCTCCAACTCCCCCTTTGAGGTATAAAATAACTGGAAATATCATTGTTTGTATTACTGTAAAATTGGCCGCGTTATGCTGTCGTATTTTTATAGCCGAGGAACGTTAACGGAGTCCTTTGACTTGTTAGGTAGTTTTTGGCATTTTCGCGTCAAAGTTGGTACCACCGGTACCAATTATTCAGATGGCATGTACTGATTCGAGGCATTCCTTGAGACGAGACGTTACCGTTCCCGGCTTTTGGTCGCTTTTGACTAAAAACCGTAGCCAAAAAAATTCCGTCGAACAATATGGCGGAGACTTGGAATTTATTACAATCCCTACCGAAAAGAATTATAACTGCATTTAATCGGATCTGGTATAGTTTCTAATCAAACTGCGGGATTCGCGAGGTCGGTTCACCGCTTTTGTCCCGGTTGGACAAAATCCGCCAGGAGCGCTCAGAGCTGTCAACCGCCCCGGTCGATCCCTCCCAGTATTTTTTTCTCTCAACCAGGATTTTCGCACTGATTTGATGAAAAATTCGATAACCGACGGGATCAATCATCGTATTTTCTCATTTTTTTAACGCCAAACAAGAAACCAAATCCCCCTTTTCCTCTTTCGTACCGTTTTTTGGCATTTACACCCCCCCCCCTCCTCATACTATATAGAAATAAGTGAATTTACTCGGAACCCTAACTGCGTTCTGATTTTCGACGTCAACGGGGAACAGCCATTTGAAAACATGGCGTCTTCAAGATGGCGCTTGTTTTGATGAGGACTAGATTTAAATTTTCCTTTATAATAATTATTGAATTATTTATTAAAGTAGGATATACAGTAGTTATCAATTATTTAATAACATGGAACCTGACAGTAAATGACAAATTTTATGTATTTATTTATTTATTTATTTATTATAATATAATAAATATTATGTAGTTTCAAAAATTATTTAGTAGAATTGTTAGAAATTATTTATTTAGGGGGATTATTGTTTTTCAAAGAGATTTGGAGTGCAGTGGGTGGATTCAAAGGTGTGCAACTGGTTTGGAGAGTCTGAGGGATGTGGGTGGTTTCTAAACTAGTTTGGGGTGGTGTAGAGGAGGAATTGAAGTTGGTGAAACCGGTGTGGAGGGCCCTGAAAGAGGTTTGCTAAACCTGTTTGGAGGGTGTTAGGCGCTGGCGTGAGAAGGAAGCTGATTTGGAGTGAAGTCGGGACGGGAAATTGGACGGTGACAATCGATTTTTGTAACATTAGAAGTCAACAATCGATTTCATCGATAATTATCGATTTTAATCGAATTTTCCCTTTATACTTTAAACTGTCGTAGAAAATTGGTCTATGACGAAATAAATGCATTGGAAACTACAGAGTAGTCAACAATGCAACGAACCCTGAAGACCCCGAAACAGAACTTTGAAAAAGGTTATTGACGATCAATAAAATGCGGCTTTGCCTTTGGGAAACCATTCAGCTGAACACACTATGACATAGTGTTGATTGTAAAACATCGATGTCATAGTGACGTCACACCCAACTGACTACTAAAACGCGACAATCCGTTGACGTTAATTGTTACTGGTGTTCAATAAGTAGATTTATGCATAATATGTGGTTGGTCGGAAATTTCTCCTTGTGGACATTATTATTGTCCTTCGTTGCTTTTCCCTTCTTAAAATCTAAGATCTGATGCTCTCGTTTTAAACATTATCCTTCTTGTGGGTATACTGTGCAAGTACAAAAAAAGGAGTAGGTACTATAACAAAGACAGAAAATGAACACCCCAATGTTAATAGATTTCAATCAATCGCTGCAATCAATCGATTGCTAACAATCGGAAAATCCGAGGTTAAAATTTTTTTTGGATTTAATTGAAAATCGATTTGCATCGAGGAGCAGGAGACAATTGGACGCTTGATGATGCATAAGGATAATTTATCAATTACATATTATGTACATTGTGAGTTATGTTGTTGTGTGACTCTTAATAACAACAGAACGATATTAATGATGAACTGATTGGGAGCCGTCTCGAGAACGATATGGGAGGGGTGGGGCGTTGAGTACGCACCATTGGGAATGTTTCGGTTGGTAGACAATGACTCGGGGGATCTCTACAGTCACGCAGACACGCTCTTCTACCAACTCCCATAAAAATATGTACCATATGAAAATCGATAATCGGAACCCGGACAATCGATTGTAAACAATGACAATTAACAAAAAAAAAAAAAAGAAGAGATTTGTGGCAATCATCGACTATCGATTCCCATCCCTAGAGCGAGGATTCAAAACAGGTTTGGAGAGATTTACATCTGGTTTGAAGGTTCAAAACCTGGTTCGAGGTGGTGCAGTTTAATTGAACCGATTTGGATAGTGCGAGTTTAGGGGTGGCGCGGATGGGGTCGAACTAGTTTGGACTAGTTTAAAACATCTTTGTGGATTGAAGGTATCAAAACTGGATCGGCGTGGTGTGTGGGGGTATTGATAGGTTGAGAGGTTCGCGGTGGTGCGGATGGGTTCAATAAATGGTTTGGAGGGTTTTGAAACCGGTTCGAGATTGGGTACAGGAGGATTGAAGGTGTCAACACCGGGTTGGACACTTGAAATAAGTTTGCGGTGGTGCAAATGTGGCCAAAACTCGTTTCACTTGTAAGAAACCGATTTTGGGATGATGAGCCGAATTATTATAAAAAATAGTTTGCAGACTGTTTAGCCCTGTGATGCTATGTGGGCTTTTAAATTTGGTTTGGAATGAGTTCAAAACGTCTTCATTTTCAACAGGTCATTTTCATCGCTGTTCCTCGTTGACTTTCGAAAACCCAAACTTGCCGGTTTTAAAATTTTCCAAGCCGGGAAAATTGTGTCCATTTTTTAAGAAAAAAAGTATTACCTATAAATGTATTAGTACGGAATCAAAACGAGTCAAATAGCGTAACCCTATGGAAAAACAATATTTAATGTACGCAGTATTATTGTAGTTTCACTTCCCTCAAACGGGAATCTTGTTTTTCTCTCCCCCTAAAATTTTTTAGGGCTTCCTTTTTGTCCTACGAAGTTGGGCCTATTAGTGCAATTCGAATTGGGAAGTTAAACTTCAGCAACACGTTACCTCCAGGAACAAAATTAGTTGCACTCGAACACTTCAGAATGCGTTGGTCTCATTTAGTTTAGTTTTCCTTTTCTTTGTCATTCTGAAGTTTATTCCATTTAGGTCGGCTTTTGTGTTCAATTCGCTGAATTGTGATGTGTTATGTAAAACAACGTTGACTAGGCGTTTATAATCGTTTAAATGATGTTAAATTTTTGATGTTGACGGCAAAACTGAGATTGGTATATATTTTTGACCCGAGATTTTTTTGGGAGTTCATTTTGAAATTGGAAAATTTGTACCGGTTGAATTTCAGCATTATCAGCTAATCTATTTTATGTATATTGTGGTCGTGATATTGAATAATTGTGAAAAAAAAAAAAAAAAAAAAAAAATGGCAAGTGTTTGACAAAAACAAAAAATGCTTGAAATATATATGTTGACAAGATAAGATGTGTTTGTGTAGACCTGAGGTCAGCGGACCCGTTCGGGTTTGGCTTGTCCTGGTAGGGGGGTGGGGAGGTATGCACTTCCTCGGCAAGGTCAACTTCTTCAAGTTTCTTCCCTTTTTTATTTCGGAAATCCCCCCACAGCATCCCACGTGGCGTAGTGAAAGGGGGGAGGGGGGTGCACACGTGGAGTTGCGAAGGGAGTTTTGACCTTCTGGCCAGGTGAGGCACTCCCCCTCTGCCCCCTCACGTAGGGACTGGTTCCTGACACGCCCCCCTCCTCCTTTTTTTTCGGTGAAGGAGTTCCCGGTGGAAGACGACACGTGGGGAACTCGGTACTTCCTACGTACCGCTGGCGAGTACTCTGTGAAAGAAAATCCAGGAGGCAGCCAGGGAAAAGGCGTCATTTTCAAAATTGATTATTCTACCGTGTAAATTGTACAAACAATTATTTGACAAAACAGTGACAGACAGAAACCCGATTTTACAGAAGTATAGATAGATTTTCGCCCTTCCCTTCCCTTCCCAGTCTTTAAAAATTTATGCCTACATAATATATTATATCCATAATGCATAATGCATCATATTATGATTCTACGTCTACAATTACTCGGAAAACGACATCTTCGAACGGTTCAAGCATTTCACGATACAGTAAAACTGGCTCAAAACCCGAACATCCTATAACTATAGGATATAATAATAAATATTATCGGATATAATAATAAATCCTATTATAGGATATAATTGTTTTATAATAAAACAAAGGTCCTTCAGCGCCAAATTGTTTCATTTACTCCTTATACATAGTTCGTAAGTGAAAGTTACATCTCTTCGAGCCGTGGGTGGGGGTAAAAAGATGGGAAATGTCGTAATCACGCAGTTTTATGCTTATATCTCGAAAACTATTGGGTTTAGCGTAAAGGATACCCCATACAACAATAATCCACATTAAATTTTGAACAAAAAAGTACCAAACAACTGTTTTCGTCAAATGAATGGTTACGGAGATATGAAGGGGTAAATTATTTACCCATATTTAAATATGTTATTTTTCATATTATTTTTAAAGTAAAACTTTTATTACATCGTCCCAAAATTTTTGGTCTGTGTGTCGTTTTGTGTAACAGCGTCGTTACTAGGGATTACTAGGAAAATTTTCGAAACGCCGAAACCCGATACAACTTTTGCCGTCGGTTTTGAACGAAACTACGTCTGTTAAAACGAGCTTTTCACGCTGATTTCAACGAGCACAAAACGATTTCTGTGCGATAACCCGTTCGAAAGTTATTCCAAGATCGTCGGTAGGTGGGTACGAGTATTTTTTGCGAGCCTTCGATTAGTTTGAGTAGGTTCTAGCCTATATTGTGGCGGCAAGCCCACCGTTGTTATTGTTTAGCTCACATTTCCATGATATTAGCTTGTTTTCACTTTTTTCCTGCCAAACTTATTAGGAAACAGTCTCCTACCACCTGCTTATCAGTCACTGTTTACTTCATTACACACTGTCTCTTTTACTTCATTTCCCAGTTTCCTTAAAGTTTCTTTTCGTTTAAATGTCCCATCTACTGCGCTATGGCACCATTTCAACCTCAATGTACTAAAGCATCATGATTTTCCAAGCCCTGAAGAAGAGAAGAGAAGAATTTAATACAAAATTTGTATAACGTCTTTTTGGGTTCTCGAGGGTTGGTCAATGAGTAGACTTAATTTTCAGGCCGACGTTTAGAAATATGCCAAAAATACGCTACTGGTCAAGAAATTCAACCCCATGGAGAATTACCAAAGAAGGTCGCCGGCCACTTTGACAAATTTGATATCCTTTCAACAGGTCTGAATCCTATTTTTCGAACACTTTTTGGTTCAAATTGGCCACATTGAGCCAACTTTTGGTGTTTTCGGACTTTTCTCGTATTGTGCTCGCTGAGGTGAATTTTACAAGATTTTTTTATTCAATTTTTCCGACCGCTAGAATAAAGATGATGATGATTTTTCTTGTTCTGAAACAATCGGCAACGCTTTTTTGGTAATCGAGTTCGTTTTTAGATGAAAGCGTTTCTTCTTTTGATAATTGGATACTGTTGTCTCATAAATGAGGGCCATCTTTTGATATTTGAGTTCCTAGTTTGGTTCTTAAAGTTCTTTGCCGTGATCATTAAAATTTCGTCTTTTGAAATTTAAGTTTCTTCATCGTGACGCAAGTTCTCTTTTTCTTTTCGTTCCCCTCGCAGTCTCAAACTACTTCAAAACCTATCCTTCCTAATGATGGTCGTTGGGTCGAAACGCCTCGGCACAAAGTCCGGTCCAGAGCGGGATTCCTGGTTCCACACGTGTTCCTGGATGCTGGATCACCCCCCCCCCCTCCCCACTTAGTCACCCGTCGATTTGCCCGTTCTTTTGTGAAGGGACCCCCCCTCCTGGAAGGGGGAGTTCCCTAAGGATACCGACCTTGGCCGACAGCTGGTTGTGGGTTCTCTCCCCCCCCCCCCCCGCTCATCAGGGTGGAGGGAGGAGGGCTAAAGACTTGACAAAGACAAAAGCTCTACCAACCCACCGAGGCAGCAAACCGCTTTAGTCCGCACTTTGAGCCTGACAACTTGTAAGCGTTGGAAATCGTCAAAAGAGCCCTGACAAGACATTTTTTTCCCCTGACGCTGGGGCTTATCTTAAATAGCCTGAGCCCCCCAGAGGAGAGAATAAGATTAAATAACTTATTGTACTTGTCAATTTCAGAGCTAATTGTGGTATTTGTTACGGTTGTGGATAGATGTTTCTAGAAGACAACGATCTGACATTTAAACGTTGTTATTTGAATTGTTATACATAATTTTAAAAAATTTTTTTTAATTTTAACAATTCAAATATATATTAAAGTGTGTGGGTTTGAAAACGTGACAAAATCCAATGCAATCCATGCATTGTTCCACGGTCAGCGGGCCCTTTTCAGGCTACTATTCTCCCAAAGAAGATCTGGAAGTGTTTTTTTTTTTTTTTTTTTTTTTTTTTTGAGAGGCTTCGTCGAGGCCCACCATCTCCGGGCGGGTTCCTGAACCCCTCGAAAAACTAGAACATGCACGTGTCAAATGTAGAAGATCCCACTGGCAAGTTCAATGGACGCCCCCCCCCCCCTCAACGGAAGGGGGGGGGGCCTCTCCAAATAGTCAAGTTGATTCGGAGGGGGAGAGGGGAGGCACAACTCGATCCCTAAACCGCCTGGGCGTAGCCCCCCCCCCCCCCCCCCCCTCATCGACCTCCGCGCCCTGGAAGAGCTTCAATTTTAAAATCCGTCGCAAATTCGCTCTTTCTGAAAAACCCGCTTCGCCCCGAGTGGCGCCCCAACTGATCAAATTCCTCTCAGGTCTTCAAAGGTACTCAACCTGACTCAGTCGCCTGTAAAGGAATGGACTGGATTCCGTCGTTGGGATTCCGCGGAAAAAAAATTCCTCAACTGTCACGGGGTTTTTCTCATTTACTCGATCAGCCTCTTTTCTCACGAAGGGATTTGGTCCCATTCAGGAAGCCACCAGAACAAAGTGATTTGTCGTTTCATTCGTGGAACAAAGCATTCACTATACATCTTGTTCGTGACTCTACTAAAAACAACAATGAGAAAAAAAAACCAAGCTAATTAATATTGAACTCATTAAAAATTAATTTTTTAAATTTTTAATGAGCGAATGAAAGAATTTATTTCCAAATTTTTAATGTTCGTATTTTTTTTTTGTCATGGGGCAAAAATTGTGTTATGTAAAAATTACTACAGTTGTAATTGCCTTACTATTTTAGAGCTCCTTTTAGAGACGCAATAATTTTTTTTAACTTTTGGTTTATTACTCTTGGAATAATACCACCTACCTACCTATGTAATCGCGACGGAGGTCGACGACTCCGTTCGGCCTCAAAATTTGACATTATCCCAATTAGATTCCAACACCGAAATGACCGTCCACCAGGACGGCCGTTTTGGGCAGTAGGAATTTTTTTTTAAATCTGAAATTTTGAAAAAATACTTTGTTTACCATCTACTTTTATTTTTCGACTTAGAACGGTGCGATCCGATTTCGCTGTGGGGATCTATAGCGCTTTCATGGGGCTACAAATGGGATTTTTGAAGGATCCGGGAGGTCAAGCATTTTGTTTAAGACGTCAACTTTGTTTTTTTTGGTTGTATTTTCCGAGCAAAAAAAAAATTTTTGAAAAATTAAAAATGAAAATAAAATAATAAATAAATAAAAAATTAAAAAAAATTCTCAAAATTTTTTTGATTGACATTGAATTGATTTTTGCACAAGTAACCTATATCAGAGAATAATAAACCCTTGCGTAAAATTTGCAGCGTTTTTTAGACTATTAGGCGAAATTGTTTAGGTGAACAAAAAATGTAAGTTTAAAATTGTATCCATACCTATATCCGCATTATGTTTTAGCGCAGAGGATCGTTCGAAAATTTCGTCCGACTGAAAAAAGGTCACGCCATCGAAATCAGGCGAGCTGTGGAGCATTTTCGGTGAATCCTGGTTTGAAACGTTCCGCGAATGCAGCATAGGAGAAGCAAGGGGAATGAGGAGGTAGGTCAGCAGATGACATCTCACACATTGTGTGAGTTAGGAGTGAAATTAGCAGATTGGTGAGTGAGGGAGCGAATTCAGCAGGTTATGAGTTAGAAACGAATTTAGCAGATGAGTGTGAAGCGAATTCAGCAGATTACTGAGTGAGGACGATTTCATTAGAGTAGTGAGTGAGGAACGAATGGGCTAGGGTACAAGGTGAGAGAAATGGGAAAATTCGGCCGAATATAGTTGAACTAATAATGAACAAAGTACTCAGTGCAGTTAGCACTGAGAAATTAGGTGTCTGAGCAGAGGAAATCACCAGTGAATATTTTGCGTTTTGAATTTTCCCGCGGTGACACTTTAACTAATCCGCCAGAGCGCACTCGCTCAAAAAGTAGAAAGTGTACAAAAAAATCTTTTTTATTTTTGGTTATGTTACGTTGATGAACATGAATATGTCCTGTCCCATCAGAACAAATCCGAACGACAATTTTCCTTGCGATTTCACCTTTTCTGATCTCGTGAATCTCTCTGAATTCGTGCTTTTAGTTCATTGGCTGACCACCAGAGAGCACTTCTTGGGAGCACTCTTCCCTCCAGATTCAAAGTTGAAATTTTCTAAAGTGCCCTGGAAATTTGTATTACACCGTAGGACCCCAAACCTCACTGCTATGGCTTGAAATTATGAAGTTCTTTCAGAAAAAAGTATTAGTCGACATTCAGTTCCGGGGCCCAGATTAGTAGCAGATTAGTGAGTGAGGAGCGGGTTCAGCAGAATTATTAGTGAAGAGCGAATTCCGCAGATTGGTGAAATCTGAAGAGTAGGTTTTTTATATATTTTTTTTAGCTATACCATTAAGCTTCTTGCCATTTTCGACCAATCGGTCTCGTCAGGTTGAAAGTCTCGACTAATGTCCTCGAGTTGGGGGCTGTCACGAAGATGGGGTATCATCATTTCCGTCATTCCAATTCTATGTAAGTAAGTGAGGAGCTAAAACTTCAGCGCGGTGAATATGGAGCCGAATCATAGGTTTTCAACCCTTTAACTCTCCAAACTTTTAAGCTCCAAACCATTAACGATTTCGACCCCGCCTCAGGGCTCACACGGCGTATAGATTGGAAATACGCTACCCCGATAGGACTCCAGGAGGCGTTTTTCAAGGATTTAGGATAAGGGGGTCGAGTGGGGTGTCGTTTTCGAAGTATTTTCGGTCGTAAAATCCATTCCTGTGGCTCTCTCACCCATCCGACTCCACCTGTCGGATCTATGGCGCTACAGAGTGGAGAATTTGGCTCTGGACGGCGCTCATGATGCGTTTATTTCCAAGTAATAATTATTGTGATCGTAGAGTCCATTTTTGGAGGCCCCTTATATTGTTTCAAACACATGTTTTACCCACATTGATACAAGCGTATAATTATATTTTCAACGCATTCAATTATTTTAGCTGAGGATTATCAAGTTGTTAATAGCATTTTTAACAGTGTACGTGTGATGCGGGTGATTAGTAGACCAATTAATTTACGCGATCGCGACCTTTGAAATTTCAAAGGTCGAATTTATTCTCTATCAAAATCACATTGGGGACGGCCTTAAAATATCTTCAAATTCAGTCACTGGTCACCTTCAGCGCTCATGAACGTTATCTGTGGTCAATTTTATTTTGTAAAAAAAAAATAAAAATCTCGCGATAAAAACGAATTGACCTCAACTGTTTCTATCAGTTTCAATGTCAGGATTTGTTGTGGCGTCGAGATTAAAAAACGGCCGAAACAACGTAAATCGACGTTTTTTGTGGAGTACGGAAACATCTTGGCGATTTATCGCGTTCAGAAAAATAAAAATGAAGGTCAGTAGTGCATTTCTGGGATTGTCTGATGAGACCTTGACGAGTCCTGGCGAATTTTTGCGTACAAAGTTCCTTGGTGGAGCGCTTGGTGGGCGTCGGGGGTTTTCTCGGGGGTCAGTTTGAAAGGAGCTCATAGAAATCTCACCCCTTCTCGATTTGAATGTAAAAAGGGGCGGTTTCCCCTTCGGTGGATCACAAAAGGAAGTTGAGACTCGGGGTGGGGGAGCAACCTGGGGAGCTTTGATCCTTATTTGCCCTGCTAAGGACACATTACACTCTCAACGTGATCGAATGAATCGCTGAACATTGAAAGGGCGTAAATACTTCAACCTCAAGAAGTGAAAAACATCTAAAAAATGCTCAGTATCTTTACGTGCTTAAGTGTAGGCAAACATACAAAGTTCAGGTGATGATTTTCAAATTTCAACGGACCAACAGGGCTCTGTAGAAATGTTCAAAGTTTGTGGCGATCCGCCCGTAATGCATGTTTTTTTTTCCGAACTTTTCATCCTCACTTCATTATTCCGTTCAGGCTTATGGACAAGGTGTCACAAAACTGAATGGCACATATTACTTAGCAAAATGGCACATAAAATATTAGCAAAATATGACTCACAATGTGGTAATATGATCCTCTTCCTCTTTCATGTATGAAAGTGGAACTGTCAATAATAAGAGACATATCGATAATAGGTGCCACCTCCCTAATTCTTTTTAAATGTATTTATTGTATACAATAAATTATTCAATAATAAATTTTAAAAAAATAATAAAAAATAAAATAATTTGAAATGATATTTGACAAAATTTGTTAATTATTATTTTCAATTATTTATTTAATTCGATCGCCCAAACCCATGAGGCGCTATTCGGCTACGGGAGAGGTTTTCGGTTATGGGGTCAAGTTAGGTGTCGTTTTCAAAGTATTTTTGGACGTTGAATCCATTTTTACGGGTTCAGAACGATCCGATTTCCCTGTGGGGATCTTCATGGGGCTACAAATGGGATTTTTGAAGGATCCTTGGAGGTCAAATAACGTGTCGTTTTCCGAGTAATTTTGGACGCAAAATCCATTTTTTCGAGGTTTCACATCTGTCCAAACATTGTACAGAAAAATGTTTTTTCAAAAATATTTTCTTATTGACACAGAATTAACCTACCTATATCAAAGAATAATAAACCCTTGTGTAAAATATGCAGGGTTTTTCTTTCCTTTGTTTATTTTTTTAAAGATAACAGTTATAATGACCAAAATTCGTCAACAGTTACTGTTGATGAATTTTGGTCATTATTATTTAAAATTATTCATTTAATTCCTTACCGTATCTACACGAACATACTCTATTGGGTCTTACATTTTGTTACCTATTTGAACTTACTTATTTTAAATGGCAACCCCTCAATTCTTTAGCGAATTTGGATTCCCGAACCAATTTTACGTCAGATTAGCACATTGAGCGAAATTTCAAATCCTATTTTCGTTGTTTACAATCCAATTGGGTCGGGGTTTTATTAAATCTCAAATTTTGACAAAATACTCGGTTTAGCATCTAGTTGTGCCTGCAAGGTTTTCAGCCCGATCGCCCAAACCCGTGGGGCGCTATGGGGCTATGGGAGGAGTTTTCGAAGGTTTTCGGCTATGGGGTCGAGTTAGGTGTCGTTTTCGAAGTATTTTTGGACGCCAAATCCATTTTTTGAGGTCCAAAATCTGTCCAAACGTTGTACACACACAACGGATCCACTGTTTGAAGGTGCTCAGATACGCTACATACAACACCAGAAGACAACACCTTGAAAACGCCTGAATAAACAAACGTCAACGTGAATGAACCACTTTCAACGACCAACTTCCAACATTGAAAGCTATAATTACCGGGAGAATTTCCCTTTTGAATCGCTCGCCCCTCAAAATTCGTCAATTTCTAGGTCGCCAGACGACAAACGAGGGGAAAACTCCCGGCCGTTAGGCGATTTGGGCGAACGAAAAGAAAAGTTGGAAGTAAAAGTTATTTAAACCTAAGAATAGAAAGAAAGTTCTTCCCAAACTCATTAGGCGGCGTTGGTACGTTTCCTGAGGCGAATACCACCGTTAGGTCGACAAAACGGGCGATATGCCGAAAAACAATGAGGCGCTGGAAGAAGGTAAATAAATAAATGAAGTGATGTACTGTTTACAGTTGGAAAACTATTTTTAATTTAGGGAAATGTGCTGCATGTGGCGTATGTTTCGTCGCAGCGAGTAACCTACCAGTAAAATTTACTCGCTTGGTAGCCGTCAACAGCAGCGACGGGCTGATTTACTAGCACTCAGACATAAGGCCTCGCTTCACTCGGCCAACCACTTTCTCGCGACAGTCGCTCAATGAGCTAAATTTAACAGGCGTAAAATTGACCAGGAACAGAGAGGGGAATCGTCTTCCCACACACCAGAATATATCCTAAATTAGTGTGGAATGAACCGTTTCCCAAAACTCCCCCCCCCCCCCCCCCCCCCAAGTTTGAAACTTGAAGTTTCCCCGCCTCTCCACCATCCGTTCAAACGCGCGGTGGATCTCTTCAAATCTTTCAAATTAAACTCTAAATTCCGTCTAAATTCGCCGATCGTCGGAATTCGTTCATCGGGTAGGTATTTCGTATTAAATTTTGGATCTCTAGGTAGGATAAGGAGGAAACGCCGACTCAATACGACCATTAAAAACAAAGATACAAATAGCTGCAAGAATTTGCGCCTGCCAAAAATTTCGCTCAACGCGCTTATCCGACGTAAAATTGGCCGAGGAATCCAAATTCGCAAAAAAATTAGGGGCTCCCATTTAAAGTAAGAAAGTTGGACGCAAATGCGCCTATTTGTGCGCATCTCAGAGGGGGTTATCAAACCCACTATTCGAAGCTAAATGGTTCACCGAAGCCATAGATGAGACAAAAAATAAAATCGGAGAACTGGCAGAGCGATTTTGCCCAGAAGGCGTTCCAGGGATTTCAGGTCAGCCGGTCGCTGCGATAGGGTTATTGGTGGCGGTGAAGCGGGGAAAACAGCTGATTATTGAGGGTACATCGTGGGGCGGTTGCGGCCAGAAGGAATTTCTTGGTAGGCCCACTGATCGTTACTGACACTTTGCTAGGGCTCATTAGGCGAGGAAGGCTAATTAATGAGGGTAAGTTGCAGATGTGGCTAACAAAGAAACTACAAATTTATCCCCCCCCCCTCACCTGTCCCACTTAAATTTCCTCCTCTCCACATTTCCCTCGCCGGATTCCTTCAAGGGGCTTATCCGCCCGCCCAACAGATGGAAGAAGATTCCCAAGTTGAGCCGTTCACGGAGTCTCTCAGAGCCCGATGCGGAAATGCACTGGCGAGTCAAGGACGCCACCACATAGATATACACACAATAGGGGGGGAAATGCACCCGTGATAACCCTGCAACTCCCAAGCGAGCTGGAGGGAATAGAACAATTGACCCATGAATTGAAAACATTATGAAATACAAAAAATCTTGAATTAGATAAGAAAGAAAACAATTAGTACGAAAAAAACTATTTCTTGAGAATATTTGCCATCCATTAAAAGTTGCCGTTAGGTTCTTTTTTGTTAGAGTTATAATTATTCAGAAAATAATTGAAACACTCGTGTTTCTTTCTTTTTTGTAGGTACTTCACCGGCATCTGTCACTCCGTCCAGGTGTGGGGATATCTGTGAGAGTGCAACTACGCCGACAGAGTGGGCAGATGAGCTCTGAGTCTACCGTCTCGCTCTAAAGCTCTTCTAGGCAACAATAGTTTTTGTTCTCGCGGCTTAAGCTTCGCAGGGCGTGCCTTTAATTCTCGTCGGTGACCCTTGATGGGCTTGGGTGCAGGTTGAAGCAGGTTGGGACGAGGAATTGGGAAAAGAGAGAAGGTGCTGTATGTGGGGTGTCTGAGTGGAAGTGTTGTCGAGGCAGAGTCCGATTAGCGAAGCAAACATCTCCTTGCTCCTTTCAAACCGGTCAAACAGGTCCATTCTGCAGAGAACCGCGGAGACAAACTGAAAACGAAGGGGAGCTGAACCAGAGCAGAGATGAAGACAAAGCATATTCGACCACCACCCAGTGGCTCTGCAAACAACTCCTTTCACGTTCGCGAGTCAACATTGAGGCGAAGCAAACCTCTTTTTTAGTCAGAGCAGCTTCTGCGTATCCAGTTGCGACCAGGAAATGCAGCTCAAGCTGCTCCGTCCATTTTCAGCCTGCATAGCTGCAAAAATCTGCCAGCCCTAATAAGCGTGGCTAAAAAGGGGCTACGGGAGGGATTGTTAAAGGATTTGGCTATAATAACGAGTGGGGTGTCATTTTAGAGGTATTTTTGGACGTAGAATCCATTTTTAGGGGTTACACTTCCTTCCGACCACAACGTGAGAATATATTATAGGTATCATGGGGCTTCTGTGGGGCTGCAAATTGGGATTTTGGAGGACTCGGGCCAGAAGGTCGAGTGGGGTGTCGTTTTCCAAGTAATTTTGGACGTATAATCCATTTATTGGTGTCTCAGACCCATCTGACTCCACCGTGGGGCCCTTAAGATCTTCTACAGGAGGGTTTTTTGAAGGTATTGGGCCATGAGCTCGAGTGGGATGTCGTTTTGATAAGTAATTTTGGACGCAGAATCCTTTTCGGGGGGTCCGAGACGCATCCCATCACACTGTGAGCATCTATGGGGGAAAAATAATTCGTTAAATTATTGGTAACGGGAGTGTTGAAGGACTTCGGACAGGAGGTCAAAAGAGGCGTCGTTTTCGGAGCTATTTTGGACGTATGGTTAATTTTTGGAGGTTCCTTCGCTGTCCAAAGTCTTCCCAGGTATAAATTTTTAAAGTTTATTTTGATTTTTATACATGATTTTCTATTCATTAAATTTTCTGCCTATATATTACCTATAAGAATAATAAACACTAAGTTTACAGCATTTTTCAAATCGAAACTAGTTAAAATGGAAACATTTTCATCTTTTTTATTTTATTTTTTTCAAAAATGTCTATGAAACGTTTCCCAAATAATTTTTATTTTGGAAACTTTCCACTTTCGAAAAACCACCCCCGTTCACGTCGGGCATCGAGGGTGGCCGCTCCCCGAAATCCTCCCCCCCACCCTCCACACAATCCACACCCCCTTCGTCGAACTGTTGCGCCACATCGCCCGACGCCCCCGTCACAAAACTTTCTACCCGACTGACTCACTCCGGATTCACTGAGAATAGTTTTTTTTGTGTTGACGAATGTGTTTTTCTCGGGTATCGTTTAAAAAAACGGCCCTTGACCCAAATATCCGCCTCAGGACGGAAGCCGAAGAAAGCGATTTTGTACGCGCCGAAATTTCGGTGGCTTTGGGAGCTGCAGCGTTTTGAGACACCTGGCACTCGATCAGAGTGGGAGAACAAGACCTCAATGTGCTTTCTGGGGCTAAATTTAAACGCAGAATGCCTCTAAATTTAAACTCATTTATTGGACGCGGTTACCGAGACCTTGACAATGCAGCGGGCACTCACACAGATATAATCGGAGAAGTGACACTTGCTCGCGTTGAGAATTCCCAAAACAGGTCGGTGGAAATGAAGTTTTGACAGTAGGGGTCAGCTGAGTACGTCATGAGGAGCCTAGTCAGCTGTGTACTTGTTGATAAGCCTAGTTAACTGAGTACTTGATGAGGAGCCGAGTCAGCTGAGTACTTGATGAGGAGCCGAGTCAGCTGAGTACTTGATGAGGAGCCGAGTCAGCTGAGTACTTGATGAGGAGCCGAGTCAGCTGAGTACTTGATGAGGAGCCGAGTCAGCTGAGTACTTGATGAGGAGCCGAGTCAGCTGAGTAATTGATGATCAGCCTAGTCAGCTGAGTACTTGATGAGAAGCCGAGTCAGCTGAGTCCTTCTGCAGTCGTTAATTAAAACACCCTATCTCCATTTTCTTTATTTCGAGAAAAAAGCTGTTGAATGAGATTTTGTAGGCCGTCCTCACTATTCGAGATAGGATAAAGTCTTTTACCGAACCTTTTAAATGGAGATAGGAAGTTCTAACTTGGTGCAAAAGACGCGCCACGCCAAAATCTATTCAACCATGCACCTAACTCCAAAAACACCAAAATGGTCGATAGGGTGTTTTATCCTACTTGATGAGGAGCCGAGTCAGCTGAGTACTTGATGAGAAGCCGAGTCAGCTGAGTACTATGTAGTTGAGGAGCCTAGTCGGTAGAGTTCTTGATGAGAACCTATTCAGCTGATTGTTTGATTAGAAGCTTAGCCAGTTGAGGATTTCCTGCCTCTCAGGAATTACAGCCTGTTAGAATGTTGCCCATAAAATTTCACATATGTACGAGTACAAGCTTGAGTTCAAGCTCAGCTGAAATGACTATCATTTTACCATCCACCATTTGAACCTGGGCAAGATGACCACCTGGCCTCTATACTAGGCAAAGCAGCCAGTTGGAGGCCATTTAGGAGAGGTCGCTCCTTCCCCGCACGTCGCAATTGACGGTCTCTCTCGTTCTTAGTCTACATGTTCAACTCTATGTTCGCCCCCTCAGCCCAAATCGTTCATGCCTGCGAAGTGGACCCAGAAGGAGCCCACGACACTTCATTGAATTGGGTGAATTGGCTGCTGATGTGGTATATCTGAGCATCATGCAGTCCGTCGCTTCGCGTCTTGAGGGAGGCCCTTCGGGACTGACCGCAGACATCTTTCCGAAAACTTGGATGAGCCTGCTTGTTCAGAACTTCTTTGAGCACCCAACTCTCCACAACCTCTCACGATTTACGCCTAAAACCAAATCCATTCGAAACGAAAATTCCGAACCGATTCCCTTCGCATCAAACCTGCATGATGGACACCCCCACCTACGTTGGTCGCATTGTAGGTACGTCGATCTCACGCCTTTTGTTCGGTTCCAGCCTGAATACTCTCATCCCCACGACCTGTTTTCCCAACTCAGGAGCGCTTGGGAAAAAAAAAAAAAAAAAAAAAATCGCTGGGGGAGCGAGTCGAAGGGGTGACGCAACCCCTTGAGGGTTAATAGATGGAACCGGCGCAACGATTTTCATTGTGGATTTGATGAGCCGTGGAAATCCACAAAAAATTGTCTTCGTAATAAAAGCCCTCCACATTTTACTCGAGGATTTATTATTCTTTGGTACCTACCTATATTAAAATTTAAAAAAAGTAATTCCGTACATTTTTTTGACAGATGTTACTCGGGAAAATGAGTTTTGCATCCGAAATTACCCGGAAAACGACACCTTTGACCTCCTGGCTTCAGACTTAAGTCTCATTTGTAGCCCCATGAAAGCCCCCACATTCCCCACGGTGAAATCGGGCGCTTGTGGGATTCCCTAAAAATAAATTCTTCGTCCAAAAATACTGCAAAACCGACACCTAACTCGACCTCATGGGTAAAAACCTTCAAAAGTCCCTCCTTCGACCCTTTTTAAGCCCCAAAGAGGAGGAGTTGAGACCCCCAAAAATCGACAAAATTTAAAAATTATTTTAAAAAACTCATTCACGTACAGACAGATCGGTCGGTTCGGTTCTTGGATATGTGTAGGACTCCAAATAGTGGATTATATTTTCAAAATTACTCAGAAAATGTCACCACATTCGACCCCTAGGCGTCCTTAAAAGGCCCTATTTGAACCCCCTTAATAAAGCATATAATGAAAGCCTCACAAATCCAGACGGTGAAATCGGATGGTTCTGTGACTCCCAAATATGGATTCGGCGTACAAAAATACTGCGAAAACAACACCTAACTTGACCTCAAGGGCAAAAACCTTAAAAAGCCCTTCAGTTGCCTTTTTAGAACCTCAGGCTTGAGCGGTCGGGCTCAAAGGTAAACATTTTTTCCTGTACCTATTTTCCTGCAATCAGCACAAAATGTTAAGTGGAAATCCACGCTAAAATAACTTTGGTCTGCTACACTCGCGATCCACCCCACAAGTGAATAAACGAATTACTGTCACCACTTTAACTTAGCATGATTTAAAAAAAAATATAGAATAGGCTTAAATTTCAAGCCATTACACAGCCTTACAATTGAGAGGGGGAAAAAAATGTCAATGGAAATAAATGAACAGAAAGGAAATCAAAGTTTCATGTCCCAAAATTCCAATGTGTATCATCCTAACGGTGTTTTTCTTGCATAATTTTACTCCAACAGGTGTTCATAATAGGTTTATGTAAGCAAAATCTGAAAAAAAAAGAAAGAAAAAAAGTTTGTATGGCCATTTGTTATGTGCCCGTTTTGGCCCGAATAATGGTACATGCTTATGAAAATTGTGTTTCACATGAAAACCTGTAAATTTCGAGAAAGATTCGGAGGCTCCAGCTGGAAAAAGGGCCTTTAGCGCTTGGAGGCCCATTTTAATGTTTTTGCAGCTTTGAACTCCTCGATTCATCGTAAGTGGGCTCACAAAATTTCGGACCGATATCTCAACGAGATATCCATATGGTATATATACTGAAAAGAGATCTCGATCTTACGAACGTATCTTGCTCCTTGACTGTTCAAGGAAACTGTGTTAGGCTCCTATTTATGAGGTCCCATAAGACGGACTCAAGTTCCAAAAATACTTCGAAAACAACACCCCACTCGACCCCATTGCAGAAAATCTTCAAACAAACGTTTCCTCTTTAATATCTTGGAAGTATGACGAATCACACAATATTACCAGTGAAAAGACATTAGACGGAAAAAGGGCGTAAATTTTAATCTTTGCAAATTCGATTTTTGAGCTCATATTGACCGTAAATGTAATATTTTGGTATCATTTAGTTTAAAGAAAGGCCTGAATGAAAGTGTACAATCATTCTATCAGAAAATGCTCCAAAAAAAATTTAATTAATTTAATTAAAAACTCAATCAAATGAAATGTTTAAAGGGCGAGTTCTCGAAATGCAAATCCTGCAAATGGGCCCGTTTCCCTGCTCGTGCATTGTTGAGATTGTCCTAGCAATGAAGCCATTTTGGTTTATAATTCTTGGAATATTACATCTATGTAATCGCGACGGAGGTCGAAAATTCTGATCGGCCTCAAAATTTGACATTATCCGTTTCATGGCGCGAAGATTCCAAAGCCGTTTAGGGCGGTAGGAATTTTTTCTAAAATCTGACATTTTGACAAAATACTCGGTTTACCATCTAGTTGTGCCCGCAAGGTTTTCAGCCCGATCGCCCGACCCGTGGGGCTCTTGAGGGGCTAAAAACGGGCTACGGGAGGGGTTTTTGAAGGATTTCGGCTATGGGGTTGAGTTAGGTGTCGTTTTCGAAGTACTTTTGGACGTAGTAGCCATTTTTCGTGGTCCCACATCCGTCCGAAAATTGTAAAAATTTTATTTTTATTTTTTAAATAATTTTTATTGACAGAATTAATTTTTGCACAATTTTTCTATATCAAAGAATATTAAACCTTTATGTAAAATTTGCAGCGTTTTTTGCACGTTAAATCAATTCGGCGTAGACCCCCAGCAGAGCGAAGTTCGTCCAATGTGACCCAGTAAAGCTATATATATTTACTACAAGTGGGGGGAGGGGGGTAGTTATATATATAGGGCCCAGAGGAGGTCTAAATTTAGGTGGCTATGCACCCCACGTGTATGGCAGAATGGGTTCGGGCATTTCGCCCAATTCTCGGGCGACCTTAAGGCCGCTACCACAATTATAACCTTTCTGTTTGTGTGTACGTTTGGGGGGTGGTTTTTTGAGTGAGACATCTTTTGTAGAAAATCAGGACACGTTTTGGTTGTTTTGTTTTTGGGTTGTGGGGGTTGTGGGGGCTCTGGGGCTCTGGGGCTGAGGGTTACCATCGAGACGGTATTACGTGGTCGCCTCACGATTCCTTCGGGAGGAGGCGGACTGTTCAGGTTATATAACATCAACTTTCCCTTCTCATTGTGCAAGACAACCCCTCCCCCCTCCGGGTCCATTAAGGGGTGCTCTGGGTCGTGTGGGGGAGAGGGGGGCTGCCAAAGGGGGTCATTGGGCTAGGGGAGTCAAGTTGGAAAAGTCAAGACTCCGCTCCCCGACGTAACAGCCCCCTCGCTCGCTCCCGAGACATCCCGAAAAGCCCGTTCTGGGAGAGTCGGGATAATCATCAGGATCACTAGGCTAAGATCAACGGCTAAGTCCGCCGAGTAGTGGCCTAACGTACGGGTTCCGGTCGATTGAGACGAATTCCACGTTAACTAAGACTTCACTTTTCAAGATGGTGACTCCTCGTCAGATTTCGGTATCACAATTGTGACTTAAGTAGTAGGGTGAGAACACTGCCCGACCTGGGCTATTTAGGAGTTAAAAAACGAATGATTAAATTGCTCATAATATGAGCCCCAATATTATTGGGGGAAAATATAAAAAATTTGAAGAAAAAAAAATACACTGCCAAGTGGGACATGGCCCATAGCTTCCTCGGATATTGTATGAAAAGGTGAACGAAATTTTTCATCAATAAGGCACAAGTTATGGCTGTTATCTCTCTAACCCAAGCAAGATTTTAGCCCCCCCCCCCCTTCAGCTAGATTTTAGCTCCAGGAGAATACCCGTCATTCCAATCGTCTCTTGTGCTCCCATAAGGTCTCCTTCTCAAATTTCAACGTCCTAGGGTGAACGGGAGAGAATTTAGCTGATTGTGAACATTTTTACATTACCTACACTATATTATAGAGGCAGTGCGGTTCTCCTTCGAGTTCGATTGCTGTGGACGACACTGCACCTCATTCTTTGGATCTCTAACCTCTTGGAATTTTGACTCGAGATTTTTAAACAAGCCATCAATTGAATTGAATAGATGAGCGCAACCTTTCTGTTACTACGAAACCAAAACCGTAACTTGACGCACTAGGTATCTAACGACCAAACTATGTCGTCGGGATCGGTCGAATCGTCGACGACGGAGGTGATTTTGATAGCCTATAACCACCCCCAGAACTTGCTGATCACACTGAGACCACCATCATGAAAATCTGTTCAGCCGTTCGGGCGTGATGCTGGGATACACAAACACACACACACACCCTCACACACACCCGCACACAACAGAGTAGGTAGTTTAGAAGTTATAGGCGAAATATCGAAATATTCCAAGTTTTCCCTCGTAATTTAAAGACGTCCAAAACTAGTCGTCACTGAGTTGAAAGTTGTCTTCCTAGACGACAGTCTTTCTTAACAGATTGTTTACAACAGTAACTGTTGTTACAACTATTGCGATGCTTACTGCTTTGACAATTCAGATGTTGTGGTTAAAGAAACGTCGATTTTCATCCGGGGGAGCTTGTAGCCAATTTCCTATTCCCTCATTTGTCTTGTTTTCCACGTACGTCACCCTCACCTCTCCCATCTCCCGACTTTCCCGTAGGACACAAAATTCCTCCGCTCGTGACAAAAATTTATCACGTAAAAACGTTGAAAGGTGCGGCCTTCCAGAAAGATTAAGATGAAGCCGTTTACACACCTTCACTCAACTACTAACACACCAAGTAACAACACTGCAGACCCCACAAAACCAGATAAGGCCTCAGATATCATCCAACTAAGTTCAAAGGCTCCTACGGCAAGAGATATAACCATTTTGTCCCGTCAAAAATCCTACATGCATATTCCGTATTCATTTTTCTAATTTAGTGTTGATTGATTTTTACAAGTTCATTCCTTGGACCAATCAACCCACGTTTTGGAAATTTCGTAATTTTTCAGAATTTTTCGCTACATGGTGTGCAAATCCGATTTAAAATGGAAAAAAATGATTGGGAAAACGATACCGAAAAATGTACGGAGAAACGATACCATAAAAAATGTATGGAGAAAACATACCGAAAAATATTCTTACCTATAGAAATATTATTATATTATTATTATTATAAAATATTTCTAATATAATAATATACTATTAATATATTATACTTAACTGGTTGTTTGCCGATGGTGCAGAGGTCTAATCCAATGAGTTGGTTAGGGAGAGAGAACGACTCCAGAACGAAACCAGCAGAGGATTCGTTCTCTCTCCCTAACCAACACATAAGTGTATTATTCCAGGAATAAAAAAAAACCAAAATAATGCGATAATTGCATAGTTTATAGGTTTGTGAATGGAGGCACAATAAATTCTAAATTATCCTTGTATTGCCTGAAGGCTTTTACAAAATTTGTAAATAAATTTTATTTAATAAACCTGTTCATTTTCATTATTCTAAATTAGGCGCCAGCGCACAGTAGGTACTTTGAGCATATGGAAATTTTGGACAAAAATTCCGTGAGGACCGATTCTTATCGGAAATTTGACGCAGATTACGAACATACCCCATATGTTGGGACACAAATGAAGTCTCACTGAGTTATTGACAAAAAAAAACTAGTAAAACACAAGTAAAAACCAGTAAAATAGTAAAAAACTAGTTGCGCACTTAGTTTGAAAACGTTGCGCACCTCTGCGCACGTTGTGGCAGTGATTTTTTTTATTCAATAGTGTGGTAACAAAATATAAAAATTCCAAAGGGGTATTTTTTGGTCTTTTTGAGAAATTCTCTTTTGAACTTCAAAATTTGAAGTTGAATAATATTATAATCTTACTGTTTATGTTCCTTCACCTCATTTTCTTTCGTGCATGCATCAAAAATAAAGAATAAATTTGCAAAGTATGCCTACTTACCTGTTGAAACTCCAGCCATAGTGATTTTGTTTATACGCACGTGAAGAAGGAAAAATCACTACTGAAAGGAGCATGCTAATATTGTCGTAGGCAGCGATGATATTTGGACGTTTTTCTTGACCAGGAACTATCTAGTGACGATTTGCGACTTTTTGACTTGGGGAAAAAATTAGATTTATTTTTATTTTTTGTCCACATGTCAAAGTACTGTGCAGCGTGAGCCTTAAAATTTGGCCGCCCGGAGCGCTGGTGCCGTGACACTAAGAGCTGCAATCTGCATCTCCTAACTTTGAAACTGTTATTGTTTAGTCATGTTTTATGATAGTTTTTGACGTTTGTTATGCCTGTTGAGGCGTCTTACAAATAAAAACATAATGATTAATTTCCTTCATTCTGGTAGTTTGACGTGAGATACTCGGATCTCCAGACGCCACCTAAAAATACTCCTTTCAGCTCGTTTCGACAATTTCAGGGGATTATTCTACTAATCCTCTTCAGAAGCGAAAGCACCCGGGGATTTTGTTTATTATTATTATTATTTTTTTTTTTTCAGTTGGATTTTTTTTTCAACTAACTACCTACATTTTTTCAATTTTTTAATTTTTTGTATGTCGCCGTTTTTTCTCTCAATAATATGAGCAATTCAGTCATTTATGTTTTTTACTTCATTTTTCATTTCCTTTTTTTCTCATGTTTTCCCTTTTTTAATTTTTCCCCTTGTTTTTTTTTACTTTTTTAAATTAAAAAAAAATTTATGTTATAAAAATTTAATAAATAATCTTTTTATGTTGTCAATTATTTCTCAATATGAGCAATTTAGTGATTCATGTTTTTAATTTTTTTCTTCGTTTCTATTAATTTTTTTCTTTTCTTCTACCTTTTCATGTTTTCAACTTTTCCTCAATACGAGAAATTTAGTCATTTTGCAATTTTGGATTATGTTCCTTCATTCTGGTTATATTAGTTTGACGAGAGGCACTAGTCGAGAGACGCCAGTCAGAAAGAACCCCTGACGGGACGTTCAGGTTGGGAACCAGCGCGTTACGACATCAATGTCAGTCGGTTGCCAGGCGTCCGTGGCGTTGCGGGGGGGGGGGGGGGGGGGGGGGTGCCAAGTTCAGGGGAATTATCCTAGAAATCCCGTCAGAAGTGAGAGCCTCCCCCCCGAGAGGTTTTTTTTTTTTTCTGTTCGAGAGCAACCCCCACGAATTCAACCCCCTGGCCCACTTCCCCGCCGGCCCACCCTCTGGCCGTCCGCCCCCCGAACTAGGCCACCGGGATACTCTCGCGGTTGCGTAAATCGGTTCGAAACCGATTTTTCAAGGGGATGCGAAAAAACCCAGACCTTTGAAGGCGGGCTACCCCGCTGCCCGACATATTACGTCATTATGCTCCACTTGAACACCCCTCATAAATCATAAAAACACGATATTTAAAAAAAAAAAAAAAAAAAATCACCGCGAAAATTTCCTTTTTCGACCCACATCGTCGTCCAATGTTCAAACCCCTTCCCGCAAAAAAAAAAAACTTCAATTGTTCCGTAATGTTCCCTCAATCACCGTCCAATTCTGGTTCTGTACAGGTATGTACTTGCTCGTGACAAAAGGGCCTTTTTCATTGTCCTCACCCTTCCACCCACGTTGGCACAAGTTCCCAAGGGAACTCGCCCTCGAGGGTTGGGGGCGTCTTTTTGAGAACCAGGTTTTGAAAAGGCCCCTCCTGAAACGGAAGAGGGGAAAAATTTCCACGAGGGAAAAGTAACTTGGTGTTTATTTTTAGGGTACCTTTATAGAATTTATAGAATCGTTCGAAATTGTCAACTTGAACTGTGCTGTTACCGAAATTCAAATCTTACGTACAGAAAACAATTTTATTTATTCATTTTTTTAATCTGCAAAGTTTACACAATTCATATGTTTAATTATAATTTTAACCATATGAATTACACAGGTCAACAAAAGAAGTCGACTTTTAGGTCCGCTGCTAAAAACTACTTAACCCAATGTTTTTTGAGTTGCTGAATCCGAAAATGGCCTCCGTTTTCTCGGGACTCATGTTTTCTTGAACTATGGCAAATTTGAGGGTTTTTTGTGTCATTTCGGGATTAAAAAATGATAGCCGTGACCTGCAAAGAACAAAAATTCTGAAAAAAATACGCTTCTTATTGAAAATTTCGTGTTGATAACGAATATATAAATGAGTTGGGGTCTAAAACCAGAGAAATAGTGTGATTTTGCAACAACAAAGAAACGCTAAAAACCGTCGTTTTTTAAAACCAGTCACATTTTTTGGTATCTGCTATTTACCTTCTAGCGTAAAAACTAAAGCCGTAAAAAAATGGTTTCCAACGACTTGTTGTAGGTAGAGTGTTTCTTCGTCGAATGAGTTCAACCTGTACCTTCCATAATAAGGGAGATACGATTTTTGATTTTAACCATTTTGGTTAAAGATTTTAACCATTTTGGCAATATCGTAGAACTTGAACTCCTGGAATCGGCAATGCAACTTGATCGCTTTATCCATCAAGAACCATTTGAAAACCAGCTGCGTCGGGAAACTAAAAAATAAAATTTGACAATTTTTAGTTAAAAAACGTGGTTTTTATCAACGGACCTAAAAGTCGATTTTTTGTTGTTGACCTGTGTTCATAATATGAATATATTATATTAATAATATGTGAATATGTGAATAATATTATTCTTTGGTGTAAGTTGTGGAAACATTAATAATTCTTTTATTTCGTAAGTTTAATAAAATACCCAATTTATTTATTTAATAAACCTAAATTTAATCATTTATTCTTCTATTTAATTATTTATTCATAAACTTTATTTAATAAATTAATCTACCTATTTATAATAATTAAATAGGAAAAAATATTGACGGTCGGTTTTCGATGGTCGGTAAAAAGTCCACAAAAATAGGACCAAAAGTTTAAAAAATTATATTCTATTTTGATTTATTATTCTTGGAATAATACACCTATCGGAGGTCGAAATTTCTTATGAGCCTCAAAATTTGACTTTATCCGTTTCAAGACATGTAGATTCCAAAAACGAAATGTCCGTCCACCATCCAGCCGTTTTGGTCAATAGGAATTTGTTTAAATTCTGAAATTTTGACAATAGTCGGTTTACCATCTATAATATTTCTATACTATATACAATATTCTATATAAATCTATTACAGTTGTGCCCGCGAGGTTTTCAGCCCGATCCCCCAAACCCGTGGGTCTCTGTGGGGCTAAATAGGGCCTATGGGAGGGTGTTTGAAGGGTATGTCGTTTTGGGGGGTGTCGTTTTCGAAGTATTTTTGAATCTAGAATCCGTTTTTAGGGGTCTCCGAACGACCCGATTACACTGTGGGGATCTATGGGGCTTTCAGGGGCTACAAATGGGATTTTGAAGGATCCCAGGAGGTCAAATAAGGTGTCTTTTCCGAGTAATTTTGGACGAATAATCCATTTTTCGACGTCCCACATCTGTCCAAACAATGTACATTTTTTTTTTTTTTTTTTTTTTTTTTTTTTCAAAATATGTTCTTAATGGCCCAGACTCAATTTTTGCACAATAACTTATCAAAGAATAATAAATCCTTGTGTGAAATTCGGAGCGTTTTTTAATATCTTAAAAATGAAAAATTGTACCGTTTCTTATTTCTGTAAATAATTAACAGTTAATCAGTTACTGATTTTGGTGAAATCGAGCTCAAAATGGTCGGCAAATCATTATTCCTGGTCGGTTCACAAAAGCGCGATGAATAATGACATTATTGACATTGATGAATAATAACATTGTGTCCGAAAGTAAAAAAAAAAAAAAAAACTGCAGTGATGAAAAAACTTGAATGAGCGAACCTCAACAACTTTCCACCCACATTCATTCAAACGGCCAACATCACCATCAATAATTAATTTTTAAATTAATTATTTTCCTTTTAAGTTTCTGATAAAAGGAAAAATTCTGGCGTTTTGTTGTACTTATGTTTTTAAGGACTCCACAGATTTTGATGAAATTGGGCTCAAAGTGCTCGGCAAATCACTAAATGTGATTGGTAAGATGTCCACAAAATTTTGACGAAAAATGTTAGCTACCAAATGTAAACAAAAACTAAAAACTCCAGTACCTAATTAATTTTTAAAACGGTTTCCTTTTCCTGAAATTTAGGCGTTTTTTTGCACTTGTCTCTTTGAATATTTGACAGATTTTTGATGAGATTGTGCTCGAAAGGTCGGCAAGGGATCTCCAAAAAGGTGTACCTCCCAAATGTGCCCGTTCTTCTCGTATTATCGTGAAGAACCTACTAGTCCTGGAGCCAGCTCGGAAAAGATGTCAATTGAGGCGGACAATTTTTGGATATCAGACCTCGTAAAGCACACCGACCTGTACATGAAATGAGCGGTCTGCCGTTCCAAAGCAACACAAAAATTTTGAGGAATTCATGTATACAAACCCATCACCTGCTGCATGGGGTGCCCCACACCTCCTTTTCGGCAAAGTTCTCCTTTGCAACCGAATACACATTTCCTGAAAGAGCAAAATAATTTTAATTTATTTCTTTCTTTGAAAAATGTACTTCAACTCATATTTATGTTGTGGGTTCCGTATCAAGTGTCCACTACACAGAAATTTCCCTGAGGTTTTTTTGTGTACTGACATCTTTTGTGAGTTGCTGTCCGGAAGGAAAAAAACTTCCCTCCGTCGGAAGTAGCAAAAACCCTCTTTTCACCCCACCAAAACCCTCCCTTGAATGAAAACGCGAGCACGGGGAAAAAAGAACCTGTTTTTTTGTTTGGAAACCTGTTGGATATCCCGGAGGGGTTTAGGTGACCGGTTGGGGTCGCATTGCCAGGGGTTGAAAGGGGGTGAAACACCCCCTTTGGGGACCGTCCACAATTGGTCCCCCGTTTCGAAAAGAGGCACCCCTCCTCAAATAAATCCCCTTTCTCCAAAGTGAACCCGTTCGAAATTTTTCGGAAATTAACGCAAACCTGAACAATTAGAATGACTGCTGTCATGAACTAATGAAATTCACAAATTTGGTCATTTACTCTGTCAACTGCCTCCAGAATCCAAAATGAACGTCACCATCGAATTCGGCGTTGAAAACCAGTGGACAGTCATGTGCCACCTTTAAATTTCGCGACAAATGGATTTTTGTTCAATTTTCGCAACTTTTGGCGCGATTTAGACTGATTTTTGAACACCGTCGAAAAAACGAAGTGGGGTGTCTATTGATATTGAAATTACGCGTAGAATCCGAATGTACGATGGAAACAAGCGCCACTCACCCAACAAACAAAATTGTTGTAACGAACGAATGAAGGACATCAAATGAGGGAATGAAGGCAATCTCTGAAATGAAGGAATAAATAAAAGTCCGTGAAATTGTATGATACGAGGGAGTAATGAAAATTGAGTTAGGTAGAGAGGGAATGAGGTAAAATTCTTGAAAATGTTGAATGTAAAGGAATGATGGACACCTATACGAAACGATGGCATGAAGTTGGTTTGCGAAATAAGGGGCTTGTATGCCCTCATTTCGTATAAATTACCATCATTCTCTCATCTCAAAAATTTTTAGGAATTATGCTCCACTTTATGAAATGGGGGAATGAAGAAGAACTCGAGTCTTTTGGTTTATTAATCTCAGAATAATCAAATCTATGATTTCGCGATGTGGATCAAAATTGGTCCTTAATAGTTAAACTATTAAGGACAAATTTTGATCCACATTTTTGAAATCTACACATCTTGAAACTTTCAAGATGTGTAGATTTCAAAAATTACCGTCCGTCGTGGACTCTCAGGAATGTTTTTACAAATCTCAAATTTTGTCGATTACTCGGTTGAACATCTAGTTGTGTCCACAAGGCTTTCAGACCAATCGATAAAGGCCCGTGGGGCTCTACGAGGCTCTAAGGGGCTACGGGAGGTTTTTTTTTTAGGTTTTCGGTGTATGATATCGAGTGGGGCTTCGTTTTCGAAGTATATTCGGACGTAGAATCCATTTTTGGGGGTCCCAGACCCATCCGATTCCACCGTGGAGATCCAAAGTGCTTTCACGGAGCCAACAGGATGCGATGACGTCAAATTGGGTGCTGTTTCCTTGGTGGACGTAAAATCAACTTTTCGGGGTTTTCACAAGCCCAAAATATGGCATTGACAATAAATAGGTAATTTAATAATTTATGGAAAATTTATATGTAAAGTATAAATTTTTAATTATACTTATCTCTTTAAATATTCCACTGATTTTGATGAAATTAGGCTAGTATTTAAAGAGATACCGACGGAAAGCGGGAGAATTTCAGAAAAATTAATCACCGAAAATTTTAGTTTTTTGTTTAACTTCTTGTCACATTTTTCATCAAATTTTCGTGGACATCTTACCAACCATTAGTCATTTAATGATTTGCCGATCATTTTGAGCCCAATTTCATCAAAATCTGTCAAATATTTAGAGAGATAAATGCAGAAAACGCCAAAATTTTAGGAAAAGGAAAATGTTTGAAGAAAAAATTACGACAAAAATCATTTTTAATATGAATTAAAAAAAAAATTCTTGTTAAGTTTGTGGACGGATGTGGGACCCCGAAAAATGGATTATTCGTAAAATGTCGGAAAGCCACACCTCACTCGACTTCCTTGGCTATCCTTCAAAAGCCCCATTTTTTGTCCCCATAGAGCCTCTCGGGGAAATCCGATATTTCTGCAGGGAAAGTATAAAAAATACTTCGAAAACGACGCCCCACTCGATATCACAGCCGAAACCCACCAAATATTCAGGGAAACCTGAAGTGCAGAATAAAATGAATGGAAAAGGATTTTGACAATGAAAATCAACAGGGAGACGAAAAAAATCAGCTGATTCTTCTTAACATGTCCGCTTTTGGCACAATTACCTTATTAATTTTTCAGCAATTAATAAATTTGTAATACTTTTATTTCGTTCCTTCGGGCTAGTTTGGATTGACGGGTTCAGGTTGACGGAGGCGGAGGGTGTCGCCGAGTCACAATGAACGGCCTGTCCGTGTAGGGGGGGGGCATGATCCTCAAGCTCTGTTACGGGGGGGGGGGGGGGGGGGGGCGAAAGTGAAAGTGTGTCAGGCCAGCTCAGCTCCGAGTCCCGCGGGGGTTTTTTGTTTGCCCCGCGAGCAGAAATGAAAAAAGTCGTTCCAGTGGAAAACGAACGAGAAAAAAAAACTTGGGCGGCGTTTCTTTTGTTCGGAGATTTTTCCGATTTTTGCCCATTTTTGACTGATGACCGAATTTGTCGAAATTTGAAACGTTACTTTTCGTCGAATCTTCGTCTCGCGATTTGGTTCCGATTTTGTTTTTCGCGTATTACTTATTCGAAAAATATCTATTTCACTCGCTTGGTCGTCACCACAAAAATCAAAGTTGACGAAATTTCCTTCATTTTAAGCCCCCTACATTTCTTTCTACGACTAAGCTTTACACCGCCAGAGCTCTCTGAAAAATGCTGCAATTTTACACATCCGGGTCTGAAACATACACGAATACTACCTACTAGTTATTCTTCTAGTACGTCCAAAACTACTTCGATAATGACGCCTCATTTCATCCACACGTCCCTTCTCATTTCCAATGGAGTGAATGAAAACAACAAAATGTGCTATTCAATGATTTTTGTTACAAATGTTGTTGACTTAGGTTACAGAAAGTAAGAACGTTGGGACAGAAAACAATATGATACATAGGTAGGTACATAAAGACAATATGTTCATAGATTGCATGGTCCCTAACGTTCTGCAACGTAAGTTCCTGTCATTCCAGCAATTTGTTTGTGAAAATCATATTTTGTTCCATTAGGCCCCGATCGCAGGAGAATAAATCTTCTTAATATTGACATTGTATGTCATAGTTTTGCCTCACAGAATCGAAAAACGTTACTTTTAGCGTCACGTCACGTCACATCTTGTCACGTTTAAAAGCAATATTGGAGTACCGGACCACGTTTACTGAAGGGAGCCTCCCTGAGACGGAACGAGACGAATTTGATGTTGTTAGCCCTGCAATCGCATGGCTCTGAACCGTCTAAATCCCCATTCAGGATTCATATGTTACGACCCTGCTTATCCCAGGCAGCGGGTCTCCATCCTTTCTCTTCCCGTTCCACGGATGTAACAAATGTCCCTCTCAGAATTCATCAGACGTGCACCAAAATCTTGTGGTCTGGCTCATCAGCTGGGCGTCCTAGGTCTTTTCTGAGTGCCTTGGATGACTTGATGTTGACGTTTATTCTGCCCCTGAATTGATCGCTGACCATCTGGGGGAGTCTCAACCTTACATCGCCATGCCTTGCTGCTATATGTCCAAATAGCATCACATAACATCCGTCCTCAAATTTCTACTATATTGGAGCAGCTCCAGCCCAAGGACGCCCGAGGGGGAGAATAATCTTCATTCTAGGATACCTGTAAATGTCGGAAAATTTTTAAATAGGTCTTGAAATTTTCAGCTTGACGAGTAGACTACGAGAAAAGTCTAAAAACACCGAAAAGTTGGCTCAATGTGGTCCAAAAAAGTGTTCCAAAAAATAAAAACTAGGCCTGTATGGTGGGAAGAATGATGGTAGGGGGTGTCAATGGCTTCGCAGCTGTTTCCAGGACGCAACCCCTGCCAGACTCCTCAACAGTTCGAACGGAGGTGGAGGGGGGTGTGTGTGAAGGAGGGTGATTGCCGGAAGTTGGCCACAGAAGAGGTAAACATGATTTTACCCTCCAAATGAATCCTTATCCTTTCATCCTGATCCCCCCCCCCCCCCCCCCCGGAAAACTATTCATTATTGAAAAGCGAGTAGCAGAGGCCAGTTGGGAGAGTTCGGGGGTTGGGTGGCTTTGTGCAGCAGGGCTCCATGTGGCGTATCTCAGCTCCTTAAGTGGTCAAAAACCGGATTTCAAACTTTTTAAAAATGTTGAAAAAAAAGTGTTGGTTTGAAGATGACGAGAAAAATCTTAAACACCAAAAGGTTGCTCCATATGGCATATCTGAACTCCAAAACTGGTCAAAAATAGGGGCTGGACCAGTTTTCAGGATGTTGGGTTGGCGGTGGGCCGAGGAGTGTCCGACGGCGACGTGGCTGCCTCCTCCCTCCACAAGCCCCAACCACCCTTCAACCCCCCAAAAAACTAAAACCATTTCTTTAAGAAAAAAAAAAACGCAATATGGGAAAACGAGTTGTTGGGTTTGAGACCTGTCGAGGTCGCCCCCTAGTCACATGGTGTCCTGGAGGCGTCGGTTTGGCATGTCGCGCGAAAATGTTTTTATTTTTAAGAAGGAACTGGTCTGCAAAGAGCAGAAAGTATTAAAATTACTTAAATAATAATATGATTAATATTAATGCAATGCGAGGGCACAGATGGGTTTTTAAAGGGTTTTAGCTGTGGTTTTCAGCTAGTGGTTTTCGAGGTAGTTTTTCAAGTAGAATTTTTCAAGCTCTTAGACCTCCTCAACTGAATAATAAAACCCCGTATAATTAAATTACCGAACGTCATTAAGCCCCTAAAGAGAAAAATTTTCTTTTTCTTTTAAGTGGCTTACTGATGTTGGGATATTTTTATTTTTATTTTGAGGGGCTTACTGACGTTCGGTAATTTTTCTTTTTCTTTCAAGGGGCTTACTGACGTTCGGCTCCATTGACGGGGCTTTCCCCCCACCCCACCACTCCTCGACGAAAAACCCGGTCGGTTCCAGTTCCCTCGGCGGGTTACCTGGTGGCCTACCGCCCCTGACTCCGACGGCGGGGGAGGCGGAGGATGACGCAACCGGGATCCCCCCCTTCCTTTGTGGGGTAGGAGGGGAGGGTGGAGTTACCTGATGGTTGTTGATGGATGGGGGGGGGGGGCTCCCCCATGAAAGTGAGAGTAACTCCTTCGTTGACTTGAGCGTTTGACCTACTTTTTCCGGCTCGCCGCAACAAAACAGACAGACGAAATCCGCTGACCAGGCGCCTCACGTCTCCAATGCCCCGAAACGTTACCGCCTTTACAAATTTCAAATCGATTCTTCATTCCCTAAACCATCTCAAAACGACGTCGACTCACCAAATCCCTTCAATAGTCCCATTTGACGGACAGAAGGATTCGACTACAATCAACTTGATTTCAATAATCCTCAATTTTATTGTAAGCCTTTCATTTTCTAATAATTCCATCACTCGGCGAAGCCCATCAGAAAAATAACTGATCATAAAAAATAAAGTCTTAATTAAACATTACCCTCCTTACTCTCCTTTATCGATGGCAATTATCCGATACAATAATCTATATAAGGTAGAACAATTATTTTTTTATCGTCCCGAAGATAGCCACCGTAGGGTTTACCTGGCGTGTTTGATTTCAAATTTTTATTGACTTTTTCCCGTCAGTGTTTTTTTTTATCTTTGGCGTCTGTGTTTGTCGCCGAGGTATCTCGCGTTGTTAACTTTTTTTTTTATGAAGAGGATGAGAGGCAAGTAGGCGCCAACGCTGAGAAATATGTTGAAGGGAAAACGCCGGGGGTGAGAGAAAAAGGGAGAGGAAAAATAACGTTCGATTCGGTCAGTTGGCCCTAAGACGCACGGTTTTGGTCCGATAAGGAATGATAAACGACTCTTCTGCTGCTTTTTTAAAGTGAAACTTTTATTTTTTAAATCGACGTCACAATTTAAAGGGAATAATAGGGAGCAAACTACTTCTGGTTATTTCCCGTATAACCGCACTGAGCAACTCTTCGGCTGAATCGGAAATTTTTGCGAATTTTAAAAATAAGTACATTTTACGGCTATTCTGCTGTTTTTATTAATAAAGGCTCTTCTGATGTATTTAAACACGCAACGCCTTTTCTCTGGGTTTTACACGCAAAACACCACTCATGACTCTTCTGCTGATTTTCCCAAAACCCGCTTAGCGACTGCCGAATTTAACAAATCCTCTATTGGTTTTTAGAATGCGCACGTTTCACGACTCTTCTGCTGATTTAGTAAAAATAGTAAGCAATTTCAGGAATTACCTATCTGCACAATTTTAAAATACTCTCAATGACTCTTCTGCTTAATTTAAAGTTAATTTTACGACTCTTTTTCGTGGATTCTTCGCCACTTTCGGTTGTCAATGAATGGACTGCCGATTCAAAAATAAACTAAATTGAATTTTTTTTTAACCTACATTGAACTTTTTAACACTTAGATAGAATTGGTTTAAACTGACATGTACGGTTTTTGACGACCCTTCTGCTGCTTAAAGCTGATCAAAAGAATACCTTGCCGAGAAAACCCCTAAATAAACGACACTTCTGCTGATTTCAGGATCATTTAACCATTTTGACGACTCCTCTGCCGTCTTGAAATGAATCTCACGTCCATTGTTATTTTTTTCTGTGGTCTACTCAGCCAATGACTTTTGCTGGATGAAGCTACCTGGTAAAACTTCGACTGTTCTGTTGACTTCAACTTGTTCTCAGCTACTGAACGACTCTTCTGCAGTTTGGGAATTGTCTTCACAACCGAATTTTCAAGGCGATTCAAAGACCCCTCACCCGTCTCGAATTAACTGGGAAAAGTTAAATCCACGACTCTTCTGCTGATTTAGGCAGAATCTGCAGGACAATGACTCTTCTGCTTATTCCTTTAACACCATACACTATGCGACTCTTCTGCGGTATTTAAAAAGTTCCTTTTATTTCCGAGAAATGGGGTTAAACGGATAGAGACTTCTCTGCTTTTAAAGATGGTACCATTATTTTGATTTTGTTCCTCTTTTTGGTTTATTATTCTTGGAATAATACACCTATGTTTTCGCGACGCGGGTCAACGACTCCGATCGGCCTCAAAATTTGACATTATCCGTTTCAAGAGGTCTACATTCAAAATCCGAAATGTCCGTCCGCCGTACGCCGTCCGCCGTCCGGGCCGTTTTGGGCAGTAGGAATTTTTTTAAAAATCTGAAATTTTGACAAAATACTTGGTTTACCATCTAGTTGTGCCCGCAAGGTTTTCAGTCCGATCGCCCAAACCCGTGGGGCGCTCTGGGGCTATAATGGGGCTACGGGAGGGGTTTTTTGAAGGCTTTTAGCTATGGGATCGAGTTAGGTGTCGTTTTCGAAGTATTTTTGGACGTAGAATCCATTTTTTGGGGTCCCGGAACGATCCGATTTCACTGGGGCGATCTTTAGGGCTTTCATGGGGCTAAAAATGGGATTTTTGAAGGATCCCAGGATGTTAAATATTTTTTGAGTAAAAAATACAGAATTTTTGAAAAAACACATTTTTGAACAAAAAATCCAAAAAAAAAATTTTTTGAAATAAAAATCCAAAAAAAAATTTTTTTTTTAATTTTTTCATTGACAGAATTTAATTTCTGCACAAGTAATGTATATAAAAGAATAATAAACCCTTGTGTAAAATTTGCAGCGTTTTTTAAATGTTATTATGATACTACGTGTATTTAGTGGATTCTGTATAAAATGCGACTCCTCTCCTGATTTTACGAGGAAATCGCAACCCACCAACTGATTTCAAAAATGATAACTTATTTATTTTGAATAATTCAAAAAGTTCGTCGAATATAAACTTGAATCGACTCTTCTGCAGATAAATTTTAACTACACTTCTACTCGGCATTTTAATGATTGCTCGTTAAAACGAATTATCAAAACCTAAAGTCTTCTATCCTAGAAGCTTCTATTTATTTAAAAATAATTGAAAACGCGAAACGACGACTCATCTGCGGATTTCGTTCTGAAAAACAAAAACCCCGTTCAATTTCAACATTTCAACGGCAATTCCGCTGATTGGGAGATAAATTACGGTACAGTAAATTTTCAAAACATTGCCTGACTCCTCTGCTGTTTGAACCCTTTTAAAAGGAACGTAATGACGCTTCTTGTTTTTTTGTGTTTATGGGGCGCGTTTTCAGTCAGGCTGACCAGGAAGATCCCGAAATTGTTCCCTCGGGCGAATTTTCAAATCGGGGGGAGGAAAAAAACGGGGTTTTATTCGCCGCGGAGACATCTAGGAGGTAAACAGACTCGTTCCAACTTTGATCGCCGTAATTTTATTTCAATTTATTGGCAAATAAAATTTTTTCTGCAAATCGGCTTTCGTGGCTTTTGTAGCTGTTTTTTTTTTCTCCCCTCCCCTCCGCCCTCATTTTTTTGAGTCCCACCCGCCCACGAAAAAAGACGACGGGTGGGGGGAGAGGGTCATTGTTGCGGTGTCCATACAAAAGATCCCCTACCTCCCCTCCTTCCCACCACATTGTTGACGAGCTCCGATATAAATCGGCGTTTTCTTTTTTCCGTTTTTTTTCTTCCCTTTTTTTTTAATGAGCTCGTAAAAACCCTCCGGATTTTTACGATCATTTTTCGACGGACGGAAAACTTCCCCCTCCGTCGTTCCCTCGCTCAAAAAAAAAACAAAAAAACAACCCTGCCCCGTCAAACGACGTCATCAAGCCGGAACGGGAGGCTCCCCCCCCCCCTCCCAGGAGTCGAATTTCACACGTAAAATTCGACCTGATCGACCCGCTTCGACGGATTTCGACCAGTGAGAAAAATTCAAGCGAAGGAAACAAAAAAAATAAAATAAAAAGAGAAAACGAAGCTCAATAAAACGGCAACTTTTTACTTGGTGTTTTATTTAAAAATATTTCTAGGACGACAAAATAATTAAGTAGGTAATAAATTCTCCTTCACAAACTTTCAGATACTCGTAAATAATATTTATACCTAGTTATATACACTGGTAAAAAAAAGTCGTTGTATCTCCAAATTTCTTTTTTTTATTATTCTTTTTTTTGTAAAAAATGCTTCTTTTTTTTGGTAACTAACATTATGGTAACATTTTTCGTAAAATTACTTTAAAAAGTTATCATAAAAAAATTCAAGATAAATGAAACTTAAACTAAAAAAAAGCAAATGGGACAAAAATTTACTAAACGCCTCGCAGAATTGGAAAACAAAATTCACACACTTTTTAATTAATTAAATATTTTTAAGTAAATTAAAAGTCATTTCACAGAAATAAAATTTGGTGAGTAAAAAAAAAATCACTAATAAATTAAGAACGAAACAAATTCCTCAGAAAAAAATGACATGGGTGGAAGGGGGGGAGTAGTTTAAAAATTTAACATTCCTCTGAAGTAATTTTTAAGATTGAAAACCCGTTTCAGCTTTTCAAAAAATAAGAAAATAAAATGAGAAAAAAAAGTGTATAAAAAAAATATTAATTTAAGGCTTCTAAGAAGTACAGGTATCTAAGTATAAGTTTACATATTTTCATGGGGGGAGGGCGGGGGTTATCACGTGGATTTGGAACGGGGTGTTTTTCAAACACGGGAGAAAACAATTTGTACTTGTTTCAAAAATCACGAATCACACAAAATACAATTTTGGACGAAATTTATCAAACGAGGCGCACTGTTTTGAACAGAAGTTTTGTTGTTGTTTTTTTTTAAATTCGTTTTTCATTTTGTACACTCATTTTTTTTTTTACTCAATCGCGTCCGAAGAGAGTTCTTGTTTGGGTGTGACTTGAGGGTAGTGCGGCACAGCGAAGTGTCTGAAACAAAAAGAAAAGAGACGAAAATTATTATTTTTAAAAAACAAAACGACTCCGGCTAAAACGCGAGCTACGAAGCATTTTTTTTTTTTTTTTTTTTTTACGGAGCGGAGTCAAAAGTGGGTCACCTGACGAGGTAGGAGGATAGAAAGGGAAAGTTACGGCTGGGAGGCTCGGGTAATGCACAACCTTAAATATCACATCATATCACGCAATATCACTTGACCAGAAACCTCGAAAAACGCGCCGCAGCTTCATTTTATCGAGTTTTCATTGTAAATCTTTCATTTTATTTTTTTAATGGTTTTGTTTATACCACTAGTCGCATGCGTCCTCTAACGTTCTTTAAAAAAAATCAATTCCTCGACTCTTCTGCTGAATGGTGATTATTTCATTCAATTAGTCTTCTCTTCACGTATAATGTTTATTTAATGACTCGGATGTTGATTTCTGACGATTTTCTGCTGATTTTTAAAAAAATATGGCATTCAATGACTCTTCTGCTGATGTCAAAATTACGTTTTTCGCGATTTTTTTCACCAATTTTTAAATACACTCAATGAATTTTTAAATACAATCACAATGAATCTTAAGCGGGAGTTTTAAATATTTATTTTTGCGACTCTTCTGCTGATTTCCAACTATTTCATACAACGGCTCTTCCACTGATTCCCAACGATTTCATTCATTATTATTCTGCAGATTTCCAAGGAGCTACTTTATTTACTGCCTCTTCGGATAATTTTTGAATAATTTAATTGGCAGACTCTTCCGTTAATTTCGGAATTATTTATTCCCTGACTCTTCTGCTGATTATTTTTATTATTATTATTATTATTATTATTATTAGGTTTTTTTTTTTTTTTTTTTTTTTTTTTCATTCTCTAACACTTCATCTGATTTCTGAATATTTCAATTAGTGCACTAAACGTTTTATTCACTGACTCTTCTTCTGATTTGTAAAATTTGAAATACCTACCTATTTAGAAATCAGCTAGAGAATTGGTAAACGAAAAATTGTAGTTAGAAATCAGCCAAAGAGTCATTAAATGAAATCTATTGAAAAATCTATCGAAAAAATTATTGAAAATATTATATTAAAATATTTAAAAAAATCTATTGAAAAATCTATCGAAAAATTGTAGTTAGAAATCAGCCGAAGAGTCAGTAAATGAAATCTATTGAAGTTAAGTAAATTTTAGTGCCTATTCGCTTAATTGCAAAATATACCGTTTACTGACACTTCTACTGATTGCTCACTACATTTACTCACTACAAATCTCTTGCTGATTTCTGAATAGTAACTCTTCTGTTAATAACTAAACGTTTCATTCACAGACTCTTCTACTGATTTGTAAATATTAAGTGCGTATTCTTTAACTTCAAAATTTTTCATTTACTGACACTTCTGCTGGTTTCTAAATAATTAGTGCCGCTTCGCTCAACTTAGAAATATTTTTTTACGGACTCCGCTGCTGATTCATTAATATTTTTCACTGCCTCTTCTGTTAATTTCTAAATCAAATAAATATTCACTGACTCTTCTGCTGATTTCTAAATATTTAGTACCTCTTCGCTCAACTTCTAAACATTTACCGACGCCTTTGAGAATTTCTTCACATTTTATTCTCTCCCTCTTCTGTTAATTTCTAAATAATTTATTCAATGACTCTTCTGCTGATTTCTATATAATTAGTGCCGCTTCGCTCAACTTAGAATTTTTTTTACTACCTAACTCCTCTGCTGATTTATCAATATTTTTTTGCGGCCTCTTCCGTTAATTTCTGAATAATTTATTCACTGACTTCTGCTGATTAAAAAATTCAATAACAGAATATTTCTCTCGGCGATTCTTGTGATTTCATGCAACGACTCTTCTGCTGATTGGAGGTTTTAAATTGCTCATACTATCTCAAGTGTTACCTTTGTCGTTAACTCATTGACATTTCGACTTAAGTCGAAAAAAGAAAAACGGCGTCTGGAAATTGGGCCTTACAACTACGCACCCCTCCACCACAATTACTACTAGACAATATACACAAGAGTTACGAGCTGATGTCGTTTTGACAAATGGGAAATTTGGTTAAATTTGAGCTGGCGGCTCGTGAGGGGAACACTGAAAGTTGGTTGAAAACGGTTGTAAAAGGAACAATAGGTCACACGAGTAGGGCCGGGTGGAAACAAAGCTGACTGGAAAACAATGGATCTGGAAAAGAACAAAATACTTTGAGAAAATATTTCTTAGGGTTTTCTTGGCACCCGTTTAGTTATCCCACTTCTGATGTTCGATCCCACTTCTGATCACCGCGTGAAAACGTCCTCTCACGAGTCGCCAAAACACTTACACCGTAAAGAATTCATGCGCCACTTACAACTGGGTTGTGGAGATCTGTCTGGTGGTGGAGGGGTGGGAGGTTGTTCGGTTTTTGTTTATGTCACCTTTTTGAGAGGGGGAAGAAGGAGGGATGTGGTGGCGACAATTTTGTCATAACGAATTTTGCAAAAATGAAGCTTAAAAAAAAAAGAACGAAAAAAACGAAAAAAAAAACAAAAAAAACGGCAACGTCGAATTTTTGAAAATTGTTGTGACAAAATTGTTCCGCGTTCCGGAGATCCACTTCGAAGGCGAGACAGTTCAAGTCCAGGGGGTGTTGGTGCTATCTTGAAAAGAACAGAAGACGGAGAAGAGACCAAAATTAAAAGGTGAGAAGCTTCACATAAATGACAAAAATTGCAAAAACAAAAACAATAGCAAAAATCCAAAAATTGGGATTGTCGGGGGGGGGTCTAAACTGAAAACTCTTGGTTTTTTTTGTGCATTAAAAAAATGGCACGCCAAAAATTCATATTCAATTGTTTGGCTTCGGACGAAGGCCACTAATGCCATTGAAACGTTATCGTAAACGACTCTTCTGCTGATTTTTAAATGGCACCATAGCTCTCTGAGAGGTTCCTAAAACACCCTTTGAATCAAAACTACTCTTCTGCTTATTCCTTTAAAATCATAAATAACGCGACTCTTCTGCAGTTGTAAAAACTCACCAGATCTCAGAGGAATCCAGAAAACTGCGATTCTGCGGTTGAAAAGAGAGGGGGGGGAAAGAAGAAGAGAGAACCGCGACTCCTCTGCTGATTCTAAGGACCGCTGTGACTCCTCTGCTTTTAAATATGGTACGATTATTTTGATTTTTTTTATCTCTGCCGTTTTTAAGAGTTGGAGACAAATGATTGTTTTTCAGGTTCAGTAGAAAATGCGACTCCTCTCCTGATATTGAGGGGAAACCGCAAAACACCTCGTGGTTAAATTAGTTTTACCTTAAATTGTACGCTAAAGGACTCCTTAGGTGATTTAGTTGGAATTGAAACTACTTGAAGAGTCGTGACTCTTCTAGCAATTTCTTTGGAATCAAAAATTGACTCTTCTACGTCTTTCACAATCATAATTCCCCTGCTGATTACAATGGAATCCAGAAAACGGCCATTCTGGGGTATAAAAAGGGAACGCGACTCCTCTGCTGATTATAAGATAGCGGGCCTCGTCCTCTTTTTTGTAATCAATGTTTCAAGAGGGGCTCTTCTTTATGTTTTTATTATTTTTCGTTAAGTTGAAACGACGTGACACTTCTGCTGAATCCAGAGTATCACAACTCTTCGGAGGATTTTTAAAACACAATTGATCAGCTGATTTCAACGGAAACCAGAAAACGGCAGCTCTGAGGCTAGAAAAACAACGCTTAATAACGCGACTCTTCTGCTGTGAAAGCCCTACTACAAACGGGATTATCGATTTTTATGCTCAATTGGTTTTAACGATTTTACTCAACGCTTCTACTATAAGTGGGAAACGCGACTCTTCAGCTGATTTTAAAAACATGACTCATCTGCTGGTTTAAATGGAAACCAGAAAAACTGTGCTAAAAAAATTGATCTCCAAACGGGACTTTTAAATACTGGGCTTTCCGGGTTTGAAATTACGTGACTCTTCTGCTGAATTTGAGGTTGAAACGCGACTCTTCTGCTGATTTGGGCAAAAGTTGAGAAAAACTTAAAAAAACAAAACCAAGACATCCCATACCAATCAAACTAACAGAACAACACATCCAAAGAGCTCATCGAAGCTAGCGGAGATAATATAAAACTTTTGACTTAGATTTTGGCAAAACACAACAAATTTCTTCTCTTCTGCGTTAAAGAATTCACGTGATTCGTCTGCTTTGTTATTATAAAGTCAAAACACGTGGCTTTCAGGGTGGTTGACCTAGTTTTGTTACAATAGAGCAGAAGAGTCGGTATTTTCTTGGCGCTACGGTGTGGTTTTTTCTTGAAAAACGGCAGACGTGAGCCAAGCAGCATTACGTCACTAACGGGCCAAATATTTGGAGCAGGTCGTAACCTGTAGCGTGTTGTGGATTTGGGCGGTTCTAATATTCCACTTACTGGTGGTTGTACGTATCCAAATGTTTGTTGAGTTCGCGGTGAAGGTGTTCAGGGAGGACCCCGACGTTGCTGAATAGGCTCCGCAGCACGTTGAGCTCCTCAGTCAACAGTTCGATCCTCTTCTGCAACCTTTCATTCTCCTTCATCAACAGTTTGACTTTCTCTTCCGTCTCCCGGCTCCGCATTTTGGCTTTTTCGCGGGACTTCCGGACGGCGATGTTGTTCCTCTCCCGTCGCCTCTTGTACTCGTCCGTGTTCTTGTCGATGGACTTGCCGGATTTCCTCAACTGGGTTTTCAACAGGGGGCTTTGGTAATTGTACCGGAACTCGTCCGAATTGACCGGCGTCTCTTCTTTGACTTGGTCGAAATGGACGGGTTGGGGCATGTAGGCCATTTGCCGGTTGTACCGGGGTTTAGGGCCGGTGAGGATGTCTTGGAAAATCCCGTCGGAAAATTGCGAGTCGTCGATGAGGTTTTGGAGGTCCAGGGAAATTTCCGGGGCCGACAAGTCGCTCAGCTCGGTGTACCTTTTTTGCTGGACGACGCCGGGAAGGACGACGTTCTTCTTCAGCTCCGGAGTGTCGTAAAGTTGCGGAGAATCCATTTTTGACGAGTTTTGAAATTTCTATTAAAAACAAAAATTTCCTCACAAAACTTTTTATTTCAGTTTTGAATTCCACGTAGCACTTTTCGGGACACTACACAGTTTCGAATTTTCACTTGAGTTCACGTGCGAGTCGTCCACTGTTCCATTTCCCCCCTTCGGGAGGGGTGCACTCCACTATGGCAATTTAAAACGTCCGCTAAATATTTTTTTTTTTAACGGGCAAATTTTTCGAATTCGGAGGGAAACAACGGCGGGGGCGGAAAAACCCGGAAAACTTCAGCAGAGCACTTTTCGGGGGTTAAAAACTTTCGGAGTTAATTACGTGGTCCGCGAAATGTGAAATTCGTCCGCTAACTCAATCACCTGCGGGGAGGTGCGTCAGCGGGCTGCGCCTGTGTCGGACTGCGTTGATGCAACAGGCTGCATTGTGGGGAGGCCGGGCGGAGGGGCGCGGAGCCAGGCCGCGGGTGGGGAGCCCTTCCACCGAAACGGCAAGGGGTCCCGCCGCGGATTTTCTACGGTCGCCGGCGAGCGGGAAGGGGGGGGGGGACCGTAGAAACAGGGAAAACGTCGTAAAATATAGACCGTAAAACTGCAGTACATTTTACACAATAATCGATTCATCCATTAATTGTTAAAATTAACATCAAAGAAAAGTCAAAAGTTTTTTATTATCACCACTAGCTTCGACGAGCTTCATCATAAACTAAAAAAAAAGAAATAAAATTTAAAAAAATTTTAAAAAAAATAGTATATAGATGATATCTTTATATTGATTTTTTTTTTTTTTAATCATCAGATGATAAAAGATTCTTTTATTATATTGAAGACCACAGGGGAAGAACGCACCAAGTCGATTTTTTGCGAAAAATAGGTTTTGACGGTTCCCTATAGATTTTTTCAAGGCGGACACGATGGTGACGACCAAACTGGGCAAAAACGATCCCATATCGGAGAAAAATGCCAGAAACGAAACACCGTACAGGGGAAGAACGCACCAACCCGAGCGCCACCGGGGAAAAACTCACCAACTTTCAGGCTCCCCCTCCACCTGCGGATCTGTGTTTCAAGGGCACAGAGGGAACATTTTATTTTTTATTGTTTAATCTTTTTCACAAACTTGATTTTTCTTCAAGACCAATGAACTTCTTCTTTTTTTTTTTTTTAGCATGGAACATGCTTGAGCTAACTGCCCGAAAACGTGACGCGAGATGGCTGACGTAGAAGTGTCACACGAGTATTAGGAGGTTAGGAGAACAAAGGAGCTTTTTTTTTTTTTTTTATCAAACAATTGCCAATTGTTGATTTCTTTCTCAGCAACTACACAGGGTTGTAGACTACATCCTGCATGGCTATGAACGAAAGAAGTATACTGCAGCAGCCTTTCTGGATGTACAGTCGGCGTTTGATAGAGTTTGGCACGATGGACTCCTCCTAAAAATCCGACCATTCCTCCCGAATTCCCTGTTCCTCTTCCTCAAGTCATTCTTGAGTGGAAGAACGTTTAGGGTGAAAATCGGCGAGGAATATTCGTCGTTCAAGACAATCAGCGCGGGAGTTCCACAAGGATCGCCTCTCAGCCCGCTTCTCTACAACGCCTACTGCCATGACTTCCCTGATACGTGTGACACGCTTCTGGCCCAGTTTGCAGACGACACAGGAATACTCGCTTCAGGAGACACCGTCATGGAGGCAAGATGGCACCTGAAGAGACACTTGGCTAAAGCTGAAGAGTGGCTCAACAAATGGAAGGTGAAGGTCAATCCAACCAAGTCCTCGCTCATCACCTTCACGCTAAGGCCGGGAACAGTCTGCAACGTCAGTCTCTGTGGTGGTTTACTTCCAAGGAAAAGTCAAGTTCGGTATCTAGGTTTGACCCTAGACCGTAGACTAACTTGGAAGTACCACATCAAGAACGTCAGAGAGGCTATGAAAAAGAGGACATTCCTATGCTGGCCACTGCTGAATTGGAGATCCAAGCTGAGTTTGGAGAACAAGAAGCTCCTTTACTCGGCTCTCATAAGACCTATATGGACTTATGGCTGCGAGATCTGGGGTACAGCCTGCTACACTTCCACACAACAGATTCAGCGACAACAAAACAAGATCATCCGTTCCATAACAGGTGCCCCGTGGTACGTGAGAAACGACGTGCTCCGGGAAGACCTCCAATTATCCACAATTCAAGAGACCATCACTACACAATACACAAAACTGGTGGAGAAGGCCGAAGAGAACATGAATCCATGCGTCGCGGCAATCACAGCTCCACCAGGTTTTGCGACAAGACTCAAAAGAAGACATCTCAGACATAATCGTATCACTACTCTCACTGCTCATAACAACGCAGACATCCCATCCCAATCAAACTAACAGAACAACCCATCCAAAAAGCTCATCGAAGCTAGTGGAGAAAATAAAAAACTTTTGACTTTGACTTTGATTTCTTTCTGCTTGATTTTGTTGAGCCACTCTTCAGCTTTGGCCAAGTGTCTCTTCAGGTGCCATCTTGTCTCCATGACGGTGTCTCCTGAAGCGAGTATTCCTGTGTCGTCTGCAAACTGGGCCAGAATCGAATATTCCTCTCCGATTTTCACCCTAAACGTTCTTCAGACGTCCTAAACGGAAGAGGAACAGGGAATTCGGGAGGAATGGTCGGATTTTTAGGAGGAGTCCATCGTGCCAAACTCTATCAAACGCCGACTGTAGGTACATCCAGAAAGGCTGCTGCAGTATACTTCTTTCGTTCATAGCCATGCAGGATGTAGTGAACAACCCTGTGTAGTTGCTGAGTCGTGGAATGATCGCTTCTGAACCCAAATTGATCGCAAACATGTAAAAGCGCCAGTGCTAGGGGAAAAACGTGTAAAAGCGCCACCCTCGTTTTCAGCCTCCCCTAACTAGTAGTTGTAGAAGCGCCACCTCCAGTCAGAACTCCCTACAACTGTCTTTTGTAAAACCGCCACCTCCAGTACCTAAAAGCTTCTACATCATTTGGCGGCAAAAAGGCTAGACCAAAGAAAAGTTTCAGGAATCTGCCAACCTCGTTATGCTCGTTATAGTCAGGAGCAAGGCCCAAAGATTGCACTTTCCGAAATAATGCCTGGACAAAATGGAAAAACCACGGTAAAAGTGAAACTTTTTTCCCACTAGTCTCTCCGGCTCGCTTCGCTCGCTCCCCTAGTGGGGTACGTAGCATCGATGGACACGTTTTTTATGTCTAGTCCCCCCCCCCCCCCCCATTTCCTACTCATTCACCTACCCTTGTATCTCTACCCACGGCTTCATTTTGGCGTTTTCTCAAATTGATTTCTCAAAGTCAAAAGTTTTTTAGCGCAACCTTTTTCCAAAAAATGGAAAGGTGCGCTCACCTCTTCGACATGTGTTTTTTTTTTGTTTTTTTTTTTTTTTGTGTACAGAGCATCACGTCCGAGCGGCTCAACAGATTTTCATGAGGGTGGTCTCATTGTCATCAGCGAGTTCCGGGGGTGGTTATAGGCTACCTTGATTTTTCCTCCCTCATCCCTTTCATCGGTTTTCGGGAGGTACTTCACGACGAAAGTTGTTTATCTCTGATGTGTAACTAAGGAGGCCTCAATAGGGGGACGAAAGTTTTTGTCCGATTTCGTTGGTACAAGGGTCTATGGAATGAGCTTTTTAGGCTGATTCCAACGACTCCAAAACGATTTTTGCAGCCTGAGCCGTTCGTTACCTCTGATCGCCATAAGGTTTTATTACGCATCGGTCGTTAGGGTGCAGTTGTTTACGTAATGAGCATCACGTGGATGATGTGTTGTGTGGCATAGTTTGGTCGCTAGATACCTACTGTTTCTTAGTTTCTCTCGCTCATTAAATATATCGTAATAACAAAAAGGTTGCGCTCATCTATTCAATTCAATTGATGGCTTGTTATTTTCTCCACTAGCTTCGATGAGCTTTTTGGATGGGTTGTTCTGTTAGTTTGATTGCGATGGGATGACTGCGTTGTTATGAGCAGTGAGAGTAGTGATACGATTATGTCTGAGATGTCTTCTTTTGAGTCTTGTCGCAAAACCTGGTGGAGCTGTGATTGCCGCGACGCATGGATTCATGTTTCCTTCGGCCTTCTCCACCAGTTTTGTGTATTGTGTAGTGATGGTCTCTTGAATTGTGGATAATTGGAGGTCTTCCCGGAGCACGTCGTTTCTCACGTACCACGTTAGAAATTGATTTCTAACGTGGCACCTGATAACAACAAAACAAGCGGCATTGTTTAGTGCATCCATTAATAACATCAATAAATATAAAATGGGGACATAATGACAAAGAACAAGTACGAAAGAAATGTGTGATAAATCGAGAGCTTTCCAACGAATGGTGAACGATTTTTGTACGATTATAACTGGCGAAGATGAAGTTCCGTAGCAACGAATCGGTTGTAAGCGAAAATCAACGGTAGCGTGACGGGACAAGAAACGACACACAGACCAAAAAATTTGGGACGATGTAATAAAAGTTTCACTTTAAAAACAACACGAAACGACGGCATACGGGAAAATGCGTTGGAACCCCTGGTGCGCTGTCAGTTCAAAATCAACCAGACACTGAGACCCCTCCCCAGCAGTAAAAGTCCATGTTGAGCACATAATTCTACCAGAAATGTCCATAGTGCAGCGTAGCAGTCAGCAGATTTGGACGGTAGGAAGCTGACTGCTAGTGGGACATAACACTTGTTCGTGAGAGCATGTATTGGCTAAAGTGCAATGAAAGACCCCTGAGGAGGGACCTGGCGCTTCTACAACTCCCGCGAAATGACCTCCGAGAGAGGACGTGGCGCTTTTGCATGATCATTAAAAACAGGAAAAAAGGTATTGGCGCTTATCCACGGTAGCCAAATTGATGGTCCGGGATGATTGATGACACCTGAAGAGCACTCTCTAAACTCTTGAGAATAATTTTCTCGTACAACTTCCCCAGCAGAGGTTTGCTACCCTCTGCTGATTGGGCGATAGCTGGCCGGGTCCTGCTGATGTTTGCCGGGCTTCAGAACAACTATGACCACAGCATGTTTCCACACTGCTGGCATGTTACCCAAGGCGCAGGGGAGTGCATTGTACAAGTTCAGGAGGAACGCCTTACCCTTCCTGGGGAGGTTCTTGATCAAATCTGCTGTTATCAAATCATATCCAGGAGCTTTCTTATTATTTAAGGGGGCAATGCAACTTGGCGTTTTCTAGCGTTTTAGACCCATTTTTCGGTACATTTTGTGAAGCACTGGATAAAGATAGCGACTTGCTTTTTTTTTCATCTGAAAGGTAATATTCTGAAGTTTCTACTGAGTTTTTTTTCAAATAGGTACCATCGCTACCCGATTTTACCCACGACTTTGAAGAACGCCGAATTTTAGTGAATGTTCGGTGTTGGTCAATCGGCCACTGAGACTCTATTTTTCGGTAAAACCCCCTCCCAATAACTCAGTGGGTTCAGGAAGAGTATAGGAATCAGCAGAATTTTAGTTTTTTCAATTCGGTTGAGTAGTTCCCGAGGAAAGTGTACCGATAGGTCAAAATACAAAATTTTACAGGAGAGCGCTTCGAAGATTCCCCACTCCCCCCCCGCTCGTTTCGTCCTAGTTGGATGTCATCTATGACCATTACTCTATTTTCTTCGACATGTATATATTTAATATATAATATCATATATTTATATATATTATTGCCTAAATATTTATATATATTATATATTAATATGTTATATATATTAATATAGAGCTGCTGAAGGAGTTCCGTATGCGGCCGGCGCGCATTAGGTAATGTTTTAGTTTTTGGCTCATAACTTCTGTTCTAATGCTCGGATTTACAAATATATTTTTTAATTTTGTTCAGGAGATGTTGCTTGATTCAAAAAATAATAAAAAAGAAAATCGATTTTTTCAAGTTTTCCAAGTTGCATTGCCCCCTTAAGCCTTTAATGGCCCAATTCAGCTCGTCTGGATTGATAGGAGACGGTGGAGTGACATCTGCATTGGGCTTGTGAGCTCATCCTTTACTCGAGCAGAAAAGTGAGGGTCGCCTAGGTCGTGATTGGGATGGAAAATCTCCTCAAAGTGACATGCGACCAGCTCAGCTTTTGCCCTGTCTTCAGACAACCACCGTCCACCGTTATCCTGGAGGGGGGGGGGGGGGGATTTTGATTTGATAAGTATATAAATTTTTGAGTTTTTAGTTATATTTATTCAAAAGTCAAAAGTTTTTTATTTTCTCCACTGGCTTCGATGAGCTTTTTATATTTATTCACTTTAGGTTTATTTTGGAGCTCTTCCATGTATCTATCTATGGATTCGCGTTGCAGCTGCTTCCTAGTTAGAAGCTTGTGCCGAGCGAAAACCTTGCTGACAGGCTTGATATATCACCTACTGTAGAGTAGAGATGGAGTCGCGTTGTATGTGGTGCAAGGCCTAATGTGGTTGTAAATCTCTGAACTTACATAGTTGATCAAGTGTTGATGGAGTTTGTATTCTCCAGTTGCGCCTGAACTTTGAAGGAAGTTCTGAAAACGGCGCCGCAAATCAACCCATGATGTGGATGCAGATGGTGACACCGGGTCGAGATCCATCCTGTCTGGTCGCAAGAGGTAGTCCATCTTCAAAGGCGGATTCTTTTTCCTTTCTGTGTAATAAATTGTAATGAAGCTGACTTCGAATTTACCTTTAGAAAAGCTTATTACACACAAAAATGCAGCATGCATACGAAAAGGAGATGTAGGTAAGTGTTTTAACTTACAAAGCTTAAAAGCCTTGGAGCTTGAGCATTATGTACGCTTGTACCTCCGGCCGATTGCTATTACTGCCCCTAGCCGTGTCACAAAAGAATTGTGCTTGCCATGAATGCAATGCATATTCCCAGGCAACAAATTGTAACGTAGCATACGCCCCATTCCGCAAATATCTCCCACTCCCTGACAATGCTGCTCAAAGTTTTGGTTTTGCGCTGTTACAAGAAGAAGGCTCCACATTTCCTTCAATTCCATGGTAAGTGATCAGTATAGTTGTTTCTATGGAAAACTTGGTAGGTACCTACTAAGGAACTCAATCAACTTTTGTACAAGCAATGGAGGTTTTTTCCAAGAATAATAACAGAATCACTTTTTTTTCAAATGTGCAATGTGCATACCTCTGGCCGTATTTCACTTGCTTGTACCTCTGGCCACCTGAACAGTTCATTTTATTGATCCAATGAGCAATTTCACAATTTTGGGTAACATCGACCAACAATGAGGTTCCTCGTTTACACTCTCGGAAGTACAAACAGGTCTGGCCAGAGGTACCTACATGCTATGGTTGTACCTCTTGCCGAATTACACTTTTTTTTCTACATTGCTCCTGTGAGAAGAGTAATTGATATTTTGACTTTTTTTTGTTGTTTTTTTCGCAATTTGGCAGCTAAATAGTTCTTCTTCTTTGGGCGCCATACCCGTAAACGGGCATTGCAATGGCGATCGCCATGGCGACCTCTCGCTAGGTTCTGTTAGCGTGATGAACAGTTATTACAGAAGAATTAGGGAACCTACTGTTTAACGCCGGTTCCGAACGGCGAATTTGAGAGGTTTTATAGGCAGAATACTTTTGGTGGGTTGACATTTCCTTCCGAAAGGTGATTATCAGTATAAGGAAGATGTCCAGCCTGAGAGGAAGTTACTCTGAGAAAATGAAGAGAAATTTGAAACTTGAAACTATTCTGCTATTGAAAAGTAAATTCTTCAAAAAGTGGCCAGAGGTACGGGACTTTCCCCTACTTCCACACGGTTTTACTGAGCTTGCTGCTAAGTTTTTACATGTCTCCGCCACGCCAGTCCCCGTTAAGAAAAGTTGCACAAGCTTCTTAAAAAAAACAAAAAAAACAAAAAAAAAAACAATATTTTCCAATCCAACCTAAACTATGAAATTAATATCGAAAACATTAAAATTTAATTCGTTTTTGTTTTCGTTTTTGTTGGGGTTCTCTTCGCGAGATCTATCTACTCAGTATTATTAATAAATAATTTTCCGATTTCTTAAAATTTAATGTTAACTGAATTGGATTCAATTTATTATTTTTTAATTCCAAATTTGTCAGGATAATTACAAAACAGATTAATTTTCGTAGTGACCTTGAAATTTCTCTCATTTGCAAGTAAATTTTTTCTGCTCAATTTTAATCGAATGTAATAAAAAAAATCGATTAATTGAATACGACCTCGATATTTTTTTTTTAGCACCATGAATAACCGTGAATCGATTTAAACCAATTGAAGTAGTAATTGCACATCGCTGTCCGTTGTTTTCGAAATATAGATGATCAACAGCGATGTTTAAAGAGCAATGGGCGGCCCATTATGGGCCATCTTCTTTGGACGGCATAACCGCAAACGGCCGTCGGCGACCTCTCGCTACTAACTTCTGTTCAGCGTGTTGAACAGTTGTTACAGAAGAAGTAGGGACCTGTTTAACGCCGGTTCCGAACGGCAAATTTGAGAGGTTTTATTATAAAGGCAGAATACTTTCGGTGGGTTGCCATTTCCGTCCGTATTACGAGAGTATTGCGACAAGTAAAACTGGCTCTCGACTGAGGTACGACTGGTCAAGAAAATTGTCCTGAATGTTGAAAACAAAATTAATGTACAGCCAACATCGATGATGTCCTTGCGATGTTTTACTATCGATGTCCGATCCGCATCAAGATGAGGGGAATGTGAAGAAGAAGAAGGCGTTATCAGTTTGACATTCAGCGGAGATAAGACACGTCACAAGGTCAAAACCATTCATAGACATCGCCGGCGTGGTAAGCAAACTTCCATAACGTTTATAGCCCACGCCCCATCGGAAGATCAGTAATTTCATTGCGCATTGAGTTTTTTTTTACCAGTGAGTTTCTATTGTACATTATCTCTCCCACGTCACTGATCCCCCCTGCACCGTTGAAATAAAATTGTTCTTTGACTTTCCATTTTCAGATTTCTCCAGAGACGAACACAATGGGCCTCGACGAAGTGAGTGATTTTGAGAAGTTGCGGGTTAAATAAATTTAAACAAATTTGTGTTTTAGGGTGTGGGTTTCGTCTATTTGTTTGGAAGGAGTGTAGTCAAAGGGTATGTTCAAAGGCGGGGTCGGTTTTTCGGGTGACGAACCGGTAGGCGCAACAAGTGGTCGACAAGGTTACAACCGGGTGCTACTTGCGGGGTGTCTGACGTTAAACAGACCCGTGACGTTACAAAAAGGGTTTCACGTCTGAACAAGACGAGCTAAAAATGTGTTGGGGGTTTTAGTGGGTGACGAATCCAAACTGAGAATTAAGATAGCTTGAGACACCCAGTTGTCGGCACCCGTTTTGGTTTATTATTCGAATAATACACCTACTTATTCGCGGCGGGGGTTGAAAATGTTTGAAAAATCTCGACAATTTCGGGATTTTTTCAGTTTCCTGCATTTATCTCGCAAACGGTACGTTTTTAGCGGAAATGCCACTCTTAACAAAATTAAAGTAGACAAAATTTCCTCTCTTCAATAGGTAGAAGACCGCTAGCAGGGGCGGATAGGCAGGTCGGGCGATCGGGGGTCGCCCGAAGGGCCGACGGTCCTGAGGGGCCGGTCGAAGCTGGAGAAAAATGTTTTCATACAGTACTAAGCGAGAAAAGAAAAACTCAAGACATAAAAGAATCTGGTTGGCTTTGTTCCTCATATGGTGGATTGCAAGTTCAATAAATGCGTAATTTGTGCAACAAGATTTTAAAACAGTACAACCTCATGGCCTCATCGCATGCAAGACTTTTTTTGATTTTCAACAAACTTTTGGTAACGCTTTGCACGACCCAAGTCGAGTATTAGAGGAGTTTTTCAAAATTGAAATCATCAAAACAAGGCTGAGGCAAACTCTGAGTGACAACAATCTGGAGGATCTTACGTTGATGGCAAGCTTGCAAGCAGGAGAGTCTGGCCGGAGCACTGAGCCAAGGGGCTTTGGTCATTATCGGCCCTCCTCGCCATCGCCTACTGCTTGGTGCCTACTCCCTCATCAGCATTCATTTTGTGTGCGAGCGTTATGTGTCCCGTTTTGGTTAAATATTCTTGGAATAATACACTTTAGTATTTGCAACAGGGTTGAAAAATTTTGATCGTCCTCGAAATTTGTAATTATATCTATACCTACTACGTTTCAAGATGAAACTGAAATGTCCGTCCGCCGCCCACGACGTTTTGAGCAGAAGGAATTCATTTGAAAATCTGAAATTTTTGACAAAATACTTTGGTCTCCTTTTAGTTGAACTCGCAAGGTGTTCAACCCGATCGCACAAACCGGTGGGGGCTCAGGGGATCTAAAAAGGGGCTACAGGAGGGGTTTTGGAAGAGTTAGGTGTCGTCTTCGAACTATTTTTGGACTTGAAATCAATTTTCGGGACTCCTAAAAGCTTCCGACTTCACCGTTGGGATCCACGGGGCTTTTGAAGAAAGCCAGGAAGTCGAATAAGGACTCATTTTTCGAGTAACCTTGATAATTGATTTTACGGGGTCCTTCATCCGTCCAAACACTAGACATGAAAATTTTAAAAAAACAAATCTACCATGGGCCTGAGATTGAGCCTAGAATTTGAAAGAAGCGGGGGACATACATTAGAAGGGGTGGAGGGGTGAAGGTGAGGAGGGCCAGAAATGCCCAAAGCCTCTCGACTCAGTGCTCCAGCCAGATGCTCCTCTTGAGAGCCTTCTTTTTATTGTTGATAAGCTGTGATTATGTACTTAACTGAAGAAATGTGCAAAATGCATCTTAGCGTGAAGCGCTATTTTGTTTGCATAAACGGTACTAACTAATTCACATACCAAGCGCCACTTTTATTTTTTCAAAATATAGGCGCTGTTATTTTTCTCTTTCACCTAAGTATTAGGTTCACCCAGGTATTAAAATTAAGGTCTTTGGATAGGTAACTGTGTGTGTGATGGAGGGGGCGGGGTAGGGCCAGTCAAATTAAATCGCCCGGGCCGGTCAAAACCGCCTATCCGCCCCTGACCGCTAGTGCCACAGAGTAAAAGAGGCTAGAGCGCTCTGAATGAATACCAATTTTTAGCGCAAAGTGAAAAAATGCAGGAAACCCTGAATCTACCGTTGCTCTGCTATGAGTTGCAATATGCCTATAAAATGTCCTCCGTAAAATGTTGGGGGCATTTTCTCTTGGAGGCAAAATGGTCTATCTCGGAGCGCTGTAGCGGCCTTCCTATTGAAGATAGGAAAAAACCTGACTGTATATTTTTGTGGACAATTTTGTCTACGTTTATATTGTAAATAGTTGTATTTCCGCTCAAACGTACCGTTTGCGAGATAAATGGTGGAAACTGAACAAAGTCCGACATTTTAGAGGTTTTTTGGCGTTTCTTGAAGTTAGCTCACCTCTGGAGAAGGGGCAAACCTGAAATTCGGATCCAGCTACCCAAAAAACACAGAGAACCGTTGAGAAAAAGTTGCATACATTTTCCCTGGAAAAGGGCTTTTTGGTCGAATTTTCTAGAACGTGTTGGAAAGTATTCTATTTTTTTTTTTTTTTTTTTTTTTTTTAAATTAAAAAAACCATAAAGGGATGCCGAAAACTTACGTGCCCATTTTTTCCTTCTAATTTAATTTTAATTTATGAGACAATTTAAAAAATTGCAGTAAATTATTTTCTCTAGGATTTCAACAAAGCTGCCGAGAACGTGAAGAACCTGAAGCAAACTCCGGCTGACAATGACCTTCTCGAGCTCTACTCGCTCTACAAACAGGCGACTGTCGGTGATTGCGACACCCGTAAGTTGTCAGTTTGTCGAGGTTGTTTTCGCTTTTCCAGTTTTTATTAAATTTGTTTCTTGTTTTACAAAAGTTTTTATTCAAGAAGCAACTATTTCCTGGCTCCGTTTCTAACAGTCTATTCCCCTGGTGGGAGTCTTGGGGTTCTTGACTACAATGGTCTGGAAGTCGGAATAGGCTCATTACGATGACGACGCAACCTGGTCGTGCAGGATCTTAGAATGAACTTTCAGGAACACCAGCACCAAATCCTGCCTGTGTGTAATTTATTATATCTTTCAATTTGTCGTAGTCGATTGGTCATCCTTTGATGTTCATCATCGATTGGTCGATGGTGATAGTGCCTTGGTCGACACAACAGGGTCGAAAAGCTATCACTACTATATGGGCTCCAGCCCGAAGAGGAGAACAATCTTTTTTTTTTTTTTTTTTTTTTTTTTTTTTTTTTTTTTTTTTTTTTTTTTTTTTTTTTTGTTATCTTTATTCTAAGGTACCAGGGGGAAAGGGTGGCCCCGTGGACTAAGGCGACAGAGTTTCGTCTGTTTGCTGGAGCAAGAATTTCTAAAGCCTTTCTAAGTACTGTGCGGGGTCGGCTCCTGCCCCTATTGTGAAAACCAAGTTAACACACACACACAAAAACTTTACTTACTTTTACTTTACTTATTCGAAGGTACCTACCTTTAGAAGTCTGAAAAATTTGAATTAAATCTTGAAAAATTCAGCTGGGCGATTAGAATACGAGGAAATTCTGAAAATACGACAAATTTGGCTCAATTTGGTCCATTTGAACCAAAAAGTGTTCAACAATAGGGGCAAGACGAATTGAAGGCAAGTTGCAAAGGCGGGATGGACAGGGCTGGGTGGAGGCAGAAGCTCTGCAGAGTGGAGGGGGGCGGAGCCCAGAGGTCATAAAAAACTCCCATGTAACAATATATTAACAAATAAGGGGGTGCACAGACAAGAAAAAAACTTGCGGGTCCCCCCCCCCCCCCCTTACTGTGGTCACTGGAGCTTTTTTTCGACCTTCACAATAGAATTAAAACAGCGACAGATTAATTTTGGTTTATTATTCTTGGAATAATACACCTATGTTTTCGCGACGGGTGTCGACGACTCCGATCGGGCTCAAAATTTGACATTATCCGTTTCAAGAGGTCTACATTCTAAATCCGAAATGTTCGTCCGCCGTCCAGGCCGTTTTGGGCAGTAGGAAATTTTTAAAAAATCTGAAATTTCGACAAAATACTTGGTTTACCATCTAGTTGTGCCCGCAAGGTTTTCAGTCCGATCGCCCAAACCCGTGGGGCGCTATGGGGCTACGGGAGCGGTTTTTTGAAGGCTTTTAGCTATGGGATCGAGTTAGGTGTCGTTTTCGAAGTATTTTTGGACGTAGAATCCATTTTTTGGGGGTCCCGGAACGATCCGATTTCACTGGGGGGATCTTTAGGGCTTTCATGGGGCTAAAAATGGGATTTTTGAAGGATCCCAGGATGTTAAATATTTTTTGAGTAAAAAATACAGAATTTTTGAAAAAACATTTTTGAACAAAAAAATCCAAAAAAAAAATTTTTTGAAATAAAAATCCAAAAAAAAATTTTTTTAACTTTTTTTATTGACAGAATTTAATTTCTGCACAAGTAACCTATATCAAAGAATAATAAACCCTTGTGTAAAATTTGCAGCGTTTTTCTATTCATTGAGGCAACAAACATCTAATTAGAGGAGAAATTTGAAGCCTCACTAATACAATATTAATAATATTAATATATTATTGTATACTTATTTTCGTGATTATCAGTGGTTAGAGCGTCGGACTGCTGATTCAAAGGTTACTGGTTCGATCCCAGCAGCCGCTAGACATCTTCCTTATACTGATAATCACCTCTTGGAAGGCAATGGCGAACCACCAAGAGTATTTCGCCCAGGTAAACCTATCACATTTTCCGTTCGGAGCCGGCGTTAAACAGTAGGTCCCTACTACTTCTGTTCAACAAGCTCAACAGAAGTTAGTAGCGAGAGGTAGCCAACGCCTGGTTACACCCAGGCGGCACCCAGGCAAGAAGAATACTTCTTTTCAGTATAGTTTTCCCATAATTTTTTTCACGCTGAATCTAAATTTGAAATTGGATGTCCAAAAAACCGTTACCTGTATTTCTTTAAGAAAAACTACTCATTATCGAAAATTGTGTAGAAGGGGTCTGAGGCCACGTGGAGAGGTTGGGGGTTGACTTATCGGCCCCGCGTCGATCGCAATGTTTCAGCCTGGCATTTCTCCACAGTGGTGCTCAATAGTTCCTTTTAGGTTGAGCACTTGCCACGCGTTGTCAACTTGGTTCCCAGATTTGTTTAAAATTTTACTTTTCCTCTCTTAATCCCTTCAATTTTTTCCACAGCTAAACCGGGAATGTTCGACTTCAAGGGTAAAGCCAAATGGGAGGCTTGGAACAAAGTGAAAGGCACCTCCAAAGACGACGCTAAGAAGAAATACGTCGACAAAGTGGAATCCCTCATCGCTTCCGTCGGCCTCAAAGAGTGAAAACAAATTTCAATATTTAAGCTTATCGACGGAGTTTGCTGTATTTTTTTCCATTTCCATCACATTTTTTTTTCTTTCGGTAAATATCGAAGTCAATTTCACTCCGTCGCCTTTCGTCAACTTTCATCACAATTCCTCGCCTTGTATTTTGTACGGGAAAAAATGGTGTATTATTTTAATGCTCACCCAGTGCTGGGATGTTTCCAACTTTTAATACGTTGTAATACATTGTTCCATGACGGTTTTCTACGCTCATTTCTACGTTAATAAAGTGGTGGATTTTCGCGGTTCGTTTTGTTGCCCTGAAGATGCCATGTGTGACATAAATGCGGAACCTAAATCCGGACATTTTGCTTGAAAATCTGTTTTAACGTTTTTGGAAAAATCTCAGGTTTTAATGCTTTTTTAATTTGAAATTTCCAGCCTCTCTTAACGTTAACGAGCCAAAACACAATTATAGTCAGGTATTATCGTTAGGAAGAGACTCGCATTTACGGATTGAAAATCGTGTGACTCGTTTAGCAGCAAATTGCTTCGTTTTGGTGCTGCGACGTGGTGGCCAACTCTAGAACTATGAGGGCGATATAGCCTTAATAACAGTCCATTTACTTGCTTTGAACAACACCTGAAACTGGGAACCCAGAATTGAAACTGCCCTCATAAAGTATTCAGGGTTAATAGAATTGGATGCTACACGCCAAAAAGTTTATTCATGTAAATAGTATGCAAACTCAAATAAAAAGACAATATATATTGCAATACAGTTCACGAAAATGGCATTACGACGGCGTTTGACGGGTTAGGGTCACAAAGCGAGAGCAAGCCGTTTGAGTTTGTTGAGCATCTTGTTGTTGGACAGGTCGCCGAAGAGGACGCTCAGGAGAGCGACGCCGTAGCCGGTAGCCCGCTCACCCTGTGGACAAAAAAAAAAAACCATGATGAGGTTTGTCACCGGGCGAAAGCGCTCAAGAGTTTCGAGGTCAACTCACCGAATAGACGGGAGACGCCATATCGACGTGGACCCAGGTCCCTCCAAAGTCGAACCCGAGGTGGGCCAAGACGAAAAGCCCGGCGCACGAGCTCTGCGCGTTAGAACGGTCCTGAAAAAAAAAATCCTTTGAAATTTGAACGATTTTGGAGATTTTTGCATTTAATGTCCATTTTGTGCATACTTCTGCATATTTATTTGAAATAGGGGAATTTGTTACGGGGAGTTTGTTTCCACGAAAAACGCTTACCGAGATATGAGCGAAAAACTGGAAAAAAAAGGTCGAAAATTTCGACGTTTTTTCGTTTTTGAGGTAAAGCCGTCCTTTGTGAGGTGGCAAACTTTAGATTCGGATTCGGCGCCCCAAAAACCATCATTTATAATATGTTTTATGATATTATCATAAAACTCACAACCCTATTTTTCTCTTCAGAAACCCCTAGCAGTACTGGACACAGTATATGAACGAAATGGCAAAACTGACTAACCCCAACGGAGTTCTTCATGTCTGCCACGGCGGAATTGAATTCGGAGAAATGGAGCTCCGGGCTGAACGGTATTGGGAACAGGAGGTCGCCGCTGAGCCGCCCGACGCACCCAGCGACCGTCTCCCATTCGCAGGAATTGGTGAGGACGGCCCCGTGGTATTTGCCTGTCGCGACGCCCTGAGCTCCGGTCAGGGTTGCCATGTCGAGGATGACGTCAGCGTTGAGGTCGCGGCTGGCGTAGACGACGCCGTCGGCCAGGACGAGGCGGCCTTCAGCGTCGGTGTTGTTGATTTCGACAGTCCTGAAAGCGGGACAAATCAATAATTCGAGGGGTTTGGGAATTTGCGCAAAAAAAAAAAAAAAAAAACTACAGGTACCAACCTGCCGGAGTAGAGTGTCTCGATGTCGTCTGGACGAGTGGCCAACGGCCCGACGGCGTTTTCAGCCAAGCAGAACACGGCGCTCAGCTCGCACGTCATACCTGTCAACGCCGCGCAATTACACAACCGCCTAACAAAACACTTCTCATTCACAAATCCCCCACTCACCTAAATCGGCAGCGACGGAAATGGCTCCCAAGATGGCGGCAGCTCCTCCACAGTCCCGCTTCATCCCTGGCATGGTCGTTTTGGTTTTGAGCGACAGGCCGCCTGTGTCATAGACGATCCCTTTGCCCACCCAGGCGACCTTCGGGCCGCACGGTTCATTAGGGATGTACCTGCATTTGGAAATAGCCTGACTGACGACCCTAACGAATAAGGATTCAATAAAAAGAAAATAACTCTAACCTGAGAACTGCAAGTGCAGGCGGGACGCTCGCTGCCCGCCCGACACTGTATATGCCGTTGAGTCCTCGTTCTTTCAACTCCTCCCCCCTGATGATCGTTAGCTTCAAGTTGTGCTCCTTAGATACTGCCTCGATTTCCTGAGAAGAAAAAAAAAAAAACTTTCAGATAGAACAAATCAAAAATGGGGGTTCAAACTGGTTTGAAATCCTACAGAATAAATTTCTGAGGCATAAAACCAGCGTGAAGAACTGCACAGCCTAAAGAGATACAGAACCACTCCGTAGGACTCTAAATTGGCATCAAGTCCTCTATAACAGGTTGCGGGGCAATAGAGCCGGTTTGAAGTGCTATACAACTTGCTGAAGAGGTAAAATACTAGTCTGGAGGTCTTTAAAATGGTTTGACGTCCTGAAGAACCGGTTGTAGAGCTAGTTTGAAGTGCTATACAACCCGATCAAGAAGTACAGAACCGGTCTGGAGAGTTTTAAATTAGTTTGGAGTCCTCTAGAACCGGTGTAGAGCTCTACGGCCAGTTAGAAGACCTATACAACAAGCCGAAGAGGAACGAACCAGTCTGGAGGACTTAAAATGGGTCTGAAGATCTATAGGACCAGTGGCAACCTTTATAGCAGGTTTGACGAGGTATCAAAACTGCTCAAGAGGTACAGAACTAGTCTGGAGGGTTTTAAACTGGTTTTAAGTACTGTAGAACCAGTTGCAGAGATCTACAACATGCTGAAGAGGAATCGAAACGGTCTGGAGGGCTTGGTTTGAAGTCCTGTAGAACTCTAGAGCCAGTTTGAAGAGCTATACAACCTGGCTGAAGTGGTAAAGAACTGGTCTGGCCTTAAACTGGTTTGAAGTCCCATAGAACCAGTAGCAGATTTGACCTAACAACCTGCTGAAGAGGTGCAGGACCGGTCTGTAGGGCTTTTAACCCGTTCAATGTCGTATAGAACTGACTCCAGAGCCATAAAAACCTTCCCTGCTTTTGTCAAAATGAATCTGGCAACCCGCTCTAGCAAAATCAAACAAAATGAGGCTTAAAACTCACTTTCAAAAAATGGGTCACGTTCATCTCATTGCAAGGAGTGTCGACGATCCGAGCAGACTTCCGGACAGCGGCGCCGATGGAGTTCAACGCGTCGTAGTCGACAGCGGGCGAGTCGTTTTCATCGTCGACAAGAAGGAACTCGACTGAGATCTTCAGAGGAGCGTGTTTTCCTTGAAAATGGGGGAAAGTTTAAAGGCACTAGTTGTGAGTTGAGTCTCATGGACAAGTAATAAATAAATTTAAATTTACCACCAGTCTTCTTCGAGTATAGCGGATAGCTTCGAGCGATGGCGCAAGCGGAAGCCAGTACGTCAGCGTAGGGGCAGACAACCTAAAACAGCAGCGGGTCAGTTCGAGAAGGACTACCGTACTGCACAAGTCTACCAACACTACCAGAATGGTTTCATCGGAGCCGGTCGAGCTCGAGCGGATGATCTGCGCCAAAGCGTGGGGGCGGGCGGGGGCGTTATGGCGGGAGCATTTGTTCGGCAGTGACGCCAACGTCGCCAGGTTGATGTACAACGATACGCAATCGGCCGTCGTCGGGTGGACTGACGCCAGAGCGCTTTTGAAGTTCTGCAAAACATCACAATCACAACGACGAACGATAATTTCCTGCCGCACAACTCAACGTACCTCTTCAGTCACACGAGGAGCCAATTTGTGTTCGACGTCTTTGAAACTGATTTTCTGCAAGTGGGCCAACTGCCCGACGATGATGATAGGTTGATTTTGCGGATCCGATTTGGGGGACTCCTTTCGGAAAACCACCCTGTTCGACACCTCGTTCCCCTTTTCCATTGCGTGACCTGCGACAAAAGAAACTGTTTTGACTTGGGCCTTGGGCACTGCATAGGAAGGAATACTTATTCCGTGGCGAAAAATAAAGGATGAAATCACAACAAAATTTAATGGAGGTTCTCTGCCGAGTGGTGGTAATCTACTTGAATAACCTAACCTGAGCTAAGATAACCTGCTTGTGAGCTTGCAGCCTCATTGGTCAGTGAGTGGCCAATCACACAGCTTTCTACTCAGAAGCCGAGTTCGCGGTTCCGTTCAAAAAACTAATTTTTGGTGGCGAGCCACAAAATTCAAATTGAACTTCTTCTTCTTTGGGCGCCAAACCTGTAAACGGGCGTTGGGACCTCTCGCTACTAACTTTTGTTGAGCGTGTTGAACAGTTATTACAAAACAAGTAGAGACCTACTGTTTAACGCCGGTTCCGAACGGCAAATTTGAGAGGATTTATAGGCAGAATACTTTCGTTGGGTTGCCATTGCCTTCCGAAAGATGATTATCAGATTAAGGAAGATGTCCAGCGGCTGCAGGGATCGAGCCAGCAACCTTTGACTCAACCGATAACCACTGGAGGGGCCCAAAACTTTTCTCGTTTCCTGATGTGAAGTACTTTCTCGGAAAAATAAAGATCATGACACGGTCTCGAACCCCGTTATTGTCAAAAGTTCTGGGTCATAATGAAAATATTTTTGAAAAACGTTTGGACACACGTGGGACCACAAAAAATGGTCCAAAATTACTCGGAAAACGACACCTAAATTGACCTCCTGAGATCCTTCAAAAATCACATTTGTAGCCCAATGAACGTCCTATAGATCCCCACGGTGAAATCGGATCGTTCTGGGACCCCCATAAAGGATTCGACGTTCGCATTGAACGGGTCGAGTGAAGTGAGGCCCCCTTCCTCTTGTCAGCTAGTTTCATTTAAAATAAGTTCCACCAGGCACATCTTCACCAACAACAAACCCCCACGAAAAACCCACAGAGGTTAAAAAGATGCTAAGCATCACAACCCTTATCAAGAATGTGCCAACCAATCGGTTTCAATCAACATCAACAGTACAATGTCATGACCCTTCCGTCCCTAATGAGCCCCTACCCCACCTCCATCCATTCCTACTTGGCCGGGGAGTTTATATAAATGACATTAGCGTTCGGAAGCCAATTCAAAAACGTATTTAATCTGAGAATAAATTTAAAAAAGTTGAATTAAATTAAATGGTAATGGATTATGAATTAAATTAAATGGTAATGGAAAATGAATGGAACATAAAATGAAGAATAAATAGAAAAATTGTAGAAAACACTTGAAAGTAGGTATGAGCTCCCCTGCTAGCAGGGATGGAATGTAGACAAAATCTCACTCAAGTTTATCCATCTTGAGACTGCTTGCTTATAGTAACGTTTAGTTTCATGGAGGAAAAAAGAGTTCGCTGTCGGAGCCGTTTCGGGCAGCAGGATTTTTTTTTTTTTAATCTGAAATTTTGACAAAATACTCGGTTTACCATCAACTTGTGACTTGTGTGCTATTAGGTTTGTTCCAGGTTTGACGGAATGTTAACAGAAATCGCCGGAGACATGCGCAGTTTAGAAACTGCTGTTCCAGGTAGATCGCAAGTTGGACGGAAACCGATAGCTCGAGTATGTGCGGTCGGGTTCTGTCGACAGACGCAGTCAGACCTGGAACAAACCTATTATCCTTCCTGTTCAAATCAGTTCAAACACAGCACGGATTATTATTTGGTACCTAAGTACTTTTTTTCAGAATAATTTTTTATTGGCATAAAATTAATTTTTGTACAATTTACGCACATCATAGAATAATAAACCCATGAGTAAAATTTGAAGCACCGTGTAGATATTACCGAAGAAAAACAAGTCCCAAAATTTCGAGGATTTCAGGCTACGAAAAGTTGCCCCGAAATTTTTCGTGGCCATTTTTGATATTAAATTTTACTTCCTACACATACCTACCTACAAGTAAGTAGGTACAAGAAACAACAAAAAACCACCTTTTGCACAAATGACACCCCTACGCGAAACGGTACCTAATTAGGGGTAGATCTACCTACCTACTGCTAGATCTTCGAGTTAAAATTTTGTTGAAACCTCCAAAACAGACCCGTTAAGATCTAACTGACAGAACTATACCGCAAGAATGAGCAGCTTCTACACTAATTTTTAATTTCAAAGATGATACACGTCCATTACAAAGGTACCTTACCGCTGGACGAACACAAAGGGAAGAACCGGACTACTTGAATAACGGGACGGAACAATGAAAACCTCGCCCAGGAACCAGCCACGTTATAAGAGGAAAAGATAAATGTCATTATCTTGAAGGGACAAACATTATACAACGGGGTGGAGAAATCTAAGGAATAAATGAAAAATATACAAACCGAGTGGGAACTTCCAGACGGCAGGATGAAGCACTCGAGCTGAAAACAAGGAACGAACAAAATGGTCGACTGATATGTAATCAGAGCAAGGGCGCCAACAAACTAAAATAAAAATAAAAAATAAAATCAAAGAAATTCTGTACAATGTTTAGGCAGATGTGGGACTGCCAAAAATTGATTTTGCGTACAAAATTACTCGCAAAACGACACCATCTTCCTGGATCCTTCAAAAATCTCCAAGAAAGCCCCATAGACCCCCGGAAATGGATTCTACGTTCAAAAATACCTACTCCAAAAATGACACCTAACTCGACCCCATAACCAAATACCCCTCCCGTAGCCCGTAGCGCCCCATTGGGCTGAAAACCTTGGGAGGCACAAACTGGTAAACCGAGTAATTTGTCAAAATTTGCCCAAAACGGCTTGTACGGCGGACATTTCGGAATCTAGACCTCTTGAGATGCATAATGCCACATTAAATTTTAAGGCCAATCGGAATTTTGAACCTCCGTCGCCATGACATAAGACTTTTACATGTCATGGCGACGGAGGTGTACAATTCCAAGAATTAAAAACTTAACAAATGTTTGATGGGGCGGGGAATGTTTAGTTTCCCTTAAAAAAATCCCCCCCCCCCCCCGGATGGGTGTATAAAAAGGTAAAAGCAGTTTCACGCCTTTAACGGTTAAAGCTTAACCTGACAGCAACCAACCGAAGGTTGCAACGGGGGGGGGGGGGGGGGGGGAATAATAGAACGTACCCTTCTAGAAGGAAGGGCGAATACAGCACTAACCAACTTTTAGAAGAATGCGTTTTTCTCTAGAATCTCATCCTTTTCTCATTATTTTCCGATTTTACAGTTAAGTCAACCTCTCCGTCAGACTTGCATTCTATTCAGCTTTGACCAGAGGCATTTCCCCCACCCACCAAAATTCAGCTTCATCAGCCCTCCCCGATTTCCAGGTAGGAAAAAAACAAACATTTTGTCACTGATTATAATTTTGTACACATTAAAAAATAAAAAAAATTTAAAAAAAACCCAAAAAGTTCTCCAAAGCCATCACTGTTCAGTTTCGTATTCGTCGACGTGTTCCATCTCCTCATCTTGTTCTTCCTCGTCTTCTTCCATCAAAGGATCCTCCTGCAAACAAAAGGGTTGTTTGGGGATTAAAAAAGGTGCCATCGTGATTACACTTGGGCATAGTCTAGCAACACTGTGAACCGTGGCAACACTCGGGTACTGCAGCTACCAGTGATGCCAGATGAAGGGAATTATCCTGCATCTAAGGGACTTTTGAGGCTTGGAGGGATGGAGGGAATTTTCTTAAGAAACATGCCAAAAATGAGGGATTTGTAGACCTCCAACAAACTATCGTCAACACTATCCATGGATCTATTGATAGCTTCAATAATGCTGCCGATGGTGAATCAATAGGTTTTTTCCAACCTCTTGTCCAGGACAGGTTACGGACAAGAGTGTTCTGTATTCCTACCCGCTTTGGAACCTGTTCAAGACCAGTCCCAGGTTGTTCTGGATTTTTCTGAGGACGGCTTGAGGACAGGTTCCCCCACCATCACTCGGGATGTGTAACTAAGAAGTGCTGGGGGGGGGGGGGGGGGGGGGACGCGCCTCTCAGCCCATCAGGTTGCACAGGTTCGTCGTCGTCGTCTACGGGGACAGTTCCAAATCTATTCCAACCACGCTGTGTACAGAACTGGTATGACACCTTACAAGTCCTGTCCGCGCATGCGCGGAACACAGTTGTCCGTAACATGTTCTAGACAGGGAGGTTGGAAAATACCTATTATAATGTGCGCTCATGTTCATTTCGTGCACAGAAAGCCCACACTAATGCCAGTTGGTGGGAATTTACCGCGACCAAGGGACTTTAAAGGCTTGGAGGGATGGAGGAAATTTTCTCAAAGAGCATGCCGAAAAAGAGGTACTTTTAGATCAGTTTTTTCCTCGTATCTGTCGGATCGAACGCAGGTGGTCCGTGCTGGTGGCCAGCTTTTGGGCTCTTTGCCGGTCTCCATTGGAGTACCTCCATTGGAGGTTCGTTCTTGGGGTCCCCTCTTATTCTTCATTTATGTGAATGATCTACCTGGAAGCATCGACTCGCTTTCCGTCATTTTCGCTGATGACTCCACCTTCGTTCAGTCGGCAGTTTGCATCGATGCTCTTCAGGGAACCGGAGGAACTGGGAAGGCTGTGTGTCGATGGTTCAATAGCAACGGTCTGGCTATGAATGAGTCGGTCTGTCACTATGTATTTTGGCCTGCGTTCGTTGACAAAGATTTCCTCGAATCCCTCAAGAGCTAAATTGTTGGGAGTGCATCTCGATCCTAGATTGAACTGGAGGAGCGATTGTGAGGCCACCGTCAGTGCTCTCAACAGTGCTACGTTTCTTCTGCGTCAATTGTCCAATAAGCTACGGAGGGAGGCTGTCCTGGCAGCCTACTATGCCTGCTTTCATTCCAAGGCTACATACGCGATCATATGCTTGGGGCATGCCCCTTCAGCGTCACTGGTGTTTGGGGCTCAGAGGTGAGCTATTCGCGTAGTCGGAGGCCTGTCGTTCCGTGAGGACTGTCATCAGGCTTTCAGGGATCTAAATGTCCTTACTATCCCAGCCTCGTACATTCTTGAATGCTTGTTGCACGCATATGAAAATTCTGGGGCATTCGTCGTCGCATCCCACAACTACAATACACGGAATGCCTCCAAGCATATGCCTGATTTCGTTCGGCTGGATGCAGCGCGTGAGGCTACGAACCTCTTAGTGTTCGCATGATGAATAAACTCTCCTTCAAAGCTCAGGCGGGTCGGTTTCTCAGAGCATTGGCACCGTACTCTCTGGAGGACTTTTTCGTGGCAGCGGATGGTTGGACTCCTGACTCATAAAGCATGCCTCACTACTTTACTTTAATTGACGTTACTTGCGATATAACATAATCTACGTTTGTATGCTGACAATAAAAAACGATCTATCTCTCTCTGGTTAGGTGTAAGAGCGGTCATTTTATGACCAAAGCTCGACAGATTTTTAATAAAAGACGTTATTCATTCTTTCATTCATTCTCTCAGTTCCAAACGACTATCGTAGAAACTATCCTTGAAACTATCGATAGCTAGGTAAACACTGTCGATGGTGAATCGATACCTGGTCTGAACTACCGTATCGATAAATACTACTATACAATATTATACTGTAAATAATATTTATAAACGTTATGTTTCGTGACAGTAGCAACATTCCAAAAACAAAACTTTCTTTCAATGTCCGCTTGCCTTTTTTGGTTTTAGAATTTTTTAAATTCTGCACTTTAGAACAAATAGTCGGTTTTCATTAAAGTTGGTCCAGTTCATAACCATGTTTTTCCAAGATCAGAAATATTCCTTTAAAAATTAATGCTATCGTAATTTTACTGTCATACAATGTTATTCCTAAACTAATGACAAGGCATAGTCCACCGGAGCCTATACAAAACCTTACTTTTATGAGTTTTGTCACATGATACACTGTGGGCGGTGGGAAATGTGAGGGAAAAAGAGGGATATTTCGAGAGCAAGGGTGGGGATTATTTTAAAAGGTCTCTGGCATCACTACTACTAGTTACCTCGGGAACGATCGTGGCTGTTGTCCCCTCGATGGGGCGTTGCTTGCCTCTTGGCAAAGGGATGAAGTAGCCGTGGAGTTTGATCATGTGGGCCTTCCTGTTCCCTGACGCGCAGAACCTGCAGAAGGAAGAAGGTTAATGTCGATGGGCATTTTGAAGATTATGAATCAAGCTGTGTGGATTTTGTGAGCCTGATGTGATACGTCGGGCAGAAGGTTTGTGGATTGTCAGAAAAGAGTTCAAGTTGCTGCCATGTGTTGTGGAGGAAGCCCTGGGAGTCAGGGAGTCTGCGATGAGCAAGTCCCCTAAAACGTTTAGGCTAAAAGGTTTCTGCCTAAACAATTTGGAACATCAGCAGAGGAGTCATCTATCTTCCTAATCACCGTCAAAAATCTTCTCACACACTGCCATAGGCACTCTTCACCTAACGAACAATTCATACCTGGCACCACAGATGTCGCATTCGAAAGGTTTTTCGCCGGAGTGCACCAACTGATGGCGTTTCCAGTGTTGGAACGACGCAAACCGGAAATCGCACACCTGAAGACAAAATACGGATTTCACATACATCTAAAATCACTAAGGTGGTTTTAGTATACATTTGCGGTGCGCACCTCGCACTGGAAAGGTTTATGGGAGCCGTGCTGAGCCCCGAGGTGGTTGTGGATGGTCGAGTCGTCGAAGCACTTGAAGTTGCAGTAGGCGCAGCTCAGAGTCGCACTCTCGACGTGGTCGGTGAAATGTTCCAGGAGATCTTCCCCAGTGTGATACTCCGTCTGGCAAGTGGGGCACCTAAAAGGGATTCAGCGTAACAAACAGGTTTTGGGTAAATTGCAGGCCGGGGAGCGCCTAGGACCCCCCAAAAAAAGAATAGGATTTCAGGAGGGAAAAAAATCATGAAATTAAAAAGAAAAATAATCAAGTCATTTTTGTTTGTTTTCCATTGCCACATATTAGGGATGGGAAACCTAATGTACCTATTTATTTGACACAACGATTTTTGGTTCTGAAATTTATTTTTTTTAAATGAAATGTTGGAAAATGAACATTGTAGGTACTAAAAAATCTGTTCAGTTGAATGTTTTGAGGAATTTGACAAAAGAAAAAGTGAACCAGAAGAACTGACTCCTTACAGAAAACTTCACCCCGGCCCGAGCGCGAGCGCCCTACCAGGTTTTTTCTGCTTCCCACTCTCGGAATTGATACTAAAATTCTGAAACTTTTGCCGCGTGTAAGGGACTTGTTGTCTGGTTCAAGAAAATTTGAAATCTTCCTCATACCTGCCTAACTGTGGAACTTGGAAATTTGGAGTGAACTCTCTACTTTTTCACCATATAAAATCATTTATCAGGGAAACGACTGACCCGATTGTAACTTTCTTTTTTAGTTTTATTCTTGGATAGTTTTTCTATACAACCTTGGAAACCGATTTTGCAAACACCTGCCAAGAAGATTTTGCCGGCGATTATATTGCGACACCAATTGACTTTCCCCCTGTCCGCGTGCCGTATAGATCAGACCTGGAGGAAGACGTCAGTCAAATCGTAAATCGGAAATTCGCCCGGGGAATTTCGTCGAAATAAATCGTCTTTCTCGCGTGTGTCCCACGTTTTTTCGGGTTCAAAAATACCCAGTAAGGAGCCGTTTTTTTGGTATGGTATCCACGAGCCAAATGCGCTTCAATCTATGGCGAATCCGATTCCGAAGTCGGATTTCGAAAAAAACCGAGGGGGAGAGGGCGAGTTCACGGTGAGAAGACAATAATTGGATCGTTTTAATTCGCGCGGGGTCTGCCGGCGGGTGAAAACTCCGTTTTGAGATGTCCCAACTGTGTTCCATATGATAGTGAAGACGCGGGACCTTAATAAGTTCAGATAGTGTCCCGAAAGTGTCCCACGAGTGTGAATTTTGGAACTTTGTATAAGGGGAGGGAGTTTTCCTTGATGTTGGGGTTCCAACGTGTCCATCGATGCTACTCATCCACTGGGGAGCGAGCGAAGCGAGCCGGAGAGACTAGTTAAAAATAAATAAAAAGAAGTTCTGTGAAATATTTTTGTATAGTCAATCGACTCCTTCTTGTTCTCTTATTAGAGAACAAAAAGGAGTCGATTGACTAAAAAGGAGTTGTCCCCCAAAATAAGGAGCGCTCCTCGGCCTGAAATTGATAAATATGCCGCCAGGTCGATTCACCTGAAGGGAGGCCTTGCCGCGTGGGTCTTGACGTGGAACATGAGCAGAGGGTAGGAGATGAACTCTCTGGAGCACACCGGACACTCCACGCTCGCCTTCGTCGACGTCGCCGTCTTTTGCCCGTTTTTCCTGTGATTCCGGTAGTGTTGGTGCATCCTGTACCGAAATCCACAATTCAATAACATCCTCAACCCTCGACATTTATTTATCTGGGCTCACCGCTCATACCGGGTTTTATTGGACGTCGTGTAGCTGCAAAACCGACAGTAATACTGAGTGTTGCTGTCGTGCGACGCCATGTGGAGCTTCATGTTGTCCATTCGGGTGAACTTGGCGGGACACTTCGGGCACCCAAACGGCCGGTCCAGCTCGTGCGTCTTCTGATGCTTCCGCAGTTCCTTCAGAGACGTTACCGTCTCGCCGCAGTGTTTGCATTTCAACTCAGCTCCTGAAAATGAAGGACATTTTTTAGCGCAACCTTTTTCCAAAAAATGGAAAGGTGCGCTCACCTCCTCGACATGTATGTTTTTTTAGCGCAACCTTTTTTTTTGTTTTTTTGTTTTTTTGTTTGTTTGTGTACAGCATCACGCCCGAGCGGCTCAACAGATTTTCATGAGGGTGGTCTCATTGTCATCAGCGAGTTCGGGGGGTGGTTATAGGCTACCTTGATTTTTCCTCCCTCATCCCCTTCATCGGTTTTCGGGAGGTCCTTCACGACGAAAGTTGTTTATCTCTGATGTGTAACTAAGGAGGCCTCAAAAGGGGGACGGAAGTTTTTGTCCGATTTCGTTGGTACAAGGGTCTATGGAATGAGCTTTTCAGGCTGATTCCAACGACTCCAAAACGATTTTTGCAGCCTGAGCCGTTCGTTACCTCTGATCGGCATAAGGTTTTCTTATAAGATACGCATCGGTCGTTAGGGTGCAGTTGTTTACGTAATGAGCATCACGTGGATGATGTGTTGTGTGGCATAGTTTGGTCGCTAGATACCTACTGTTTCTTAGTTTCTCTCGCTCATTAAATATATCGTAATAACAAAAACGTTGCGCTCATCTATTCAATTCAATTGATGGCTTGTTTCTACTGAAAGCCTACATGGATAAAATTGGTACACAGGTTGCTTTCCTTTGGTTTCCCTTTGCCGTGGGCCCAAATCCCTCGCGTTACTACGCTGTTCATCATGAACAGTTCATGAGCCCAAACCCCCTGCCTTTCCTGAGGCCTTTACTCGTGCACGAGCCCAAACCCCTTAGCTCAAAATTTGGTTAGGAATTGGAAGCTTCGGATTGGTGTTCAGCACCAAAAAACATAGAACAGTTGAGACAAATTCTACACCAAATGTTGCATGCATCCACAACATCTTTACAGGCTAATAATGATTGTTATTTGGATAGACTCATAATAAATTGGATATACTAATAATAATTATTATTATTTGGATTATTATCATAGGACCAAATTGAACACACCCTTGGGATTCTGGCCTTTCTCTATCTTTTGCATTGATATCATCACCAACATTCGCTATCGGGCCAGTTGGTGTGAAACAACAGCGCCTATCAGACTATTTTTTCATAAAATCAACTTTTTCGATTTCTTCACCCCAGAATCTACTACAATATCAGTTTAGAAGCGAGTTAAGATGTTTAGTGAGCCTACTATGAATCGGGGTAATAGAGATTAGGGATGAACCATTGAAAACCAGCTTTTTGCCTCTCCTGAAAAGTTGATGAAAATCAGTTAGCCGGCGTTGTAGGACCGACGATACGTAGAATGTTCAACTACCTGGAGCGTGCAAAGCCATATGGGCCTCAAGTTTGTCCGGGCGGACGCAGGAAAATTCGCAGTCTGTGCAGGTGTAAATGTTGTCCCGATTCGTTCGGCCCATGTCGGCCAAATCTTCGACGAGGAACTCATTGGCGTCTTGACGTCTCCGCACGTGAAGCCCGATGTGTTCGACAACCTGGAAAACCCAAGTGTGGAGAAATTGAAAGGGTCCGGTGGCATCGGAGGATACAAACGTACCTTGTAGAGGCGGTCGGCGGTGAAGGGGCAGAGAGTACATTTGTGTTCGACGTTCTCTACGAGGGGTCCGACGTCTTCCGAAGAGTCGTAGAGGTCTTCGCGGCTTTCGGGGCAGGACGGCCGATGAGGGAAGTCACCCCCTGGAAAAAAAGCACGATACTCAAGGCCCTTGAGGGACTCGTGAGGGAGGCAGCGTCGCAACTGCACCCCCTCGATGCAGAAGGGCGAGAGGGGGGCTACGTATTACCAACCTAATTAGTTACCTACCTAAAAATGAATCAAAACTCCTTGGCTCGAATATCTACGTAAGTTCTTGTAGACCTTACATAGTTCGCGGAACGTCTGAAAAGCCTGTGTTGATAGTACAATGATAACGGGAGCACTGCCCCTCTTGAGACGATTTTTTTGCATGGACCTTATGGAACAACGAACTAAGGGTGAAGCCAGAAATGTCGAAATGTGGGGCAGTTCTGGGAACTGCGCACACCCTTCCTTCTCACCATTCACCAGAACATCTGATGTTAAATCACCTCCACAATCAGTGTTGGCAGTCTTCGTTCATGGGCAGGGAATTTTCGTTTGTAATGAGGGACTAATTCAGGATCTAAGCTGTCCCAAATCATGGAAAAAATAGGGGCTTACTTTTGAAATATTTTGAAAACTTTTTGGTGTTGCTATATTACTTTGTACGGTATGAAATCATAAAATTTCGATCGACCAAGGTTTCTGATTTCTTCAGTTTTCCCACAAAGGTATTTTTTACCAGAAGCTACAGCAGTTGAGGGGATGGCATCAGGGCCCCTGATTCAGGGGTTTTATGTGCTTCCATGTTTTCTGGGAAGTGTTTTCTGAACTCGGTGATCTGCGTTTGTCTCATTTATAAGTTTTTTATTCGTTCGTTTCATTCGATCGTTTCATTGTTCATTTCATAAAGCGTTTGTTGGATAACTCTATTGATTTCATCTTGAGGGAGTTTTCCCGTTTGGGCGTGAGTGATAAGTGTTACATTTGCGACATGGGACAGCCAACCTCACCTTTACCAGGTTTGCAGCTAGTACCCGTGTATTTTGAAATGAAAGGAAACTGGTAATAGTTAATTGGAATTTTTAAACAAATAAATAAATAATGAAATATAGCAAATCTTGATAGTAGGTACTTTTTATCTGTGTTGGGTGCAATAATATTTTCATAAAATATTATCACGAATCCGTGACTGCACCCCCTTGTTCTGCCATCACCAGTCGCGCCTGCTCAAGGGAGTCCCAAAAACGTACGAATGGGGCACCAGGCACTTACCTCTCAAGCACCCTTCGCAGTTCCACGGATTGTCCTTCTTGTGGGCTTTGATGTGCCTCAAAATTACCGCCAGCGAAGTCGACGTCGCTCCACACAACGAACACTCATACGGTCTCGGCGGTCCTGTAAACACCAGACTGTAAGCACCTAACTCTCGCTACGATCGCCACTTCCCCGCCAAAACCCACAACCTCTGTAACAACCTCTGTTATCCTCTCTTACTCTGTGCTCTGTAAAGCCTTATTTACTCACGAGGTGCTTTCCCGGACTGTGTTGACTCTTCTGACTCAGATTCTGCCATTCCTTAGGGAATAACAAGCCAGAAGTTAGACTAGGTAAAATGAGCTGTCAACAGTAAGCTACACCAATCCGGCAACTGCACACGCCGAGCATCTCACGAGAGCACCACATTTACGAAAAATATTTACACGAAATAAAACTGTTTGATGAGTAATTCACGAAAAAAAACGCCAAAAAACGGCCCAAAACATGTTGAGTAAACTAACGGCTGAGTTAAACTGTTGTAGCGAAATGTTCCATGGCGGACATAGCGCTCTATGGGGAACACAGTTCTGGTAGTGCTTTAATTTTTATTATTTAGGTATTTCCAACTATCTCACTTTTGGCTTATTATTCTGGGAATAATACACCTATGTTTTCGCGACGGGGGTCGACGACTCCGATCGGCCTCAAAATTTGACAATATCCATTTCAAGAGGTCTACAATGTACTCTACATTCTAAATCCGAAACGTCCGTCCGCCGTCCACAGTACGCCGCCTGGGCCGTTTTGGACAGTAGGAATTTTTTTTTTTTTTTTAAATCTGAAATTTTCACAAAATACCATCTAGTTGTGCCCGCAAGGTTTTCAGTCCGATAGCCCAAACCCGTGGGGCGCTAAGGGGCTAAGATGGGGCTATGAGAAGGGGGTTTTGAAGGCTTTTAGATTGACAACGTTAACAGAAATAGCTACAACCAGCAAGAGTGCCCACAAAGCGGCGATAGTAGACTGAGCCCAAATCTTCACCCTCTGTCGTAGAGCCAAGCCTTCCTTCGCCCCCTAATCCTACCTTCATATCGAAATGTGTACTGAGCTCAACCTGAGAAAGGCGAACTGAGCCAAACACCTCGGAAGGCGCAATGAATGTTTAAAGTTTTATGTATTCATTAATAGGTATATTATAAGAAGTGATGAACAGTCAAAAACGCTGCAAATTTTACACAAGGGTTTATTATTCTTTGATATAGGTTACTTGTGCATAAATTTAATTCTGTGTCAATAAAAAGAAGTTTTTGGATTTTTTTTTTTTTCAAAAATGTTTTTTTGGATTTTTTCAAAAATTTTTTGTTTTTACTCAAAAATATTTGACCTACTGGGATCCTCTTCAAAAATCCCATTTGTAGCCCCATGAAAGCCCTACAGATCCCCTCAGTGAAATCGGAGCGTTCTGGTATCCCCAAAAATAGATTCCTCGTCCAAAAATACTTCGAATACGACCCCTAACTCGATCCCATATCCAAAAGCCTTCATATAACCCCTCCCGTAGCCCCATAGCCCCCACGGGTTTGGGCGATCTGGCTGAATACCTTGCGGGCACAACTAGATGCCCAAATATTTTTCGAGTAAAAACAGGTATTTTGAAAAAACATGTTTGCAAAAAAATGTTCCAAATTTTTTTTATTGACACAGAACTTATTTTCGCACAAGTAACCTATAACAAAAAATAATAAACCCTTGTGTAAAATTTGCAGCGTTTTTGAAGTTGGTAAGAGTGCTCAGAAAGCGCAGTTGGCAGCATTGGACTCAGATCTGAGCAATGACGAGACTCGACGTTCAGTGCATTGGGGCCCGTAGTTCCTCACCGGCCAGCAGTCTGCGCTGATGCCCACCCTCCCAGCTGATGCCAGCTGGTGGGTCGCCAACCACACAGATAAATCCGTAGATCTACGGATGTTTGGGGTATGAGTTTTTGACTGGGTTTCTGACATTAAATAAAAACAAATTTTGTTAACAGCCTTATCACTCTGTCGCGCACTTCCTTGAAAGTATTCCGTCCAAGTCTGAGTCAATCAGTGCGTTGCAACCCGATGACAATAATTTTATGTATAATAATATAAGTATAATTGTATTTAATATGATTATATTATTACAAAATTAAAATACAAGATTAAATTTTCGTTTGTCGTTCGAAAGTAGACAACAAAGTAAGAACGATATTTCTTTCCAAAGTATTCCACACGTTTCTTGTTTTTTTGTTGTTTTTTTTAATGTAACGTAGGTTGGTAATGTTAACGTAGACCTAGGTACGTTAACCTACGTTGTACCTGTACAAGAAGGCAAAATGGGGCTATGGGAGGGGTTTTCGGCTACGTGTGGGAGTTAGGTGTCGCTAGAATTAATTTTTGGGGTGCCGGAACGATCGGATTTCCCTGGGGGGATCTACGGGACTTTCATGAAGCTACAAATGGGATTTTTGAAGGATCCCAGGTGGTCAAATAGGTAAGGTGTCATTTTCCGAGAAATTTTGGACGTAAAATCCAATCCGTCCGAGCTGTTTTGGGCAGTAGGAATTTTTTTAAATCTGAAATTTTCGGTTTACCATCTAGTTATGCCCGCAAGATTTTCAGCCCAATCGCCCAAACCCGTGGGGCTAAAAAGGGGATACAGGAGGGCGTATTTGAAGGGTTTCGGCTATGGGGTTCTCATGGCACTACAAATGGATTTATGAAGGATTCCCGGAGGATTTTCCGAGAAATTTTGGACGTATAATCCCGGTACTTTTCCGTTATAACCCCCCCCGCGCGATTTTGGTTGGCTTTGGGTGGGTAACCTATCTATATCAAAAAATAATAAGCCCTTGTGTAAAATTTGCAGCGTTTTTTCTGTACAATGTTCGGACTGACAATTCAAATAGTTGATTATGCGTTAAATTATTACTCGGAAATTATTTGACTTCCTGTGATCCTTAAAAAAATCCTATTTGTAGACCCATGAAAGCCCTTTCGATCCCCACGGTGAAATCCGATCGTTCTGGGACCCCCTCCCGTTGACCCAGTTTAACCCCACGGGTTTGGGAGATCGGGCTGAAACCTTACGGGTACAACTGAGTGCTAAACCGCGAATTTTGTCGAAATTTCAGGTTTAAGACATTATTCCAACTGCTCAAAACGACGGGCATTTGATTTTTGAAATCCACACGTCGTGAAACGTTCTAGGACTAATTTTGAGGCCGATCAAAATTTTCGATCGCCGACGCCAATACGTTAGAGTAGGTATTATTCCAAGAATAATAAAGCCAAAATCGTTTTGTTTACCCGCCGTTATTTGAATTTCCCGCCGACTGGCATCAGCTGGAAGCGTGGGCATCAGCGCAGACTGCCGGCCGGTGAGGAACTACGGGCCCCAATGCACTGAACGTCGAGTAATGACGAGGGTTGTATAATACAACCACAGAGTAACAGAGAACAAAATACAACCCTCATTGCTCAGATCTGAGTCCAACTTATATTGGGAGCCGTTTCAGAAAAAAAAGAAGGAAAATCAGCTCAATTCGTGATACCACAAAAGGCGTGTAACTGCCTAAATGGCTGACTTTGTATGGATCGTAGCAACCTGGGCATGGAAAGCACTCATCACAGAGGGTGGGGTAGTGAGGCTGCTAACCAAAAACCTCAGTCTCCCATTCAGAAGTAGGTATTTAACCGTCCGAAAGGATCCGCAGAAAAAAACAACAACTTCTAAACAATGATTTTTTTATTCGTTTGAAAACATTTGTTAAAAAAATTTCAAAAATTGTTTTCCTCGATGACATACTTTTCACAAATCGTCCCCTAATTATTCCCTTGGATCAAACTTTCTACTGTTGTAGGTATACAAAAAGGAACACAATTCGTATTTTTTCTTTTCCAAAAAAAAAAAAAAATAAATAAATAAATAAATAAATAAATAAATTTAAAAAAACGAAACTTCAATGCCAAGCCAAAAATGAAGCGACAATTTGAAAAATATCGTACTTTTTTGAAAATTGACAATGCGTGTTAAAAACAAATCGAAAAGTGATTCATAATGAGCAACTTCCGCGTAAATAACGGCACAAAAGTATTTGGTAACAACTGGAAAGTGCGACTGTAGATGCAGTTAAAAAAAAAGTTTAGGATTTTACAAAGGGGGGAAAACAGAAACCAAAGCCTAACAGTTCTTAAAAATTTACAATTTATAAATAAGATTCCACAAAAAAAATTATTTTCACTGTTTTAAATTACTATAAGTCAAATATTATTAATTTATTTACACAATTCTATGTACATAATTTGGCTTTAAAACGGATACATAGGTATTACTTAAGTGTGTGTAAATAGTATGGAAGAGGGAACTTTATCATTGCATTGAAAAAATAATTTCCAATGGGGGGTTTACCTCGACGGAAATTTGGTTGAACCGTTTAGAGGGTGAGGGGAATGCTAATGGCGGATTTGGGATACAATTTTCATAAGATATGACATAAAAAAACATTTACGGCGTGGAATTCATTGGAGGCCCGGTGACTAGGTTGGGAGGACTGGAGTCAAGCAGTGGGCTGTACCGGGTGTTTAAGCAGGGGAAACCGAGAATGGCCGATGAGTGGGGTGGACAATCGAGCAGTGTTGCCAGGGTAGCCCGTACTGGAGGATGGCAGGTCATGAACACGTGATAACCCTGTTTTTAATCCTTCAAAACAAGTTAAGACCATTCAAACATGTTTGAAACTTAAGGTTTGTTCCAGCTTTGACGGACGGACAGAAATCGACGGAGACATGCGCAGTTGAGAAAACTGCTGTTCCAGGTCGCTGGGTCGGCGAAAAGTCGCCGACGCCGGCTGTTCCAGGTCGATTTGTAGGTCGACAGCAGTTCAACTGCTGCCCACCGAAAACGGACAGCTCGAATGAGTTCGGTTGGGTTCTGTCGACTAGGGTAACCCTAACCAGTTGAAACCTCTCTCATAACCTTCCAACTTTATTTTGGTGCTCGGCGCGTCAAGTTGTACTCACGTCCTCCCAAAGTTCTCGTAAATGCCCTCAAACACATTAAATGACTCATTCCCGCCCGTATGATACTCCTCTCTTGAAAAAGATTGATTATTCTGAATAAAATAAACCAAAAATTATCACTTGGATTTTTCCATTTGAAATTTACTGTCACGTGAATCATCACAAAACCGGTTGTACACCCTTCAAACGCGTTCTCAACCTCTCAAAACTGGTTTGGTCCATCTAAAGCAATAAGGGCCCAATGCATCCAAACCGGATAGTATCCATCTATATTATAGACTCTTCAAACCTGTTAGAAACCTCATAGCATCAGTTATAAACCCTTTATATGCGTTCTTGACCTAATAAAAAAAGTTTATAATTGTTACAAACCAGTCACAGTCCGTTTAAACGTGTTCTCAGCCTCATAAACTCAGTTAGGGACCCTTCAAACATGCTCAAAACCTCACAAACCCAGTTTTAGACCATTCGACCAAACGCGTTGTCAACTTCTCAAAACTGGATTTGATCCATGTAAGCCAGCTAGCCTGGCTGAGCTATAGAAACTTTGCGTCCGTGTGGCGCCCCCTAGGTAGCGGATCCGCGAACTAACGATCGAGTCTACCTTCCATGGTGAAACCTTCACACGGAAATTGGAGCGGTGAGAAATTTTATGTTCGTGTAGTGGCTGCGCTGTGAACGAATTGTGAATTTCAAGCTGCAGTAGGAGGGAAATCATGTCACTTATGAGGGAAGAAACTCCCGAACAATTATCGGGAATCTGCTTGATGATAAGAGATAATTAGTTCTGTGTTCTCTAGAAGAATGCGCCAAAGGGATGCAAAGTTTCTGTGGCAGACCTATAGGGACCCCTCAAACCTGGTTGAAACCGCAAAAATCAAATTTTCGATGATTCCAAACTAGTCGTAGACCCTTCAAACCTGTTCAAAACCTCATAAAACCCGTTATAAACCGTTTAAATTGGTCAAAACTGGTCATAGTTTTTTCAAACGTGTTCTCAGCCTCACAAACCCAGTTTTTAATCCTTCCAAACCAATTGGGAACGCTTCAAACATATTCCAAACCTCACAAAACTGGTCATAGACCCTTCAAACATGTTCTCAACCTGATAAACCGGTTATAGTTACTTTTTATGTTCTCAACCTCATAAACCCCGTTTTTAATCCTTCAAAACCAGTGAGGGACCCTTCAAACATGTTAAAACTCCTCAAAATCAGTCATAGACCGTTTAAATGAGTTTTTCAATCTCACATAACTGGGTTTTAATCATTCCAAACTAGTTATAGACCGAAACGAAACAAGGGAATTTCACTCTGAATTTTCGTCCGACTGGCTGCTGCCGTCGCGGATGTCGTCAGCCGTCCTCTCAAGGAGGATTGGAACTTGTCTGACGATTGAGCTCATGGCTCCCCATTGCCTAGTCCCCCTGGGTTGGGAGGAGTTCGCCGGCCGATTGAACGCAGAAAATACTTGTATCGGTGACCCCGCTCCTCACGCGGCCACCCATCCAGTATTAACCACGCCCGACGTTGCTTAACTTCGCTGATCGACCGTTATAGACCGTTCACACGAGTTCTCAATCTCACACAACAGGGTTTCAACGCCCCCAAATTGGTTATTGCCCCTCCGGTTTTCAATCCTTCCAAACATGTTGGAAGGGCCCAAACGGCAGTCTTTATCCTACGAAACTGGTTATTGTCCCGGTGACCTTTGCTTTCATGATGGACATCATTCACAACCTGGTGACAATGGGCTTTGTGCGAGGATTGCCTGGCAACACCGGTTAGAAAAGGGCAGCCAGCATGAGGTTCACTCACTCATCGGCCAACCTGTGTTTTCACGGTTGTTTATCAGGTGCCAAGCAACGACGAGGCGAGTCGTTTCAGCCGCGAGGTGTCTTCCTGGAGAGCTTCTCGTTCTTTGTCCAGAGCTCCCTTCGTCCTCCGCAGTGTCGACAGTTCCCTTTCTAGTTTGTCCACCAGGAGTTTGTCGTCGGCGGCTTTCTTCTCCAAGCCGGCCAGGTTCCTTTGAAGCACCCGTCGCTCCCTTTCCCTCTCTGGACAGTAGAAGGTTGTTGGTGATTTACAGGGCGAGATTTACAACGCCAGACTAGAAACGGGACTTACCGATGCTGTACTGCAAGTAGGCGGCTGCTATCTGCTCCACGCCGGACCATTCGAACCTGTCATGGGCTTGAGGCTCGACTGGTTCCACGGCCGACTCCAGCAGAGCGTTGGCCACGTCCTGCGCCGCCTCCAGGTATTCCGACGTTCGGCTCACTCTATCCCGCCGCCTCCGCTCGCTCAACACTTCACTCCAGATGGCTTCTCTCTCTGAAAAAAAAAAAAAAAAAAAAAAAAAAAGTCCATAACCTTCATAATAAACCCACAACACAACGATACACCACTTATTGGTAATCAGTTTACCTCTTATGACAGTCTTCGATGGAAGTAGAGACAGTCCAAGCGTCAGCATGAAATCCTGTTTGCCTTCCGTCCGTCCAACATCCGACCCAGGAGGAACGGATGGCAGAGGCAGGTCAACCCTGGACTCTCCTTCCACTGTTACCGGCTCCTCCACGATTTGTAACTTGGGGAGAATCCGAGACCGAAGGAGTTTGTCCAGCTCCATTTCTGAAACCAGTAAGTATTCGCTTCAGCTCGTTTACTGACATGAACATAGACCAGACGTTAACCAATACTGCGGAGAGGACTCAACAACGCGCCAACAACGATCAATCTGCTCTCCCAGTTTCAGAGTTCTCATGTTCCCATCATCGATACCATGGAGCACTATTACCATTGACCAACCACCACCCTATCCCGGCAGCAGGCGCTCGGTGCTGGGCGTCCTCAACTTCCAGCCTATCACGTGAATCCGTGTCGCAGCGGTTTTAGGCCAGTCAACGTAATGTTGAACCGCGCAAAGTTGCTTGTAACTGCCGATTTTTTATATGTTTTTTGGGTCCTTAGAGGAGTTCATACCAAAGTTTGCAACCCTGCAAACCGTTTGCTAACTTTTTGGTAGTCAAAAACTGCGAAATTTGTGGTTTTCTCTTTTTTTTCCACCAAAAAAAAAAACAAACAAAAAACAATAATTATTGTTATTATTATGTCAATATCATTATAATGAAGAGTATTTCGATAAACATCACCCTATACACCCTTAAAGTACGACAAATTTGCTACAATTTGAAACCAATTTTAGCTCTTTGCTCCGCTTGCTTGATTTGGATCTTGCGTGTAGTTCAGTAAGCAGAACGGGAAATGGCGAGGTCGTGTTAAACTTGATCATCCCAGGAATAATCCCCCCCTCAACCCTGGACACGACTTCGGATTTACTTTTCAATATAAGTACACTGATCATTGGCGTCTACTCACCGGCAGCGCAGACTTTGGTGGCGAGGCCGAGATAGCGGAGGGCGGCTTCCTTACGGTCGGTCAGCTGTAGAGGAGCAGGCGGCCCGGAGAGTATGAGCGGGTTCAAGTCTGGACCGGGATCAACCTCGTCGCCTTCGTCGGAGTCGTCCAAGAGGAAAAACCGTCCGGGCTCCCGGGCGTCCAAATCTAACCGGCTTATCACCTGTGGACGATTTGGTCAGTACACCATAAAGGGATTTGAGCGGATGAAAAAACTAGTGACTCACTTTATCATCATGAGGACGAGGGGGCTTGACGTAGTTAGGACTGGCAGCCAGATATTGCTCCGCTATGGACATCTCCAAGTTAAAAGGCGTGCCAGGCGGGCCGGGAGCCTCGCCTCCTCTCGGCGGACTCTTCCGTTTTGGCGGAGGTGGACCGTCCTCAAAAGGGCGGACGAACTTGGGTTGGACGACGCCCTTTTTACCTGCAACGAACCACCCGTCAAACGCCTGCCTCCCACAAAAAAACCACCGCCACCCTTTTCCCGTCACTTACTGGCGTCGTGCGAGTGCGAAGGCGAAGCTCTCGGCGACCGCTTGTTCTTCTCCCGACGCTCCGCCTCCCTCAACCTCTGCTCTTCCTCGACCAGCTTCATCCGCTCGTGCAGCGCCGGACTGAGCAAAAGCGGTGGTGGAAGGTAACCAGGGAGAACCATACCGGAATGGTAACCCAGCGGATAGCGAGCCATCTCCAAATAAAGCGCTTCATCGTGCCTGTAAAAACAAAATTGGTATTCCAGTTATCGATTCATAGGTTCTAAGTCAGGACATTCGACCCAATTCCTTCAAAACTCCCATTTGTAGCTGCATAGGGGCCCCATAGATCCTCATGATGAAGTCGAAAGGGTTTGAAACAACCATAAATAGATTCTACGTCCAAAAATACAGCGAAAACGACAGCCCACTCGACCTCCTATCCTAAACGTTCCAAAAACCCCTCCAGTAGCCCCTCTCCAGCCTCAGTTTAGCCTGGGCCCCACAGTTTAGATCTTTCGAGCAGAAAGCCTTAAAGATTTTTAAATGAATGTCTACGGTATGTATACAGTGGGCGAGAATAATATACCAAGACGAGTGGAGTAAAATAACATTTGATGAAAAATGTTATTTAATATATCTTAAACATGGTTTCTGGGCTCACCTGTATGGGGGAGGGTGGTGAGACACGGGAGGGTAAATGTGGTGCTGGGGATGGTACATGAGGTAATCCATGTGGTGAACTCCAATAGGAGGGACTCGGGCGTCGTTGGGGGGTCGATAGGGCTGAAAACCGCTCCGTCCAGTCGGCTCCTGAGGAGAAACGAATCAAAATGTGAGCCATTCCTGAATGGGAAACACCAGGAGGATATCGGGCGACGTTTACCTTTTCATGGAGCTTGTTGTTAGTCGGGGAAGGAGCCCGAACGAGCGGAGGGGGTCCTCGGTTCTTTGGCGACACAGCGGCTCTGCCGTCTTCGACTTCTAGAAAGAGCGGGAGGAGTTAGGAGAAGACTACGAGAAACCAAACGTTCCAGGAATGGGAGCTCACCTGGTGTGGACTGTTTAGAAGCGAGATTCCTGAGAAAAGCAGCGAAAGAACGGCCCTGTTGCGGGGGCGCCACCTGCGGTGCCAGAGGCATTGGGGGAGCCGTTGACGGTACCACCGGTGGCGCCCTCACTGAAGGCTGCGACTTGCTTTTGGAACCACCTGAATACGAAACCAACTCTGTAGCCATTTCGTCTCAACTTCACAAAACCTACAACAATGAATATTTACTTTGCTCCGGCGAAGGCTTGATCGGAGTCGAGTTCCGCTTATCGATAGGCTTCCCACTATGCGACGACGACGATGTCGACTTCTTCGCCGAATTGGACGTCGTCCTGTTCGGCAGCGACGCTGACACCTGACAAAAACACGGTCGAATCACTCACGCCATACACTCTTTTCACGCTCTTTTTCAAGCAACACTTACGATAGTATTGTCGTAACGATGTCCCGACGGCAACCTTGCCACAAGCACATCCGGCGAGTCCTCAGGAGGAGGCGGTTGCGGTATCCAGTTGTATTGCCTTTTCTCGGGAGGTAAACCCCACCTGCAATTTTATGAATGTGAAAAAATCGATTATTCAACGTTAAGTCGAATTGGACAACTATAAACTTTTTCACAAATAATGATGTCCTTTAATTGTTAAAATTAACAACAAAGAATTGAAAACCAAAATTCTTAGAAAAAAAAAAAAAAAAAAACTGAATTATAGTTTTTCCCCCTAAAAAATTCAATATGAAAGTGAAGGGATTCATTTGGAAGGCAGAATCTATTTTTACCCTATTTTGGGAAATTTTCAGAGCTGAGCTACGCCATATGGAGCAACTTTATGAGGGTTAAGTTCTCCTCGGGCTGGAGGTCCAAAATAGTAGACTAGGGGGCCATCCCCTGCTGGCTAGAGCCAGCCAACCCTCGACCTCTCCCACCTGGCCTTAGACCACTTCTCGCTTTTCTCGGGCTTAGCGATATATTTCGGTATTGAGTTCTTGTTGCGCTCACTAGGGGTTGGCCCATTTTACCCTGGCAGGTGAGAACGAACTCGGCTCACTTTACATAGTGGGGAGGGTGCTGTCACTAATTGGTTGGCCCACTTTACATACAATGGTGACAGGCAAGGGTCAGATTGGTCCACCTTACAATCGCCTAGAAAATGGGGAAAAAAATCAAAGGGAAGAGAATTCTAAACTTGCCTTTCATAGTCTAAACTTTGGGATCGAAGGGTTTCATAGCAGTCTAAACAAACGACAGCCAATTCGCCATTTTCAACTAGCAAGGAACGTTCTGGTGCTCGGTGATACCTACGAAAAGAGAATTCGATTGAGAGAATGGGTATTGTTCGGTAAAACAAAGTGGATTGAAATGGAGAGGATCGTTACCGAAGAAAGGGGAATTCTTTGACGGGTAGGGCCCGGACTCGCCGGCGGTATGTGGTGATCCCGCAGACGAAGCAGATGTAGTCGTGCCAATTGTATGTTCTGCTCTCCGGGTTAACGTTGGAGTTGGCTGTGAGGGAGGAAAGAAGTGAGAAAAAAGTGTGTGAGGAGGAGCGAAGAGAAGAGGAGCGTCACTTACCAGATCTCCGCCACTGGGCCAATACGCTATGGTAACAAAATGTGCAGACTAGAGCTGACCCGTCCTCTCGGAGTTGTTCGGTGTTGGAGGCGCTCTGGTGACGAAGGAGAGCTGGGAAGTAAGGGGCGTTTCTTCCCTGGAAATGTCAACGTCCAAGGTCATTTCGGGAAGGTTAGGAGATGTTACAGTGTGGCCAACAACACTACCTGAGGAGTCGAATAGAGAACACGGGCCAACGTGAGGTCAGAATGAAGGCCGCAAAGGTAACAATAAATGGAGGAGCCTTGAGGTTGCGGCGGCGTTGCCACCATCGGCGTCCCGTTCGCACAGGCCTGTGGTAACTCATAACTGCAAAAAAGAAACAAAATTACGTCAATATACTGTAGTGTAACTTGTAGAGTGAGAGGGGTCATGTATAGTACTGACCGTCGGGACTCCAGTGGGACGCGGTCGGCTTCCATCAGATCCCACTGGGCGGCGAGCTTGCTCAAACATTTTGAACATATGAGGATCCGCCCTGTGGAGTCAACAGCCTCCGCCGTGGCCAGCAGAGGGCGCAAACAAGGGAAGTGCATCGCGTGGGAGTTTATACCTGCAAAGGGCACATTGTCAGACAAAAATAATGTAAAATATAACAACAAACAAAAACTTAATCGAACTTGCCTTCGGGAGCGGTAGGAACCCATTCGGTCTCGGATCTGGAGACCATCTGGCAGCACGAAGGGCAGACGTAGGTGGCCAAAGAGGAGACGACAGAGTTCGCTGAGGAGACGACTGGCGCCGGAGGAATTTCGTCTTTGGCCGACGTCGGTGTCACTGGGGGAGTCTAAAAAGACAGATAAATGGATAGACAGATAGAACATTTTGCAACAGAGGAGCGCCATGGGGGGCGATGGAAGATTCGGCGCTAATCCCCTCGGGCGGAGTAAGATTCGGCCCAAGTCCGAGGGGTCATAATTTCGCCGGTCGTAATCAGTAAACAAGGTCCCTTCCCTCGGACCCAACAGATAAGCGAGGTGGAACATTCGTCGCAGGCCCCGGACAGGTGGTTAGTGCCCTTAAAGTGATGTCTCAGTATGATAGTCCGGTCAATAGAGGAAGTTCACCCTTATTGGTGAGCATGCTGTTCAGGCCTATAAGGTAGTTATGAATCCAAGTTTTCGTTATCCCCACCCCATTGCTTAATCCGCCCGTTTTAAACAAGCCATCAATTGAATTGAATAGATGAGCGCAACCTTTCTGTTACTACAAAATATTACCGCGTCTTTATGTAAACCAAAACCGTAACTAAGAATTCGTAACTTGACACACTAGGTATCTAACGACAACGCGCTGGGTCACCTTTTCCGAGAGTCATCTTCTCGGGATCGGACAAATCGTCGACGACGGAGGTGATTTTGATAGCCTATAACCACCCCCAGAACTCGCTGATCACAATGAGACCATCCTCATGAAAATCTGTTCAGCCGCTCGGGCGTGATGCCGTGACACACACACAAACAAACAAACATGTCGAAGAGGTGAGCGCACCTTTCCATTTTTTGGAAAAAGGTTGCGCTAAAAACTGCTAAAAATCGGCACTTTTTTCGGTTTTTGGCTTCTAGCTCCATCCCAAAACATTTTTGGAGATGCAAGTCTATATATAAAAACAAAATTTCCAACAAATTTCATGTAGTAAGTTATTTTGTGGGACCAAGCTTATTCCAGCAACGAGAGGGTGAAAAAGGAGGAAAATTGGCGATTCGACAATATCTCAGCGAACATTTCATTGAATGAAAGTTGCAGAGAATTGAATTTTTTTTTAAATCCATGTCTCAAAAGGCTGCAAATTTTACACTAGGGTTTATTATTGTTTGATATAGGTTACTTGTGCAGAAATTTAATTCTGTCAATGAAAACAAATTTTTTTGATTTGATTGAAAAGGGGAAGGGTGGGATTAGGGTTTGCGCCCAACTTTCCCCTGCCCCAACCGGCGAGATAATTAGCACTCAGACTTGCGCTCAGTCTTCCTCCACCCGCCATGGGCCAAAAAAAAGCGGACAAAAAGGAATGGGATTTGAGAAAAAAAAAAGGAACCATGAAATAAACACGAAAAAAAAGTAGCCAAAAACCTTTGCCAACTCCCACGACGATTCCGTCTACACGCTAAACCGTCAGTTTAATTTCCTGTCCACGACTTGGTGAATTACTTACAAGCACATTACTTACTGCCCTCACCTGCTTGGGAGTCGAGGGTTTGCCCATTTCGTACGGCCTGAACCGAATATCCGGGGATTTGTTGTTCGGCTGCGGCGGCGCCGGAGGAAGAGAAGACGAGGGAGGGGTAGGAGGCGGTGCCGCTGGTGGGGGTACCGCCGTAGGAAGTCCGGTGTACCCTTGGTGTTTTTGCGGTATCGACTTGAAGCATATTGAACACACCTGAGAATGAGCAAAATTAAAATTAAGATAAAGATAAGTTTATTTGCTATAAAATAAAATCTAATAATAATGATAGTTTATTTGCCATCAAATATAATCGCTTAAAAAAAATCATGTATAATATGCATATTATGCGTGATAAACACAGTTAAAATTTACAGAAAATAACCAACTTATGAGGCTAAGAGAGGGGTTTTGAAGGACTTGGGCTAGAAAGTCGAATGTGGTGTCAGTAATTTTGGACGTAGACTGATTTCGGACCTCAAACCCATCCAGTACACCGTAGGGCTAAAAAAAAAAAAAGGGCCACAGGAGAGGCTTTGGAAAGTCTTTGGCCATGGGATCGAATGGGGTATCGTTTTCGATGTAGAGTCAGTATATAGGGGTCTCAGGAGGGATCGGATCTCACTGTGGATGTGTAGGGCTTCTAAGGGCTAAATTTTCAATTCCAAGTTACTTACTTCTACTTGATTGGTAGGTGAAATAGGTTTGGCCCGCGGGGGCTTTTCGAGACGAGCAAGGAACGGGTAATACGTAGCGCCCTCAGGGTTGGGACCTGTAAAACAATATTTATGAGTATCTGTGTGAGATTGTCTGCACAACACAATGGAACTGCTCCTCACCGGCGTAGGTAACTCTGGCGGAGGACGGCGGGTATTCCAAAGTGCAGTTGTAACAGACGAAAGAGTCAGTCGCGGGAGGAGCTCGTTTCCTCAACGTGTAATTCCTCTCGGAGTGGCCAACCCCTTGCGCTTGGTAGACCTGCCATTGGTGGAGGAGGTGCTGCGTGCAAGCTTGACAGGCGAGAACCCGGCCCGCCGAGTCCATCGGCCGGCTCCGGGCCGGACGGCTGTGGAGCATCAGGGACGGGAAAAACGGCTGGTTCGGGGTGGGCCGAGCCCCTGAAAATAAAAGTTGGCGTCAATTCCCGTCCCGAGGATAAGTTCAAAAGGGGGAAAAACTTAACTTACCAATATGGGTGAGGCTTCCTCTCCGGTGTTCTTCGCCGCAGACGTAGCAGACCTGAAAACAAAACATATCAGTTAAGTGTGGATTTGACTAAGACGTAACTTTACTAACGCAACAGTACGAACTTGCGTGTTGGAGTTTTTGTCGGGCATTGACAAGTCCAGAATGTCTGCCCCGGGTGTCCCTGAACTGCTCGTGTAGCTCCCTGAAACCAAACCAAACTCCAAATAAAACCCACAGAGACGTTTTGATGACATCAACGTGATAAATCCCAGAACTCACCGGGATTGGAATTGGTACCGCCCCCGTTGGGCGCCGAAGTGAGCGGGCTCTGCCGGAGGTCCAAAACGGAAGTTCCCGGCACCGGTGGAGCGACGGCCGACTGCGCCAAACCGCCAACAGGCGCCAGACCCCCGCTGTCGTCCAAAGGAGTTAAACCCGGACCGTCCCTGAAAAAAAAGACGCAAGCGTCAATCCGACTGAAAAGTACCAGCAAAAGTTTAGCAGGTTGTGAGAGGTTATCAGTCATCGTGATGACTCCGGGAGACCCCGACCCAGAGGCCAAACCGGAGTAATTTAATAAACGCCAATCAACGATTTAAAAAAAACGACGATTATAAAACCGTCGGGTCAACCGTTATCTTGTGCGTTTAATAGTAACACAAAAAAATAAGGTGGCAGGGTTGAGTGTTCAATTTACCTCGGAGGGTAGACAGGAGTGGGGGTTATGCCTAAAACATCATTGGCATACTCCTGGGTGCCCATTTCCGCTCCGGCGTAGGGTCCGTTGTCCACCCGCTTCAGCCAATACAACCTCCTGTTGTGCGGCGTGTTGTCCTTCTGGTATCTATCCCATTGCTACGGAAACAACAACAAATGTTAACATGTCCTCGAGGTGTCGCGGTGACTTTCATCAAGACCTACCTGGGTCAACAACGTGTAGCAGAGGTAACAGGCCCGGACGTAGGGAAGGGGATCGTTGATCCGACGGCAACCAAGAGGAGGCTCGTGCCCTTCGAGGAATGGAAAGTACGGGTCGTCTGGACGAGGGCCTGGCGTCGATCTGAGGGTGTGCGTCGGAGCGCACGACGACCCGCAAACGTAACATATCCTGTCTTCGGCCCAACCGCCGAGCGGCTCTGAAACGAAACGAAAACAGATGTAGCGTGCAGGCGGGAAGCCTGAGGACCGCAGCAAGATACTACCGAGTTTAGCCAGTAGATGCTAACTCCTTGAGGCAAGTCAATCTCGTCAAATACTCACGTTCCATGACGACAGACGAAAGGGAGACTTTCAACCGATAAGTCGGCACTGTAACGAGAGCAAACCGTAAATATTACAAGAATAAAATGCTGAATTTTGTGGGAGGGTAATAAGCTAGGCAAGTTGACAGAGTTAGTTCTGGGGGCCGCCGCCCATCGTGGGATATTGTTATTATATTATTGTTATTTTATTATGTAATAAAACGAGATGTGTTACCAGTATTGAAAACGCTGCAAATTTTACACAGGGGTTTACTATTCTCTGTTATAGGTTACTTGTGCAAGAATTAAGTCGGTGTCAATGAAAAAATTTTGGGGAAAAAATTTTTTTTCGACCTTTTTTCAATTTTTTTTTTCAAAATTTTTTTTGCTCGGAAAATACAACCAAAAACCAAATTTGACGTATTAAAACAAAAACATAGGTGTAATACTCCAAGAATAATAAACCAAAATCGTATTTGACCTCCCGGGATCCTTCAAAATTCCCATTTCTAGCCCCATGAAAGCTCTATAGATTCCCACAGTGAAATCGGATCGTTTAGGGACCCGCAAAAAGGGATTCGACGTCCAAAAATACTTCGAAAACGACGCCTAACTCGATCCCATAACCACAAGCCTTCAAATAAGCCCTCCCGTAGCCCCATAGCGCCCTACGGGTTTGAACGATCGGGCTGAAAACCTTGCGGGCACAACTAGATGGTAAACCGAGAATTTTGTCAAAATTTCAGATTAAAAAAAAATTTCCTACTGCTCAAGATGGTTCGGACGTTACAAAATGTAGGGAAATGTTTTTTCCAATCGAATGTTTGAATTAACTTCTTTTGGAAGACTGAAGTATGAAAAATGATCAGCCCCCCTCTCCCCCTTCCATAACTAGTTGACAAAACTAGAACACAAGGAACTGAGAACATAATAACCTTCTGTTTAATAGGAACTAAAACATTTTTCTTTTTTCATTGTGATCCATGTGATCAATTCTTCTCCTCTCTAACAGAACAATAATATCATACAATTTTTACATCTGCATTACTGTGTGCAATTACTTAAAGGGTTTTTGCTCGGCTAAAATGTTTCTTGATTGATCCCTCGTTTGTAATCATTTTCATTGCTTCGATCGCCCGTTTACATTGAAACTAGAGACAATACTTCATTGGAGACATGAAAGCGAAAAAATATGTAATATAATGAGTCATTATAATGGGTCATTATTAATGACCCTTCTACGTTCGAAAATACTTCGCAAACTACACAACATTCGACCTCCTCACCACTGAAGTCCTTAAAAGCCACTTTTATAGCCTCAACGATCCTCATGTTGTACCTGGATAGGTTTGAGACCTATAAATTGATTACACGGCCAAAAATTATACAAAAACCGCACTCGACTTCCTTCACAATCCTCCCCTGTAGTCCCTTTAAAGCCCTATGATGCGGCGGGATAGGTCTGGAAGCTTCATACAGGTACGGATTTTACGTACGAAAATACTTCGAAAACGACACCTCATTCGACCTCCAGACCACTGAAGTCCTTCAAAGCCACATTTATAACCTCAAAGGGCCCCAAGTTGTATCAGATACAACAGATTCTGGATGGATTCCCTCGACGATGTAGGTAAGCTCATCCGCTGACCAGGTGCCTCGGCCAACTTCGGCTTTTCTTTAACCCCCCTCATCAAAACCAATTTACAACACCTCAAGTTAAAATCCCATCCAAAACACTCCATTAGGTACGGTCGACATCGCCAAAACAAACGCCCCCACTCCGCTCATCACCGAGCCCGCTGATCAGCCGTAAACAAAACTCCCCTGACCCATTTTGTCATTGTGAGACACTTCAAGATCTGTAGCGTGGAACATACATACCACAATAGTCCACAAGTTACAACAAATCAATCAAGACACGTTCACGTAAACTGCATCGCTTACCGAAGGCCTCATCGGTGAATTTTTACAGTTCGAGAGTTTATGACATCATAGTTTCGACACCGCTCAAATTGCTTCATCGTCGCCAGCCAATTCAAAGGGGATCGAATGAATATCTACAAGAAGAAGGAATGAATGAAAAAAAAAAAAAGTTCAAAAATGATGAAGCAAAAACGGGCAATAAAGTCATTAAAAGTTACACTTCAGTGGGATTGGGAAATGGCGTTTGGTTATAAGGGTACCAAATTTTCGAATTGGGTGAGAAATTGAGCGGGGAAGTAAATAATTAAAATATGATAGGGTAAATTAAATTGACGTAATGGGAGTTCGGGAAGCCAAGTTGAGTTGATTTTTTGTGGAGTCCTCGGAAGGAGTAGACGGGGAGGATTTACAAGCGAATTTACTCAAACGGGACCAGATGGTGGCAATATAATTACCGAAAGGGGAAGACTCTCCCGAGCGAGAAAATCCCGAAGGTAAACACCTTCGGGGGACGACAGATTCCACGGCGAAAGCTGCTATGGCCGAACGCTGGGGATGGCGATTTCCAAAAAAAAAAAGAAAAAACGTTTCCGGGAACTTCCGGACGAGGTTTCCTTTAAAGCTCGGCACTCCCGTCAATTAGTCGTTTCCGCGGGCGGTAACGAGAGACTGGCGCCCGGGCCCGCTGACGGTGAGGAATTTCCCGGAACGAAAAGGTCCACTTCCCGACACCCAAATCCCGAAAACGACGATTTTCACGGGAAAACGTTCACAAGAGCTTCCCCGACCCCGTTTATTGAGGTTCAGGAAGTACTTGTGATAGAACAGTGTTGTCTCCGTATTAGCGGTCCAACGCTGCCAATACAACAACAAGTTCTCTCTTTTCGCAAAACCCATCGTCGCCTATTTTCGGATTTCGTCTACGAAATTCTCAACTCAACATGACATTCATCATCAGTCATCATCGTCTTTATTTTCACTAGTTTCCCCACCGCCCACAGAGTAACAGAGAGCAAAGTTGCCACCGCCAACTTGCCCTCACAAACTCAGCCGCAATGAGCGCTAGTGAAGATTGCGAGAAAATTCAAAAGCAAACGCTGCAAAATTTTTTATTGACAAAGAATAATAAACCCTTGCTTAAAATTAAATTTTACGCAAGGGTTTATTATTCTTTGAGCAACAATTAATTCTGTGTCAATATAAAATAAATAAAAATCTGTAGGTACATTGTTCGAACAGATCTGTTCGACATAATAATATTATGTATAATATGTATACATATTATGTCGAATCTGTCCCACACGTTATGTGGGACCTCGAAAAATGGATCCACATTATGTATATTCATAACCGATTATGCGTCCAAAATTACTCGGAAAATATTTGACCTACTGCATGGGATCCTTCAACTATCAAATTTGTAGCCCCATGAGAGCTCAAAAGATCCCCACGGTGGAATCGAATCGTTCTGGGGGTCCCGAAAAATGGATTTTACGTCCTTCGAAAACGACACCTAACTCGACCCAACAGCCGAAACCCTTCAAAAAGCACTCCTGTAGCCCCTTTATAGCCCATGAGAGCCCCACGGGTGTGGGAATCGGTCTGTAAACCATGCTGTCACAACCAGTTGGTAAACCGAGTGTTTGGTAAAATCAGATTGAAAAAAAAAAATCCTACTGCTCAAAACGGTTCGGACGGCGGACTTTTGGAATCTAGATACCTATCTTGAAACGTACCTAGTTATAATGTAAAATTTTGAGGCCGATCTGAATTTTCGACCCACGTCGCTTCGATGGTCGCACGTTGCTAACGTTCGGTGTTTTGGTGGGGTCCAAAATTTTGATCAGACGCAAAATTTGTCATCCTATACGTTTCATGGCCAGTAGATTTCAAAAATCAAATGTCTGTCCGCGGTTCAGGCAGTGGGAAATGTTTTTCTATATTGAAATTTTGACAAAATACACGGTTCTCCTCCGTTGTCAGCCTGATCATATCACCCGTGGGGCTACGGGAGGTGTTTTAGAAGGGTTTCGGCAATGATAATATCATAGATATTATCGATTAGGGTTTCGTTTTCGATGTAGGTACATACCTTTGGACGTGAAATCCATTTTTCGGGGTCTCACATCGGTCCAAACCAGGGGTTCCCAACCTTTTTTTACCTCGCCCCCCCCCCCTAGGTTGGTGTGAACACCATTGCGCCCCCCCTCCCCCTTTTGTTCTATGTAAGTATGTATACTCTCCGCCTCCTCAAAAATGCTAAGTATAAGTATAATTATGGTATAATTTAATGAGTTAATTCAAACGGAACGTTTTATTAACAGTAGGTAGGTAGGTACCTAATTAAAATATTGAATTTCATGGCTCATTCAATTCTTTTTTTTTAAAGCTTAATGTGACATTTGACTTTGTTTTTCGGTGTCTAATTTCACAATGTTTGGGGGAATTTTCGACAGCGCGCACCTTAGATTACTTTCGACATTAAGGCGGTTTCGGGATTTAGGTTTCAATGCCAGTAAGTGTGAAAATCCCGATTCACATAGATAGGTAGTTGAGAATTGCACAAGAATTTTCAACGCCACCGTAGAAATATTTGGATAGGTAGGAAGGTATTCTATCCAGAATTCCTCCAACTCTGCTGCTTCGAAGATCATCTTCGCAGTCGAATCGCTCTGCAAATCTATCGCTTCTTCCTGAATTTCGACTGGAAGTGAATCCACATTAACAGTGAACGGCGAGGTTGTCAACATGGAGGTCAACATGGTTTGCCAGCCAGCTGTGTTTATTAGGTATTTAAAATAAATAATCTATGTATGAATTTTAATGAATTTTAATGAATACTTACTGATACCAAAGGGCCTAAAATTTAATGCCAAAATAAATAATCTATGTATGAATTTTAATGAATACTTAAAAATAGTAATAAGTTAATTTAATTAATTTAAAATACTTAATAATTCACAACAATAACAATAATTGCTGTGAATTATTAAGTATTTTAAATTAATTAAATTAACTTATTACTATTTATAAGTATTCATTAAAATTCATTCATAGATTAAAATTTATTTTGGTCCTTTGATCCCAAAAGGCTTCAATTGTTGTCAGTTTATGGGCCCCGATCGCGCCTCCCCTGGAGACCCTTCACGCCCCCCAGGTTGGGAATCCCTGGTCCAAACACTACAGGAATACAGATTTTTTAAATTAACTTTCAATTTTTAAAAAAATTGATACTTTTGGTTTATTATTCAGGGAATAATACACCTATGAATTCGTGACGGAGGTCGAAAGTTTTGATCGGCTTCAAAATTGGTCATTATCCGTTTCATGATACGTAGATTCCAAAAACGAAACTGCCGTCCGCCGTCCGAGCCGGTTTGGGCAGTAGGAATTGTTTAAAAAAATCTGAAATGTTGACAAAGTAAATAGGTACCTACTTCGTTTACCATCTACTTTAGCCCGCACGGTTTTCAGCCCGATCGCCCAAACTCGTGGGGCTAGCAGAGGGGTTTTTGATGGTATTCGGCTGTGATGTCGAGAGGGGTGTCGTTTTCGAAGCATTTTTATACTTCCCCCCAGAAATGTCGGATTTCATCGAGATGATTATGAGGCTTTTGAAGGATACCAGCGAGTCGAATGTGGTGTCGTTTTCTGACTTAATTTTGGATGTATAATCCATTTTTCGGGGTCTCACAACTGTCCACAAATGTTACAATAAGAAACTTTTTAAAATAATTCAATTAAAACGTTTTGCATTGATACCTAAAGAATTAATTTTTGCATAATTTACATAAAAGAATAAAAAACGCCATTTTTAAATAAATAATATTATAAAATTATAATTTACATTCTTCACTCCTCAATCCATGGGAGGGCTCCAACATCCTTCATACCCAAGGATTTCACCCTTTCCGCCAATCGGGCCCAAGGCTTGTCTTCCCACTTCAAGCCTATGGTATTTCAAGATCTTGAAGTGAAAATGAAATCTCGTACTGATGTCGATCCTCACACCCATCGATGGAAAAGATTCTGCCGACGAGTTTGGACTGTAGGTTCATATTCAGCACCAACTGGACTGTGAGAGTGTAATTATGATTCTTCCAGTATGATACAACAGATGGCCAAGCCAATACAGATCAACAGAGGTTTTACATTCATTTCCAAATGGATTTTAGAGTGACACTTTTGTAATTATTGGACAATTTCGGCTATAACAAATATCTACCTATGTGTAAAGGGAGTAGTTGACTTCTAAACCTCCACCTTGTAGCCAACAAGGTTCCTTTTTCCGATGCATTCGCCAACGTAGAACCAGCAGAAGACTTCAACGGTGATCAGTGTGTTCAGCCACGCCTCCTGAAATTTTGGAAAAAAAAAAAAAAAATTAACACACAACAGCGCCTATCACACCATGGGAAATGGTTGTTATTCGAACCTTGACGGTGAGCTGCTTCCATTTTCCGGTTTTGGCGGCGCTGAGGATGTTCCCAATTTTGGATCCAACCTGTCCGAGCTCGGCGGGCGTGGGAGGGACGAGTTCGACTTTGGCGTATTTGACAAAAGTGGCCAAGTTGGGTTTCGCTACGGCTACAACGTCTGAAACGAGGAAACAGTGGAGTCAATTCAGGCACGAAGTGGTTATTTTGCCGATGGTGCAGAGGTCTAATCCAATGAGGTGGTTGGGTATGAAAATAACCGATTTCTCTGCTGATGAATTCGCAGAGAAGTCGATTTTCTCTCCCTGTTCACCATATTCAATTCAGGCAGGTTGTGGGGGTTTTTGACAAAGAGTCAGAGGGCCCATCAAAACGTTGTACCAGAAAGATACTACAATATAATTAAATTATTTTGAACGTGAAGGCATACTTCGCCCTAACAAGGTGCGAGCAGCCCACCAGAACGGCACCAGTCCCAGTCCGACCGATAGGATGCCACCGAGTTGGTTCCCAAAAATGCCCTCCGAAATGTCTGTGTTGATTCCTGAATACGTCCGTGTTGGTTCCCAACATTTCCCTTCGCATTTTATCCAGACTTAGGACTGGCTGCAACTGAACATTGTAGGAATGCTTACAAATGACAGGCCGCAACGACCGCCCCTCAAAACGGCGGGGGTTGGCAATGGGCTCAAACGGCAAAACGACCGGGGGTTGGCTGGCGTAGCCAGCGGGGTGAGTGGGGGGCTACTCTACAACATCACAACCGAAACACGAGGAGAGTGACCCAAATAAAATTTTGGTCATCTAGATTCTAGGGTACTTCCAGCTGTCGGAGTTTTAAAGAAAAAACCGGAACGAGCGGGGGTTGGCGCAAATCTAGACAGGGGTTAATGAAAAAGTAAAAGTCTTTTTATTCTTCGCATCCGTCCAAAGCTCTTTTTGTTAGAGTCTCCTGTTATTTCCTCTGTGATGAACGATGCTTGTTACTGCTCCCTTTACTGAGAGGAGTCATGCCATGGGGGGTTGGGGGATGTCTCTGAAATGTCGCCTGAAGATGGAGATGGATGTCTCTGAAGGGGAGCTAATTGGAGAGCCTACCTATTTAAAAAAAAAAATTATAAAATTGAATGAAAAGTTATTAAAAACAACATGCGTCTACGCCATATCGTGTACGACTGCCCCTCTTTCAATCCTCTGTCGACTGGCCTAAAGCGGAAAGGTCCGAAGAAAACGCGAAAAGTACGAAGCTACGTTTTAAGATAATGATCAAAGCCGCAAGTTCCCGCAACCGATCTCAGCATTTCTGTTTTACGCAGGTCCTACAGAGTGTTTCTAGACGAACCGCACTCTGGCGCACGGTGTTTCTTTGTCTTCTGAAATATCAAAAGATGGTATTTTTCGATATTTTATTCAAAACACAAGCTGAACCGACTGAAAAAAAAAAAAAATTAAAAATCATTTTTCACTTTTTATGATGTGTATGGACTTGAAACTTGAAGAACTTTTCGTTTTTAACATAAAGCGCCTCATTTTTCTCCGTTTTCCTTTGACATAATTTCTCGGAAAATGGGCGATTTCCCGTCTTTTCAGGCTTGTGTAATGCTGTAAAATCGGTATTTTTACCCATGGAATGTACTAGTTTCCTTCTTCAAACATCAGATGTACATTCAAATGTCTTGAAAAACAAATCGATTTATTGCCCAAAATTTTGAATAGGTAAGTAGATACTGAAAAAATTGAAAATTTTAAATAAATATTTGGGAGGCTGGGTATTTATGGGAACTTGTCCACGACATTGACCGACCCGGCCGAGTATCTACCTACCTGAGGGGACTTGAAGATCCTCAGCCAAGTGGAAACGTTCAAAATTGCGGCCTGTAAGGGTCAACAGATACGCAGTCGACGCTATCAGATTCTGCACCACTCAAGCAGTAACACGATAGAGAAAATCCTCTTACATAGACTGCCTCACGAGAACTATCTACCCACTAGAAACGTGTATAAAACCCCTTTTGGCAGATGAAGCTCACGACGTCAAAATCTCCCATCACATTTTCACTACAGAATCACTTACTCTTGAGTATGTTGGCCATGGTTGGGATGGTTTTTCTTCGCTAAATGTAAAATTTGACTGAATGTTTGATGAAATGCCAAAAGAGATAAAAGTCTTCTGGACGAAAAAATGGCCGCCCTGATAATTATCAGCTGATTTTCTTCTTCTTTTTCTTTTTTGTGTGTTGCAGTTGTCTTCCGCTATAGCGCTAGTGTCCCTTACTGGGTTGGCGGACACAAACTCGGCCAACACCACAACTCGACGCGCTTCTGATTTCTTTTGTCTCGTTTTTGCTGTGTATTCCCTTGTATTTTGAGGTGTTTCTTTGGTGATACGGATTTCTTGAACGGCGCGAATCATTTTCAACGGGGCCGATGCGTGTGAGTCGTTTGTCGTAGCTTCTCGACGTTCGTTTGGTGAATTAAGTCTTCGTTAATTTCTCAACATGATGAAAAGCGGTGGTTGGGTCGGCAAGGCGGCCGAGCAAGACATTACTAACAAGGTGAGTCGGTACTGTCGTAGATTAACGAAAGCCCAAAAGAGTCCCCGAAGGTGCCGTATGAGGGATCTCCGGTGAAATGAAGGAGTCATAATGTGAACTTGCTGACGTCATCCGGTGAGCTGAAGGTCTTCACATTGGTAGAGTTGAGTACGCGGAAGGGATCTTTTTACGCAGTTTCTTGGGATGCTGTGGCTGAAATGTTTGTATCAAGGTCATCTTGATCAGTGTGAGCTCTGATCAATGTCGGTTAAATATTACGAATTTCAGGGAACTTTCGAAAAGGGCATGTGCGGTACTGGTGGATGCTAATTGCTCAGGGTGACCTCTGCGGTTCGAAACGAACCCAAGTAGCCAGGTTACTGAAAGACGGAAAGAGGCTGAGGGTCTCATCCAGAGAATGCAGTCAGGGCAGAAACGGACTCTCACGGGGTCCCCACAAATCGATTCCTTTTACAAAATCGCGTCGAAAACGACACCTTACTCAACCCCTTGGCCGAAATCCTTGAGAACCGTCGTCCGATGCAGCTCTCACAGAGCATCTCGGTATTGTCAGACACGTCTGGGACTCCCTTAAATCCATTTAACGTCCTAAATGTCTCTAAAAGCAACCTCATTCATTTACTACTCACCCTACTGGAAGGGATCTTAAGGTGAACAAAAATGCCGTGAAAGGCAGTTGTTGCAGGGCTGTTGTCGGATTCTGACTCGTCTTTCCACCCTTCATAGCTTTTGTCGGTATTTTTGTGCAACTTAACCTTCAAGGTGGGTGTGGGCAACACATTTAAACTCTCATTCGCTTCTGTACTTGATCCGCAGTTGGAGAAAATCGCTCTACCCGACGAGGCTTCGTCGGTGGTACCCTCTGAACCGGCGCCGTCGTCGGCCATCACGTCCGCACTGAGCGCCAAATCATCCGGTCAGTACTGTAGCTCGCCATTGCCTACAATTCTGACGACTTTGTCTAACCTCTATCGTTCATTCAGGAACCGAAACGTCCGAAGAAGAAGACAAAGTGTCCAAAGCGGAACTGTCTCTCATGCAGAAGATTGTCCGGTCCCGATTGGTCACCAGCAAAGCCGAAATCGAAGTACAACGCCAGGACCCCTTTTCACCGCTGCATTCCGTCAAAACGTTCGAAGCCCTGAATCTGTAAGTGACTTTTTGAGCGACTCCTTTAAATTCGATGTTGATATTCGCTTGATAGTAGTTCATAGTTGATTTTTGCCGTAGAAAACCTCTGCTGCTCAAAGGAGTGTACGAAATGGGATTCAACGCTCCTTCAAAAATCCAAGAGACGGCGTTGCCGATTCTTCTCGCCGACCCGTAAGACATTATTCTACCTGTAAGAGATCGGATAATGCATTCAGGACAGGTATAAAAAATTATTTGATTGCAGGCCGCAAAACATGATCGCACAATCGCAATCCGGCACAGGGAAAACGGCAGCTTTCGTGCTTGCTATGCTGTCTCGGGTCAACTCGGCGCTCAACTATCCACAGGTAAGTCAAGACGTTTTGAAGAAATGGTTACTACTGTGGAGTGGGCATCCTTGTATCTAGACGGGCTGGAAACATACCCACTTCACTCCCTCACGCCGTCATGGAAAACCTCGGCATCTCCTTGGCAAATCCTGAGTAGATCTGAAGCAGTTGCTTCACTGATCACGCTTTACTGGGGTCATTGGCCAGCGCCAGTCTGTGTATGTTTGTTGAAAAGCTCCCCATAACCCCTTAGTAACTGTCGGTCGGACTAAGATCCTGTGGTCGGGGCCACCCATGGCTGCCTCCAGCTCGATAGGTAAAAGTGAGGACCCTTAGTGCCGCAACTGACACCATCATAGGTTTGTTCCAGGCCTGCGGCGTCTGTCGGCAGAAGTTGGACAGCTGTCGACAGATCCCGACCGCACATACTCGAGCTGTCGATTTCCTTCCAACTGCTGTCAACCTACGATCGACCTGGAACAGCAGTTTCTAAACTTCGCATGTCTCCGGCGATTTCTGTTAACAGTCCGTCAAACCTGGAACAAAACTAATGTAACATTGAGCCACCCTGACTAGGGCCATCCTCTGTGCCGACCTCAGGTCGAGGTTGTGTCCCTTCAGGAGGTCTTAAATCCCCCAAACATCCTTGGGAAGACGTCCTTATGAAGGAGATCCCTTAATCTGAACCCCCATTAAATGGGGAGTAAATTTTACTCTCTGCCAACGTCACAATGTTCAGGTTGGTACCCCTGCAGGTGGCCACAGCTTCTAAATCCGCCTTGATTTCAGGTGCTTTGTCTATCCCCAACATACGAGTTGGCCATCCAAACGGGCGAAGTTGCTGCCAAAATGGGCCAGTTCTGCGAAGACATCAAAATCCGCTACGCCGTCCGCGGAGAAGAACGTGAGTATCCAACAACCATTAATAACCACACGTTCGTTTTCATTCAACACTCCAATCACTCAAAATGTTCTCGTTTCAGTCGCAAGAAATCACAAGCTCACCGAACACATAATAATCGGCACTCCCGGAAAGGTGCTCGACTGGGCTGTCAAATACAGATTTTTCGATCTCTCCAAAATAATGGTGTTCGTACTCGACGAAGCAGACGTCATGATCGCCACTCAAGGTCATCAAGATCAAAGCTACCGCATCCGCAAGTGAGTTTGTGCTCAAATTTTCCCCTGAACTGTTATTTAAAGAAAAAGAAAAAAAAGCTGCAAATTTTGCTCAAGGGTTTATTATTCTTGATAATATATTATATATTACTTAATTATTATTATTATGTTATTAAAATATTTTTAAAAAAATCAATACAGTGTTTGGACAGATGTGGGACGTCGAAAAATGGATTGTGCGTCCAAATTTTTCCGGAAAACGACACTTGATTAAGTGAGGTTCAAATTTTGACCTATGAACCTTCAAAAGTCTCATTTGTAGCCCCACTGTGAAATCGTATGGTTTTGGGATCCCCAAAAATGGATTCTACGTCAAAAAAATACTTCGAAAACCGAAACCCTTCGAAAACCCCTCCCTTAGCTCCATTTTAGCCCCACGCCATGGGGCCCACGGGTTTGGCCGATCGGGCTGAAAACCTTGCGGGCACTACTAGATGGTAAACCGAGTATTTTGTCAAAATTTCAGATCTAAATTGGGTATGCGTACAAAATTACTCGGAAAACAACCCTCCTTCGATTTCCTGGCATCCTTCAAAAGCCCCATGTGTAGCCCCATGAAAACCCCATGGATCCGCACGGTGAAATCCGATGGTTCCGGTATTCTGAAATGTATTCTACGTCCAAATATACTTTGAAAACCACACCCCACTCGATACCACACCCAAAAACATGAAAAAAAAAACCGTCCAGTAGCCCATTTTAGGCCCTCATAGCCCCACGGGGTTGGGCGATCGAGCTGGAATCCTTGTGGGCCCAACTAGATGGTGGCCCGAGTATGTTGTCAACATTTCAGATTTTTGAAGAAATTCCTCCTGCCCAAAACAGCCTGAACGGCCCGTGGGATTAAACTGGTGGCTACGGGAGGGTTTTTTGAAGGTTTTCAGCTATGGGGTCGAGTTGGGGGTCTTCTTTGAGGTCTTTTTGGACGTTCATTGGAGAATCCATTTTTGATTTTGGGGGTCAACCAGAGCCATCCAATTCCACAAATGGAGCTTTTGAAGGATGTCATGAGGTCAAATTAGATGTCGTTTTTCGAATAATTTTGGACGCATAACCCAATTTTCGAGGTCTCAGTAGGGGATTGTTTTTTGTTTTAATTTTGTAATTTTTTAATATAAGTAATTTTCTATTGACATAAAATACATTTTTGCTCAATTTACCTGCATTAGAGAATAATAAACCCTTGTGTGAAATTTGCAGGGTTTTTATTATTAGAAGGTGAACAATAGCTGGTTTAGAGGTGTCGTGTCCCGCTGAATCGGTGCTGGAACCAGAGCCAAGCGATTCTACTGGATGATTTTCACAAAACGGCATCCGGCGATTTGAAGCCAAAAATTGGATATCCGTGATGAATGAAGGTGCTGTTTACCTCAGTACCTTCTTCCATGAAACGCCAGGAGGACTTTTTTTATTTAGGAAGAAGGTGACATGGGCACACAGCATCTTTTTCCATTGAAAAAATGTGACATGACACCTCCTACCGTTCGGGATCAATCCAAGGAGTTGTTATTCCGTTACCAAGCTGCTACCATAGATATATAGCGCTTCAAAAACTTCATTTATGGCATGAAGGTGACAGGTGAACTAAAATTCGCCATTGTGTCTAATTGCAGAAATTTGAATCCAGCCTGTCAAATCATGTTTTTCTCTGCCACGTACGACGATGAGGTCATGCAGTTCGCCAAAGGGATCGTTCCAAATCCGGTTCTTATCAGGCTCAAGCGCGAGGAAGAATCCCTGGACAACATCCAGCAGTATTACACGATATGCGAAGAGAAAGAAGATAAATATCAAGCTATATCCAACATTTACGGGGGTATAACCGTCGGGCAAGTCATCATATTTTGTCAGGTGCGTTCTTTTCCTTGAGGACCTACGGAGGTTAATTGAAGTGTCGGTTCAACTTCGGATTTTTCGTTTAGACGAGGAAGACGGCCGCTTGGTTGACCGGGAAGATGACGAAGGACGGTCACGCGGTGGCTCTCCTGTCTGGTGAATTGACCGTCGAAGAGAGGATCGGCGTTCTGGACAGGTTCCGGGAAGGCAAAGAGCGAGTCCTGATTACTACCAACGTCTTATCTCGAGGTAGGTGCACAAGAATGATTTAATAATTTATTTTGAAGATATGGACTCTGCCAAATTACAGCAGGAAGTATCAAAAATGTAGTTGTAAGCAATGAAAAGAACGAGACTCACGCGCATAGCTCAAGGACGAAAGGGGGGGGGGGGGGGGGACAGTACGGGACGAGCGGCGAGGCACGAGGAAACCGACCCGAGCGAGGAGATCAGGAGAATCAACCCGTCCCGATAGACCATGAAGGAACGAAACATAAGTGCACAAGCGACGGTCACGGGGAGACAGCAGGCTGAAGCTGCGAGAAATTTCATCGTAGATCAAGTTCTCACAGGGAATGGAGAGCGTTTAGGCAAAATATAGGAGGAATGCTCTAAAAATACGCTCGATTTGCATAATATGACACTCAAAGTGGAGATTCCAGATCACAGACAAGTACTCCAGGATTGGCTGGATACGAGTCTTGTAGAGACTCACTAAGGCAGGGGCATGAGTTAGCCAACTGTGCAACTCGTCAAGCCGACCTCGAAAAATCGAACATTAAGGTTATCATCCAAGAAGGTTATTCAAAGGTTGAGGTTGTCCGCTTTCATTTCAATATCTCGTAAGTTCAATAATAGCTCGTGTTCCCGTGTTGGGAGTGAGGTTGTTTCCATGAGCGTCTATTTTAGAGAAACGCTTGGCGTGGCGTTCAATAGCGTCTGACGTAACATTTTCCAAAAGCAGACACGTGAGAAAAATGGAGGTTTGGCGCGACGTCCCTGCGTAATTCTTACTAATCTCTTTCCTCACTTCTAGGAATCGACGTTGAACAAGTCACCGTAGTGGTAAATTTCGATCTTCCCATCGATCAACACAAAGCCGCCGACTGCGAAACCTACCTCCACAGGTAAACTACTTCCCAGTGTTGCCTATTTCTTGCTTTGTCACCACATAACCTGTTCTCTCGGTTCCAGAATCGGTCGAACCGGACGATTTGGCAAGTCCGGTATCGCCATCAACCTGTGCAACTCGTACGAGGCCCAGACCGTCCTCAAACAGATTCAGGACCACTTCGGTAAGCCCCCCCCCCTCCACCCTTTCAATCTGAAGCGCCCTACCCTGACGACTTTTCTCACGTATCGAACCCTTTTTCCAGGCAAAAAAATCATGCCGCTTGATGCCGACGACTCCGACCTCATCGAAAGCCTCAACGACTAAAAACCACGGTTCGCTTCGTGCTTCGCATCATGCAAGTGTTCTCAGTCGGGACTGTTATCTTGAACTTGTTTCATTTTCCATTCGTTTTTCCAAGTTGAACCAGAAACCGTCGCAAGTTGGTCTTTCAGTTGCATTTCTGGCCCCGCGAAGTTCTAGATGAAAAGAAATATATTTTTCACAACTTCGCGTCCTCCATAACAGCTTCGGAACCATCAATACTGTTTTACCGTGAATTATGCTACTAATAGAAATTCTTTATTTATTTAGAAGTTGAATTTATTTGACTTTTACTTAAATTGATGTAAGTTTTACGACACAGTTTTTAATTGTAATTCCTGGAAATTTAGTAATCTTATTTCTTTCTTGTATTGTAATTTAACTTTATGGAAATTTGAAGATGCGAACTATATACAATAAAACTGTTTTATATTGTAAATCTAAAACTTGTCCTGGAGCAGAACGCATTTCCGGGGAGGTCCGAAAACTTGCTTCCAGGACGCCCTTCAATGGCCGACTTGCTCCCGGCCTCATTTTTCGCATGACCGATTTGCTCCCAGAAATGTGAGGTTCATACTTGATCCCGGAGAGTTCAAATTAACTCCCGGGATATGATTAGACGGATCGTGCTCGGCTTTGCATACGTCTCTGTCTGAACCTGAAGTAAAACCTGGTCTAACACATAAACGGGCAGTTGAATTCCCTATTAGTGGGTGTGAAATGCCTCGCAAACGTTGTTCGAGTAACAGCTGCGGATTTGCATGGTAAGGAGGAAACCGTGTTCCATCCGAAACAATATGTATTTTTTACCTCACATATATTATATGTTTAAGTACCTACTTCTCGAAACTGATAAATTTCTCTCTATCTTCGTTTGGTTTGTCCAACACCCACTCGCAAAACACATCTCTGACATCGTTTGAGTCACATCGAAGCCACTTTCCTGCATTTGTTTTTTGCTTGTAGGTAAATGAGTGACGGGCCAAATAGGAAAAACGTCGATTTGCGGTTATCTCCTCTCTATTATTGCATTCTTTCGTATTGGGAGCAAATTCGTACGGGCAACGTCGACCGAAAGCAAGCTTGTACCGGCTCGCACTTACTTTTCGCCGCTCGCTCCACAACTCGCGGGAGCAAATCCGTAGTCGCCCGTTTCATGAATTTTTTAATCTGAAAATTTCACGAAGTACTCGGTACTCATCTTAGTTGGTACCGCAAAGTTTTCAGCCTACCGGGGGGCTCTGCGGGGATACAGGAGGATTTATGAAGGATAAACCCTCTATTTAGTGATTCTTGAAAAACTCAATTTTCGAGGACCAATTTTTATGTCGGTTAAGTGTCTTATGTTTTTTGGCTCGTTGAATCTGAATCTGAAGTTTGCCTCATCTAAAAAGAACGGCTTCACCTCTAAAATCGAAAAAACCTCGAAATGTTCGGCTTTTCTTCAGTTTTTCGCTTATATCTCGAAAACTGAACACGTTTTTCGTGAAAACACGAAATTAAAGTAGGCAAGATTCCCTACAAAATGCATTTATTGAAGTCAAAGATCGGAGAAATAGTCAGGCTTCGCAAGATTAACCGTCAATCCCCTAGTATATACCTGCAAACCATAAATCGACAGCCTCGTTGCAAAAAACTGTGTGACTGACCTTTTACTTACAAGTTTCTAGAAGTGTGAAGGTTATCATCTCTAGCAGGGGAGATTGGAAAGAAGGTCCGCCTGGAGTGCGGTCTGGGGACATAGAATGGTACACAGACGGCTCCAGGATGGATGACAGAGCAGGTGCTGGGGCCTACAGCCCTCAGCTCAAATGGGAGTGCGCCAGCCCACTGGGTAGGTGGGTCACAGTGTACCAGGCCGAGCTCTATCCCATAAAAGCATGCATGGCTGAGAGTGAAAGGAGGGCCCTCGTAAGAAGGCGGATCCATATATTCTCGGATAGCCAAGCAGCTCTGAAATCACTGGCGGGAACATCTACCACTTCAAAACTGGTACTTGACTGCTGGGAGTCCATCAAGCGCCTTGGGGCTTCCAATGAGTATCCTCAGATGGGTCCCTGGTCACGCTGGCATTCCAGGGAACGAGAAGGCGGACGCCCTGGCCAGACAGGGATCCAGTATGGACCTTATAGGCCCTGAACCCTGTCTGGGTATTTCGGGGGCGCTTTTCCGTGGGGCTGTGGATCAGTGGCAGCGGTCACAGCACAGCCGCAGATGGGAAAGAACCCCGCACCAACAGCATGGACACGCCATGCTGGGTCGGCTGGATCGTAAGAGGGCAGAAACGTGCCTCCGCCTACGACGGCCACAACTGAGACTCATGGTGGGCCTGTATACAGGACACGGAAGTTTCAGGAAGCATTTACACAGGATAGGGGTCACAAATGATGAACCCACCTGTAGGTTCTGCAAAGATGAGGAAGAGACAGCGGATCACCTCATCTTTGAACGTGAGGCCCTGGAGCGCAGACGGTATCTTGCTCTGGGCTCTGTGGACCGGGGAGAGATACTAGCGCGAAAGGACCTGGTAGGAGGACTATTGAACCTCTTCAAGGGCACAGAACTCCTACCACAGTAACTCCGAGAGGCAGCACAATGGGTCTATAGGCCTAAGTGCGGGAAATGGGGGCCCTCGGGAACCCACTTCTTTATCCTCTCAGGTATCAATCTAATCTAATCTAATCTACAAGTTTCTAGAAGTGTCCTTGGAGAAGTAATGAAGGGCTGTTGGCCACTTTTCTCGATCCCAGAATGTGCCATGAGCCCGAACCTTACTCAAAAACTCAAAACCTTCATTTCGGCCCAAAGTTCACTTACAGGTTTTTGCAACATGGCTGTCGAAATATTTTCGCGAAGATCAGTTGATGACTCAGCCAGAACATCAATATCGTCCGCGTACATCAGCGAACCTGTGGCAGCACCTTCCACTTTTAGGTCCTTCCCCACAGGACGGGCATGAGTTATTTTCTGATTATCTGTGGTGGTCGAAATTTAGAGACTTACCTACACATTGCGTCGGGTTATCTGGAGGGGGCCAAAAGTTCATCCCCACCATCAAATCATGGTGACCCATCCTCATTAGCTTTTCGGCAATCCATCCCTAAGTCTCTCTTGTTCTTAATTCATCCCCAACATGGCACCAACTTTTCAAGCCTTGGACAGGTCTGGAAAGCTTGTGGACGATCTTGGCAAACCATTGAAACCCTTAACCAGCTTGGCACCATATTGGCATGCCTTGTAAACCCAGTCAGCTTTGGACGAGCTTATCAAGCCTTGGACTGCTGTGGGAAGTAAGATATGATCTTCACCACTTTGTCAACGTATGTGGGGAGTGGAACGCCGCTAGGGAACGATCATTGACGTTTACTGGGACGATTGATGAAACGACCGATGCTTCCTCTCCACTCTTCGGGGTAATTGCACCTTTCATTTTTTCGGGGACGGTTCGCCTGTTACCCGTGCTGGTCAGTGGGATCGTGGCTCGCTTGTAATAATTATTACTTCAGTTTTTTTCTCTTTCTGTCTGCTGAAGTATGAACTGATCAGTTCTTCGATGCCACTGAGAAACATAAGAGGTAGGCGACATCTCCTCTCTCAAACCAGGAGTAGTGGCTGAAGCAGCTACAATCATTAACTCCCCCAGGACATCTCTTACATCATGGAGACGTCTTGATCACCCCCCACGGTCTGACTCATTCTCCACTTCGTCGATTATTTTTAACTCTTGTTCCCACGGCATCTTCTCCATGATACAGTTGCCGCGGGATTTGAAGAACGTTGTCACACCTCTTATTCCTCCTGTAGTGTGTAATTCCCCCCCGTGAAATTATCGTGTGTAGCCAGCCTAAAAGGGGGAGTCAGTGTAGCCAACATGAGATCCACCAGGCTCAGCCTCAGGTCCTTCGAGGAGCCGCCTTACCCCGAACAGTCGATTGTACGGATGCCTCTCAGCCCTGAAGAGAAAGACCTGCTCGTCAAACTTGACGCTAAAAACAAGTTAGTTCAAAGCCCTGTAACGTACCATTTGACAGTGTTGACATTGTGTTTGTGTTCAGGTACTTTTTGGAATCCCACATCCCCGCTATCGTCTGGGCGAGGAAGCACAACGGGTATCGAATTCAAGATATGATCGACAGACATTATTTTGATGTCACTAATCTAATTCAGGTACGATCTCTGTATGGAAGTGTACCCGAAACAATCCATTACATAACCTAAAATTTCTACAGTTCCATGTTTCGTTCTTTTTCCAGAAATACATGCCAACTGACCCGCTCCTGAAAACAATTACAGACCCGACGTTGGTTGACTCTTACCTGACCACAATATTCAACTGGTACCCCAAAACGCAGAGCCTGGTGGCGATAAAAGAAGGTACCAGAGAAATCATCGGAGTTCTTATAGGGCGACTCGTCATTGAGCCCGAATGGTTTGAGCTTGTTTCGCAAATTCAATTTGTCACGAAAAAAGATGTAAGTACGAATTTTCCGATGGGTTTGAGTAGACAGGCGTTTACCGGGTGGCTGGTTTTCAGAAATACGCTTATCTGAAAAAGGGGAAAACAGATGCGTCCGATGCTAAGAAGATCAAGCCGGCGGGCAAAGGACCTCGAACGAGCCGAATTTCTAAAAGAGGCAGTAAAACTGTGCCCGAAGCCAGTAAAACGGCGAAGGAAGCGAGTAAAACAGCGCCGAGCCCGAGTAAAGCAGGTCCGAGAGGTGACTAAAGCGGTACCTACTAGGCTGTTTGTCTGATTTTCAACTTGATTTTATTCATTAGGTAGCAGGAAAAGCATGGGAGCTAAAAAGGGAAGCCGTAAAAGCATGGGAGCCAGCGGCGGAAGGAAGAGCATGGGAGCCAGCGGCGGAAGGAAGAGCATGGGAGCCGGTGGCGGAAGGAAAAGCATGGGAGCCAAAGGGGGTCGGAAAAGCATGGGTGCCAAAGGGGGCCGGAAAAGCATGGGTGGTGGATCCCGCAAGAGCATCACCCGAGGAGGAAAACACGGACGGAAATCCACTCACAAAGAACGCAAGCCGGTAACTATGGCTGAATGGTGTCACCCCTGACTCGGGTGTAGACGTTTTTGCATAGTTCAACTTTGGTAGACTCTGAGCAATTAATTTTTACTGGCAGATTTATGTTCATTATTTCATTGCAACGCTTGGACTATCCTTTAACCTGTCAGGTTGTCATTTTAAGGTGTTTGGAATTATTGTGGGTTACCTGATCATTAATACATAGTAATATGTATACATGTATTAGTATTATACAATATATTGTATAATATATTATTTGTCTCTACTCCACACTTACACATGAGTATGAGGATGGGGTAAGTGTGTGAAAGAGCTTGTTTCAAGCATTATTCTGTTGTTGTTTTTGTTTTTTACTTCTAATTCTGTCAGAAATGAATAGAAATAGTACACAGTTTTGAAAAGTTAGAAACGTGGGAAAATTTGATTACCAACTGTTTATATGAAATTAAACAGATTGATTGAGTCATCAGTATTGAAGCATAGTCAATATCCACATGCTTGAGTATTATAGCGTGTATAATATAATATAACTTAATATTATGTATAGAGCCACTCAACCATTTGTGCTTCCATCCATTTGGGGGGAAGTGAGGACCTCTCCACTTGCCCATGTTCTCTTTTCAGCACTCTCCCTCTCCAGGGGAGAAAAACGGGGAAAGTACCTAGTCTCATTTTCAAAATAACAGTTAAAACAGAGTTATAATAAAACTTCATTTCTACAATGAAACTACAACATTGAAAGTGTGTGATTACCTTGTCAGGCATCAGAAATACCCAACTGGAGGCAGGATGAACTTAGATTGAAAAAAAGTGACTGTTATCTGTCTGCCAATGTAGAGGTGACAGGGGCGTTATGACATAACGAAATGTTTGGTATACATTGTATGCAATTGAAGTGTTTTTTTAACTCTTGACAAATGCTAAATGGGATTCGATCACTGCTAAAAGATACCTTCACTCTTATCTTGACAAAGTGGTAAAGATTCTTATCTTGCTCCCCCAGCTTTCCAGAGCTGACCAATGCGTGCAAAGTTGGTCTTACGTTTTCCAGAACTAGTCCCAAGCTGTCTAGGGGGTTCCAAGGCTTGGCAGGATGGCCTCCATGCTTTTCAGGCCTGCCCAAGGGTTGCGAAGCTGCTCCTGAGTATTTTAAATCCGGGCTCTGAGTATGCTGCAATTTTGTGCTCGAGAGTCGACTGCCGTTTTTTTCTGTTTACAAAAAACGGAGTCGTCCGCCGTTTTAATTTTGTCGGAAACGTCGCCGGGAGTAGATCGCATTGCCCCGGGTATATCAGGGCCAGATTGCCAAGCGTCAGCTCTTTGGCGAGTTAGATGCATCTCCCAGTAGTATACATTCTGTTCTTGATCTTTAAATATCCTTTCCATAGCATGAATGGCCTCTTCAATCCCTAATTGTATTCCTGCTGACAGTCGTTCTGCACCACAGTCCTTGAGGTCTTCTGTGGTAAGGCAATTGCTTCGGCGCTGAAGCCTTGAATGTATACTACTGGGCCTTGAATGTATACCCCTTCCTGTTTCAGGGTGAATGGAAAGTCCCGCGCCCAATCGACAAAGTACCCGAAGAAATTGTTCCAGTCGTACAAGCAACAGTTTTCGACGATGACGAATCAGTGAGTTTATTTTCACTGCCTCAGTGCTGCCAACTACGTAAGAAATTGACAGTATTGAATTTGTCCCTCCCGCAAGGTATACCCTGGCGAACTGCAGTCACTTCACTCTTTCAAGAAGAAACTCGCCGATAGAATACAAATTTGGAAGATGATCCGGCAGAAAATGTACTACCGAGTTTATTTGATGGCCGTTTCTCCCAAGTACCAGCGAATGGGTGAGTCTCGTGTCGAGTTTAAGCTAAGGAAGCGTTTTGAAGCGACGCGATGAGAGAGGCGCATTGAAGTGACGAGACGGGCGTTTCGGAGGCGACGGAGGGTCCTCCATTGGAAGCGACTAGTCACGCGTTGTCCGCTCACCACAATGGATGTGGAAGATATATTTTTGCTCGAAAGCACGTATTTGAAATGCAGAAGATGGGTTCCGAGACGGCGGCGGTATTGGATTCACCCAATAGGTACTCGCCAAAAGGGGTAGTTAAGGAGAGCAGGTATCGGCAGGGATGAGTAGCTATCGATTAAACGAAATAATCGATAAGTTGAGTAGTTGATTTTTTAAAAATAGAGATTGATTGATTAATTGATATATTTATTACGATCACAAAACTTTTTTCCACTGGGGCTTGAGATTTTTTGATCGATATATTTTTCTCCCTTTGAGAAAAACCACTGCGGTCATATTCTTTCTAACCACTTTTTTAAATTTTACTAACTACCTCAAGGAGAAAATGTCAGAATAACATGAAACTTCAAAAAATAACTGTTGAGGATGGGCGAGCGGGGGGCTATTCGCGCGTATACGAATGATCCGCCTGAAAACGCCTGGGATCAGTCGCCCGTCGCCTGAAAACGCCTCCTCGCGTCGCGTGCAGTGGAGGACCCCCAATTCAGTTTCACACAATTGGATTAGTCGCTCGTATACGGACGAAAACGAGCCGTCGCCTCAAAACGCTTCCATTGGAGGAGCACCCTAAACCAAACTCAACAACTGTTTTGTAGAAGTGGACTTGACGCTGGTGGAAAGCTTGAAAACCATGTGCACCTCCTTCAATGTGTCCGTCATAGCGGGCATCATGACCACTTATGACTCACAAAACGCCTTTTACAAAGCCGGTGGTTTACTCGTCTACGAGGTAAATCGCATCACCCTGTTGGCGCCTATAGAATATATATATTCTAGCCTCCTTGGTTGGCGCGGTGTATAAAAACAGTGTTCACATGACGCCTTGTTGAAAACAGATTTTGTACAAGAACTATCCAGCGTTTGAGAATCCGGACCCGAAAAGCTACGACCAATCAGCTGCTGTCGTGTATCTGGAAACCCCTCTGCCTCCTTCATCTCAAGACTCAACTGGGAACAAGGACACAAAAAAGTCTCGGGGAAAGTCTTAATGAGCAAAATTACGAATTTTCAGGCCTTTTATTTACCGGTACACAGCCATTAGTTACAACGACAATTTTTCGTTCAATCAGTAACAGTAATGGGGTTCGAATCGCCTTAAAATTTGATGGGCTTCCCTTCGAGCACGGCTTTCCTCTGTTGTTCGTACTCCTTCCTGTAAACTCCTTCGGGGTCGAATTTTTCTTCGAGGACCTTGAAGTCGTCAGGCTTCTCCTTCATCATGTATACAAGAACCTGAAAGAAAATAATTGTTAGTAAAGTCTTGAAAGTCATCAGCAAACATCGAAACGGGTAAAAACCGCTGCTGCTGCGAGAGATGTGCAATATGATATCGATAGTTTTGATCCCATATCTCGTTATTTGATATTGATATAAAAATGATTATAATGGATCATAATATTATATTATCGAATTATGACATTATAATATAATGTCATTATATTATCATAATATGATAACATCATAATATTATTATGATGTTATCGAATCTCATCAAAAGATGGGGTGGTAGTCTCTTGAACATTCCCTGATCCTAATCCTGTGAGCGGGTAGTTTTTGATTCGGCATCTCGAGGAACCAGCAAAGAAACCCAAAAGCAGGAGCTAGCTAAAATCGCTCCAACTGCAATCACAACTCAGTTGGGTGATAAAAAGGTGCATCCAATTCAGATGAATATCGAGCGATAGACAGTTTTCTTGAGGAACGAAATTGCCCCTACTACACTTATCAAAACAAGCAAACTCGGCCCTATTCGGTCATGCTTAAAAAGTTACCGGGTGGCATGGATACCCAGTACATTGCTGATTCTATACAGCACGAGTATCCACTTCTGAAAGTTGAAAAAGTAACGCAAAAACTCAAGTGGAAAACCATGGACAAATTGGACATGTATCCTGTCGACTTTGCTAATGGGTCTGACGTCAACCTAATTCACGGAATAACAAAATTGTTAAATTGTGAGGTCGGCATCAAAACAACTAGTTCCCCAGGCGACCACAAGCGCCAGCGAAATAAAGTATCCCTCAACAGGCGGGTAATCCGCCACACAATTAAGACCAAATCCTTTGAAGCGCAGGTCGCGAGTATGTACTGCCCACCAAGACCCATGGTAAAGCAAGAAGAATTCGATGAGGCATTCAATGAGCTGGGAGATAGATGTATCATCGGAGGTGACTTCAACGCCAAATATACACACTGGGGCTCCCGGATCACAACCAACAGGGGACGGGAGTTGTATCAGTATATGGAATCCATATTATGGATAGTTGCCATTGTGCTCCGTACTCCACAGGTAAGCCAACATACTGGCCGACAGACACAAAGAAGAAACCTGATTTACTCGACTTCTTCATCATAAAAACATCTCGGCAAATTATGCAACTGTAGATGAATGTTTTGATCTCAGTTCAGATCACTCACCAATCATTCTCACTCTAAGCGAAGAAATTATTCAAAAGCAGCGCAGTCCTGTCCTGGTCAACAAAAAACCATAGGGATTGTTTTTAGATTGACATCAATAGGTGCGTCGACTTGAATGATGTACTTGACTCACTAACAGATGTTGATCGCGAGTTGGAGCAACTCGTGTACAACATTCAAACAGTAGCGTGGGAAAACACCCCGGAGATTCCCAGGAAACTGGAAGGGATAAATTACCCACGTGAAATCGTTGCAGCCATAAAAGAAAAGCGTAAAGCCAGACGTACGTGGCAGCAGACCCGTAGTCCCGCACACAAGGCCAAATGGTATGTAATTGCAAATGAAATTCGGAATATGTTGAGAATAATTAAAGAGGAAACCCAGGAAGAATTTATCACATCTATCTCAAATAATCGTGATACAGACTTCCTGTGGAGGGCGACAAAGCACATCAAACGTCCCATTGTTCAAGCACCACCAATCAAGGATGAGGTCAATAGCACATGGATCTAACCAAGAAAAGGCTGACGGTTTTGCTCGCCATCTGGCCACTATATTCATTCCAAACCCAGGAGATCTGGATGAAGAACCGTTTGAGGCAGTAGAACCTACTGGTCTCGAAGTTAGAATACCACCTGTCACAGTCAAAGAAGTTCAAAAAACCATTCAAAATGAAATTAACCCCAAGAAGGCACCTGGGTATGATCTCATCTCAGGACATATCCTCAGACCTTCCACGAAAAGTCATAGTAAAAATCACAAAAATAATCAATGCCTCAATAAAACTTCTGTACGTCCCCCTACTGTGGAAATTAGCGGAGGTAATCATGATCCCCAAACCTGGCAAGCCGACGGAACAATTAACATCTTACCGGCCAATCTCTCTGCTGCCAATATTATCAAAGTTATTTGAAAAACTAATCCACAAGCGAGTTATGCATGTCGTTGAAGAACGCAAACTGGTGCCCTCTCACCATTTTGGTTTCCGGCCGAAGCACTCAACAATAGACCAGGTACATCGCATAACAAACACTAATAGAGCAGGCACTGGAGGAGAAGCAAGTTTGCTCTGCAATATTTCTTGACGTAACCCAAGCATTCGACAAAGTCTGGCATGACGGCCTAAATTATAAGCTCCAAAAAATGCTACCAGCCAAATATGCCGAGTTGCTGCAGTCCTACCTAGCAGACCGGTTTTTCCGAATAAAACATGAAGATGCTTACTCAGAAGCGTATAAAATACACGCTGGAGTTCCACAAGGAAGTGTACTTGGTCCACTCTTGTACGTCCTTTTCACCAGCGATATCCCCAAACGAGAAGAGTGCACACTGGCAACGTTTGCAGATGATACTGCTGTGCTTGCCACTGGTGAGACAAACCATGTAACAATACCAAAGCTCAGGCGATATATTATAAGCCTCCAAGACTGGACAGCAAAATGGAGGATCAGAATGAATGAGAAAAATCGGTCCATGTCGACTTCACCAATCGACTACTTCCCGGTTTATCTCAATAGCAAGATCATACCACATGCGCACTTGCAAAAACTAGCAAAAATGTATTGGTTAGTGGGTCGGCGATCGAAAATGTCAACCCAGAACAAATTAACACTCTATAATCAAGTCCTTAAGCCAGTTTGGACTTATGGTGCACAATTGTGGGGATGCACAGCTCAGAGCAACCGAGACATTATCCAGCGGTTCCAAAACAACGTACTGCGTTGCTGTGTCGACGCATATCGGTACACCAGGAATGCCCGTCTGCACAAGGAACTATCTATTCCAACCATTGATGAAGTCATCAAAAAGCAGGCCATTGCCCATCTCAAAAGACTACAAGGTCACATCAACGAAGAAGCTGTCCAGTTGCTTGAAGTTGAAGACCTACTCACACGGCTTAAGAGGAAGAAACCTCACGACCTGTGGCAGTGAATGTGAGTGTTTTCGCGAAAACAAAATTTGTTTATTTAATCCGTTCAGTGAGAAGTCAGTGACTAGTCGGTGCGACAAATGTACCCATAATTGTCAAGAACTAAGAGACTTGGTGAAGTACCTAAGTTGATTGGTAAATCAGTTAAGTAAAATGACAATGAGAAATTGCTTATAAGTTTATTGGTGCAATAATAAAAGAATGCAAAAAAAAAAAAAAAAAAAAAAAAAGTTGAGACAGCTTAACAAAAAATTACTATCAGAATTCAAAGTTTGATTTTGATCGATGTAGAAGTTTCAAAAGAAATCTCAAACCTTTTCAATGGCATTTTTCTCATTTAGCCCACCATGTCTACCCGATGATATTAAATTGTGCTTATTACTGTAGCGGGAACTGTCAATAATGAATGATACCTACTTAAATGATTTATTTACCTTTTGAACACCAGCTTTCTGTCTTGGATTGCATTTGGAGCAGTGGGTTTTAAGGGCGTCGGGAATTCGTTCTGAAAAAAATAAAAAAAAAATTAGGGAATTTCCACTACGAGTAAAATTGAATACCTACGCAATCTTCTCAAATCCGAAATTAATTATTTTGCTTCCGAGTCTGCGAAGCAGCGGAAGCCTTGTGTTCACTTTCGGGAGAAAAAAAATTTTTGTTGTCCGAATTCAAAATTTCCACTCGCATTTTGCGTTTCATAGCCTACTGAACAAATTTGGTTCCGTGTCTGTCGGTCTGTGGGTCTGTGGGTCTGTCGGTCTGTCCGCATTTCCTTGTTACAGCCATAATTTCCACAATTTTGAATGAATTTAGCTCAAATTTTGAGGGATTATGCGGATAAGGCTCCTTGAGGTCCCATACGAATTTCATCACAATTGAATCAGCGGTACGCTCTGCGCATGCGCTAATGTGAAATTCTTGAAACAGGCATAACTTTCTCAATTTTGATCGGATTTCAATCAAATTTTCAGGAATTGTGTGCGTACAGCTCTAGATGGTACCCTGTCAGTTTCATCACGATTGAATCAGCGGTACGCTCAGCGCATGCGCGAACGTAATTTCCTTGCCACAGCCATAACTCCTACAATTTTGATCGGATTTCAATCAAATTTTCAGGAATTGTGTGGGTACAGCCCTAGATGGTTCCCTATCAGTTTCATCATGATTGAATCAGTGGTACTCCCCGCGCATGCGCGAACGTAATTTTCTTGTTACAGTTGTTACGTTCATTTTGAACTTGGCACGAGGAAGCTCATGTGCCATTGCCTTGGCAGTGTATTTTAGATAAACTTTTGTGATATAACGTACAGAAGGAGTCTAGCTTAATTTGTTTCACTGAAAAGTTGTCTATAAAAATCAAAATTATCTAATAATTTGATGAAGTAATTTGGTTTTTTTTTTGTCGGCAACTTCGGTTAGTTTGCGTGAAAACATACTGAAGGAATTAGAAACAGAATTATTATCCCCATTGGGGCATACAGGGAAAATGTGAAGATTTAATCGCCTTCTTAGTGTTTCTATCGAACTCTTCAATTCCCTCTGTATGTTTCATACAATTGTATGAAAAGATATTTAAATATCTAATCGAAGTTCGCGACAAAAATTGCCTAAGTACCTACTTCATCAAATTATGAAATAATTTTTACGGACAAATTCTTGTCAGGGCAACGTAAATATAATGCATTATATGAAGCATATTTTCCTTCTGTAGGTTCGTTATAACTTTAAGTTATAACTTATAACGCAAAATTTAGTCTCAAAAATAATTTCGGGTTTGAGAAAGAATTTGTTCTGTAGGTAGCAAATTGAAAAAAAAAAAAAAAAAAAAAATTCAATGATTGAGACATTAAGAAGGAACTGACGATTTCCCTGTTTGAGCATGCAGAAGGGATTGAAAATTCTACGTCGCACCCGGAAGAAATGTGACAGCTCATAATCACAAATTTTTCAGGAGACTTTATATTTCAAAGATTATAAACCAACGAACACAATTTGAAGAGATAATAATATTATCTCAACGATTTTAAAGACAACATATTATTTTGTCTTGAAAATCGTTGATTTAAACAAAACATTATTTTGTTTGAATCATTGTGAAGTAGGTTTATACTTAATCTTAGTGATATCAATATCTCTTCTGAAAAATTTGATGATGTAAGTTTTTTCTCTTTTCTTTTCTTCTTAGCATTGATTCATGTGATTTATAAAGCCTTTTGCGTTTCGTACCTTTCAGCATAAGGCCATCAGGAGTACATTTCCCGGCTCCTTGGATGCAGTCAAAGTACTTCTTGTACAGCCGTTGGTTGCTGAGGATTTCGTCCAAGTCGATGTTGTCGTACTTGTTGGAGTAAGTGTCTTCGGCGGCGTGGACGGCGACGGCGACGACCACCAGGAGAGCGCCAACGGACAAAACGGATTTCATCGTGTGAATATATTCCGCGGGGTTTTCACTCGAATGATCTGTCTATGTGACTGCAGTGTGGAGTTTGTTGGGAGTTTATATACTAAAGGTAGCGTGTTCGTCCGCCCCACCTTCTTCACCGAGTAATTCCTTGAAGGTAAGGAGGATCCTTGGGATGACTCACGTCCTGAATATGATCTTGATTGACTTTGGTTTTCGGAATTTCAACCACCCGCCTAATTGTAAATCGTCTCATCTCAATTACCGTCGCTGAGCGCACGACGATTTTCCCGCCGTTAATAATGGATCTTTGTCGACTCATCAGCAAATCGCGAAATTGTCACTGATTCACGTTTAGTTCATTTTGTCACCAAGTAAAGTCGTCATTGCCGTGATTAAATGGCGGGTGCGCCGAACAAGTGTCTCTCGATGTTTCGTAGAAATAGGCAACATTCTTTTAAAAACGCTGTTACAGGGTAAGGGGAGGCTTTTGAAGGATTTAGGGCAAAGGAACGAGAGGGGCGTCATTTCCCAACTATTTTTGGATGCACAATTCGTTTACGGGGTTCTCAGACTCATAGAGCTACGCTACACTGTGCGTTATTTGAACAATTTAGGGGACGGGAAATCATAGCATCGCTTAGAAGCGATTCGACCTATCGGGCTTAAAATCAGTACCTATGTTTGTACCATAATACGCATGTACGCATAATAATATTATTATATTAGGTATATTATACCTATTGGGTCTAAAACTTTTTATTGAAACTTACATTTTTCGAGTTTCCTTCCCGTGAAAATCTATGGGGCGACTATGGTGCTCTAAATGGGGCTTTTGAAGGTCAATAACTGGTTTCGTTTTCGAAATAGGTATTTTTGGTCGTAGAATCCATTTTTGGAGCTTCTACGGGGTTACGAATGGGGCTTTTGAAGGACATAAGCCAGCTGGCTCCTAGGAGTTTGAATTAGGCGTCGTTTATAGGGATTTCTGAACGCAGAACTTCATTTTTTGGGAGTCTCATACGCATTCTCAACCGTTGGGGATATATGGAGCTTTTATGGTGCTTCAAAATTTAATTGGGATTTTCAGTTACCTTTCGGTGATTTACCGTAGTGCCGGAAACGAGAAATAAAAGGGAAGCGTCGAATCCACTTGTACCTGCATTCAAGGACCTCTTCCAATCCAAAGCTATTAACTTCAATAAGGTCGAGATATAAAGGAAATTGGCTTTTCCGGCTCTTCACATAAGGTGGCTTCTTCGGGGGTTCTTTTTCATAAGAGGCGACCCGACCAAACAAAACGCAGACGCCAATTTCACGGTTAACATCCACTCGGGAAATTGGTTTGGAATTGCGCGAGGAAAAAACGAGGGAATCTCATAAGTTATCATTTAGCTTTGTTGTTGAGCGAATTAACATTATTGATAAACATCAAGATGGTCCATTAATTAGGTTAATTAGGGACTGTAACCGAGTGAGTCAATCGTGTGTGAAAATTATTACTGCAGATACACCTTCGAAGGCCAACTGGCAGGGCCCCTAATTAATTGGTTTTCAAATGTAAACTGCCATCGGAAAATAAGACAAGAACTTATTAAAAACGAGATCAACGAATTTTTTTTTCCTATTCTACAAAATTCTGATGGAAATAAAGGGACAAAGAAAAGGAATAGTTTTTGTACTTTTTGTTGGTTTTTGTACGTTCGACAGACTACCTGGGGAGACCACCATCTCACCCCTCACCGAAGATCCCTTTCCCAGGAGGCGTTAGGGGGGGAGGCAGGGGATGGCTCCCTAGTGGATAGGCCTATTTAATTCCCCTTATGTGTAGGCCTACTTAATTCCCCTTATCACTTTATGGGATGAAGATGGGACTTCGAATTTTTCGTTCAGTATTTTCTTGTTCTACACGAATCTAAAGGCAAAAACGCTGCAAATTTTACACAAGGGCTTATTATTCTTTGATATAGGTGACTTGTGCCAAAATTTAATTCTGTCAATGAAAAAAATTTAAAAAAATTCTTTGGATTTTTTTTCAAAACATTCAAAATTTTGTTTTGTTTTTTACTAAGTAAAAAATGTTTTTCAAGTCTTGAAAAATATTTTACCTCATGGGATCCATCAAAAATCTCATTTGTAGCCCCATGAAAGCCCTATAGATCGCAACAGTGAAATCGGATCGTAGCGGGACCCCAAAAAATGGATTCTACGTCCAAAAATACTTCGAAAACGACACCTGACACGATCCCATAGCCAAAAGCCTTCAAAAAACCCCTCATAGCGCCCCACTGGTTTGGGCGATCGGGCTGAAAACCTTGCGGGCACAAGCAGATGGTAAACCGAGTATTTTGTCAAAATTTCAGATTAAAAAAAAAATCCTACCTACTGCTCAAAACGGCCCGGACGGCGGACGGACATTTCGGTTTTGGAATCTCTGAGGTCGCGAACCTCTTGAAACGGATAAACGGAGTCGTCGACCTCTGTCGCGAAAACATAGGTGTATTATTCCAAGAATAATAAACCAAAATTTGATATAGGTCTAACTTTGCTACATTAATATCTACAACCAAATATGTGGATTCGTTAGTTCCAAATTGGTACCTTCCGTTGGTTAATAGATGGTTATGTTGGAAAACTTCGCTCCCTCCTTCTCCGTCGTGACGTCACACCTGAGTTAAGATCTTGAACAACACAAGGGGGCTTCCACTAAACTTCTTACCGTCATTTAATTGGCTACCATAATAATGAACTTCGATGAAAAATAACCGGTTTATTTTTTCCGCGTATCTGACGTCGAAGGGCAATTAAACTCGGGCTCCAGGAATTTCCGAATCGTCTTGACCTTCAGACTGAAGGTAGGTACGCCTGAAGAGGAGAAAAAAACTTGATGTACCTATGTTATTAGTAGATTTTTTTAAATCGAATGGGAGCTACCTACTTGATTATCCCACGTGTTCACGGTGATTGCATTTAAAACATGTCGAAGAGAAAAGGCATCGTTGAAACGGTAGGTTGATCTTTGTGAATAGGCCTTTGTTGGTGTATTCCAAATTGCGGAAAAGGTCATTTTCAGTGTTTAGTAGAAATCTGCATGTCCGTTGTCGGCCGACCTAGTTGTATCTTTGTACTCTTCGTCATAAAGGTCAGGTCGTCCGAGTGAATCCTACCTCCTTCCTGAGCCTACGCACATTTTCCTAGTAATTGGTCAACCACCTCGCCGAAGGTCGACACGGTGGTTGAGCTCGAAGTTCGATGGGAAAAACCCCCCTCCGGGTGGTGGAGCACTAGTCGGCAGATGCGAAGGTCCCACCTACAGATGTTTATCTCACGCGAAACCGACGTCGACTAAAAAGAAAAAATGCACTTTCTGACGAGCAGTATATTATTGTTAGCTGAGATGTTTTCGGTGATTTAGGGGCTTTCTTTCCTCTGGGTGTCTCGTTCGTTATCGCCCAAACGACGAAGGGTTTCTTTCTTTTTGGGGTCAGCATCTCATTTTCGGCTGACCTCAAAACCATGTTAAGATCAGTGTCAGTGGCGGATCCTGACCAGATTTCAAAACCTTCTAAACAGGACGCTCTAATGTTATACTAGCCCCCCCCCCCCCCCACCTGCCTTCGCCAGCCAACCCCCCAGCCGTTGAGGAGGAGGAGGAGGCAGCCACGTCGCGACGACGCGTCGTCGTCAGACACTCCTCAGCCCACCGCCATCCCAACATCCTGTCAACTGGTCCAGCCCCTATTTTTTGACCACTTTTGGAGCTAAGATACGCCACCTTTTATGTGGTTTCAGATTTTTCAGTTACGTAGGTAATAACAACAAGTGGAAAAGTTCAAATATTTGAGTCGTACCTTGTGTTTTGTTTCTATACATTACATCCTAATTTCATCAAAATCGGTTGAATTTTAAAATGGATAATTCAGTAAAGCAGCAGAATAGTTGATTTTGCCAGAATTGTTATGATTCCTGAAAAATATTTGCTATGACACTTAGACCGTTTTGCCAATGGCACCCTTCAGTATCAGATTAAGTTATAATAATAATTATTATAATTTAATCCGAATTAAGTTTAATTATTAATGTAAGAAGGATGCGGCGAGATGGTGGGATTCCATCTTATAAAAAGTACGATAAAGCCTACAGTTGGCAGTTTGAAAAGTTTGAAAAAGCATGAAAAAGCAATCCCAACAACAATCAAAGCAACAATCAAGCAAGCAACAAACCAGTAACTGGTTTGGTTGACCAGCAACTGACCAAAACTGTTTTGGTTGAAACAGCTAGGTTTAGCCACCTCTTTAGCGTGGAAATAGCAAAATAGTCGGTATAAAATGGGAAAAATCGATTCTGGCCGAAAGTGGACAATGTCCACTGGACATGTTGAGTTTTGCTTATTAAATAATAATAGTTAATCCTAGTTAAAAAATAATAACCAATCCTAGTTAAAAAATAAAATTTTTATTTTTTAACTAGGATTGGTTTGCGTATTCCCGATACATGGTCATCTTTTAGGACGGTCGGACTCCAGCCAGGACGCAGTTCCTTGGGGTTGAGTGGCATCACTGTGGGAATGGGAGGATGGGGAGGTTCAAATTTGTAGCTGGACGAAAAGAAGTGGCGGGGGGGTGTCGTATCCCGGGTTTCAGCGCCCGGCGGTTGGCAACACTTCGACACCCTGGATAACCCCCCTCACCGTTCGCATACGCATAAGGGTGAAGGGGTGGGAGTTGTTTCCCGGCCAACTAATCGACGCTGCGTTTCGATAATCGATTTGACGCGATGAGTCGTCTTCTCGTCAATGCACAAACAAACCCACAAAATTTGTGTATCAATTGACTGTGTAAATGTAAATGTAAATTTGCATTAATGCACAAACAAACATGTTAAATTTGTGAAAAATTTATCTTTGAAATAATATCTACAAAAATTGATTCTCTGTCAATAAAAAAAAGCTTTCCATCAAGGTATTTAAAAAAATTCTGTTTAATTTTTTTGATAAGACTTATCAAACAGTGTTCGGGCGGATTTGGGATCCCGGAAAATGGATTATGCGTCTAAGATAAACTATAAAGTAAACTCTTTTGTTATTTTTACGTAAATTGTTTAAAAATTGTTTTATTTCGAGTCAAATAGCCAGTTCTGTAGTCTGTGTTCTCTGTTTTTTATTTTATATTTTATTTTACTGTACTTGTCATAGGTTTAAGCTATTTTAAGTACAAATCGACCATTGTCAAAACACCCCGTGTATCTGACAAATAAAAAATTTGATTGATTGTTAACGATTTGTCTGAACGATACGATTTCAACGTGGGATTTATTGGTCTTTCATGAGGCTACAAATGAAGATGATGATAATGATGGATAAAGGATGCCAGGAACTCGAATGCGGTATCGTTTTCCGAGTAATTTTGGACGCTTACTCCGTTTTACGGGGTCCCACATACTTCCACAAACTTTACAAGATACCAAATGAATAAAACTGTTTTAAATAATTAAATGAATTTTTTTTTACTGATCTACAATTAATGTTAGGATAGGTAGTTTATTTCAAGGGTGGGGGGTGGGGGGTTCATTTGTGTAAATTTGCAGCGTTTTTTTTTTGTCTTTTTGGTTGGTCGGACCCTCTCGGTTGCTCGTGAATTTTGCTTGTTCGGATTTTGTCCGATGGAGAAACGATTGATCATCTATGGTCTCGTTCGATGTGACTACATCGATCGATAACCATCGATTGTCCCGGCGGTGATCTCACCCCCACCCTCCGGCGCATGCGCGCGCCAAGTACCCCTAGCCGAGCTCCCCCTCCCCGACTGTTTATCGTATCGGACTCCCGTCGGGAGATTTTTCTAGGGGTTGTTTCGAGTTCGGAAATTTCGGACAACGCACTGCCCTTCCGGAGAAGAAAAAACACCCCGAAAATTTTCCGCGGCCTCGGGCAAAGTCCTCCGGTTGAAACTCGGAAAGTGTTCCCCGGTTTTGTTTCACCCCAAGTGGAAAACCCCCTCGCAGCAACAGGATTTACAACCATTTACGATTCGGGAGGTCTCAGATGAGAAACTTGGATAAGCTCTGTGCACGGTAAGTAGTACCATTTCCACCATATCACACCTCGGGGCCGCTATGGCTTCCACCACTTCGTTTTATTTGTGATTTTACAACATTTAAACCACCCTGTAACGTCAAATTTCGTTCGGGATTCCAATACAGATCCCGTTTCAACCCTTGAAAACCCTCCCGTAAGCCACAAAACCTCTGTAGTCACCCATTTCCTCAAAAATCGTACCGTTTGTTTTTTGAATGATTCAATCGCTGTTTTACATCATTGAATACAAAAAAGTTGTAATCAACACTAATAGCTAGCTTTCTTTACATTGCAAAAAAATAAGTCCACAATAAACGCAGTTTTCACTGTGAAAATCACTTCGTTGTCGTAGTTTGCCCTTTATTTCGAAGTTTATGCGCGAAACCTGGTCCGCGGATTTGACCCGCAATTTCTCAAAAAACGCGATCTTTTGGGAGCGACGTGAGTTCTTCTAAGGCTCCTCGTCCGAGATTGAAAACGATCCGGTCAGCGGCCCCGGAACAGACTGAAGTGCGGCCTGTAGCTTGGAACTAACAGGCAATCCAACGGCGCCGCGGAGGAGTTTTTCCGGGATTGGGGAAATTGTACGATGACTCATACAGATAATGTGGAAAAATCGCGGATTGGAAAAATTTTCATGAAGTTATTGATGAACGGATGAGGATCATGTAGAAGTTGGTAATTGATTATCTATCTTGCAGAATTGGAAATTGGAGGTGGATCGACCACAGGTGGTGATGAGGTCTCATCATGGAGGAGTAATTGAAATGAGAAAAATTATCACACAGAAGTAATCGATGAGCTGAGTCTGATTGCAAAATCATCATGGAGGAGTAATGATGAGCGAAATTTGATGCAAAATCGGAATCATCAAGGAGAAGTGATTGATGGTCAAAATGTACCCATGTGAAATTGAGGAAAAATCGTCTGGTAGACGTAATTGATGAGCTAAGTCTGATGAAAATTAACAAAAATCATTGCGGAGGAGTACCTAAGAGGCGACATTTGGTAGAAATCGAAACAAATCAACTCTTAGAAGTACCTAATTGATAGTCTATGTTAGATAGAAATGGAACAATCATAACGTAGAAGTAATAATTACTTCATCAATTATTGATGATCAAGTTAGACTAAAAATCGAGAAAAGAAAAAATCATTTTGGAGAGGTAAGTAACTACAAGTAGGTACCTACCTAATTTATGAGCGATTGGATTAAGATCGAAAAATCATCACGGATGAGTAGGTAGTTGAACAGGGAAATTTGATAGAAAGCAGAAAATTCATCGGGTGGAAGGTTTTAGTTTTCTGCGATGTAATGTGTTTTAGTTTCCTCGGTAGGTAATCATTTAATTATAATGATGAATTTTGAAATCGTAAAATTTACGATATTTAATATCACCATGAAGAAGTAATTCGCACGCGAATTTCGAATCCTTTCAGAAAAAATGATCACGGAAAAATGACTGATGATGAACGAAGTTTGATTGAAATCGGAAAAATCCATCACGTAGAAGCAATTGATGAGCGAAATTTACATATAATTACATTATTGATGAGATACATTTTGTGCAAAATCGGAATAATCATCAAGTGATAGAATGGGAAAATGTGTTTGAAATCGGGGAAAATTGTTGGGTAGATAGAAGAAATTGGTGAGCGAAGTCCGATAAAAATCAACAAAATCACCATCGAGAAATAATTGATAGGTAGGTACTAAGTAGAAGATAGGAGGAGTGAAATTTGGTAGAAATCGAAAACATCATCACGTAGAAGTAATTGATGACCGAAGTTTGATTAAAATCTAAAAATCATCTTGGAGAAGTAGGTAACTTATGAGCAATCGGATTAAGATCGAAAAATCATCACGGAGAAGTACAATGATTGAAATTGGTAAAAATCACCACTTGGGAAAAATCAATTATTGATGAGCGAAGATTGATTGAAATCGGGAAATAAATGTCATGGGAATTTAGTTCACTATCGAATTTTGAATCTATTAAGATAGGTATACTGGGAGGAGTACCTAATTGAAAAGCGAACTTTGATAGGAATGGGAAAAATCTTCGCGTAGAAGTAATTGATAAGCATAATTTGGTTAATATCGGAAAAAATCATCACCTAGTTCACGTTAATAATTAGGTACCACTAGGCCTCCTTCGGCTTCTTTTTTTTTCATAAAAGTAGGTAGTACGTACATTTGTTGCGTGCTGAGAAGTAAATGTAGGTAGAATCGTTAAAAAACTCAATATCTCTCTGATAATCGAAATTCTGACAAACCTTCAGTTATTTATCTCCTCTTATTAGTTATCTGCTTAATTTATTCATTAGTTTTTTTTTATACCTGTAAATCCTTAAACCTACTGCTAAAATTTCAAACAATTTCGAGTTCGTTTGGTGGGGTGTTGGAAGGTCGGTGAGACAAGAGACAAACGAACTCGGCCATACAAGCCAGGGAATGATCAAAAGGATGAATCATCAAAAATTGTCGTTCATTCCAAATCACTGAATTAATTATTCAAGAATCATTGAAATTGCTCCCTTGCTGGGAGAAACATCTGATCATGGATATGTGTGTTTTTATTTGTATTGACATTAATAATTAATGAGCTCAATAATTATTATCAGCATGACGGTGTCTTCGCAAAGCTCTCGCAACCGAGATCATCTTAGCTGTGTAATTTTCGATTGCCAATTCTGACCTTCCATTGGTTGTTATGTTCTGTAGTCAAATGTAGAACAGTAGTTCTGGTCGAAAAGTAGAATAATTACTATATAGGTTCGTTTCATCCGAACTCCAATAATGATAATATCATATTGGTTAATTTGCTTGCTTTGCTTGCTATCTCTTTAAAATTGAGGTTGTTTTTCTCCCGCATTAGACTCGCTCGATTTCCCTACCATTTTTATTTTATTTGTTTATTTATTTTTTCTTCCTATGTCATTAGGTTGTGCGATTTTCAGAAAGTAGTACCTACATTTCAGTGTCCCCTTGAGGAATTTTTTTTTCCTATTTAATAGTACGCGGACATTGGCCTAAAATTTGAGGACTTCAAAGTCCTTACGAAAGTAGTACCGACGTCTGGTCACCGTACTTCTAGGTGATGATTTTTCCGATTTTATCAATTATTGATGAACAAGGTTTCATTGAAATCGTTAATTGGTATTTATGATCAATCATCATTGATTTGATGATTCATGGAGAAGTGATTCACGAGTGAAATTTGATTAAAATCGAAAAGTCATCACGGTGCAGTATTTGATGAGCGAAATTTGAATGAAATCTGATGAATCGTGGCCAAATGCTAAAGTGGTAAAATTTACCATTTTACAAATTTTGAATCCATTCTGAAAAATCATATCGGAAAAGTAATTGATCAGCGGAGTGCGATTAAAACCGGTTAGATCATCATGGAGAAGTAGATCTACTTCTCCATGATGATCTAACCTTATCTATTTATACCTAATTTATCTATAAAAGATTGTTTACTCGAATCGGAACAAATCATGAACACAGAGAAGCAATAATTGCTATGACAATAATTATAATTATAATGTGATTTCGGACGTGATTACTTGATATGATAATTATTAATTATTATGTTAAAGTAGATTTCGGACGTGATTACTTCTCCGTAATTGTTAATTTTTTCTGTTTAAGTTGACGCTTGTACGTGAACGGTTTTGTGAGCCCGGAAAATGAGAGAAAATCTTTTTCATGCCAAGTTCTGAGCTGCTTTCTGATTCTACGGAAAGGCGATCAGGTTTGGTGTCGTTTGCGTCGCATCCCTTGACAGGATTTCTCAATTTTATTTGTCGGCGAAGTCATCCAGCGGAGTAGTCAAATATTTGGCGGGACATCTCCCGAAGTGACACTCCGGAAAGCAATCACATCAGCGGACATCCTCTTATGTGAGTGGACGTATTGTTGAGAGAGGCGTAAACCTCCTCCCTTCCCCTCCGTCCCCTTTTCACCTATCAATAAAAGGCCTACCTATCAATAAAGGTCCTCCGGTAGGCCTTCCCAACCCTCGGCCAAAACATCCCGACAATTTGTCACCTTCTCCTATCTAACCGCCCTCGACGGGACGACTTTTTCCAGGCACTTCGGAACCGCCAATTATTTGCGACCTGGTCGATTGTTATGAAGAATGAAAGGGAGACGAAAAGAGAGGGGGGAAAAAAAGCCGCCGGGATTTTCCGCTCAACTGGTATCAAATGAGGTAGGAGTTTGAAAAGTCAACATCGACCGGGTACGACTGACAGTCGTTTTGTCGTATACTTTACTGGCGGTGAAATGTTGGTGCTCTAGTGTCCAAGGATCGCTTTTCTTGGCGAGAACTTGACGTCCTTCCGTGCGGATCTCCTGCGAAGAGCTCAAGCTAACACTCAACACAAAGAGGAGAGGCCAAGGAATGAGGATACAATTTTTCTGGGTAAAGGATTTTGTCATTCATGTTATAAGAGCAAAGGGAGAGTGCGTCAAAACCATCAGGTCCTTTGAGGACGTTGATGGGATATCCCTACACATGTAGAGAGCTCCCCTTCACTCCCTCCCCACTCATCAAACCCTTACAATAATTAGAATTCAAATAATTACAATGAACGTCAATTTCCTGATAAATTTGAATAATTGGAATATTCCCATTACATAATGTAAGGTGGATGCGGCGAGATAGTGGGAATCCATCTTATAAAAAATACGATTTCAGATGAAATAGATCATCAGTACAATACTGGATGGCTAATCAACCGAAACACGTCTGCAAGTTATATTTTATCGTGGAAATAGACTACTTCATATGAAATCGTCTTTTTTATATTACCATTACAAATTACAAAATTTGATGTTATATTTTGATTCAATTGATGATTACTTTCTTCCAATTAAGCAGAAACAAAAATTCTCAATCTTTCCCATGAACATTAGGAGTTCACAGCGCAAATTTTTCTGAATTTCTGGCTTGGGCTAAAGAAGCAAGTTTTTCCTTTGACATTATGATTTTTACTGAAGCACATTAAATGTGCTTTTGTAAATTTTAAAAAATTCTCCAATTTATACACAAATCCCATTAAATGTGCTTTTGCAAATTTCACAAAATTCTCCAATTTATACACAAATCCCAGGGTCTGACCTGGTTTCTTCTACAGATCACATAAACAAAAATGATGGTAATTTATGCGAACGTTAGGTAGGTACCTTTAATAATCATAGGGCATGCCTTATGGTTCTGGGGTTATTCCACTGTATGAACTTGAACTATTAACTTGAATTTCTTTCTGAGAATGAACTTTATAATATTATATATTACCTATTCATTCATTCATTCTTCACGGATTTACCTGATCAGCGGGTCTGGTTTGTTATGAGGTAGAGCATGGGGCACCAACTGGTATTGTTTGTTTGAAGTTCTCATGAACGTAGAATTCATTTTTTGGGGATATCAGACCCATCAAACTTCACCGTGGGGTTCTATGGGGCTTTTGAATGGCTTTGGCCAGAAGGTCGAATGAGGTGTCGTTTTTGAAGTATTTTTGGGCGTAGAATCCATTTATGGGCGTCTCAGGTCCGTCAGACCACAACGTGAGGATCTATGGGGCTGCAAATGGGGCTTTTGAAGGACTTTGGCCAGGAAGTCAAAAGAGGTGTCGTTTTCAAGTAATTTTCGACGTAGAAAATTGTTCCTCATCTGTCTCAAAACAATATTGGTATATAGTTTTAATAATTAAGTTTAATAATTTTTAAAAATTAGTGATTAATTTTGAGAGATTAATAGAGAAAATGTTGGATTATTTTATTGACAGAATTTAATTTTGCAAAATTTGTTCAAAAGAATTATACCCCTTGTGTACATTTTCTGCGTTTTTTATAAGGAAATAATGCGTGGAATGTGAGGTTTACGCGAGTTCTATAAATTACGTTTAAGGAATTCTTTGGGGCTGACCTTCAAATGGGCTTTGGTTTTTAGCTCTGCATAAATCCCTATTCACTATGTCCCTTTTTTGTCTTATGTGCTGCAGAAAGTTCACGTTAGGCGTTCCTGAATCCGAAGACACTCGGAACAAAAGTTTCGTCATGTTTTCGAGTTGACTATCTTTAGAAATGCTCCCCCTTTCTTTAAAGACTTGTCTAATATTGGCTGTCTGACGCTGAGGGTGGCCGCAACCTGACCTCCGAACGTTTTTGACGAATTTTACGCTCAAAATCGTTATGTGACGTCTCGACTTCCACTCCCAATGTTGTCTCTTTTACAGGAAAAGCAAACAAGCCGATACTGTCGGGATTTGACCTTTTTTTCAAACTCTCCCTTCACGATATCTTTCGACGTGAAAACGGTTTGGTGCCGAACACTCGGCTGTCTCTTCCGTCAATATTTGTCCTAATGTGTTGGGAAGGCGTCAATAAAAAGAACCCAGAGTGATACTTGAATACAGCACGGTTCTAAATTCACTCTTCGAGCAGATTCAACTTGGCCAGTTTTCGAGGGAGATCAACGTCACAACGACGGGACCCCCAAAAGAGCTTACCATGCTACTATACAGAGAATTATAAACCAAAATTATGACAGCGAAAACGATTATCGGAGAAGAGAGTCTCACGAGCAGGATGTCAGCCAGAGTTATAAGGAGATTGGAGATCGTTTTCGAAGTGGCAGTTCGGGGGCTGGTGCGAGTTGTGAGAAAAAAACGAGGTTCGTCTGTAACAAAAAACGTTCTGGGATGGGACTAACAAGATAGAACTAAGTACCTATTAGCGGGTGGGGGTCAGGGGGAGGGTCTATAATAGGACGTGGTCTATAGTTAGTAAGGGCCTTCCTATAAGGAGATCCTCAAGTGGTGCTTAGGAGGGCCTATAACTATAGACAGGTGGCCTTTGGGAAGGAAAAGGGGCGTGGTAGGGGGCGCTATCTATGTAAAGGGAGAAACTAACTAACATGTTCGATAGTTGAGAGTACAGATCCGAGACGATAAGGTTGGTTTATTATACGGCGAGAAGTTGGAACAGAAAGTGTCGCGGGAAGTTGGTAGTTAAGCCGAGTTGGCTATCTATTTTATGAATCTCGACTACTGGTGCTGATTGGGTGTGTTTGAAAGCTACTTGTTTAATAAATATTCAACTGGCCACACCGCAGGAGGTATTTGGGTGTTTTTCAACAGTGTTGCTAACCATGTTCAAATTTGATACTCGTAAGAAAAATACGAAAGAGGAAACAAGAAGCATAATCACAATAGAGAAAACGTTGAGCCAATTTGTCTAATCTGACAAAACCACAACGGGCGAGCCAGCAGCAAAACTACAAACAAGAAAACATGACGAATTAGTCAGAGTCGACAAAGCGAAAACCAGCAGCAAAACCACCGAAGAGAGATCCACTAACATGAACACAACCACTGAAGAGAAAACATTGGACTGATTTAACCAAAACCAGCAGCAAAACTACCGAAGAGAAAACCACAAACATGAAGAAAACAACATGGACAACAAAACTCATTAACAACCTAATATTGGACCTGCAAGGAGAACAGTCTCAACAACATAGACAGCAACCTCAATATGGACAACAAGGACATGAAAGACCACAACAATATGAACTCAACTTCAACTCATATGGACAGCAAGCTCTACAATATGGAGAAAGCAATCCAATTTCAATATGAACTGCAGCAACTCACACTACAAAAACATTTAAGAAGACCTGCAAAAGTGAACAAATGTCAATACAGACGAATTTGTTGCTATTGTGGATGAAAGATTCTGGGGAAGTTGTGGAGTTTCAGGCAGAATTCCAGGGGAGCGCTGCACTCAAAAGCGATCAGCTGATTTCTCTATTCAAGTCTGGCGGGGGTAGGCGGTAGGTGTGAGGTCGCCTCAAATGATCCACAGGCTTCGCGGGTACTCGGCAGCAGGTTCGCAGACGTTTGGCCCAGAAAGGCGTGACATCCCAGCCAGAACTCAAAGTAACCTTCGTTGAAACTTTGTTATCCAGTGCCGTCAAATGGCAGAGCAGCTTAAATGGACTGCGGCGCATTGGTGGTTTCCATCAGGCTGCCAAACTATGGCAAATGAGGCGGCTGATCGCCTTGCCATGGCTGATTCACAGATGGCTCAGATGATGGACCTGTGCTATTCAGCTCGGCCAAGCGACTAGTTGATAGAAAGTAGAGAAAGGATATGCGCAAAGACGGGCAAGCAGCAAGCCCAGTCCTCATTAATAGCCAACCCTATATCAAGGAATTTACTCCGAAGACGTGGTGTGGCTTTCAGACCAGTACATGACTATTTGGTGAAACATCTGAACCGGATTGGAGTTTATGACAGCTCAATCTGTACTGTGGTCGAGAAGATATGACGACGGCTCATCTCAAGACCGGTTCATCTTCAGCACATATTCGAGCCTTCGACGACTCAATGGAGAAGAGATGAAGAACTATACTGGTCTGCTCGAGATTGAGGTCGCCTCAAATACCAGTGATGTCTTCAGCTTACGATGTCGGATGTCATCCTTGGTATCCACTAATTCCCAAGCTGGACCTCCCATGGTTTCTATATATTTGGAGTAGTGTACAGAGAAAGTTTTTCATGAAGATTCGTTGACAAAACATCTTCTCCTCAACAGTCAGCTTCAATTCAAGCCTTAATGTGTTGTAAAAATTTGTCAGAAAGATGAAACACGTTTTGCGTATTGGCATGTTTTTTAAAGAAATGACTTGTCAGTTTCGGTTCAGATCTCGTCCTGTCTCCGCAATACGATAAAATGGATTCATCCTTGTAGATCTAAAAACTCCAATTTCTCGTAATACGCATCAGCTAGTTTCTGAATCCAGCGTTGTCGAGCCCATCTAGTGTTCACGAAGATACCGTCAACTACGTGACTCTACATCCTAATGGGATATCATTCTATCATTCTTTAGACGCCCACTCATATTATTGTCAGCCTATCTTATCGTTTCCTCTCGTTTCCATTCTTCTCATGAGCCTACCGGGACCCCTTGTGAAGCCTATTGTGTGGAAGAACCGCCCGACGCAAACGGATGTTCGGTGACGTGACGCAGAAACAGATCACATGCTGCTGGGGCTGCCAGAACGTTTTGAGCAATTGAAAAAAAAAAAAAATTGTATGTGGGATGTCCCACAGGACGTATCCTACGTGGATACCCAGAGCAGAGATACCTCATTTGACGCGTCAAATAACTGGATGTTCAGTTTTCTTGGTAAATACCCGATTTGGGTATTTTAACCTCACGGGATCATTGGAAAAAAAAAAGAAAGAAAAAAAAACCGACCGTCTTGAGCCTGAAGGCTGAACAATCAGAAACGTAGAATACGTGTTTACGTTGTAATGTAACAATGGAAGGGATATCGAAAAAAAGGACTGTAGGTTTTTGACCGCAAAATGTACATGATGACATCAATAAGCTTATTGAAGTAGAGAACACATGTTACTGGGTCCTCGTTGACAAGTGTGCATCTTTGGAGACTATTCATAGTTTGTAGTATATCCCCTGGTATTGGCGGATATGCAAATCCGTTACTGCGAGATAGAAGTGGTATCTTTCCAGATTGGTACAGAGAAGATTTGCAAGTACCACACACTCGAAATTCTGTTACATCTTCGTTTGGAAACTCTTCTCGAAGCAACTCGTAACACACTTGCCCCACGTGGGACAGATCCTTTTCAAACCCCATTCGATCGCAAACGGTGCAAATATGGCCCAACGGGTTTCTTAGAAAGCAATAATAATTATGAAATAATAATAATTATTTAAAGAAGCGTGTTAAAGAAGTTTCGTTTCCCTAGCAATGGTTACGTGTCGGTTTCGTGGGTCGCTTTTTGGCAATTAGGTCTCCGTAAAAACGTATTCTACGTTAAAAAAAAAAACTCGGCCCCTGGACCCCCGGATGTTTTTGCTTCAGCCTATGGCTGAAATACAAGAAACATGGAACATGCTTTATTAACCGTGAGATTGGAACCCATCTTTCTCGTTGGAAAAGTAACTGTCCGATGCCGAACTATGTAGTGGCCAGGCGGTGAGACAAGTGAGGACGCCGAACTAGTGAGTGGCCTAATGGTAGGTAAGACAAGGGAGGACGCCGAACTAGTGGCTTAACGACCAGTGAGGACACCTAACTAGTGAGTGTGCTGAACTAGTGGCCTAACGTACGACAGGTGAGGACGCCGAACTAGTGCCCTTACGGCAACACAAGTGAGGATGCCGAACTAGTGGCCTAACGTATATTTATAATATAAATATACTATATTATTAATATATTATATTACCTACATAATATATCAAGGTGACACCCCCGCGTCACCCTCCCAGACTAACGTTTTTGCGCAGCTTCCATTGTTTTTGCATCTCAGAGAAAGGCTGTACGGGTCGTGGCTGGTATTCGCTATCGATAAGACTGTAGACCACCATTAAATCAATTTGTCGAACTCGGAATTCTCACTATCCCTGCTATTTATATCCTTGAATGGTTAAATTATGTAAAGAAGAACATTGATAAATTCCTCAGACCCGACCATAAATACTCCACACGCGGCAAAAGCAAACTCATTCTCTCATTTCATCGTCTAACTACTTCCCGGAATAGCAACACTTGGTGGGGGCTCATATTTTTTAACGCTCTCCCAGCAGATATCCGGGATGCTCCTGCTGGTCCGTTCAGGGCCCGTATCAAGGGTTATCTCATCAAGCTGGCTCCATACAGCTTTGATGAGTTCTTGGCAGACGTGGTAAATTGGTCCATGTAGTTGTGTTTCGCCTGGGTTAAGTTTATCCGTTTTTTCGTGTATCTTTTGACTATTGTCCATACATGATTATGTGTTTCTGGCAAATAAATGATTTGATTTGGGCATTTAGGTCACGGCTAAAGCATGTTCCACGCTAAAACGTTCTTTAGGCTCAAAAGAGCCGAATGCCGCCGCGTTTTGGCCTGTGCCAAAGTTTCAAGCATTTTCGATTCCATGATCATCCTCTAACTAGAGAAAAGTCATGGAAGGGAGTCAGATGTCCCCAATGGCGATGTCCCCAAAACTACTGCTCATAATCGTGAAATCATTCGCTTGGCCACTGTAATTGAACAGCGCTAAAGATGACCCCCATTCTAATCTTTTCTTCTCTAATGAGATGAAGTTCTTGAAACAACTCGCTTTATAGTCCAAAGTGGTAATTACTGGAAGCGCGAATTGATTTCCAATCATGTTTCGCAGCTGAAGAATTGGCTCAACATTCGATTTACGTCATCATTAGGTTTGTTGCAGGTCTGACTGCGTCTGTCGACAGAAGTTGGACAGCTGTCGACAGAACCCGAGTGCACATACTCGAGCTGTCGGTTTCCGTCCAACCTGGAACAGCAGTTTCTAAACTGCGCATGTCTCCGGCATGCCACGGCCAGAACAACTTATGATTATAAACTACGTGATAGACTTTTTGTCACAAAAATGATGTATTTTTCCCTTTTTGACTTCCAACAAACATGGTACAGGATGATTTAACTCGAAGTTCTGGTGCATTTTCATTCCTAATTATTGCATCATCAAAAAATAAAAATAGCCTTATCAAAAATATGGCGTCAAAACCGGCATAATTTAACAGTTTTAAACATATTATGGCGTTAGATTTCGTCAAAAGGATGACAAAATGTCATCAAATGTGTCAGTCGTCAAATGCCAACATGGCGTCATAAGGTCGTCAAATGTGGTCAAAATATGGCGCTAAAATATTTAATATTAGCGGAAAATGATTGGATATGCGGTTTAGCGGGTAATTTGAGCCTAAAGTTTAATTAAAATCGACTTCTCAATTTAGTTGAAAGTTTACAAACTTTATAAATGATAATAAATATACGTTTTATAACATTTTTTGTGGAATATGAAAATATTATAATGTTCAACAGTGTTTATACACTTCATGAAGATTCGTTTTTAAAATTTTTTTGACATGGTGTGGGAGGCCCCATAACACAATTAAACGAAAAAATTCCATTCATTCAAGACTGACAGATAATAAAAAATGTATCGTAGAACACGGTTTAGTCAGGATGTGGTGTAAACTCGTATGAACTCTTTTATGAATGTTTTACGACTTGACGATTTTACCCCCCCCCCCCCCCCCCCCCCTATCACCATGCTTTTATTGATTGGGTCAGGATATATGCGTTATTTTGGTGTTGGCTTTGTACTTCAACAATAAATGTGAGATGAAACTTGAGGGCTACATCTTTTCCTGACTCGTCTCCACCAATTCCCATAACGTAGTGAATAATGGGAGGGGGTGGGGGGAGGCTGCAGGGGTGGCTGTTGGGGAGGTAAAGAGGCGCTTTCAGCTCCGTTTTGGTGCCCTAACCTAAGGTAAGGAGGCCCCCAACGGCGCCCCCTCTTACTCCCACTGACAGCACCCCTGGGGGCGGGAGGGCGTTATTTAGCCGGAGGCCGTGACAAGGGTGGGGAAGCGGGGGTGCGGTAACGCCGGCCCAGGGACTTTCCCCTCCCGGTCCCGCTCCCCTGCCGCACAATCCTAATCAATACAGCTCCGGCGTTGCACCCCTCCCTCCCACACCGCCCCCGCCGCCCGCAGGATTTTCCCTTCCCCTTCCCCAACACGCATGATCGTTCACGCACTCGTATGTGTCATAATATACTTACCGCGTGAAAATGAATTATTAAATGCCTGCATTAATTATTCACGGAAAAGTCGGCCGTTTTTTTTCCAGCATTAAATTTGAACGCGATTTCGCCTGAACACGCCTCATTTACCTTTCATTGTTCACAATCAGGACACTCTTCTATTTTCATTGTTTTATTGAAAAGCCCTAATTATTACTAAAATGCATCAGATAATAATTTTTAATTTTTTGATTCGGGTCATTCAGAAGATTAGGTATTTTTTTATAATCAGGAATACGTTCAGCAAGTGCGTAGTTGGACAGTGCTGAGTTGATGAGGGGCTCCCTAAAATGGATTCTGTGTGGAAAAATACCTCGAAAACGGTACCTCATTCGACCTCCTGAAATCGGTACCTCTTTCGTACCTCTGAAATCTTTCTAAACCCCCATAGAGCTACAGCGGAGTAGAATAGGCATAAATTAACTCTCCGAAATATTACGAATATTACCAAAAATATTACGAAAACAGCCCATTTTCGACAAACCGGCCAAAAGCCGTCAAAAAAGCCCCATTTGTACCCCTATAGCAACCTCGTTGACCCCCACGGTGTATCGGTCGGGCCTAAGCCCCCCATAAATTGATTCTGCGTCCGAAATCACTTCATAAACGACACCACATTCTACCTGCTGAACCAAGTCCTTCAAAAGCCCCGTTTGTCGCCCCCAAAGGTTAAGTCGGGTGGGTCTGAAACATCCAAAAATACTTCGAAAGCGACACCTAACTCAACCCCCATCCTAAAATTTATCACTCAATCCGATTGGCATGAAAACCTTGCGGGTACAACTTGGGCTGAAAATGGAGTATATTCCCAAAATTTCGGTTAAAAAAAAACCTACTGGCCAAAACGACTTGGGACGGCGCACAGTGCAAAATTCATGCTTTGAAAAAGAAAAAAAAAAACCTGATCACGAATATACACCATGTTCCTCAACCTTATTTTTTTCCAAGAAACCTAAAAAATCCACGTTTTCCAGTACATTTTGCAGTGAGGAAGCCTGACAGAAATTCTCACGAAGTTGGAACCCGGAGAAAAGTTGGAGAGCAATAAATTTTGCGTCTTTTGAACACCCTACAATTGAAAATCTCGTCAGAAATAAAAGCGTGGCCCCTCCTTTAAGCGCCATAGAGCCCCCGGAGGTCAATGTTTTCATACTTTCGCTCGTAACTCGAAAACGGTAGGTCCTACAGAAAAATCATCTGCAGGGAAAATGAAGCTGACATAGTTAGGTACGTCACAAAAGTGTACATTTTCCTTTTTCGCGTATCTACAACAGTTTGAGAGACTAAGCTTTAAAGTAGGTGAACTTTCAAAAACCCGTTTTTCGGTAATGTTTTTCCCCAAACTTTGGCCATTAACTTATTTTTCATGACTTGAAAAAAAAAAAAAAAAAAAAAAAAAACAGCCAAGTTCTAGTGCATCAATTTTTTTTTTCAAAACACATTTATAATAATATTATAAATGTGTTTTGAAAAAAAATTATAATATAAATATTATTAGGTATGGTTTCTCATCAGTCGTGATATTTCATTTTGAAAAAAGAAGGCTACGCTTTAACACTCTGGTAGTTGAACGACGTTACACCGTGTAATGATAAAATGGTTAATAGCTCAAGTTTGGGAAAAAACGAAATCGGGTTTTTTAACATTTCACCTATTTCAAGCTTAATATCTCCTTAACTGTTGTAGATAATCGAAAAATAAATATGGACACTTTTGTAGTGTATGTTGTCAGCTTCATTTTGTATGCAGATGATTTTTCTGTAGGGCCTACCGTTTTCGAGTTAGGAGCGAAAATTCGAAAAAATTGACTGCCCACCCTGCTCACCTGCGGGGGCTTGTAGTACGTTAACCCTTCCATGGTCTTAACACATCTGTGTAGAAATCTCTTCTGCTTCAAACATTTCCACCTAGACCCTTAGTAAATATGGGTCTACGAATATACTAAAAATGAGTCTACGAACTCTCAAATTTTTACCGTTCGTTGTCTATTACGACGTATCGCGTTATGCCCTGGAGAGGGATGTTCTTGCACTCCCTTCCTCTTCCTCCAAAGACACTGGGGGTGTAATCCTAGATATGACGCTAGAGGCATTCCCCCAAACACTACACAATCAATGACAGAGCTATAAATCAATTAGGAACTCATTTTGTGCATGTAGGCACACCTTCAACTTCCGTTATGCAGGATGCCCTACACTTACAAAAAAATTAATCACTGTAAAATTTGCAGCGTTTTTCAAATAAATGTCATAATTTTCTTCCTCCTTTCTTCTTCTTTTTTCTTTTTCTTCGTCGAAGTCCATCTAATGAATTTTAATTGCAGGAAAGATCGTTAACTCTTACCCCTCCACCACCTCTCTTTACACAGTTTACTTAGTAGTTTCGTGCTTTTAGCTCTCTTTCTATTAAACCCCCTCCCCCTCCACCAGTGCTTTTCAACTTTTGGAACGAAAATTTTCAAAGTGTCCCAATTTCAAGTAATTTCGAGGGGGGTTGGGGTTGAGTTGTGAAAAGGGGAAAATCTCGGAGGTGAATCGTTCCAAAGAGTCGCGAAGGGGGTTCCGGCAAGACGAAAGTTTTCTATCCAAAGGGCCACTTGTACGTCTTTTTGAGGAAAATGTGGTTCCTCGGAAAAGTGAGGGGGGTGGTTCAAAGGGCCCCAGGAAGAGGGGGGAGGTTTCTGGAGGGTTTCCGCCTCCCTGAAAAAGGGGAATTAGTTCTTAATGAGCTTCTGCTTTTTCGGCTCCTTCGAAGAGTCCGAAGGGGGGGGGGGGGGGAGTCGTTCATCTCTTTATTTTCAAAAGTCTTCTTTCTCCCTTCAGTTATTGGAAAAGGAAAGAGCGATTCGCCCGTGTAGTTGAAACAGAAGAAGTTTAGACCGGGTGGTGGGGGGTGGGGGGTGGGTGTCTCAAAGAGTTTTATAGGAGTTTTCTATTGGCCCGCTTGGCCCTTCTGAAGAGGTGAATTGTAGCACAGAAGACCAGCCGTGGGGAGGGGGGGGGGGGATCTAATGAGCCACTTTACCTCGTCAAAGTACACAAAGTGACTTGCTTCTGAATCAAATGAAGATGTCGGCTATTGGCTTAAATTGTTTATTATTCTTTTTTTATAAGGCAGCGTTGGGTTGGTTATAAGTACTCTTCTTCTTTGGTTTACTTATTAGCCCCTTTTGGTTCATTATTCTTGGATCCAAAAAGCGACCGAGTTCGATATTTCTGATCGGCCTCAAAATTTGACATTATGCGTTTCAAGTCGTATAAATTCCAAAATCCAAATGTCCGTCCGCCGTCCAGGCCGTTTTGAGCAGTTGGCATTTTTTTTTAAATCTGATATTTTGACAAAATAGTCGGTTTACCATCAAGTTGTGACCGCAAGGTATTCAGCCCGATCGCCCCTACCCGTGGGGAGCTTTGGGGCTTAAATGAGGGTACGGGAGAGGTTTTTGGCTATAAGGCCAAGTTAGGTGTCGTTTTCGAAGTATTTTTGAACGTAGAATCCATTTCTGGAGGTACCAGAATGATCCGATTTCACGGCGGTGCTTTCATGGGGCTACAAATGGGATTTTTAAAGGATCCCAGGAGGTCAAATAAGGTGTCGTTTTCCGAGTAATTTTGGACGCATAATCCATTTTTCGAGGACCCACATCTGTCCAGTAAGGGAGGATAAAACAATAAATAGAAGAAAATCATTATTTCTGTCCCATCCAGCATCCCAGGAATGGAGCAATATTTGAGTTGTCTTCTTCTTAGTGGAATTCTTCAAAAACGTAACAAGTCAAATCGTTTTTCGCCAATCCCATAAAAAATAATCAATTAAGCTCATCCAAACTAATCTGGCATGCATCCTGACTATAAACATCAAGTACAGGATAAAATTAAAATTTCTATTATAGTGTGTACGGTAAGCAATTTTTCTCATTTCCTGAAAAAATAAGCTTTTTTGACTAATTGTGTTTTTGCTACAAACCCCTCAATTAATTAACTGATGACGTTATTCATTTATTTTTTCTCACTTTTCTCTATTTTTAATGTTTTTATTATAGTATAATATAATAATTAAGTACCTAATTAAAGTAAAAGTATTTTACTTCTATTTTTGGTGTGGTTTTCGAACCTTCAAAAAAATTTGCAGCTCTTTTGAAGCTTGCAGTAATTTTGAAAGTGCAGGTGGAAATCCGAGTGGCTTTGCACAATGTGGTGATCAGCTTGACGATGTATCAGAAATACGAATTCAGGCGGGAGGTTGCAGATACAGAAGTATATTTCGAGAGGGCTGAGACTCTGATGGTAATCTGTATCGATCCCCCCCCCCATCGCATCTTCATTGTCGAGACTTTTCCCGTAGAGCCGTCTGTGCCGCCGCAAACCCCTCCAAGTGTTGACAATTTCGTGTTCCTATTTGATTTTTAAAAAAAAGAAAAAGAAAACGGAAAATATTCGAACGTATTCGTCAACCCAATCATATTAGCGCGAACAGCTGACGCACGTTGAGGTTTCGACATCCGGAAGGGATACTCAATCACCCTTTCAAGGCTGACACAAATGAAGTTAAATCGCCTCGAAAACGCCGTTTCCGCTTTTGTGACAAAAAAAAAAAAAAAAAAAAAAAAAAATTCTCCCATTTAGGGAACGGCGGATTTATGGGCGAACCGCTCCCCTTTTTCGCCGAGGACACGTGTCCCGGTCGCACGTGTGACACGCGTCGGGTGACGTCACCGGCTTTTTTCCCGAAGGAGCGATTTTTTCGTTTATTGTAAGTTCGGAGTCAACAATTTTGATTAGCGTTTTGTTCGAAAAAGTGGGCAGATTCAACGATAATGAGACGCTTAGGGTTCACTATGAAAGAAAAAAGGAAAAAGATTATTAAAAAATACGATTTAAGACGAAGTAGTCTATTTCCACAATAAAATATATATAGTACCTATTTATATTTATTTATATATATTTTTTATTGTGGAAATAGACTACTTCGTTGTTTTTAAGATGGATTCCCACTATCTCGCTGCATCCACTTTACATTATGTAAGGAAAATTATTTTAATTTATTATATTCCGTTTTGTCAATTTTCGACTTTAACAATAGGTACCTTAAAAAATTACGCAAAACGTTTTTTGGTCTTGTAGAGAAAAATCAAATGTTATTTGGCACGCTCTTATTTTTGAAGGGATTTTCAATTGTAGGGTGTTGAAATCGACGCGAAATTTATCGCTCTACAACTTTCTTTGTGCTCAAACTTCGTGAGAATCCTTGTTTGGCTTCCACACCGCAAAATATTCAGGGAAGCATGGTTTGTTGAGGTTTTTTGCAAAAAAATAGGTTTAAGGAGCCATTTTAGAGCTAAGAGCGTGGGGTGTATTCGCGATCAGCGTCGGATTTCCTATAATTAAGTTAGAAAATGATGGATGAAAATAAAATGAATATTTGCCTATAGTGTCGTTCTCAAATTATTTTCGGGAGTAGGTATAACTCATTTGTGAGAGGCTCAACCCCATTCGGCTACACCGTGAGGGATGTGTGGGGCTATGGGCGGAATTTTCGCCTGGAGGTCGAATGAGGTGAAGTTTTAGAAGTATTTTCGGGCGTGTAATCAATATATGGGAGTGTCAGGCCCATTTGGCTACAAAGTGGGGGATCTATGGCGCTTCTATGGAGCTACAAGTTGGCCTTTGAAGGGACTTTGCAAAGTCATGGTCAGGAGGTCGAATGAGGTGTCGTTTTGAAGCATTTTCGGGCGTAGATATAATCCATTTGTGAGAATCTCAGTACCATTCGACTTCACCATGGGGGTTCGTGGCCATACCGTCAGGCTCCCATGGATCTGTTTCGAAAGGCTGTGTGAACTCTCCATTCAGTTTAACGAGGTCAAGTTCAACTGGGCTTTGCAGTTGATGGAGTTGCTGGACAGGACTGGTTTAGGCGATCTCTGGTTGTGTAGGGATCCGCTTGCCATTAGGGAGAAGAAAGAGTGTTTCTTGGAGGCGAACCAGAAGCGTTTACGAGAAGCTGACCTGAACAGGATACCCTCTTCCTCACTGGCTTTGTGTAGAAGGAGCGCACTGTTTGGGATTGGCGAATGTGCTCCCTATTTGACTCGTTCGTCTCCCCTGTACTGCAAGAAACTTTTGGCTCAAGTAAGATGTGCCAACTCCTCCTTCTGCCGTATTATTGTGCTGCACGTATCAATCGCTTTGATGCAAGTAACCCTCGTTCCATCTGCAATTCTCAATCACCAGACTCACTTCTTCACTTGCTCTCGTCTTGCCTCGTTTTCAACTATGAGCGCAGCAGATTTTTTGGCGCTCCTCTGTTGGATGTCTCGGAGATCATTTCAAAGATGTGTTTGGATGATGAAGGCTGAACGAACAGAGTTGTGCGGTTCCTCCAGACGGTATTGCTGCAGAGAGCTTTTATTTTATTATAAACAAAGGGTTCCTCTCCTAAAAAGCAGTAGTGTGTATTCTCCCCCCCTTTTGTGTTTGCACTCTCTCAAGGTCAGCGTTCTTTTTTCTTTTTTCTTTTGTAATTATTTTCACTCGCAAATGTTTTCTTTTTAGTTACGGTTCAGCATTGTAATTTTATTTAATTTTTTATTTCTTAGCGTTTACGAACTCTTGTGAAAACAAAATTGTTAAAACAAATAAATCTTCTTCTTCTTCTTCTTAACCGTTGGGGATCTTTGGGGCTTCAATGAGGCTTCAATCGGGGTTTGACTGGACTTTTGCTAGGAGATCGAATGAGATGTCGTTTTCGAATTATTTTTATTTTTAATGAGAGTCTCAGACTAATTCGGCTACACCAGGAGAACTGAGGACTTGAATGGGGCTAAAAATCGGGCTTCGGGAGGACTTATACCAGGAGTTCGAATGAGGTGTTGTGTTGTTTTCGAGTTATTTTTGGGCATAAACTCCGTTTTTGGGGGTGCCTCTTCTGTCCTAACACTATTCTTAGGAATACAGTCATGTAAATTGATTTTTATTTACATTTCTGAAAATTTATATTCACCTCAAATTTTATTACAACATGTTTCAGGTTCGTAGGATGAAGGGGGTCACCCGGTGGCAGGATGGTGACGTCACAAGGGGCACCCCACATCCTGCTGGCGTTAACTTTGGTGCTGGCCGCCCCTCCGCTCCCGCTCGCCGCCCGCCATTCCGGTATGACAAATCAATTTGGGCGAGTGGCAACACTGCTCCTAGAGCTGCTAACCTCAGCGCTCCTCCCTGTTTCAGAGTCCATGTGCCTCTTCCCTGAAAGGTGGCAGGGCTCGTGGTTCCAGTCGGGGGTGAGAGTCCCCATAACGATTCTACTCAACCGTTTTTCCACCAAAGGCCGATGCATCGCCAGCAAGGAAGATAAATTTCTCATCGCTAGCGAGTGAGTTTTTGAGAAGTGAAAATTATAATGAATTTAAAAAATGTATCATTACGGCGTCGTTTTTTTTATTTTTTCAGAAACGGCAACTGCTTTAGATGTGTTTCCATCCATGAAGTCCATGAAAATGTGCTCCAATACAAAGAAAGTAAGAAATTACGTCATACAGAGTCGTTACATTAAGCAGTTGTGGGCAATTTTGTCCTAAAGTCCTCAAGGAAGCTGCTTTATTACTTAAAAGCTTTCTGCAGTCCCTTTTCAGAAGGGGATAGACTTTACTGAACTCTAAAGGTTGATCCACACATTTCAGGGATCAGTGAATCCTCGGCCATCAGTGCTCCGTGCCCTTCCAATTGCATCGATGATAAATTGTCCACACACCAGCGTTACATGCCGTACGGAGCACTGATTCACTGAAATGTGTGGATCGATCAAAAAGCGTCCACTTCCCATAGAACGGACTTGGAGAGAGACTAATATAGATCCCTAAGGCTTGTTGGAGCATCAAAGGGACGAAATTCTACTATTGTCTGACATTCAGGCCGCTTTGAAGGCACTGGCCTCGTTTTCAATCATATCAAAACTGGTCTGGGACTGTGAAACTCAAAAGCGGACAACACAGTGACGGTTGCAAGGCACCCCGGTCACTAGAGCATTGAGGGTTGCTGCTGACGCCCTTGCAAAGCTCAGCACGTATTCCAGTAGGTCCTGAGGCAGAAAGCGCTCCACTGGCTAAGGCTCTTGGACACAGCGATTATTCTTCAGAATCCCCCAACCAAGAGGGAGATGCTCCACCTGAGGAGTTGTACAACTGCTTTTTGGCCATCTTATAGGTATTGGCATGCTCCAGTATCACCTCCAGGAGACGAGAATCAGGCAGGAAAGAGTGCAATGTCTGCAATGTGACGCCAGGAACAAGAAAGGGTACTTGTAATCTGGAGTACGTCTGGTTGGACAGGGGTAATTTCGAACCCGCATCACTATTTACTGGTCGTCCTGGATAGAGCTTTTGCACAGTCCAGATAATGAGCATGTGCCCTACCCAATATGGCCAGAAAGGCATTGGTGCCCATCCTGTTGTATGCAATTCACTTAAGGTAACCAGTTGCTAGTTTGCACGCTGCTAGGCAGTTGAGTAAGCAGGGGAGTGCATCGCAGATTGCCGTCACAATGAGTCCTCAGGGACTGCCAAGGCGATCTCGAGCTACCCACATGGCATTCCACCGACACCCATGACACAAATACAGATCCCCCCTCCCTTCTTGGTGGACTCTGTGCTACTGGTGTTACGAACTCCAATACACTGTTGGCCTGAGTCTCCTCGCTTGCCACACTTTGGTGGAACATACAGCAGACATCGAAGTCGCTCTCAGACGACCAGCCACTCTCGCGGTTTGTAGCTGGAAGAGCTGGGGACAAGTAATTGCTGGAAACGCCACGACCAGGGCTGCCCTCTCTTGCAAAACTGCTTGAGTCTCCTGAGTGTGTGCTTTGCAGAGCCTTGGGCCCCCCACACCAGACACAGGCAGGCCTGCCAGCCAACCCCACCCTGTTAATGGCAGGCGTTGACAGCTAATTCGCTGTGTGCTCAGATTAACCAGAACAGCTCACACCGTGCGGGCAAGTCCACTGTTACTGTCTCCTCAGAGCGCAGACTTCGGAGGACCTGCCAGGGAGCCACACGTATTGCACAAGCTTCTTGCTCTACAGGTGAGGCCTGCTATTCACGAAGTTGCGGGGTTCAAGGGACTCTTGGTGAAAGTACCAGAATCTCGTTGCATACAAAGCAAGCCTAAAGGTGGTAGTTCAGCGGGCAGTGAGTGGTGACAGTCCTAATGACGCCCTTAATAGGCGCCCTTTGTGGAATAGGACTGTCACCACTGACAAGAAAATTTCTTGTCAGAGACAGTAGGGTCCTTCCCCTTGGTGCTTGGCTTGCCTAAGCCCTGATATTTAAGAGGGCAGCTGTTTGATTCCTTTACCATCGGACCACCAGTTTTATCAAGTGCTTTTAGTGAGCCTTAGAATGGGCCCCGGTCTGATGGGATCATGTTCCCCTTTTTGAATTGCTCTCAACGCCCCTGTACGCCAGTTTCCACACCAGATGGCGTCTGTTGTGCACAGACGCAGCCTTAAGGGGCTGAAGGCACTCGCAGACAAAGTCGTTTTCGAAGTATTTTCAGACGTATCCATTTTTAATTAATTTAATGTCTATTTTCAGCGTTCTGCTCGTCTTTGGACAACCTGTCGCTGTGCTCGCAGATCACCGGAGACGCCCTTTTGTACTCCATGTTCCGCCAAAATGCCGTACCCCTCCCTTGCCCTTTTACGGGATATCACACGTTTTTCTACAACAGGGGTGAGTGTCTTGGAAATGACGAAGGGGAAATTTTGTCAGGCATCACTGAGCAGTTAACTCTAATCTGTCTGGCAACACTGTTGAAAGAGGTTAATTTTTTCTGTGCAGGACATGGGGAATGTAACACGCTGGCTTCGACGATGGAGCCATGTACGCAGGACTCGAGGCTCTTATTGCGGTATCAGGCATGCCCCGACGTCTATGGCAGTGAAAGCGCCGGTAACACTTTTAGCAATGACTTTGCAGCCCCGTGAAATTTACTGAGATTTTAAAATGTGTCCCGTTTGATTCACAGTTGAGGAGCTGCAGTGCTTAGCTACGTGGAAAGAGGGTTCGTCCAGGTATTTAGTGGGGAAAATTGAACACGGGCACACGACATCGAATGAAGACAGGTGCGTGAGTTGATTTTGAGCTAAATTTGAAATAAACTGTCGACTAAACTGATGATTTTTAGGTATCGGTGCTTCGTGTACGACAAAATACCGCCGTCGGGAGGCTCTGGTTTGGACGGCGAAGGGTCTGTCGCTTACCGAGTGGCGCAGTCTGGCGACGCCACTTGCAACGGGCTATTCTCGTCGATGGAGGGATCTCGGACGATGACGCTGTACAAAGGTGAGCCCAAGTGGGTTTTGTTGGCTGCACTGACAGGAAAGACAGGGGACTAACCCACTGTGGCCATGACGCCAGCGCTTACAAGGGCCTATCAAGTTTTCCGCATAACTGGGTCTGCTGACTCAGGGGCTGCGATTTAAATGAACAAATAGTGTGGGTCCGCTGACCATGTGTCGCCTTTTTCAAGTAAGACTGTTTAAATCGCAACCCCTGGGTCAGCAGACCCAAAAACGACCAATTTGAAAAGGCGACACATGGTCGGCGGCCCACACTATTAGGTTTATTTAGATCAGAGCCACTGAGTCAGCAGACCCATTTAGGCAGAACACAAATGACGTGTGAGTTGATAGTAGGTTCGGTAGATAGGCGCTTGGAAGCACTGGCGTCATGGCCACAATGGGTGAATGAGTAAAGCAGTTGAACGAGCATGAACTCATTTTGCAGCCTCGAGCCCGAGCCGGTGCAAGTTCCCGTCCTGGGTATCGAACCAAGGCCATTGGCACACTCTGGATCACAGGAGGAGCTACTCGCTGCGACACAGAAACAGCACGTTGCGGATTGCGGACTCTGACGGCCGGGAGGAAACCCGAGTGCAGTGCAGCGAAGTTAAAGGCCCTCTTCCTGCCATACCGGGGTCCAGCCCCTCAGACAACATGCAGATCGTCGGCCACTACACCGTTGGATGGTGAGCCGTCGCCATCTTATTTCCCAACTCGTTTCCCAATGTTGCCAACTCGTTTTATAATTTCTTTATGCTTTGCAGCCAAAGCGGTTACGTCTGTATGGTGTTTTACAAGAGGGACCAGCATGTTATAGAAGTGCAATCAGGTTAGCCAATTGAACTCTACTCCCTCCCTTCACAAACGTATTTTCTTACCGCACCATTTAATTTTCAGGTACTTTCACTCGGAGATACGAAGAAGCCTGTAACAAGAGCAACTTTGACAGGTTCAGAGCTCCGTTCGTCACCTTAGTCAGTAAGTGATCTGTCTGTATTGGTCAAAACTATTTTCACCCAATTTTTCTCCAAATTCAATCATATTTCTTCCTTCAGCTTCCAGCCCTGAACTGAGGAGTTGCCCTCATTCGGGAAGATTTGCCGTAACCGGCATCCACCGCCATTTGCGAGAGGAGCGCTCTACGGAGACTATGTAAGTCTTGTCAGCCTTGCGAGCCACCGCTAGAGCCAGTTTCTCCATTTGACATTAATGCCATGGATGAAAAATATCTTTTTACCCTCAGAGCGAACCCCGGAGTGTCGCGGCCGGGCAACGAAGAAGAAGAAAACCTCAGGCAGATCTACAATTGCCCTTTGGAAACTGTCGCGCTCTCATCATCGTGCACAGACAGGGGAGTGATGGAGTTGAGGTCCGAGTGTGACGTCAAGAGGATCGTGTCCGGTATGTCAACACCATTGATTCAGAGTTTGAAGATTGTTGACGTATATGAAATACAAGTCATACACGTCAACAATCTTGTATGTATGTCTGTATTTATATGTATATAGATGTACCAGTCAGTTATAAGTAGATTTTCCAGTTTTAGTCTGTGACATGAGAATATGACCAGAAATTCTCCCTCCACGCTGTCCGAGCCGTTTTGGGCAGTAGGCATTTTTTTTTAATCTGAAATTTTGACAAAATACTCGGTTTACGATCTAGTTGTGCCCGCATGGTATTCAGCCTGATCGCCCAAACCCGTGGGGCGCTATGGGGCTACGGGAGGTTTTTTAAAAAAGGTTTTCGGCTATGGGGTCGAGTTAGGTGTCGCTTTCGAAGTATTTTTTGGACGTAGAATTTTTTTTAGGGGTCCCATGACGATCCGATTTCACCTTTGGGATCTATGGGGAACTGGAATTTTTTAAGGATCCCTGGAGGTGTCATTTTCCGAGTAATTTTGGACGCATAATCAATTTTCGAGGTCCCGCATTTTTTTCCATACCTAAATATTTTTTATTGACACAGAATTAATTTTTGCGCAATTAACCTATATCAAAGAATAAACCCTCGTGTAACATTTTCAGCGTTTTTCCTCCTTTTTGAGGGTCCTTGGCGCTCCTTGGCCTGGTTTTGTCGTGTTTGGAAATGAATTGAAATTTGTTAGTTATAACTTGTTACAAATGGATGTCATGTAACATGACTCATGTTATCCTTTTGGTTTATTATTCTTGGAATAATACACCTATGTTTTCGCGACACGGGTCGACGACTCCGATCGGCCTCAAAATTTGACATTATCCGTTTCAAGAGGTCTACATTCAAAATCCGAAATGTCCGTCCGCCGTCCGCCGTCCGGGCCGTTTTGGGCAGTAGGAATTTTTTAAAAAATCTGAAATTTCGAGAAAATACTTGGTTTACCATCTGGTTGTGCCCGCAAGGTTTTCAGTCCGATCGCCCAAACCCGTGGGGCGCTATAATGGGGCTACGGGAGGGGTTTTTTGAAGGCTTTTAGCTATGGGATCGAGTTAGGTGTCGTTTTCGAAGTATTTTTGGACGTAGAATCCATTTTTTGGGGTCCCGGAACGATCCGATTTCACTGGGGCGATGTTTAGGGCATTCGTGGGGCTAAAAATGGGATTTTTGAAGGATCCCAGGATGTTAAATATTTTTCTAGTAAAAAATACAGTTTTTGAAAAAAAACACATTTTTGAACAAAAAATCAAAAAAAAAATTTTTTTGAGATAAAAATCCAAAAAAAATTTTTTTTTAATATTTTTTTCATTGACGGAATTAAATTTCTTCACAAGTAACGTATATCAAAGAATAATAAACCCTTGTGTAAAATTTGCAGCGTTTTTTATACTTGTCTTAAACTGATGAATTGGAAATTTTCCTTTCCCTGTAAATGTAGCGGTTCATTTCATGTTGCCTTAACAGAGTTTGTTCCTTTCAGCGTATCAGTGCCACGCCGGTTGGATCGAGAACGGAACCGGCTACGTCATCACGACCCCCATGAGCCGCTCGGGTACCGGCTCCGGCCGTCGGTACTGTTTCATCTACACGTCGCCCGGCGGTGCCGGCACGGGCAACCCGGGGTCGGGCTACGTCGTCAGGTTTTCCACGTCGGCCGACACCTGTTCCCGTTCTGTCGTCCCCGGCTCGACGGGCGTCTTGGCTTTCAACATCACTCACCAAGGTACGGAAACGGGATAACCGCAGGGTGTCAAATGTCGACGGAAGCCGGACAATAGAAAACCACACAGCCTCCCAGCCAGCGGTTCTAATCACAAGTAAACCTTCATTTAATTTATTTTTGTTCATTTTCAGGAATGTGCGTTGAGACGAGCGGCACCAGCTACACCACAACCACATTACCATTGATTCTCTTCTGCTTCATCCTTCACGTAGCCGGACACTCTCCCCTCTTTAGATGATTCTCCTCACAACACATAGGCGCGATAAATGGCGAATAAAATTTTATTTTAAACGAAAAAAAAAAACGTAATGTTTAAGTGTCAGAGAAAAAAAAATCATTACTCATTAAAAAAAAAGTAGTTTAGATAACAAATTTTTAAAAAACATTCTGATCGTACTTTTATTTTTGTATTGCTATAAAAAATTGGTAATTAGGCGTTGATTTTAGAACTGAAAATATTCCCCTCTTTACTTTTCATTCCACATTTAAAATGTTTCCCATTGCCGGTCGCCCTTTTAACCCACACAATACAACGAAATGAGTTTCACGAGTCCATAATTTATTAGCAATATTATAAAGAAGAGAAAGCGCAATGGTAGGCGAGTGGGGCGACTGGCGATTTTGTACATATTGGCGCTGTTTAAATGGCTTTTGACGGATTTTGTGGGGTGTTTAAAAAAAAAAAGTTAGCAAATTAAAATTTTTGAGATGATTTTTTTTCTTTTCCACAAAACAATTTATTTTAGTATTTTCTGTTTCTAGTTTTAAGGCGATATCTTCAAAGTGGTTGAAGACTAAACCGAAAAGCAATAATTTTTTTTTCTCGCGATTTCGGAGAAAAAATCAGACAATTTCGGAAGCGGACCGGCGAATTCAAAACGCGGAATTTTGTGATAAAAAAAAAAAAAAAAAAGATATAAAATTCGTACCTAACACTAAAAACTTGTGGGGAAAATTTTCCGTGAATTTTTGTTTCCGGCGATCGGCACAAATTTGCGTTTTTTGTGAGCGAGTGTTCGTTCGTGCACTTTTAGCGTTTTGACAAATTGTTCCCCCTTCCCCCTTTTAGGAACGTGGTTGTTTGACAAAACGAATCATTGTGTATATTAAGAAGGACTTAGGTAGACACTTTTTATAAGTAGGAAAGAAATTGGAGTTTTGTTTTTCGAAGCGTTCGTTACAGTAAAAAAATTTTGAGATTTCGGTAGGTTTGTTTTTGTTCTGTTCTGTTGGGTTGTTTGGTATGGTGAATTAGTCCAGTCGTCGAACTTGATGTGGGAGTGATTTCAAGCGACGGTAATCGGATGACGAGTAGTGCGGTCCGCCATTTTGCCAGAGTGCGCCTCTGAACTGGTGGAATTCATAGTCTGCACTCGAGCATTCCCTCAAGGGTGGCCGTTTGAGCGGGGGGTCCACCTGAGGGGCACTGAATCGCCACAAGCCCCCTGGCCCCTTTTCCCAGACATTGAGAGTCTTGATGGTCTGGTCAAATCGTCAAAAGTGAAATTTCAAATATGATGATGTGTCGTATCGTCAATTGTGAAGATTAGACGTTAAATTTGATGTCAAATCGAGGAATATGAAGTTTTGATGTCAACTCGTAGAAAGTGAAACTTTAACTTCAAATTGTGGAATGTGAAGTTTTGACGTGATATCACTGAAAGTGAAGTTTTGATGTCAGCTCATCGAAGTTTACTCTTTGTGCCAACATCTTTCCTACTTAATGACCGAGCGAAGCGACTCCCCCCTCCCTCCCTCTTTTCGTTTAAATTCAACTTCTTACGCCATACCGCGTCACTCCCAGACGACTGTACTAAACTTCTACCGCACCCACTTGAAATTCATTTCGCCCGTTTTGAGTTCGCTCAAAATTTGAACTTCGATTTCGTTCGGTTTTTTGTAAACTTAGTAAAAAAAAAAGTTGTGTAAAGAACTGCGATCGAACTGTGATACGGAAAAGCTAAGTGTTGTTTATTAGACGTTTCAGTATAAAAAATTTAAAAAAAATTAAAAAATCGAAATAAAAAAATACAAAAAAAAAAATCTAGTTGTTCTACTGTTTCTTTATTAGGCGGGGAATCGACTTCAGACTTTCAATTTAGCGCAAAAAACCGATTCCTCTCGCAAAATTTCTTCTAGCAGGTTAACGCGTTAAGAAAAATCGAATCCGGATTTTTTTTTTTTTTTTTTTTGTGTGTGAAAAACTGCACCAATGATAGCAAGTGTAGGTACTTTGAGGTGTTTCACCCGACCGCCATCTATTGTGTAAAATATTCGACAAAAGTACTACCTCGTAGTTTTTTCATCCGTTTATGTGAAAAGAAAAAAAAAATAGTACAAAGAATTGCTGTTAAAAGTGGAATTTTATTTGCAAAACCGTTGGTTGTAGAATAAGTATTTGTTTTTTGCGTTCCTCCAAAACTGCCAGTTTTGGTATTAATTTACAATTATTGTAAAAACAATGTCCAAAAAAGTGTTAGTCTCGTTGGACGGTGTTAAGTTCTTTTTCAACGCTGCTTTTAATGTGAAAATTGGTTCTCCGTTGAGGAACATGCGTCCTCCGAAATTGTGTTGAAATGTGAATTTAAAAAATAGAAAAGAAAAAAGAAGAAGGTTGTACTCAAATGTTGTGTTTTGGCAGCTTGGAGTAAAAAGATGGAAAATCCCAGCAGGCAAACAAATTATTATTTTTGAGAAGCGATTCTAATTCAATTTAGCGAATTTTCATAAGACATTTTTGATATTGATTTTTTTTTTTTTTTTTTTTTTTGCTGGGATCAGTCTGAAATGTGGGATATTGCCGCAGACAATTTCATTGGATCCGCTGACTTTGTTTCTACCCGAAAACGTATCCACCTGTTCTATTCTAATACTGACTAATAATAACTCTGACAGTCTGTGAGTGGCGAGATCGGGCGCAAACGCGCGCAAATGGGCGGACATGCACCCAACCACCTTTTTTTTTTTCGAAAACCCCGACTTTTTTGTGGGGTTCGAATTTTCACTCGTTTCGATGCGATCTTTTTCTCTTAATATACCACAAGCTAGCATCTTTAGCGAAGGAGACTGCCCGCTAACTTCAAGGCGCAAGCGTGCCCAAGAGGGTGACCACTGCGAGCCCTCCCTCTTCAAATGGCCGAGCGAAGCGAGGCCCTCTTTTCTATAAGTTAGTCTTATTTTATTTACAGCCCCCGGTCAATAGAATCGATGAAATTGTCGTTGTCCTCAATTCCAGACCAACACCCAACCCAAAACCATTTAGATGATTTGTAGAGACGTTTTGATCGTTCTGAACTCAGAATGCTCTACAAATCACAACTGGTGAAAAAAAAAAAAAAAATGAAATTCGGCGCACGAAGTCGATTTTGAATTTCTCCTGTCTACCTCACAGGTGTCACTAAAAATCCACTAAATTCCACATTAGGTACAACCAAGTACGCATTCCATGCTTCCTCCAGCTGCATGTCTTTTTTAAAGTAAATTTTTTTTCTCAAAATTTGTGCCTTTAGTTAAAACAACACGAAAATGTAAGTTTCCCCCTCCCCCTTTATTCAGTAAAGAAGTTTTTTTTTTAGCGTTTGTGTATCGTACTCTTCAGTTGGCATCACTGTAAAACTTCCCCCAGCCGTTTCAACTTCAACTTTAGACACGTTCAGCGTTTCAATTTTTCCCGACCGTTTAGTTCTTTAGACGTTAAGGGCCTATCATAGGATAATGTTATCGTGTTGGAATGAAAGTTTCTTTTCCCATTCGGGGAAGGGCTAAACCTCCCCGGTTTTTCTAGAATCGTTCGCAGCTTAAAAAAAAAAAAAAAAAAAAAAAAAAAAAGAGAAAGAAAAAAAAGCTAATGAACACAAATTCGAACAAATAGGCAAATTTTAAATGAAATTGTAGCTCAGTTTGAGCAAATTGTACAAAATTTGACGTAATAAAGTGGTTTATGAAGGTGTAAATGTAATGTACTTATTAAATATATGTTCAATAAATGCACAATGAAATAAACTGCGTTTTTTTTATTTACCTTTGCAGGCTGAGGAGAGCTTCTTTTGATATTGTGAAAACAGAATCAAATTTTATCTGACACACATATTGAATATACTAGCCGCTCGTCTTTTTCTGGGGAATTCACACTCTCTGGACACATCAGGACACTTACTGGATACAATCCGAACTTATTATTGGTCCCGCGTCATCACCAGATACAACAGATCACGGAGGAAAAAACCGCATCTCTCTATCTCTAACGGCTCGAGAGTTGAGGACACTGTTGATAGCTCGAAGCGGATTTTCATTGCATTTAACCTGTTTAGTCCCCGAGGGATTCCAAAATTAGCGGGGAATAAAATCGTCTCCTGGGTCTTAGAAATTACTCACTCCTGAATCGTAAAAAATGTCTTGCCCGGTTGGGGGGGGGGGGGGGGGGGGGGGGGAGCGAAGAATTTTTCGCAGCGTATTCCAACTTCGAAGAGGGGTTTTTTTTTGGGTTTGGTTTATTATTCTTGGAATAATACAACTATCTAATCACGACGGAGGTCGAAAATTCTGATCGCCCTCAAAATTTTACATGTTGGCTGTTTGAGACCTTTCCAAAATTTCCATAGAATATTCCTGTCCCTCACACCCAGTCAGTCCCTCAACAGGGTTAAGCCCCGCCCAAGCCAGCCGAGCGAAGCGAGGCCCCTCTGTCAGAGTGCTAGTATCCCTTGTTTCAGATAATCGCCCTTTTCCTTCAGCTGTTCTGAGCTCGCTGGAACCTTTGGGTCTGGACGATGGAGCCACAGCCTGCTAGGTGACATACTGCCTGTCATCGAAGCAGTTAAAAAATGTTTGTGTTTTCAACAACGTTGAAGCTTAAAAAAAAGAACAAAAATGTACTTAATTCAATTTTTATTTTCAAACAAAACTTATGTTACAGAATGCTTCGCTAAACAAAATTGCTGTACAGTACACCCAGAGCAGTACAATTTCACATTGTACATTATTTTTTTCTACGAAAATATATACAAAACTGTCTACAATGAGGCTGGCTACAATAATGGTATAAGTTGTATACATTGAAAAATTTACTGAGATGAAATTTCTCTGTCATGACACATTTTATTCGTAATTATTTACCTAATCTAATCTACTAATTAATTCAACGTCACTTTTTTTGCTCCAAAGCTGGAAAACTTAAAAAAAGCAGGGTTGCCAATGGCCGTAGAAAAGCCTTGAAAAGGCTACAAATAAGCGACAACTTAAACCAACTAAAAATTATTGATAGAACTAGAAATTACCAAATTATAAACAAAGCTAGAAATCTGCTATGTACAAATACTGTTTTTGTTGGGATTTTGGAGTTGAGCGGTCTATTTGAGTGTTGCCAGTTTTGAAGGTCTTGAGTAAATTTAAATAAATTGGTAAATTTAGGGGATGTTTCCAAATGTAGATTTTTTAAAATTTTTTTGGGGAGAAAAATAATGGTTACTGCTGCGACCCGTGGCCCGGAGAGTATCGTAGAGTTACCGCCCGCATGTGGGCAGGTTGACTTGGAAGAAGACGTTGAGCTCGATGAGTGTTGCCAGGATGAGGAAGAGCCCGTACAGGAATAGGCAGGTGTAGCCGACCTGGAAGGGGTGAAGGGAAATAGTGAGAAAATAGTGGGGGGAGCATAAGATGGCGCTTGGAGGAGACTCACTTTGGCGTCCAGTTTGAACTTGTTGGCGGCAAAAGCTACGTAGAGCATGAGCAGCGTCGAAAGGAGGGAGATGGCCGAGTATTCCAACCCTCGGGAATTGATGCCGACGAAATGGTGGCCGGCGGAGGTCGGGAGGAAGGAGGCTTTGATGAGCCAGGGGAGGCCCAAGCAGAGGAGGATGTCGAAAGTGTTGGAGCCCAGAGAATTGGAGATGCCCATAGATCCGTGACCTGGACAACGACCGAATCACTCGCCAGTCTACCCAACTGAGTGTGAAGTTAAGAGTTACTCACCTTGTTTGGCGACGATCACGCTCGAAACTGCCTCGGGGACGCTGGTGCCGGCCGCCAGGAAAGTGATCCCCATGACAGAGTCAGGTATTCTCAACGTGTCACCTTGACAAACATGAGTGTTTCAGTACTGTTGTCACTGGCGAGCTATCTTGGAATGTGGAGGTTGGCACAGACGGATAGGACAGTCCTGCCAAAGGGGAAGGAGTGAGCGCCCCTTTCGGGTGCTGGGGCGAAGTTTTAGCCTGCGTTGGGATGTGTTGGCCAGAGGCAAGGAGTGGGCTGCTGAGTCCACAGGAAGACTCACCTTTGAGTTCTCCATCGGTGGCTCGGCTGTTGGAGATCCCAGGGCCTCTCAGTACTGAGCGGTCACAGGGACTTCCCTGAAAACTACTGGTAGACGACCCTGGCTGCGTGTGGTGCGGCGCCCAGAGGCCTCAGCATTATACTATATTGAAGCTCCAGCCCGAGGAGAGTCATCTTTATTCTAAGGTAATTCTAACAGACAGAAGTCTGGGATGGGGGTGGGTGGCTCGGGACGGCCCTTCCGGGAGTGGGGTGGGGGGTCTAGCGAGGGGAAAACCACTCATCTCTAAAAGTTGGCAAAAGAAGAGGTGAAAATATATTTCACCTTCCACCTTCCAAAAAATCCTTACAATTTCATCCTGTATTTGTTTAAAAGAAAAAAAGAAAAAAAAAACACCAAGTAATATGGGGAAGTGAGTAGAAAGGGTCTAAGGCCTGGTGGGAGAGGTTGGCTGGCTTTAGAGGTCAGGGGGTGCCCTAGTGTGCTTTGCAGCTGTCTGACATTGATGTAGCAGAGGGCCGTTGGTGGTTCATCTGCTGGACAATCAATACCTCACGGTACTGACCAGCAGGCTTTGCGCCAAGCATTGGAGTGAACACCTTGTCGCTTCACTCATACCAAAAATTATCTACTACTTGAAGGTTTACGTAGTTTTTATATTTACCCACGATAGTTATCATCCAAGCCACCTGATACGAGAGCGTCCCAATCCAAATGATGCACATCAAAAACGTCACTGGGAACCATTTCTTGAACCTGAAAACGAATTTCGATAAACCGGCCAAACCTTTATGATTCATTCCAAGCATGGATTGATTTAAGAAAATAATAACCGAGGCCTTTCGCAGTCGGGTATGGTGAGCATGAAGATGGTGTGAATGGGAAGGACGAGTACCCACGCCAACTTCCTCAGTATGCCTTTTTTGTACGGGAAATTCACTATGTCCCACACTGCAAAAAAAGAAAAAAAAAAAAGAAAGGAGATTAATATATTATCTACCCACTGCTGACAGCAGCAGTAAGAGTTTATAAAAGTAACCCTTGGAAGGGCACGCAGGTTTTTCTAGGTAGTTTGTACGCTTCAGCCTTGCTTTTAAGCAGCAGTCAGAACCAGAAACCGTTTTATTTGCCATATTAGACAGTGTTTTTGACAATGGTCGAATTACAATTTAAAATTAGGCCAAAAGTTGAGGAAGTACGTTGTAGGGTACCTACCCCCATGTGCGTGTGTGGGGTGAGTACCTACCTACATGATTTGCTTTTTCTAATAATATATTAGCGTTGTGTTGTGTTTGACGGAATGCATCCAGCACAGCGTCTGAGGTTACGCCGCCGGGTGTTTTGGAGAGTTGCTGGTGAAGACTCATCAGAGGCACAATTGTTGTGGTCTACAGGCTCTTGAGTTTTCTAGCTGTAAAATTGGAGGATTTGGGTTTCCTGTAGGCTTACTCGATGTGTCGAGGTGTTGTAAGTCCGGCAGATTCTTGAAGGGGTCGGCAAAGTACTGGCCTCACCCAGCACAAAGTGTCGTGTTGGATGATATTTCCGTTTGATGCCGCAGTTGTACCGATGGGCGGTTCGCCGGCTTCCATACGGGAATTGTCGAGAATGAACTCCTGGTCCCCGCCCCTGGTTTTAAAAGGACCCGCTTTCCCGGCTTCCCAACTTGAGATGTCAAAGATGGACTCCTGGGGAAACGGGCCCTTGCGAATGTACTATTTTCAACCCAGAATCTCTGGCCGAAGTGTCGGCGGGAGTTTCTGCATCGTCGGAAATAGGACAAAAACGCTGCAAATTTTACATGAGGGTTTATAATTCTTTGATATAGGTAGGTTACTTGTGCAAAAATTTAATTCTGTCAATAAAAAATGAGCGCACCTTTCCATTTTTTGGAAAAAGGTTGCGCTAAAAATTGAAAAAAAAAAAAAAACAATTTTTCAAATTTTTTTGTTTTTTTTTTTACTCTGAAAATATTTGACCTCCTGGGATCCTTCAAAAATCCCATTTTTAGCCCCATGAAAGCCCTATAGATCGCCACAGTGAAATCGGATAGTTCCGGGACCCCCAAAAATGGATTATTCGTGCAAAAATACCTCGAAAACGACACCTAACTCGATCCCATAGCCAAACGCCTTTAAAAAACCCTCCCGTAGCCCCATTTTAGCCCCATAGCGCCCCACGGGTTTGGGCGATCGGGCTGAAAACCTTGTGGGCACAACTAGATGGTAAACCAAGTATTTTGTCAAAATTTAAGATTTAAAAAAAAATTCCTACTGCCCAAAACGGCCCGGACGGCGGACGGACATTACGGTTTTCGAATCTAGACCTCTTGAAACGGACAATGTCAAATTTTGAGGCCGATCGAAGTCGTCGACTTCCGTCGCGATTACATAGGTGTATTATTCCAAGAATAATATACTAAAATCCGAGTCGGCCGCTGTTAAGGGTGAAGTGGTGATGGCCAGCGCGCTGGATGTGAGCCCCTCGAACCTGCGTTGGCGGGACGGATATCGATCGGACAAGACTTGTGGGTAGGGTTTTCCCCACATACATGTTGAATTGTTGATGTTAATGAAGACCTAAGCGTGTAAACGTTTCACTGGATGAGTTAAAGAAGTGGTCAAATGAGTTAGGCCCCATAAGAGTAAGTAGATTTCCACAAGAGACACTAAATGTTAACACAGGTTCATCTCAAAGAGATTTGAGAAGATCATTGAAAAATTTTATCCCCATCACGATGTGGAATTTCTACTGAACGTGAGTGGGGCAGCGAAAGTTGTGTCGTGGTAGTGAGATGCTGAGGGAAACGAACAGATATTTTTGGTTTATTATTCTTGGAATAATACACCTATGTTTTCGCGACGCGGGTCGACGACTCCGATCGGCCTCAAAATTTGACATTATCCGTTTCAAAAGGTCTACATTCAAAATCCGAAATGTCCGTCCGCCGTCCGGGCCGTTTTGGGCAGTAGGAATTTTTTTAAAAATCTGAAATTTTGGCAAAATACTTGGTTTACCATCTAGTTGTGCCCGCAAGGTTTTCAGTCCGATCGCCCAAACCCGTGGGGCGCTATGGGGCTAAAATGGGGCTACAGGAGGGGTGTTTAGAAGGCTTTTAGCTATGAGATCGAGTTAGGTGTCGTTTTCGAAGTATTTTTGGGCGTAGAATCCATTTTTGGGGGTCCTGGAACGATCCGATTTCACTGTGGCGATCTATAGGGCTTTCATGGGGCTAAAAATGGGATTTTTGAAGGATCCCAAGAAGTTAAATATTTTTCGAGTAAAAATTAAAGAATTTTTGAAAAAAACACATTTTGAAAAAAAAAATTCCCCCAAAAAATTTTTTTTGAAATATAAAAATCCAAAAAAAATTCTGTCTAATTTTTTTTATTGACAGAATTAAATTTCTGTACAAGTAACCTATATCAAAGAATAATAAACCCTTGTGTAAAATTTGCAGCGTTTTTTCGTATAAAGGTGATGGTACTCTAAGTATTCCCAGCTCCTCAAAAGCATCTCTGCAGTCCTCCCGGCAGCTTAAGCCTTTGCCTGCTCTGACTGCTGAATCCTAAGGCGCTGTGGCGAGTGGCCCCAGCAAAGGATGCAGTATCCAGCCCTAATTTTATAAATTGACTAGTAGGCAACACGAACGTCTTAGGAAGCTGGTCTGATTTCTTTGTAAAACGAAGGAAACGCTATTCAAGAACGTGGCCTATTCTATTATAAAAGATAAGACTGGATGCACGGTGGCTCAATATTGGAACATGTGGGAACAGGAAACTTACTTCCTCCGGACTCCGGAGCTTCCTGGTTGGCAGCTTCCAAATTTTGCTTGACGCTGCCGTTCTGCTGCGGGAGCTCTCCTATCCTCAGGTCGATGCCGTCTGCAAATTACAAACCCGATATACACATTTGTTGGGGATATTTCGATCAGGGTCAAATTTTGCCGACCTGTGGGCTGCGGCGCGGCCTGCTGCTGCTCGCTGCTCGTCTCACTCCCTGAATGACCCGTCGTCCATTTTTGGATGTTTTTGTCCCAGTACATCACCGCGATGTACACCGTGTAGAGGAGTACGAGAACAAGAGCTTCGTACCTGCAAATGTTGGGATCAGGTTGTGATTCGCAGTTGGGACGAGTCATGAAAAATGTCTCCCACGGTTGAGTTCGTAGAGTAAATGAAAACTTACCATTCGACCCTTTCATCGTGGATGATGCAAATGAGTATGGTGACAGTGACTCCATAGGCGAGGCAGTCACGAGTCAACGGCCACCAGTGCAGAGGCACAACCTGCAAGCATTCATTACCTACACATAAAAGCTCCTATCTTTGGGCACAAAAGGCCTTTGGAGAACACAAAAGGCCGATGATGGCTGATTTGTCAATCGGGCTGCGTGCGGGTCGAGATCGTCCTATTGAAAGGGGATACAGTCGAAATTGTAGCCCTGTTAGCTCTCCAAAAGGGATATTTTCTTTAGGGGGCAACACTCGAGTGGACCAAATTTCCCTACCAATACTGCACTCACCATACCGGCGCCAATGCCACAGCAGGCGGCGACTGCCAGGATGTTGAAGACGGCGGACCCGACGATCGTCCCGATCCCGATGTCCCCCTCAGTGATGAACGTCCCGATGACGTTGACGAACAGCTCGGGGGCGGACGTCGCCGCCGCCATGAACGTCGCTCCCGCCACGTCGTTCGACATGTTCAGAGCTACAATGAGACAAGAAAATTCACAGCGGGAACACTTTTATTAACATTAACACTTCCTTTCCCACGTCCAAAATTACCTTTGCATATTCTTTCAACGGCTGGCACGAAGTACTTGTCGCAGACTAAAGCTAATGCTAGGAATAGATACAATGAGGCGAGTATGTGGAGGAGGACGGCTCCGTTCGCCCGCTCTTTCTCTGTGAACCAGTCTTTGGGGAAATCGTCCATCGCCGGCGGCGTGCAGTTGACCGCCAGGTGTGGCGATACATCTGAAATCAGTAAACAGCAATAATGCAATTGAAAACATTTTTTGTCCGTTGAAGTCATATGGCGGATCAAATGGCAGGATGCAGATTTTCAACACTGAAAATATTTGACCTCCTGGGATCCTTCAAAAATCCCATTTGTAGCCCCATGAAAGCCCTATGGATCCCCGCAGTAAAATCGAATCGTTCCGGGACCCCCCAAAAATGGATTCTACATCCAAAAATACTTCGAAAACGACACCTAACTCGCTCCCATAGCCAAAAGCCTAAAACCCCTCCCGTAGCCCCATAGCGCCCCACGGGTTTGGGCGATCGGGGTGAAAACCTTGCGGGCACAACTATATGGTAAACCAACACTGCCCAAAACGGCCCGGACGGCGACGGACCATTCGGTTTTGGAATCGAGACCTATTGAAACGGATAATGTCAAATTTTGAGGTCGCGATTACAAAAGTGTATTATTTCAACAATAATAAACCAAAAAATGATAGAAAAATAACAATGTTCAAAATAGAACACACTGTCACAGCATGTCATGCTAAATTTGCTTTTGAGTACCTATGGCGTAGGGTGAAAAATGCTTTTGAGTTGGCAACGCTATGACAATGTGTGCACTGCAAAAACCGTCTGTCTGAAAAGGTTGGTTTGGTCACACCCCATAAAACTGCAAGGAACCAGCCAAAACGTTGCCTACTAAAACCAATAGTGGTGGGATGGGCTCGAATTTGGGTGCAGTTCACCATCATATGGGCTGTTTCCCTACGGCTGAGGGGAGCTCGGCAGGCGTTGAGAAGCTTGGGCTTGGAGGATGGAGCTGGAGTTCCTGCTGATCAAGATTCCGCAGAGGGTTTAAAAACGAACGCTGTTATTCTGAATTTAACAAAAACCCTAGCATTTTTGTATGTCTCTATTTTTCTACATTTTTATTTTTTAATTTCTTTAAACATAATAGGTATGTTGAAATTCGGGATTTGAAAAAACGAAAAATTTCAAAAACTAATTTTTTGGAATTATTTGATTTTTTCTTTAAATTTCCCAAACTTGTTTTTTTGCGGCCCACCCAGACTTTGCTGATTTTCACTGGCGAGATTACACCATCTTTCAAAGTGTTGCCAGACTGCCAATTACAGCAGAGTCCCTCACTCTCACATTTGAATTGTTATTTGAACCTTCAACTGTTCACAGTGTTAGCAGATAGTCACAAAGTGGTTGTTTGCCGATGGTGCAGAGGTCTAATCCAATGAGTTTGGTTAGGGAGAGAGAACGACTCCTCTGCTGAATATTCAACTCTGCTGAATATTCAGCAGAGGAGTCGTTCTCTCTCCCTAACCAAACTCATTAGCAGATAGTAGTTTTTTTGCATTGCGGAATCATAAACCTGTTAAATGTCAACAGTTTGCTAAAGTTCTCGCTGATTAATCGCAGCAGTGGTTGTTTTTTAAAGCTTGTTGTCTCAGTGATAACTGTTCATCCGTGTACCTTTCAACAGTAAAATCGAGCTTGTCAACATCAATTACTATCGCTCGATGCCTCAAGAAGTGAAACTTGTGCATTTGGATTTTCGCCGAGTCAGCAGTAAAAACGGGAGGAGCCTCTTGGAACTTGACTTATCTGCCATTTATGGAATAGGCTTATAATCCTATTGCCAGGTTGACATTTCGTATGCTATCACACGATTTTGCATGAATTGTCAGTCTGGCAACGTACATGTGAATTGCAGAATTTTAAAGCGAGCCTCGTCATCAGATTAGGGAACCCGGAATGATGTCAAAATGGACGAACCCTGAAAAACGTCAAATTGGACGAAGGCTCCCATTTCGCGGGAGTAATGACGAAGACACGTGAGAATTTGAAAAGACGTGATAAACGGGCGGTGTCAACGGAATGAGAGAGTAGGGAAGGTATTGTGATTGCGAGATGGGCCCTACAAGAGGTAGAAGGGGAGGGGAAGCTTTGATGTCATAGTGTTCAGGCCGTAGCCTTCAATTACCGGGACGCTTCCATTATCCAATCTAACATTCTGATCCGACTCGAGGCCCAGGGATCTGCTGCGGCTTCCGCGAACCTGGACGGCCAGGCTGACCGGCGATGCAAACAGCAAGGAGCGAAAATCTTCAGTTTAGAGGACTGAGAAAGGAAAAATTCACGAACCTTTGCAGCCTGTCATCTGTAGACAGTCACCGAATATCCGTAGATTTCCTCAAAACGGCGTATCTGCCGACACTGCTCAAGTTGGAAACACTGTGATTAGGCCCAAACTGCATAGAAATTGGGATAACACGTGTAGAAAACTGATGATGAATATTTAAAAAAAAAGTGTTTCCACAATTGGACGTCATTAAGGCTGTTCAAACAAAAGCTCTAAAATCTTTCACACCAGACTAATTAAAACTGTGTTGTTCCGCAAAGGCCGCAACTTTCACCATACTCTAACTCATACTATACATAACAGTTATGTATAGTATGAGTTACTATTCTTCATACTTATTCATACTCATAATTCAAACTCATGCATATGTACCAAAATAATTATTCATATTCATTCATACTTGTGCTTATTCATAAGTATTCATATTTATTCATTGTTGATGATGTTGACCGTGATGATGAATGTAGATGGGAAGTTGTTGAGGTATGGTCTAATAAGACGAAGAATATGCCAACGTTACAAGAGATTGGCTGTTCATCTCCTGTGCTGCTCTTGTCCCTGCATGAGTATGCCCTGATGATAGGAAAATAGATCGCATGAAACGGCGGCACACTCTTCGTCTTGTTTGACTGCCTTGTTCAAACCTCCACAACTTTCTAACTACATTACTTATTCATATTTACTCATACGTTCCATGAATGATACTCATTCATTTTCATCCTTATTTATTTATTTATAATTTTTCATTCATATGCTTGTATTTGCAGCACGGGGTGAAAGTGGTCATGGGATAAAGTGGCCACTTGCTGTTTTTGCCGCTACATAAAATTCATCTTTGGAGTGCAAACCTGAAGCCCAAGAAGTAGCAAGTTGTTTGGATAACGATTTGATAAGCAGTGATGGTGTGAAGTGTTGGTAGAGGTATAGAGCAATTTTGAGCCGTAGCTTCGGATCGCCTGGAGGGCATATTTCTCGGCACAATCGCCTGCGGTGCCATTGAGTTGTAGTTTAACCCATTGATGATAGTCGGATAAATTTTAAACAGTTGAGGTCGAATTTTCAGCGTTTTCCGTTCAAAACCGACAACAAAAGTTGTACCGGGTTTTGGCTTAAGCCAAATAATTAAGGAACATTTTCCTAGTAATCTCAAGTTGCGACGCTTTTTGACCCGGCTCTCGTTCGCGATGAAGGAAGAGATTTCGCGAAATCTTAGCGCTTATTATTAAGCCTAAGCCTGTTCCAACTTAGATAATAATCTAAGTCGGAACAACCTCGTCAATTTGAGCCCACCCTCACGGACACTAGTTCAGCCGTTTGGGCGTGATGTTGGAACACACATACAAACAAACATACAGACATCCATTTTTATTAATAGTAAAGATTTGTTGGTTTTTGAATGGTGTCTATTTTCTCCCACCCCCCTGGCCACTTACTGGGTGGGAGATACCTAATGGCCAAAAAAATTGGCGTGACGTAATCGTGAGTTATGAGCACGCAAACAATTTATTGAAGCTAAGTCGGTGATTTTTGGAAAGCTGAGATCCCAGGTGTTCGAACTATACCACAATTGTTGAAGAAAACTGGCCCAGCAATTTCAATATGGGCAAAAAGTGACCACTTTCACCCCGGGCTTCCCTAGACATACTTATTCATACTCATTAGTTAATACTTATACTTATTCATTAGTATTCAAGCTTATTCAGGCTTAAACTTTCCTTACTCCATACTTCCAGGTTTCATACTCATACTCACCCAAGAGCAACCCAGAAATACTTAATTTCTCACAGGTTATGAGGTGGGTGAGGTAAAAACATTGCTATTGGCTATCCTGGGCCCATGCTGGTATTGTTTCCAAGGCGTCTTGATCGATAAATTTGCTCAAGTAATTTTCCTGTGGATTCTCTCATCTGTATCATGACTTGATGACTTAGTCTTTCCCCTAATGAATGCTGAATGACTTCGGTCCAGCTCGTCGTTGATGGGATTAATTTCCCTCCACGAGAGACGTCCTGATATATTTATCATGATGAGTCAAAGCGTCGCCCTATTAGCGATTCAACTCACAATGTTCATCTGGTTTCATCCGATTTCGTCGGTTACCCATTTAAACTCCCTCCTCCGCGCCGGTTCCTAACGCCAGATGCAAATTAGGACGCTTCAGGACGTTTCCTTCTTGTGCCGTTGCGGGAGTTAAGTAATTCGGTTATTTTCTGACGCACGTCTGCAAGGGAAGGGGTTAATTCGGAGGTTTGCGTCAGTAAGGACTGGACCGGAAAGAAGGGACGCGGCGCAACAATCGATGATTTGACAACAGAGTGCCATCCAATACAGTCCCCATCATGGTACCACTGAATCTGGTAACACTGTCAACAACTCGTGGTTTCCAACATTCCAGCCTTATACAAAAGTGATCAAATTTCAATGATGTCTTGCCGATAAATTACTTGTTTTTCGGTTAATTCTCTCTCGAAAAATAAACGATTAGCAAAAAAAAAAAAAAAAAAAAAAAAAGGAAGATACAACACCGCGAAAAAAAGAGCCGGTGCGATGGGGCAACGAAGAGTTAGCCCGTTTCCGTCGATTAGAGCCAGTTTACCAGCCCAGAGGGGTATCTTGGAGGGGTGGGGGCGGAGGCACAACACAATTGGCGGTAGCCAGATTAACTAAGTGATGAACCAGTTTTAGACCTTCTTATAGTCATAGCCGACCTCGAGAGGAGAGACGGATGAAAGATGAACGGAATTAGACTACCTTGACGCACTGGAAATTCTATCGGTTTTTTCTTCTTCAAACTTTACTGCTGCAGAACTTGGAAATTCCAGATGATCACAAAATCGGATTTAGTGCCCTTGCAAGGACGTTGGAAAGAGAAGAGGATCAAGCGGTCCGCTGTCCGGGCGCGGTACATGAAAATTCGATAATGCTCAACATCACCGAACACACTACCTATGGGGTTACATCACATTCACAACATTCAGCATTGTTAAAAACTAGTCGTAGTGCAGTTCAATTTGAATTTCAAACGGCTATGAAGTAGAATGTTACACTAGCGTCCGCTGACCAGGTGTCACAAATCTGAAATGTCCACCTGGTTTTGAAATCTTACAACTAGAGTGACATTCCGCTAGTAGGTTTGTTCCAGATTTGACGGAATGTTGACAGATATCGCCGGAGACATGCGCAGTTTAGAAACTGCTGTTCCAGGTCGATCGTAAGTTGGACGGAAACCGATAGCTCGAGTAGGTGCGGTCGGGTTCTGTCGACAGCTGTCCAACTTCTGTCGACAGACGCAGTCAGACCTGGAACAAACCTAATATGGCAGAAAACTAACCGGATGATAAATTTACAGCGGAGTTATCTGGTACCTATGGGAACTAATCGAACATCAAGAAGACAATAGGTTTGTTCCAGGTTTGACGGAATGTTAACAGAAATCGCCGGAGACATGCGCAGTTTAGAAACTGCTGTTCCAGGTCGATCGTAAGTTGGACGAAAACCGATAGCTCGAGTACGTGCGGTCGGGTTCTGTCGACAGAAGTTGGACAGCTGTCGACAGACGCAGTCAGACCTGGAACAAACCTATTCCAGGATGAACAGGTCGATATCCAGGTACTTAGTGCGCGATAGTGTTCAATTCTATTCGTTTTCCACCGCTGATGAGCATACACTTCTTTTGAGCATTAAGAACCGTTTTTGTTTAAACTATAAAAACTAAATAACGAACTTTCCTTAAAGCGGTATCAATCAAAACGAATCTCATCCTACATCCCTAGTCAGTTTGATGCAGGATGAGATGTTAAGAAATAACCAATGCTTTAAGATTATTTATTTATTTCATTTTAAGAATCAACCGATTCGATTCTGTATCACAAGAACATAAAACTAATAGTTTTCTGGTCTTCACAAGTTTCGGTTTATTATTCTTGGAATAATTGATCTATGTATTCGTGTCGGTGGTCGAAAATTATGATCAGCCTCAAAATTTGACATGAGGGCTAGGTGAAAATTTCAAGAGGTCTAGATTCCAAAACCGAAATGTCCGTCCTTCGTCCGAGTCGTTTTGGGCAGTAAGATTTTTTTTTTAATCTGAAATTTTGACAAAATATTCGAGTTACCATCTAGTTGTGGCCGCAAGGTTTTCAGCCCGATCGCCCAAACCCGTGGGCTAAAAAGGGGCTACGGGGCGGTAAAAAAAAAAAAAAAAAAAAAAAAAAAAAAGGTTTTCGGCTATGGGATCAGTTAGGTGTCGTTTTCGAAGTATATTTGGATGTAGAACCCATTTTTTGGGGGTCTCAGAAAGATCTGATTTCATCGTGTGGATCCGTGGGGCTTCAAATAGGATTTTTGAAGGATCTCAGGAGGTCAAATAAGTTCCGAGTAATTTTGGACGTATAATCCATTTTTCGAGGCCCGAATATTGTATGGATTTTTTTCAAATATAGGATCTATTTTCTTAATGACACAGATTTAATTCTGTGTCAGGAAAACGACGCTGGTAGGTACGCTGGACATTGGCCTAAAAAGTAGTATAAGTCCTTACAAAACTACTTTTCTAAGGAAATCGAAGGTGTCACTGTTGAAGTATTTTTGGACGTAGGATCCACATTTGGGGGTCCCAGAACGACGGAGGTCCCACATTTGTCCAAATATTGTAAAAAAAAAAATTGTTTTTTTTTTTTTTTTTCGAAAATATTTTCTTAATGACAGAATAAATTTTTGCACAATTATCCATTATCCAATAATAAACCCTTGTGTAAAATTGGCCGCGTTTTAAAGACTAAAACACAGTTCCTTCTAACCGCATTGATATACCTAGTGGGAGAAGCCTCGAAAAGGGCAATGTAGTACCTAGGTAAGTTACCACACCAAGCAACGAACCAACCAAGAAGAAGAAGAAGAAGAAGAAGAAGAAAGAAGATTTTCGTTAGTTTCCGTGTTTACTCTGTTTGGACTGTTCCAAATTCTGTCTCTCAATTTGTGTTCTGACTTTTGTAGCCTCACTGAGGTAAACTTTGAATTTTTTTTGCCTCAAAGCCCCATTATTAACGCATGACAAATTTTGTAATGTGTACAAAATTTGGACCGTTTGGAATTTTAATGGTAACGATATATCGATATTTTGTACATCGTTATCCCGATAGGTATATATCGATAGAATGTTCAAAAATGTATATCGTCATCTAATATCGAAAAATTTTTCTTTGACGCCCTAATTAAACTCCCTGTTAATAGACGCTCATCCCTAAATTAAATAGTGATGAGTACCAAAAACCACCACCTTCGTCGAAGATGAGAAGAAGAAGAACAAAGAATCGATTCTTAAAAAAAAAATAATCACGATTCTTTTCAACCTTGGTTGTAAAACATGGTTTCATTTTGAAGAATACTCTCCGAGTAAGTTGCCTTATATTATATATACCTTCGACCCATATAAAGTCTGTATATAAATACGGGTTATATAGAAATGTGAGGAAAATTTCTTCACGTTTGAAGAAAAAGTTCGCTTTTGTTTTTGTTCACTGGAACGTTTTCTAAAAGTTTGAAATTTTGATAAAATATTCTGATAAAATAATTAATTTTAAAATTAATGAAAAAGTTCACAAATTAATAATTTCACAAAACGTTTTCTTGTTGTTAGGCAATAGTAATTATTACGTGTTGATCTTACCCTCCTCAATTTCCCCCATGTTGCGGGCGGGTTGTGTTTAAGCACGGTGATCAAAGTTCACCCGCGTACCCGCCCAACGGACCGAAATCCGAAACACTTTTGGTATCACTTCGCGTTTTTTTAAAAATTTTGGCAACGCTAAATTCCCGACGAAAGTCCCTCACGAATTTCCGTTGAGGCGGTGGGCGGAATTCGGGTTTTCCCAAAAGGCCGCCAGGGTTTCGAAATTCCCGCTTCACAGTCCACGGAAAAGAGGATAGCGCGAAAGGGGAGGAAAACGAAAATGAAATGATTTTTGCGTCGGGGTCTAACGGCAATTCTCGCGGTTTTTTTCTTTCGAAAAAAAATTAAAAAATTAAAATAATCACAGAAACAATTCCCAAAAATTGGTAGGTTTGCCCGGTAGTGGTGGGTCGAGGGCGGGCAGCACACTGGGCAGCAGAGCTCGCTGGACAAGGCGGAAATTGTCGGAAATGTCCGAGCCCAGACGAATCGGCGGGGTCCCGCCCGAACGGCTTGTAAACGATTGGGAAATCAAGTGGGGTTAATAAATTAAATGCCTTGTAAATAACAGATGAGCCCCACGTATCGTCAGGGTGAAATTGAAATTCAATTAAACGACAATCAACGAGAAATTGGCTTGATTGGCGGGTACCAATCGTCTCTAATTGAAAATGGCATGGTGCGTTGCACAATGGAATATACATTTTACCACAAAGTGTTGAACCCAAGGGCACAAACGTTGCGAAATTTGCGAACAGGAGAATGTCAAAAGGGGGGCTGTGAACGAAGGCTCCTGGGCAGTGGACCCTAATAAAATTAAGGAGGTCTTGAAGGTTCGTAGTCAGTGGTTCGTGACGCTTTTCGAAACGCCATAACCCATCTGCAATTTTGAGATACTGAAAATAAACGGCTCAATCGGGCCGTTTTCAACTCGACTACCGCCACACCTATGATAACTATGATTAACGGCCGACACTCATCTACGTTCAATTTCCCATCAGAACGAGGTTAGACCTCCATTGACAGAAGACATAAATTTCAGTTAGGGGGTGGGGTTCAATTGCCGTCAAAGTTCATTCGAATGAAATCCCACATTAAGGGGCCCCAGGGACCGAATCACGATTTGAATTCCTTTGTGTTCACGGACAACCCAAGCCTGACGTCACAAAGTTTGTGTCACAAATTATTTATGAATTTTTCATTCTAAAGGAAAACCTCCATAAAATTGCCTAATAGGTAAGTTTGACAAACTGCTAATCGCAACCAAATATCTCATGATAAGAATACTTTTATAAGGACTTGTACTACTTTTTAGGCCAATCTCCAACGTACCATCTTTTCGTGACACAGAATTAATTATTAAATCTGTGTCAATAAGAAAATGTTTTTGAAAAAAAAAAAAAAAAAAAAAAATTCTATACAATGTTCGGACAGAGATGAGACCACGAAAAATGGATTATACGTCCAAAAATACTTCGAAAACGACACCTAACTCGACCCCATAGCCGAAACCCTTAAAAAAACTCCCGTAGCCCCACGGGTTTGGACGATCGGGCTGAAAACCTTGCGGGCACAGCTAGATGGTACCGAGTACTTTGTCAAAATTTCAGATTTAAAAAAATCCTACTGCCCAAAACGGCTCGGACGGCGTACAGCGTACGGCGGACAGACTTCTTTTTTTTCTAGACATCTAGAGACAAACATGACGATGGTTATATTGTCCCAGAAGGGGGAATATATATTCCCTAGTTATATAACTAGGAAGGTGCACGAACATAAAATAGCACTTTTTAGAAGAAAGCATAGAAGAAAAAGAATAAGAAGGAACCACAGTTCACGTTTTTGTTTGAAAAGAAGATGCCCAACTTTTTATTTGAACCTCGTTATTGAGCACACTAGATTTATTTTCAGGTCATTGCTGTTTTATTTCAATCTTGTTTGATGGGGTCGAATAAGGGGCGTTTGGACTAATCATACAACCCACCAAGTCTTACAGTTTGGGTTGAAATTTCTTCTCAAACCCCAGTTCCTAGTCCCACCTGGAAGAAATGTGTGGTTGTATTCGAGACCCTTGTATTGTAGCGACCAGAAGAAAAAAAAAAGAATAAAAGATAAAAACTTTCAGAAGAAATTACATTGAATGGTTCACACTCAATAGGTATCTTGCAGAATGGCAAATGTGAGAATATTTATTACAGCGGCAACCAGCGTAATATGGCATGAAAATAGCGTTTTCCTTACATAACTATTGGTGTTAAATCAAATCCAACTATGATCCAAGGACAGGAATGAAAATCTGGTTTCATTTCAAAGTGATTCATGCCTTTGATTCTTGATTTGATTCTTGAGGTCACCTAAGAAAATTGCGTTTCCCGAAATTTAGCTTTTGAGAATAAACCTTTAGAAGGGCGATGTTGTAGAAACAGAGATTTCGTTACCCATCAAATTCAACTGTATTGGCTGCAGATGGGCAAGGTGGCTGCGTGGACTGAGTGTTCAAGAGATGGCGTTTTGAAAATGAGGAAGTACCTATATAAATGAGCAAGTGTGTCTACCTCGGGGGTAGACTCTCATAATATGAGCCATCATGGAAGAAATATCCTTATTCCATGATGAGCCATATTATGGCACCTTTCGATGGCTACTTCGTGTACAAGAACGATTTTAGTGTAGTTAAGAAACCAATAGGCAAATGAGCCTGTTGTGTGGCCTGCACTGTGGGCAGGAGCCAATTTTCCAGAATCCTGCAGTCCTGCCACCAATGCAGAACTATGGTTGATTTTCTCTTTTCGCTGCTTGAAGAGGAAAACAATAATTGTTTTCCTCTTCAAGCAGCGAAAAGATATTATTATATGTACCGCAAACAACAAAATCACAAAATCAATTTAACAATTACATTAGTCTAGTCCAGGAAAGGATGTGTAGGTTTAAATTCTTCCTACGTATTTAGTTTCCATTTCATAAAATTCCTTAGGCACAAAGCGTTTAACGGTTTTTACCTAGCTCAAGACTATTTCTCAAAGCCAAGGAGAATACAGAGAAAGCAAAAAGAGAAGCGAAAAAAAAGAAGAAAGAAATGGAGCTACAGACCGCCATTCATGGTACCTAGTTTTATTTTTTTGAGAATCAATTGACTTTTAAGAGTGAATGCTCAAACAGTAAGCGATAAAATTACGCTTTATTCCCCCTATAGGGGGTCATTATTATAATGACCCCCAAACCTCGTCCTCCTCTCTCTGACCCGTGTTGGATAACGCACAAGTTCGGCCATTTGCGCCCAACGTTTTCTAGTTGAACAAACTTGGAATTCACATCCAATAACTGGTTAAAGTTATTTTACGTCAAAAATCCCCCCACCCAACTCACACCTATTTATGATCATTTTTTGCTAGTCCTTTCAACTGGCAAGTTAGCCAAAACCAATTTCAAATCATTTTCGAAATACATAGGTTTGGCGCGGACGGGAACGGTGCCGATGCTGTGTAAGGCAAACGAGGAGGAGGCCGGTGGCTCAAAGCTGACTCTTTGTGAGGGAATTGTAGTCGACAATAGGGCCCCATCACACAGAGGAGGGACAATGAAATGGTTCAATAGACATCCTGGCAGCCCCAGTTTGTAAGGCAACCCAGCACACACACCACACTTACTACGGGCCACGAGTTTACCTTCTCTGTGATGAAAAGTGCAGGAACTGAAGGGTTTGACGATGCGAGCGGCGGGGGTCCGAGTAGACGGAGTCCTGGAAATAATAGAGAGGGAATACTGTAAAGTTCGGAAAGTTATCAACAGCTGTCAACTTGACAGATAAAAAATTAGTTCAAAATTGTTATGACGCAGTAGGTACCTACTCAATTACCCCAACTTTACCCCAAAATGAGGTTCTTTCAACTGTGCACAACCAAAATAACGATTCGTTGAGATTTTCTAACAAATTTTCATGCCATCTAGAGACATGGAAAAGAGATGCCATCAATCCCACCAGATTACATAGTAATACTTACTGGAATTCGGGAAAATTGCGACGTTGTCTCGTACCTATGTACTGACGGTTTCGACTCTGATGATGATTGTTGGATTCATCCCCTCCACTGGATCCGCCACTTAGTACAGTTCAAAGGATTTGGTCTAGCGAGAGCGTCCGAGTAGGTACTCAACATTGCACTAATAAGGCGAGAATCTGATGACACCTGAAAGCTCTTGCAAACAGTAGACCATGTTTATGATTGCATACAGTCCGCTGGCTGTTATCATACCTTATTGGCGGACCCCTCTGGTCCCTCTACTCCCAAGTATTCCGTATTCCGCTCTCAACAAGAGTGATTCCGTCAGCCTGAGCCCACGACAGTAGGCCACCCAACAACGCTCAAGAGCCGAGCATTGCTGTTGAAAAACAGCTTACCGTATTTACAATGCAGGCACCGTGCGACGATGATTCACAGAGAGATGTCTTGGAAATGGCACACGAGAGACTTATAAGTCTATAAATAACGAGAAAGAGGAAACACAACGGTCAATACCATGTTAATACCATGTTAAACACAAGAAACATTTCAAGATGAATACTCATTAGTTTGTGTCTCCTGAAAAGAACCCCCCCCATCCACTGACTAAGGGCTTCTTCTTCTTTGAGAAGTTAATCGCTAAGTTAGGTATAATCGGTCGTGTTGCCGCGTCAAATATTCCAAAGAGTGGATAACTTAAATTAATTAGATAAATTATTCAATCAGCCACGGATGAATCGTAGGGATGGAACATCGATGTTGATGTTGTTTATTCGATGTTCGATGTTTTTACTATCGATGGTTGACTGCCGATGTTTCAGGATCATCGATGGTTTCGTCCGATGTTATCATGTTTTTAATTTCAGTTTTCGTTTTTTTTTCTATTGGGAAACATCATCCGTCAATCCGCAACTGTGTTAACGTTTTAACTCGGAGATTTATTGACATTAAATGCAACTAAACATTAAATATTGGTCTTCACTCAAATAATTGAATGTCAATAATTGAAATTCGATAGGTGCCTAGTGAATAATGCTGCAAATTTCACACTAGGGTTTATTATTATTACATACCTGATCAAATTTTTGATCAAATTTTGATATAGGTTAGTGCTAAAATTAATTCTGTGTACTAATTAAAAACATATTTTCAAAAAAATTACCTAAAAAAAAGTTTTCTGCACAATGTTTGGACAGATGTGGGACCTCGAAAAATGGATTATGCGTCAAAAATTACTCGGTAAACGACACCGTATTTTAATATTCAAATTTTGACCTTTGATCATCCTCCAAAGGTCCCATTTGTAGCCCCATAGATCCCCACGGTGAAATCTGATCGATCTGGGGCCTCCAAAATTGTATTCGACGTCTTGACATTTTTGGAGGCGCCAGATCGTAAGTACCTACTTTGGAAGTTGTTTTGAAAAAGTAATTTGAAAACGTAGGTACCCTCCGTAGCCCCTTTTCGATCGGGCTGAAGACCTTATTAAGTATCTTTTTTAATTTTTTTAAATTTTTTTAAATTTTTAAATTTAAAAGAAAACCCTCGACTCCCGATGCTTTTTGCATAGAGCCTACGGCTGAAATTCAAGAAACATTGAACAATGTTCATCTTGCCAACATGCAACTACATACAATACGTAATACAAATTTTGTATTTTGACTCACCATAATTGTTTGCCAATATTTTGTAGCTATTCGTTTGTTCAAATAATAATTAAATTCCTTCAGTTAATAACATTTTTATCAAATTGGATTAAATTTATATTGTTTGACCTCAATTCATCGCTGATATAAACTGGATGAGTTTTTATACTCACATTTAATTTTCACTCCTTTGCAAGAGTCGAGCTTTTTTGAGCGCAATTTAAGTCGATTTTAATGAAAAAATAAATAAATAACAATAATAATGATTTTTCGATGTTTTGGGAAAAATCGATTAATTGATTATGATCCCGATTTTTTTTTTCAGCACTAGTGTTGTGTCACACATCATGTGCGTCAGTTATGGAAATGTGTAAAAATTTTACATTTTACATTGCTAATGCGTGTAATATAAGGCGACAATTTTGGCGAGTAGTAATTACTACATTAATGTATCATTGTTTAGCTGTTGCCTTTGTGTGCAATATCGCGAGTGACCCCTTCACACCAGTCTCATCTCTGGCAGTAATTTCAGGAAAAACCATGTTCCACACTACAAATTACCGGTACACTAGTGAATTTTACTTTTTACAGCTTTTTTTTCAGCTCTCTCAGTTGTACGTTTGAGTCCCGAGTTAAGGTCAGACACTCAGTCACATCAGCATTCTCTCAACTGTCAGTTAAAGCCCAGGACGTCACGCGAGCTCCCAGTGATCTCCTATGAGGGAGATCGAAACTGAGTAAATTGCGCCGAGGAGCGCGTTGGACAAATTTCCTTATTGCTTCGCCGCCAGGAACGCTTATTGGCTTCACACGTCGAAACGAAGGTAAATATTTCAAACTAACAAATTCAAGGTGGATCAGACTTGATGATCCAAAATTACAGATTTTATTCGCCTGTGAATCGGCATTTTGAGATGTGGGGCCTCCGTAGGATCTCGTGGGTCCAGAGGGTAAGGGACACTGAGGTTCCGCGGCGAGCAGGCCTTGAGGATATTCAGCTCTTCTAGGATGTGAGAAGGCTGAAGGTAGGATACCTCAGACACGTCTTCAGAGGAGAACTTTACCTACGCCTTTCAGCGGTTGGTTCTGTAAGGGAAGATAGAGGGAAGACGTCGTATTGGCCACAATCAACTCTCGTGGCTTCGGGACATCCGAAGATGGACGGGAATCCACGACTTCACCACTCAGAAAACTGGAGTGATTGAGAGGACACTGCAGGCTGTGTAGGGGAAGAAGAAATATTGGTCGCCAACGGATGGTACACGTCTATGGCACCCACCGAAGAAGAGGCGCTTGCAATGATGAACGCAACCTCAAAAACAACCAGTGGCCACTTTCTCCCATGACCACATTCACCCCCTGCTCCCCTACATGTTTTTACCAGGGTAATCAATCTGATATGAGTAATCAACCCCCTTAACTGCCCAATGTTGGTCGTTCTCGAGACGGCTCCTAATCAGTTCATCATTGAATAATATTATGGTTCTTTTGTGAGTTACATTGTTACTAAGAGTTGCCGTGAGTCCAACTTCAAATCCAAAGATTTTTCAGGTTTTTCACAACCAGTTATTCCCACCAGCTAATATTATTATGAACGGTTATTATACCCCCCACTCGATTTGGTTAGCTTTGGGTGCCTTAAATCCATAGGGAGTTGGGGGGGGGGGGTTAATAACGGAAAAGTACTTCATCGAGCGTCCAATTGTCTCCTCAAACTTATCTGAAAACATGTACCATAATATGTACAAATACTATTAAATAATAGTACAAATATTATTAAATAATATCACTTTTGATAGCAAGGAAGTTCCTTATAATAAGTGGGATGTAACGTCTACACCCCCACCAAATCATAAGCGGCAATACACCTACGAGCGGCAACGTTGTTTTCAAAAGCCCCACTTCCACCCATGGGGAAGCCATTTCCACTTTTTCGTAAAAATCTTACTGCAAGTAGCGCCGCCATCCAGTTCGCGCCCAACCTTCCAGCACATCTAGGATCCTGTAGCACCGTGTCCTAGCCTTGCCAGAAGAATAGCACTACTTTAGGGCCAGTGATAGCCTTACAACTCGAAACTGGTAGATTTTACGGTAAAATATATACCCCCCACCCTATGGCTGTTGTGAACAAACATGATACATGAAGAGGAAATTGAACGGTGAAAGGGTTAACATGGTAAAGAGATATGGGGTGAAAGATCAGGTAATAGAGAGGGAGAAAAATATGAACAGATAAATAAAAGGGAAGTGAATTCACTATTATTGAGTGAATTTGTTGAAAAGTTAAAATTGGAATGGTACTTGTATGGTGCCTATTTAAATATTGACAACGTTCGTCGCGGATAATAAAAAGGAAACTCGATCGTGCTAGTAGGAAAACTGTCTGGCCAGGAGCTTCTTTTCGCCAATGTCATGTTGGGTACTCGTTATAAAAGAAGAGTTGTTCTAGGAAGTCCTGGCAACCTACAAAACGATCAAGTGACAAGTGGGAACTGTTCCAAGTAATCTATCCATTATTCATTTATCACCTGGTTGCTGACCAGGAACCGTAATGCCTTCCTATTGACCCGTTTTGAACTCGTTTTTAGAAGAGGAAGTTCCAAGCGTTGGGTCCATGGAAGCTGTAAGCGAAATTCTACTAGAACCCAGGTTCTGCAGAGACTGTCCGATGTCAGCAGCTGTCCTGCTGGGCATGATGAACGTAAATGACAGGTAATTTTGTACTACTTGTATGTACTGCTTGCACTTTCATTTACTCTTTGTCTGTATTGTAGAAAGACACCCCACAGACCGTCGCCGAAGGGGGTTTTCACCGGTTATCCAAGTTCCCAGAAGCACCCGTTGCTTCCCGCTTTCCCGCCAGTTGATGTCACTGGACCCCCTCCGGGCTCAACTCCTAACAGTCCTACGGAACGATCGTGCCTGTGCCGCTTTATGAACAAGTGAGACCAATTTTGAACTCAAACTTAGTCCTTCTTGTTTTCCAAGATCTTGCCTTTCCGGGACGGAGGTCAAACAGTTTGTTAGAGCCTCATAATTTGCCCTTTTATGTTTAATAGTGTAGATTCCAAAAGTTGATTGTCCGTCCACCGTCCCAAAATATTCGACGAAATACCCGGGATTCAATGTAGTTGTGCTAGCAAGGATTTTACCCTGATACCTCATACTGGAGGGCCACTAAAGGGCGTACAGAATGTGGTTTTGAAGGATTCAGGATAGGGGGGTTAGTGAGGTGACGTTTTCGAAGTATTTTTGAACATAGAATCAATTCATGGGCGTCGTAGACCCATCCGATAGCACCGAGAAGATCTACGGGGCATTTGAATTACTTGGGTCAGGATGTCGAATGTGGTGTCGTTTGCTAGGTAAATTTGGAGGTAGAACCCATCCATGGGGAACTCAGTCCCATCAGAAAACCCCGTGTGGATCTATTGGGTTTCTATGAGGCTGCAAATGGGGGTTTTGTAGCGCTTAAGCCAAGAGGTCAAATGCGGTGTCGTTTTCCAAGTATTTCTGAACGTTTAATCTTTTTATGGGAGTCTCAGACTAATTCCGCTACACCATGGAGAAACGGGGGTAATTTTGAGAATATAATCGATTTATGGGGATCTCTGACCCATCGGAAAACACTGTGGGGGATATTTTAGGCTCCTGGGGTTCGTGGTTGTCAGTGGCTCAGTGGTTTGAGCATTGGGCTGCTGAGTCAAGGTTGCTGGTACGATCCCAGCAGCCGCTTGATATCTTCCTTATACCAATAATCACCTCACTAAAGGAATTGGCTTACCACCAAGACAATCTTGCCCAGGAAAGCCTCTCACATTTGTCGTTCGGAGCCGACGGTCCCTACTACTTCTGTGTTCAACACGCTCAACAGAAGTTAGTAGCGAGAGGTTGCCAACGCCTGTTAGGGGGTATAGCACTCGAAGAAGAAGAAGAAGATGGGGCTACAAATGGGGCTTTTGAAGGGCTTTGGCCTGGATGTCCAATGAGGTGTCGTTTTCGAAGTAATTTTGGACGTAGAATCCATGTACTATACCGGGGATCTATGTATGGGACTTCTTTGATGCAACAAATGGGGCTTTTGGAGCACTTTGGCCACGTGGTCAAATACTGTAGTATGTGGGACCTATTTTTGGAGCTTAGACTCGGTTAATGGGAGTCTCTGTCAGACCACTACAGCCATGCATAACTCAAAATACTAATAAACCCTCACGTATCCAATTTGCGTTGTTTTGCCATTGTTTTGTCGTCGTTTGTCAGGCGTCTCTTCCATTGACGTCCCCCGAAAAAAAAACTCTTCTTTTTCACGGTCTATATCAGTAAATCACCATAAAAAACGGTCTTATGTGGGACGTGGAAACGGACACCCTACTCCGACCGGCTTCCCACCTCCATGGAGTACTCTCTTCGGCGTCTTCGGGGGGTTCTCAGTCGGTAACGGTACACAGTGACTACCGTCAGGCCCTCCCGTGAAAGTTTCTCTTTCCACCCTGAACTGTTCGTGACGTGCGTTTGTAGGCGAACGAATTTTAGGGAAAAAATTGTCTAAAAATCTTACAGCGTCAAAACGTAATTCTCTCTTCCTCCTCTCACTCGCGGTCACTTTGAACAGGTTTGATCATTTTAGGCGAAATACTTACAAAGTGAAAACGCGCAAAAGTGGCTGCCAAATATGCAATTTGCCCTTTGATCCAGAGGAGGTCATCCAGGTTGGAGGGGAATGGAATGACAACCCTAAGGTACACCTTCATGTAACAATTACGTACAAACTATACATTTTTCACGTTATTCCTGTCTATCATGGAGTCTCTGCTCTCATTTGGCTCATGTCCAAAAAGTGTTTATCACGCCCCACGGGCTGAGTGGTTGGTGCCCCTGAAATTAGGACCACTGAACGCACTGCCACCAATTGGTTGCAGGTTTATATATATATTTTCAAAAACTACAAATTTTACACATTGGTTTATTATCCTTTTGAGTAATTTCTGCAAATTAACAATAATTATTAATTTTGCGGAATTCACCATGAGGTCGAATGTGGTGTCGTTTTCGACCTCCTTTTATACGTCCTAACGTTATATTATAATATTATAACTTTTTAATTTTTTACTCCTTTAATTTTTTTAATTTAAAAATAATTGAAAATAATACCTTAATTGAAAATAAGTTCGAAAACGATACCTCATTCGACCTCACGGCGAAAGTCCTTCAAATGGCCCATTTCTGCCCTCATAGAACTCCCATAGAAAGCCACTTTGCACTGAGATGGGTCTGATACCCCATAAATGAATTCTTTGACCCAAAATGACTTCGAAAACAACACCCCAGTCGATCTTCTGGTCAAAGTGCCTCAAAAGCCCCGTTTGCAGCCCTGTAGAAGCCCCATGGATTCCCACGGTTTAGTCGGATGAGTTCTACAATCCCATCAATGAAGTCTACGTCCAGAAATGGGGGTACGACGCCTTATTCGACCTACTGTCCAAAGTAGTTCAAATGGCTTTTGAACTACTTTGAGCTTTTGACAAAAGCCCAATACGTAGCCTCGTAGAAGCCCCTTGGTGAAATGATTTAGAACCCCAAAAAATGAATTCGACGTCCGGAAACGGCGACCTCCTCGACCCGATTGTCAAAACTTAATTTTAGCCGCCAAAGCTGATTCTTGTTTCTCGACTTACTGTGATTGTACCTCTCCGCACTACTTGATTTTAGCTTGTAACGTCTTGTTTTTCGACTTGCTGTGTTGTACCCCTCCGCACTACTTGATTTTAGCTTGTAACGTTTGATGTGAGATAACTTTTGAACAGGTTGTAATTTATATTCATAAACCACTATTGGAACATCCAGAACGTTCCTCGTTTCTTCACAATTAAATTTAACGCTAGGCTTCTAGTCACCGGACGTTTCGAAGTGGCCCTGACCCTGTGTGCTTCACTGTTTAATTAGGTGTAGTTACGTCCGACCCGGTTCCCACACGGTACGGTACCGTGTACGGAAGCTCTGTCACGCTCTGGGAGGGTTGTTGACTCAAATACAACTATCCGAACGTCCTTCAGGGATGGCTCGGGTATGAATTCGGAAACGATTCATTAGACATCCAACCACCTTCGGAGCCGTGGAAAGGCATTGAGTAACCTTATCAGCGAGTCCGTCATCTTCCGTGATCTTCCGAATGACGCCAGTCTGGCATTTCCATTTAGTCAATTTAGCTAATAACATGAGGCTTTGGAACTGATCCAAATCCGGGTGAATTTTGCGTATTTGTGTGCCCAGATATTGTATTGGTTGGTGGTGTGTGGTTGGTGAAAAGTCGCTCTGTTGAAGGAGATGAGCGGAAGTTTCAGGATAGGTTTCCCAGGTTGTACGTTCGATTCATCACAGCAACTTCCTGATTCCTCCTTGGTTGCCTTCTGACCAGAGTGTTTTCACCGGAATCATCCAAATACGACACAACTTACAAACCCTCAGGAAGTCTTTGTTCTCCACGGGTTGTCTCTTAAATATGAGGTCTTACGTGGGTCCCAAGGACTTGGTCGGTAGAAGTCTGTTTTCCTCCGGTGAAAGCCAGGGATCGAAATCAACGGAAAATACAAGGTGTCTGTAGACTTCTGCCTTGGATCTGTGAACAATTTTTGTCGACATTCTATTGGAACTATCAATAATACTGATGGCATTTTCTAGCTGTGCCGTCGATGAAGCCCCAGCTGTTTTTCAGAGTGCCAGGTCCCCTTTTGGCCGTTACCGCCTGGTAGAAACAAACGTATTAGATTGACGGCAAAATAATATTAATATTATGCATAATAATAGTAAAATAACATAAACACATACACTTCAACTCTTCATACTTCCTACTTCAAGATTTCATCTTCTCCAATCACTTGACGAACTACTCGACCCAATCTTCCATATCAAACGATCGTCAAATCCATTTGAATCATCAAATGATCAACTAATGGAGGAAGTCAATTCGCGAGCTCTACACACAAGAGGTTAGTAACTAACCTCTTATAACTGTTATCAGCAATCGGCACAAACCTCGCTGTTTTCAATCATACGATCAAATTAGCGTCACTGCAGAATTGACCCGCAGTCATAAACACCTTATTGCAGGTAATAGAATCTATTACCGTATCTGATACGAACATTGGGGTCTGACAGACCCCACTTCAAAATTCATCTCAGGAAAGTTTTTTAATGAAAACAACTGAAATACGTGAACGGCTCTTTTAATAAACTCGAACAAACATCTTTTTGTAACAATACTTTTTATATAATACTTAATACTTATTATATAAAACACTTTTCATGTAAATTCCTATGTAAAAAAAGAACTTTTGTGAATATGAATGACATTGTCTTTGACTTAGTTTTTTGAGTTAGAATGCTGCTTAATTAATATTAAAATGTTGAAATAATATTATTATTTCAATGTTCTCATTTGTTTAGACGAAGACAAAATCGGTCTCTTGGATAGACAATATTTCTCATTTGCTACAAATCCAGCTTGTAAACGAGTTGTAATAATCATACATAGAAATAAATCGCTGAAAAGAGTATAACTGGCAAACTAATGGAGTTCGAGAATACATCATTTGGAAATAAAATCAAGGAACTCGAAGACTACTATAGTATTGCGTTATAATTCATTCAGTATACTGAATGAATTATAACGCATCTGTAGCATCTTCATCTTCCTCATCATTCATTTTCTTCATCATCCTCTTCCATTTGTCTCTCCAGCTCCCTTCGTATGGCCTGTGTGACCACAAACGATTGATGGTTTGACACCCAGCAAATAAATCAGACACAAAATTGTTCAACATTAAACTAGCCAAGTACATAATCACATGAAAGAATGGAATGGGGACTTGAAAACCCTCATACCAGCTTTATTGAGTGGGAACTCTCTGAAGTTCCCCTGTAACTAATGTATGCAATGCCCAGGGGTCTAACTAGGGGAGAAAAGTACAAATTTGGCACCTCTCAACCAAATTTGTTAGACTTTATTAAATAAAGAAATTTTCGTCTTGGCAGTGTTTATAAGCACGGGGTCAGCCAGACCCCACCTCATTGTTCGTGCTGGTTGAGTTCCACCTTTAACCCATCCGTTGATAGGATGAGGAGAGGGGCGACAAAACTCTAAAAAAGTTGGCATCTTCGTTGGCCGTAGACTCGTCACAAGTTTTTCCAGTTAACTTCTTCACGGGAAGAATAAAAACTCTAATTCCCCTGGTATTGAAACACATCCAACGTCCAATACCCAACCGCCCTCCTGAAACCTAAACGGTAATTTCCTTGTGTAAAGCTTCACCTCCCAGTTGGAAAAAAAAAAGTCTTACCGAACGTCCTTCTTACCGTATGGTGTGGCCTCACGTAAATAATGAATTGTTTGGTAATCCCTCCTAGTTAATTACACTTATTCATCAGCCTGCGTGTTAGTGAAAGTTGCGAGGCGTTAAAGCGGAAGGTGCTGAAAAAAAAAAAAACCTGCTGTCCGGGATGGGGAAAAATTTCCTACTCGGAAAACACTTGTGGGTTCATATCAACGTTCACAGCCGAGTATGAAGATTGGCGGAATATTTGGGGGCAACCAAGTTCTGTGTAGTCGCCAGGGGGTGCGACACTAGCGCCAAAGAGACGGGGATAGAAGTTTCTTGATCGAATTTTTACTCGCGTACAATTCCGCGTTTCAGCTACTTTTCTTAGATCAAGTTTGATAATGAAAATTTTCCATACTCACTGGGGATATCATTAGTCAAATGCCCGTACGACGGAGCGTTCATTTCATGAGGACACGGGTTCGAATCCCCCTGAAGTTTAAAATTAAATTTTAATTTGATATATATAGCCTATAGGCTACAGGGGTCATGAAACAAATGAGCACTTCGTCTAGTCAGGTGGATCAGGTGAAAAATCTTGACCATGGGGGTAGTGTAATTATGGGGCTACAAAAGGGGAGTTCAATATCTTTGAAAAAAAATCTAAATAGGTACCGGTATAAATACTTGTAGATTCCAGGAATGCTCGCTACGAAGGTTGGTATATTACAGATTACAACCAAATTTAGTAATTACAGCCAAAATTATTTCTTCCATTTTCTGTCCTCTGTCGTAAACTGAAAAACTCAGCAATGCCTACTCTTTTGTTATCTATATAAAAAACAATTAATGGCCAACGTTTCACATAGTAACAATAAAATGGGAACATAACACAATGAGGTCAGCTCATCTTTCCTGCCGAATTGTCTCCGGATGGCATTACAAACGAAACTAACAAGAACCAGGTGTTTGATTCTTCAGTTTCTCCGTGGGATTTAAGTTATGGGGTTGAGAAACTCTGTGGTGCAGGTATGGGTACCACACGTACGTGTATTGCTCTACATATTATTTTTTCTTATTCAATGAACCGAGTTTATTTTGCCTTAGCATGTTCCAACTGTTCCACTTTTCAAACTTCGTGTTCGGGGCGGGGCTCTACCATCCTTTTGCATGCAAAACGAAGCTCTTTCCCAGACAAGTCTGCAATTACCCCCGTTTCCACTCCGAACTTGTCTTCTGCCGGAGCAGCAGACGTTTTGTTTCGGGCACAAAGCGTGCTTGACCTCGAAAAATATTCTCAAGGCCCTCACAAACGGCTGAGAGCTTACAAATGGTTCCATATCGTATAAAAGTTGAGAGGTCGTTAGCATAAGTTAGCACTCGGGAAGAGGACAGGGGCTTTTGAAGACGTTCGAAGGCAAAAATGCTCGGAACAAATGAGTAGGTAAATAAAACGACGTAAACATCCAGGCTTCACAATGTCAACAAATTTTCTTTCAGCCTTCACTGTTTTGGTGACTGCCTTTTTGATGACTGTCCCCCTTGTCGCCAAACCTTGAATACTTCGCTTGTCCAGAGAGCCCTAAATAGGCTACATTTTCCTAATTCTCATATCTTCTTGTGACTGGTGACACCATTTGCTTACTAATCATTAGATTCATCAAGTAGCGTCTCCTCAAACCTGAAGGTGGTGGCATGCTTCGTAAGAATTCTGCTCTATCTACTAACACCCGTAGAATTACTGTATCCAGTTGGAGAACTGGAAAGACGGTACAGACTCAAGTCCTGTCATTTATCCTGTGCCTGAAATACCTGCTTGGAGTTCGGAGAGTGCCGCAACTTGCTGCTGTCTGCTGGCGACATCGTGTGAGGGGTTTTTGAGTAAAGAAGCTAATTCTTAACTATTATCATAACTCCTGGGCCAACCACCTTACACTTCCTTCTCTGAATGAAGAAGGCGCCCTGTCCTTGGAGGAATCCTTCCATGCGCATCGCGTTCTCCTGAAGCTTCATAATAGTTTTTGATAATGTATCAGGGATATATTCGACAGTGGGATACATTGGACAGCACTGAAACTGATTAGTGGAAGAAGGATTACAAGTTCTGAGTGGACAAGTTTACAAGTATTGGTTATTTGTATAGTATCCATTATCACTTGAATGTTTTGGGGGGTTGCTGATACAGTTTTTGAAGATAACCACGTAAGCTCTGCTGTGAATGTAAAACGTTTTGTACTTCCTAATCCATTTGCTAACCCCTGAGAGTAGTGTTTTAAACAGTTTGCGAGATGTTTTCAATAAGAAAAATTTTTATGTTTTGCGTATCTGTAAATTTCACCACCAAGGGGTGGTGTCGGGATAGATTGGAAGTTCACATCCCCATCATTATATTATGAAGGGGGGAAAAAAATCAATTTTATGTGAAAAAGTTGATTCAGAATCTGAATTTGAAAAAATGTCCAATGTACCAATCTCCGGCCCTTTCTTCATCTAGTTTCTCAAGATTTACTGCTGCTGTTTGCCCTCTTTTGTGGAACTTCTGTTTCCATCATCTTCATTGGTTGAGTTCTTCTCTGCTCATATCAGGAATTTTCTGTCGGGAACGCTTCTTTCCACTGTCTTTTACTTTGTCGAGTTCGAGATAATTTTCGGCAGACTGTTTTTTCTGTTCAAACCACAGAATAATATTCTGTTGAATCTGATTCAACCTTGCCAACGCGAATCTCGCCATGTTCATCATGTCAGATCTTCCAACTTCTTTTTTGGAAGACCGAAAAGGAAATGCCACCGTGGAAATATGGTGGAATCTGCTTTTAACCCTGTAGGTGAGTTCGCAGAGCAATTCTGGTAGTAGGGCCTAGGGCCTTTTTCAAGGGCGGTACCTCGTCATCCATCTCAAGCCGAGGGAACGCAGAACTCACACAGAGGGTCAAAATTGGGCTCGAAGCGTTATTGGTGGGAAAGCTGACTTCTTCTTTCTTCTTCTTTCTTTACTTCTTCGTTAAATTTCTCTTAGTGAGATAATATCGATATTATCGTTTTACACATTTTATGACGTGTTGGGACGCTTGAGCTCATCGGACCCTCTCCTTAAAATCGAATCTGGCAGCTCTGCCGGTTTTTTTTTTGGAACTTCAGACCTGATTTCGACTGCCACCTCGATCGTGAAATGTCGTGCAGGTGACTTTCATTCCCTTCTCAGATCTCGTGGATAGCCATATATTATTGGAAACTCCTTTAAAAACCTCCATACTTATAGGAAATTTGTCGCTTATCTCGAATATATTTCGTGTCTATACCTACCTAAAATTGCCCCTTAACCTTATTAAAAAAAAAAAAAAAAAAAAAAAAAAAACAGTTTTATTTTCAGTTCGGTAGCTTATCAAGGATTCTTTGGCAGTTTCAACACGAGGAATAGTTTTAGAGCAGTAAGTAAATTTTAAGTTGATTGAACTCCCTAAAATCACCAAAGCGCTCTGAAACGTATCTTTGATAGACTCTGAAAATGGGAGAATATTTTCAAATCCGAAACCTACCGTAAAAAATCCACCATGAATCAGTCTTAGTTTATTGAGGTACCATATTTATTGCTGCATACGTTTTACGGGTTCAATTTACCTCGACTTAGGGACGGTTCATCAAATGCATGTAATTGCCGATTATTCTCCCAAATCTCCAATTATCAAATCTCCCTGAATTTTCATCGCCACTTCAATTCACAATAGGTTCCGCGATAATAAATATTTTAGAACCTCAAAACTGTCGTAAAACTGTCTCAGCTGTGCTTTACCTTTGCCTCTAATCAATCCCGCCTTTTTGTCTTTTTTCCACTCCCCCCGACGTTAAAAATCATCATCGGAGCGACGACAGTTGTTATGATATGTTGACCAACATCGAACGTGACACGCCCGCCCATTCATCTGTCAATCGCGTTTGATACGGTTCACAAAACGTACCCCTCCCGCCGACCCTTCGCGACTCCCTCCCCAGTGAAAGTTTCGTTTTGTGCAGGTATTGAATTCCTAACGATGGTTTCATTAATTAATTCCAAGTTTCACCGCGTTCGGCACCTCGCGAGCTCGCCCGGAGGGGAAACAACGGACGGCAGAAGGAGGGCACCAAATGAGGTGGAACTGTTCAATAATTACATAATCACTCGGAGTTAAATCCGCATTGAAGCTTGCCAGAAAGATTTTAAAAAAAAGAAAGAAAAAACTAACATTGGGACGCATGAATTTGTCGTTCATCGTTGATCGAGAGCCGGTTCCAACTGTCGAGCTTTTTTCTTTTTTAAATTGTCTATTTGTCTTTTTTGGCCATTTTCACTTTTTACATTTTCTGGGTCTCCATACATAGTTACATCGATAGCGATTGCGTGCCACACAACCCCTTTCAAATGACAACTTGCTGTTGCTCTCTATAATCTGTTATAGTCCCCGTGGAACTTCAGGGTTGTTGAAACGCTAATACATATATAAAAACTGAAAAGTCGTTAAAAAGCCACTTCAATCGTAACTTTGATTGACAGGGTGTCGAGGGAGGTGTCGTTGGCGATGCAATTTCGGGCGAGGATTCAATTTGTGGGGGGTCCGAGACCTGTCCGAGCGTGCTTCGAGGCTCAGCAAGGCTTTAATTGACCTACGATTGGGGGTTTTGACGGGCTTTGACCAGAGGCTCGAGTGAGGTGTCGTTTACGGGCGTGGATTCGATTCATGGGGGCCCCAGACCTGTCCGAGCACGCTTCGAGGCTCTGTAAGGCTTTTATTGACCTACAGGCGGGGCTTTTGACGGGACTTTTGTGGCCAGGAGCTCGGGCGAGGCGTCGTTTTCGTGCGACACTTCGGTTTGTGGGGGTCTCAGACTTATCCGAGGCTACAGTCGCCAGTTTTGAAGGGCCTTGTCGGGTGGTCAAGTGAAGGACTGATGATGGGCTTGCACAGGGATTCGATTTCTCGTTTTCAATTTTTCGTTAAAATAAAAAATAGTTAAACAGTTTAAAAAAATATATATATATACCTAAATAATAACCGCTGCAAATTTTACGCAAGGGTTTATTATTCTTTGATATAGGTTACTTGTGCAAAAATGTAATTCTGTGTCAACAAAAAAGATTTTGGAAAAAAATGTTTTTTGGATTTTTTTCTCCACAAATTTTTATTTTTTACTCGAAAACACCTGTTTTCGCGACAGAGGTCGACGACTTCGATCGGCCTCAAAATTTGACCTTATCCATTTCAAGAGGGCTCGATTCCAAAACCGAAATGTCCGTTCGTCGTACGCCGTCCGGGCCGTTTTGGGCAGTAGGACTTTTTTAAATTTGAAATTTTGACAACATACTCGGTTTACCATCTAGTTGTGCCCACAAGGTTTTCAGCCCAATCGCCCAAACCCGTGGGGCGCTATGGGGCTAAAATGGGGCTACGGGAGGCTTTTTTTAAGGCTTTTGGCTATGGGTTCGAGTCCGGTGTCGTTTTCGAAGTATTTTTGCACATATAATCCATTTTTTGGGGTCCCGCAACGATTCGATTTCACTGTGGCGATCTATAGGGCTTTAATGGGGCTACAAATGAGATTTTTGATGGATCCCAGGAGGTCAAATATTTTTCAAGTAACCTATATCAAAGAAAATAAACCCTTGTGTAAAATTTGCAGCGGTTTTCAATTCAGCCGCCTCTTATGACATTTCAATGTTCATGACATTGTATTCCTTTACGTTTTTGCCAAACTTTCGTATTAAAATTTTCTACTGCTTCGCGTTTGTGGTAGGGATTAGGGGAAACCGAAATGCCTTGTTTGGGGTTCCTTGAAACAAAGAAGCTCGGGCACAATGAAACGTTACCTATGGTCTCTTTCATAGATTAACATGAACATTATAGATTATAGATTAACCTGAAACGTGAATTATGTTCTTTTAGGGATGATATATTGCGTTTTTTCCCCCGTGTTTCAAGGTTTATGGATAATTTATCCGCCTAATTCATCCATAAACCTTGAAACACCGGAAAATAAATCATCCGAAAGCTCGGCAGTACCTAGTTTGGGCAGTTTGACACTCCTCCTTATCAACTGATGGATCTGCATGTATTTTTCAGCCACACTTATTTAACCCCTGTTTTAACATTCAGGGGTCTTCACGGTCCCACTTACCTCGTTGAAAAGAAAATTTCGCCATTTTCTATGAGGCACCCGACGTCATCAGGTATGTTAAACGTGTTTACACCAAAAACGGAGAACATGATATGAAAGAAATGTGAGTTGAGGGCCAGGCTTTTACAATTGTAATAACTTACCTGTAAATGATCCTTCAAACTTGAGTAGACCAAAACGACAAAAGACACTGGAGGTTCATAACACGTGTTACGAACAGTGCAGTAACACGGTTGTTATCGAAAGTTACACCTCGGCCTTGCCTCCAAAATTAAAAACGACGAAAAAGCTCGAGGTAAGGGGCCATTTTGTTTCATTAGATATCACTACGCTTTTTTTTTTTGTTTGTCGTAAGTTATCACTCCAGGCAAGCGCAGATAGCATGGCTGATAACGAACATTTTCTCGACTCGACGGCATTTTAAACGTTAACACGTCGTTAACGACCGTGAAGACCCCTTACAATGCTAACGAAATAAAAATAATACCTAATAAGTTACAAAGACAAGGTTTACTCCAAGTAAAAGGATTATTATTTTGTATAAAACGTGCTAAAATTAATTTAAGTCCATAAAAATCCTTTCAAAATGCCTTCTCCCCAAAACGGCGTTTTGGAATGGACCCTTCATGAAACTTTACGACCTATTTTGAGCCCGACCATAATGTTTCACCCTGGTTGCAAAAGCTTGGGTTGATTATTCCGAGGATAATAAAACCTGTTATTACCTTCAAGAACCAATTTCTGCTCACTAAATGCCGGTTTCTCCATTGTACGTTTTCATTACATGAAGAATCCTGTTTTCTGTTGCCGAAAACGACACCTCACAAAACCTTTGAAACCACGATTCCTCCTTGTTCGTTTTTTCTAATTTAGAGGCTTTGATACATAAAAGGACAATTTTAAGACCTATGATTTTTAATACTTGAATGATTTCGTAACAACAATGGTAATAACACCCTCAGCATTGTCATGGCTCATGTTCAGCATGGTTCATGTATTATTTCCCAAGTACCCCAAATTTTAGTTTATAATATAAACTACATATTATGTAGAATCAAGCGGTTGATTATGTTTATGTTACAGGCCAAACCCGATTATCAGGTCAAACTAGTTTGGCCTAGGCCGAACTAGAACCTCCTTACACTTTCGGGCCAAACTAATTTGGCCTCGTCCAAACTAGTTTATCCTGACGTGTTTAGGGAAAACTAGTTAGGCCTAGGTCAAACTAGTGTGGCCGGTTGCGTTTTAGGACGAACTGTTATTAAAGTGTAAGTTCACGTTATCACGTAAGGAGATGCGAACGATTGAGTTTTGAGTGTCAGAGATAGTTCATGGAAAGCCAAGGGACAGTCGGAGTCAAGGCTCTGTTGAACGAGCAAATCAAGACGTAGAAAACATGCTGGCTGTGTGGATGAAGGATAAAGGTCGATCCACACATTTCAGTGTTTCAGTAAATCCTTCACCATCAGTGCTCCGTCACGGAGCCTCCGTGCGGCATGTAACGCTGGTGTGTGGACAATTTATCATTGATACCATTGAAGGGCACGGAGCACTGATGTCCACGGATTCACTGATATCACTGAAATGAGTGGATCGACCTTAACTCATGTTCAAAATGGGCTGAAGGTCTCAGTTATGTCCAGTTTATGAAAAACCGTTCGTATCATTCAGGGATTAAGCAGTCACCATACAAAGCAATGTTTGGGATCGAACCAAGAGTTAATGATAATAATTATCGTATTTGAATTTTCTATCCCCATAACATTTACAGAAGTAAATACATCTCATTTAGCAACTTGCTTTGTCATTTATTATGAACCTTAAATTGAATTCTTTCTCCTTCCCATATATGTAGATGAATAACAGTTTGGCCTAAAAGGGGTCGGGCCAATCTAGTTTGGCCTAGTCCCAACCAGAATATCCTAGCACTGACGGGCCACACTAGTTTATCCTAGTCCAAACTACATTGGCCTGGTATTTTTAGGAAGAACCACTTTGGCCTAGGACAAACTAGTGTTGCCTAAAATCGGGTTTGGCCTGTAACATTTACACCACAAGGGTAAAAATTAGCTGAAATTCCTCTACGCTGCTCCAGATGGGAGATCAGATAAAAGGACTGCCTTCCCATTCACCACCCGCCTCTCGAGGATTGATTTTTTAAGGAAAAAACTATTCATTACCGAAAGCTAGTAGAAGGGGGTCTGAGGCCAGGTGGGAGAGGTTGGGGGGTGGCTGGCTTTAGCCAGCAGGGGGTGGCCTCTAGTTTTAGTTTTAGAAATGGCGCGGAAGAGGAAGGGACCTTTTTTCCGATTGGCGCAAACGTATGCCTCTTGCCTTCCCAAACTGGCGCAATCGTATGCCTCTTGCCTTCCCAAACTGGCGCAATCGTATGCCTCTTGCCTTCCCAAACTGGCTCAAACGTAGTCGATTCTTAATTTGACTGGCACAAACGTATGATAGTCGATGTCAATCAAGGCATCCCATGATTGATCCCATTTCCTGTGTTATTGGGAAGACTTCTATATAGGGATGTGTATGATCCATTCTTGATTGAGGATCCCTGTCGTTTTCATGCCCCGTCTCTTTTCGTGTACAGGGATGGGTTTTAAACCCCTTTCAAGGGATCAGTGGCGTACTGTGCCGCATGGTTTATTCAAGAAGCCGTGTGGGTTCCACTCTTGGCTCAGTTCAAAGTTGGCTCTCACAATGGAACTGATTTCTCCTCGTGTCGTCATGGAAGAGTGATTAACGACTTGGGTTACCGATCGCTAATTTCAATACGTCGCATCGCAATCGGAGCTGGACGTGAATTTTGCGAGTCTGGTTCGCGCTACGGGCCGTTTAAAGACGTTGCGTTCGGCTGTTTTGTTCGTTGCGGGGAAAGTTCAGGAGGGAAAAAAGCTCATTAGGAGGTGCCGGACAATTAAAGACGGTTTTTAAAATGTTGCAAGGAGGCTGTCGGGAGTCGAACTTTCGTTTTTAGCATACAAGGTACAATTCAGTGGCAACTGCTCGGAGATCGGTTTGAATGCATAAGTGGGACCGCATTTCGTACCAGCGTGCCTCGGGCTACGGTTGGTCCTGGGCCAATCTATATAATTCAGGTACCGCAAATTTAAATACCACTTGCCTCGAAGGGGGTTTCTGCGGTTAAGTCCGGAAAGTGGGCCAACTCCTGGTGACCAGCTGACCTTCAATATCACGTCCGGCGGTCTTTCGGCGGGTACGACGGTCTATGGGGGGTTAAGAACAAACAAGCTTTTTCTCACCGCAAGGCCGTCAAACTGTGAAGGTCAGGGGAAAACCGTCGCGAAGCGTCGGGACGTCCTCCTGGTCCCACTGTTTGACGGCTTAGTTTTTCTTCATTAACACTTTCATCGTGGCGGAACCAGGCCGTATATTGAAAGGGGGTCCATAAAACTCACTTCCAACCAAGCGGTTTTCTAGAGGAAAAAATGTAGAAAAAACATAAAATTGCCAATATCTCGCAAATTTCGACGTGACCGAAAAAACGGAGGTCATATTCGGGTTCAGCACCCCAAAAACCAGAGATCGATGGTTTTTTCCGAGGCGCCTGAAGGTGACCATTTTTTGTAAACTTGTGCGAACGCTACTTCTCATTTTTGAAGCTCTTGGCTACTTGAAGCTACTTTTGTGCTCTTGGTGAGAGCCATTTTTTTTATTCAGTTCCTCCGTTACAGAGTGAGACTTTTTAACATGCATAATCACGGGTTTGTCGATACTTTCCTACCAAAATCGGTTTCTTTTGGAGGACTCAGACATCCCAAGGAGAAACCCTTTCCAAGTTTTAGCATGGTACACACATGCTTTTCTTCTGGGAGTAACTTGGTTTGCTGGTGTGATCAAGTGTCAGCCCCCTCTCGCACGTCAACAGACGACTCCAAATTTCACCTACCACCCACCACTCCACACTTCACCACTGCCATCTCTAGTCCGTGAGTTCTTCCTACTAAAAGCTCACCCTGGTACCCTGGTTTGCCGAACTACTGGGACAAAAATACCTGCCCTTCACTTCTCTGTTGTTATAAACGCTAGGTTACATGAAATGTGCCTGGCAACACTTGTAAAACCTATACAGCATAAACCACATATTATGAAGTTAAGCTTCCACAAACTGATTTTTATCAATCAAAGAATAGTTGATAATTTAAACTAGGCATTACATTATGATGATTTTGTAAATAGATTTATGTAGGTACATATCGCGCTTTTTTCCTCAACATTCCAAGCTCAATATCTATCTGTTATACCGTCATCTTTTTAATACGCAGGCACAACGTTTTATCGAATAGAAACTGTTTAATTTGTGAGCATAAACCTTCTTTTTTTCTTAGCAGATACCGGTTTCTAGTTACTGTCCGTACACGTAGAAATTTTATTACCTGCATTAAAAATGCAGTATTGAGATTTTTGGGTACTGTTAGTAGAGCCTGACGGGATTGAAGCTTTTTGATTGCAATTTGGTGTTTTTCGTTTCAGGATTCTGATGTAAAATGTTGGCTTATACATGGAGCTTAACCATCTGTATCCTCTGCAGTAATATTTATGAAGGTGAGTGATGTTGATGTTGGTGTTGTTGAGAGCGATGTACGTCAAGGGGGGTTGGTTGTATGAATTTGATTTGCTGGTTGCTCTGAAGTTGACTTCAGGACTCCTGTTGAAAGGGGCGTTTGGCCAACGAAATCTAAAAGAAAATGAACTGGGGGAAGTTCAGGTTGGGAACACTCTCGTTTTATTTTTTGTGCATTTTTAACGGTGAAATTTAGGAAGAAAGAGGGCAAATAGAGGAAGGAATCGCTGCGGTTCTGTATATGTTTTTTTGGGTCGCTGAACACCACCAAAAGCCTGGAACCTTGTCAAAATTGCAAAAAAAAAAAAAAAAAATATTGGCCCTTTAGTTATTTTCAGTGCGGGTTGGAACGTACTAGGATTGTTGCAAGTTTTCCATGGATGTGAGTGACTAGGTAAGTTTTAGGCATGTTACGTACCTATGCCTATCTGGGGGTGAGGTAGATGTCGTCTGGAGCAATGTCCATTATAACCTAGTTCGATGGCTCCCAGTCAGGATGCTTACTCGGGGGTGAACTAGATGTCGTCTGGAACCGTGTTCAGTACGACCTAGTTCTACTGCTCCCTGGAAGGATTGTGCTGCGTACGCTTACTTGGGGGTGGACTAGATGTCGTCTGGAGTCATGTCTGGAGGCCTTGCATCCTTTATGAACATTATGGATAAATTACTGTATGCATTATGTAGCATTTCATGTCGTGTATATGTATATTGTTCTGAACCATGATAATATTATGTACCTAGCCCCTCAAAACATGGGGTCCCCCCTCCACTAAAAAGGTACCATAATATGGTATTATGATATTATCTCTTTTTTCCTACGTTCTCTCCAGTCCTTGTGAATAATTATTCACAAGGACTGGAGAGAACGTCCCTGATTATAATCAGGGACTCCCTCCCTTGTGTTTTGACTTCATATTAATTAAGGAATTATGAAGGGACCTTGGATTTTCAACTTATGACGTAACAGATTGGCGTTCTGGACCACTGTGCGGTGCCTCGAATAGCAGTGACAGCCCTGATCACTGCAGTACCTAGTGATAGATACGTCATTTCACCGACTTGGTCCCCACTTCTACCAAAAAGTGAACGCGCGAGTTCCCAACCCGAACTTCCCTCATTTCATTATCCATATTGAGCTTCCTTTACTGAGGGATCTTTTCAAGATGATTCGTCCTCCTAGCATCTTGTCGGTTCTCCTGCCCGTCCAAAACCCCTCCGGGTTCCCATCTCGGTTCCAATTCGACCGTTCGCATGGTGACGCCCCGGTGGGTTTCGGGGTCTCCCCTCAACGAAGGCATTAGGGACCACTTACCGGCAAATGTACTTAGGCTTACATTAGACGGGCCGAGGTCTTCAGTTCAGGCCGTAGAGGTTAGAAAGTTCGCCGGGGATCGAAAGTTTGGCGGGGAGAACAAGACTACTTTCTCTCGTTGGGCCCCGCCACGCGCATGGATGTCTAAATATGGACCCAACCGCAGTGACATAATGTTATGATGACTATGTATTATAAATGATGCGATAACTGATCGGGTTACCATCAAAAATCGCTGACAAAGTCTGTCATGATTTAATTTCTAAGAAAGCTCTTTTCTGTCACGATTTATTATTTTCCGAAAAATCAGTCAATAGTTTTTCGACGGGGATAGAACATTTTGATCGGCCTCAAAATTATTCCATTTATGGGGCTAAAAATGGTTTTTTGAAAGATTTTGACCAGGAGGTTGAGTGAAGTGTCGTTTTCGACGTATTTTGGACGTAGAACCCATTTATGATGATCTCACACCCTTCCGACAACATCGAGGGCATTCCGACGATATATGGGGCATTTATGTGGATGGGAATGGGACTTTTGAAGGATTTTGACCAGGGGGTCGAATGAAGTGTCGTTTTCGACGTATTTTGGACGTAAAACCCATTTATGATGATCTCAGACCCTTCCGGATTTATGGGGCAGTCGTGGGGCTATAAATGGGGCTTTTGAAGACCTTTGGTTAGGAGGTCGAATAATAAGCTCGTGTTCGTAATAATTTTGGACGAAGAATCCATTTTGAAGGGCCCTTATCTGGTTTTACTTTTTTTAAATGCATTTTTCGACCGAATTAAATTTTTTTCGAATAAATACAAAATATATATAAATGCGAAAATACACCCCCTTGAGTTCAATTTGTAGAGTTTTTTATTCTTCTATACAATAAAATAACCTACAACCACCAAAACAATGAATATGGTCATTGCCCTTTTTTCTTACCATATATTAATTATTAAGAAATTAAAAATGCAATTACTCATACAACCAAATTTCATTTAGAATTTTACTAAAAAAATATCTGTTAGTCTTACTTGGATGCATTCGGGCTTTTATGTACTTTTAGGTACCTACTTCAGTCCACCCCGTCGACGTCCATGAGTCCGCATCCCATGCCAGCCTCCCCTGCCTGCATGACCTCGCTTCCTACATGGGGTGCATACCTTCCACCTGACCAGTGTGATGTCACAGCACATAATGCTTTATGCAAAAGGGCTGTTTTGCCTAGTCAGGTATTCTACCCTGAAATTCCCCGTCAACGCTGAAAACGGCAACTTGGGGTTCATTACGTTAAATCCTACGAATGAGGTGCCTCTGACGTAATTAAATGCGTTGTGAGTTCACCCGTGTCATAACATCAGTTCCTGTTTATCCCGATTCTTGTTGGGTTGAGTGGACTAAAAGTGTGGCACGCGCTGCATCTTCTAGGTGGTAAGTTATAATGATTATCTAATATCAACGAGGCCTCTCTTCATAACCAAGTCACTGATCTGTGGCTTTACCTTCGTCCAGTCTTCGATAGATAAGGTATAACGCATCCAGGCGAGGATGTAGGGTAATAATAACCGGCTCGGTGTGCCCCCAACACGGAAGGCTCATTGTGCTTTATCTGAGTGCCCTAACCCTCGTGAAGAAGACCTATTGCCCTAGTAAGGGTTTTGGCTAGATGCTCACCCAGAAATGCCCTAATGGGGGGGTTGCATCCCTAGAGGGAGAGCCAGAGACTGGAAGATAATGTGGGATGCTGTTTCGTCTGCTTGCTTTCACACAGATTGTATAGCCCCTTTGGATTTCAGATGGAAGCATCTCATTAGTCCTAACCCGCTGTACAGAGCTTCTTAGGTTGTGTCTAAGGCCATTTCTGGCCCATTACAACCTTTCTCGTACCTTCTGCTCTTTTTCTTCCCCTAGGGGAAGTGCAAAAATGCCAATTGTAACATTCTAACGAGAATGACCCACCTGCAGTCTGAGCAGCTCTTCAATAATGTGTTGGGTTTGGCCATCATGCGCTTACTGTGAGCGTGACCTTCAATCTGTCGCTATTCCCAGGCAGCAAACAACCACCTACCTCAGTAATCAAACTGCCGGGCGCCCAAATAGGAATTTGGATCCAGAGTGTTCATACTGTGCCACGCACTCGCTCCAGACCCTATTGCAGTTTACCAGAGTGTTGATAGTCTGCGCAGCAGTTCCAAACCTGAGATGGCTGGAGCTGTGCTTTGATTGATGATTGGCAGTCCAAGAGGCGGATGTGGACTTTGATGTGTCCCCGTCTCAAACTCTGTCCCTTGCACCGATTGCCACTATATGCCTGGAAGACCAAGGTATCTTCCCCCAGTGGAACAGAGTGATTCCAAACGGGGCACTCCAGCACCTGTGCCTTGTACTCATCAGTGTGCCAGGTGTCATTGGAGCAGCGTTCAGTACTTCCAGGCTGGAAGTTCCAGCCCTGTACACTCCGTTTAGAGATAGGGTTTTGGGTGTAGCAGCGACCATTTCAAGTAGTGAGTCATGCTCCACTGTCTGGGCTATAATGGTTCCATCCAGTTCCCATTCAATTCCTTCTTGAGGGATGCCATGGTGGCCTCCTACTTGATTAAGATGGCTTGAGGGGGAAATTGCAGTTGGTGTTCCGTTAATTGGAGCCATGAAAAGGCATACCAGGTGATGTGGCGAGGGTATGGGCAGCCCCCATTTGAATGGCCTTTGGCCACCATGCAGCGCAGTAGCGAGAATGGGTCTTACCATTGCGGTGTCCCCAGGATTTTCAAGAGGCCCATGTTCCCAGGTGTCTGTTCCTGGTCAGTTGCAAATCCAGTTAGATACCTAGAGACCAAGCCTAAGAATCCCCTCCTTCCCAACATCATCATATCATCTGCGTTGCCCAGGACATAACAGCCCCGCTTCTCAAGACGATCCGTCAAAACTGTGGAAAAACTTTGAACCCCTGTACCCCGTGAACTGAAGGAGGTGGGACACATTGTAGGGGGTTAAAATTAAAGAGCATTTAATGCTCTACAAGAATGTTATCAGGAACGAATGTTGTAGGAAGCACCAGAACCGAGTTTTAGAGAAAAAATCATTTTTTCAGTTATTCTGGAGCGCTGTTGACAACTTTGAAGCACTATAGCACTACCTCATGACCCAATATTGGGAGTGCAAATCAAAGGAAATCTACTGCTCTACAAGAATGTATTCGTGCATTAATGTCGTAAGAAGCACCAGAGTTATATAGAAAAAACCAATAGAAGTTATTTGCAAATTATCTTGTTACTTGATGGGTGTCCAAAAAATTGAAATGAGATAATTTGAGAATTTAGTGCAGCAAAATAATGTCTGTAAAATCAGTTTCTGTCGATTTCAGAGGTGTAGGAAATCATTCCAATGAAGCAACTCGGTCCCCATTTCGCGTACTTGAGAGGGCGATAGCCTAACGGAAATTGGTTTCAAATCAGAATTCTTCTTCTAATTGGGAGACTTCGTCGGTCTCCGGAAGGGTTTCAAAACGTCTCGTTTCAAGATCCAAGTTCGAGATTATGACACGAACCTGTCAATATGGGGTTTGGTGTGAAATCGGCGTCAATTGGTCCGCTAAATTGACGTCTTGCAAACTGGCGTGTCTACATCAGTTTGTGCACAGGGGAAAAAAATGTACTGGCGGTTATTTGCCTATTTATCATTTTTATGAATCCTCAACGACAAAGGCCAATCCTGGATTTCTCCACCGTTGCCAATCCCAATTTCAATGACGTCTCCAAACCCTTCGCACGACTCAAACGGCTCGGATGGAAGGAAGGAATTGGGCAACCCTCGATAAAGCAATCCATAAAACATGTGAGGCGCGGGTTTTGTGCAAGACGACGGGAATGGACTTAGTGCCTGAGGACCCCAAATAGTTCCAACCTCGGAGTCGGCATTTAAAAGGCTCGAGGCTTTGAACGACCTTAAAAAATTCATTTCGTTTCGTCATAATTCGAAACGTTCAACTGCCAATGATGGATTATAGATGATTTCTCATTCTTTAAACAATTCTTGGTTCATTTTCCGTTTTCTCGTTGGTTCTGTCCGACCGAATGATTTAACAACAAATACTTATGATGCCGAAACGACACCTCACTCGAGGTTCTACTAATAGAGTCTACTTAGGGAAGAAGCGGATACCGAGGATGTAAACTCATGGCGTAAGTCTGTGTCACTGCTATTTGAGGCGACCTCCCGCTTACTGTGCATTGCTGCAAACCCAACTGCAGAAATCGGAGGAATTCACGCTGAATTTGAAATCGGATTTATAAAAAGGAGCCTGTATTAGATCCCGTGTTTCAATGAAAAACATGGGAAAACAAGTCCTATTGTTTATTAAATCATTCGTGAGGCCTTCAAATTATATAGTAATATTAACTATATAATAATAAAATAAATGATAGATGTAAAATTTTAAGGATATGTAATATTATTATGTACTAGTCTCTCTGGCTCGCTTCGCTCGCTCCCCTAGTGGGGTGTATTGCCGCCTGTGGGGTGTATTGCCGCCTGTGGGGTGCGTAGCATCGATGGACACGTTCAAACCCCTACTCAGACATAAGGCCTCGCTCCGCTCGGCCGAGCGCTTTTTCGGACAGGGGGTTCTCGCCTCGCTCGGCGAGGGTCTCCCTGGACCCTCCGTTTTCTAAGATCCCTGGCCCCGCGCGAATTAAAACGATCCAATTGTCTTCTCACCGTGAAATCGCCCCCTCCCCCTCGTTTTTTTTTTAAATCCGACTTCGGAATCGGATTGGCCATATTTTGGCGCGCATTTGGCTCGCGGATACCATACCCAAAAAATGGCTCCTTACAGGGTATTTTTGAACCCGAAAAAACGTGGGACAAACGCGAGAAAGACGATTTTTCGACGAATTTCCGGCGAATTTCCCGGGCGAATTTCCGAATTACGATTTGACCGACGTCTTCCTCCAGGTCTGATCTATACGGCTCGTATTTTTTCGTAATTTTTTCGACCCCTTAAACGGGCTTTGGCGCGAGTTGAAAGTGGAAAACGTAGGACAAACGGGAGAAAGACGATTTTTCGACGAATTTCCCGGGCGAATTTCGGATTTTCGATTTGACCGACGTCTACCTCCAGGTCTGATCTAGACAGCTCGTATTTTTTCGTAATTTTTTCGACCCCCTAAACGGCCAGCGAGCGGAAAGTGAAAAAACTCATTCGGGAACGCGTTATCCCGTACCAACAAACCACACGGCCGTCGGCCAACACGATTTTATATTATTGTATGATTCTTCAGTATCATTTTCCGTCATATTTTTTCACGTTGAATCCAATAATTGGACATAAGACACTCACTGACGTTCGTCCCAATGGTTTGGCGGAAGGGTGGGGGAACCTGTTGAGACCTGCACTTATGACGTCATGAACGAGGAGAGGAATTTGAACAGGCATAGGCATGCAAGGACTGACGTGTATGGACATGAAAGAGGAGGACAGGATTGTACATGCATGATCAGCTGTTGGGTTGAGGGGGGGGGGGGTGTGTCAGGTGGATGGTGGGTGGGGGGGCAGGTGTGGAGGGGGTCAGGTGGGGGAGGGTTGGGGGGGATGGTCTGGGGGTGTGGAGGGGGATAGGTGTGTGGGGGGGAGGTGGGGGGCCATGGGGGGGGGGGGTGTCGAGTCAAAGTCAAGAACAGGGGCCACGTGGGGGACACGTGGAGGGGTCAAAGTCCAAATTATTTTGAAATGGGATTTCCAACAAAAACGACAGCCTGTATAATATACAATTTCAATATATTATGTTGAAGGAAAAAGCTATATAATGAACATGGGAGAGCGAGAAGTTGGGTCGTACGCCGGGGCGGAATGAGCGGGAGTTGGCTGGCAAACTCAGCAGGGGGTGGACCCCGAGTGAACTGTACCTAATAATGCCCCAACACGATGCGGAGGAAGAGGGGGACAATGACACAGATAGCTTCATGTAAAATATGACTAAATTTTATTCTAGGGTACTTCTGGTCGTCGGAAGTATTTGAAAAAACCTTTAAAAATTCAATTTGGCGAGCTCAGCTCGCCAGAGAAAAGTGAAACCACCAAAACGTTGCTCCTTGTGGCGTATCTGAGATTCAAACGTCGGGCTAAATAGGGGTAAAAATAGATTTTGCCTTCCAAATGAATAGTTTCACTGTCATCTTAAATTTCTTTGAGAGAAAAAAAAAAAAAAAAAAACTACAGTATTGATGGGCGTAAACAGTAGGGGATGACCCCCTTGTCAACTGTAATAAAGTCCCAACACGACGACAAATACACAGATCGCATCATCCTAATTCAGGGATACTTCTAGCAGTGAGAATGTGAAAAAAAGTCTCTGTGTACAAGAAAAGTCCACGAAACCACCAAAAGATTTATTCACTATTTAGCGTATCGTAGCGCAGATCAAACTTTGGATTGAACAAGGTTTTTTTTCCATGCTAATGCAAAATTGAAATCGGATTTTCAAAAGACCGTCATCCAGTGGCTCTTTCAAGAAAAAAAAAATGCAATAAACATGAAAAGATTGTTCTTGGGTCACTGGCCAGTGCGGAACGTGCGGGGGTTGGCTGGCATAGACAGCAGGGGTGCCCCCCCCCCCTTAAACTCCACTTTTTCCTCTTAGAATCCCGGTACATAATCGTACTGGGATATTATCTTTTTTTCCATTCCTTATTATTTGTTTGACCTCTTTTTTATTACCCACAATTTTCTGGAATGATAATAACAATCCGATTTCTGTTATTGTGAAAGATTTCCCATAAACGGTACAACGAGCCAATTATATCCTTAATAAACGACCTCGACATAAAACAAGTTGGCTTCCCATCACGTCCATAAATCTAGCCAGGTTGGGCAACTCGGTGTAGCGTTGAAAATTGGCATTTTCCTTCCCGTTTAGGAAATATTCGGTAGGAAGGATCTTGTCAAAAGTCAAAAACCGCTGATAATTTTGCACAGGTGCTAATTAATAATTAATAATTATTCTTTTGTGTAAATGTACAAAACATTATTTCTATAGCTATAATGAACAATAAAAAAAAGGTACCTACACCTGTGTAGTGTTAGGACTGATGAGGTACTCCCAAAAATTGATTTCAGGTCAACAATTCTTCTCAAACGCCCCTTCTATAGTACACTATAGCCACAATCATTCAACCCCCTCAGAGCCCCAAGAATACTTGAAAGTAAGGCGTCCTTTTAAAAAGCTGCCCAGACGCCCAGTTACGGTTTCTGTCGCCTTCTCGCACTCGGAATGGACGCACTGCAGCCAATTGCTGACACACTTGCACACTCGGCCGAATGGGACTCGCTTTGTCGCGTAAGGACAAAAACCCTCTCGGCGAATCCTTCGGCGACGTCCCCCTTTTTTCAACGTTTCCTGTTCGAATTATTGCGGCTTTCTCCACTCTGGGAAATATATACATAACTTAATCCGCTCGAATGGAAGTTACGTAGGTACTTGCCCGTTGGATGATGATTATAGGGACACGATCGATTACGGGTTAATTATGTGTACCTATACGTGTTTGTGTGGGTACCGTAATCATGAATAGACTCATAAAGAGTATTTTGGTGTGTTTGGCGGAATATCGGGAGCGTCGTATCTCCAATTATGCCGCCATGGTGTTTTAAAGATGAGGAAGGGGTGTAGGAACATCTCCCTCTAGACCATGACACGAAGTGTCGTGATCTGGCACTCCAGAGGTTGATGCAGCTACAAGAATGGAATACCCCTGGTCTGCTGACCCGCGTTTCAAGCTTCTACATTTCCCCAGCTTCCCTGTACGAATAATTATTGCTGTAATAGGCCGCTGGGTCGGTGGAGACCCTCAAAAATGCTGCAATCAGTCATAATAAAATGATTACTGGCAGCAAGGGCATTTGTAAAATACTAAATTAGTTGGCGGGATCGCGCCAGGCTCGTGTCCGGAGTGGAAAACCCACAGAACCCTTTTTTACTAGATACCTTCTCAATTTTTTAAGTTTGAATTTACTTACTTGGAGGAAAACAGTTTTTTTATTTTTTATTTTTTATTTTTTTTTTTTACTTTACTTTTTTATTTATTTTACCGTTCTAAGTAGAAATCATTAGTGGCTGTAGAAGTGTCTCTGATAATCCTTCCATCCATGTCTCTTTTTTAAATGTAGAACTATTCCAGGAAAAACCGGTAAAAACGCTTTTATTGAACTTTTGAACGACATTAGCGGTCCCCGATAGTTCGCGTTTGACCCAGAAGTGCCTCCAATAAACCATACATACTTCACTAAAGTATTTGGTCCTCACTTTATTCATTTTTTAAAGGTAGAATAATTGTTGTCTCGATAAAGAAAAAGTGTTAATAGCTCATTGGAAAGGTCGTGTCTCGCTTGAGCTTTTAGGAACAATGACCGAAGGTGATAAATACTAGCAATAAATAGGTACGTAATTTCTATTCGCTCGAATCGGTTACGTGATTTTGCGGATGCAGTTTACTCAACAGTGCGGATTGAGTTGGTCGAATGAACTGCAGCCACATAACTTGTTATCCGCGCCTCGAACGGTCTTCCCGACAGCTTCCCTTTTCCTTCCCATCACGGACGGAAAAATCGGGTCAGGACACTTTTTTTTTGTCGTTCCCGATTCTTACAAAACAAAAGGATCCGTCCAGGAGGTTCCACTCCGATTTCGCTGGATTTGTTTTTGCAGTTGTTGCTTTTCCCGAAGCGTGAGAGCTCTTATTCAGTCTAGTGGATCAAGGGCGGGCTTCCAACCGAGCTTCAAGTTCGATTTGTCTTGAAAACCCGCACCAGGTCAAGAGTGAAACACCATTGAGTCATCGTTTGTTATCCGCTACAGTCAGCTAATTAGAACACTTTCAAAAAAGTTTAAAGTGAACACTACAACAACAAAAATGTCTCGTATAGTGCCACGTCAACTCCTACACTCTCCCTTTCTCCATGATACGGCAAGTGGGCTCAAGTATCTGGGTCATCTTTGAAAAAAAAAAGTAATCCCCTTCCCATCACAATAAAAAAAACGACAAAAACGCCTCCTCCGTCTACGATAATGAGCTTGTGGGGCGTAATGGGAAGGATTGAAAACCACTCGATAACCAGTAATGATGAGTTGGGCCCAAAATGGGTTCATTGGGTCAGAACCCTTCGTCCTTGTGGTTTTGAAGAAGAACGCTCGAAACCCTTTTCCCATAATTTTTTCTACCAAATGCGTTCACAGTGAGAAAGTAACTTTTTCGTTGAAAAACGATTTTGATGACGCTACATTTTTAGCATTATGATTGTTACGTTGAAAAGGATAATGTTAGGATATTTTTCAAGTCTGTTTTTATGTTTAAATATTAAAACTTTTTGTACGTAAATTGTTCTGGGAAATCTCTCTTCATATGAGAGCTAAGGAGCTGACGTCAAATTCGCCTCAATTGACAAGCTGCCGACCGGACCGGCTTTTCAAACGATAACGTGCCACCCGGAAGACGCCTGGGCCGTCTGAGGATTTCACGAAAGTCGAGCCGGTTTTTCGAACGGTGCATATAACCCCTTTCATGACTCAAACGTCCGCTGACCTGGTGCCGAGTCGACTCTACTCCCACGACTCAAACAAAACGGCTGGAAAAGGTCTGCCGTGTTAATGACCGGGTTTGTACCGAATGATATAACTGCATACCTTCGGACGACCTTTGGATGCCACTTTGAGTTATACAACTGATCTGATTGTCCGCCGCAAATCGAACCCGGGGCGCATAACCGCAGATCGTGGGGGTATCAATCATACCGTCTGACAAAGGGGTTTATTCAATTCTCATAATGGTTTCATTTCGGGGGAGTCGGATTTTCTTTTTTCGTCGTGACAGGGGGATTCAGCACCCTTCTAACCCCTGGGCCCAAATTATTTAGCTGGGAACCCAGTAGACACACATCTTGTAGCATCTTTTTGGAAAAATCGCAACCCCGCCCCATTATCTATCAAGCATATAAAATTTTAAATGACCCCCGACTGAAGAACCTTTCGTTTGTTTCTTTTTACACGTATTTTCGAACGGAAATTCCCGCGACACGTCCAACTGTCAGCTCGAACGACTTCTTTCAATCGAAATGTGAAAACCTCGCCCGCCCACTCAATTCCTGCGCCTCCCGATCCAAAAAGATTTTCCGACCAGATCGTGATGCTCTTGTGATCATCTTGATCCGCCTCGACAGGACCGAAAATTAATCGTTGAAAGGTGGCGATCTCCTTTTTCCGTTCGTGGGGTATGTTTCGGTGAAAGTCGGAAAGTTGGGAAAGTCCCACCGATGTTTTTATTTTTTCCCACAGAAACATTTCGAGTTTGAACCTTTTGTTCAGATTTCCAGAATAAACTGAAACGAGAATAAATAAATAAATAATTTAAAAAGTTGCTATTGTTTTCGGAGTTCGGAGGACGATTAAGCGTGGGGTTCGAATCTCGCTGTGGGCGCGAATTTAAATAACACGTGAAACACCAGTTTCTGGTCTTCTGAATTGCCTCGTTGTTGAAGATTTCATCAAATACCTCGGACAGGTTGCAGCCCGTCACCTACACTAGCTGCAGGTCACGGCCTACCAGATTCTATTTTTTTCCACCTTGCGCCAAATCCGCTAGTTTTTTCCCCCCTCCGGACGGACATTTTACTACAAATTGCGCAAGTTAAAATCCTTTTGAATAAAACGTCAGTAGACGATCGTAAATCTGCACTCAAGGACGCAATAAAACGTAAAACGCCAAAAGGCCATAAAATAAAGAGCAATTTTTTAGTTTTTACAAAAAAAACTATGCAATGTTTTGACATGTCATGTCCTCACGGCTGAAGGTCAGCCAAATTTTGGTTTATTATTCTTGGAATAATACACCTATGTTTTCGCGACGCGGGTCGACGACTCCGATCGGCCTCAAAATTTGTCATTATCCGTTTCAAGAGGTCTACATTCAAAATCCGAAATGTCCGTCCGCCGTCCGCCGTACGCCGTCCGCCGTACGCCGTCCGGGCCGTTTTGGGCAGTAGGAATTTTTTAAAAAATCTGAAATTTTGGCAAAATACTTGGTTTACCATCTAGTTGTGCCCGCAAGGTTTTCAGTCCGATCGCCCAAACCCGTGGGGCGCTATGGGGCTAAAATGGGGCTACAGGAGGGGTGTTTTGAAGGCTTTTAGCTATGGGATCGAGTTAGGTGTCGTTTTCGAAGTATTTTTTGACGTAGAATCCATTTTTGGGGGTCCTGGAACGATCCGATTTCACTGTGGCGTTCTATAGGGCTTTCATGGGGCTAAAAATGGGATTTTTGAAGGATCCCAAGAAGTTAAATATTTTTCGAGTAAAAATTAAAGAATTTTTGAAAAAACACATTTTTGAAAGAAAAAAAATCCCCCCAAAAAATTTTTTTTGAAATATAAAAATCCAAAAAAAAAAATGTTTTAATTTTTTTTTATTGACAGAATTAAATGTCTGTACAAGTAACCTATATCACAGAATAATAAACCCTTGTGTAAAATTTGCAGCGTTTTTGAACAATAATAGTGCAAAAATTAATATTTAATTAATTGGGTTAATTATTAACCTATATCAAAGACTAATAAACCCTTATGTAAAATTATTCAGCGTTTTGTTTTAATTTCTTGAATTGATAAAAATATCGTCGCATTGGGGCTTCATGATATGAACATGTATTATTATGCCAATTCATCAACCAAACTTACCCTTAAAAATTGCTTCTGAGTCAAAAACGACACCCCACTCGACCACCCTGTTCAAAGCCCTTCAAAAACCCCATCTGCAGCTGCTTGTGCCTTCTATAGAAGCCCCACGAGGGGATCAAACAGGTCTGATACCTCCATAAATCAATCTTGGCTCGAGGTCGCGTCGAAAACGACACCCCACTCGACCATCCTGGCCAAAGCCACCCTAGCCTGTTGAAAGCCACACGGAGCCTCACGATCAGGTCAGACAGGTCTGGGGTCTACAAATCGATTCTGCATCAAAAACTACTTTGGAAACGACACCCCACTCGACCACCCTGTTCACAGACCTTCAAAAACCCCATGTTATGTAGCCGCTAGAAGCCTCACAGAGCCACACGACGAGGTCAGTCAAGTCTGAGACCTCCATGCCAGGTCTCAATCACCGCTCAAAGTCACTTCGAAATCGACGTTATGAGTAGGTACATAATAATATTTAATATTAATTTATGTAGGTAGGTAGGTACTATTATCATTTGCAAAAAAAGGCCAGCCGCCATAGGGTTTGACTCGTGCTAGAAATTGAGTAGAAGCTTTTTTTGTTATGGGTCTGAACAACAAAATATGTATAAAAAACGCTGCAAATTTTACACAAGGGTTGATTATTCTTTTATATACGTTACTTGTGCAGAAATTTAATTCTGTCAATGAAAAAATAAAGAAATAAAAAATTTTTTTTGGATTTTTATCTCAAAAAATTTGTTTTGGATTTTTTTGTTCAAAAATGTGTTTTGTTTTTTTTTCAAAAATTCTGTATTTTTTACTCGAAAAATATTTAACATCCTGGGATCCTTCAAAAATCCCATTTTTAGCCCCTCGAATGCCCTAAAGATCGCCCCAGTGAAATCGGATCGTTCCGGGACCCCAAAAAATGGATTCTACGTCCAAAAATACTTCGAAAACGACACCTAACTTGATCCCATAGCTTAAAGGCTTCAAAAAAAAACCTCCCGTAGCCCCATTATAGCCCCATAGCGCCCCACGGGTTTGGGCGATCGGACTGAAAACCTTGCGGGCACAACTAGATGGTAAACCAAGTATTTTGCCGAAATTTCAGATTTTTAAAAAAATTCCTACTGCCCAAAACGGCCTGGACGGCGTACGGCAGACGGACATTTCGGATTTAGAATGTAGACCTCTTGAAACGGATAATGTCAAATTTTGAGCCCGATCGGAGTCGTCGACCCCCGTCGCGAAAACATAGGTGTATTATTCCAAGAATAATAAACCAAAATGGTAGGTAGGTAGCAAAACTTTTGGCGGCCAAAAAACCTCGTTTTGGTTTATTACTCTTGGAATAATACACCTATGTTTTCGCGACGGGGGTCGACGACTCCGATCGGCCTCAAAATTTGACATTATCCGTTTCAAGAGGTCTACATTCAAAATCCGAAATGTCCGTCCGCCGTCCAGGCCGTTTTGGGCAGTAGGAATTTTTTTAAAAATCTGAAATTTTGGCAAAATACTTGGTTTACCATCTAGTTGTGCCCGCAAGGTTTTCAGTCCGATCGCCCAAACCCGTGGGGCGCAATGGGGCTATAATGGGGCTACGGGTGGGGTTTTTTGAAGGCTTTGGGGTATGGGATCGAGTTAGGTGTCGTTTTCGAAGTATTTTTGGACGTAGAATCCATTTTTGGGGGTCCCGGAACGATCCGATTTCACTGTCGCGATCTATAGGGCTTTCATGGGGCTAAAAATGGGATTTTTGAAGAATCCCAGGAGGTTAAATGTTTTTCGAGTAAAAAATACATAATTTTTGAAAAAAACATTTTTGAAAAAAATCCCCCCAAAAAAATTTTTTTTGTAATATAAAAAATCTAAAAAAAAAATTTAAATTTTTTTTCATTGACAGAATTAAATTTCTGTACAAGTAACCTATATCAAAGAATAATAAACCCTTGTGTAAAATTTGCAGCGTTTTCGTTGAGCTCTCATTTGCTCTCCGACTCACTTTCCACGTCCCTACATACGGCCCATGCGTTTCATTTCCTATCTGTCTTCCACGGGTGGAGTACCGAAGGCAATGTACTTGCAGTGGGTAACCGTATTCATCTCTCGAAAATCACACACACAATAAACAATTCAATGACTGGAAAATTATTAGACTCGACTTGAACGAAACAAAAGGAGGCAAAACTGTTGGCAAAATTTACCAAAACAACCTGGCAACATGCATGTAAGGAGGGCGCTAATTGCCAGTAAAAATTCCCTCACAGACAGAATTGAAGAAATCCTTACTTCAGCAGGACCTACCTGGTAGGTACTACACACTCCTCGGGGACACGCAGTTTTTGGGAGAAAAAGCAAACTTTTAGTTACATAAATAAATTTTGGGCTTCAGATTTAAAAAAAAAACAAAAAAACAAGGCTTTCGCTGCTTCACAGACTCGGAAGCAAAATGAAGATAAAACGAGCAGAATGAAAAAAAAAAAAAAAATTTCGAAAAAGTTGAATTTCGTGGCCGTGCCGAGTGGCCAAAGTCGAAAAACTGGAGAGGGGGGGACATTGAAAAAACGTAGGTTTTCACTAGGTATACCTATCGTATGTATACGATAGGTATACCTAGTGAAAACCTACGTATACATCCGATACGATTTCTGTAATTTATTCATTTTCAAATCAGATTAGCCTGAAAGAGCACAAAATGTTGTGTCAGAAAAGTTCCTTCCGAAATTAAAAACTCGTCGCTATCTCCCTAGAAATCGCCGGGACACTGATTTGATCGTTTTCGTGAGAATGACGCTAGTATGAGAACACTGCTGCTATCTCAACGGCGAAGGTAGAAGTAGAAGTGTAAACAGTTGACTGCCACGCGGTAGCTAGCAAGCAGCGAGACTCGAATTGAGCTCGACCATCGACCAGACGCACTATCGCCTTCTGCTTTATTTTCAAGCAAATATCTTCGATTTTTCAGAATTTTTGAAAAAGTTCGGATATCCGATACTCATATCCGGTTACCGGATATTTCAACCCACTTCTATCCAGCCACAATCTATCCAGATATCGGTTAAGTATATTCGGTCACGGTCTTTCCATCCCGAATCAGCTAAGTACTTGAAGTAGAGTCAGTTCAGCTGGGTACTTGGTGAGGAACAAAACGCATTCCTAGTGCGTTAAAAATTCAGAGCGTTGTTGACAGACATATCCGTGAAATGATTTAATTCCATACGGTGTGAATACTCTGATTTCCTTCGTATAATGAATTACAGGAAACACGGTTGGTTATCTCGTGAGAAAAATATGGTTTTGTTCCGTCGGCCTTTGGGACTGGCCTTTTTCAGAATACATCGGATGCACCTTCGATATAATAAACACGACGAATCCTTGAATCCGAGTTTATTTGTTGCTAGGAAATCTCGTCCAAGGAAGACACCCAACCTTGGCCTGAAACTCGTCGAATAATTTAATTTGAAAAATAAAAAATAAAATCCCAACTATTCGAGTTGTCGCGGATGTCTTCAAATCGGTGATGTCACTCAAGTTGAGCACGTGGGACGTAATAGAGGCAGATGTGGTCCAATTTCCTCACAAAACGAAGTTCCTGCCCACACCTGTCCACTTTCACCGCCTTTCACCCGTGATATGGGAACTCACCCCCACGATTCCACCCCACGACAGTCATACCCCAAAAGAGGTTTAATTGGTGTGGGAGGGGATAGAGATAGTTCGGGAATGAGTCGTCCGACAGTCGTCAATCACCGATGATGTTGAGGATGTCACCAGTCATCGCCTGTTCGTTTCTCCGTCGGGTTATACAATCCAGAAAGGGTCCAGAAAGGATCATCTAGATGATGTTCGTCAAGTTAAAAGATGTTCTTTTGAGCTTAAATCGCGCCACTGCCAAATTGGATGAAGTTTATAAACCTCGTTTAAAAATCAGGTTCAAGTTGCGTTCATAGTAAAAGAGATTACTTCTGGTGAGAAGAAATCGGCGATATGATAGCGATATTTCGTAATATCGATAGTTTCAACGAAACTTCAAACGAGGAAAGCTCCTCAAATTCAACGAAAACCGCAATCAAACGAGGAAGGCTCCTAGAAACCTGAAATACACAGCTGACGACTTTAACTCATATTTCGCATCTGTAGCTTCAAAAACCATAGCAAATCTGCCCTCAGTAACCCAAAACCCCCTTGATTTTGAGATCAATCCTGCGCCTGAGCTACGTTTTTCATCACTGGAACCCGAACAAGTATTCAAAATTATATTATCTTTGAAAAATTCGAATGGTTGCGACTTTTATGGCTTATCTTCCAAAATGATTAAACATGTAGCACTGGCCATTGTTTACCCCCTGACTCATCTGATTAACGAGGCCATTTGTTCAAATTTCTTTCCTTCAGTTTTGAAAGTCGCAGAAGTGATTCCTTTGCACAAGAAGGGGGATACAGATGATATGTCCAACTACCGGCCTATTTCTAAACTCCCTTTGTTCTCGAAGGTATTTGAAAAAGCTATTAATAGGCAGATAAAAGATCACTTCGAGGATAACAATCTATTTGTCTCGGATCAGTACGGATTCAGAACAGGACGGACGACTGAGCAAGCAGTTTTGTGTATTTCAAGTCTAATTTGTGAATATTTTGAAAGAGGTCACTATGTTTCAGCAACAATGGTTGATGTTTCAAAGTGTTTTGATTGTGTCCCTCATAAACTGTTGCTGGCAAAATTACGATCGTACAAATTCTCCGCTGAAGCCGCAACCTTGATTAAGTCTTACTTGCACAATAGAGTCCAAGCTGTCCGCCTAAATGGTGCTGTCTCCGAATTGTCACAAATCGGAGACTTATCCGTAATTCAAGGTAGCGTTCTAGGACCCACTCTCTTCCTGATATTTTCAAATGATCTTCCTCAACATTCAAATAAAAGGACTGTTATGTTTGCGGATGACTCAACGGTTCTTTCATCAGATTCTTCGTTGGCTGCCCTGGTAGAAAATGCAGATAGTACTGTCGGCGCTATTCGACATTGGTTCCATAAAAACCGTCTCGCTGTTAATGATTCAAAAACGGAGGTGATTTATTTTGGATTAAGGGACTTATCGCTGGCAGTGAGTGTTGGTAACCCTCAGTCCGTTAAAATGTTGGGTGTTGTACTGGATCCGAAACTGAGTTGGAGGCCTCACTGTGAACAGCTGGCCGCGTCCTTAAATAGCGTTTCCTTTCTTTTGCGAAGACTTTCCGACAAGCTTCCCAAGACTGCCGTTCTTGCTGCCTACTATTCAGTTTTTCAAAGTAGGGCTGGATATTGCATCCTTTGCTGGGGCCACTCGCCACACAGCGCCCTTGTATTCAGCAGTCAAAGGAGAGCTGTCAGAGCTATCATGGGCCTAAACTATCGGCAGGACTGCAGAGATGCTTTTCAGGAACTGGGAATACTAACAGTACCAGCCCTGTACATCCTCGCTTGCCTTACCTATGTGCGGAAAAACATCACCTCATTCCCCTCAGCCTCTCACACTCACAATACACGAAGTGCCAGTCAGCTTTCGTTGCCCCACTCTCGTTTGGACGTCAGTAGAACCTCTACATCGTGGTGGGGAATAAAATTTTTTAATGCCCTTCCAAAATCTGTCCGAGAAGAGCCTGTGCCAAAATTTAGAATCTCATGTAAATCCCGACTGTCACAAATGGTGCCGTACTCATTTGAAGACTTTTTTCTCAACATCAATCCAGTGAAACGTCTTTAACGTGTACATGCCCTTAATTCATCAATTTACGTTTAAAATTTAATGTTACCATCTTACTTTGTATTTTCAGGCCTAACTTTAATTAACCGTGACCATTGTCAAAAGCACTCTGTGTAATATGGCAAATAAAACGCTTTCTGATTCTGATTCTGATTCTGAGTTTTGATCCGATATGTCGACATTTGTTAATATCAATATTATAGATATATGTAATATAATATCTATAATATTGATTCTCAGGGTCTGAGAGGGCGTGACGTGCCCTGCCTCAATCATTGTTGATTGGTCCGAGAGGTGCAAGTTAGCCAACCGACACGTCATGCCAACAGTTACTGTCGACTAAACCTTCAAATTTTTATGGAAAGTACACAAATTTTCTTCGATCGTGATCCAAACTTCAAGGAGTGACAATGAGATTTGAATTTGGGTTGCTTGTTGTGGGTGTTCAGAAAAACTACCACTACATGCTCTAGCAATGTTGGAAAATTTCCATTACATACTACAATGGAATTTTATTAGTAAAATTTTATTTAGTAAATTTCCATTATATACAATGTTGGAAAATTTCCATACTTACAAATTTACATTACATTTAATGTAACTTGACACGTTTCAGCTTTCAGTTCCAATTCTCAATTGAGAGGTTTAAACCATTGCTGCAACGTCTCTGTGCATGCGGATTTTAGAACGGAAAATTTTTATCATGGGGTTTAAAGGGTGTTGAATTCGAATATGTTGTTTTGACCCAGGCAGTCATTAATATGATCGTCGTATGAAACTTTGAGGTTGAATAGAAAATTTGCCCCCGAACCAGAAATCGGTGAAGGTGATTAAATAAAATTTATTGCGCAATAAAGAAGCGGTTGATCACAAGGATGGAAGAGCGGGAACAGCTGAATTAGGCCGATGTGAGCGCTACGTGAGTGTGTTGTGGAAGGAATTGTAACTATGTTCATGCAACGATCGAGAGGGTAACTCCACGATTTTGACTTTCCTCAGAAGTCCTGACTGTTGACAACGCTATCAGAAATTTACTGAACTGAGGGCCCGTGGTCTGTTTTCAAGCAAAAAAAAAACCTGCACACGTCTACAGTGGCCACCTGGCCTCCGTAGGTTTTTTTTGTTTTGGTCGAAAACCGGCCATGGGCCCTCAGTTCTGTAAATTTCTGACTGATAGCGCTGTCACCGAATTTCGCAGCAACGTGGGAGCGTATGATCCTTTCCTTTCAATCGGATCCGTGCGGATTGCGCGTTTAAATAAAATGGGGGTTCCTCCTTCATCATTCTTGGAGTAATACACCTTTGTAATCGCGACAGAGTTCGAGCTTGAACCGCTTTCAACCAAACTGGATACCAATTTGGATGACCATTGTCCAGTTGAAGTCGCGTCCAAAGATGTTCTTACATTGGATAAAATTTGTCAAGTTAGAATCGCGTCCGTCGCATAAATGATGACGTTTGTCAAATTAGAGTCAACCGAAAAAAAGACGTTTTTTTCCACCGCCAATTGCCAAGTTGAAGTTACGTCCAACGAAAAATGACTGATGAAAAATGAATGGGTTAAAAGTGGCATCCGCCGTTAAAATCGCCGGATGACGTTTGTCGAGTTAGAAGTCGGACCCATCAAAGGAATTCTTTTGTAGCTTGAGTAGCTTTCACCTCTAAACGGATGACGTTTGAGCTAAAACCTCTTACAGCACCATACAGCTAATTTTCAAGCGTCACAACCAATTTGATTCGCAACGGCTATAATATTTTGTTTTGTTGCAGCTCGGGGCAAGTACGGCACGCCCTGGGCGACGGCCGAAGAAGAAGCTCTGGACGAAGTGAACGACCCTCAGCTGTTTCAGGCCATCGTCGACTCAATACGAGACTGGCAAGCGAAGCACAAGAATAAAACGTAAGAATGAGAAAAAAAAAAAAAACAAAAAAAAAAACACTTAGAATGGAGGGACCAATGTTTGACATGACCCCAGTGATTGACGTTTCACTGAAAAGCGTAAATAATAAGGCATAGGAGTGTTTTGCCGACTTGATATCTGAAACACAGTACGTTCTTGGTGAAGACATCGGGCGGGAACAGGTTTCAGGGTTTTTATGCAATCTGGAGGAGATTATCCATCGACACCTCGTGTTGTCATTTCTTAAGTGGTGTTTCTTGTGATTTCCGTAAGGAGGTAAGTTTTCTTTTTTCACTACGCCCTTAGCATTTCCAAAATGGATTGTTCTTATGGGGTTTCTCAACCAGTTTTTTGCGTAGATTTAATTTATTCTATCTTTTGTTAGAAATCATCAGAGAAACGTGCGAAAATCCAAATGTCAATTAGTAGTCCTCAAATTGAAGCCACCAATGTTTGACAGTCCTATCAATTTCTTATTCTTTTCCAATTTCCCCTCTCCTATTTTTTTATACTTCCAATTGAAGGTTAAATCGTAATTAAGACGATCCTAAGTACGTTTTGTCGAAAATCAAATGCTAGACCAGTGTATGACACTGTTGAAATATAGGTCAAACATTGAGTTTGCCAGAGAGTAGTCCCATGAACTGTCCAACACTGAGTTGGGAAGGTCTCTGACAGTCTTTTACATCTACCAGCACTAGTGTTTGCCGGGTAGGTATGTGTATCAGTTCACGACAACTATTGTTGTGAATTATTAGGTTATTTATATTAAATAAATTAACTTCTTAATATTTCAAATTATTAATTGAAATTGATTTATTGTCTCCCACCAATGGTCTTCAATTACTTTCAAATTTTCAATACTGAGTGGTTAGAGGACATCCTTCGGCACCCAGAACACAAAGATTCAAGTTTGAACAAAGGAAAAAACCTAATTTTATTGCTCGTCAAAGTCAAAATTTCTCTTAAGGTGTCAAACACTGCCCACTTCACCCTATTCGACTCGAAATCGCCGGTGGTCGCGGGAAATTAATTTTTATTGGTTATTTTTTTTTAGGAAAGTCAAGCGATCGGCGAACGCCGTTTGCTACCCAGACGTGGGATGCTTCGACGAAGGCGGCTACCTGGACGTGGCCCCGTCCGCCCCTGAAGATGTCAACACGAGGTTAGAAACAGAAGACAAAACCCATCACTAAATGAAATAAAATAATAATAATTGGTGACTTGGCATCCCGATAGTGGGAAAGGAAGCGAATCCAACAAAATTTCTATCGGGTAAACCTTTTGGGTACTAAAAACCTCGAATTTTTCGGACTTGTTTTGGTTTTTCGCTGAAAAACACGGAAACTATGCTTCATAAAGAAAATGTCATTCTATACATTATTAAAGAGCATACAATTCTGCGTCGAATGACTACCCTAACTTTAAAATTCGACCGATTGGTAAGGTCGCAATCGGCCGCCAAAAATGACAATTTTTCCCCAACTTGTTTGAAGGCCGACTTTAAATCGCCTATAAGTACATTGATAACGGATGAAAAAAAAGAAAGACAAATAAATATTTAATATCATTAATTTTGATCACTGTACGTAAATTACTTAAGAACATGTAAATAATATTTAATACCAAATTACTTATATTTGAATCAATTTTTTGTTGTTGCTGGCCTAGAAAGGGTTTGAATCTGTTGAGTAACTAATTTAAGTAACCATACTTACTTTAACTGTTCCCTATAAGAGCCTCTAGGAGCGTAGAAAAGTTGTCTGTTGAAATACTTGATATTAGCATTATTAATTTTTTGAGGGAAAATGGAAAAATAATTTTGTCGGTATGTACCTTAATAATTGGTCAATTTTAAATACGTGGTGCTTCCTGAAAGCAGAATTGTATGCTCTACAATTTTTATTTCATGAGTTTTTCACACAGAATGGCCGTTCTAAATTTACAGACTTTTTAGGTCGTTTAATTGCAGTTTTCACACAAGTTGAAAAATGTAGCATTTTCGAAGGCCGATTGCGACTGTACCAATCGGCCAAATGTTAAAGTTGGGGCAGCCACTGGACGCAGAATTTCATGCTCTTTAATAGTGTAAGGAGTGAAATTTTTTGTTTGACGCATAGTTTCCAAGATATCAGCGAAAACCCAAAACAAGTCTGAAATTCAGGAAAACAAGTTTGAAATTAGGGATGGAAAAACGTGTCTAAATTGACTGGACTATACTGATGCAGAATTTTCGATATTTTCCATGCAACTGCAGCGCCGAACGATGAGTAAACCAAACGCTCATTTCGTTCTGCTCTCGCCGCTTACTTACCTTTTTTTTTCTCTCTTCGTAGTCTTCCTCTCTACACTGTTCGTATTTTAACATGAATGTTTCCGTTAGATTTCTGCTCTACTCGACTGGCCGAGTGGGCGGGAGAGGCGCGAGGTCAGAAAACTCCCTCGTCACAGATTTGCCTTTTGTCAACATGTCCGCCACGGCCAATTGGGACGAACTGCCTATCAACGCATCGCTTAAAACCAAAGTGAGTCCACCAAAAGAGCCCTACATACTTTTGAATGCGTCCCACGCGAGATAAGATTTGTCGGATGGATGAAAGTTAGGAGTTGGGAAGGTAATCGAGTTTGTGACGTTTCAGGTGTACCAAAAGCGTACAGTGAAAATTGTTCTTAATTGAACGAACGAGCAATTGTAAAATGAAATTGGAATTCGTGTCAGGCGGTGCCTCACCTGTCGTGTTAAATTAGTTCATTGGCACAACACAAGAGGAAAAACGATGCGTGAGATTTTGAAGATTCACTGTTCTAATGATGAGAAACTCCCGCCGATTAATGACAATGGAACCCGAAGATTCCTGCATTGAACGGTAATGGCCGTTATTGACCTTGCGATCCTAGTTGATGAGACCCTTAGATGGAGGGGGAACAACACTCCTATTACGCCGACATTATCATCTTCAATCCCGCACATCCGCCAGCGAGCAACAAAACGTAGCTGCCGCATGAGGCGTCTTGAGGGATTTTTTTTTCTTTTGAGGTGAACGTTTGACATTGCTGTCGCCTCATTGGGCGTGACGAGGGCGTTTATTCTGTGGGAGACGAATAACGCGATTGTTTGAGCCCAAGTCCCCCGCTAAGGATTGATGATATTCGATGAGTGTCGCTTCCCCTGTCAAAATGACATTCGTTGAGCTGAAGCAGCCTCCACCGCCAAATTGATGACGTTTGTTAAGTTTAAGGCACATACATCCAAAAAAGGATGACGTGTGTAAAGTTCAAGAAGCTTCTACCACCAAATGGATGATGTTTGCCGTGTGAAAGACGTTTCCACCACCGAATGGATGACGATTGTCAAGTTTAAGTCGTTCCCACCACCGAATGGATGACGTTTGGCGAGTTTAAGACGCTTCCACCACCAAATAGCTGACTTTTGTTATGTTCAAGTTGCTTCCACCACCAAATGGATGACGTTGGCCAAGTTTAAGTCGTTACCACCAAGCGGTTGACCGTTGCCAAATTTAAGACGCTTCCATCTCCAAATGGATGACGTTTGCCGAGTTTAAGTCGCTTCCACCACCAAATGGATGACTTTTGTTAAGTTCAAGTAGCCTCCATGGAGGCTAATTTGGAGGTGCACCTCCAAATAGATGACATCTTGCGTTGAAGTTGCTTCCAATGCCAATGGATGTCGTTTGGCGAGTTTGAGGAGCTTTCACCACCAAATGGGGTACTTCCAGTTTTAGGCGCTTCCACCTCTGAAAGGATCTCATTAAAATTTTGTATAGTTTAAGACTTGTCCTCTTACCAAATTCACCAAATTCGATGAGGTCAGTCAAGTTTAAAGCATTTTCATCCCAAATGGATGATTTTTGGTGAGTTTAAGGTGCTTCTACCACAGTTTGATTAATGTTTGTTGAGATGAACCCTCACATCCCACCACTTTAAATTACATAATATAATATATATATTATATAACAAACGGACGGATAATATGACATATTGTATGACGTTTGTTGGGTTTTTGCCCTTCCGCCACCAAATGGGGCTTTCTTTTTTACAGAAAAAATAGGAATATCAATAGCTATTGGAATTGATAACCTAGTGTTATCTGATATTATTTGATGCCGGCCGTATTTGTTTTTGTCAGATCTAGGGATGGGATATTCAACTCTGGCCAAGTACTCCATTTATGGTATTCCATTTATGCGATTCAGTTCGTCAAAAAGCACCGACCCATTGGGGAATTTGCTTTTTTTTTTTTTTTTAATCTGCATTGATTCAAAAGTTAGCTTGCCAATTTTCAGCTCGAAATTTCTATTAGTTAACCAGAAAGCGAGAGGGAAGGAAAAATTAAGTGACATCACGCCCACCTGCTTCCCTCGTTGCCTCTCACTCCCGCACATTGGCTCACACCAACAGGGACGTCATTGACGTCACGGAAAATGTGAATATGCATATAAAATGAACTTACTGATAAAAATGTGGGAATTTCGCCATTGTACCGAAATTTCAAAACTTAAATTTGCTTTCTTTTTATTATTTATTATAAAACCCCAAAGATGAAGGTTAATTAGGTTAATAATTTTAGGAATGAAACAACTTGTCTAACGTCTCGCTTTTTAAAAGATTTTTTGAAAAATCGATTCAACTTTTGGTTTATTATTGGAATAATACACCTATGTTTTCGCGACGGAGGTCGACGACTCGGATCGGCCTAAAAACTTGACATTATCCGTTTCAAGAGGTCTACATTAAAAATCCGAAATGTCCGTCCGCCGTCCGCCGTACGCCGTCCGCCGTCCGGGCCGTTTTGGGCAGTAGGAATTTTTTTTAAAATCTGAAATTTTGGCAAAATACTTGGTTTACCATCTAGTTACCCGCAAGGTTTTCAGTCCGATCGCCCAAACCCGTGGGGCGCTATGGGGCTAAAATGGGGCTACAGGAGGGGTGTTTTGAAGGCTTTTAGTTATGGGATCGAGTTAGGTGTCGTTTTCGAAGTATTTTTGGACGTAGAATCCATTTTTGGGGGTCCCGGAACGATTCGATTTCACTGTGGCGATCTATAGGGCTTTCATGGGGCTAAAAATGGGATTTTTGAATCGATTTAAGTAAAATTTAAAAAATATTTGACTGAATTTAAAAAAAATTGTTTTACTGCTTTCCTACCAATCTGTACAGCAGGCCACATGAACTTGAGGATACTGAAAGGAATGAAAGATCTGTGTGGCATGGGCTTAGGTGGGTTGATAGCTAACTGGCTTGGAGGGTTATTTTTCTAGTTTTATTTTTTTAATAATTAAATTATTGAGAAAATTTAAAAAAAATGACAAAAAGAAGTTTTATGAAAAAAGCAAGTCGATGAAAAAAAAGTGTTACTCGGCCTGCATTTAGTTGTTAAGCTCAATTTTTTCTGCCTTTCAGGTGATAGTGCACGGTTTCGGAAGTTCCTGCTCTCACGTTTGGGTTTACGAGATGCGGTCGGCTCTCATGTCCGTCGTAAGTTCTCACCTCCTCATCGTCACATCTCATTAAGACTTAATGTGACGTTACTTAGTAACACCGTCGAAACTCCCTTTTGAAACGTTTCGAACCTCTTTTCAGGAAGACTGCAACGTCGTGTGCGTCGACTGGGAAGGCGGAGCGACTTTTCCGAATTACGTCCGAGCCGCCGCCAACACTCGGCTCGTCGGGCGGCAACTGTCGCTGTTGTTGGAGTCGTTCAGCCGTAAAGGGCTGAACATGTCGCAGGTTTGTGGACGCGATCCGGGTTGTTTAGTTGTCGTTGGTTTTTTTTATTGTATTTTTTTTTTTTTAGGTGCACGTCATAGGATTTTCTTTGGGAGCGCACGCCGCCGCCTTCGCCGGAGCTTCACTCAATTCGACGCCGCTCGCCAGAATTACAGGTTCAATCCGTAATATAGTAAAGAAAGTCGATGCTAACCAAGCAATGTCGGTCGATAACACTCGTTAACACCAATTGGCCGGTTCAGACCGCTCGAGTTTCCTATCGTTTGATGCTGCATAACGTGAAGCGAATTTCTCTCAGTATGTTTGTGTTCCTGGTCTGGACAGGTTTGGATCCCGCCGGTCCTCTTTTTGAATCACAGGATCCCGTCGATCGACTCGACTCCACGGACGCATCCTTCGTTGACGTCATCCATTCGAACGGAGAAACTCTCATTTTGGGAGGTAGGAAAAAAGATCGTTTTGTGAGAATTTAAATTTTTTTTAAATCAACGATAAAATTAATGTTTTTCAACTATTTACAGGTTTGGGATCTTCGCAGCCGATGGGACATGTGGATTTCTACCCGAACGGAGGCCGAATGCAAAAAGGCTGCAGCAACCTCTTTGTAGGGGCCGTCAGCGACATCATTTGGTGTGAGTTGGTACACCTGTAGCCTGCAGTTGCCCTTGCAGTGTTGCCTCAATCGTTTTCTCGTTTACAGCGGGAGCTGCATTGGAAGCGAGAAGCCTTTGCAATCACAGGAGAGCGTACAAATTTTTCACCGACTCGGTTTCGCCCAAATGCCAATTCCCTGCAATGGCGTGCCATACCTACGACGCGTTCCTGTCTGGACAGTGTTTCCCCTGCCCACAAGGGAAACTGTGTCCAAACATGGGGTAAACATTTAAAGTAAAAAACTTAAAATAAATTTTATATGCGTCACTATTTTTCCATCCATTTTAGTTTAAAAAAATTGGATGATGTTTTGGTGTATGCCTGAAGAGTTTTTGCGCATGAAGGGCCGTTTCGGGGCTATGCAGAAAGAGTCTCACACCTTTCGCTGGATTGTGCATGAGGAGTCCCACACCAGAAAAAGAACACATTGGCACGTATCGAGTTCCTACCACCCGCCATGCCAAAGGGCAGGAGGGAGGCAAGGTGAACCAGGTGCTGGAAAAGTCAGAAGTCAGAGTGGGCCATTAGCCAGTGTCTGCCAACATCCTTGCCACGTGGAAGGAGGTAGTCAAGCTGAATTAGCTCCTGGATATCCCAAAACAAAGCTTGGTGGCACTTAGCCAGTCTCTGACAACATCCTTGCCATGTTGGCAGGAGCTAGTCAAGCTCAATCAGCTCCTGAAAGTTCTGCGTCAAGTGCTGCCAACAGCACGTGTCTAGACTAGGTACTTCTCACCGTTTAATAATGATTGTGTCGTTCACAGGTACTATGCAGACGCTACCAAAGCAAGGGGCACACTCTATTTGGTGACCAGAGACGAAGAGCCATTTTGCGGTATGCCTTTTTACTACAGAAAATCTACATTCAAAAAAAAAAAGACGATTTAAGACGAAATAGTCTATTTCCACGATAAAAATATATAAACTTGTAGACGCGTTTCGGTTGATTAGACCATCATCAGTACAATACAGAATGAGGAAGATGTGAGAAGTTACTTATATACAAAAGTGAAATGTGCCTTCTAATGGGCGTGGCATTAGAAAGGTGGCATGAAAGGAGAAAGGTGAAAGGTAATGTGAAAGGCAAATAAGTTAAAGGAAGACTCACAAGAAAATGTCAATTAACGGGGAACGCCTAATTACATCCAGGTCATTAACAGATATTCCTAAATTGTGAATTTTCTGAATTTCCAAAGATTCTAAAGCATCTAATTTTGGACCTTTTTGGCAAACATGAGCTATCCCAATGGCTGGATTATTACTGCCTATCTCATAACTAATTCTATGGTTTTCTTCTGACAAATGTTTTTCAAAAGCTTCCCTACCCCTTCCCAACCTAAGATCATCACTATGTTCTTTCATTCTAATTTTAAATTTTCGGCCGGTTTGTCCTACGTATTGAATCCCACAATCACATTTTAATATATACACACCCCCTTTATCCTCTAAGGGAATCTTATCTTTCACACTCCCTAATAATTTCTTCGTAGAATTTTGTGAATAGAAACCTACTCTGAAACCCCTATTTTCTAATATACGACCCACTTTCTGAGTTATATTCCCATAAAACGGTAAACTAACCCATTTCCTATTATCTGGTTCTTTATCCTCCCTTTCCAAATTTGTGACTGCTAACTGAAATTTCTTCCTACTAATCTTTCCCCAAATTCTATCTATTGTAACCCTAGGATAACCATTACTCTCCGCTATAGAGTAAATTATTTCTTTTTCTTTCCGAAAAGCTAATTGATTCATTGGGACCGATAAAGCCCTATTAATCATACTATAAAAGGCCGCAAATTTATGAGATGCTGGATGGTTGGAACTATTATGAATAACCACGTCCGTATAGGTTGGTTTCCTAAACACTGTAAATTCATGCTTACCCCTCTCTAATTTTATAGTTAAATCCAGAAAATTCAGCTCATTCCCCCCCACTTCCTTAGTAAACTGAATATGCTGATCTACAGAATTGAGTTGATTAAAGAAATTAGCTAGTTGCCTATCAGTCCCATTGAAGAGGACAATAACATCATCAACATATCGATACCAATAAACAACATTATTTTTGAATTTTGTTTCAATGATCCCTTCTAAATGGTTCATATAAACATCTGCTAATAGCGGAGACAATGGCGATCCCATAGCTACCCCTGGTTGAGTATAACAATCCCCATTAAATTTAAAATAATTTTGATCTATACATAAATTCATCATTTGGGATAGCTCATCTTTCCTTACAAAATCAAGTTGAGAATTTAAAATTAATCGGTTAATTACATCTTTACATTGTTGAACTGGAATGTTAGTAAATAAACTAGTAACATCGAAAGACACTAATTTTGAATTACGGGGTACATGAATATCTTTAATCTTATTTATAAGGTCCAAAGAATTTTTAACGGTGAATTTTGGATTAAAAACAACAGAATTCTTAAAAATGGTATTAAGTTTTTTAGCTAATTTATAGGCAGGTGCATTTATATAAGATACAACTGGTCGCATAGGCATTCCTTCTTTATGGATTTTAGGGAGACAAGTTAGGAGAGGAGGTCTAGGGTTCATTTCAAATATGCCACGTTTCCAAGCCCCTTGAAAAATACTACTGGAATTACTCACCATTCTTCTCACATCAGCCTGAAATTTACTTGTTGGGTCACTCCTCAACTTTTTACAATCATTTTTACTTATAAACTCCATTGTTTTTTCCACATATACATTCTTATTGATTAACACAGTAGTATTTCCTTTGTCAGCTTTCAACACAGTCACATTTTCATTCTTCAACTTTTTCTTTAAACTCCTCAGACACCGTTCCTCATCAGTTGGCACACTTGTAGGATGTAATTAGGCGTTCCCCGTTAATTGACATTTTCTTGTGAGTCTTCCTTTAACTTATTTGCCTTTCACATTACCTTTCACCTTTCTCCTTTCATGCCACCTTTCTAATGCCACGCCCATTAGAAGGCACATTTCACTTTTGTATATAAGTAACTTCTCACATCTTCCTCATTCTGTATTGTACTGATGATGGTCTAATCAACCGAAACGCGTCTACAAGTTTATATATTTTTATCGTGGAAATAGACTATTTCGTCTTAAATCGTCTTTTTTAAGATGGATTCCCACTATCTCGCCGCATCCACCTTACATTATAAATCTACATTCAATTCATCCACAGCAAATCTACATTCATTCTACCACCGTTGAAATTTACAGCTCATCAGTATTTAGTGCGGGTGGAAAGCAGTCCGAGCTCAACGCCGATGACGAGCTACGGGAAGATTCAGATCACGCTGATATCCGACGCTCAAATCAACGAGACCTTCACGATCACAGCGTGAGTTGACCGGTAGAACAAATGGTAGACGACAGGCGCTGCTGCAGGAGGGACACGATGGTACTAATTTCGGGCAACAACGGTGTTCATTTATGCCAATAGACACACCAGTCTATTATATTAAAGCTGAAAGGAGGAGGAAGAGGATGCTTATGTAAATTCAAAGGCACTTCTAGATGTCGGAAAAAATGGGGTTCAAAAAATACAGGCTGAACCAGTTGACAGGATGTTGGAAAGGCGGGGTTGATGAGGGGGAGGGGGGGTTATGAAGGCACCTCTGGGAGAGTGATGCGTTGTCGGGGGGGGGGGGGGGGGGGGGTGCTTCTCATGGAGTTGACAGGGGGGGGGGGGGGTGATTCTGAGTACAAAAATAGGAAAAAAGGAACAAGGCGAGTTTTGAGGGTGGGCAATCCGCAGACGGCTTCGTCAGAGTGGAGGTGGGGAGGGGGGGGGGGGCTTTTAAGCATGTTCCCCCTTCTCTCAATGAGGATCGTTTGTCCCCTCTAGGCAGTGCTCAGACGTCATAAAGAAACCCCACGTAATAAAATATTCACAAACAACAATAAAAGGGTGTTCAAAGAGGTGGGTGGGGGTAAATAAGCGGGGCTAGCGAGAGGAACATGACTGATCCTCGCTATTTGGCCAAAGATGGAGTAAAAAAATATTTCACTTTCTAAATGAATCCTTTCATTTCACTTTCTAAATTAATCCTTTCATTTCAATAATTTATTTCTTTAAGAATACAAAACTAGTCATTATCGACAAGTGTATAGAAGTGGTCTGAGGCCAGGTGGGAGGGGTTGGGGGTTGCCTGGCATTAGCCAACAGGGGGGTGGCCCTCTAATCTACTATATTAAAGCTCTGACACGAGGAGTAGAGTAACCCAAATTTGGTCATCTTTATTCTAAGATACTTCTGGTCTTTCAAAAATTTTCAGCAAGTAGATGACGAGAAAAGTCCTTTCTGGTCGAAACTCGACTCCCTAGTAAATTTTTTGTCTGGGTTTTTCAAAAGTCAACATATCCTCTGCCTTTTCCTATCATCTTTATTAGCAATTTTTGCAAGACTACACTTATCAAAAATCCATAAATGGACTTGACTTCGTATTTATCATCGTGTTTCTCCCCTATCCCAAGAGATAGCGTGGCAGCGCGGTGTTGTAGCATACATACGTCAGGTGATCGTCGTCGCAACGGTCACTGGACGGACGGCATGTCCGCTTGGCCGACGGTCTGCCGACCTGACCATTTCCCAACGTCGCGACGTCGGCGCAAATCGAAATCGCCGCCCAGAGAAGTACTGTCGGGCCGCCGACGGCCACACTCTACGATGCTGACCATAGCCCGACGATGGCCCGACGTTCTTTTAGCAGATCAAACCAAATTCGAATATGTCTTCGCATCCAGTCCGAGTGTGTGTACCAATTCTGATGCCACTGAGGATCAGTCTGAGGGTTCCTACTGCTTACATCATCATTCCGAGCGGGACACCTTGCCTTATTCCCACTTCAGTAACTTATTAACAACTGGGTTCTGCACAAAATGCTTTCTTAGTTTTACACAATATGAGAAACCCCCCAACATGTCCGCCGTTGGTATTTTACTTAACCTACTTGAGCGACGATTTGAGCAATAGTCTCACAATTATCAATCAACTTCTTCGGTTTTGCAGGAAAGATGACGAAGAATTGTCGGCGAGCAAAGCGATTTCAAAAATCATCGTCCCTCACCCGGCTCTCGAACAATTCACGGCCGTCGCTCTAACGTACACTGCCTACTCGGGCTGGATCTCGTCCGGACTCCTCCAATGGGGCGTCAGCTCGGTCTACCTCATGGACTCCTACAGCAACAAGTGGGTCTCCGTTTTGACGCACTTCTGCCAACTTGCTCCGGATGACTGACGGTTTTCTGTTGCAGGTGGTCAGTGTGCGAAAAGGAAATAGTGCTCGAGTCTGGTGTCGAAGCCGTGTTCCCTCTCGTTCAAGGCGAATGCAACGAAACACAAACAGTCGATCTCAACTCAACGCTTATGATGGTGAGTGATGCTAACTAGTCCACAGGCCCACCGAGAGGATGGGGGGGGGGGGGGGGGCAAAGGCGTAATTTGTCCCCGGGCCCAGACTTTTACGAAAAACAAAAAGAAAAAATGGCTGAGTTGCCATTTGGCAGGCAACGTAGTCTTCCGTGTGATTGGGCCTTGTAAAACTCAAGCAATGTGAATCACAATAAACCCTGTGAATCACAACAGAAAAAAGGTCAGGATGAGGAGAAGAGCGGCGGCAAAGCGGTATGAAGGATGGAGCAGAAAGGAAAACATCGATGTTCACCATTATTCGTACCATCGCTAACATGGGGGGGCCCTATGCTCTCTTTTGCCCCGGGCCCGCTTTTTCTCTCGGGGGCCCTGCTAGTCCAGTACCTACGTCCAGGTTCAAAAAGAGTGTTTTCAGGAAAAAACAGGGAAGGTTAAGGAAAAAACGGTTCTAGGGTAAAACACCCAGTCGTTGGACGGGTTAAGCGACCTTACCCGCGTATAATTTGAATAGAATATTTACTTATGGTCGGTTTAGAAAAAAAAAAAAGCCTCTTAATTTCCAGAAATTTCTGCATAAAATGGTTTTTTTTAAAGTTCAGTAGGTTTATTCATTAATTATCAACGAATTTTCAAAGACAAGAAACGTGAAAAAATGGCGAATCGCCAGTCGTTGGACACTTCTTCCTAATGTTGGACACCCGAGAGCCAGTCGTTGGACACCCACTTTTTTCCTCATTTTAAAAGTTTATAATCCCCATTTCCCGCTTAACTGAGGTAAAATAAACATAATATAATAATTTATAATTAATATATAATTTATAATTAATAAAAAATAAAAATTAAATAAAAAATTAAATTTAATAAAAAATAATAAAATTTAATAAAAATAAATAAATAATAAAATAAATTAATAATAAAAATTAATTCAATAAAATAAATAAAATAATTAATTAAAATAAATATATTATAAAAATAAATATAATAATATAATATAAAAATTATTATAATATAATATTATTTATTTATATTATTATTTTATATTATATTCTATTTTATATTATATATTATATTTTTATTTATATTATTATTTATAATATTATTATAATATAATAAATTATTATAATATAATAAATTATTATAATATAATATTATATTATAATATAATATAAAAATTATTAAAATAAATAATTTAATAAAATAAATAAATTTAATAAAATAAATAATAAAATTAATAATAATAAATTAATTTAATAAATTTAATAAAAAATTAATTAATAAAATAAAAATAATTAATTTAATAAATTTAATAAAAAATTAATTAATAAAATAAAAATAATTAATTTATAATTTATAATTCATAAAATTAATAATTTATAATTAAAACTATACTGTTTTTATTTATTAATTTATAATTAATTGGTCTTGTCCAAGCACTGGCGCCGCACAAAACGCAGCTGAATCCAGTGGTTGGACAGGCGTCCAACCACTAGGCAAATCGCGGCTCCTCATAGTGAGTCGTTGGACAGCCGTGTTTCATAAATTATCTACACCCAAACACGAGAAAAAACCACTCGAAATTGTTCGGATACATGTCTAGTTTCGATAGAACTCAACATTAAGGCGATTATTCTTATAAACTGGACAGGAAACACTTAACAACAGACTGATGTCAGCTTACCTTTCAAACTAAAAACAGGGACGCGTCCCCAAGGCCCCACATAAACAAATCGCACTAAATTGTGAGGTAATGTAACGTCTATAACCTGTATCTCAACTTCTTCTTCAGTTTCTCTAGTTTCCTGTGATATGGATCAACAACCATAAATATGTGCCAAATCCTTAATAATGCAGAAAATAGAGTAAGTGTCCAACGACTGGGGGGGGTGTCCAACGACTGGGTGTTTTACCCTACTTGTTTTTCGGGCCGCTGAATCCAAATCTCAAGTTTGCCACCTCCAAAAAGGACAGCTTCATCCTCGAGTCTTTCAACCTTTTTTCAGTTTTCAAGATAATATAATATATTATATTATATGTAGGTTTCGTCGGGACCTGTATGTATTATATTACACATCACATTAGCTCACAGGTGACAAAAAGTTAGTTCTCCGAAAGTCGCTCTTCACCTCTCCCCTCGCTACTTCCAGAAAAGTAACGTTTTTACTCTGCTATAATATAAGAAAAGGGCTTCTTTTTGGCTGTAATTTTGTCAAACTAGCACTCTGACCACTTTTTTAGACATTTGAATAATAGTTCAAGCGATAGGGTAGGATACAGTGGAAACGCCGACTCACTCGTCTTCCCTCACACCAAAACATCTGAAATTAGTGTGGAATGAACCGTCTGCCAAATGGTAAAAAAACGTTCTCCAGAATTGGAGGATGTAGTAGGTAAACGATTTCTGCCGAGCGGCAGCCTCTCCTCCCTTCCTAGGTCCCTCGCCGACCTGACAGACCGCGCAGGGGCTAGCCCCTATAGATAAGGTTTACATGACACAGCGCAGGTAACCACGCGCGGTCTCTTAAAATTGTTCAAATTAAACTCGCCGATCGTCAGAATTCGTTATTTCGGGATTTAGAATTAAAATTTCCTCCAGATAGGATACAGAGGAAACGTCAAATCAATCGGACTGTAAACAACGAAAATAAGGATAGTTGCGCAAACTTTCGCTCAACCTGCTTATCGGACGTAAAATTGGCCGGGGAATCCGAATTCGCCAAAAACATTTACGGGTTCCCATTTAAAATAAAAAAGTTGGATACCCGGGTTGCACGCATTTAGGGGATATCTCAACTCGCGCTGTTTTTATCACTTACCGTTTAAGGGGGCACAAGCCCGCAAAACATGCGCTTTGTTTTTGACATCAAACGCCAAGCTTCAGATTCGAATTCAGCGCCCCAAAAAACAGAACCGTTTATAGTTATAAAAGACGATTTCAGACGAAGTAGTCGGTTGATTATTCCGTCATCAGTACAATACTGTACTGATGATGGTCTAATCAACCGAAACGCGTCTACAAGTGTATTTATTATTTTATCGTGGAAATAGACTACTTCGTCTGAAATCGTCTTTTATAAGATGGATTCTTAAACTAAATATGTACTAAACTAATAATGTTTTTCTGTGGAAACTCCTAGCAGTACTAAACCAGTATGTCACCCATGAAATAAACAACAGCATCACTAAATTAGAATGGAAAATTGTTTCAGTCAATGACCAGGAGGAATTCAACGTATAAGCCGACCGAAGTGGTTTTTCTGGGGGATGAAATTTTGGAAGAAGGTAACGTGACAGAGCCAATCAAAGTTCCCAAGAAGAAGAAAAGCGCTCCCAAAGAGCGGCATAACGATGAGGTGTTCGACTTGAAACCTCCTGGGCTGATGGCGGACAAGACGTGGCTGTATTGGGAAGGGCACGACCCCAACAACGCTGGCAGGCAGAGCTCCACGGTCCAGCTCTTACCGAAAAGGCTGCAAGCCATCATCGGCGGAGCAGTGTCGTCCGATAGGGTAACGGCATGATAAATTACAACTTTTCTTTCCCCCTACCCCTTTTCAGGCATTGACAAATTGTTATCGTTTCAAGGTACCCCGTCGGCTCCTGTCCTGGTTCACCGTCCCGCACGCCGCTCCGTCCCAAAGCCACTACATCCCCACCTACAAAGTGAAACCCTCGATGAGGTCGAAACGGTCGCGCAAACATTCGACGACGGGGATGCCCCGTCGATGATGACCGTTGGCCGGTCCATGACCGGCTTCGCTGTTCAGACCGGTTCAGACGGTTCAGAACCCAAAGAAGCCTTAAGCCCCCATCCAAACTAACCAGATGATTCCGAATTCATCCACACGAGAGTTCCTCGGAGGGGCATTGTGAACCTAACCGATGCAATATGGAGGTCGTGAACTATGTCAGCCATTTTTTCTGCGCCCCAAAACAACCGCCTCAGCAAAAAACCTATACTCACACTTGCTAGCAGGTAATTGTCGACTGATTTTCTCTTAGCATTTTCCGCAATTTATTGAAAATGTGTAACTGTGAAAATTTTAACTTTGTTGTATTTGTTAATTTATTTTTGTTATTAGATTTAAATGATTCATTTTTGTATTCCAAAATATGGTAAAATTAGAAGACAAAAAAATCAATAAAACGTTGAAAATCTAAATTGGGTTGTTTTTCACCTCTCATTGATGGCAGACTGGAATGGAAATACTGTGAATAGTCAGTAAATACTGTAGTCTTGCGACGAACCTGAAAGTTGGACGGACGAGGAAATCTTTTTGCTGTTTTTAAACGTGGACCCTATAGTTACAGGAGAATGTTCTTGTTGAATGCGATTTTCAAACTACTAACCCAGATTTTGAACTCAATTCATGGACTGAATCTCGTGGTATTATACCTGAAGGTGAGAATGAATTTAGGTATGGAAGAGATTGTATTCGCACGATAAGCCTCACTAATATTCAATTAAATTCCTGCATGTTTCAAAGATCATAAGATTGAAAAAATTGCTTAAACGATCGGAATTACATTTTTCGAGTTTTTTTATTTAATTTGAAAATTTAGAGTGCATGGAGGGTTACGCCATTAGCAAGGATGTTACACTTGATATCACTGTAGAATATGTCAACAAGAAATTAATAGCAAACGTAACTCTTAAACTTCAAAAGAGTCAACCCTCATAATTACACTCAAAAAGATCAAAATTCGTCTTTTTGCAACCCTCCATGGAAAGCTGGTAACGTTCCGTCAACTGTAACCCTCCACGAACAATTGTAACCCTTCATGGGACCGCGAACTAAGATGTGGAGTTACAGGTTGTGCAACATGGAGGGTTACATTTCGAGTTTGCTCCTTAATTAAAAATCGGAATTGAAACATTTCTGAACGTAATTTTTATAGGACGTTACGTCGACTGAGAACTTCGATTTTCTATAGGGAGGGAGGAGAGTTGATTAAACAAATTTTGAGATACCGACATGGATGTTACACTTGAAGACATACAGTCACTGTATTCTCTCCTCCTCCTTCCGAGGTCAGAAATCAACATGCATGAAGGGGTAGTCTGTCGACCAGGGTTGCCACCTCCTTTTCCCTCTGGTCCCATCAAAATATCCAGTATCAAGCCTTTAGAGCCTGTGGCAGCTCTCTTACAGGTGAAAACCACAGGAACAAGGCCCAAAGGAAGGGGTGGAGTATTTGGAAGTCTCCAGTGGCACTACCTCCACAACAAATGGCGGCAAGAACTCGGCACTTGCACCTCTCGGCCAAACCACACCCGTACATTTAGGTGCACACCCAGGCATACTAAATAAACCTGATTTGGGAACGTAACCCCATAAAATGTATTTTCAGACCTGAGTTCAATTCATAGGGTGGAGGACGTCTGGTATCAACTCTACGCCCTCCAAGATGAGCTGAAGCTTATAAAGGGATTGGAGAAAACTAGAACCTTAGAAGGCGCCTTGAAGCCGTCATAGAAGAGAATCGAAATTTTAATACGGAAGGGGAACCGCCGATACACCTCCGCTGCCGAAAAATCACGGTGATCCGTCCCGGTTTAGGAACTCTATCCCCGGACGAAGTATTTCTTGTTCTCAATTAATCCCCAGTTTGCCACCAACTTTTCAAGCCTTGGACAGGTTTCGAAAGCTTGGGGATCTTGCGACGCCTGTTACCCGTACGGTATTATCCTGCCTCGCGAACACGAAACTGGAGCTTCAAATAATTATTATTGCATAGGGCATGCAACACACAGCAGGGCATTATTATTTGCATTGGGGGATGTTGATGCAACACGAGGCGATTTTTCACCGCAATTATTGCCTTGTGTTGCGTACAACTTTTCTAGTGCAATCTTTTCGAATTTGTGCAATTATTGCAGGGAAAAATTACTCGTGTAAAGGCCCCTTTAGTCAACCTTTTTTCAATCTGGTAAATAAATTCGTTTATCTGGGCGTTACTTTTTTGATCAGGGAATTTTTCGCTGAGGCCGTTAAATCTGCAGTGATGTAGGGGAATTGTGCAGCAAAAATTGCTTGGAATTCAAAATAATGTTGTGTAGGTATTGCATTTAATGATGTTATGAAGCTATATACATATAATATACGTATATAGCATATTATGCTTCTCCCCTCGCTGCAGTATGGGGCTGATATTACAGGGCAAGCAATTTGGATTTTTTGGTTTGCTGCTCTGCTTACCCCCCATATATCTCATGAGACTTGAAACTGGGGACCCCCCAGTAGGATTGCACGTGCTGACAAACTCAACGGACAAAAATCCTCGAAATGCCAGAGAACTGATACCCTAACGTTCCAACCGTTCAGCCGCTCCTGAAACCCCAAAATTTACATTTCATGTGACATCGGATTGGCGTCTCCAACTTAGAAACATTCTAAGGAACCTTGGAGTCGGAACTTTGGGGGAATGGTCATCATGTCCCGGCCCATATCGAGGCTTTTACCTGTAGGGCGTAGAAAGGGATTCCCGTCAGAAGGCAGGAGCCCGCAACTCCAGCTTCTCGTTTTTTTTTACAAAGATAATCCCACTGGATCAAACTCTTATCTCTCGGGTTACCTGGTAATGTGGAAGATAAGGCTGATAGCCCAACTCAGATTGCAGGGCAGGGAATTCATTTCGTTACTCAGCAACGGCCACAGAATGTCCTGGGCAACATTGCTAGTGTGCTGCCTCTACGATCTTTTTACGAACGATGATCTTTTCCATAATATGGAATATGGAATATTATTTCAGTCGAATGCCCCCACAACCAGCGACTACGAGAAATTAACTAGCGCCTTAACCACTACTACGACCATGAAAATTCATTAGTCTCTTCTCGTATGTGAATGGCCCTACTAAAATCACGGACCTGTCCGAAATTCCTTTTTTTAAACAACACCATACCCAGCCCCTTGGCCGAACCCATCAAACAACTCCGCAGTTTGGTCTGGCACCAACTTGAATCGTTTTCAAGTCTAAAGTTACTTAAAAAATGACACCTCCACTCGGCTGACCAGCCACAATGTTCAAAACGTGCTTATATTTAAATTTTATAGTACAATAATAACTTTATCAACAATACCCCCAAATCTCAAATTTATATGGTAATGCCTCTAGCTCGTTCCTTTTTCAATTTTCTTTCCTTTTTATAAATCTTCAGGCCGTTCCATTGGCGTGGACGTGAAGACGTATTTGACGGCAAACACGAATACAGCGAGGCCGAGGATCATGAGGATGTTGTGCAGAGCCGACTGCAAGGCGCTAGTTGTTGTGTCAGCTGCAGTCGGGTTTAGGCCATTGAGACGGTTTTCCTCTTGTTTCCGTCGAGCTTCTTCTTCGAGTTTTTCTCTCCGAGAGAGCTCTTTTTTGATGTCCTAAAAAAATAAAAATAAGATGGCGGATGAGCTCACACACAACGCCAATAACGCAGCAGACGGACACAACTAACCTGTACAACGTCGGGGAACTGCTCGCAGAAGTAGATGTCCGACAGGTTAAACGATAAACTACGATATGCCAGTTGACGTTTTTCTTCTTCCGAGGTCTCAACGCTTCCGAGAGTTGGGCTGGTCTCAAGCTGCAAACAGATATTAGAGTCCATCATTTGGTCGTGGATATTTAACGACAAACCAGGACTGACGCTCACCATAAAGCTGAGAAGGCCTGTGAGAATGGTGGAGACGCTCCAAGCCGGATTCCACATGTCAGGGTGGAAATCACTTATCGAAAGGCAGAGCCGCGTGTTCGTTTTAAACCTGAAACAACACAAAATGACGAACATTGACGAGCTTTTTTTAGTGCTTTTTTACAGCTACGAGCTGTAGTTGCAGCTGCTTCCGACAAATCAGAAGTTGAGAAAAAAGTAGCAATAACTAATTTTAGCTGTAGTTGTCGTACTGCCCAACTCTGTCCGATATATTCGTGGTATCGATACCTTTCTACCGGTACCTACTACTGATAGTTGTATCGAACGGTAGGCCCTTCTGTTGGAACCAACCTAATATTTGATACCTAGCATTTAATACCTCCCTGTTTATAAAACTTCAGTTTCTGATCCTCACACGATTCTATTTTCATACTATGTATGCCTTTTCTCCACCACACCTGACAAAATTAGAGAAAACAGAATTTAATTCTGATAAGTACTGGATTTCTGTGATAAGTGGTTTTCATTTCGGATTTAAGATCCCAACTAGGTAACACCGTTTAGCACAGAGAACCATGAAGAGCTTGATCAAATTCGCAAAGTTGTTCCCCATGTTACGTCTTTGAGGGAGAACCGAAGCCAACGCCAGTGCGCTCTTGCGTCGCTTGATGCAACTACATTCTCCTCTTGGTTAGAGTGATCTGTGGGAGTACTATTGAATTCTCAACTTTCTGTTGAACGTCTACTTTTGGGATGGTGAAAAGAGCCAACAGTCGAAAGTGCGAAAAGATCCAATCCCTTCCATCGGCCAGCAGTGAGGTATGCCAAAGAGCCTAATGAGTTCGTACCCAGAACAGCAAAATGAGTTCACAACGAAGAGAGCCACCGCCTCCTGCCCAGTGCTTACGGAAGAAATAGCTTTACCGCCTACGCCCATGGCCAAGTGGTGGTATCTGGCCAATTATCAGAATAAAAAAAAATTGTACGATGGAACCGATCAGCTCCCCCCCCCCCCCCCCACGATTGTCGAGCAGTTGATGAGGAATGGACTACCTGACCCGAAGGAGTTGAAGTGAAAAAGAGTCATAGTTGCCATTCTGTACTAAAGGTGTCGCAGCTGTACAAAAATCTGTTTAATTAACCCCCCCCCCAGAGTTCTTCTGTCCAAATTCCTTTTGTCGTAGCCTTTGCCGACAGTAGAAGTAACTTCTGTTGTTTCCCCCATTATTTCCTTCAATTTCAAGACCACTGTTTTCATATTTGGTTAACAAATGACATTGCCTTCGAACTTCGACAATAAGCCATCACAATAATTGTGATTAAATTATTTTGAACGATGACAAGAAGCAACGTAAGACCATCCATTCCATCGAGCCTTTATTCCTGGTTTTGTGAGAGTGAATACAAATGATTTTTTCTTCCAATATCATGAATCGCCTCACGTTGTCTGTCCACCCAGAGTCAATTTACGACGACTCCACGATTACCCTTAATATCACCCCTCGATAGCAGGATCAAAATTTAATAAACACAACACCAATTTGGTAAATCGTTTTTAATAATCAATTTTGGACAAATTAAATCCAAATAAAACAACAGCTTTCCGAAACACCGGATAAATCGTATTTGTACTTTACGTATTTTAAAAAAACAAAAAAACAAAAAAATCGTATCCGAACAAAAAACAACGTTCAACAGGTTGATGCAGAAAATTGAAAAGCTCCCATCGGAAACTGGAAGAAGTTTTTTTTATTAAAAAAATAGAGTCCTACATTATGACAACGGACCTGGAACTCAGATTCAAACTCAAGCTGATTGCACGAGCATTTCGGGTTGTTTTTTTTTAAATCTTAGCTGCCGAAGTGACAAAACAATCAAAAGTCAGTCGAGCGTTGACCAAAGGAAGGTTACAGAGTAACTTCGGTTTTGAAATGAGCGGAGTGATGTCACGGTTTATTACAGTTGGAATTTGGGGGATTGAAACTACGTGAACAAAAAAGGAATTAAAAAAAGAAGGTTCTGGAGCGTCACTGGACTGATTAAACATCACCTTTATTAAAAACAAACTTTTTTGTGACTCATTGTTAGAAACGAACAGTCAGGTTAGGATCCGTGGGTGCGCTAAGACATGAGGCTTAGTAAGAGGGAGTTGGCGTACGCCATGGGTTGGACTTTGGGGTGGGGAACTTCGGAATAGGTGGAGAAATTAGGCTCCATGGATTTGCCGTTCATCGTGATGTAAGCCCCCTGGTTGCCCATCGTGTCGCAGTAGTTGGGAGCGGAGAAGACGGTGATGCACTTTCCATCGTGGGCGACTTCGTACCCGTCCTTTTTGACTTCGTGGCTCCGTATGATGTAGTCGAGGTTGTTGTCGGCGATGAACCGTTTGGTGACGTCGGGCCCGAATTGGACGCCGACGCCGCGCTTGCTCGGAGCCCGCCCTTCGGCGGGTTGCGGGTCCGACCACAAGAGGTCGCACATGAGGCCGGAATCCGGCGGTTGTTTGTTCCGGTCGATCCTCCGGATGTCGTCGAGGGAGACGCCGTCGTTGGCGAAAAGGCCGCCGTGCATGACGAGCACCCGACGGTTCAAACAGTGCGCCAACGGCAACCAGTTGTACACTTCAGTGAAAACTTCAGACATTTGAGCGCTATATTTGGCCGTCACTTCCCCTTCGAAGCCATACATTTGGTTCATAGTTTTGCTCTCGTGGTTGCCTCTGGACATGAAAAAGTGATTTGGGTAGAGCAGCTTGAAGCTAAAAAGGGTGAAAATACACTCGACTGAAAAGGAACCTCTATCGACAAAATCACCGTTGAACAAATACGGGTTTTTCTCTGAAGGTAACCCGTTCAGCTCGAAAATATTCATCAAATCGTAAAATTGGCCGTGTATGTCACCGCACACGGTGAACTTGTCGTCGTCCCCGATGACGACGTCGACCATAGACGGCTGCAACATAAAGTACTCGTGAACATCGTGAAGTATCTGGTAGGCGTATTTCCTGTGAAGCTTCTGCTGAGCTTTATACGCTTCCATCAGCTCCTGGACGAACTTTAGCGACACTTTACCATCCTCGAGGTGAGGCCCGGTGTAGTCCGCTTCGATCGGCATGCTTTCCAAGTTGACTTGTTCAAAAGCGGAACGAGCATCTTCGGTGGCGATGGCCTTCTCGAAGGCCACTTTCTTCACCAATTTCGAACACTCGAGGAACTTCTTTTTGGCATCTTCGTCTTTCGGAATGGCTTTATGCACCGCCTCGTAATCTCTGAGAGCCAATTTGTACTTACCCAGAGCCAAATTCGCCGACGCCCTCCGGTAGTACCCTTTGATGTAATTTTTGTTCAATTCTATCGCCTTACTCGCGTCGATCAACGCCGCTCCGAAACATTCCGTCTTCAAATGAGCGAAACTTCTGTTCGAATACAAAACTGCGTTCGTCGGGTCCAACTCGATCGCCTGCGAGTACAAACCGATCGCCGCCGGGAAGTTCTGCTCTTTGAAAAACAAGTTGGCCTGTTTCTTCAACTCTTCGGCATCCCCCGTTTTCCCCGGATCCGTCATGTCGAGTTTGGAATCGTACGAACCAATGGTGACTCGGAAATATTTATAAAATCGGGTCCCACTTTTGACACTAAAACACCGAACTTCACTTTTTTCCCGGAAGGTTATGCGGGAGACCGCAAGACGCCTCAAGATTCCCCCGCGCCGAAAAAACTCCCCGAAAACTCCTTCCAAACTCAAACTCTCAACCTTCCGCGCAAACCGAACAAATCCACGGGACAAATCAACGCCAAATCAGGCTCGGAATTACGCCTCGAATTGGTCAAATAGCATGCCGATAACAAGCGAGATTTTTTACCATTACAAGGAACTTATCACAAGCAGGGCTGCCAACAGGATATGACCATTTTCCCTTTTTTAAAAAGATCGACGCTCCACAACTACAAAAAATTCTTGAGAAGTCGGTAGGCTTGCAACACTCTAATTATTAGACACAACAACCGCCTCGGGGGGGGGGGGGGGGGGGGGGGGGAGGAGAGAGAGAGAGAGAGAGAGAGAGAGAGAAATAACGTCAGCTGGTCTGGAATTAAATAGGTAACCCTTTGCGTAAAATTTTCATTATTTTTTGATATAGAAAAATTGCGCAAAAATGAATTCTGTCAGTCAAAAAAATTAGAAAATAAAATTATTTAAAAAAAATCCTTTACAATGTTTGGAAAGATGTGGAACCCCGGAAGATGGATTATGCGTCCAGAATTACTTGGAAAACGGCACCTCATTCGACTTCCTGTCCAAAAAAAAAAAAAAAAAAAAAAAAAAAAAAAAAAAAAAAAAAAAAAAAAAAAAAAAAGCTAAATGACCAATTTGTAGCCCCATAGATCAAGATGAAATCCGATGGTTCTGGGACCCACAAAAATGGGTTCTACGTCCAAAAATACATCGAAAACATCACCTAACTCGCCCCCGTAGTCGAGACCCTTCAAAAACATCTCCCGTCTTTCCCCATGCCACCGATTTTCCATTTCTGTACATCGCAAATTCATGCCATTTGACTCCAATACCATACCAACTCTACTATTTCGCACAGGGATAAGCCACTATTGCATCAACCATTGATATCTCGATAGGTAAAAAGTTACTGCTTTTCCTTATCGAGTGGTACGTCTGACAACCCTTTTTGCAGCACCTCAAATACTTCGTTTGAATTACGTTTCCCGAGCTGTCACGTTTCCTACTTTTCTTGGAATACTCCCTCAACTCCCCACCACACACTTCACCATCTTTCACGTCACACAAGTTCATTGCACTAAATTTTAGTAACACCCCTTTGTTCTTTAAAAATTCCACACACGTATCTTTGGTGTAAATTTCGGTATTTATGACCCGCACTCATTTTAAAACCGACCGAATCTCGAACCAAACTGACGCAGCACCTTAAAAACTCAACTTGGGAAGAAAAGGAAAATGATCCACGACTCATGTTTGCTCTTTCCTCTTTGCCCCTTTGGTTGTTTTTATCAACTAACAAAATCATCCGCCGTCAACAAGCATTGCACGTATCAATGATCGAAGGCTTCTGGGCGGTAGGTAGCGTACGCAGCCTTCGTTGAGCTCCGGTAGGTGACGGATCTCATTGGGTAGGTCTCGGAAGGGTGGTAGGTAGCATACGCAAGGAGTGCCAAAATTACGATTTTGGACAGATGTGGGACCTCAAAAAATGGATTATGATTATGTGTCCAAAGTTACTCGGAAAACGACCCCTTACTCGACTTCCTGGCATTCTTCAAAATCCCCATTTGTAGCACCATGAAAGACCCATAGATCCTCACGGTGAAATCGGATCTTTCTGGGACCCCCAAAATTGATTCTACGTCAAAAAATCCTAAGAAAACGACACCCCACCCGATATCATACGCGAAAACCGTCAAAAACCGCTTTTTAGCTCCACAGAGCCCCATGTGTAAGGGCGATCGGGCTGCCAATCTTGCGGGCACAACTAGATGGTAAACCGAGTATTTTTTCAAAATTTCAGATTAAAAAAATTCCTACACCTCTTGAAACGTATAATGGCAAAATTTGTGAATCGTCATAATTTCCCTGCGGATGTCTTCTAGTGCAGGACAAATCTCGAGGTGTGCCGCGGTCATCTCCTGGCCAGTGTCACAGAAGGGCACGATGGATCCGCTGCAATTCCGACTCTATGGAGGTGCTTCTGGAGGTTATTGAGCCTTTTTGCACCAGTAGTTGTTACTATTCTGAGAAGTTTTCAGTCTGTTATCTAGTAGAGTCTTCCTCTTGTTGAGCAGAAGTGGAAGTCAGAATTGCATGGGAATGTTCTTGTGGGCATGGAGAACGCATTCCGTAGACTACGGGGAAAAGCTGATGGGCAGTGCGCTCTGACGCCTGATACTCGAGCGGCTCTTCGTTGCAAAGCAAATGTGGATCGACTGGAGGCCGCGTGGCAACAGGCCAGGGTGCCATGTCCTATGTTATCTTTTTCATAGTATTAGCTGTAGAAGAACACAATGTACGATATTTTACGATATATATTATTGTAAAATCACCTGTCTGCATTAGATCGAGAAGATTTATTGAAATCATAGGGGATCGAGGCCTGTCAGTGATGATCTATCTGCCTACAGTATGAAGTCCAACCCATTGTATTAAACATTATGTACTCTTTGAAGAAAGCGCAGGGGTTTGCTCACACATAGTCACGTGTTCATCGTGATTCTAACATTCGTTTCATACGACATTGACTCATTTACACGGTCGCATGCAAGTTTTTTTTTTTAAGCAAGTAAATACGCTTTTAGAAGCCCTCCATATAATTATAATTATCAAGAATTATTAACAAAAATACCAGGATTGAGGAGCCTGTAAATTTACTTATTAAATTACAAATTAAAAATTTGTAATTTAAAGTACAAATACGCCCTTAGAGAAATTTCTCTTCTCTCCAATAAGATCCTTGGTTGCCCTTTATCATCATACCGAAACGTCCGATGCTTATCAGTGTTAAAGATAAAGATAATAAGATAAATCAACGATAAAGGGCAGCCAAGGATCTTATTGGAGATAAGAGAAATCCGCCCACTAGGCTAAAGATTAAAAACATAACGGGTACAATGGGGAAATTGCATAAATTTACAACAATTAAAAAAAAAACTGATTTCAGTGTTTCTATAGCATATGCTTCGGTCCTACAATACAACGGTAGGGTTAAATTTAAAATCGTAAGTTTATGCAATTTCCCCATTGTTAAAAATTACATAAAGCTTGCGAGTGCGCCTGGAGTTCATTGAGAGAGCCAAAAGGAAGACGCCATACTAGGTATACGTCAAGATAAGCATGGTTGAGGCAGAGAGAGTTGGAAGAGGAATAAGCAGATTTAGCTCTCAAATCCTCATTCAAGTGAGCAATATTCTGATCGAGTTCATTTAGCTCATGTGTGATGTGAAGCTGAGCATCGTCAGCAATCAGATGGCACTGAGCAAATCGTGGATGGGTAGGCAGGTTATTAACGGACAAGGAAAAGAGCAAGGGACAAAGAATCAATCCCTGCGTAAAACCACCAGGCACTAGCAAACATGATGACTGCCTATCTCCCAACACAACACTCCGGTTTCTCTCAGATAGAAACGATGGCATGAAACAGGTAGCTGAAGAAAAGAGTTGGAAGTCACCGATCAACTTATGCAAGAGTATTCCATTCCAAAGGCATTAGAAAAGTCAAGTGACATCATCAGAGTAGTACGTCTGTTGTTAAAGCCTTCACTTATCTTCTCGGTAATCTTGAGAAGGGCAGTGAAGCAACTAGGCTAACGTCGAAATCCAGATTGACACAAATTCATGAGATTTTTCAGGCAACAGGGTGAGCTGGACTCCACCAAGCACTCACAGGTACCACTTCATGTATCTAGGGTATGTAAAACTACAGAGAACATGTTCAAGAGTCATGGTCTAGGGGACCTGCAGCGGTTCATCATAGTGGAGGGGGGGGCCAGCCGCTCAGCAGGGACTAACGCTAGGACGTGGAGCGGGGTGTCCAATCCTCACAATTAACTGTCCGGTGCGAATTATAATCCACACGAAAGACAGAATCAAACCAGGGGTTGTGTGTGTCGTGCCCAAAGAGCCATAACGGCATGTTATGTTGTACCGAACCTGTTTGGATGGCTTATGAGCGTAACAACGTTTTACATGGCCTCTTGGCTCAATCAGGTATACCAACAAAATACGACACCAAAATCCATAATTGCATTCAACATACCTTCCATTGGGAGTGATCATGTAGATGCTCGGCGGTTTGAACGGGAACTCTCTCGGGAAAACCAACTTCCCGTGGTAAATGCCACCCTGGTACGGCGAACTGTCCGGACCGAACATGACGTAGTGCCTGAGAAAAAGTGAAAATATGTGGAGGTAAATAGGTGTAATCGAGTGAAGAATTGAGTACACGGAGCGGGTGGCGAAATTATTCCAGGTGCTTGAAATGAACGTCCTACCAAAGCCTTGTTGGTGTTGCGATTGCGACTTAAGGAGCCACTACACTATCAAGCGGCTTGAACAAATGCGTCAACCTCCGACAGATAGGAGCTTCAAGCGTGCTTCAATTCATTCATGGAATAACACACCTAAGTAATCGCGACGGAGGACGAAAATTCACATCAAATGTCCGTCCACCGTCCGAGCCGTTTTGGACAATAGGATTTTTTTTTTAAATCTGAAATTTGACAAAATCCTCGGTTTACCATCTAGTTGAAACCGCAAGGTTTTCAGTCCGAACGGGCAAACCCGTGGGGCTAAAAAATGGCTAGGTACTGGAGGGCTTTGTTGAAGGGTTTCGGCTGTGGAGTCGAGTTAGGTGTCGTTTTCGAAGTATTTTTGGACGCATAATCCATTTTTCGAGGTCCCACATCAGTCCAAACAATGTAAAGATTTTTAGTTTTTATTTACAGAATTATTTTTGCACAAGTAACCTATATCAAAGAATAAATAATAAACCCTTGTGTAAAATTTGCAGCGTTTATTGATCAAAACTACCTTGACCCTCATCATTGTAAGCCGTGAACTCCCGCTCTGAGGTTTCGGGAAGCGCGGTACATATCGGTGGTGGTTGCAATGAATGAGTGACGCAATGCTTTATGAACATTGCGCTACACCGCCACTTGATCAGCTGATTGAGTAATTCAAACTTTCACCATCACCATCAATGCTTGCCTCAAGCGTGAATCAGGTTTCAACACTATCAATCACGCTTGACACAATTGGTTTACTCAACTAACGAGGCGCTTGATAGTGTAGGGGCTCCTTTAGAACATGGTCTTTAGGGATTTTCGTTCAAGCGTGGTGTTCTCAAGCCTCGTTCTTCAGGGTGGCGTCACAATGTTACACGGACCTGGTCAGGGGTACCATAGGACTCTGTCGCAAGGTCACTCATGTGTTTACTGCCACCGTTCAAACTGTACAATCTGTCGTACCCACTCGAACATCTGCTCACTCCGGAGTCAACTCCGAAAAGAAACCTCTGATCGTACTCACCATTCGAGTATGTTGGACGCGAGGGGTTCAGCCACTATGTACGGAATGGGGTCCTTCTTCAACCTCAAGTAGTCCTGTTTGAGCCTCGAAGTAGCTGAATTGGGTTTTCGGGACATCTTTCGGTGTAAAACTCGCGACGGAGGGGAAACGATCAACAAGTGAAACGCACGTATACAATCAAGACATTGCGCCCTAATGACGGTAGATGTCAAATGTGTCAACAATATTGACAGCCACGACGTCCAAACGGATCGACAGTTCCGCCCCGATTTCGTCCCAACGTCCGCCAAGAAGCTCAAACCTTCCACAAAACGTTGGGAGATTCCCCAAAATCAAACAACAAAACGACGGACGAATACTATGTCAAAACATCAAGAACTCAGCTAGCACATAAAAAATTTCACAGGAAAGAGAAAAAAACATCCGCAAGTGTTGGCATGTAATAATTTTCCAAGGCCATTGATGATCGTTTTCTTCCATGGAGGGCACAAATCGAATCGTTGCTCCTTCACTTCGAACAGAATACTATCAATATAAATCATTCACAAATTCAAGAAATTTCTTGAGTATTTATACTCAATATTTTCACGGTAAAATTAACTTATACCAGTTAGGTAAATGCGAGGGACATAATTTGAAGAGATTTTTTCCGTGTTTTGTGTGGCTCTGGGGTGTGGCTGCTAAAATGATTATGGCGAACATAAACAAATGGGGGTGGGTGGTACGAGGAATTTGCTGTATTACAAAATATCGAAAACTCTTCGGATATAGTTATCGATTAAAAGTATCGATATTGCGATAGTAGCGATAGAAACTAGATATTGCCGAAAGAAAACAAAGACAAAATTATTTGTCATCATCATATTAAATCATATTTAATATGATGAGAAAAAAAGTAGGAATGTAAGTAAATAAATGAAAAAAGGTTATCACAAACCATATTAGAAGATGATTTTCAGCAAGAAAGAATCCATCAAGAATGTATTCTAAGTAAAAAACAATACAAATACGACCTATCTATTTACCTGATAGCTCAGATTTTTACGGTCGATTGTTGGAGGAGACAGGGTGGCCCCGTGGACTAGGACGTCAGTGACTCGTCCGTTTACAAGTCAGTCGGGGCGCTGATCAGCCTGGTTCAAATCCGGGGTCGAATCCCAATGTGTGACCAATAGTCAATGACGAGTTTTCCGACAGAATAAAATATAATATCGATCAACATTTATAAAATCAATAGTTTTTCACTTCCCCAACAAAAAGGGGATGACAAAAAAATTTAAACATCGATGTCCCAAAAACAGGGCCTCAGAACCATCGATGGTTTTTTCCAGTATCGATGTTTTCGTTTTTGTAGGTAGTGAAATGTTTTTATTCATCAGCGGTAGAAACAATAATTGAATAAAAACATTTCATTTGTTAGCCTCTATTGAACATTCCTACCTCAAAATAAAAAATATAAACAGTACATAATATGATAGTATACTATAATATTATTATACTATTTATATTTTTTTATTTGAGGTAGGTATGTTTAATTTGTTACCAGTTCTGTTGCCCTCCATTATTTAAAAATACAAAAAAGTTACCTACCAATGGAAAATGGAAAAATAGACAATAGTATTAACGATAATACAGAAATACCTAATTACCAGCACAAAATTTGTGTAATCACAAAACTACCTATTCATAATGCACAATGCTCAGCCATCATAATGAAGAATACCTAGTCGCCAAAACACCACATCAAGCCTATGACAAGGGCTCTCTGTTACTCTGTGCAAGGGCCACACATTGTACCAGTGTGTAGGGGTAACCAACTCGGTACAGTTACTGTACCGTCGTACTTTGTTCTCTGTTACTCTGTGGTCGTACTGTACGTCGAAAGACCAATGTTTGATTCTGTAGGAATTCCTTCATCATCAGTGAGTTCTTCTAAATTTAATATAATAATAATGATTATTATTAAATTTTCCAAACTTTTGAAATCTACGGGGAAAAATCGAGACATCGATGCATCGTTACCATCCCTACCGAGTGTGTGTGTATCTATGTAGATTCTACTACCACCCGGTTCGCATTAAGGATATATTTGGATCAAAATTGCCGACTGAACAATTCTGAGAAGAAACCATGTCGTTAATAGCACTTTTGAGCAAGTCAGGTTGGTGAATTTGTAATGAAGTGAGTTTTTGCCTGGGTGCCTGTACGTTCCACGACATAGGCCGCATTTTAGGTGCCAGTGTTACGAATGCCATCGGTGACGTTTTGGGCATCCCGAATGAAATGGCCGGTCTACTGAACTGGTGAAAATTTGACGGTTGGCACCTTGACCGTCCATAATTTATTTTCATTGCAGGGGAAACTATCGCCTCCTACGACGTGCCCAGCCATTCGAACGACCTGCCATCGCTCCACTCGTCGATTAGAATCCTCCAGCAGGAGATCAACCAGACGCTAACGTCTCTCGTCGAAGGATTAGACGCTAACGGCGGTGAGTCTGACATTCGGTGACAGGTCTAGCTTGTGATCGGGTTGCAGACCTGCCCAAACTGAACGGCAGAACTGTGGAACCCTGTGAGTCTGCAGCTGGGGTTGTCGATGGATGTTGGGCCCGGAGGCCCTCCAGTGGGTATCGTTTTCGAAGTATTTTTGAACGTAACAATAATTGATCGTCCCAATCCAGATTTTTAAAAGAATTGGCGAATGTTCCGCAGCCACGATGCTCTCCGTCAGCCCCCTCCTCTGAGCTCAGCAGTCTTGCAATGATGGTCTGCAGCAGTGCGTACTTCGGTTCCTCGTAATGTGGTCCAGACATGCAACGCCGCTTTATGGTGGTCAGGAGCTCCCGTTCCAAACTGCTGCAGAATAATATTCTACTATATTATAGTAGTTCCGCAGAATCGTCGCACAGTGGGGCAAGAGCGGCAAACACCTTTTTTTCGAACACGCTGATTTCGATTATCTGGTTCAGCATTCTCACAGAATATTAGCCACAGAATCCAGGTACAGCAGGGATTTTTCCCGAGTATCTAGGTTTAGACCAAAAAGTGGGGCTTTGTCAAAATAATGGATTTTTTTTTTTGTGTGTGTGTCTGAATTCGACTTGAAGAACAGGAAAAGAGGGGGAAAATATCATGAAATTTGTCTTAAGTGTTCTAGGATATCCATCTACGCAACAATCGCCAAACTGGGGGAAGAAATTGTTTTTAAACTCGTTTCAGGGGCAAAGAATGCAGCAAGAGTCATCTACCCTTCCGGTCACAGCGCACGTTTGCACTTCTTTCACCCAACGAATGGGTTTGTAAGAACATGAATAGTTTTGGTTTATTATTCTTGGAATAATACACCCATGTAATCGCGACGGAGGTCGACGACTCCGATCGGCCTCAAAATTTGACATTATCCGTTTCAAGAGGTCTAGATTCCAAAACCGAAATGTCCGTCCGCCGTCCGGGCCGTAGGAGTTTTTTTTTTTTAAATCTGAACTTTTGACAAAATACCCGGTTTACCATCTAAAAAATGTTCATTGTCGAAGGTAACTCCAGACAAACCGACAGCAACAGAAAAACCTTCATATTTCAACAAATAATAGACAAACTGTCCAGCTGGGGGAAAATAAGAAATAAGTTGTCGAACAAAAATATGGCAAATGAATATTTAATAAAATCACATCAGAAATGTCTAGAAAAACTTGACAGGATCAAAAAGCTTCCTTTTTTGCCGGACGAAGCTCTCACAGGACACTTAGGACTTGGGACTTGGAATAGTTGGAAGGAAGGGTTTTTGTAGATTGCCCAGTGTTGCCACAAAAAGCGGCTGTGGATCCCCCCAACCCACTCGAACTTTAGATAAGATCTCCAGCGACCTCTTTAGGCGCTTTTCGGAAAAATACGGCTTCACGGGCTATTTTTTAATGCTCATGTCTCTAATTACCCCATCGTCCCCTACCTCCAATGTAAGGTCAGATTATAACCTTTCCTACGTATTATGTGGACAAATCTCGAATAAAAGCGTAAAAACGTGATCGTTCCCCTTTAAAACACCGAGCCCACCCACAAAATAATTAATAATACCCCCCCCCCCCTCCCATGCAATCCATTCTCAGTCTTTTGACTGGATTTTCTTTTCCACAGATTCAGGATCCGACGACGACCTCAGTGAAGACAGCGAGGACGACGACTGCGCTGCCATTAACGGGAACAAACGGAAGCTCACTCACCACGAGTTCAACAAGAAACTAAAAACTTCGTAATAAAAAATAAAATGAAAAACCTCTTGAAGCGCTTGTGAATAATGATTATTAAGTCTCACTAATGTCATGAATAATGTAAATATATAATTGTTAAGTAAGATTTTGGTTTATTATTCTTGGAATAATACACCTATGTTTTCGCGACGGGGGTCGACGACTCCGATCGGGCTCAAAATTTGACATTATCCGTTTCAAGAGGTCTACATTCCAAATCCGAAATGTCCGTCCGCCGTCCAGGCCGTTTTGGGCAGTAGGAATTTTTTTAAAAATCTGAAATTTTGACAAAATACTCGGTTTACCATCTAGTTGTGCCCGCAAGGTTTTCAGTCCGATCGCCCAAACCCGTGGGGCGCTATGGGGCTATAATGGGGCTACGGGTGGTTTTTTTTAAGGCTTTGGGGTATGGGATCGAGTTAGGTGTCGTTTTCGAAGTAATTTTGGACGTAGAATCCATTTTTGGGGGTCCCGGAACGATCCGATTTCACTGTCGCGATCTATAGGGCTTTCATGGGGCTAAAAATGGGATTTTTGAAGAATCCCAGGAGGTTAAATGTTTTTCGAGTAAAAAATACATAATTTTTGAAAAAAAAAATCCCCCCCAAAAAATGTTTTTTTGAAATATAAAAATCCAAAAAAAAATTTTTTAATTTTTTTTCCATTGACAGAATTAAATGTTTGTACAAGTAACCTATATCAAAGAATAATAAACCCTTGTGTAAAATTTGCAGCGTTTTTTTTTTTCTCTGAGGGGGAAAAGGCGTTAAACAAACAGTCAACAAGTAATGTACAGTACAATTATTTACTCAAATGAAAAGCTATTGAAACCAAAGAAACTAAGTGTGTCTGGCATTGGTCTAAAGACGCCGTTTGGGTTTGCCGATGATGTCCGACGGGGCGACGTCCCATTTTTTGGACATGTCGACGTACTCTCCGTCTGGGGAGTCGTAATTGGGGATCGGAGGCGTTTCGACGGGTCCGGAGCACTTGAACGGCATCAGGTCCAGATCCGGCGTGACGGCGGCCTGGTAGAGCTCTTCGGACTCGGCTCGAAGATGGTCCAACGCCCACTGCTGAGACGCCTGGACAACGCAATGACATTATAGTTCGACTCGTGGGAAGTGCTGGCAACTTGAACAGCCCGCCAAATACGTACCATAATGCGGTCGATCATTTGAGCGTCTTTGATGTGCTGCCTGTACCTGTATAGGGTCCACTCCTTGGTAAGAGAGGCTCTGAGGTTCAACTCGTCGAAATTCAACTTAGGAGGAGGTCGCGCCCTCGCCCCTTTTTCGTTCAAAATTTCCATCGGGATTTCATTCTCTTCTATCGGCTTCAGTTGTTTGGCGTTCTTCTCCAACCTGAAAATGGCGAATAAAAAATTGTAACGGTTTATTATTCTTTGACTTGTGCGAAAATTTAATTCTATCAATAAAAATTTTTTTGTTTGGATTTTCATTTTATTTTTTTCAAACATCTTTTGTTTTTTTACTTGAAAAAATATGGAGGATTTTTATTTTAATAAAATACAGGAATGCTGTTTGTCAAGGGAATCACAGAAGTAGTATTGGCGTGTTGTTCTTGGCATAGTCGTCTTAATCGTTCCACCGTTTCGTGAAAGCTGAAGATCTAAATATTTGGTTATCTGTTTTCCAACGAATTCCTGTTTTTTTCTAGTGTGACTGTATTAACGACTGGAATGACTTCTGCTGTTAATTGAAACCAAAACTTCATTTTCAAATTCAACTAAAATTCGAGGGAAAAGAAATATATATATTTCTTTAGAAATATAATATTTTTCTTCCTCATATTATGAGGATGGGGAGTACCAGAGTTTTCTACGAAATGCGAGTGAACAGATTCACAATGTGAATCATGTCATGTTTAATTGATCAGAGGAAGGAGGATATTTAGATGTCGATGATATTATGTAGGTAGTTATCCTTCGTATGTTAGGTTCCATGGATACTAGCTGTACCTACCACGAATTCAGAACAGGGGTGTATGTGGGTATGTATGTACCTACGTCTCGAGTCTCCTTCTTCTAAACCGTAGGCGATAAAAATACGGGATTTCGGTTTATTATTCTTGGAATAATATTGATCGGTCTCAAAATTGGCATTATTCGTTTCAAGAGCTCTCGATTCGAAATGTCCGTCCGCCGTACACCGTTCGAGCCGTTTTGGGCAGTAAGAATTTTGACAAAATACCTACTCAGTTTACCATCTAGTTGTGCTCGCCAGGGTTTCAGCCCGATCGCCCGCGTGGGGTGCTATGGGGTTATGGAGTTTGGCCACCGAGGGGTGAAAAAGCAACACGTTTGGCAACCATTACAGCGAGCGTAGGGACACGTTTGGCCACAAGATGAATGGCGCTTTTGGCTACGCAATTACTGGTATCATCACAGAATCAAATGGGTTTCCAAGGCTTGCCAAGATGGTACCGAACTTTCCAGAGCTGTCCAACGCTTGCTACGCTCGTCCCAAGCCCAGTGGCTAGATGGGTCGTTCTTCGTGTTGCCTCTCTAGGCTCCCTTCGAAGGTCTTCGAGGCCAAAGGTGTTTCCCCGGGGCTAAGGGAGGGGTTTCCGAAGGTTTTCGGCTTTGGTGTCGTTTCGAATTATATTTGGACGTAGAATCCATTCTTGGGGGTTCCATTACGATCCGATTTCACCGTGAGGATCTATGGGGCTATCACGGGGATACAAATGGGATATTTGAAGGATCCCAGGAAGTCAAATAAGTCGTTTTCCGTGTAGCTATCTAATTTTGGAAGCGTAATTCATTTTTCGGGTCCCACATCTGCCCAAACATTGAACAGAAAACAACGTTTTTTTAAAAAATATGTTCTTAATGACACAGAATTAATTTTTGCATAATTTCTCTATATAAAAGAATAATAAACCCTTTTGTAATATTTGCAGTGTTTTCATCAATTAGGAATGCGGAAGTAGGGTACTCTGGTCTCCTACTGACCCAGAACCAATTTTTCGGCTTTCTAATCTAAAAATTGTTTCAAGTGTAAAAAAACAGGGTCTTAGGGGGTCAGACTGAAGACTCACTGGCCATATCTCGTTGTTTTGAAAAACAATATCCATCTATAGCGGCAATTTTACTTCCTCGTTGAGCACTCGCAAACTTAGCAGACATCGAGGTCATCGTTTCATCTGATACAGACCTCTGACTGAGAGTTGGAACCCTCCTTCTTTGTTTACATCTACCTACCTACTTAATAGAAATGCAGATGAGGAAACAAGTCGCTACTGATTAATGTTTCCTTTTGGTTTAGTGTTCTTGGAATAATACACCACAGTATTCGTTTTGGAGGTCGAAAATAATTTTCATAATTATTATGATCGGCCTCGTACGGTACGCTCCAAGTGCCGAAGTCCATGACGGAGTTAGTACCGCCCAAATCGTCCAACCCAAACTTCACTGGCGGAGTTGGCGATTCTGAACCCTTACCAATGATTGGCGACTACCACAAGCTGAGCAAGTACCTCGTTTACCTTCGAATTTGCTTTTCCAGTCGCTTTCTTCTCCTATCTTCCCTCTGCTTGATGATGGCTGGATCCAACCTGGAATGATGCATAACAGGATTATCGAGTGTAGCTTGGAATATTGGATGGGACATGGGAGACCAGCGGTGAGTGGGAGCTGCAGAATCAAGTTTTATAGTTCTTAGAACTGGCTCTATAGCTGAAATTAGTTCTTTAGGGCATCAAACCAGTTTTGTATCCCTTCATGCCGGTTCTGTGCAGCAAGCCAGTTGCATACCTCTTCAGACTATTTCAATAGCTCTGAAACCGTTTCTATTGGTCTTTAAAGCGACTTTAAAAGTTTGTTAGGCTCCACTTGAGGTACCGGCTAGTACAACAAGCCGCCTGATAGGAATAGATACAACTTTTCAGGTCGGGTTTACTTAGAGCTAGAAAATCGGACTATTAGGACGTCGAGACCTGTCGGCAAGCAATTTTCGGTCGCACAACTATGATTTAGGTTCGAAATTAGAATCAATGCCGACACTAGTGAATTACCCATAAGTTGAAACGGTGTTCACCTCGCTTCACTCACCTTTTCTTTTTCTTCAGCGGCTCCGCGCACAGCGGCAAAGTCACGCTGATCCGGAGGCTGTTCGAAGTGGAAATTTGCCTTGAAGTGAAGACCTGACCAACTTTTTGCACATTTCTGAACGCCGAACACAACATCGTTAGGAGCTAGGTAAAAGGCTCCTCGACTTCTACAAGTTCGGCGCCCCGCAACAACTTCGAAATAGTGTCGTCTTCACGATCACACGAATACTTGGACCGAATAATAATGAAAAATAATTGAAAAGTAACAAAATAGTGAAATTCGCTAAGCGAAATGTGATAGATTTTGATAACAGGTTGATGTTGTTGTTAATGTTGTGTGGTCTTAACGGGTTCTCTGGCGAACAAACATTTCACAACTTTAAATCCCTACCTAATTTTAATTGAATAATAATTGAATTTTAATTATTAAAATTATTTCATATGAAAATGATTAAGAAGAAATTTGTATTTCATTTTAAAATTTGTAGGTATTTATATTTTATTTTATGTAGGTATTTTGAAATAAATTAAGTAATAATATTATACTTTTTTTTTACATTTAAAATTTTTTATTTAGGGAGATAAATGTTTATTTTATTTTGAAATTTAATACTTTAATTTCAAATTTATTTTGAACTCAGTTACTATAATATAGGAGACTCTTCAAAATACTTCCCTTTGTGGGCCCTCTGACCAGGAAATTTCAGTCCCAGCCAAACACTCTGCTGATTTCAATCAACACCCGGCTTCTTAAGTGTAAAGAGTGTGCTACATTGATGGATTTTTCTCGTGCGTTTGGCTGCATGGTGCATGAATGACTATAGGCCAAACTGTACGCAAGATTCTTTTGAAATATAATATATTATTCTTTTGAAATATAATATATTATCATTATATTGAAGATTCTTTTGAAATATAATATATTATCATTCCAGCACCTTAAGGTTACGTTTTCAACATATTATGTTGAAAACGTAACCTTAAGGTGCTGTATTCAGTCAGAGGGTAGGAGGCGAGAATTCCAAATCCTACCAGGTGCTGGAAGGTGTTTTGCTGGGCGACGTTCCATCTCCGCTCTGTTTTACCTTGGTCATTGCATATCTTGAAAACTTCCTGCTAGGAAGAGGTCTTAGAGGGCTTGTTAGAACTCACGACATTATCTCCATGCAGTACGCGGATGATCTATGACTTTTGGCTTTTAGCTACCTACATTATTGCGAGGATAACATTGTGGTTTTCAGGAGACATGGATCACTGCCGAGTGGTGAGTGGCCAATATGGTAATCTGGTAATCTATTCTATCTATCTCCTATTCATACCTATTAAGTTTTGGTTGTTAAATTCTTTAGTTCAGGTCCATTTGTGCAGCATGCCTCAGTAACTGAGTAGGTACAACTGTTGTACCTAACCAGGAAGGGCGAATCGTCGGCTAGGGTGGTTTTGCCTTTGGTCCATAAAGCACTCGGGGACAGGGTGGCCCCGTGTACAAAGGCGACAGAGCTTCGTCTGTTTACAAATCTGCCGGAGCGCTGATCAGCCTGCTTCAAATCTGGGGCCGAACACCAATGTGTGACCAAAAGTCAATCAATCACCTGTTGTAATACCTCTCTTGTCGGCAGACAATTCACCTCTGAACGCAAGTTTGTGAATGTGAATCCTTTCTCTGGAGCAAGAATATCTAAAGCTTTTCTAAGTACAGTGTGGGGTCGGTCCCTGCCCCAATTGCGAAAACCACGTCGGTTAACCCCCCCACCCCCCAAAAAAACCACTTTACTTTTTTTCCATAAGGCACTAGGAGGCCATTTCTCATCATGGTGTATCTTTGGTTCTTGCCGCTTCCCTGAATGCTGCTGAGTCGGGGGGTGTGTCACTGCAGTGACACACATGCGTAATAGTTTGGACGAAATCCAAGTCATAAATAAGTCTTTACTTTTTCTGCCCCGGACTATCTAGTGCACATCTTGCTATCGCCCACCTGAAATTGATGATCACCGATGAAGCTTGCTGCAAGCTGGGGCATGGGAAACACCAGATATAATATAATATATTATCTGGTGTCTCCCATGCCCCAGTATTTATACTGCTTCTTAGTGAACTGTATTAAACTAGAGCTTTGTTCCTCAATGAAGGGGTTTTGTACTTACGTATTAGTGTGGGTACCTATTTTGAACCTACTAATTACTATACTTAAGAGAATTGTTTTGTGAATTTGTGTAGTGATTTACCTTGTGTCGTCGGAAGGCTTTTACAAATAAATCTTTTCATTTTCACTCTACTGGGTCCGCTGGCTAGAAGACACTCTGCTAACCCCTGCTTAGAGATCCCGCTGACCAGGAAACTTCAGTCCCGGCTAACACTCTACCTACTGAGTCCGCCTGACCTTGATTTTTCGAACGTTTAGGCAACGAAATAATATTATACTCAGCGTTGACGTTACTGATTTATTGAAAACAACATGACTAATTAGTCAGAGCAGAGGGATCAGGTGTTGTTGACGTTTCCTTTTCTAGGGTTTTTCCTTTTTCACGAGGAAAGGAAGAGCTTTGGGGCATTTCTTCAGCCTCTCGATGTTCGCTTTGCAGTTTGCACCTGAAAGAAGACAAAAAACCAATGAGTTGTACGGCTTTTCGGAAATCGTGATGACTGCGAGGAATTGTAGGTAGGTACTCACTTTCTGTCCATGATTTTGCTGGGCAGTTCTGGAAAGAAAAAAAAAAAAAAAAAAGAATACCTAAGTACTTACTTATTCAACAAAACGGAAAAAAGAAGAAAAATCATAATTCAGTAGATGATGGGGTTTCAAATAAATTGAAACCCCATCGTATATACCTACTGAATAATTTATTATTATGATTTTCATTTTTTTCGTTTATTATTTACAGTGAACTTACCATGTACGTCTCCCTGAAAAGGCAATGAGCGAATTCGTCCGCACCCGAAGGGCACATCCCTTTAGCGGCTCCAGCTGAAATTTAACATCAATGTCAGGTCGATATCGACAATCTCACTTTATGAAGTACAAGAAAAGGAAATAAGTCATCGCTCATGTGGACGTCATGTGGACGAGCGCTCTCTGTGGCTGAACCCTGTCTGCAACAGTTCAACCAATTGTTTCGAAGCTCAAGACTTGAGTCGACTCATGACTTAGTGGTATCATAACTTGCTTTAACAATTAGTGTGACAAATGACTTAATCTGATGTAGTTTTTCTGAAGTTCCTCTTCATCCCAACCGCCTCCAACCTTCTTACCCTGTTCCAAGCATTTTTTCACCGCATCAGGCCCAACTGTCGCCCAGTCGCCAGTGTATGTAGTTTTGGCGGTAGCAGTAATTTTCGCAGTATCCAATTTCTTGTCAGCTCCCTAATCATTGAAGAAGTTTCTTGTTATTAGGCGTTCAGTTCATTGTAAATTAATTAGGCCATGTCGTACAGAAACAAAAACGATTTCGTACCATAAATCCTGCTTTGGTGAAAACACAGTCGTCAAAACACTGTAAAAAAAAGTTATAGTTGCATGAGTGCTCATTATGTAAGTAAATTTTACCGCCATCAGTATTTCTTTAAAAAAACCTAAAATATTCTGTGAACATTTAGTATTGCTTACATCAAATCCTTCAGGTTTCATCTCTCCTGGCTTGTCTGAAATGTTCAAAATGCTCTTTGATGCCTTATAGAGTGAAATTTGAATGGCTCATTTTAATAAAATTACCCATTCAAAGTAAGTATGTAACGGTGAGGGTTCGTACCAGCGGGCTTGGAGAGAGCCATGCATTCCTTAAGAACGGATTCTTTATCGGTGAGCGCCACCATTTTGCAGCACGCAGCGAGTTCAGTTATCTGCAGCATCAAAAACATACTGCTAATGACTAAAAATTAGTTTCATATCACTAAAATCAAATCACTAAATTTTATTTGATAAGTAAAATTGCTTTTAAATTATGCCCTTTTTTGAGTACACTAGTTTTCGAGCAGTTTTCATTTTGAATATAGGTAGGTAGTAAATAACATCGCTCACAGTGTCCTTCGCTGGGAGACATTCCGGGTCAACGTCGGGTGGTGCCTGAAACGACGAATTACATCTTTATATGAGCAAAAATTTGGTCAACATTTTTTTTTCGGGTACTTACAGCGGACACGAAGCCGGCGACTGCCACAAAAAGAAGAGCTTGGGTGTACATCGTGATCCCTTCACTGAATGCTCTGCCACCGTCCAGCTCGGCCTTTTATATCGCGCAGATTCAAAATACAATAAGTAATACTTACTTACTTTTCTATGAATGCGAGCCGTCAAAGTGACATACAGTTGACGGGTTTTTGACGGTTCCAATCGACGACAATAATTCATTTATTTAATCAGAACGGAAACCCCGCGGAAATGACCGACAATGGTTCCGCTGACTTGTCGAGGTTGTTGTTATGCGAAGGCGAATTCATCCGAAGGATTTAAAGATTCCACCGACGTTGGGTCAACATCCGGGCTTCTATTAGTGATCCAAGACACAATGCTAGAGACATCTTGCGCAGTGCAGGGCGGGGCAGGAAGGCATCATTCTATTTCTTCAAATCGATTTCAACAGGTGCTAATACCGGACTTGAACGAGAAAACAAGTTCATTTCGCAAATTCCGTTGCAAATGATAGCTTTGAAAAGAGCCAGTGGAGTAAGAAAAAAAAGAAAAGAAAATTGCAGAGCTAGTTCAATGAAATAGTATTTTTTTTATTTAAATTTTTAGGTAGTAGGTACCAATTTTTTGGGGCCCCACAACTGTCCAAACGCAGTGCAGGATTACAAAATTTGTAATAGATTTTATCTATTATTGATTATACGTCCAAAACTATTCGGAAAACGACACATCATTTGCCCACTGGGCCAAAGTCCTTTTAAAGCCCCATTTGTAGCCCTATATCAGCCCCATAGATCCCATTGTGTATTCGGAAGGGCCAGAGATCTCCATAAATGGACTAGGGGCCACCCCCTGCTGGCTAAAGGCATCCAAATCCTCCCACCCAGCCTCAGACCCCTTCTACTCGCTTTCCCATGTTCACTAAGCTTTTTTCCTTATGATATACTGGATGACCATCCTACTGAAAAAGGTGTCCTAGCCGGTGGGGAGACTAGGCTTTAAATTGTTTCCCCATGCTAGCCCCTATTTTTTCACCCCCCCCCCCCCCCCCACACCTCTCTCCACCGTTTGAATTGATGAGGCGCCCTAAAATAAAGATGAGCATCCTCCTCGTCCTTCTCATCGTTCCCTCATTGGAACGCCTGCAGAAGTCCTTCTAGAGCCACGAGAGCCCCACGGTGGATTCAGATGAGCCTGAGGATCCCATAAATGGATTCTACATAGAAAAATACTCCAAAAACGACGCCTCATTCAACGTTCTGGCCGAAGGCCGTCAAAAGTCCTACATGAGTCCCATAGATCTTTACGGTGTTTTCTGAAGGATCCCAGATCCTCATAAATGTATTCTAAATCAAAAATTACTTCGAAAACGACACCTTCAACACAGTCCTTCAAAAGCCCACTTTTCACTCCACAGGAGCCCCATGGATCTTTACAGTGAACTATGGCTGGTCTCAGAGTCTGAGACTCAGACCCTCATAAAATGTATTAATTTATTAAATCCATTTAATGGATTCTCCATTGAAAAATACTTCGCTTCGCAAACAACACCTCATTCGAAGTCCTGGCCGAAGTCCCTCAAAAGCCCCATAAGTCCTTGCGGTGGAGTCTGATGGATTTCAAACCTTCATGAATGGATTCTAAAATAAAATTTTAAAGTGCTTCGAAAACGACACCTCATTCGACGGCCTGACCAAAGTCCTTCAAAAGTCTCATTACAGCCCCAACAGTGTCATCGGAAGAGTTTCAAACCCCCCTCCTGTCGGAGCCGCCGAGAGAAAAAGCGATGGCAGGTACGAATAATGGTGAACAGCAATGTTTTCCTTTCGATGCTCCATCCTTCATATCGCTTTGCCCCCGCCCTTCTCCTCATATGACCTTTTTTCTGTTGTGATTCACAGGGTTAATTGTGATTCACAATGTTTTACAAGGCCCAATCACACGGATGACTACGTTTCCTGCCAAGTGGCAACTCAGCCATTTTTGGTTTATTATTCTTGGAATAATACACCTATGTTTTCGCGACGCGGGTCGACGACTCCGATCGGTCTCAAAATTTGACATTATCCGTTTCAAGAGGTCTACATTCAAAATCCGAAATGTCCGTCCGCCGTCCGCCGTCCGGGCCGTTTTGGGCAGTAGGAATTTTTTAAAAAATCTGAAATTTTGGCAAAATACTTGGTTTACCATCTAGTTGTGCCCGCAAGGTTTTCAGTCCGATCGCCCAAACCCGTGGGGCGCTATGGGGCTAAAATGGGGCTACAGGAGGGGTGTTTTGAAGGCTTTTAGCTATGGGATCGAGTTAGGTGTCGTTTTCGAAGTATTTTTGGACGTAGAATCCATTTTTGGGGGTCCCGGAACGATCCGATTTCACTGTGGCGTTCTATAGGGCTTTCATGGGGCTAAAAATGGGATTTTTGAAGGATCCCAAGAAGTTAAATATTTTTCGAGTAAAAATTAAAGAATTTTTGAAAAAACACATTTTTGAAAGAAAAAAATCCCCCCAAAAAATTTTTTTTGAAATATAAAAATCCAAAAAAAAATTTTTTTAATTTTTTTTTATTGACAGAATTAAATGTCTGTACAAGTAACCTATATCACAGAATAATAAACCCTTGTGTAAAATTTGCAGCGTTTTTCTTTTTGCTTTTCCGGGCCCGGGGCAAAATGCCCCCTTCCCCCCACACTCTCGGTGGGCCTGCCTCCTGCAACCCCTTTTTTAGCCCCACAGACCCCCACGGGTTTGTGCGATTGGGCTGAAAACCCCACATGCACAACTAGTTTCAAACATTTCAGTTAAAAAAAAAAAAAAAATAGGTAATAATAATAATAATAGTAAAAAATAAATAAAAATCCTACAGCATCAAACGGCGGACTGCGATTGGACGTTTCATAGTTTGACGAAATACTGGTTGAAAAAGAAGCAGAAGAACCGAATATTGTATTCCATTTCCATTTTCCCTGAGGCTCTATTAATCGCGAAAACCTTTCTTCTTTGTCTTTTTCCGTTCCTACTAATTGGTGTACACATTGCAGTTACATGTAGTGGATTCTTGGGTTCCCTTTCACACTCGGCCGCACCCGGGGGCCTCCCACTTCCCTTTTTTCCCACTTGAGTCTCTTCAGCGGGTCCTCTCGACTCCTTAAGGGGGTTCATTCCAGTCCGCCCGCGTCCCACGAGGGTGACCATAGGAACGGTTTTGTTTTGGCCCGACGATGCACCGGCGGAGCGTGTTGACGTCCGGCAACGGGGTTTCGGTATTTTACGAGTGAGCGAAAAAATAAATAAATAAATATTGTGCGCTTATTTTGGTTGGTTGAGTGACGGTCAAAAATGAGGATGAAAATCTTGTGTTTGAACTTCCGGCCGAGGAGAAGAGCCTACAAATTGAGGTATTTCCTTTCTCTAAATTTAGTCTCCATTTTGACCATGTAGAACCCTTGTTTTTCAGGTTGGGGCCATACAGCCCCAATTTGGTCGCCCATTTAGACTCGAAATGTATCCTTTTCGCTCAAAATCGTCGGGGTAGTTTTCCTCTCCTGGTCAGCGGACTCACTGCCGTCATAACCGCGAAAGGCACCCGAACAGAATAGAAGGACGGTTCTCAACCGTCGTATCAACCGCAAAAACTCCCCTTAAGGACGTCTCGGGCCTGCTCGATATAAATCTTACGATCGGTTCGAATGCTCTTTCGCAAAAACCCTTCTCGTCGGTAATTATGTCGTAGAATTCTCGACCTGGCGGTTTTATAAGGCTGTTCATAAGAGTCAAGGTCCTCCCTCTCTGGTCGCACCTCACAATCTCTGCACAACTCGAGATATAAATGTCTGGCAAGACTAGAAAAGGACTTGAAAAGCGAAACAAGATTGGAAATGTTTCAATGGAAGCGGTAGATTACGTTTCCCCAGAAAATTATAAATTCATGAACTTTTCATAAAAAGACGCATTAAATTTTACAAAAACAGTCGTCGGCTCGCGAGTGCCTCACAAGTTTTTGTCAACCCTTGAAAAAATTAGAGCGATTAGCTCTACGGAGTTTGAATTGGTGAGGGGGGGATGAGGAGCGAGATCAGTTATACCTAAGGAACGCACCCCCATTCCTCACTCTCCTCACGAGGAAAGAATTTCTTTAGAAAAAAACTATTCATTATCGAAAAGCGAGTAGAAGAGGTCTGAGGCCAGGTAGGAGAGGTTAGGGCTTTAGCCAGCATGGGATCCCCTCCCCCCCCCCCCCCCCCCGACCATTCAGCGGTATTCGACTCCCCGCATTTATTGTTCGAAAGCCGTTTCTAAATCGGCTCGTCACACGGCAACTTTTGGCAAGAGGTGCATTGTCTCGTCACTCACTGTTGTGCAAGTTGTTGCTTGGCTGGCAGACATGGTACAACCACCTCATAGGCATGGATTGCGCCAATTTCCCTTCAGCGATGTGGGCGACTAAAGAAGACATGGACCCGGGGATGACGAATGGACCTGAATCCTTTCACTTCCACTTTAATGCCCAGTTTTACCTCCCTCATCCCTCGTATGTTACCGTATACTGAAATAAAGAGTACAAGATTCTCTACAACTTTGAGTATAATATAAAGTATAAGATATATCCTCCGGAAATGTGACAAATTATGAAAAAAAACTTGTTTTTACTGCTGCACAGTTAGTAATCAAAGCTCATACTAATAACTTGCTATGTTGTAAAACGAGATATTATTTTCCTGCAGTTTCAACCTAAAAGACCTCTGATGCATTATGACCCTATGGTAGGAGTGTTTTGCCCTTGAATAGTCCTCCTACCAGGTCTGTTGCGCCAGTATCTCTCCCTGGTCCACTTATCCCAGAGCAAGATTCCTTCAGCGCTCCAGGGCCTCATAATCGAAGATTGCGCCAATTTTTCCTTAATCTGACTGGCGCAAACGTTTGGTCGCTGGTTCTCCCTCAAAGAAATAGATCTGAAAAAATGAATAGGACCAAAAGAAAAAATGAAGATATTAAAGAAATGTTTTAATCGGCGAATTCACGAAAATATAGATTGGTACCTACACTTAGAAATTTATTATTTTTTGTATTACGATATTGTTATGAAATTCTACTGAAAATCCAATACAAAGTAGTACATAATCCACATTGCAGTAAACTATTAAATAGTAACAGTAAATTTTACTGTAGGTACCAAAATCAGGAATGTTTCAAAGAAACTTGAAGAATGTAATTACCTATTGCAATTTTTTGTTTAGTTAGGTTACTTCTTTCATTTTTTTCACTGGCCAGCTCCAATCGGTTGTTTTCCCTCGTCAACCCGCGTACCGATCGACTTTCACGAATTTCATCGATTGTAAACATGAACCCACTTAGTAGTAACTTGTCGTACAACACTCGTGAGGGGACTCTGAGAACTCTGCGTGCGTACCTACCAGGAAAGCGATATTGCCATGAATGAAAACTTCACTTTCCCCTTTTCACAATGGGAGCTCCAGTTAACTTCGATGAGAGCCGATTTTGCCATCTGACGGTAAACGCCGCCGTTACGTTATGCCAAAACAAAACGTCAATAGGCTCTGGGAAAAGACGATGGGGGCCGCTTCCTCGTCGTGATTTGGTGAGAGAAAGAAACTTGAGTGATTTTCACTTAAATCGACGCCATTTTTTGGCTAATTGCTCTCAGAACAATCAACCAATGTATTCGCGATGGGGTCAAATATTCGGATCGCCCTCCAACTTTGTCCTTACACGTTCCAAGAAGTGTAGATTCCGTAAATGAAATTTCCTTCCACCGTCCAGACCGTTTTGGGTAGTAGGCTTTTTTTTTTAATCGGAAATTTTGACAAAATACCACCTTCCACCCCAGTCGCGCCCGCAAGCTTTTCAGCCCAGTCTCGCTCAAACCCATGGGGCTATAATATCAAGTGGGGTGTTGTTTTCGAGGTATTTGTGGACGTAATAAATTTTTCGGGGTCCCGATTTCATCGTGGGGATCTATGAGGCTTGTTTGGGGCTTCAAGTAGCACTTCTGATGGATGCCAGGAAGTCAAATGGAGGTGTCCTTATCCGAGTAATTTTGGATGTAGAATCGATTTATTAGGATCTGGCCAAACACCGTACAGCTATAGCTATGTATACATGGATGTTTTTATTAAATAAAACAGTTTTATTAAGTTACTTAAGACATTTTCTAAGTTGCTAAAATAATAATTATTTAAAAAAATAATTATTATTATTATTATTGACGGAATTAATTTTGGCATCATGAATGATAAACCCTTGAGTATACTCAAGGGTTTATCAAGTTTTATAAAACTTGCAGCTTTTTAAAAAGAATGTTTATTTTTCGTAAAAAAAAGTGCCATAGAAAGGAGTGTCATGAGAGTTTTTCCACAGAAAATCACCACCACGTAAGCTCATATGGCAACCAGATTTCCCACCAACCGGAAAATTAATCCATTAGTCCGATCCCATTTTCACCGGTTCCGACGCAGATCCGAGCAGGAAGATTCGTCACTATCGTCAAGAAAAATCTCGGCTAAATGGGGAGAAGGAAAAAAAGCTCCTGTAGGGTCGCCGGAGTTCTCATTAGAGGCTACGGTACTCTTGGGAACTTCGAGTGCTGGTCACCCCGTGAAAATCCTCATTTCTGGGTAATCCATCACTTCCCGTGACATTTTTCGCGTCCTTATGGGTCAATAACGTTTCACCTTGGCGGTTTCTCGCCGTTTAGACTTTTTTTTCTTCTCTTGCTCACTGTTTCTGCACCCTAAAACCCAGTCTCTGCTCAAGTCCGGTTAATGCTCAGTAAAATCCACTTTCTGTTCAGCAAAAACCAGTTTCTGCTCATTCATATACCGTTTCTTTCTACTTGTAGGTAAGCAAACAGAATTTTGGTGAAACCGGTTTTCATCGGAGACTGGATTCATAAACTGGTTTTAGGGAGCGGCATTCAGGATGCAGAAATAGGTTTTTTAAACCAGAGAAGAAACCCTCAGAAGTTTCTTGTAGGTACCCTAAAAACCAAATTTTGCTCTTTACAAAGCTTTTTATACCTTATTAGACCTTCTTCGACTTCGGGAAGGTTACGTTTGGTTATCGTACAATAGTGGGCTCCCTGAACCGCCAAGCTAAAGCAGAACCTGCTGCGTGTTTGAAGGTGTTGTAGGATTAAGAAGAAGTGTTTTCTTAATATTTTTGAGTATTTTTTCGAGCTGTGCCATACTACTGTTCTTTCAGGCTGTGCATAGACGTTGAATTAGGAGGGTTTGAGCCAGGGTGTCTTATAAGTAGTCGCTTTTGACGAACTTCTACACAAACGTACATGGAATCGATTTATCGATTTTTCAAGTATGTCCGTCCAGTCGATAGGGCTCAATGATGCTTCTGAGTGGCTACAGACGAAGATTTTGATGGGTTTGAGCCAGGGTGTCGAGTAGGTTGTCGTTTTCGATTAAATCCTGTGTACAGAATCAGTTAAATTGATTTGACAAATTTCATGGATTGTTCATGGAACTTCTGTACACAGAATCGGTTAATGGGGTTTTCAAGTGTATCCGTCCGATTGGTAGGACTCAACGATGTTTTGAGGGGTTGTAGACGTAGATTTTGAAGGGTTTGAGCCAGTGTGTCGAGTAAGTTGTCTTTTTCGACGAGTTTCAGTACCGAAGTACTGAAGGTACAGAGAATCTGTTTATGCTTTTTTCAAGGAGGTATGTCCGTCCAGTCAGTAGGACTCAATGATGCTTTTGAGGGGTCCTTTTTGCTCGAATTAGGTACAACGAAACCTGATACTCCTTACTTAAAGAAGCGTTTCAGAGCCGTCACCGAATTGTCACTTGGTTCGGGATGAGGAAGTTTTGCTCACCTCTTTTGGCACGTCTTCCTCTGTCAAGTGAATTTCACAAAATGGCACTCGCTGGGCCATTTTGTGTTTTGCAGACCCCTCACACTTGTTTCTTTTCTTTTGTGAGGAAAATGAAAGAAAAAAACTCCGAAATAAACAACTCACAACTTGACAACTTGACCAAGGGAACCCAGTCACCTGGCACGGGGGAGGTTGCAAAATCGTAACTAGCGCTCTGAAGCGTCTCGAAAAGTGTCTTATAGCTCCCTTAAAAACTGGTGTGTTTTTAATCCGGATTCCTGAAAACCGGTTTCTACCCCTAAAGACCTGTTGCTTCACACTAAATGTGGTTACTGTTCACAACAAACTTGTATCTTTTTACAAAATTCGGTCACTGTTGTCTAAAAATTGGTTTCTGCTTCCAATAAACCGGTTTCTGCTCATAAAAACCGGTTAATCTCCCTGAAAACTGGTTCTGCTCATTGTCAACGGCGCAAATTGGATTAGGAACTGGTTGATATCGACCAACATCTTGATACACGAATGAACACATTTTTGTAGTGTATAATATACACATATTATGTCCGTTAGACAGCTGCCTTCTGAAAAAGGCACCTCATCACTTTACCTGACTCCTTTCTTTTTCTTATCCAACTTGTTTGCCATTAAGTAAGCCTAATTTGATTCAACACAACAATACGTCCCAAACTTGGCCTCTTCACCTCTCCCAATTTAACGCGATAACAACCCGTTCTCAAGGTCTGCAATTGTTCCTCCCCCCCCCCCCCCCCACACACACCTTACTTGCAAAAACTGGGTAAAATTAAGTGGAGCAACGAGCGTGAAATCCGACGCCGTGCAAAAATGCGCCCTGTTCATAAAAGCGGAGAAATAACAGGAAATGTCCACCTTCAACGGGAAAAAAGCTAAAACTCACAGTGGCCCGTCAAGAAAACAGTTTAATTGGCGTGTCTACAAGACGTACGTTATGTGCGTATATTTTGGGTTTGAGATCTTTTGTGAACCAGTTTTTTTTTTATTGGATGTTGTCGCTCAGGGAAATTGACTAACGCTCCAAATACTCTCCTAACTACCCTGAACCGGCGACACGAGTGAAATCGAAATGAGCATGTTTTTGCTGAGTAGAAAGTATACAAGGTCAAAAAATGTCCTTGTTTGCCTCATGTTCATAAGACACTCAAGAAACAAAGAGGGTTTTCGTGGGCGGTTTTTCTCGCCAAAAAATGTTTCCCACGCAGGTCGATCGTTAGCGATTTTTCCTCTTCGAGCTCCACTCATCGTAGCTGTTTTGCACGAGTGATTCGAGTCGGCCAGTTTCATAACGTGAAGTTTCATTTGCCCATCACGCCGCTTAGCTGGTTCCCCAGTTGATGCAATTCCCCGACAAGTTAGGCCTCCCAGAGACTCCGGAGCGGACTGTCGGGTTTATTTTCTTCAAGCTCCGAAGTTCTCGTTCGAATTACTTCATCGCACCAGTCGACCTTCCGAGGGACCTTCCTTGCGGTGCACCTCGCTGCATGTTGATGAAACACTGGAAGGACCTGACTGGGCCCGCAGACCAAGAAACCAACCCTGAAACAGCCCGTAAAGTCAATAATTTTAAGAATTTTTAATCTCAGCTTAAAAAGTTAATGTGGAAACAGCAAATTTTACATAAGGGTTTATTATTCTTTTATATAAATTGTGCAAGAAATTAATTCTAAAATTGTAAAATATCATTAAATGAATGAGGTCAAAACCGTGAAGGGATTCCCATAACTGGATTTTACGTCCAAAATTACTTCGAAAATGACACCTCACTCGACCTCCCAGCCAGAATCCTTCAAAAGCGCCATTTGTAGCCCCGTTCGAGCCCCATAGACCCCAAGCGTGAAGATAGATGGGAGCGATACTCAAAAAATGGATTCCACGAACAAAATTACTTCAAAAATGACACCCCATTCGACCTACCGGCCAGAATCCTTCAAATCCATTGATCCCCCGGGTGAAGGGAGATGGGACTGAGACCCCCCTAAAATCGGATTTTACGCGAACAACTATTTCGAAAACGACACCTCATTTGACCTCGCGGTCAGAATCCTTCAAAAGCCCCATTTTTAGCCCCTATGAACCAATAGATCCGTATTAAATACAAATTTTGTTTATAAAATTCATTACATTAATTTAGTATTTAATAGATTAATGGCACGGTAATACTGTAGCTCGTTATGGAGTTTCACTATGTATGTATCTTTATAGATATTCACAAAGATGTAACAACTTTTGTAATCCTCCCCTTAGCACAAGCTTTTGCTTAAAGAGGGGAGGAGCATTGAGAACTGTATTTGTTTGAACTGCTTTGTTTTTTAAAATAAATGCTTATTTAAAAAAGTATTAGATCTATCAAGATTCAGATTTTTATATTCTTATTTTATCTTCTTCATTTTTATATTATTTTTTTTTAAATTTATTTAATTTTTAATATTATTATTTTATAAAATGTATAAATAAATGTCATTATTTATCAAGATTCAGATTTCAAAGTTCAGATTTTACAAAACGTACTGCCCGACACGACCTTGACGGAAGTTTAATTTTTGGAATCTACACATCATGAAATTAATGTAGAGGCCGATCAAAATGTTTAACCCCGTCGCAAATAAGTCGTTTTTTCAATGTGAGGATATTAAAAATAACAAATAAAAATGAAAAATTTCATAACACCTTAAAAGGTAGAGTTCACGTCATAAGGAGAAATTTGACACTTCTATTAAGGGTCTTCCTCTCCATTGACGGAAATACTTAATGATCATGGATAATATCATAATATTATTATGTCTTTCCCATCAAACTCTCAAGCTCTCTCAGCTGATTGCGTCGCATTGCTTCCTGTCGCAAACATTTTAATGACTCCCAGCCAAAAAGACATACCTATCCATACAACTCTCTGAGAATGACGAGGATGTTGACTCTGGATTACCTCTTCGCTGGCGAGTTAATTAGAACATGGCCTGTTCCAGCAAATCAGTTACGGCCGTTGTTTTAATTGCCGTTGTCCGCGAATTCAGGAAGAGCCGGGCTCACGACCGTAAACCCCTTCCGCCGACCAGGTGCTCCTACGTAGAGCCTTCAGAAATTCAGCTGACCACGGTGAGGACTGGAGTGCTTTGAAGGTGTAACCGACATCGTGAGCTGAAGGGGAAAACGCGATGTCTTGAAATGTGTTTCTTCCAGACGGCGATAGAGGGCGGCTTATGTTCAATGGGAAGTTGTTCTTACCGTTTGAACATGACATGTTTTCTCATTACATTGTAATGAGAAAATCAGAATAAAAGAAGAATAAAGGGTAAAAAATATTGCAGACCTGTTACAGGAGCCTACAGTAGGCATACTGCCAGTTTTTTATTTGCAAATTTTACGCAAGGGTTTATTATTCTTTGATATAGGTTAGCCCTACTTGTGAGAAAGTTAACTCTGTCAATTAAAAAACGTTTCTTTTTTTTTCAAAATATTCTTTACGTACCTACTTGGAAAATATTTGATCTCCTGGGATCCGTCAAAAATCCCATTTTTAGCCCCATAAAGTCCCTGTAGATCCCCAGAGTGAAATCGGATCGTTCAGGGGACTCCAAAAATGGATTCTACGTCCAAAAATACTTTTAAAACGATACATATCTCAATCCCATATCCGAACACCTTCAATAACCCCTCCCGTAGCCCCATTTTAGCCCCAAAGCACCCCACAGGTTTGGGCGATCGGGCTGAAAACCGTGCGGGTCCAACTAGATGGTAAACCAAGTATTTTGTCATAATTTTAGATTTAAAAAAATTCCTACTGCCCAAAACGGCTCGGACAGCGGACGGAAATTTCGTTTTTGGATTCTAGACATTTTGAAACGAATAATGTCAAATTTTGAGTACGATCAGAATCTTATACCGATTACATAGCGTCGCGATTACATAGGTGTATTATTCCAAGAATTTGGTGTATTATTCTTGGACTAGGTATTTAATAGTTTGTAGAGTCGAAAATCTTTTGAATTCAGGAGCAGGTTTTACGGAGCAGATAAAATCCAATATTATTGGATTGGTTATTTTAGATAGCAGAAACTAGGTTTTAGGGGTAGAACCAGGATTTTTAGGGAGTAGAAACCAGGTTTTAGTTTTTAATTTCATGTTCATGATGAATAGATTCTAGAGACGCTCCCATTTTTTTTACCTAATTGTTTTATTTTCGTCCCATGGAAGCAACAATGCTCGTTTCGAAGCAATTTTCGGGCAAATTCGACTTTGGGGGGTCTCAAACCTAACCGCGCACATTTATCGGTTTTGTACGGCATTAACGCACTCCCAGTTTGAGACTGATGAAACGCCTGTACAGAAATTTGGTTTCCTATGTTTTCGATTTTTCATACCCACACTTTCTGATTTTTCATTTTACCACAGTAGGAACCAAAGCCGCCACTGATTTTTCTGTGTGTTGTGAACGGCGGAGGTTCGGAAGACGCAACTCTATTTCCGCGCTGCCAGGTATTGGAGAGGGTTGGAGCTGGAATGATGGTGAAGGCCGACTAGGAGGATTTCGCGAATTGTCGACGACTTCCGGAAGAGCTGCAGCAGCAGTGAACTAGTGATTTAGTTAACGTGTTTTCACTTGTGTAGAGGCGTGCAGATATGACACGTCGTTTGACTCTCCGGAAAGGAGATTTGGGGTACCTAACCACAGATTGACTTGAAACGAGCTCAACTCGACCTTTCAAGTCAATCTGTGCCTTCCAGATCCATGAGTGTGATGACAGTTGGGATTCCCCATTTTGGCTCCTTATGGATAAGCAGCATACTGGCAAGACTAGAGGGTACTAAAAAGGGGGCAGGGAATCGCGTGAGAGCCACCCCAAAACCGACGGCACCAGGGGTGTGGCCCTCACGCGTTGCCGCCGATTTAATGGGAGTACTTACTGGACCGAAGTAATGTGGGGTATTAATATCATACGCTCCAACAACACTTTTTATTCATTAGTATGACATACTCCCTACATTGTACGTTTCACACTCCTAACCTACTCCCTATTAAAAAAATCGGGTTCAGCTCTAGTGGTGATATTGACGTCATTCGTACCTTAACTGTTGGGCGCACCCTCGCTCACTAACGGCGTTCCTTCGTCGAGGATCCCTTCGGACGGTTTTTTTTCTTCCCCTGAGATGGGAGATCATCAGCCATCTCGTTCCTCCAGGATGCTCCGGGGCGACCGCCCCTGAACCGGCCGATTGTTTGGGGTCGTTGGACCGTGAACTCCACTTTGGAAAAACTCGTTCGATAAGGAGGTCCTCCCGAAGATCCCGAAGTTCAAGAGTCATCCAGGAGAGTATCGATCCGGTAGACATCGTCGCGTCGCACGGTTGTAGAAAGTGTCCAAAAACCCCATAGGTAATTGATAATGACCAATATCGGGGTCAGGGTGTACCAGATCGTTTTCCACGATTTTCCTCCTGGGACATTCTCCTGAATTTTGCGTTAAGTCATGGGTTGCGTTCTTACAAGTCAATACCTACGTGTGGAAAAATCCTTCGCGCGAGAAAAAGTCTCTCATTGCGGGTATTAAATGTTATGAAAAGTTATTCTGAACGATTTGAATTCCAGACCCTCACGTCACTTTGCCGGTGGCCCAACAAATACATATACAACAAATCACTGACCAATCAGGGGTCAGTTGATCAAGGAGGGGCTGAGTCCGTTCTCTGTTACTGTGTGGGCTGAGTTGACGAATCGGAAGGCCGATTACTGTGCCGGCGTGCAACGTCCAACCAAACAGCAAAATTTTGGTGATTTAATCGTTTGTCCTGCAGCAAATTCAAAACCTCGACTTTTCCATGAATTATATAAATAATTTTATTCATATTATTTATTAATATGAACTTGAGTTTTGAACCCATTTCCATGAATTATATAAATAATTTTATTCATATTAATTATTAATATGAACTTGAGTTTTGATCCCATTTTCAGAGTTATTTGGAAGCCTTTTATCGATTAAAAAACATGTAAATGACCATTCCTCAATGAACTCATAAAAAAAAAAAAAAAAAAAAAAAATACATTGCCAAGTGGGGCATGGCACATAGCTTCCTCGCGTTCAAAGACTACCCATTGCGGATGTTCTGGCTCTAACAAGGAATCAAACGTATTTACGTTTTTACCTATTTACGCTTATTCAATCGTCATGAAATATAATAATATAATATAATATTATTATATAAAGATATATTATAGAAATATAATATTATTATATTTCAATCGTAATGAAAATATAATATTCCTCAGGAGAATGCCCATCATTTCAATCGTCTCGTATACTCCCAGAAGGGATCCATCTCCAAATTTCAACGCCCAAGGGTGAATGAGAGAGGTTTTAGCTCACTCAGCTGATCATGAGAATGCCCGTCATTTGAACCGCCTCTTGTCCTCCCAGAAGAGCTTTCTATCTCTGTGCGACGCAACGCAACAAACCCACCCTTAAATTCACCCGCAACTCTCCCTACCGAGACATCTTCCACCCCCTGTCTAATAGACCTCCCCGTAGGGGGAAATAGCTCGCCCCCGTTGGCTGCACTGCGGTCGTCCCCGAAGCACCTGACTTGGCTCTTCGCCCTTCCTCTTTTTAAAGAGGTATACCTGATCCAAAGACGTAAAAGTACTGGACCGCCTGTATCACAATCATTTGAAAATGTTTTTGGCGAGTACATACTTTATTGGTTTATTTTTTCATTTGCAGTAAAATGAATTTTTATGAAATGAGTTTTTAGTAGTCGATATTTATTCACGCTACGTTTATTTTTGTACCTGAAACCTGAAATAGCTCGGCGCGAATCAAGCATAGGTAACTGAACGGATGAAGCTCAGGACAATGCTGGACAATGCTTCAGTTTAGTCTTCAAACGTGATTCGGGATCACAATTATTGTGATCCCGAATCACCGTTGAAGACTAAACTCAATTATTGACCGCCACTCGTCATCTTTCAAAGGGTCTACAATCCTACCTACATCCATTCAGTCATAGCATTTTCTCTGCAGTTTTCTCTTTGTATTGTGCGCAAAGCGGAATGATGAATGTCCAAAATCACACCACCGCTTGTTTATGGAGGATGGCGGATTGACTGGGTCAGGTTAGCTTTCCCAGAGTCCACGCTCAAAATTTGCGCAGGCACTTGTGGTTGAGGCTGGCTAGGCGAGCAGTGTGGTTTCACTGGAGATGTCCAGATACTCCTCACCTGCTGTAGCCTCAATGTCGTCCCAGAGTTCCCGTACCTGGGTATTGGGTACCTGGACATGGCGGTATACTGCCGGTATATAATATATTATATTATATACCGGGAACGAAAATGCAGACGCCCTGGCCAGACAGGGGTCCGCCAGCGACGTCCCATAGGACTTAAACTCTTGTATGTCAGTGGCAAAGGACACAGCACGACCAAAAAGGGAAACCCCCACACCAGCATGGACTCACCATGACAGCTGGGCCAGACTGTAAAAGAGCAGACAAATGTCTCCATTTACGGTGGACACAAATGAAATTCCTTGTGGGCACAAGACATGGGAGCTACGGCGCCGTAGCTTCCCGGGAAGCACTTGAACAAGATTTGGGGTAATAAAGGAAGAACGCAGCTGTAGATTATTTGGGGAGGACGAGGAGGATAGTAGCTCATCTCATTTTTGAATGCCCGGGGAGCATTGGACCGGGGTGATATGCTGGTACAACTGGAGGGCTATTGAACAGACATCCTACTGCAGAAAACTAGAACAGTCTGCACAATGGGTGGACAGGCCCAGTGCGGGTAGTGGGGAACCCTGCAGGAACCCACTGGGATTATTCCCTACAACTGTGTCCCGCATTGGGATTATTCCCTACAACTCCCATTTAAGCAATGAGTACTTACCGGTATCGATACTCGCGCGGACTTGTTCCACTTGGTACACGTCTACGAGCTTCCCCCCACCACCACCCGAGCGGTTTTGCCGGGTTCGTGTTTTCGTCCTGTCAGTCGGTCGCTTCGCGCGCGTCCCGAACCGTCCGAAAAATTCTTCGGTTTTATTTTGTCCGGTGTCAAGTTAAAAAAAAATTTACAACTTTTCATTTTCGTCAGTTCTTGTTTTTTTCTCATCTCCGTGACGCGGTCAGGAAGTGCGCACGTCAGGGTTTTGGATTACGATGCCAGCGGAATTAATAGCTCAACAAATTTAAAGGTAAACCGTTATTGATGGTTTTATACACTGCGATCGGTTATTTCGTCGGTTTTTTCATTTTGTCTATTTTCGACATCGGGCGATTCTTTGCCCCGACGAAAAACAGCTGGGAAATTGATGTCCAACACGTCACACTTGACTCATAAACAAAGCACTATCATAAAATGAGAAAAAAACTTTTTCCCACGACAATATCTTTTCGCCAAATCACTTCCTCGATATGATTTACAATTCTAGTTCGAGCGGAAAGACCACCAGTCTTCTTCGACTTTAGTTTTTTCTTAGTTTGTTTACAGCCTCGATTTTGCCCAACAAACGTCTGTTCCTCGCTACACCACAAACGTTTTGCTCGATTGTGTTGAATATTTGATCTCCCTTCATAGTCCTCGGTAGTATAGTGGTCAGTATCCCCGCCTGTCACGCGGGAGACCGGGGTTCGATTCCCCGCCGGGGAGGACAATTTTTTGACGGTAAGCATTTTTTTCAATCTGGAAATTTGGACGAAATTTCATTTATGAGTATTAAAATTTAATACTCTTTTATAGTATACATTTTATACTCTCTCTCTGTCCACAACGCTAATTTTGGTTCAGCCGTTGGGACGTAAAGAGTGCCGAGGATGGTAAATTATGTCCAGGTCATTGAGCCAGTAGGAATTGTTGTTTATTTTGACATTTTTACAATAGTAACTATTGTAAAACTATTGGAGAACTGTTCTCCATGTGCTCTGCAATCAGCCCGATCGCTCCAACCCATGGGGCTCTGTGTGGCTAAAAAGGGGCTACGGAAGGGGTTTTGAAGGTTTTCGGAGGCTCGGAGACGATTGTCCAGTCGGTTTCGGAGAATGTTTGGACGCATTCATGTTAGGAGGTCCGAGAACCATCCGTTAAAGGTTAAATACCTTGGGGGTCTATGGGGCTTTCATGGGGCGTGTGAAGTGTGCAAGGAGATTGAATAAGATGTCGTTTACCGAGTTTTTTTTTTTACATAGAATGCTTTTTTCGGGGTCCCTCAGGTGTTTTTGCGTTCACCAAACGGTTAAAAATCGACATGCAATTTGTCCCTCCGCTGATCCAAAAATCCAAGAAATTATGGACAACAATGTGGGACACCCGTGCTTCGCCTATCAATAATGCAACCCTTGCTTCATTCGCAACACCCGTAGCAACCCGTCAACTCGTAATTTTTCCTAGTAACAACAATGTAACAAAAACATTTTTTAACCAACTTACCTAAACCTCTTTTCGAGAGGTAAAAATGTTGATCACTCTCAAAATTTATTTTTATGTTTCATGAAGATTTCACGAACTTGTTTTTTTTTTTAATCTGAAATTTTGACAACTTGCTCGCTTCTCCTTCTAGTTGCAACGCCCACCTTTCCATCCTAAATTAGGATTCCTGATCACTAAGACTCGGATTTTGCATGTTTTTTTTTTCTGAAGCCCCAAACCTTCATACAAGTTCATTTTGAGTGTTTTCAGGCCGTTTGCATCTCACAATAAATAAATAAATAAATAAATAAATTCATTGTGCACGTTATGGTATTTTCCTCAGATTTCACCAGCTTTCCTGGCCTGATCACTCAGGCTCACAGGCTCGGATTTTACATGTTTTGCATATTTGGTTCTGAAGTCCATAACCTTCACGGAAGTTGGTTTTGAGCGTTATGAGGCCGTTTACAACTCAAAAAGATTTGTTGCATGTTTCGAGTTTTCCCCGGAATAAAGAAAAAAAGAAACATCAAAAAAGGGGATGTTTTCTTTTTAGCAAATTTTAAGTGCAAACCAAACTTTTATTTCTTTTCGTAAATGATGAGGTTACTAAAACTAATAATAGTTTGTTTTCTATCAAATTTTTTAATGCTAAATGAGGTGACTCAAGATTCAAATGAAAAAGAATGTAGGGAACCAGACAGTTTGGAAAGACGTGAAAGAAGGATAGCGTGGTGATTTTGTGACGATTTTTCTCAAGATCGTGCAGACTAGAATTCCCCATATTTGGATCCATTGGGAGGGATTAAAACAACTTCCAGCATTCCGCCAATTACTTCCGTTTTTCCCATCATTACTGAACTATGGTGTCGCTGAGGACCTATTCTGGCATGTGATTACTGATAATTTGACAAGGTCTTCAAGACTAGCTATCTGCACAAGTAGGAAAGGCCTCGTTTTTCTCCTATAAAAGAGCTACTTCAAAATCGCGATAACGCTCAAAAGAACAGAAGTTCTTTTGACGGGTTTGGGAAGGTGGGGGGTTAGAAAAACACTCCCTTTTCATCGTAACGGGAAGTTGTGAGAAAAATCTCAATAGCGGTACTCAGAACACGGCCAACTTTCAATGGCCACTGTGTGTAACAAGTTCAATGCCGAAAAAGCCGAAATGGAAGGTCAAGTTCCCCAAGAAGCCCAAAGATCCTCATTTTAGTCAGTTTTCTTACAAAGTTCGCGGTTGTTCATTTCGTAAAGCAACCAATCTTCTTTTTTTCCCAGTGTCGAGTCCCAACGGCGCTCGATTAGGTACGTTCGGCCAATATCGACTTTCCATCCGTTTTTGCCCGGTCACCTTCCCCTTAGGGCAATTTCTACGGTGTCCCTTCGAGTTGTTTTCCTCTCAACGCGATTACAAGCCATTTCCTGATTGCAAGACGATGGGGGAAAAAAAAATCGAAAATTATTGTCGCTTTTAGTGCCGGAAGCAATCGCAAGACGCTTGTGCCAAACGGTTTTTTTCTTCACGGTGTTGGGCTCGGTTTAATGGTCGACAGCAAAATTGTTGTCATAATTGGAGGTCATTAAAGAAACTATCAATTCATCTCAAATCTCGTTAAAAGAGGGGGTAACTTTATTTGTGGTAGTGTTGCAAAACATCGTCATCTTAATTAAGTCTGGTTAATTAAATTTGAATGTTAATTTTTTGTCAACCAAATGGAAATTTTGGTTTTGGAACCCAACGTTTGAGAGAAATGGCGTTAGTAAAATGCTTTACTCATAGGTAATAGGTGAGTTCGTAGAAGGTATTTTCCAACAACTTGTCCAGGAGAGGTTACGGACGATAACGCATGCGCACTAGAGTGACTAGAGTTTTAAAGGTTTTTCCCCCCTCAAGAACAGTTCTATAAAATAGAACAAATTTAGTAAAACTTGCATAGTACAAATAGTACACATTTTGTAAAACTTGCATGATTGCAAAAACAAAGACGTGGCAAAAAACAAAAAACGCTGCAAATTTTACACAAGTGTTTATTATTCTTTGATATACGTTACTTGTGCAGAAATTTAATTCTGTCAATGAAAAAATTAAAAAAAAATTTTTTTTGGATTTTTTCTCAAAAAAAAAAATTTTTTTTTTGGATTTTTTTGTTCAAAAATGTGTTTTTTCAAAAACTCTGTATTTTTTACTCGAAAAATATTTAACATCCTGGGATCCTTCAAAAATCCCATTTTTAGCCCCACGAATGCCCTAAACATCGCCCCAGTGAAATCGGATCGTTCCGGGACCCCAAAAAATGGATTCTACGTCCAAAAATACTTCGAAAACGACACCTAACTCGATCCCATAGCTAAAAGCCTTCAATAAACCCCTCCCGTAGTCCCATTATAGCCCCATAGCGCCCCACGGGTTTGGGCGATCGGACTGAAAACCTTGCGGGCACAACTAGATGGTAAACCAAGTATTTTGCCGAAATTTCAGATTTAAAAAAAAATTCCTACTGCCCAAAACGGCCTGGACGGCGGACGGACATTTCGGATTTAGAATGTAGACCTCTTGAAACGGATAATGTCAAATTTTGAGCCCGATCGGAGTCGTCGACCCCCGTCGCGAAAACATAGGTGTATTATTCCAAGAATAATAAACCAAAAACAAAAAAAAAGTTCGTCAAACATTATCAACGATATTCGGTAAGATTGTGTCAGAAAATCGGTCAGTGACGACCACTACCTATTCGTATGTTGGGCGGGTCCGAACGTTTGCGCCTGAATTATTCATTCGGGGTGGATCCCTCATTTGAAACCCTTTCGAGTACCGAGACCAGGTGTGGAAGGAACGACGGGTTCGGACGGATCGTGAGTTGACTCGAACCGTCTTGGGACCAAGTCGTAGGAAATATGGCTTACGTAGTGTATGTATCACGGTGATGGAGGTAGAACCGTATTGATAGGGGGGGGGGGGGGGGCTGACAAGGAAATGGCAAATAGCATACCGACCGTCGCGCCTCCGAATCGCCTGACATTTAAAAAACGTAATTAATCTGGGAATAAATAATATTTATTCATATTATGAATTAAATGAGTGAAAAATCAATGGTTCTTTAAGGATGAAGATTATGAATAAATTAATATGTAATTTAAATGATAAAATGACTAATTAATCGATTATTCATTAAATGGAAATCATCAACAATATGAGGGTGGATGAATAAGTGAAAATCGTTCAATACCTACTCTGACAAAATGTTATGGGCTCCCTGGCCAAGCAGGAATGGATAGGTGGTGGTGGCTCAACTTGGGGTCAGAAAGAACGCGCAAAAGTTGGAGCAAAGATTTTCAACCAAATTGGTTGGCACAACTTTGATATCAAGGCTTGATGCTTGGGATCTTTTTTATCCCAGATGGGTACCTTTTTTTTGGGGGGGGGGGGGGGATAATTAATAATATTAAAAGAGAGAAACAACCTTTTTATTTTGTAAAATATTTAGTACACAACAGTATAAAAAACTGTCTAATAAAAAATGTGTCAATATTAAAAACGTTTTTATTATCGATATTGAAAGAAGAATGAAAAAATATTAGGTAATATTTAAAAAAAACCATCATTGACAAATAAAAAATAAAAATAATGGTACTTATGGGAATATCGATGGATAGAAATATTAATACTTATTAGGATATTATCCAAAAATATTGAACACAAAATTTGAGATCATGATATTGGATCATATTAAATATGACAAATTTTGTGGTCACGTAATATCAATATTGGAAAATATTGAATTAATGACATTAATAGAGAAAATCGTCGCTGTAGAAGCAACACCACCTAACCCACATCTTCCCAACTTCACAGGTGACACAAATAATTGATTCGATTAAAAAGTTGTTTCGGTCCGATTTCACGGTGGGGATCTGTGGGGCTTTTATGGGGCTACAAATAGGATTTTTGAAGGATCCGAGGAGGTCAAATAAGGTGTCGTTTTCCGAGTAATTTTGGGCGCAAAATCCTTTTTTTTTTAAGGTCCCACATCTGTTAAAACTTTGTACTGAAGTTAAATGTTTTCAAAAATATTTTCTTAATGACAGAATTAATCTTTGTACCTAAAAAACTATATCAAAGAATAATAAACCCTTGTGTAAAATTTGCAGCGTTTTTGTAAAATGCATCTCCTACATCATCACGTACGATATAACTGTGTTAAAAAGGCGAAAGTAATCGTCTAAGTTTTCAGTGCTTACTTAGAGGTGTTCTGTACCGTTGCTGCAGCGTTGAAGAGGATGTAACGAATAGGTTGAAGCTAAACACGCTTCGAGCATTGTAGTGGAAATTCCAAAGCCTCGTCGTAGAGATTTGCATAAAAAAAAAAGCTCTCCCGGCGTTCGGAGTGGGCGATAAACTGACCCATAACGTTCGGAGTGTTTGGCGATCGTGAAAATTCACCGCTGGGGAGGGCTCGGTACACCTGCGAAGGGACTTGAAGGTTGGTAACCTTGCAAGGTTGCTCCGAGCACAATGACCCTCCAGCATCCTCGGGTCACCCTTTCTCTCCCGACCTCTCCTGCTCCGCAATATCATTTTACCTCGAAGCAGAAACCCCGTTGGATATTTTTTACGACAAAATATTTAATATTTTATTGATCTTAAGAGAGAGAGAGAGAGAGAGAGAGAGAGAGAGAGAAAACGAACTGCACCGCTTCATACACATTGAAGCGACCTTAGTATTTTTTTTTTTTTTTTGAACTACCGAATGCTTGTTTTTTTTTTTACATCAAGGTCGCCAGCAACTTGGAGTGGAACTTCGGAAAAGTTTCCAACCGTCTGAACTATTATTAGCGACTTAAACTGCCTTGCGATTAGGGTGGACCGTTAGACCTTCTCCCCATCCAGGTATCTAAGTCACAGTTCGAGAGAGGCGAAACTTCCCATCTGACGTGAAATTCTCCTTCTTAGGAGCCATCTGGGTAACCGAACGGAAGAATAAACAAAAACGCTGCAAATTTTACACTAGGGGTTATTATTCTTTGATATAGGTTACTTGTGCAGAAATTTAATTCTGTCAATGAAAAAATTCTAGAAAAAACTTTTTTGGATTTTTTTCCAAAAAAAAAAAATTTTCTCAGATTTTTCGTTTTTTACTTGAAAAATATTTGACCTCCTGGGACCCTTCAAAAACCCATTTGGAGCCCCATGAAAGCCCTATAGATACCAACAGTCAAATCGGATCGTTCCGTGACCCCAAAAAATGGATTCTACGTTAAAAAAATCGAAAACGACACCTAAACACCACCCCGTAGCCACCTAACGACATCCCATAGCCAAAAGCCTTAGAAAAAGAAAAAAAAAACCTTCCGTAGCCTCATCTTAGCCCCATAGCGCCCCACAGGTTTGGGCGATCGGGCTGAAAACCTTGCCGGCACAACTAGATGGTATACCGAGTATTTTGTAAAAATTACAGATTTAAAAAAAAAATGCCTACTGCCCAAAACGGCCCGAACGGCGGACGGTGTATTATTCCAACAATAATAAACCAAAAGTAAGGTACCTATCCCTTCGTACACTTGGCAAAGTCAGGATCCACTATTGTAAGGACGAGTTGTAAATGTATATCTGTAAACATTTGTGAATAAATTGAATTGAATTGAATTGATTTTCAGATTATTACTTTTGAAAAAAAAAGGGTGCAAATTTTACACGAGGGCTTATGGTTTTGTGTAAATTGTGCAGAAATTAATTCTGTCATTAAAAAATAACTTTAAAAAATTGGAAATAACAAAGGCTGTAAATTGGACAGAGTTAGGACGGATAAGGTACCCCAAAAATGGATTCTTCGTCTAAATGTAGGTACTACAAAAACCTTATCTCCTGGCGAAACTCCTTCAAAAGCCCCATTTGTTGCCCCTTGACCGATCCATAGATCCCAACAGTGACGTCTGATGAGTCTGATACACCCATAAATAAATTCTTCGCCGGGTTTTATGGACATATAATGTATTAAATATTAAATATCCATAAATTTTATGGGCGTGTCTCTTAGGGGTTCCCAAGGGGATGCAAATGGGGCTTTTGAAGGGCAATGATGTGTCGAATGATGTGTCGGTTTCGAAGTGACTTTGGTCGTAAATTATATTTTTGGGCCACCCTTTTCGGTCCCAACACTTTACACGTAGGTACACGTGACGGACTCTGTTTTATAAAATGACTTTTTATAACTGAAATATATTCGATCTGCACGTTTTTGCACTATTTTGACACAAATCGGCGTAATTACTTTAATTAGATTAAGTAGTAAGAATGCTGTTTCTAGCTCAAGGTCCTAAGATTGGAGTTCATCGCCTTGCGTCTGATAGTTTAAGGGTTAACCCCATCAGAAAATGACTACAATGAGCGCCTCGGGTTTCATCACAATTAATCATCAGGTAGGAGTTGAAGAGCGGACAGACCCCCGAATTAAAAACTGTTTCAAAGTGGCTACGAGGCCGTGACGAATTTTCCAAGGCGCGTCTTTTTGTTAGGAGGGTGTTTCGGAAGTTCAGCCGAGAGTTCATAGGTCCGGAGTCCAAGGGGACGGAAAGTGGAAACAATTCCCTCAATGTGGAGGACCACCCGTTCACTCGGACCGTTTCGGGATTGTTTTTACGGCTTTTTCAAGGATTCGAACGCCCCGGAATCAGGTCGACTGACCGAAACTGGGGTGATGAAATGTACGGTTTAGCCTTTGAGTGTGCGCTCGAAATAATCAGGTAAAAATGATTAAAATGTAATAATTTTGATTCGGTGTAGGTAATCATTCCCTCAAAAAACTTAAGACATCGATGTATCGATGTTTTTAAACATCGATGTCCCCAAAACATCGCCTCTGAACCATCAATGTTTCCCTCAAAAACTTGTTTTTCTACTACCTACGCCGTATTTTCCAAGGCGTATTGATGTTTTCATTATTAAATAATAATAAACAAGATGTTTTTCGGGCAGAAAAAAAGAGGATATAATACACAAAACAACCCCCCTCCTCTTTTTTGTTTTGATTGTGTGACAAATTATAACTATTATAAAAATTTAAAAAAACAGCCTTATAGGTAAAAAAAGAGTAAATAATACAAAAAACGTTATCACTGAAAAAGACTTTTTCATTGATAGCATTTGTGTAAATTTCCAAGACTTGTAAATTTGTAAAATTGTTTACTTAGTGTTAAATTAGTAAACAAACATAATTACCGGCACATATGGTCACCATCACAAAAGTAGTCTTAATGAAAAATAGTCAGCCATCATAATAAATCACCAACACGAACCTCAAGTCCAGTGCTTCGTGGTAACCTAGTGAGTAGGGGGTGGTTCGTGAGTTTACGATTACCGAATCGATACGGTACGTCGAAAAAATTTTTTATTGGATTCTGTACACCAACAACGAATCCATCTTAATTTTTGTTTGAGGACAAATCAATGACGAACATCGAAGATTTTAAAAACATCGATGTATCGTTGCTATTCCTACTTGTATGACGTCAAGGAGCTGCGGCCAATCATAACGCTCCAAATCAGGTCCCTGAAGTGTGGTCGTGGACGTCACAGTGGACTGGCGGGAGGCGTCTATGCAAAATTTGCATAGTATTATATTTAATGCAGTATAATACAATATTGGGTCAGCGCACTCTGCTGTCTGTTGAAGTTTCCACTAGCTCGCTCACCTAGCGCCTTCTATTAGTGCTGGGTTAATATTAATATTCGTGACTATCGATAGTTTCGATACTAGCAGCGTAAAACTATCAATAGTTAGTTTTTGGCAAATACATGATCAACTCCTATTAAAAATTTTACGTTTTTACTCTTTAAATTTAGTTGTGTGATGGTTTTAGAAAGTAGTCGTGTACTGGTGGGAAAATGATAGGTCCTGAGAAATATAACATGTGAAATCAGTCACCAGTATTCGGAAACTTGTAGCGCTCAGACCGGTAAGTAGGTACTTCTTGGTGGTTTCAGTCTTTTCAGTATTTTTCTTTTTCAAAATTTTCCGACCATTGGATGTCGGTACCTTAGAATGAAGATTTCCCCATCTGTGACAAAGATTCTGTGTGCTCATCCTCCTCATTGAGTAGAGGGTCTAATAGAAGAGGACCAAGGGGCCATCCCCTGCTGTCTACGCCCGCCATCCCCTGCTCGCCCATTCCACCCTAGCAGGGCGGTCTTTCCGGTACACTGGCCAAATTGGTGTTTCAGACTTTTCTCGTACTATGCTTGCCGAGCTGAATTTTTAAACAGTTTTTCAATTTTTTCCGACTTGTAGAAGTGCTTACCCAATATCAAAATGGTTCTCCTCCTCCTCCTCGTGTTACAGCTCCAATATAGTAGATTAAATAATGTCGTAAATAAAGTTGTGTATAAATTGAATCAGATAAATTAAAATGAAAATCAGCGTAATTAGAGCCAACTACTGAGCCACGGAAAAACTGATGCGTAACGTCAAACCGCAGACTTGAGCGCTTGTTCCAGCCGCAGATTTAATTTTTTTTTTTTTAATTTCCTTCAACTCGACCAAGACACGTCCATTCTCACGAGATTCTCCAACTTGTCCGTAAACCTCCTCAAATCCTCCAACTGCAAACCCGCTCAAAATTATCCCAAAGGTCTCCCTCTCCTTGTAAAGTTCAAATCGTGACTCCAGCCACCGGAGTCCCCATCCTGGTTTGTGGCACGCTACACAATTTTGCAAAACGTTTCATTACCGGAGTTTTGACGCCTTCAAAAGGGCATCTTCCTGACCCGAAAAAACCCACCCCCTATATGTATTACGAGTTATATAAAGGTGTCACTCGGGAGTAACAAGGGGATAATCGGGATATTGTCTTTGGTTTGACCTTTGCCGAATAGTTATATCTGAATATTCTTCTTCGGGAACCACTTAAAAGTTGCGTCATGATGAGTCGACGTGGTTCATTGGTTTCCAACCGCACGTTGCAACGTTTTTATGCAACATTTCCGAGTATCAAACTAGTCTTGAGTGTTGTCTACCTGTTAGAGATTGCAGCAGTTAATTTTTGTACTGCGCTCTGTGAATTAAAAAACGTCCGCCTAAATTGGGCTGTTCATGTATTCCCCCCCCCCCCCCCCCCTTGAGCTAGATTTTAGCTCACTCAGCTGATCATACCCGTCATTTCAATCGTCTCTTGTACTCCCATAAGGTCTCCTTCTCAAATTTCAACGTCCAAGGGTGAACCGGAGAGATTTGAGCAGATTTTGAACATTTTTACATTACCTACATATTATGTAGGCCACTATATTATAGTGGCAGTGTGGTACTGCTTCGAGTTCAATTGCTGTGAACGACACTGCACCTTTCACAGTGTGGTGTTTGCCGACGGTGCAGAGGTTTCTCACCCTAACCACCTCATTGACACTGCACCTCATTCTTTGGATCTCTAACCTCTTGGAATTTTGACTCGAGATTTTAAAAAATATTCTGGGAAAGAAAGAAAAAATTTTAAGCAATGCAAATGAATAACATTGACTTATTTCATGGAATAAAATTGTAGTTTGATAAAGAAATTGAGACAAATGGGTCCAGGCAAATATTGGGACATTTCTATTTTGAGATGTCCAATTTAACAAACGAAGAAGTAAATAAAAGTGCAGTACATGAGTGCAAGAGAATAACAAGAAGGGGTCTGTCATTGTCGTACAAATAGATTCTACACTACTGGAGAATTCGTTTAAAACTGACATTTTCGTAGATACGATCCATCTTCGTGTTTTTCTCAGCTTTAAAGTTCGCTGATTGTAAGTTTTCGAACCGGTGGGGGAGAGTTAATTGGTTTAGTCCGTTCCGGGGTTCGGAGATGCCATCATCTTCGGCCACGATTATGCAAATCCGAGCCGCCAGAGTCGTGAGCGTCGGGCGCCATTTGCTCGCCCAACTTCAAATTCCACGTCCCTCCGAAGAGCGACTTCTTCCGAAAATTTGACAAATTGAAACTCACTCCTTAAAAATGAAATCCGCTGCCAACATTAGGAAGTAAAAATTCCCCATTCCCACCGCCCCCTTAAAACTGATTTTTTTTTCGGGTTCCCATTGTTGGTATTTTCTCTCGTAGGGTTCCTTCCTCGGTCGTTAATCAATTAGGTTGTGTAGTCACGTAGAAAGCATGGGAAACGGGTTTGGTTTGTAAAAATATACGAGTTGGGCTCGGAAGAGACTTTCCTCTGAGTGGCTTCGAGGCTCAAAGCTTGAAATCCGAAAATACAGTTGGACTCCAGATTGTAAATGTCAACAAAATTGGGATCAGCGACCTGAAAAAGTTCTATTGCAAATTATTGATATAGGAAGAGGACTGATCCGGGTGTTATTTGTGTATACGTATACGTATGTGAGCTTGTGTTCTAAGATTTGAATTTAAAATTGGCAGAGATCCGAAGGCATCTCATGTTCAGGCACTGCCGCTTGTGTTGGGGTGACTGGAAGTTCCAGGATGGACCCTCGGGATGTATGTCGATGTAGCATCCCTGATTCACTCTGCCGGAGGCGTTGGATGCGAGAGAGCGTCTGTGTTTTGACTGGAATCTTCCAGGTACGGAGCTCTCAGAGCTTCCAGTGGCGTCCGGTATTGCTGCAAATTCAATCGATTAACAATCTAAAAGAAAGAAGAAGAAGAAGAAGAAGAAGAAGAAGAAAAAAAAACAGTTCTAATTTGTGTAAAAGTTTAAAAAATAAGGATTTGAGTAATAAGGAATATTATGTACGAGACCAATCATTCATGAGTTGCAGTTAGCAGATTGCCATTCATGGTGTTCCATGTTTCCCATGGCTTCCCCAGCCACCTCTTAATCAACAACTTTTACACATGGGAACAAGTAGAGTCTCTACTTGTTCCCATGTGTCTCTACTTGTTCGCATGCTAGCGCAATCTCTACTGTAGAGATTGCGCTAGCATGCTAGCAGGAGTGGAAAGCGAAATACATTCACAGACAGTAAAACGAGGATTATCTTCTTAAAACATTCGTGAAGAAGCTGTCATCAAAGCACCGCCTCCACTTCTAAAGTATAGAGGAAGACCCAGTACCTGTATAATAAGTACGATGAGTCGTGTATGGTATCAGTTCTACCACAGCTCGCAACTAAATTAAAATGTGACAGGCTGGCTTCCCCGACCGCATTGTCCGCGTGGGAGGCCGGGCCACCTTCAAATTCAATCATACGAATGGCACTTCTCCCGGCTCTAAACAGCGAAGTATTGTCGCCGAAGGGGCCTGGGCAGCTGCCTCATGTGAAAATATTGGGTCCGCTGATCTGGCTTCCCTCACCGAATCGGGCCGGGGAGGCCTGGACAGCAGTCCCAATTTAACGTACAAGAGGGCGGCCCATGAATTACACATGAACAGTTACTGTACTATTTTTATTTTTATTTGTTTATTTTTGAATATTTTTTGCTGCTCTAACGTCCAGCTTATCCACAAGTTGGCTCGCAAATGCTAGATCTACCGTGGGCCTTATGGACTCGGCCAATGCAACAATTACTGGAAAACGCAACGGAGTCCACTGACTCATGTCTCAAATCCGAAGTTTCCCTTTATCTGAAAAAAAAAAAAAGCGTTTAAGACATTGCGATTAACGTCTTTTAAGACCGTAAACGTGAATAACGTGAAAGATCGTAAAAGCACAGGCGTGAGGAGTCACACCATGTCGACATCGTAATGCTTAGAATGGGAGAAGGGGTGATGGCCCTCTGTCCTCTCTACGATTTTAAACGCGGCGCCCGGCGGCGCCAACTGATATACCACCCGGTTTACAACAATGTTATTGATCGTAACGTGTACTGTGGAAAACGCTACAATTGAAATTTTGTGACATTAAAAAATCGTGTTTTTTTTTTTCAGGTGAGTTCTGCTATGTCATCTTCCCCAGCCCAGTAAGTGGTGAGCGATAAAATAGTGACACTCAGCGATAAAAGTGCTGCAGCAAACTTTTCAGCCTTATCATCCGATAGCCAATCAATTTGACGGTTTTTTCGCCAGGCGCTTTTTTCCCACCCGGTCCGACCTTCCCTTATCTCTCACTTAGTAGACAAGACAATAGGACTGTGGCAATCTTTTAGAGGGAAATCCTCCTAAATAGACGACCGCCGCAACCACCTAATTAACAGGTACATTAACTCGAAGATCGGAGCAATATCCGCCTCTTGCAGAAAAAACGGGGGAAATTTGTAACCGCACCACAGTGAAATTGATCCTTGGATCTCAGATTGACTCCAATACCGCCGAGAGGGGCTTTGACCCACACATTTGCATGCCCTGGAGGATCCAGCCTTTGGAACACTACTCCCTCCCTTTTACTAGTCCTGTTATGAGATCTTATCGGCGAAAAAAGACGGTGCCTGGCACGAAGAGCTAAAGGAAATGGTCGCTTAAGAACCGTGAAATTTGAACAATGACGCGAGAAGTTATGTTAAATTGGAGGGGAAGGTAAAATCGAAAGACAAATCGGGTTGCTTTTTTACAATTAGCTGTAAACTCACAATGAGTTGAATGTAAAGAATCAATGAACACAAATTATTCCGAGATAATATGACAATTGATGGAAAAATGGTATGGCAGTCGATTACAACAGTTGTAGTATAGTTACTATATTCACTACTGCTAAGGCGACAAACCAATTTAACGCCTAACGATTATACTAGACTCACTACTACTACAATACACCTACTACTACACTACATACTACTAACACCTTCACTATAGTATTAGTAGTATACTACTAAGGCGAAAAACCGGTTTGACGTGTAACTATGACACTAGACTCGCTACTACTTTAATGAAAACCAGTTTGGCCCTTGCCTACAACCACCCTCACTACTACTAAGGTGAAAACCCGGTTTGACGCGCAACTATGACACTAGACTCGCTAATAATTTGATGGAAACCGGTTCGGCCCACGACTACAACCACCTCACTAAGATGAATTGGCAGTTTGACTCGCAAGACACTAGACTCACTACTACTTGAATGAAATCCGGTTTGGCTCACTACAACTTCAACGAAGACCAGTTTGACTTACAACCAGGGTGTCAATTTCCTAATCATTCTACAAGGTTTTCCCCGTAAGGTCGCATTTCCCACAATTTCCACACCTTTGAGCTCCTCAAACGAAATTCCCTTTTTCCACAAACCTTGGGTTACAATTTCCCGCATAATCTCGTTCAAGACGAGGTCTCCCCGATCTGGTTCCAGTCTCCTGAACCCCGAACGGAGTTACAGTTAGGCCGAACTCCCATGAGAGGTTCATAACTCCAAGCAAGTGTGACTCTCATGTGGCTTCGGTACATCGGGGGAACTGAACCCGCCACATCCTGAAGAGTTCAAACACCCCTTGGGGGATTCTGAATGTTCAAGTAACCAAAATGTGTTATTCCCCAAAACGATCTTTTTATACGAACTTGTACGAATTGATTTGCTAGAACGATTAGTGAAACAGCGCCCTCTTCAAAAGCGGCAGTGTGACGTAATGAACTTTCTTTTGTTGCCCAAGATGTTCGGGATAAAACAGATTTGAAAATGGGCATCCATTTCAGGTCGCGTTTGGCCCTTCACCAGGTAATTTTGGGTCGGTTACGAAACGGCGCGGTTTTCAGTTTACGAAAAAAGGACAACCGTGAAATGAAAGATTACCGAAAGATTAAAGCTTATCTTAGGAATTATGAGGAGGATTTGTGTTCGATTTGAATCGATTATCGGGCGGTAACGGCATGAAAGCCGGAAGAGATGGTCAAGTTGCGAGGCTGTGAAAGGAGATGGTTGGCCTGACCTTCGTTGACCTCCAACGGTTCTGGGGCGGGTCGTCTCGTGACATCTCTACTCTCCGTGCATCTTGGTGAAAATCACTTTGACCACAAATATTTTTTTTTTTACGCCCCCATAGAACTTTCCCGACGTAATTACGACGGCATTGTTTCGAGTAGAACAGAAATTCTTCTTCGGGATTCAATGTGGGTGAATTCAATCGACCCACTACGCCGAGAATCGACCGGGTGTTATAGTAATGAGTAAGAATAATAGTCCAAGGTGAGCTTCCCAATTACTGTGTCTTCATTGTGTCTCACCTCCGGGTCTCACACGCCGACTAATCATGCAGGAGAATGTCCACAGGCTAATATAGGAGCCATTGTTTCGTCGAGAACATGAGAAGAAAGGTTAAAAAGAATAGGAATTGAAAAAAATGACTTGGAGCAAGAAGTAATTTTTTCTTTTTTTTCTAATAAATAGAAAAAATTGAAAAGTCAAATTTTGACTTTGTAGTTGAGCCTATGGGAACTTCGGTTCACCCTGATAAGTGAGCGTGTGTTCCGAAGGTGATACGTCCAAAATCACGCCGATGGTTGAAGGAATGGGAATGTCAGATTAGCTTGCGCATGGTTCATACTCTAGTTGTCGAGGGTTGCCTCTGGGTCCGCCGCGCTGGCATAGGCGCGAATCGGGCGAGTGTTGTGGACGGAGGTGGGATCGCCACAGGGTCCTGGAGAGGTTTCGCCGTATCTTTCTTCGAGGCAAAACCATTTCCCCCTTCAGGCAGCTTTTGGAACTGTTCCCGATTACTTTAAAAATTTTCCTGCAAACTTGCTGTACGTTGACAAAAATAGAAAATTTTCTCATTTTGGTTACTTCTGCTTATCTTATTTTGGATTCTGTGAACACATTACATTTGTCTTTTTACTGCACTGAAAATACTGCTGTTGCTTTATTATTCTGCGAATCACCGTGATCGTATCAGAAAACGTTTTTTCGTTTTTGTCTAACTCGGTTCTTCATCTAGTTGAGTTCTTCATCAAAGTATTCAACCAGATCGTTCTAACTGTGGGACTCTGTGAGGCTGAATAGGGGGTCAAAGGTGTGAAAGGAGGATTTAGGTTGGATAGTCGTGTGAGGTGTCGGCTTCGAAGTATTTTTGCCATTTACGGGGATCCCAGACCCATTTGACCTCACCGTGGGGATCTGTACGTAGATCCCCCAATGAATCCACTAAGTGGAATCCACAAGTCTTGTGTATACATGGATGCGTATACATGGATTGTTTAAGTAGGTACTCAGAAAATAAAAACCAACTAGAATTACGACTGCCACCGAACTAAACGTTTATGTAAGGGGTTTATAAAGGGTTTGGAATCCGAATATGTTGTTGGAAATGCTGAATTTCGACCTTTTCAAGGAGCTCATTCAAAAAAAAAAAAAAAAAAAAAAAAAAAGTGAAAGAAATGAAAAATAGAAAAATATAATAAGAACCTGAAAATGAAAAAAAAGAAGAGTAGGTAATTCCATTTCCATTACCCATTATTTATTCGGTAATGGGTAATTGGATGCACCCATTACTTTTCCAATTACAAGTAATTCCCATTTCATTTAATTGGAATAAATAATTGGTCCAAATCGGAATAAGTAATTGAAATAGGTACTTGCAATTACTTTCTCCCTAAAGTAATTGGCAAAATTAATGGGAATGGCAATTCCTTTTTTAACTACTCTGGTACAACATCGATGTTAAAAATCGAATGTCGAAAGCATTGTTATCAATATCCCATTCTTAGTTTACCTACATTATTTACTTAGTTTACCTGCATTCAATGAGCTCAACGAGTAACAATATGGATTTGTGGTCTGAAAAACGCACCTTTTCACGTTGATTTCTAAAGTTACGCGAAAAAGTAAGTAATTGTTTTTCCTTTCTCCTTCACTTAAAACCACTTGCAATTACGGCCTACCGTAAAATTCGCGTTACCATCAAAGGCCCTCGATGATGCAAGAAACGGCCTACCCAGAAAGTCGTGTCGATAAACGTTTGTGCGACTCCTTTCAGCTTCTGCAGGAAGTTCTTATGACGAAGAAAAAATCACCTTGAGAGAGAGTGGGCGTGAACACGTCGTCCACGTATAATCGATATACCAAAAAATACCATCCTGTGTAATCGTGATCGTCGCGAAAGTGTCCGGTTTTTTCGTCACGACGGAGGTCAAGGAACTGGAGGAATTTCGATTTCGGCGAAAATAATTTCGTTTTTTTCGAATGAGTTTTGCGACAGCGTCAAAATATCCGAGGTCGACGCCCTCGATTATGATAAATTCGAAATCGGCTCGCTGCAGGCTTGTTTCAGCACGCGCTGATTGGATGCCTTCCGCTCACCGTTTTATCTTGTATATATATACATTCTTATAAAAAAAACGCTGCAAATTTTAAACAAGGGTTTATTAATCTTTAATGTAGGTTAATTGTGCAAAAATTAATTTCGTGTCATTCAGAAAATATTTTTTCAAACATTTGGGGGAAAATAAAATCCTGTGGGACCTCGAAAAATGGATTCTGCGTCCAAAATTACTCGTAAAAGGGCACCATATCAGACTTCCTGGGAACCCTCAAAAATCCCATTTGTGGCCTAACGAAACCTTCATATATCGCCACGGTGAAATCGGGTCGTTCTGGGACACCAACAAATGAACTCTACGTCCAAAAATCCTTCAAAAACGACACCAAACTCGACCCCATAGCCAAAAACCTTCAGAAAACCCGTAGCCTCATTTTAGCCCCACATGTGGGCTAAAATGAGGCTACGGGTTTGAAAATGAGGCAGGGCTGAAAACCTTGCGGGCACAACTAGATGGTAAACCGAGTATTTTGTTAAACCAAAATTCAATTCAGATGACATGTGGTTTCGTTCTTAAAAGCGACAAAATTAAAACGTTTACCCGTCATGAAATTAAAAAAATTACAAAAGTTTTTAGTAGATTTTTCAATCCGTTTCGCAGGTACATAGCTCAATTTTCGATTGGGAAGATGAAGATGACGCCTCGGGCCGCCCGAATTACAACTTCCCCCTTAGAAGTTCAACGGGACTTCACACAAGTTCACAAAGTTGCTTCGAAAGTTGGAACCCGAAGCCGGTTGGAACTTCGACTTTCCACTCGAGGAAAGGTGTGTTTTTTTCTAAATGAGCCTCGGGATCGTTTAATAGAAATTGCATATTGATGAGGTTTTATGCAAGAAATTCGCCAAATCTCTTTTTCATCAAAATTTCACGTCTTCCGCAATCCCAAGTAATTTGGGTGCCCGTAGACATCTAAGTGAGTCTGACGAATGGTGTCGAGTTGAAAAGGGCCGATGTGAGAACCGCAAAAGGAAGATTTCTGGCGCGGCGGCTTTTTTTTCTCGTGATATGAAAAGACGATTACTTTTGACGGTAGCTCGTATCTGAGGCTGAGTCTATCGGAACGCTCACACGACCTCTCGTACGTTCACTCATTTCTCAACCGGGTCAACAAGTTCGTTCGTCGCTTTTTCGAGCTATCAGGGAGCGAAATGCGGGTACCGGCGTGCATTGGGAAGTTACACCGGTTCACAGAGCAAAATGGGGTTCCTGACGGAAAGCTGAACAACGGCATACTCGTGTCTTCCACCAAAAAATGATAATAAATATTAAAAACTAAGGCTTCTGGTTTTTCTAGGATTTACTTCCTTCTCTCTCCAGCACCAGGAGCGTTGTGCCTGCAAGGTTTTCAGTCTGATCGCACAAACCCGCGGGGCTCTATGGGGCTATGAAAGAGTTTTTGAAGAGCTTTAGCTATGGGGTCGAGTTAATTGCATCGCCAGAATCGCCTAATTTGAAAAGGGGACACACGGTCAGCGGACCCTCACGGTTTGTTTCTTACCTTATGCTCGCCCAACCAAATAACCTCCGTAAAAACACATTCTATGTTAAAATAACAATAATAATAAAATAATCAAATAAAAATAGTATGGGTTCCAAAGTCAACTATGCCAACTCACACTTTGACGAAAAAAACGACTCTCAACAACAACGCCAAGCTCACTACTTTGATGATAACTCAGCTTGGTCCTCGACATAACCATCCCAGCCTGGGCACCAGTTTTTGTTAGAAATGTATTCATCTAGATGGCGATTACGTAGAAAAATAAACACATCTTTTGAAACATACCCTGTACGGTTGGTTGAAATGTATCCATTTTTCGATTTTTGACAGTAGTAACTACTGTCAAAAATCGAAAAATTACAACTGTTGTAACCTTATTTTCTGGATATCCCTCGAACTTAAGACAAACACCCGGTTTGGACGTAGACTACAACTTCATCACTCCGAAAACCCTCTGTCTCTCAACTAAGATTATGAAAACCCGGTTTGGTTCTCCTACTACGACCATACTCACAACTACGTCGATGGAAAACCGGTTTGACTGTCTTTCTACAACTTCTGGCTCCTTCTGGCTCCAATTCCTCAAAAACTGGTTCAAAGTCCCTTCAAACTGGTTTAGTGGCCAACCTTCGCTCATTTTCTCCTGGCCTTCGTCCAACTATGAAGCTTTCCCATGTTTAAAATGCAAGTTGACGGTTCCTAGAAAATCTGATTTCAAATTAGGACTCAGCGTGAAAGACGTATGGAAAAGTGATATTGAAAAATACAATAACAGAAATTTGAGTCGTAAATTGTGATGATCTAAGGCTTTCGCGATGATTTTCCCGATTTCAACTTTTTTTCTATCGTCTTTTTGGGTTCTTGTGGGTTGGTCAATTAATGGACATAATTTTCAGGCCGACGTTTCGAAATATTTATAATATAAATGATTTATAGTGTTCAATAGTGTAACAACTCAAAAATCGCCATTTCGAGAAAATTGAGGGTATAGATTTTGGTCTGCAGTTATGCCTTCGTAACCCACCACCAAATGTATCAACTGGCGTAAATCCACATTACCCTTATTCTCCACGTATTTGTGCTTCACACCAAGTGCTTCCAAATATTTTTAACTATAAAATAAGTATGAAACTCTAATTAACAAAAAAATGTTCCGAGTTGTTACTGTACTGCACTGCTGAGTTCCGAGTTTGACTTTCTTCATTTCTTACTTCTATTTATCAGTCTTGGTTGTTTTTCATGATGGGCACAGTCGGTTTCCTTCGTTTTTGTGCCAAAATAATTACGAAGGCTGTAATAATATATTAATCAGAGTTATTTAACTCTGAAGCCACCAGTGCTACCAAGAGTGCAACACAGTAATATTTCGAGATGTCACTCTGTTGCTCTGAAGGCGTTTTGTGATAAGACGACATATTACTGTATTGCACTGGAAATCATCTGAATTCTGCCAAAGCAACAGCTGAGTTCTGGGTTTGATTTTCTTCATTTCTTACTTCTATTTATCAGTCTGGGTTGTTTTTCATGATGGTAACAGTCGGTTTCCTTCGTTTTTGTGCCAAAATAATTATGATGTCTGTAATAACTCTGAAGCCAAGAGTGCAACACAGTAACATTTTGAGATGTCATTATGTTGCTCTGAAGAGTGCTTTGTTGCTCTGAAGAGCTTTTGTGATAAAAAGAAATGTTACTGTATTGCACTGGAAAATCATCTGAATTCTGCCAAAGCAATACAACAACATAGTACTTTTTACCTAGTTTAAAAGGTGATTTTGACTTATATTTGTAGTGCTCTGGAATCTACTCATCATGCTGAATCCAAAGGTAGTAATAACTCAAAACGGCTAATTTTTGAGTTGTTACACTATTGAACTGAGGCGGAAATATTATTTCCTCTTCAGGGCTTGGAAAATCGTGATGCTCTTTTACATTGAGGGTGACATGGTGCCATAGATGGGGGATTTACTCAATAGAGAAAACTTTAAGGAAACTGGGTAATCAAGTAGAAGAGACAGTGTGAGGGCGAAACAGTGACTGTTTAATGTGTAGGTTAATCAGTCACTGAAAGAGGCTTTACTTGGTTCTCCTCCTGCTCCTCGTTCTCCTCCTCGCGTGGCAACAACTCCAATAATATTGTAGATTCTACTATATTATAGTAGATTCGCTTCTTATCTTCTCCCGTTATTTTATCTCTTTTTAACCTCCCATCTTGATCTACTTTCAACGTTTCAAATTTTCCTTTACCGCCCCTCCCGGGCCTTCAAGGCTGTTCATCCCGCTCCGGTGTCGTAACACGCTCCGGGATCGTCCGTACAAACCAGTGACGATAATTATCGTGACGAAACTATGTTGGAAGTGAGCGGGCTTCGGAGACCGCTCACTTTAAAACCGGCCTTTTTGCGGGGAAAAGAGGTCGTTGAAATCAGTGCGGTTTCGTTTTTTCTTGTTCCATTTTTTTTTTACGACGATGTTGCCACGTCAATATGAGAAAGGCGTGATCAAAGCCAAATCGCCATTTTATGGCGCACTAATTTCGAAATCCGAAGAAAAGAGTTTTGTTGTGTGGACATTGCAAATCTAAATTGCTAGTGATTTAACGAATTCTTCGACCGTGCTTTTTTTTTCTATACCTAGTACGAATGTAATGCGACACGACGTGAAACCCTACCGACGATGCGAATATCCCTATAATAATTTTCAGTGGCCTGTCAAAGGGAAAAACGTGATTACGGGAGGGGCGATGGCGAAGAAAACTACCCCAGCGAATTTCCCCACCGCGCAAGTCCGGCAAGTTCGTTTGACGGGCTTCGGCTTCTTAACAAACTCTGTAAGGTTTCGGGATGGATTTCTTTTGGCTTCTTCAGGGTCGAGGGACTAAGGTGACAGTGCGAACAGAAAAAACAAAAAAACAAATTGATTCGTTAACTTTCAGCGACGGAGCATAAAAGGCTCAAATCCTCAGGCAGCTCCCAACTAGCCTTTTGACAAGCTGAGGCGGTTTTTGCCGTTTCAGCTCATTGGGCCAGAAATTCGTTCGGTTTCGCCTCAAATGTGACCAAGTCACGTGGGAATGAATTAATGACAGACCCAGCACATCCCAACGGGGATTTTTTCTCTTCTTTAGGTACTTTAATTTTAACTTTAATTTTAACCGTTGGTTTATATACGCAGTTTGTAATATTTCAGTAGGCTTCAACGAATACGATAAATTATTCTATTTAAAAATTGAAAATATTGGAACTAAAAATTAAAATTAGAACTAAAAGATGGATAAAATTGAAAAATGCAAAGTAATTACAAAGGAAGTAAGTTTAAAAAATCAAAAAATTAAAAATAATTTTCAATGATTTTAAACACGTAAAAATAATTAAAAACGCTACAAGTTTATGTTTCTTTATTACTTTGGTGTAAATTACCTATCCAAAAATTAATCCTGCCGATTTTGTTTTTTATACTATATATCGAGCCTTGAGAGCAAAAAGGGCCAATATGAAATTCAATTCAAAAAGCACTATATAATATATAATATTTAAACATAATATATACTAACATAACACTATATTAGGATATATTATATTTATATATTATATATTATATAGTGCTTTTTGAATTGAATTTCATATTGGCCCTTTTTGCTCTCAAGGCTCGATATAAATACTATATATAAATAAAACCACTTTTTCCGTAGATAGTTCCTATAAACAATTCAATTCAATTCAGATTCAATTTGGTCAGATTCAATTTCTTTTTAGCGTCAATTTGTACTCCCAAAATTTGTACCTACTCCCAAAAACGTCATAATTTATTGGAATTTCGATCATTTAAATGTGTTTACTTACAACATGACATCGTACCTTGCAACCCATGACCAAAAATTGAGCTTTACCCTTCAAATGGAAAAATTGTCCATACCAGATGCTAAAATGGCTAAAATCTGAGATCCACTCAACTTCGCCTTTTATATCTCCCAAGCCACTTTGATTATTGGTTGTTGGGTAGCGTTTAGGTGTCGGAATTTTCAGAATGACCCCCACCGTAAGACTTATTCACGTAAAAATAAAAAATAAAAATAAAAACTCAAAAATGATAATAATAATAAAAACTCAAACTACATATTGAAATTAAACCAATTTTGTAACTCTTAAACTAATTTTTTAATCTCAAAAATTCTAAAATTCTGCTATTTTGTCTGATAACAATTCTTTGCCCCTAAACAAAGCTTGTGGGTTTTTGTTGTTGATGAAATTGGCGATGAAATATCGGGAGCGTTCACCTATTGGTATACAGTGGATGTTATTATGTGGGCGAATCAAACCGCTTCATTCACCAGGAGTGTGCTGTTGGTCAGCGATAACCGGGTCGTTCAATTAGACCTTGACCCCATTTTTCGGTTTGATACCTCTCCTCTCTAAAGGTGTAAAAGGGGGAGGAAGGAATGTTGGAAAGAGGTGAGGTCAATCGAGACTCCCTCGAAATGGGAGGGAAGTTTAATCGAGTATTAAATCGTAAATTTAATCGTCTTGAAAAACGTTAATCAAACCTCGTCGCAAGTCGACATTTGTTCCATTTGCCGGTTTGAAAAATTAGCGCAATACGTGCCTAATCAAGTCGCAGTACGAATAAGATGGTTCTTTTACAATCTTCTTTCAATGCCTTTTTGGGGGGAAAAGGGGGGAGAAAGTGACGCGCGGCTATCTGAAATCTTCAGCCGGATATATCTCCAGTGTTTTGATTATTTACACGAAAAAGTTCAATATGAGGCCAACCAGTCGCAAGGCGCGTCACGTACGAGGGTTACCAAACACGAACTTATCCCAAACGTTTCTTTTCAACGGAGCAGGTCTCATCCATCAACACTTTCTAAATGGGTTCTTGAGTTCTTGTGAAATGATGAACTTGTTGGAGTTTTATTTTGGCGTCTCGTTCAATTGCAAGTTAATGGAACGACGGGGTGATATGTGGATGAAGTTGTGAGCGGAACAGGTTTATGTTCCAAGTCGGAAAAGACTATAATATAGTTCTTCATATTATGAAGAACGGGGTTTTTTGTCTTGGTATTAAAGAGCATGCATGTTGGTTGGAGGAAGTGAAACTACTTTTCTGTACTGATGATGGTCTAGTCAACCGAAACGCGTCTACGAGTTATTATTTTATTTATCGTGGAAATAGACTACTTCGTCTGAAATCGTCTGTTTATAAACTACTTTGCTTCCGAGTCTACCAAAGGTCTCTTATTATAATAAGAGACTGTATACAGTCATACATTTCATACGGGGCTTCAATGAGACTACAAATGGGATTTTTGAAGGATCAAATAAGGTGAAGTTTTCCGAGTAATTTTGGACGCGAAATCCGTTTTTCAAGGTCATCTATCCAAAAATCGCACGGGTTACAAAAAATGATGGATATTGGAAGTGGATATGGAAAGATGGGTATGATATCGAGTGGGATGTCGATTTCGAAATATTTCTGGACGTAGAATCCATTTTTGGGGCCCCAGAACCATCGGAATTCACCGTGAGGATCTATGGGGACTGTTGAATGAGGTTTTGTTTTCCGAGTAATTTTTGACGCATAATTCATTTTTCGGGGTCCCATGTCCGACCACAAACTTTACAAGAAAAAATAAACTTTTTAAAATAATTAAATTCATTTTTTTATTGATAGGTATTGAATTAAGTTTTTGATCATTTTCATCAAAGAACAATGATTCCTTATGTAAAATTTGCAGCGTTTTTTGTTTTTGTAGTAATGAGCATGCTTGTTAGAGGGGTATTTCTGATCAATTTGAAGCCTTAAAGCCAGTTCGACATGTTGAAGATAATGTACCTACCTGTTTGAAGTTGTTTAATTTTAATTAAATTTACATTTTACAACCGTGTGTAGCTGTAGCATTTCAGATAGTACCCGGGCTGTGAGCAAAACATGTTTTATTAGGGAAAATTTGCGAATTGTCGCACTTTGGCTCGAATCGATCGTCCTGTTCGTTCCATTCGGTCTCTCTCTCTCTCCCTCCCGCTCGACGTCCTCCTTTTTTTGTGTCTTCGTTCAGCTCAATAATGATAGTAATAAGAAAAAGAACAATGGAAAACATCCCACCGCACCCCGAACCGTATTCTGGTTGAGTGCTTTGTAACAACCTGCCGCAAAGGGGACGTTCGTTTCTGACCAAACCGCAGCATCGGGACATTCCTCGTGGGAATGGGGGAACTGTGAAAAACTCTGGAACGGGTTGGGCGTCAAGTTGACAACCATTGCAATAGTGAAGGGAGGCTGGCCACGAATGGATGTTAGGATATTTTAAATTGAATTGTGTTCTCAATTTTTCTTTTTGCTACGCGCTATTTTCACTACGACTGCATCGAATATCAGTTTGGCGTTTATTTTCGAACTCACAGTTTCTTCAACATCGACAAAAAACTGGTTTGGCTCGCAACTACAACACTAGACTCACTAATTCTGCAGCAAAAACCGGTTTGGTACTAATATATGGACTCCCCTCACTTGGTACTACTTTGACCAAATACCGGTTTGGCTTTTGACTATCACCTCCCACTCTGTACTACTGCAGCAAAAACTGGTTTGGCGCTTATCTACAGGCTCACCCTTACTACTACTTTGATCAAAAACCGGTTTGACTTTCGACTACAACCTCCGACTCAGTACTACTGCCGCAAAAACCGGTTTTGCGATTATTTACTGACACGCTCTCCATTCGACAAAAAATCGATTTTGCGCACAACTACAACCTCAGACAGTCTGAGTCAGACTCACTGGTACTTAATCAAAAGCCAGTCTGGCGCTTCGTTGTACAAACTCACACTCACTTCTTTTTCGACTGTGTGCAAATAGAGATCTGGAAATTTTTAGTCGAGTGGGGTTAGGATTCTCTTCCACTCCTTCAGTTTCTCAACCACTTCACAGTTCCCTGGACCGTTTGTGGGCTACAGGGAGGACCAGGACAGTCCCGGATTCCCCGACGTGAAGAAATAGGCCCTCGAAAAGTTCTTCTGGCCATTCCGTCCCTGCGAGGATCCCGAGCGGTTCCGGTCCAACCCGCGGGCCCGCTGACGAGGAGCCATTTGACGCAAAAAAAAAAAAAAAAAAATTCTCCGGAGCAGAAATCCCGTTCTTATCCCTTCAGCTTCCCCCTTCTCCCTTTTTATCTCCCCCGAAATTAACGGAAAGCGGAATTCAAGACGATCGCACTTTCTAGTGCACTATAACAAGATCACGTAGTTGAGAAAGTCACTCGGGATCTCGGTTTCATTTGAAGGTGAGCGGTACATTGGGAGAAAAAAAAAGGAAAAAGGGGGAATGTGCCGTGTAGGTGTGATTGTGACACCGGGTATAACCGCGAGGTTGGGAAGAAGGATCGATGATCCAAGTTGAATTTCAAGAGAACCGCTAGTGATTTTTTTTTTTTTTTCAATGAGAAACATAAAAAACCTTTTGAAGAAAATTAATAAATAAAATAAAACGTTTCATTTAATTTATTAATTTATTTCAAAACGGTTACTGTAGATTTGAAAATAAAGCATGAGTTTGAATCTGTTTTCCAAATGACGATGAGATCACTAAATTCCATTCGTAGGAAACTAGAACTACCTATATCATGATATCATTCACATTATGATGCCTGCTTTTGTTTCGACAAAAAAATGGACAAAAAATTTGGGGGGGGGGGGGGGGGGGGGGGTTCTAAGTCTTCCACTGTACGATTTTGGCTGCATTTTCAAACTGCTGATTTGTAAGAACCTAAAATTATCACGACGTTTCGATGAGTTCATTTTTTTAATTAGGAATGGACGTGCACACGAATTTTGGGATAAATCATCCTTTGCCAAGTTGTTTGAAGTCAAAAAGAGAAAAATGCATCATTTTTGTGACAAAAAAATCTTTCACGTACCTATACTATTTACATTCTATACTAGTTTACATTCATCTAAAGTTGTTCTGGTCGATTCAAAAAGGACGAGCGTGACGTCACGTAGGTACAGCCCTTCTGGTTTGACGGCTAGTTTCGAGGGCGATTTTGTCGTACTTTTTCTGGATTTTCTTGGTGATTTGCACTAGTGACATTGGAGTAACGCGAAAATGGCCGTGTTCGCTTTGTTGTGCACAAATAAGCACCAAACCGGTTTTGTGGTAGTAGTGGTGAGTCTGAGGTTGTGACCCAAAGCGGTTATTAAAGAACAAATTTTGTTAAAGTAGTGATTGTGTGTTCTTAAATAAGGGCCAACCCGGTTTTTGTGGTGGCAATAGTGAGTCTGTGGAAGTTGTAGGTAGCTGCAGCTTTCATGCAAATTTCATGAAATTTTCCGAAAATCGGTCAGGGCTTTTGAAGTTTTGATGGGTTAATTTTAAAATTCAAACAAAAACTAACAAATGAGATAATGGCGGCAGCTTGTTGCTGCCAAGCACTTAAACGCCATGACAGGGCGTAATCTCACGAGCGACGTCCCAAGTCCTTCTGGTTGCAAGTGAAACTGCACAATCTCTCTCAGACCCTTATTTGGCTTACCATTTACTTGGACGAGAAAAATTCCCCGGTTGTTTCATTAATTTGTTACTTTAAGGCAATTTCCGAAGGGCTTAGCGGGTTCTCAGCGAGGAAAGTGAAGGCTGTGCGAACAAGACCAATTACCGGGTCGAGCCCGACTTTCCGGGCAATTAGAGCGAATGGGACAAAATGGTTGGATTGTAAATAAAATGCCGTTCGAAGTGGATTTTTCTCCGGAGGTTTTGTCGGTGCCCAGAACTGTTCGAAATTAGCATCCCATGCAAAGTCACACGCATCCGTCCGGGTTGAAGGCCGAAACTCCCATACGGAATATTATTTTCAACAACTGCAATTTCCCCCCACTTTGGCCCGAATTGGCCTCTCCAGTAACCAATTTCCTCCCGAGTCGTTTCCAATTGGGTGGTCCCCTTAAACGTATCTACCTTGTTCCCCTTCACTTGAGGGGAACTTATTTGTAATAGAGCCAATTGTTGGGTAATAAGGGCCAAAGCTTCGCTCCCAGTGTCATTGGGCTATCAACGTTGTTGACTCGCGCTCATTATTTTTGTGATATTTTCTAAATATTCAAAAAGGCAAGGTTTGTCAGATATAGTTTTGAACGGACAAGAAATTAGTAATAAAGGGAAAATTTTATTTTTAGTTGACAAATAAACAATGGGCTTTATATTTTTAGCAGTTTTTTTTCAAATTTTGTCTTTTTATTTCTTATTTTTCAACTAAACCACCTGTGGGACACCCCATACAACGGGTGACGGGCGTGTTCCTACTACGTGAATTTGAGTTCCTAAATTAGAATTTAAATTCCTCAAATTTTGTGTTGTGTGGTTAGCGGAGGGCCTGTAGCATGAATCCACGATGTTGCCGCTGTTTGTTGTGGAAGAAAGATGAAGGGAGTGTGAGACATTTCTTTCTAGGGCATCGTACGAATTATTGTTTGTAGACCTAGAAGAAGATGCAGCCACAGTTTGGGAAGACTCGCAAACCTGATATGTCAGGACACTGTGGTGATGCAGTCTTCGAGAGAGGACCGAGGGGAAGACAATGCCTAACACGATATGTCGTGGCCAGTATTCCCCCCTCCCCGGCCCGCAGTTGAACTGGGTACAGCTGGCTTAGCTGCCTCAAGTGGATTGTCACTAAAGGTGCCCTGGCCGGCTAGCTGACCCACTCTTACACGGGCCCGATCTCCAAGCTTCCACGGGCCCGATCTCCAAGCTTCCACAGACGAAATGTCGTCAATGGAGTCCTGGGCAACGGACCCGTGCGTCAGGATCATTCAAGAATCAAGAATCAAGAATTTTTTTATTTGCCAAAGCCAAATAATGACAGAGCAAAAGTCAAAAGTTAGAACATACAGAATAAGCTGACTGGTTATAGGGCCGATTATATTGACTGTAATAATGGGAAGGGAATGGCAGGGATTCCTGCCAATTCAGCTTCCACAACCAAATCGTCAGTAATGGAGGCCTGGCCGTCGGGTCTGATCCCATTAAGATCACTGCGCATTGATATTGTATCAATTATGAACAGCAATATGGTAAAGTTGCAGTGAAAAGTACTTCCGCCTTCAAAAGGGGGCGCTGGGCTGCTGGCGGGAGAAGAAGTATTCGCACGACCGTAGCGAGACCCGCTCCTCCCGCTGGTACTAACTCCAGTGGGCTGGCAATATTGCCTCACACGTGGAAAAACCCCACTCCTCCAAAGTGGCAAAACTATATGCGTCAGTTTCCAGTCCAATTGATGACACATATCCGAAGGCCCAAATCGAGGAGTGAAAGCGGCCACGCGAATGAATTTTTGTTTTTGTTTTTTTTTTTTTCGCCGCCGATAACTGCCGCGTGGACATTCGGTTTAATGAACGTCCTTCTTCAACTGGGAATCTCTTCCGAATGAGGAGAAAGCAACGGGAAGGGATCCGCCGGCCGCAATTTCTGCAAATGCAAAAGGGGCGGGCACTGCGTGCGTGTTTCTTTCGGAGGTCGCTACAGAAGTCAACATCCACGGAATTGGACCGTATGAAGTAATTTTTTAGTACATTTTGGTGATTTGTAGACTTTATGTGGGGCGTCCTGTTCCCGATCGTCACATATTTCACGTCGAGATGCACCGCCTTCCGATTTGAACCTGTTGCAGCGGCGCAATGAACCTCGAGGTCGTACCGCCAGGTCACTGCAGTGCTCGTTGAAACCTGTTCCGCCCGGCGGGGAAAAGACGCTCGACTTTTTATGCCTCCGGCCGACTCCTCCGGAAAGGGAGTCGGCGGGTTTGACGTCGAGTGACGTCCCTCCTGAAGTTGAACGGGGTTGGGGAATTTTCTTCATTTTCGTCAGTCGACCAAATCATCTTCCCGATTCGTATTTACCTCCTACGTCTTCCCCTCCAGTACGAGGAAACGAGAACAGGTGGAGGAATTAACCACTTTCACGTTCATTTGCCTTCGACTGGTGAAACCTCTGGCACCGGATTTGGCGATTCCTCTTCCTCGGCCGGCAATATCGATTCGGTCTGCAGCGCAATCGATGATTTTGGACTTTCATGTTTGTTGGGTGAATGTTGGCCATCCTGAGCTTCTTATGTGTTGTAGGTCGTAGGTTTTTGTAAAACTTAGCCCAGTAAGTCGAATGAGGTAGGTATTATTGGAGGTAAAATTCTTTTTAGGGGGGTCCCAGACATAGGCGTACGCAGTAGGGGGCTAGCCCCCCCCCTGAACATACCAAAAAATATATACACTTTCAGATCAAAAGAAAGAAATAGAGAAAGTAGGTAGTGATTCAAAAATTCACAGAGAACCCGAGGTGGATCATGTTGTAAATTTATTGTAAATTTGTTTAGGGAAAAAAATTCAACTTCACATAGTTGGGTACTTATGCTGTGTTGGTACATTTTGTGTAAATGTTGTAAATTAAGAGGGGGAAAAAGGTGAACTACAACACTTAATTTTGTAAAAATGTTTTGTATGTTATTTTGTATTATTACTCAAGTTGAAGCTGTGTATTGATATTAAAATTTAATATCAATACACCTCTTTAGGTAGGTACCCTATATTGTAAAATTTACAATATCTTGTACCTACCACACTCTTTTTTTTTTTTTCTTTTTTAAAATTTATTTTGATTAAATACATGCAGAGTTACGATCATTATGGTTTATTATTCTTGGAATAATAAACCTATGTAATCGCGACGAAATTTGACATTATTCGTTTGAAGAGGTCTAGATTCCAAAAACAACATGTCCATCCGCCGTCCGGGGCCCTTTTGGGCAGTAGGGCATAAGGGGCTAAAATGGGGCTAGGGGAGGGGTTTTTGAAGGTTTTCGGCTATGGGGTCGAGTTAGGTGACGTCGAATTTTTGGACGTAGAATCCACTGGAATCCGCAAAAAGTGGATTCTACCCCCATGGGGTCCCAGAACGATCCGATTACACCGTGGGTATCTATGGGGCTTTCATGGGGCTACAAATGGGATTTTGAAGGATCCTAGGAGGTGAAATAAGAAGTTTTTCTTACGACTTAGAATGAATTTTAGCACAACCCACATCAAAGAATAATAAATCCTTGTGTTTAATTTGCAGATTTTTTTTTTTTAAATAGATGGTAACTTTAATTTGTTTAGAATTAATTTTAATTTTATTAATTTCTTTTTTATTTATCAGTTTTTTATTTTATTTAGCTATTATTAATTTCATTTTTATTTTTCTGTTAGGTATTAAAAAAATTAATAAAATTTTTCAGTTAATAATAATTTTTTATTCATTTTATTAAATATTTTTTCATTTTAGTTAATTTATTTTTATTTATTATTTATTAATTTCATTTTTTGAGTCTTTGAATAATTTCTTATTAATTTTGTTTAATAGTTGACATAGTTAATTATTTTTGCTCAATTTACCCTTGTACAGAAATGTCTGTAGTCCTATACTTTGCACGCCCCTAATGATTGTTTTTCTCTAGTCCCAACCCCTCTTCAAAAAAGATACTCGGTGAACACCTGGTTCGACCTTTCACTAGAATATCAGGGCATCAACAAGAGATTTACATGTGAAACAATGCTACTTTCTATTTGTGAACAACGGGTGATATACGCTGTCATGATCGATCCCGTCATTACACGCATAACGTTCCGATCGGCCAACTTTCACGGCTCCGACCCGATGATATAAAAGTCAAAGCCCGTAACCTTCTTGAGAACAAAAGGTAACCCGAGGGAGGTTTTCCTTTGAAGGTTGACAATGGGGGAAAGCCACGGGGATGATATTGGAGCGATTGCTCATCTTGAGGAATAAGTAAGAGTTTTTTCGGTCCCCACTTTTGGAATCTTTTCTGACGCGAAGGTGAAAGGGTTTGTCCGTTTCTCATCACATCACGATGGACGCATCGCCTTTTTGTCAAGGCTCATCAGAATCGGCGACATTGTGGATTCCGGCGAGCAATTACGGCTTTCTCCGTGTGGGGCATGGCCATGAAAAATCTCAATAAGTCACCTTCGTTCTCAATGAGTCGAAAGGTAAGCCTAATTACCTGCATGCTGGTCATGTTCGTGATGACGACTCGAGCAGCATATTTTTGTTTATTATCTGAATAATCAACATCTCATAGATAAAATAAAATAATATTTTGGTATAATATATTATATTATACCAGTGTGTGCTCGTGAAGTGCGCTCCGCGAATGAGGGGTGCTGCCCGTTCTCCATGCATAGTATGCATTGCATACAGTTCTGGGTGACCCCTGCATCTCCATCCCCTGCACGCGAGCACCAGTCTTATCAGGATTATCGACTCACGTTTTATTCTAACTATATTGTTAGATTAGATTAGATTAAAACCAGAGAGGGTATGAAAGTGGGTTCTGAAGGGCTTCCCACTTCCCGCACTTAGGCCTGTAGACCCATTGTGCTGCTTCTCGGAGTTTCTATAGTAGGAGTTCTGTGCCCATGATGAGGTTCAATAGTCCTCCTTTTGCGCCAGTATCTCTCCCCGGTCCACAGAGCCCAGAGCAAGATACCTTCTGCCCTCCAGGGCCTCACATTCAAAGATGAGGTGGTCTGCTGTCTCCTCCTCATCTCTGCAAAACCTGCTGGTGCACCCATGGGTTCATCATTAATTTTATGACCCCTATCCTGTTTAAATGCTTCCTGAAGCTTCTGTGTCCTGTGTACAGGCCCACCATGAATCTCAGTAGTGTCCGCCGTAAATGGAGGAGGCACGTATTAGCCCTATTACGGTCTAGCCGACCCAACATGTGTGCCCTTGCTGCTGGTCCGGGGTTCTTTCCCATCTATGGCTGTGCTGTGATCACTGCCACTGGTCAACAGCCTCGCGGAAAAGTTCCCCCGTGATACCTAGACAGGGTTCTGGTCCTATAAGGTCCTCACTGGACCTCTGTCTGGCCAGGGCGTCTGCTTTCTCGTTCCCTGGAATACCACCGTGACCAAGGACCCATCTGAGAATAATCTCATTGGAAGCCCCAACACGCCTGGTACTTGACACGCAGTCAAGTACCTAATCTAATCTAATCTGACTATATTGTTTGGAAGCAGCAGTTCCATTTCATGGCAACCATCACTGGACTGGTGTGATCATGATGTGCTGCTTGCAGGAAAACTATTTGAGCCACCAAGATCCAAGAAAGAACGTCAACATCTTGGGCAAAGCTCTCATCACCGAACGAAAGGCGATGGGATGTTCTCATTGAGGGATTGATAGATGCTTCAAACAGCCTTATCCAGTAAGGGTTCTGAATGCAGCAACAGTCACTGATACATGGCGAGGGAGGTCCTGAGGGACCCGGTTCTCAAGCAGCGAAGCCCACTGTTACCCTTCCGCTGATAGCTGATGAGATTAAAGGACCGAAGGCCGCCTCGGGTTTGGAGGTAATACTGGCGCCCTGGTAGGCTAAACGAACCTTGTCTTCGTTGCTGTTCGTCCTCCTTCTGGTGCGTGAGCAAGTGGCCAGGGGTGAGTGGGTTAAGAAGAGCTTCTGTTCAGTCTTGTGCCGTTGGGATGACAAGTGTTGCTGCTGGAGGTGGGCAGCTCCTTCTTGAGGCTCTTCTGTCTAGGGAGAGGGCTACCCGGGTTGTCCACTGGAACGGTAGAAAAGAGAGAAAAACCAAGAATATGGTTGTTGTATAGTGTCAAATAGTTCTCTACTGGCATACCCCTTCTGGCTCCTAACTGATTTACGGATGTCCTACCGACTGAGTCAACTTTAACGTCCCCGACCCCCAATCCCTGAATGCTGACATCCACTGCACAATTTCCTTCAGTAAACCGCATCTTCCTCACCGAAACGGCACACAATAACCTCTTATTCCACCAACCATTTAACCTTTTTGTGCACGTAACACGTAACTCGACGAGTTGGACGAGCAACCTGAGAAACCTATTCCGGTTTCCAGTCCTGAAAACCTCCAAAACAAGGCAAGAACTTGAACATGGCGCCTGCGTCTTACTTTTCGACTTCCTCTTAATTTAGTCAGGTTCCGCTAGTTGACATTTCCTACTCTGGCCTCAGAAATATTCGGCTATGGGTCTTCCTGGGACTTACATTTTATTAACGTAATTAGACGTAAGGCAGAACTTGTCGATTTGCTAAAATCCCATTTCAAATGGGACATTGAAATTTCGACACAAACTGATGAAAATGAAGCGTCACGCGGAAATAACGCGCGATACCTTCTTCGTGCTTATGCTCCGTCATAATACGCTTCTCAGGAGGACTTTTTTATCGTTTTGCTGGCCTATCCGCGTAATCGGGGTCAGCTTTCTACGGTAGTTGTAAAACGAGGAAGGGACATGTCCGAAGCATGCAAAGTCCGCACAACGGGCAGAAGCTAAAGCCAAATCGTCCAAGTTACGCAACCCAACGTTTTGCCGCCTTCGCTGCTAAAGGAGCTCGGAATCTCAATTACATGCAAGTTGAGTTGTTACAAGGGCCATCAGTGAAAACCTTTTGAACGGGGGAAGTTTCTCAATCGGTATTACACGGTTAAACGAAAACAAGGCGATTTCCAACGGTTTTGGGTTCGGCTGTAATCCCGCGCAGCGGCGGGTTTTGATTTTCGTTCGGCGAGTTTCGCGAAGCTTTCACGTTTCCATAAATAATGGGATTTTCGGTAAAGCAATGCATACGTGATCTAATCGGCAAAACTCCGCCAAAATACGTGTTCGCCAATAAAACTGTAGAACCATCGGAAACGTTTAGAAACTGGAACTATCTATTTCCTCGTTCAGGAGCAGGACAAAACAACAACAACAACAACAACAAAAAAACAATTACTCGAGGAATTTTTATTTTTTCGAATAAACGGTCCACCTTGGGAAGGTGATATTGGCGGATTCTATAAACCTAAAAAACGTTGCAAACTTTACACAAGGATTTATTATTCTTTGATTAAATTAATTTAAAAAAATTAATTCTGTGATTGAAAAAAAAAAAAAAAATCTGTACAATCTTTGGACAGATGTGGGACCTCCAAAAATGGATTATGTGTCCAAAATTACCAGGAAAATGAATATGTCCAAAATTACCGAGTAGGTATTTTGTCGAAATTATAGATTTAAAAAAAATCGTACATTGGATAATATTACAAGAATAATAAACCAAAATTTGGAAAAATTAAAATAAAAAAACTCTTTCTAAGACATTTCTATGAGTCTGGACCTGCAGGGAAACGCCAACTTTGGTACAAACCATACAGATCATTCCTTTCTTAGTGTCCTGATGTTCACGTGCTGCAGGTAGGTATGAAAATTTTTTCAAGTCCCATTCCTTTTCCCTATTTTTTGAAGGTCCATAGCTCTCCTTGACCACAATTTATCAAAAATCTGAAATTTCTTGAAAAATTATTGTCTATTATTTTCATTCGTCGAATAAAGGTGGAGTCTCAGCGTCTTAAAAGTGAGAACTCACCCGAACGAGCAATAATTAGCCGAAAGGAACGACTTGGGGGGGGGGGGGGGGATCCGTTATGCGTGAAAAGAGCCTCGGGTAAGCTGGGTGGATGAACCCGAAAGGGAAGACAGTCCCGGAGGTTTGAAAAAAAATGACCGATACGATCTCCCGGTTAAAGCTAAACACATGTTGCGACTGCGGAACGTTCGGCCACCGCCCGGCAAACTGTTCGGTCTCGAAGGGAAAACCCATAAGCGGTAACCGCTTCCGAGATCGGAGATGAGATGTCGGTTTCGGGACGAGAACCAGAAAGTTCTCGAATCTGTCATAACTGAAAAAATCCCATATTTTTTGTTTAATTGTTTTTGTTTTTTTCTCGATAATTATTAACTCTCCTTGAGTAATATCTTCTTTTTTTTCTCTCATTCATGATGCATTCTTCCAACAAAAGTGAGAATCCCGAGAGTCTCCCCTACGGCGCCGGACCCGCGCAGGCATCCCGGTGACCGACTGACATTATTGCCGGAGAGACAGACGGACAGACAAAACAGTAACAGAACGGGATGAGAAAACCCCAAAGGATTTTTCGTTAGCTACGGTCCGAAGCCCACAATGAACCAAACGGGGAACGGACTCGTTTTTTTTTTTTCATTTTGGTGAGTTCCTATCAAACTTGACACGGCTTCTGTTCATATCGGCCTCGGCACTGAAAACAACCTACATTTCATTTTTTTATCTGTTATAGGTCGTCCACTTTCAACCAAAAGAGAAAAATAACTCTCTATTTCACGATGTAGAGATCTGTTGTTGAATAGAGAGTCTAATAATCTGTCGAATTCACCTATCGATGATAACTGTTATCATCGATAGGTGAATTCGACAGATTCTCCTCAAGAAGCGTATTAAAGACGTAGGTAGTATAAAAACGATGAAATTGCTGATTTATCGCTCAGTAGGTATTGCTTCAAATTTTAAGCCATTAGGTAACAACGTTGGTATTTTAATGTACCTAATAAACCCTCCCTAACCTCCTTAGATTTTACACAATTAATTTAGCTAAATGCCACAAATACCTAAAATTTCTTGCTATAAGGTTTTTTGCTTATTTTTCTACTTACTACTGGTTCTTAAAGTAATGAAGTTGGACCCCTTGAGCCCTTTCAAAATCAATTTCTAAGTTTCTTGCCCCCCCCCCCCCATAGCTGTTCGGGGGGGGGGGGGGGGGGGGCTACGAAGGCGAACAAAGGTAGCAATGAATTGCTCATTGTTACCTTTGTATGGTCTATTTTTTCAACAAGAATTGTTATCAGATAACATCGTTATCATGTCTGACCGATAAATAGAAGAAGCAGCGGGAAAAGTTTCCTCTTTAAAAATCCTAATATTGAACGGCTTTTTTGAAAACAAACAGCGTTGCCGAGTTGCATGACTGACTATTATTACCACTATGACTATAATATAGTAATAGTGGTAATAATAGTCAGTCAAAAAGCCTTCATAATATGAAAAAAGCCTCTAAATATTAAAATTTTCTAAGCCTGGTAATATTATTTGCTTCATGAGAGGTTATGCTTCTTACATTTAATCTAGTATTAATTTGATCTGACCTATTCATACAACACGTACCTACCATTCGCTAGAATAATATTAGGACTATGTTTTTGTCAATTTTATGAGACCAGAAATTGCAAATTTAAAAAAAAATCACAACCAAATGCGGCGTAGACGTCAAATCTGGAAAATTACCAATGTAAAAAAACCGCTTCAATTGGGGCAATATTACTCCTTAAAGCCCTCCTGTCGCCCGGAATAAACCCGTCGGATGAATCGTCGCGGACAGGAGGATCAAATGACGTCACGGGTCATTGTTTCATCGGCCTTCCGATAGGTGACTGTTTCCGGCGAATCACGACTTCCTTCCCCCCAGGACGTACACCCCCCACAATCCTTTCACTGCTAACTGAATTGCAAACCGCCTTTGACGAGTCTTATATAATAATACTCAAATATATAATAGATGAATGATAATTTGTCTTCGAATTTAGCAATAGAAAAAGCTGGTTACCTTTTCAAAGCTCGTCTGCCGTGTTGAATTTTCAGTTGTGTATTTTTTCTTGGCGGCTCACTGTGGCCAACGAGTTATTCCATTATCGATGGATTAACGCGTGTCAGCCCGGAGACGGTCCTAATCCGCGCGATGTGGCTTCCAACATTTTCGTCATGGTTTTCAATCCCCCCCGAAACTTTTTTTTTTATCCGAGAGAAAACGTGATGAGAGTGTTGACAGAGGTAAATTTTTCAAGGTTATTAAACAAAAACCGACTTTCCCTCGGGGATTTCGAAGTCGCCCGGCTCACCCTTTAAACCCGATACAGTTCCATCAAATGCCCCTTATACCCAAAGAGAAAATCCGAATTAATCCTCCATCCGAACTCCGGGAGTCACGTTCGGTTCATCAAAAGCCTCTTTTTTTCAAAAACCTCCCAAAAGAGGTGAAAGTTTCTTCGGCCATGTCAAAAGGTTGGCGCCTTTTGCAGAGCCTATTAGTCACCGCAGATTAGCCTAAACGATTTCACAGTAATTATTTCTCACTTTGGTTTCCTTTTTGATCGTGACTTGACCGTACGAGCTGCCACTGGGCTATCGAATGATAACTTCGAATAAAGTGGTAAATCGATAACTTGCCTCGGCGAAAAAAATTAAGAAAGACTATGAAGAAAATCTGAAATGTTTATAAAATACTTGGTTCTCCATCAAGTTGGCCGCGCAGAGACCAAGTTTTGAATATATTCTTATAAATTTATGATCTGTAGTCCATCAAAGCCATCAAACGTATCAAAATACCTTATTTCGGGTCAAATTAAAAATGATTTTGCGCCTAAATACAATAACCATTGCTGCATTCAATCACAACTTCATTTTTCGGTTGCTCAGAGAATTGAAAGAAATACAACTTTGATTATTTGGCCGAAAGTCATTAGGTACGTAATTCTTTCGGACCGCTTCTGATGGCGACCACCCCGAGCGCTGCTCATCAGTTTTTTGCTATTCTTCACCGACCACAGACCATTACGTGTATTGCCGAGCATTTTCACTGTTGTCCAACGGGCGCAACGTAACTCCCAGTAAACGCGGCACGTCTGGCGGTTTTTCGCCTCGATGAATGAAACATACCGAAAAAAGGCCGAGTTGAACGGCCGGATACGAAAAAAAAAAAAAAAAAAAATTGTCAAAATCCTGGCGTCAAAATCGTAACTTTGTGAACGTTGAAGGAATGCTAAGGAGGCCGAGGAATTTTTTGGGGATAGGTTTCTTTTTTACATAATGGGCGCAATGGCCTTGTGAAAGCTTATTAGTTTTAAACGAACAAATGCGTCGACGTTAACGGTTCCCTGATCGTAGTGAACAAAGACGTCCCAGGTCACTTTCTACCGATTCCCTTTTTCCTCGACCTCCTCTCCCTCCTTTTTGCGGTTTTGATTATGCGTCTTGCGTACTACGTATGGGTTTGGAAATCGGATCGTTTTTTGCCCCGAGGACAATGATCGGGTTGCAGGATGCGAGTTTGAACTCAGCTAATGACGCTAGAAACTGAACCCAAGATGCAACCCTTTACGCAACGACGAATTATCGACTTCTCCCCGTTTTCAACGCCCATTTTCGACCCATCAATATCAAATTGTCCTCACAAAGCGGGTTTGACTCGTTCTTTCCAAATGCAACCGAAATTTGTTGACTCAATAAACCCGCAGAATTGCGGTTCGGGATCGAGTGACATTTTGATGGACGTCCTAAACACGATTAAAACCTTGCGACCCACATTTGGAACGAGCGAGTTCAGGAACGTTGTAGAGACGGCCGTATTTATAATGAAGGGGACACTTATTAAATTTTTATATTACTTAATAATTTAAAATGTTATATAATTTAATAATTTAAAATTTTATGTTGTTTAATAATTTAATATTTTAACATTGTATATTATTACGTAGTATATTATACAGCCTAAGACATTTTCAATGTAAAAAAAAAAAAAAACCGGTACATTGTTTAGACATAGGTGAGACCTGGAAAAGTGGATTGTGCGTCCAAAATTACTCGGAAAATGACACCTTATTAACATGGTACATGTTTTTACGGGCGTTCTCTGGATTGGAATGTGAGTACACCGCCCGGAAACCGTCGTGCCTTATAGGCGCCTAAACGGCTGAACGGATTTGAATGGGGTTTTGGTTTATTATTCTTGGAATAATACACCTATGTTTTCGCGACGCGGGTCGACGACTCCGATCGGCCTCAAAATTTGACATTATCCGTTTCAAGAGGTCTACATTCAAAATCCGAAATGTCCGTCCGCCGTACGCCGTCCGCCGTACGCCGTCCGCCGTCCGGGCCGTTTTGGGCAGTAGGAATTTTTTTAAAAATCTGAAATTTTGGCAAAATACTTGGTTTACCATCTAGTTGTGCCCGCAAGGTTTTCAGTCCGATCGCCCAAACCCGTGGGGCGCTATGGGGCTAAAATGGGGCTACAGGAGGGGTGTTTTGAAGGCTTTTAGCTATGGAATCGAGTTAGGTGTCGTTTTCGAAGTATTTTTGGACGTAGAATCCATTTTTGGGGGTCCCGGAACGATCCGATTTCACTGTGGCGTTCTATAGGGCTTTCATGGGGCTAAAAATGGGATTTTTGAAGGATCCCAAGAAGTTCAATATTTTTCGAGTAAAAATTAAAGAATTTTTGAAAAAACACATTTTTGAAAAAAAAATCCCCCCAAAAAATTTTTTTTTAAATATAAAAATCCAAAAAAAAAATTTTTAATTTATTTTTATTGACAGAATTAAATGTCTGTACAAGTAACCTATATCACAGAATAATAAACCCTTGTGTAAAATTTGCAGCGTTTTTTCTAACGATCTCGGGTGAGATTGCCCACAACATAGGCTATATTAAAATCCCGCGCGACGCGCGCAACCCTGCGAAATTTCGAAAAATACGAGTTTTTGAACGTGAGTACAACGCCCGTTAACCGTCGTGCCTTATAGGCGCCTAAACGGCTGAACGGATTTGAATGGGGTTTTTTTTCTAACGATCTCGGGTGAGATTGCCCTCAACATAGGCTATATTAAAATCCCGCGCGACGCGCGCAACCCTGCGAAATTTCGAAAAATACGAGTTTTTGAACGTGAGTACACCGCCCGGAAACCGTCGTGCCTTATAGGCGCCTAAACGGCTGAACGGATTTGAATGGGTTTTTTTTCTAACGATCTCGGGTGAGATTGCCCACAACATAATCCGGGGGTCTGGGGGTGTCCCACAGGTACCTAAGTCATAAGACAATCATGTACCATGATCTACACAAATCACAAGCGGCAATATTTTACCTGCTCATTAAAGTCGTTCTAAAGCCCCATTAGTAGCCCATTAGAAGCCCCATAGATTCCCATGGTGCACTCGGATGGGTTTGAGTAGATGGATTCTACGTCCAAAAATACTTCGGAACGACACCCCAGTCGACCTCCTGTTTCAAATCCTTCGATAACCCCTCAAGTAGCCCCTTTGTAGCCCATGGAAGCCCAGTAGATCCCAATGCTATCGTCTACAGGGCCTACATGTCAGCAGGGACCGGTGTTTTGTGAGTAAATATCAGCTTTAGGCGATAGGGACCGATTTTTCATAAGTACGAACCACCTTAGTGAAAAGTAGAAACCCGGTTTTCAGTACGGAGAAGTTGGTTTTCAATAAGCAGAATCCAATTTATAAAGGAGCTATAGGTGTTTTTGAAGGTTCTTGGTCAAGTCGAGGAATCGATTAATGCCCCCCCCCCCCCCCCCATCCTGGTATAAAATTTTAGATGATTTTTCCGAGAATAATAACTCAACATTCAAACTCTGAATTTATTTCCAATTATATACGCTCCGAAACACCCATTACATTTCTACAGGGTTCTTGCCTTTCGAGGGTCTGCAAGGTGCTTGCGTGGGCACGACCGGTTTTACGGCTAACTGTATATTATACAGTAAGATATCCGGTATGTGTCTTCATTTCGCGTCCAATTTGAAAAAATAAAAAATAAAAAAATAAAAACACGAGAAATTGCGTTGGCCGTTTCAAAAATAAACCCCGGAATTTCACCTACTCCGGAATGTTTTTTGTGAGAGTGTGAAATCACGTCAAGTTTGAATACAAAGGTTTTTTCTCTCGAATGTCACGTTATCGAAACATCCAAAATATTACAAACAAAAGAGCTGTTTTTTGTTTTTTTTTGTTTTTTTCGTTCACACGAAAAACGCGTTCCTGTTAAATCCCGAGAATTACATTGAAACATTTAAAAGGCGCCTTGTCAGCGGTAGTAAAACGCCGATTTGTTTGGTCTTTCACGGTTGGCCACAACCCCCCTCAACGGGAAGTCCGCAATCGTCTTGAAACTGACCCAGCAAACCGCTGAACCGAATCTCCCGCCCTCCCTGTTTTGACAATACGGCGGATAATGGCCACCCTGGTCGCCCGCGGACGTCGAAGATGCCAATTCTGATTTCAACATAACGCGGTTGGTAGGTTTTGGTGCATTTTCCGCTATGCGGTCCGGTCTCCAACTGTGAAAACCAGTCGGCCGTGGCGCCAGTAAGCGAAAAATCCGCAAAATTACTTTGAGCTAGCTTAATGCTATGTTGAGAGCCTCACGAAATCCAAAACGTTGTGAATTGTGTTGACGCGTGACACCTCCAGCGAATTTGCTGACACTCCACTCCTTCAGAACACTTCCTAATACATTAACTAACAACCAAATTTTTTCTGTTTCAGGTGAGGAAGCCCTCTTTCGATTTCTGACGGTTCGTATCAACACTACAATATTCCCAAGACCATTACAACCAGGTTGATCTCATCCGGTCGTCCTTGCCCTGCCTTTCGCAACCAGGTGCGTTCCACAACTCCGGGAATCACAACATACCTCGGATGTCAATATATTGTACCTGCTGCCTGCGGCCTCTAAGTATTCACCTTCTCGACTTGTGACTCTTTGACATTTAAAGTGGAAACGGGACAGTCTTGAACTAGTAGCTGACTGACCGCAAAACCGATCGGGGTGGAAAAACGCTGCACGCTGGATAACACTTGAGTCTATTGGACATGATACACGCCGGTACTTACCACAAATTGAGTTTAGTCCAAAAAATTCTAAAAATGAGACCCGTAGGAATAACCTGGCTCAAACCCTTCAAAAGACCAGCAGTAAACTTGTCAGAGCACATCGGGTGGTTGGACAGGACTTTGTAATTAATACGAAGTCATAACAGCCGACTATAGTGAACAGCAAAACCAACAAACAGGTGAGAGAGAGGGGAATCTGCTGAGTTATGAATGAGGAGCAAATTAGCAGAATAATGAATGGGGAGGAAAATCAGCAGAGCAATGAATGGGGTGTAAAATCAGATGAGTAATGAATGGTGAGCAAAACAACAGGGTAATAAATGAGGTGAGAAATCGGAAGAGTAATGCATGAGAAGCAAAGTTAGCAAAGGAATGAATGAGGTGTGAAATCAGCAGAGTAATGAATGGCGTGCGTAATCAGCAGAGTAATGAACGAGGAGCAAAATCAGCAGACAAGCTCTCGTAACTCAATTGCTCGCTCTCTTTCTCTCAATTCCGCTCAAGTTCATGTCTTACACGTCTATGATACGACCCTAACCCGAATGTATTCCGTGTGTGGCACTCCCCAGGTTCGCCCCGAAGACGGTTAATTTGGTGGGTGTGCGATACCCCACTTAACCCACTTTTTGGTCATGATGCGGGTCGAGACGGCGATATTTCGCCAGGAGTTTGCGAGATGCCGGGGGGTGGGGAGGGGGGGGGGGGGGGGGTTGCCCGCTAATTTGGAAGAAGAATTTCGGAATGTTGAAAAAAAAAACAGACAGACGGACACATACATTTGCTCAAGCGGTCCCGAAACGTAAATTGCGAGAGGCATTTTTGATTTTGGAGGACACATTTTTTTCGACTTTGAAGGAGAACAGAAAGCTTCCGCTGCCTTCGGTAGGCTTGTAAGCAAAACCGTAGCAGCGGCTGTTTTCGACGGAAACGACGGATATTGAAGAAGAGGACGTCCCAGGTTATCTTGTAGGAGAGAAGGCTGTTTCGAAAACTACCTGGAAAGAATCTTCGCCCGGAGGAGCACGTAGTTGGAAGCCGCCCGAATACGTGACCGCCATGTGTCCACAATGTCCCCGCACCGGGACAAGGTTGCTGTTTACCCACCGATCCTCCTTTTTTTTTCTTCATAAAACCCGCCCGCGTTCGGAATACGACAGGTAACACATTCGCAACGTTTGGAAAATCGCTCGTGTCGTTCGCTTGTGTAACGCGGCCGTGTCGCGAATATGTTAGTGACAAGAACGTCTTCAAACGCTCAATGATGTTTTTTTAAGACGTAGAACCGATCCCAGGCGTCGTGTTAACACCCCAATTCCTACGTCCCCAAAACACACAGTAAACACAAATTACAAAAATAACCTACTACCTACTTCTGGACGTGACGTACACTTCTGAACGGCCGATCTCTAGAACTGCCCCCAGCCTGATTGATTTGTCGGTAGTTTCACCACGCCGGACGTTTCGGCGAATTTTAATTGGAAAATAACCGCCAAACGTCAAAACCGTCTAATAAATTGAGTGAGATCGGGAGCGAGGCGAAAATCGATTTCTACCAAGACTTTAGTCAATGAAGGTATTTAAATTCCGTCCGGACAGGAGTCCTTACAGTTTCCCGTATGTCAGGTTTCTTCGGAACTTTCGCGGAGCGAATTTTTAAAAACCGGAGGGCTTATTACTGCAGTTTCGTGTAAACTATGCAAAAATTAATTCTATTTCAAAAAATCATTTAAACCGTTCGTTTAAAAACTGTACAGTTTTTTGATGTTGAGGCAGATTAGGGGACCATCCCTTGCTGGCAAACGCCAGCCAACCCCCGACCTCTCCCACCTTCTTCACGCTTTTTCATAATGAATAGGCAGTTTTTTCCTGATATAGTAGGATAAAGTATGTTTCCAATATGGCAGATACGGATTCAACGTTCAAAACTGTCGAAGACGATACCTTCTCAGACAGACCGTGCGGGGGTTGGCTGGCGTAGCCAGTAGGGAGTTGCTCCCTAGTTAGTAACACGAGAAGGAGGAGGGGAGTGACACAATTTTTGCCATTTTTATTCTAGGGTAGTTCCGGTCATTGAAAATTTTTTAAAAATCTTTAAAAATTCAGTTACGGGTATAGTATGGAAAACTGGTTTCGCTCATTTAAAATCGATTTTTTTTTTTTTTTTGTAACAACCATTTTTTGCTTGCTTAAAGCCGGTTTATGCCGACTAAAAACCGGTTCCAGGTTACCTGAAGGCCTTTGGGACCCCACTGATCGACCATACGTCCACAAACCCTTCGAAAAATACACCCAACTCAACCCCCTACCGAAGGCCGACATTTAACATTTGAAATCTACACATCATAAAGCGTCCGGATTAGCTCCGAAAATACCGACCATCAAAAGTTCATCTGTCAAACGGGAGGAGTCCACCCAAGTGGCATTTTTGAAGGGCGTTCCCCTTCGAGCTTTTCAACACTGAAGGGCAGGACATTACGTTAAATGTCAGTAGGTGTCAAACGAGGACCTTTCCAAAGTTGGCTCCATTTGGGACGCACTTCAAGGACCAACGTGCCACACTGGTTTGGAGGATTCGTCGTTAAGGGCCTTCAAGGCTGAACGGATGGGCTTCGACTTTTTTTTTCTCCCGTCTATTTACTTTCACCCACTTGTTAAAACGAGGTGGTGGGAATTATGAAAATAAGCGGGTTTTCACTTCGCGTCTACTTTTTGCCGAGTTGCATGTTTAGGTCTTACAATCGGCTGCAGCTAAAAAATGAATTTTAAAAAAAAGTTGAGAGGTTCACAAAAATGCACCGACTGATTCAAACCTAATGAATGAAGCCAACCAAAGAGAAACTTGTTTGGCTTCTGGATTTAGTACGACACGGGCTCATATCAAACGCTGCTCTGAGGCTTTCCATTCATTAGAGATCCAAGTTTTTGGGAGGCCAGCGACAGGCGAAAGAAGGACAGACGGGTTTCCGGGAAAAACACGTCAGCCTCTTACAACTCCCCAAGCTGCCAACTTGAAAAAGACAAAATCCCTACACAAACCCATCGTAACTTCTAGCGGCTCACCTTGAAAAAGGCAATTTGTTCGAAAAAAAAAAATTATTCATTGTCTTCAAACCTCGTTAACTGCCAACCGGCTCGTGGCGACCTTCCAACCAGAAAACGGGAGACGCACGAGTCAACGGTATTTGGCAATTCAGGTTACCACGTTGACAATGCGTTTGTAACGAGCGTCAACAATCAGAACAAGAAAACTGGTAATTCACCAAATTACTACTGTCATTCGATCTCAATTTTATGACTGATGAAATAGCGACGACGCCATCAACTGCAGGTTATCAGTCGGAATTTAGGTTTATTTTCACTTAAATAATACCAGGGTATTTATTCGGGTATGTATTAGGGTTTATTAGGGGTATTCACGGTCGAGGTTAACGAGTTAAACGTTCTAAGTAGAAAAGTTGCTAAGTAAAAAAATCATGAGGCACCCAGGTTAAATGTGTTTAACGTGTTAACGAGTTATCAGGAATCGCCAGGGGAACATGTGAAAAAGAAGAAGCTGTGGGTAGGAACTGGTTCCATCAACCACACAAAAAAAAAAAAAAAAGTTTCTGATCCGGGGGTCTGACTATGGTATTCCTATGTACTTTTCGACGCTGAATCCGAATCCGAGATAAAAAAATTCGTTCACCCCTTAATTTTTGTGTAGGGGCGAAATCATCGCCTCTACACAAAACATTGAGGGGTGAACGGATTATTTTGACCTCGGATTCGGATTCAGCGTCGAAAAATACATAGGAATACCATAGTCAGACCCCCGAAGCAGAAACCTTTTTCTTTTTTTGTGGGGCTGTGGGGTGGAACCGGTTCCTTCAACCCCTGTTTAGGGGTGCTTATCCCCTCGTTGGTCTCTCGGACTTCAGTAAAGGTCCACACACATCACAAAATATCCCCGATGCGTTTGTACACTCCAAAATACTCATATTCATCAATTTACCCCTTCTGGAGGGATGATTTCGCCCCTACACAAAAAATTAAGCGGTGAACGGATTTTGTTGACCTCGGATTCGGATTCAGCGTCGAAAAATACATACCCCCGGATCAGAACTTTTTGGTTTATTATTCTTGGAATAATACACCTAAGTTTTCGCGACGCGGGTCGACGACTCCGATCGGCCTCAAAATTTGACATTATCCGTTTCAAGAGGTCTACATTCAAAATCCGAAATGTCCGTCCGCCGTCCGGGCCGTTTTGGGCAGTAGGAATTTTTTAAAAAATCTGAAATTTTGACAAAATACTTGGTTTACCATCTAGTTGTGCCCGCAAGGTTTTCAGTCCGATCGCCCAAACCCGTGGGGCGCTCTGGGGCTATAATGGGGCTACGGGAGGTTTTTTTTGAAGGCTTTTAGCTATGGGATCGAGTTAGGTGTCGTTTTCGAAGTATTTTTGGACGTAGAATCCATTTTTTGGGATCCCGGAACGATCCGATTTCACTGGGGCGATCTTTAGGGCTTTCATGGGGCTAAAAATGGGATTTTTGAAGGATCCCAGGATGGTAAATATTTTTTGAGTAAAAAATAGAGAGTTTTTGAAAAAACAAATTTTTGAACAAAAAATAAATAAAAAATTTTTTTTTTGAAATAAAAATCCAAAAAAAAATTTTTTTTAAATTTTTCATTGACAGAATTTAATTTCTGCACCTATATCAAAGAATAATAAACCCTTGTGTAAAATTTGCAGCGTTTTTTTTTTTTTTTTTTTTTTTTGTGAGGCTGTGTAATTTTCCTAAACTCAGACCTCGGAAATTGCCTATTTTAGAATCGCTCATTTATCGATGATCCAAACCAAATTGGTCCCATTCGCACCCATCCGCCCAACCACCCTCGGCCACACTACCACGGGGTTCCCTTCTACTTGGACTACGTTACCGACTTGACCACGTTTACCAGTTCAAGATAACGGTGCACCTGAGGAAGGCTCCCCCCTTGAAGGTCAGACCGCGTCCTCATTACCATAAAAACCGTGACGTCATTGGGGTCCGCCCTGTCACGAGCCTTTCCCCGAACGAGCCGGCTACCGTGGAAAAGGAACCTTTTTTTTTCTCGGGAAGCATCCGACTCACGCGAAGCTCACTCGGGAATTCCCTTCGTGAATGAGGGGGAGGGCGAGGAAAATTTTTCCAAAAGTCATAAAGCGGATTCATTGATCAAAATCCGTTACGTGACCGTTACGACGTAATAGTGCAAGTTTCCGAGGCATTAAATGGGAGAATCGAATTGAAGAAACGGCTGAATTGAGCACCTCAATCGAAGGTTATTGCTTTCTGTAAATAACTGTAACGGACTCGGAAATCTCCACGATTGTAGAACCTTTATGCCGGATTTCACCAAGTGTAGCTTAAAGTTCGTTTTAGCTAAATCTCGGATTTAACGTTAAGTCCGACTTAGGGAAGATTCCGTTTCACCATTAGACTGAAGGTGGCGCTTACCTAAGCCTCGGTTAGCTTTGGAACAGGTTGCCCCAGACTCGTGTTCCCACGGAAAACTCGGTAATCAGTGACTAAAAAGTGATAAGGCCGTGATAAATCGTCACGTTAGTGGCAACATCTGCTATCTCATGTTTCTCAGGAGAGCCTAAAAACTGATTTCTGAATCCCTGGACCGACTTTTATCGCACGTCAGAAGCTTAGGACAAGGAGGTCCCCTATGATTGATTTCAACGTAAAAAACGCTGCAAATTTTACACAAGTTATTATTCTTTGATATAGGTTACTTGTACAGAAATTTAATTCTGTCAATGAAAAAAATTTTAAAATGTTGTATTTTTATATTAGGTACAAAAAAAATTTTTTTTTGGTTTTTTTTTCAAAAATTTTTTTTTTAATTCTTTATTTTTTACTCGAAAAAAATTTAACCTCCTGGGATCCTTCAATAATCCCACTTTTAGCCCCATGAAAGCCCTGTAGATTGCCACAGTGAAATTGGATCGTTCCGGGACCCCCAAAATTGGATTCTACGTTTAAAAATACTTCGAAAACGACACCTAACTCGATCCCATAGCTAAAAGCCTTAAAAAAAACCTTCCCGTAGACCCATTTTAGCCCCATAGCGCTCCACGGGTTTGGGCGATCGGACTGAAAACCTTGCGGGCACAACTAGATGGTGGAGCGAGTATTTTGTCAAAATTTCAGATTTAAAAAAAAATTCCTACTGCCCAAAACGGCCCGGACGGCGTACGGCGGACGGACATTTCGGATTTAGAATGTAGACCTCTTGAAAAAGATAATTTCAAATTTTGAGGCCGATCCGAGTCGTCGACCTCCGTCGCGAAAACATAGGTGTATTATTCCAAGAATAATAAACCAAAAATCGAAAAATAAATAAAAATGAAAATTCAGCTGAGATAGCCGGCGTTGCAAGGTTGAGTTAGCGGGTGTAGCACGCAAAGCTTATTCTGAGATACCTAGCGTGTGTTGTAGTTTACTATATTATGAGATAGCCGGTGTTGCGTAATGAATAACTGCATTATTATTTTTAAATAATGAAGATTTTAAATTTAAATGAAATGAATCTAAGTTTTCAAGGAAAATCCTGAATAATTAAAATTATTAAACAGTTTAATAATTTTACTAATAATAGTTATTATAATAATAATAGTTACTATTATCGTACAGAAATATATAATTTGGTGCAGGAATAATCGATATTATTTTTCGAAAAATCCAAGTAATGCGCTGTCTTAATTCGTGTGAAATCTCAAAAAGAAGTGGGAGAAGAACACGGATTGTTCTTATTTTCAAAAATTATTGAATGCGAATTTTCGTGAATAAGTTCGCATTCAAAGGAAAAGGTTGATAAATTGAGAAAATTAACTTTTTTCAGGTAATTTAATTTATTATTCAAAAGATAGGAAGGCGAAGGCACTTAAATTACAAATGAATCTCCAAAGTTTCTGCATATTTCAGTCGATAAATGGATAAATCGATAAATGGACTAGTCATTAAAAAAATTGGACTAGGGTATATTATCTTATTGAGGACTCTTCCCAAATTTTTCCAACAGTTGACGAAAAGAGAAACATAATTTGAAGACTCCCGGCCGCCTTTGCAACTGAATACTCATCTCAATTTCCTCGTCGTCATCCTCGAATGTAATTCTTCGGTATGCCATTCCCAAACACGCAGTACGAAAGAAATAATTAACACTCTGGTCGAAAAAGCGAAAATCACACCGTTCGAGGGAAAATGATAATGAATAAATCCAACTATCATAATATGATAATATTATTATCCGATATCAACGAAATGGGCACTGCTGTTGTTGGTGAAAATTGCAACAACAACTACAACACACGCGTAAATCTCAGATTTAACGCTTAAGACGTGGATGAGTAGGGACTAAAATCTGAGGCTTAACCTCACCCCGTAAACCGAGGATTAAGACTAAGCGGGAGTGGTGAAACGCATCTTTTTCTTATTCTTCGGCTTACCGGTAAGCCGAACCTTAAGCCGAGGTGGTGAAATCCACCATTAGAAATCGGTTTTGAATAGGCAAAGTGTGATTTTATCCTTCCAAATCGTCTCATATCAACTAGGTACTTCTCAAAGAAGTAGAAAAACAAACCTGGAAGTCATGCACTGTAAGAACCCGTGAATAGGTGAATGATTTTTCGTATCAAAATTTGATACGAACAATCTTTCACCTATTCACGGGTTCAGATATTTAATATCTGCAGAATACATTGCTGCGTGCTACTGGAAGCCCTATACATCGATTTCACGCCTTCAAATTACTTCGAAAACGGGCCCTCATCCTACCATCTGACCAAAACCCTTCAGAAACCTCAACTTTAGCTCATCGGAAAAGCTCCACTCATTGTAGACCAGTTTTAGGGAGCGCAAAACGGTAAATGCTCACTGAGAACCGGTTTCTGCTGACTAATAGCTGGTTTGTACTCGGTGAAAACCGGTTTCTGGAGGTTTGCGCTTATCCCTTGGAAGCTCTTTGATATAATACGTCCACAAACCCTTCGAAAACAAAGGTTTGCGGAAAAAACTTTCCCATTTCAGACTAGTTTGGAAAACGTTCCCAAGTAGGTAAGTGTACGAAATAATCAACTCTTTAGGGAAATTCGTGCAATTTACCTGTAAAAATGGTGCAATGAGACTAGATATAATGTAAATAACGAAAATACTTTGAACCCCTAATTCTATCACCTGACCTAAGTCCTTCATGAACTCCACCTGTTAGTAAGGTTTCCGAAGATAAAAATCCCGTTTCCTCTCGCCAAAAACCGGTTTCTGCTCACTAAAAACCGGTTTCTGCTCATTAAAAACTGGTTTCTGCTCAATGAATACCTCCTGCTCACCTGTGGGCCCTTGAGAGCATAGAACACCCCAAAAATGTTCTTGGAAGCCCTTAGAGCCGCACGATGTCGTGGTAGGGTGACCCTCCAACGGCTCACCCAACACCAAATGACTACTTCTTCGAAAGTGTCTAAAATAAATTCTCTAGTCGTAAAACACTCAAAACTATTTCCTCGACATTTTCTATTTGATATTTTCAACGCGACAAGATGAAAATGTTTTCCTTATGAACGTCATTTAGTAGAAATAGACCAAAAGGAAAAGGCAAGAGGCAAAAAATTTACTTCCGTGGGGCCATTAAAATCGACTTGTCATGTTGAGTGCATTTTCACTCATTTGAGTGAAAGGCCTTTGGAATGAAAAAATTAATCGGATTTTTTAATGTGATTTGGGACAGGAGGCTGAGAGAGGATTTCAATGTGGGTGGTCTCATTTCAACGAATGCGGCCTAATTGTAATTTTACGGTCGATTGTCTCCTGTGAATGCGTTTTACAATGACTTTTGTCAAGTGGAGATGGAATAATTAGCTGACGGCTGTAAAGCCGAGAAGGTTCTTTATGGCGAAACGGAATTTTATGTCAGTATGCATTTGAGGTGTTTAAAAAGTAATTGACGAGCGACAGCTCGAACACGTCACTTTTCGACGGGAATGCGCCAGGAAAAAAAAACCCCGTTCGGAAAGACGGATATAATATCCCCCCCCCCCCACCCAAAAAACCTACCAAAACGCACAAGCCATCCGATTCGCCTGTTTTTAGGAAAAACTCCTGTTCCCTCTCCCAAGATAAGGCGAATCTTCGAAAAGGCCTTTGGAGAGGGCCCATTGTTGCTCTTCCAGCAGATAAGTGGACGATCTGGTTGAAGGAGGGGTTTTGAAGGTATCCCGAAACGTCCGAAAAAAAAAAATCTCCCATCCTCCGTCAGCACGTACGGGTTTTTCGACTAGAGTATTACCAAGTGGTTTCGAAGTGAAAAAAAGGAAGAAAATTTTCTTCGGCGGATCCGAGCGAGAAGGAATTTAAAAATTGGCCTCGTTCGAAGTGATCGGCGGGCTAACGTCAATTTGATGAGGCGTAATATGAAAAGAGAAGGCTTTACATTGAACAGCGGAAGACAAAACTGTACCTACAACGATTAAAACAGATGAGGGACCCCCATAAATTGATTCAGCGTCAAAAATTACATACTACGATAACGACACCGATTTCTACCATTTGGCTATATTCTCTAGGTTTGAGACGCCCGTAAATGGTTTATACGTCCAAATTTACAACTTATTTCGACCTTCTGGCCCAAGTGCTTCAAAAGCACCTTTTACAGCCTCACGGAAACCCCATAAATCCACACGTTTTTGGATGGTTCTTGTAGGGAACCCTGAACTAGGGGTGTTAGGGGTGTTCCCATGTTCCTAATTGCTTGACTGGTTCAATATTATTATTTGTGTACCCAGCTGACCAGGAGTTTTCACTTATGGAAGCCATTAAACTGATTTCCAATAACACCCAGGGCGGTTGCTGGAATGCCTCGAGCGTCATATCTAGGATTACGCCACCGGTGTTGATCCTCGGAATGGGGCTGTAGGGATTCAGACATCAAACACGAAACGTCGTGATTGATATTAGTCTTCCCACAGCTCGCAGGTTTATTGGAAATCAGTTTAATGGCTTCCATAAGGGGTGTTATCACGAACGGTCCCGTTCGGGGAGAAATTGTTGTTTTGGTTGTTGACAAAATGTACGAATGGTCCGGCTGTGAGCGAAGGGCAATGTACGAACGGTCCGGCTGCGAGCTCAGATAAAAATGAGTAATACGTAATATGATAGGTTTTCATCATGGGTAATTCAAGCACCAACCTAACAGGCGATAAAGTATGCGGAATACGTACATGAAACCTACATTGGCGATTCAGCTAAGTTCCCTCCAGAAATGTGGGCGAGCAGGGTGAGCGATTGCACCGTTAGCACCAGCAATGTCTGTGAATCCTTCCATGCAGCTTTTAAGACCAACTTCATTGGAATTCATCCAAATATATTTTTATTTTTTGATGCTTTAGTTGGGTACCAATTAAGTGGACGTGTACGTCAAAATTAATACTTCGGATGGGGACTACCTATTATAGGAAGTCCCCATAATAGGCGGAAGAGATCGGTCCAAAAAAATAAGTGGCTGGAAGACTTAATTGCCAAATATGACAGGGGGGAATTGCCGTTGACCCGATTTGTCCAAATTGTGGCAATAAAATATCAACCGCCATGTTGCATAAGATAAGTTTAGTTATGTTTTTGTCGTGAATTCTCGTCAATTTCTACTTGCTGACGACTGTTGAGAAAACAATATATATTTTAATAACAATTTAGTTGTCACTTGCATTCATCACCTCCCCAGAGGACGTTGCTGCATTTGGAGCACGGGACCTTTCGTAAGTACATAGAGGGAATTAGTGGACAGGACCATTCGTACATACCAAACTTCCGTCGGGACCGTTCGTACATGCGCCCGGTCAGCTGACACAATCTTAAGAACGTCCATTCTCCTGGCTCCTACCATAGAAACGTCGCTAATAGGTGCCTGAGGTACCCGCACGCAATAATAATTATTATTACTATAATTATTAATAATTATTGGTTCCACTGTCCTGGTATCAACAGCCGAATTGTCAGAAGTGGACTCCCGGACGTTGGGACCAACCAAAAATGCACTGCGATTAATCATGTTTTATTAAACGGTCAGTGAATGATAAAATCGGCGGCGAGATGGGGACAGTCTGGGTCGTGAGCGATGAGGAAGCTCGCGGGAGAAGCAGGACCACCCGATCTCGCCGTCGACCGCAGCCCTTCCCGAGGGACCTTTCGGGACCACTTGTGGCGGGCTAGCAAATTTAGCAGCAAGAGTTGGGCCCTGTGCGCCCACACTTCTGATGCTCCCATAAATGGATTCTTTTTCAAAAATTACTTGGAAAACGACTGCTATTTCAACCTCCTGGCCGATGTCCTTCTAATGCCCTATTTTAGCCCAATGGAAGCTCCATAATATATTAGGTATATCCCTACAGACGAGTCGGAAGGGTTCGACAACCCCATAAATGGCTTCTCCGTCAAAAATCACTTCTAAAACGACACCCCACGTAACCTCCTGTCCAAAGTCGCTCAAAACCCCCAATTG